>BSBK01001155.1:0-2647500 GCA_027943335.1 Chamaecyparis obtusa | reverse complement strand
CTCAGGGGTGGTCTCCTTGAGACCTAGGATGGGAGGTGAGCTTTCCATGGTTCTATTCTTTTATTGCAAGTTTTGATGCCAAGATCCTTGTTGGTAAAGCTTTGGAGAGTTGTTAATGTTAGTAGGGTTGTGTGAAAGCAAGCTATGTTGAGGTATTGTTGTAATTTTGTATTAAAGAAATATCTCCTTGTTAAGAGAAGCATGCTTGTGGATTGTAAAATGTTTTCCTTCTCTTCATTAGGTCATCATGAAGGTGTATATTGAAATGTAATTGAGAAAAGCTTGTTCATTCTCCTTGATACTCCCATTCGTGTATTGTTACCAAATTGTATTTCATTGTTTAAAAATGTAAATGAAGAATCCTTATTTTCATGCCTATTGCATTCTATTCTTTGGAATAGTGAAGTTAATCTTTCATTGTAAAATGATATCCAAAGTTGACAAAAGAACAATGTAATTAGTTTCATAGAAAGCAAAGCTTTATTGGAATGAAAAGTTAGTAATATCTTAAATGTTTGATTGTAATTTTAAAGTTCATTACATTCAATCTCTCTTGAAACAAACTTCTATTGCAATAGGATCAACACCTCAGTTTTGAAACCAATATTGCAACCTCTACTCCTCCAAAATGAAGCATGATAACAATGAATGAATGAACATGTTAGAATACTAATGTAAAAATCACATATAACTAATATTCAATCCATAGTATCCTTAGTGTAATGTACTAATAAAATAACTCAAATACTTAAAAGTAACTCTTGCATAACAAACAAAGAAATCAATATGTTAGAGCAAAGACAAAACAATAAGCAATAGCACTTCCCAAATTTTTTTTAGAGCAAAATGCTCTCTGGAATTTGTATGGGGAAGGAATTAATTCTCTTTACCATAGAGAATATTCCCCCCCATGATTCTTCTCCTAAGTAAGAATTAGTATGCTAATTTATTGTTAACCCACTTAAATAATTCACTTGCACCAAATCATGGTTTTAATATTAGAGAAAAGGGCTTAGGATCAATATTCCTCCCGTGGGTCCCACCCACATCCTTCTTCCTTACCTGTTCCCACCTTACATAGGTTGTAAGAGGACTGACATGGCATTAATTTTTTTACCCTAAGACAATTTTCTTCCCCCTCTCCATGCGTGACTTCTTTCCTTCATTGTTTATGACCTGACACAAAATTTAAAACATGATTTGATATGTTTCTTCCTCCTTCCCTTCCGTAGGGTCCCTTTGCTACATTGGAGATGGGAAGCATTATGGTGGGCCCTAAGACTTTGACATGCCACTCATCTCCTTCCCTCCCATATGAAATTTAATGGGCTTGGGTTTTAGACTAATATGGTAGGTGGGCCCAACCTTCCTTATCTTGAGAAAAAACCAATGCATGCATTGATAAAATTTTGATTAATAGGAAGTAAGTGGGTAGCTTGCATTGGGATTAGTGGTCATGTCACCCACCCACTTGGCAAGTGGGCTTTGGGGATATGAGGGTGATGTGATAGCTTGGTAGGTTTAATAGGTTGGAGTAATAGGATAAGTTAGTAAGTTAGTAGGATTACTTTTTAGATTTGATAAATTGCTTATTTTATTTATTAGTTTTATTTATTAGTTGTTAGTTAGGAGATTTATATAGGTTAGCAAGTTAAATTTTAGGATTTGATTATTCTTTTGGTTAATAATCTTATTTGTTAGATATTGATTTGGTTGTAATTAAATTTATTATCAATAAAATTAATTACCCATTAATAGACTATGGTTAAAGTATTTTAGGCTTAATTTTTAGTAAATCAACTCATTAGATTAATGGTTTATCTCACCTAAATATTAATTTATTTAAAAGATTAATTTGTTAGACTTATTCTTCAATAAATCAATTTATTGTTGTGATAGTTCATTTTATTCAATTTCTAAATGATTAACACAAGAGTATTTATAGTATATTATTTGGTTTAAGTTAGATTGTTAACTTGCTATTGGTTAATAGGATTATGAATTATCAAATCAATGAGTCTTAAATAATTTAATGTATAAGTAGGTTATTAGTATGTTCTAGGAATGGGTAGTAAAACATTTATATTCCTAATATTTAGATAACATTTTGTGCTAGCTCACATTATCAAGTTTACTGTCGTATATAATTTAATTATTAATACAGTTAACTCTTGAACTAATAATGTAGACAAATTATCATTTATGTTAAATAAATCACATTCAAAAGATATAACCTAGTTATGTACACCTTTTAGGCTATTATTTATTAAATGAATTGGTTAAATGATTAAAGCCCTCATTCACAAGGGAATTGAAGGATAAACATTGTCGAGTAGGTTTGATAGAATTGGATTCATCCTGAATGGAAATTCCAAAGTGGAAAATTGTACCCACTAGGGTTCCACTATGTGAACAAACTTAACCCTAGGTTGTGACCCGCTTAACCGTAGTTAACTTGTCCTTATTCTTTGAATGTTATTCTCTCACATATGACCTCTTATCTTTAAAAAAAAAAATTGTTGTATTTTTAGTGATAAATTTTTGGGCATGACAGTGGATTAGTTCTACACTGGTTCTCTATTAATTCAATAGAGCATTATTACTCTACAAACAACCCACAATATCCTGATAAAGAGTACTATAATGGAAATCATAAGTGTTAAAGCATGGAGTAGTGGTATAAGGAGATTCATCATTCTTCCTTTTCTAAGTTAAACTCAAGAAAGGGAAATCCCTTGATTCTTTCTTTAAGGAATCACTAAAAATGAACTTATACCACTTGGATACAGTTCTATCAAAGTATAAACAAATTTATTGAAAATAAAAGTACTGGTAATGAAATGAATTTGATAATATGGTGGTGAATAAATGCAAATCAAGCATAAACCAGTGCCTTATTCATTGGGCTAGAGTCAAAATCTAACATTTACAGAATCTCATCAACACAAAGGTACTGAAATTCAAATAAACTACCTAACAATTCATTCTCCCAATTCCCAACCCTACCATCAAATTAATGTATAGATATTCAACTCCCAGATACCTCCCTAAAGGTTTACTCTCTCCTTGAGAAAAGCTCAAGCTCAACCCCTATATTCACCTTGTTAATAACACATTAAAAATCCTTACTAATTAATGCATAAGATAGTCAAAGCATCCATACAAAAAGACAACAAGAGATAGAAATGAAATTCCAGTATATTTTTATTAATCTTCAACTGTATCCATACAATTTTAACAAAAACTTCAAAGAAGTCAGATTCTATATTCAGTACTTTCTCTACAAAAACTTTGATCACCCTCCAAAAAAAGTAAAAAATTTCTACTTATACCCCTAGCCATCTTGGAATCCTTGAAAGGATGCAACAAGCTTCAGATGGCTAGGAAAATGACTTGTACTACAGACAAAAAGTACAAACCATAATGACAATGACTGGAAAAATAGAAAGTAGTTCACAACTACTAGCATCTTCACAGGTGGCACCTTTGTCTAGAGATATTTCAAAGTAGATACTTTGATTTTTAGCATGAATGATGACCACCAATACAGGCTAACTTACATCATCCTTTTTTTGAAAGATGCTCTCCCTCAAATTCTAGATCAGGTGCCATGTGTACTTTATTATTCTTCTTCTTCCAACACAAGGACAACTGGCTTCTTCTTTTTCCTCTTTGTCATTTTGTCCCATGCTACCACATCATCATCAGATGGCCAATTGTAGGCCTATAGTTCCTGTAGTCACTTGATCTATAGGTCCCACATGGAATCAATTATACTTTTAGCTTCTACCACAAACAATATGCAATTACCTTCAACTTTAAATAAACTATCAATTATACTATTGCATCCTTCCAAGTCTAAGGCACTGTCACTATTAAGGAAGGCATCTTGTTTAATTACCAACTAATCCATTGATGTCTTCCATTCATCTACACTGACTACATTTCCATCATCATCATACACTGAAGGAAAGTACTTACTGTAATCCTTATCAAAAATAGCCAACTTGGCTTTTATTTGGTTAGACTTTCCTTTAAAAAAATTTGAGATAGCACTCACCAAACCAATCTTTTAAAATACTTTTGTCACCACTTCAGGAATATCGGGCCTATACACTTGCAAACCATCAAGCTTTTCAAACAATAAGCTCCTCCCTGACCATACACTATATAGTGGCTCTAAAGTGATTAGTGACTCCTTCACTTTATCATTGGCCTTGTGCAATAGACTAACTGATTGATGGACTCACTCCATCTTCTCCTTTATTCTATTTTTCCTATATTGCACAATCTTTGTTATGGTATCCAGGGATGCATCCAATCTTATTTTCTCTAATTCCTTACCTGGCTTATTAGGAATTTATGTATCTTTCTGAGGAGGGGCCTCAGTTTACAAAGAAGGGGAAGGAACTACTTTTGAGGCTTCCTCAAGCTTCACCTTTAAATCTTCAATCCCATCCTCCATTTTCTTAACCATCATAAGTTTTAGATCCTTGTCTTTTGCTACTTTCATTGAGTTTTCAAATAATTTGTCATACCTTTCTGATAGCTAGATAGTTTTGTCCTCATTTAGGTGGGCAAAATGTACAACTACCTTTGACACATCAAGATCGGTAGTATTTTCCATAGTCCAGACTATCCTTTCTCCCTCCATCTTGTCTTCAATGCTCACCAAAGATGGCTTCTGAGTCCTTGGAGCTAGAGACCATAAAGCAACTGCCTGAGACTTAGGCTCATAGCCACTTCCCCTAATCATATCATCAATCTAGACCTCATAGGACAAACTACCCTCAGGCTGCTTTCTGATTTGATCTATGATGAAGGTAGATGTCAAGTCCCATCTAGGAGTTATAAGCATATCACTTGACTTAACCATTTCTCTAGCCTCTTCTATAGTGCTCCTTTCAAGACTACAATCATATGATGTTAAGGCCCTCATTGTCTCTTCACTTGGCTACATACCCTCATGCAGAGACTTTTCCACTTCATTTTGTTTCCTCCAAATGAGGAAATCTCTAAATTCCTTACTTTTTATGAACTGCTTATCATTAAGACACTCCTCTTGATAGAGTTCTCTCTCATCCTTTCCTAACAACAAGGGCAAATCACCTTCTTTTGTTACAATCTTCTTTCCATCCTTGATAGCCTTTCTTATTTGATGGTGATAAGCCCTATTACTAGGCACAAGAGCTAAAGCAATGTCAATTACCTTCTTTTGATTTCTCTCCTTTGAAGGCTCACTAACCTCAAGTTTTTATTTTTTTAAAGGTGGCTCAAAAGTAGCCCCTTCCTCCTCTTAATCTTGAGTCAAATAAATTGTTAGTACATCCTCTCCCTGAGGTGGGCTACTACCTTCTTGAGACTCGTCAGTGTACTCCTTAGGTTTAGAGGTTGAATAATCCTTTGGGACATCCAAATTTTCCTCAAGCAACCCTTCTAACTAATTAGATAGGGTTCCATGCATTTCTATCATCTTCTCCATTCTTAGCAGAAATGGGAGCTCAGGGAAATAACCATCAAAAGGAATACCAACCTTCTTAAGCCTTTTCTCAATATTAAGCAACTCAAAATATTTGTTCCACCTCTACCTAGTTTCATCAAAATCTAAGATATTTCTTATCACATCTTCTTCATCCAGTCCCTCATGCTCCTTAATTGACCCAATGTTTGGAATTAGAGTCATCCTAGCTATCCTGGTGAAACGCTCAGAGTGCACATACCTGCAAGTGGCTGAACACATCTTGAAATGATTTAACCAAATGCTGACCTGATGCAAAGCCCTTTTTCCAATTAAGAAACTACCCATTCTGAACTGCCTTGGTGTAAAAGTTCCCTTTTTATACCGTGCAAGGTGCTCTTTTTAGTCCACATTAGTTACCATATAAAATTCATCATGGAAACTTTTGGAGGCACATATCTGGGTAACAAATATGGGGGTTGAGGGAAACCATAAACCCTAATAATTGTGTGACTATACCCAAGGTAAAAATCACCCCAATTGTGATTTTCTGCCCACTTATCCTCAAACTGCATTGGCCTTAGCAATCTCAAGACCTTACTTGATGATCTTACAACATCTGTACCCAACATTCCAAGAACCAGATGAACAAAGTAATTCTAAAAAATGGAAAAATTACACTCATTGGATGTGTAATTCCAAGCCCTCAACTATATTGTAATGGGTTTTGTTGGTCATTAAAAGTAGTCCTCAACCTTAACATCCTAGCATCAAAGGAATTAACATGGTGGAATAAAATCAAGTGCATGAGAAGGGAATAATGCAAAAACTTGATAGGTCTTTTACTTTCTTTCATAGATATAAATCCGTCATGAATCCTATCAATTACATACTAGATTTAATCATAGTTAGTGTTTGAGAGAGAGCTCTGAATATCTAAAATTATCATTAACAGCTCGGCAGCCATTTTTTCCTCATCCCCATCTATTCCTAAAACCCTACACAACCCATGACACAAGAATTTCATATAATTACACAAGGATGAAAATAGATAAGGAGCATTCATTTTTGTAGGAAGAGGGGCAATGTACTTACCCTGCTTGGGCATGTGCTTAACAATTTGACTTTTAATAGACCCAATATTAGTCACATACCTCTCTCTCTTTCTTTAGGTCAATCTCAATGGAAGAAGAAGCATAAAAGTCAAAAGCCTTCATGAAGGATCCCCTGTCTAAGGTAAGGAAAATAGACTAGTCTTCTCACCTAATAGTTTTTGAAATGGGGTCATAAAGCCTTGCTAACATAATAACTAGGTCAACATCAAGGAAAACATCAAGCACAATCAACTTGGCCATCCCTAGAGCCCAAGCATTATAGATTGGAATTACTTTATGCCTATTATT
Organism: Chamaecyparis obtusa; assembly: GCA_027943335.1. NCBI lineage: Eukaryota > Viridiplantae > Streptophyta > Pinopsida > Cupressales > Cupressaceae > Chamaecyparis > Chamaecyparis obtusa. The sequence goes on along the minus strand of BSBK01001155.1, from coordinate 2,640,639 downwards.
ATAAAAATATGTGAAGATGGGGTAACTTGATCCTGAAGGCATGATAGGATCTCTGCACTTGTCCATAAGGTCTTTAAAGGCTATGTCAATGGCTCTCTTGTTTTGGTTTGAACCAGGTATCTAATTGAAAAAATCATCAAAATAATTCAGCTTTCCCTTGTCTTCTCCACTCTGCTCCTTTACACCTCCATTGGAAGATGCAACACTTGCTTCTGGAAAACTCATTTTGTCAAGAAAGAAGATACCATAGCTCTGCAACTTTACTTCTTCACTTCTATAATTTTGGTGCCAATAATTCTCAATCAACTTCAGAATGACTTCAAGCACAAAAAGCAATGAGGTCCTGATTATATAACCTTTAGAATTGAATGTGAACAGTGGCTAAATCACAACGAATCCTTGCTAAGTCACTTCAATATTCAATTTTGCACATTTCCAACTTTCAAATTAGGCTACTCGTGCTGTGGATGCTGATAGGATGACTTCAAAAATTAAAAAAAAGGTGCACCAGACAATGATCATGGCTTTTTGCATTTAAAACCCTTAATTAATGGCAAAACTCCTCGTTAAAACCTGATTGGACAGCTTTTCACCTTTTTCTAGCTTGGCATAGTACTTTATCCATGTTGTATAGCTCAAAACATTGATTGGCATGAAAACTTAACTAGACATAATTCATCGATCTAGCAAACAAAGGATCTCATGATCTCTGAAAAAACTATCAACCTAGGGTTGGATTCAAAGATCTAGCGACAAGGCTATTCACGAAGTCTCAGAACAAAATCTTAACTCGTGACCTTACCTCAAGATTTTGCAACCACCATTGATCCTAAAGATGATCAAGGGTTTAAAGGAAATCTCTTAAAACTCACACAACCCCACCCAACTTAGAGATTTAGCAACTAAAGACTTCACTAATTCTTATAATCACTTCCTTAACTCAACATTCATCTAGAGAATCAACAAACAAAGGAATCCACAAACCCATGAAACATAGTATTTTGACCACGGTCACATTTGGAGAATTGGCGAACAATGAAATCCCTTATTCTTAGAAAGCCAATCTTAACTACAGTTTCATCTCGTAATTCAACGAACAAGGTTACCTCGCATTCTCTAAAAGAAATACTTAACCAAAGTCAGGCTTTAAGAATGAGTGAATAACATCTATCTCCAATTTGCTAAATACTTTTCATACCATAGGCTACATCTTGAGATTACGTGCTAACTGTATATCTTGAACACAATCAGTGGTTGTCACTGAATCACCCAAAGACTTTGACCATCACCTTTTTATTACAAGATTCAGTGACCATTGAAAACACACTTAACTTTTCTTTTCTCACCAAGTCACTGAATACTTTGGAGCTTCACTAACTAATTCTGAGATCTCGCGAACACTTCACTCGCTTAATCACTAAATAACTTAGGGCACCTCTATCCTTTCTTGAGATTAAGTGACAAGAGTAAAATTTTAAACTTCACCAAATTTATTTGTCAAAGCTGCCAAACTAAGAGATTATGAAAACATGACTCTGTCGCTAAATCTCCAAATGATTTTGAGTAGGACCCAGTCTTTGTGAGATTAAAACATGACCACCAGATGAAGAGACGATCAACAACATTCATTGGATTGCTAGAAAATATTGAACTTAGCCACCTGATTTAGAGAACAAGAGATAACTACCACACTGAGTCACCAAATGATTTTTAGAAACTACCAAATAACAAGCGAAAAGGAGATTACACAATTGCTGAATCATTGGATGATAACATCAATCGTGACATGAATTGGGAGATTCAACGACTAAAGAAAACCTAACTAAAGGACTCACCATAGTCACCAATTCATTGAAAGACTTAAGGACAAGGAAATGCATTGTGCCATTCAGCAAAGGCAAGGAAAATACCATGTCCAAAAAGGAAAACTTAAGTGACTCAAAAAGTAATGTGCAAATATAAAGACTAGGGCTCACTCAAGACCAACCACAAAATTAACCATTTTAAGGAAAAAAGTCTAAGGCAAGGGCATAAAACACAAATATGACAAATTTGACGAGCTCTAAAAACCCTAAATCAAATGAAGACACAAGCAGGGACATTGAGAACAAGACCTGGAGTAGAGACCTCAGAAAACCTAAAATATACCCAACACACCCTTAATCTATCAATCCTACTGGTTCCTTCTTATAGTAGATGTATGTCCTAATGTCTTTGACATGCATAACGACCATAGGTGTGTCAAAGAATGCTCCCTCTAAGTCATCTAGGGTAGACTTAAATGGATACCTCTTGAACATATATCTTTTCTTTTCTACAACATCAAATACTATAGGAGTTGCCATCACTTACTTGTATAATGCTTTCCAAAGGGTTCCAAGACATTCTAAATCAGTGCATCAAGCTAGGGTTTGTTAGAAAGTAAAGTCCACCAAGATAACTGAGAAGGGGGGGTGGTGAATCAGTTATTAGATAATTATAACTTCTATCATCTTCAACAACATTAAACCATATAAGCAATATAATTACCAACCATAGAAAGGTATTCATACACAATGACACAAGATATGTTGACTAGGGAACCTCTTGATCAAAGAGTAAACCTCGGTGGGAATGATTCCCATAAATGATGCACTAATATGAATATTCCTTGTGAGAGGATGGACTTTGTTAGGAGTCTTATGAAATACATTTAGTACATATGAATCCTTGTTAGGAGATTTTGAATCCCTGTTAAAAGATTCTAACCCGGTTAAGAGTTATAGAAGACAAAAGGACTCACTGCCCAAACAGCTTCAAGGTAAGATCACTAAACACACTATCCAAATAATCTTTGCATTACTCAATAGAATAATTTGTTTCCTCTTTTCTGACTATTCCAAACTACACTCAATCTTACATTAGATCTCAATTTCAGATCTCTGTACTTTGCATGTCTTCCTTCACGCATTAGCTCTTTTCTTCACTTCATTCTTACAGCATCACAACTTCTGCTACCATTACATACTTTCACATCACAAAATCATGCTACTACACTACAATTACACATCAACAAGGAAATACATTCCTTCCTTTATACCACACTCAAATAATTACAAATGAGTCGATATACATCTACAAAATAAAAGTTTCCACACGCTACACCAAAATTACATAAAACTATCAGCTTCCAAATACAATAAATCTTCAATCGTGTGACCTCAAATTTTGTACTATCATTGATGTCACTATCAATGTTTCTTCAACTTTCCTTTAACTACACAAAACCAAATTCCATCCTGATTAGGAGATATCATCCGATTTCCACAAACCGGTACTCAGGAACACTCCTTGAACACTGTTGGAAATATTCAGGAATTAACCAAGTTACTGAGAGGGGAGGGGTGAATCAGTAACTTCAAAATTTTCTTTCAGATGTATTACCATATATTTCACTTTATCCTTTTGCATATAGAAAGCATGAAACTTAAAAGCATTCACAACAATGACACATAGATTTGGTTACCCAGAAACCTTCCAAAAGAAAGTAAAACTGGGGTGGGGATGAAACCCACAAAGCTTTAGTACTACAATATAAAGTTGGCCGGTTAAGGCTTACATTGATCACTTCTAATGATCTGCCCTGCTAGGAGTAATAAGGACTGCTAGGTCCACCTTGTTAGAGGTTTTACAAACATACAATGAAGTATGCACTTGGTTAAGAGATTTTACAAAGACTGTTAAGCCTACCCAGTTAAAGGATTTCAAGCTGATTCACCTGTTAGGATGAAACAGTAGATCTCTTACTTTGCAACTGGATTGCTGAATGATATTCACTAATGTACTATTCACCTTCTGTGATGAATTTGTCTTTGTTGCTTCTTATACTGCTGTATCCCTTTGTAATTCACTTATCTCTGCCTTTCTCTCTTTTTCATTTTCACATTCATATTGCTTGGTATTTGTACAACATTGTTTATATACAAGTCTAAACAATTAATTACAATTACAAAGTCAGCTTGACAAATAAACATAAGTGCTACTAAGTCGGCCCAAGTATGGTTACACGGTTCCTGCAAACTAACTTGGTGACTTTCTGATACTTAGCGTCCACTGCATTACTCGGCATCATCATGCACTCGGTAGAAGTGAAGGCACGGTTCATACTAACCACTTGGTAAGTTTCAAACTCGGTAGATACTTGTGACTCGGTAGACATAATGTCACTCGGTTTACACTGTCCTGCTCGGTTTGCACTGTCCTGCTCGGTTTGCACTGTTCTGCTCGATTTGCACTGTTCTGCTCAGTTTGCACTGTCCTGCTCGGTTTGCATTGTTCTGCTCAGTTTGCACTGAGGATGCAAATAAGTGTTGTCACTAGTGACAATCCTACTTAATGCCAACAATCTCCCCCTTTGGCATTAGTGACAAAAACACTTATTGCCCAAAACTTATATACATGAACCATGCTGAGATTTATTTTGATTTTTCAAAATTTGTCTTTGTCATAGGGCTTTATAAATTATCTCCCCCTTTCAATGTGCTAAATTTTTCTTCTATACATATCTCCCCCTTTTTGGCGATAATGCCAAAGGTGTATATACAAGTGTTTTATAGGGAGAATTCAAAATTTGATAGAAAAATAGAATGTACCTTCATTATCAGTGCCAGGGTTGTGTCCCAATTTTCTTGCAGAATCTTGCATGTTAGGATTGCAATTTGGACTTCTGCAGAGAGTGCAATCATGTGATCTGCTATTGAGAACTGATTGTCATGAATTAATGTTTTGGAATGTTCAATGTGCTTATACATTGTATTCATGATGGGAAGGATCATGTTCTGAATGTCTAGCAGTGTGGACCGTATCCTTGTGTCTTCTTTCAGTAGTTCTGATTGCATATTTGATAGGAATGAGATTTTCATGTGATGAGCAGAGTTTGAACTTGGTTCAAGTTACAGCTTCTGTATGCTAATCTTCAAATCCTCATCAATTTTATTCATTTTATCCTTGACATCCTTGGTGAACTCGGCAACATTGCACAGTTTGGCCAAAAGAGAGGTAACATTCAAATAGGAAGATTCAATGTTTGCCAAAATTGAAGATAATTCTACTTGATTAATAGCTATGTGCTGAGCAATGTGCTCAAGCACTTTATTGTTGAATTTCTTCTCAGCTTTTTCAACTAACTTGTCTGTCCTAGATGAATCCTCATTGTACTTATCTACCGCTTCTGCTAATTGTAACAAAACATGTTGAGAGGAGTCTACTTCAATACCTAATGCTTCTGACAAAATGTCCTTAGCATCCTTAATGATTTTATATTCCTTGTCTCTCTCCTCTTTAAGCTTCTTTTGCTTCGCTTTCCTTTGGAGGATTTCACCTATATTTTGCATTTGGTCCGCTGATAGATTTGCAAAATCCAATGTTGGAATCTCTATTTCCTCATCTAGGTCTATATCCTCTACTATATTCTTGCCCAAAAATCTTATACTCGGTTGAGCCTTAGGCTTGTCTATTATGGTACTTAATGCCTTAGTAGTAGTGATAGTAGACATAGTAGGATTGGCTATAGAGAATGGTATACTGTCTACTGGAGAACTTGAAGTATTTACACTTGTAGAATCAAAAACTGGAATACTTACTACTGGAAAACTTGATGAAATAGGAGACTGCAACTCGGTAGAAGAAATTGTAGTTACTTCTGTTGTTGCTATAGGTGATTGGACAAATGTTGAAGTTGTCACAACCATGCTTGAAGATGTCTCCGAGCTAGATGTAGCAACTTTTTCTGGAGAGGTAGGAAGTGATGCAATGACTTCTACCGCTATCCTCACGGTATCATCTACCTCAGTGGCTTCTTCTTGTTCATCACTATCATCTTCAATGTCTTTTATTATAACTGATTCAGTACTCGGTTGGTGAAGATGGTATATGTTCTTCCATGTGGCATTTGTAGTCTTCACAACTGATTCAATATTGTTAATCAGGATTAAACAAGTATTGAACTTCAGTGTCATCTTATTTTCATTCTCCTTCAATGCCTTCTTTATTTCATCATTTTTCAAGCTGGGCATTAACTGTTTCAGGGTTTGATCAAATATGTCTTTTACAATTTGCTTTGCATTGGCCCATCTCATTTTTATTTGATCTAATAAAGCTCCTGGAATCTGTTGGGCTATTTCATCAGGAGAGTATTTCCACTGTCCCATCTTTTCAATGACAGCATCTTCAATCTCCTTTTGTTCTATTTCCGATCTTGTTTCATATTTTAAAGATTTTATATTACTTACTCCAGATCCTGATCCTTCTCTCAAAAGTTTGATCTTCTCTTGAAGGGTTAGAGGAGGCTTTTTGAATATTATATCTTTGTCCTTTTTATCTACCTTACCCCTTGCACTTCTCCTTGTAAATACAGCAGTGGGAGGCTTAGGTACCTTGGTGATGAATACCTTTCCTTTCTTCTTTGCAGATTCTGGTTCCTTTGTTTTCTCATCCTTTTTCTCTTCTTCTTTAGTGTCTTCTCCTTTGTCCTCGGTTAGCATTTGCATTTTGGCTATCCTCTTTTTTCCTTTATTTACTGCCTGTGGAAGCGTTATACTTAATTCAATTCTCACTTTTGCTTCTTCATATGTCCCAAAATATGGAGCTTTGGGATTAACAGGCTGATTAAGGAGGGCTTCAATGATATTCTTTGTTTCATCAATGTTTACCTCATAAGGAAGAGGTTTTACATGTACAATCCTCGGTTTAGCTGCTTGAATGTATACTTTGTCATAGTCCACCATGAAACAAATATCATCCTTATAATCCTCCACCAACTTCTGTGGAATCTAGAATCTGTCGTTCATTTTCTCCTTGAAAGACTCGAAATAACTATCCATGATGTTCTCAAAATTTTCACCCATTTCTGAAATATATTCATTTATCTCATAAAGAATTGGCACATCCTTTCTCCATACTACTTTTCCTTTGGAAGGGAAGAATTTCTGAACATAGAAAAATAAACAGACCAGTAGAGATCCAAACTTACATGGATTGTTTTTGGAAGTTTGAATGCTTTCCATGTTCTTGTTAAATTATTTTAGCAACAAATCTGCAAGGTCAAAAGATAAATTATTCTTTACCACTTTGTATGCTAGGTCTATGGCTTCGCAGGAAACACTATTCTGCCGACTTGAACTGTATATTTTATGAGCAATGATGTGTGTTCCAAACTTCAGTTCAACATCAGTAATGCTGCTTACTTTCATGCCTCTACCATCCCACTCGGCTAGGGTTTTCTTCTCCAACTCTGGCCGACCTAGGGTTTTGGTAGTTTTAACTTTGTTTAACATGGGAAGACCGGTGATTTGGTGAATCATCTTCTTAGTGATCTCTATGGGTTGCTCAAGCCAAATCTTGCCTTCGTGTACACGGCTGAGAATGTATCTAACCCATTTCTCCTGAAAGTTTCGAGGTAAATGTGTAATGTGAACTAATCCCTTGTCTTCCAGATGTTTGTGCTCTGGTTTTAGAACACCGTTTACACACAGTTCCTCACACACAATATCTAGCTCTAGGTTTCCCAATTCTTGAATTGCACAATTGAAATGATTGCGAATATCGTTAACAAGTAGTACCTTAGGAGGAATCTGAGATTGAGCTCCGTTCGGGTCTAGGGTTGCTGCAATTGCGGGCACAAGTTTGAAATTTGGTGCTCTCCATTCCCCTTGGATTATCATTTCTGTTCATTTCTTTGCTGAAGCACTGGATGATGCCATGGTAGCTCACAGAGAATTCTTTTCGCAAAAGTATTTGAATCGCTTGATTGCTCTCGAAATTTTCTGCTCTCAAAATGCTAAAGTTCATGGTGAAGAATGAGTTTGATTTCTTGCCTTTTGTTTACAACTCTATCATTAATGCTTCATAGAAATTAGGGTATGAATTCCGACAGACTGTCACCCACTATGAATTAATTGCTCGGTAAAGACTTCGCAACTTGGTGAACTTGAGAATTCATATTGCTCCGACCTCGCTCGGTAATCATATTAGACAACTCTCAACCTTGCTCACTGAAAACTGATACCGACCTTCCTGTGATCTTATTGCATCTTGTATGCTGATTTAGATCTTTCTTTTAATTCAGTTCTAGAACTGCTTGAAATTTGTCTATAAGAATACAGTTCCAGTGCTTTCTTGGGAATTTAGTTTGAGTCGGTAGAGCCACCCATTCCATTACTTGGACTAGTTTGGTCAGTAGATTTAGGAATCCACTATTGTCTCATCTGTTTCCTAACCTTAGTTGCTTCATTCTTCTTTCCATCTTCAACTTCACTAGCATTCATGCAATTTTTGGCTATATGACTGAGTTTAGTGCATCTAAAACATCTTATGGTAGTATCTCTTTTCCTTAGATGATGTTTTATGCAGTTCATGCCAATGTGTCCATATTCTCCATAGTAATGACATCTACACCAAGTGTTGTAATCCCATCCAAACATTGCTTTCATAATTTTTTCTACTGGATTGAATGTTTTAGATTTGCACTCGGATGCCTTGTGACCTTGTTTGTTGCATTTGTGACAATTACCTTTGAATCTTGGTTTTTCCTTGCATTCATTTGCTTTGTGACCATGCTGATTGCAGTTGTAGCATTTTCCATTGAATTCTGCTTTTTCATTGCTCCAACATTTATTTGAAGTATGTCCTATTTTTCCACAATGATTACAAGTAGGTTTCTAATTTCTTTGAGTACCTTGCTTAGAAGATTCACCTTCTCCTTAGTATCCAAGTCCTGCTTTTCCTTTTTGCCTATGAAGATTTCAATCATACAGCTGATTTAAGTCTTCTTGGCTCTTCAGCATTCTTTCATTGATTTGTTTTTCAGTGTTTAGGTCATCCACCAATCTTAGATTGATTTTCTTTTCAGATCTTAGTTCTTCTCTTGTGCTTTCTATTTCTGATCTTAGAGTTAGAATTTCCTCATTTGTATGGGAGATCTGATCAATTAGGTTTTCTAGCTGAAGGGTTTTATTTTGGACTTCATTGTTCCTTCCATCTAATTCATCTTTCAACTTGTTTCTTTGTTCTAAGATCTCACAAAATCTTGTTGAGTGTAGTTCTTGTTCTCTTTTTAATTTTCTCACTTCTTCCTGCAGAGACCCATTCTTTTCTAGGAGTTCTTTGACAGCATTGTTTGCTTCATCTGAGCTATCTGAGGGAAAAAGATCTTCAATATTTTCTTCAATGTAATTATGATCATTCATCTGATTTGCAAGTTCCTTCCTTCTTCTTAGGGATTGGGAAAGATGTTCTTTTGCTTCTTTAAGTTTAGCTATGGCCATTTCCAGATCTAGCTTTTCATTTTCAATCACCTTGTTCAGTTTGAATACCTCCATTGTCCTAGATCTTTGCTCAAGCTAGTTAAGCTTTATCTTGAGAACTAATACAGCTCTGATACCAATTGTTGGAAATATTCAAGAATTAACCAAGTTACTGAGAGGGGAGGGGTGAATTAGTAACTTCAAAATTTTCTTTCAGATGTATTACCATATAGTTCACTTTATCCTTTTGCATATAGAAAGCGTGAAACTTAAAAGCATTCACAACAATGACACATAGATTTGGTTACCCAAAAACCTTCCAAAAGAAAGTAAAACTGGGGTGGGGATGAAACCCACAAAGCTTTAGTACTGCAGTATAAAGTTGGCCGGTTAAGGCTTACATTGATCACTTTTGATGATCTGCCCTGCTAGGAGCAATAAGGACTACTAGGTCCACCTTGTTAGAGGTTTTACAAATATACAATGAAGTATGCCCTTGGTTAAGAGATTTTACAAAGAGTGTTAAGTCTACTCGATTAAAGGATTTCTAGCTGATTCACCTGTTAGGATGAAACAGTAGATCTCTTACTTTGCAACTGGATTGCTGAATGAGATTCGCTGATGTACTGATCACCTTCTATGATGAATTTGTCTTTGCTGCTTCTTATACTACTGTAGCCCTTTGTAATTCACTTATCTCTGCCTTTCTCTCTTTTTCATTTTCACATTCATACTGGTTGGTATTTGTACAACATTGTTTATATACAAGTCTAAACAATTAATTACAATTAAAAAGTCGGCTTGACAAATAAACATAAGTGCTACTAAGTCAGCCCAAGTATGGTTACACGGTTCCTGCAAACTAACTTGGTGACTTTCTGATACTCAGCGTCCACTGCATTACTCGACATCATCGTGTACTTGGTAGAAGTGAAGGCACGGTTCATACTAACCACTCGGTAAGTTTCAAACTCAGTAGATACTTGTGACTCAGTAGACATAATGTCACTCGATTTACATTGTCCTGCTCGATTTGCACTGTCCTACTCGGTTTGCACTCTTTTGCTTGGTTTGCACTGTTCTACTCGGTTTGCACTGTCCTGCTTGGTTTGCACTATTCTGCTCGATTTGCACTGAGGATGCAAATAAGTGTTGTCACTAGTGGAAATCCTGCTTAATGCCAATAGAACACTACTTCTACCAAAATGATCATAACTTCCATGAATCAATGAATTATTGTCTGCACTCTTAACCATAGAAATATGACATATCAAAGAGTATAAACTCAACATCACATAGCTACAACTACAATAACCCATGTGCGCTAATCCAAACTCTGTCTACTTCTTTGCAAGTCTTTGGTAAATCACTATGTTGACATCAATGACAATCATAGTCATGAACGCAACAACAACTGCTATAGAATGTCTGCCAAACACTTTAGCATTCATTCCTAACAATCTCCCCCATTGGTATTGATGGTAACATAGATGAAAAATATCAAATGTTCCAAAAATCCAATCCTGCAATACTGCTTCTTCAAATCCTCTTCATCAATCAAATCTTGCTTCGTTATCCTATTCAGTTCTCTCCAACAAATGTCTCATATTTTTTTTCATGCATACTTCTCCCCCATTGAAATCAATGATAGAAATCCCATCACTAAGTCAACAACAACTCAATGTCAAAAGACACTTTTCAGAAAATACATTTACTAGAGTCCTCATGACTCAGCTCAAATACATATACTACCCCATAGAGGAAGTACCAACATCCAGTCCAGAAGAAAGATAAGGCTCATATACCACTAGATGGATGCAACCAACTACATCACTTCTCAAAAGCAGGTTGGGGTATAACCCCAAGCATACCTCTTAGATACTCAAATGTATCCTTAGGTAAAGGCTTTGTGAATATATCTACTATCTGCTCCTTTGTACTTATGTACTCAAGTCTGACTTTTTTTTTAGAAACTTTCTCTCTTACAACATGATACTTAATCTCTATATGCTTTGTCTTAGAATGTAATACAAGATTCTTAGACATACTAACTATACTGGTGTTATCACAATGTATAACAATAGGTTCAACAAATTTTATTTCAATATCCTTCAACATCTGCTTCATCCAAATTATCTTGTTACAATTGTTTGCTGCTACTACATATTCTACTTCTATTGTGCTTTGTGAGATACAATTTTGCTTCTTTCTTAGCCAAGAAAGTAATCTTCCTCCAAGGAAAAATGCTCCTCTACTGGTGCTTTTCTTATCATCAACACTGCCTCCCCAATTAACATCAGTATATGCACATAGGGTAAAATCATCAAAATTTTCATACCATAATCCATAGTCCATTGTGCCTCTTAAATATCTTAGTATCCTCTTTACTACAGCATAATGTGATTCTCTGGGTTCAGCTTGAAATCTTGCTACAATTCCAATTGAATGTGCTATATCAGGTCTTGTATGAGTCAAATACTACAATCCTCCAATCATATATCTATATTTCTTCTATTCTATTATAGGAGTCTCATCTTTACTAGATAACTTATGTCTGGTCACCATACGTGTTCCAACTGGTTTAAAATCCTCCTTTCCAAATCTTTTGAACAAGTGATTCAGGTACTTTGTCTAACTTACAAAGATACCATCATTGTTTTGTGTTATCTGTAATCCCAAAAAGTATTTCATTTCACCAATCATACTCATTTCAAATTTAGTTTTCATTTCATTAGCAAATTCTTCACTAGCTTCATCTTCTCCTCTAAAGATAATGTCATCAACAAAAATAACTATAACTAACAAACTATTTTCAATTTTTTTTTTCTACAAATTGCTATCAGTTGTACCTTTTATAAATCCCAACTTTAACAAATATGTATCCAATCTTGCATACCAAGTTCTAGGTGCTTGTTTAAGTCCATATAAAGCTTTCTTTAATTTACATACCATGTCTCCTTCTTGAGCTAAAGGAAAACCTTCAGGTTGCTCAATGTAGACTTCTTCCAATTCTCCATTTAGAAATGTTGACTTCACATCCATCTGATACACTTTGAATTTCTTGTAAGCTGCATATGCCAAAAACATTCTTACTACTTCAATTCGGTGCAAAAGTCTCTTCATAGTCAATTCCTTCTTTTTGTGAGTAACCCTTACATACCAATCTTGCTTTTTTTCTTACTGCTTCTCCTTGTTCATTCATCTTGTTTCTGAATACCCATTTAGTTTGAATAACATTCTTATCTTTAGGTCTAGGGACCAATTCCCATGTCTTGTTCTTTTCAATCAGATCTAGTTCTTCTTTCATACCATTAGTCCAACTTTCATCTTCACAAGCTTCATTAGTAGTCTTAGGTTCAATTTGAGAAATCAAACATAACTATTCTTGTGCCTTATTTCGAGTAAGAACTCCTCTTTTGATGCTCCCAATAATCTATTCAAAAGGATGATTCTTTAACAAACTCTTGCATTAAAGTATTAGGCTTAGGATGAGTTTCTTCATTAGATTCATAATCAAGTATTCTTTCTTGAATTTTGAACTTTTCATCAATTTTAACATTTGCACTCTCAACAATAGTCTTAGTTCTTTTATTGAAACATCTATATGCTTTTCTTTTCAAAGAATATCCAAGAAATATACATTCATCACTTCTAGGATCAAACTTTCCTATATCATCATCTCTCTTTATATAACATTTGCTTCCAAAAATTCTAAAATACTCAACTAAGGGTGCATGTCCAAACCATAATTCATAAGGTGTCTTGTCTATGTCTGCTCTGATTTGTACTCTATTCATTGTGTATACTATTGTGTTCACTGCTTCTCTCCAAAATATTGTTACCAAATTATTTTCAAACAACATAGCTCTTGCTACTTTAGTCACTGATTTATTCCTTCTTTCTGTAATGCCATTTTGTTCAGGTGTTCTAGGGGCTGAATATTGTTTTTTAATGCCATTTTCTTCACAAAAGTTGTTAAACTCTCTAGAAGTAAATTCTCCACCTCTATCAGATATTAAACATTTAATCTTCATTCTAGATTCATTTTCAACTTTATTCTTAACAATCTCAAACTTATCAAATGCTTCAGATTTTTCTTTAAGGAATGCAATCCACGTCATTTTTGTAAAGTCATCAACAAGAATCATAAAATACCTTTCTCCATAGAATCCTCTAGTCCTAGTAGGACCACTCAAATCTTTATGAACAATTTCCAGCTTCTCTGTAGATGTAAACTTCTTACTAGGAAAAAAACTTCTCTTCTATTTAGTCATTACACATTCTTTGCAAATCATGTAAGTAGGCTTCATAACTCTAGGTAAATCTCTTACTACAAGTGTAGTACTTACTTTCACAATGTTATCAAACTTTATATGACAAAACCTTCTATGCCATAACCAACTATCATCAATTTTAGTAATCAAACATGTCATCTCAGTAGGATTCAACTAAAATACATTGCCTCTGGTTCTAGATCCAGTTCCAATCAAATTTCCATCTTTATCCTTTATCACACAAATTTTCTCAGTAAACCAAACTTGATATCCCTTATCAACTAATTATCCAACACTCAAAATATTATGTTTCCATCCATTCGCAAAATAAACATCATCAGTATTAGTCTTTCCATTAAGAGTAATAGATCCTATACCTTTAATCAAACAAGGTGCATTGTTTCCAACTCTAACTACTCCACCATCATATTCATTAAACTTTATGAACATTTTCATGTCTCCAGTCATATAATGTGAACAACCACTATCTATAATCCAATCAGCTTTCTTTTCAACTTGAGAAACTAAGGCTTTTTCTTCCTTAACATCAGATTCAGGATTTTCTTCTTTAATTGCTACAAATCCTATGTCATCATTATTTTCAATATAACTTTCACTTAAAGTTCTTTCTATACTAGCTTCAAGATCTTCATCATTAGCATAATAACATTCCTTAGATCTTCTAGGTTTGAAATTGCTTCTATACTTTTTAACTCTCTTAGGACATTTAGATGCAAAATCACCATATTCTTGACAAGTCCAACATTTAAAAAATTTCTTACCATCTAGTTCTCTTTTCACAAGCAAGGCAATACCTTCTTCAATCTTCTTGTCTTCTTCATTTCTAGATCTACTGCTGCCAGCATAATCTCTACTCACACTGATGCTTCTTGACAAAGTAGGGTGAACACTAAGAGAATTGAATTTTGTCTCCATTCTAGGTAAGTATCCTAATAATCTCAGGTTCATTTCTGCTGCTTCCAATCTTCCAAGAAGAGTCTCTCTTGTTCAAGGTATCATGTGTTCAATCATCTATGTTGTCTACTTAAATACAAGAGTCAATCTCCTCAAAATTTTCCATATCACTTCATTCTCTATCTTTTTTCCTCCACAAGATTTTATACCTAAAATGATCTCTGACATTCTACCAATATAACTGCTAATAGATTCATCTTCCAACATTCTTATATCTTCAAATGCACATATACAATTATGTAATCTAACTCTTTTTGCATGTTCATCACCTTCAAAAGTAGTGTGTAAAGCATTCCAAATTGCATGAGATTTTTTCAAATATTTTACCTGACTGTACTCATTCTCTAGTGATGCTGTCAAAAGTGCTTCTCTTGCAAGTATGTTACACATGAATAGATCTCTCTCTTCCGTAGTACATGTTTCAAGATTTTCCTCTTCAATGATAGTCTTATTATTCTTTTTAATCAACCAATAACCTGGTCCTAAACATAATAGGTGTGTCTTCATCTTTTCTTTCTAGTTGTCAAAATTTACTCCATCAAAATTAGGGCTTTCTTTTCTAAAATTTGCCATGGATCTCCTTAAGCTGTTAAACTTCTCTTTCAAAGACCTATCGCTCTGATATCAATTGTTAGAAAGTAAAGTCCACCAAGATAACTGAGAGGGGGTTGTGAATTAGTTATCAGATAATTATAAATTCTATCATCTTCAACAACATTAAACCATATAAGCAATATAATTACCAACCATAGAAAGATATTCATACACAATAACACAATGACACAAGATATGTTGACTAGGGAACCTCTTGATCAAAGAGTAAACCCCGGTGGGAATGATGCCCACAAAAGATACACTAATATGAATATTCCTTGTGAGAGGATGGACTCTGTTAGGAGTCTTATGAAATACATTCAGTACATATGAATCCCTGTTAGGAGATTTTAAATCCCTGTTAAAAGATTCTAACCCGGTTAAGAGTTATAGAAGACAAAAGGACCCACTACCCAAATAGCTTCAGTGTAAGATCATTGAACACAGTGTCCAAATAATCTTTTCATTACTCAATAGAATAATATGTTACCTCTTCTTTGACTATGCCAAACCACACTCACTGTTACATTAGATCTCAATTTCAGATCTCTGTATTTCGCATGTCTTCCTTCACACATTAGCTCTTTTCTTCACTTCATGCTTACAACATCACAACTTCTGCTACCATTACATACTTTCACATCACAACATCATGCTACTACATTAAAATTACACATCAACAAGGAAATACATTCCTTCCTTTATACCACACTCAAATAATTACAAATGAGTCAGCATACAATTACAAAATAAAAGTTTCCACACGATACACCAAAATTACATAAAATTGTTGGTTTCCAAATACAATAAATCTTCACTCATGTGACCTCAAAGATCGTGCTATCATCCACATCACTATCAATGTGTCTTCAACTTCCCTTTAATTGCACAAAAATAGATTTCATCCCGATTAGGAGATATCATTCGATTTCCACAAACTGCTACTCAGGAACACTGCCTGAACACTACTTCCACCAAAATGATCATAACTTCCATGAATCAATGAATTACTATCTACACTCTAAACCATAGACATATGACATATCAAAGAGTATAACCTCAACATCATATAGCTCCAACTACAATAACCCACGTATGCTAATCTAAACTCTGTCTGCTTCTCTGTAAGTCTTTGGTAAATCACTGTGTTGACATCAATGACAATCATAGTCATGAATGCAACAACAATGGCTATAGAATGGATGCCAAACACTTTAGTATTCATTCCTAATAGAGTTTCTACAACCAATCAAATACACATCAAGATACTAGATGAATCAAACTACAGTCCTTCTTAATCAAATTCTAGGGCTCTTCTACTCTTCAATCACTCTGAATTCGAATGCAATGAGTAATCAAAAGGATTTCTGTGTACTTAAAGTGAAAATTCTACCATTAATGTTTAGCACATAAGCCAGGCTATCTCTAGAAATTTCTATCTTATGTTATACAAACAATTAGCTAGTGCGCTCTTGCACATAGGTTCTACTAGTCTCCAAAAGCTTAAGTTCAAAGTTGCATACTCTGAAAGTAAGTATGCCAACTGCGCATGGGTCTAGAGCTAAATTAGCTCCCCCTATGACCTTGAGGACCATTCATTTAGATGTAGAGGGTGTGTCCACTATGGATGCATCTAATACATGCTCATTAGCCTTGTGCTTATTTTCTTCTCACCAAATCAAGCTCGCATTGTCTGAGGCTTTCACAAAATTAACTTCACCTTTGAGATCCAATACTAGTTCTTTGGCCTTTTTAGGGCTTTCCTGACCTTGCATTCTTGATCTATAGAATTTTGAGATGTGTCTAGCCTTGTGACAAGAGTGACAAATGACTAGAGGCTATATATTCCTTGGCACATTGACATGAGTCACCATTTTACATTGTCTAGCTGAGTGACCATTATAGTTACATTTTTGACATGTAACATTCTGAGAACTTGTTACATTTGACTAATTCTAATTTCTCTATTCATGTTGAATCCTTTTCTTCTTACTAGTCTTGCAATTCATAGCTCTATGACCAAATTTATTGCATGAAAAATAGTAACCATTAAAAGGTCTTACCTCTGTACAGTTCCTTGCTATGTGTACATGCTTGTTACATGCAAAACAAGTGTCGTCTACCAGCTTGCACTCATGCTTAGGTATTTCACTATTATCTTTGGTTTGATCTTTTGTCTCCTTAGTATCAGTAGAGTCTTTTTGTGTATTCTTCCTTGCTCACATGTTGTCAATCTGATTTTGTGCTTCAATGTATCCAATGTTCATTGAGTTGAAGGTTATCTTTGACTTGTTCATTATAGACTTCCTAATTTTTCATCAGTTTATCATCAAATTCTTCAAGCTAATCTTTTAAGGATGCATTTTCCTCATTCAACTTCTCGACTATTATCCCCAATTCACTGGTGGAACATTCTTTTAGATCCCTTCTTAGTTTCTTGATGGCCAATTGAGCATCACTGAGTTTTTCTTTTAGTTCTTCAACTTCTCTTTCAGACTTGTCCAGGTCTTTAAGAGCTGCTTCAAGATTTCTCTTTAAATGTTTCATTTCTACTTTGTCCATGATCTCCTGAAGTGGTTAAACTTCTTTTCTAAGGACCAAAGCTCTGATACCAATTGTTAGGAATGGGAACACTGAGAGGGGGGGGTGAATCATTGTTCACTGTATTTTATCTTTTTTCTTTAATCTTTAAACCAAACTTAAATGCTTAAGTAATGAAATAAACATCCACATAAACATGAAATCAACACATGACACCAACATGGTTACGGGGAAATCCAAATAGGTAAAAACCCTGGTGGGAATTGACACCCACTAATATTTTGTACTAGTGTTTTGTGGTCCTTGTTAGAAGATCCTTAACCCTATTAGGAGTTTCTTTACAATGCATTAAGTATAGTAGACCTTGTTAAGGGTTGGACCTTGTTAGAAGTCTTTTACAATATTCCCTGTTAGGGGAGTGGATGCACTTTCCTAGAGCTGACTCCTCAAGTGGTGAAGGCTACAACCTTCTAATCTCAGATACACAATATATCTACTAGATGAATTGTCACTGTGACACTTCTTGTTAGATCAGTTCTTTTGATGCGCTGATGCTTTGACCTCCTAAAAACCTCTAATACATCTTATAGACTCTTCAGACACTTCTACTCTTCTTCACACTTCTCCATCTCAACGTCCATCACTATTATAATGGGTGCACCTTATATTTATATGCACATACAAAACAAATAACTAGGTCGGCCCTTAAACCTATTACATACAATGCTTCCAATTGAATTGGCTCAAGTGTTTTCACAAAAAACTTCTTTACATGTAGGTAACCTAATTGAAATAGGTTCATAGCCTTTACATCATTAGATTATAACCGCAAATCAAAATGCTAACTATCAGCTACTTACTCGGATCTTCTCTGGCACACATTGGCTATGCAACTTCAACTGTTTGCATATTTCTCATGCCTACATATCTGATCATGTGCTCATAGATGAAGCATGTATATGATGTTACTAACTTAACTCCTAGAGCACACATCATAACTCGGTCATACGCATGTACGCTGATGCTCTAAACTCCTGGTGCTCTGTACACTGTCTAGTCTTCAACACTTAGCCAATTTTTTACCTTCTCATCAAGTGTGCTAACTCCAAACTACTATATGAATTTGTTTCCATAATGAAAACACTATACTAAATCATATACATCAGTATAGCCAACTTTCCAACATGGAAGTAGTTATAGAGTTGTGATAAGAAGAGTAGAAGTGTACGAAGAGTCTATAAGATGTATTAGAGCTTTGTAAGAGGTTAAAGCATCAATGCATCAAAGGAATTGAGCTAAAAAGTAGTGTCCTAATGATAGTTCATCTAGCAAATATAGTGTGTATCTAAGATTAGAAGGTTGTAGCCTTCACCACTTGAGTAGTGAGCTCTAGGATAGTGCGTCCACTCCCCTAACAAGGACTATTATAAAAGACTCCTAACAAGGTCCGACCCTTGACAAGGTCTACTGTACTCAATGCATTGTAAAGAAACTCCTAACAGGGTTAAGGATCTTCTAACAAGGATCACAAAACACTAGTACAAAATATTAGTGGGTGTCAATTCCCACCGGGGTTTTCACCTATTTGGGTTTCCCCATAACCATATTGGTGTCATGTGTTGATTTCATGTTTCATGTTTATATGGATGTTTATTTCAGTACTTAAGCATTTAAGTTTGATTTAAGTATTAAAGAAAAAAGATTAAATATAGTGAACACTGATTCACCCCCCACTCTCAGTATTCCCATTCCTAACATTAGCATGGTCAGACAAGAGAGTTTTTGTATTCTGTAAAATTTGTAGAAGAAAAATCACAATTAATTATTTAAATAGAAAAAAATTACAAAAAAATGTGTCACATTCAGACATGAGTCTACTACTTATATCTAGACTATTGTAAAAAAAAAATTATCATTTGATTGTGTATAAGGTGGTAAGACATACACCTACTTCTTGTTTTTTTCCTAAAATTTTCATACTACTACATTGAAATTTTAAATTTTTAACATATAGAATAATTATTTTCCAAACAAGGCCTAGTATATTAGAAACTAAACTCAATTTTCTACAAATTCTCTTCTTACATATTTTTTATATAACATTTATAACTTGTTCAAATTTTTATGTCAACTTGCCTAAACCTGATTTTCTAAATTTTTATTACCACTTAAGGGCCTAGTTTGGCATACCATGATCCTGCACATACCCTAGTTTGTATGTTTTATGAAGTTTGGTCATTGTGGATAAAACATACAGATCTGTCTAGCGAGGCAAAATTAACTTCTTTACACCTTACTGTTGTTGTTTCAAATATGTCATTTAGATACGCATGAAAGGCACATGAATTGGGGTACACATAGTTCATTTATGATATTTTTCTTGGGAAGCTAATTGCTTAGCTCTCATCTGCTTCATTTATTATCAAGCTAATTGTCAAAGGATCCAAGCCCTAGCTAGAAAGATGTCTTCCCATTTTGTTTAAGCCATATTCCTTGTTCTTGTCAAACTTCCTTGATTGATCTCTCAAGGACCTTGTATTCAGTAGATGTTGTCAAGCGATTGTTCTTAGCTGCTATTGTTTTATAAGGTTAGTTAGTAGTTACAGTTAGTTTATTAGAGTTAGGAGATTATTTCAAAGACATCCACGTGAAGTGGAGTGGGTGTGGTCGAATTGATGTATCAAGGAACAAATGGAATAACCAAGAAAACACTATACATTAAATCATGTGATTGATAGTAGATTGGGGCTCACCCAAGCCAAAAACAAGATGAATTATTGTAAAAAAATATGTAAACCATATATATGCACACTTGAGGCAAAGAGAAGTTACACCATATCCATATTAAAATATTAGTTACAATACGAAATACTAAACTGACTAATTCCTGAGCTCATCTTCGCATATGATCACAACAAAGATATGAGATTACAATATAGAGAAGGCATCTTAAAAATATAATTTCAGCATTTTCCCTAGTCTGACACATTTTGCACTCAAATCCTTCATCGCGGATAAGTGGAGATGGATAGATAGATGCAGATGAGTTGTCATCAACCCAACTAAAGTATATGTAGCCATTATTTCCCTATGAAGCCGAGTCTACATTAGTTCTTATAATATAATGAATAGTATTTATATTAGAAACATTAAATATATAGACACTAGCAACCTTTTTTCTATTTGGGCAGCACCAAAATTATCATCTAGGGTTGTTCTATGTCTGTGAAGTCTTCAACATACACTGTCCACCACCACATTGACATTTTGGCACATTGAGAAGAGTCATCGAGCCTATATCAATAATGCCATTGCACCATCGTCACTACATTTATTATTTTTATATGGAATACACCAAGGAGTACCATCAGAAATATTAACCATTTACAATATTGAATAGTAAACCTAAATCAAATAGCTCATTTTTTTTATCAGCATGTGTAGTCTCTATGTATATGAAAAATGAATGAAATATCAAGCTGAAATAAAATAGTGAACAAAATAGTATTCCATGTAGAGTGAATGAAATATACCATCAAAAGAAGGTGACAAAATCCTGTCATGAAGCACAAACATAGGAAATAAAAAGGGACAAAAGACAAGAAATAAGAAAAATCATTACGACTATAGAAAAATCATTTATACTATAGTAAAAAAAAGAAACACTCTTTGTCAATAATTTTCAAAATTATTAGGACTATAGAAAAATAATTAAGACTATACAAAATCAAATTTTAGAAATGGACGGTTTTGATGCTTTTCCATTACAACAATTGAGCATTCTATTAGGAATAGTCCCAAGAGATAACTGAGAGGAGGGGTGAATCAGTTATCTACAAGTTTCAATTCTTTATCCAATTAAATATACTTAAACATAAAGCATAAATACAATGAAAGAAAACTTGAACACATCACCAATATTTTGGTTACAGGGAAACCCAAATAGGTAAAAAACCCAGTGAGAATTGACACCCACTCATATTATGTACTAGTGTATTATGATCCTTGCTAGAAGATCCTTAACCTTATTAGGAATTTCTTTACAATATATTTAGTACAGTAGATCTGGTCAAGGGTCAGACCCTATTAGGAGTCTCTTACAATAGTCCCTATTAAGGGAGAGAATGCACTATTTGAGAGCACACTACTGAAAGGGATGAAGGCTACAACCTTCAATTTAATAGATACACACTATATCTGGATCTTGGTGAACTATGCTTTGACTTGCTGTCTGGATCAATTCCAATGTATAGTAAAAAAACTTTACTTGGTCACATAGACCTTCTGATGGCTCAACACTTTGCACACTCTGTTGGCATTAAGCAGAATTGCCACTAGTGACAACACTTATTTGCGTTCTCAGTGCAAACCGAGCAGACAATGCAAACCGAGCAGACAGTGCAAACTGAGCAGACAGTGCAAACTGAGCAAGTTAGTACAAACCGAACAGGATAGTGTAAACTGAGTAACATCATGTCTACCGAGTCACTAGTATTTACCAAGTTCAAAACCTACCGAGTGATCAGTATGAACCGTGCCTTCACTTCTACCGAGTGCATGACGATGCCGAGTAATGCAGTGGACACCGAGTATCAGAAAGTCACCGAGTTAGTTTGCAGGAACCGTGTAACCATACTTGGGCTGACTTAGTAGCACTTATGTTTATTTGTCAAGCTGACTTTGTAATTGTAATTGTAATTAATTGTTTGAGACTTGTATATAAACAATGTTGTAAAAATGTCAAGATGAATGAATGAGGAACATATGTGAAAGAAAAAGAAAGGCAGAGATAAGCGAATTACAGAAGGCTTCAGCAGTATAAGGAACAGCAAAGACAAATTCATCACAGAAGGTGATCAGTACATCAGCGAATCTCAATCAGCAATCCAGTTGCAAAGCCAGAGATCTACTGTTTCATTCTAACAGGTGAATCAGTACTAAATCCTTTAACTGGGTAGACTTAACAGTCTTTTGTAAAATCTCTTTACCGAGTGCATACTTCACTGTATGTTTGTAAATCCTTTAACAGGGTGGATTTAGCAATCCTTATTGCTCCTAACAGGGCAGATCATCAGAAGTGATCAAATTGTAAGCCTTAACCGGCCAACTTTATTTTGTAGTATTAAAGCTTTGTGGGTTTCATCCCCACCCTAGTTTTACTTTCTTTTGGAAGGTTTCTGGGTAACCAAATCTATGTGTCATTATTGTGAATGCATTTAAGTTTCATGCTTTCTATATGCAAAAGGTTAAAGTAAATTACATGTTAATACATCTGTAAATTGTAAGAAAATTTGGAGTTACTGATTCACCCCTCCCCTCTCAGTAACTCGGTTAATTCCTGAATATTTCCAACAATTGGTATCAGAGCAGCATTGGTTCTCAAGACAAAGCTTAACTAGCTTGAGCAAAGATCCAGGACAATGGAGGTATTCAAACTGAACAAGGTGATTGAAAATGAAAAGCTAGATCTGGAAATGCCCATAGCTAAACTCAAAGAAGCAAAAGAACATCTTTCCCAATCCCTAAGAAGAAGGAAGGAACTTGCAAATCAGATGAATGATCAGAATTACATTGAAGAAAAGATTGAAGATCTTTTTCCCTCAAATAACTCAGATGAAGCAAACAATGTTGTCAAAGAACTCCTAGAAAAGAATGGGTCTCTGCAGGAAGAAGTGAGAAAATTGAAAAGAGAACAAGAGCTACACTCTACAAGATTCTGTGAGATCTTGGAACAAAGAAACAAGTTGAAAGATGAATTAGATGGAAGAAACATTGAAGTCCAAAATAAAACCCTTCAGCTAGAAAACCTAATTGATCAGATCTCTCATACAAATGAGGAAATTCTGAATCTAAGATCAGAAATAGAAAGCACAAGAGAAGAACTAAGATCTGAAAAGGAAATCAATCTAAGATTGATGGATGACCTAAATGCTAAAAAACAAATCAATGAAGGAATGCTGAAAAGCCAAGAAGACTTGAATCAGCTGTATGAGCGAAATCTTCATAGGCAAAAAGGAAAAATAGGACTTGGATACAAAGGAGAAGGTGAATCCTCTAAGCAAGGTACTCAAAGAAATCAAAAACCTACTTGTAATCATTGTGGTAAAATAGGACATACTTCAAATAAATGTTGGAACAATGAAAAAGAAGAATTCAATGGAAAATGTTACAGCTGCAATCAACCTGGTCACAAAGCAAATGAATGCAGGGAAAAACCTAGATTCAGAGGTAATTGTCACAAGTGCAACAAACAAGGTCACAAGGCATCCGAGTGCAGATCCAAGACATTTAATCCAGCAAAACAAATTGTGAAAGCAATGTTTGGATGGGACTACAACACCTGGTGTAGATGTCATTACTGTGGAGAATATGGACACATTGGCATGAATTGCATAAAACATCATCTAAGGAAAAGAGATACTACCGTAAGATGCTTCAAATGCACTAAACTCGGTCACATAGCCAAAAACTGCATGAATGCTAGTGAAGTTGAAGATGGAAAGAAGAATGAAGCAACTAAGGTCAGAAAATAGGTGAGACAAAAATGGATTCCTAAAGCTACCGAGAAATCCACTCCAAGTAATGGAATGGATGACTCTACCGACTCAAACTAAATTTCCAAGAAAGCACTGGAACTGTATTCTCATAGACCAATTTCAAGCAGTTCCAGAACTGAATTAAAAGAAAGATCTAAATCAGCATACAAGATGCAGTAAGATCACCAAGCAAGGTCGGTATCAGTCTTCACCGAGTAAGGTCGGTATCAGTCTTCACCGAGCAAGGTCGGAGCAATAAGAATTCTTGAGTTCACCGAGTTGCGAAGTCTTTACCGAGCAATTAATTCTTAGTGGGTGACAGTCTGTCAGAATTCATAACCTAATTTGTAACGAGCATTAATGACAGAGTTGTAAACAAAAAGCAAGTAATCGAACTCATTCTTCACCGTGAATCTTTAGCACTTTGAGAGCAGAAAATTTCAAGAGCAACCCGGCAATTCAATACTTCTGCGAAAGGAATTTTCTGAGTTACCATGGCATCATCCAGCACTTCAGCAAAGAAAGGATCTGATATGTTAGTCCAAGGGGAATGGAAAGCACCAGATTTCAAGATCGTGCCCGCAATTGCAGCAGCCCTAGATCCGAACGGAGCTCAATCTCAGATTCCTCCTAAGGTACTACTTATTAACGATATCCGCAATCATTTTAACTGTTCAATTCATGAAATGGGGAACCTAGAACTAGATATTGTGCGTGAGGAACTATGTGTGGATGGTATTCTGAAACCTGAGCACAAACATCTGGAAGATAAAGGTTTAGTTCACATTGCACATCTACCTCAAAACTTTTGAGATAAATGGGTTAGATACATTCTCAGCCGTGTACATGATGGCAAGATTTGGCTTGAGCAACCTATAGAGATCACAAAGAAGATGATTCAACAAGTCACCGGTCTTCCCATGTTGAACAAAGCTAAAACTACCAAAACCCTAGGTCGGACGGAACTAGAGAAGAAAACCCTAGCCAAGTGGGACGGTAGAGGGATGAAAGTTAGCAGCATTACTGACGCTGAACTAAAGTTTGGTACACACATTATTGCCCATAAGATTTACAGTTCTAGTCGACAGAACAGTGTCTCCTATGAAGCTATTGACCTAGCATACAAAGTGGTCAAGAATAACTTAACATTTGACCTAGCAGACTTATTGTTAAAGCAGTTTAACAAAAACATGGAAAGCATCAAAACTTCCAAAAACAATCCATGTAAGTTTGGATCCTTGCTGGTCTGTTTATTCTTCTATGTTCTGAAATTATTCCCTTCTAAAGGAAAAGTTGTATGGAGAAAAGATGTGCCAGTCCTCTATGCAATAAATGAATACATCTCAGAAATGGGTGAAAACTTTGAAAGCATCATGGATAATTATTTTGAATCTTTCAAGGAGAAAATGAATGACAGATTCCGGATTCCACAGAAGTTGGTGGAAGATTACAAAGATGACATTTGTTTTATGGTGAATTGTGATAATGTATATATTCAAGCAGTTAAACCAAGGACTGTACATGTAAAACCTCTTCCTTATGAGGTAAATATTGATGAAACCAAGGATATCATTGAAGCTCTTCTTAATCAGTCTGTCAATCCCAAAGCTCCATATTTTGGAACATATGATGAAGCTAAGGTGAGAATTGAACTAAGCATAAAGCTTCCACAGGCGGTAAACAAAGGAAAGAAGAGGATAGCCAAAATGCAAATGATAACCGAGGACAAAGAAGAAAAAGATGAAGAAGAAGAGGAAAAGGATGAGAAAACAGAGGAACCAGAACCTGCAAAGAAGAAAGGAAAGGTATTTATCACTAAAGCACCTAAGCCTCCTACTGCTGTATTTACAAGGAGAAATACAAGAGGCAAGGCAGACAACGCAGACAAGGCAGATAAAGACATAGTATTCAAAAGGCCTCCTCTAAACCTTCAAGAAAAGCTCAAACTCTTTAGAGACGGATCAGGATCTGGAGTAAGTAACATAAAATCCTTAAGATATGAAACCAGATCGGAAGCAAAACAGAAGGAAATAGAAGATGTCATTATTGAGAAGATGGGACAGTGGAAATACTCTCCTGAAGAAATTGCCCCACAGGTTCCAGCAGTTCTATTGAATCCAATAAAAATGAGATGGAGCAATGCAAAGCAAACTGTGATAGATATATTTGATCAAAACCTGAGACAGTTGATGCCGAGCTTGAAAAATGATGAAGTAAAGAAGGCATTAAAAGAAAATGAAAATAAGATGACATTGAAGTTCAATACTTTTTTGATTTTGATCAACAATATTGAATCGGTTGTGAAGGCTGAAAATGCCACATGGAAGAACATATACCACCTTCACCAATCGAGTATTGAAACAGTCATAATAAAAGATATTGAAGATGACAGTGATGAACAAGAAGAAGACACTGAGGTAGATGATACTGTGAGGATAGCAGCAGAAGTCATTGCATCCCTTCCTACCTCTCCAGTGAAAGTTTCTACATCCAGCCCGGAGACACCTTCAAGCATGGTTGTGACAACTTCCACATTTGTCCAATCATCCATAGCAACAACAAAAGCAGCTACCATTTCTTCTACCGAGTTGCAGTCTCCCGCATCATCAAGTTTTCCAGCAGTAAGTTTTCCAATTTTTGAATCTTCAAGTGTAAATATTTTAAGCTCTCCAGTAGAAAGTATGCTAGTATCTATAGCCAGCCCTACTTTATCTACTGTCACTAATACCAAAGCATTAAGTTCAGATAAGCCTAAGGCTCTACCGAGTATAAAATTTTTGGGTAAAAATATAGTAGAGGATATAGACCTAGATGAAGAGATAGAAATTCCTACATTAGATTTTGCAAATCTATCAGCGGACCAAATGCAAAATATAGGTGAGATCCTCCAAAGGAAAGCAAAACAAAAGAAACTTAAAGAGGAGAGAGACAAGGAGTATCAAATCATCAAGGATGCTAAGGACATCTTGTCTGATGCATTAGGCATTAAAGTAGACTCCTCCCAGCATGTTTTGTTACAATTAGCAGAAGCAGTTGATAAATACAATGAGGATTCATCCGGGACAGAAAAGTTAGTTGAAAGAGTCGAGAAGAGATTCAACAATAAAGTGCTTGAGCACATTGCTCAGCACATAGCTATTAACCAAGTGGAATTGTCTTCAGTTTTGTCTAACATTGAATCTATCTATTCGAATGCTACCTCTCTTTTGGCCAGATTGTGCAATATTGTCAAGTTCACAAAGGATGTTAAGGATAAAATGAATAAAATGGATGAGGACATGAAGATTAGCATACAAAAGCTGCAACTTGAACCAAGTTCAAGCTCTGCTCATCACATGAAAATCTCACACCTATCTAATATGCAGTCTGACCTACTGAAAGAAGACACAAGGATCCAGTCCACACTGCTAGACATCCAACACATGATCCTTCCCATCATGAATACAATTTATAAGCACATTGAACATTCCAAAACATTGATTCATGACAATCAGTTCTCTATAGTAGATCACATGATTAAACTCTCTGCAGAAGTCCAAATTGCTATACAAACATGTAAGATCCTGCAAGAAAGTTGGGATAGAACCCTGGCACTAATAATGAAGGTACATTCTGATTTTATATCAAATTTTGGATTCTCTCTGTAAAATAACTTGTATATGCACCTTTGGCATTATCGTCAAAAAGGGGGAGATATGTATAGAAGGAGAGATATGTATAGATTTGTATAAGAAATAGTTAGCACATTGAAAGGGGGAGACAATGTATAAAGCCCTATAACAAAGACAAATTTTGAAAAATCAAAATCAAACTCAGCATGATTCATGTATATTAGTTTTGGCCAATAAGTGTTTTTGTCACTAATGCCAAAGGGGGAGATTGTTGGCATTAAGAAGAATTGCCACTAGTGACAACACTTATTTGCGTTCTCAGTGCAAACCAAGCAGATAGTGCAAACCAAGCAGACAGTGCAAACCAAGCAAGTTAGTACAAACCGAACAGGACAGTGTAAACCAAGTAACATCATGTCTATCGAGTCACCAGTATTTACCGAGTTCAAAACCTACCGAGTGATCAGTATGAACCGTGCCTTCACTTCTACCGAGTGCATGACGATGCCAAGTAATGCAGTGGATGCCGAGTATCAGAAAGTCACCGAGTCAGTTTGCAGGAACCGTGTAACCATACTTGGGCCGACTTAGTATCACTTATGTTTATTTGTCAAGCTGACTTTGTAATTGTAATTGTAATTAATTGTTTAAGACTTGTATATAAACAATGTTGTAAAAATGTCAAGATGAATGAATGAGGAACATATGTGAAAGAAAAAGAAAGGCAGAGATAAGCAAATTACAGAAGGCTTCAGCAGTATAAGGAACAGCAAAGACAAATTCATCACAGAAGGTGATCAGTACATCAGCGAATCTCAATCAGCAATCCAGTTGCAAAGCCAGAGATCTACTGTTTCATTCTAACAGGTGAATCAGTACTAAATCCTTTAACCAGGTAGACTTAACAGTCTTTTGTAAAATCTCTTTACCGAGTGCATACTTCACTGTATGTTTGTAAATCCTTTAACAGGGTGGATTTAGCAATCCTTATTGCTCCTAACAGGGCAGATCATCAGAAGTGATCAAATTGTAAGCCTTAACCGGCCAACTTTATTCTGCAGTATTAAAGCTTTGTGGGTTTCATCCCCACCCCAGTTTTACTTTCTTTTGGAAGGTTTCTGGGTAACCAAATCTATGTGTCATTATTGTGAATGCATTTAAGTTTCATGCTTTCTATATGCAAAAGGTTAAAGTAAATTACATGTTAATACATCTTTAAATTGTAAGAAAATTTGGAGTTACTGATTCACCCCTCCCCTCTCAGTAACTCGGTTAATTCCTGAATATTTCCAACACACTCTACTCTTCTCTTACTAACAACCATGAACCACACCCAAGCAATCACAAATGACTTCCTATAAATATCTTTCCTCTAAATGATATAATCAATTTAGATTGTTAAAACCACCTTGAAATCATATTAGAGAAACCGTAACAAACACTAATAACAATTCAGTTGGCTCTACTAAGCACGCAACAAATTTTGGGACCTATCCAATAAGATAATTGTAGATGTACGCTACACACTATCAGCTCTACCAAAAACAACTAGATCTTTCTCCTCAAGTTCAATTACTTCATGTGCTCTTAACCAAACATCACTAACTCTTCTCTAAGGTTAAATCAAAGGGTGTATACCCAAGTGATTGGTGCAACTCTAGAACCAATATAATCTCTATCGGCCCTTCTCAACAAACACATAAAACTGCTACTAGTGAATAGCGACTGTATAACTTCACTTGCGCTGATCATCAAACTGTACATTCATGAATGTAACATTACTAACATGTCCTGAACATATATCCAAGTGCACAAGGCTCCATGATAACTATATAGACAACCATACACAGAGCACTACTTGTTACTCTATTAGGAACACTGCTGACACAAGCTGTTGTATAACTATCTGTACTAATAGTTAATCTCTGCGCCCATGATATCATGTCTATGCTACATATACCGAAAGCTTACTGCACAATACTTCCACACATGCTACTTTCCATATGGTGTCATCAATGACAAACATACAGTCAGTACTGGCTTGCTGGAAAATCTCTAACAATCCCCCCCTTTGGCATTGATGGAAACATATGGAATGAAAAATTACATCAATCCAAATAAACATTTCTTTTATAACATTCTCCATTTCCTCTTCAAAAACTCCCCCAAAGATGAGTCCTCCATTTGTTGCAATATTTTCCAACATTCTCCATTTTCTTAATTGAACTATTGTCATAACTAAATGTTACTCCCCCTAAGTATATTACTCCTTTTTACTCCTATTTTTCATGACTATATATTACTCCCCCTTTGACATCAATGGAAAAGGGTGCCACTCAGTTTAAGAATTGGTACTACTCCTGAAGTAGAGTAGTCAACCATCCATCAGTCCCTGAGGATTGATGTTTTTCCTGTAGATCTCTATAGTTTTGTTGACTATTAGTGATCCACACTTAGTCATTTATCTAGGCAATGATGGTCGGTCATCACTGCGACTGAGTCATTATGTAAAGGTCAAGTTATGTATTGTATACATGTCAAGTAGTAGTACTACCAACTAAAGTCATGGTCACTATATATTTTGTACTATGCTGAGTATAGTTTTTTTGTCGAGCTACATATGCAATGATTACCGAGCAATGGAGAAATCAACATATGCTAAGTATAGTGAATGCCAAGTATCAGGAACAACAATTGTCGAGTTAGCCAAGAAAGACATAAGAGTTTGTTATGGCACATCGATCGAGGTAAACCATTTTTGGTGATAGTCATATTTCATATTTTGTTTGTTGAGATAATTATGGAAGTAATTATGCATTCATCTTGTAATCATTGATCCATATGTATTACCCCTAGCCAATCAGAAAATTGTAAAGCTTAAGTGGCAAAATGAATAGATCTGAACCATAGATCTTGAATCATGAAGATGTTTTGATAGTTATATAAGTATTAAGATCTAAACCCTCAATTATAACAACAGAGGAATAACAGTGTGATAACCAGAGAAAGAGGGTATGAAGGATAGAATGCTAAGGTTATGAGTAGATAAGCATTCAAACAGAGTTCAGTGACTGAGCTAAGTAGTGAAAGGATAGAATAGAGATAGATCTAATAAGAAGAGATCAATATTATATAGGAAAGAGGAGATCTATAATCAGCATATAAGTGCAAACCAAAAGATTAGGTACTAAGACATTCTAATCAGGGTAAATATCTTAACCAAGTAGTCCTAATAGACTTTTTGTAATCTCTTAACCAAGTGCTTACTTTTTTTTAAGTTTCAAATCCTTTAGCAAGGTAGACTATGTAAGTCTTTTAGCTTTTAACAGGGCAAACCCCTCACAGGGTAGATCATATTGTGATCAAACTTTGTAAGTTGTAACAGGCAAATTTATTACTATAGTAGTGAAGATTTGTGGGTGTCATGCCCACCCTAGTTTTACCTTTCAAGGGTTTTTGGGTTACCAAAATTAATTTGTTATGAGTAATTTCATGTATGCTACTTAATATGTTAGTTACTTAGATTGATCAAGTTTTGTTGATGCTATGAAAAGTTTTATAAGTATCAAAATGATTTAAGTAGGTGATATTTGATTCACACCCCCCCCCCTCTTAGTATCACATTTCCCACTTATATTTCCAACAATTGATATCAGAGCATAAAGGTTTCTCACAAGGAAGTCTAACCACTTGAGGAAAAAGATCTTGAGATGGAAGTCTATAAGCTGGGAAAGATTATAGAAAATTAGAAGATTGATGTACAACATCCATTACAACAACTAGAAGCAGCCAGAGGTGAACTAAAGAAATCCTTAAGCAAAAGAAGAGAAATTTCTATTCAACAAAGTGATTCACAGTATCATGAAGAAGATACCACTAGAATATTTGATAATGGTAACTCTACAAAAAGTGACAAAGCCATAAAAGAGCTACTGAAGAAAAATGCAATACTAAATGATGATATTAGAAATCTAAAAAGAGAACAGGAGATTCAATCTGTCAGATTTTGTGAAGTAGTTGAATAGAAAAAGAAAGTTGAAGATGATAAGGCAATGGAAAAAGAAGACAAAAGACAAATTGCAATCAGACTAGATGAAAGGACAAGTGACATGCAAAGGTTGACTAATAATCAACTAGACATGGTAAATCAACTGCTGCTGGTTAATCAAGAGTTGTGTAGGAAAGATATGGAAATCAACTAACTGAGGTCTGAAAATGATTAATTAAGGAATGAACTAAGATCTAAAAAAGAAATCAATGAAAGGATGAAGATCTAGTGATAGATCTGGTCTTGGACTGAATGAACATGCATCATCCACTGAAGAAGGAGAATCATCAAAGAATGGAGAACAAAAGAATGCAAAACCAAAGAACACAAAGTCCACATGCCATCACTATGTAAAGATAGGACATACATACAATATATGCAAAAGAAAACATGGTAAGTTTGTTCCTAAACATAAGTTCAATGGACATTATTTTAATTACAAGAAACATGGACATCAGGCACATGAATGTAGATCTAAGGTTAGCAATCCATCTACCTCACCAAAGTTTCAAGGAAGTTGTTTCAACTATCAGAGGTATGGGCATAAAGCATTTGAATGCAGATCTAAACCTAGATGGTCATCCAATGAAAAGACTAATCCACCTGCGAAGTATAACTCATACAATTGGGATTATAACACTTGGTATAGTTGTCATTACTATGGCAAATATGGACCCATCAGAGAAAATTGTATGAAGACTCATTTTAGAGGAAAATCTAGAAGTTGGATGAATGGAAGCATTATGTGTTACAAGTGTAATAAGGTCTATCACCTAAAGAAAGATTATAGATCACCTATGCTGAGAAATGATCAGAATGTGAATGAAGATATCCGTGAGAAATTGAGAAATCAGATGAACAGGACATGGAAGAAGAAAGAAGAAGAATGTACAAGTGAATCAAGCACATCTGTGGTCACCCAATCTGATGGATCAGATGATCACACTGCTTCTAACTGAGCATAAAAGGTATGTTTAGAATTGAGCCTTACAAAGCTTTATCTTACATTAGTTCCTAACAGAAGATAGAGTAAAGGTCCATATCTACATAGATAAAGATGCATTAGGACATATCTGAGAAAAATAGAAAATTTGATTATGATGTCGAGCATCAGTGTCTTGATTTTTGGAAAAATGGTCAGTGCTCCCCTCAGGATTCGCGACATGGTTTAACAACAACCTGTGTCTTCTATAAGTCAAGTGGTTGTATCAGGCATTAACAGGTTGATCTTTTGGTGTAATGGCAACCACTACTTGTAACAAGTGGTATCAGAGCTTGGTCACAAGTTTGAATCCCCTCAGGTAATGCTAAGGGGGAGATTGTTGGCAAAATGGTCAGTGCTCCCCTCAGGATTCGTGACATGGTTTAATAGCCTCTTGTGTCTTCTATAAGTCAAGTGGTTGTATCAAGCATTAACAGGTCTATCTTTTGGTGTAATGGCAACCACTACTTGTAACATTGACCGAGTTATCAATGTATGTAGAGCACCTATTATGGCTGAGATGCTATGTACATTGAGTTGTAACGGTTATATTGACCAAGCTTGTGTTAGCCGAGGGTAACATAAGTTTGCCGAGACAGCTATATTCCACTTAGTACAAAACATTTATGAGGCCCTAAATTTACTTTTCGGAATCTATAAAGCATGAAGTTCCCATTTATTTCATTTCACCAAGCGATTTGAGCTTTCTTTGAGTGATTCAGAGTGCAAGCAACCAATTTGAGAAAGGCAATTTGGAATCTTTTCAACATGCTGTCGATAAAAATCATCTACCAGACACTTACGAGAAAGGTACTTTACTAAGAAAATATTTCTTTTCAAAAATTTTATTTTGAAATGGCATCATCATCATCTACAATTGTAAAGAAACAAGGGATGGAAGTTTTCAACATGAAATTAGTAAGAAATGAAGTTTTCTGCCAAAGACATTCAAGGCAATATTAGAGAGTGCAATTAAGGGAGATTTGAATGGAGCCCTATCTTTTATTCCAAAGAATGTGTTGATCATGAATGACATTAGGTCTTGCTACATGTGTAAAATTAGGGAAATCAGAGATTATGAACTAAGGGAAGCATATGATATGTTAGGAATGAATGCTTGGCATTCATTCTGTAGAAGTTGTTGCATTCATGACTATGATTGTCATTGATGTCAACACACTGATCTTCTGGAGACTCGTAGAGAAGCAGAAAGTGTTTTGATTAGCGCACATGTTATATTGAAGATGGTGATATGTGATTTTGAGGTTATATTATTTGATATGTTATATGTCTATGGTTAAGAGCATGGATACTAATTCATTTATTCATGAAAGTTATGAGCATTTTGGTGGAAGTAGTATTCAGCCAGTGTTCCTGAGTAACAATTCGTGGAAATCGGATGATATCTCCTAATCAAGATGGAATCTAGTTTTGCACAATTAAAGGGAAGTTAGAGACACATTGATAGTGATGTGGTTCACAGTGAAAACTTCAAGGTCACATGAGTGAAGAGTTATTGTATTTGGAAGCTGATAGTTTTTGTGTATTTTTTATGTAGCATGTGGAAACTTTTATTTTGCAATTGTATGCTGACTCATTTGTAATTATTTGAGTGTGGTATAAAGGAAGGAATGTTTTTCATTCTTGTGTGTGGTAAGGAATGAAAGCCTGGTATATTTGAATGTGAATATATGCATGAGGTGAAGAAGAAAGCCAATTCAGTTGTGAAGGAAGACATACGAAGTACAGAGATCTAAGATTGAGATCTAGTGTAGCAGTGAGTGCGGTTTGGCACAATGAGGAGGTAATATATTTCATATTATTTTGTTGAATAATATTAAGTTCACTTGGATAGTGTTTTCAGTGATCTTCCCCTGAAGCTGTTTGCAAAGTAGGTCCTTTTGTCTTCCATAACTCCTAACAGGGTTAGAATCTTTTAACAGGGATTCAAAATCTCGTAATAGGGATTCATATGTACTGAATGTATTTCATAAGACTGCTAACTGAGTCCATCTTTTCACAAGGAATATTCATATTAGTGCATCTTTTATGGGCATCATTCCCACCAGGGTTTACTCTTTGATCAAGAGGTTCCCCACTCAACATATCTTGTGTTATTGTGTCATTGTGTATGAATATCTTTTTATGGTTGGTAATTATATTGCTTACATGGTTAAATGTTGTTGAAGTTGATAAAAGTTATAATTTTCAGATAACTGATTCACCCCCCCCCCCTCTCAATTATCTTGGTTGACTTTAATTTCTAACAATTGGTATTAGAGAAATAGGTCCTTGAAAGAGAAGTTTAATAGCTTAAGGAGATCTATGGTGAATTTCAGAAAAGAAAGCCCTAAGTTTGATGGACTAAATTTTGACAGCTGGAAAGAAAAGATGAAGACACATTTCCTATGTTTAGGACTAGGTTATTGGTTGATTACAAAGAATAATAAGACTATCATTGAAGAAGATAATCTTGAAACAAGTTCTAAAGATGAGGTAGATCTATTCATGTGTAACATACTTGCAAGAGAAGCACTTTTGACAACACTTCTGGAAAATGAGTACAGTCAAGTAAAATGTTTGAAAAAATCTCATGAAATTTGGAAAGCTTTACATTCTACTTTTGAAGGTGATGAACATGCAAAGAAAGCTAGATTACATAATTGGATATGTGCATTTGAAGATATAAGAATAATGGAAGATGAATCTGTTACAAGCTATATTGGCAGAATGTTAGAAATTGTTGCAGGGATAAAATCTTGTGGAGGAGAAAAGATAGAGAATGAAGTGATATGGAAAATTCTGATGACATTGACTCCTATATTTAAGCAAACAACATAGATGATTGAACAAGTTATACCTTGTACAAAAAACTTTACAAGAGAGACTCTTCTTGGAAGATTGGAAGCAACAGAGATGAACCTGAGATTATCAGGAGACTTACCGAGAATGGAGATAGCATTCAGTGCTCTTAGTATGCGCCCTACTTTTTCAAGAAGAATTAGTGTGAGTGGAGATTATGCCAGTAGTAGAAGATCTAGAAATGAACAAGATAAGAAGATTGAAGAAGGTATTGCCTTAATTGTGAAGAGAGAACCAGATGGTAAGAAAATTTTTAAATGTTGGACTTGTCAAGAATATGGTCATTTTGCATCTAAATTTCCTAAGAGAGTTAAAAAGCATAGAAACAATTTCAAGCCTAGAAGATCTAAGGAATGTTATTATGCTAATGATGATCTTGAAGCTAGTATTGAAAGAACTCTAAGTGAAAGTGATAATGAGAATAGTGATGAAATAGGATTTGTAGCAATCAAAGAAGAAAATCCTAAACTTGATGTTAAGAAAGAAAAAGACTTAGTTTCCCAAGTTGAAAAGAAAGTTGATTGGATTATAGACTGTGGTTGTTCACATCATATGACTAGAGACATGAAGAATTTCATAAAGTTTAACAATTATGATGGAGGAGTTGTTAGAGTTGGTAACAATACACCTTGTTTGATTAAAGGTATAGGATCTATTACTCTTGATGGAAAGACTAATACTGATGATGTTTACTTTGTGGATGGATTGAAACCTAATCTTTTGAGTGTTGGATAATTAGTTGATAAGGGATATCAAGTTTGGTTTACTGAGAAAACTTGTGTGATAAAGGATAAAGATGGAAATCTGATTAGAACTAGATCTAGAACCAGAGGTAATGTATTTCAGTTGAATCCTACTAAGATGACATGTTTAAATACTAAGATTGATGATAGTTGGTTATGGCATAGAAGGTTTTGTCATATAAACTTTGATAATATTGTGAAAGTAAGTACTTCACTTGTGGTAAGGGATTTTCCTAAGATTATGAAGCCTACTAACATGATTTGCAAGGAATGTGTGATGGCTAAATAGAAGAGAAGTTCATTTCCTAGTAAGAAGTTCACATCTAAAGAGAAGTTGGAGATTGTTCATACAGACTTGAGTGGTCCTACTAGGACTAGAGGATTCTATGGAGAAAGGTATTTTATGATTCTTGTTGATGGTTTTACAAGAATGATGTGGATTGCATTTTTGAAAGAAAAATCTGAAGCATTTGATAAGTTTATGATCATTAAGAAAAAATTTGAGAATGAATCTTTAATGAAGATTAAATGTTTGAGATCAGATAGAGGTGGTGAATTTACTTCTAGAGAGTTTAACACTTTTTGTGAGGTGAATGGTATTAAGAGACAGTTTTCAGCCCCTAGAACACCTAAGCAAAATGGCATTGTAGAAAGAAGAAACAGATCAGTGACTGAAGAAGCAAGAGCTATGTTATTTGAGAATGATTTCGCAAAGACATTTTGGAGAGAAGCAGTGAATACAACAGTATATACTATGAACTGAGTATAAATTAGACCAAACACATACAAGACACCTTATGAATTATGGTTTGGACATGCACCCTTAGTTAAGTATTTTAGAATTTTTGGAAGCAAATGCTATATAAAGAGAGATGATGATATAGGAAAGTTTGATCTGAGAAGTGATGAAGGAATTTTTCTTGGATATTCTTTGAAGAGAAAAGCATATAGATGTTACAATAAGAGAACTAAAACTATTTTTGAGAGTGCAAATTTTAAAGTTGATGAAAAGTTCAAAATTCAAGAAAGAGTGCTTGATTATGAATCTGATGAAGAAGCTCATCCTCGGCCTAATACTGAAGCTACTAAATTATTCTATGAGAATGATAGTGAATTGTTGAATGAAAGTCCTGCAGAAGAAACAAGAGAAGAATCTAGAGAAGAATCTATAGTTGAAACAAGATATGTGACCATGACACCAAATAGGTATATATCAA
Organism: Chamaecyparis obtusa; assembly: GCA_027943335.1. Classification (NCBI taxonomy): domain Eukaryota; kingdom Viridiplantae; phylum Streptophyta; class Pinopsida; order Cupressales; family Cupressaceae; genus Chamaecyparis; species Chamaecyparis obtusa. The sequence continues at coordinate 2,602,975 of BSBK01001155.1, read as the reverse complement.
GACATCATCCTGTTGAACAAGTTATTGGAAGATTGGACAGAGGAGTTATGACCCAAAATAAGGTACATTTATGTTTGATTTCTCAAATTGAACCTAAATCTACTAATGAAGCATGTGAAGATGAACATTGGATTAAAGCTATGAGAGAAGAACTAGATCAGATTGAGAAAAATAAGACATGGGAATTGGTCCCTAGACCTAAAGACAAGAATTTGATTTTAACTAAATGGGTATTCAAAAATAAGATTAATGAGCAAGGATAAGTTGTAAGAAACAAAGCAAGATTGGTATGTAAGGGATACTCACAACAAGAAGGAATTGACTATGAAGAAACTTTTGCACCTGTGGCAAGAATCGAAGAAGTAAGAAATTTTTTGGCTTATGCGGCCTTTAAGAAATTCAAAGTGTATCAGATGGATGTGAAGTCCACATTTTTGAATGGTGAATTAGAAGAAGTCTACAATGAGCAGCTTGGAGGTTTTCCTTTGACTCGTGAAGGAGATATGGTATGTAAACTGAAGAAAGCACTATATGGACTAAAGCAAGCACCTAGAACTTGGTATGCTAGACTACATAAGTATTTGTTAAAGTTGGGATTCACAAAAGGAACAACTGATAGCAATCTATACACAAAATAAATTGAAAATGGATTGTTGATTATAGTTATTTTTGTTGATGACATTATTTTTGGAGGAGAAGATGAAGCTAGTGACAAGTTTGCTGATGAAATGAAAATTGAATTTGAAATGAGTATGATTGGTTTCATGAAATACTTTTTGGGATTACAGATAACATAGAACAGTGATGACATTTTTATAAGTCAGACAAAGTACCTGAATGATTTGTTGAAAATATTTGGAATGGAGAATTGTAAACCAATTGGAACACCTATGGTTATAGGACATAAACTATCTAGCACAAATAAGTCACCGACAATTGAGCAGAAGAAATACAGATCCATGATTGGAGGATTATAGTACTTGACACATACTAGACCTAATATAGCATATTCAGTTGGAATTGTATCAAGATTTCAAGCTGAACCTAGAGAATCACATTATGCAGTAGTAAAGAGGATACTGAGATATTTAAGAGGCACAATGGATTATGGACTATGGTATGAAAAATCTGATGATTTTACCCTATGTGCATATACAGATGTTGATTGGGGAGGCAGTGTTGATGATAAGAAAAGCACCAGTGGTGGAACCTTTTTTCTTGGAGGAAGATTAGTTTCTTGGCTAAGCAAGAAGTAGAATTGTATTTCATAGAGCATAGCAGAAGCAGAGTATGTAGCAGCAGCAAACAATTGTAACCAGATAATTTGGATGAAGCAAATGTTGAAGAATATTGGAATAAAGTTTGTTGACCCTATTGTCATACACTGTGACAACACCACACGGTTAGTATGTCTAATAATCCTATATTACATTCTAAGACAAAGCATATAGAGATCAAGTATCATGTTGTAAGAGAGAAAGTTGCTGAAAAAGAAGTCAGACTGGAGTACATAAGCACAAAAGAGCAGATAGTAGACATATTCACTAAACCTTTGACTAAGGATACATTTGAGTATCTGAGAGGTATGCTTGGGGTTATGCCCTAGCCTAATTTTGAGTAATGATGCAGTTGGTTGCATTCGTCCAGTGGTATATGAGCCTTATTTTTTCTTTTGGACTGGATGTTGGTACTTCCTCTATGGGGGAGTATGTGTATCTGAGCTAAGTCATGAGGACTCTTGTGATTGCATTTTTTGAATAGTGTCTTTTGACATTGAGTTGTTGTTGACATAATGATAAAATTTATATCATTGATGTCAATGGGGGAGAAGTGTACATGAAAAAACATTTGTACCACTTGTACCATATGTTGGAGAGAACTGAATAGGAAAGTGAAGCAAGATTTGATTGATGAAGAGGACTTGAAATGTTTGTCAGAGCAGTAGTGTTACAGTATTGGATATTTTTCATCTATGTTTCCATCAATGACAATGGGGGATATTGTTAGGAATGAATGCTTGGCATTCATTTTGTTGTAGTTGTTGTTGCATTCATGACTATGATTGTCATTAATGTCAACACAATGATCTTCTAGAGACTCGCAGAGAAGCAGACAGTCTTTTGATTAGCACATGTGTTATATTGAAGATGGTGATATGTGATGTTGAGGTTATATTCTTTGATATGTTATATGTCTATGGTTAAGAGTGTAGATATTAATTCATTTAGTCATGAAAGTTATGAGCATTTTGGTGGAAGCAGTATTCAGGCAGTGTTCCTGAGTAGCGGTTTGTGGAAATCGGATGATATCTCCTAATCGGGATGGAATCTAGTTTTGTGTAGTTAAAGAGAATTTAGAGACACATTAATAGTGACATGGTTCATAGTGAAAATTTTGAGGTCACATGAGTGAAGAGTTATTGTATTTGGAAGCCGACCATCTTTTGTGTATTTTTTATGTAGCGTGTGGAAACTTTTATTTTGTAATTGTATGCCAACTCATTTGTAATTATTTGAGCATGGTATAAAGGAAGGAATGTTTTTCCTTGTTGTGTGTGGTAAGGAATGAAAGCATGGTATAGTTGAATGCAAATGTATGCTTGAGGTGAAGAAGAGAGCCAATTCAATTGTGAAGGAAGACATGTGAAGTAAAAAGATCTGAGATTGAGGTCTGGTGTAGCAGTGAGTGCAGTTTGGCATAGTGAGGAGGTAAAATATTTCATATTATTCTATTGAATAATCTTAAGGCTAGTTGGACAGTGTGTTCAGTGATCTTACCCTGAAGCTATTTGGGTAGTGGGTCCTTCTATTTTCCATAACTCCTAACAGGGTTTGAATCTTTTAACAAGGATTCAAAATCTCCTAATAGGGATTCATATGTACTAAATGTATTTCATAAGACTCCTAATAGAGTCCATCCTTTCACAAGGAATATTCATATCAGTGCATCTTTTGTGGGTATCATTCCCACCAAGGATTACTCTTTGATCAAGAGGTTCCCTAGTCAACATATCTTGTGTCATTGTGTATGAATATCTTTTTATGGTTGGTAATTATATTGCTTACATTGTTAAATGTTTTTGAAGTTGATAAAAGTTATAATTATTAGATAAATAATTCACCCCCCCCCATCTTAGTTATCTTGGTGGACTTTACTTTCTAACATGATAGACTATGTGTCAATGGCGTATTAAAGTCAAAGCATAAAGTGGTTTCCGAACAAGGGTTAGTGCATGCCCTAGATTTTCCACAAAATTTCAAGGTTGAGTGGATAAAAATTGTTTTGATTCGAGTACATGACATGCATTTATGGTTGGAAGATGGACCAGTGAAGATTACAAAAGAAATGATTCACTGAGTCACTAGTTACCCTACAATTCAAGGGAAAAGAACAATGAAATGTTTAAGCAAAGAAGATATTCAAGCTAATACATAAATAGTTTGGAATAAATAGGGCATGAAAATCTCCATGACCACTAATCTAAAGATTGACATTGATGTCAAGGTCATATCACATAAATTCTATCAATCTAGTCGATTGGACAGTGTCCCTTGTATGGCAATGGACTAGGCATGGAAGATAATTAAGAAAGGACATACATATGACCTTGCTGAGCTCTAGTTAACTCAGCTTGACCAAAACCTAAACTCCATCAGGATGAAAAAGAATTCAATGTGTAAGTTTGGTTCCTTACTACTCTATTTATTCTTTTACATAAAGAAGTGTTTTCCTATACATGGAGGTGTGATATGGGATAAGAAGAAACTCATTACAGTTCAAATTAATGAATTTAAAAGTCAAATAAGAGATAGCTTTAATGGAGTAATGGATAACTATTTTTTTGAGTTTAAGAGGAAGATGAGGAAGAGGACTAGAGTACTTTCATCACTAGTAGAAAAGTATAGCAAAAATATCTATTTTCTAGTTGATACAGATTTTACATATGCACAAGAAGTCTTGCCTAGGGTTTCATAGTTAATGCCATTACCCTATGAAGTAAACATAGATGAAGCTATTGCTGCCATTATAGCTCTCTTAGCTAAGGAAATTGATAGCAAGGCACCCTACTTTGGAACATATGATGAAGAAAAATCCAAAATAACTATGGGATTAATAGCTGCCACTACTAAAAGGAAGAGAAAGAAAATAGTTAAGAATTTAGAAAAATATGTGAAAGAGACTGAAGGAGATGCTCCACTGGAATTGACCCAAGGATTGGGAGAAGATGAACTCAATGAGTCTAGTGAAAGTGAAGGGGAAGAAGAAGAGACTAAGATAGAGAAAAAGATAGGAAAGAAACAAGTCATTGTCGAGCCCCCAGCCAAGAAAAGAATTTTGAAACCAAAAGTGTCATCGACACTAGTACTAAGCCCTATAACTAGGGGAGCAGCTGCTGAGACTCCAAAGATGCCACCTACCTTTGGTAAAAGAAAACTTGTACAAACCAAGGTAGTGCCGAGCAAGGTAAACAAGAGGTCAAGAAGGAAACTTGTTTTAGAACAAGAAGATGATGAAGAGACAGAGAGTGATGAAGAAGTAAAGAGAAAGGTTGCATTGTAGGATGTTCAACCCACTATAGATGAAATTTGTCATAAGATAACTATCTCTATAGGAGAGGAAGACTTGAAAAGTCTAAAGTTTAAGAACTTGAGCATTGGAGACAAAGAAAAAGTAGAAGATGTTGTTCTTGAAATGTTATGCACCTTCAAGATGTTACCAATTCAGTTAGAGAACAAAATTCCCAAGGAATTATGCAACAGGGTAGCACAAAAATGGGAGTATGCTCTGCATACTAAAAAAAAATAAGAAAGAGCACCGTAGCTCAAGTAGATTCAAGTCTCACCCCTAAAGCCATAAGGAAAATTGTTGAATAGTACCAAGGAAGGTTTGATCCTAAGCTTAGAGGTTATTCAATCCTACAACACAAGGTTGAGGATGTTGTGCAATAGAGTTTAAAAGTCTGGAAAATAGTGTTTGGTTTATTGATTGATAAAGATGCCAACAATACTGTAAGCACATCAAAAGCTATCAAGCTGACTATAGAATAAAATGTAAAGGAGACTAAAGCTCCTAAGGCTGTGAAAAATCAAGAAGCAATAGAGGTTCACATTGTTTACATAACAGAGGAGAGCCCCATCAAAAATCAAGTTTTGACTGAGGAAGATTTACAAACCAAGGAAGAAAAAGACACATCTCTACTAGGAAGTAACATAGTACTCCTACAAGTCAAGGATTATCCAATGATTGATGGCACACAAACTATTGACTTGAGCCCCACCAAATCTGAAGTTGCAGCTGTTGAAAAGTTAGTCAGTACAAGTACTACTGAGGAACATACATAGTCAACACCAGTAACCAAATCCACATCTACCGAGGAGGTACCAAAGGACAAAGAATAAAATCTTGGAGAAAAAGTTCAAAGTCCTCCCATGGAAGATAAAAGGAAAGAAGAACAAGCAGAAAAAGGGAAAATTGATGAGACACAAGAGCCTACCGAACAAGAGGAAATACAAGCTCTTGTACAGATGCTGAGTGGGAGCACACCACTAAGGGCACAAAAGGAGAAAATAGAGGTAACAATTAATGAGATTATTGTTATTCCTAAGTGGGATACCGATAATCTATCTTATGAATAGATGCAAATATTGAAATATTTGCTGACAAGGAAAAGTAGACAAGAAGAACTCAGGAGAGAAAATCAATAGAAACAAGTTCTATATGAGATAAAAGATATATTTAATGATGTTTATGAGTTATCAAATGTAAATAGTTCACCCCCATTTTGGAACAACTTGTCCATATTGTTCAAAAGATTAATAATGAAACTAGTAGCGCAAGTGATAAAATGTTTGAGTGGTCAGAAAGGAAGTTTGAGACCAAAATGATAGAGAAAGTATCTATTGAGATTGTAGTGAAACATGTTGAACTTTCTACTTTGGTAGAAGAGAATGAAATAGTTGTGAATGCACAATATTTGCTCTCCAAACTTTTTCATGTAGAAAAATTCACTGAAAGCAATCAAGGACTGATTGGCAAGTTGTAGCAAGAACTGAAGACCACCAATGAATCTTTAAACTTGGATGCAGAAAATAGTTCCCAGCACTATACAAAGATAATGTATACACAAGGGAGGATAGCTGAACTAGTGGCTAATGATGGAAAGATTAGAGCTTGTCTACTATCCATGCAAGCAATTCTTACACCTCACTTGGAGGCCATACAATGACAGTTAGCTAAGGCAAAGGAATTAACTTAGATAGACCCCAATCTATCTACTACCGAGAGCATAATCTGTCTAGTTGCCAAGCTAGAAGTGTAGACAGAAGTTTTGAACATTGCTACAAAAGAATGGGCTACTGCACTACGAATGGTTATGATGCTGCATAAACCATTTCTGGAGAAGTTTATTGAGTTCACCATGATAGATGAAATTGATCATGCCAAAAAAAAGGGGGAAATGACATGACATGAGGGAGGATTGGCATGACCGAGGGAAGGTAACAAAATTTTGACTATATATATATATATATATATATATATATATATCTTAGGGGGAGCATTTGGCTAGTACAAAATATTTTTGCAAATACAAGTATAATGTCATGACGAAGTGTTTTTGCCACTAATGTCAAAGGGGGAAACTATAGATCTCTATAGTTTTGTTGACTATTAGTGACCCACACTTAGTCATTTATCTAGGCAATGATGGTCGGTCATCACTATGACTGAATCATTATGTAAAGGTCAAGTTATGTATTGTATACTTATCAAGCAGTAGTACTATCAAGCAAAGTCATGGTCACTATATATTTTGTAATATGCCAAGTATAGTTTTTTTGTCGAGCTACATATGCAATGATTATCGAGCGATAGAGAAATCAACATATGCCAAGTACAATGAATGTTGAGTATCAGGAACAACAATTGTCGAGTTAGCTAGGAATGACATAAGAGTTTGTTATGGCACATTGATCAAGGTAAACCATTTTTGGTGATAGTCATATTTCATATTTTGTTTTTTGATATAATTATGAAAGTAATTATGCATTCATCTTGTAATAATTGATCCCTATGTATTACCCCTAGCCAATCAGAAAATTGTAAAGCATAAGCAGCAAAAGGAATAGATCTAAACTGTAGATCTTGAATCATGAAGATTTTTTGACAGTTATATAAGGATTAAGATCTAAACCCTAAAGTGTAACAACAAAGGAATAATAGTGTGATAACCAGAGAAAGAGGGTATGAAGGAGAGAATGCTAAGGTTATGAGTAGATAAGAATTCAAACAAAGTTTAGTGACCGAGCTAAGAAGTGAAAGGACAAAACAGAGATAGACCTAATAAGAAGAGATCAATATTATACAGGAAAGAGGAGATCTATAATCAGCATATAAGTGAAAACTAAAAGATCAGGTACTAAAACATTCTAATCAGTGTATCAGGGTAAGTTTCTTAACTGAGTAGTCCTAACAGAATTTTTGTAATCTCTTAACCGAGTGCTTATTTAGTTGTAAGTTTCAAATCCTTTAGCAAGGTAAACTGTATAAGTCTTTTAGCTCTTAATAGGTAGACCTCTCATAGGGTAGATCATATTGTGATCAAACTTTGTAAGCCCTAATAGGAAAATTTATTACTGTAGTAGTGAAGATTTGTGGGTGTCATCCCCACCCCAATTTTACCTTTCAAGGGTTTCTAGGTTACCAAAATTATTGTGTTATGAATAATTTCAAATATGTTGCTTAATATGTTAGTTACCTAGATTGATCATTTTTTGTTGATGCTATGCAAAGTTTAATAAGTATCAAAATGATTTAAGTAGGTGATATCTAATTCACCCCCCCTCTCAGTATCACATTTCCCACTTATATTTCCAACATTTCCTTCTTACTTTTAGGTAGAATTAGGGAAGGGAAGTACTCCCAACTTCTCCTTGAGATACTCAAAAGTATACTTTGGCAAGGGCTTTGTGAAAATGTCTACCAACTAATCTTTAGTACTCACATAGTCTAGTTTGACTTCTTTCTCTACCACTTTCTCTCTTAGGAAGTGATACTTGATCTCAATGTGCTTTTTTTTTTCATGCATCATAGGGTTCTTCGACATATTGATAGTGCTAGTGTTATCAAAGTGAATAACAATAGGATAATCAATCTGAATTCCAAAATCCTTTATCATCTACTTGATCCAAACAATTATAGAACAATTCAAGGCTATTGCAACATACTCCACTTCTACTATTGACTAAGAGATAGAATTTTATTTCTTGCTTGTCCAAGTGAAAAGTCTATCACCAAGAAATACTGCTCTACCTGATGTACTCTTTCTATCATCAATGCATCCTGCCCAATCTTCATCAGTGTACACATGAAGCTCAACATTTTCTAAATTAGGATACCATAGACCATAGTCTATAGTGCCTTGCAAGTATTTGAATATCCTTTTTACTACCATGAGGTGACTTTATTTAGGCTCTGTTGCAAATCTTCCAACTATGCCAACTACATTGGAAATATCAGGTCTAGTCTGAGTAAGATAAATAATTTTTCCAATCATAGACTTGTACAATGTTATATCTACTACTAGTGAGTGATCTTCTTTTGTGAGCTTGCATCCAGTTATCATAGGTGTCCCTACTAGCTTGCAATCATCCATCTTGAATTTCTTTAATATTTATTTCACATACTTGGACTGATTAATGAAAATACCTTTCTCTGTCTACTGCACATTCAATCCCAAAAAGTATTTGATAGGTCCAATCATACTCATCTCAAATCCATTTTACATCTCCTTGGAAAATTCAAGACTAAGTTTTTCATTACCACCAAAGATAATGTCATCAAAAAATATAGCTACAAGTAGTAAACCTTCAGATATCTCTCTCATGAATATATTATAGTTTGCTACTCCTTTCTTGAATCCAATCTTTGTTAGATATCCATCTAGTCTCTCATACCATGCTCTAGGGGCTTTCTTAAGTCCATAGAGGGCCTTCTTTAATTTTCATACCATATCAAGTCTATCTGATAGGGTGAATCCTTCTAGCTACTCAATGTATACTTCTTCTTTCAAATCTCCATTCAAGAATGCTGACTTGACATCCATCTGATAAAATTTGAAGTTTTTGACTGTAGCATAAGATAGAAACAACTTAATAGCTTCTAATCTACTCATAGGTGCAAATGTGTCTGAATAATCAATGCCTTCTCTTTACGCATATCCTTTACATACTAACCTTGCTTTATTCCTTACTACTGTACCATCTTCATTCATCTTGTTCTTGAATATCCACTTTGTTCCAATTGCATTCTTATCACTAGGTCTTGGGACCAGTTCCCAAGTGTTATTCTTAATAATCTGATCAAGTTCTTCTTTCATAGCATCATGCCAATTTGAATCATTACAAGCATCTTCAACACTTAAAGGTACAATCTGAGATAGTAAACATACCACTTCACTGCTAGTTGAGTTATTTTCTTGAGATCTTGTTAAAACTTTGCCACTCTGATCTCCAATGATGTCTTTCTTGGAATGGTTTCTAGATATAAAATTTGGAACTTTAGGTGATGCTAACTCATCAACTTTAGGAGTTTATTCTTCACTTGTCTTAGGGTCATTCAATAACACATCAATACTGTCAAACATTTCTTCAATAATTGTCTCACTACTATAGGGTATGGGTTCTTCTTCAATCATGGGTGAGTAATCATGATATGTTTCTTGAACCATGAACTTTTCATCAATATTAACATCGACACTTTCAATGATCTTTTAGAATCTTAAATTGAAACATCTATAAGCTTTACTTTTGGTAGAATAACCAAGGAAAATACCTTGATCACTTCTTGCATCAAACTTGCCTAATGCTTCATCCCTCTTGATGTAGCGCTTGCTTCCAAAGATTCTAAAGTATTTTACTATGGGAACATTACCAAACCATAGCTCATATAGTTTTTTCTTAGCGCCAAGCCTTAATTAAATTCTATTAATGGTGTAGACTGTTGTATTGATCGCATCTCTCCAATAGGTGTGTGCAACTTTTCCTTCAATCATGATGGTGAACACTGTATCAAAGTGTTGGCATTAAGCAGAATTGCCACTAGTGACAACACTTATTTGCATTCTCAACGCAAACCGAGAAGACAGTGCAAACCGAGCAGACAGCGCAAACTGAGCAGACAGTACAAACCGAGCAGACAGTGCAAACTGAGCAGACAGTGCAAACTGAGCAGACAGTACAAACCAAGCAGACAATGCAAACCGAGCAGACAGTGCAAACCGAGCAAGTTAGTACAAACTGAACAGGATAGTGTAAACCGAGTAACATCATGTCTATCGAGTCACCAGTATTTACCAAGTTCAAAACCTACCGAGTGATTAGTATGAACCGTGCCTTCACTTCTACCAAGTGCATGATGATGCCGAGTATCAGAAAGTCACCGAGTTAGTCTGCAGGAACCATGTAACCATACTTGGGCCGACTTAGTAGCACTTATGTTTATTTGTCAAGCCGACTTTGTAATTGTAATTGTACTTAATTGTTTAAGACTTGTATATAAACAATGTTGTAAAAATGTAAAATGCAAGTAAGAAATATATGTGAAAAAGAAAGAAAGGCAGAGATAAGCGAATTACAAAAGGCTTCAGAAGTATAAGGAACAGCAAAGGCAGATTCATCACAGAAGGTGATCAGTACATCAGCGAATCTCAATCAGCAATCTAGTTGCAAAGCCAGAGATCTATTGTTTCATCCTAACAGGTGAATCAATACTAAATCCTTTAACCGGGTAGACTTAACAGTCTTTTGTAAAATCTCTTTACCGAGTGCATACTTCATTGTATGTTTGTAAATCCTTTAACAGGGTGGATTTAGCAATCCTTATTGCTCCTAACAGGGCAGATCATCAGAAGTGATCAAATTGTAAGCCTTAACCGGCCAACTTTATTCTGCAGTATTAAAGCTTTGTGGGTTTCATCCCCACCCCAGTTTTACTTTCTTTTGGAAGGTTTCTGGGTAACCAAATCTATGTGTCATTATTGTGAATGCTTTTAAGTTTCATGCTTTCTGTATGCAAAGGTTAAAACTAAATTACATGTTAAAATTGAAAGAAAATTTGGAGTTACTGATTCACCCCTCCCCTCTCAGTAACTCGGTTAATTCCCAAATATTTCCAACAATTGGTATCAGAGCAGCATTGGTTCTCAAGATAAAGCTTAACTAGCTTGAGCAAAGATCCAGGACAATGGAGGTATTCAAACTGAACAAGGTGATTGAAAATGAAAAGCTAGATCTGGAAATGGCCATAGCTAAACTCAAAGAAGCAAAAGAACATCTTTCCCAATCCCTAAGAAGAAGGAAGGAACTTGCAAATCAGATGAATGACCAGACTTACATTGAAGAAAAGATTGAAGATCTTCTTCCCTCAAATAACTCAGATGAAGCAAACAATGTTGTCAAAGAACTCCTAGAAAAGAATGGGTCTCTGCAGGAAGAAGTGAAAAAATTGAAAAGAGAACAAGAGCTACACTCCACAAGATTCTGTGAGATCTTGGAACAAAGAAACAAGTTGAAAGATGAATTAGATGGAAGAAACATTGAAGTCCAAAATAAAACCCTTCAGCTAGAAAACCTAATTGATCAGATCTCTCACACAAATGAGGAAATTCTGAATCTAAGATCAGAAATAGAAAGCACAAGAGAAGAACTAAGATCTGAAAAGGAAATCAATCTAAGATTGGTGGATGACCTAAACGCTAAAAAACAAATCAATGAAGGAATGCTGAAAAGCCAAGAAGACTTGAATCAGCTGTATGAGCGAAATCTTCATAGGCAAAAAGGAAAAGCAGGACTTGGATACAAAGGAGAAGGCGAATCCTCTAAGCAAGGTACTCAAAGAAATCAAAAACCTACTTGTAATCATTGTGGTAAAATAGGACATACTTCAAATAAATGTTGGAACAATGAAAAAGAAGAATTCAATGGAAAATGTTACAGCTGCAATCAACCTGGTCACAAAGCGAATGAATGAAGGGAAAAACCTAGATTCAGAGGTAATTGTCACAAGTGCAACAAACAAGGTCACAAGGCATTCGAGTGCAGATCCAAGACATTTAATCCAGCAGAACAAATTATGAAAGCAATTTTTGGATGGGACTACAACACCTGGTGTAGATGTCATTACTGTGGAGAATATGGACACATTGGCATGAATTGCATAAAACATCATCTAAGGAAAAGAGATACTACTGTAAGATGCTTCAAATGCACTAAACTCGGTCACATAGCCAGAAACTACATGAATGCTAGTGAAGTTGAAGATGGAAAGAAGAATGAAGCAACTAAGGTCAGGAAATAGGTAAGACAAAAATGGATTCCTAAAGCTACCAAGCAATCCAGTCCAAGTAATGGAATGGATGGCTCTACCGACTCAAACTAAATTTCCAAGAAAGCACTGGAACTTTATTCTCATAGACCAATTTCAAGCAGTTCCAGAACTGAAATTAAAAGAAAGATCTAAATCAGCATGCAAGATGCAGTAAGATCACAGGGAGGTCAGTATCTGTCTTCACCGAGCGAGGTCGGAGCAATATGAATTCTCAAGTTCACCGAGTTGCAAAGTCTTTACCGAGCAATTAATTCTTAGTGGGTGACAGTCTGTCAGAATTCATACCCTAATTTGTACTAAGCATTAATGACAGAGTTGTAAACAAAAAGCAAGTAATCGAACTCATTCTTCACCGCGAATCTTTAGCACTTTGAGAGCAGAAAATTTCAAGAGCAACCCAGTGATTCAATACTTTTGCGAAAGGAATTTTCTGTGAGCTATCATTGCATCATCCAGCACTTCAACGAAGAAAGGATCTGAAATGTTAGTCCAAGGGGAATGGAAAGCACTAGATTTCAAGATTGTGCCCGCAATTATAGCAGCCCTAGATCTGAATGGAGCTCAATCTCAGATTCCTCCTAAGGTACTTCTTATTAAGGATATCCGCAATCATTTTAACTGTTCAATTCATGAAATGGGGAACCTAGAACTAGATATTGTGCGTGAGGAACTCTGTGTGGATGGTATTCTGAAACCCGAGCACAAACATCTGGAAGATAAAGGTTTAGTTCACATTGCACATCTACCTTGAAACTTTCAAGATAAATGGGTTAGATACATTCTCAGCTGTGTTCATGATGGCAAGATTTGGCTTGAGCAACCTATTGAGATCACAAAGAAGATGATTCAACAAATCACCGGTCTTCCCATGTTGAACAAAGCTAAAACTACCAAAACCCTAGGTCAGACGGAACTAGAGAAGAAAACCCTAGCCAAGTGGGACGGTAGAGGCATGAATTTTAGCAGCATTACCGATGCTAAATTGAAGTTTGGTACACACATTATTGCCCATAAGATTTACAGTTCTAGTCGACAGAATAGTGTATCATGTGAAGCTATTGACCTAGCATACAAAGTGGTCAAGAATAACTTAACATTTGACCTAGCAGACTTATTGTTAAAGCAGTTTAACAAAAACATGGAAAGCATTAAAACTTCCAAAAACAATCCATGTAAGTTTGGATCCTTATTGGTCTGTTTATTCTTCTATGTTCAGAAATTCTTCCCTTCTAAAGGAAAAGTTGTATGGAGAAAAGATGTGCTAGTCCTCTATGAAATAAATGAATACATCTCAGAAATGGGTGAAATTTTTGAAAGCATCATGGATAATTATTTTGAGTCTTTCAAAGAGAAAATGAATGACAGATTCTGGATTCCATAGAAGTTGGTGGAATATTACAAAGATGACATTTGTTTTATGGTGGATTGTGATAATGTATATATTCAAGCAGTTAAACCGAGGACTGTATATGTAAAACCTCTTCCTTATGAGGTAAATATTGATGAAACCAAGAATATCATTGAAGCTCTTCTTAATCAGCCTTTTAATCCAAAAGCTCCATATTTTGGAACATATGATGAAGCTAAGGTGAGAATTGAACTAAGCATAAAGCTTCCACAGGCGGTAAACAAAGGAAAGAAGAGGATAGCCAAAATGCAAATGATAACCGAGGACAAAGAAGAAAAAGATGAAGAAGAAGAGGAAAAAGATGAGAAAACAGAGGAACCAGAACCTGCAAAGAAGAAAGGAAAGGTATTCATCACTAAGGCACCTAAGCCTCCCACTGTCATATTTACAAGGAGAAATACAAGAGGTAAGACAGACAAGGCAGACAAGGCAGATAAAGACATAGTATTCAAAAGGCCTCCTCTAAACCTTTAAGAAAAGCTCAAACTCTTTAGAGACAGATCAGGATCTAGAGTAAGTAACATAAAATCCTTAAAATATGAAACCTGATCAGAAACAAAACAGAAGGAAATAGAAGATGTTGTTATTGAAAAGATGGGACAGTGGAAATACTCTCCTGAAGAAATAGCCCCACAGGTTCCAGCCATTCTATTAAATCCAATAAAAATGAGATGGAGCAATGCAAACCAAACTGTGATAGACATATTTGATCACACCCTGAGACAGTTGATGCCGAGCTTGAAAAATGATGAAGTAAAGAAGGCATTAAAAGAAAATGAAAGTAAGATGACATTAAAGTTCAATACTTGTTTGATTTTGATCAACAATATTGAATTGGTTGTGAAGGCTGCAAATGCCACATGGAAGAACATATACCACCTTCACCAACTGAGTATTGAAACAGTAATAATAAAAGATATTGAAGATGACAGTGATGAACAAGAAGAAGACACTGAGGTAGATGATACTGTAAGGATAGCAGTAGAAGTCATTGCATCCCTTCCTACCTCTCCAGTGAAAGTTTCTACATCCAGCCCAGAGACACCTTCAAGCATGGTTGTGACAACTTCCACATTTGTCCAATCATCCATAGCAACAATAGAAGCAGCTACCATTTCTTCTACCAAGTTGCAGTCTCCCGCATCATCAAGTTTTCTAGCAGTAAGTTTTCCAATTTTTGAATCTTCAAGTGTAAATATTTTAAGCTCTCCAGTAGAAAGTATACCAGTATCTATAGCCAGCCCTACTTTATCTACTGTCACTACTACCAAAGCATTAAGTTCAGATAAGCCTAAGGCTCTACCGACTATAAAATTTTTGGGTAAGAATGTAGTAGAGGATATAGACCTAGATGAAGAGATAGAAATTCCTACATTAGATTTTGTAAATCTATTAGCGGACCAAATGCAAAATATAGGTGAGATCCTCCAAAGGAAAGCAAAACAAAAGAAGATTAAAGAGGAGAGAGACAAGGAATATCAAATCATCAAGGATGCTAAGGACATTTTGTCTGATGCATTAGGCATTAAAGTAGACTCCTCCCAACATGTTTTGTTACAATTAGCAGAAGCAGTTGATAAATACAATGAGGATTCATCTGGGATAGAAAAATTAGTTGAAAGAGCCGAGAAGAGATTCAACAATAAAGTGCTTGAGCACATTGCTCAGCATATAGCTATTAACCAAGTAGAATTGTCTTCAGTTTTGTCAAACACTAAATCTATCTATTCGAATGCTACCTCTCTTTTGGCCAGATTGTGCAACATTGCCGAGTTCACAAAGGATGTTAAGGATAAAATGAATAAAATGGATGAGGACATGAAGATTAGCATACAGAAGCTGCGACTTGAACCAAGTTCAAGCTCTGCTCATCACATGAAAATTTCACACCTATCAAATATGCAGTCTGATCTACTGAAAGAAGACACAAGGATCTGGTCCACACTGCTAGACATCCAACACATGATCCTTCCCATCATGAATACAATGTATAAGCACATTGAACATTCCAAAACATTGATTCATGACAATCAGTTCTCTATAGAAGATCACATGATTGAACTCTCTGCAGAAGTCAAAATTGCAATACAAACATGTAAGATTCTGCAAGAAAGTTGGGACAGAACCCTGGCACTAATAATGAAGGTACATTCTGATTTTCTATCAAATTTTGGATTCTCTCTGTAAATAACCTGTATACACACCTTTGGCATTATCGTCAAAAAGGGGGAGATATGTATAGAAGAAGATTTGTATAGAAACAGTGAGCACATTGAAAGGGGGAGACAATGTATAAAGCCCTATAACAAAGACAAATTTTGAAAAATCAAAATAAAACTCAGCATGATTCATGTATATAAGTTTTGGCCAATAAGTGTTTTTGTCACTAATGCCAAAGGGGGAGATTGTTGGCATTAAGCAGAATTGCCACTAGTGACAACACTTATTTGCATTCTCAGTGCAAACCAAGCAGACAGTGCAAACTGAGCAGACAGTGCAAACCGAGCAGACAGTGCAAACTGAGCAGATAGTACGAACCGAGCAGACAATGCAAACCGAGTAGACAGTGCAAACCGAGCAGACAGTGCAAACTGAGCAAGTTAGTGCAAACCGAACAGGACAGTGTAAACCGAGTAACATCATGTCTACTGAGTCACCAATATTTACCGTGTTCAAAACCTACCGAGTGATCAGTATGAACCGTGCCTTCACTTCTACCGAGTGCATGACGATGCCGAGTAATGCAGTGGACACCGAGTATCAGAAAGTCACCGAGTTAGTCTGCAGGAACCATGTAACCATACTTGGGCTGACTTAGTAGCACTTATGTTTATTTTTCAAGCCGACTTTGTGATTGTAATTGTAATTAATTGTTTAAGACATGTATATAAACAATGTTGTAAAAATGTAAAATGCAAGTAAGAAATATATGTAAAAAAGAAAGAAAGGCAGAGATAAGCAAATTACAAAAGGCTTCAGAAGTATAAGGAACAGCAAAGGCAGATTCATCACAGAAGGTGATCAGTACATCAGCGAATCTCAATCAGCAATCCAGTTGCAAAGCCAGAGATCTACTGTTTCATCCTAACAGGTGAATCAGTACTAAATCCTTTAACCAGGTAGACTTAACAGTCTTTTGTAAAATCTCTTTACCGAGTGCATACTTCATTGTATGTTTGTAAATCCTTTAACAGGGTGGATTTAGCAATCCTTATTGCTCCTAACAGGGCAGATCATCAGAAGTGATCAAATTGTAAGCCTTAACCGGCCAACTTTATTCTGTAGTATTAAAGCTTTGTGGGTTTCATCCCCACCCCGGTTTTACTTTCTTTTGGAAGGTTTCTGGGAAACCAAATCTATGTGTCATTATTGTGAATGCTTTTAAGTTTCATGCTTTCTGTATGCAAAGGTTAAAAGTAAATTACATGTTAAAATTGAAAGAAAATTTGGAGTTACTGATTCACCCCTCCCCTCTCAGTAACTCGGTTAATTCCTAAATATTTCCAACACAAAGATGATTCTATTCCTTCTCTCTACAATTCCATTCTGCTGAGGGGTTCTAGGTGCACTCAACTATTTCTTTATGCCATGTTCTTTGTAGTACTCATAGAATCTATCAGAGGTGAATTCTCCTCCACTATCTAATCTCAAACATTTTATCTTTAGTCCAGATTCATTCTCAACCTTAGATTTTAATATTTTGAACTTCTCAAATGTTTCTAACTTATCTTTCAAGAACGTAACCCACATCATCCTAGAATAATCATCAACAAACAAAATGAAATACCTTTCACCATAGTATGATCTTGTTTGAGTTGGACCACATAGATCTGTATGAATCAGATCCAACTTGTTCTCTGCTGAATTGTGCTTGCTCCTGAATGAATTTCTCACATGCTTTCCCATCACACATTCCCTACATATGGTATCAACTAGCTTCACTATGCTAGGTAGATCTCTTACTACCTTTACATTTCTTATCTTTCCTATATTGTCAAAATTGATATGACATAGTCTTTTATGCCACAACCAACTGTCATCAACTTTACCAACAAAAGAACTTTCTTACGAATTTTGTTGGAAAAAATTACCTCTAGTCTTTGAGTCTGATGCAATCATAACACCATCCTTGTTGTTAATGATGCATTTGTCATCCTTGAACTCCAACTGATAACCTTTTCCAAGTAACTGTCCAACACTAAGAAGGTTATGTTTTAAACCATCTACATAGAGAACATCATCAGTACTATTCTTTCCATCCAAAGTGATGGATCCTCTACCAATGATTGGTTTAGGAGAGTTATCTCCAAATCTAACCATGCCACCATTGTATTTTTCTAGATGAACAAATCTATTTTTATCACCTATCATGTGATGTGAACAACCATTGTCTATAATCTAGTCTATCCTTATATCAACTTGGGAAATCAATTCTAACTCTTGTTTCTCTTCTTCATCTTCATGATCTATCTTATTTTTCATTTTCTCTATGATTTCAATAAATCCAATTTCTTCTTCAGTTGAATCATCATTTGAAACTCCATCTCTAGTGTAGTAACATTCCTTATAGAATTGAGGCTTGTAGTCATTTTTGAACTTTCTAGCTCTCAAGGGACATTTAGATGCAAAGTGACCAATCTTATTACATGAAAATCATTTAAATGGCAATTGACCTTCATATTTTCCTTTTCCTTTATTTTCTCTTTTGGCAATCATAACAATGAAATCATCTAGTATTTTCTCTTCATCATCATCATCAAAATTACCATAAGTGTTTGTAGATTTCTTACCATGAACTATTTCTTTGAAGGTTGTCTCACTCTTAGGTTCTTTCTTCAATATTGAAATCTCAAAAGATGAGATTTTGCTGAGCAAGGTCTCTCTCTTTGAATTTGATGTAAGCTACATGGTCTCATCAAGGATGTTGATCTTTTTTTCATATTCTGGAGTGAGAGTAGTCATCAATTTGTCCATGATGTCTTTTTCTAAGATCTCTCCACGATTGTTCTTGATTCCAGCAACTGCTTCATTGATCCTTTGATTGTAAGCTCTGATGTTTTCTTTAGGTAGCATTTCTAATCAATTGTATCTTTTCTTCCATGTCTTTCTATGTGCATCCTTTTCTTGTTTGTCTCCTTCAAATATGTCTTCTAGGTACTTCCATATTTTGTGGGCTATATACACTTTCTTTATTTCTGAAAACTCACTATTAGATAGGGCATTGATAAGGGCTTCTTTGGCTATTGCATTCTAATGAAATAATTTTATTTTATTTTTAGTAGTATCATCCTTTGCAAGGTCATCTAAAGTAGGGATCTTGACTACTTTGATAGTTACATCAAAAACCTCAAAACCAATGCACTGAAAATTAGTCACCATCTTGTTCTTCCAATCAAGATAATTGTCTCCATCAAACTTAAGACTTTATTTTATGAAGAATTCCATCTGATCAACCTCAATTTCTTAAACTTTCTCTCTGAGGCACTTGGCTCTAATACCAATTGTTAGGAATAGTCCCAAGAGATAACTAAGAGGGGGGGGGGTGTGAATCAGTTATCTACAAGTTTCAATTCTTTATCTAATTAAATATACTTAAACATAAAGCATAAACACAATGAAATAACACTTGAATACAACACCAATATTTTGGTTATGGGGAAACCCAAATAGGTAAAAACCTCAGTGGGAATTGACACCCACTAATATTCTCTACTAGTGTATTATGATCCTTGCTAGAAGATCCTTAACCCTATTAGGAGTCTTTTACAATAGTACCTATTAGGGGAGAGGACGTACTATCTGAGAGCACACTACTCAAAGGGGTGAAGGATAAAACCTTCAATTTAACAGATACACACTATATCTAGATCTTGGTTAATGTTATCATATTTTTATTCATTCTTGGATTGGTGACCTAATTACTAAGTTAGACTATAGTACCCTAGTTTGAATTATTAGTGGTCTTTCTTAAGTTTGTGTTCATTTCATTGTTGAGATTGCATGAAAGAGAAAGAAAATAACTTCTGCATCTAGAGATTACACATGCATGTATCAATGATATGTATGTTGTACAAAAGGGAAAGAGTTGGAAAAGAAACATCTATCTGAGCTCACACAGGCCATGACCATAGGTGTTACCAGAATTGAATGAATGAGTGTAGATATACATGAATAATTAATTAAAATACTGGGGTACTAGACATTGCCTAGTAATGATGTCTGAATCTGATCCTGTCCAGAGAGCTCTCATAGTCTAGAACCTTCAAGAAGAGAAGAGAGGATATGGGTTAGATCCAATGGATCTAAGCAATGGCTAGTATCACAGTATTTACATAACACATATATACACTCAGCCATGTACCTCTGGGAAAATCTGTGCTAAGGACATGTGTATAAGGCTCCAGAAATAAAAGAGGCCCCATTTTTTTACTGATGTGTTTGTTTCATGTGCAGATATAGGGGGAGCTGATCTAAAAATATATCCAATGAATGGCCTTGACCCTTGATGCACATCATGATAGGAAAACCTCAAGTTTTCTATCAGTGATCGCATCAAGGGAAAAGAGAACCCACAGTACAAAATAGAAAAACACCTAGGTGATGCAGTGTTACTGGGACACTCAAGGATCATAGAGATACATCACAACATGAAGCATGTTCAAATCAGCATTATGAGCTAAGTAAGAGGCTTCAGTTGGTAAATTAGTAACATAGTGTGGCATATCATCATGAGGAATAGTGAGTAGATAATGCATGTGGGAGTATGAATTGGCACCATCAATTAAAATAGTATGTAATCAAATGCATCTCCATAGGGTGTAATGAAGTAGTCATAGCAAAAAATATACAATCAGCATTATGAACCAAGTACAAAAGAGCTTCAGTTGATTAATTAGCTTCCATCCTTAGTATAGAAGTAAATACAATTAGATACATAAATGGTGTCTAGTTCATATCAATACCATCAATAGTATATGGCCTAAAGCCACTAATGATGTGATGCTAAAATCATGTTAGTATCTAGCATAACATTAAATAAGAACTAGCATATAGTGAAATTTTATAGGCCTAACAAGTATTTTTTATAGCAACAATAGATGGAGCAATGTTATATGGTGCTATGAAAAAAATGGCAAGCATGCTGAAGATGGTCATGCCAACAAACCAAATGGCCAATGGGTGAGATAATACTTCCAGAAATAAGGGATATGGATCAACATTTTAATAGTGGCATCGACCATCAAGAAGTCAATGCTAATCAAGCAACATGTGTATAACAGTGGCATCATGAGTTCTGAAATAACTCAGTATCATGGATGGCACAATATGTGTAGGCTCACAACAAGTAGTTCACAAGCCTATGCATGTAAGAATAGTGTAATGACGTGATACCACAAAACAAGCCAATGAATAATGATGATACAAAGGGCTATGAATATAAATTATAAGCACAGTAAACATGGCATGATTGTGGTGAACATAACGTGCAATAAAAAAGAAACATACCCTGGCTTTGCTCATGGGCCATTAAAGACATAACAAATTCCATAACAAGCAGTGAACTCTATGCTAGTGCAATGAGTATATCTAGCTCACAATCATCGAGAATCAACAACAATATTGAACAAAAAATAAGTGTAATTCTTCAATCATGTTAGAGCCATAGTGCCTTGGGCTATATCAAAAGTCATATAATATTGAAGGAAACAATACCAATGAAATGATAAATGCACATGAAGGATGCCATCAATTCAGCAAGCATCAATAATGAGTAAAAATCATACAAAGCCGGGGCATTCCAATCAAAAAATAACAAATCATGATGGGAGATGTATAGGCATGGAGCCAAGCACACAGGGGTCATGATCCCATGATGCTGAGGCACTAAAATATCAGTCCAAATTTAAGGAGAACTCATGGGTCATAAAGGGAATTGAGGTCATGGCTCATCCACAAACACCAAGCTCAGCCCAGTGATATAAGATAGAACATGTGTGCCAATGGATGAATAGTGAAAGGAGTAGAAATAAGTATACGATGAGAAATAGAAAGATGCTAGAGATAAGATGCACCTCACGGGATAGCAAGGGTTTATCAGTCTTTTCAAAGCAATATAAAATACAATAGAAGGAACATGAGGCAATGTATGGATGAGAAAAGCTCACATTTTATCATAGCAAGAGCAATAAACAACATAAGGATGAACACAATGATAGCGCTCAAGGTTCATGCCCTAGTTGACTCATAGTGCCCTTATCAAATATGAATCATGACAATAGAAAACACAAGTCATATATAATGCCATAAAATCTGTTACAAGGCATGACAAAATGCCCTTGAAATGCTATCAGTGGGCTTAAGAAATAGAGAACATTGAATCCATGCAAAATGTGAACATCAACACTCAAAAAATAGGACAAACAATCAAGGGAAATGTTATCACAAATAGAGATGTATGAACATCATAAATTTAGAGACAAAATAATATCAGTATTCTAAAATCAATTATAGAATACATAACAACGTTCCCTCGAATATAGAGAGAAATGAAATGATAAAATGCTAGTGATCTGAGATCTTGCAGAGAAATCACAATAACGTGCCAGTCAATGGAAGAGAAAATTAAGCGCCTACCTCTGTAATGCCACAAATCATAAATAGTTGTTTCCAAATTTGAGTTCAGTGAAGTGCCAATGAAAAGGGGCAACTTGCCAAGTGCTGAGATGGGAAGATCCATAGTGCCAGCAAAAGGGTTTTGATAAAAATGATTAATTGATTTGTTCTCCCCTTTTTTATAGGGTTGAGGTTTTTAGCAATCATTTTTTATTTTTTGATGCTTTGTATTCTCACAAAGCATGGGTTTTATTTAATAGTGAGTCATCAAATGTGCTTTTCCCTTAATTGGGTTGAGAGTCATTTGTTTGACTTAGGATAAAAGTTAAATCCATGTTTATTTAGAGTCATAGGGGTAAATACTTTAAATGCAAAGTCATTGCAAAAGTTTTTATTATAAATTCTAATAATGGTGTTTTATAAACCATTGTCAAAATGTTATTTTTGGTGCATGACTTAGTGGGTAAAATGGTCTTCATTTGACTATCTATTTTAGGCAGCCCACTTTTTCCGCTACCCCTAAAAACTCAGGAATCTGGCATCTGAGTTGGGGAAGCAATTATGGGCCTATTTGGAGAGTTTTTCCTTTCTAGGAGGTGGTGGTCATGAATGCAGATTCCTTGATTTCTTTTTATACCTCTCACTTCTATGATTGAGGTTAGTTCTTCTTTCCCTCTTTCTTGGAGGTGAATGTTTGTAGCTCTGGAGAAGCAAGCTATATTTTTGGCTCCCTTCAATTCATTTCATAGCAATTGTCCTTCTTAATCCTATAGCTTTGTGAGTTATTTTGGTGGATTTTATGTCATGTATTGTGATGAAAGTTAGTCCTTACTTGATATTTTGTTCATTTAGATGTTCACAAGCACTTTTATTTCCTAAAGTTTCAATCTGTGTGCCTTTGAAAGTATTTGGGTTTGTGGAAGTCATTTTCCCTTCTCATTTACATCTAGCACCTGGTTATTTCTAAGGGAAAAATTAGATTAGGGAGAAGTTGTGATACTCATGTTATGTTCTGAATCATATTGTGAGTTTGTTTTTCAGTTTGTGGATCTATCAAAGTTCGGTGAATCACCTAGTTTTAGTTTTAGTTTCATGCACTCTCTCTCCCTTTCCCTTCAAAGTTTAGTCAATTTTCAGGTGATTTAAGGGGAAGTCGGCCCCTAATCCAGAGGTCTACTCTTAGATAGGTTACCCACAACCTGAGATTAGTCCCTATTAGAAATAGGGAATACTGAGAGGAGGGTGAATCAATATTCTACAAACTTTTACTTTTGCCCAATTATAGATATAACAGATAATCTTAACGCTTGCATAACATAGAAAACTAAATAACATGCATAGAAATAAAACAAAAGAACTCATAACATGTTATTTGTTCTTGAGGAAACCCTAGCCAAGGGAAAACCCTGATGGAGATGGTACCCACAAAGATCCACTAATCAAAAGTATCATGTTAAGGATGTTGACCCTGTTAGGAGTCTATTACAAGTAGATAGTGTCCCAGTCTTGATTAACGAACTATAGACCTTGTTAGAAGCCTCAACCCTGTTAGGAGTGGGTAGTACAAAATGTGATTACCAGATGAGCCCACTCCCCAAACAAGTAATGTACAATATTCACTAATTACAAAATTTGGTCAGGGTACATAACCTTATACTACCTGCATCAATATCTCTTTGCTACTCTTTCACTATCGCTGTTACATATACATCATATATTTCGCATCATATCACTATATCCTTCTTACAATTTACAATTACATTTATACAAGTTATTAAGGCTAATAAATTTCTAGTTGGCTATCATATTACAAAATAAATTTACCCAAGGGTTAACATCTTGGATGTCATCCCTTTATAATGTTAAGTCATTATTTTTATAAACAAAATAATCTCTTAACTCTTTATCAATTTTGTCTTCATATTCTATCTTGTCGGCTTGACATTGTCTTTAGAAAAACTATCATAACTTCTTTCGTACATATCGTAATGACTTGCACTCTGAGGTGAGTTTTCAATAGTCACCATAGAGTCTATGTTCAAGTGCGCAAGCACTGAACTTACTCCAATCGACATCGCCAATCAAAAATGTCTGTTGGTTCACTAGCAAAAACACAGTATCTCATACTTAGACAATTTGCATTGCACTCTAACATACTAGCTCTTTGTGTAATGCCCCACCAAGGAACCCTTGGCTCAAGGACATTATACTCATTAATTCATACACAATTTATAATTTTTTTTTCCAATAAAGTAGCAGAACATAATCTAATTTGATTTAATTAATGTTACTAGAAGTCAAGAGAATAAAGACATCAAGTACTACTTGTCTTGCTCAATTAAAAAATTATTATTCTCGCATACCTGAATATCACTACAATTCTTTTACATGATGACCACCATGTCCAACACCTATAACTACACACATGTCTAAACAACTAGATGCAAATATTAGATATATTCCATCGAAAATAAATTCTTTATTGATAGCTTAGCTATGAGAATCATTATTAAGAAGTGAAATCATTACATTAGAAACTTAAAGACAAACCCTAAGGGACTAGACCTAGGCCTCGGGGGCTCATCATCGATGGCCTTGCCTACATTCATGCTCAGAGACTTCATAGTTTGACTCTACCCATTCTAGACTATCTATTTATAAAATCAAGAAAGCGGGTACACAACCCTTTCTAGGCCCTATTCCCTAGATAGTTTTTCCATCAACTACCACCCACTTAGGTGGAACCTAAATAAAGTCCTATACTTAATCCATAACTTGATACTAATTCCAAAACTCAAGGTAGAGTTAAAATCTTACTATTATAAAATAATATATCATTTTCTTTTATTAGGTATCTAGTTTATAAAGTACTAATCCTAAATCATAGCTTATAGGAGAAACAAGAAAGATACAAGGGAGGTTTGTCCAACCCTTTTATTATAATTCTAATAGTCATTTCTTATATAATTAAAAATAAAATCAATATCTTTACAAGATTCACCACTGGTAATAATTATTATTATTTTATAATAGTGTGAACTTAACAACTCTATCAAAATAATAATTCAATAAATATGACTATTCTATAAGGCCTTGAGAAATGAATGACAAATAAATATCCATTATAATATAACGTGTACTAAATAGATTATTTACCATATTCATGCAAAGAATATTCTTTAAACTATATGGTAAATAATATGTGGACATTAGTTACAAAATTAAAATAGTTAAAAATTAATAGTTTTAAGGTGGAATCAATTTATTAGCACAAGTCATTAACTAAGAGATTATCTTCCAATAACTTTCAAATTTTTAAGAGATGACTTAAAAGATTATCTTTCTAAACTTATGAGATAACCAAAGCCTCAAGACATAGGATTTCCTTATTGTTTTAATTTGAAAATTGTTGACCATATAAATAAAATAATAATTTTATAACTATCTATAATTCTTATTAATAGAAAAAGAGTTATTTCACTTAAAGAAATAAAACTCAAAATTAACCAATACCACTATTGCATATATAAATATTCCAGCACCTTATTATTTATGCCAAATCATTTTTAAGTATCCAAAAGATAATATTTCTTTTTATCTAGTATTAACTTATATTAAAGAAAATAACTATGTTTCTAAATATTCATACTCTATTACAATTTGTGGTAATTGTTAAATTTTAATAAAATAACACTGACTTAAAATAGCTATAACTTTCACATATGTTAACCAAATTAAAAACTTAAATATGTTTTAGAAAGGGGAGAATGTGAAGAAGAGAAATCTGGAATTAATTTTTAAAATATCATAACTAAGTATGAGCAAATTTTTTTGCAACAAAACTCACTTATTTAATCCAAGAGGTTATTCATTACAATATCTAAAACATAAAGAAATAGTGCTCAATAAAATTAAATTATTAAATTACACAAATTAATCATAAGACATCATGAAGGAATATTAATATCAATTTAATATAATCTAAAAATTTACAAAACTAGATTAAAAGATAAATCAATATTGTTAAAATATTCAGATTCTAAACCCATAATATATATTTTATTTGATGCCCTAACTTGTCTCCTACAAAGCATAAACAAATGTAAATAGCGGCATAAGATATTCAAAAAAAATTTAAAGCAATAGAGTGGTAAAAACATTAATGGATGAGGAAGAAATAAGATGAAATATTTATCAACAATGGAACAAAATTTAAAGCAGTTTCACATAGCATACAAATAAATTAATATCACAGAACTGGTTAAGGGTACTCACCTCTTTTCTCTATTAGAGATGTTTAGAGGGTTCATTATTGAATGTATGTTGAACTCTATTATGTATGTGCTAGTACATTGCTTTTCTTGATCCTCAATATGCCCCTCCGTGAAATCTTATTTTCTTCATCTTTTCACACAAACGTAAATCTCCTTCCTGTGCATTTATTTCTCACTCCCACAAATATAATTCTACTATAAACATAATTTTATTAATTTCTATCCCACTCCCTTCACACAAGAGATCCTCCCTGTATATATATTGGGGAAGGTGGTTGCACGGGTAATCCAACCAATGCAACCATCCCAACTATATTAGTTATTTGCTAATATTATAGTTTTCAAAACCATTCTCATGAAGGAATACATAAATTTTGTTTAGTAACGTTTAAATCTATGTCTCCTCATTTTTTAGGATGACAAAATATATATATTAAAGATTTTAGGAATTACTTACTATGGTAATTTACCAAGGTATTTTCCAAACATAATTATATCATATACTTACCATAATCTCATAATAATTTCCTCCACATAATTAAATTATTATATAATAATAATATATATTTATATATATGTATTCATACGCATATGTGTGCACCCATATACTTATGGTACATATAACATAGTAAGAAATATTATTACTAATATTATAAATATTTATTTTAATATGAATATTATTATTTTAAATCAAATACATTATAATTTGAACTCACTCACTAATTCATATTCTTCACAAAATATAATAGTGATATATATTAGGTAACTACTAACATAAGTTGGATTTTACCACTATTATTAAAATATTATTAATACTATAAATTCTTTATTATTATTGATATTAAAATCACATGATTAAATCACATACTAACTTATTCCTAACAAGATACACTTGTACTAATAAGTAACTACTAATAAAGATAAATTACTAAATCATACCCTCAAATGAGCAATAATTCACATCAACAATCTAATAAAAATTGAACATACCATGAAGACCATTAGAGCTACCATACTCAAAACCTCAAACTCCATAAATGCAAGAAGCAAGCAACACATTCTACATAATCTAACAAACTAAGATAACAAGATAATTCACTATTAGCACAAGGACTCACTCAAAAACTCCCCACCTAAGGGACATGAAAGGGTCAAAGGTAGGATTTCCCTCTTGCGGAACCTTGGTGATATCTCCATCACAATAACAATGATCAAGGATTTTGAGGGCTCGCTTAGACCTGTGGGACCAAGTGGAGACGATGCTCGATACCTACAAGCCTGCATCACTGAGAAGAGATACATGTGCATATATTTATACAACAAGAAATTTGCAAATAGATGACTAGGATCGATACATCGTGTGGACCTCAACTAAGTGAGTAACTACTGTAGACACCTAAAAATCCTTTAGAAAATAAAGTATTTTTATTTTCTGAAAAATCTTTGATGACATCATCATTTATTAATTAATTATTTATTTAATTTATTTATTTATTTTTATGTCATTAAATCCCTTTTTCTTAATTAAAAATATTTAATTAAGAAATCCCTTCCAAAAATGTTTAAATCTTATTTAAACATTATCTCCTTATTTATTAATTATTTTAATTAATAAATTGACCAAAAATCCCAAAATAAATTATTTATTTATTTTTTGCCCAAAACTTGGCCAATTTCCTTTAGACCACTAACCTCTTCCAAAATCTTCTAATTCCTTCTTAATCTCGATTAAAAGGCTAATCCCATCTTTTCTAACCCTAATCCCAAGGCTAAATATTTAATTAAGATTAAATATTTAAATTTCATATTTATTGAAAGTATTTCAATAAATATTCCCGAAACTTAAGCTTTTGGAATGAATAAGCTTTTATTCCATAAAACCAAGGAGAATTCTAGACTCTTCTAGAATCTTCTCAAATCCAACCTCTTCACCCATCCTAATCCTATTTTGTCCTAATCTAATCCTAATCCTACCCTTAAAACCTTTGTGCAATCCTAACCAAGCTTAAGACTTTCCTAAACCAAAGCAAAATCTTCCCTTCCAAATATCTCAACCACAAAGCATTTATTGCTTCCCCAAAGTCTTCAAAGCCTCTTAAAGCCCATTCATTGCTCTTACAAGCATTTATTTGGAGAGTTATGAGCTTGGAGCCCCCTTTGTTGACTCCTCTTTGCTCTTCCCTTCATCCACTCACCTTGTGACATGTGTCACCTCCTGATTGGCTGAGAACTAGCACAATCCATGTGCTTCCCTTTGAATGAATCTTGGCCTCTCTTAAGGATTTCAATCCTGGCCACTCATTCTTCCTTCCCAAATCCTATAAATACCCATCCTTTCAAGAGCAAATCAATCCACTTTCATTCTCAAGAAATAGCAAACTTATAATGCCATTTTCATTCTAGACTTAACATAAATCATCTTAATTAGTTTATTTTCAAAGTATTTTAGCTCATCATAAGCTTAGAAATAATGGATTAATCTAGCTTTTCATTATTGTTTTGCATAGCATAGCATCATATCACATCTAATTTGGTCTAAAATCAATCCTAGATTACTCATCATGTAGCTTAAATCTCCATTAAAGCATAGCTTGAGTTCTTGAGGCCTTAGGGGAAAATCAGGTGTTCCATACCTGTTTTGTGCCAATTTTGGGGTTTTCATGAGCTTCAAATCATCCTAAATGCATTAGAGCATGCTCCAAATGCTTAGAGAGCACATCCACATCCCTCTAATCTGAGCAAATCAAACAGTGCATGGGTGCAAACTGTTTCTAGCTCAATCTGAGGTGGCTTTGCTTAGAGCTCTTTGTTTTTGTTTTGATTGTATGCTAGACTAAACTCTTAACGTTTGATTGATTTGAGCCTTTCAAAATAGATAACAGGTACCCTCGAAAGCCTTGCACACAACTACAACTTCGTCCTAAGTCATGAAAATACATCAATAACATATACATTAAGCATGAGGCATCACATATATATAATGGTTAGCTTCCAAATCCTTGGGTTAGCTCTTTAAATCTTCATAAGTATATAAAAGATGAATGATTTCCAATTTAATAAACAATAATCATAGTTGAGTATATCTAAATATCTAATAAGCATATCATCATAACATAAATGTGAATGCATAGCACTAATCATCATAATGTAAAATGTCCAAATCAAATAGTCCAAGTATAATCATCGGAGAGGGTGTTACACTCTGACCTTTGTGATCTTCATGTAGATCATATGTTTCCATAATGACAACATCTATGCAACCAACTTAGCCAAATTTCCAACAATCTCCCCCTTTGTCATTGGTGGCAACATATGAGAAAATTGGCTAAGTCCTAGACTCAAAAACTTCAAAATTATGGCCATAGTATAAAATATACATATATACTATCCTTATGACTCCAAAAATCTTAGCTCTAATATAGTACTCCCCCTAAGAGTATCAATCCTTATCAATTTCCTATCAATTTTCTACTATATATCTCTCCCCCTTTGAGAATAATGACAAAATAAAGGTGAGGGTTATAAAAATATGTTAAAAAAGCTTTATACCTTGATTCAATATTGCAAAGCTAGTAGGCTTGCAACACACTCTACAAAATCAATCTTTATTACCTCTAACTCTTTCTCCCATGATTTCTTAATTGAATTTTCCACACTGAGTAGTGCGCATAATCCATAAGATGCTATCTCACATGCTTGGAGATTCTCAAAACTAAAATTTTGAAAAGATGTCTTAGATGAAAGACATTCTTCCAATTGCCCTTCAATAATACTTAACTTCATAGAAGTGTGCTCTCTTCAAAGAGTGAATCTTTTCATTTTCCTATCCTTTTCATCTTGCAAAATTCTGATCTCATCATATATCTTATGAATTTTCTTCTCAACATCAGATATCTTCACATTGGGGAGCTTGAAAGAAGGTTTGTTTCATTTTAAATTTCTACTTCCTTCAACTTCATATTCTAATCTTCTCCTATTACTAAGGTCTCTGATTTTGTACACTAAATGTACAAGGATTTACCTCTTTCAAAATTCTTCCTCAAGTCCTTTATATAGATATCAAGATTATTGATATCATTCCTAATATTTTGGCTAATGTTCAAAAGTGTTTTAGCCTCATAGGCTGCTTGAGCTTTCACTTTTGCTATATCAGATAAATTTGTGAACTCACTATCAAAAGTGTTCATTACCTTCCTTTCTTTCTCAATAGGGTCAGCTTCTGTGACTTGTGTAGTTACAACACCTTGTAACTTCTTAGTAAGCTCCTTCATAGATCCTTCAAGACTCTTTACTTTCTTGTTCTTTCCAATGATCTTATTCCAGGATGTGATCAATTTCATCTGATCATCATCATCTACTTCCTTTCTGAGATTCTCAATCATAGATCCAATTTGATTCTTCTTTCCAGTCCCAGGAGTAAGAATGATTTCTTCTTTAGTGGGAACAAGTGCTTGCATCTCTATCACTTTGGGTTCTTCAATGATGGTTTGAGTCTACTCTTCTCCTTTGGTTCTATATGGTTCTTCAAAATCTTATTTGTCAACAATGTTTTCCAAATTCTTCAATACATTATCATTAGTATCCAAGGTGATCTTAGTTCCTTCAAGATTAATAGCTTCATCCTCAATGTTTATGGCTGGTGGAGACGGAATGTCCTCTTGTTCTACTTCACCTACTTGATCTACTGCAACTGATGGTTCTCCAACATTCTCTGTCATAACCTTGATGATTTCTTTCTCTATTTTTGCTTTAACTTCTTCATACTATCCTCCCATAATTTAAATAGTTCTCCTTTTTGTCCTCAAATCGGTGTTTAGAGCCTTCAAGATCTGCTTAAGGTGTTCATCATCTCTCACATCACAAATTTTCCTCACAAGATTTTCTCTAATAGTTGTGTCTTCCTCTAATGCTCTCTTCTTCCTATTCACAAGTTTCTTGTATAAGTCATTAGCTATCTTACCCTAAATGGTATCAAACTTCTTATCAAATAGAATCATTGATGGAAATATAGATGGAGTAACTAAGAGGGGGGGGGGTGAATCAGTTAACCACAAAATATTACCACAGATCCCTTAGATGTCTATAATAAATATTTTCTGTTGTCACTCGGTAAACAAAGAGAATAACTGCAACTCGGTAATAACAAAAAGCATTAATTATAACTATTCTTCAGCATTAACCAATTATTAATGTGTAAGCATAATGAAACAACAAGAGCACAAGAGACACCAGATTTAACGTGGAAACCCAATATGGGAAAAACCACCAATGTAACTAGTTACTATTTTTCACTCTTCTGAAGTGATGCCCGGTTAGAGGCCAACCCGGTAAAAGGTTACAAAACACACTGTTAGGTGTGACCTAGTTAGAGGATTTAATCACCCTGTTAGGAGTGGCCTTGTAAGAGGTCTTTAAAACAATTCAACTAAACTGCTACCTTGTTAGAGGATTTATAATATGGTTGTTAAACCAACTCAGTTAAGAGATTTAGAGATCACTGCTACAATGATAAGAAAATAATAGTGAAATGACCTGTACAAGATGCAACTGAATTGCTGATTATAGATCTCTGTTCTGCTCCACTTTAGATCCTTTCTGATCGCATATATCTTTGCTATTCCTTAAGGATATCTAATCATCCTTCACAATTTGCAAATATCTGCCTTCAATTGATCTTCATATATTTATCCATTTTCCTTCCACTTTTCTTCTTAGAATGACTATATATATATCATTCAGATTGTTCCTTTAGTTTGTCAAGTCAACACAAATAATCATTTCAAACATTACAATGGTCGGCTGGAATAAACAAACTTTATTCATAAAAATCCTTTACTGGCCGACAGTGCTCGGTAAACACTAATCCTAAAAGGATTTCCTTTGGTGACCGATGGAGCTCGGTTACCTCTGCAAATTCTACAACATTCTTTAGAGACCGAGTGAACTCAGTAGATACTGACTTTTCTTTGATAACTGAGGAAGCTCGGTTAACACTAACTTCTATCATACTTCCTTTGACACAGTGAACTCAGTAGATACTGACTTTTCTTTGATAACCGAGGAAGCTCGGTTAACACCAACTTTTGTCATACTTCATTTGACACCTGGGAGAACTCAGTAGACACTTAGTTGACCGACTGAGCTCGGTAGACACATAGATATAATATGGCATTGTGTGACATCAAGGACAATACATATTTAAACAATTGTATCCAACAATCTCCTTCAGACAATTGTTTCCCACAATCTCCCTCTTTGGCATTGATGGCAACACAATATGTCATAACACAATGAAATTTCACAGATATCAAAGAAATATATCCTTAGCTTGATTCTGATTCATATCTCCCTCTGTCAGCAAACTATCTTCTCGACTGAAAACTCTCCCTCTTATCTTCTCAAATTTTTCTTAGAAATTTCTCTTGAAATGACAACAAACTCTCCCTCTTTGACAACACATGCCAAAGATAACTCACATACTGCCAGTGTATACCAATGTACCTCAAGTACTGATTCATATGCAATGATTGCTTGAATTTGTTGCATCAACTTATTGATTTTCAACATGCTCTGGCTGATGCATCACTAAAACTTTATTTAGTGAGCCTCGGAGAGGGGAATAACCCCTAACTTACCTCGTAGATAAAAAAATGCATCCTTAGGTAATGGTTTGGTGAATATATCTGCAATTTTCTCTTTCGTATGAACATATTCCAATCTGATTTCCTTGTCTTGCACTAATTCTCTGACAAAGTGATATTTAATAGCAATGTGCTTGGTTTTGGAATGCATTACTGGATTTTTTGAAATGTCAATTGCACTTGTATTATCACAAAACATAACAACTAGTTCTTTGATCTCAACCTTCATTCCTTCCAATAACTATTTAAAACAAACAATATTAGAGCAATTTACTATAGCAGCAACATATTCTACTTTAGCTGTGGATTGGGATGTGTAATATTTCTTTTTACTAGTCCAAGATATCAATCTTTTGCCAAGAAAAAATGCTCCACCACTTGTACTTTTCCTGTCATCAATGTTTCCTGCCCAATCAGCATCAGTAAATACTTTTAAGTCCAGATTGCCTCCAAATTTATACCACAAACCGTATTCTTCAGTTCCTTTCAAGTACCTCAAGATTCTTTTGATCGCCATCATATGATTTTCTCTGGGTTTTGCTGAGAATCTTGCTACTATACCAACTGCTAAGGCAATATCAGGTCTTGTATGCACTACATACTACAATTTTCCAATCATGGATCTATATAAGGTCTAATCTACTTCTTTTGAATCATCATCTTTGGTAAGCTTCAGTCCAGTACACATGGGTGTACCAACTAGTTTTGAATCTTCCATACCAAACTTCTTAAGTATTTCCTTAATGTATTTAGACTGAGTAATGTAGATACCATTCTTGCTCTGTTGAATTTGAAGACCAACAAAGAATTTTATCTGACCAAACATAGACATTTGAAATTCTTTGTTCATTTGTTCTGAAAATTCTTTGCACTGATCATCATTCCCTGTAAATACAGTATCATCAACAAATATTTCTGCCAAAACAATTTTGTTATCTAGTCCCTCTTTGATGTACAAATTACTGTTATCATTGGTTCTTTTGAAATTAATCTGAATAAGATATTTATGTAATCTTTCATACCATGCGCTAGGGGCTTGTTTTAGACCATACAATTCTTTGTGTAATTTGTAGACCATATCCCTTTTGTCTGGATCAATGAAGCCTTCAGGTTGTTCAATGTAGACTTCTTCATCAAGAATTCCATTAAGAAATGCAGATTTTATATCCATCTGATATACCTTAAATTCTTTATGTGTTGCGTAAGCAAGTAGAGTTCTTACACCTTCTAATCT
The DNA here is from genome assembly GCA_027943335.1 of Chamaecyparis obtusa. NCBI lineage: Eukaryota > Viridiplantae > Streptophyta > Pinopsida > Cupressales > Cupressaceae > Chamaecyparis > Chamaecyparis obtusa. The sequence continues at coordinate 2,568,421 of BSBK01001155.1, read as the reverse complement.
TGCAATAGGACCAAAAGTCTCACCATAATCTATACCTTCTTCTTGAGACTAGCCTTTACATACCAATCTAGCTTTATTTCTTGATACTTGACCATCTTCATCTAGCTTATTTCTGAATACCCATTTTGTTCCAATTATATTTTTTTCTTTAGGTCTAGGTACAAGAGTCCATGTTTTTTTCTTTTCTATTTGTTCTATTTCTTCATTCATAGCCTTAATCCAGCTTTCATTTTCCAATGCATCTTTTACATTTCTAGGTTCAAAGTCAGCAAGTAAACATGTACCTTTTAGTTTACTTCTTGTCATGGTACCATCTGATTTGTTTCCAATAATCTGATCTATTGTATGATGCCTCTTGACATACTTGGCCAATACAGGTTCCTTGCCTCTTGAATGAGTTACATTGTCATCTTCTAGAATTTCCTCTTCAAGTTCAGGTTGCTTAGGCTTGGTAGATGTTTTCTTGGTAGCTTCAGGCTGAGACTCGGTTCCTTCTTCTTGTGACTCGGTTTGAACTTCTTCTTGTGACTCATTAACTATACTAGGTTCAGTAGATACAGTCAACTTATTATTGATAGATATATCTAGCAATGCATCAGGTTCAATGTAAACAAATCTCCTATAATTCTCTGGTTCCTTTTTGCTTTCTTCTTCAGTTTTTTCTACAAACTCATCAACTTTCATATGTATACTTTCTATGACTTTGTGAGTAGACAAGTTCAAACATTTATATGCCTTGCTTTTGCTAGAATATCCCAAGAATATTCCTTCATCACTTTTCACATCAAATTTGCTTTTTATAGATTCTTTTAAGATATAACACTTGCTGCCAAATACTTTTAGGTAACTCACATTAGGTTTATAGCCATACCATAACTCATAAGGAGTTTTAAATGTGTCTTTTCTCAACTGTACTCCGTTCAAGGTATGAACTGCAGTGTTGATATCTTCCTTCCAATATTTTATAGCAATGTTCTTTTCAATCATTAGAGTCCTTGCATAATCCATGATAGATCTGTTCCTTCTTTCAGCTATTCCATTCTATTCAGGAGTTCTAGGGGCTGATACCTATCTTTTAATTCTTCATTCAATGCAAAAATTATTGAATTCATGGGAAATGAATTCACCACCTCCATCTGATCTTAAGCATTTCATTCTTTTTCATGTTTCCTTTTTCTACTCTTGCCAAATACCACTTGAATTTTTCAAATGCTTCTGACTTTTCTCTCAGATACATAATAGTCATCATTCCAGAATAGTCATCAACAAAGAGAATAAATAATTTTTCTCTAGTATAGCTCTCAACTCCAATTGGTCCACATAAATCAGTATGCACAATTTCCAAAATCTCTTTAGACTTATAGTTTTTACTTTTAAAACTAGTCTTTCCCATTTTACCAATTTGACAATTTTTACATAGACCAATATCAGGTTTCTTTAGAATAGGAATGCCTCTTACTTTCTTGAATTTTCTTATCTTCACCATGTTATCAAAATTTACATGACATAACCTTTTGTGCCATAGCCAACTTTCTTCAATTTGAGCAATAAAACATGAGTATTCACCAAGATCAAGATAAAATAGGTTACCTTTAGTTTGTTTGCCTGATCCAATTTGCTTTCCTTTGTCATCTATCAGTCTTGCTTGGCCATTCATGAATTCAACTTTGAAACTGATGTTGGTTAACTATGCTACACTTAGAAGATTATGCTTTAGTCCTTCAACCCAATATGCATTATCACATGTAAGTTCTTTGGTTAGTGAGATTCTTCCTTTTCCTTTTATACAACAAGGTTCATTGTCTCCAAATCTTACATTACCATCATCACAGTCTTCAAGATTTTCAAATTTTGTTTTGTCACTAGTCATGTGATGTGAACATCCACTATCTATTATCCATATATCATCTTTGCTTATATGAGAAACAAGTGCCATCTTATCTTCATCATTATCAGATTCATCTTTTACAGCAATAAAGATAATTTCTTCTTCACTATCATCAAAATCTTTAGCCATAAAACATGTTTTCTTACCTTTATCCTTGAATGATTTGAAATTATTTTTGCCATAGTACTTGTGACTTTTCTTCTCATCCTTTTTTTGCTTGTTTGGACACCTAGCTGCAATATGACCAATTTTTTCACATGAAAAATAGATTAAGGGAGTTTTACCTTTGTATTTTCCTCTGCCTTTAGAGTATTTCTTTGCAAGTAATGCTTCTACAATTTCAAGATCACTATCAGAACTTTCTTCTGATTCTTCTTCACTTTCTGACTGAACATCTTTTATTTTCTTGCCCTTCTTAAGTGAAACCTTGGCCTCAAATGTTGATTCAATATTTTTGGAAGTTGAAACATAGTTTTCATAGTTGTCTAACTCAAGTGCTGTCAATCTTCCAACTAAAGCATCAAAAGTTATATTATTATTTCCTTCACATCTTCTTTCTTGAATAGTAGATACTTTTATTGCATAGATAGGGAGTAAAGTTCTGAGAACCTTACTTATAACAGTTTCATCAGTAATTGTTCCTCCAAAAGCTCTGATTGCACTTAAACTTGCCTTGATTCTTTCAACATATTTTGCAATATTCTCATCTTCTTTCATAGTCATCTTATCGAACTGTCCTCTTAGACTTTCTTCTTTGTCTCTTTTCACATTGGCATCACCACCATAGATTTTCTTCAGTTTGTTCCACATTTCATAAGCAGTGGTGCAATCTTTGATCTCATCAAATTCTTCATAAGTAAGAGTTGATGCAATGTCTATCATCATGGTGTTATGATTCTTTTTCTCTACAATGTCTTCAATAGTTAATATGCCAATAGGAATTGTATATTCTTCATCAATGTATTTGCATCCTGAATCACCAATGGAAGCCAGATGAAGTCTCATGAGACCTTTCCATGCTGAAAAGTTTTCTCTATTAAGCTTTGGAATTTCTCTCTTGTAAGACATCTTGATCTTTAGCTTAGGTTCTTGAAACCCTTCCTGCAAGCACCAAAAGCTCTGATACCAATTGATGGAAATATAGATGGAGTAACTGAGAGGGGGGTTGGATCAGTTAACCACAAAATATTACCACAGATCCCTTAGATGTCTATAATAAATATTTTTTTCTGTCACTCAGTAAACAAAGAGAATAACTGCAACTCGGTAATAACAGAAAGCATTAATTATAACTGTTCTTCAGCATTGACCAATTATTAATGTGTAAGCATAATGAAACAACAAGAGCACAAGAGACACCAGATTTAACGTGGAAACCCAATATGGGAAAAACCACCAATGTAACTAGTTACTATTTTTCACTCTTCTGAAGTGATGTCTAGTTAGAGGCCAACCCTGTAAAAGGTTACAAAACACACTGTTAGGTGTGACCTAGTTAGAGGATTTAATCACCCTGTTAGGAGTGGCCTTGTAAGAGGTCTTTAAAATAATTCAACTAAACTACTACCTTGTTAGAGGATTTACAATATGGTTGTTAAACCAACTTGGTTAAGAGATTTAGAGATCACTACTACAATGATAAGAAAATAACAGTGAAATGACCTATATAAGATGCAACTGAATTGCTGATTACAGATCTCTATTCTGCTCCACTTTAGATCCTTTCTAATCACATATATCTTTGTTGTTCCTCAAGGATATCTGATCATCTTTCAGAATTCGCACATATCTACCTTCAATTGATCTTCATATTTTTATCCATTTTCCTTCCACTTTTCTTCTTAGAATGACTATATATATATCATTCAGATTGTTCCTTTAGTTTGTCAATTCAGCACAAATAATCATTTCAAACATTATAATGGTCGGCTGGAATAAACAAACTTTATTCATAAAAATCCTTTACTGGTCGACTGTGCTCGGTAAACACTAATCCTAAAAGGATTTCCTTTGGTGACCGACGGAGCTCGGTTACCTCCACAAATTCTACAACATTCTTTGGAGACCGAGTGAACTTGGTAGATACTGACTTTTCTTTGATAACCGAGGAAGCTCGGTTAACACTAACTTCTATCATACTTCCTTTGACACAGTGATCTCGATAGATACTGACTTTTCTTTGATAACTGAGGAAGCTCAGTTAACACTAACTTTTGTCATACTTCCTTTGACACCCGGGAGAACTCGGTAGACACTTAGCTGACCGACTGAGCTCGGTAGACACATAGATATAATATGGCATTGTGTGACATCAAGGACAATACATATTTAAACAATTGTATCCAACAATCTCCTTCAGACAATTGTTTCCAACAATCATATGCTTCACCACTGCATTTTCTAGATTTAATCTTTCTACATAATCATAGAGATAATAATACTTATTCCTCTTTGTGAAATCTCCATCTTGAATAATTTGTTCATTAACCTTTTCAATTTTAGGTTTCCAGGTTTTCTTCTTAATAGAAGTGTTATCATCTTTGATTTCTACAATTTTCCTTGGAACTGGTGGCACCAATGTTTTCTGCCTCTTACTTGGTCCAGTAGCAATTTCTTTTACTCTTTTGCTAGACATGGAGGAGGTTGACCTAGTAGATTTTCTTGCTTCTTGTTCCTTCTCTATTTCATCCACTTTCACCTTAATTGGTGTTTCTCCTTGTTGTACTACAATTGATGATAAAGGTGGTATAGACAAAACTTTTTTCTATCCAATTTCTCTAATTGTTGTTGTTGTGTTCTTAGCTACCAAGAATTCCTGCTCTATCATCTCTGTATCTTTTAGAATTCTCTTAATTGTACTCTCAACTCTTTTCTTTGATTGTTTCTCTTCAAGTAAGGTCTTTGCAGAGTTGAAGGTCTCCTCAAAAGTTCCAAACCTATTATTGTGAACATCAATCTTGCACTTAAGTAGCCTGCTCACATATTCTTTAGTCTCAATTTTAGATATTTCATAGCCAAGAGGGTCTATGAACTCTATTCTAGGTTCTACTGCTTCAATGTAAGAAAAGTCAGTATCAACCATGAAACATATCTCATCTTTATATTTCTCCACAAGTGACTTAGGGATCCTTGATTTGCTTGTCACTAAATTCTAAAATGTCTTTATTACCAGTATTTCACTTTCATCTAATTTATCAATAACATTCCCCAGATATACTTTTTTAATCCTTTCCATTGTAAATTGGCCATCATTCTAGTCATTTCCAATGGTGTAAGGAAATCTTCTCAATAAATGAAAAAATATATAAGTGATTAAGCATGAGAATCTAAACTATGCATACTTATTCTTTATCTTTTCCAAATTCTCAAACAATTGAATTCTCATAATCTCACACATATCAACTTGTACTTTATCAACACACATCAGATAAGCTACATGTATCATTCCAACTGCCATATCATCCTCTCTTGAGTTTGCACAAAACTTAGTTGTTAGGATCTTACACAAGTATCTAACATGTTGAATCTTACTAATCACAATTCCTCTACCATTATAGGATGAATTTTTGTTGTATATGACTATTTTCCTCATGTTCTTCTCATTTAAAGGAATGGCTCCAATTTTAGATAGTCTAGTAACTTCATGAATCAAATTAGTTGTGATATCTATCACTCTATCCTCTAACCAAAACTTCCCATTATGAATTCTAATTAGGATTATCTTAGTACATTCTTCATTATCAAATTCATGTTGTAATGCATACTTAATGATCTCATTATCTTTCAAATGTTCAAATCCTACTCTGAATGACATGTCCTAATTATAGATCTTTTGATATTCCTTGGTGAAATCACTATCATTGATAGTCTCTAATTTGCATCCAAGATAACTTCTAACATTCTCTAGATGTAAAAATCTATCTGCTATGGATGATAAAGCTAACCTAGGATCTTCTTCCAAGGGTTCTACTAGTTCCCTTTTCATCTTAGGTCTATTGTTATCTCTAACATTTTGAATCCAAGAAACGTCCATGATTACTTCTAATTCCTTTACCGATTTAAAGATCTGCCCAGTAACATACCTTGATTTCTCAATTTTAGGGCTTGCATAGATTCAACACACAAATCCTTTCTAAATGCTTTCAATCACTTCTCTTTGATCTCCTTAACACTTGTATTCACTTTAATGATCAAATAATACCAATCATAACCTTTTATTACTTCAATCTCACTTAGATCTGACATCACATTCAATTCTTTTGCCGCTTCTTTCTAAAAAGTTGATTCCGTTAACCTGCAAAACTTAAAACTTCTTGCGATCTTGAAAAACATAAGATTTTTCTTTACACTCTTAACCATAGCTTTAGAACATCATATAATACTTTGCATTAATTGTGCAAGACTAAATTCATCATATATCTACTTCTACACTAATCTAAGTTCCTATTCTACTACAATTTTCATGAATTAAGTACTTTGAGATGGGTCAGCTAAAGATTCATTCTTACCACTTGATACTTCACCTTTCTGGTTACCTTTAGTGTGTTAGCACCTGCAAAAATTTTCATGGTTATATCTATTTTCCTCTGGCCTCCGCATTATTTTCCTTGTCTTTGGCTAAAACCCTTGGCAAAATTTCATATTTGTAGCCGTTGCATAGTGAAAACCCTAATATGTCTTGGCCTTGTTATATTTTTGCATTACCTTTTTGGGCCATTAAAGTCTTTTATAATGCATGTACACATTTTATCCTACCCGTTGGTTGCTTGTTTGCTTAGTCCTCTGGTAGTTACATCTTTTATTCAGCGATTACATGACTGAGTGTTCACATAGTCTCTTATTTCCTGGCGGTTATATCCTAACTTTAAGCGACTCGGCGAGCGGCTTGTCTTTCCTTCAATCACGTATTCATGAAATGGTGGCCCCTATTTATAAATAGTGATACATGTGGACCTATGTCAGTGTGGAGGCTGACATGTCAAACAATTATTGGTTGCCAAGCGGTGAGTTGGAATCTGTCAATGGGCCCAGCTTTCAGTTTCCCTTTTTATCCAATGGTTTGCATATCTTCTCATAGGGTGTGTCAAGGGCATGCAATCTTACACCACCCATTGATTCTCCTTTATGGAAAATCTTTTCAAATGGCAGGTCCACTCCTATGTGTAGCACATTTGGTGATTTTTGATTGGTCGACATGTCAGTGACTAGGCAGTTGTCAATGGGACCTGGTATCTGGCATGTCTCAGTGGGCTCTGACACTTGCAGAGGATCTATGGTTGTTGTAAGTTCTCATAGGCTGTGTTAGAGGTATGTGATCTTATGCCAGCCGTCGATCTTACTTTTTTCTCAGGTGCATAGTCAGGTGGGACCATTTTCCAAGTATTGCTAATTTATTCATCTCTGGTTGGTCAAGCTGGAGTATTAGGTGGAGCTTGTCAGTGGGGCCTGAGGTTAGAGACTTAAGATCAACGGTTGGCACTTGGTTGCATGGAATATTCTCCCCTTATCTGATCATGCACCCACCGTAAGATTAGATTTTGATGGGTAGTGGGTCCGGTGTGCTACGCAGTGCTGACATGCTCAATTTTTATTAGATGAGAATGATGATGTGGATATGTTGTTAGTGGTGACCAGGTAGATTCAGCAAGTAATATGATGACAGGTGGCACAAGTGGGCCTAGGTGGGGGTCTAAAATTTAGCAGTTCTGATAAAAGTCTTTGGTGGCTTTGAAAAATTTCCTCTTGTTCATTTATTTATGCAATAAAGTAGCGAGGCTCAAAAAGGTTTAGCGATTCAATGAACACTATGTTCTTGTAATAGCTAAATTAACTGGTGGAGACATAAAACATTCAGCGAATAGGTGATGGCCTTCAGTCGCTAGTTCACAAAGTGGTCACCAGGGTAAGTGTTTTCCTTTGTCCGCTGAATTGCCGAGTTAAGCCTGGGTTAAGGATTTCATTCTGTGAATAGAAAAGCCTTTGTCGTGTGTTCACCAAATATAAGCTGACTCTCTTGTTGAGTTAAGTCTTATGAAGCCCGAGAAATTAGGAGGATCTGACAGTGATGTTTTAAAGTTGATCTCAGTTTGAATATTAATTGTTGATTTGCTACTGGGGCCATGGAAATAGCCGTTACCTCTAGAATTTGAATGCTTAAAGGGTTTCTAGCGACAGGAAGGACTAAAATTGAATGTTTTAGTAGCTATGTTTGGTAGAAATGATTTTCAACTGCTACAAAGTGGTCCAGAGAGTTCCATGATTGATTGTAGAGAGTTTTATGTCATGATGGGATGGGTTTTCTTGCTCGAGGCATGTTGTAGGTGGTGATCAAATTGATTGGCATGGAAAATTTATGGTCCTTGGTACATTGCTCAGAAAATTTTCATAAATGAGGATCATTCTTGGATTTGGCCACCTGGTTTTCATCCCCTATATTAAATGTTGATTGTTTTTAGTTGGTTTAGTGGGCAAAAACCCTAACCCTAGTCATCTGAAGCTTGTTGCATCCTATTTTGGGGATTCCAAGATGACTGGTGGTATATATTGTAAGAGTTTTGATTTTATGGGAGTTCCAAGACTTTTGGTGTTCCATTATTTTTGGTCCTAGATTGTTGATGGTATTATATTGAACAAGGAGAGCTTGGATTTTGGGTTTGTTTCCTAGCATTTTGTTATTTGGTAATGTATTGATTCTGCAAATCTGAATGAGAATACACTTGGATTCCAATCTCATATTTGTGTATGTCTTCTTATTTTGTTCTTGGGCTCATATATGTTAATGTCACAAAGTGGGTTAGCATATGGTAAACAAAGAGTATTGTGAAATTATCTTTGAGTTCCTAACAAAGCTAGGATTAAAGTCTTTAAGGTAGTTTTAGTGAGTTCATGGCTAGATAAGAATTTGATGTCCTGGTATGTGAGGGAGAGGGATAATAGGCAAAGCACTTATTTTGAGTTCAAGAGTGTTTGAGTTAAGGTTTTTAGTTGATATATGCTATTAAGTGACTCTATGCCCTAGATTGAGGCACTAGTCCATTCTCTTCAGACAGTCTATCATCATCAATCAAACACAAATTAAATGATAAAACTTTTAAATCAGTTAGTAAGGGGTATAAATGTATAATATTTAGTGATTCCTTTCAAGAAGTGAATCAAGGGTACACCCGCCTGAGCACCTAGGCTCAAAGTGTAGGAGGATCTATTTGATCCTTGTTAATTGGTCCTTTTCCTTACAGACTTTGGAGTGGTGATAGAGTCAGTGACATTAAGTTGTCAATCATAGTGTAAACCTGCAAGTAGAAAGAGAAGGGGAACCAACATAGTGCTAAATATGTTTCCTTGTTCTATGATTTGAACAAACTTCACTTCATCTAAATTACTACAACATCCTTTCTGACTGTTACTTACATCTTCATTTCTTCTTGCATGATTTCTAGGGTTAGGATTAGGATGAAAAATTATATTGTTCATTCTACAAAAGTTTGTTGTATGTCCAATCTTGTTGCATATCTGACAAACAATTCCATTGTTTCCATATCTTCGTCCAGGCTGATTGATCTGTGATCTGTAATTTCTAGTAATGTGTCCAACCTTGTTGCATCTATAACATACTACTCCATTTATTTTGTTCATATCTTCAGTAGGTTTCTTATCTGCATTGTTAGTATTCCTAAACATTCTACTACTATTGTTATTCTCTATAAATTTAGGTTTCCTGCTGTAATACCCCAAAAATGGGCTATAGGTTCATTAACCTCCTATATAAACACATCAAATGAAATTGACATCAAAGTCCTAACATAAGGCACATCTTCACATCGAAATCCTAATTGATTTTATCTTAATTCTGCATCAGGGAATATTTCCTAAATATTCCTAATTTACCTAATTATCTTTAATTTAATAATTATTTGGTGATAAATCTTATTTATCCTAAAGTTGATTAATTGAATATGATGAATATTTAATTAATTAATTTAATTACATTTATTCCTAATTAATATTGTTTTTATTTTGACAATAAATCAAAATTCCCACAAACAATCAATTGGATATTTATTTAATTGATTTAAAATCAAACTTTTCAAAATTTAATGATTTAATTAGCATAAAGTTTGATTTAATAATTGATTAACCCATCAATCAATTGTTTTAATTCAAAATCAGTTAAGTGGAAAATAAATCACTTTATTATTAAATTAATTCATATTAAATGATGCACAATTAGAAAAGCAGGCAACTAGAAATTATCAAATCAATTTTAAAATTGAAACTCAACATCTGATGATGAGTTGAAAGAAAAAAAACTAAAGCTCTATTTTGAGATAAAAACTGCTTTTGCATGGTTTTATGAATTAAATATTCTTAATTTCTTGTTAACTCAAAAATCAACCTGAGTTTATCAAGAGTGATTTATGGCTTTTCTCTTGCATCCTCAAAGCCCTAGATTTCTATAAAATCAAGGCTCGGCTCTCTAAAAAAAATCCCTCAAGCTTTCAATCTCATATCTCTCAAATTTGCACAATTACTCTAGCGAATTGACATCTGAAGAATCAAGCACTTGTGACAGGTGAATTTGTGAGATCATTCATAATTTTCATAGTTTTTGCATAGTTTTTCATATCATTTAGCATATCATTGTTAGATATGTTTACATATCAATTTCATACATTCTAGATCAATTTCATACATTATAGCTTAGATTCATACAGTTTCTCATTCTTATTGCGTAAAAAATAAAAAATAAAAAGATTAATTTGCATTCATATTTCATTGTTTTCATCATCTTAGATCTTTTGTTTAGGTGTTGCATTGTCACTGATCTCAATTTCAATATGAGAACATCATACTCCCACCTACTAGAAGGCAGTAAATCACCTGGTTAGCATAGTTTCAATTATTTGTTAGATTTCAGTTTTTGCTAACCTCTCATGTTTTACTGAAGTGTTGTGTCTACAGCTAGGTACAAAATTCACACACACATTTCAGGCACCCACCGTGGGGTAACCCACATTTACATGTTGGTTTTGGTTTTTTTTTTGGAGCTAACTCCCTTGTGCAAATTTACTTGGAGACTAAAACCCTAAATTTTCAAACATTTAATTTTATCTCCCAAATGGCTTGGAGTTTTGGTCTAAAATTTTTTTGCAGGTTGGAGACATATTAGGGAAGCTTCGATAAAAAATTCAAAATTTTCTGAGATGTTTTAAATTTTTAATAATTTTTTCTTTATTTTTCATAAATAATTAATTTTTTGCACAAATCATCATTTTTTTGGAAATTTTTACATTTTCATAAATCTCTTTAAATTCTATAGGGGGTATATTCTTTGTATTTTAAATTTGGATGCAATATAATAGCTCAAATAGTCGATTTACAAAAACTGGTATGTTTTAGTAAAAGGGGTCTCTAGGGCACAAATGAAGAGATTTTTCTGAAATTTTTACATTTTTGGAAAGCTCTCTATTTTTTAGGAGGGCTCTTTTTTTTTCATTTCTATTTTTATGGCCGAAATCATATCAAAAAAATTAGATCTTGTTGACTAGGTCAAATGCAAAAAAAATAAAATTTTTGTGATGGGTATGCACTTATTTTTCATATGATTCAATGCATGATATGATTTTTCATTTATATTATTTACTGATTATTATTGCTCCTAACAATTTATTTTCATATCTAACCCTATGGTTTTCATAAGTTGAATATACGTTGCACATCTTGTTTGCTTGTTTTTCTTGTCGGAGAGTCCATGGCTTGCTTGCACGGGATTGCTCAACAAAGCCAAAAATCAAGTAAAATATACTAAGCACTTTGTGAGGAGCTTAGGTATTCTTCTTGATCTGATAACACTTCAATTTGGACATAAAAAAAACTCTCACGTGTCAAGCTCAATTGCCTTTACAGCTTTCATAATTCACACTTTAGTTTTGGGCTCTAAAATGAACATAGATTTGTTTTTTGCATATCTGTTACACATATTAATTAGGTGCTATGAATACTATTTGTGGATGATCTTGAGAGAGTGGGATTCTTTCACTTTTTCATGCATGTGAAGCTCTTTTTGATGATAGATCCCCTTGTAGGTAGGGAGGTTACTGAGAGCGTCTCACGTTCTACTAGATTTGTGTCTTCAACTTTTGATTGATACATTCTCTCTTCAGAGGGGTTGATAGATCATAAGTAGTTGATGTCATAGATCTTTGTGAGATAATCTTGGTCTTAGAGTGTCGAATTAATCTATTTTCTTTATTTTGGTTAAAATTGAAAAGGCTAGAGGACTATGCTCTACTCCCTTTTTGGGTAGTATAAGAAACTCAGATCCTTGAATCTGGAACTAGTCTCCATGTGGTATCTTTTGTGAGTCACCTTTAGAGAGGGTTAACCATAGTGTACATTCCCTTAATTGGGTCAACCACATGGATAGAACCTCAAGTGGTAATAGCCATTTTTGTCGTGGTAGCAACAACCGCTATATAAATGTCCTTGTGGAGGAAATCTTCATAGGTGTGGTCTCTTGTTGGGTTGTTAGATCTCCCTAGCAGCTCCTAATTGATTAAATTCTTAGATTGTGTCAAAACCCCAGTGCACCTGGATTAGAGTTCTCCCTCTTGAGATCACAAAATTTGCACAGTCAAACCATTCCTACAAACCCTAGTGAGGCCAAATTTGTCATTTTCTAGGAATATGTGTGTTATTGAAAAACTTTTTGGAACATACACAAGTAGTATTTCTAGGGATTAGCACAATAAGTCACTATTGCTTATTCATGCACAAGGTCGATTTTTCCCTTGTTCATTGTTTTTAGATGATTTCTTGCTCCCCTTGCTTGCTATTCTCTGTGCTTGATATCTACTTGGTTACTTGAGACAAACTTTTACACAGATCTTCAAAAACTAGACAAAAAAATTTGCAAACAAACTGATACTGAAAAACTAAAAAATTGCAAATCTGAAGCAAAAATCATTTTTGGTGTCAAAAGTAATCCTAAAATTTCAAAACTCGTATCAAAGCCAAAGTCAAAGTTGTCAGAGATTGGTCAAATTTGTTAGAAATCTAGTTTTTATAGCCTATTCCCAAATTCTGTCAAAATAGCAAACTGATTCTTGTCATTTCTAATCATCCTTGGTTGGTCTAGGTCAAATCTTAGGTGCTATGACATGTTTCTCAACATCCAAATGAACTTAAATGGTATCAATTTGCATAAAATGACTCTTGGTCTTCTTTCTTCTACATCTCTCATGTCTTCCTAGTCTCCCATTTCCATCCTTTCTCCTATTCCTTCACGCTTCTTCCTCTTCTTCCTAAAACTCTTCACGTCTTCTTGATTCTTTTCCTCTTATTATCTAATCTTCTTTCTTCTATTCATCTCTTCTATTACTTCCATGCTTGATTCCTCCTCTTCCACAACCATGAATTTCAGCTATCTTGTTATGGAACCTCTCTTGAAAATGGTTAATCTCAAACTCATTGCTCAATTCAAAGAGTATTATTCCAAAAAGCTCATGAGTGATAAATTTATGATGAAAATAAAGGAAAAATTGATTGAATTAGACACCTTTGCTAGGATCATACGCATCGTCATGTCACGACCTCCTTCTTCAAAATGTCTTTCATCTTCTAAGTCTTTTCATTCTTCCTCATCTTCCAAGTCTTCTTCCTCCACTTGGTCTTCACCTTCCTCTTCTCCATGATCTTGTTCCTCTTCTAATTCTCCCAAGAGTCTTACTCTTCATCTCAAGACATACCATAATGAGAAACGTGATAACCCTTTTGATACCTCTTCCACAAAGAGTGACACGCTCATCTTTGAAGACTATGATGACTATGATGACGGACAATATAATGATACCTATGACACCTCTATTCTTAAGAGTCCTCCTCATCATGTGCTCGTGCTTACTGGAAATGGGATGTCGCATTAGATAGATCATGATGGTGATCCATATGATTCTAATTTTGAAAGAGACTGATGATTTTTGTGAACAATACCTAGATGATACATCTACTTCACTTGAAGAAGAGAAAGCTTACCACGTTGATTATAAACATCAACACTATAAGGATTTCTCCTCTAAGAATTCTCATGCTGAAAATAAAGATTACACTCTCAAGAAAGATCATGGTAATGTTGAACCTTTGTCTTGTGATGGTTCCCTTCCATCCCCAACTTCCTCCAATACCCATACATTTCCTAAAGCTTCCGAGTCTTCCAAATCTTTCACAAATCCTTCATCCACCAGAGGTCCTAATACTTTTTGTGTGGTTCCCTATAGTTATCCTCAAGGGCTACCTCTTAAAGAAACTCAAGATAACCTTCACTTGGCTGCAAATACTTTTAATAATGCTAAACCTAAAGAGTCTAAGCCTTTATATGCTATAAAGCCTACTCCAGCTAGTCCTTCACCATCTCTTCCAAAGTCTTCCATAAAATTGCAACATGATACCTTGTCCTTAGAAGTGGCTCCATGTCAAGAGGACTCCAAAAATGATAAATAAAATAACATAAAGAAAGATCAAGATCAAGAACCCTCCATGTCATCCACTCCTTTTCCCGATGTCTCTTATCCACTTCAGGGTTCTTTTGATCCTACACCCCGTTTCTCATTCATTCCACCATGTCTTAAGTCTTCTCCTAAGAAAGATCATGCTACTACTTACATTGTTGAGCTTATGATAATCAAAATAACCTTACCCCACTTCCAATTTCCAAAGATGATACTTCCATTAAGGTTGGTAAAAATGGTGTTGTTACTTCCAATGTTAAGCCTATTGAAAATCAAGAAAAAAATTATGCGCTTATGCTATCCAAAGATCCTTGTCAAGATCAAAGCCTTCCATCCTCTTGTTCTACCACGCCATGTTCGTTTCCACTTTCTACTCTTCCCAAGTCTTTGCAATATTTGAAAAATCCTATCAAAGAAGGTGTTGAAATTCAAGATGTCCATAATTCTATTGAAAATCCTAATGCTCACTCTAAAGGTGATGATGTCCTTGGTTGTCATATAAATGTTGATGAACTTGTTGATTATCCTTTTGCGTCTTCCACTTCCATCCTTGGACCTCTTCCACCAATACTAAGGGCTTCACGTCTGCCTTCCATCTTGGGTCCTTATGTCCCTTCACTTTCCCCTCCTAACTCTCCTAATTCATCATCCATCTTGGGTCCTTACATCCCTCCATCTCCTATCTTTCCTCAAGATCAACATAGATGCATACCCTTGATTTCTTTTCATCCACCCACCCATATAAACTAGTCATATCCTCCTTCTTCCACAAGTCCCAAGTCTTTTGGAATTAACTTGAATGTTCAATACAAGAAAAAGAAGCAATACAAGAATCCATAAATAAAAGAAGATCCTCATGTCTCCTCTAAACGACATGGAGGCATAAGTTCAAAACAGATATCTAAGAAAAAAACTACAAGACAAGTATGGACTCCAAAATCTTTCATCAAAGATATTCCCTCTAGATCATCAAAAATAAATGAAAAGCCTATGACTATATGGATTCCAAAGTCTCTCTTGAAATATTTTGGTGTTGAACAACAACTGAAGTGGACATTCAAGCTTCCAAAGACTTCCACTTCATCTTCTTCCAAAAACATTCTTCCATTCGATGCACCTAAACCACAACCTTTGCTATCCATTCACCATATTCCTTCATGTATTCCTTCGTTCGCATTTCCTCCATCCTCTTGCCACCCTTCAAGGTGTTTATTGATGTTGATCTTTCCTTCCTTTACATCTACCCTTTCACAATCCTTTCATTCATTATCCTTCTACCTTCTATCCTTTTTCCTCATTTTCCTATTCCTCCTATCTTCCAACCTCACTCACTTTACATAAAACCTTATCCTCCATTTTGTCTTCTATCTCCCTTTCCCTATCAACATAGTTGAGAATATCATTTTGAATCCTTGGCATATCATGGTTTATCCTTTCAAGGAGCATTATCTAAAGAGCTTTCCTTCTTCCAAAAAATAAAAAAAATTATAAAAAAAAGAAATGAAAAAAGTGCCTTGGTGAAAACCTAAAAACAGGCGCCTTGATAGCAAAAGTAAAGAGAAATAAATTTGTCCTATGGTGAAAACCACTCCCTTGTGGCACCTTGGATAATTACCATGATGAAAACTTGGCAATCAGGTATCATGCATAGTTCTTCTACATATTTCATCCCTTTCGTCTTCTCTCTTTGATCTTGACAATGTTGAGCTATACATGAACATTTGGCTATCTTGTGAGTTGTCTTACAATGATCTTACTTTCAGTCCATTCATGTTTCACCTTCATATTTATTTTCTTCCATTCATTCTATCCTTTCACTATCCTTTTCCCCTTTGGTCTTGATCTAATAAAAAAGACTAGAACATGATGTTATGAAGCCTCTTGACATGTCTACTCCTTTGGACTGCATCCTTTCCTGCTCTTGCATTATGATTTTGTGACTTATCCTTTGCTGGCCTTTCATTACTTGTCCAAATATGCTTTACATGACATTTTTCCCTTGAGGATTTCTTCCCTAGCTTGGGTATTCTTGAGGAGTTTTCCCTTGAGGATTTCTTCCCTTCATTCTCCTTCATTCTCTTTTATTCCATCTCTTCCACTAGCTTGTTAATCCCTCTTATTCTCTAGGTTGCTAGACATTGGGACTACATGATGTGATCTTGCTTGGTAGTTCAATCCCCATTCTATCTGGGGGCATCCTTTTTACATATTGATTAGTACTACCTATTGGGGTTGAAATCCCATCACTAAGAATTAGAATACATGGTCTAGTAACTGATGATGACTACAGAGTGTCTAGGTTGCAAGAACTTGAACTACTAGATGACTGTAGACAAGCAACATATGATCATCTCAGAGTGTATCAAAAAAGAATGTCTAGAGGCTACAATAAGAAAGTCAGACACAAAGAATTTCAGGTTGGCGATCTAGTCTTGAGAGAGAATCCTAAAAATCAATCACATAAAGAGCACAAGGGGAAGTTTGAACCTAACTGACTGGGTCCCTTTGTTATCACTGCTACTTTTGGCTCAGGAGCCTATCAACTTTCAATGACTAAAGGAAAATAGCTCCAAGAACCAATCAACATTCTCCATCTAAATAAATTCTACGTCTAAGGAATTCAGTCTATGGTAAAATGTCCTAAAACAATCTTTAAAATTGGTAAAATATCCTAAAAAAATATTTAAAATTTGAAAAAGTCCTAAAAAAATGAACATCTTGGTGAAAACCTAGCAATGGGCGCCTTGGTGATTCACAAAAAAATAAAAAAATATCAAAAGTACAAAAAAATTGGAAAAATGAAAAATACAAAAGAAAAATGAGAAAAAGAAAAAGTGCCTTGGTGAAAACCTGGGAATAGGCACCTTGGTAGAAAAAAAAAAATCTCTACCAAGATGGTGAAAACCTAGCAAACAGGCACCACTTGTTCAAAAATGTTCTATCTATTAGTGCAATCTTGGTCTTTCCCAGCTTTCAGTCTTGCTTTAGTCTGTATATATCCTTGTTTTCAATAAGTCGATCTGTACACCAATCAACTAAAGCATCTGTATCATATCAATGCTTAACACTTGGGGGAAATCAATGTCATATCCTATGGCCTCCAGTATATCTTAGACGAGTCATATCTAGTCAGAGTCCTTTGAAGCTTCATCTGAGTCAGTCAGTTAGTCTCCTCTCTAGAAAGGATTTTGCATCTACAATAACGCAATCAAACTGAAAACTGAAAACAATCTATGCTTTTTACATGCTTTAATCTCCTTGTATGCTTACTAATTCACATTGAGATTTTTGCATATTATGTCCCTTCGAGCTCTTCGATGATGTCCTTTACAGGATTTAGAGAGTGATGACTAGGGGCATAATCTTTTCTTTGTCTTCTTCTTGTATGTGAAAATCTAACAACTTTGGAAATTCTAGATTGAAATAGTGTCCATCTGTAAGAGCCTCTATCTCAAATTGGATGGCCATGCATACCTTGACCATTGATACCCAGAAAATTCAAAGAAGTTTGATCTAACTATTATCTTTTTGAGTGAGTTCTTTCTCCTACTATGAAACACTATCTTGCCTAAGGATGTGAATGATAAAGGGTCACTACAGGTAATTCACACTAGATTTAGAATGATCTCTTGACTATTTGATGTGTTTGCATGCAAGGCATATTTAGTTCATCATGACGTTGATGTTATGATGCTTATACAAATTGCAATATCAAAATGGACATGATATTCAAGTCATCTTGGCATTTGTGCCTTGGTGCTTATATCTAATCCGACATTATGAAAATAAAATCAATATTCATATGTCCATGGTTGCCTAACCAGTGGGTGTTGTATTGATTCCTGTGCATATAAATCGATATTCATATGTCTATGGTTTCATAACTAGTGGGCATTGTATTGATTTATCTGGTTACCTAAAAGTTCAATGATGATAACAAATCAACACATGATCAGTGACTAGCTCCTAGGTCCTAGGTTTGCATTTTCTTCTACATTTCATTTTGCACTTTGCATGATCTCACAAATTGCTTGAACACTTAAATAATTCTTCAAAACCAAAAATGCTAAACATGACTACAAGATTTGAATCTTACACGAAGGTCCATCCAATGAAATAGCAAGTAGAATCCTTTTTCAGGATCAAAATTGAAATTTGAGATCATTCATATTATTAACTACTTGCATAATCGACCTTCAATCATCACAAAAATCTAGAATTCAACTTAATTGATTATCTTACATCAAACTATCAAACTTTCAACTTGGTCAACTATGGTCAACTCATGGTTTAACCTAGTCAAACTTGGTCTCCAAGACCTCTAAACAATGCAAAATGCATTCTCGAACATGTATAATCAATTCTCAAATCAATTAACATGCTTCTAAACTGTTTAACACTAAGTTTTCTTGTTAGATTTCAATTTTAATCCCGAAGGGGGCATGGTATTGCACATCATTCAAGTCTATAAATCTAAATCTGTAATCGATCTTTCCTCAGTAATCAAGACAACAACCACATCTAGTTGCTGACTCATCAAAATTCCTCATCGCTTGGGGTAAATCTATCATTGCTTGGGGCATATCAGACTCATTAAGATCCATATCAATCTAGTATCCTAAATCTATCTTGTAAATTGTATCAACTTTTTGTAAGCATCGGTTCATTAGTGTTATTTCCTTGCTTCTTCATAACTGATGGGTTCAGAATGTGATACCAATATGATTCATACAAGGACATTCAGGTCTGGAATCGCTCACTCACTTCTTCACAATCATAAGGTTCAGAATCAAGCATTTTTGGCACTTTTTTGTAATCACCAGTTCATTGCTGATATAGCTAGCATCATCTTGATTCTTGCTCATCCTGGACCTAGGTCAACATCTTTTCCAATCTTTCAATCAATTTCTATCTCCAAATCGGTTCATCTTTCAAAACAAATTAGTTTCATACATCTTTATCATACATAGACTATCTTTGAACCACTACGCTTTGCACAGTGATTCAAAGAGGGGTGAAATGTAATACCCCAAAAATGGGCTATAGGTTCATTAACCTCCTATATCGACACATCAAATGAAATCGACATCAAAGTCCTAACCTAAGGCACATCTCTACATCAAAATCCTAATTGATTTTATCTTAACTCCGCATCAGGGAATATTTCCTAAATATTCCTAATTTACCTAATTATCTTTAATTTAATAATTATTTGGCAATAAATCTTATTTATCCTAAAGTTGATTCATTGAATATGATGAATATTTAATTAATTAAATTAATTCTACCACTTAATTATTTAATTAGATTTAATTGCATTTATTCCTAATTAATATTGTTTTTTATTTTGACAATAAATCAAAATTCCTACAAATAATTAATTGGATATTTATTTAATTGATTTAAAATCAAAGTTGTCAAAATTTAATGATTTAATTGGAATAAAGTTTGATTTAATAATTGATTAACCCATAAATCAATTGTTTAAATTCAAAATCAGTTAAGTGGAAAATAAATCACTTTATTTATTAAATTAATTCATATTAAATCATGCACAATCATAAAAGCAGGCAACTAGAAATTATCAAATCAATTTTAACTTTGAAACTCAACATCTGATGATGAGTTGAAAGAAAAGAAAAAAAGAAAAAAAATAAAAGCTCTATTTTGAGATAAAAACTACTTTTGCATGATTTTATGAATTAAATATTCTTAATTTCTTGTTACCTAAAAAATCAACCTAAGTTTATCAAGAGTGATTTATGGCTTTTCTCTTGCATCCTCAAAACTTTGGATTTCTATAAAATCAAGGCTCAACTCTCTAAAAAAAATCCCTCAAGCTTTCAATCTCATATCTCTCGAATTTGCACAATTACTCTAGCGAATTGACATCTGAAGAATCAAGCACTTGTGACAAGCAAATTTGTGAGATCATTCATAAGTTTCATAGTTTTTGCATAGTTTTTAATATCATTTAGCATATCATTGTTAGATACTTTTACATATCAATTTCATACATTTTAGATCAATTTCATACATTATAGCTTAGATTCATACAATTTCTCATTCTTATTGCATAAAAAATCCAAAAAAAAAGATTAATTTGCATTCATATTTCATTGTTTTCATCCTCTTAAATCCTTCGTTTAGGTGTTGCATTGTCACTGATCTCAATTTCAATCTGAGAACATCATACTCACACCTACTAGAAGGCAGTAAATTGCCTAGTTAGCATAGTTTTAATTATTTGTCAGATTTCAATTTTTGCTAACCTCTAATGTTTTATTGAAGTGTTGTGTCTATAGCTAGGTACAAAATTCACACACACACACCTGCATTCAATAGCTCTATGTCCAAAACCATGACAATTATAACAATAACCATTAAGGGGTTTGAATTGCTTACCTGTGCAATTTCTCTTCATATGACCAATAGTATTACAAGTAAAACATCTACCTTTGAATTCTCTTTGAATACCTTTAGGTGATTCCTCTTGCTTAGGTGGTTCTTCTTCCTTAGGTGTATCTTCAAATTTGTTAGTCTCATCAAAAATTTTCACAGCTATACTTTCAGATATTTTCAGATCTGGTTCCTTGCTTTCTTCATTTGTTTTGAATGTATTGAATCCAAGACCAGTTTTATCATAGAATGGTTTATGAAAAATATCTGTTCATCAATCTTCTCACTAGTTGAATATAGTCTTTCAAGTTGCTTCTTCAATTGATTCAATTCACCTTTCACAATTGTATTGTATTATTCAAGTTCTGCATGCTGCAAATTGACTTTCTCAAGTTCAGATGTTACTTTACCAAGCTTAGATTTTAGTTCTTCATTTTCAGCCTTTAGACTTTCATTCTCAGATTTTAGATTTTCTTCACTCTTGCCATTTCCATCTTTCAAACTTAGCTTCAGATTTTCTATCTTCAGTTCATGCTTAAGGATCTCATTTTCTTTTTTTAAATTATCATCACAATTTTCAATAAGAACTTTCGATTCCTTTTCAGATTTCAGATCTTCCAACTTTTTTTTTAGTTTCTCAATGAGGTTCTTTGCATCATCATATTTTCCTTTAAGAGTGTCTCTTTAATCAGTAAGCATATCAATTTTCTCAAGAGCTTTTTCAAGATTCTTCTATAGTTGATCCATGTCCATAGAGATCTTACTCAAGCTGCTAGGCTTTCCTTGAATGATTCTTTTTTGAGTAACTAAGCTCTAATACCAATTGTTAGAAATAGGGAATATTGAGAGGGGGGTGAATCAATATTCTAAAAACTTTTACTTTTGCCCAATTACAGATATAACAGATAATCTTAATGCTTGCATAACATAGATAACTAAATAACATGCATAGAAATAAAACAAAAGAACTCATAACATATTATTTGTTCTTGAGGAAACCCTAGCCAAGGGAAAACCCCAGTGGGGATGGTACCCACAAAGATCCACTAATCAAAAGCATCCCATTAAGGATGTTGGCCCTGTTAGGAGTTGACAGTACAAAATGTGATTACCAAATGAGCCCACTGCCCAAATAAGTAATGTACAATATTCATTGATTACAAAAGTAGGTCAAGGTACATAACCTTATACTACTTGCATCGATATCTCTTCACTTCTCTTTCACTATCGCTATTACATATACATCATATATTTCACATCATATCACTATATCCTTCTTACAATTTACAATTACATTTATACAAGTTATTAAGGCTAATAACTTTCCAGTCGGGTATCATATTAAAAAATAACTTTACCCAAGGGTTAACATCTTGGATTTCATCCCTTTATATTATTAATTCATTATTTTGATAAACAAAATAATCCCTTAACTCTTGATCAATTCTGTCTTCATATTTTGTCCTGTCGGGTTGACATTGTCTTTAGAAAAACTATCATAACTTCTTCCATACATGTCATACAGACTTGTACTCTAAGGTGAGTCTTCAATAGTCACCATAGAGTCTATGTTCAAGTGTGAAAATATTGAACCTACTCCAGTCAACATCACCAATCAAAACTGTCTGTTGGTTCACTGGCAAAAACACACTGTCTCATACTTAGATAATTTGCATTGTGCTCTGACATACTAGCTCTCTGACCTGTGCAATCTTCATGTAGATCATATGTTTCCATAATGACAACATCTATGTAACCAACTCAGCCAAATTTCCAATAGTCCAATGTTTCACGGGATTGCTAGGTGCTACACTTAGCCATACTAGGGTGCAATCCCTAGTGACAATAGTTTTTGGCATGCCTGGTGGGACAAAAGGCTCAGTGAGTTAGATTTATAAGAAGTTTTTCATGCAAGTTATTGTGTGCTATGAGTAGTGACTATGTTTTGAAATCATACCTGGTGACTCTAATCTTGTTTCATATAGATCATCACTTAAGCTTATGAGTGGGATCCCAACCAGGAAGAGTAAGAATCCTTTTGTGTATACAGAGCTGCCATCTATCAAAAAGAGGTCTAAAGGAACCCAAACTAGTGTAGCACAATCTAAAAATTCTACTCCTTATCCTACTAATCCTACTCATGTTCCTACAACCAATTCCCCAATTCAGCCAGTGCAAGCAGCACCAGCAGTTCAAGCTCCCCTTAATCCTCCAATGGCTAGACAACATCCTTTTGTAGCCTTCAATCAAGGAAGCCCCTTGAATTTGTAGTAGCATAATGACATACCTATATCATCCCTTAAAAATTTTCCCATTTTCACAAGAGAGGATCAGACCTCCACTATTGAACATATAAGAGATGTAGCATCCCTATGTGCCCTTCATAATATAACCCAAGATAATGTGGCCATGAGATTATTGGTAGCTTCCCTCAAAGGAAAAGCTTTACACTGGTTTAGAGGCTTAGTAGTTGGTTCTATAGCTGATTGGGATGGGTTGGGTCAAGCCTTGAAAAACCAATTTGAAGATAAATCAGACCACCTCTCATTAGTTGAGCATTTGACTACTATTAAAAGGTCACCTCAGGAATATATGATGGATTTTAATTTTAGATTTTAGAGGACATGGAATAGAATACCAGCCATAGTTAGACCTTCAAGCCAACATGCCTTCCTATACTATCTAAGAGCCCTTAATATTTATATCTCTATTATGATCCAATCTATGGGAGGGACTAACTTGCCAGCATCATATGATCTTGCCATAAGAGCTGAAAATAGCCTAATCCAAGTGGGAAAGATAGATCCAAGGCCCCCAATGCCTATTTTTCCCGAGCTTCATCCCATTCTTGAAGCAATCCCAGCCTTGGCATCTATTCCACCTCTCCCAACTCTTCCTCAACAAGTTGTTAGCCCAGTTGTGAATCAATTCCAAGAGCTGAACAAGATTAAAAAGGCCTTGCAAACTATTAATAATGAGCTAGTTAGTCTAAAGAAGCAATAGTCCTAGTCTTACCAGCAACCCTATCAATAGCCTTACCAGTAGCCCTATCAATAGCCTTATCAATAGCCCTATCGAAATCATTACCAACAAAATAGGCCCCAAAACCAATAAGGCCAAGTAGGCCAAGCAAGAAATTACAGCCAGGAAGTCAGTCAGCCTTATAATCCTAACACTCCTAGTGCTTCTAGAGAGTTAGTCCCTGTAGCCCAAAATAACATGGTACAAGAATACTAATGGGGTTTCCCATGCAATCAGAAACATATCCAAGGGATGTGTCCTAATGGCTATGCTCAAGCCCTCATGGTGCAGAACAGTGTGATGATGCCGTAGGAGTTGGCTCAAGAACCAAAAATTCAACAAACTCTGGATGCTACCCCAAATGAGTTACAGACACCTAAGGTGGCATTGGTTAATTTTCAAAAAGAAGATTTTGTTGGGTGAATTTTTTACCAAATAACAACCCGAACTATGTTCCAATTGCAACCAACACAAGATCTAAGAAAAAGGCTTCGGAGGCTAAACAAGTGGTCTCTACTATTCAATAAGCTCCTATTGTGACTCCACAACCCGAGGTGGTTCAAACTCTAGTCCAAAATTAGTTAAAAGAAGCTAAGGAACCAACCAAGGTAGCTACACAGTTGGTATCCACACAGCTAGAAGTGGCTTTAGCAAAAGGATAGTCTAAAGTGAGCTTGGGATCTTTTAATATTGTGGAACAAATGAAGAAGACCTCCATTAATGTGCCTTTGATGGACACCCTAGCAATCCCTAGACAAAAGGAACTGATACTTAGCGAGTTGGCTAAGATTTCATTAAATCAAGAAGTTGTTTCAGAATAGCCTAGAGTCCTAGTGGCTAAAACACCTCAAAAGGAACAACAAACTGAAGAACCTAGCTTGTAGCCCATCATCCTTCCATAGGTTAAACCCCCTCCTTTCTATGTTACTCTTATTGTTGCAGAATTCTTGGTTCATAATTGTATGATAGACTCAGGGGAAAGTAGTTCTGTGATTTATAAATAGTTAGTAGACCTCCTGGGATTGTCTTATAAGCCAATAGATAGACATGTTGTTCAATTGGGTGGGTCATCAATTAGCACCATTGGAGTCCTTAAATACCTAAGTCTCACTCTACATGAATGTCCCAACTTCTCTATTCCCCAAGATGTCTATGTCATAGACCTAACTCCTCACTTTTCTATCTATCTAAGTAGAGAGTTCACTACCAGGTTAGGGGGATATCTCTTAGCTGATTGGTCTTATCTATACTTCAGGACCAAATATGGGACTAGAATTAAAATCAAGTCTGAAGCCCTATAAATGCCAATTTGATGTTTCATGAGCAAGATTCTAGTGATTCTAAAATTGAAACCACTATTGAAAAAATTCCTGATATTGTCCTAGATGAGTGGGCTGAAAGAGATTTGGAAGAGGATAACCCTTTTAGAAACATGGAGATTTCTGGTATTGGAATGTACATCATCCATGATGAAGGCACTATAATTCTAGAATTGATGAAGAAAGAAGACAAATGTTTTGAAAAATCATAATGGTGACTTGTGGTAGTTATTCTTTGACGGTGCCAGAAGAAAAGTTGGTTCGGGAGGTGGAGTTGTCCTAATTTATCCAAAAGGACAAAGGTATTACTCTACTATTTGTTTTTCTTTTAGTTGTACTAACAATATAGCAGAGTATGAGGCCTTAATTCATGGTTTAGAATGGGCTAGACAAAGGGGAATCAAGTGCCTAAAAGTTATAGGTGATAGTGAGTTAGTGGTTAATCAAATTCATGGCACTAACCTCACAAAGAATGATACACTTAAGATGTATAAGAATAGGGTTTGAAATTTAATGGAAGATTTTTTTTCTTTTAATCTGGTTGTTGTCCTAAGAAATCAAAATAAACAAGAAGACAAGCTAGCTACCATGGGAGCATAATATGATATTCCAAAGGAGATCACAAGCCCTGAAATGTAGCATGTGAAAGTTCTGGTAAGACCATCTATAACAAACAATTAGGTGAGCTAGCAAGTCTTTGAAAATGATGAGAAGATTTTTAAAATTTTTTATAGAAGAACCTGAATTCTCTAAAGTTAACTAGAATAAACATGCTCACCAGTACAATGACCAGATGCTACAATTGAAAACTAACAAGCTACCCAAGGGACTAGTCACCCTTGAGTCCATTTTTAACTCTGATGATCAGCTCAGAGGAGACAAGACTAGCATGACAGTCAAAGAAGAACACTACTAGTCTGTAGAGATTCTCAAAGACAAATCCCTTAAGTTAGGAAAGGTATGCACTCAGCCAGAAAAGCAAGCCTTTGTTTCATTATGTCAGGAGTGTAGTGATGTTTTTACATGGGAATACTATGATCTAAAAGGATTTGATCCCTACTTAGCCTAGCACACCATTGAGCTAGAACCCCATGCTAGACCAGTGAGACAAAAGCAGAGACCTATCAATCCTAAATTAGAGGTTTTGATGAAAACAGAGTTGAAGAAAATGATTGAAGCCAATATTATCTTTCCCATTAAGCAGACCTCTTGGGTTTCCAATATAGTACTAGTTAGGAAGAAGAATGGTGAAATTCGGTTATGTGTGGATTTCATAAACCTTAATAGAGCCTCACTCAAAGACCATCACCCATTGCCCTCCATGGAACATATATTGCAGTATGTCTCAGGGTATGATAGATTTTCCTTGTTAGATGGTTTTTTTGGCTATAACCAAGTCCTGGTTAAAGAAGAAGACCAATACAAAATAACATTTACCACCAAATGGGGCACCATGGCATACAGGAAGATTCTTTTTGGTCTATCTAATGCTGGTGCTACATTTTAGAAAGCCATGGAGATGACATTTGCTGGTTTCATGAACAAGTTCATTATAGTTTATTTGGATGATATAACTTGATGGAAATATAGATGGAGTAACTGAGACGGGGGGTGAATCAGTTAACCACAAAATATTACCATAGATCCCTTAGATGTCTATAATAAATATTTTCTGATGTCACTTGGTAAACAAAGAGAATAACTGCAACTCGGTAATAACAGAAAGCATTAATTATAACTATTCTTTAGCATTCACCAATTAATAATGTGTAAGCATAATGAAACAACAAGAGCACAAGAGACACTGGATTTAACGTGGAAACCCAATATGGAAAAAACCACCAATGTAACTAGTTACTATTTTTCACTCTTCTGAAGTGATGCCCGGTTAGAGGCCAACTTGGTAAAAGGTTACAAAACACACTATTAGGTGTGACCTGGTTAGAGGATTTAATCACCCTGTTAGGAGTGGCCTTGTAAGAGGTCTTTAAAATAATTCAACTAAATTGCTACCTTGTTAGAGGATTTACAATATGGTTGTTAAACCAACTCAGTTAAGAGATTTAGAGATCACTGCTACAATGATAAGAAAATAACAGTGAAATGACCTGTACAAGATGCAACTGAATTGCTGATTATAGATCTCTATTCTGCTCCACTTTAGATCCTTTCTGATTACATATATCTTTGTTGTTCCTTAAGGATATCTGATCATCCTTCAAAATTTGAACATATCTGCCTTCAATTGATCTTCATATTTTTATCCATCTCCTCCTCCACTTTTATTCTTAGAATGACTATATATATATCATTCAGATTGTTCCTTTAGTTTGTCAAGTCGGCACAAATAATCATTTCAAACATTACAATGGTCAGCTGGAATAAAAAAACTTTATTCATAAAAATCCTTTACTGGCCGACAGTGCTCGGTAAACACTAATCCTAAAAGGATTTCCTTTGGTGACCGACGGAGCTCGGTTACCTCTGCAAATTCTACAACATTCTTTGGAGACCGAGTGAACTCGGTAGATAGTGACTTTTCTTTGATAACTAAGGAAGCTTGGTTAACGCTAACTTTTGTCATACTTCCTTTGACACAGTAAACTCGGTAGATACTGACTTTTCTTTGATAACCGAGGAAGCTCGGTTAACACTAACTTTTGTCATACTTCCTTTGACACCCGGGAGAACTCGGTAGATACTTAGCTAACCGACTAAGCTCGGTAGACACATAGATATAATATGGCATTGTGTGACATCAAGGACAATACATATTTAAATAATTATATCCAACAATCTCCTTCAGACAATTGTTTCCAAAAATCTCCCTCTTTGGCATTGATGGCAACACAATATGTCATAAGACAATGAAATTTCATAGATATCAAAGAAATATATCCTTAGCTTCATTCTGATTCATATCTCCCTCTATCAACAAACTATCTTCTCGACTGAAAACTCTCCCTCTTATCTTCTCAAATTTTTCTTAGAAATTTCTCTTGAAATGACAACAAACTCTCCCTCTTTGACAACACATGCCGAAGATAACTCACATACTGCCAGTGTATACCAATGTACCTCAAGTACTGATTCATATGCAATGATTGCTTGAATTTTCTGCATCAACTTATTGAATAGGATAGGAATGCCTCTTACTTTCTTAGACCAATATCAGGTTTCTTTAGAATAGGAATGCCTCTTACTTTCTTGAATTTGCTTATCTTCACCATGTTATTAAAATTTACATGACATAACCTTTTGTGCCATAACCAACTTTCTTCAATTTGAGAAATAAAACATGAGTATTCACCAAGATCAAGATAAAATAGGTTACCTTTAGTTTGTTTGCCTGATCCAATTTGCTTTCCTTTGTCATCTATTAGTCTTGCTTGGCCATTCATGAATTCAACTTTGAAACCGATGTTGGTTAACTGTGCTACACTTATAAGATTATGCTTTAGTCCTTCAACCCAATAAGCATTATCACATGTAAGTTCTTTGGTTAGTGAGATTCTTCCTTTTCCTTTTATACAGCAAGGTTCATTGTTTCCAAATCTTACATTACCATCATCACAGTCTTCAAGATTTTCAAATTTTGTTTTGTCACTAGTCATGTGATGGGAACATCCACTGTCTATTATCCATATATCATCTTTTCTTATATGAGAAACAAGTGCCATCTTATCTTCATCATTATCAAATTCATGTTTTACAGCAATAAAGATAATTTCTTCTTCACTATCATCAGAATCTTTAGCCATAAAACATATTTTGTTACCTTTATCCTTGAATGATTTGAAATTATTTTTTCCATAGTACTTGTGACCTTTCTTGTCATCCTTGTTTTGCTTGTTTGGACACCTAGCTGCAATATGACCAATTTCTTCACATGAAAAATAGATTAAGGGAGTTTTACCTTTGTATTTTCCTCTGCCTTTAGAGTATTTCTTTGCAAGTAATGCTTCTACAATTTCAAGATCACTATCAAAACTTTCTTCTGATTCTTCTTCACTTTCTGACTGAACATCTTTTATTTTCTTGCCCTTCTTAAGTGAAACCTTGGCCTCAAATGCCGATTCAATATTTTTGGAAGTTGGAACATAGTTGTCATAGTTGTCTAACTCAAATGCTATCAATCTTCCCACTAAAGCATCCAAAGTTATATTATTATTTCCTTCACATCTTCTTTCTTGAATTGCAGATGCTCTTATTGCATAGATAGGGAGTAAAGTTTTGAGAACATTACTTATAACAGTTTCATCAGTAATTGTTCCTCCAGAAGCTCTGATTGCACTTACACTTTCCTTGATTCTCTCAACATATTTTGCAATATTCTCATCTTCTTTCATAGTCATCTTATCAAACTGTCCTCTTAGACTTTCTGCTTTGGCTCTTTTCACATTGGCATCACCACCATAGATTTTCTTCAGTTTGTTCCACATTTCATAATCAATGGTGCAGTCTTTGATCTCATCAAATTCTTCATAGGTAAGAGCTGATGCAATGTCTATCATCATGGTGTTATGATTCTTTTTCTCTGCAATGTCTTCAACAGTTAATATGCCATTAGGAATTGTATATTCTTCATCAATGTATTTGCATCCTGTTAAGCTTGGGAAGCCAGATGAAGTCTCATGGGACCTTGCCATGCTAAAAAGTTTTCTCTGTTAAGCTTTGGAATTTCTCTCTTGTAAGACATCTTGATCTTTAGCTTAGGTTCTTGAAACCCTTCCTGCAAGCACCAAAAGCTCTGATACCAATTGATGGAAATATAGATGGAGTAACTAAGAGGGGGGAGTGAATCAGTTAACCACAAAATATTACCACAGATCCCTTACATGTCTATAATAAATATTTTCTACTATCACTCGGTAAACAAAGAGAATAATTGCAACTCGGTAATAATAGAAAGCATTAATTATAATTGTTCTTCAGCATTCACCAATTATTAATGTGTAAGCATAATGAAACAACAAGAGCACAAGAGACACCAGATTTAATGTGGAAACCTAATATGGGAAAAACCACCAATGTAACTAGTTACTATTTTTCGCTCTTCTGAAGTGATGCCCAGATAGAGGCCAACCTGGTAAAAGGTTACAAAACACACTGTTAGGTGTGACCTGGTTAGAGGATTTAATCACCCTGTTAGGAGTGGCCTTGTAAGAGGTCTTTAAAACAATTCAACTAAACTGCTACCTTGTTAGAGGATTTACAATATGGTTGTTAAACCAACTCAGTTAAGAGATTTAGAGATCACTGCTACAATGATAAGAAAATAACAGTGAAATGACCTGTACAAGATGCAACTAAATTGTTGATTATAGATCTCTGTTCTGCTCCACTTTAGATCTTTTCTGATCGCATACATCTTTGCTGTTCCTCAAGGATATCTAATCATCCTTCACAATTCGCACATATCTGCCTTCAATTGATCTTCATATTTTTATCCATCTCCTCCACCACTTTTCTTCTTAGAAGGACTATATATATATCATTCAGATTATTCCTTTAGTTTGTCAAGTCGGTAAAAATAATCATTTCAAACATTACAATGGTCAGCTAGAATAAACAAACTTTATTCATAAAAATCCTTTACTGGTCGACAGTGCTCAGTAAACACTAATCCTAAAAGGATTTCCTTTGGTGACCGATGGAGCTCGGTTACCTCTACAAATTCTGCAACATTCTTTGGAGACCAAGTGAACTCGGTAGATACTGACTTTTCTTTGATAATCGAGGAAGCTCAGTTAACACTAACTTTTGTCATACTTCCTTTGACAGAGTGAACTTAGTAGATACTGACTTTTCTTTGATAACCGAGGAAGCTCGATTAACACTAACTTTTGTCATACTTCCTTTGACACCTGGGAGAACTCGGTAGATACTTAGCTGACTGACTAAGCTCGGTAGACACATAGATATAATATGGCATTGTGTGACATCGAGGACAATACATATTTAAACAATTGTATCCAACAATCTCCTTCAGACAATTGTTTCCAACAATAACTATCTTTTCAAAAGACACTAATGATCACCTGGTTCATCTAAGGGAGATTTTTGAGAGGTGCAGAGAGTTTGGAGTTTCATTTAATCTTAAGAAATGCATTTTTGTTGTCCATGAGGGCACATTACTAGGGCACATTGTCTCTAAGTAAGGGACAACAATTGATCCTGAGAGGATAAAGGCCATCATGGCACTACCCCTGCCAACTCACAAGAAGGGACTAGAGAGTTTCCTTGGAAGAATCAACTTCTTGAGAAGATTCATTCCAAATGTTGTAGCACTACTGAAGCCTATGACCTAGATGCTGAAAAAGAACTCAACCTTTCATTGGATAAATGAGGGAAAGAGGTGTTTTGAAGAAGTCAAGGAAGTGATTGCTTTTGCTCCTACTCTGGTAAATCCTGACTTTTCTAAAGAATTCATCCTATATGCTTTTGGGGACACTGATAGTATCTCTACCATGTTAGTCTAGCAGAATGCTAAGAAGAAAGAGTAGCTAGTGGATTTTAACAGCCAAGGTCTGGATGGTTATAAACTTAATTACACTCCTATAGAGAAGCATGTCCTAGCCATAGTGAGGAGTTTGAAAAAAATTAGACACTTGCTATCCAATAACACAGTGCACCTAATGGTTGCTCACCCTTGCATAAAGGACTTCCTGCTCAAGAAAGATTTGAGCCACAAGAGGGCTGGTTGGGTCACCAAAGTCATGGAGTATGACATTCAAATTAAAGTAACCAAATTTATTAGAGGAAAAGGGTTGTGTGAACAGCTAAATGAAGGAAGAATAGACAAAAATTAGCAAAAAGAGGAGGTTTTCCTAATGAACCAGAATGCAGAATAGACTGCAAGCTGGACAATAGAGATGAAACATTATCTCTCAACTGGTCAGTGCCCTCAAGGCCTTGATAGGAGTAAAAAAAAGGCACTTTAGACTCCAAGCTATCCCATTTATCATTATTGATGATGTCCTATATAGGAGAGATCATAGTGGTGTCTTGTTGAGATGTGTTGAAACCAGCCAAGTAGATAGAATATTGGAAGAGTTTCATGATGGAGGTTCTAGAGGACACTTTTTAGCTAGAACCACTGCTCTAAAAGTGATGAGAGCTGGGTACTACTAGCCTAGCCTATACAAGGATGCATTTGATTAGGTAAGGAAGTGCAAGAACTGTGCTCTATTTGTTGGAAAATAGAAGTTAGCAGCCCTCCCTCTACATCCCATCAAAGTGGAGCAACCTTTCTCCAAATGGGGATTGGATTTCATTGGACCTATCAACCCCCCATCTAGTGCTGGACACAAATGGATACTTACTGCTATGGATTATTTTACCAAGTGGATAAAGGTTGTAGCATTGAAGGAAGCAAATGAGACCTCTTTCCTAAACTTCTATAAAGACATTGTGTCTAGATTTGGCACTCCAGATTCTATCATCTCAAACAATGCTATGGTGTTTCTGGGAATGAAAATTTTAGAATGCGCTTTAAGGCACAATATCATCCTGATTACTTCATCTAACTATTACCCTTATGGTAATGGTCAGGTAGAATAAAAAAATAATAACTTACTAAGAATCATCAAAAGGACTATAGAAGGAAACCAGAGGGATTGGCATAGCAAGTTGAAGTTGGCCTTATGGGCAAACAAAATAACACCCAAGAGGTCAACAGGTAACTCCCACTATACACTTGTTTATGAGAAAGAAGCTAGGATTCCTTTGTCTATTGAGTTTCCTACTTTGAGTTTAATCAAAGAAACTGATCTTATGGCAGAAGATACTATGCAAGTCAGGCTTGATGAACTAGTTGAGCTTGAAGAAGTAAGAAAACTAGCACTAGAAAGCCTGGAGGCTCATCATTCTCAGATGAAGAAAATCTTTGATAAAAAGGCCACACCTAGAGTTTTCAAAGAAGGAGACCTTGTCCTTAAGTGAGATGAATCAAAACATAAACCAGGAAGGCATACCAAATTTGATGCCATATGGAGTGGACCCTTCATGGTGATTGGATACAAGGCCCATAATGCTTTTTAGCTAGCTAGTATGGATGGAGAGGAGTTGCCCATTCTAGTGAATGGGATTCACCTCAAGGCTTGTTTCTGAGGTCTACTTCTAACCTATACATTAGTAAGTTAGTTTCAGCTTTCTATGTTTCCTAAGAGCCTAACACATGTTTTGTTTCTAGTTTTCAGTTTGGTGTGAGTTGCAATAAGCCAAAGAAGTTATCTCTAGTAGTTAGTGTCTTTTCAGCAAGAAGGGTTGATTATTTAAGGAGCTAAGTTCAGTTTCAAGCTCATAAGACTCTTTTCCCAATGGATCTTTAAGGCAACTAGTCAGGATGCTTAGCAAGAAAGCACTCAGTTGAGGTCGCCAGAATGTTATCACATTTTTATTCATTCTTGGATTGGTGACCTAATTACTAAGTTAGACTACAGTACCCTAGTTTGAATTATTAGTGGTATTTCTTAAGTTTGTGTTCATTTCATTGTGAAGATTGCATGAAAGAGAAGAAAATAACTTATGCATCTAGAGATTACACATGCATGTATCAATGATATGTATGTTGTACAAAAGGAAAAGAGCTAGAAAAGAAACATCTATCTAAGCTCACACAAGTCATGAGCATAGCCATTACTAGAATTGAATGAATGAGTGTAGATATACATGAATAATCAATTAAAATGCTAGGGTACCAGAAATTGCCTGGTAATGATATTTGAATCTGATCCTATCCTAGATAGCTCCCATAGTCCAGAACCTACAAGAAGAGAAGAAAAGATATGGCTTAGATCCAATGGATCTAAGTAATAGCTAGTATCATAGTATTTACAAAATGCATATATACACTCAGTCATGCACATCTAGGAAAATTTTGTTAGAAAGTAAAGTCCACCAAGATAACTGAGAGTGCGGGGGTGAATCAGTTATCTGATAATTATAACTTTTATCAACTTCAATAGTATTTAACCATGTAAGAAATATAATTACCAACCATAGAAAGATATTCATACACAATGACACAATAACACAAGATATGTTGACTAGGGAACCTCTTGATCAAAGAGTAAACCCCGATGGGAATGATGCCCACAAAAGATGTAGTAATATAAATATTCCTTGCGAAAGGATGGACTCTATTAGGAGTCTTATGAAATACATTTAGTACATATGAATCTCTGTTAGGAGATTTTGAATCCCTGTTAAAAGATTCTAACCCTGTTAAGAGTTATGGAAGACAAAAGGACCCACTGCCTAAATAGTTTCAATGGCAAGATCACTGAACACACTGTCCAAGTGACCTTAAGATTATTCAATAGAATAATATCAAATATTTTACCTCCTCACTATGCCAAACTGCACTCACTGCTACACCATATCTCAATTTCAAATCTTTGTACTTCACATGTCTTCCTTCACAATTTCGCTTTCACAACTTCATTGGCTCTTTTTCTTCACTTCATGCATACATTCGCATTCAACCATATCAACCATGATCATTCACTTCTACAACAAGGAAAAACATTCCTTCCTTTATACCACACTCAAATAATTACAAATGAGTCAACATACAATTACAAAATAAAAGTTTCCACATGCTACATAAAAAAATACACAAAACTGTCGACTTCCAAATATAATAACTCATCACTCATGTGACCTCAAAGTTTGTGCTATCATCCACATCACTATCAATATGTCTCTAGCCTCCCTTTAACTATACAAAACTAGATTCCATCCCGATTAGGAGATATCATCTGATTTCCACAAATCGCTACTCAAGAACACTGCCAAAATACTGCTTCCACCAAAATGCTCATAACTTTCATGAATAAATGAATTACTATCTGCACTCTTAACCATAAACATATAACATATCAAAGAGTATATTTTCAAAATCACATAGCTTGAACTACAATATTCTTGGCAATTTGGCTAATGTGGATCCATAGATGTTTTCATTATGGCAACATATGATCAGTATTAAGAGCACAGACTCTAGAAAGAAAAGATGGAAGATCGCAGAAAGAAATTGTCTAAGTATGGATACAGAGATCCTGACAAAGCACCCGAGGAAGATTTAGTTGGAAATGTTCACTGGAGCAATATTTTTGTTTGTGTAGTTAACTAAAGCTTCCACATTGTATGAGGATACCCCATCTCAGTGCTCATAAAGTTTTGAGCTGTACGGAAAAAGTTATTCAAAGTTTACCAAAGATAGTTTGAGAGCCGATAGAGCAGAAACAAGATAGTTTTGGTAAAATGATTAAGGGATTATTTTTCTTTGCAAAATAATGACTTAATATTATAAAGAGTTGACATTTTAGATGTTTACTCTCAGTTTATTATGTGCAAGCCGATAGATGAAAGATATTATGTTTGTATCTTGTATAAAGATGTGAAGTTGTAATGACTGAATATACATGAAATATACCAGGAAACATACTTGAAATGTACTTGTAATGTAACTTGTGAAAGTTGTATATTGTGATAGTAGCAAAGGCTATTGATACGAAGTTATAAGTAGCACCACATTGTAATCAGTAATCATTTGTATTACTTGTTTGGGCAATGGGCTCATCTGGTAATCAGGTTTTGTAACCTACAACTCCTAATAGGGTTAAGGCTTCTAACAAGGCCTAAGTCCCTTAACCAGGACAGATCTACTATATGATTGTAACAGACTCCTAACAGGGTCAACATCCTTAATAGGATATCTTTTGATTAGTGATCTTTATGGGTACCATCCCCACCGGGGTTTTCCCTTGGCCAGGGTTTCCTCAAGAACAAATCATGTGTTATGAATCCCTTTCATTTACTGCTATGTTTTTTAATTAGCTTGATTATCTTTGTATGTACTAAAGAAATTTTTAATATCCATAAGTGGGCAAAAGTTTGTGAAATACTGATTCACCCCCCCCTCTCAGTATTTCCTATTTCTAACAATTGGTATCAGAGCACAGTTACTCAGAGAAGGAACATTCAAGGAAAGCCTAGCAGCTTGAGTAAGATCTCTATGGATATGGATCAGTTGCAGAAGAATCTTGAAGAAGCACATGAGTAGATTGATATGCTTACTGATGAAAGAAACACTCTGAAGAAAAGGTATGATGATGCAAAGAATGTTATTGACAAATTGAAAGGTAAGATAGAAGATTTGAAATCTGAAAAGGAATCTAAAATTATTATTGAAGATTGTGATGATTTAGAGAAAGAAAATGTGATCCTTAAACATGAATTGAAGATAGAAAATCTGAAGCTTAGCTTGAAAGATGGAAATGACAATTTGAAATATGAGAATGAAAATCTAAAAAATGAGAATGAAGATCTGAAATCTAAACTTGGAAAGGTGACATCTGAATTTGATAAAGTTAAGTTGTAGTATGATGAACTTGAGAAATACAACAAGATAGTGAAAGGTGAATTGACTCAGTCTAAACAACAAATTGAAAGACTATATTCAAACAGTGAAAAGATTGGTGAGCAAGTATCTTATGGGAAACCATCTTATGACAAAACTGGTCTTGGATATAGTATAGTCACTGAAAGCAAGAAAACAAATCTGAATATATGTGAAAGCAATGAAGAAAAGAAGTTAGATGAAAACAAATCTGAAGATCCACCTAAAGAAGAACAATCACCTAAAGAAGAAGGAGAATTATCAAAGAAAGAAGAACCATCGAAGCAAGGAGAATCATCAAAAGGTATGCAAAGAGAATTCAAAGGTAGATGTTTTTCTTGTAATACAATTGGACATATGAAAAGAGATTGTACAAGTAAGCAATTTAAACCTCTTAATGGATATTGTTATAATTTCCATGGATTTGGACATAGAGCTATTGAATGTAAGAATACTAAAGTTATTGAAAATACTTATAGTAGAATGTCTAGGAATACTAACAATACAGATCAAAGAACATCTGAAGGCATGAGAAGAGGAACTGGAATAGTTTGTTATAGATGCAACAAAATTGGACATATTGCTAGAAATTGGAGGACTCAAATCAATTAGCAAGCACCTAGATATGGATCAAATGGAATCATTTGTCAGATATGCAATAAGATTGGACACACAACAAGGTTTTTTAGAATGAACAATGGAGGTTATCATCATAACCCTAACCATAGAAACTATGCAAGAAGGAATGAGAATGCAGGAAACAAAGAGAAAGGATGTTGGAGCAATGAAGATGAAGTGAAATTTGTTAAAGGTATAGATCAAGGAGGTATAATCAACACTTATAGTAGTCAGGAAGGTAATGTATGTGATGGTGTAAGGTTGAATCTTTACCTAACCCTTCTTTAAGTACTTAAATTATGTAAATGATAGTATTTTAGGAACTTAGAATTAGTGTAGAGTTAGTTTTTGGATGAGTTAAGTTTTGCACAGTTAGATGTAGGTTTTTTATGGTGTACTAATGCTCTGGTTAAGTGCACAAAAAGAAATATGAAGTTTTGTGAGGTCGCAAAAAGGATTTATGGTTACAGGTTTACAGAACTAGCTTTTTGGCATTTTAGCGGCAAAAGAATTTAATGCGATGTCAGATCGAGTAAATGTTAAGTGTTAAAAGATCAAAATCAAATTTATTGTGATTATCAACTGATTAGAAGTGATTTGGAGAGCGAAGGAAGAATTTTGAGAGCGATTTATAGAAGTTTGAAGCATCAATCAAGTGAAGCCCTAATTTTGTGAATCTAAGGTATTTATCCGATCAAGATATTATATCAGTATTTGAAATCAGTTGTAAACATGGATGTGTCATTGATTCACAACATTAAGGATAAGAATAGACCTAGAATCGAGAAAGAACCAGTAGAACCAGCAAAGAGAGATGCTAGTTTAGCTTTGTCATTCGTACCAGATGGAGTTCTTCATATTGAGAATGTTAAGAGTTATCTTGGATGTAAATATGAGACCTTAAGATAGAATGATTTTAATGAAGAATATAAGACATTGTATAGCCATGATATGTCAGTAAAACAAGGTTATGAGCACCTAGTAAACAATGAAATAATTAACTACTCCATGAAATATGAGTTTGTTGATGAGGAATGTACTAAGATAATTTTGAGTAGGATTCACAATGGAAAATTTTGGTTAGAAGATAGAGTCATAAACATTACTGCAGACCTTATTCATGATGTGACTATACTATCTAAAGTTGGTGAAATTCCACTTAATGAGAAAAACATGAGAAAGACTGTAATTGACAACACCGGTTCAGTATACAATGGCAGAGGTATAGTTATTAGCAAGATCAAGCAAGATGATGTGAGGTATCTATGCAAGATTTTGACAACTAAATTCTGTGGAAGTTCTAGAGAAGATGATATGGCAGCAGGTATGGTACACATTGCCTATTTGATGTGTGTGGAGAAGAAATCAGTAGACTTGTGTGAGATTTTGAGGATATAGTTGTTTGAGAACCTTGAGAAGATAGAGAAGGCTAAATATACTTACTTTAGATTTCCATCATTGTTTTTCCACTTGTTAAGAAGATTTCCTTACACTGTTGATTGGAATAATGGTGAGAACACTTTGGAAATAATCAATAGAGTTTACATGAAACATCTCTATGAGAAGGTTAATGACAGTGTGAATCTTGTATTGAAAACTTTTTAGAACATTCTAGTGAATAGATCAAGAATTCCTCCATCCCTAGTTGAGAAATACAAGGAAGATATCTATTTTATGGTTGATACTGATCACTCCTATATTAAAGCAGTAGAACCTAGATATGAATTCATAGACCCTCTTGGCTATGAAATCTCTAAAGTTGAGACAGAAGGATATGTTAGTTTGAAAAGCAAAGTGGATGGTAATTGTAGCAGATTTGGAACTTATGATGAGAATTTTGATTCAGCAAAGATTCTTAAGGATGAGAAATAGTCTAAGAAGAGAGTAGATACTACAATAAAGAGAATTTTGAAAGATACTAGAATGAGTGAACATGAATATGATATTGTAAATAAAACTATAGAAGCAATCAGAAAAAAGTGAAGTTTTATCAGTCCCACCTGTGGCATCTAGTTCAGACCTTGTTGAACCTATTCAAGTTAAAGTGAAAGTAGAAGAACCTAAGAAGGAGCAAGAGAAACCAAGAAAAAGAGTAAAAGTGTGTGCTTCTAGACCAAAAAAGAGACAAAAAGTAATTGTCCCACCAGTTCCTAGAAAGATTGCAGAGATTAAAGATGATGAAGTTACAGCAAAGAAGAAGACATGGAAACCAAGGATAGAATGAGTTAATGAAGACATATTGTAGCATGGAGACTTTACAAAGATGAATAAATATTATGACTTATATGGATCATCTAATAGATTAAGTTTAGAAAATGCAGTTGTTACACATATGATTTTGACAGATAAGAAATTTGATACCATTCATGGGAAGATTCCTGAAGATTTGTACAATAGACTTGTGAACAAAAAGAAGAGAGCACAAGATGAAGATAGAAAAATGAGAGAATATGTTATTAGATAGTTTTGTGACATTAGAGATGATGATCATCTTAATCAGATCCTCAAGCCACTTGGAACTCTCTTGAGAACCAAAAGGAGGACTATACAAATCATGGGAGGTAAGTATGAGCAAGTGAAAACTAAAATAGAATAGGTAGTAGTACAAGTGTTAGCAGAGATGGTAGCAGGAAAAGATCAATCAGTTGCAGTAGAGGAACAAAGGATAGAACAAGATCAATCAGAGGTAGCAGCAAATGTAGTTGAAGAAATGCCCTTTTCTTCACCTATTACTATTAATATAGAATCAATGGATATTGAAGGAACCAAAGTCACCCTAGATTCTGATGATGTAGTATTCAAAGACTTGGACAGAATTGTTGACAATTTGGCTTTGGGAGAGCAAGAAAAGGATATTGAGACAGAGTCTACACAAGTAGAAGAGTAGATGGAAATAGAGGCCCCTACTCCTATTGTAACACAAGAAGACATCAGTCTTACTCCTAAGACTGGAAAGGAGAAAGGAATAGGATCATTGATTGAAGACTTGAGCAAGGAAGTTGATGATGATGATCAGTTAGAATTGATCACCTCTTTGAACAAGATAATTGGTAAGAACAAAAAGGTTAAGAATCTAGAAGGAAGTTTGAAAGATTTGATTGACAAATTGCAAAGTGTGATATCTAAAAAAGTACTTGATTCAGATCCACTTGAAATAGCAAAAATGGTAATAAATTCTTTTGATGTTGAGTTCACAAATTTGAAAGATATAGCTAAGGTTAAGGCTCAGGCAGCTTATGAAGCTGAGATGTTGCTAAACATTAGTCAGAATATCAAGAATGACATTGGCAGCCTTGATAGACATATTAAGGAATTAAGAAGACACCTTGAGACTGGAAAATGTTTGTACATTCAGTGCATAGAATCTGAGAATATAACAATTGAGGAATAGAAGAAGATTAAGGAGAAGCAAGAAGCAATTTCAGTTGAGACAAAGTTATTATCCAACCCTAATGTAAAGATAAGTGCAGTTGAGAAGAACATTAGAAAACTGTATGATGAGATAAGGATTGTGAATGAAGAAATGACCAAGAAGGTTTTTAGGATGAACATCTTGAGAGAACATGTTTCAATCAAGTTATCTGTTATTGAAGGGCAGCTTGAAGAATGTCTTACTACTAAGACATCTTTTGAGAAGTTTAATTTTGAATCTCTTCAAGCCTGTCAGATTGTAGCTTATGGATTGAGTACTTTACTCAATGTAGCAAAATTGATTAAGAAGACTTGGGAGAAATATTTTGAGGCTTCGAAATCTGATTTTGCATATTGTATTGCAAGCCTACCGGCTTTGCAATAGTTGATAGCAAGGTAACAAGTTTTTGAAATTTTGGTATTCCCTATCTTTGTCATTGTTGTCAAAGGGGGAGAGATAGCAGAAAATTTTTTATATTATGAGGAAGGATACTCATAGGGGGAGCTATGGAGTATGATATTATATATGTTTTTATTGTTAATTGGCCACAATTTTGATATACAATTTGCACAGACAGTTTTGAATTTTTTGTTTTGCACACTTAGCCAATTTTCTCATATGTTGCCACCAATGACAAAGGGGGAGATTGTTGGAAATTTGGCTAATATGGATGCATAGATGTTTTCATTATGGAAACATATGATCAGTATTAAGAGCACAAACTTTGGAAAGCAAAGATGGAAGATCGCAGAAAGAAATTATCTAAGTATGGCTACAGAGATCTTGACAGAGTACCCGAGGAAGATTTAGTTGGTGACATTCACTGGAGCAATATTTTTGTTTCTGCAGTTAACTAAAGCTTCTACATTATATGAGGGTACCCCATCTCAGTACACATAAATTTTTGAGCTATACGGACAAAGTTATTCAAATTTTACCGAAGATAGTTTGAGAGCCGACAGAGCAGAAACAGGACAGTTTTGGTAAAATGATTAAGGGATTATTTTTCTTTGCAAAATAATGACTTAATATTATAAAGAGCCAACATTTTAGATGTTTACTTTTGGTTTATGATGTGCAAGTTGACAGATGAAAGATATTACATTTGTATCTTGTATAAAGATGTGAAGTTGTAATGACTAAATATACATGAAATATACCGGGAAACATACTTGAAATGTACTTGTAATGTAACTTGTGAAAGTTGTATATTGTGATAGCAGAAAAGGCTATTGATGTGAAGTTGTAAGCAGCACCACATTCTAATTAGTAATCATTTGTATTACTTGTTTGGGTAGTGGGCTCGTCTGGTAATCAGGTTTTGTAATCTACAACTCCTAATAGGGTTGAGGCTTCTAACAAGGCCTAATTCCCTTAACCAAGATAGATCTACTATATGATTTTAACAAACTCCTAATAGGGTCAACATCCTTAACAGGATATCTTTTCATTAGTGATCTTTGTGGGTACCATCCCCACTGGGGTTTTCC
This sequence comes from Chamaecyparis obtusa, assembly GCA_027943335.1. Classification (NCBI taxonomy): domain Eukaryota; kingdom Viridiplantae; phylum Streptophyta; class Pinopsida; order Cupressales; family Cupressaceae; genus Chamaecyparis; species Chamaecyparis obtusa. The sequence goes on along the minus strand of BSBK01001155.1, from coordinate 2,526,364 downwards.
CTTGGCCAAGGTTTCCTCGAGAAAAAATCATGTGTTATGAGTCCCTTTCATTTACTGCTATGCTTGTTAATTAGCTTGATTATCTTTGTATGCAGTAAAGCAATTTGTAACATCCATAAGTGGGGAAAAGTTTGTGAAATACTAATTCACCCCCCCCCCCCCTCTCAGTATTTCCTATTTCTAACAAATATGCCATGTGGGCTAATCAAAACATTGTCTGCTTCTTTGTGAGTCTCTAGAAGATCACTATATTGACATCAATGACAACCATAGTCATGAATGCAACAAAAACTACTATAGAATGACTGCCAAGGATTCAACATTCATTCCTAACAATCTCCCCCATTGGCATTGATGGCAACATAGATGAAAAACATCCAATGTTCCAAAAATCTAATACTACGACACTGTTGCTCTAAAGATGCTTCAAGTCCTCTTCATCAATCAAATCTTGTTTTGTTTTCCTATTCAATTCTCTCCAAAAAATGGTAAAATTGGTACAAATGATTTTTTATGTACACTTCTCCCCCATTGACACTAATGACATAAATTTCATCATTATGTCAACAACAACTCAATGTCAAAAGACACTATTCAAAAAATACATTCACAAGAGTCCTCATGACTCAACTTAGATATAGATACTCCCCCATGGAGGAAGTACCAACATCCAGTCCAGAAGAAGAATAAGGCTCATATACCACTGGATAGATGCAACCAACTTCATCATTACTCAAAAGTAGGCTGGGGCATATCCCCAAGCATACCTCTCAGATACTCAAATGTATCCTTAGGCAAAGGCTTAGTAAATATGTCTTCTATCTTCTCCTTTGTACTTATGTACTCTAATCTTACTTCTTTCTCAACAACTTTCTCTCTTACAACATGATACTTGATCTCTATATGCTTTGTCTTAGAGTGTAATATAGGGTTCTTAGACATACTAATTATGTTGGTGTTGTCACATTGTATGACAACAGGCTCAACAAACTTAATTCCCATATCCTTCAGCATTTGCTTCATCCAAATTATCTGGTTACAATTGTTTTTTGCTGCTACATATTATGCTTCTACTGTGCTCTATGAGATACAATTTTGCTTCTTGCTTACCCAAGAAACTAATCTTCCTCCAAGGAAAAATGCTCCACCATTGGTGCTTTTCTTATCATCAACACTACCTCCCCAATCAACATCTGTATATGCACATAGGGTAAAATCATTAGATTTTTCATACCACAATCCATAATCCATTGTACCTCTTAAATATCTCAGTATCCTCTTTACTGCTGCATAATGTGATTGTCTAGGTTCAACTTGAAATCTTGCTACAATTCCAACTGAATGTGCTATATCAGGTCTAGTATGTGTCAAGTACTGCAATCCTCCAATCATGGATCTATATTTCTTCTACTCAACTACTGTTGTTTCATCTATGCTAGATAATTTATGTCCTATAATCATAGGTGTTCCAACTGGTTTATAGTTCTCCATTCCAAATCTTTTCAACAAATCATTCAAGTACTTTGTCTAACTTACAAAGATACCATCACTGTTCTATGTTATTTGTAATCCCAAAAAGTATTTCATCTCACCAATCATACTCATTTCAAATTCAGTCTTCATTTCATCAGCAAATTTGTCACTAGCTTCATCTTCTCCTCCAAAAATAATGTCATCAACAAAAATAACTATAATCAACAATCCATTTTCAATTTCTTTTGTGTACAGATTGCTATCAGCTATTCCTTTAGTAAATCCCAATTTTAACAAATACTTATCCAGGCTTACATACCAAGTTATAGGTGCTTTCTTTAGTCCATATAATGCTTTCTTCAGTTTACATACCATGTCTCCTTCTTGAGTCAAAGGAAAACCATCAGGCTGCTCAATGTAGACTTCTTCCAATTCATTATTCAAAAATGCGGACTTCACATCCATTTGATATACTTTGAATTTTTTAAAAGCTACATAGGCCAAAAAAATTCTTACTGCTTCAATTCTTGCTACTGGTGCAAAAGTTTATTCATAGTCAATTCCTTCTTGCTGTGAGTATCCTTTACATACCAATCTTGCTTTGTTCCTTACTACTTCTCCTTGTTCATTCATCTTGTTTTTGAATACCCATTTAATTCCAATCACATTCTTTTCTTTAGGTCTAGGGACCAATTCTCATGTCTTGTTCTTTTCAATCTGGTCTAGTTCTTCTTTCATAGCATTAACCCAATGTTCATCTTCACAAGCTTCACTAGTAGATTTAGGTTCAATTTGAGAAATCAAACATAAATGTACCTTATTCCAAGTCAGAACTCCTCTGTCCAAACTTTCAATAACTTGTTCAACAAGATGATGTCTTGATAGATACTTGTTCAGTGTCATAGTCTTAGATCTTGCTTCGACAATAGATTCTTCTCTAGATTCCTCTCTGGTTTCTTAAACATGACTCTCATTCAACAATTCTCTATCAGTCTCATAGAATAATTCAGTAGTTTTAGTATGTTGGAAATTTGGCTGAGGTAAGTACGTGGATGTTTTCATTATGGAAACATATGTTCCCTATGAAGATCACATAAGCTGGAAAGTAAGTATGGAAGATCGCAGATTGAAATTGTCTAAGTATAAAATAATGTTTTTGATAGAGCACCCGATACAGTTTATTTTGGTGACATTCATTGGAGCATGATCAGAGTTTTTGTAGTTTAACATAGACTCTATGGTGTCTAAGGATACCCCATCTCAGTGTGCAAAAGAGTATGGATACTACGGACAAAGTTATGATTGTTTTATTGATGACAGAGTATAGCCGACAAAGCAGTTTTGATGGTAGAAATAGTAAATGAATTAATGGATTATTTTGCTTGTCAAAATAATGACTTAATATTATAAAGAGCCAACAACCTAGATGTTTACTCTTGGATAAAGATGTGGAAGCTGACTGGAGAAAGATATTATGTTTGTATCTTGTATAAAGATGTAATATTGTAATGTACCGAACATACTTGAAATGTAACTTGTGATAGTTGTATATTGTGATAGCGGTGAAAGTTGTTGATGTGAAGTTGTAAGTAGTACCATATTGTAATCAGTAAACATTTTTATTACTTGTTTGGGCAGTGAGCTCATCTGGTAATCAAGTTTTGTATCTACAACTCCTAACAGGGTTGAGGCTTCTAACAAGGCCTATAGTCCCTTAACCAGGACTGATACACTATATGTTTGTAATAGACTCCTAACAGGGTCAACATCCTTAACAAGATACTTTTGATTAGTGGATCTTTGTGGGTACCATCCCCACCAGGGTTTTCCCTTGGCCAGGGTTTCCTCAAGAACATATCATGTGTTATGAGTTCTTTACATTTCTTGTTATGTATGTTGTTTAGTCTCTTATGCTTTGTATGCACTAAAGTAATCTATTATATCCATAAGTGGGCAAAAGTAAAAGTTTGTGAAATACTGATTCACCCCCCCCCCCCTCTCAGTATTTCCTATTTCTTACAATTGGTATCAGAGTGCAATTACTCGGAGAATGAACATTCAAGGAAAGCCTAGAAGCTTGAGTAAGATCTCTATGGATATGGATCAGTTACAGAAGAATCTTGAAGAAGCTCTTCAACAAATTGGTATGCTTACTGATGAAAGAAATACTCTGAAAAGAAAGTATGATGATGCAAAGAATCTTATTGACAAATTGAAAGGTAAGATAGAAGATCTGAAATCTAAGAAGGAATCTGAAATTCTTATTGAAGATTCTGATGATTTAGAAAAAGAAAATGTGATCCTTAAACATGAATTGAAGATAGAAAATCTGAAGCTTAGCTTGAAAGATGGAAAAGTCAATCTAAGATCTGAGAATGAAATTTTAAAGAATGAGAATGAAGATCTGAAATCTAAACTTGGCAAGGTAACATCTAAATTTGGTAAAGTCAAATTGCAGTATGATGTACTTGAGAAATACAACAAGATTGTGAAAGGTGAACTTACTCAATCTAAACAAATTGAGAGACTATATTCAAACAGTGAAAAGATTAATGAGCAAATATCTTATGGGAAACCATTCTATGACAAAACTGGTCTTGGATATAACACATTGAAGATAGTTAGTGAAAGCAAGAAACCAGATCTGAATGTATGTGAAAGCAGTGAAGAAAAGAAGTTAGATGAGAACAAATTTGAACATGCACCTAAGCAAGAAGAATCACCTAAGCAAGAAGAATCACCGAAGTAAGAAGAATCACCAAAGCAAGAAGAATCACCAAAGCAAGAAGAACCACTGAAGCAAGATGAACCATCCAAAGGTATGCAAAGAGAATTCAATGGTAGATGTTTTACTTTTAATACTATTGGTCATATGAAAAGAGATTGTACAAGTAAGAAATTCAAACCTCTTAATGGATATTGTTATAATTGTCATGGTTTTGGACATAGAGCTATTGAATGTAAAAGATCTAAAGTTATTGAGAATAATTATAATAGTAGAATGCCTAGAAATACTAACAATGCAGATCAGAGATCAACTGAAGACATGAAAAGAGGAAATGGAACAGTATGTTACAGATGCAACAAAATTGGACATATTGCTAGAAATTGCAGGACACAAATCAATCAGCAAGCACCTAGATATGGAACCAATGGAATCATTTGTCAGATATGTAACAAGATTGGACACACAACAAGATTTTGTAGAATGAATAATGGAGGTTATCATCATAACCCTAACCCTAGAAACTATGCAAGAAGGAATGAAAATGCAAGAAACAAAGAGAAAGGTTCTTGTAGCAATGAAGATGAAGTAAAATTTGTTAAAGGCACAGATCAAGGAGGCATATTCAACACTGAAGGTAATCAGGAAGGTAATGTATCTAATGGTAAGAATGAGTCTTTACCTAACCCTTCTTTAAGCACTTAAATTATGTAAATTTCTGTAGTTTAGGAACTTAGAATTAGTGTAGAATTAGATTTTGAATGAGTTAAGTTTTGCACAGTTAGATGAAGGTTTGTTATGTTATACTAATGCTATGGTTAAGTGCACAAAAATAAATATTGTGTTTTGCAAGGTCGCAAGAAGATTTATGGTTGCAGGTTTACAGAATCAGGTTTTTGGCATTTTAGCAGCAAAAGAATTGAACGCAATGTCAAATCAAGTAAAAGCTAAGGGCCCATTTGGATGCCAGAATACCAAATGCTAGATATAGTCAATTCTAGAAGATCAAATTCTCAAAATGATTTCCAAAATATGGGATGACCTATTTGGTTCACCCAGAAGATGACTGAGAAGATTCTGGAACAGAAAAATTTGTCATGTTAAAAATTCTTCAATTTGGTATTAAAAAAATATTGTCACAGTTAATTTCTATGCAAATTTCATGCTTTTTATTATATTTTCCCAGGGCACTTCAGTTTTGGGTTTTCTTTTAAACCTCTTTTCTTTCACTCTATTTCATTCGATCCAACAAAGGCAAAGAAAGAACGTGTTCTTCGCAGGCAGAATTTGCTGCAACTTCTCATATCAGGGGGCGATTTGAGTCAAACCTAGAAATATTTGTATATTTATACATACACAAAACAATGACGATGATGACCCCTCTACCTCTGGATGTATATCATTCTTCTCCTCTTCCTCCCACAAAAAAGTTGTATGGCAATGAACAAAATCGGAGACAGAACAACACTCACTATTGTAGCTCTCAGGGTCGCCATTGATCTACTTTGCATGCGAACGTAAAAAAAAACTACTTTGCACGTGGATGCAGACCCGATAGTTTTAAAAATTGGAATACCAAAGTGGAATAAGAGGGTCAAATTCTAATTCCACCTTTTTGAGCAGAAGACCGAATGCTCATTTTTTGGGCAAAATTGGAATTCTGAAATTCCAATTCCATCTTATGATGTTGCACACAAACATGGAAGACCATATTCAGAAATCAATATATTAGAATTATGGCTGATATGTCATGGTCCAAACGGGCCCTAAGTGATAAAAGATTGAAATCAAAGTTATTGTGATTATCAAGCGATTAGAAGTGATTTGGAGAGCGAAGAAAGAAGTTTGGAAGTGACTTGCAGAAGTTTGAAGTGTCGATCAAGCGAAAGCCCTAATTTTGTGAATTTAAGGTATTTATCTGACTAAGATCTTGAATCAGTATAAGTAATCAGATATAATCATGGATGTGTCATTGATTCACAACATTAAGGATAAAAACAAACCTAGAATTAAGAAAGATCTAGTTGAACCCTCAGAAAGAGATGCTAGTTTAGCTTTATCATCCGTACCAGATGGAGTTCTTCATTTAGAGAATGTTAAAAGTTATCTTGGATGCAAATATGAAACCCTAAGGGAGAGTACTTTTAATGGTGAATATTAGAAATTGTACAATAAGGATATGTCAGTGAAACAAGGTTATGAACATCTAGAAAACAATGAAATCATTAAGTACTCTATGAAATATGAATTTGATGATGAGGAGTGTACTAAGATCATTTTGAGTAGGATACATAATGGCAAATTTTGGTTAGAAGATAGAGTTCAGAATAGGCAGAGGCAACAATAGAGGTAGTTGAAGTTGAAGATATTCCCTCTTCACCTATAAACATTGGCACAGAATCTATGGACATTAAAGGAAAAAAAGTTACTTTAGATTCAAATGATGTGGTACTCAATAGTTTGGATAACATTGTTGACAATTTGGCTTTGGGAGAGTAGGAAAAGAGTATTGAAATAGAGACTACATGAACAGAGAAGCAAATGGTAGCAGAGGTCACTACATCTAGTGCACCTATTATACCTATGATACCACAAGAGGACATCAGTTTTACCTCTAAGACTAAAAAGAAAAGAGAGATTGGTTCGATATTTGAAGATTTAGGAAAAGAAGTGGATGATGTTGATCAACTAGAATTGATCACATCTTTGAACAAAATTATTGGGAAAAACAATATGGTCAATAATTTGGAAGGTAGCCTGAAAGATTTGACTGAGAAGCTACAAAGTGTTATATGTACAAAAGTGTTTGATTCAGATCCACTTGAAAGAGCAAAGATGGTAATAAATTCTTTTGATGTTGAGTTCTATAATTTGACTGATATTGCTAAGGTTAAGGCTCAGGCAACTTATGAAGCTGAGATGTTGTAGAATATAAGTCAGAATATCAAAAATGTCATTGGCAACCTTGACATATACATTAAGAACTTAAGGAAACATCTTGAGACTGGAAAGTGTTTGTACATTCAGTGTACAAAATTTGAAAATATAATAATTGAGGAAGAGAAGAAGATAAAAGAGAAGCAAGATGAAATTGTAGCAGAGACAAACTCAATGGCCAGCCCAAACATAAAGATCAGTGCAGTTGAGAAAAAGATCAGAAAATTATGTGATGAGATAAGGACTTTCAATGATGAGAAGAACAGGAAAATTAATAGGATGAACATCTTGAGAGAGCATGTCTCAATCAAGTTGACTATAATTGAAGAACAACTAGAAGAATGTCTTACTGCTAAGACATCATTTCAGAAGTTGAACTTTGAATCTCTTCAAGCTTGTCAGATTGCAGCATACGGATTGAGTACTTTACTCAATGTAGCAGAATCAATTAAGAAGTCTTGGGAGAAAGATTTTGAGGCTTGGAAGTCAGATTTTGTAGATTGTGTTGCAAGCCTACCAGCGTTGCAATAAGACAGTAAGGTAAAAGTTTTGACACAATTTTGTATATCCCTTTCCACCCTTTATTTTGTCATTGTTGTCAAAGGGGAAGAGATACTTAGAAAATTGTCTATTTATGATAAGGAAGGATACTCATAGGGGGAGTTCTATGGAGTATTATGAAGTGTTATAGATTATGTGTATATTTTGAGGAGATCTAAGGATAATATTCTATGGCCACAATTTTGATACAAATTTTGAGATTTTGACTTGTACACTTAGCTAATTTTCTCATATGTTGCCACCAATGACAAAGGGGGAGATTTTTGGCAATTTGGCTGAGGTAAGTACATGGATGTTGTCATTATGGAAACATATGTTCCCTATGAAGATCGCATAAGCTAGAAAGTAAGTATGGAAGATCGTAGACTGAAATTGTCTAAGTATGAAACAATGTTTTTGACAGAGCACCTGATACAGTTTGTTTTGGTGAAGTTCACTGGAGCATGATCAGAGTTTTTGCAGTTGAACATAGACTCTATGGTGTCTAAGGATACCCCATCTCAGTGTGCAAAAGAGTATAGATAGTATAGACAAAGTTATGATTGTTTTACCGATGACAAAGTATAGCTGACAGAGCAGTTTTGAAGGCAGAACTAGTAAATAAATTAAGGGATTATTTTGCTTGTCAAAATAATGACTTAATATTATAAAGAGTCAATATCCTAGATGTTTACTCTTGGATAAAGATGTAATATTGTAATGTACCAAACATACTTGAAATGTAACTTGTGATAGTTGTATATTGTGATAGCCGTGAAAGTTGTTAATGTGAAGTTGTAAGCAGTACCATATTGTAATCAGTAAACATTTGTATTACTTCTTTGGGCAGTGAGCTCATCTGGTAATCAAGTTTTGTATCTACAACTCCTAATAGGGTTGAGGCTTCTAAAAAGGCCTATAGTCCCTTAACCAAGACTAATACACTATATGTTTGTAATAGACTCCTAACAGGGTCAACATCCTTAATAGGATACTTTTGATTAGTGGATCTTTGTGGGTACCATCCCCACCGGGGTTTTCCCTTGGCTAGGGTTTCCCCAAGAACATATCATGGGTTATGAGATCTTTACATTTACTATTATGTATGATTTTTAGTCTCTTATGCTTTGTATGCACTAAAGTAATCTGTTATATCTATAAGTGGGCAAAAGTAAAAGTTTGTGAAATACTGATTCACCCGCCCTCTTAGTATTTCCTATTTCTAACATAGTATTAGGCTTAGGATGTGCTTTTTCATTAGATTCATAATCAAGAATTCTTTTCTAAATTTTGAAATTTTCATCAACTTTAACGTTTGCACTCTCAACAATAGTCTTAGTTCTCTTATTCTAACATCTATATGCTTTGCTCTTCAAAGAATATCCAAGAAAAATACATTCATCACTTCTAGGATCAGACTTTCCAATATCATCATCTCTTTTTATATAACATTTGCTTCCAAAAATTCTAAAATACTTAACTGAGGGTGCATGTTCAAACCATAATTCATAGGGTGTCTTGTCTGTGTCTACTCTAATTTGTACTATGTTCATTGTATATACTGCAATACTCACTACTTCTCTCTAGAATGTCTTTGCCAAATCATTCTCAAATAACATAGCTCTTTCTGCTTCAGTCATTGATCTATTTCTTCTTTCTACAATACCATTTTCTTCAATTGTTCTAGGGGCTGAAAAATGTCTCTTAATACCATTCACTTCACAAAAAGTGTTAAACTCTCTAGAAGTAAATTCACCACCTCTATCTGATCTCAAACATTTAATCTTCATTCTAGATTCATTCTCAACTTTATTCTTAATGATCTTAAACTTATCAAATGCTTCAGATTTTTCTTTCAAAAATGCAATCCACATCATTCTTGTAAAATCATCAACAAGAATCATAAAATACCTTTCTCCATAGAATCCTCTAGTCCTCGTAGGACCGCTCAAGTATGTATGAACAATCTCCAACTTCTCTACAGATGTGAACTTCTTACTAGGAAATGAACTTCTCTTCTTTTTAGTTTGAGGAAAATCCCTTACCACAAGTGTAGTACTCACTTTCACAATATTATCAAAGTTTATATGACAAAACCTTCTATGCCATAACCAACTATCATCAATCTTAGTAATCAAACATGTCATCTCAATAGGATTCAACTGAAATACATTACCTCTAGTTCTAGATCTAGTTCCAATCAGATTTCCATCTTTATCCTTTATCACACAATTTTTCTCAGTAAACCAAACTTGATATCCCTTATCAACTAACTGTGCAACACTCAAAAGATTATGTTTCAATCCATCAACAAAGTAAACATCATCAATATTAGTTTGTCCATCAAGAGTAATAGATCCTATACCTTTAATCAAACAAGGTCCATTTTTTCCAACTCTCACAACTCCTTCATCATAATTGTTAAACTTTATGAACTTCTTCATCTCTCCAATCATATGATGTGAACAACCACTATCTATAATCCAATCATCTTTCTTTTGAACTTGGGAAACTAAGGCTTTTTCTTCCTTAATTGCTACAAATCCTATGTCATCATTATTCTCAGTATCACTTTCACTCAAAGTTCTTTCTATACTAGCTTCAAGATCTTCATTATTATCATAATAAAATTTCTTAGATCTTCTAGGCTTGAAATTATTTCTGTACTTTTTAACTCTCTTAGGACATTTTGATGCAAAATGACCATATTCTTGACAAGTCCAACATTTAAAAATTTTCATACCGTCTGGTTCTATTTTCACAAGCAAGGAAATACCTTCTTCAATCTTCTTGTCTTCTTCATTTCTAGATATGTTATTGTTGGCATAATCTAAACCCACACTGATGCTTCTTGAAAAGGTAGGGTGCATACTAAGAGCATTAAATGCTGTCTCCATTCTAGGTAGGTCTCCTGATAACCTCAAGTTCATCTCTGCTACTTCTAATCTTTCGAGAAGAGTTTCTCTTGTAAAGTTCATTGTATAAGGTATAACTTGTTCAATCATCTATGTTGTCTACTTGAATACAGGAGTCAATGTCCTCAAAATTTTCCATATTACTTCATTTTATGTCTTTTCTCCTCCATAAGATTTTATCCCTACAACAATTTCTGACATTCTACCAATATAGCTTCTAACAGATTCATCTTCCATCATTATTATATCTTCAAATGCACATATCCAATTATGTAACCTATCTTTCTTTGCATGTTCATCACCTTCAAAAGTAGAGTGTAAAGCTTTCCAAATTTCATGAGATTTTTTCAAACATTTTACCTGACTATACTCATTTTCTGGAAGTGTTGTCAAAAGTGCTTCTCTTGCAAGTATGTTACACATGAATAGATCTAACTCATCTTTAGAACTTGTTTCAAGATTGTCTTATTCAATTATCTTCTTATTATTCTTTGTAATCAACCAATAACGTAGTCCTAAACACAGTAGATGTGTCTTCATCTTCTCTTTCCAGCTATCAAAATTTACTCCATCAAACCTAGGGCTTTCTTTCTTGAAATTCACCATGGATCTCCTTAAGCTATTAAACTTTCCTTTCAAGGACCTACTGCTCTGATACCAATTATTAGAAAGTAAAGTCCACCAAGGTAACTAAGAAGGGGGCGGGTGAATCAGTTATCTGATAATTATAACTTTTATCAACTTCAACAACATTTAACCATGTAAGCAATATAATTATCAGTCATAAAAAGATATGTTAGAAATAGGAAATACTGAGATGGGGGGGTTGAATCGATATTTCACAAACTTTTACTTTTGCCCACTTATGGATATAACTAATTACTTTAGTGCATACAAAGATTATCAAGTTGAATAAAAAACATAGCAGTAAATAGAAAGAACTCATAACACATGATATGTTCTCGAGGAAACCCTGGCCAAGGGAAAACCCTGGTGGGGATGGTACTCACAAAGATCACTAATCAAAAGTATCTTGTTAGGGATATTGGACCCTATTAAGAGTCAGTTACAATACATAGTAGATCTGTCCTAGTTAAAGGACTTTAGGCCTTGTTAGAAGCCTTAACCCTGTTAAGAGTTAGATTACAAAACCTGATCACCAGCTAAGCTCACTGCCCAAACAGGTAATACAAAATGTTTCTAACTGTAATATGGTACTACTTACAAATTTTCATCAATATCCTTTGCTGCTATTACAATATTCAACTTTCACAAGTTATATGTTTCTTTCTTTTTACAAAACTACTCTTTCTTCATTACATTTCAAGTGTGCCTAATATATGAGTTATTAGAGCTAATAACTTAATATGGTCAACTTCCAAAATATTTATCCAAGAGTAAACATCTAGGATGTCATCCCTTCATAATCTTAAGTCATTATTTTGACAAGCAAAATAATCCCTTAACTCTTTTGTTAATACTGTCTCCAAAACTATCCTGTCTGCAAAAACTATCTTCGGTAAACTTTGAATAACTTCATCCATACTACTCCAAACTTTATACACACTAAGATGGGGTATCCTCATACTCTGTAGAAGCTTTATTTAATTTCACAAACAAAATAATTTCTCCAATGGATGTCGCCAACTAAATCTTCATCGGGTGCTCTGTCAGGATCACTGTATCCATACTTAGACAATTTCTTCCTTCAACTTGCCATACTTGCATTCCAGATTTTGTGCTCTTAGTAGAGATCATATGTTTCCATAATGACAACATCTATGCATCCACATTAGCTAAATTTCCAACAATCTCCCCCTTTGTCATTGGTGGCAACATATGGGAAAATTGGCTAAGTGTGCAAACAAAACTTCAAAAAAAAAAAAAACTTATAAATATGATATACAATATGTGTGAAATATCATACTCCATAGAATAGCTCCCCCTATGAGTATCCTTCCTCAATATAATCAATTTTCTACTATCTCTCCCCCTTTGACAACAGTGACAAAGATAGGGTGAACAAAAGTCTCACAAAACTTGATACCTTATTATCAGTTATTGCAAAGCCGGTAGGCTTGCAACACAATCACCAAAATCTAACTTACAAGATTCAAAATATTTCTCCCATATCTTCTTGATGGATTCAACAAAATTGAGTAGAGTACTCAATCCATATGCTGCTGTCTGACAAGCTTGCAGGGAATTAAAGTTAAACTTCTGAAAAGATGTCTTTGCTGAAAGACACTGCTCAATTTGATCTTCAACAATTGATATCTTGATTGAGACATGCTCTCTCAAGATGTTAACCCTGATTATCTTCCTGTTTTTCTCCTCTGCTAACATTTTGATTTCATCATTCAATTTCCTTATGTTCTTCTCTAAAAAACTTATCTTGACATTAGGGCTTGTCAAGGTGTTTGTCTCAGCTGTAATAGCATCTGACTTCTCTCTGATCTTCTTATCCTCTTCAATTGTTAGGATTTCTAATTTAGTGCATTGAATATACAGACTCTTTCCAGTCTCAAAATGTCTCCTCAAATTCTTTATACACACATCCAAACTACCAATATCATTTCAAATATTTACACTTAAAGTTGTATGCATTACTGCTTCATAGTCTTCCTGAACTTTTATCTTTGCAATATCCTTCAAGTTAGAAAATTCAGAGTCAAAAGAGTTCATTACCATTTTAGCTTTCTGAAGTGGATCTGATTTAGATACCTTAGTGCTAATCACACTCTCAAGTTTCTCTGTCAAAACTCTAACTTTGCTTTCAAGGTCTTTCACCTTTTTATTCTTTCCAATGATTTTATTCAGAGATGTGATGAAATCAAGCTGATCATCATCTTCAAGTTCTCTTCCAAGGTCTTCAAACATTGAACCAATATGCCTCTTCTTATTGTCAGGTGCACTAATGTCTTCAACTGGTGTAGAAGGTGCACTAGAGGTAGTGGCCTCTGTCAAAATTTGTTTACCTTTAACTAATTACTTTGCTGGAACTGATTCTGATATAGTTGGTGCTTCCTCTGCCTCTATATCCTTCTCTTGCTCTCCCAAAGCCAAATTGTCAACAATGTTTTCTAGATCATGAAATACTACATCATCTGACTCTAGTGTCACTTTGGTGCCTTCAATATCCATTGATTCTTTGCCAATATTGATATGTGAAGAAGATGGGACTTCTTCAATACCAATTTCCTCTATATGATGTTCCTCTGATTGCTTCTGTTGAGGGTCTGATTCAACATGTTTTCCTGCAGCTATATTTGCAAGAACTTGCATTACTGCTTGCTCAGTTTCTTTCTATACTTCCTCCTTTTTGCCTCCCATTATGAGTATTATTCTTCTCTTAGTCCTTAATAAAGTTCCAAGAGGTTTCAAGAATCTCTTCAAGTGATCTTCATCTTTAACTTCACAGAACTACCTGATTGTGAGTTCTCTCATCTTCATGTCCTCTTCTTGTGCTCTCTGTTTTCTATTCACAAGCCTATTATACAAGTCTTCTAGAATCTTACCATGAATGGTGCTAAAATTCTTATCTGTCAAAATCATATGAGTAATCATTGCATTTTCAAAGTTTAGTCTCAAATGATCCATATAGATCATAGAATTTATTTAACTTAGTGAAGTCTCCATGCTACAATATATCTTCATTAACTCTTTCAATTCTTGGTTTCCATGTTTTCTTTTTTACTGTAACTTCATCATCATCTTTAATTTCTACTACTCTTCTAGGTATTGGTGGTACAATCACCTTCTGTCTCTTTTTTGGTCCTGTTGCACTCACTTTTATTCTTTTGCTAGGAGTAGGAGAAAAAGATTTTTCTCCTTCATCTTTCTTAGGTACTTCAACTTTTACCTTCACTGTAATAGGACCAACAGGATCTGCACTAGATGCCACAGGTGGAACTACAAGATTCTCACTTTGCTTTAAAGCTTCTCCAGTCTTCTTAGCTATGTCAAACTCATGTCTTGACATACCTGAATCTTTCAGAATTTTCTTTAGTGTTGATTCAACTCTCCTACTAGATTGCTTCTTTTCTTTCAAACTTAATGTAGAGTTGAAATTCTCTTCATAGGTTCCAAACCTATTTGCATGACTATCCAACTCACACTTTAACAATCTATTCACATATCCTACTGTTTCTACTTCAGATACTTCATAGCCAAGAGGGTCTATGAATTCCATTCTAGGCTCAACTACTTCAATGTAAGTGAAATCAGTGTCTACCATAAAAAAAATGTCATCTTTATGCTTTTCAACTAAGGATTAAGGAATCCTTGATCTATTCTTAACAATATTCTGAAAAGTCTTCAATACAAGCTTCACACTGTCATTGACTTTATCAATTAGGTGCTTCATGTATACTGAATTTATTCTTTCCATTGTGTTCACATTGTCATTCCAGTTAACTGTGTAAGGAAATCTTCGCAAAATATGGAAAAACATATAGGTTATCAGAGATGAAAACCTAAACTATGTATACTTGGCCTTCTTAATCTTTTCTAAGTTTTCAAACAACTGAATTCTTAGAATTTCACATAGGTCTACTTGTTTCTTCTCAACACACATAAGATAAGCTACATGAATCATTCCTACAGCCATGTCATCTTCCCTTGAACTACCACAGAATTTAGTTGTTAGGATCTTGCAAAGGTACCTAGCATCATCTTGTTTAATCTTACTTATCACAATTCCTCTACCATTATAACTAGATCCAGTGTTGTCTAAAACAATCTTTCTCATGTTCTTTTCATTCAGTGGAATCTAACCAACTTTTGATAATCCAATAACTTCATGAATTAGGTCAGCAGTTATATTAATAACTCTATCTTCCATCCAAAATTTCCCATTGTGGATTCTACTTAAAATGATCTTGGTACATTCCTCATCATTGAATTCATACTTCAAGGAATAGTTGATAATTTCATTGTTTTCTAGGTGCCCATAATCTAGTTTAACTGAAAAGTCTTGATTATAAAAATTCTTATAATCATCACTGAAGTTTGCATCTCCCAAAGTTTCAAACTTGCAACCTAAATAACCTTTAACATTCTCAATGAGTAAAACTCCGTCTGGTACGGATGATAGTGCTAGACTGTCATCAATTTCATCTGGTTCTACTGGTTCCTTCTTAATCTTAGGTCTATTCTTATCCTTAACATTATGAACCATAGAAATATCCATCTTATCAACTGATTAAATTTTGAAAAATACCTCAACTTTGCAAATCTAGGGTTTCAGTATGATCGGCGCTGCAAACTGCTTTCAAACTTCTTCAAATCGACCTCAAATCTCTTTGTCTTCTTCCAAATCTCTTTTCAATCACTTTGTAATCATAATGCCTTTGATTTCTACCTTATAACACTTCACATTAACTCAATCTGACATCGCATTCATTCATTTTGCCGCTAAAACTTCAAAAAGCTGATTCTGCAAACCTACAACCATAAAACTTCTTGCGACCTCGCAAAACACAATATTTTCTTTTGCACACTTAACCATAGCATTAGTACAACATAACAAACCTAAATCTAATTGCGCAAAACTTAACTCATTCAAATTCCTAATTTACACTAGTCCTAAGTCCTAAACTACAGAAACTTACATAATTTAAGTACTTAAAGAAGGATCAGGTAAAGATTCATCCTTACCATCAGATACATTACCTTCCTGACTACTTTCAGTGTTGAATATACCTTCTTGATTTGTGCCTTTATCAAATTTTACTTCATCTTTATTGCTACAGCAACCTTCCTCTTTGTTTCCTACATTTTCATTCCTTCTTGCATTGTTCCAAGGGTTAGGGTTATGATGATAACCTCCATTGTTCATTTTGCAAACTCTTGCTGAGTGTCCAAACTTGTTGCATATTTGACAAATGATTCCATTGTCTCCAAATCTCTATCCTTGCTGGTTAATCTATGACCTGCAGTTTCTAGCAATATGTCCTACTTTGTTGCATCTAAAACATACTACTACTTTAATTTTATTCATTTCTTCAATAGATCTCTTATCTGCATTATTATTATTTCTAATTATTCTATTATCATAATTATTCAAAATTACTTTAGGTCTTCTACATTCGTTAGCTCTATGTCCAAAACCATGACAATTATAACAATGTCCATTAAGAGGTTTAAATTGCTTACTTGTGCAATCTCTCTTCATGTGTCCAATAGTATTACAAGCAAAACATCTACCTTTGAATTCTCTTTTCATACCTTTAAATGATTGTTTCTATTTTGATTCTTCTTGCTTTGATTCTTCTTTCTCTCTAGGTGGTTCTTCTTTAGGTGGATCTTTCAATGTGTTCTCATCTAGCTTCATTACCTCCATACTTTCAGATGTCTTTAGATCTAGCTTCTTACTATCATGATTTGTTCTAAACATACTAAGTCCAAATCTGGTCTTATCAAAGAATGGTTCCCCAAAAGAATTTTTTTCTTCAGTCCTCACACCATTAGAATATATCCTTTCAAGTTGTTGTTTAGATTGAGTCAATTCACCTTTCACAATTTCATTATATTTCTCAAGTTTTGCATACTGCACTTTTACTTTTTCAGATTCGGATGTTACCTTTTCAAGTCTTGATCTTAGATCTTCATTCTCAATTTTCAATTTTTCATTATTAGATCTCAAATGTCCATCTTTCATACTAAGCTTCAAATTTACTATCTTCAATTCATGCTTAAGGATCTCATTTTCTTTTTCTAATTCATCACAATCTTTAACAAGAATATCAGAATCCTCTTCATATTTCAGATCTTTAATCTTACCTTTTAATTTGTCAATAACATTCTTTTCATCTTCATACTTTCTCCTTAAAGAGTTTCTTTCATCATTAATCATATCAATTTGTTCAAGAGCTTCTTCAAGATTCTTCTGAAGTTGATCCATATCCATAGAGATCTTACTCAAGCTGCTAAGCTTTCATTGAATGTTCCTTCTCCGAGTAACTGTGCTCTGATACCAATTGTTAGAAATAGTAAATATTGAGAGGGGGGGGTGAATTAGTATTTCACAAACTTTTACTTTTGCCCACTTATGGATATAATTGATTACTTTAGTGCATACAAAGATTATCAAGCTGAATAACAAACATAGCAGTAAATAGAAAGAACTCATAACACATGATATGTTCTCGAGGAAACCCTGGCCAAGGAAAAACCCTAGTGGGGATGGTACCCACAAAGATCACTAATCAAAAGTATCCTGTTAGGGATATTGGACCCTATTAAGAGTCAGTTACAATACATAGTAGATCTGTCCTAGTTAAAGGACTTTAGGCCTTGTTAGAAGCCTTAACCCTGTTAAGAGTTAGATTACAAAACCCGATCACCAGCTGAGCTCACTACCCAAACAGGTAATACAAAATATTTCTAACTATAATATGGTACTTCTTACAACTTCGCATCAATAGCCTTTTTTGCTATTACAATATACAACTTTCACAAGTTATCTGTTTCTTTCTTTTTACAAAACTACTCTTTCTTCATTACATTTCAAGTGTGCCTAATATATGAGTTATTAGAGCTAATAACTTAATATGGTCAGCTTCCAAAATCTTTATCCAAGAGTAAACATCTAGGATGTCATCCCTTCATAATTTTAAGTCATTATTTTGACAAGAAAAATAATCCCTTAACTCTTTCGTTAATACTGTCTCCAAAACTGTCCTGTCTGCAAAAACTATCTTCGATAAACTTTGAATAACTTCATCCGTACTACTCCAAAATTTATGCACATTGAGATGGGGTATCTGCATACTCTATAGAATCTTTAGTTAACTACACAAACAAAAATATTTCTCTAGTGGACATCGCCAACTAAATCTTCATCGGGTGCTCTGTTAGGATCAATGTATCCATACTTAGACAATTTCTTCCTTCAACTTGCCATACTTGCATTCCAGATTCTGTGCTCTCATTAGAGATCATATGTTGTCATAATGACAACATCTATGCATCCACATTAGCCAAATTTCCAACAAGATATTCATACACAATGACACAATAACACAAGATATGTTGACTAGGGAACCTCTTGATCAAAGAGTAAACCCTGGTGGGAATGATGCCCATAAAAGATGCACTAATATGAATATTCCTTGTGAAAGGATGGACTCTTTTAGGAGTCTTATGAAATACATTCACTACATATGAATCTCTGTTAGGAGATTTTGAATCCCTATTAAAAGATTCTAACCCTATTAAGAGCTATGGAAGACATAAGGACCCACTGCCAAAACAACTTCAATGGAAAGATCACTAAACACACTATCCAACTGACCTTAAGATTATTCAACAAAATAATATCAAATATGTTACCTCCTCACTATGCCAAACCGCACTCACTGCTACACTAGATCTTTGTACTTCGCATGTCTTCCTTCATAATTTCACTTTCACAACTTCATTGGCTCTTTTCTTCACTTCATGCATACATTCACATTCAACCATATCAACCATGCTCATTCAATTCTACAAAAAGGAAAGGCATTCCTTCCTTTATACCACACTCAAATAATTACAAATGAGTCAGCATACAATTCCAAAATAAAAGTTTCCACATGCTACATCAAAAATTACACAAAACTGTCAGCTTCCAAATACATTAACTCTTCACTCCTATGACCTTAAAGTTTGCGGTGTCATCCACATCACTATCAATGTATCTCTAGCTTTCCTTTAACTACACAGAACTAGATTCCATCCCTATTAGGACATATCATCTGATTTCCACAAACTGCTACTTAGGAACACTGTCGGAATACTGCTTCCACCAAAATGCTCATAACTTCCATGAATAAATGAATTATTGTCTACACTCTTAACCATAAACATATAACATATCAAATATTATATCCTCAACATCACATAGCTCCAACTACAATATACCACATGCAATAATAAAAACATTGTATGCTTCTTTGTGAGTCTCCAGAAGATCACTGTGTTGACATCAATGACAACCATAGTCATGAATGCAACAACAACTGCTACAGGATGACTACCAAGCATTCAGCATTCATTCCTAACAAATTTGTGCTCAGGACATGTGTATAAGGCTTTGGAAATAAAAGAGGCCCCATGTTTTTACTGACGTGTTTATTTCATGTGCAGATACAGGGGGAGCTAATCTAACAATATATCCAATGAATGGTCTTGACCCTTGATGTAGATCATGATAGGAAAACCTCAAGTTTTCTATTAGTGATCACATCAAGGGCCAAGAGCACCCATAGTAGAAAATAGAAAAACACCCAGGTGATGCAGTGTTAGTGGGACACTCAAGGATCACAGAGATACATCACAGGATGAAGCATGTTCAAATCAGCATTATGAGCTAAGTAAGAGGCTTCAGTTGGTAAATCAATAACATAGTGTGGCATATCATCATGAGGAATAGTGAGTAGATAATGCATGTGGGAATATGAATTGGCACCATCAATTAAAACAATATGTCATCAAATGCATCTCCACATGGTGCAATGAAGCAGTCATAGCAAAAACTATACAATCAGCATTATGAACCAAGTACAAAAGAGCTTCAGTTGATTAATCAGCTTCCATCCTTAGTATAGAAGTAAATATAATCAAATACATAAATGGTGTCCAGTTCATATCAATACCAACAATAGTATATGGCCTGAAGCCACTAATGATGTGATGCTAAAATCATGTTAGTATCTAGCATAGCATTAAATAAGAACCAGCATATAGTGAAATTTTATAGACCTAATGAGTATTTCATATAGAAATAATAGATGGAGCAATGTTGTATGGTGCTATGAAAACAATGGCAAGCATGCTGAAGATAGTCATGCCAACAAACCAAATGGCCAAGGGGTAAGATATTACTTCCAAAAATAGGGGATATGGATCAACGTTTTAATAGTGGCATCGACCATCAAGAAGTCAGTGCTAATCAAGCAGCATAGGTATAACAGTGGCATCATGAGTTCTAAAATAGCTCAGTATCATGGATGGCACAATATATGTAGGCTCACAACAAGCAGTTCATGGACCTATGCATGTAAGAACAGTGCAATGATGTGATATAAGGAAACAAGCCAGTGAATAATGATGCCACAAAGGGATATGAATATACATTATAAGCACAATAAACATGGCATGATTATGGTGAACATAACGTGCAATAACAAAGCAACATACCCTGGCTTTGCTTATGGGCCATCAAAGACAAATAATAAAGTCCATAACAAGCAGTGAACTCTATGCTAGCACAATCAGTATATCCAGCTTGCAATCATTGAGAATCAACAACATTGATCAAAACATAAGTACAATTCTTTAATCATGTTATAGCCATAGTGCCATGGGCTATATCAAAAGTCATAAAACATTGAAGGAAACAATACCAATCAAATATTAAATGCACATGCAGGATGCCATCAATTTAGAAAGCATCAATAATGAGTAAAAATCATACAAAGCCAGGGCATTCCAATCAACAAATAACAAATCACGATGGGAGATGTATAGGCATGGATCCAAGCACACAGGAGTCATGCTCTCATGATGCTGAGGCACCCAAATATCAGTCGAAAGTTAAGGAGAACTTATGGGCTGTAAAGGGAACTAAGGTCATGGCTCGTCCACAAACACCAAGCTTAGCCCAGTGAGATAAGATAGAACATGTGTGCTAATGGATAAATAGTGCAAGGAGTAGAAAGAAGTATACGATGAGAAATAGAAAGATGGTAGAGATAAGATGCACCTCACAGGATAGCAAGGGTTTATCAATCTTTTAAAAGCAATATAAAATAAAATAGAAGGAACGTGAGGCAATATATGGATGAGCATAGCTCACATTTTATCTGAGAAAGAAACAAACAACATAAGGCTGAATGCAATGATAGCACTCAAGGTTCATACCCTAGTCGACTCACAGTGCCCTTGCCAAATATGAACAATGACAACAGCAAACATAAGCCGTATATAAAGCCATAAAATCTATTACAAGGCATGATGAAATGCCCTCGAAATGCTATTAGTGGGCTTAAGAAATAGAGAACATTGAATCCATGCAAAATGTGAGCATCAGCACTCAACAAATAGGACAAACAATCAAGGGAAACATTATCACAAATAGAGATGTATGAACATCATAAATTCAGAGACAAAATAATGTCAGTATTCTAAAATCAATTACAGAATACATAACAATGTGCCCTCGAATACAGAGAGAAATAAAATGATAAAATGCCAGTGATTTGAGATCTTGCAGAGAAATCACAATAACGTTCTAGTCAATGGAAGAGAAAATAAAGTGCCTACCTCTGTAATGCCATGAATCATGAACAGCTATTTCCAAATCTGATTTCAATGAAGTGCCAGTGAAAAGGGGCAACTTGCCAAGTGCCGAGATGGGAAGATCCACAGTGCTAGTAGAAGGGTTTTGATAAAAAATGATTAATTGATTTGTTCTCCCCTTTTATATAGGGTTGAGGTTTTTAGCAATCATTTTTATTTTTTGATGCTTTGTATTCTCACAAAGCATGGGTTTTATTTAATAGTGGGTCATCAAATGTGCTTTCCCCTTAATTGGGTTGAGAGTCATTTGTTTGACTTAGGATAAAAGTTAAATCCATGTTTATTTAGAGTCAAGGGGTAAATACTTTAAATGCAAAGTCATTGCAAAAGTTTTTATTGTAAATTCTAACAATGGTGTTTTATAAACCATTGTCAGAATGTTAATTTTGGTGCATGACTTAGTGGGTAAAATGGTCTTCATTTGACTATCTATTGTTAGAAAGTAAAGATCCCCAAGATAACTGAGAGGGGGGGGGGGTGAATTAGTTATCTTATAATTAAACCATTTATCAACTTCAATATTAACTTCAATAATATTAAACCATATAATCAATGCAGTAACCAACCACAGAAAGATAATCATACACAATGACACAATAACACAAGATATGTTGACTAGGGAACCTCTTGATCAGAGAGTAAACCCTGGTGGGAATGATGCCCACAAAAATATGCACTAATATGAAAGTTCCTTGTGAGAGGATGAACCTTGTTAGGAGTCTTATGAAATACATTCAGTACATATGAATCCCTGTTAGGAGATTTTGAATCCCTGTTAAAAGATTCTAACCCGGTTAAGAGTTATGGAAGCCTGAAGGACCCACTGCCCAAACAGCTTCAAGGCAACATCTCTGAACTCACTATCCAACAGACCTTAAGATTATTCAATAGAATAATATGAAATATGTTACCTCCTTCACACTATTCCAAATCTACACTCTCTGCTACACAAGATCACAAATCCATATCTCTATACTTCGCAAGTCTTCCTTCACCAATGAATTAGCTCTTTTCTTCACTTCATGCATAAATTCACATCACAAATATCATAATCTCATATCAATCCATATCACAACACATCATAACAAGGAAAAAATTCCTTCCTTTATACCACACTCAAATAATTACAAATGAGTCGGCATGCAAATACAAAATAATAATTTCAACACGCTACACCAAGAATTACATAAAACTATCGTCTTCCAAATGTAATAACTCTTCACTCATGTCACCTCAAATTTTTCATAGTGAACCACATCACTACCAATGTGTCTCAAACTTCCCTTTAATAGTGCAGAATTAGATTCAATCCTGATTAGAAGATATCCTCCAATTACCAAACATTGCTACTCAGGAACACTGCCAAAATACTGCTTCCACCAAAATGCTTATAAATTTCATGAATGAATGAATTTATTTTTGTTCTCTTAACCATAGGTTAATAATACACCAAATAATATACCATCAACTACACATAATCCCAAATGTAATATCCCACGTGCACAAAACAAAACTGTGCCTGCTACTCTACTAAACTCCAAAATATCACTGTGTTGACATCAATGACAATCATAGTCATGAATGCAACAACCACTGCTATAGAATGACTTCCAAACATCAAGCATTCATTCCTAACAATCTCCCCCATTGGCATTGATGGCAACATAGATGAAAAACATCCAATGTTTCAAAAATCCAATCACTGTTGCTCTTCATTAATCAAATCTTGCTTCATTTTCCTATTCAATCTCTCCAACAAATGTAGTTCCTCAATGTTCTAAATTTTTTTCATGATATTCTCCCCCATTGACATCATTGAAAAAAGTTCCATCACTATGTCAAATCAATAGCTCAATGTCAAAAGACACTATTCAGAAAATACATTCACAAGAGTCCTCATGACTCAGCTCAGATACACATACTCCCCCATAGAGGAAGTACCAACATCTAGTCTAGAAGAAAGATAAGTGCATAAACCAATGGATGGATGCAACCATCTGCATCTTTACTCAAAAGTAGGTTGGGGCATAACCCCAAGCATACCTCTTAGATACTCAAATGTATCCTTCAGCAAGGGCTTAGTAAATATGTCTGCTATCTGCTCCTTTGTGCTAATGTACTCTAATCTGACTTCTTTATCTACAACTTTCTCTCTTACAACATGATACTTGATCTCTATATGCTTAGTCTTAGAATGCAATACAAGATTCTTAGACATACTAACTATACTGGTATTGTTACAATGTATGACAATAGGCTCATCAAACTTAATTCCAATATCCTTCAGCATTTGCTTCATCCATATTATCTGATTACAATTGTTTTCTATTGCTACATATTCTACTTCTGCTATACTCTGTGAAATACAATTCTACTTCTTGCTCAACCAAGAAACCAATCTTCCTCCAAGAAAAAAGTCTCCACCACTGGTGCTTTTCTTATCATCAACGTTGCCTCCCCAATCTGCATCAGTATATGCACATAGGGTAAAATCATCAGAATTTTCATACCACAAACCATAGTCCATTGTACCTCTTAAATATCTCAGTATCCTCTTCACTGCTGCATAATGTGACTCTCTAGGTTCAGCTTGAAATCTTGCTACAATTCCAACTGAATGTGCTATATCAGGTCTAGTCTGTGTCAAGTACTGTAATCCACCAATCATGGATCTGTATTTCTTCTATTCAACTGCTGGTGTCTCATCTTTACTAGATAGTTTATGTCTTGTAACCATAGGTGTTCCAACTAGTTAACAATTCTCCATACCAAATCTTTTCAATAAACCATTCAAGTACTTTGCTTGACTTACAAAGATACCATCTTTATTTTGTGTTATCTGTAATCCCAAAAAGTATTTCATTTCTCCAATCATAGTCATTTCAAATTCTATCTTCATTTCATCAGCAAATTTGTCACTAGCTTCATCTTCTCCTCCAAAAATAATATCATCAACAAAAATAACTATAACTAACAATCCATTCTCAATTTCTTTTGTGTACAAGTTACTATCAGCTATTCCTTTTGTAAATCCCAATTTTATCAAATACTTATCCAATCTAGCATACCAAGTTCTAGGTGCTTGTTTTAATCCATACAATGATTTCTTTAGTTTACATACCATATCCCCTTCTTGAGTCAAAGGAAAACCTTCAGGTTGCTCAATGTAGACTTCTTCCAATTCTCCGTTCAGAAATGTTGACTTCACATCCATCTGATACACTTTGAATTTCCTAAATACTACATAAGCCAAAAACATTCTCACTACTTCAAGTCTTGCCACAGGGGCAAAATTTTCTTCATAGTCAATTCCTTCTTGTTGTGAATATCCATTACATACTAGTCTTGCTTTATTTCTTACTATTTCTCCTTGTTCATTCATCTTGTTTCTGAATACCCATTTAGTTCCAATTACATTCTTGTCTTTAGGTCTAGGGACCAATTCCCATGTCTTATTCTTCTCAATCTAATCTAATTCTTCTTTCATAGCTTTAATCCAATGTTCATCTTCACAAGCTTCATTAATAGACTTAGGTTCAATTTGAGAAATTAAACATAAGTGTACCTTATTTCTAGTCATAACTCCTCTGTCCAAACTTCCAATAACTTGCTCAATAGGATGACGTCTTGAAATGTACCTGTTAGGTGTCATAGTCATAGATCTTTCTTCAACTGTAGATCCTTCTCTAGATTCTTCTCTATTTTCTTCAACATGACTTTCATTCAACAATTCACTGTCAGTCTCAAAAAATTGTTCAGTAGATTCAATGTTAGGCTGTGGGTTAATTTCTTCATCAGATTCATAATCAAGCATTCTTTCCTGAATTTTAAACTTCTCATCAACTTTCACATTTGCACTTTCAACAATAGTCTTAGTTCTCTTATTGTAACATCTATAAGCTTTTCTTTTCAAAGAATATCCAAGAAAAATTCCTTCATCACTTCTAGGATCAAACTTTCCTATATCATCATTTCTCTTAATATAAAATTTTCTTCCAAAAATTCTAAAATACTTAACTGAGGGTGCATGTCCAAACCACAATTCATAAGGTGTCTTGTCTGTGTTAGCTCTGATTTGTACTCTATTCATTGTATATACTGTTGTATTCACTGCTTCTCTCCAAAATGTCTTTGCCAAATCATTCTCAAACAACATAGCTCTAGCTACTTCAGTCACTAAACTATTCCTTATTTCTACAATACCATTTTGTTCAGGTGTTCTAGGGGCTGAAAACTATCTCTTAATGCCATTCATTTCACAAAAGGTGTTAAACTCTTTAGAAGTAAATTCTCCTCTATCAGATCTCAAACATTTAATCCTCATTCCTAATTCATTCTCAACTTTGTTCTTAATTACCCTAAACTTATCAAATGCTTCAGATTTCTCTTTCAAAAATGCAATCCACATCATTCTTGTAAAATCATCAACAAGAATCATAAAATACCTTTCTCCATAGAATCCTCTAGTCCTAGTAGGACCGCTCAAGTCTGTATGAACAATCTCCAACTTCTTTGTAGATGTGAACTTCTTGCTAGGAAATGAACTCCTTTTCTGCTTAGCCATCACACATTCCTTGCAAATCATGTTAGTAGGCTTCATAATCTTAGGTAAATCTCTTACTGCAAGTGTAGAACTCACTTTCACAATATTATCAAAATTTATATGACAAAACCTTCTATGCCATAACCAACTGTCATCAATCTTAGTCATCAAACATGTCATCTCAATAGGGTTCAACTGAAATACATTACCTCTAGTTCTAGATCTTGTTCCAATCAAATTTCCATCTTTATCCTTAATCACACAAGTTTTCTCGGCAAACAAAACTTGATATCCCTTTTCAACTAACTGTCCAACACTCAATAGATTATGTTTCAATCCATCCACAAAGTAAACATCATCAGTGTTAGTCTTTCCATCAAGAGTAATAGATCCTATACCTTTAGTCAAACAAGGTGCATTGTTACCAACTCTAACAACTCCTCCATCATGATTGTTAAACTTTATGAACTTTCCTTTATCACTAATCATATGATGTGAACAACCACTATCTATAATCCAATCAGCTTTCTTTTCAACTTGGGAAACTAATGCTTTTTCTTCTTTAATATCAGATTCAGAGTTTTCTTCTTTGATAGCTACAAATCCTATGTCATCAAAGTTATCATTATCACTATCACTCAAATGTCTTTCAATTCTTGCTTCAATTTCTTCATCATTTGCATAATTACATTCTTTAGGTCTTCTATACTTAAAAATTTTTCTATACTTCATAACACTCTTAGGACACTTAGATGCAAAATGACCATATTCTTCACAAGTCCAACATTTAAAGATTTTCTTACCATCTGGTTCTCTTTTCACAAGTAAGGAAATACCTTCTTCAATATTCTTATCTTCTTCAGATTTGGATCTGCTACTACTGGCATAATCTCCACTCACACTTGTACTTCTTGACAAAGTAGGTCTGATGCTTAGAGCACTGAATGTTGTCTCCATTCTTGATAGTTCTCCTAATAATCTCAAATTCATCTCTACTGCTTCCAATCTTCCAAGAAGAGTCTCTCTTGAAAATTTCATTGTGCAAGGTATCACTTGTTCAATCATTTGTGTAGTCTACCTGAATACTGGTGTCAATGTTCTCAAAAATTTTCATATCACTTCATTCTCTAATTTTTCACCTCCACAAGACTGTATTCCTACAACAATTTCTGACATCCTACCAATATAGTTTCTGACAAATTCATCTTCCATCTTTCTTATGTCTTCAAATGCACAAATCCAATTATCTAACCTAGCTTTCTTTGCATGTTCATCACCTTCAAAAGTAGAATGTAAAGCTTTTCAAATATCATAAGCTTTAATTAAACTTTTTACCTAACTATATTCATTCTCTGAAAGTGCTGATAAAAGTGCTTCCCTTGCAAGTATATTACACATAGAGGTGTCTCTCTCATCATTAGAACAAGTCTCAAGTCTGTCTTCCTCAATGATAGTTCTATCATTCTTTGTAATCAACCAATAACCTAGTTCTAAACACAATAGATGTGTCTTCATCTTCTCTTTCTAGCTGTCAAAATTTACAACATCAAACTTAGGGATTTCTTTCCTGAAATTTTCCATAGATCTCCTTAAGTTGTTAAACTTATCTTTCAAGGACCTACCACTCTGATACCAATTGTTAGAATGTAAAGATCCCCAAGATAACTGAGAGGGGAGGTGAATCAGTTATCTGATAATTAAACCATTTATCAACTTTGATATTAAATTCAACAATATTAAACCATATAATCAATGTAGTAACCAACCACAAAAAGATAATCATACACAATGGTACAATAACACAAGATATGTTGACTAGGGAACCTCTTAATCAGACATTAAACCCTGATGGGAATGATGCCCACAAAAAGATGCACTAATATGAAAGTTCCTTGTGAGAGGATGGACCCTGTTAGGAGTCTTATGAAATACATTCAGTACATATGAATCCCTGTTAGGAGATTTTGAATCCCTGTTAAAAGATTCTAACCCGGTTAAGAGTTATGGAAGACTAAAGGACCCACTGCCCAAACAATTTCAAGGCAAGAACTCTGAACTCACTGTCCAATAGACCTTAAGATTATTCAATAGAATAATATGAAATATGTTACCTCCTTCACACTGTGCAAAATCCACACTCTTTTCTACACAAGATCACAAATCCAGATCTATGTACTTCACAAGTCTTTCTTCACCACTGAATTAGCTCTTTTCTTTACTTCATGCATAAATTCGCATCACAACTTTCATAATCTCATAAAAATCCATATCACAACACATCATAACAAGGAAAACATTCCTTCCTTTATACCACACTCAAATAATTACAAATGAGTCAGCATGCAAATACAAAATAATAATTTCAACATGCTACACAAAGAATTACATAAAACTGTCAGCTTCCAAATGTAATAACTCTTCACTCGTGTCACCTCAAAGTTTGTGCAGTGAACCACATCACTACCAATGTGTCTCAAACTTCCCTTTAACTACATAGAATCAGATCCCATCCCGATTAGAAGATATCCTCCGATTACCAAACATCGCTACTCAGGAACACTGCCAGAATACTGCTTCCACCAAAATGCTTATAACTTTCATGAATGAATGAATTTATTTTTGCACTCTTAACCATAGGTTAATAACACACCAAAGAATATACCATCAACTACACATAATCCCAACTACAATATCTCACATGTGCAAAACAAAACTGTGCCTGCTACTCTGCTAAACTCTAGAATATCACTGTGTTGACATCAATGACAATCATAGTCATGAATGCAACAACCACTGCTATAGAATGACTACCAAACATCAAGCATTCATTCCTAACATCTATTTTAGGCATCCCACTTTTTTGGCTACCCCTAAAAACTCAAGAATTTTGCATCCGAGTTAGGGAATCAATTATGGCCCTATTTGGAGAGTTTTTCCTTTCTAGGAGGTGGTGGTCATGAATACAGATTACTTGATTTCTTTTTATACCTCTCACTTTTGTGATTGAGGTTAGTTCTTCTTTCCCTCTTTCTTGGAGGTGAATGTTTGTAGCTCTAGAGAAGTAAGCTATATTTTTGGCTCCCTTCAATTCAGTTCATAGAAATTTTCCTTCTTATTCCTACAGCTTTGTGAGTTATTTTGGTGGATTTTATGTCATGTATTGTAATGAAAGTTAGTCCTTACTTGATATTTTGTTCATTTAGATGTTCACAAGCACTTTTATTTCCTAAAGTTTCAATCTATGTGCCTTTGAAAGTATTTGGGTTTGTGGAAGTCATTTTCCATTCTCATTTACATCCAGCACCTAGTTATTTCTACGGGAAAAATTAGATTAGGGAGAAGTTGTGATACTCAAGTTATGTTCTAAATCATATTATGAGTTTGTTTTTCAATTTTTGGATCTATCAAGGTTCGGTGAATCACCTAGTTTTAGTTTTAGCTTCATGCACTCTCTCTCCCTTTCCCTTCAAAGTTCAGTCAAGTTTCAGGTGATTAGAGGGGAATTCATCCCCTAATATTAAGTTCTACTCTTAGATAGGTTACCCACAGCCTAAGAGTAATCCCATGTTTCACAAGATTGCTAGGTGCTACACTTAGCCATACTCGGGTGCAATCCCTAGTGAAAATAGTGAAATACACTTTGAACTACTATCTGAATTAGTTCCAATGTATAGCACAAATACTTTACTTGGTCACATAGACCTTTTTCTAATGGCTCAACACTTCACACACTTTGCTCTGCTCTTACTAACAACCATGAACCACACCAAAGCAATCACAAAAGACTACCTATAAATATCTTTCCTCTAAATGATATAATAAAGTTAGCTTGTTAGAACAACCTTGAAATCATAGTAGAGAAATGATAACAAACTCCAATAATAATTCAGTCAGCTCTACTAAGCATGCAACACATTCTGGGACCTGTCCAATAAGATAATTGTAGATGTACGCTACACACTATTGGCTCTACCAAAACAACTGGATCTTTCTCCTCAAGATAAATTACTTCATGCACTCCTAACTAAACATCACTAACTCTTCTCTAAGCTTAAATCCAAGGGTGCATACCCAAGTGATAGGCACAACTCTAGAACCAATATAATCTTTGTTGGCTCTTCTGAACAACCATAGGAAACTGCTACTGGTGAATAGCGGCTACATAACTTCACTTGTGTTGATCATCAGACTGTGCATTCATGAATGTAACATTACTAACATGTTTTCAACATATATCCAAGTGCGTAAGGCTCCATTATAACTATATGGACAACCATACATAGAACACTTCCTATTACTCTATCAGGAACACTGTTGACACAAGCTATTGTATAACTATCTATACTAATAGTTAACCTCTACACCCATGATATCATGTATATATCATGTCCATGATACATATATTGAAAGCTTACTACATAAGACTTCCATGCATGCTACTTTCCATATGTTGTCATCAATGACAAACATACAGTCAGTACTGGCCTGCTGGCAAATCTCCAACACATTCATTATTTGGTATTGTGTATTCCATTTAAGTATGTCAATAATATTCAAGAAATAAGAAAATTCATTACGACTATAAAAAAATCAAGTTCTAGAAATGGACATTTTTGATATTGCTTTTCCATTACAATAATTGAGCATTCATCATTTGGTACTTCTTGGTGTATTCCGTTTAAGTTTTTCATATGTCATCTTTATGTGCATGTTCTTTATGTGTTTAGATTCTCTCCCTCACAATGGATATGCCAATAGGTAATTGATTTGAAAGAATAATGATTTAACAGTTAGAAGGTTCATTAATAGATTCCAGTCAATTCTTTGTAGAGGGCAGTCTATTTGGAGTACACTTAATTTGTCTATAATTTTGGAGTACATTGTCCTGTAGGTACAGTCAAAACACCAGCGTATTGATTTGAAAGTTTAGAATGTGATCTTTTCTTAGTGGTAACGTAGGAACATTTCAAGGCATTATTTTTACTTTTTTATGCAAGAACTTTATTGTTTTTGTTTTTTGTGATACCAAAGGAGTAACTAGTATTGAGTAGACAGTGACTGGGCAGATTGTTCCTAAAAAAAAATTACAAAACTAAACCAATAGCTTGTTAATTCACAAAAAAATTTTACAAAACTGAACCAATGGCATGTTTACAACAAAGAAATAGAATGATAATAATATGGTAAAAATTTTATTCTGTTTAATACACGCCAAAGGACCAGTCCCAACAATTCTTAAACATACTTTATCTGATATGATGAATTCTTAATAAAGGTTTAGTTGATTTTTATAACTACTAGCACAAAGGAAGATTTGACCTAGCCAAATCATCCTTGTACCACACAAACAAATATGAATAACTATGTCTACTCAAACCTTAATTGTTTAAGAATTCATCATATCAAATAACTTATGTTTAAGAATTGTTGGGAGTTCTATTAGACCTTTGTTGTAAACATGTCATTGGTTCAGTTTTGTAAATTTGTTATTTGTGTCAAATGCATTTAAATGGAACATTAAGCATAGTAATAATATGATTAATCTATTAGTAAAATAGAAAACCCTGAGGTAGGAGAATTTCATCTCATGAGGAAAGGAGGACCATTACCAACATCGTCACAAGAAAGTATATTTAAATCAAGATGTTTGGCCCAAGGCAAGGTATGTACTCTAATTATTGATTCAGGGGCACATAGCAATTTGGTTTTAGTTGATATGGTGTCTAAGTTGGGATTGGCATTAGTAGAATATCTTAATCCTTACAATGCCACTTGGGTAGACCGAGAGTTGAATGTGAAGGTTAGTCAGAGGGCTATTGTCAATTTTTCAATTGGAGCCATATCATGATCAGGTTTGGTGTGATGTCATATCTATGAATTGTGGGCATGTGATATTAGGTAGACCATGGAAATGTATGAGAAGGACAATTCATGATGGCTACTCTAATACATATATTGTTCACAAAGACAAAGATAAATTTTAGTTAATACCACTGACTTGCAGGGATAAAGACAAGAAAATAATGTGTTTTGGTGATACTATTCCTCTTCATAGGCAACAAAAAAGTTTAGGTGATAGAGGTTGGTATGGGCAGCAAGCATACAAAAAAGGATTGACTAGGACAATGTTGAACAGTCCTAGAAATGCAGACTTTGGGGATTTGAACTATGTTCAAATAGGTACAGTCAAGTGTCCTATTGAAGGGAAGCCAATAAACAATAATTATCAAGATAAATGCTAAAATGCTCTCAAATGCCTTTCTAAACTCAAATTGCAAGAGGTTTGATGCAATTCTCAAATATGTGGTTCTCTCATAATGAAGGAATTTGGTCTTCCTTTTATAGATTTTCCCAATGGTAGGGGATTTAGTTGTGTTTGATCATGGTTAAACCTTGGTTGAGTCATTGGTTCCATCCTTTGAAGACAATGAAAAGTTTGTGTCCTTAAAGCTTGGGACAAGTAGACAAGATCAATGGTCAAGATTCCTTTTCACTTTGAGTGAATGAGATTCAATTTGGCTTGATCCATGTGAATGTCTTTCCTTTAATCTCATTGGTTGAGATATTTTCCTCCCTTTTGTGGTTGTTGAGACTAATTGATTTTTATTAATTGATTAATTGATTTATTTTAGCCATGTACCCCTTGAATGGGTTGAATTTAATTTAATCCAAGACTATACAATTAATTAAATTAATTGTATTTTGATTTGATTGCACTTGATTAAAATGTTCTCAATTTTGATTAATCTTGAATTAGGATTTGATTTTCATTTTGATTGGCTAATTATGCATTATGACTCAATTGATTCAATTTTGTCCTTGATTTTCTTTGATTTATCATTAAATTATCTTTGTCCATTTTTAGGTGATTAAAAATGCCCCTCTTTGAGTTGACATGTGAAGCATGTCGATTCAAAGAATACTCTGATCTGGCTTGATTGATAGGTCTTGATTCAATGATGGTTGATCTCTTATGTTCATTTTTAATGTTTTTCCATGGTTGATCCTTTGATTTTTGATACAAGATTGATATAGATAATGATCAATATGAAACTCTCCTGATTAATGTGGTTTTCTGATGATTATTTTGATATGACGGTTGATTTGATGATTGATCCTGATATGATTCCTGATTTGATGATTGATATGAAACTCTCTTAATGTCCAACCTAATTTGATAATTATATCGATATGATGCCCCTTTCATTTGATTATGAAAATTTTTCTAATAAAATCTTTCTCTTTGATTCACTGATCAGTCCCTGACTCTTGATGATGTTACTGATGATGTTGATCTGATTATCTGATGGTATACCCCCTCAGAACTGAAACATATTGTTGTTTTTGATTTGATAGATTTGAATGATTGATTGATCAATATATTTTCATTTCTAAAAAACACTTATTATATGGCCCACTTCATGATTTTCCCCGATTAATGTGATAGGTTCATATAGGTCAAAGTCAATTATTCACCTCAAAATTAGGTCAATTTAGCATAAATAGGTTGAAAAATCTAGATTTACTATTCATTTTTACTTTTCTCTTTAGTGATTTTTCTCTGGTTCTCCTCTGCTTTCCAAGATGGTTTTGCCTATTCACAAGCATTGATTTGAGTGGTGTCAGAGATACGTGAGGCCACCAGACTATGGACCTCTGGTAAGTTATTTTTGAACCCCGGTATTGCATTTATTGCCCATTAATTAGCATTTATTACTATTAGAAATAGGAAATACTGAGAAGGGGGGGTGAATCAGTATTTCACAAACTTTTACTTTTTCCCACTTATGGATATAATAGATTACTTTAGTGCATACAAAGAATAAGAAACTAAATAGCATAAATAGCAGTAAATGTAAAGAACTCATAACACATGATATGTTCTCGAGGAAACCCTGGCCAAGGGAAAACCCCAGTGGGGATGGTACCCACAAAGATCCACTAATCAAATGATATCTTGTTAAGGATGTTGACCCTATTAGGAGCTAGTTACAATCATATAGTGTATCAATCCTAGTTAAGGGACTATAGGCCTTGTTAGAAGCCTCAACCCTGTTAGGAGTTGTAGATACAAAACTTGATTACCAGATGAGCCCACTGCCCAAACAAGTAATAAAAATGTTTACTGATTACAATAAGGTACTACTTACAACTTCGCATCAACAACTTTCATTTCTATCACAATATACAACTATCACAAATTACATTTCAAGTATGAATTTGAAGCATGTTTGGTCATTACAACCTCACATCTTTATACAAGGTACAAACATAATATCTTATGTCGGCTTGTACATCATAATCCAAGATTAAACATCTAGGATGTTGGCTCTTTATAATATTAAGTCATTATTTTGACAAGCAAAATAATCCCTTAATTCATTTACAAGTTCTGTCTTCAAAACTGCTATGTCGGCTATACTCTGTCATTGGTAAAACCTTCATAACTTTGTTCATACTATCCAAAACCTTTTGTGCACTGATATGGGGTATCCTTAGACATCATAGAGTCTATGTTCAATTGTGCAAACTCTGATCATGATCCAGTGAACGTCGCCAAAACAAACTGTCTCGGGTGCTCTGTCAAAATCACTATTTCATACTTAGACAATTTTAGTATGTGATCTTCCATACTTACTTTCTAGCTTATGCGATCTTCATAGGGAACATATGTTTCCATAATGACAACATCTATGTACTTGCCTCAGCCAAATTGCAAACAATCTCCCCCTTTGTCATTGGTGGCAACATATGAGAAAATTGGCTAAGTGTACAAGTCAAAATCTCAAACTTTGTATCAAAATTGTGGCCATAGAATATTATTCTTATATCTCCTCAAAATATACTTCATAATCTATACAACTTCATAATACTACATAGAACTACCCCTATGAGTATCCTTCCTCATTATATAGACAATTTTCTAAGTATCTCTCCCCCTTTGACAACAATGACAAAATAAAGGGCGGAAAGGGATATACAAAATTGTGTCAAAATGTTTACCTTACTATCTTATTGCAAAGCCAGTAGGCTTGCAACACAATCTACAAAATCTAACTTCCAAGCCTCAAAATCTTTCTCCCAAGTCTTCTCAATAGATTTTGCTACATTGAGTAAAGTACTTAATCCGTATGCTGAAATCTGACAGGCTTGAAGAGATTCAAAATTGAACTTCTGAAATGATGTCTTAGCAGCAAGACATTGTTCTAGCTACTCTTCTATAATAGTTAACTTGATTGAGACATTCTCTCTCAAGATGTTCATCCTGATAATCTTCATATTCTTTTCATCATTCAAAGACCCTATCTCATCATATAGTTTTCTAATTTTCTTTTCAACTGAACTTATCTTTACGTTAGGGCTGGATAATGTATTTGTCTCTGTTGTAATTGCATCTTGCTTCTCCTTTATCTTCTTTTCTTCCTCAATTGTTATATTCTCAGATTTTGTACACTGAATGTACAAACATTTTCCAATCTCAAGGTGTTTCCTTAAGTTCTTAATATGTATGTCAAGCCTGCCAATGTCATTCTTGATATTCAGACTAATGTTCTACAACATCTCAGCTTCATAAGCTCTCTGAGCCTTAACCTTAGCTATATCTGCCAAATTTTTAAACTCAACATCAAAAGAATTTATTACCATCTTTTCTCTTTCAAGTGGATCCGAATCAAATACTTTTGTAGATATTACACTTTGTAGTTTCTCAGTCATGTCCTTCAAACTACCTTCTAGATTCTTAACCTTTTTGTTCTTTCCAATTATCTTGTTTAAAGAGGTGATCAATTCTAATTGATCATCATCATCAACTTCCTTGCTCAAATCTTTAATCAATGTTCATATTCCTTTCTCCTTTCTAGTCTTAGGAGTAAGAATGATATCTTCTTGTGGTACAATAGGCATAGGGACCTCTATTTCCATTTGCTCTTATGCTTGTGAAGTCTCTATTTCAATATTCTTTTCTTACTCTCCCAAAGCCAAATTATCAACAATTCTATCCAAGTCATTGAACACTGCATCATCTGAATCTAGGGTGACTTTGGTTCCTTCAATATCCATTGACTATATGCCAATATTGATAGGTGAAGAAGAGGGTATTTCTTCAACTTCAACTTCTTCTACTGCTGCCTCTATTTGTGCTTGATCTATCCTCTGTTCCTCTGCTACAACTGATTGATCTTTTCCTGCTACCAAGTCTACTAGCACTTTCACTACTACCTATTCAGTTTCAGTTTTCACTAGCTCATATTTTCCTCCCATGATTTGTATTGTCCTCCTTTTGGTTCTCAAGAGAGTTCCAAGTGGCTTGAGGATCTGATTAAGATGATCATCATCTCTAATGTCACAAAATTGCCTTATAATATTTTCTCTCATTTTGGTATCTTCATCTTGTGCTCTCATCTTTCTGTTCACAAGTCTATTGTACAAATCTTCTAGTATCTTTCCATGAATAGTGTCAAATTTCTTGTCTATCAAAATCAAATGTGTAACCATTGCATTCTCTAGATTTAATCTATCAGAGGATCCATATAAATCATAGTATTTGTTCATCTTAGTAAAGTCTCCAGGCTACAATATGTCTTCATTAACTCTTTCTATCCTTGCTTTCCATGATTTCTTCTTTGTTCTTACTTCATCATTTTTCTTGGTGCTAAAGAAGAGGGTTTCTCTATGTGACTACGCGCTCCCTTCGAGCATGTGCCTGCGTATGGAATAGATGGATGGATAGATGTGCATAATCAATCCATAGATACGCTAGATGGATGTCACCCATACTCTTCTAAGGGAAGAGATCAACGTTAATTTCTTGCTCCTTCTCAAGTTCTTCAACCTTTACCTTAACTTGAATCGGTTCTACAAGGTTTGCACTAGATGCCAAAGGTGAGACTCATAGAACTTCACTTTGTCTGATTGCCTCTATAGTTTTCTTTGCAATATTATATTCTTGCTCACTCATACCAGCTTCTTTTAGAATTCTTTTTATTGTAGTCTCCACTCTCTTCTTTGATTTTTTCTCTTCCTTAAGTGTC
Organism: Chamaecyparis obtusa; assembly: GCA_027943335.1. Taxonomy (NCBI): domain Eukaryota; kingdom Viridiplantae; phylum Streptophyta; class Pinopsida; order Cupressales; family Cupressaceae; genus Chamaecyparis; species Chamaecyparis obtusa. The sequence continues at coordinate 2,488,858 of BSBK01001155.1, read as the reverse complement.
TTTGTTGAATCAAAGTTTTCATCATATGTTCCAAATCTGCTGCTATGAGCATCCACTTTACTTTTCAACAATCTACTAACATATCCTTCTATTTCAACTTCAGAGATTTCATAGCCAAGAGGGTCTATGAATTCATGTCTAGGTTCTACTGCTTCAATATAGGTGAAATCAGTATCAACCATAAAACAAATATCTTCCTTGTATTTCTCAACTAGGGATGGAGGAATCCTTGATCTATTCACCACAATGTTATGAAAAGTTTTCAATACAAGCTTCACACTATCATTAACCTTCTCATAAAGATGTTTCATGTAAACTTTATTGATTCTTTCCATAGTATTCTCATCATCATTCCAATCAATAGTGTAAGGAAATATTCTTAAAAAGTGGAAAAATATATAAGTGATCAGTGATGAAAATCTAAAGTGAGTGTGTTTAGCCTTCTTTATCTTCTCAAGGTTCTCAAACAATTGTATCCTCAAAATCTCACACAAGTCTACTGGTTTCTTCTCCACACACATCAAATGGGCAATGTGTACCATACCTATTGCCATATCATCTTCTCTAGAGATTCCATAGAATTTTGTTGTCAAAATCTTACATAGGTATCTTACATCATCTTGCTTGATTTTACTAATGACTATACCTCTGCCATTATATACTGAATCGGTGTTGTCAATCACAATATTTCTCATGTTTTTCTCATTAAGTGGAATTGCACCAACTTTTGATAGTCCAGTCACATCATGAATAAGGTCTGCAGTAATGTTTATGACTCTGTCTTCTAGCCAAAATTTACCATTATGTATCATGCTCAAAATGATCTTTGTACACTCCTCATCATCAAATTCATATTTCATAGAGTAGTTAATGATTTCATTGTTTTCTAGGTGCTCATAACCTTATTTTACTAACATATCTTTGTTGTACAATGTCTGATATTCTTCATTAAAATCACTCTCCCTTAGGGGTTCATATTTGCATCCAAGATAACTCTTAACATTCTCAATATGAAGAACTCCATCTGGTATGGATGACAAAGCTAAACTAGCATCTCTTTCCAAGGGTTCAACTAGATCTTTCTTTATTCTAGGTCTATTCTTATCCTTCATGTTATGAATAAATGACACATCCATGATTACAACTGATTTCAAATACTAATTTAAGATCTTCATCAGATAAATACCTCAGATTCACAAAAATTAGGGCTTTCGCTTGATCAGCACTTCAAACTTCTGCAAATCGCTTCCAAACTTCTTTCTTTGCTCTCCAAATCACTTCTAATTGCTTGATAATCACAATAACTTCGATTTCAATCTTTTAACACTTAACATTTACTTGATCTAACATTGCATTTAATTCTTTTGCTGCTAAAATGCCAAAAAGCTGATTCTATAAACCTGCAACCATAAATCTTTTTGTGACCTTGTAAAACCCAATATTTCTTTTTGTGCACTTAACCATAGCATTAGTATAACATAAAAAACCTTCATCTAACTGGGCAAAACTTAACTATTTCAAAATCTAATTCTACACTAATTCTAGGTTCCTAAAATACTAAAATTTACATAAATTAAGAACTTAAAGAAGGGTTAGGTAAAGATTCATTCTTACCATCAGATACATTACCTTCTTGATTACCTATAGTGCTGAATATACCTCCTTGATCTGTGCCTTTAATAAACTTTAATTCATCTTCATTGCTACAACATCCTTTCTCTTTTTTTCCTACATTCTCATTCCTTCTTGCATAGTTTCTAGGGTTAGGGTTATGATGATAACCTCCATTGTTCATTCTGCAAAATCTTGTTGTGTGTCCAATCTTATTACATATCTAACATATGATTCCATTTGTTCCATATCTAGGTGCTTGCTGATTGATTTGAGTCCTGCAATTTCTAGCAATGTGTCCAATTTTATTGCATCTATAACAAACTATTCCATTTCCTCTTTCCATGTCTTTAGTTGATCTTTGATCTGCATTGTTAGTATTTCTAGGCATTCTACTATTATAATTATTCTTAATAACTTTAGATCTTCTACATTCAATAGCTCTATGTCCAAAACCATGACAATTGTAACAATATCCATTAAGAGGTTTGAATTGATTACCTATACAATCTCTTTTCATATGACCAATTGTATTACAAGTAAAATATCTACCTTTGAATTCTCTTTGCATACCTTTGGGTGGTTCTTCTTGCCTTGGTGATTCTTCTTGCTTTGGTGGTTCTTCTTGCTTAGGAGCATCTTCAGATTTGTTCTCATCTAACTTCTTTTCTTTATTGCTTTCACATACATTTAGATTTGGTTTCTTGCTTTCACTAATTGTCTTCAATGTGCTGAATCCAAGACCAGTTTTGTCATAGAATGGTTTCCCATAAGATACTTCCTCATCAATATTCTCACTATTTGAATATAGTCTTTCAAGTTTTTGTTTAGATTGAGTCAATTCACCTTTCACTATCTTGTTGTATTTCTCAAGTTCATCATACTACAATTTGACTTTATCAAATTCAGATGTTACCTTGCCAAGTTTAGATTTCAAATCTTCATTCTCATTCTTCAAACTTTCATTCTTAGATCTTAGATTGTCATTTCCATCTTTCAAGGTAAGTTTCAGATTTTCTATCTTCAATTCATGTTTAAGGATCACATTTTCTTTCTCTAAATCATCACAATCTTCAATAAGAATTTTAGATTTCTTTTCAGATTTTAGATCTTCTATCTTACCTTTCAATTTGTCAATAAGATTCTTTGCATCATCATACCTTCTTTTCAGAGTGTTTCTTTCATTAGTAAGCATATCAATCTTCTCAAGAGCTTCTTCAAGATTCTTCTATAACTTATCCATATCCATAGAGATCTTACTCAAGCTACTAGGCTTTCCTTGAATGTTCCTTCTCCAAGTAACTAAGCTCTGATACAAATTGTTAGAAATAGGAAATACTGAGAGGGGTGGTTGAATTAGTATTTCACAAACTTTTACTTTTGCCCACTTATGGATATAACAGATTACTTTAGTGCATACAAAGCATAAGAAACTAAATAGCATACATAGCAGTAAATGTAAAGAACTCATAACACATGATATGTTCTCAAGGAAACCTTGGCCAAGGGAAAACCCTAGTGGGGATGGTGCCCAAAAAGATCCACTAATCAAAAGATATCTTGTTAAGGATGTTGACCCTATTAGGAGCCAGTTATAATCATATAGTGTATCAACCCTGGTTAAGGGACTATAGGCCTTGTTAGAAGCCTCAACCTTGTTAGGAGTTGTAGATACAAAACCTGATTACCAGATGATCCCATTGCCCAGAAAAGTAATACAAATGTTTACTAATTACAATAAGGTACTAGTTACAACTTCGCATCAACAACTTTCACTGCTATCACAATATACAACTATCACAAATTACATTTCAAGTATGAGTTCCAAGCATGTTCGGTCATTACAACCTCACATCTTTCTACAAGGTACAAACATAATATCTTCTATCAACTTGTACATCATAATCCAAGAGTAAACATCTAGGATGTCGGCTCTTAATAATATTAAGTCATTAATTTGACAAGCAAAATAATCCCTTAATTCATTTACAAGTTCTGTCTTCAAAACTGCTCTGTCGGCTATACTCTGTCATCGGTAAAACCTTCATAACTTTGTCTATACTATTCGAAACCTTTTGTGCACTGAGATGGGGTATCCTTAGACATCATAGAGTCTATGTTCAAATGCACAAACTTTTATCATGCTCCAGTGAACATCGCCAAAACAAACTATCTCTGGTGCTTTGTCAAAATCACTATTTCATACTTAGACAATTTTAGTTTGCGATCTTCCATACTTACTTTCCAGCTTATGCGATCTTCATAGGGAACATATGTTTCCATAATTACAACAGCTATGTACTTGCCTCAGCCAAATTGCCAACAATTGCATTTTCCAATTTTATCACTTCTTTGAAATAGTTAAATCATGCTTAGCAAATTTTTAATGTCGCCTAGGACTGTTAAATGTCGCATCCGTGACTTTTAGTGTCACTGACAAGTATTTTTCTCTCGCTTGACCAATTTTCATTATCACCTTTGATTAGAAAATTCACATGTAGACTTAGGTTTTAAAAACTAGATTTCATTACTTTTTACGCCTGGGAAACCCTAGCATTTTGATGTCACTAAGGAAGATTTTACTGTCGCATAGTTCAATTCTGTGTCACCTGTGAAAACATTTTCACCTAAGACAAATGTAATGTCACCTGACAAAAATTTTGTGTCGCCTAAGAGAAATGTCACCTGTGGTGATTAAAATCATGCCTGCAGCATTTTTCACAAATTTTTTACATGTACTTGACTTTTTTCATGAAAAATTTTATAAGTCAAGATGACCAATGGGAATGATATGATTAAGTCAGTTATGTTTGAACTAAATAATTGATTAGAATATCAATATAGTAATACCAATGAATTTGATTTGTCAATCTAATAAGATAGGTTGATGGTTTGATATTTTACTCTCAAGATCTAGAGATATAAAATAATGATTTTCCTTCCTCAAGATATAGAGTTAGGAATTTTGATGCGCTCGTGATAAGAAAATGGATAGTAGAATAACTTTTATTGACTTTAGATGTTCCTTGATATAATATGCTAATATGATTCTTTTGTTTTTGCCAAATAGGATCACTTGATGTATTGTATATCTGATCAGTTGTGTCATGGGTTATTGATCTTGGGTAGACACTTACTATGGCTGAGTACCATGATATAGAGCTTTGTGGTTTGATCTTCCTTCATGATCTTTCCTAGTTCTAGCTGAACTGTGGGTTACTGATAGCTGTGGTAGAGCATTGGCACTCTGATCACAATACTTTCCATCTTCCACATGGTAAGATGATGATCACGCCTGAGGACGTGTATCATTTAATACATATTCCTTGTCAAGGAGAGATTGTTTATTATGATTCTACTATCTATCGATGAGTGTTTGGGGACAATAATATTGATGATGATATGATCACATGGCCATAGTTTTCTTCTTTTCCCACATTGCCTATAGTTCTAGGTGCATTGATTGGTGGTCTACTTCTTCCCGACCGATGAGGTCGTATTTTTTCTATTGGTTGGGGTAGGTTCTTAGAGGATTTACTAGCACAGGCTCGACATTTTGATTGGGGTTCATGTGTGCTCACATAGTTATATCATGATCTCCATGAGGTTGTGTACAGAGAGAGTTCTTCATTATCTATCGATGCTATAGTACTACAATTATGGATTTGGGAGCATCTTCTGATTGCCAGGCCTATTTATGATAAGAGACGGCCTCATGGATTTCCATATGCTTTTCTCTATACTGGTATTGTGATTCAGCATCATTTAGGTCATTTAGATTATTGGTGTCAAGTTATAGATGATCTTGATCAGGTACAATGGCATCCCTACCTTTATTGTGATAGTTGGTGGGAGGATGATGATGAGTTGCCACATATGTTTGCTCCTTGTTAGATGATTGGCTAATCTAATACTATTATTGAGCAATTTTTTTTTGGTCGAGTATCTAGATAGTATGGTAGAGTACAAGACATGCCTTAGGGAAATACTTTATATGTGCAAGTATAGGCTGAGAGATCTTTATGGGGTCCTTGTATTGATTATCAGTTTGCTGTGAGTCAGATTGCTAGTATGTCTTACTAAAAATGGGAGATGTTGACAGGGATGGCTGATGTAGGGATGTCCCATGAGTATCGAGACTGGTGGTCTTGTAACAATTTTATTCATTTCACAGACCCAGCAGAGCCTATTCCTGTTCGACATGGTGGCGGTGGTGGTGGTAGACATCAGAGGCATCGAGGACATAGAGATCCTCTAGTTATTATAGGTAGAGGATGGTTAAGGGATGGACATGACTGAGGTAGAGCCAGAGATAGATAGGATGATGCAATCCAAGTAGTTCATCCTAGAGCAAGAGTCAGATAGGATAGAGTTCATAGACAACAGAGAGCTCAGAGATAGGCTCATGTTGATGTTGCTAGGTAGGTTCCTAGGGGTTTAGATCCTTTGGTGCAGTTACAGAGAGTTTCCTTGGCATAGTATGATGATGGTGCTCAAAAAATTCCTCCACCAGTTTAGTAGCCATAGGATCAGGGGCAGGGGTCACAGAATGCTCCCACTATTGGTTCTTTAGCCTGAGATGTGAAGTCGATGAGGATAGATATGTCCACTATTGCTGGGAAATTAGATTAGGTTGCTACCTTGATGTAGCAGTTTATGTCAGTGGTGGTTGTTCAAAGATAGAGTGGAGCAAGCACTTCTTAGGCTCCTCCTCCACAGGATGATAGAGATCTAGGCAGATCTGGTGCCACATGATCATGATTGATTGCTGATAGATTTATTCATCATTAATGTCCTCTATTCCACATTTCATGTTATTTGATTGATCATAACCTTTGATGTATCACTTTCATGACATTGTATCTTGATATACTGATGTATTGGATCATTTGATGAACCTTCTTTTGATGATATATGATGATCTATTCCTTCGTTCTCCTTGATGAGTTGATTTATGAGATTATGTTTATATGCAGCTATATGATTTTTGTGATGCATTTACTTTGATTATGCAATGAATGTAATGTATCTTATTTTTATGATATAGATAGATGTATGCAATGATGTATGGTTTTTATGATATGTTTTCTATTTTTCAATGTATGGATGCAAATTGTTTTATGATCATATGATTATGAATAATCCTATGTTTTTTATTTTTCAAATGTATGCAATTCTATCTTTAATTACATGTATGCAAATGATGTATGAGTTAATGATTATGTTTCTATTTTCTACCATATTTATGAATAATGATTAATGCTATGCATGGATGTAAAAGATAATCTCATTTTTGTTGTTTGGAATGAAATATCGTGATGTTTGAATTGAACCCCCTATTTCATTTTTCCCCTTGCAATTTAAGCTAAGAAAGGCAAACAAAACACATATATACAATGCACTTAATCTAATATGTATGCAGCTAACTATCATTATTCAAGATTTGGAGCTTATAATCATCATTGAGATTTTTGAAATCATGTTTTTAGTACAACCATCACTAGTTCAACTATGATGATATGAATAATTTTTGCCTCTTTATTTGCTTTCCCATCGGTCTCTTTGGTGCAACTATCACTGATTGAAACCAATCATGAGAGTATGAATACTGATTTTGTGAGATTCTATGTTGCAAGTGGATTTTGGTATTATGATATGGAAGATCAAAATAACCAAGGTATCCATTTGCGTAAACAAGCAAAAATCTCCATTTTATCCTATGTACAAGTCCTCAATGATTCTTTGATGATCACGTCCTTAGAAAAATAATACATGATTTAAAACTTTGATTTTAAGACAGTCATTCAGAAATCAAGAAAAATATCATCCTTTCATCATAGCTTGTCTAGTCTAAAACTTTCATCGATTCGCTAGAAAGAAATGATTTCATCAATTGAGTCAACACTTAGAAAATTTTTGCCATGTTTTTCAAATCCATAGTTCAAGTGTAGTTCCATCCATTTCGTACTTTGAATCTTGATAAAGGTAAGGTCATTGAAGTTCTTGGATCAAATTTTTCATTTTTAGGCTCAAATTGGATTGGGATGTAGATTTGATTAAGTGTTTCTCTTTCGAGTGTGATGAATTGATTCTCTAATTGAGTAAAGCTTGTTGATGAATCCTTGCTCCTTTTGAGTAGATTGCCCCCAGTTTGATATCGTTCATGGGACTTAGGACAATTTTTCAATTAAGTGACCAAAATATTGAGGTACTTGCAAATGCAACTGTGGGGTTTTATTATGCAATATATACAAATGCTGGTGAATGCAATATTGACAAGGTGACTTTCTAAGTATGCAACTAACTTGGACTTTCAATGGCACCTATTTACCAGGTTTTCACCAATTGAATGGATCAAGCTCTTTTTTCTATTTTTAAAGCTTTTTCTCTTTTTTTGCTACCAAGGTGCCTATTTGCTAGCTTTTCACCAAGGCACTTTTCTTCTTTTTCAATTTTTATTTTTTTTTCATTTTTAAAATTTTTTTTTTCATATCATCAAGGTGCCTATTTTCTAGGTTTTCACCAAGACAACATCTTTTTGAGGATCATATTTGAATGTTTTTGCTTTCTTCATGCTCAATTTTCCACTATTTTTTATCTTTTGTGCTTTCCAAATGTTTTTGGTATTTTAAGCTTTTCCAATGTTTTTGGTATTTTTAGGATCTCTTTTGAACTATGTACAATAAATATGATGCTCTTCATCTGATACTCTTTATACTCTTTCATCTTCTTCATGTATAGAACCTCTTGAGATGTATGCTATTTATAGGTTCTTGTAGTTCTTCACCATCACAATCTGCTAACTTGTATGTGCCAGTCCCAAAATCTTCAACAATGAGAAATGGTCCTAACTAGTTTGCTTCCCACTTTCCTTTCTTCTCCCTTTCTTCTTGGTTCTTGGGATTTTCTCACAAAACTAGGTCACCTATTTGGAATGTCCTTGGCTTGATGTGCTTATTGTAAGATCTTGACATTCTATTTTGGTACACCTTTAAGTGATCAAAGGCTTCTTTCTATTTTTCATCCAAGAGTTCTAGTTCTTGCAGCCTAGCAACCCTATGATAGGAATGAATGCTTGGTAGTCATTTCTATATCAGTTGTTGTTGCATTCATGACTATGATTGTCATTGATGTCAACACAGTGATCTTCTGGAGACTAGTAGAGTAGCAGATAGTGTTTTTGATTAGCGCACATGTTATATTGAAGATAATGATATGCAATGTTGAGGTTATATTCATTGATATGTTATATGTCTATGGTTAAGAGCACAAGTCAGTACGACATGTACCAAAATAGTTATAAGCATTTTGGTGGAAGCGGTATTCAAGCAGTGTTCCTGAGTAGCAATTTGTGGAAACAGATGATATCTCCTAATTAGGATAAAATATTGTTTTGCGCAATTAAAGGGATGTTAAAGACACATTGATAGTGATGTGGTTCACTGCACAAATTTTTTGGTCACACGAGTGAAGATTTATTACATTTGGAAGCTGATAGTTTTATGTAATTTTGATGTAGCATGTGGAAACTTTTATTTTGTAATTGTATGCCGACTCATTTGTAATTATTTGAGTGTGGTATAAAGGAAGGAATGTTTTATTGTGATATGTATGTAGTAATGGTAATGTGAAAGCAATGAGAGCATTGTATGGTTGAATGCGAATGTATGCATGAAGTGAAGAAGAGAGCCAATTCAGTTGTGAAGGAAGACATGCGAAGTACAGAGATCTGAAATTGTGATCTGGTGTAGCAGTGAGTGCGGTTTGGTATAGTGAGGAGGTAACATATTTCATATTATTATAATAAATAATCTTAAGGTCAGTTGGATAGTGTGTTCGGTGATCTTTCCATTGAAGTTGTTTGGGTAGTGGGTCCTTCTGTCTTCCATAACTCCTAACAGGGTTAGAATCTTTTAACAGGGATTCAAAATCTCCTAACAAGGATTTACATGTACTAAATGTATTTCATAAGACTCCTAACAAAGTCCATCCTTTCACAAGGAATATTCATATTAGTGCATCTTTTGTGGGCATCATTCCCACCGGTGTTTACTCTTTGATCAAGAGGTTCCCTAGTCAACATATCTTGTGTCATTGTGTTATTGTGTATGAATATCTTTCTATGGTTGGTAGTTATTTTTCTTACATGGTTAAATGTTGTTGAAGTTGATAAAAGTTATAATTATCAGATAACTAATTCACTCCCCCCCCCCTCTTAGTTATCTTGGTGGACTTTACTTTCTAACAATTGGTATTAGAGTAGCAGGTCCTTGAAAGAAAAGTTTAACAGATTAAGGAGATCCATGGTGAACTTCAGGAAAGAAAGCCCTAAATTTGATGGAGTAAATTTTGATAGCTGGAAAGAAAAGAAGACACATCTACTGTGTTTAGGACCAAGTTATTGGCTGATTACAAAGAATGAGAAGACTATCATTGAAGAAGATAATCTTGAAACAAGTTCTAAAGATGAGGTAGATCTATTCATGTGTAACATACTTGCAAGAGAAGCACTTTTGACAGCACTTCTGGAGAATGAGTACAGTCAAGTAAAAGATTTGAAAAAATCTCATGAAATTTGGAAAGCTTTACACTCTACTTTTGAAGGTGATGAACATGCAAAGAGAGCTAGATTAAATAATTGGATATGTGCATTTGAAGATATTAGAATGATGGAAGATGAATCTGTTAGAAGCTATATTGGTAGAATGTCAGAAATTGTTGCAGGGATAAAATCTTGTGGAGGATCAAAGATAGAAAATGAAGTGATATGGAAAATTCTAAGAACATTGACTCTTGTATTTAAGCACACAACACAAATGATTGAACAAGTTATACCTTGTACTACAAACTTTACAAGAGAGACTCTTCTTGGAAGATTGGAAGCAACAGAGATGAACTTGAGGTTATCAGGAGACTTACCTAGAGTGGAGATAGCATTCAGTACTCTTAGTGTGCGTTCTACTTTGTCAAGAAGTACCAGTGTGAATGGAGATTATGCCAAGAGCAAAAAATGTCAAAATGAAGAAGATAAGAAGATTGAAGAAGGTATTGCCTTGCTTGTGAAAAGAGAACCAGATGGCAAGAAAATTTTTAAATGTTGGACTTGTCAAGAATATGGTCATTTTGCATCTAAGTGTCCTAAAATAGTTAAGAAGTATAGAAACAATTTCAAACCTAGAAGATCTAAGGAATGTTATTATGCTAATGATGAAGATCTTGAAGCTAGTATACAAAGATCTTTGAGTGAAAGTGATACTGAAAATAATGATGAGATAGGATTTGTAGCAATTAAAGAAGAGAATCTTGAATCTGATCTTAAGGAGGAAAAAGCATTAGTTTCCCAAGTTGAAAAGAAAGTTGATTGGATTATAGAAAGTGGTTGTTCACATCATATGACTGGTGACATGAAGAAGTTCATAAAGTTTAACAATTATGATGGAGGAGTTGTTAGAGTTGGTAACAATGCACCTTGTTTGATTAAAGGTATAGGATCTATTACTCTTGATGGAAAGACTAATACTGATGATGTTTACTTTGTTGATGGATTGAAACATAATATTTTGAGTGTTGGACAGTTAGTTGATAAAGGATATCAAGTTTGGGTTACTAAGAAAACTTGTGTGATAAAGGATAAAGATGGAAATCTGATTGGAACTAGATCTAGAACCAGAGGTAATGTATTGCAGTTGAATCCTACTGAGATGACATGTTTAATTACTAAGATTGATGACAGTTGGTTATGGCATAGAAGATTTTGTCATATAAACTTTGATAACATTATGAAATTGAGTACTACACTTGCAGTAAGAGATTTGCCTAAGATTATGAAACCTACTAACATGATTTGCAAAGAATGTGTGATGGCTAAGCAAAAGAGAATTTCATTTCCTAGTAAGAAGTTCACATCAGTAGAGAAGTTGGAGATTGTTCATATAGACTTGAGCGGTCCTACCAAGACTAGAGGATTCTATGGAGAAAGGTATTTTATGATTCTTGTTGATGATTTTACAAGAATGATGTGGATTGCATTTTTGAAAGAAAAATATGAAGCATTTGATAAGTTTAAGATCATTAAGAATAAAGTTGAGAATGAATCTGGAATGAAGATTAAATGTTTAAGATCTGATAGAGGTGGTGAATTTACTTCTAGAGAGTTTAACACTTTTTGTGAAGTGAATGGTATTAAGAGACAATTTTTAGCCCCTAGAACACCTGAACAAAATGGTATTGTAGAAAGAAGAAACAAGACAGTGACTGAAGTAGTAAGAGCTATGTTATTTGAGAATGACTTGCCAAAGATATTCTGCAGAGAAGCAGTGAATACAGTAGTCTATACAATCAACAAAGTACAAATCAGAGCAGACACAAACAAGACACCCTATGAATTATGGTTTGGACATGCACCCTCAGTTAAGTATTTTAGAATTTTTGGAAGCAAATGTTATATAAAGAGAGATCATGACATTGGAAAGTTTGATCCTAGAAGTGATGAAGGAATTTTTCTTGGATATTCTTTAAAGAGAAAAGCATATAGATGTTACAATAAGAGAACTAAGACTATTGTTGAAAGCGCAAATGTTAGAGTTGATGAAAAGTTCAAAATTTAGGAAAGAATGCTTGATTATGAATCTAATGAAGAAGCTTATCCTCAGCCTAATACTGAAGCTATAGAATTATTCTATGAGACTGAAAGTGAATTGTTGAATGAGAATCCTACAGAAGAAACCAAAGAAGAATCTAGAGAAGAATCTATAGTTGAAACAAGATCTGTGACTATGACACTGAACAGGTATATATCAAGACATCATCCTATTAAACAAGTTATTGGAAGTTTGGACAGAGGAGGTATGACTAGAAATAAGGTACATTTATGTTTGATTTCTCAAATTGAACCTAAATCTACTAATGAAGCTTGTGAAGATGAAAATTGGATAAAAGCCATGAAAGAAGAACTAGATCAGATTGAGAAAAAGAAGACATGGGAATTGGTCCCTAGACCTAAAGACAAGAATGTGATTGGAACTAAATGGGTATTCAGAAACAAGATGAATGAACATGGAGAAGTAGTAAGAAAAAAAGAAAGATTGGTATGTGAGGGATATTCATAGAAAGAAGGAATTGACTATGAAGAAACTTTTGCACCAGTAGCAAGACTTGAAGAAGTAAGAATGTTTTTGGCTTATGCAGCTTTTAAGAAATTCAAAGTGTATCAGATGGATGTGAAATCCGCATTTCTGAATGGTGAATTGGAAGAAGAAGTCTACATTGAGCAGCCTAAAGGTTTTCCTTTGACTCAAGAAGGAGACATGGTATGTAAACTAAAGAAAGCATTATATGGACTAAAGAAAGCACCTAGAACTTGGTATGCTAGACTAGATAAGTATTTGTTAAAATTGGGATTTACAAAAGGAACAACTGATAGCAATCTATACACAAAAGAAATTGAAAATGGATTGTTGGTTGTAGTAATTTTCGTTGATGACATTATCTTTGGAGAAGAAGATGAAGCTAGTGACAAATTTGTTGATGAAATGAAGACTGAATTTGAAATGAGTATGATTAGTGAGATGAAATACTTTTTGGGATTACAAATAACATAGAGTAATGATGGTATCTTTATAAATCAGTCAAAATAATTGAATGATTTACTAAAAATATTTGGAATGGAGAATTGTAAACCAGTTGGAACACCTATGGTTATAGGACATAAACTATCTAGCAAAGATGAAACACCGATAGTTGAGTAGAAGAAATACAGATCCATGATTGGAAGATTACAGTACTTGACACACACTAGACCTGATATAGCACATTCAATTGGAATGGTAGCAAGATTTCAAGCAAAACCTAGAGAATCACATTATGCAGCAGTAAAGAGGATACTAAGATATTTAAGAGGCACAATGGATTATGGATTGTGGTATGAAAAATCTGATGATTTTACCCTATGTGCATATACAGATGTTGATTGGGGAGGCAGTGTTGATGATAAGAAAAGCACCAGTGGTGGAGAATTTTTTCTTGGAGGAAGATTAGTTTCTTGTCTAAGCAAGAAGCAGAATTGTATTTCACAGAGCATAGCAGAAGCTAAATATGTAGCATCAGCAAACAATTGTAACCAGATAATTTGGATGAAGCAGATGTTGAAGGATATTGGATTTAAGTTTGATGAGCCTATTGTCATACATTGCAACAACACCAGTATAGTTAGTATGTCTAAGAATCATGTATTACATTCTAAGACAAAGCATATAGAGATCAAGTATCATGTTGTAAGAGAGAAAGTTGCTGAAAAAGAAGTTAGACTTGAATACATAAGCACAAAGGAATAGATAGCAGACATATTTACAAAGCCTTTGCCTAAGGATACATTTGAGTATCTAAGAGGTATGCTTGGGGTTATGCCCTAGCCTACTCTTGAGTAATGATGTAGTTGGTTGCATCTGTCTAGTGGCATATGAGCCCTATCTTTCTTTTGGATTGGATGTTGGTACTTCCTTTATGAGGGAGTATGTGTATCTAAGCTAAGTCATAAGGACTCTTATGAATGTATTTTCTGAATAGTGTCTTTTGACATTGAGTTGTTGTTAACATAGTGATGAAATTTTTGTCATTGATGTCAATGGGGGAGAAGTGTACATGAAAAACCATTTGTACTATCTGAATATGTAAGCAAAGCAAGATTTGATTGATGAAGCAGACTTGAAGTATTTTCAGAGCAGCAGTGTTGCAGTATTGGATTTTTGGAACATTGGATGTTTTTCATCTATGTTGCCATCAATTCCAATGGGGGAGATTGTTAGGAATGAATTCTTGGTAGTCATTTCTATATCATTTGTTGTTGCATTCATGACTATGATTGTCATTGATGTCAACACAGTGATCTTCTGAAGACTAGCAGAGTAGCAAATAGTGTTTTTGATTAGCGCACATGTTATATTGAAGATAATGATATGCAATGTTGAGGTTATATTCATTGATATGTTATATGTCTATGGTTAATAGCACAAGTCAGTACAACATGTATCGAAATAGTTATAAGCATTTTGGTGGAAGCAGTATTCAGGCAGTGTTCCTGAGTAGTGGTTTGTGGAAACGGATGATATCTCCTAATCAGGATACAATATTGTTTTGCACAGTTAAAGCGATGTTAGAGACACATTAATAGTGATGTGGTTCACTATGCAAATTTTTTTGTCACATGAGTGAAGAGTTATTACATTTAGAAGCCGACAGTTTTATGTAATTTTGATGTAGCGTGTGGAAACTTTTATTTTGTAATTGTATGCTGACTCATTTGTAATTATTTGAGTGTGGTATAAAGGAAGGAATGTTTTATTGTGATATTTATGTAGTAATGGTAATGTGAAAGTAGTGACAGCATTGTATGGTTGAATGCAAATGTATGCATGAAGTGAAGAAGAGAGCCAATTCAGTTGTGAACGAAGACATGCAAAGTATAGAGATCTGAAATTGTGATCCAGTGTAGCAGTGAGTACAGTTTGGCATATTGAAGAGGTAAAATATTTCATATTATTCTACTGAATAATCTTAAGGTCAGTTGGATAGTGTGTTCAGTGATCTTGCCATTGAAGCTGTTTGG
Source organism: Chamaecyparis obtusa (assembly GCA_027943335.1). Classification (NCBI taxonomy): domain Eukaryota; kingdom Viridiplantae; phylum Streptophyta; class Pinopsida; order Cupressales; family Cupressaceae; genus Chamaecyparis; species Chamaecyparis obtusa. Next base: position 2,473,644 of record BSBK01001155.1, on the reverse strand, counting down.
GCAGTGGGTCCTTCTGTCTTCCATAACTCCTAAAGGGTTAGAATCTTTTAATAGGGATTCAAAATCTCCTAACAGGGATTTACATGTACTGAATGTATTTCATAAGACTCCTAACAGAGTCCATCCTTTCACAAGGAATATTCATATTAGTGCATCTTTTGTGGGCATCATTCCCACTGGGGTTTACTCTTTGATCAAGAGGTTCCCTAGTCAACATATCTTGTGTCATTGTGTATGAATATCTTTCTATGGTTGGTAATTATTTTTCTTACATGGTTAAATACTATTAAAGTTGATAAAAGTTATAATTATTAGATAACTGATTCACCCCCCCCCCCTTCTCAGTTATCTTGGTGGACTTTACTTTCTAACACCCTATAGTCTTCTTCATTGATCAAACCATGCATAGATATCCTTAAGGATGGAAGTTCTACCTCCAAAGGAAAAATTGCTTTCGTTCCAAAGACTAAGGAAAAGGGTGTAGCCCCTGTTGGCCACCTTATGCTTGTTCTATAAGCCCAAGTCAGGTTTATCTTGATATGCCAATCTCTACCATAATTATCCACCATTCTCTTCAATATTTTCAATATGTTTTTGTTTGTTACTTCGGCTTGTCCATTACACTAAGGGTAATAGATCTAAGATGAATGATGTATCATGTGAAATTTGGTGCATAATTCTGTTATGTCTTTGTTCTTGAAATGCCTTACAGTATCCATTATGATGGCATGAGGTATGCCATATCTAAAAATTATATGATTTAGAATAAACAAGGATATCTATTTTCCTGTTGCACTTGATAGGGGTATAGCTTCCACCCACTTAGTAAAGTATTATGTGGCTGTTATGATGAATTTATGCCCATTCAAAGATGGTGGATAAATCATTCCTATTAGATCTAGACCCCACTGATAGAATGGCCAAGGTGTGGTCATCAGATGAAGTTCTTGTGCTGGCACATGTAGCAAATTTCTATGGAATTGACACTTCTTACAAGTTTTTGCAAAGTTACATGAATCATTTTCCATGGTAGGCCAAAAATATCCTTTCCTAAGAAGTTTCTTAGCTAAAGATAATCCATTTGAGTGTGATCCACAAATTCCTTCGTGAATTTCTCATAAGGCTAAGTTTGATTCTTCCTCTTCTAAACACGTAAGGAGCATTCTGTCAAGACTTTTCTGATACAATGTTTTAGAAATTATAGTATATTTGGCAGCTTGTCTAATGAAGCTTTTCTTTTGGTTTCTAGTTTGGTTGATAGGAAGGGCTTGATCTTTTAAATAGGTGTAAGTTGGTCCATACCAAGGTGATTTGGTTGTATTAAGTAGGAAAATGGTATAAGGATGGGTTGGGTCATACGTGGGTTGAATCACTTCTTCTACCAAGAACTCATATCTAGCACTCTGATTAGGCATCTGAAAAAGTGAAGCCAAAGTTGCCATAGCATCCACTACCTTGTTCTTTTCCCTTGGCACTTGTTCAAATGTGATGATTATGAAATACTTGAGATTATCCACCATGGTTTTTTAAGGTACCAATTTGTCATCTTTTGTCTGATATTCTTCATTGACTCGATTTATGACTAATTATGAATCTCCATATACCTTTAATTATTTCATTTTCCATTATAATGCCAACTTGATTCCAATAACCAAGGCTTCATATTCTGCTATATTGTTTGTACATGGAAATAGCAATTTGTAAGATTTTTGGATAGTGGAGCCTTGAGGTGTGATTAGAAGTATGCCTACTCCTAATCCATGATGAGTGTATGAACCATCAAAATAAAGCTGCCATGTTTTTGCCTTGATATTCACAATCTCTGCATCTGGGAATTCAACTTGTATAGGATGATCATCATGAAGTGGTGCTTCTACTAATTGGTCTATAATGACTTTCCCTTTAATTTCTTTTGTCAACATATTCTATATCAAATTTGCTTAGTATCATCACCACTTTTCTAATCTTGCATTTAATGTTGTTTTTCTTAGTAGATACTTCAAAGGATCAATTTTAGCAATGAGCCTTATCATGGAATATTGTAGTCATTGCTCTTTGATAGGTTGCTCTGGCATTTTTCAAGCCAAAAGGCATGACATTCCAACAAAATGTGCCCCATGCACATGTAAAGGCAATTTTATCTTGGTCTTTTGGTGCTATCTTGATCTGATTATAGCCACTAAATCTATCCATAAGTGAAAACATGGAGTGTCCCGCTATTAAGTCTACAATTGCATCAATGCTTGGTAATGGGAAGTCATCTTTAGGACATGCCAAGTTTAAGTCCCTAAAATCCATGCAAATTCTAATAGACTTATCCACTTTTGATACTGGCACTATATTGGAGATCCATTTTGCATAATCCATGGCTCTTATAAACCCCACCTTTAATAGCTTCTCTAACTCTACTTTGACAAGTAGGGCTATATGAGGGTGCATTTTCCTTAGTTTTTTCTTGACAGGTTTAGCTCCTTCCTTTATATTGAGATGGTGCATTATCAAGTTTGGGTCTAAACCTGACATGTCATCATAAGACCATGTGAAGTTAACTTGCTTTTCCTTAAAGAACTTTCTGAATTCTGTTCTTTCTTCGCTGGATAAGGATGATGCTAAGTGGATGATCTTCGGCTCTATTTTTTATCCAATGTTTATCTTTTCTATTGGCTCGATTAGAATTGGAGACCTTTCTTCATAGTGGTCTGGTAGAACATCCAAACTCCCTTCCAAAGGTGCCTCGCTTGGGTTTTCACCTTTAGAAACATCCTTTATTTCTTTATTTCTTTATTTTTTTTTAGATCTAATGTTGCCACAAAGTGGTTTTCAACACTCAATTCTTTTCCTTTTATTATTTTTTTCATTTTTTCATTTTTTCTCAAATTAAGAGTTTGGATGCTCCCTTTGATCATTTCTTCTTGATATTCCTTGGTAGAAGAAGGTTCAACTACGTTGAGGTATTGGGACACCATGTTTTCATTCAAGAAAGTTAGCAAGGTAGTGGGTTCAATGGCATTCCATTCAATTAGATCCAGCTGAATGAGAATTAATGGGTCAACACTTGGGTTTGTCTTAATTGGGTTTAAAGTGTATATATCATTATTGGAAGGTTCATACATTAGATCTTGAAGATCTCAGACATGGGCTTCCTCTAAATGCTCTAAAGAAGAAGGATCAAAATCCTCCTCACTAGACTCCACTATGATTTCTGTTGGATAAAACTCATGTAGATTAAACCTAGCATTCTATTCTTCCATAGTAGGTCTCCATGAAGGAACATATGGCTCACCTACCCATTGATTTATTTTAATTTCTATGGTTGGCACATCATTTGGACCCTCTTGACTAGAACTAGATGCTTGATTTGAAATTGATTCGGCCATTAGTCCTTTATTTTTGGTAGAGGTATAGGTATGGATAACATCAATGCCCTTATCATGACATGACTCATTTGACAAGGTATCCCATTCCCATTCATTAGAATCCTCATCACTATGAGATTCTAATTGTAGTATTTGATAATATAATTCAGGATAATTTTTTTGTGTATATCCTTCTTCAAGATATCCTAAACCTATTTTCTTCTTCGAATCTTGCCATGTGGATTTTAGGGGTTCAATTAGCCCTTCATTTCTTGTGCTCAAAGGTCCTTGACCTTTATAACCCATCTTTTGCATGATTTCAAACCCTTTACCATATTGATGTGTAGGAATGGTTATATTTTGGATGTGCTTGACGTGAGCACTTGATTCTTCATCTTTGTATAACCAATTTAGAATTTCATTATCCTCTTCACTTATGGTGGATGATGTACTTGCCCTCACAAATTTTTCATCATATCTATGAGGTAGACTTGGAGGTTTTCCAAAGGACTTCAGTGATAAGGGTAGATCCATCATAGATAAGGAGTATTCACCTACTCCTTGTTGTTTGATCTTGCATTGCTTATCAAAGTTTTTCATCATTTGGTCCATCTTTTGATAATGTGCTTCTTTAGTATACACTTGGATGGCATCTTTTGATAAGGATTCCTCTTTTGATTCTTCAATAATATTATTCTCATTAACCTTCTCTTTTCCTTTAGTTGATGTAGTTTGGTTAATGAGTTTTGGTGTGTCTTTAACAACAATTTCTTCTTCCATTTTTCCTTTTCCTTTCAACAAAGGAATATCCTTAGAACTTTGGCCTTGTTCCATTTGATTTGATGTAGACCCCTCAGCATTGTGTGGAACCAATGAGTCATTAATAGGTTTGACATTATTACAATATTGAAATGGATTGAGATCTCCACTTACCATTATCTCTTGCCCTTGATATGGGAATTTTAGGCATTGATGATAAGTTGAAGGAACAACTTGCATTTCATAGATCGATGGCCTTCCTAACAAAATATTGTAAGTCAAATTCAAGTCCAACACTTGACATATGGTCTCTTTTTGCATGGGACCAACTCTTATGGGAAAGACTATGACTCCTCTTGACGCTCTTTCTTCATCATTGTAGGATTTTATGGTTATCTTTTTCTTTGGGTCAATAGCCTCCTCAGAAAATCCTAAGGCTTTCACCAAGCTAAGGGTACAAATATTTAGGCCAGCACCTCCATCTATAAGAACTATTTTCACCCTATGTTTGTGGATCAACACTTCTATATGTAAGGGCAAATTTTGGGGATGATTAAGAGACATATCATCTTGTTCAGAAAATGATAGGCAATGAGGTGCAATTAGGTTCCCTACCATGTTTTGGAATTTGTATACCTCCAAATTTAGAGGCACATTTGTTTCCAACAAGGCTTTTTCCAAGATATCCTTATGGATTGGTGATAGTTTGAGCAGCTCAAGAATAGAGATTTGAGTGGGAGTTCTTTGCAATTGGTCAACCAAGTTTTATTGTTTTGATGATGATGTGGAATCTTGGTTTGACAACACAATTTTTGGAGCATTATTAGGCATGACAATTTTTGAGGCTTGCCCCCTAGTGACCACATTTTCTTATTCTTCTCTTGATTTTCCTTTTACTATGACAACATTTATGCTTTGGTCCTCTTCCCTTAGGGTATTTATTGTGTTATCATAAGTGTGGGTAAAGTTCACTTTCTCATTACCCTTCTTTTGATTTTGATTCACATTGGATGACTCACCCTTTTCATGATTCAAAAAAGGGTTCTTATAGGCCGTATGGTCCTTATTGTTTTGAGGTCCTTTGATTTTAATGGTCCCATTATCAATTAGATCTTGCACTAAGTGCTTCAATCTCATGCATTCATTGGTTGGATGACCTCTATTTCGATGGTATTCACAATGATGAGATTCATTCCACCAATGTGGCTTGACTTGAGGTTCATAACTTAAGATGTCAGGTAATGTGATAACTTGATTGGCAAGCAAGGTCTTTAGTACATTCTCAAAAGGTTCACCTAAGTAGGTGAATTTCTTTTTAGTATAGTTGGGGTAAGGTTTTGACTTATCCCAAGTCTTATTGTTGGAAGTGTTAGAATTGTTGTTGTTAGAATTGTTGGAATTATTAGCATTATATGAAGCTTTGTTTGCTTGATTTACATTGTTTGAAGAATTCGCTCCATATGGTAGAATAAAAGGGGTAGACTTGAAGTTGTGTGACTCCACAACCCCATCATTCACAAGATTTTTATTGTTATTTTTACTCCATGATTTTGATTTATCACTGTGATTGTTGGATCCTTGATTATTAAAATACTTAAGGACATAATTATTGTTGTTGTTGTTGTTGTTGTTGGACTTATTGTCTTTAAATAATTTAATCTCACCCCTTTTGACCAAAACATCTTCAATCTTAACTCCATTTTCAATAAGTTTTTCAAATGTTGGAGGACATTGAAGTTTTAATTGATAGTTCATTTCCGCGGTCAAGTTATTGGTGAAGATCTCCATCTTCTCTTTCTCGGGGATAGTTCATGGATACCTTGCGAAAATGGTCCTCCACCTTTGTAAGAATCCTAAGAAGGCCTCTCCATCTTTTTTCTTGGTATCTCATAACTTGAGCATCATGATCTCATGCTCAATGTTGTAAGAGTAATGGGTTACAAACTTTGAATCCAACTCCTCAAAGGTCTTTATTCCTTGGGGTAGTTTTGAAAACCACTCCATTATGGGTCCTCCTAAGCTTCTAGGAAAGAGTCTCCTTAGGTACATATCATTATGCATGAACTCTATACTTAGGGCACAAAACTCTCTTAAATGATCCTGGGGGTCCGTTTTACCCATGTATTTATCGTATTTAGGAAAAATAGTGTTGAAAGGAAATGATACCATAACTAGGCTTTTGTCAAAAGGAAAAGGACACAAATCTTCAATGGAGAAGGCCTTAGGTTCAGCTTCCTTCTTTAGGGTATCTATTTTTTCTTGGAAGGCCTTAATTTTCCTAGTCATAGTGCTCATTGGATCATCTTGCTGCTGGTCCTTCCTAAGTTGGTCAATATCAAAGTCATGAGGAAGCTTCACTCCCTTTTGTGATAGGTTTAAGAAAAAGTTCTCCTTATCCCTATTTATCAATTTCTCCATAACCTCTAGGAAATCTAGGTCTCGGGAAACCTTATCAACTCTTTCTTTAAGTGACTCAATAGGATTTTGGTTGGCATTGTTGGTATTTTGTTTATTTCCTTGCTGAAAATTGTGATATGCTGAATTTGTATCCATCTCGCCAAGTTTTGATTTGAATAAATTTGGAAAAAGGTCTTCTTGGTTATGACCTTGAAACACACTTTGGTACTCAATCTCTTGCCCTTCATTTGCAACAAGAGTGCTATCACCTTGTAATGATACCCTATACATTTGGGACCGCGTGGAAACTGGCATCCAACAAGGGTTCATTTTAGAATGATCCTTGATATGAGAGTTGTTGATTTTATTATTGAAGAGATTTAAAAATATAAGATGATTTTCAATGGATATCTCTCACTTGTTTATGTATTTCAAACACAACAACCACACATTCACTTGTCTGTTTTTACCCTCTTAAACATAAAATGTTTGATTTGTAGAACGTTGTCACGGGTTTTTCACAAGAAGACACTTCAAGCACCTACCATAGCACAAAATTTGGTTCATAAACATGGCTCTACAAGATGGTCTTTGCTACCTTATCAAGGTTTTATTGTGGATTCCATTCAAAATGGACTTTAATCTTTCATTCCCCAAGTATGTTAAGGGGTTTCCCACACACACCAAAGTATGATTTTGCACAATCCGTGAGTACTACTAGAGGAAATTAAAAAAATTTAAGACCCTTTTGTCATACACCCCATTAAGGATGCATGTGTTTTATTTTATAGTGGGTTGGAATCTCGTGGCAAAAGCAAGCGTGTCCCACTTTGGGCTGTCCCTCTCACCGGCCTTGTTAAGGAAAACTCGAGAGGTGAGCCCACTAAAGTTCTAGCATGTTCATTTTGAAAGTAAGGAAAATGGAATTGAGGTTAAGCTTTTGGGAATTTGATTCACCAAGAAGGTGAAGAGCATATCCCTAACTTTCCCTTTAGTTCCCAAACACAATTAACAAGGTTCAATTGATTTCACCCACTAACTATAGGGATTTGAGTATTTCTACTCTCTTCCACAAACAAGGGGCTTTGATTTATGTGTTTGATTCTTTAATCCTTCTTAATTACTAGATTTTAAATGCACCAAATGCCACAAGCTAAGGGAAAATATTGACTAGTTTAGGCTTACCTCTTTCTTTGTAGCTAACCGAAGTTAGGGGCATTTTTGAGTGATTTCATTATTTTCATCTTACCTTGGCAATAGCTCCTTCCAAGTGTGTTTGTCCTCCAACAAGTTAGTCAACACTAACAATCACAATGAGGGGAAACCAAAATTGAAATTGACAAAGAAAATATATATGTACTGAATTTTGAGCACCTTATTTGCAAATTTTCAAACAAAAACTTGAACTAAGGATTAAAGATCCAATTAAGAGAGACAAATTTCTTTTTATAACCTTCAATAACAGTAAGGTATTTTTGATATACCTGATTGTCCTCCTCTTGTGTTGACTCAAGAACAGCCTTGATATGTGCTATGTTTTCCTTCTTTATCTTCTTAGCTAGTGCCTTCCCTTCTTGATTAAACCTACTTTCTGGCTTCTAAACTTTTTGATGCTAGGCATGACTTTTTCTATAAAGTGCTTCATAAAGCTCGATCATAGGTGACAACAAATTATCGAAAGGTGACACTTCTCAGCTAGTAGGTGTGACTTGTTGAGGCAAAGGTAGTATAGCTTTATCGCATAGGTGTGATCATTTTGATTGTAAGCGACAAGAAAGAATTTAAGACAGAATAGAAGTTATCGACCAAGTGCAAATGTCTAGCAAATAAGCATTAACATAGAGATTGTAAGCATCATTCGAATGACTATAGGTGTGATTGAATTGACTGTAAATGTCATTTCACCTATTTCCTACAAAATATTCATAGAAAATAGCAAATACAAGCATACAAAATATGATCCAAATGATGAAATTAATAAAATGAGGCTTGGAGCCCCACGGTGGGTGCCATTTTGTATACTAATAAAAGTATCTCCATAGAATTAGGGTTAATCATCAACAATAAATGAAATAGTAACTAAATTAAACCACAATAGAGCAACTATTTAGCTAAATCAATGACTAATTGAGCATCCTATGGTTCTCTAACTAAGAATGTTAATGCAAAGCTCTTAGCAAGCTCTCATTAATGATTGTCCTAGAATGAGAATGATAAAGATGAACAATGCTAAAGCTAACAATTATCAAGATAAATGCTAAAATGCTCTCAAATGCCTTTCTAAACTCAAATTGCAAGAGGTTTGATGCAATTCTCAAATATGTGGTTCTCTCATAATGAAGGAATTTGGTCTTCCTTTTATAGATTTTCCCGATGGTAGGGGGTGTAGTTGTGTTTGATCATGGTTAAACCTTGGTTGAGTCCTTCGTTCCACCCTTTCAAGACAATCCAAATTTTGTGTCCTTAAAGCTTGGGACAAGTAGACAAGATCAATGGTCAAGATTCCTTTTCACTTTGAGTGAATGAGATTCAATTTGGCTTGATCCATGTGAATGTCTTTCCTTTAATCTCATTGGTTGATTGATTTTCCTCCCTTTTGTGGTTGTTGAGACTAATTGATTTTTATTAATTGATTTATTTTAGCCATGTACCCCTTGAATGGGTTGAATTTAATTTAATCCAAGACTATACAATTAATTAAATTAATTGTATTTTGATTTGATTGCACTTGATTAAAATGTTCTCAATTTTGATTAATCTTGAATTAGGATTTGATTTTCATTTTGATTGGCTAATTATGCATTGTGACTCAATTGATTCAATTTTGTCCTTGATTTTCTTTTATTTATCATTATCAGGGTTCCAAAATATCTCTTAAGTGCTTATAAACTCTAATGCAATTTAAAATAGACCCACAACGAGTATTTTATATCCTCTCTCAACGTGTTCCATAAGGATTCTAATGCATTTGATCACAATCTCACCATGACTCATAATCCACAATGATCTAATATGTTAAAATTTCACTCCAATAGCCATTCCTATTCCTGTACCCTTTGCTACATCCCATACCTATGGTTCATGAAGCAATATGCCGCTAAACTAAGCACTTGGTGGGAATCAAATCAGTGACCACTAGATGGGAAATAAGCATTTTGGGCCCATAAACATAGTTCAAATATATAGCCGAATACAATAAAACTGCAAGAACTGACTTACCTGTTGAACACACAGTGGGAAAGTAGACCTCCATTGCCAAAATTCCAACATTATTTGGATGTGAATCTATTTTCTTCTAGCAGGGATAAAGACAAGATAATAATGTGTTTTGGTGATACAATTCCTCTTCATAAGAAAGGAAACATTACAAGTGATACAAGTTGGTATGGGAAGCAAGCATACAAATATGGATTGACTAGGACAATGCTGAATAGTCCTAGAAATGCAAACTTTTGGGATTTGAACTATGTTCAAATAGGTACAGTCAAGTGTCCTATTGAAGGGCAGCTAGTAAACAACCATCTTTAGGTAAAGTGATACCTATGCTAAAACTGAGAAGTTCACCTCTTACCCCTCACTTATAGTTGTTCCTTTAAGGGAAGATTGTAGGGCCCAAATCATAGCCTTCAATTATATGTACTAAGTGTTACAATGGAAATATAGGTCTACAGGAGATTCTCAATATTGAGTAGGGGTTTAATGAGTGGAAAAAGAAGATAGAGATCTTCAAGGAAAGTGTATCAGACATGAATCAAGCACAAAGAGAAGATAGAAAATACTATAACCATCATAGTCTTCCAGAGTCAACAACATCAATGATAAAGGGAAAATAAGTGGACAGTGTTTGCATGAACAAAGGCCCTAAATCATCAAATTTAAATGACAGTCATGATGTTAAAGGACAACTAAGAGAAATTAATATGACAATCCAAGTGCTTATGATATAGACCTTTTATCTAAAGACATATCAATTCTAACTGAAGAGATTAGAGGGTGACGGTTTTTTATTAATGATAGAGATATAGAAATAAAGTAGTCCTTTTGGAATGGTGACTATGAGGATGAATAATAGCGGCTGTAAGTCATGAAAATATGATAGTGGTTTTAGAGATTACTAGAAAGGTTCAATTTTGAATCACAGTAAGGAAAGATTGATAGACACACAGACAATGAAAGGAAGAGTTCTTAGGCACAGTTGAGTCAAAGACTATAAAATGGTTGATATGATGATCTCAATTGAATAGACAAAGAAATGTAAAAGGACCTACAGGATAGTCATACAACACATGAAAACTATAGCAGACAAGGTGAAAGGAACATGAATGTGACACTCCTCTCAAGGGTGTATCATGAAAGACATAACCTTTTATACTTCTTAATGTGATAGTTTCAAAAAGTACAGTTCTATTCAGTCACAAGACCGAGTGTTTCATGATAGTCTTCTATAGATAGTATGATGTCCCCATCTTTAACCTAGTAACATAAGAGCAACAAAACACATGTGGTCAAGGGGTGGCAAACCTTGAGCACCTCAAGATAGTTAGGAGATAGTGGAAAATTGTACATAGCAAGTAAGAGTTCAAGTAGATAGTTTTCATATTCTTTCCACAAATAGTTAATAAGCATCAAATGTATCAAGGAAAATCGTGAATTCTCTCAATAAGATAATTTTCCTATTTAGCATCAAGGATCACATCAAAGAAATGCAATATGAGAATGTGTTATGATTGAGGATGATAGATATCGAGTATCTCCATCAATCACTACCAAGATCACATGTTATCAAGAATGACAATCTTGTGGACAACCACCTTATCAATAAGGCATTTGATGATCACCTTGAAAACATGCTAAAGAATCTTTAGGACATAGTTGCAGAAGAGCAGGGTACTTTCACAAGGAAAGGCATAGGGTAATGGCAAAGAGTTTTATTTTCAATGTTTAGAAGTGCATTTACCCGTGAGTCAGTCACCTCATACTTTTGAATATCAGTAAGTATTTAGCATTAAGGAAGACTACTACAGAAGTGGATAGAGGTGTAGGTCACTTCCAAGTTATTTGATGCAGCGAAGGAGATCTAGTCAAGATATTGGGACAGAGAGAAGGGATGCTTTTGACGGCGTGCATGAGAGATCCATGATCGATCTCATGAACTTGGATGATGTTGTAGTCAATTCTTATCTCATCATGAAAGCACTTCGATAAGGATGCAGATGGTTCTATTTATACTCCTCTGTTCTTGTGTTTTTTCACAATACAATGGAAAATCACCTAGGCATAACATGTTGATGTAGCAAGGTGGAAGCATTGCTGGAAACACTGGAGGAGAAAATATAGAGGGTTTTTAGCAATGCGAAGGAGAAGGAGCATGTGACTATGGTGTCAATCATGGGGGTGACTTCTGGTCTGGTGGCCATGTCCATGATGGCATTCTGGTGGCAAATTTTTTCCAGTCAATCATACAGATTTTTGAGCACCCTCTGCATGGTATGGGGCTGGCCCGTAGAATCGTGGTAGATGAAATATACCTAGAGGTGGTGGAGGAAATGGACAACATCAATACCCAACTAACAAGAAATGGTTTATTGGGTTTCTTTGCATTGGAAGCTGAAGGAAAGAAGACATTAATGAAGAAGGCATGGTCAGCCTTCAAAGCAGGTGTTAAGGAATACAATCAGGTGAAGTTTTGAGCCTTTCTCAAAGCAAACAAAAAGCTCTTTCCAGAGGAGATAGGAGCAAGATTGGTAGAAATTGGTCAGGGAATAATGTATTTATTCCACTAATCACTTTTGGTTGTAATTTGGAGGTTCTTCCTCATATGTAATCTTTATTTTCAATGAATACAAAGAGGGTACTGGTGTTGGATATTGCTAATGCATGGGTAGTTATTGAGACATTTAATGTGTTTAATTACTATGTTACTAAATGGGCACTCATACTATTGCCATTTGTGTTTTGTCACTGATGCCAACATATGCTTCTATGAAGGAACCAGACTGGTAATCAAAATGTACAGACACTATATGGATGCTTCAAATGCTACGAAGCTGGTTGAGAGTTTAGGTGGATGTTGTGATCTTATATCTATGATTGCATCATTAAGTGTTGCATATTAAGAGAGTTACAGCTATTTTGGTAAAGACTGGTCACTAGATCATGACAATGAGAATTGATAGAGTTAGTCTCTGAGATTTTGAATATATCTTTCAAATGGATTGGATTCAAGGTATGCAAACATGAAGGATGATGGAAGAGGTACTGATGGATGCTCATTAGTTAGCGCAAGGTACAAAGTGATTTATGATGTCACCTATGGCGTGTACTCTGGCAATGGCTTAATCTGAAGCTGACTAAGTTAATAAAGTGTGTGTTTTGTTTGGCAAGCATAAATCAAGGATGTCAATCCCTAATTGTTGTACTGTAATCATTGTAAAACTGTTATAGATATCATGTGTATCCTAGCAAGGGTTTATGTAATTTTTTGTGATTACGAAAGCCTTATGGGCTGACCTGATCTTGGTAATTTGTAATAAGGTATAAATGAAAGGTCTTTTCTTTGGAAAAGACATGGATGTAATATATGTGAAATAAGGAGGTTGTGAAGGTTGTGAACTTGTGTCTGTTGTATGTAGAGAAGAGGATTACTGGTGGACTTCATTGGAACGGATCAAGAAAAGACAATTGCTAGTAAATAGTTCAAAGACTGTGTATTTCTTCATATACACCTATTGCAAACTAGTGATTTCTAAAGGTGGATTTAACCTTCTTTGGGCAATGAGCCCTCTATTGTTCTTGACTCCTAACAGGGTATGTCCTCTAACAAGGACTATATACTGTAATGTTTCAATAAGCTCCTAACAGGGCTATATCTTCTAACAAGGATTAATATACTCTTAGTACATCATTAGTGGGTGCTAATTCCCACTAGGTTTTTTACCTTTAACAGGGTTTCCCTGTAACCAAAATACTATGTTATTATGTTGGCATTCATTGTGTTCATTGGATCTAATATTGATAAGCTCAAAGTGTAAATTTTAATATTCTATCATACAACTGATTCTCCCCTCCTCTCAGTTGTATTGTGGACCATTATTCCCAACAATTGGTATCAAAGCTTGTGGTCCTTAGAGAGAAAGCTTAACAGCTTGAGGTGATCTTGGAAATGGCATTCTATAGGAAGGAAAGTCCTAAGTTTGATCCTAAAAATTTTGGCAGTTGGAAAAATAAGATGCAAACACATCTGCTATGTATGGGCATAGACTACTAGATGATTATGAAGAAGAAGGAAACTTTGAAGGCTGAGAATGACTTGGAGTTAGCTGATGATGATGAAAAAAGGTTATTTTCATGCAACACGGTCACAAGAGAAGCATTGATTAGTGCACTATCTGAGGGTGAGTTTACTAAAATTAAAGATCTAGATTCAGCACATGAAATTTGGAATAGACTAGAGGCACTCTATGAAGGAGACAAGTATACCAAACAAGTGAAATTACAAAATTGGAAGAAAAAGATGGAGAAGCTGCAAATGAATGAAGCTGAAAGCATTAGAGCCTATGTTCAAAGGATTACAGAAGTTGTAGTTGGAATCAGAAATTATGGAGGTACTTATGATGAAAATGAACTCATTGCAAAGATTCTTAGATCTCTGACTCCTACTTACAAGTTCAAGGCAATGTCAACTCAAGAAACTATACCCCTGACTCCAAACTTTAGCAGAGAGATGTTGATTGCAAAGTTAACTACCTTTGAAGATTCGGAATTAGGAGAAGTTATTCCCAAAGTTGAATCTGCATTTAGGGCATCCACATAGAAGAAAGTATTTGCACTTCTAAGCACAAGCAGAGAAGACCTAAGAGAAGAGCTTGGTGAGTATGCTAAGGAATGGGAGAAGATAATGGAAGAAGAAAAGAATATGGGAGAACTTTTTGCATTGATTGCTAGAAGAGAGAAAAGAGGTAAGGGAAAATTTAAAGGCATATTACCTTTAAAATGTTTTTCATGCAATAAGATAGGTCATTTTGCATCTAGATGTCCTGCAATAATTCCTAAGTACAAACTTGATTATGCAAAGATTAGAAGAGATAAGGAATCTCTGATGATGATGATGATGATTTAGACAATGAAGAGATTGGATTTTCTGCTATTAAAGATGAACCAGTTCATGAGGAAAAAGCCTTAGTATCTCATATTGAAAAGAAAACTAAATGGATAAATGACAGTGGATGTTCTCATCACATGACTAGTGATAAGAAAAATTTTGTTAAATTAGTAAATTATGATGGAGGTGTTGTAAGGTTTGGAGACAATCTCCCAAAATCCATCATAGGAGTAGGAACCATCACTCTAGATGGAAAGACTAATATAGATAAAGTGCTACTTTTTAAAGGACTGAAACATAACTTGTTGAGTGTTGGACAATTAATGGATAAAAAATTTCAGTTAAGCTTTGTTAATGGTAAATGCTTTATCAGAATCAAGGAAGGAAACCTGATTGCTACCAATTCAAGATCTAGAGGTAATGTATTTGAACTAAACACATTTGGAGCCTCTTGTTTTGTTGTGAAAGTAGATGATAGTTGGTTATGGCATAGAAGATTTTGTCATGTTAACTCTGATAACATTGTGAAGGCAAGTATGGCTAATGCAGTAAGAGATCTACTAAAGATTGTGAAACCTTCTAACACTGTATGCAGAGAATGTGTTATGGGAAAGAAAACTAAAAATGGTCATAAAAGAAAAACATTTACATCAAAAGGAAAGTTGGATCTGGTACATACAGATCTGTGTCAGCCTACAAGAACAAATTCATACTATGGTGAAAGGTATTTTATACTCTTTGTTGATGACTTTTCTAAAATGATGTGGGTTCCTTATTTGAGAGAGAAATTAGAAGCATTTGAAAAATTCAAGTTGTTTAAAGAAAAGGTAGAGAATGAATCAGGACTAAAAATAAAGTGTCTAAGATCAGATAGAGGTGAAGAATTTACATCAGATTTATTCAATTCATACTGTAAAGAGCATGGGATAAAAAGACAAACATCTACTCCTAGGACTCCACAACAAAATGGGATAGCAGAGCGAAGAAACAAAACTATACTTGATGTTGCCAGGACAATTTTGATTGAAGGAAATGTATCTCATGTACATTTGAGAGAGGTTGTTGGAACAACAGAGTACACATTGAACAAAATTCAAATCAGAGATGGCACAAGTAAGACTCCCTATGAACTATGGTTTGATCATACTCCTACTGTAAAATATTTTAGATTTTTTGGTAGCAAATGTTATATCAAGAGGGATGATGAGATAGGGAAATTTGATGCTAGAAGTGATGAAGGTATCTTCCTTGGTTACTCTATTAAAAGAAAGGCATACAAATGTTTCAATCTGAGATTAAGGAAGATGGTTGAAAGTAACAATGTAAGAATAGATGAGAAATTTTAGATACAAGAAAGAATATATGACAACAGTTAGATATCAGAAGTGAAAGAAACCACTACTACTGTTGAAGAACTTGTTGAGGAAGAAAGTGAAAAGGAGGCTTGTGATGTCGAAACAAGAAAGACTACTAAAACACCTAAAACTCTGAGGTATGTAAAAAATAACCATCCTAAAAATCAAATTATTGGCAATACCAGTTAGGGAGTGCTAACTAGATATAAAGTTAGAGAAGAAATCTATTTGATTTCTCAAGTTGAACCAAAAAGTAGAGATGAAGCCTTTAAAGATGAATCTTGGATAAATGCCATGAAAGAAGAATTGGATCAGATAAAGAAAAAAAATACTTGGGAGTTGTTTCCAAGACCTAAAAATAAAAATGTTATAGGAACAAAATGGGTCTTTAGAAATAAAATGGATGAAGAAGGAACAGTTGTAAGGAACAAAGCAAGACTAGTGTGTAAGGGATATGCACAACAAGAAGGCATAGACTTTGAAGAAACATTTACTCTTTTTGCTAGAATAGAGGCAGCAAGATTATTTCTATCTTATGTTGCACACAAAAATTTCAAAGTATATCATATGCATGTTAAATCTACATTTCTGAATGGAGATCTTGAAGAAGAAGTATACATAGAACAACCAAATGGATTTCCTCTATGTGAAGATAAAGACATGGTGTGAAAATTGAAGAAATCCCTCTATGGGTTGAAGCAAGCTCCTAGGGCTTGGTATGCAAGGTTGGACAAGTATTCACTAGGACTTGGATTAAGAAAAGGTAATGCAGATAATAATTTGTATTTAAGAACTACTGAACATGGGATTCTGATAGTAGAAGTAATTTTGGATGACATTATCGTCAGAGGTAATGATGATCTATGTAAGAAGTTTGCTAAAGAAATGCAAAGTGAATTTGAGATGTCCATGATAGGTGAAATGAAATTCTTCCTTGGATTGTAGATAACTCAAAATAGGAATGGTATTTTTATTTCTCAGACCAAGTATCTCAAAGAATTACTTAAAAAATTTGGTATGGAAGATTGTAAACTGTTAGAGTAGTCATATTATAGCTAATAATTAATTTATTTAATTATTAGTCCATTATTCTCTACACTTAAGTTAGACTTAGGCATCTTATTATTCTTTAGGGTTTTCACCTTTAGGGTTTCGGTATCCTTTTATAAGGATTCCCTCTTTGTATTTTATTCAATTCAATTATTGGATCAATTAATGGAGAATAGATTATTGTATTGAGATTTCCTCTCTCATTTGTTATTCTCAATCATGGCTTCTCTTTCTCAGATCTATGATTACATGCCTCCATAGTTTTTTCTCTCTTTCTATGACAGGTGTTTGCATGAAGGGATTCTTGGGAGCTGTGGGTTTCTTTTTGTCAACTCCAACATGGTATCAGAGCTTTAGATCTTCATCCCCCTATTCGTTATTTGAGAGGGTTTGGTTGTGTTCTTCAGATCTATATTTTTTAGAAGCTTTTTATGTGGATTTAGGGGGGACCTTTGTTTCTGGTCATTTTGGGCTCAAATGGACATCACCATTGCGCTCAGAGAACTCAAAAACCCCAGAATCCATATAAAATTTGTCCATTTTGGACAACTTTGCAATTTGAGGCAAATTTTTTGGGGCTCATAACCGTACGGATCTGGCACGCATCCCAAAGTGGTGATTTTTTATTTTCAACACGCATCCTGAGGCAAAAAGTAGCACAATTTTTTATACTGTGATTTTTTTTAAATGATTCATGAGGCAACTTTTTATTTTTAGCACGCATCTCGAGACAAAAACTGGTATGATTCTCGAGGCAACATTTTTTAATTTTTTGGTACATTTCTTGAGGTAAAAAAAATGGCACGCATCGCGAGGTACTTTGCATGTGTTTTTTGGCTTTTTTGTTCTCTGGAGCGGCTTGTGGTTGTTTGCTCATATCTTGAGCATACCGTATCGGATTTTTGACTTCTTTATATTGTCAGAAAGCTCTTTCTGAGCCCGATCCAATGGTAGAGGTTTGATTCTCTAATTTTTCCATCTTGATGGAATTTTTTCTATCAAATTCTAATATCTATTTTTGCCTTTCGAGAGCCATATCTTGCTCATCTGGACTTTGTTTTTGCCAAACAAGATATCGTTGGAAAGCTAGTTCTATGAGTTATTCAGTTGCAGGGGTCTTTTATCCAGATTCTACTCCAAGTTTTCTCTCCTCTGAGTTTTGCACTTTTGAACTCTGGTAGATTACTTGGGTTCTACAGGTCCTGGGATCTCTTATTCTATTCTTCTGGCTCACTCTTCTTTCTAACTTCTGAGCATTGTATGCTTCTCTTCTGTAGTATTTCTTTTCTGTAAACACACTAAGATAAAGTGCCTTCTTTTGCATATCTGGGATCTTGTACTCCTTGTGTTTGTTTGTACTCACACTCAATTATAAAGTGCCATGGGAGGTTATGATGTTTTGCCTTTTGTTCTCATCCACCTTTGTCAAGTGAGTGTACCTTCCATGACATTAGCCCATGCTGTGTGTCTGTGACACTGCCCTTTATCCTGTGCGTGCACTTTTGTTGCACTATTGGTGTTCCTAATTCTTCTTCTTGCAGATGTTTCTGGCATTGCATTTCAGTGTTCCTGTCATCCTCTCCTTGTTCAACATTATGGGGGGGTTCACCCATTGGCTCTATTGCTTCCTTGGTTTGATTGTGTGAGCCATGTATTTAGTATTTGATCTTATGTACTAGGTGGTTGCAGTGGCTAGGTACCTATGCATTCTAGTGAGATGGATCATTTACCATATGGACACTCTTTTCTTTCCTACTTTTGGAGGTCACCTCTTCGATTGATTAGCTCTTCAGACTTTATCTTCTCTACCTGGTCATGCACTATTTCAGTGGGGGTTCCAACAGTTTCTTCTGACAGTGTTTGCAGCTTCATGCTTCAGAGATGCTTCATGTTCTTTCTTGTTCCTTTCTTTGGGACATTTCCTAGATTGGAGGCTTTGTTTCCTTCATCTAGTTCATCTCTTTTTGGGGTAGAGTTTTTCCCACTGGGTTTTCTCTATTTCCCCGCTTTGTAGAGATTTCTTGTATTTGGGTACCTGATCAAGCCTTGTTGCCAAGACCCATTGCTCTTTCATGCATTTTTGTTTTCATGCATCTTTTAGCCCTTAGTTGTTTAGCTTCTCCCTAAGTTACACTTAAGGGGGGGTATTAGAGTAGTCATATTATAGCTAATAATTTATTTATTTAATTATTAGTCTATTATTCTCTACGCTTAAGTTAAACTTAGGCATCTTATTATTCTTTAGGGTTTTGGTATCCTTTTATAAGGATTCCCTCTTTGTATTTTATTTAATTCAATTATTGGATCAATTAATGAAGAATAGATTATTGTATTGAGATTTCCTCTCTCATTTGTTATTCTCAATCATGGCTTCTCTTTCTTAGATCTGTGATTACATGCCTGCATAGTTTTTTCTCTCTTTTTGTGACAGGTGTTTGCATGCAGGGATTCTTGGGAGCTGTGGGTTGCTTTTTGTCAACTCCAACATAAACCAGTAGGAATACCTATGGTGACTGGAAACAAGCTAACAATTGATGATGAATCAAAATGTGTTTTTTAGACTTTGTATAGATCAATGGTTGGATACCTACAATATCTGACTCACACCAGACCAGATATTGCTAATGTTGGAATTGTGGCTAGATATTAGGTAGAGCCCAAAGAGACTCATCTAGCTGTTGTGAAAAGAATACTAAGGTATCTCAGAGGAACCATAGACTATGGCTCATGGTATGACAAGAATGATAGCTTTGAACTTCATTCTTATACTGATGCTGATTGGGTAGGAAATATTGATGATATAAAAAGTAAAAGTGGTTGTGCATTTTTCCTTGGGAAGAAGTTGGTTTCTTGGCTAAGTAAGAAATAAGATTGTATAGCACAATCTACTGCTGAATCAGAATATGTTGTTGTTGCTACTCAAATTTTTTGGATGAAACAAATGCTAATAGACATTGGAATAAATTTTAATGATCCTAAGGTTATCCGTTATGATAACACCAACACAGTAAACATGTCAAAGAATCTGGTGATGCACTCTAAAACTAAACACATTTCTATCAAGTATCACTTCTTGAGAGACAAGGTGGTGGAAAAATAAATAAAGCTTGAATAGATCAGTACACAAGAGTAGATTGCAAACATTTTTACAAAGCCACTACCAAAAGATACCTTTGAATATCTTAGAGGTATGCTAGGGGTTCAGGGCCCTCCTAGTCAGAACTAAATGATACAGAGATGCATCAATCTAGATGTATTGAGAGCCTCATCATTCTCTAGACTAGATGTAGGGATCTACTCCTTAGGGGGAGTGATAGTGGAAGAAAGTTTATATGTGAAGGCAGCCAACGGATCATGGCACCCTTCACCATTGTTGTCAAAGGGGGAGTGTTGCTATGAGAAAATGTCTATTGTTTGGGGAGATTGTTCAATTGAAGGACTTTGGATTGATATAACCTTGTGATAAGATTTTCCCATATGTTGACATCAATGCCAAAGGGGGAGATTGTTGGATATTTCTAATGCATGGGTAGTGATTGAGACATGTAATGTGTTTAATTACTACATTACTTAATAGGTACTCATACTGAAGTCATTTGTGTTTTTTTACTGATGTAAACATATGCTTCTATGAAGGAACCAAACTGGTAATCACAATGTATGGACATTGTACAAATGCTTCAAATGTTGTGAAGATGGTTGAGAGTTAAAGTGGATGTTGTGATCTTATATCTATTATTTCATCATTAAGTGTTACATATTAAGAGAGTTATAGCTATTTTGGTAAAGACTGGTCATTGGACTGTGACAGTGAGAATTGACAAAGTTAGTCTTAGAGATTTTGATATATCTTTCAAATGGATTAGATTCAAGGTATGAAAACTTGAAGGATTATAGAAGAGGTACTAAAAAATGCTCATTGGTCAGCGCAAGGTGCGAAGTGATTGGTGACATCACCTATGGCGTGTGCTCTGGCAATGGCTTATTCTAAAGCTGACTTAGTTAATGAAGTGTGTTTTTTGTTTGGCAAGCATAAATCAAGGATGTTGGTCCCTAATTATTGTAATGTAATCATTGTAAAATTTTTATAGATACCGTGTGTATCTTAGCAAGGGTTTATGTAATTGTTTGTAATTAGGAAAGCCTTATGGGCCGACCTGATCTTGGTAATTTATAATAAGGTATAAATTAATGGTCTTTTCTTTGGAAAAGACATGGATGTAATATATGTGAAATAAGGAGGTTTTGAAGGTTGTCAACTTGTGTCTATTGTATGTAGAGTAGAGGATTACTGGTGGACTTCATTGGAACTGATCAAGCAAAGATAATTACTAGTAAACAGTTCAAAGATTGTGTATTTCTTCATATACACCTATTGTGAACTAGTGAGTTTTGAAGGTGGATTTAACCTTCTTTGGGCAGTGAACCTTGGGAAGTGAGCCCTCTATTATTCTTGACTCCTAATAGGGTATGTCCTCTAACAAGAACTATGTACTGTAATGTTTCAATAAGCTCCTAACAAGGCTATATCTTCAAACAAGGATTACTATACTCTCATTACATCATTAGTGGGTGGTGATTTCCACTAGGGTTTTTACCTTTAACAAGGTTTCCCAGTAACCAAAATATTGTGTTATTATGTTGGCATTCATTGTGTTCATTGGATCTGATATTGATAAGCTCAAAGTGTAAAGTTTAATATTCTTTTATACAACTGATTCACCCCCCCTCTCAGTTGTATTATGGACCATTATCCCAACAACTACCCTAGGAAGAACTTACTTTTAAAAAAATGATAATAAAAAATTACTAGATAGAACCGGAAAGTCCCATGATCACTGGGAAAGTAGTTCAAACCCTATTCTGGCCTAATAAATTTTCAAAATTCAGACCCTATTCTGCCCAGTTTTATAAATATTACTTTGCAACAAGTATGGCCCTAGGAGACATGTATGCAAAATGTGGAACCATGGCCAAGGCCCATGTAAAGCTTTCAAACAACTCCAGTTGGCAAGTGTAAAGCCAAATGCCACAATCCTATGCATAAACCCCCAGAACATTTAAGGAAGCCCTTGTTCAATACATAGCAAAGCAAAGAAGAATGCACCAATTAATAATCCTCTACCACATACCTTATGTAAAGATTGAGATCAAGCTCCTACTGCTACCCCATGATGTCAAGTAGATTCCCACGCTGCTCTTCTTTTTTCACAAATGAAATAATGAAATAAAAAATGAAATTCCCTTTTTTTTTAAGTTATGCCCGTGTTTGTTGAAATTTTGACCACCATGGAATTTGTCGCTATTTTGACAAAAAAAGGAATAATTTTTTTTTAAAAAACAACATTTTCCTTATATAATTTGACCAAGCAAAAGCTTCTTATTTTTTGGTCAAAAATTTTGGTAGAAAAACTAGGCCAAATATACTAGTGTGTGTTCAGTGATCTTGCCCTTGAAGTTGTTTGGACAGTCGGTCCTTCTGTCTTCCATTACTCCTAACAGGGTTAGAATCTTTTAGTAGAGATTCAAAGTCTCCTAGAAGGGACTGATATGTACTGAATGTATTTCATAAGACTCCTCATAGAGTCCAGCCTCTCATAAGGAACTTTCATATTAGTGCATCTTTTGTGGGCATCATTCCCACCAGGGTTTAGTCTTTGATCAAGTGGTTCCATAGTCAACATATCTTGTGTTATTGTGTTTTTGTGTATGTATATATTTCTATGGTTATTGATTACATTTCTTACATGGTTAAATTTTGTTAAAGAAGACAAAAGTTGTATTTATCTGATAACTAATTCACCCTCCCCCCCCTAGTTATCTTGGTGAACTTTACTTTCTAATAATTAGTATGAGAGCAATAGGACCTTGAAGAAAAAGTTTAATAACTTGAGGAAATCCATGGCGATTCATTTCAAGAATGAAATCCCTAAGTTTGATGGAGTAAATTTTGATAGCTGGAAAGAAAAGATGAAGACACATTTACTTTGTTTATGACTGAGATATTGGTTAATCACAAAGAACAAGAAGACTATCATTGATGAAGATAAAATTAAAGAATGTACTACCGAAGAAAGAGATCTATTCATGTGTAAGATACTTTCCAGAGAAGCACTTTTGTCAACCCTTCCATAAAATGAGTATAGTCAAGTAAAATATCTAAAAGCATCTCATGAAATTTGGTTAGCTTTACAATCTACTTTTGAAGGTGATGAACATGCAAAGAAAGTCAGATTACATAATTGGATATGTGCATTTTAAGATATGAGAATGATGGAAGATGAATCTATTAGAAGCTATATTGGTAGAATGTTAGAGATTGTTGCAGGTATAAAATCTTTTGAAGGAATCAAGATAGAGAATGAAGTGATATGGAAAATTTTGAGAACATTGACTCCTGAATTTAAGCAGATAATGCATATGATTGAACAAGTTATACCTTATACTGAGAGCTTCACCAGAGAAACTCTTCTTGTAAGATTAGAAGCAGCAAAGATGAACTTGAGACAATCAAGAGATTTACCTAGAATGGAGATAGCATTCAGCGCACTTAGTATTCTCCCTACTTTGTCAAGAAGCATTAGTGTGAGTGGAGATTATGCTAGCAGTAGAAGATCTAGAAATAAAGAAGATAGGAAGATTGAAGAAGGTATTGCCTTACTTGTGAAAAGAGGACTAGACAGTAATAATTTTTTTTAATGTTGGACTTGTCAAGAATATTGTCATTTTACATCTAAATGTCCTAAGAGAGTAAAGAAGTATAGAATGAACTTTAAACCTAGAAGACCTAAAGAATGTTATTATGATAATGATGAATAATTTGAAGCTAGTATGGAGAAATTGTTAAGTGAAAGTGATACTAAAAATGATGATATAGATTTATAGCAATAAAAGAATAAAATCATGAAAGAGAAGTTAAGGAAGAAAAAGCCTTAGTTTCTCAAGTAGAAAAGAAATCTGATTGGATTATAGATAGTGGTTGTTCACATCATATGACTAGAGACATGAAGAAATTCATAAAGTTTAACAATTATGATAGAGGAATTGTTAGAGTTGGAAACAATGCACCTTGTTTGATAAAAGGCATAGGATCTATTACTCTTGATGGAAAGACTAATACTGATGATGTTTACTTTGTGGATGGATTAAAACATAACATTTTGAGTGTTGGATAGCTAGTTGATAAGGGATATCAAGTTTGGTTTACTAAGAAAACTTGTGTAATGAAAGACAAGGATGGTAATTTGATTGGTATTGGATCAAGAACTAGAGGTAATGTATTTCAGTTAAATCCTACTAAGATGACATGATTGATTACTAAGATTGATGACAGTTGGTTATGACACAAAAGATTTTGTCATATAAACTTTGATAATATTGTGAAAGTAAGTACTACACTTGCGGTGAGAGATTTTTCGAAGATTATGAAACCTACTAACATGATTTTCAAGGAATGTGTGATGGCTAAGCAAAAGAATAGCTCATTTCCCAGCAAGAAGTTGGATATTGTTCATACAAATTTGAGCAGTCCCACAAGGACTAGAGCATTCTATTGAGAAATGTATTTTATGATTCTTGTTGATGATTTTACAAGAATGATGTGGATTTCATTTCTTAAAGAAAAATCTGAAGCATTTGATAAGTTTAAAATTATTAACAACAAAGTTGAGAATGAATTTGGAATGAAGATTAAATGTTTAAGATCAAATAGAGGTGGAGAATTTACTTCAAAGGAATTTAACATTTTTTGTGAAGTGAATGGCATTAAGAGATAGTTTTCAGCCCCTAGGACACCTAAATGAAATCGTATTGTAGAAAGGAGAAAAAGGTCAGTAACTGAAGAAATAAGAGCTATGTTATTTGAAAATGATTTGGCGAAGATATTCTAGAGAGAAGCAGTGAACACAATAGTGCATACAATAAACAAAGTACATATTAGAGAAGACGCAGATAGGACACCTTATGAATTATGGTTTGGACATGCACCATCAGTTAAGTATTTTAGAATTTTTGGAAGACAATGTTATATTAAGAGAGATGATGACATTGGAATGTTTGATCCTAGAAGTGATGAAGGTATATTTCTTGGTTATTCATTGAAGAGAAAAGCTTATAGATATTATAATAAAAGAACTAAGACTATTGTTGAGAGCACAAATGTTAAAGTTGATGAAAATTTCAAAATTTAGGAAAGGATGCTTGATTATGAATTAGATGAAGGAACTCATCCTAGAACTAATCCAGAGATTACTAAATTATTCTATGAAACTGACAGTGATTTGTAGAATAGAAGCTACATTGAGGAAATATTAGAAGAACCCACAACTAAAGTAAGAACTAAGAGAGTGACACCTAATAAGAATGGTGTAGGAGCACCTAAACTAGACTCAACAAACAATGACCATTAGAGTCCCAAGCACATCTAGTTTAGTTTGGATCTATTAGTCAGGAACCTAGACCAAGTTGTAAGGCCTAGTTCCAGGATTGGCACAACTGTAAGCCCCTAGCTAACTATGGTCAAAAGTGGTCAATGGGCATAGAACCATAGGATTTTAGTCATTTTCATGTTTTTAATGTTTAGATCCATGTTGGATCACTAGATTAGGCATAGACCAAGTTTGGTCTCCTAGAAAGAAAAAGTTGTAAAAGTTGCTTAGCAACTTTAACAACTTCTTGCCAAAAGTTGTAATCATGCCCCCAATGGTTAGATGGTTTAAATTTTAGTTTTAACCGATGGGTAAAGCCTTCAATAAGCCCTTTCAAGTGGGTGGAAGGTAAGATGTGTAATTTGGCATTTGAATCACTAAGAAAACAAACCATTTCTCTGTAATTCTTAGGAATAGTGCCCTAGTATGGATGGGTATAGATGAGTGTGAATGAATATTTGAGATCAAAAGTTTTCTAATCCAATCTTCTTTCATCTGCAATTGGATTCATGTTCTAATTCATCCTAGTTTGGAAGATATTAGGGTTTCTTGTGTGCTTGCCTGGATTGAAGGTCTCCAATAGGGTTCTGATAGGGTTTGATCTTTTGACCCAATTACACCATAGGAATATAATGCCCCTTGGTGTAATTAGACCTTTGTTTATTCACTTTCTAAATATGAAAGTTAGAGGTGGAGTTTTGCAGGGAGTTGGTTTTGTCATAAAGCCCTAGGTGTACATCTCTATGTGTGCACTAGTTTGTGACTTGGGATAGTCACTATAATCATTGGTTGGGGATTCATCAAGACTCAAAAACTTGGATTCTAAGTTCTTTTGTATATCCATGTGTACCGCCATACTTAGTTTGTGCATTGGCTTAGGAGAAAGAGCACTTGTAGTGCATTTGGAGACCTAATTAGGCCTATTAGCCTGGTCTAACATTGTAACATCAGTGACTTCTACTTGTCTCCACTCCTTGATGCTTGGATATGTTTTATAAGCCCCAAAATGGTATTAGAATCCCTGACTAATTCAATATCTCATTTGGAAGCATTTGGACTTATGTTCAAATCTCCTTCTAGGAAGGGCTACAAGCCAAATCCTTGGTTTATGAAGCACCCTAGAGTTATGGGTGGCTTATAAATAAAAGAACCATTGGAACTAAAGGAATAGGACCTAAATAGGTTAGATTAGTGATTTTAGGCCACCCCTGGTCTTATAATTCATTTCATGGGGTTTGGTTGTCTTTTGAGTTAAGGAGACCTCTTAGTAACTTCTCAATTATTGGTGTTTGGGACTTGGCATAGCCTAGTGATTAGGTTTCCTTGGGTTTTTGGGTTGTGATGACCATTTCCCCTAGTCCTTACCATACTTGTGAGAAGTATCAAGCACTTGGATCCCCATTTGGGTAGTTGAGACCTTGAAACTCACCAATTGTTCACTATTTGAAGGCTTCTACTTGCCACTTTGCATCAAGTGGTATTAGAGCTATGTCTGCTCCTAAGGATGAAGAGATCCCTACAAGGGTCACAAATAGTGAGTTAGCAAAGATGGTGAGAGAGAAAAGGGCTGCAAACATAGCCTTAGCTAAGAGGCTTCAAGAACTTGAGAAGAAGCTTAACAAGAACAAAGAAGATGGGTCTGAAAATGAAGAGGGAAGTGAAGAAGAGGAGGATGATCCTAACCAACACATCCCTGTAGACCAAAGGCCTTTCATAGATGCCTTGAAATCCATGGGAAGGAGAACCATGGAGGAGAAGATAGATTTGTCAGTCTTTAATGGCAAGATGAATGTAGATTTAGCCTTGGATTGGATAGAGACTTTGACAATGTTCTTTGAATGTGAGGACATCCCTAAAAAGTAGAGGGTAAAGGTGGAAAGATCCAAGTTAAAGGGAGCAGCCCTAACTTGGTGGAACTTCATCCAAACAAAGAGGGTGAAGAATGGAAAGAGCATGATCAATTCATGGAACAAGATGATAGCATTGATTAGGGAGACATATGTGCCTAAAGATTATGGGGTACAACTCCATAGGAGGAAGCAAAGTTTGAAACAAAAAGACATGGGTGTAGGCTCATACACCGAGGAGTTCCTAAAATTATGTATGAAGACCAACATGGCAGAAGATGAGGAAGAAAAACTAGCAAGATACATCAATGGCTTGAAGGTATCCATTCAAGAGGAACTAAGCCTACACTACCCTACCACGGTCAATAGGTGCTATCAAATGGCACTCAAGGTAGAGGAAAAATGGAAAAGAAAATAGGATTTTGGAAAAGGGAAGGGTAATGATAATGGGAAGAACTTTAGAGGCAAAAGAAACTCTTGGAACAAGGGACAAAATAGTGGCAGCAGTAGTAGGACCCCTGATCAAGTAGACAAAGAAAATAGTGACTCTAATTCAAGAGGAAACTATAGAGGAAGGAGGCCCTTCAATAGGGGAAGGACAAACTTAGGAAGAGGTAATGGACCGTTGAAATGTTTCTATTGCAATCAAATGGGACATCATGTAGGAAGATGCCCTAAGAAGAGGAACAATAATAACCAAGGTGAGAGGAGAGCACAACTTGTCCAAGAAGATAAACAAGAAGACAATGTTGATGCTAGAGACTTGGAACTAGAGGAAGGAGTATGTTTGATGATGAGGCAGGTCTTCCTTCAAGTGCCACAAACTCGAGAACCTCCAAAAAGGAAGAATCTCTTCAGGAAAAAGATCAAATGTCATGGAAAGGTATCCAATCTACTTATAGATTATGGTTCAACTGAAAATCTTGTATCTTGTGAAATAGTTCAAAAGTTAAAACTCCCTAAGAAGCCACACTCTTGCCCCTATCATGTTTCATGGTTAACAAAAGGCCAACAAACTCTAGTAATAGAACAAGCATGGATAGAGTTCTCAATTACAGATTTTAGGGACAAATTTCTTTGTGATGTGGTTGAGATGGATGCCTCACACATCCTTCTAGGAAAGCCCTAGAAATTTGATGTAGATGCCATACACCATTATAGGAAGAAAACCTACTCCATCACTAAAGATGGGAAGACCTTTACTATGAAGCCCCTGCCAAATAACAAATATGAAAAAGAACCCACTATGATCATCATGGGAGAGAAAGAGATGTTGAAAACCTTGAAGGAACTTGATATTGAAGTCTTTGTCCTAATCTCAAAGCCCAAGGATAACACCAAGTCTGATAAAAAAGATCCTATGCCAAAGGAAGCCTTGGAACTGCTGCAAAAGTATAAAGATGTCACTGCTAGTGACCTACCCACTAGCCTCCCTCCCATTAGGGATATCAGTCATCAAATAGACCTTATACTAGGCTCATCCCTGCCTAATAAGGCACCATACAAAATGACACCCCTTCAGCATGCAGAGATTGCAAAATAGGTCACTGAATTGTTGGAAAGAGGACTCATTCAAAAGAGTCTCAATCCATGTGTAGTACTATCAGTCTTGGCCCCTAAAAAGGATGGAAAATGGAGGTTATGCACTAACAATAGAGTGGCCCTAAAAAAAATCACTATAAGGTATAGATTCCCCATACCAAGGATTGAGGATCTATTGGATCAATTAGCAGGTGCTTGCCACTTCACCAAGATAGACTTAAAGTCTGGATACCATCAAATCAAAATCAAACTAGGAGATGAATGGAAAATAGCATTCAAGACTACTGAAGGTTTGTTTGTATGGTTGGTAATGCCCTTTGGCTTAAGCAATGCCCCTAGCACTTTTATGAGGCTTATGAATGAGATATTCATTGATTTTTTTGGCAAATTTGTTGTTGTTTACCTTGATGACATACTAATATTTAGTCATAGCAAGGAAGACCAGCTTGATCATGTGGAATAGGTACTAAGAAGACTCCATCAACATAAGTTGGTAATCAACTTGGAAAAGTGCATGTTTATGAGGAAGGAACTTGTGATCCTAGGATTTGTGATCTCACAAGGTACCCTCAAGATGGATCTTGAGAAGGTAGAAGAAATCATTAATTAGCCTCCAGCAAAGAACCAAGGTGATGTAAGAAGCTTCCATGGACTTGCAACTTTCTATAGGAAGTTTATCAAAAATTTCAGTCATGTGTGTGCACCAATGCTTGAAACTATTAAAGGTGGAAAGAAGACTAAATTTGTGTGGACAAAGGAAGTCAATGATGCATTCCAATACTTGAATAATAGAGTCTCCCAATACCCTATCTTGGTCCTCCCTAATTTTAACAAAGTCTTCACTGTGGAGACAGATGCAAGAAATTTGGCTATAGGTGCAGTCCTAAGCCAAGAAGGCAAGGTAGTTGCTTTCTTCTCAAAGACATTAAATGAAGCTAAAAGAAAGTAATCTACATATGACCTAGAGCTCTATGCCATGGTCCAAGACCTCAAGAAATGGAGGCACTATTTGATGCCAAAAGATTTTTTAGTATACACTAACAACCATGCATTAAGTTTTTTAAATTCTCAAGAGAAACTCTATGTCAGATATCTGAAATGGGTAGAGCAGTTACAGGCCTATACTTTCAACATCAAGCATAAAAAGGGTGTAGAAAATAAAGTTTTTGATGTCCTTAGCAGGAGGATTAGTGTGATTGAAGAAGTTCAATTACAAAGTGTGGGAATTGAGTCCCTTAAACACTTGTACCTGGATGACCCTGACTTTGCAGAGATATATCAGATTTGCACAAAGATGGTTAGCAGATATCACAATGACTTTTTTGAATATCTGATTCAGAATGGACTTCTATTCAAGGGAGCACAACTATGTATACCAAAGTGTCCAATGAGGAAAAACATAATAAGAGAGAAGCATTGTGGTGGCCTAGGAGGTCACTTTGGCATTGATAAGACAACAGACATGGTGGAGAGGAGCTATTTTTGGCCTAAGTTGAACAATGATGTCAAGAAGTTTATAGAGACTTGCACAATCTGCTAGCAAGCTAAAGGAATGAAAAAAAATCAAGGGCTCTACTAACCCTTACCAATCCCTTCAAGACCTTGGGAGTCCATCTCAATGGATTTTGTAATGGGACTGCCTAAAACCAAGTAAGGATTTGATAGTTTTTTTGTCATAGTGGATAGGTTTAGCA
This sequence comes from Chamaecyparis obtusa, assembly GCA_027943335.1. NCBI lineage: Eukaryota > Viridiplantae > Streptophyta > Pinopsida > Cupressales > Cupressaceae > Chamaecyparis > Chamaecyparis obtusa. The sequence continues at coordinate 2,443,117 of BSBK01001155.1, read as the reverse complement.
AAATGGTCCATTTTGTACCATGAAAAACCACAAATGATGCATCTCACATAGCTAATCTCTTCTTCAAAGAAGTATTTAGAATCCATGGCCTACCTCAGACAATTGTATCCAATAGGGATGTAAAGTTCCAAGGACATTTTTGGAGGACACTCTTCAAGAAGTTGGGAACAAACCTCACCTATAGTTCTACCTATCACCCACAAACAGATGGGTGAACTGGGGTAGTAAACAGATCCCTAGGCAATCTCCTAAGATGCCTAACTAAGAAATATTCTCAAAGTTGGGATACACTCCTATCCCAAGTAGAGTTTGCATTCAATGACTCTATAAATAGGTCAAATGAAAAAGACCCCATTCCAAGTAGTATATGGCCTTCATCCCAAAGGACCATTAGACTTGATTGAATTTCCATCTGACTTCAAAGTTAGTGCTCAAGGCCAAGAACTGGCAGAACTCATCACAAAGGTACAACAAGATGTAAAAGAAGCATTACAAAAGTCAAGTTTGAAGTATAAGGAAAGTGCTGATAAAAGAAGAAGAGAGGTCCACTTCAAAGTGAGAGACAAGGTTTGGGCATTCCTAAGGAAAGAGAGACTACCTAAGGGTAGATACTCCAAACTAAAAATGAAGAAAGTAGGTCCATGTAGCATACTTAATAAAATAGGTGAGAATGCCTTTGAAATCTCTCTTCCTCCAACCTTGCAAATCTCTCCAATATTCAATGTGGCAGACCTCACACCATACAAAGCTATAGCAGGTTTAATGAATGGGTAAGGTGAGGAAACAAACATCAAAGATGAAGACTATGTCAAAAATCTTCCCTTAAGAAAACCAGTGGAGTTAGAAGAAATTTTGGACAGAAATTTATTAAGGTAGACTAGAACTAAGAAGTACATGTAGTACCTAGTCAAATGGAAGGGACTCCCCAACATAGATGCTACTTGGCTAACCGAAGACCAAATCAAACAACATGGGACTTCGGTGGACCAGTTATCCTCAAGCAGGGACTTGAGTTTTAAAACTCAAGGGAAGTATGGTGTAGGAGCACCTACACTAGACTCAACAAACAATGACCATTAGAGTCCCAAGCACATCTAGTTTAGTTTGGATATATTAGTCAAGTACCTAGACCAAGTTGTAAGGCCTAGTTCCAGGATTGGTAAAACTATAAGCCCCTGGCTAACTATGGTCAAAAGTGGTCAATGGGCCTAGATCCATAGGATTTTAGTCATTTTCATTTTTTTAATGTTTAGATCCATGCTGGATCACTAGATTAGGCATAGACCAAGTTTGGTCTCCTAGAAAGCAAAAGTTGCAAAAATATTGTAAAAGTTGCTTAGCAAATTTAACAACTTCTTGCCAAAAGTTGTAATCATGCCCCTTGTTGGGAGTATTCTTAAATTTTCTAAGGTTTTTGTCCAAATGTTGGTTTAGTCCTCTGGTCTGTGAAGTTGTCCTAGGTACAAGAGTCGGAATGTCTTCAAAAATTGTCATAACCCTATTTCAAAAATCCTTACCTTAGGTCTTGTCCTTGAAAAATTTCAAATTCATTGTCAGAAACCCCAAAATGTTTGCCATTTTCAAAATAAATCCTAAGTCAATTACTTTATTTCTTTTCGAGCGTTACTTTTTAAGTCACTTAGGTCCATTAAAAAGCACGTGCATTTATTTTTACGCGGGGGGTTATATTTCTTCCTAAGTCTAGAAACCCGGTGGTATAAATAACATTTCTTATGTTTCAAGTTCATCCAACCATGAATCTTCAAAGAAGATCTAACGGTGGTCACGTGTTCACATGGAATATTTCCAAGCCATGTGAACATGTGAAATAACCATTGATTTTATAACCAAATCCTAATGCGGAAACAAGGTGTGACTACTGACAAGTATCTCACAAGTGGCGGCCTTCTATTTGTCAAGAACAGTAGGGCGGGTAACAGAAGAATCTCCGAGGGTTTAAAATAGTAAAGGGAAGGTTTAAAATAGTAGAGGGTTTAAAATAGTGAATGCTAACGAGTTTTCGCATGTTCACATAAGCTTCTTTTAAGCTATGCGATCATGCGAATAGCATTTTATGTTAACGGAGGAAAGTTACAAGAGACCGCCAAGAACAGAAAGGTAGTGTGACGATTAGTCGCATGTTTGCATGAGTGTTTTTTATGCCATGCGATCATGTGATAAGCCGTTGGATCATCTGCTAATGAGGATCGATGGTTCTCATTCAAACTGAAGATAAAATGGTGCGAAGTAAGGCTTCCCATTGAAGAAGTGACAGTTCGCTCTTCTGGAGGAGTAATTGTTTCAATCATGCTGAATTAATTATTGACAAGACTACTCTAGTGGCTCATATATCAAAATTTTGTGCACTTTTAGAAGCACAAAGAGATCAAAATTTGCAGAGATTCAGGTGTGAAGATTTCTGAGGTTTGGCTACTATTCCCGGGTGGTTTTTGAGAAAAAAGGTTGGTAAAATTCTTGTGCGATTTGCTTCCTTATTAAAAGAATCACAGCTTTGTATTTGGTCTATCTTGCAAAGGTTTCTTTTAAAGATAAACCTTAAAATGGCCCCAAGGAAAGAATTTTCGGGTAAAATAGAGTATAGTGAAAGAGGTTTGCATGAAGATTTTGTTGGAAACAATTGTTTGAAGAAAATTGCTACTCAAATTATGTATTGTCTTTGATGTCACACAATGTCATAGTCTACAACAATTAGTACCTACTGAGCTCAGTTGGTCTGCCTGGCATTAAAATCAGCATCTACCGAGTTCACTCGGTTATCAAAGAAAAATCAGCATCTACCGAGTCCACTCAGTTATCAAAGAAAATCAGTGTTTACCGAGTTCACTTGGTTGTCAAAAGAAAAGTTAGCATTTACCGAGCTCACTCGGTTATCGAAGAAAAAGGATTATCAGTGTTTACCGAGTTCCCTCGGTCTCTGAAAGATTGTAGAAAATTTCATTATGGTCACTGAGCACTGTCGGCCCTTGAAGGATCTTTGCAAATAAATTTTTTTTAATTCAGCCGACTGTTATACTAAGTAATGCCAATTTGACAAATCTAAAATCATATAAATAAAAGGTCAAGTGTGAAAAATAAAGCAGTATTATAGAAGAAGATATATAGAAGAAAGATAGAAAGGTGTGTGTGAAATTGTGAAGGATGACTAGATATCCTTGAGGAGCAGCAGAGATATATTCGATCAGGAAGGATCTCACTTATACAGAATAGAGATCTGTAATCAGCAAGGCAATTGCATTATTATATAGGTCATTTTCATTGTTACCTTTTTATCATTGTAACAGTGAATTTTAAATCTCTTAACCGAGTTGGTTTAACAACCATATTGTAAATCCTCTAACAAGGTGACAATTCCATTGAATTTTTCTCAAGACCTCTTACCAGGCCACTCCTAGCAGGGTGATTAAATCCTCTAACAAGGTCACACCTAACAGTGTGTTTTGTAACCTTTTACCGGGTTGGCTTCTAACCGGGCATCACTTTAGAAAAGTGAAAATCAGTATCTAGATACATTGGTGGTTTTTCCCATATTGGGTTTCCACGTTAAAATTTTGTGTCTCTTGTGTTCTTAATAGTTATCTTAATCATATACAAGTGGTGATGAATATCTAAAAGATAATTTTACTAATACTTTCTGCATCTTCCAAGTTACTGCAATCTATTTACCAAGTGTTAAATAGATAATATTCATTAAGATATCCTAAGGGATCTGGAAAGAAATAATAGTGAAGTGTTTTATGGTTGACTGATTCACCCCCACCCCCCCTCTCAGTCACTTCATCCATATTCCATCAATTGGTATCAGAGCTTTTGGTGCTTGCAGGAAGGGTTTCAAGGACCTAAGCTAAAGATCAGGATGTCTTACAAGAGAGAAATTCCAAAGCTCAATAGAGATAACTTTTCAGCATGGAAAGGTCTCATGAGACTTCATCTGGCTTCCATTGGTGATTCAGGATGCAAATACATTGATGAAGAATACACAGTTCCTACTGGCGCATTAACTGTTGAAGACATTGCAGAGAAAAAGAGTCATAACACCATGATGATAGACATTGCATCAGCTCTCAGCTATGAAGAATTTGATGATATTAAAGAATGCACTACTTCATATGAAATATGGATCACACTGAAGAAAATATATGGTGGTGATGCAAATGTGAAAAGAGCCAAAGCAGAAAGCCTAAGAGGACAGTTTGACAAGATGAATATGAAAGAAGATGAAAACATTGCAAAATATGTTGAAAGGATCAAAGCAAGTGTTAGTGCAATTAGAGCTTCTGGAGGAACAATCTCTGATGAAACTGTTATAAGCAAGGTACTCAGAACATTACTCCCTATCTATGCAATAAGAGTATTAGCTATTCAAGAAAGAAGATGTGAAACAAACCACAATATAACTTTGGATGCTTTAGTTGGAAGATTGACAGCCTTTGAATTAGACAACTATGACAACTATGTTCCAAATTCCAAAAATATTGAGTCAACATTTGAGGCCAAGGTTTCACTAAAGAAGAACAAGAAAATAAAAGAAGTTCAGTCAGAAAGTGAAGAAGTATCAGAAGAAAGTTTTGATAGTGATCTTGAAATTGTAGAAGCATTACTTGCAAAGAAGTACTCTAAAGGGAAAGGTAAATATAAAGGTAAAACTCCTTTAATCTATTTTTCATGTGAAGAAATTGGACATATTGCAGCTAGGTGCCCAAACAAGCAGGCCAAGGAAGAGAAGAGAGGTCACAAGTACTATGGCAAAAATAATTTCAAATCATTCAAGGATAAAGGTAAGAAAACATGTTTTATGGCTAAAAATTCTGATGATAATGAAGAAGAAATTGTCTTTATTGCTATAAAAGATGAATCTGATGATGATGAAGATAAGATGGCACTTATTTCTCATATAAGAAAAGATGATATATGGATAATAGATAGTGGATGTTCCCATCACATGACTGGTGACAAGACAAAATTTGAATACCTAGAAGACTGTGATAGTGGCAATGTAAGATTTGGAAACAATGAACCTTGTTGTATAAAAGGAAAAGGAAGAATCTCATTAACCAAAGAACTCATATGTGATAATGCTTATTGGGTTGAAGGACTAAAACATAATCTTCTAAGTGTAGCACAGCTAATCAACACTGGTTTCAAGGTTGAATTCATGAATAGTCAAGCAAGACTGCTGGATGAAAAAGGAAAACTCATTGGATCAGGCAAACAAACAAAAGGTAACTTATTTTATCTTGATCTCAGTGAATATTCATGTTTTATTGCTCAAATTGAAGAAATTTGGCTATGGCACAAAAGGTTATGTCATGTGAATTTTGATAACATGATGAAAATAAGCAAATTCAAGAAGGTAAGAGGCATTCCTACTTTGAAGAAACCTGATACTGGTCTATGTGAGAATTGTCAGATTGGCAAAATGAGTAAGACTAGTTTTAAGAGTAAAAACTATCAGTCTAAAGAGATTTTGGAAATTGTGCATACTGATTTATGTGGACCTATTGGAATAGAAAGCTATACTGGAGATAAATTCTTTATTCTTTTCGTTGATGATTATTCTAGAATGATGACTATTATGTATTTAAGAGAAAAGTTAGAAGCATTTGAAAAGTTCAAATGGTACTTGGCAAGAGTGGAAAAGGAAACAGGGAAAAGATTGAAATGCTTAAGATCAGATAGAGGTGGTGAATTCATCTCCCATGAATTTAACAACTTTTGCATTGAAAGAGGAATCAAAAGACAGGTATCAGCTCCTAGAACTCCTGAGCAGAATGGAATAGCTGAAAGAAGAAACAGATCTATTATGGATTGTGCAAGGACTTTAATGATAGAAAAGAACATCACCATAAAGTACTAGAAGGAAGCTATCAGCACTACAATTCATACCTTGAACTGGGTACAATTGAAGAAAGACACATTAAAAACTCCTTATGAGTTATGGTATGGCTATAAACCTAATGTAAGTTACATGAAAGTATTTGGTAGCAAGTGTTATATCTTAAAAAAATCCAGAAGAAATAAATTTGATGTGAAAAGTGATGAAGGAATATTCCTAGGATATTCTAGCAAAAGTAAGGCATACAAATGTCTGAACTTGTCTACTCACAAAGTCATAGAAAGTATACATGTAAAATTTGATGAGTTTGTAGAAAAGACTGAAGAAGAAAGCAAAAGGGAACCTGAAAACTATAGGAGATTCGTTTACATTGAACCTAAAACATTTCCAGACACAACTATCAATAAGGAAACTATATCTACCGAGCCTAGCACAGTAACCGAGTCACAGGAAGAAGTTCAAACCGAGTCATAGGAAGAAATTCAAACCGAGTCTCAGCCTGAAGTTACCGAGCAAATATCTACCAAGCCAGAGCAACCTGAAGAAGAGATCCTAGAAGACAACAACATGAATCATTCAAAAAGCAAGGAACCTATACTAGCCAAATATGTCAGAAGGCATCATACACCAAATCAAATTATTGGAAACAAATCAGATGGTACTATGACAAGAAGTAAGCTAAAAGGTACATGTCTGCTTACTGATTTTGAACCTAGAAATATCAAAGATGCATTGAAAAATGAAAGTTGGATTGAAGCAATGAATGAAGAATTAGAACAAATACAAAAGAACAAAACATGGACTCTTGTACCTAGACCTAAAGATAAGAATGTAATTGGAACAAAATGGGTATTCAGGAATAAGCTGAATGAAGATGGTCAAGTATCTAGAAACAAAGCTAGATTGGTATGTAAAGGTTATTCTCAAGAAGAAGGTATAGATTATGGTGAAACTTTTGCTCCTGTTGCAAGATTAGAAGGTGTAAGAACTCTACTTGCTTATGCAGCACATAAAAGATTTAGGGTATATCAGATGGATATAAAATCTGCATTTCTCAATGGAATTCTTGATGAAGAAGTCTACATTGAACAACCTGAAGGTTTTGTTGATCCAGATAAAAGGGACATGGTCTGCAAGTTACACAAAGCATTGTATGGTTTGAAACAAGCTCCTAGAGCATGGTATGAAAGACTCCATAACTATCTGATTCAGATTAATTTCAAAAGAGCCAATGATAACAGCAAACTATATATTAAAGAAGGACCGGATGACAAAATTGTATTGGCAGAAATATTTGTAGATGATACTATATTTACAAGGAATGATGATCAGTGCAAAGAATTTTCAGAGCAAATGAACAAAAAATTTGAAATGTCTATGTTTGGTTTAATAAAATTCTTTGTTGGTCTTCAAATTCAGCAAAGCAAGAATGGTATATACATTACTCAATCTAAATACATTAAGGAAATACTTAAGAAGTTTGGTATGGAAGATTCAAAACCAGTTGGTACACCCATGTGTACTAGACTGAAACTTACCAAAAATGATGATTCAAAAGAAGTAGATCAGCCCTTATACCAATCTATGATTGGAAAATTGCAGTATGTAGTACATACAAGACCTGATATTGCCTTAGCTGTCAGTATAGTAGCAAGATTCTCAGCAAAACCTAAGGAAAATCATATGATGGAAATCAAAAGAATCTTAAGGTACTTAAGAGGAACTGAAGAATATGGTTTGTGGTATAAATTTGGAGGCAATCTAGACTTAAAAGTGTTTACTAATGCTGATTGGGCAGGGAACATTGATGACAGAAAAAGTACAAGTGGTGGAGCATTTTTTCTTGAAAAAAGACTGGTATCCTAGACCAGTAAAAAGCAAAATTGCACATCTCAATCCACAGCTGAAGCAGAATATGTTGCTACTGCAGTAAATTGTTCAAATATTGTTTGGTTTAAACAGTTATTACAAGGTATGAAGGTTGAGATCAAAGAACTAGTTGTTATATTTTGTGACAATACCAGTGCAATAAACATTTCAAAGAATCCAGTAATGCATTCCAAAACCAAGCACATTGCTATTAAATATCACTTTGTCAAAGAATTGGTGCAGGACAAGGAAATTAGATTAGAATATATTCATACAAAAGAGCAGATTGCAGACATTTTCACCAAACCATTACCCAAGGATGCATTTGTGTATCTAAGAGGTAAGTTAGGGGTCATTCCCCTATCCGAGGCTCACTAAATACAGTTTTAGTGATGCATCAACCAGAACATGATTGAAAATCAACAAGTTGATGCAGCATATTCAAAGAATCATTGCATATGAATCAGTACTTGAGGTACATTAGTTTACACCGGTAATATGTGGAAGTGTCTTCGGCATGTGTTGTCAAAGAGGGAGAGTCTTTGCTATGTCTTTGCTATTACTTCAAGAAATTTTTCAATAGTTAGAGGAAGAGTTTTCAAGAAAAAGGAAATTTGCTGATAGAGGGAGATTTGAATCTGAACCGAGCTAATCCTTTCAAAATTTCTTATGCTATGACATATTGTGTTGCCATCAATGCCAAAGAGGGAGATTGTTGGAAACAATTGTCTGAAGAAAATTGCTACTCAAATTATGTATTGTCTTTGATGTCACACAATGTCATAGTCTGCAACAATCAGTACCTACCGAGCTCAGTCAGTTTGCCTGGCATTAAAATCAGCATCTACCGAGTTCACTCAGTTATCAAAGAAAAATCAGCATCTACCGAGTCCACTTGATTATCAAAGAAAATCAATGTTTACCGAGTTCACTCGGTTGTCAAAAGAAAAGTTAGCATTTACCGAGCTCACTCAGTTATCGAAGAAAAAGGATTATCAGTGTTTACCGAGTTCCCTCGGTCTCCGAAAGATTGTAGAAAATTTCATTATGGTCACCGAGCACTGTCGGCCCTTGAAGGATCTTTGCAAATAAAGTTTGCTTAATTCAGCCGACTGTTATACTAAGTAATGCCAATTTGACAAATCTAAAATCATATAAATAAAAGGTCAAGTGTGAAAAATAAAGCAGTATTATAGAAGAAGATATATAGAAGAAAGACAGAAAGGTGTGTGTGAAATTGTGAAGGATGACTAGATATCCTTAAGGAGTAGCAGAGATATATTCGATCAGGAAGGATCTCACTTATACAAAATAGAGATCTGTAATCAGCAAGGCAGTTGCATTATTATACAGGTCATTTTCATTGTTACCTTTTTATCATTGTAACAGTGAATTCTAAATCTCTTAACCGAGCTGGTTTAACAACCATATTGTAAATCCTCTAACAAGGTGACAATTCCATTGAATTGTTCTCAAGACCTCTTACCAGGCCACTCCTAGCAGGGTGATTAAATCCTCTAACAAGGTCACACCTAACAGTGTGTTTTGTAACCTTTTACCAAGTTGGCTTCTAACCGGGCATCACTTCAGAAAAGTAAAAATCAGTATCTAGATACATTGGTGGTTTTTCCCATATTGGGTTTCCACGTTAAAATTCTATGTCTCTTGTGTTCTTAATAGTTATCTTAATCATATACAAGTGGTGATGAATATCTAAAAGATAATTTTACTAATACTTTCTGCATCTTCCAAGTTACTGCAATCTATTTACCAAGTGTTAAACAGATAATATTCATTAAGACATTCTAAGGGATCTGGAAAGAAATAATAGTGAAGTGTTTTATGGTTGACTGATTCACCCCCCCCCCCCCCCCCTCTCAGTCACTTCATCCATATTCCATCAGATTTATTGTAGTTACTTCCTAGCTCTTCCACTACCCTGGTGAAGAATAAGATTTTGATTCCCAAAGACCCTAGGGTAAAAATAGCAGAAGGTTTATATGACATGGCAAGTTTTATTAGAGAGGCCAAGATTGGTACTATCAACGCAAGAGGTGACTCTGATACCACAGGACTGGAATTATTCAAAGTAGGTTTTAGTCAGAGAAATGCCCCTCACCCTGCAAGCAATATATGGCAGTCTGACTTAGGAAAACTTGTCGTGCCTGGTGTCTTTTTAGATGTAGATTTGATGACCCAGGTTGCAAAAAATTATGATCCAATCACTAAAAGAATTAGGGATGCAAAGGGAGTGTTATTGTTTAAAGTTTCAGCTGAAGAAATCAGGAAGGTGTTCAAGTTGAGTGAACCTTTAGAAAGTTTGGAAAGCATTAACTTTGAAGAACTAAGGCAAGTATACAATGCACAAAGGAACTATTATAGAGGCAAGTTGTTGAAGGATTTCTGCACCAAAATTGGAAAAATGGTTGTTGTGGGGCAGAACACTCCGGAACCTTTTAAAATAGAATATTTTGATCTCAGAGCTAGGGGTGCATATTGGTCATTATGTTAGGTTTTTGGAGAGGATGTTAGTGAAAGGATGCCAATACACTTGATGTGCATGATGATCCAAATTTTACATGCACACGTGTCTATCACTTTTGATTTTGCTCCTTTCATTGCTGAATTGATCCATAATGGATTAGTAAAGATTCAAAAGAATGAAGGTGACAGGCCCTTTTGTTGGTACTCTTTCATAATGTACATGTTTCTGTTCAAAGGAGCAAGCTATTTTGAACAAGAAATGGAATTGGTGAGAAAGAAGGATGGTGAAGACATGCCAGTCCAACTATGGAGCCTCACAATGACCTAGGATAAGAAGGATCATAGTTTCATCAATTTTGATAAATGTTTTGCAGCAAGACTCAGGAAGCTGTTTGTTTTAGATAACCCAAGAATCCCAACAATGTTAGCACAGCTTGTTAGGCCAAACCAGTTTGCTAAGAACCTGAACATTGTACACAATTGGGGAGATGTTATTTTCTACAATGTATCAACTGTTATCAGGTTGTATGGTTTCAGGGGAACCCCTTTTATATTGCCCTATCAAGTACCCCTTAGAATTGGAATTGCAGAGTTCTTGAGGCAATTAGGAGATATTGAGGAGTGTGCCCTCACTGGGAAAGGCAAGGGAACTTTATTCCCAAATGTTACCATTGCCCATCAATTCATAATTACCAAGGGTGGATGGGTCTACATGGATAAAATTATGGCTCCATACCATATGGCTATTGCAATTGCTAGAACAGCAGATCTAGAAGGTTTCTATAAGGAAATGTTTAAAAAGAGAGCCAAGTGTGCCATGATCAACCATATTTTTAATTTCCCTGAAGATATCATCAGGAATGTAGCAAAGATATAGGAACAAGAGGTTATGAAAGAAAAATGGTTGGTATACAAGAAGACACTAAATTTTATCTGGCAATTTGATTCAGGATGGGATCCCCTAAAAAGCATAACTCCAATGGGGAAGAAAATAGACACTCTCATGAATTTTTTTCAGGATATTTTCTAGACTTTAAATGAGAAAAAGGAAAAGGTTATGAAGGATGATCCAGAAAAGGCTAGACAATTGTTGAGCAAGCCTGTGTTTGCAAAAGGGTTACCCCCGGGGAGGTATATGGTACAAAAGAAGATTGGTTACAATGTGGTGATACCAGAACAGAGCCAGAAAAAGCAGATGGATAAAAGGGATATCCCATCAACCTCACAACAGATTGGAAAACAAAAGGAGATTGTGGAGATCCCTGATTCTCCTCCTCAGACTTCTAAAGATATAATTGATTCTCCACCCCCATCAAAAAGGCAAAGGTTGGAAGAGAGACCTGCTCATGTGGAAAGGAGTACTCCCCATCACAGTCTCCTATAAGAATTTTTTATGACCAAGAGATTACAGAACAAGTACAGCAAGTAGATGCTATAGGTCAGATCTTTATGACTTATGAAGAATTAAATGAGGGAGTGCCAGAGCTACCAGAAGAACCTAAGTTGGATCTAATAGTAGGGGAGTTAGTAGGTACTGAATTGGACCTTGTAATTAGGCAAGCTTGTGAAGAATTTTTGGGTGATGACACTTTTGTTAAAACTAGGGCCTTTATGTAGTTTCTTTGGAAATTAAACATCAAACAATTTCAAGAAATCTATGAGAAGAGACATGAAGAGAATCCAGAGAAGGATTTACAAGTTATAGAGGAAGAAGTGAAAATAGAGATGACTGCAAAGTTTAAACAAATCACTCCAGAATAGGGAAGAGATATGATAAAGATGTCAGGAGTACTGATCCTCTCAGAATGGGATATAGCTGATGCAGTAGTGTTTGATGCAGTCAGAAAACAAACCACTCCTCTCCATAGGACTCTAGAAGAAGTAGAACAAGCTGTTAAAGGAGTCACTTTCAGTGATAATCATCAAGCATTGGTAATGTGGTCTTTGAGGAAGAATGAAAGTGATAAAGGAAAGCAAATTGTCAAAGATGACCTCTCAGGGAGTTTAATTGTGAGAAGAGTTATTGATACATCTTTGGTAGAAGCATCAGGTATGATAATGGCCACGGCACAATTAACAGCAAAGGTGGTAGAAAAGGAAGCTAAAGAGAAGGATGAGCTCACTGCAAAACTGGAAACAGTCTTGAAGGTTTATGGTGAGATGAAACAGGGGATTCTTGAGAGAGATATTCTAATTGCAGATTTAAGAAAGAAATTGGGAGAACAAGGCCCAATACAATTATCAGAGAAAATTCAGATAGCTTCCTCCTCTGTAGGGCCTTCCTCATCAAGCCCTATTATTGAACTTCCCCCTTCCCCTTCTCCTCCTTCCATAGATGAAGAGGATATTGATCAAAAGGTGAAGAATAGGTTAGGTGATAAGATAAAAGGTGTTGTGTCACATTTTGTTGCAAAGGTGAGACCTAAAGAAATATACAAATCTGCAAAACAATTGGCAAATGTCTTAGTGACTTTTTAGAAAGAGGTGGCAACTGTGGACAAAATTTTGGAAAGATGGACTGCAAGGAAAGATACTCTGAGGTCATGGTTTGATCAAAATAAGGATCAGTGTGTTGTAAATATTGAGCTTACAAGTACTTACAGGGTTATCAAGGATCTTTTTGACTTTGAGGTAAACAGGGAGAGTATAAGAAGAAGGTCAGAAATCTTAAGAACAAGATATTTCTAGGAAGATTTCCAAATTTTCCCTGGTCTTATTAAGGCAGATGGGGTAATCAAGGATAAAAGTCAATGGATGGAACAAATAGATAGAAGAGTACTAACTAAAATAAATGACATTCTATGTACAGATGATAGTACCCCATTCATACACTTTATTGAACTCCTCCAGGATGCTAGGTTATACTTTGCTAATGTGATAATAGAAGTCCATCAGTTGGTTAGTGAGTGGGAAAAGTTGTCCCCAAAGAAAGATGAGGTCCTTGCCTTTCATTGGCGAAGTGAAGAAACCTACATGACTTGGGAATCCACATATCTATCAGGAGATTTAGAAGAAAGGGCAATCAGGTGAAGAAGTGGCAGGTGTTAGTATTCCAAACTTTTGAAGGTCAAGGTAAAAGGGGACAAAGATGTCAAACAAGTTATCATAGACACGAATGTGACACCTGGCCAAATAGAGTTGCAGATGGCATCTGATCCAGAAAATGAGGGAGAGCAAGTTTCAAACAAAGGATGATGTAAATTAGCCAGATGGTGGTCATCATTCATGCAACAAATTTAGCAACTACTCTAAAATATCTTTAGACAAAGATGCCACCTGCGGGATTGTTGGAAAGAGATATTTGTAATCTATTGTTGCAAACAACTTTCTCTATTTGTAATCTTGTTTTTAGTGCAAGATCTTTTAACAGCCATCTGAAGCTTGTTGCATCCTTTCAAGGATTCCAAGATGTCTGATTGGTATAAGTAGTAAGTCCTTGCTCATTTCTAAAGAGGTTAAAAAATATACTATAGAGGCTTGGCTCAATTGTTGAAATCTTAAGATATTTTATCAGATTTTGAAATGTATTGATACAGTGAGATTTTATTGGAATACAATAGAATTACCTTGCATGATTTCAATTGTCTTCTTGTTTGAATTATGTGGCTTTTGTGTATTGAATCTATAAGGTAGTTTTGATATACCATTTACAAGGTATCTGTGATTTTAATTTCTAGCTCCTTTCAAGGAAAGGGTAATGTCTTTAGGTTAATTTATGAGAGCTTAGAAATTTGGCAAGAATTTGATGATCAAACGTGTTTAAGAGAGGATGAATTGTAAGGAACTTCATTTGGGATTTGTTTGTGGTTCATTTAGAAAATTTCTATAAATATATGTTTCATTATTTGACTCTATACCTGAAGATAAGGCACTGGTCTATCCTCGATTTGCAGAGATCTCACCCTCAACAAAACTTAAATAATAATTTACCTTCGTGTATGTTTGAACGATTGAGAAGATAAAGTTTGTATCAAGGATATAAGCTAGTGTTGTGATCCTTTAAAGAAGTAGATCTGACATGGGTTAACCTGCCCGAGTTCAAAGCTCGAAAAGAAGGAGTTTATCCTTGTCACACTTGCCATTTTTCTATAATGAATGTTTGCTTCCATTAATATCATTGTGAAGTAGTGATTCTGAAGATAGGTACACCCGCCTGGGTCTGTAGAGCCCGAAGTAGAAGAAGGAGTTGGTCCTTATCAATTAGCCTTTTCCCTGTAAGAATCCAGAGTTGAGAACCCGAGAGTCAAGTTTGAAAACTATATTGGTGATTCTACATGAAAAAGAGCTAACAAATTGGTGACTCTGCTAGGGAAAACCTTCTGAATAGTGTGCAATAGGTTAGTGCAAATCCTGTCTATTGTGCATTTGTAGACCTGTATAGAATAATTTCATTCCCACGTAAAAGTGGGTGCTGACTCTAAACTCTGTGCTACCAGTTGCTAATTTTTATAAACTTTGCTAATATTGTCGTGCTATACCATGAGTCGACCAGGGTACACTAGGTCTTATTACAAGGATCACCCCAAAGAGAATATGGGTGATGAGCTCCATACACCAAGTAGGAAACAATGGTTTAGGAGAGGTCAGCATACTGCTAGTTCCCAAGGCCCTTCTCGAGAAAGATCTTATGTCCCACTCCCTCATGAGTCTTCATCCTCTTCTGATGATCCCAAACATGTTAAGAGGGTTACACCAAGTGTTCACATGCAGAAAGAAGTAATCACAGAGGTCACAGAAGTAGGTTATTTCCCTGCAAGAGAAATTTTGGAATAACTAGAAGAAACCTGTGCTACTTAGGCCACCTCCTATGATTCTGAGAAGTTGAGAGAAGAGGTGGTTGCTTTAAGAAAAAAGGAGAGTGAACAACTAGCTGAGATTGCCAATAGGTTGAAAGCAAGAGAATAGCAAATCTGTGATTTACTCATAGAGAGGCAGGAACTTCTCAAGAGAACCAAGAAAAATGAGACCCAAGTTAGTGATTTAAACCAAGATGTTCAAGGTTTAAATAGGGACTTATTTGGTGACATGGAAGATTTGAGAAAGCAGGCCCAGGATAATAAACCTAAGCAAGGTGAATTTGAGGGAATAGGCCATGTCTTAAGGCAATTGAATCCCTCTGAAATCCAGAAGAATAAGGAGATTATAACTGCTCCCAAAGAAATCCCTGATAAGGGAAAATAGAAATTGGTGGGTATAAATATTAATGAGCCCAAGAAAATTGCGGTTCCTCCTAATGTACATTCTCACACAAGTATAAACTTGGAGAAGGCTAGAAAAGAAAAGGAAGAATTGGCTATTCAACTAGAGAAACTTGAGTTGGAGGCTGCTGCTGATGAAATGAAGAGGAAGATTTCCTTCCTACATGCTAACATGAACACATCCACTAGTACCTCTATCCCTATCACCATGGGAACAATTCCTTTCAGTCAGCCCAATACTTCACTTCCAAATGCTCAATCCTTTCACCCTGGACAAACTTTACCTGGACCAGTTCCCAATCAAGTTCCCAGTATAGCTAGTGGTACAGTGGGAACTATGCCCTGTCAAAATGTTGCAACTACCCCTCTGAATCAACCAAATATCCAAAGACAACCAGTTCATTTGGATAGATATAGGCCTTTGTTTTTTGATGGTATTCCTGGCCAACCTAATGCTATCCCAAATGAAATCAGAAAGAAGATCCCATTATTTACTGGGAATAATGTTATTACCTGTGAAGAGCATCTAAAGTTTTTTACAGATAAGGTCAATGATTATGAAATTGAACATGAAGATGTCATAATGAAGCTCTTTGTTCAATCATTGATTGAGGATGCCAGGGATTGGTATAGGGGGTTACCTAATAATAGTATTGCATCTTGGAAAGAATTTGTCAAATGCTTTAAAGAGCAATATGCAGAACATGTGAACTCTAGCTACATGCTCAATGAGTTCAATAATATCAAGAAACATTACAATGAGAGCATGTCAGAGTTTAATAGCCGATTCCAAAAGGCTATGTATAAATTGTTCCAAGTATTGAGGCTAGATGATGCAGTCTACATGACAACTTTTTTCAATTCTATGGATGGTAAGATGTCTTACCTTTTGAGAGACAAGAATCCCCATACCCTTAGAGATGCTTTTAAGTTGGCTATAAATATTAAAAGTAACCGAAAGGCATCTAGCCAAATGTACAAAAGGGATGAAGGTAGATTGTGGAAAGAAACCAGGCCACAACCTGCAAGGCCATCCAAAGAGGAGGATAGAATGGACAAAGGGCCTAGTAACAATAAAGATTTCCCAGCAAGGTTTGATAAAGGTGGTAGAAATTTTCAAGATGTGAGACCTCCTTATCAAAGGTAGGACAAAGCCCCTAATCTGAGAGATATGCCTTACAAAACAAACTGGAAAGATGGGAGGCTTGTTCCTGATAATAATGAACCCCAAAAGGGAAGGGATACACCAGATATTTTGAAGAAAAATATAGAACATAATGTGGAAAGTACCCCTTGGTATGTGGCTTGTAGTATGCCCCAATCACCGTTCCAGTGTGCTATTGCTCAGGCTCTGGGAGAAGAGGCCAGTGACTCATATGCAGGAGATTATGAAGGATCTGAAAAGCTTGCTATTAACATGTTTACTACTGAACTAATGGAGGATCTTGAGTGCTTAGATGATGAATTTATTTTTCCTGATGTTGATCATAAGAGGAAGATTTTCTTTGATTATGAACAACAAATATTTACTCAGTCTGATCAGGAAGAGTTTGATAATGATGACTATAAGACTCGCAAGGTAGAATCCAGGTCAGATGAAAGACAATGGAGAAAGCCCAGTGAAGAAGAAATTAACAGTTTAACTATGGTTGCTATTACACAAGCAAAATCCTCATACAATTTGAGGAACAGAAAGGTAGGTAATGATCAGGGAGTCCCTAGATCAGTGTTTGTCAAAAGTAATCCTCAGAATAAGGACTCCCCAAAGCCCAATATTGTGAACAATAAAGATGAAGGGTTTGAAGCTGAAACGAAAGGGAAACAAGAAGTTATTGCCAACAAGGTGAAAAAGAAATTTGGCAAGTCAAATGATCACCCTGATTTTGGTACTGACTCCCCTACTTTTGATATGAGACATGCTTTGTCCCAAATGAAGGTTTCCATTTCTCTGCTTGAAATGTTGAAAATAGAAGAGCACAAAGCAGCAGCCCTGGCTCTCATAAGTGAGTAGAGAACTACTCCTATTTTACTAGATGAAGGGAAATCCCTAGACAAGCCAATTGCAATTAATGACATCTCTGATGTATGTGTTGGGACAATTGTGACACAGGAACCCTCTTCTATCAATCCTTTCTATGTCACTTTGCTTGTAAATAATTTTTTGCTAAAAAATTGTATGATTAACTCTGGTGCTGCTACAACTGTAATGCCTTACCAAGTGATGAAGGAGTTAGGGTTGCAAGTTGATACATCCAGGGGAAGGTGTTATGCCATGGACAACAGGGCAGTACCTGTTGTAGGGAGCCTGATTAGAATTGAAGTGAAAATTGTTGCATTCCCAGAAGCCACATATAAAATAGATGTGGTTGTTGTTGATACAAAACCTCACTATGGCATGTTATTATCAAGACAATGGGCTACAGCAGTGGGTGGAAATTTGCAACTAGATTTATCATATGCTACCATCCCAATAAATGGAACTGAAGTAAAGTTGTACAGGGAGCCCTGTTCTTCAATCATGATTGAAGTGGTTGCTTCGGAGGATCTAAATTGTTTTGTAGATATTGACATGAGCAATTTTGTGATTGAAGAAATAGTACCTCAGTTAAAAAACACAAACCCAATCATGGATGAGTTGATTTTGTAGCAAGATGGGCTTTGGCAAATGTTCTTTGATGGTGGATGCTCTAAGGAAGGATCAGGAGCTGGTGTGGTGTTCATTTCCCCATCAGGTATTACATTTAAATACTCATTCTTGTTAACTTTTGAGTGTACAAATAACACTACTGAGTATGAGGCTTTGATACTGGGCTTAGATGTGGCCATAAAATATGGTATTAAATCTTTAAAGGTTCATGGTGATTCCCAGTTGATTATAGCCCAAGTGAGATCTCAGTATGCTTCTAAAGATGAGAAGTTGAAATTGTATAAACATGCTGTTTGGGATAGGATAGAGTTTTTTGATGCTTTCAATCTACTTTGGGTAGAAAGATCCAATAATATCATGGAAAATTTTCTTGCAAATGTTTCCCTTAAGAGTGAAGATATAACCCTCACTGGTGTGTCTATGTTAGAAGTCAAATCTAGGCCTGCAGTGCCTGACAATGTATATAATTGGCAAGTTTTTGAGGATGACTTAGATATCCTTAGGTTCCTTCAAGGCCTTGATCAATATGAGGGTCAGCAAATAGATCTCAATGAGATACAATAGTGTGTTGAGGGAAAAGAATGCATCATGGGGAATGAGATAGTGCAGTTGCCATCCAACCACATACCTAAAGGGTTAGTAGAATTGGAAGGAATGTTCAAGATAAATGATGGTTTTTTGTCTCAAAAGTCTAACACTAAAATGGAGGACTTAGAGGAAATAAACTTGGGTTCAAAAAACTCCCCACAAATGGTATACATTGGCAAGAAACTGAGCAAAGAAATTAGAGGAAATTTGATAAGACTTCTGAAAAAGTACAAGCATGTATTTGCTTGGTCCTATGATGACCTCAAAGCTTATAGGGCTGACCTGTTTCAGCATGAAATTCCTCTAAAAG
Organism: Chamaecyparis obtusa; assembly: GCA_027943335.1. NCBI lineage: Eukaryota > Viridiplantae > Streptophyta > Pinopsida > Cupressales > Cupressaceae > Chamaecyparis > Chamaecyparis obtusa. The sequence continues at coordinate 2,424,167 of BSBK01001155.1, read as the reverse complement.
AGGAAACCAGGCCTTTTAGATAGAAGTAGAGACCCATTAACCCTTTATTGGCTACCAAGATGCAAGTTGAGTTGACAAAATTGAGAGATGCTGGTATTATTGAACCAATTAGGCACTCAACTTGGGTCTCGAATCTTGTGCCAGTAAGGAAAAAGAATGGTGATATTAGGCTCTGTGTTGATTTCAGGAACCTGAATGTAGCTTCACTTAAGGATAACTATGGATTGCCCAATATGGAGGCTATGCTGCATAGGGTGACTGGATGTGAACTCTTGTCAATGATGGATGGTTTCTCTAGGTATAATCAAGTGCTGGTCAAAGAATCAGAACAATTTAAGACAGCCTTTACAACCCCATGGGGAACATATGTATATGTTTGCATGCCTTTTGGTCTAAAAAATGCTGGAGCAACATTTCAGAGAGCCATGGATGTTGCATTTGAGGAATTGATAAATGTTTTAATGGTTGTTTATCAAGATGATCTCACTGCTTATTCCAAGAAAGCTGAGGATCATTGCTCCCATTTGGAGAAGGTCATTCTTAAGGCCTTAGAATTTGGTGTGTCCTTGAATCCCAAAAAGTGTTAATTTGTTGTGACAGAAGGAAAGTTACTTGGACACATAGTGTCAAAAGAAGGAGTCAGGATTGATCCTGAAAGAGTAGAAGTGATTCAAAAGGTCCCTCCACCAAAGAACATAAAAGGTGTCCAGTCATTTTTGGGACAAATTAATTTTGTAAGAAGATTTATTGCTAACTTTGTAGAATTGGTCAAGCCCATAGTAAAGTTCCTAAAGAAGGATGTGAAGTTTGATTGGAACCTTGAAGCTCAGCAAGCTTTTGCAAAAATCAAACAAACAATTCAGGAGGCCCCGGTCTTGGTATCCCCTGACTACTTGAAACCATTTTCTCTGTTTTCCTTTGCATCTTTTCATACTATTGCAGCTATCCTTTTGCAAAAGGATCAAGAAGGGTATGAGCATCCTATAGCCTTTTTTAGCAAGTCATTACAATCTGCTGAGTTAAATTATGAACTAATGGAAAAGCAAGCCTATGCACTTGTGAGGGCAATCAAAGCTTTCAGACCATATCTAGTCTATGCAAAGGTTAGTGCTTATGTGCCTCATGCTGCAGTGAAGGATATCTTAACACAGAGTGAAGTCACAGGAAAGAGGTGCAAATGGATAAACAGGATTCAAGAGTTTGACCTAGAAATTCATATTACAAAATTGGTGAGAGGATTGGGACTTGCTAAGTTAATGACTGAGGAAAACATGGACCTTGTTCAGGTAAATAATGTTGCTGCTAACATTGATATGATTACTAGTATTGAAATGAAACCTTGGTACAAGGATGTTATTTATTTTATTAAAAATGCTAAATGTCCACCTAATTTAAATGATAACCAAAGAAGGAGTCTGAGATTGCAAGCTCAGAGATATGTGTTGATCTAGGGTGATTTGTACTAGAAGGATAATGATGGTATTTTACTCTTTTGTCTGGATAAGCATCAATCAGAGAAAATGTTAAAGGAAATGCACTCTGGAATGTGTGGAGGACATCATTCTGCTTGATCAATAGCTCATAAAATCTTAAGAGTAGGATACTATTGGCCTGTGTTGTTCAAAGACACTCATTCTTATGTGAGGAAATGTGAACCTTGTCAAAGGTTCTCTAAAAAATTGAAGTTTTCAGGTGCATTATTATTGAACCCTGTGGTTGCAGAAGCTCCTTTTGCAATGTGGGGTATGGATTTTATTGGAGAATTCTCTGAGAAGTCTAGTGGGGGACATAGTCACATTTTGGTGGCTACTGATTATTTCACCAAATGAATTGAAGCTATCCCAACCAAAAGGGCAACCAGTGTTGTTGTGATTGAGTTTCTGATGAACAACATAATTACTAGATTTGGTGTTCCTATTAAATTGGTTGTTGACAATGCTATGAGCTTCAGGTCACAAGAGATCACTGATTTTTGCTCAGAAATGGGTATATTATTGTCTTACTCATCCCCTTATCATCCACAAGCCAATGGATAGGCTGAATCCAACAACAAGAGTATTTTGCAGATCCTGAAGAAAACCCTGGAAAAGAATAAGAGAAGCTGGCATGTAAAATTAAAGTTAGCACTATGGGCTGATAGGATTTCTAAGAAGAGGGCTACTGGTAAGTCCCCTTTTGAAATGGTGTATGGTGCTAAATCAAGATTGCCAGTAAATAACCTCCTTCCGATCTATAAGTTTATGCAAGAAGAGGATATGGAAATCAGTGATCCACTGCAAGAGAGAATGGTTCAGCTGATTGAATTAGATGAGATTAGAAGGGAGGGACAAAAGAAAAATATGAAGTTGCAGCAGAAGATGAAATATCTTTTCGATAAGAGAGCAACTGTGAGAAAGTTCCAGCCTGGTGATACGGTTCTCCAATGGAATGCCAGGGCTGAAGATAAAGGGAAACATAAAAAATTTGAGTCCTTATGGATGGGACCTTATATTGTTCATCAAACCCATGGTAAGGATTCATATTTCTTGCAACATTTGGATGGTGAAAAGAAGGAATTGCCAGTGCATGGACAATTTCTAAAAATTTTCTTCAGTTAATTTCTTTTTCCATGCACAGTAGGCTTGTATATATGTATAGGTGTGTTTCTTTCTATTGTGTGTTTATTTCCTATTTTAGGTTTAGGTTTTTTGGTCTGCCTCCCAGAGATTCCTAAGTTCTTGCTGTGATTTTGCAATCAAGCATCCTCAGATAGAGCCACTATTGGGAGTATTCTTAAATTTTCTGAGGTTTTTATCCAAACATTGGTTTAGTCCTCTGATCTGTGAAGTTTTCCTAGGTACAAGTGCCAGAATGTCTTCAAAAATTGTCATAACCCTATTTCAAAAATCCTTACCTTAGGTCTTGTCCTTGAAAAATTTCAAATTCATTGTCAGAAACCCCAAAATATTTGCCATTTTCAAAATAAATCCTAAGTCAATTACTTTATTTCTTTTCGAGCGTTACTTTTTAAGTCACTTAGGTCCATTAAAAAGCACATGCATTTATTTTTACGCGGGGGGTTATATTTCTTCCTAAGTCTAGAAACCCGGTGGTATAAATAACATTTCTTATGTTTCAAGTTCATCCAACTGTGAATTTTCAAAGAAGATCTAACGGTGGTCACGTGTTCGTATGGAATATTTCCAAGCCATGTGAATATGTGAAATAACCGTTGATCTTATAACCAAAGCCTAATGCGAAAACAAGGTGGGACTACTGACAAGTATCTCACAAGTGGCGGCCTTCTATTTGTCAAGAACAGTAGGGCTGGTAACAGAAGAATCTCCGAGGGTTTAAAATAGTAAAGGGAAGATCGGACGGCTGTTGTATAATCGCAAAGGATCTTCCAAGCTATGTGATTATGCGACAAGCCATTGATCTTGCATTGAATCAAGTGCAATTCTCTGGAGAAACCTTTGACAGATGTGCCTAAAAATGTTTTCTCATTGGCTGGCTTCAGCAGACACCGGTGCTTGAAAAGAAAGAAAGTACCTGACATTCTGCCAGGTGTTGCAAACATGGAATTTCTTTATTGACAAAGGCAAGGTGGGAACGATGGCTTAAAAGAAGACAGTGACGGTGAATGCTAATGGGTTTTTGCATGTTCGCATAAGCTTCTTTTAAGCTATGCGATCATGCGAATAGCATTTTATGTTAACAGAGGAAAGTTACAAGAAACCGCCAAGAATAGAAAGGTAGTGTGACGGTTAGTCGCATGTTCGCGTGAGTGTTTTTTACACCATGTGATCATGCAATAAGCCATTGGATCATCTGCTAATGAGGATCGACGGTTCTCATTCAAACTGAAGATAAAATGGTGCGAAGTAAGGCTTCCCATTGAAGAAGTGACAGTTCGCTCTTTCGGAGGAGTAATTGTTTCAATCGTGCTGAATTAATTGTTGACAGGATTACTCTAGTGGCTCATATATCATAATTTCATGCACTTTCAGAAGCACAAAGAGATCAAAATTTGCAGAGATTCAGGCGTGAAGATTTCTGAGGTTTGGCTGCTATTCCCGGGTGGTTTCTGAGAAAAAAGGTTGGTAAAATTCTTGTGCGATTTACTTCCTTATTAAAAGAATCACAGCTCTGTATTTAGTCTATCTTGCAAAGGTTTCTTTTAAAGATAAACCTTAAAATGGCCCAAAGGAAAGAATTGTTGGGTAAAATAGAGTATAGTGAAAGAGGTTTGCATGAAGATTTATTGTAGTTACTTCCCGGCTCTTCCACTACCCCGGTGAAGAATAAGAGTTTGATTCCCAAAGACCCTAGGGTAAAAATAGCAGAAGGTTTATATGACACGGCAAGTTTTATTAGAGAGGCCAAGATTGGTACTATCAACGCAAGAGGTGACTCTGATACCATAGGACTGGAATTATTCAAAGTAGGTTTTAGTCAAAGAAATGCCCCTCACCTTGCAAGCAATATATGGCAGTCTGACTTAGGAAAAATTGTCATGCCTGGTGTCTTTTTAGATGTAGATTTGATGACCCAGGTTGCAAAAAATTATGATCCAATCACTAAAGAAATTAGGGATGCAAAGAGAGTGTTATTGTTTAAAGTTTCGGCTGAAGAAATCAGGAAGGTGTTCAGGTTGAGTGAACCTTCAGAAAGTTTGGAAAGCATTAACTTTGAAGAACTAAGGCAAGTATACAATGCACAAAGGAACTATTATAGAGGCAAGTTGTTGAAGGATTTCTGCACCAAAATTGGAAAAATGGTTGTTGTGGGGCAAAACACTCCGAAGCCTTTTAAAATAGAATATTTTGATCTCAGAGCTAGGGGTGCATATTGGTCATTACGTCAGATTTTTGGAGAGGATGTTAGTGAAAGGATGCCAATACACTTGATGTTGTTAGATTTGATAACCATCAAATCTTTCCAAGAACACCTGCATGCAAAGACTGCTACAAGAATGAAGACAGAAGAGAAGGCAGAAACTATGGCGGCCAAAAGGCCAGAGACTGCAAAACCATGTTACAAGAAAAATCTTCTATTAACAATGATGAAAATAATACAATCTCCTTATGAATTACAAAGCGGTGAATCCTTATAAAGGATACCGAAACCCTAAAAGGGAAACTTCTAAGAAAAGGAAACTTTCCTAAGTCTAACTTAAGCTAAGAGTAGAGAACTAATAATTAACTGATTTAATTATTAGCAATACTCGACTACTCTAACACCCCCCTTAAGTGTAACTTAGGGAGAAGCAAAAAAAGCTAAACTACTGCAGAAAGCAGGAAAGATGGGTCCCGGCAACTAGGCCTGATCAGGTACCCAAAACATAAAGTAAAAGATGTCCTAGAGAAAGGAACAAGAAGAGAGCAAGAAGCTCCTCCGAAGCATGTCTGAAAACTCTGTCAGAAGATACTGCTAGAACCCCCACTGAAGTGCATGACCAGGTAGAGAAGACAAGTGTCTGAAGAGCTGATCAATCGAACCAGGAAGCAATAGAACCAACAGGTGAACCCCCCCATAATGCTGAACTGGGAGAGGTGACAAGAACACTGAAATGCGATGCCAGAAATAGCTGCAGAAGAAGAACCAGGAACACCAACAGTGCAACAGAAGCACACACATAGGATAAAGGGCGGTGTCATAGACACAGTCTACATGGGCTAATTTCGTGGAAGGTACACTCACTTGACAAGAGTGGATGCGCCTATAGTGGCAAATGCATCAGAATCCCCCCATGGCACTTTATAACGGAGTGCGAATACTAAAACTGAACCAGGTGAAAAAGATCTCAGAAATGCAGAAGAGGGTACTTTATCTCAGTGCGTTTATAGAACAAAGATACATCAGAAAGAGCATGCAAGCTCAGAAGTCAGAAAGAAGAGTGCACTAAGAAACCAGAAGAAGAGATCCCCGAACCTGTAGAACCAAGCACACCACCAGAGGGCATAAACTGTATAACTCAGAGGAGTGAAAACTTAGAGTAGAATCTGAAAAAATAACCTCTGCCACTGAATAGCACACTGAACCAGCTTTCCGACGATATCTCGTTTGCCGAAAAAGGAGTCCGGATGAGCCAGATATGACTCCCGGAAGGCAAAAAAAGACATCAAACAACAATAGAAAAAAAAGCTATTGAAATGGTGGAACCAAAAACCCTAACCTCCACCATCAAAAAGTTCTCAGAAAGAGCTTTCCGACGGTATATAGAAGTCAGAAAAAGACCCCCGGATGCTCCTTGTAGAGCGAGAAACGTCCAGGAACCCCCAAAAGCTTCAAAACATAGGTTTAAGCCCCTGGGGCTAAAAAAAAGGCCCCTGGGTGCATGGCGCACGCAGGGGGCTGGAACCGGAGCTCCCGGTCATCCATATGACCGTCGTTAGGGCCCGCGAGCTTAAAAACCCGCCGGGTGGCCGGCGGAGCGGTGGGCGGAGCGGGGCCGGCAGAGGAGGCCAGCGGGGCGGCCGGCGAAGGAGGCCAACGGTGGCGGCTGGGCCGGGCGGTGGCTGGACGGGCCGCGGAGCAGAGCAGAGGGCGCGGGGGCGCTGGCGGAGCCGGGGTGGTGACCGGGCTAGGCGGGCCGCGGGGCCTGCAGAACAGAGCGGGGGCGTGAGCTGGGCCACGGCTCGGTGGTGGCCGCTTGGCGGTGCGCTGGTGGCCGCTGGGCGGCTGCCCAAAACTATAAGTTTTTTTAATATTTTTTTGACAATCGCCATCTCGGAGTGCGTGCCAGGGCCGTACGGCCCTGGTATGCAAAAAAATTTTGCCTCAGATGCCACTGTATCCAAAATGGACAAGTTTTATATGGATTTAGGGGTTCTTGGGCCTTTTGGACACAATGGTGGTGTTCGTTTTTGCCCAAGGTGAGCCAAATTTTGGCTCCCCCCAGATCCACAAAAAAAACTTCTGAAACCCTTGAAAACCTCCTGTTTCTAAAACACTTCAACAAAACACGAACAGCGAGCAGCAAGATGGCTCTGATACCATGTTAGATTTGATAACCATCAAATCTTCCCAAGAACACCTGCATGCAAAGACTGCTACAAGAATGAAGACAGAAGAGAAGGCAGAAACTATGGCGGCCAAAAGGCCAGAGACTGCAAAACCATGTTGCAAGAAAAATTTTCTATTAACAATGATGAAAATAATACAATCTCCTTATGAATTACAAAGCGGTGAATCCTTATAAAGGATACCAAAACCCTAAAAGGGAAACTTCTAAGAAAAGGAAACTTTCCTAAGTCTAACTTAAGCTAAGAGTAGAGAACTAATAATTAACTGATTTAATTATTAGCAATACTCGACTACTCTAACAGATGTGCATGATGATCCAAATTTTACATGCACACGTGTCTATCACTTTTGATTTCGCTCCTTTCATTACTGAATTGATCCGTAATGGATTAGTAAAGATTCAAAAGAATGAAGGTGACAAGCCCTTTTGCTGGTACTCTTTCATAATGTACATGTTTCTGTTCAAAGGAGCAAGCTATTTTGAACAAGAAATGGAATTGGTGAGAAAGAAGGATGGTGAAGACATGCCAGTCCAACTATGGAGCCTCACAATGACCTAGGATAAGAAGGATCATAGTTTCATCAATTTTGATAAACGTTTTGCAGCAAGACTCAGGAAGCTGTTTGTTTTAGATAACCCAAGAATCCCAACAATGTTAGCACAGCTTGTTAGGCCAAACCTGTTTGCTAAGAACCTGAACATTGTACACAATTGGGGAGATGTTATTTTCTACAATGTATCAACTGTTATCAGGTTGTATGGTTTCAGGGGGACCCCTTTTATATTGCCCTATCAAGTACCCCTTAGGATTGGAATTGCAGAGTCCTTGAGGCAATTAGGAGATATTGAGGAGTGTGCCCTCACTGGGAAAGGCAAGGGAACTTTATTCCCAAATGTTACCATTGCCCATCAATTCATAATTACCAAGGGTGGATGGGTCTACATGGATAAAATTATGGCTCCATACCATATGGCTATTGCAATTGCTAGAACAGCAGATCCAGAAGGTTTCTATAATGAAATGTTTAAAAAAAGAGCCAAGTGTGCCATGATCAACCATATTTTTAATTTCCCTGAAGATATCATCAGGAATGTAGCAAAGATACAGGAACAAGAGGTTATGAAAGAAAAATCGTTGGTATACAAGAAGACACTAGATTTTATCTGGCAATTTGATTTAGGATGGGATCCCCTAAAAATCATAACTCCAATGGGGAAGAAAATAGACACTCTCATGAATTGTTTTCAGGATATTTTCCAGACTTTAAATGAGAAAAAGGAAAATGTTATGAAGGATGATCTAGAAAAGGCTAGACAATTATTGAGCAAGCCTGTGTTTGCAAAAGGGTTACCCCCGGGGAGGTATATGGTACAAAAGAAGACTGGTTACAATGTGGTGATACCAGAATAGAGCCAGAAAAAGTAGATGGATAAAAGGGATATCCCATCAACCTCACAATAGATTGGAAAACAAAAGGAGATTGTGGAGATCCCCGATTCTCCTCCTCAGACTTCTAAAGATATAATTGATTCTCCACCCCCATCAAAAAGGAAAAGGTTGGAAGAGAGACCTACTCATGTGGAAAAGGAGTACTCCCCATCACAATCTCCTATAAGAATTTTTTATGACCAAGAGATTGCAGAACAAGTACAGCAAGTAGATGCTCTAGGTCAGATCTTTATGACTTATGAAGAAGTAAATGAGGGAGTGCCAGAGCTACCAGAAGAACCTAAGTTGAATCTAACAGTGGGGGAGTTAGCAGGTACTAAATTGTGATGACCATTTCCCCTAGTCCTTAACATACTTGTGATAAGTATTGGGCACTCAGATCCCCATTTGGGTAGTTGAGACCTTGAAACTCACCAATTATTCACTGTTTGAAGGCTTCCACTTGCCACTTTGCATCAAATAATCTATCAAGGACTCATCCTATTGAGCATATTATTGGAAGAATAGATAGAGGAATCTTGGCTTAAAATAAGGTACAAGAATAGTTGTGTTTAATTTCTCTAATGAAACCTAAATTTACTAGTAAAGCCTGTGAAGATGAACATTGGATTAAATCTATGAAGGAAGAACTAGATCAAATTGAAAAGAACATGACTTGGGAATTGGTCCCTGGGCCTAAAGATAAGAATGTTATAGGAACAAAGTGGGTATTCAAAAATAAAATGAATGAAAAATGAGAAGTTGTAAGGAATAAATCAAGATTGGTATGTAAAGGATACTCACAGCAAAAAGGAATTGACTATGAGGAAACTTTTTCACCTGTAGCAAGAATTGAAGCAGTAAGAATTTTTTTGGCTTATGCATCCTATAAGAAATTCAAAGTCTATCAGATGGATGTAAATTCAGCATTTTTGAATGGAGAGTTAGAAGAAGAAGTCTACATTGAGTAGCCTGAAGGTTTTCCTTTAACTAAAGAAGGAGATATGTTATTTAAAGTGAAGAAAGCTTTATATGGACTTAAACAAGCACCTAGAACTTGGTATGCAAGACTGGATAAGTATTTGATAAAATTATGATCTACTAAAGGCACAACAGATAGCAACTTGTACACAAAGGAAATTAAAAATGGTTTGTTAGTTGTTATTTTTGTTGATGATATTATCTTTGGAGGAGAAGATGAAGCTAGTGATAAATTTTAAGATGAAATGAAGATTGAATTTAAAATGAGTATGATTGGTGAGATGAAATATTTCTTAGGATTGCAGATAACACAGAATAGTGATGGTGTTTTCTTAAGTCAGAAAAAGTACTTAAATGAATTGTTGAAGAGATTTGGAATGGAGAACTCTAAACTAGTTGGAACACCTATGCTAACCGGACACAATTTATCTAGTGCAGATGAAAATCCTGTAGTTGAACATAGAAAATATAGATCTATGATTGGAGGTTTGCAATATTTAACTCATAAAAGATTAGATATATCACATGCGATTGGAAATATTGCAAGATTTCAACCTGATCCCAGAAAATCACATTATGCAGTAGTAAAAAGGATATTGAGGTACTTAAGAGGCACAATTGAATATGGATTGTGGTATTAAAAATATGATGACTTTACCCTATGTGCATATACAGATGCAGATTGGGGAGGTAGTGTTGATGACAAAAAGAGCACAAGTGATGGAGCATTTTTCCTTGGAGGAAGATTGGTTTCTTGGCTAAGCAAGAAGCAAAATTGTATTTCACAGAGCATAGAAGAATTAGAGTACGTAGCAACAACAAACAATTGTAATTAGATAATTTGGATGAAACAAATGTTGAAAGATATTGGAATAAAATTTGTTGAACCTGTTGTTATGTATTGTGATAAGACCAGCATAGTCAAAATGTCTAATTATCCTATACTACATTCTATGAAAAAGCATATAGAAATAAAGTATCTTGTAGTGAGAGAGAAAGTGGAAGAAAAAGAAGTCAGAATTGAGTATATAAGTACTAAAGAGCAGATTGCAGACATATTTACAAAACCTTTTCCTAAGGATATGTTGGCACTTCAATTTTCAAAACATAAATTCTACAATTATTTACAAAATTAAAGTTTGTATATGTGATTTTAAAGTTGAGAAAATCTTGCTGCAAAAACCCATAAAATTTCTGCAAAATTACCAAGGTTTCTTTATAATCTAGCAAGCCCTAATCGAATAAGACCAGCCCTGAGAAAAACCCTAAGTGCTTTTATCTTAAATAGAACCCTAGGTTCTCCTTTAAGGTTTCTATTTGATCATTACTTTTTGCAAATCACTAAAGTCTTTAAGCGCACGTGTCAAAATATATCACCATGTGGGGTCATGTTAGTAACACTCTTCAGTCAACTAAACTTGACCCCTTTTAATTTTTCCTAAGTCTAAGGATGTTGATTTTCCTAAGTTTTCCTAAGTCCTAACCGCCTTGTTTATTAATATTTCAACACTATAGTCCACTTGGAATCTAAAAAGAAAATCTAACGGTTGTTGCTTGTTCGCATAGAATCTTTTGAGTCTATGCGATCATGCAACAATCGTCGATCTTATTTATTCCTTAGCACTCATAGCAGGTGGGACCACTGCTAGATGTACACACATGGATTGTTCTAATTGGTTACAATATTTTCTGACTTGGAAACCATTGACGAGGCTACCACTTAAGCAGGAAAACTTTATGTCCACCTACCAGATATTGCAATGTGGTAGCTCCTCATTAGTTAAGAAGAATGGGCATAGCATAAGAAGAATTTGCAGGCCTGACAATCTGTAGAAGATCCAAAAATGGTTGTATGTTCACATAGAATCTTTTGAGTCTATGTGATCATGTGACAATCGTAGATTTAACTTTATACCCATGTGTAAGAGAAAGTTGGGCCTGCTACCAGGTGTATACACATGGCTGTTGCTGATTGGTCCAAGGTGTATGATGATGTGGATGATGTTAGTAACATTGGTGCTTAGTAAGGAAAAGTTACATGTCTTCTTGCTAGGTAATGCAAACATGGACATTCCTAAATGGTCAAAGCAAAGTGGGGCTAGATGTTGAAGGAACAAATAGTAAGCGAAAAATCTAACGGTGGTCTCTTGTTCGCATAGAATCTTTTGAGTCTATGTAATCATGTGACAACCATAGATTTGGTATCAAGGGCATGATGGCCCAATTCATGTCCAGTCATAAAGGTGAAGTAAGAATGATCATTGGATGTAGCATTTGATGATGGTGAAGAATCCAAGGTACAAAGTGGGGCCTGGATGACGTGTTTAAGGATTATCATCGATACAGATTGATCCAATGGTTATCACTTGTTCACATAGGTTTCTTTCAGGCCTTGCGATCATGTGACAGTTGTTATATTTTCAATAAAAGAAGATCAACAATCCAAATTCAAACTTAAAGTAGAAAGGTGTGAAATTCAATTTTTCCCGTTGGACGACAACAGTTCAATTTCTCAGAGAATTAATGGTGAAATCATGTGGAGTAAATTGTTGGAATGATTTCTTTTGATTGCTAATATTTCAAAGATCTACATTTTTTTAGAAAACCACAAGAAGATAAAATTTTGTAGAGAGCTGGGCGAGAACTTTGTAGAGACTGATTGTCATTTGAAGAGAAGGTTGGTGAATTTTTTCATTTTCTATTCATGTTAGAAAGAAAATCATTACAATTCTGCAGTATTTCTTTTGCATCAATTGTATAAAATTAGAACCCTAAAAATGCCACCTAGAAAGGAATTGTCTGGCGAGACTGATTATAGTAAGAGGGGTTTGCATGAGGATTTTCTATAGTTATTTCCCAGTTCAACAACTGACCTAGTGAAGGTGAAACAAGTAATGCCAAAATAACCGAGGGTAAAGATTGAAGATGGTTTATATGATACAGGAAATTAAATTAGGGATGCTAAGATTGGTACACTCAATACGAGTGGTGTCTTTGATCTCAATGGTTTGACATTATTCACAGTAGGGTTCAGCCAGAGAAATGCCCATGTTCCTACCAGTAATATATGGTAGTTCGACCTAGGGAAGCTTGTGGTGCTTGGCATTTTCCTAGATGTAGACCTAATGGTTCAAGTTGCAAAGAATTATGACCCTATTACTAGGGAAAATAGGGATGCCATAGGACAGTTGTTAATGAAGATCTCAGCTAATGAAATCAGGACAATTTTTAGGTTAGGTGAACCTTCAAATGACCTAGAGCATATTAATTTTGAAGAATTGAGAGAGGTATATAGTGCATAGAGGAATTATCTCAGAAATGGTCCTATAAAGGAATTGTGTACTAAAGTTCAAAAAATGGTTGTCATAGGGCCAAGCACATAGGAGCCTTTCAAAATAGAATATTTTGATGTAAGAGCAAGAGGTGCATACTAGGCATTATGTCAAGTTTTTGGGGAAGATGCTAAAAAGAGAATGCCAGTACATTTGATGTGCATGATGGTCTAGATTTTGCATTCATACCTATCAGTTACTTTTGATTATGCCCCTTTCATTCCTAAACTAATTCATAATGGATTAATTGGAATCCAGAAGAGAAAAGTTGATAAGCCTTTTTGTTGGTATTCTTTCATGATGTACATGTTCTTGTTTAAAAATGCTAGCTATTTTGAGGAGGAAATGGATTTGTCAAAAGAGAGAGATGGTGAGGACATGCCAGTCCAGTTGTGGAACCTTAGCATGACATGGGATAGGAAGGATAGCAGTTTCATAAAATTTGATAAATGTTTTGCTGCTAGATTGAGGAAATTGTTTGTTCCTAAGAGCCCTAGGGTCCTAATTGCCTTAGCCAAACTAGTTAGGCCACAACAATTTTCCAAAGACCTCAAAATAGTTCATAATTGAGGTGATGTTATTTTCTATCCTTATTTTACTATTATTAGGTTATATGGTTTTAAAGGGACTCCTTTGATATTACCATATCAAGTTCCACTCAAGAATGGTATAGCTAAATTCTTCAAACAACTAGGAGATATTGAGAAAAATGTTCTCACAAGGATGTTAGAAATAGGGAATACTGAGAGGGGGGGGTGAATCAGTATTCCACAAACTTTATCTTTTGCCCAATTATGGATATAACAGATTATCTTCACACATGCATAACATAAGAAACTAAATAACATGCATAGTAATAACATCAAAGAACTCATAACACATTATTTGTTCTCGAGGAAACCCTAGCCAAGGGAAAACTCCGATGGGGATGGTCCCCACAAAGATCCACTAATCAAAAGTATCATGTTAAGGATGTTGACTCTGTTAGGATTCTATTAAAAGCATATAGTGTATCAATCTTGATTAAGGGACTATAGGCCTTATTAGAAGCCTCAACCCTGTTAGGAGTTGTCAATACAAAATCTGATTACCAGATGAGCCCACTGCCCAAACAAGTAATATACAATGTATACAAAAATAAGTCAAGGTGCATAACCTTATTCTACTTGCATCAATATTCCTTTTCTACTCTTATCTTCACATCATCACTATTACATTCACTTCACAATTACATACATACATAAATTCATACTTTCTTTTCAAATACAATTACATATATACAAGTTATTAAGGCTAATAACTTTACATGGTCGGCTTTCATCTTAAGGATAATAACTTTACATCTAGGATGTCATCCCTTTATATTTTTAAGTCATTATTTTGATAAACAAAATAATCCCTTAACTCTTTACCAATTCTGCCTTCATATTCTATCTTGTCGGCTTCACACTGTCTTCGGTAAAATTCCCATAACTAATTTTGTACATGTTGTACTAACTTTCACTCTTATATGGGTGATCAATAGTCATCATAGAATCTATGTTCAAGTGAAAAATCATTGAACTCACTCCAGTCAATGTCGCAAACAAAAACTGTGTCTTGGTACACTGTGAAAACATTGTCTCACACTTAGACAATTTGCAATGCGCTCTGCCATACTTGCTCTCTGACCTATGTGATCTTCATGTGGATCATATGTTTCCATAATGATAACATCTATGTACTCACTTCAGCCAAATTGCCAACAATCTCCCCCTTTGTCATTGGTGGCAACATATGAGAAAATTGGCTAAGTGTACAATATCAAAACTTCAAAAAAATTGTTCCCAAAATTGGCCATAGTATAAGATATATACTATCCTTATATCTCCTCAAAATATAATCTCTAATACAATACTCCCCCTAAGAGTATACATTATACTATCAATCTTCTGCTCTGTATAACTCTCAATTTTCTATATATCTCTCCCCCTTTGACAACAATGACAAAATAAAGTAGGGAGGCTTACAAAATTGTATCACAAAATATTATACCTTAAATGTCTTATTGCAAAGCTAGTAGGCTTGCAACACAATCTGCAAAGTCAACTTTTATAGCTTCTAACTCCTTCTCCCATGATTTCTTAATGGAATCTGCCACATTGAGTAGTGTGCTCAATCCATAAGTTGCAATCTGACATGCTTGGAGGTTCTCAAAGTTAAATTTCTAAAATGATATCCTAGCTATAAGACATTCTTCCAGGTACTCTTCAATAACACTTAACTTCATAGAAGTATGTTCTCTCAAAAGAGTGAGTCTCCTCATTTTTCTATTCCTTTCATCTTGCAAAATTCTTGTTTCATCATAAAGCTTCTGAACTTTCTTCTCAACATTACTAACCTTCACATTAGGATTAGAAAGAAGGTTTGATTCATTTTGAATCTTTTCTTCCTTCAACTTGATCTGCTTGACTTCTTCTGCTATCAAAATCTTTGGTGTTGTACACTGTATGTACAAAGACTTTCCTATTCCCAAATGTCTCCTCAAATCCTTGATACAAATATCAAGACTATTAACATCATTTATGATATTCTGACTAATATTCAAAAGCATTCCAGCCTCATAGTCTACTTGTGTCTTTACCTTTGCATTCTCAGATAGATTTGTGAACTCATCATCAAAAGTTCTCATCAATTTCTTTTCTTTTTCCAGAGGGTCTGCATCTGCAATCTGTGTGGTTACAACTCCTTGTAACTTTTTAGTTAATTCATTCAAACATCCTTCAAGATTATTTACCTTCTTATTCTTACCAATAATTTTATTCAAAGAAGTGATCAATTCTAACTGATCATCATCATCAACTTCCTTTCCTAAATCTTCAAATAAAGATCCAATTTCTTTCTTCTTTCTAGTCTCAGGGGTAAGACTGATGTCTTCTTTTGTAGGAAGGGGTACTTCAACCTCAGATTCTTTAGGTTCTTCAATAATAGATTGGGTCTATTTTGCTTCTTTAGTTCTATCTGGTTCATCAAGAGACAAATTGTCAACAATGTTCTCTAAATTCTTGAATACATTTTCATCAGTATCCAAAGTAATCTTTTTGCCTTCAACATTCATAGATTCTTCTTCAATATTAATAGCTGGTGGAGAGGGAATATCCTCTTGTTTTTCTTCTTTTACTTTCTCTTCTACAACTAAAGGTTCTTTAACAATTTCTGCCATTACTTTGATTATTGCTTGCTCTGTTTCTGCTCTCACTGCTTCATATTTTCCTCCCATAATTTGAATGGTTCTCCTTTTAGTCCTCAAAAGAGTGCCAAGGTATTTCAAGATCTATTTAAGATGTTCATCATCTTTCACAACACATAGTTTCCTCACCATATTCTCTCTGATTGTTTTATCTTCTTCTTGTGCTCTCATTTTCCTATTAACAAGTTTCTTGAATAGGTCATCAGGAATCTTGCCCTGAATAGTATCAAACTTATTGTTAGCTAGAATCATGTGCTTGACAACATAATTTTCAAGATTCAATCTCTTAGAGTAGTCATAAAGGTCATAGTACTTATTCATCTTAGTAAAGTCTCCATCTTGTATGATTTCCTCATTCACTCTCTCAACTCTCAATTTCCATGCTTTCTTCTTTATAGTAGTGTCATCATCTTTAATTCCTACAATTTTCCTAGGTACTAGTGACATCAAGACTTTCTACCTTTTACCAAGTCCTGAAGCACTTTCCTTTACTCTCTTGCTGGGTATGGAAGAAGAGGATCTAGTGGATTTCCTTGTTTCTTGTTCTTCCTCAGGTTCCTCAACTTTCACCTTCACTTGTGTAGCTTCATACTATACTACACTTGATGACAAGGCAGGTACAGACAAGATTTCTTTCCACCCAATACCTTTGATTGTTGTTGTTGTCTTCTTTGCAATATCAAACTCATGCTCTGTCATTCCAGTGTCCTTCAATATTTTCTTTATAGTGTTGTCCACTCTCTTCTTAGACTACTTTTCTTCCATTATAGCTTTTGCAGAGTTGAAGTTCTCTTCAAAAGTTCCAAATCTATTGCACTGGGTGTCCAACTTACTCTTAAGTAACCTGCCAACATATCCCTCTATTTCTGCTTCAAATATCTCATAGCCAAGAGGGTCTATGAACTCAATTCTAGGTTCTACTGTTTCAATATCGGTAAAGTCAGTGTCAACCATAAAACATATGTTATCCTTATATTTCTCCACAAGAGATTATGGAATCCTTGATCTGTTGGATACAATGTTCTGAAATGTCTTCAATACCAACTTAGCACTTTCATTCACTTTATCAATAACATGTCTCAAATACATTCGATTGATTCTTTCCATAGTGTTTTGTCCATCATTCCAATCATTGATCTATGCTCTCCCAAACACTTGTATTCACTTTGATGATCAAATAATACTGATCATAACTTTTTATTACTTGAATCTCACTTGGATCTGACATCGCATTCAATTATTTTGCTGCTTCTTTCAAAAAAGTTGTTTCTATTAACCTGCAAAACTTAAAACTTCTTGCAATCTCGCAAAACATAATATTTTCTTTTGTGCTCTTAACCATAGCATTAGTACATCATAAACTACCTTCCATTAATTGCACAAGACTTAATTCATCATAAATCTACTTCTACACTAATTCTAAGTTCCCAATCTACTGCAATTTACATAAATTAAGTGCTTAAAGATAGGTCAGGTAAGGATTCATTCTTACCACTTGATACTTCACCTTTCTGATTACCTTCAATGTTGAATATGTCTCCTTGATCTATGCCTTTAACAACCTTCACTTCATCTGCATTACTACAACAACCTTTCTATTTGTTAATTGTATCTTCATTTCTTCTTGCATGATTTCTAGGATTAGGGTTAGGATGATAAGCTCCATTGTTCATTCTACAAAACCTTATTGTATGTCCAATCTTGCTACATATCTAACAAACAATTCCATTGTTTCCATATCTCGGTCCTTGCTGATTGATCTATGACCTGCAGTTTCTAGCAATGTGTCCAACCTTGTTGCATCTATAACATACTACTCCATTTCTTCTGTTCACATCTTTAGTAGGTCTCTTATCTGCATTGTTAGTATTCCTAAACATTCTACTACCATAATTATTCTCAATAACTTTAAGCTTTCTACATTCAATAGCTCTATGTCCAAAACCATGATAATTATAACAATAACCATTAAGAGGTTTGAATTGTTTATCTGTGCAATCTCTCTTCATGTGACCAATAGTGTTACAACCAAAACATCTACCTTTGAATTCTCTTTGCATACCTTTGGGTGATTCTTCTTGCTTAGGTGGTTCTTCTCCTTCAGGTGTATCTTCAGATTTGTTGTACTCATCTGACTTCTTCTCATCTATGCTTTCAGATTCTTTTAGATCTGGTTCTTTGCTTTCATCATTTGTTTTGAATATATTAAATCCAAGTCCAGTCTTATCATAGGATGGTTTCCCATAAGATACTTATTCATCAATCTTCTCACTATTTGAATATAGCCTTTCAAGTTGTTTTTTGGATTGAGTCAATTCACCTTTCACAATCTTATTGTATTTCTCAAGTTTTGCATACTGCAAATTGACTTTCTCAAATTCAGATGTTACTTTGCCAAGTTTAGATCTTAATTCTTCATTCTCAATCTTCAACCTTTCATTCTCAAATCTTAGATTTGCTTCATTTTTGTCATTTCCATCTTTCAAATTGAGCTTTAGATTTTCTATCTTCAGTTCATGCTTAAGGATCACATTTTCTTTTTCTAAACTGTCATCACAATCTTCAATAAGAATTTCAGATTCCTTTTCAAATTTTAGATCTTCTAACTTGTTTTTCAATTTCTCAATAAGGTTCTTTGCATCATCATATTTCCTTTTTAGAGTGTTTCTTTCATCAGTAAGCATATCGATCTATTCAAGATCTTCTTTAAGATTCTTCTGTAGTTGATCCATATCCATAGAGATCTTACTCAAGCTACTAGGCTTTCCTTGAATGATTCTTCTCCGAGTAACTAAGCTATGATACCAATTGTTAGAAATAGGGAATACTGAGAGGGGGGGGTGAATCAGTATTCCAAAAACTTTATCTTTTTCCTGATTATGGATATAATAGATTATCTTCACACATGTATAACATAAGAAACTAAATAACATGCATAGCAATAACATCAAAGAACTCATAACACATTATTTGTTCTCAAGGAAACCCTGGCCAAGGGAAAACCCTAGTGGGGATGGTACCCACAAAGATCCACTAATCAAAAGTATCCTATTAAGGATGTTGACCTTGTTAGGAGTCTATTACAAGCATATAGTGTATCAGTCCTGATTAAGGGACTATATGCCTTGTTAGAAGCTTCAACCATGTTAGGAGTTGTCAATACAAAATCGGATTACCAAATGAGCCCATTGCCCAAACAAGTAATATACAATGTATACAAAAATAAGTCAAGGTGCATAACCTTATTCTTCTTGCATCAATATTTATTTTCTGCTCTTATCTTCACATCATCACTATTACATTCGCTTCACAATTACATACATACATACATTCATACTTTCTTTCTTTTCAAATACAATTACATATATACAAGTTATTAAGGCTAATAACTTTACATGGTCAGCTTCCATATATCATTATCCAAGAGTAAACATCTAGGATGTCATCCCTTTATATTTTTAATTCATTATTTTGATAAACAAAATAATCCCTTAACTCTTTACCAATTCTGCCTTCATATTCTGTCCTATCAGCTTAACATTGTCTTCAGTAAAACTGCCATAACTAATTCCATACATGTCGTACTAACTTGCGCTCTTAGACGGGTGATCAATAGTCATCATAGAGTCTATGTTCAAGTGTGCAAGGACTCAACTCACTCTATTCAATGTCACAAACAAAAACTATGTCCTGTTACACTGTGAAAACACTGTCTCACACTTAGACAATTTGCTATGCACTCTGCCATACTTTCTCTCTGACCTATGCGATCTTCATGTGGATCATATGTTGCCATAATGACAATATCTATGTACTCACTTCAGCCAAATTTCCAACAAGGGAAAGGAAGGGGATGTCTATTCACAAACATTACAATTGCCGACCAATTTATAATTACAAAGGGTGGATGGGTTTGTATGGACAAGTTCCTGGAACCATATCATATGGATACCACAGTTGTTAGGACAATAGACCTAGAAGGGTTTTATAATGAGATGTTCAAGAAGAAGGTCAAATGTTTAGCCATAAGCCACATTTTCAAATTTCCAGAAGACATTATTAGGAATGTCCCAAGATTGCAGGATCAAGAAGTGAGGAAAGAAAAATGGATGGTGTATAAGAAGATATTGGACTTTGTTAGACAATTTGACCCAAGGTATGATCCCTTAAACAATATAAATCCTATGGTAAAGTAAATAGATACTCTCATGGACAATTTTAAAGAGATTTATTAGACCTTATATGAGAAAAAAGAGAAGGTCATAAGTGAAAATCCAAAGAAAGCTCAAACACTATTGAGCCAGACTACATTTTAAGAAAGATGCTACTTCTAGGCAAGTATGTGGTGCAGAAAAATACTGGTTAGAATGTGGTAATCCCAGAGTCTGATAGAAGGAAACAAATAAGGAAAAAGGAGGATATCCCTTCCACATCACAATAGGTGAAGAAGCACAAGGAGGTTGTTGATGTTATAGGCACACCTTAGGATAAATCAACTGAGAATATTATTGATTTCTCACCTCCTACCAAGAAACAAAAATTAGAAGAGAGGCCCTTGGATGTAGAAGAGGAATACTCTCCTTCTCAATCACCTAAATAATTATCAAGGATGATCAGGAGAGTACAGAGCAGGCACAACAAATGGGCTCTCAAGGTCAAATTTTTATGACTTATGAAGAAACTAATGGAGTGTCAAAGCAACCAAGAGAGCTTGAGTTAGGCTTAATAGTAGGACAGATGGAAGGTACAGATCTTGACCCTATAATTAAGCAATCTTGTGATAAATTCCTGGTTGATGATGACTTTGTGAAAGCTAGGGCTTTTATGCAATTTCTTTGGAAATTAAATATGAATAAATTTGAGGAAAAATGTGAAAAGAGACATAGGTAAAATCCAAATAAAGATCTCAAGATCATTGAAGATAAAGTTAGGAAAGAGATGACAAATTTTTTTGAAAAAACTACTCCAGAACAGGGGAGAGAACTAGTAAAAAATGCAGGAGTACTTATCCTCCTAGAATGGGATATAGTAGATGTAGTGGTCCTTGATGTAGTTAGGAAACAAACCACTCCTATGCACAAGACCAAGGAAGAGGTAGAAAAAACCATTAAAGGAGTTGCTTTCAGTAATGACCATCAGGCCTTGCTCACGTAGTCTTTGAAAAGGGAAGAAAAGAATAAAGGAAAGCAAACTACTAGAAGTGATCTCACTAGTGGCCTCATAGTAAAAAGGGTTACTAAAACTTGCATGATTGAATCATCAGGTATGGTGGTAGGCACAACCCAGCTTGTAGAGAAAGTAGTAGAGAAGGAGGCCAAGGGAAAGGAAGAGCTTATTGAACAGTTTGAAATAATGTTGAAAGCTTATGGGGATTTAAAACAGGGGATGTTTGAAAGGGACAAATTGATTGCAAATTTGAAGAAGAGGGTCTAGTTCAAGTTTTAGGACAATTGTAAATTTCCTCTTCCCCTACTGGGCCTTCTTCTTCAAGTCTTATAGTTGAATATCCCATATACTCTCTCCTTCCTTCCATAAGTAATGAAGAAATAGAATAGAGAGAAAAGAAAAAGTATGAGAAAAGAATAAAAGGTATTATTTTATACTTTGCTGCTAATATAAAACCAAAGGAAGTTTATAAGAGTGCTAAGCAATTAGCTGATATTTTGGTTTCTTTTATGGAAGAAGCAGCCACTGTAGGCAAAATTGTGGATAAATGGGTTCCTAGGGAGAATATGTTAAAATAATTCTTTGATTCAATTAAAGATCAGGGCATTGTAAATGTTAAATTAACAGACACCTATAAAATTGTTAAGAACCTTTTTTATTTTGAAGCAACCAGGGAAGAGTTGAAAAGGAAGGAAGAACTCCTAAGAGTTAGATATTTTCAGAATAATTTCCAACTATTCCCTAGTCTTGTCAAAGTAGATGGAACTATAAAGGATGGAGAACAGTGGTTGGAACAGATTAATAATGGGGTGTTGTCTAAAATTGATGTTGTTTTAGGTTCACAGGATAATACCCCTTTTGTACAAGTAATTGAGATGCTACAAGACATTAGGATACACTTTACAATGACTGAGGTTCACCAAGTGGTTTCTAGTTGGGATAAAATCCTACGAAAGATGGATGACATTCTGGCTTTTGAATGGCCAAGTGAAGATACTTTTATAGCTTGGGAAGCAACATATCTTGTAGAGAGTGAGAAATAAGAGGAGACATATGCATAAGAAACAACAGGTGGCGATGCCCCAAGCTCCTGAAAGTTTGTTGTGAACAGTGCAAGAAGCATCAAACAATTGAAGAATGCACGGATGCTACACCTGGCAGAAGATGAACTGACTTTGGTACTTGTTGCAAATTTTGGCGCTCATCTTTGCAAATATTTTGAAAAATTGTAACAAGAAGGTGTTATATTTGCCTTTTTTGTCCTATTTGACAAACCCTTTTTATCTTTTTTAAGAAAGATCCGAAGCTTGTATGTAATCCTTTCTTTCTATAAAAGGATTACCAGGATCATTGTAAAAGGACCAAAACTTGAGCATATTTTTTGATAAATTTTTGAGTCTAAGATACGGTAGATTGTATTAGGCATATTTTTTAAGAGAGCAATATTGCTAGTTTAAGTTAAATTTAGATAGTTTTCACTTTAAAAGAATTTTGTATACATGATATTGATATAGCATTTGAATAAAATCCAAAGTTCAAATCTCTCCTATATGTATCTCTTTTTGAATTATGAATCATTGAAATTCATTACATAGATATTCTCTGTGTATATGTTTATGTTCTTCAGCTCTGATTCAGGATCAGATTAAATAAGCTTTAGACATGGCATGAATTCCTTAAGTATTACATAAGGATACGAGTAAGTAGTATGAATCTAGGATTCCTTTGATAAAATCCACCACAGGGTGATAGCATTTTCAAAGGGTAGGGTTATTAAAGTTCAATGTATTTTTTTATGTATAATAATCTTGCAGTGGAAGTGTTGCCCAATGAATAAGGCACTAGCTAGTAGTGGAGTTAATGTTACAGAGATCAGTGTGTAAAAAGTTCTATGTGTATTCCTAACATTTGATATGAATCTTTTTTAAATTCTATAAGTACAGTGACTTGAAAAGTAAAGCCCACCTAATGATAATGGAGAATCAATGAATGAGTGGTCATCATTTAGTATTTTCTTATCATTTATCTATTGTTACTGAATCCAGTTTGTATCATTGAAATAAGGTTAAGTTGATCACTAGATTAGGAGTACCCTCCTTGGTTTAGCAGAGCCAGAAGTGTAGAGGGCAGTCTTGTCCCTATAGTTGGTACAACCATCTTTGAGCTTTATATTTGGATCTGACCCATCCTAAAAAACTATAGATGTACTAGTTTCTTATGAAAGCATAAAGTCCAGTTTGAGGAACCAACAAAATGGTGACTCTATTGGGGAATAGAGGTGAAATAAGTATAATAAATCTAAATGTAAGATGGTACATATACAACTGGACAGATGCAACAAGCTGCATCACTTCTCAAAGGTAGGTTGGGGCATAACCCCAAGCATACCTCTCAGATACTCAAATGTATCCTTCAGCAAAGGTTTTGTAAATATGTCTACAATCTACTCCTTTGTGCTTATGTATTCAAGCCTGACTTCTTTCTTAGAAATTTTCTCTCTTACTACATGATACTTTATCTCTATATGCTTAGTCTTAGAATGTAATACAGGGTTCTTAGACATACTAACTGTGCTGGTGTTGTCAAAATGTATAACAACAGGCTCAACAAATTTTATTCCAATATCCTTCAGCATTTGCTTCATCCAAACTATTTGGTTACAATTGTTTGATGCTGCTACATACTCTATTTTTGCTGTGCTTTGTGAGATACAATTCTGCTTCTTGCTTAGCCAAGAAACCAATCTTCCTCCAAGGAAAAATGCTCCTCCACTGGTGCTCTTTTTATCATCAACACTACCTCCCCAATCAGCATCTATATATGCACATAGGGTAAAATCATCAAATTTTTCATACCATAATCCATACTCAATTGTGCCTCTTAAATATCTCAGTATCCTCTTTACTGCTGCATAATGTGATTCTCTAGGTTCAGCCTGAAATCTTGCTACAATTCCAACTAAATGTGCTATGTGTGGTCTTGTATGTGTCAAATACTACAATCCTCCAATCATAGATCTGTACTTTTTTTGTTCAACTACAAGAGTCTCATTGGTGCAAGATAACTTACATCCAGTTACCATAGGTGTTCCAACTAGTTTACAATTCTCCATTCCAAATCTCTTCAATAAATCATTCAAGTACTTTGTCTGACTTACAAAGATACCATCACTGTTCTGTGTTATCTACAATCCCAAAAAATATTTCATTTCACCAATCATACTCATTTCAAATTCAGTCTTCATTTCATCTACAATTTTATCACTGGCTTCATCTTCTCCTCCAAATATGATGTCATCAACAAAAATAACTATAACTAATAAACCATTTTCAATTTCTTTTGTGTACAGGTTGCTATCAGTTCTTCCTTTTGTAAATCCTAATTTTATCAAATACTTGTCCAATCTTGCATACCAAGTTCTAGGTGCTTGCTTTAGTCCATATAAAGATTTCTTCAGTTTACATACCATGTCTCCTTCTTGAGTTAAAGGAAAACCTTTAGGATGCTTAATGTAGACTTCTTCCAACTCTCCATTTAGAAATGTTGACTTCACATCCATCTAATATACTTTGAATTTTTTGTAAGCTGCATAAGCCAAAAGTATTCTTACTACTTCAATTCTTGCTATTGGTGCAAAAGTTTCTTCATAGTCAATTCCTTCTTGCTGTGAGTATCCTTTACAAACCAATCTTTCTTTGTTCCTTACTACTTCTCCTTGTTCATTCATCTTGTTTCTGAATACCCATTTTGTTCCTATAACATTCTTATCTTTGGAATACCCTAAAAATGGGCTATAGGTTCATTAACCTCCTACATCAACAATTCGAATGAAATTGACATCGAAGTCCTAACCAAAGGCACATCTGCATATCATCGAATCTAATTGATTATCTTAAATTCTGCATCAGGGAATATTTCTAGCAATATTCCTAAATTATCTTAATTATCTTTAATTTAATGATTATTTGGCAATAAATCACATTTATCCTAAAAGTTTGATTAATTGAATATTCTGACTATTTAATTAATTAGATTTAATTCTGCCACTTGATTATTAAGTTGAATTTAATTGTATTTATTCCTAAGTATTATTATTTAAATTTGACAATAAATCAAAATTCCTATCATTAATTGATTAAATTCTTATTTAATTAATTGAAGCAAGTTGTCATATTTAATGATATTATTTTTGAATAAAAGTTTGATTAAATGATTGATTAACCCATAAATCAATTGTTTTATTTCAAAAATTAGTTAAGTTGAGAATAAATCACTTTATTTATTTATTAATTCATAATTATCCATGTGCACAATCAAAGAGCAGTTAAACTCCAAATTAGAAAATCAATGCAAGTTATTGACTTTTTGGAACTCAACATCATTTTTGAGTTTAAAGTTGATCTAAACTTCTAATTTGAGTTAAAAAGCTATTTTTGCATGATTTGCATAATTTTTGTGAATTAATTATCTTTTGTTCTTGAAAACTCAAAAATCAACCTGAATTTATCAATAGTGATTTATGGCTTTTCCATGCACCTCCAAAGCCCTGGATTTATATAAAATCAAGGCTCACCTCTTCATATCTCACCTCATGAATTTGCAAACTTACTCTATCGAATTGGCGTCTGAAGAATCAAGCTTCTTGCGAATCAACAACTTTTGTGGGATCAATTTGGTTTTTACATTCATTTTAGCTTCATATTGCATATCATTGCTAGATTAATTTCATATCAATTTCTCATATAGAATAGATTCATATCAGTTTATCATTCTTATTGCATCTAAAATCCAAAAAAAATAGCTTAATTTGCATTCAATTTCATATCTAGATTTTGCTAGCCTCTAATGTTTTACTGAAGTGTTGTGTCCATAGATCAAGTACAAAATTCACATACACATTTTCTGGCACCCATCGTGGGGCCCTGAAATGGGTTTCCAATTCAATTCTATCAATTTCTATCTTTTTCTCCTTGGTTTATGTGCAAAACTATGATTTTTAATTTTTTCTCCATACCACTGTCATACGAGTTTCTGATAAAAGTCATTTTGCAATGTGCCCACTGTCGTACGATAGTTATTTTTTATCGAGGATCATTTCATCAGATACCCACTGTCGTTTGGAAGCTGGATTGTCATTTCATAGGTCACCCAATGTTGTACAAGTTTCTAGACTATCGTCTAGGAGCATACCCACTGTCATACGAGTTTTGGCATCAGGTTTTCAATTGTCATTTCATTTTTCAGGGTAGTTTGTCAGATTTGGTTTTTAGATTTTGACTAACGGCTAATCTTAACAATTGGAATTCTCTGTTTTGATTGACTCTTGCTGGTTTTGATTGGAAAAGCACAAGAATTGCTAAAAATAGGTAAAAATCTACTAAGCGCATTGCGACAAATTCAGGTAATCTTCTCAGCTAATAAGACTTCAATTTTGGATTTAAAATGAACATCTCATGTGTCTAGCTTGAGTGACTTTTATTGCTTTCCTATCACAGACTTCATTTGGGCTATAAAAATGAACATAGTTTGCTTTCAGCATTTTTGTTACACATAGTAATTAGGCCCCATGAACACTATTTGTGGATCTTGAGAGAAAGGGTTCCTAGCGAAACTCTTCTCAACCAAGGATCTCTTGTAGGTGGGGGGGATACTTTGAGAGTCTCACGTTCTACTAGATCAATGGGTCTTCAACTTTTGATTGATACATTCTCTCTCCGGAGAGGTTAATAGATCACAAGGGGTTGACATCATAGATCTTTGTGAGATAATCTTAGTTGTAGCGTGTCGGATTTATCTATCTGTTGTGTTTGGGTGAAAGTGGAAAGGTTAGAGAATTATGCTCTACTCCCTTTTTGGGTAGTATCAGAAACTCAAATCCTTGAATCTGGAACCAGTCCCCATGTGGTATATTTTGTGAGTCACCTTTAGAAAGGGTTAACCGTAGTGGACATTCCCTGAATTGGGTCAACCACATTAATGAAACCTCAAGTGGTAATAGCCATTTTCTCTGTGATAGTGATAGCCGCTATATAAATGTTCTTATGGAAGAAATCTTCACAGGGTGTGGTTCATTGTGGGTTGTTAGATCTCCCTAGCAGCTCATGATTGATTAAATTCTTGGACTGTGCCAAAACCCTGGTGCGTCAGGATTGGAGTTCACCCCTTTGGATCATAAAAGTTGCAAAGTCAAACCATTACTAAAAACCCTAGAGAGGCCAAATTTTTATTTTTAGGAATATGTGCGTTATTGCAAAACTTTTTGGAACATACACAATTAGCACTCTTAGGGATTAGCACAATTCAGTCACTTGATTATTCATGCGCAAGGTTTTTTTTTTCCTTGTTCATTGTTTTCAGACATGCTTGAAATCACTTGCTTGATGTTCTGCATGCTTGTTTATCTACTTGGCTCCTAAAAATGATCAAACCTGGTATAATTTTTGAATCTAGACAGTAAAATTTGCAAACAATCTGAAATTGAAAACCCTAAATTTTGCAAAATTTGAAGTGAAATCCTTTCTGGAGTCAAAATTCATTTCAGGAGGTCATAAAGTCGTATGAGTTTTGCCAAGTTTCATTTCATTGCTACCCAACTGTCATATGATAGAATACCCAGTGTCGTATGAGTTTTGATGCCAAAAAATTTCAAAAGTCAAATCCTGCTTGCAACTGTTGTACGAGATTTTCAAATATCATTTCATTGCCTACCCACTGTCGTACGAGTCTACAGAAAGTCATTTGGGAAATTTTTGAAAAGTTGTCACAAAATTGTCAAAATTGCAAGATACTTAGCTTTTTTAGCCTAATTTCAGAATCTGTCAAACAAATCACTATGTCAGGAACAGAGCAATAGCTATTGAGAATCCTATCATTTTCTAAAACTGGTCTTTTGAATCTGATCCAGTCTTTTGTTTAATCGATTTGATTCCTTTTCTTCTTGTGTCAAAACCTTGTTAGATCTATCAATCTTCAATCAATCTTCAAAAATAGACTAAGTGTTATGAACTTGTGTCAGCTATCTTTTGGGCAATCTACCCATACATCCAGGGCACAGTATCCTTCACCCATGTCTAATTGAATCTTCAAACCAATTACAATCTTGACAAGGTTGTGTCATCTAATTTTCTCGAATCAAATCATTCTTCAGTTGTCTTAATCCTATTCTTTTCGATTCACTTGAGGTTAATGGTGGAAACTAGAGCTTCCTCACACAAGAAATCTAGAGAAGCATCTCAGACCTTACCTTTGACTAATATCCATGGCCCAACTCTTGAGTAGCTCTACAATTCTAGTCTATACGAAGAAGACAATCTTGGCAACTTTCGATTGAAATCTGGTTACATACCTCCTCCATCAACTACCGGAGGTAATCAACAAACCCCTCCTTAATATATTCCAGGGAGTCCAAAAACTCCTACCATGTCTCAAGTGGGGACAAACCATGGCTCTCAAGGAGCTCACTCCCAACATGGCGCAGATCAGGAACCCACACCTGAAGAAATTACCTGCTATCAAAATGATGATGAATTCAAGAAAATGATGAGGCATTTCTTGAAAGAAAATAGAGAGACATACTTTTTAGAGTTAGCTCATCAAGGAGCTAAGTTTCCTCCTAATTTCAATGTCAAAGATATCATCACACATGAGGGAGAAACTCTGATGATGGCCATGATGAAGCAGATGCATGCCTTGCAAGTCAAACTGAATAAACTTGAAAAAGAGAAGGAACCCAAGGAGTTCTCCATGGAGGCTCTATGTCCTTTTCCATTTGACAAAGACTTGTATATGCCCCCATTCCCAAAAAGAGTGGAGATACCAAAGTATGATAAATATGACAGACACTCTGATCCTCAAGATCACATCAGAGAGTTCTGTACACAATCCATGGAGTTCATGCATGAACCAACCTATCTCATGCATCTCTTTCCTAGATCTCTCGGAGGAGCATCCATTCATTGGTTTTCAAGATTGCCACCTACTATCAAAACTTTTAAGGAGTTGATCAAATTGTTTTATCAACAATACTCCTACAATATTCAACATCCAGTCACCATGATCGATATCTGCAATCTCAAGCAATATCCAGGAGAACCATTCCTAACATTCCTCAAAAGATGGTGAAAGAAATTCTTTCTATATGCCAAACCTATTCCAGAGACTGAAAAACTAGAGATCTTTATCAATAACCTTGTTCCAGAAATCAACTACCCTCTATAAATGCAAGATCATACATCTTTTGACAAAATGGTAGATAATGCTATCAAAATTGAAAAAGTACTTGTGAAAAAAGGAGACATCACACTTCAAAAGGACAAGTATGAATCTGGATCTAGCTCAAAAGATAAAAACAAAAATTGGAACAAGAACAAAGGCATTGTCACAGATGGCATTGTTGACACTATCCATGCCCCATCAAAGGCACCAGCCTATAATCTCACTCTTGGCACCCAAGCCATTAAAGCTTCAGAACAAAAGTCTTCCAAACCGTCTCAAAAGAAGCCAGAATACAAATCTTGGGATAATAAATGAAAGTTCACTCCTCTTGGAGAATCTTTGGAATCTGCTATGAGAACTCTACTGGCTGATAACATCATCTCTTTGCTTGAGATCCAACAAAATGATCAGGACCCTAAACCAAAATGGTGGAAAGAAAATGAATTTTGTGATTTCCATTAGAGTAAAGGTCACAAAACTAATAACTGATTTCTCTTGAAACATACTATTCAAGATCTGATCGATAGGGGAGACATCACGGTTGACAATCCTAAAAGCAATAACAATCATATAGCATTTACAAAACCATTTCTGAAACATGGTCAAGAAGTTTCATCTTCTCAACCTAATATAGGGGCAAAAGTCAATTATGCTTACCCTGGAAATAATGTCATCATCAATATGGTTGAACCATGTCTCTCTGAGAGTTGCAATGTCATCACAATTTTACGAAGAGATAGAGATCATTCCTTAGCTAACACAGTTACTCGATCACAAGCTCAGGCACATTTGAAAGGACAAATCACAGATTCATCTAATGTCCCTAAGATACCTTTCAATCTTTCATCTACTTCCAAATAGAAGGCTGCTTCCAAATCTTCCAATCCTAAGGATACAAGGCCTACATCTTATAGCATTGTTCAACAACTCCAACACACTAATGCAAAAATCTCTATGTTTGAGTTGCTTCGAATATCTCCAGCTCACAGAGCCATTCTAGACAAAGCTTTGCTCGGATCTAATGTTCCTTACGACCTTGATTTAGACAGGTTCTAGACTATGGTTGGACATCTTACATCTCCACAATATATTTCCTTTTTAGAGGAAGCTGACAACTCCTTGGGTCACCCACATAATCAGCCATTGCATATAGAAGTCTTGATCCAAAACCATAGAGTCAAACATGTGTTGATAGATGGAGGCATTGGCCTAAACATTTGTTCTTACAGCTTGATCACACAATTGGGATTCACAGAATTGGCTATTGATCCTAGAAAGAAGATAACTATCAAAGCCTATGATGAACAAGAAAGATCTTCTAAAGGCACCATTGTCTTGCCCATTAGAGCAGGTCCAGTAATCAAAGATACCATATGTCAGGTGCTTGATCTACCTTTGGCTTACAACATTCTTCTAGGGAGACCATGGATACACAAAATGAAAGCTATTCCTTCTACATACCATCAGTGTTTGAAGTTTCCCTATGAAGGAGTAGAGGTTACTATCCCAACTGATCTGAATAACACTTGTAATACATTAAAGGAAAGTGTTGATAAGCTTGTTCCCAATAATAGAGAATCTTCCACTGAGTAGACAAACATTGCGTCAACATCTAAAATGGAAGACATTGCTAAAGAAGTCACTATCAAAGAAAATGGAATGGGAGAATATATTAGAGAGCTAGTCTTATCTTTGACGTCTCTCCCTATCTCACCTAAGTCTTATGGACAAACTCTGAAACAGTCCAAACTAGAACCTCAAGAACTCCTTGAAGCATATAAAAAGAATTTTATTTCGAAACAAGTATCCAAGAAAGAGTTTGAAGAGGATGAAGCTATACTTGCATGGCTCTATAAAGATGAATCTGAATCCCAAAATGTTCAAACTAGTGGCACTATAGCACCGAAGATCCCTTCTAAGTCATATGGTCTAGGAGATAATTTGATAGCTAAGATGGGATATCCAGGTTAAGGACCTCTAGGAATCAGAGGGAAAGGTCTTGTGACACCTATTCCACATACTAGTAGAGCGAATAAGAATATTGTTGGCCTAGGCTTTAAGAAGAAGCCCTATCACCTCAAAGGTGATTATTCTCATGTCATAGAACAAATTGCACCAAGTGAACCCCTTCTCAATAAGGGAGAAACTAAATCATCAGACAGTTCTAAACTCATTCCTTATGAGTGCTTCCCATAGGAAATAAAAGATCTCCTTGTTGATGGAAATGATCCCATAAAGAGAATCAATGTAGTAGAAACACAAGAACCTACTATCAAACCAGAGATAGTTGCCACACAAGAACCAGCTAATCTCGAAGGTGATCAAAATGGGGAAGAAAAGCCTATCACCATAGCTGAGCATTTAGAGCATTCCAGTGATTCTGAGATAGATTCCCATGAGTATGAATATAAATCTGAATATGAGGGTAACCCTTCTTGGGGCATTCACCCTGACTTTACTCATGTTCTTAGATTTCCTAGAGATCCTAAATTAGAAGCTGAATCAAATAACTATGAATGGGGAGCCATTACAGAGGAAGATGAGCTTATCACAGTGAAACATGTTGATGTTATTCACCAATATGTATCCACACCCAACGTGAGTCGAGAGCGAAATAATGAACTTAATGAGTCTGATCCACCAATGCCTGAAATGGACTCCCACAATGACATTGAGCCTATTCACGAGTTGAATGTCTTAAGTTGTAATATCACCTTTGAAATTGAGCATCAGGTTAGGACCAATGATGACAGATCCATATCCATGAACACAATCTCCCAAGCCTTCCACACTTTGACTATCCAACACCCTGATCTTATTGACACAACTTTCACAGATCCAAGCTATGGTGTTTACACCTTTCCCAATGACTATGCCCTTGCTTGCTACCTTAATGCAGTTGAACCTATGAGGACTTCCATCAATGAACTGAGCATTAGCATGACTGAGTAGGACATCAAGTATCTTAGTCAAAGGAATAAAAATAAAAAGAAAAGGAGTTCTGAGGGTGAAAACCACTTTGTGGCAGTCTCAGAACCTACAAAAGTAAAAATAAAAGACGTATCTAATGGTGAAAACCTCTCTGAGATGCCTAAGGATGAGATATTTGATGTCCTTCTGAGTCATTTATAGGAAAGATCTCCAGTTCTAATTGAGCCCACTCAATCTATCAATTTGGGTACAAAGGAGGAACCGCAATTGGTACATGTAGCACAATCCTTATTAGAAGAAGAGAGACAAAAATTCACTATATTCTTAACAAAGAAAAAGGTCAATTTTGCATGGAAATATTCAGATATGCTAGGATTGGATCCTAATTTTATCATGCACCATCTATCCATTGCTCTTGAAGTAAAACTTGTCAAGAAAAAGTTGAGAAAGATGCATCCCCATGTTGCACTCTTGGTAAAAGCTGAATTAGAGAAACTCCTAGTAGTCGGATTCATCCGTGTCATAGACTATGCTAAGTGGATTTCTAATATTGTACCTATTTCTAAACCAGATGATTCAATTAGAGTGTGCATAGACTTTAGAGATGTGAATAGAGCATGCCCTAAGGATGATTTTCCACTACCTAACATTGATATGATAGTGGACATGACTATGGGTTTTGAGATGTATTCCTTAATGGATGGCTTCTCTGGGTATAATCAAATCAAAATAGCTCCAGAGGATCAAGAGAAAACTACTTTCACATGTGCATGGGGTACCTTCTATTGGAATGTTATGCCATTTGGGCTCAAAAACATTGGTGCTACTTATCAATGAGCCATGACATCTATCTTTCATGATATGATGCATCAAACTATGGAAGACTATGTAGATGATACTCTAGCTAAATCCATGCAAAGATCAAAGCACTTAAAGGACTTGAGCATGATCCTAGATAGAATGGAAAATTTTAGTCTCCGACTAAATCCTAAGAAGTGTGCTTTTGGTGTTACATCTGGAAAACTCTTGGGATACATAGTTTCAAAGAAGGGCATTGAAGTTGATCTAGCTAAGGTAAAAGCTATCATCAAAATGCAACCTCCTAAAAATATCAGTCAAATAAGAACCTTACAAGGAAGAGTACAATCTATCAGAAGATTCATATCACAACTGGCTGACATATCACAACCTTTTACAAAAACATTACATAAAGGTGTGACCTTTGCATGGAATGAAGAATGTGAGAAAAACTTTAACCATATCAAGACATATCTAGGAAATCCTCCTATCTTGATGCCTCCTATTCATGGGAAGCCATTGATCTTATGTCTCCGCAATAGATACATCACTAGGGGCATTGCTAGCACAACAAGATGAGAATAAAAAGGAAAGAGCTATCTATTATTTCAGTAGAACTTTGGTTGCATATGAGAAGAACTATTCAATGATTGAGAAAGCTTGTCTAGCTATGATCTTTGCATCATAGAAACTGAGTCATTACATGTTATCTCATACCACTCATTTGGTAGCTAAAATTGATCCACTAAAGTACCTACTAAGCAAAGTTGCCCTCACAAGTAGACTAGCTAAATGGGTCATGCTCTTGAGTGAATTTGACATTGAATATGTTGAGAGAAAAGCTATAAAAGGATAGGTAATCGCCGATCAATTGGCTGAAGTAGCATTATTTGATGATACACCACTACACATGGAATTTCTAGATTCCTCTATCATGCATCTTTCCTCTAGAGAATGGCATTTGTTCTTTGATGGTTCCTATACACAAAATGGATCCGGAGTAGGCATATTGTTCATAACTCCCCAAGGATACTCAATACCTAAAGCATTTAGATTAAAGTTTCCTTGCACCAACAATATTTTTGAATATGAAGCCCTTCTTAATGGCATGAAAATAGCAATTGAGTGGAGAGTGACAGAGATACATGTTTATGGAGACTCACAACTTGTTATTCATCAAGTCAATGATGTGTACCAAACTAAAGATGAAAATCTCATTCCTTACAAAAGAATGGTAGATGATCCAAAGAAATATTTCATATCCATCACATTTGAGCAAATTCCTAGAATGGAGAAAAAGGTTTTCGATGTAATGGCAACATTATCTACTCTCTTACAGTAGCCTGAACATGAGCTATGTTACGAGTTCCTGGTGGAAGCACTATCTTATCCTACATATGACTCACCTGAAACCCAAATGATCTGCACTATTGTGGGTTATGATTCATCTAGATACAGAAACCTTTTCTCCTATCTCCAAGACCAAATCATTCTTGATTCCTTTAACCAATTTGAGAAATGAAACCTTATCCGCACCGCATCCCGATATGTCATCATTGGTAATGATCTGTACAAACAAGGTCTAGATGGTACACTACTTATATGTTTAGAATGGGAAGAGTCTCAACGTGCATTAGAGGAAGTCCATGAAAGTATATGTGCGTCACACTTGAATGATTTAACACTAGCTTGAAAACTTATTAGGGCTAGGTACTATTGGCCTGAAATGGAGAAAGATTCAATCAATTTTTCTAAGAACTATCAAAAGTGCCAAGTGCATGGTAACTTGATTCATGCTCTAGGGAGAGATCTAATTCCCTTCACCACATAATGGCCTTTTCAACAATGGGCTTTTGATCTTATAGGTGCTATCTATCCACACTCTTCTAATGGACATACCCATATAATCATAGCTACAAATTATTTCACTAAATGGGTAGAAGCAGTTCCCTTAACATAAGCAATGGGGAAACAAATATCTATGTTCATCTTGAACTACATCATATGCCGATATGGGATCCCACATTCCATAATCACAAATAATGGAGGACAATTTAAAAACAAGGACCTAGATGATTTATGTGCCAAATTTAAGATTACACAACATTGGTCTTCTATCTACTATCCTCAAGGGAATGGACAAGCAAAGGCCTCAAACAAGATTCTCTTGAAAATCTTGCACCGAACAGTGAATAAAATAGGAAGAGACTGGCATCTCATGATCAATCCAGCTCTCTAGGCCTACAGAACAAGTCTCAGAATGCCAACAAGGGCTACACCATTCACTTTAGTTTATGGGTCTGAAGCAGTACTGCCTATTGAGGTTGAAATCTCATCACTCAGAATCAGAATGCATGGTCTCGTAACTGATGATGACTATAGAGTGTCTAGGTTGCAAGAACTTGAGTTACTAGATGAGCATAGACAAGTAGCGTATGATCATCTCAGAGTGTATTAGAAGAGAATGTCTAGAGGCTACAACAAGAAAGTCAAACACAGAGAATTTCAAGTGGGCGATCTAGTCTTGAGAGAGAATCCTAAAAATCAATCACATAGAGAGCGCAAAGGGAAGTTTGAACCCAATTGGCTGGGTCCCTTTGTTATCACTGCTACTTTTGGCTTTGGTGCTTATCAACTCTCAATGAGTGAAGGAGAACAGCTCCAAGAACCAATCAACGTTCTCCATCTAAAGAAATTCTACGCCTAAGGCATTCAGTGTATGGTAAAATATCCTTAAAAAATCTTAAAAATTGGAAAAAGTCCTAAAAAAATGAACATCTTGGTGAAAACCTAACAATAGGCGCCTTGATGATTCACAAAAAAAATTAAAAAATATCAAAAGTACAAAAAAATTGAAAAATGAAAAAAAGCAAAAAAAATGAGAAAAAGAAAAAAGTGCCTTTGTGAAAACCTAGAAACAGGTGCCTTGGTAGCAAAAATAGAATCTCTACCAAGATGGTGAAAACTTGGCAAACAAGTGCCACTTGTTCCAAAATACTCCATCTATCAGCGTAATCTTGGTCTTTCCCAGCTTTCAGTCCTGCTTTAGTTTGTACATATCTTTCAGTTTGTTTCAGCATTTTCAGTTTTCAATAAGTCAGTTTGTACACCAATTAGCTCAAGCGTCTATATCCTATCAATGCTTAACACTTGGGGGCAATCAATGTCATATCCTATGGTCTCCAGTATATCTTAGATGTGTCATGTCTAGTCAAATTCCTTTGAAGCTTCCTATGAGTCAGTCAGTTAGTCTCACCTCCAGAAAGGATTTTGCATCTACAACAACGCAATCAAACAATCTGTGCTTTTACATGCTTTTATCTCCTTGTATGCTTACTAATTCACATTGAGATTTTTGCATATTGTGTCCCTTCGAGCTCTTCCATGATGTCCTTTATAGGATTTAGAGAGTGATGACTAGGGGCATAATCTTTTCTTTGTCTTCTGCTTGTATGTGAAAATCTAACATCTTTAGAAATTTTGGATTAATATGGTGTCTGACTGTAAGAGCCTCTATCTTGAATTGGATGGCCATGCATACCTCGACCATTGATACCCAAAAAATTCAAGGAAGTTTGATCTAACTATTATCTTTTTGAGTGAGTTCTTTCTCCTACTGTGAAACGCAATCTTACCTAAGGATGTGAATGATAAAGGGTCACTACGGGTAATTCACACTGGATTTGGAATGATCTCTTGACTATTTGATGTGTATGTTCTAATGCAAGGCGTATTCTGGTCATCATGACGTTCATGTTTTGATGCTTATACAAATTGCTATATCAAAATGGACATGATATTTAGGTCATCCTGGTATTTGTGCCTTGGTGCTTATATCTAATTCGACATTTTGAAAACAAAATCAATATTCATATATCCATGGTTGTTTGACTAGTGGGTGTTGTATTGGTTCTTGCGCATACAAGTCAATATTCATATGTCTATGGTTTCATCACTAGTGGGCATTGTATTGATTTATCCGGTTACCTAAAAGTTCAATGATGATAACAAATTGACACATGATCAGTGAGTAGGTCCTAGGTCCTAGGTTGCATTTTATTTTGCATGTTCCTTGGCATTTTGCATGTTTGTCTGATCTCACAAATGTTTGGAAACACTTTAACACTTAAACGATTCTTTAGTCACCTATTCAAATATAACAAGAGCTGAAACCTAACATGAAGGTCTTTTCACAGAATTGCAAGCAGTCACCATCCTGGGTTAGACATCCTTTTTGACATAAGACTGAGTACTTGTCTTCATCAACCTGCAAAAACATATCATATGTATCATTGCATTTACATTTCATATCATAATCATTTGCATTGTATCCATTGCATAAGCATAAATCATACATACATATTTTCATAATCAAACACATATGCATAACATCCATACATGTGAAAGAAATCATTGCATTGCATTGATCCATACATACATTCTACACTACTCATAGCATGAACATCACATGATATCATCATAAATCAAAACATGACAAGTACAAATGAAGTCACAACCAAAAATATTGATCTCATATATATCATAAACTTGAAATAGTCAGGGGTGCACTACTAGCACAGTGTACAAAAGAATGAGCTCCAGAGAGCTATGAAAGTCAACAGTATATCAATGATCAAAAGGAACAGAGTATATCAAAACATGAGCACAGGAATCAACTATCGGCATGCTCCTCTGCATCTGGTGGAGGAGGAGGTGGTGCATCTGGTATAGCCTCTACTCTGGGTGCCCTCACTCCCTCTGATGCTGCCATATAATCTGAATATGTGGGCACTCTCTGCACAGCAGGGATAGCAGCATAATACACCAACACATAATACACTAAAACATAATAGGAAGCCCATGAGATCTAATGAGTCAACTCTACCCGTAATCTCCAAACCTCTGAATGAAGCTCTACATGAAGCTCTATGCGTTGCCTGTCTACCTCTAGATACCTCTCCTCCCACCTAGCACTCTGTACCCTCAGGTCTCAGACCTGCGCTCTGAGACGTCTAATAATCTCTGCTAAAGTACGAGGAACTGTAGGATCTGCCTCAACTGTTGGCATCTTTGTGTCCTATACTGGTTGCTCTGGCTGCTCTAACTGCTACTCAGAAGTACTGGCTCTCTGCACCTTATGGTGTCTAATCTCAGCCCCTAGATCAAAGGGATCCCCTATACCCATGTCTGTACCAGCACCTACCACCTACTTAGCTGCTAAGACATCATCTGAAGGACCAACACCACCTAAAGTGCCACTCTCTCCTCTACTCCATCTCTGAGAACCTATGGTTGTACTTGCTGTGGAAGTAGAAGGATGAGGGGGCCTCATATGTCTTGCTGGTATGTGTGGTGGAGCCATGGCTCTCTGTCTGGGTGGTGTAGGATGTACTACCTGTGGTCTGGGCCCCGGTCTCATAGGAGTTCCTATCACAGCCATCGCCTCCTCCATGGAGGGTATCAGCTCAGTAGGATTAGAAAATCTATATATACGGTGCTCCGCACGCCAAGCGATATATCCATCTGTAACCCCGACATCAACAACCTATGGCAGATAGTCCTAGTCTCTCCCTATGATGCAGCTATACTCATCTAAACATATCGAGTAGGTGAGCCTCTATTTCCATCCGAGCCCAATCTCATGAACAATGCGGGCATATGCAGTGTACTCTTGTGGGGCATCTCGAATGCATCCATACTGACACCAGACTCTGGTAATCAAAAATATCTCCAAAATAGTGGGGGTCCGCCCTATAAGTATCTGACTTTGAAATAGAAAACTGAATTGCTCCCTCGCAGTGGGCCAAGCCTCTATTTGCAAATACGGTCTCCATACTACATAGGTCATATCATCTAAACATCATCAAAAATACTCAGTATGACCCATGCAAACCTGTGTAACATAACTGGCATACGCATATATCACTGGCTCCTGTGGCTGCCATTGTGTCTAGAAAACTGGTCTCAACACTGGGATATGCTCTCAGGCCCATATCTGTAATACAAGAGCTCCTGAAGTGAAACTCTTGCAATCCTGATACACGACCTCGTGCATCTCTGAAAACATGTGTGCCAAAAGGCACTGACCCCAAGCAAGCTCAGTGGGAGTGGCCATAAGAAGGGCTACCATCAGAGCCCATCCCATCAAGAAGTTGTTCTGCTGACATCCTAACATGATGAGCTCACCGATCATCCCAGCAATAATGCACTCTAAACGGTGCGTCTAACCATATCTCCATACAAGGGTCTCCTAAGAAATGGACCCCGTCAACTGTGTATCATCACCAAATAGATGCCTAAAGGCATGAAGACCAGTCTGCCCAGTACTCACATACTCAGGATGCTGACCGCTATGGAAGGGAATGCGTAATATCCTATAAATGTCCTCTGGAGTCATAGTGATCTCTCCAGTCGGTAAATGAAATGTCTGTGTCTCAAAATGGAATCTCTCAATCAGTGCATTCAAAAGGCCGTGATTTACCCTAATATTAGGTAAACAGATCAAATACTCAAACCCACATGCAGCAAGATGTACCCTCATAGGGTCAGGAAGTGAGACACATAATCTCTGGGTCGCCGGGTATGAATGTCGGACATGAACATCTAAATATGTGACCTATATCATACAAAAATAGGGAATTCTATCAGAAATTGGGTTCAATGACAAGATAATAGTATAAAAATTGGACAGTTGGGTACTTCAGAAGGTAGGTCAAAAGGTCAGAAATCAGCATCAGAAATTAGAAAAGTCAAAATTTTGCCCTAAATATCAGTTTTAAGCTCATTGTTTTTCATACGATAGTCCAGACTGGCACCGAAAGTCGTACGCCACTCCACAATAGCTCATACGACAATCCATGGTCCTACGACACTGGATTCATTATCGTATGAGTTTCCAGGGACCCGATGAAATGTCATACGACACATGGGTCCCCTCCATACGACACTGGGTAAGGTATGAAATGACAAACGAAATGCAATTCAAATGTCGTACGAGTCTGGGATGGGACTCATACGAGTTTTCAAACATGCAAAATTCAAAAAGCAAAAATGCGTATGGAAAAGTTCAAAAATGCTATAAAACATGAAAAATTTGCATTTTCAGAGGGGCACAGAGGTCCACATACCGGATGTCCATACTGTCGAGGTCTATCATGTCTCCAGCTACACTCAAATCGATGCAAACTCACAAGTACCTTTAGATCTCGCTGTTCTGCCATTTTCTTGCTTAGAGGGCTTCACAAGATCTCCAAACTCAAATGGTTGAAATGAATTGAAAATGACCCTTCAGGCCTTTATATAGCATTTGACCTAATTTTCAAAAGTGCTCCGTTTTTCATGAAAATTGCACCCCTGGCTAATTTTGACATTCTGAATCCATTTTCGGGATCAAAATCAAAATCTGAGATCGTTTAATATGTCAAAATCGTGATTTAAAATTTTTGGACCCAGGACGGTCTACTGCTTGCACATTCGACCTTCAATCATTTTTGAAATCCAGAATTCAACTTAACTGATTATCTTACATCAAACTATCAAAATTTCAACTTGGTCAACTATCGTCAACTCATGGTTTAACCTAGTCAAACTTGGTCTTTTGGACCTCTAAACGATGCAGAATGCATTCTCGAACGTGTATAACTACTTCTCAAATCAATTAACATGCTTCTAAACTATAACGCTGACTTTTCTTGTCAAATTTCAATTTTAATCCCGAAGGGGGCATGATATTGCACATCATTCAAGTCTGTAAATCTAAATCTGTAATCAATCCTTCCATCAGTAATCAAAACAACAACCACGTCTAGTTGTTGATTCATCAAAAGTCCTCATTGCTTGGGGCATATCAGATTCATCGAGATCCATATCAATCTGGTATTCTCTTAATCTTGTAAACTGTATCAGCTTTTCACAACCATCGGTTCATTAGTGTTATTTCCTTGGTTCTTCGGTAACTGAAGGGTTCAGATGTGATACCAACGTGGTTCTTTTAAGACAATCGAGTCTGGAATCAGTCACTCACTTCTTCGCAATCATAAGGTTCAAAATCAGGCGTTTTGACACTTTTTCGCAATCATCAGTTCATCATTGTTATAGTTAACATTATCTTTGGTCATTCAAAACCTAGCATCATAAAATCTTTCAATCATCATATCTTTCAAATCAGTTTCATATCTTTATCATACACAGAATATCTTTGAACCACTGCGCTTCACACAGTAATTCAAAGAGGGGCAAAATGTAATACCCCAAAAATGGGCTATAGGTTCATTAACCTCATACATCAACAATTCGAATGAAATCGACATCGAAGTCCTAACCAAAGGCACATCTGCACATCATCAAATCTAATTGATTATCTTAAATTCTGCATCAAGGAATATTCCTAGCAATATTCCTAAATTATCTTAATTATCTTTAATTTAATGATTATTTGGCGATAAATCACATTTATCCTAAAAGTTTGATTAATTAAATATTTTGAATATTTAATTAATTAGATTTAATTCTGCCACTTGATTATTAAGTTGAATTTAATTATATTTATTCCTAAGTATTATTATTTAAATTTGACAATAAATCAAAATTCCTATCATTAATTGATTAAATTCTTATTTAATTAATTAAAGCAAGTTGTCATATTTAATGATATTATTTTTGAATAAAAGTTTGATTAAATGATTGATTAACCCATAAATTAATTATTTTATTTCAAAAATCAGTTAAGTTGAGAATAAATCACTTTATTTATTTATTAATTTATAATTATCCATATGCACAATCAAAAAGCAGTTAAACTCCAAATTAGAAAATCAATGCAAGTTATTGACTTTTTGGAGCTCAACATCATTTTTGAGTTTAAAGTTGATCTAAACTTCTAATTTGAGTTAAAAAACTATTTTTGCATGATTTGCATAATTTTTGTGAATTAATTATCTTTTGTTCTTGAAAACTCTAAAATCTACCTGAGTTTATCAATAGTGATTTATGGCTTTTTCCATGCACCTCCAAAGCCCTGGATTTTTATAAAATCAAGGCTCAGCTCTTCATATCTCATCTCATGAATTTGCAAACTTACTCTGTCGAATTGGCATCTGAAGAATCAAGCTTCTTGCGAATCAACAGCTTTTGTGAGATCAATTTGGTTTTTACATTCATTTTAGCTTCATATCACAAATCATTGCTAGATTAATTTAATATCAATTTCTCATATAGAATAGATTCATATCAGTTTATCATTCTTATTGCATCTAAAATCCAAAAAAAATAGCTTAATTTGCATTCAATTTCATATCTAGATTTTGTATTCAAATCCTTCATTTAGGTGTCGTCAAGGTCACTGATCTCGATTACAATCTGAGAACATCCATCTCGCACCTATTAGAAGGCAGTAAATCGCCTGGTTAGTTTAGCTTTTAATTCATTGCAGATTTCATTTTTGTTCACCTCTAATGTTTTACTGAAGTGTTGTGTCCACAGATCAGGTACAAAATTCACAAATACAATCTTTAGGTCTAGGGACCAATTCCCATGTTTTGTTCCTTTCAATCTGATCTAGTTCTTCTTTCATAGCTTTAATCCAATGTTCATCTTTACATGTTTCACTAATAGATTTAGGTTCAATTTGAGAAATCAAACATAACTATTATTGTACCTTATTTTGAGTTAGAACTCCTCTGTCTATACTTCCAATAATATGCTCAACAGGATGTTTCCTTGATAAATTATTACTAGGCATCACTATCTCAGATCTCACTTTAGGTGTCAGTTTTTCAATGATCTCATTGTGGATTTCATTCAACAAATAACTATCAGTTTCATAGAATAATTCAGTAGTCTCAATGTTAGGTCTACGATGAGTTCCTTCATCTGATTCATAATCAAGCATTCTTTCCTGAATTTTGAACTTTTCATCAACTTTAACATTTGCGCTCTCAACAATAGTCTTAGTTCTTTTATTGTAACATCTATAAGCTTTTCTCTTCAATAAATATCCA
The DNA here is from genome assembly GCA_027943335.1 of Chamaecyparis obtusa. Classification (NCBI taxonomy): domain Eukaryota; kingdom Viridiplantae; phylum Streptophyta; class Pinopsida; order Cupressales; family Cupressaceae; genus Chamaecyparis; species Chamaecyparis obtusa. Next base: position 2,381,080 of record BSBK01001155.1, on the reverse strand, counting down.
AGAAATATACCTTCTCTCTTTATATAACATTTGCTTCCAAAAATTCTAAAATACTTAACTGAGGGTGCATGTCCAAACCATAGTTCATAGGGTGTCTTGTCTGTGTCTCCTCTTATTTGTACTATGTTCATTGTATACACTATTGTGTTCACTACTTCTCTCTAGAATATCTTCACTAATTCATTCTCAAATAATATAGCTCTTGTTGCTTCAGTCACTAATCTGTTTCTTCTTTTTGCAATACCATTTTGTTCAAGTGTCCTAGGGGCTGAAAATTGTCTCTTAATACCATTCACTTCACAAAAGGTGTTGAATTCTCTAGAAGTAAATTCTCCATCTCTATCTGATCTCAAACATTTAATCTTCATTCCAGATTCATTCTCAAATTTATTTTTAATGATCTTAAACTTATCAAATGCTTCAATTTTTTTAAGAAATGAAATCCACATCATTCTTGTAAAATCATCAACAAGAATCATAAAATACCTTTCTCCATAGAATCCTCTAGTCCTTGTAGGACCGCTCAAGTCTATATGAACAATCTCCAACTTCTCTGCTGATGTAAACTTCTTACTGGGAAATGAGCTTCTTTTCTATTTAGCCATCACACATTCCTTGAAAATCATGTTAGTAGACTTCATAATTCTAGGCAAATCTCTTACTACAAGTGTAGTACTCACGTTCACAATGTTATCAAAATTTATATGAAAAAATATTAGGTGCCATAACCAACTGTCATCAATCTTAGTAATCAAACATGTCATCTCATTAGGATTCAACTAAAATACATTACTTGTGGTTCTAGATCCAATACCAATCAAATTTCCATCTTTGTCTTTTATCACACAAGTTTTCTCAGTAAACCAAACTTTATATCCCTTATCAACTAATTGTCCAACACTCAAAAGATTATGTTTCAAACCATCCACAAAGTAAACCTCATTAGTATTAGTCTTTCCATCAAGAGTAATAGATCCTATACCTTTAATCAAATAAGGTGCATTATTTCCAACTCTAACAACTCCTACATCATAACTGTTAAACTTTATGAACTTTTTCATGTCTCTAGTCATATGATGTGAATGACCACTGTCTATAATCCAATCAGATTTCTTTTCTACTTGAGAAACTATGGCTTTTTCTTCCTTAACCTCTATTTCAAAAAAAATTTATTTTATTGCTAAAAATCCTATATCATCATTATTCTCAATATCACTTTCACTTACTTGGTTCTCTCTATACTAGCTTCAAGTTCTTCATCATTAGCATAATCACATTCCTTAGATCTTCTAGGCTTAAAATTGTTTCTATATTTCTTAACTCTCTTAGGACATTTAGATGCAAAATGACCATATTCTTGACATGTCCACCATTTAAAAAATTTCTTACTATCTGGTTCTTTTTTCACAAGCAAGGCAATACCTTCTTCAATCTTCCCATCTTCTTCATTTCTAGATCTATTGTTGCTAGCATAATCTCCACTCACACTGATGCTTCTTGACAAAGTAGGGCGAACACTAAGAGCACTGAATGTTGTCTCCATTCTAGGTAAGTCTCCTGATAACCTCAAGTTCATTTTTGTTGCTTCCAATCTTCCAAGAAGAGTTTCTCTTGTCAAGTTCATAGTACAAGGTATAACTTGTTCAATCATCTGTGTTGTCTTCTTAAATGCAGGATTCAATATTTTCAGAATTTTCCATATCACTTTATTCTCTGTCTTTGTTCCTCCACAAGATTTTATACCTGCAACAATCTCTAACATTCTACCAATATAGATTCTAATAGATTCATCTTCCATCATTCTTATATCTTCAAACACACATATCCAATTATATAATCTGACTTTCTTTGCATGTTCATCTCCTTCAAAAGTAGAGTGTAAAGCTATCCAAATTTCATGAGGTGTTTTCAAATATTTTACCTGACTGTACTCATTCTCTGGAAGGGCTGACAAAAGTGCTTCTCTAGCAAGTATGTTACACATGAATAAATATCTTTCTTCATTAGTACATGTTTCAAGGTTATCCTCATCAATGATGGTCTTCTCATTCTTAGTAATCAACCAATAACCTGCTCCTAAACACAGTAGACGTGTCTTCATCTTTTCTTTCCAGCTATCAAAATTCACTCCATCAAACTTATAGCTTTCTTTCCTAAAATTCACCATGGAACATTGTCACTTTTGAAATGTGGATCTAGATCTTTTGAATATCTTTCCAACACATCAAACGGTTCATAATTCGAAGCTAGGACTAGAAAGTTATGCCTTCTCCAAGTGGACCTAAATTTTATTTATAGTTTTTTTGATAATTTTTATAGTTCGAATAGTTTATTTGTAATAAATATTATGATGGTTTTTCATTTCATTTCCAAGGGATTCAGATGACCCTTGGGATCCATCAGATTTGTATAAACTCCAATATTTGAATAGAATGGATCAATTTTTGGTTTGCAATCTTGTTGTTAATACTTTTCAATTTTCGTATTGAATTCTATAATACTGCATGTATCACACTAGGTATTGTAATCTAGTTTCATAAATCAGATCAGGGGGTGAATCAGTTATCAAATAATTATAACTTTTATCAAGTTCAACAGTATTTAACCATATAATAAATATAATCAACAACCATAGAAACATATTCATACACAATAACACAATGACACAAGATATGTTGACTAGGCAACCTCTTGATCAAAGAGTAAACCCCAGTGGGAATGATGCCCACAAAAGATGTACTAATATAAATATTCCTTATGAAAGGATGGACTCTGTTAGGAGTCTTATGAAATATATTCAGTATATATGAGTCCCTGTTATGAGACTTTGAATCCCTGCTAAAAGATTCTAACCCTGTTACGAGTTATGGAAGATGGAAGGACCCACTGCCCAAATAGCTTCAATAGCAAGATCACTAAACACACTATCCAGCTGATCTCTAGATTATTCAATAAAATAATATCAAAATGTTACTAATCTCAACAATATTTTACTTCTTCTCTACTTGTGCCAAACCACACTCACTGCTACACCAGATCTTAATTTCATATCTATGTACCTCACATATCCTCTTTCCACAAATTCACTTTCACAATTTCATTCACTCTTACATTTTCTTCTTTTTTTTCACATTACAACAAGGAAAACATTCATTCCTTTATACCACACTCAAGTAATTACAAATGAGTCCGCATCCAAATTACAAAATAAAAGTTTCCACAAGTTACATCAAAATTACATAAAACTATCGGCTTCCAATTAGAATAACTCTTCACTCGTGTGACCTCGAAGTTTGTGTTATCATCCATGTCACTATCAACATGTCTTCAACTACTCTCTAATTGCACATAACCAGATTCTATCTTGATTAGGAGATATCATCCGATTTCCACAAACCACTACTCAGGAACACTACCTGAATACTGCTTCCACTGAAATGCGTATAACTTTCATGAATAAATGAATTATTATCTGGGATCTTAACCATGAACGTATAACACATCATAGAATAAGTCCTCAACATCGCATAGCTTGAGCTCCAATATCCCACGTGCGCTAACTCAAACAATGTTTGCTCCTCTGTTAATCTTTAGTAGATCACTGTGTTGACATCAATGACAATCACAGTCATGAATGCAACAACAACTGTTACAAAATGGTAGCTAATACTCTCATAGGATATATTCAACATTCTGTAGACTAGGATTTGAGCGTGCACCTAAACCTGTTTTGAAGGCCAAAGACAAACAAACGTCATAGCATATTATCAAATCAAATTTAATGGTAAACAAACTAAAATCAAAGCCACCTCAGTTTAAGCCTAAAACGGATGCGCCCATGCACCGTTTGATATGCTTGGATATAAATAGATGTGGGTGTGCAAACTCAAGCACTTGGAGCATGCAAATAGGATGATTTGAGGATCAAGAAGATCCAAAATGACACAAAATAGGTATGAGGAACATATTATGCCTCAAAGGCCTCAAGAACACACAAATATGCAAAGCTAAAAGATGAACTAAGATTGATTAAACAAGAAATGAATCTATGTTAATCCAATTAAGCTAATTTAAATGTGATTTAAGCTTGAAAATGATCTAAAATGATGAGTTTATGCTTATGCTAGAATGAAAATGGCATTATAACTTTGCTATTGAGTTTGAGAGTTAAAAGATGATTTGCCTTAGGAAGTGAGGGTATTTATAGGAAAAGGGAAGGGCTTGGTTAAAAAGGATGAGTCAGAGTTAGGGCTAAGGTTAGGGTTGAGTCAAGGACAAGTGTCCTGACAAGTGTCAAGGGAGGATTGAGTTGAAAGTTTGAGGGCATGTGCACAATTTGGTAAATGTGCCCAAGGCCAAGAGGTGGCAAGGAAGGGATAAGAAGGTCTTAAATGCATAATGAATGCATGTAAGAAAGATAAGGAAGGCTTAAATGCATCCTTAAATGCATTTGCAAGAGGTGGCCAAGAGGTGGCCATCTTTGTTGACTAAGGAGGATGACTAAGAAGAGGTTAGCATAAGTTTTGGTAAACCTTTTGCTAATGGAATGTGACAAGATTAGAAAGGGGATTAGGATTAGGATGGGTGAAGAGGTTGGGTTGAGAAGTTTCTAGAAGAGTCTAGAGTTTTCTTAGGTTTTATGGAATAAAAGTTTATTCATTCCAAAAGCTTAAGTTTGGGAAAATTTATTGAAATATTTTCAATAAATATGAAAATTAAATATTTAATCTTAATTAAATATTTTGAGTTAAGATTAGGGTTAGAAAAGATGGGATTAGCCTTTTAATCGAAATTAAGAAGGGATTAGAAGATTTTGGAAGAGGTTAGTGGTTTTAGGAAAAAAGGCCAACTTTTGGTCAAAAAATAAATTAATTATTTTTTGGGAGATTTTTGGTCAATTTATTAATTAAAATAATTAATAAATAGGGGATTAATGTTTAAATAAGATTTAAACATTTTTGGGAGGGATTTCTTAATTAAATATTTTTAATTAAGAAAAAGGGATTTAATGACATAAAAATAAATTAATTAATTAAATAAATAATTAATTAATAAATGATGATGTCATCAAAAATTTTTCAGAAAATAAAAATACTTTATTTTCTAAAGGATTTTTAGGTGTCTACATTTTGCCCCTCTTTGATGCGATGCCGCAAGTGGCATGGCTTCAAAGACAAGAAAATAAGATGCCCAAGGCTAGAATTAGAAGAAGAGGGTACGACGCTTGGGTGGACTAGAAGAAAGAGGATACATGCCCTGGTGGGACAAAATCATGGAAGATGTGCCCAGTGGGACAAGGAGAAAGAGGGATTACGCCCTGGGATAGAGTGTGCCCGGCGGGACGAGGAAGGAAGGGCCTAGGAAGAAAGGGGAGATAAATAACCTCACTTCTAAGAACAAATATGGATGATATGCAAGATGAGATGGAAATGCAAGATGCAAGATGCAGCTATATGTAAAGATGCAAGATTAATCTATATGATAAATGCAAGGGACCAGATAGCTCCAAGTGCAAACGGGAGTACACAACCTAGATTTAATATAGCTATGTTAGAGACCTGCCAAAGATACTGGGATCACGAGGCCTGTCAACAACGTCACAGAGGACTGACGAGGACTGATGCTAAACAAACACACAGGGTTGCCCCAACATCACACATGAAGCGCAGAGGCGACATGGCGGATCCGATGCTGAAGGAACCACAAACACACAACTGACTCACAGGCAGAAGCGAAAGATCAAAAGACCTTGCCCCAGATTATCCACACACGCAGCACACCGTGATATAAAGAATCGTGGTGACCCTAGTGGGATAAAGAGAAGCCAAAAAGATAAACAAGACCCAAAGGACAAAAAAATCCAAGATCAAAATGATAACTCCAAAAAGACATCCTTTGCCAAGGAGAGAGATTAGGTTTGATTGATGGTGGGAAGATTGGTCGAACAGGAGGAATGATATATCCTCAAGGACCAGGATGGAAGATTAGGTCAGACAGGAGGAACGATATATCCTCAAGGACCCATGGGTTGGTGAGAGAATAAGTGTAGTTGTTCGCTGGCAAAAAGCTGAAGTTCAAGGAATAATCAGGATGAGCAAGGATAAGTCATCAATTGATGTTGCTGAAGCACAAGGCCTGAGTGGGACTACAAATTTTCTGAGGCTAAGGATGGGACAAGATATTTGATCAAATGCTGCTGTAGGACGGACAAAGGTTATGTACAACAAGGAGGAACGATATGCACAAGGGATATGTACAGAAGCTCAGGATTGGGGATAGGAAGATCACACTCGGCGGGACTCTCACTAGGACGGGGACAAGAAGGATAAATACAGGGAGGAAAGCGCTGTACAGGAAAGGGAAAGGGATATGGTACAAGATATGGTACAAAGCTTTGGAATAGGATATGGATTGCAGATGGGTTGGAGGAAGATGGAAGCCGAATGCTTGGAGGATAGGGGAGATGGAACTGCTGGGAGATCTGTTATGGATGGAGGAAGAGGACGGTAGCTGAAAGGACAACTGAATAGATAAATAGCCCAGTTTACTATGTTGGCACCTGTTTACCAGGTTTTCACCAACATACTTGTCCAAGGTGCTTGAATTGCCAAGTTTTCACCGTTTGGACGATTATTTTCTCTTTCTCTTTTTTTTTTTGCTTTTTTTGCTTTTTTGAATGTTTTTGGATTTTCTGATATATGCAGGATCAGGTTCAGGCATAGAACCTCTTCAGATGGATGATGTTGATAGGATCATTCAAGGGCTCACCTTATGGTGTTGATAGCTGATAGGCTCCCGAGCTGAAGGATGCGGTGACAACATAGGGGCCCAACCAAGTAGGCTCAAACTTGCCTTTCTTTTCTCTATTTGCTACGACCTTCTGATTTTCTTTAAGGACCATGTCACCGACCTGGAATTGTCTAGGATGGACCTTTTTGTTATAACTCTTTTTGAGTCAATTTTGGTATGCCACCAGGTGATCGTAAGCTTGCTGTCTCTTTTCATCTAGCAGATCTAGCTGTGTGAGCCGGGCCACACGATAGGCTTCATCAGTTGTATAGTTCTTCATGGAGATGCGCAAGGATGGGAGCTCAACCTCGATCGGTAGAATGGCTTCAGCACCATATACAAGAGAGTATGGGGTGGTGCCTGTGGGAGTGTGATAAGAAGTGCGGTAGGCCCAAAGGGCGGGATTGATTTGGAGGTGCCAGTCACGACCAGAATCATTGACAACCTTCTTGAGGATTTTCAAGATAGTTTTGTTAGTTGCCTCAGCTTGGCCATTTCCTTGAGGGAAATATAGACTGGAGAAACGGTGATGGATGTGGAGTCTGGCACATAGATCATCCACATGCTGGTTTTCAAAAGGTGTGCCATGGTCTGTGAAAATGGTAGATGGTATGCCGAAGCGGCAAATGATGTGGTAAAGGATGAACTTGGATATTTGGATGCCAGTGGTTAGGGTGAGCGGAATCGCTTCAACCCATTTGGTAAAGTACTCTGTGGCTGTTATGATATACTTGTGTCCATCCGAAGAGAGGGGGGTGATCAAGCCAACGAGGTCGAGGCCCCAACATGAAAAAGGCCACGGTGGTGCAATAGGCTGTAGATCCTGTGCTGGTGCATGTATCAAATTGGCATGCTGTTGACATGGGAGACATTTCTTGACAAATTCACACGCATCATGTTCCATTGTTGGCCAATAATATCCAACTCTAAGCAGCTGCTTTGCTAGAACCATGCCACTCGTGTGGGCACCGCAAATTCCAGCGTGAACTTCTTGTAAGGCCAGGACGGCCTTGTTTGAGTCTAAACATCTAGATAGGACATTATGATACCCGCAACGATATAGGGTGTTGGCTACAAGAGTGTAGCGGGAAGCTCTGCGAATAAGGTTTTGGCGTTGGTTATTGGTGAGATGGGGAGATATGATACCATTTTTTAGATATGCATGGATGTCGTGGTACCATGGGGATTGGGGACCAACCAAGACACACACCATGTTTGCATCGGTGTTCTCATAAGCTGGCAAGTGTAGCTGCTCGACTAGAAATTCATATTGTGTTGCGTCACGTGGGATTTCCAATAAGGATCTGATGGTTTCCATTGCATCTGCTGCTTTGTTTTGAAGCCTTGGGATCTGATTGAATTGTAGATGTAGGAAATGCTCTTTCAGTTTATCGACCAGTTGCTTGTAGGGTAGAAATTTGTCATCCTTTGTCTGATACTCATCAAGGACTTGCTTGATAATGAGCTGTGAATCTCCAAAGACTTGTAGTTCTGTGATGTTCCATTGGATAGCTATTCTGAGACCTGAGATGAGTGCCTCATATTCTGCAATGTTATTGGTACAGGGGAATCCCAACTTGAATGATTTTGGAATATAGTCACCTTGAGGTGTGATGAATAGGATTCCTGCGCCAGAGCTATGGGATGTGTTGGAACCATCAAAGTATAGTTTCCACATGGGCTGCTCTTCAATCATGCATAAGTGTTCATCGGGGAATTCCATGATTAGTGGATAGGCATCCACCAGTGGTGCTTCTGCTAGCTGATCGGCAATGACTTTCCCTTTGATTGCTTTGCGATCTATATACTGAATGTCAAATTCACTGAGTAACATGACCCATTTTTCCATACGGCCTGTGAGGGTTGTCCTTGATAACAGATACTTAAGAGGATCCACCTTTGATATGAGCTTGATTGTGTGGCTAAGCATGTAATGTCTAAGTTTTTGAGTGGCAAAGACCACTGCTAGGCATGCTTTCTCCATGGGTGAATAGTTAAGCTCATAGCCCACAAGAGTGCGACTGATGTAGTAGATAGCTCATTCTCTGTTTTCATCATCATGCTGTGCTAGGAGTGCCCCTAGTGTTGTAGCTGTTGTTGAGATGTAAAGGATGAGTGGGCATCCTAGAACTGGTGGTACTAGGATTGGAGCATTAGCTAGATACTCCTTGAGCTTATCAAAGCTTCTTTAACATATGGGATCCCACTTGAAGTTGGTGTCTTTGCATAAGAGATGTGAGAAGGGTTGGCACTTGTCTGCTAGTTGCGAGATGAACCGTCGAACTGATTGAAGCTTGCCCTGTAGGCTTCTGAGCTGTTTGAGATTTCTTGGTGGAGGCATCTCTGTTATTGCTTTTACCTTTTTAGGATCTATCTCTATGCCTCGTCTAGAGACGATGAAGCCTAGAAGCTTGCCAGATGTTACGCCAAAGACACATTTCTTAGGATTTAACTTTAAGCCATAATGATTCAGACGATCAAATACACGCTCTAGGATGTTGAGGTGCTCATCTCTTGTTTTGGATTTTGCAAGGATATCATCCACATAGTCCTCAAGGATCTTGTGGATCATGTCATGGAAGATTGCTATCATTGCTCTCTGATATGTGGCCCCTGCATTCTTTAGCCCAAATGGCATCATGTTGTAGCAGAAGGTACCCCATGGGGTTGTGAATGCTGTTTTATGTTGATCTGCTTCTGCTATATGAATCTGATTGTAGCCTAAAAATCCATCCATGAGTGATAGCATTTCGTGACCCGCTGTAAGGTCTACGATCATGTCTATGTTAGGTAGCGGGAAATCATCTTTAGGACATGCCTTGTTCAAGTCCCTAAAATCAGTACAGATTCTAATGTCACCAGAAGGCTTTGTGACTGGCACCATGTTAGAGATCCACTCTGAATAATCTATTGCTCTGATGATCTTAGCTTGGAGGAGCTTCTCAAGCTATGCTTTAACGAGCAATGCTACCTTTGGATGCATTTTGCTTAGCTTCTGCTTCACTGGCTTGACGTTTGGATCTACTGATAGGTGATGAACAACAAGGTTTGGATCAAGCCCAGGCATATGGGCGTATGACCATGCAAAGTTGATAATGGATTCCTTGAGCAAGGCACTGAGAGCGATTTCTTCTCCTTCTGTTAGGTTGACTGCAATGTAGGTGATCCTTGGACATTCTTCTGTTCCCAAGTTGATTGACTTGGTTTTCTCTATGATGATTGGAGATTGCTCTGGTCTATAATCTTGGATAGGGGGAAGAGGCAAGGCTTCATCTTCTAGCGCCTGAATTGCCAGGTTTTCACTAGAAGATACGCCCTTTATTTTTACTATTTTGGAATCAGAATGTGCCCCAAGGGGGTTTTCACATAAAGACTCATGATGTTCTTTTGCTATTTCATTTTTGCGACTAAAGCTTGCCTCTTCCCCAAAATATCCTTCTGGGTGAAGCTGATAGACAGAGGTTGATGTTGGATCCTGATTGCTTGCTGGACCTGATGCCCCCATGAATTCTAGGAGTGCTTGTGCGCTTTGGAACTCGTCGATGTGTACGATGCTTGGTTGGTCCCAATCTATGAGGTCGGGGTTTGTGAGGGGAAGATCTATGAGGTTAATGGAGAGTTGTTGGAGAACAGAAGTCCCCAGGAGGGTGTCGTCAACAAAGATATCATCATAGGATCAGATGTCTTTCTCTTCGGGGATGTTTTCGATTTCCACAAGGTCATCCTGGCTATTCAAAAAGTTCACGTTGGTCATGTTAGTGCCCTCAGTTGTGGTATTGGGCTCTTGTTCAAGTAGGCGAGAGGTATTAAAGCCAAGTCCTTGCTGTTCTGGATTCTGGGATGGTATGATAGGAAACAAATTTCCGTCCTCTTGTGGTCCTAGACCACCACCTTGATAGTTATAGTGTTCTGTGACATTTTTGTAGGGGATTGGGTATTTCTCTTTGAAGTACTCAAGAAGTTGTGTGTCACGTGACGGGGGATCTTTGTATAACCATTTGTTAATATCTGGATCCATTTCTTTACTGCTGATGGTACCATGGGACTCAAAAGTCATGTTTCTGATTTGCTTGAGCTTATAATGTTCCTCAACAGGCTTGTTTTGACAACTTGGGCGCCCTTGAGTATGTGGATCACATGGAAGAGCCCCTACAGCAAATGCATCACTAAGGCTGTATTTGCCACAACCCTGGTTGTTGATCTTGATGGATGATAAGGTGGAAGAGAGGATGGTCTCTGGATCGTGATGGGATCGGGATGAGCTAGCAATAGAAGTACCAATATCGGTTCCAGGACAATGAGTAGAATGAGGGAAAGATGCTTCCATCGCAACGCAGTATGCGAAGGGGTTAGGATCAGCGTGGATGGTAACCTCAGTGCCTTGATGTGGAAACTTGATGCACTGATGGTAAGTAGATGGTACGGCCTTAATGGAATGGATCCATGGACGACCGAGGAGGATATTGAACGGTAGGTCAAGATCAACAACGTGGCAGAGAGTATCTTGCACTGCTGGGCCTAGCTAAATAGGCAAAGTTATAGTACTTTCAGAGGTACGCTCCAAGTTATCATATGCTTTGATAGTGATTTTTTCATGTTGTATGTCGGCCTCTGTGAACCCGATCTTCTTGATGAATTTTAACGTGCACAAGTTGAGGGCTGAGCCATTATCCACTAGAACTCGTTTGATGGCAAAATCTCTGACCATGACAGCAATGCGGAGAGGGAGAGTATGGTCAGGAGTGACATCTGGTATATCAGATTCTTTGAAGGATAAGGCACATGCTGCTGATAGGTGTCCCACAAGAGTTTCAAACTGAGTTGTGTTAATGTTTGTGAGGACATGGCCTTCTTTTAGAGCTTTGTCCAGGATCTCCTGATGGATGGGTGATGTGCGGAGCAAATCCAAGATAGATATTTGGGCTGGCATGTTCCCAAGATGCTCTATGATATTGTATTATGCACTTGGTACATTATGCTGTGTTGCGCGTGCATTTGATGCTAACCTGGTGTTAAACTATGTTGTGGATGTAGTAGATGTTGGCCTTGGAGGAGCAGCTGACCTCGGAGGAGCACCGGCAATAGTTATCCTACCACTGCGGGTAGTTGCAGCACATTGTCGATCCGGCCCTCTGACGTGGATGGTATTGATGGTGGGCTCATCTTGGATGGGCTTAACTTGAGTTATGCATCCGACATACTTGTCATAGTTGATGTAGGCCGCTGTGTGATCTTCTTGCTTGCCTTTGCCACGATTTTGAGGCTAATTGGCATTGGCTTGATTCTTCCCGGTATCGTGTTGAGGAAACATATTTTGATATATTTGCAAACCGGCATTGGGTGAAGCTTGAGCTGGTGCATCGACCTGGATTTCCTTGCGATCAATGAGATCCTGGATGTAGTTCTTAAGCCGCATGCACTTTAATGTTGTGTGCCCCTTCACACGATGGTAATCACAGTATTCATGTTCTTTATACCAATCAGACTTTGGTGTGTTGTCATCCTTCTGTGGGATGGGCGGATATGTGATCATATTTGCCTTGGCTAGCCGATAAAAGATCTGATCCAGAGGCTCACCCAAAGGTGTGAAAGTCCTCTTTGGATTGTTCTGATTGTTGGGTTTGTTCTGCCTTGGGGCAACGTTAACTGCGTTAACAGGATTGCCCTGACGTGCTGGCTGTTGTTGTTGGTATTGCTGCTGATACTGTTGCACAGGTGGTTGATGAGCTTGAGGAGGCTGCTGATAAATAGGTGCTTGATATGCGGGAGCTGGGGGTTGCTGATAGATGGGCGCTTGTGGTGGTTGGTATGTTTGAGCTGGTGTAGGACTAGCCACAATGAATTGTACATTTTTAGTGTCAGTGGCTCCATCTGTAACAACATTCTTGTTACGATTCCAATAACGGGATTTATCATTGTTGGGTTTGTTCTTGGAATCATCCTTGAAGTGATGAATAGTGCCTTCGTCTAGGAGAGCTTTCTCGATGCCTATGCCTTTGCTCTTGATGTCTTGATATGTCTGGAGACAGTTCATTCGTATGTGATGGGATAGCTTTGGATGCAGGTTATCAATGAAGATCTTTGTTAGATGCTTCTCTAGTGGCTGATATGATAACCTAGTTGTAAGATTCTGCCATCTTTGCAAGTATTCTGCAAGGCTTTCTCTGTCTTTCTGCTTTGAGTTGGATAGGTCTAGCAAGGACAACTCATTCTCCACATTATGGGCATAGTGTGTGATGAACTTCTCAGAGAGTTCAGCAAAGGTTTTTATTGTCCCATGTGGTATTTTGTAAAACCACTCAACAGCAGTTCCTCCTAAGCTTTTGGGAAACAGGCGCAGGAGATAGTTATCACTGTAAGCTACTTCTTGGCACGCCATGTAGAACTCTTTGATATGGTTTACTGGATCTCCTTTCCCCCGATACTTGTCAAACTTGGGCATCTCAAAATGCTTGGGGAAAGGGATAGTTGCTATGGACCCATCGAAGGGATATGAGCACACCTCTTCGAACTTGTATGTTTTATTCTCTGTTCCACTTTGTAGCTCCTTTAGAGCATTTTTCATTGCTTCCCACTCAGCATTGAGTGGCGAGGGAACTGGGACTTCTGCTTGTGATGGAAGCTGTGGAACTGGATATGGCGCTTGCTGTGGATAAATGGGTTGGAACTGATTTTGGGGCAATGGTTGCTGGGGATATTGCTAGTGTGGCATAGGGGGATATTGTGGTAAATGATATGGAACCGCTTGATGTTGTTGGGCTGCTTGCTGTTGTTGAACTGGCGGTTGTTGTGGGACTGCTTGCTGATATTAGACATTTGGAACTTGCTGTTGTAACTGATGGGTGGGAACTTGTTGTTGCTGGGGGATGATAGAGATTTGTTGCTGAGGTTGATAGCAAGGGACTTGCTATTGTTGAGGAATGATGGGTGTTTGCTGAAAGGGGACATGTGGTTGCTGTGGGGGAGGTTGTTGGAATGATGCTGCTTGCGGGTATGATGGTGGTAGTTGCTGAGGTTGGCTTTGGGTTTGGCTGATATAAGTTGGGTGCATGCCTGCGTTACTTAGAGGTGGAACAGATGTGGGGAAGCTAGAAGCAAAGGGTGATGGGGTAAGATAGCTGGGGAAAGTTGGCTATTGAGGTGGTGGAACTTGCTGGAAGGTATTTGGGATTTGGGACGAATAGCTTGAAGCCGGCGGTGGTTGGGGTAGTTGCTGCTGTGCTGCTTGGGCGAAGGCAGTTTGTTGATTTGCAACCATAGATGTAGGGGATTGAGATGGGATCCCCCATGCCTTCATTTCTTCTTGCGTAAGGCCCCATTGAGAGCTTTTGTTAGGGTGCACTGCAGCGGATGATGGAATGGTAGGAGCAACGGGAGCTTGGGACACGAATGATGGTTGAGAGAAAGGAGCTTGTTGAGGTTGTGGTTGAGCGGATGCTTGTGAGGAGGAAAATAAAAGAAACACCCAAGAGAAAGATGAGGTTGGAATAGGAAGCGATTGCGCTAACCCTAAAGAAGAAGGTACAGGTGCTTGGGTGAAGGGTGGCGGTGCTCCTTTGATGGTGAAAGGCGTTGCTTGACTTGCGGATGGTGGCGAAGCTTTTGGTGTAAAAGCTTGCATGAGAGGTGGAAGCTGACTTTGGGTTAAGCGTTGGTTTTGGGCTTGGGCAGCCATAGCAGAAGGGGTAGGAGATGGAGCGGATGGCGCTGCAGCTTGTGTTGCAGGACTGGCGAGGCTTCCTTGCAAAAAAAGGGGAATGGTGGAAAGCTCTTGGGGTGTTTGCATGATAGGATCGGGAAATGATTGGACAAACGGAGAATACTCTTGTGCTGGAACTTGGATAGTTTTGATGGAGATGCGTGGATAGAGAGATGGTGGGATGGAGGTACTTTCTGGCAGATAGTGGGCAAATGTGCTTTGCTGATGTTGCGGTACAAGGGCATTGGTCGCTGGTGGGCTTTCTGGAGGATTTACAAATGCTTGGTTTGCCAAGGGGGATGAAGGGATGTTTGGATCTTCACATGGGTTACTGGCTTGGATGTGGGGATTTTAGGTCATCATGGTGTTGGTGAAAAGTTTGAGATCGGATGAAGTTGTTGGTGGATAAGGATTCATGCTTCTTCTTTTCCGAGATCTGGTCTCAACAGGCATGGAGATGCAAGTGCTAAATGTATGCAAGATGTTTGGCTAAAAGATGTTGATGGATGCAAAGTTTGATGAACTTCTAAAGATGATGACTTCTAAGATGCAAATGCAAGGACAGGGATCAAGATGGCGATGATGGAAGCTGGATGGAACGGATATGGATCAAGACGGTGGAGGAAAGATAGGTTTCTGGTGGAAAGCTGGTGAAAGATTACTGAGTGGTCAACAAATGAGCTGCTATTTTTCCCAAATGGAAGATTAGAGAATGGATGGGGTCAACCTAAGATAGACTGATGATCTTCGGTCAACAAGTTTCTTATCAATACACTCCAATCTCTTGCTTGAGATGATGGCTATGCAAGGACAAGGTTTGATTTCTTTATGACAACACGTTGTGTCAAAAAGAGGATGATGGTCTCTGATCTTGGATAGGGGATGAAAAACAACTCAAAAGGTAGAACACTAAGTGTTGGTGGGACTCTGGGTTTTGGAGCAAAAGATGATGGATCTGCTGGAAAGATATGGAAAGCTGATGGGGGGATGCTGGTGGAAAAGGTATTGAAGGGTGAAGGGACAATGCTCTATCTAAAGGGATAATGCAAATGACAAGGATTGATTCTAGAATGCTGGTAGGAAGATGAATGCAACTTTTATGATGTTCTTGAGATGCAACTAGGGTTTTGATGCTGATGCAAAGGGTGAAACTAGGATGAAACTAAGATGCAAGGTTGTTTGAGACAAGATTTCAAGATCTGAAGATGGAACAAGACATGAACAAGGAATTGGCTAATCTTCTGGCTCAAGGTTGACAAAGTGATGGTTAACTCAAAAACGGAAGGCGAACTGTTTGATGCGAGCGTTATGGGCAATGTTCTCAAATCTGGCTTGGGACTTCTCCTCTGCTTGGGTTGCTTGGATAGTGGATTGATAGGTCTTGAGTTTTTTTTTGGTAACTTTTCACTCTTGATAGGTTTGGGATTTGGGCAACTTCACTTTAGGATGTTTGTTCTTGCTGGTCATCACTTGGAAAAGAGGCTTCTGATTTTGAGACAAAGGTTTCCAATGGCAAAGGTTAAAGTCAAAGCAATCCCCGCAAGGGACAAAGCAACCCTGCGGAATACAAACAAAGACAACTGACTTTGATAAAGCTTTGAAAGTGTACGTTTCAACAAGTGTTTTCACGGAGTCTTTGACTGTCAAGCACTTCAAACAGATCTACCTAAGGAAGGTGAGTATCAAAATCGCTTGCCCACAGCTTGGTATCCCCCAGAAGGGAATACAAATGGTGAGTAATCTTGAGGCGACCCGGTAAACCCCTTGGAATCGGTCCTTGCACAAGGATTTTGATACTTTCGGATGTAGATAGGGTAGCCTCTATTTTATCAAGTTTTTAATAGTTTCGTGGAGTCTCCATACCCGGTTTTGCTGATCATTCGTGACTCACCTAAGAGCCTTGCCAATTATGCTGGGGGAGAGGAATGTTTACCATCTCCAAACACGTGTTTGGCACGAACGCCCGACGATTAGGAGATGTAAGTGATTATTTTGTTCTTCACTTGTTTGTATACCGGTCGGAGGGGCTACCGGTTTGAGGTCGTTCTCCAAAGAGGAAGCGCTTCTCCCTGGACAGGCCTCGCTAAAAGTAGAAGAAGTGGACTTGTTCGAGTCCAAGTGTTCTACGTTGCTTAAGTTAACAAGATTTTGCAAAAAGTAAAACTCCTAAATGCACATCAAGCAGTTGTTCATTTTTCCAAATTTGATTAAGTGTGTTTGAACCTTGAAATTGAAGACACAAGTGTTTAAGATTTTGACTTTTTCTTTCTCTAAAAAGTAAATCGAGCGTTTGCAAGTTTTTTGACTTGGGCATTCAAAATTGAGTGTGCGTGTTGATTAAGAACTTTTAAAAAAACTTTGTTTTGATCTTTAAGGCATTCAAGATTGTGTTTTCTTTTCAAATGGAAAATGATGCTTTAGGACCTAAGTTCTTCCTTTTAACTTCATTCAAGATTTTGTTTTGACTCGTTTGAATGCAAATTTGATGTTCTTTTTATGCCCAAAAAGATATGATCATTCCTACTTTGCATGAATGCATTGTTAAAAATCTTTGATGTTGCAAGGATGCAAATGCCTTGATTAATTTTTTTGTTTTGTTTGTTAGAACAAATTTTGCAAATTTTAGTCCTTAATGCATTCAAGAATGATTTGGGGGTTCATTTTAAGCACTAAAATAAGGTGTGTATGATTTTGCTTCCTTATGGATTTTATTATTATTTTTGAAAAAAAATGGGCCATGACCTCCTTGCTAGAAGAAGAAGAAGAAGGAGATGGAATAGAAGAAGAATATAGACAAGAAGAGGAAGAAGAATATAGACAAGAAGAAGAAGAAGGGATCAAAGTGCTCCGTCCACCTATAAGCTTGAAAAATCTGAAAATGGTCTAAAACCCATCAGAATGTTTGCAAAGAACCCGTGAAGTGGGTCCCACCGGGCGTGCCAGAATGTAGACTAGGATTTGAGCATGCACCTAAACCTATTTTGAAGGCCAAAGACAAACAAACATCATAGCATATTATCAAATCAAATTTAATGGTAAACAAACTAAAATCAAAGCCACCTCAGTTTAAGCCTAAAACGGATGCGCCCATGCACCGTTTGATATGCTTGGATATAAATGGATGTAGGTGTGCAAACTCAAGCACTTGGAGCATGCAAATAGGATGATTTGAGGATCAAGAAGACCCAAAATGACACAAAATAGGTATGAGGAACCTATTATGCCTCAAAGGCCTCAAGAACACACAAATATGCAAAGCTAAAAGATGAACTAAGATTGATTAAACAAGAAATGAATCTATGTTAATCCAATTAAGCTAATTTAAATGTGATTTAAGCTTGAAAATGATCTAAAATGATGAGTTTATGCTTATGCTAGAATGAAAATGGCATTATAACTTTGCTATTGAGTTTGAGAGTTAAAAGATGATTTGCCTTAGGAAGTGAGGGTATTTATAGGAAAAGGGAAGGGCTTGGTTAAAAAGGATGAGTCAGAGTTAGGGCTAAGGTTAGGGTTGAGTCAAGGACAAGTGTCCTGACAAGTGTCAAGGGAGGATTGAGTTGAAAGTTTGAGGGCATGTGCACAATTTGGTAAATGTGCCCAAGGCCAAGAGGTGGCAAGGAAGGGATAAGAAGGTCTTAAATGCATAATGAATGCATGTAAGAAAGATAAGGAAGGCTTAAATGCATCCTTAAATGCATTTGCAAGAGGTGGCCATCTTTGTTGACTAAGGAGGATGACTAAGAGGAGGTTAGCATAAGTTTTGGTAAACCTTTTGCTAATGGAATGTGACAAGATTAGAAAGGGGATTAGGATTAGGATGGGTGAAGAGGTTGGGTTGAGAAGTTTCTAGAAGAGTCTAGAGTTTTCTTAGGTTTTATGGAATAAAAGTTTATTCATTCCAAAAGCTTAAGTTTGGGAAAATTTATTGAAATATTTTCAATAAATATGAAAATTAAATATTTAATCTTAATTAAATATTTTGAGTTAAGATTAGGGTTAGAAAAGATGGGATTAGCCTTTTAATCGAAATTAAGAAGGGATTAGAAGATTTTGGAAGAGGTTAGTGGTTTTAGGAAAAAAGGCCAACTTTTGGTCAAAAAATAAATTAATTATTTTTTGGGAGATTTTTGGTCAATTTATTAATTAAAATAATTAATAAATAGGGGATTAATGTTTAAATAAGATTTAAACATTTTTGGGAGGGATTTCTTAATTAAATATTTTTAATTAAGAAAAAAGGATTTAATGACATAAAAATAAATTAATTAATTAAATAATTAATTAATTAATAAATGATGATGTCATCAGAGATTTTTCAGAAAATAAAAATACTTTATTTTCTAAAGGATTTTTAGGTGTCTACACATTCATTCCTAACAATTTCCTGATTTGGAGGAAACAAAATGAGGTAGCAAAGACCCTTCCTGAAGGAATGAAACCCAGTGAGAAGACTATGAGGGCTCTAACATCATATTACCTGAGTCTTGAAAGGATTACTGTGGAGGAGGCTGGAAAAATGGTAAAATCAAGTGGAATGCTTTTGATTCCTGGATGGGACTTGACCTCTGCCTTTATCATTGATCAAATAAGAAAACAGCCAGAGGGTAACTTGTCATATGAAGTGCAAATAGAAGACATGATAAGAGGAAGTGACTATGACCCTAAGTCTCAAGCTATTGCATTATGGTCCCTGGCTCCTAGAACTCAAAATCCATCTCTAGTAAGCATTGAGGACAAGATGGAAGGAGCTAAAATTGTTTGGACTGTCCAAAATACCCTGATCTTGAGGTATCCAAGGCAATACATTTTGCCCACCTCAATGAGGCAAAGACAACCCAATTGTTTGACAGGTATACCAAACTGTTTGAAAATTCAATGAATGTTGCCAAGGACAGGGATTTGAAGTTGATGGTAATTAAGAAAATGGAGGGTGAACTAGAGGATTTAAAGGCTAAACTTGAGGAAGCCTCAAAGGTTGTTCCTCCTCCTCCTTTGCAAATTGAGGCCCATTCTCAACTAGAGGTAGAAGTCCCTGACAAGCCAACTGAAGATGTAGAAAAGGTGAGGCTAGATGTAGCCTTGAAGATCATGGTGGATGTTGTGCAACACAAATAGAACAAAATAAAGGAGAAGATGGATTCAGTCCATTAGTCAGTTGTCTTATTACATAAGACAAGTGAGAAAGTAAATGGGTTACTGGCTACTTTGGAGCCACTTTACAGTATCTGGTCCAAAAGGAATTTATTATTTAAAAAACTTGATGCCCTGCAAGAACATAGGCCTGATATCTCTGAGGTGGTCATAGAGGTATATGAGAAGATTGGGTTAATTAGTGTTGTTTCAAAGTTCTTCAAAGAAAAGTCAAATCAAATAAGGCCCAGGATGGCTATGTTTGATAAGGATTATAGTAAGTATTTTCCCTCAGTATACAATGATGATGGAAGCATAATCAGTATGGATGAGTGGAGGCTAAGCATGGACCACATAATAATTTGGTAAGAGGCTTTCCTCAGGGGTGACAATTCTTTGGACTTACAAGGCTGTAGGGTAAAACCACAAAGTTATGTCACGTTTCAGGACAACTTATCAGCACAGCTGAATTTGAGTATTTCTAACTAAAATTATTTTTTGTCAAACATATGGTCTAGCTAGATTCATTCTAGCTAAGTTAGATAAGTTCTTCACCTTTTCCAATTGGAAATATCTATTAAATGCATGTTTTATAACAATTACTAAAGAAATAAAATTATTTCAAAAAAGTGATGTTTCAATAACTCTTACTCTTTTTAATGATATTTTTTTACAAATATAAAAATACCCTTTTTTAGAGCACAGAGTCAAGATTATCATCATATAATTTTTATAGTATTTTAATTAGTTCTAATATATTATAATTTCAAAATACTACAAGTAAGTATTTTAACATTCGAGAACAAGATGCTTCAAAAATAGAAAAAAATAGTAAAGTTTATCAAAAAAATTGAAAATTTATATTTAACACTAGAGGAGAGAGTTATCTTCAAGAGTGTGTAATTTATTTTCTGAATGGTGTAGATTTGATAGGGGAAATTTGACGCGAGATGAAAACTATCGATTTCAGGTATGTTCGACTTTGAGTAGTTATAACAAAGAAAATATACATTGAAAACTAATTTTTCTTCTTTTCTGTACTAGCTATACATTTTATCTATGACATATTTTGAAATCAAAGGAAAAAGACATTATTTGCATATACTTTTTTGGTGCGGACAAGACCCTCATTTTTCAGCATTTTTCAGCAAGTAAAAAATGGACTTAAAAAATTTAAAAACTATGTGAATTCTTGTTCAAAAAAAAATTAAAAAATTATAGCCATAAACTTCATCCACTTTTACACATTTCATCAGTTTACATCATCTCCAAATTTTAAACATAAATGTCATTTTTATGTCATTAAAGTTAACTTTTTGTGTGTTGTTGACCTTTTCCTTTATAAAAGTGTGACACAGCTTTGTACTTTTACCCTGTAACAATATAATTGACAACTTGATAAAAGTTAAGAATGATTGCATAAAGTTTGTTACAGATGTTAAAAGCATAACTGATTCCAGGTGGGAAGTGCAATTGAAGACACTACAGAAATTTTAGAGCTATAATTGACCATCTGATGATGATGTAGTTGCTTGGGACAAAAGTACAAAGAAACAGAAGAAGAAGCCAGCTGTTTTAGAGCTTGAGGTAGAAGAAGAAGAATAGAGTACACTCGACACCTGATCTAGAATTCTAGGGAGAGCATGTGTCAAACAAAGAATGATGTAAGTTAGCCTGTATTGGCGGTCATCATTCATGCAACCAACTTAAGCAACTGATCTGAAATATCCTCAGACAAAGGTGCCAGCTGTAAACATTCCATTTGTTTGGAAGTTGTTATGTTTCCCTAGTCTCTTTATCATGATTGTTTGTACTTTTTGTCTATAGTGCAAGTCACTTTCCTAGGCATCCAAAGCTTGTTGCATCATTTCTTTGAGGATTCCAAGATGGCCAGTGGATATAAATAGCAATTTTGTTTCTTTGGTAGGGGTGGTTGATGTATTTTGTAAAGAAAGTGTTGAATATAGAATCTGACTTCTTACAAGTCTCTGTTAAAGTTGTATTGATACAGTTGAATATTAATACAAAGATATTAGAATTTCGTTACTATCTCTTGTTGTCTTTATGTGTGGATGCTTAGTTTTCTTATGTATTAAATTGCAAGGCTCTTTAGTGCATTATTTACAAGGTGAATATAGGGGTTGAGCTTAAGTTTCTTTCAAGTAAAGAATAAGTCTTAAGGGAGGTCTCTGGGAATTAAATATCCATATATGAATTTGATTGCAGGGTTAGGAATTGGGAGAGTGAATTTCATTTAAGCTTTAGTATTCTTGTTTTGGCAGGATTCTGTTGATGTAAGGTTTGACTCTGGCCCAATGAATAAGGCACTGGTTTTAGCTTGATTTGCATTTTCTCATCACCAAATCATAAAATCTGTTCAATTCACATTTACAGTATGTTTCTGAATTGTATCATCTATGTCAAGCATATAGATCACTATTTTAACACTTTGTAAAAGTTGTTGATAAAGGTAAACCCGCCTGAGTTTCATACTCAAAGCGAAGAAAGTTTTAGACCTTAATACCTTAGAATTTAAGGGTAAAAGTACAAAGCTGTGTCACACTTTTATAAAGGAAAAGGTCAACAACACATAAAATTTTTAACTTTAAGGACATAAAAATGGTATTTATGTTTAAAATTTGGAGATGATGTAAACTAATGAAATGTGTAAAAGTGGATGAAGTTTATGCCTATAATTTTTTTAATTTTTTTTAACAAGAATTCACATAGTTTTTAAATTTTTTAAGTCCATTTTGTACTTGCTAAAAAATACTGAAAAATGAGGGTCTTGTTCACACCAAAAAAATATATGAAAATAATCTTTTTTTCCTTTGATTTCAAAATATGTCATAGATAAAATGTATAGCTAGTGCAGAAAAGAAGAAAAATTAGTTTTCAATGCATATTTTCTCTAATATAACTACTCAAAGTCGAACATACCTGAAATAGACAGTTTTCATCTCGCGCCAAATTTCCCCTATCAAATCTACACCATTCAGAAAATAAATTATACACTCTTGAAGATAACTCTCTCCTCTAGTGTTAAATATAAATTTTTAATTTTTTTGATAAGCTTTACTATTTTTTTCTATTTTTGAAGCATCTTGTTCTCGAATGTTAAAATACCTACTTGTAGTATTTTGAAATTATAATATATTAAATCTAATTAAATTACTATAAAAATTATGTGATGATAATCTTGACTCTATGCTCTAAAAAAGGGTATTTTTATATTTGTAAAAAAATATCATAAAAAAGAGTAAGAGTTATTGAAACATTGCTTTTCTGAAATAATTTTATTTCTTTAGTAATTGTTATAAAACATGCATTTAATAGACATTTCCAATTGGAAAAGGTGAAAAACTTATCTAACTTAGCTAGAATGAATCTAGCTAGACCATATGTTTGACAAAAAAAAAATTAGTTAGATATACTCAAATTCAATTGTGTTGATAAGTTGTCCTAAAACGTGACACAACTTTGTGCTTTTACCCTTAAGTTGTACTAAATGCATCTGTTGGGATGACATGAGTTCTAATTTCAGAAGTGTTCTGAATCTTTTAAATCATCTACATGTTTAAGTGCTAACAAGTTCTTCAATTTCTTTTTCAGATCTGTCCATATCTTCAAGAGAAGCTTCAAGATTTCTTTTCAGATATTTCATTTATGCTTTGTCCATGATCTCCTCAAGTGGTTAAACTTCTTTGCTAAGGACCAGAGCTTTGATACTAATTGTTAGGAATGGGAACACTGAGAGGGGGGGGGGGGGGGTGAATTAGTGTTCACTGTATTTAATCTTTTTACTTAAACTCAAACTGAACTTAAATACTTAAGTACTGAAATGAACATCCACATAAACATGAAACATAAAATCAACACATAACACCAATATGGTTAGGGGAAACCCAAATAGGTAAAAACCCCGGTGGGAATTGACACCCACTAATATTCTGTATTAGTGTTTTATGATCCTTGTTAGAAGATCCTTAACCCTATTAGAAGTTATTTTACAATGCATTAAGTACAGTAGACCGTGTCAAGAGTTGGACCCTTTGAGGAGTCTTTTATAGTAAACCTTGTTAGGGGTGTGGACGCATTGTCCTAGAGCTCATTGCTCAAGTGGTGAAGGCTATAACTTTCTGAACTCAGATACACACTATATTTGTTGGATGAACTGTCACTGTGACACGACTTGTCTGATCAGTTCCTTTGATGCGTTGATGCTTTAACCTCTTGCAAAGCTCTAATACATCTTGACAAACCTTCGCACACTTCTGCTCTGCTTATCTTCTCTTTATATCAATATCCATACTAATTACAATGTGCGCATTTCATATTTATATGCGCATACAAAACAAATAACTAGGTCGGCCCTTAAACTGATTACATACAACTCTTCTAATTGAAATGGCTCAAGCGTGTTTACAAACAAACATAATTACATGTCGGCAGCCCAATTATAATAGGCGCATGGCCTTTACATCATAAGAACATAACCGCAAATCAAAATGCCAATAGTCGGTTGCTTACTTTGTTCTTCTCTGGCACACACTGGCTGTGTGACTTCAACTGTTTGTAACTTTATCATACCTGCATATCTGATCATGCGCTCATAAACTAAGTATGTATATGAAATGTTACCAACTAACTCCTAGGGCGCACACCATAACTCGGTCGTACACATGTGCGCTGATGCTCTGAACTACTGGTGCTCTGTACACTGTCCAGTCTTCAACATTTAGCCAATTTTTGATTCTCTCATCAAGTGCGCTGACTTCAAACTACTATATGACTTTGTTACCATAATGACAACACTATATCAAGTCATATACACGAGTATAGCCAACTTGCCAACACTTATATCTATCTCTCTCCATCACTCTACATATCACTTCCTATCTCAATATATCTTTTTATCTCTTTCTCTATATATTTATATCTTCCATCTCTATCTATCCCTCTATCTCTATCTCTCTTATCTCACCCATTTAACATTATTCTTATTAGCCATGTTATTTGATTTAGAAAATATACTCTATAATTTTACCATCGTCACTTACGAACTCTCTATTTTTTTAATTATTTATTTATATCTACTTAGTCATCGAGCTGAACCACTTAAAGGAAGCTTAATGTTTTTATAAAAACAAATTGTCCGAGATTTCTGTAAACAAAAAAATAAAAAGCACTAGAAATATGAAAACGGTCGGTAAATTGTGAGTATGCACGGAAGGAGATTGCATGTTAGGAGAAAAGGCGAATTACTGTATTGTGGACTACCTATAAAAGCTTGCGACGGAGCGCAAGGACGGGATTTCAAGAACGGGTGGATTGGATGCGTTAACACTTCAAAATATAGTTAATTTCTAGAAATGAGCCGACAGGTTCATTATGTAACAGCTCAGTCATTGACTATGTAAACAGATTCCAATTTTCTTCACATGGTAGTCGGTGCCCCGCAATTTTGAAGAATTTTCCTTAATATTTTCCTGGTCCTTCCGATCCAGCTCCCTTCTCCCTCTGCCTTTCCCCTGCACCAACGATCCATTTTCTTCACTTCTACTCGGCGTTAATTAATGGCATCCTCATCCTCGTCCACATCTCACAAAAGAAAGGAGGAATTTGGTGCTTTCTCTGGAATTGAACCTCCCCTCATTGAACCTCCCTTCATACGCAGGAAAGTAGGCGAAACTTCAAGATCATATGATGTCTTCATCAACCACAGAGGCCCTGATGTGAAGAGAACTCTGGCTGTTCAGCTTTATAAATCTCTTAAGAAGTTGAATATAACGGCATTTCTTGATTCTGAAGAAAAAGAACTTGGGATTTCGTTTCCATCAACCATTGAGGCAGCCATCCGCTCTGCTGCAGTTCACATAGCTATCTTCTCCAAAGGATACGCAGAGTCCCCATGGTGTTTGACGGAGCTGGATCTCATGTTGCGGAGTAAAGCTAAGATTATTCCCGTTTTCTATGATGTGAAGCCTTCTGATCTACGCTACATAGAAAATGGACAATATGCTGATGCATTCAATCGATACCGCGAAAAATCCAGGTACCTGGATAAACTAGAGCAATGGAAGGAAGCCCTTCAATGTATTTCATTTAGCACAGGCTATGAAAGCTGTAGCGATTTCAAGTAAGGTCTTCGTGTTTCCATTGTACTAGGGTATTCTACATTGTTTTATTTTTTCATGGATGAAATTTCTATATTTTAATAAGCCAGATTTATGATATATTAAGATCCTCTTTTCCTTTGTAACGGATCAGTGACTACGAAAATATAGTGTCAGCTGTCCAAAAGGAAGTTGAAAGGAAAAATTCTCTACTTGTTGCCAAACACCCAGTCGGACTTCACGGGCTAGTGAAAGATTTTGAAAGGCTGTGCCTTGATCGGCTTGTGGAGGATTTCGAAAGGCAGCGCTTGACGAATGAAGGCAGCAAAAATAAGTCTCACATCGTCGGCATCTTTGGCATGGGTGGAGTCGGCAAAACAACTCTGGCCAAAGAGTTGTTCAACAGAAAGCAGTCACAATATTCTCGAGCCTGTTTTCTGTTCGATGTGAGGGAAGCCGATGCCATTAACAGTTTTCCTTCCTTACAAATGAAGCTCATCAAAGATGCGTTCCAAGAAGATCAATTCAATCTTCAAAGTAAAGAGGAAGGAAAGACTCATATCACAGATTGCATAGAAAGGAGCAACCAATTGAGTTTCCTAATTGTTCTAGATGATATCGACCACGTGCAACAGTTGGATGCTCTCCCGATAATGGAAATGCTAGAAAAGTCGGTTGGAAGCTTGGTAATTGTTACAACCCGTGATGCCGGGGTACTTATAAATGCAGGAATTACTGCCGGTTATCATCTAAAAGGAATGGGTAGAACCGATGCCAGAGAGCTGTTTTGTTGGCATGCCTTCGGCCAACCTTATCCAGCGACGGGTTACGAGAATCTGGTTAACTCCTTCCTAAATGCTTGTAGAGGCTTACCCCTATCTCTTCAAATTCTTGGCGCACATGTTCGTGGCAGAGATCAGAATTATTGGAGCCTAGAATTGGATAAAGTTAGCAAAACACTGCCTCGTGATATATATCAAAGGCTAAAAATAAGTTTTGATTCACTGGACTACGAGGAACAACAGATTTTCATGGATATCGCATGTTTTTTTGTTGAAAACTTGAAGAGTATTGCCATGGAAGTATGGAAGGCATCAGGATGTAGTGCTATACATGCCCTGGAAACTCTTAAAAACAAGTGTCTAGTTGAAGAAATAGAAGAGGGATTTTACGGGGTTCCCGAAGGAAAAGAGAAGATAAAAATAGAAGAGGCTGATTGGGCTAAGCTAGGAAAAGAGAAATCTAAACTCTGTATGCATGATCATCTCCGGCTTTTGGGAAGAGAAATGGCAGTTACAATGAAACGTCCTCGTCGTTTATGGCGTCCACAATATCTTAAATATCTGGTATGCTTGTTCCTCCTTGCACTTTCTGCTTTATATCAAGTGATATTTTACGCTTGTAACTCCTTTACTGCACCAGAATTTGTAATTAATAATTAGGAATTTACCCCTCAAAATATTTTGGCAGAGCCACGTACACGTATTATGTTCTGCAATGAAAATCGAATTCTCAATATTTTTATCATTATTATCTAGTATTAATGGCTGTCCCTGTTGGTTTTGGTACAATGGGAAACTTTAAACAGTTTTTTTTCTTTGAACTTCTATTATCTTGCTGATTACAGAGAGCGTGAGAGTGTACTTGTTGATAAAAAATCTCTATATAATGTAATTTAAAAATTTAAAATAATTATATTATCAATTATTACAACTGTAAATTGTTGAGTGCTAGTTTCTGGATTCAATTATGTATTCCTTTTTTCCATCAACGTTTCGGATCATACTACATGATCCATCATCAGGATGCTAGAGAGAAAAGAGACATTTCTCTCTAGCATCATGTATCTTTTCTCTCTAGCATCCTGATGATGGATCATGTAGTATGATCCAAAACGTTGATGGAAAAAAGGAATACACAATTCAATCCAGAAACTAGCACTTAATATTATGGATTGTGGAAATCTAATGGATGACTGTAAATTGTGTTTTTTCAATTTATAATTAGTAATTTTTTTTATAAATTCTTATAATTTTCTATTACAAGATATAATAGATTATAAGAAATATGACATTCAATTAAAAGTAAAAGATTCAATTAACTGATCAAATTCAAGAATAGTTAAAAATCTTCATTTTATTCAATGATTATAATTTTTTTTGTGATAGAGATCTTTTTTTATCACAATCTCTTTGTTCACACTTTTTAAATAAACAGCTTACTAATCGCATCCTCTTACCTAACAGCCAGTCACTTTTCAAATTTTAAATCTTTAAATTCTTAAATTGCTTCTTGTAGAATCTTTAAGGCATAAATTGCATTTTTGTTCTCGTAACAAACTCTAATGTAGAGTTGTTTGAATATGAAATAAGGTCAGAAAATGTTTATTAATAACTTATTTTAACAAACTATTTTTACAAGTTGTATAACTTTTTTCCTTTCACATTCATTTATGTTAAATTTCAGAATCAACATTCTCTCTGATATCAAATAGCATTTTAAAGATTGACATATTACCCAAATGAAAATTTGTAACAGCAGGAAACAAAACTTGCAGCGCATATTTTTTATGTAGAATAAATTACTTACACCCATAAGCTATGAACTTGTTTCTGAACCGACCATACTGCTGGCTGATCAACACAGTAACAAAATTTACTGTATATCTCGCCGTGACTGTCATGAAACTAGAGGGCACCAGAGAATAAAACACCGCTAAAATAATTCTCTAGTCTCAATAAGGGGCAATTAATTTATAGATTTCAGTCCTCCAAAAATAAAGAAAAACTATCTAAAAATAGTAGAGTACGAAAGCAACTAATTAAAGTGCCTTCCATTCATCTGTTCAAACTGAACAATGAGTTAATTTTTTAAAAAGTGCTTTCCATTCATCTGTTCAAACTGACCAATGAATTAATTTTTTTTAAAAAACCAAACTTTAAAATCTTAAAATAGCTGGCTACGAATTGTAATTGCATGCTGAACATCGTTTATCTAATACTCGGGACCAATATTTTTTTATACTCATTTTGAGGGTTGTACACAACTTATTTTGAATTTCAGGCGCCAGTTCAGTTGAAAGAGCTGTCCATTAATTCTGATGCAGAAGCGGTGGATTCCATAATGGAAGAAAATGAGTTAAGAATGACTTTTGAATCATTATCAGATCATCTTGAGTGGCTTTGCTGGAATGGATTTCCCCTAAGAAATCTTCCATCTTGGCTTACATTGAGAAATTTAAGAGTTTTAGAGCTTCATGGTGCTAATGAGTTAGAAGAATTGTGGGTGGAAAAAGCGCACGTAAGTACTTTGCTTTACTGTTCTTTTCATATCTTTATTTCTAATCATGTATTCGATTTTAAGGATACTGAGCATGCAAGTTCCTTTCTTTACCGTTCTTTTTAAATCGTTAATTTAATTATGTTTTTTATTTCGCACAAATCAAATTTGGTTGCAGGCTCCTTTGCAGTTGCGAGAGCTGATTATATCGGGTACCTGGAGCGCTAGTTTTGAAAGGTTCCCAAGTTCAATATCAAATCTGAATCACTTGAGCAAAATAGCATTGTCGGGAGATGTTGGTAAAGAGTTTGGCATCAAATGTCTGCCAGAAGAGTTTTGTGATCTCCAATCGCTTGAGCATCTGGAGCTACGGCACTGTACAATGCTGTCATCACTACCCGCTCGATTTGGAGGTTTAAGAAACCTCCGACATTTGGATTTGTGTTCTTGCAAGGGGTTGAGGTTATTGCCAGATTCTTTTAAGAAGCTGACACAACTGCAATATCTCGATTTATCTGGTTGTAAGAAACTTGCCTTACAGATAGACATTCTAGAAAACATCACAGAGCTTAAGAATCTGAACCTTTCAGGGTGCCACAAATTGAGGCAGTTACCTCATCAAATCACAGACCAGGCTTGCTTGAGAATACTTCGTCTTGAAGATACCAGATTAGAAGGTCTGCCAACTAACATCGGCCGACTAAGTAAATTGGAATTGCTCACAATTGGGAGTCCGTTCTTGACAAGCCTACCAGTTTCTCTTGGAGATTTATCCAGCTTGAAAAGTCTGTCAATCATTGATTGCATCGATTTGGAATCTTTACCCGAGACCTTTGGGCGACTGAGTCTCTTAGAATATTTGTGTATAGAGTCCTCGGAATTGAGGTCTTTACCAGAAGGATTCACGGAACTGACTAATCTTAAGAAATTGGAGATTTCCGGTTGCCCCCTTGGTGAACTGGATTTTGGGTCAGGATCTTCCTCTGCATTGTGCAATCTCAGGGTCATAAAAATAACTGAGACATGTGTGTCCAGGATTTCAATTACCAAAGGTTGTTGTCCCAATCTTGAAACTCTCGACATTAGTCGAAATGACTGTTTAGAGGAGATTGCAATGAGTTCAGATCATTTTCAGGATGGATAATTGTAGGCCTGAAGAATATGGAGGCGAGTTAGCAATACCAGCGTCCGGAGTAGTTGAATAGTCCCTAAGATTCTCTATGTCAAATCCATTGTTCCATGCAGGAGGCTGATCGTTCTTTTGATACATCCGTTCAGTGTTTTCCATCCAAAATGATATCAGGTCGCCGGCGCTATATTTTCTATTCAAATAGCAAAACTTTCAAGGGTAAATTAATATTTTTTTTAGAGTGTTTCTGCTATACTTTTAGTCTGAGTCTGATCTGCTCTTACGATTTTACTTATAAAAAATAGATAGCATGCTATCAGCATTTTACCTCATTTGTGTCTATAGTGAGATTGTTATGATGTTTATCAATTTATAAATTATTTTTCGATAATTTAAAATCAACATTCACAAAAGTGGAGATATAGTTTATATGTGAAATTGAGATATAAATCTTAATAAAATCTAGTTCTCTAATAATAAAGTTTCACAACAATATTTAAACAAATCAACTCCTCACCACTTCCACCATCCTTTGTCCCCCTCCACCCCAACACACTCACACGACACACACTCACGTGTGTGTGCACAAAGATATGAGCTATATTAAAAGTCAAAATTGCGTAGAGGTTTAGTTTTATTTCACACATCTTCTCTATGATTTTCTTATACTCATCTAGCATTTTGGCATTGTTATAAATTTTGGTATATTTAGAATGTTTGTGTTAGTGTTTTGTCCCATGTGTACAAAAGATCATATTATATTATAGTAACATCGTGTAGACATGTCTTATGACCATGTCCTAGATAGCGACATGAAGAGGATTATAGTACATCATGTAGACATGTGTGTGCTATGACCATGTCCTAGGTAGCGAGCTCCATTTTTCGATAGTAGGTTCCTTCTATTTGTCATTTATGATATTGATTTCAATTTGTTGTTTCTATTTTTTTTTTTCTAAAACTTTGCATTTTATAATCCTTTTTATTTATCTTTTACTTAGCTTTAGTTTGAAAGGGAAAATTTATTTAAATAAGATTTATTTACTTTTCTATTAATAATATTAGAGCTAAGACTTGTCGAAATGTAAAATAACCAAAACATAATTTTATCTAGTATATAGTGTTGAAAATTCAATACTTAGGTAAGACAACTAAGCAAATTATTATAACTATATATGGGAAATTGAGATTTCATGCAAAAGCATCCCACACTTATCAACATTAACTATGAGGTCTCTCTAAAGAGGATAGCATTTAACATTGTTAGCTCTTAAACTATATTGGGATATGGGTAGGTGACTTTGGCTAGCATAATCTTTAATTGATTTACTTAGAATTTCATAAATATAATTTTCATATGCTTTGTTGACCTCATTGGGGTAAAAGTAGTAATGCCTACATATACGAGATAGTGAGTAATTTGATTTTGGTTGAAGACTTGTGGAGGTTTGTCCCCTCAAAATGGCTTATTATTATTAATTATTTGTAGTATAATTCCTATCATATCCTTCTTCTATGAAAATTATTTCATTAGAAAACATAAAGGATAACAATTAACTCAAATTAAAACTCAAATATTGAAAGATAACCATTGAGATCTCAACCACCAAAATCAGAAGTGAGGACTTTTATTTATGAATCTCTTATCCTTATCGGCCTCTATTTTCTTTTGTTAGGTTTGTTCTAACAATTTCATTTTCACCTGACATGCACCCATACTCACCAATAAAAACCTTTATTTATGTTTTAAAAAGTTAGTGATATTATGTGTGTGTGTGTGTGTAGAATTTACATAAGAAATTTTCACTCACCATTCTCCTTTGTAAATTCTACAAGTTGTAATTTCAATGAGCTCCTTTGTAATTCAAATAGCTAAGGATTTACCATTTTGTTTCACTCCTGCATATTTTGATGTATGTATGTAAATTAACAATGTAGTATCAATAATTTGACATTAATAAATTAACTTTAATAATTAGATAATTTTAAAACTAATTATCTAATTAAGATGATAGGCTTTACCTCCCAAGCAAGCTCGACACCGTATAATATCTTTATTGCCTCACGCTCCATATGTGTCTCACGTTAACCCAGTTTTCTAGAGCAATTTTTTGCTTGTGTGTGTCATTGGTGTTAACAGGTCTCCAGTAATTGAGTATTCATCATTTTTCCTCTACCATAACATAACAGCTTTATTTTTGTCATTTTTAGGATGGAGTCTCTCATACCTTTGCTCATCTAATTATGCCACATGTCCTCGTGAGTTTCTAACTCTCAATGCAGGCTATGTGATGTAGGAGCATCTCAGGTCCTTAGCAATCCTGTGTCACCAAAAACATGTGTGTACTTTTCAGTGTTGCTCAGTTCCTTCTTTGACTGAGTTGGTTCGGTGTTGCTCAGTTTCCTTTATTGATTGAGTTGGTCGGTTATCTCTCTGGCGCTTGGTAATTTCATGGCGCTCGACGATGCTTGTTTGTTGCTCAGTTATCCTTGCTTACCGAGTTGTTTGATTTGAGTTCCTGTTGAGGCCGACTTGCGCACTTAATTGCGGTCACGGATTTAATGCTACTATCCATCATTGGGAAGCATGTGGATCTAGACCTGGTCATTCCTTCTGTTGATTATGGATCTAAAGGCCGACTCAATTTGATAGCCTCTTGTATAAATGTAGTTGTTTGGTTAGAGTTTAGGAGTGAGTTTTGGGATAGAAGATAGGAGATAGAAGATCAGAGATTGTTGGCAGATACTTGAATGTTGGAGGACATCTATACTTGATTGTAATATCTGGCCTAAACCGGGAAGGCCTTACAGCCTGACATGTATGAATCAATTTGAAGTTAATATATGAAAGATCCTATATTCTCTCTCTCACTGTTGTGTTGTTTCTTTTGCGTGTTACCCAGCAAGGTGGATCTGGTTAGGGTGTGCCATTGGCCCCTCTCCCTCGTCCTCTTTTGCGTCAGGTGGTATCAGAGAGAGGTTAGATCTAGATCTAGGTTTGTGAATCTAGATTTGAAGGTTCCTTCTTGTGAAGCCCTAGTTAAATTGTTGTGAGGTGGCAGATTACAATCTGACCTGCAATTGTAGAGGGTTTTCAAGATGGTTCATGGGAGGTGAGATGCGGATCCAGGATTGGAAGACAGGTTGAGACAACTTGTTGCTAGATTAGAAGTTGTTAAAACAACCCAGAGAAGAGGAAGACATCTTGAATCTGAGGAAGAACAAGGTGATGTAGAACCTACACCTGTGATGGATCAGGATGAGGAAAGATTCTTGAAGGCTTTGACAAGTCTGAAGTCCACACCACATTTTAATCCTCCTGAGTATAGTGGAAAATTAGATTCTGATGAATTGGTGGACTGGATCATTGAGATGGAGAAGTACTTCGAGTAAGAAAATGTTCCTGAGGAAAAGAAGGTGAAAATTGCAAGCACAAAGTTGAAAAGTCATGCATCCTTGTGGTGGGAGCATCTATAGTTAGACAGAAAAAGGAAAGGAAAAGACACGATCAAGGTATGGAATAAAATGGTGAATAAGTTGAAGGGAAAGTTCTTACCTTGTGATTAGCAGATTAACCTAGTTAGGCGAATGCAAAGTTTAAGGCAGAAAGATAGCTCGATAAAAGATTATACTGAGGAATTCTATAGATTGGATATCAGATTTGGACATGATGAAGATGATGTGGAAAGAATTGCTAGATAATTGAATGGTTTGAGAGTTTCCATCCAAGAAGAAATCAGTATGGTTAAGTTACACAACATTGAAGAAGCTTATCAATTTGCATTGATAGCTGAGGAGAAACTAAACAAAAGACATGAGCAAAGACAAAGAGGTAGAGGTGGTAGATTCCCTAGAGGAAGAGGTAGATCTTATAGTGAAAATAGTAGTTCTGAACTAGAAAAGACAAATCTAGATAAAGGCAAGACCGAGTGGAAAGTTCTTACCTTGTGATTAGCATATTAACCTAGTTAGGCGAATGCAAAGTTTAAGGCAGAAAGATAGTTCAATAAAAGATTATACTGAGGAATTCTATAGATTGGATATTAGATCTGGACATGATGAAGATGATGTGGAAAGAATTGCTAGATAATTGAATGGTTTGAGAGTTTCCATCCAAGAAGAAATCAGTATGGTTAAGTTAGACAACATTGAAGAAGCTTATCAATTTGCATTGATAGCTGAGGAGAAACTGAACAAAAGACATGAGCAAAGACAAAGAGATAGAGGTGGTAGATTCCCTAAAGGAAGAGGTAGATCTTATAGTGAAAACAGCGGATCTGAACCAGAAAAGACAAATCTAGATAAAGGCAAGACCGGGTGGAAAGGTGAAAGTTCATCTAGAGGCAGAGGCAGTAACTACCGAGGTGGTTATAACATAGGTGGTTTCTGAGGAACTTGTTACAATTGTGGAGAAGAACCTTCTTGGACATAGATCATTTGAGTGTACACATGCAAGTAAGAAGGTTGGTAACAATAGAAATGCTTTGGTGCAAGAAGAGTCGTCGAATGAACCTAAGAAGGAAAATAACTTGATGGTAAGGAGAGCACTATGGAGTGAAGGTAAAAAGGAAGATCCGGTAAGGAAAAGTTTGTTCAAGACCAGATGTAGAGTTTCTGATAAAGTTTGGAAGGTAATCATTGATAGTGGTAGCTTGAACAATTTGGCATCTGAGGAAATGGTTACAAAGTTGTAGTTGAAAAGGTTGGAACATCCAAAGCCCTATCAAATTTCATGGATGAAAGATGAGCATACACTCTTGGTAAGTGAACAATGTTATGTGAATTTGAAAATTAGAAAGTACTATGATAAGGTGTTGTGTGATATCATGCCTATGGATTGTTGTCATATTTTGTTGGGTAGACCTTGGCAATATGATATACATGCTATAAATGATGGAAAATTACATAAGTATACTATTGTGGCTGTGTTGGAAACTGCAATTGAAACAATTGTTGTGTTGTCATTGATGTCAAACTTTAACTGGTAAGACTATTGCTACTTAGGAAAGTACTATATCTATTGTATTTTTGTGAAGAAGGGGTGGAAAGGATGGTAACAATAGCACCTAGGGAAATGTTGAGTTATCTTGATACTACAAAGTGTACTTGACTATGTTGTACAATGATGAGACAATGTATTGTTTATCTTAGTAAGATTGAAGACTAAACTGGTAGGCTTGACCGAGCAAAATGGAGAAATCATGTTTAAGCCGAGTGATGTTAGTGTCGACTGAGTCAGTATGTGCCGAGCAAAATTCTAGTGTCAACCGAACAACAGTTAATTACCGAGTAAGACTGTATAAGCCGAGGAAACATTTTTTAGTAATGACTGAGCTTTCTACATGAAGACCGAGTAGTTGATCCCAGTATTGACCGAGCATCAACATTTTTTATATTTGAAGAGAATTCAGATTTGGAGCTCACATTGTTGAATTCTTGGATTATGTAAAATGTGTTGACTTTATTTATTGATTGTTTGAAAGCATTAAATGCACTATAAAATATTTAATTGTAAATCTTTAAGAGATTTGAGATGTTTCTAGAAAAGGAGTCAAAGAACATAAAGCAGGTAGATTCAATGAATCCAACCTAACCCTAAGATCTACGAAGGAGATTGAGCGACAAAAGATGAGTTAACCTAATTAAGGAAGTATTAAGGGAACCTAAGCATTAGGTATGTGTGTGCATGGGTGAAAAGAGGATGTTGGAAGATCAATAGATTTTATTGACTGTATAAACAGAAAAGGCTGAAGGAGAAGTGTGGTGATTGCTTGAAGAAAAGTTCTGAGAAGATCAGAGATGGAGATGGCAAAGTTTCAAAGTCAGTAAACTAACATTTGTGAACGGAATTGGATCTGATATTTGCAAAGTGAGTTGTATGTTTTTCAGATCAATATTGCTACTGCTTTCAAACCATTGTAACAGTCAAAATCTTTTTAACAGAGGTTGACCTAACAGTCATATGTTTAAATCCTTTGAACAAGGTTGCATTCTAATGGAGTGTATGTAAGTCCTATAACAAGGCTCACTTTTAACAGTGTGATTGAAATCCTTTAACCGGGTCACACTTGACAGTGTGTATTGTAACCTTTGACAGGGTTGGTTTTTAACCGAGCTCACTTCATAAGAGTGAAAATAATAGTAGCATGTTACAAAGTGGTTTTTCCCAGATTGGGTTTCCACTATAAATCCTAGTGTCAATGCTTGTGTGAATGTTTTGGTTTGAACATTTCTGTGTTTTACAAGTTAGATACAGCTGGGTAGTGGACTGCAATGTTATATGTTTCTATTATTGAATCAGTGATGACCGAGTTGGTTTTGGTTGTTAGATTTGATTTAAAGAAAAGTTTTTAAAGTTGTTTTATACATCAGGACCTAAGAACAACTAATTCACCCCCCCTCTCTGTTGTTCTAAATCATATTAGCAATTGGTATCAAAGCTGCGTTGCTTACTATTGGTGTTTACAGAAGTCAAGTTTAAAGGGGCTTGAAGCAAATGATCAGGATGTATAAGAAGGAGGTACAAAAGCTAAATAAGGAAAACTTCCCTATGTGGCAAAGCTTGATGAAGCTACATCTGGCCGGTATTGGTGGTTCTGCAAAGTACTACATTGAGAATAACTATGTCTCACCTATCGCACCTTTGACTGCTGAGGAAATGAGAGCCAAGAAAGAACATAACCAGGCAATGTTAGAAATTGCATCTGCCCTGAGCTATCTAGAATTTGAGGACATTAAGGATTGCATAACTGCTAAGGAGATTGCATTCTCATTTCATCAAACTTACCTCTATGGAATGCTATTAGAAGAGAAAATGAGACTATTGATGATGAAACTATAATTGGAAAAGTACTAAGAAATCTGCATCCTATATATGCTATTAAGATCTCAGCTATTCAGGAATCTAGATGCAACTTTACCAATGTGCTTACTTTGGAAAGTTTGGTTGGAAAGCTGACTGCTTTTGAACTCTCTAACTATGATAACTTCACAGTTGGTAGTATTGGAAATGTTGAATCTGCTTTCAAGTCACAGTTAGTTCTAAACAAGCCAAAGAAAGAAAAAGAAAGATGCATAAGTGAAAGTGAAAGTGAAAGTGACAGTGACACTTCTGATGAAGAACTTGAAGATC
Source organism: Chamaecyparis obtusa (assembly GCA_027943335.1). Lineage (NCBI taxonomy): Eukaryota > Viridiplantae > Streptophyta > Pinopsida > Cupressales > Cupressaceae > Chamaecyparis > Chamaecyparis obtusa. Next base: position 2,343,803 of record BSBK01001155.1, on the reverse strand, counting down.
TAGAAGCTCTTATGGCTAGAAGACTGAGAAGGGGAAAAGGAAAATACAAAGGTAAACTCCCTATTATATGTTTTGCATGTAATAAAGTTTGTCATATAGCTGCTAAATGTCCTGACAGGAAAGATAAAGATGAGGAAAGAAATAGAAAACATAAAGACATAAGAGATGACAAAAGCTACCGAAGGTACAAAGACTACAAAGGAAAAAGGTAAGAAATCTTGTTACATTGCTGAAGAAGAAACTGACACTGATAGTGATGATTTTGAAATTGAGGTAGTCTATGTTGCAATGAAAGATGAATCTAATGAGGATGAGAAAACTACATTGATCTCCTATGTGAACAAGAATGATAAATGGATTATTGACAGTGGTTGTTCACATCACATGACTGGTGACAAGAGTAAGTTTGAGACCTTACATCATTATAGAGGTAAAAGTGTAAAATTTGGTAATGATGCACCATGTCTTGTTAGAGGAAAAGGTTTGATTAAGCTGACTAATAAGATCTCTTGTGAAAATGCATATTGGGTTGAAGGTTTAAATTATAATCTGCTAAGTGTTGCTTAGCTCAACAACATTGGTTACTGAGTGGAATTTTATCACAAGAAAGCTAAAATATTTGATGCTACTGGTGAACTGATCGGAAGTGGAGAACAGACTAGAGGTAATTTGTTCTCTCTTGACCTATCTGAAGAAGCATGTATGGTTGCACTACTTGATGACATTTGGTTATGGCATAATAGGCTATGTCATGTTAACTTTGATAATCTGGTAGAGATAAGTAAGAAGAAGTAAGTAAGAGGTCTACCTAGATTGAAGAAACCTGAGAATGTGATGTGCAAGGAATGCCAGTTAGGAAAAATGACAAAGTCAAGTTTTAAGAGAAAATTCTTTACTTCTGAAAACATTTTAGATTTGGTTCATACTGACCTTTGTGGACCTATGGGTGTACAAAGTTACTGTGGTGCTAGATATTTTATCTTGTTTGTTGATGATCATACCGGGATGATGCATGTAATGTTTCTAAAAGAAAAATCTGACGCTTTTCAATTCTTTAAGTGGTATTTGGCTAAGGTTGAGAAGGAGATAGGTAGGAACCTGAAATGTCTTAGATCTGACCGAGGTGGAGAATTTACATCAAATGAATTCAATCTATTTTGCAATGATAAAGGAATCAAAAGACAGATGTCTACACCTAGAACACCTCCACATAATGGTATAGCAGAGAGAAGAAACAGATCTATCTTGGATGGTGCAAGGACATTGTTGATTGAAAAGAATGTGGGACAAAAATACTGGAAAGAAGCTATAAGCACAGCTGTCTACACTCTTAATCAGGTACAGATCAAGAAAGGTACAAATCTAACACCCTATGAATTATGGCATGGGCATGCACCGAGTGTTAAATACTTTAGAATCTTTGGAAGCAAGTGCTACATATTAAAAGACAATAGGAATGGAAAGTTTGATGCTAAAAGTGATGAAGGCATATTCCTAGGGTATTCCACGAAAAGTAAAGCTTATAAGTGTTTGAGCTCTAACACTAATAAAATTGTGGAAAGTGTGAATGTCAAAATTGATGAGTATGCAGAAAGAAATGAAGCTGACAGCAAAAGAGAACCAGAAGATTATAGATCTTTTGTGTACATTGAAGAAGTAGAAGAGGCAAGGGATAGACTTGCACTTGATGTCGAGTCTCGAGTAAGCAATGTCGAGTGACAAGAAGATGATGTTGAGCATCAAGAAAATAATGCCGAAAGAGAACAAGAACATGTCGAGCTTCAAGATAATGATGTCGAGTATCAGGAAGAGGTTATTGAGCATTCAAAAGCTAAATCTGACAATCTTGTTGAGTAACATGATGAAATAGAGGAGAGAAGTGCTGAACCTATTTTGGCAAAATATGTAAGAAGACGTCACAAGCCTGAACAGATAATTGGAGACAAACATACTGGAATTCAGACCAAAAGTAAGACAAAGGATCCAACATGTTTACTGTGTGAATTTGAACCTAAGTCAACTAGAGAGGCACTAGAAAATGAAGACTGGATACAAGCAATGAATGAAGAGATTGACCAGATTGAGAAGAATGATACTTGGACTCTGGTGCCGAGACCTGAAAATAAAAATGTTATAGGAACAAAGTGGATGTTTCAAAATAAGTTGAATGAAAAAGGTGAAATAACGAGGAACAAAGCTAGGCTGGTATGCAAAGGCTATGCACAAGAAGAAGGAATCGATTATGGGGAGACATTTTCTCCTGTAGCTAGATTGGAAGGAGTAAGAACTCTGCTTGCATATGTTGCTTATAAAGATTTCAAGGTATATCAAATGGATGTCAAGTCTACATTTTTAAATGGTATACTAGAAGAAGAAGAAGTTTACATAGAACAACCAGAAGGTTTTATTGATCCAAACAGAAGACACATGGTATGCAAACTAAACAAAGCACTTTATGGATTAAAACAAGCTCCCAGAGCATGGTATGAGAGGTTGCATAACTACTTAATACAGATTGGATTTTCAAGAACAAATGACACAAGTAATCTATACATGAAAGAAGAAATCACTGAACCTATTGTTATTTTCTGTAACAACACAAGTGCTATCAACATTTCTAAGAATCCAATGATGCATACTAAGACCAAGCACATAGCAATCAAGTATCACTACTTGAGAGAATTAGTACAAGATAAAGAAGTCTGAATGGAATATGTGAATACAAAAGAAAAATTAGCAGATATATTCACTAAAGCTTTACCTAAAGAAGCTCATGAGTATTTGAGAATTCAATTAGGGGTCCTTCCCCTAACTGAGACTGCCTAGTTAAGCTAGGAACACTGCATCAAATATGCTACAACAGATTATTTGACAGTTTGATGCAAAAGATTGTCACACTTTAGGACTGGCCTAGAGTTGTGAAGAAGAGCAAATCAAGAAATCAGTCATAAGCAAGATGACAAAGGGAGAAACACTGAGCTGCACAGATAATATCTACATCTGATGGATGTATGTTTAGTTGTTGCTTTGGAATTTTTGTTAAAGAGGGAGATGATCTGAAATAACACATGATAACATATGACACAGAAAAATAAGAGAGATGATGAACTGAAATGAAGGATCAGGATAGAGGGAGATTTGGATACTTCTGACAGTCATAGAAGTGAGGTTTATAGATTCTGAATCAGAATGAAGCTAAGGATGTTAAATTTTTATTTTTTTTCTGATGGACAGATAAGTTTTTGGATTGGTTGGTAATCCATGTGTTATTCAGGGGATATCATATGGTGTTGCCATCAATGCCAAAGAGGGAGATTGTTGGAAAATGCAATTGAAACAATCGTTGTGTTGTCATTGATGTCAAACCTTAACTGGTAAGACTATTGCTACTTAGGAAATTACTATATCTATTGTATTGTTGTGAAGAAGGGGTGGAAAGGATGGTAACAATAGCACCTAGGAAAAGGTTGAGTTATCTTGATACTACAAAGTGTACTTGACTATGTTGTACAATGATGAGATAATGTATTGTTTATCTTAGTAAGATTGAAGACTAAACTGGTAGGCTTGACCAAGCAAAATGGAGAAATCATGTTTAAGCCGAGTGATGTTAGTGTTGATCGAGTCAGTATGTGCCGAGCAAAATTCTAGTGTCGATCGAACAATAGTTAATTGCCGAGTAAGACTGTATAAGCCGAGGAAATATTTTTTAGTAATGACTGAGCTTTCTACATGAAGACTGAGTAGTTGATCCCAGTATTGACCGAGCATCAACATTTTTATATTTGAAGAGAATTCAGATTTGGAGCTGACATTGTTGAATTCTTGGATTATGTAAAACGTGTTGACTTTATTTATTGATTGTTTGAAAGCATTAAATGCACTATAAAATATTTAATTGTAAATCTTTAAGAGATTTGAGATGTTTTTAGAAAAGGAGTCGAAGAACATAAAGCGGGTAGATTCAATGAATCTGACCTAACCCTAAGATCTATGAAGGAGATTGAGTAACAAAAGATGAGTTAATCTAATTGAGGAAGTATTAAGGGAACCTAAGCATTAGGTATGCGTGTGCATGGGTGAAAAGAGGATGTTGGAAGATCAATAGATTTTATTAACTGTATAAGCAGAAAAGGCTGAAGGAGAAGTGTGGTGATTGCTTGAAGAAAAGTTCCGCGCAGATCAGAGATGGAGATGGAAAAGTTTCAAAGTCACTAAACCAGCATTTGTGAATGGAATTGGATCTGATATTTGCAAAGTGAGTTGTATGTTTTTCAGATCAATACTGCTGCTACTTTCTAACCATTGTAACAGTCAAAATCCTTTTAATAGAGGTTGACCTAACAGTCATATGTTTAAATCCTTAGAAAAAGGTTGCATTCTAATGGAGTGTATGTAAGTCCTATAACAAGGCTCACTTTTAACAGGGTGATTGAAATCCTTTGACCGGGTCACACCTGACAATGTATATTGTAACCTTTGACAGGGTTGGTTTTTAACCGAGCTCACTTCAGAAGAGTGAAAATAATAGTAGCATGTTACAAAGTGGTTTTTCCCAGATTGGGTTTCCATTATAAATCCTAGTGTCAATACTTGTGTGAATGTTTTGGTTTGAACATTTCTGTGTTTTACAAGTTAGATATAGCTGGGTAGTGGACTGCAATGTTATATGTTTCTATTATTGAATCAGTGATGACCGAGTTGGTTTTGGTTGTTAGATTTAATTTAAAGAAAAGTTTTTGAAGTTGTTTTATACATCAGGACCTGAGAACAACTGATTCAACCCCCCCCCTCTCTATTGTTCTAAATCATATTAACAGTTTAGAGTCAGGGTAACACTTTGAATCATGGTTAGGGTTTGGGTTAGTGATAGAATTAGGTTTAATAACATTCTCAAGTTAGAGAAACTATTAAGATTAAGGTTAAGATTAGGGTTAGTGATAAGTTTTAGGTTATAATTAGTGTTAAGAGTCAAGATTATAGTTAGGGTTATGGTTTAGGGTAATGGCTAGTGCTAGGGTTTATATGGAATTTAGGGTTAAGGTTAAGGTTAGGGTTAGAGATATAAGTATGGTTATAGTTAGTGTTTAGATTAGGTATTATTTAGTTTTTAGATAAGGGTTTGGTTAGGGTTAGGATTTGGGGTTATATTAGGGTTTGATTAGGATTACGAATATCATTATATTTAGGGTTAAATTATGGTTATGGTTCAAATGTGGATAGAGTTATAGTTCAATTGGTTTTATGGTTGAAGTACAATTAGGGTTACACTTAAGGTTAGGTTAGTGTTTGGTTTCAATAAGAGGAAAATATTTAATTTATGGTGAGGGTTAAAGTTAATTATAATTAGGGTTTGAGTATAGTTATATTTTGATGATAGTAAAGGTTGTTTAGTTATACTTAGTGTTTGGAATATAGTTCAATTAGGTATAGAATTAGGGTTATATTTTTGCCTAGGATTCAAATAGGATTATGGTTTAACTAGGGTAAGGGTTAGGGGTAGGTTTAGGTTAAATTATAATTAGATTAGATTTTGAATTTGAGGTAGAGTTTAATTAGGGTTAGGGTTAAATTTAATGTTAGGTTTCAAGTTGGATTAGATTAGGGTTAGGATTATGATTTATATATATCTTTAATTTGATAATATCATTTAGGATTAGTGTTATGGTTCATATGTATATCTTAAAATTAATAGTACAATGTAGGATAATTGTCAACTTTTTTACATTTTATATAAATTTGGATTCAATTTGGTTTAGCATAAGTGTTAGGATTAGGTTTAAGGTTTAATTTATAAAGTGATCCTATTTTTTCATGCTTGGTTGAAATAGATTTTGGAAGGTGTTGAAAGCTTAATTTGTTTAAAAAAATTTAATCAAAAAGTGATGGGGCACTTATATTTTATTAATATTAAAAAGTGTGGAAAGCTCAATTATTGTTATGGTTATGATTCAATAAAGCTTAATGTTAGGGTAATGGTATATTTATTAAGATAACTGAAATGTTTGATAAGTGAAGAATTTTTTCAATCTATACACAACTTCAAATTAATGAAGGTTATATTAAGATATGTTTGATTAATAAATATATTAGATAAATAACAATAAAATATTATTATGAAATAATAATTTTACATTTCTATTATTTCATTATACATATATTTATACAAAATGTATTATTAATGTATTTTTTATTTCTAATGCAAAAAAAGATGTTAACATTTTTTGGGATATTCTCTCAGCTAACATTTTATGGAAAATTTGGAAGTGTAGAAATGAAGAAAGATTTCAAAATGTCCCCAGGTTGCTTACTGAGTCTTTTCGAAGTCTCACATTTTTCAAAAAACTTTCGCAGATTCAAATAACTATGAAGGTCAACAAGGCTAAGTTTAAAAGATTGCTAAAGGATGGTCATGCTACATTTTTTGCTAACGAAGTGAAGAATGGCTTTTTCTGGATGCTACACCTAGACAATATCCACACTTTCAACCAAACTGTTAACCGCATCAGCAAGGAAATCAAAAGAAACCCTCACAACACTTCTGGTGAGATGATCTACATGCTGAAGCAGATTCAGGATCAGAAGAACTTGGTCTGGATGGAAGGCGCTTTGGGCTGGACCACGTGGGTGGACACCTTCGAAGATGTGTTACATTAGCTACTATTTTCTGCTACAGTTCTTTCTTTGATTTGCTCTGGTTGTATGTAATATTCGACTTTTTTGTTGTGTGAGTCTTGTCCTCCGATACTTTGACTCTCGGCGGTATATTGTATTTTCAGTGAGCTCCTTATACTTAATATTAAAAAAATTTAATTTATAGTGTTTAGGCATTAATAAAAATTGATTCACTTTTGAGTATGGTTAAATTTTATTTTTTAAAAATCTAAATATATATAAGCAACATTTCTATTTTATTTTTCCTTTTTGCATGCAAATCAATTCTAATTCTAAAATTAAACTAACTTTTATCTTTTTAATTTTTAAAATCTAGTTAAAACCTTTCTAAAAAATTTCAACATTTCTATTCAATTATCTCATGTAAATCATTTCATATTCTAAAATTAAAATAAATTACATATTTTATTAATTTCTTAAATGAATTATCAATTAATTGTAGAAAACTTTTAAAACTAAAATCTAAATAAAAATAGAATATTTCTATATTTTTGTAGATATATAAGAAAAAATTCTATTATTTCTTTGCAAGTAATTTCAAATTCTAAAATCTCTTCTAGTTCTTTTGAGTTTAAAATGAATTGTCAAATAGTTTTAAAATAAATTTAAAACTAAAATTTAGATAAAAATAGAATGTTTCTATATTTTTGTAAATATATGAATAAAATCTCTATTTTAATAAATGTTTTCATTGTTTTTAATTCTTTTCTATTCTTTCTTACTTTCTTTTTCTTGCAAATCATAATAAATTCTAAAATTAAAATAAATTCTATTTTTTTAATCCTTCAATTAATCAACAATTAATATGAATGTTAATCTTTTCAAGAATGATTTCTAGGCATGACATAATTTTAAGCATTTAATCAGAAAATAAAAAGGAGAGAATAGGTGTTTGTAAAGAAAAGAGCAAAAAATATTGAATACATGTTGACAGTATTGGCAAACATATATACAAACCTAGCCAAAACAGATTACCCATTTGATAAATTATTTCAAGAAATTGTGGAATCGAGCAATGCCACAGTTGACATGCATGCAACATATGGAAATGAAGACAAATTAGAGAGTTATGGGGTTAATTCTTGCTGATTCAAGAATCACATGTGTAGAGTTTGTAATCCAGGTAATGGGGGATTCACGTGGTAAGGACCTTATCTCCATTCACATGGATTTTATGGAATATTGCAATGATTTTTTTCCAATCTTAGTGGATAGTACATCATTATTTAAAAATATCAAATAATTATATATTTTTTTATATAATATTAAATTTAATTTAGTTAATATTAATTGTTATTATAATAATGTATCATTCATTTAATATTAATAATAATATTTTAGATTAAGTATTAATTAACTATTTAATATAATTTAAAGAATATTATTATACAATTATTATTATTATACTAAAATTTTTAAATTATTCTTTAGTAGCAGTTGGTTTTCTAGGTTGTAAATATATATAGGAGTGGGTTATCATAATCTTAACCGATCTTAACCCTCACCCAAATATTAAGATTTTTTTAAATATAAGAATGACAAAAGTTCCCATGAAAAATAGATTGGTAATTTTTTTTTAATTTTAAGTGAATATATTTAAATAGATTAGTAACTTCTTTTTTGTTATTGATCCTTCTATAGTTAATTCAAAAAATATATTTAAATGGTTTTAATTTTAAATTTCAAAATAATTTCAAATTTTTTTAATTGTATAGGAACAAGATTTTTTTTTACTATTTTTACTATTTTGATGAATAGTACCTTTTTTATGTATATATTTTAATTTTTTAAATTCATTTTCTACATCAACTAACTTATATTATTCAACAATTATTTTCAATGTACTATAATTTTAAATTAAAATTTGCCCTAATAAAATTAATATTTTATACTTGTAATTATAAATTTCAGTATAAATATCTAATTTTATAATAAAATTTAGAATTTTAAAATTACTTAAAATTATAATATAAAAATATAACTCACAAAAATAAAAAAAATACTTTTGATTAAAAATATCATTTTAATTTTATAATTTAATGTGTCATGAGAAAACAATTTCGACTTCCTTGCTCTGCTATTCAGCGAAAATCAGAGAGCAATAGACAACATTTTTTTCCCATCCTTGGCAGCGATTTGGAGCCCAACTTGGCAGAGTTTTGATTGGAAGAAGGTAGAGATTTATTTCAGATCTGTTGGGGGCACCATTTAGCATATTTTGAAGGCAAAAATTTTGACTTTTGTGGGCAGAATATCAGCATCTAGGGCCAGATCCGAAAATTGGAGAAGGGTGGCAATTTTTTGGGATAAATACATCAATACCTCATCATACTTGGGCATTTCCAGATTTCGTTCTTTGCAATTGGAGGGAAGATCTAATCTTTTTAATATTGAATGACATTAAGTTTAAAACTCATGACATTTGTGTGATTTCAACAAAACCACTATAATTTGTGAGCAGAGCAGTCCGAGTTAGAGGCTAGGGCAACGATTTGTACTAAAGCAGACCCGAGGTTATCAGGGAGCAGCAACCTCCAGCACAAAATAAGAGGGCAACAAACTGGTCTAACAAAGACCACTGGAAATTAGTGGAAGGAGCAGATTCGTAGAGGAGGCCTGTTATACTATAAGTGGACTTGCAAAATTGCCCAAGGTTGGGGCAATTTTATTTGTTAAAGGCCCACAGTTTTGAGATGAGCAGTTTGCCCTGCCTAAAAAGAGAAGCAGAGCAGACCCTTATAAGCAGCGATTTTATTGCTTAGAAGGAAAATTTTAAGAGGTTTCAAGAGATTGTGAAAGCTATTCTTAGCAGCATCAAGATCGTATTAGGTTAGGAAGAAAAATCAGAGTCATTTGGGAAGAAAATCAAATAATTCTTTGTAGATCTGAAGAAGCATAAGCCTAGAAATTCTGTGGTAGCCAGCAAGCGAAATACAAGCAGGGGCAGCGCAATAGATACAGAGCAGTTTGAAATAAATAGCAGGGCCTGTGACATCAATTAGGGGGGCAGCGCCTGAGATATTAGGTAGTGAGCTATTAGATTGAGGGTGCTGCGACTGGTATAGGAGAGCAGATCCAAGTTTATCTTGAGGGAGCAACGACAGTAAATAAATAGGTAGCGACTGGTCTAGAAGAGAGAGGGCTTGCTATTTTATTGGAGAAATTCATTGCATCTAACTCAAGAGGCATAACCAGCGATTTTTCTCAGGCATCTAGGGCATCAATCTCCATTGTTTGCAACATTTTTTTCAAGATTTATGCATCGATTTTCCTAGTCAAGGAGCAGATCTGAGGTTATTAGAAGAAGCAAGCCCGAATTCATGGAGGGGCAAGATCTGAATTTAGCATAGCAGTCAAGGATAAAGCAGCGAGATATACAAGACAAGAGGCAGCGAATTGGGATTTGGCAGTTGTAAAGCCACGGTCTGCAGTTTGTGCCAGCATCCTCCCTGCCTGTCCCATAATGAAAGATTTTGATCAGGATAGTGAAAATGCGTAATAATCATTTACGAAGGAAAAAGGCCTTTCAACAACGGTAGATCAATTTAGGGTTGATTCATTTCAACTTAGATTTGGCAAATGTTGTTGCGATTAATCATGGAAACTCCAATACTGAGGGAGGTGTTCACAAATTGGCCCCCGAGGAAATCAACACTAATGGGAAATTTACTAGCTATTGTTTCAAATGCTGGCTTTATGGCTACAAGCAGAAAGATTACAGGGAAAAAAATGTTCGACCCCATCCAAATTATGATCATCTAAAGGGTTTCATTGCTAAGCAAAAAGAAAGGAGCTTGAAGGAATCTAAGCTAATGGAACCCTCAGTAATTGGGGAGTCAAGTGATATTGCAAAGCCCTTGGCTGGGAACAGAAGCCAGACTTCAGCCACCAAGAGTTTTGCAAAAATACATGAGCATCCATTTCAGAAAGTCTTTTCCGTGGAAGCCCTAGATCGTCAGATCCAGATCTTCGCAAAGACTAAGTATGCAATTCGGAAATACACAGTACCTGAGACCATTAGAGCCCCGAGATCTAGGAGGAATCTGGTAGAACACTCCTATGATCCTCTGTCTGCAAAGGGGGGAGGAAGATCGGTGGTGGCTCAGGTGCCTCTCGGTGTCGAAATTACCAGCAAGGAGATGTGGCAAACGGTTAAGAAAAGGAAAGCGGTAAGATCTTTCTTAGATAAAAATAGTCCCAAAAAAATTGATTTGAAAAATTCTTTTGGTATTTTGGTAAAAATAAAAACACCAAAGAAAAGGAAAAATCAGGCATCCCCGTATTCTTCACCCCATAGGCACGGCAACAATAAAGATTCAGGCACTTTTGTGGATTTTTAGGGCAAAAATATCATAGGATTAATCTGGACAGTAAATGTATATTGCAAAAATAGAGTGTATGTGCAGAAATAGGTGTAATATGTAAATGGATGGGAACATGGGCCTCCATTACTGATATAGCTGATGGACTAATTTCCCAACTCCTGACCAAGGTAAGTATTACTCTCCTTGCAGAAAATTTTTTTTTTTTAGAATGTAAATGCAGTAATCTTAAAAAGAAAATTCTGGAGAAGGATTTTTAAAGTATAGAAAGATTTCCTTTTTTGTTTGTAATTGGTTTCCTTTTTTCAATCCTATGAAGGCAGCAGACTTCATGATAGAAAGAGCAATTGTACTAAGAAACTTACCATTGGAATTTAGCCAACCTGAGATTGTAAAAAATATTGGAAATAGGATTGGAGAATTTAAAAGAATAATTAAAACTAAACATAATCATGCTGAGACAACCATTGTAGTTAAATTGAATTTTCATCAAAAAGTTATTTCTCCTTTCCAGCTATGCTTCAACTCGAATCATATTATTATTAATCCATTGATTATGGAAGATTTCATCGAAACTCGGAAGGCAAAAAAGTTGCCAACTTTTGACCTCAAACAGAAACTCATAGATTCCCCCTCATGCTCAGACATAAATGTCAAGTTAATCCTTAATAAGGACAAAGGAGGTTTCTTTCTCCAAAACACAGAAAGAGAAAATTCAGCAGCTACCCTCCCCCCTCTTGATAAAAATAGTTCCTCGGTAATTATCTATGATAATCTTCTTTTCTCAAATTCCCCTCCCCTTAAAGAAAATTTAGATACACTTAATAGTAGAACTTATGAGGTTTCAGCCTTGGAAGTTAAAATTACAAATGATAATAAAGTCATCACCTCACTAGAAAGAGACATCATAGACAATAGGACATATCTTAGAGAAGGAGATCAAAAATATGAATTTTGTCCACAACATAAAGATAAGCTTGATTTGGAAAAAAAAGAGACTGACATGAGACCAGATCAGGCTGTTAAACCTGATTGTCCAAATACAGCAATAGTAGCAGAACCTGATGATAAATATAAAAAAGAAGCCAACACAATCATTGATGAGCTTATGGACATGTTCCTGGATGAAATCTATGATTTAGACGAACTAAAATACCAAAAGGAAACTGTATTTTAGTAGACGTAGAGGAAGAGGGTGGTAGGTTACCTTCACCTACTCAACCAGCCCTCTTAGAAACGGGAGTCTTGGATAAAGCCTCTCCAGATAAGAACTCAGAACCCTCAGATATTAATAATAAAGAAATAGATATAGACAGCTTTAAACCGATTCTGAGTAATGAGGACTTAACTCAAATAGAAAATACAGATAAAGAAAACATCAATAAAGAGGTCCCTATTCAGAATAAAGAGTTAGCCAATAATACAATCGAAAAGGGGAAGGAACCAACCACCTCAATTCCTATAGAGCTGGATACTCTGAATTTGGATCTATCAGGTAGTATAGAAGATTTAATTGAGACATATGGCAAGGAAATCATTGATAAGGAAGACTCGCATATACATATAGATTTTGATCATCTCTCCTCTGAACAACAAAACAAAATCAACATTAAAAATAGTGTAAATTTAGCATCTATAAAGGATTCTATTGATGGCCTCTTTGGGATTACTAATGAGGACAGACAGTTGGGTATAGCAATGAACAGAGGAAGTCTGAGTACCCTGAATATTAATAGATTAAAAAAGAAGAGAGGAAGGAAATCAGTTGTAGAACTTAGATCTATAGCAGGTAATGCAGGCAATCAAAAGAAGATTGCTGATATTCTATACACAGGGAAGGGGAAGAGCCTTCCCTAGGAGCAATGAAAGTCACTACTTGGAATGTTAGGGGATTAAATGCCCCTAACAAACAGAGATTGATGAAAAGATATTTAAATAACTTCGAATCAGAAATTATTTTACTACAGGAAACCAAACTTAGCAAAGAGGAAAGCACTAAGTTTAGCAAAATATTAGGAATATGGAAATTAGAGATAGTCACTTCAAAAGGCTCCTCCGAAGGGCTAGCAGTCTTATGGGACCCCAAGAAAATTTGAGCCCAACTTACATCTAAAAATGATAACTAGATGACCTTAGAATTTAAAAGTCTTAAATCTAATTTAAAATTTAATTTAATTAATGTTTATGGGCCTATTCCTAACGAGGATAAAAGAAGAGTATGGCAGGAGATCCACCTCTTCTTGACAAATAGCATAGAGGGTTTTCACATTATTGGAGGAGACTTTAACGCCATCTTAGATCCTGAAGAAAAATTTGGGGGATCAAAATATATATCTCAAGCTCAAAAAGATTTTAGCAAATGGGTTTTCGATAATCATTTGATCAATATCAAAACAATCAATGGCATATATACATGGAACAATAGAAGAGCTGGTTTCAGCCATATTGCGGAAAAATTGGATAGGTTTTTTATAAAGACAAGTTCCAAAAGAGTCAATCAGTTAATAAATGCGGAAATCCTCCCTGAGTCAGGATCTGACCACTTCCCAGTCAGGCTCTCTATTACTGAATGTACCAAACCATCCAGAAACCCTTTTAAATTTGAGTTTATGTGGTTTCAAAACCCGGAATTCATTAACCTTTTAGAGGATTGGTGGAAACAAATCTCAATAAAAGGTTCTAGAATGTTTTGCTTAACGTCAAAATTAAAAATCATTAAAAATAAAGCTTTAGAATAGAATAAGAGTAATTTCAATAACATATTTGAAGAAAAATATCAGATAGAACAAGATATCACAGACCTTAATAATATAGTAATAGAAAATGGTATGAATGAACAAAGCTATCACAAAGAAAAAGAGTTAATGGCTAAATACAATGCTATCCTCCTTAAAGAAGAGATTTTCTGGAAACAGAAGTCGAGGGAGTCCTGGCTTAAGGAAGGAGATAACAACACAAAAAATTTCACAATACCACCAATTTCAAAAGGAGCATTAATAGAATATCTAAAATAAAGAATAACGAGGGTCAGACCACTAAGGACCCACTCCAAATATCAACTGTACTAACACAATTTTATCAATCTCTTCTCAATGATACTGAAGCAACCGACCTCAAAGCGCAAAATGAAATGCTGAAAGCCATCCCAAAGTTGATAATTGATGCAGACAACAAGATGATTAATAGTAAATTATCCATAGAGGAGGTCAAATCAGCAATTTTCCAACTCCATCCAGATAAAGCCCTGGGCCCATATGGCTTTCAAGCTGGCTTTTTTCAAAAGTGCTGGCACTTTGTTGGGAAGGAGGTGTGGCAAGCGGTAGAAGCTACTAGAAACTCAAGATCATTGTTAAACGAAATTAACAATACCTTTTTTTCTCTAATACCAAAGAAAAACAAGTGCATGGACCCCGGAGATTTCAGACCTATATCTCTATGCAATACTATCTATAAAATTCTATCAAAATGCCTAGCAAACAGACTTAAAACTCTTCTTCCCAATATTATCTTGGAAGAACAGACGGGTTTTGTAGAAAATAGATCGATCTCGACGGGATAATTATAGCCCAAGAAATAGTTCACACTGCTCAATTAACAAAGGATCCTAGTATGCTTATTAAGGTAGACATCCAGAAAGCATACGACAAAGTAGACTGGAGATTTCTTTGTAAATGTATGGAAGCCTTTGGGTTTTCCAAACAATGGATTAATCTTATTTTCAGCTGCATATCTACCCCTAATATTTTGATTCTTGTAAATGGTACCCCTGAAGGTTTCTTTAGTATTTCAAGAGGAATCAGGCAAGGAGACCCTCTGTCCCCTTTCCTCTATGTTATTATGGCAGACGCATTAGGGAGATCAATAACAAAGAGACAAATGGAAGGTAAAATCACAGGCTTAAAGGCATCGGAGAACATACCAAACATTACTCATCAGCAGTTTGCGGATGACACGATTTTACCAGGCACTACCAACTGTCAAGAAGCTAAAGCTTTTAAAGTCATCCTTAATCTGTATGCGAAAGCCTCTGGTCAACGGGTTAACCCCTCTAAGTCAAAAATTTTCTTTATCAATACATCTACGAAAATAGAAATGGAAATTGGTAAATTGATGGGTTACAAAGTTGGTAAATTCCCTTGCAAATATTTGGGTATAGACCTGGATAAAGGTCTTTTATCCTCCAAGCTTTGGCAACAAGTTCTCACCAAAATACAAAACAAGAAAAGTTAGTGGAAAGGAAGATGGCTTACAAAAGCTGGTAGGACTACCATGATTAAGTCAGTCCTTTCAGCCATACCCACGTATCATATGTCAATTCTCCCCCTACCAACTAATGTTAAAAAGAGCCTAGACAAAATGTTTAGAGATTTTTACTGGCAAGGCCCTTCTGAAGACAAAAAATTAGCCCTTATTAAATGGGATACTTTATGCAAACCAATTAACAAGGGGGGCCTTGGTATCAAAAACCTACTATGGCAAAACCAAGCTCTTGGAGCTAAACTCATCTGGAGACTCTACAAGGAATCTAGTAGTAAATGGGCTTCGATTTTACTGCACAAATATATTCCTGACACGGATCCTATCAACATATTCAGGAC
Source organism: Chamaecyparis obtusa (assembly GCA_027943335.1). Taxonomy (NCBI): domain Eukaryota; kingdom Viridiplantae; phylum Streptophyta; class Pinopsida; order Cupressales; family Cupressaceae; genus Chamaecyparis; species Chamaecyparis obtusa. Next base: position 2,328,208 of record BSBK01001155.1, on the reverse strand, counting down.
CCAATCACATGTAAAAGGTTCCCAGATCTGGAACTTTATAAAGGACTGTCGAGGGATCATCAATAAATATCTATCATGGGATGTAGGTTCTGGGGACCAAGCCTTATTCTGGGATGACTCTTGGGTAGGCCTTTCCCCCTTAAATAAATTGGGCTTCTCTCGAGAGTTTATGGAAGTCTGTAAAAATTCTATAGGTATTTACCTCAAGGATTATCTTTGCAAGGAAGTAGATTCTAAATGGATAGATTTAGAAGGCTTAGACTTGGATTGCTAGGAGAAATAGAAGCTCAAAGTTATGTTGAAGGATAGAGAGATAGCTCACAAAACCAAATCGGATAGATTAATCTGGGCTAGAGAAAACAATGGTATCTACTCAGTTAAGGAGGGCTACAAGTCTATCATTCAGGATCAAAATATGGATAACATAGATATACCTCTGAACCTTTGCTGGAATAACTCTTGTCTTCCTAAAGTGGACATGTTTTTATGGGCTGCGATGTAGAAGAAAATTCTAATAGCAGATAGATTTAATAAATTGGGTTTTGAGGGGCCATCTAGATGTCCCTTGTGTGAGAATCACTCGGAGGATGTTAACCACATCCTTCTGAATTGTACCTTTTTCCAAAATTGTTGGAATTGGTTACACCATTGTCTAGGGTGGAAATCCGCTCTCCAACTAGATCTATTAAGCGCACTCAAAGCTTGGCCATCTCTTTACAAAGATAACTTATACAAAGATATTTGGACTATATCCCCATCAATTTTAGTTTGGGAAATCTGGAAGGAATGTAATAGAAGGATCTTCACGAGTCAAAAATTATCATGGGAAAAAATCACCAATAAAATAGAAACTTCAATTGTGGAGATTATTAACAGTAAACTTAGAGATTGTCTAAGCTATGAGGAATCCTTAAAAAATTGGGATAACAAAATTAGGACCAAGTGGCCAAAACTAGATATACCACCTTTATATGGCAAGGGGGGACCAAAAACAAAGGCAAATAGAGCCTCGTGCAAATGGTCTCCTCCTAAGGAGGGTTGGTACAAACTTAACTTTGATGGAGCATCTAGAGGGAATCTTGGGGTAGCAGGTATTGGGGGCTTAATTAGAAATTGGAAGGCTGAGGTCATTGCCAAATTTTCTATGCCTATTAATCCTACCACGAACAATATGGCGGAATGTAAGGCTGCATTAGAAGGTTTAAGAATGTGTAAGAACATGAACTTACCTAAAGTAGTAATAGAAGGAGATTCACAAGTTGTTATCAACGCTATTCGATCTAAGAAAACACCTAACTGGGCCCTTAATTCGAAAATAGAGGAAATAAATCAAATTCTAGAAAGTATACCCAAATTCGAAATTGGACATACATATAGGGAAGGGAACGCAGAGGTAGCCTGTTAGCAAACCAAGGTGCAAATGGAGTTTTTATAATGAATCAAAATGTATAAACTTAACACCAAACATTATCAATATTAATGTGCATGAAAATATAGCAACGATTTAATTTATCTTATTCAACCAATACATGGTATGTAGAATAATAATATAGAGTAAAATAATAGGGGCTGTATACCAAGTTGGTATAATCGAGCCTTTTTCTTAGCATCTTATTAATTGTTAGTACTCTTTAATATTTAGTAACAACCTTTAATCTTTATCTTTTATCAACCTTTCACGTTGATCCTTCTTTTAAAACTCACTGTCGCTTATAAATTAGCCTCTAAGCTCCCCTTTTTCTTTATAGATATTTCCTACTTTATTGCTTTAGTTCCCCCTGTCTTTTTAATCCTTCCGGCACAGATAGCAGCTTTTAGTATTCGCCCTCCTCCTTCAGATTGGTCTTGGCTTTTTGATTTATCATAGGCCTTGTAAATCTTAAATGTTGGTAAAGATCTTTAGCATATCGATGCATGATTGGGTTGGTTAAGAAATTATATCCCATTCAGCGAGACAGGTATCTTAAAAATACAACTTTGGAAGAAGGTAATTATATTATTTTTAATTTTGGATCTCTTTCTTTTGTTCAATCTTAATTATAATGTAAGCCCTTAACTACACGATATGGAAGATTTTTGCTGTGGTTTTCAGGAGGATATTATCAAGCAGGCACCTAAATCACTCTATCACCAAAGATTCTAGAACAGATATCTACAAAAATATCAACCTAATTGTATGAAACATAAAGCTGTATCCTTAAAAACAACAATGTAATAGATGTATCATTAAAACCTCGATATTATCAACCAGTAGGTATGCCCACTAAAAGTTTGTATTTCTAGATAATTACCGATTGTTTTAGAGACATGGGAATGCCCGCGGGAACTATGTATTTAAACAAATCTTGACAATTGTTGAGTTGTGGGTATGCCCACGTAAATTTTGTATAAGTACAGGACCTATGGTACCGAACAAGGCTGGAGGTTTTCTCAACCCCGCTCTTTCCTACCAGTGCTTGCAGCGAGCGGGATCACATGTAAAAATAATTTTATATTAATAAAAAACTTTATAGGGCTTCGACCTTTTACTGATAAAAAAAAAATTAAAAAATGTCATTTTAATTTCAATATATAACAATATAAGTTGTATTCCGTGTATAGATATTTTTCTATCAATCCCTTAACTAAAATAATTTAATTCTATTTATAATGTATAAAACAAAATATTCACCCAACAAAAATAAAATAATTTAATTAAATAAGCCGATAGGCTTTATGTGGGAGCTTTGCTCCCGGAAATAACTTTAAGCTCCCAAAAAATTGTCAGCCCTCTTCCTGGATTGTTTTCTTTTCCGGCCATGGAAGATAGTTCAAATTTGTTTCCCTATTTTTTATTTGAAATTGGCAAAATATTTTAAAATAAAAAATAGCAAGTTACCTTGTTTTTCTCCTATTCTTATCCCTATTTTTTTGGCTTATTCAAATCCATATTGTTTTAGTATCGTTTATTAGTACTTGTTGTGGGCAATACTATTGCATTCACATGTGTCTCATTACTTAATTAAAATTCACCAATCATAAGCAGTTATTATTATATTTATGAAAATTAACATAGCTCTACCAAAGTTAAAAAAATTAAATCTTTAATTTTTAACTTAAAAAATTTATTTATCTTCAATATGATTGGTTGAAATCTTAATGTCTTATAGGCGCCCTTTTTATAGGTTACACAAAATCTAATTTCAGAATGGAAACTTCTAGTTTTTGGCAGTTTAATCTTTCCATAACAATGCTTGTCTCCATAGAAACTTCTGTCCATAACACTACTTTTGTGCATAGAAACTTGCCTACAATTCACCCAAACTATCTAGGAGCTTTTATCTTGCACAAAACATTTGTGTTCTATTAGTTAATTAATTTCAACCAATCACAACAATTTATTATCATATTTTTCAAAATAAACATACTTCTATCAAAGTTAAAATTTGTAATTCTTAATTTTTCTATTTTAATGAACTTATTTATCTTCAATATTATTGGTTCAAATTCAATATGTCTTATAGGGCCGCTTTTTATGGGATACACGAAATCATTCCAACAAAATTTTGTTTTTGAATATAAACTTCTGCTTTTTTCTATCTATAACAATGGTTTTCTACATAGAAACTTCTGCTCTGTGGATAATAATGCTTCTGTGCACCATTATTCAATGGAAGTTTTCTTTAAAAGTCTAATGTCACGACTAAGGAAAAACTATTTGCAGAGATTTCATCTGCTATGAGACACAAGTTAGGGTCTTTAATTTTTGAATTGTCGATATTTAGCAAAAGCTTTTATGATCATGTAAGGGTTTTTGTTGGTTATTTACATTTTCTTATGTGTTTTGAAGATTTTTTCCCCTTATATTGACCTATGCCAGAAAAAAATGGTAACTATGGTTTTTGTATGTAGTTTGGGATTAGTAGGGGTTTTAAAAGATTTTAGATATATTTACAGACATAAATAATATCATGTATTTGGATACAATCATTGTGTAATATTCTAATTCTGATGTTTCAATTTAAGCCTCTTGTTTAGATAAGTTATAAGATGAGTACTAATATGCTTGAATCGATACTTGCTAGTGTATTTTCCATCATCCTTAGAGGTATGGCAATATTTTTCCCAAGATCTGGGTATGACAATTAAAATAATATATAAAAATTAATGACAAAAGTAGTAAAAGAAGTTGCAATTTATAATTCATGTAAACAGTACAAGTAAAATAAGATGAAATATATACAAAGTTGTATTGATATAAAACATGCATATGAATCAAAGGCAATGAATTGTAATATGTGTTCATCTGTATCTTAGTGGGAATTCTACCACTGACCAAGATTGATCCAATTCCTAGTCTGCGCTGAGGGATGGTCCTCTAGATCACTGCAACAAGATTCTAGAATCTATTAAGAAAAATAGTTATGCCAACCAAAACACACTTGGAATTAGAAGGCTTATGGAAAATATGTCACTTCCATTCACCGAAAATAGGATGAACATATTCTTCTATCCAGTACAGAATGAAAAAAGTTTCATTCAAAACTTCTGAATGCTTTTTATAAAAAAAACTATTATTTTAAAACTTAGACCCTGTTGGAGAGTGGCATTTTCTTCTTTTATTTCCTCCAGCAAGTCTTGTTTCCAATCTGTTCATGCGCCGATCTAGGCTTTTCTATTTTTTAATTGTTTAAAATGTTTAACATTGTTTCAATGTTTTCCTCAACAAATCAAATGGTTAAGTTTAACTGTTTATATTTTCAATAATATGTTTGAGGAGTTGAGAAATTCATTTTGATATAATAGTTAGTTTTAACTGCTATGATATTAGATTCATTCATTATAATTAGTTATGGATGGTTTTCTTTTTAATGTAATGTATTAAATTTTAGATTATATTATTGTAACTTAGATTTTAGGAATCAATTCCTTTCTTTATAGATTTTTCAAAGATTTTTCTTACTTTTTCATTATTCTACATTTGTATTTTTTAACAAAAATATATATTGGTTTGATTTCTTTTTTAAAATTATAATTCATGTAATTTTTTTTGTTGAACTTTTTTAAATTAGAAATTTTTTAATGAGTGTTATTAGAAAGTTGATTATAAGATAATCAATTAATTAGTTTAAATTACGTTATTATAGTTAGACTTATTTTATGTTTAAATTTTATTTAAATAGTTTTTGTAGTATTAAAAAAATGAATTATAGATAATTATTTATATATTTTAAATCATTTTATGTTAGATAGTTATTCATTTAGTTCTTTACTCAATAGTTTCTTTAAATTTTAACTAAGATTCATTTAAATAAGTTTTGAGCTCATAGATTTCATATGAAATTATATATTATACAAGTACAATATATAATTACTATTTAATTATACTTGTATCTAATATACTTTTATTAAGGTAACACTTATTAGTACTTGTAACTAAGTACTATTTTTTAGAATTACTATGCTAACTAGTGATTAGATTAAACTATGTAGACAATTACTAAATTTATATTTTCAATAGTTAAATGCAATATTTTTAAGTTTGTAATTTGTATAAACTATTTATTTATCATATGATAATTTGTGGATGCATAATTTTCTAATTGTCCCACTTGTGTCTCTTTATTTGGTTTAGTGCACTCATTGTAATTTTATGTTGGTTTTATTTCAATTCTAATTATGTATATCAATTTAAATAAAAAATTCTATATTATAATATAAATTTATTTGTATTTAAATAAAAATATATTAAATTAATATTTAATTTTATTGTCCTAATTTTATTTCTAAAAATTTAGTTTAAAAAATTATTATAAAATTAATAGTACATATTAAAATATTAAACTTTTTAACTATGTGAAATATAATATTTATATTAAAATATTTTAAATATATGTTAAATATCAATTTTTGATTAAAAATAAAGATTATAATATATATTAATTTAATAGTTCTACCATAACCTAAAATGACAAAGAATAATTAAAATGAAAATTCTTGATTATTATAATTATAATTATAATTATATAATTATAATTATAATTCTAATTATATATTTCACATTATAATTGCACTTATTACTAAACTAAAAGACAAGTACTAGCCACTACATGGCACTTGTTTATAAGATGATTTTCTTGTGTCATTTGTTGAATAATCTCTTTGGAGACTATGCAATTTCTTCATTTTTTTTTCTTGTTTTATTTCTCTTAGATTTTTAATGTTTATATTTTAAATTTTGTAATTTGATAGACAAAGATTTGGGATTTATGGTTGATTGTTTGATTTAATAGTTGCAGGAAAGCTTAATGTAAGATTAAGACAAAAATGAATCAGGGTAGATGTGCAATGCATCATTCTTTTTCTAATGCATAAGCTATGGCTACTCAACACAGTTGTTGAATGGAGTAATCTTGTAGGCATTTATTGAGGTGTAGATTCGGCTTACTTAAATCTAACAGTCATACTGACATTAATCTCACATCTAAAATAAGGGATGACTTTGTTTATAAGGGAGTTACTGAGATTTTATGATAAACTTATGGTTCTTATTTTTCATTCTTTTCTTCTTTTATACAATTTATTCCATTTTTTTAACTTGATTTACATGGAAGGAGAGCTGAATTCTGTGAGTTCAAAAAATATTTGGCATGCAATTATTTTGTAACATCTGAGATAGGAGAATTAAAAAGAGAATATAAACTCATGTTTGCATATCATATGATAATTTTCTCAGCATGAGGGAGCTAAATTTATTTAAACTTCTAGTGTATTTTGCCCCTACTAGTGCTGGCATTTTCTTTGTGACTTATTTTTTTGTTTTAGTTGGAAGGGCGTCTTGAATAAGTCATTGGCTTCATGAATATTACTTGGAAATGTAACATATATGATTAATTTTGATATGAATGTAGCATCTTCCTTGCTTAGTGCATCTAGGTTGTAGGATATTTGATTCTCAATGTGCTTCAACAAGTGGCAAGAATAAAGTGTGAGTTATCTGGCGCTATTCTCTTTAATCTTTTGTAATAATTTATCTTTAAATGGCTTGAATTCATTATGAAATCTATGAAATCTTTTATATGCATTAAGATTAATTTTTTTTGTTTCTCCCATTAGGTGGGTACTTACCTTTGTTTACAAATTGCAGAATTTCAGTGCTATTATTCACAAGAAAATTTTGCAGCTCTCTTTACCGATTATAAATAAAAATTTATTATAGAATTTTTTTGTTTGTTTTCATACATATTAAGGGATTATTTTGTATAGTTTCTTTCTATTTCTATAGATTTCTAATTTATTTTGTATAGTTTCTTTCTATTTCTATGGATTTCTAATTTAGATTCTTGATTAATGACTATTTTTTAAAATTAATGACCATTTTTAAATCTTTTATAATATATTTTCTTGATTAATGATTGTTTTAAAATTACAATGAGATTGAGATAATTGTTGGATTTTTTTAAAATTTATTATTCAATTAGTTATATAGTTTAATAGTTTTTAAGATTTATTATAGACAATTTTAATATATTGAGCTAAAAATATGAAATAGTTAGGATATATATGTTTAAAGGCACTTATATTAAATTTGTTTAATTTTTAATTTTATAATTTAAATATATATTTAAAAAATTAATGAGTTTGAACAAGGAAATTTTGATTTAATTTTGATCTATTTGTATTTTAGAAATTCAAATATTAATTTTACTAATATACAAAAACAATAAAAATGTTATTTTTATTAATATATATAGAAACAATAAAGAATGTTATTTTGTGTTTGCAATATTATAATAAATACATAGGGTTTGATTTTTACTATTTTTTAGCTTTTTTCACATTTATATGGCAGATTTATTGTTTTGTGTTTCATTTATTATTTATTTGCTATCAATATTATGCAATAAACTACTCAAATTTTAACAAATATAATTTGGAAGAAAACCTAATTCCTATCGGCTTATCATTGCATGTACAAAAACATGCAACTACTAGTTTAATTTGTAATGTATAAAACTAAATATTCACCCAATAAATGATTTGAATAATGGTTCAATAAATATAATCGGCCGCCAGGTAGAGAGGACAGTTTTGGTAAGGTGACGTGAATGCGTAGTCAGACTGACAGTATGTCAGTGATGGTAGAGCTCTGTATACATAGTATGTATGGGGAATGGTTATTCATGGTGGTGGGACAGGGGGATGATGTAGGAGCATCCTGGGTGTAAGAGCAATCTTGCATCACCCAAAAATATTTATGTTTGCTTTTCAATAAGGGCTATCTTGTGCATAGCTACTATTTATGGAAACTTACTATTTTTAGTAAGTTGGTCATATGATCTCAGAATGTTTTGATTTCATAGTTGGAGGTTCATCCTAGTCATTTTAGCTTGATAGTTGAGTTTCATTGCCGCATCATCAGTATTGGTGAAGTTATTGAGGTTTTTGGGTACGAAATCTTTCAGGTCAATTTTGAAGGCCTTAGAGGCTCCGGATCGCGATCGACCCCCAATTGACTAGCACTTGCACTTGTTAAACACTGTAGATCTCATCATGGTGTTTTCGAAAAGTGGTTACAATAGAAAAACGGAGCTACGGTTAGAAAGTTATGGCCTCCGGAAGTTGGGTTACCTAAAATCATATTTTGTATTTCTTTTGAGCCGACCCTATTGTAAAAATTGTGAAAATAAAATAATTCTATGTATAGTTGGCCTTAAGGGCTAAATTTCTGGAACCTTCTCGGGCGGTGGAAATTGTCTATATAAAGAAGGCCCGTAGTGTTGTCTTAGGCAGTTCTGGGTAATAATTTGAGGCTTTGTCCTATAGAATATTGTAAGGGAATGCCCATGTGGCTTTGCATATTGTAATTCTGGAAGTTTGTAATTCCACATTTGTGGAGATAATAAGAAGCCAATTTTCTGTTCTTGCATATTGTTGTTGTTTCTCTGTTTCTGTTATGTGTTTGTGGTATTAAGGGGAGCACCCTTCATCAGGGGAGATCTGTTGGCTGCATAGGATGGTATGATGTTTTAATCTAGTAGAAGCATGCATAACATGCACTTTTTATCTGGAGCTTAGCTTCTCCCGAAAGATTTTGTGTCTTTTAATTTGGAGCCAAGGGTTTTCTGTACAAGATGGAATATAAAGTTAGTCAAATTAAACATGAATTCCATTGAAATGGTTTATCTCATGTCATATGAATTGGGTTCCATCTGTCTCTCTGACAGACACAGAGTCCTTAAGTTCCTTACCACTGTGTCACGACATCGTCATTTGAATGTAGCGTCAGCTATCCAGCCATATCATTTGATATGGCTGGATGCATCATATTAACATCTCTGCTACAACCGTACTATTGCAGGGGTAGTCGGGAGAATTGTACTACAGGGTGCAGTAGGACAAATAGTACCACTGTTGGTAAAAATAAGAAAAGCATAGAATACAGTTCTGTTCTAATTTTAAATTTTTTAAAATGTAAGAAGAATATGAAAAAAAAAATGAAGTGTCCGCTTTGGTCAGATATACATTTTAGGTTGTTTGTTGTTAAAATGTATTGTGGTTGATTTAATATTGCAGTATTAAAATTAACTTATGTTGGTAACTTAATCAATATGATATATTATTAGTTAAGTATATTTTTTAGTTTTTTTTATAATAATTTATATGTTAATTTTAGAATAATAATTATTTTTTAAATTTAAAATTTTAATTTATTTTAATAATAATATTATAATATATATAATATTTAGTCAACTAATTTTAAAATATATATCACATGAAAAGTATATATATATATATATATATATATATATATATATATATATATATATATATATATATATATATATATATATATATATATATATATATATATATGATGTTTTTTTGAAATAATATATTAATTTTTTTGACAAATAATCACTACTTTTAATATATATAATATGAAAGTACCATAAATATTATTTTTTATCTTTAAAAGTTAAAAAATAGATATTAATAACTATAATAATTTTTTAATTATATATTTAGATTTTTAAAAATAAGTTGTATGTGTATTTTGAATTTTTTGTTTAATTATTTTAATCATTGTAATATTAAAAAAACAAATAATCACTGTAATATATTATAATTATTTAGATTTTAAAATAATTATATTTTAGTATTTGAAGGATAATTTCAAATGGATAGGTAATATATTTATAAAATTGTTTGATATAGTTTAATTTATGTAGTGAATATATACATGAAAAAAGGGAATTGTAAACTACTACTTAATTGAAACTAATAGGAATGGTAAACCATTACTTAATTGAAACTAAGTACAATTAATATGAAAATAATCAAATAAGATGAATTCTAAAAACAAATAGAGGCACAAGATTCTAAAACAAATCACAAGTATAATACATTTATTTAAAAATTATATGTTATATATTAATAATTAATTCAATCATGATGTAAATATCACATGTGAATTAGGAAGATATGTAAACTCATAAAATATTTACTATTAACTAATTAAATTTTACACGAGTTAAAAATAAACTAAGATCATAACATAATGAGGTGAAATTTTCACATATATAAAGTTTGATAAACTATAATGATATGCATTGTGTTTGTTAGCATTATATTTGGTTAAGATTTATAATAGTTTAGGAGAATAATTTTTTTTATTTTATTCAATCAATGTTAAAAACTATTTAGTCTTACAATCAAATATAACATTATAATTATTTTTAGAGTCCAAATAAACTATTGTGTTTAAGTATTTTAACTACAATATAATTATATATTTAATTTAACTACAATGTAAAATTATATTATAACATATAAAATATATTATTTATTTTAATTAATAATAATATTGTAGACTAGGATTTGAGAGTGCACCTAAACCTGTTTTGAAGGCCAAAGACAAACAAACGTCATAGCATATAATCAAATCAAATTTAATGGTAAACAAACTAAAATCAAAGCCACCTCAGTTTAAGTCTAAAACGGATGCGCCCATGCACCATTTGATATGCTTGGATATAGATGGATGTGGGTGTGCAAACTCAAGCACTTGGAGCATGCGAAATAAATGATGATTTGAGGATCAAGAAGACCCAAAATGACACAAAATAGGTATGAGGAACCTATTTTGCCTCAAAGGCCTCAAGAACACACAAATATGCAAAGCTAAATGAAAGAACTAAGATTAAAACAAGAAATGAATCTATGTTAATCCAATTAAGCTATTTTAGATGTGATTTAAGCTTGAAAATGATCTAAAATGATGAGTTTACAGAATGTAGACTAGGATTTGAGAGTGCACCTAAACCTGTTTTGAAGGCCAAAGACAAACAAATGTCATAGCATATAATCAAATCAAATTTAATGGTAAACAAACTAAAATCAAAGCCACCTCAGTTTAAGCCTAAAACGGCTGCGCCCATGCACCGTTTGATATGCTTGGATATAGATGGATGTGGGTGTGCAAACTCAAGCACTTGGAGCATGCAAAATAAATGATGATTTGAGGATCAAGAAGACCCAAAATGACACAAAATAGGTATTAGGAACCTATTTTGCCTCAAAGGCCTCAAGAACACACAAATATGCAAAGCTAAATGAAAGAACTAAGATTAAAACAAGAAATGAATCTATGTTAATCCAATTAAGCTATTTTAGATGTGATTTAAGCTTGAAAATGATCTAAAATGATGAGTTTATGCTTATGCTAGAATGAAAATGGCATTATAACTTTGCTATTGAGTTTGAAAGTTGAAAGATGATAGAGGATTGTTTGCTCAAAGAAGTGAGGCTATTTATAGGAAAAGGGAAGGTCTTGGGTTAAAAGGATGAGTTAGAGTTAGGGCTAAGGTTAGGGTTGAGTCAAGGACAAGTGTCCTGACAAGTGTCAAAGGAGGATTGAGTTGAAAGTTTGAGGGCATGTGCACAATTTGGTAAATGTGCCCAAGGCCAAGAGGTGGCAAGGAAGGGATAAGAAGGTCTTAAATGCATAATGAATGCATGTAAGAAAGATAAGGAAGGCTTAAATGCATCCTTAAATGCATTTGCAAGAGGTGGCCAAGAGGTGGCCATCTTTGTTGACCAAGGAGGAGGTTAGCATAAGTTTTGGTAAACCTTTTGCTAATGGAATGTGACAAGTTTAGAAAGGGGATTAGGATTAGGATTAGGAGAAAGGGATGGGCAAGTGGCTTTGGTGAGATTTAGATATTTATTAAAGGTAAATTTAATAAATATTAAATATCTAGGCTTAGGGTTTGAAGGGACTAGATTAGGGTTTTGACCCATTTAGAGGAAGGTTTAGGACTTTCTAGAAGAGTTTAGTGCTCTTTAGAATTTTGGCCAACTTTGGGATAAAAAATAAATTAAAAATAAATTAATTTATTTTTGAAGTTTTTGGTCAATTTATTAATCAAATAATTAATAAATTAGGGATAATGTCCAAATGACATTTTTAGGCTAGATTCCTTAATTAAAGATTTTTAATTAAGAGAGAGGGATTTAATGCCATAAAAATAAATTAATTAATTAAATAATTAATTAATTAATAAATGATGATGTCATCAAAGATTTTCAGAAAACAAAAATAATTTATTTTCTGAATGATTTTTCGGTGTCTACAAATATAATATATAAAATATTAGTAAATGAAGAAAAAATTATATTAAAATATAATAATATTAACAAATAAAAAAATATTATTAAAATAAATATATAATATATACTATAATATTTTTCATTCATTCTATTTACTTAAACTTTTAATCTATTTCTATATAATATTTAATCATTATATTAAAAAAATTGTAAAGTTAAAAAATTAATAAGTATGTACAACACAGTCAGCGATGTACAATTATAGAAATAATAAATCCATTGAGCGTACTATTCATTGAGTCGTGCAGGAATAAAATTACTGGGAGCCGGCTATGCAGCCGACAATTTCCCCTGGGCTCCACATCCACGCCCTCACCCATACATCCATACTCTGCCATCACCGTATGCGTGGATAGAACGGATGTCAGAGAGAGTCAGATAGAACGAAGTTAGATAGTCAATATCATTTAATATGAAAGTTTATTTTAAAAAAAAAAGAAAACCTAGTCCCTCCTTTACTAAGGGGACACTTACTATTTTTAAAAAACTTTCTTTATAGGATTTCGTTTGATAGCTAAGTATTTTTTATTTTAAAGCTTTCTTTATATTTTAGAATTTCATTTGATATTTCTATTGAAATAATTAAAATTATATTGACAGGGTATCTATTAATACATTAATAAATATTATTTGGATATTTTTAATTATACTATAAATTATTTAAAAAAAATTTATTTATATTATTAATAAAAATATATTTATTAAATTACTATAAATTTATATTATATACAAGCTTTTGTAATTTTTAAATTTATATATGACTATTGTTATTTTAAAATATATATTTTTAATTATTAATATTTTAATTAATTACTTCTTAACATATATTAGAAATGTTTAATTTACATATTCATGATTATAAATTTACAACTTTTTAATTATAGATAATATTTTATAATATACTTATTAAAATCAAATATCAGAAGTTTTGAGTAGTTCGATGCATCACGTGATGGTCTGCGTTTAGCGACGAATTTGGCGATTGTTTTGGCAAATTCTACAATTTGGCAAGGGATTTGGCAGTACTTGAATGCATGCCAGGTGTGTTCATTTCAATTCAAATTTCCATTTGCTTTTATTCCTTTGCAGTAAGGCAGGTTGTCGTACCTGCCTAATGGCGGCTCTAGTTTGCAGGATTCAAACCCACCTCCTCCGGCTATGCCTGTCTCATTTTCGCAAGCAGTTGCTAACTATGTTCCCATCGCAGCCGGAGCATGCTTTGAGGTTGCTTCTAGTAACAAACATGGATCCTCACAACTCGGTAAGGGCCCTAGACCAGAGAGCAACCCGTTTTCCATTTCTCCAAATTCGGAGATGCTTGTTCAAATAGAGAAGGAAAAGAATAGGTTAAGAAATGTTGCCATTTTTTTTGTTGTAGTTGAAATTGATAAATGTCCTACAAGAAAATTTTTTGACGATTGGTTTCAAAATTTCTGGAATTTGAAATTAGGGTTAAGAATTTTGTTTTGTAGGCAATTGCAGTAAGGACTTTTTGTTATTTTCTTTGCTAATTCTGAAGCCCAGGAAACTATGTTAAAGAGGCAATACTGGACTGTGGGGAACACATCCTTCTGTGCCCTCACTTGGACACTAGAGGCCATCAATGATGAAATTTTAGCTCTATCATCACCTCGATGGCTTCTCCTTAAACATGTTCCTCCATTCTTGTGGAAATTTCTTCCTAATCTGCTTGAACCTTTTGGTAAAATGATTCGAATGGATGAGACACCCAGGTTGGTTCCACATATGGACGCTAGGGTTTTGGTCTCCCTCGAGCCTGGTATTGACTTACCGTCCGCCCTTGAAGTTGTCATTAATAACTGTAATTTTTCATGCCCTATCAAAGTTCTTGGGGGCATTAATGTGTTCTTTTTGTGTAGAAAAGGGGCCCACATTAGAAAGGATTGCCCTATAATAAAAAACAATACGACCAACCAACAAGGGCAAGCCCCGAATAGCAATGATGGAAATAAGATTATTAACTCGACCAAAAACCCCCCTGAAATAAGTAAGAACGATGATTCGACTCCTAAAAGTGATACTCCTGTTGAAAATATGGCAATAACCTCCTGTGCACAAAACCAGGTTCTCAAATGTGTCCCCACTGTGGAAAAACCTAACACGAATGATTTCCATGTTGTTAAAAAAAGGCGTAGAAGGACTAATCCCAAAAGCCAAGAAGAAAATCCTCCCACCAATAGTAATCCCCAACTTGTGGTCTCCACTCCGACTGTAGCCTCTACTAATAAGACCCCCTCCTCCGTGGCCTCTGTTAGTAAGGCTCCTTCCGTTGATGCCCGTGCGTTTAAACCCCCAGCCACCGTGGTTTCTATTGTCACACCAACCCAGACCCCTGATAATGATTTGATTAGCCCTCCCCCCGCTGGTTGCTCCCTTGGCAAAGTGTTCAAAGAGTTAGAGGAGGGATGTACACTGGAAGTCATCCCTGCCAAACCAACTTCAACCACTATTTGCTACTCCAAATTTTTTGAAACCAGCCCCTTCTCGACAATGGTGCTAGATTCTAACTCTATCCAATTCTCTGAGGATGAATTGGATGAAGTCAATATTTAGCAAACCATTAAAAGAGGCAGGCCTAAAGGTTCTAAAAATAAGAAATCATCAGGAAAAAGCACAGAGGATACCACTGGTGTCTCGCAACCTCCTCCTAATGGCACCAAATATCTTCTCAATTCATCATGAACTGTACATCATGGAATGTGAGGGGGCTTGAATCCCCGGATCATAAATACATTGTCAAACAAACTATTGATTCTCTTGGGTACAATGATATTCTTATGTTACAAGAGTTAAAGACTACGGGTTTTATGCTTAAAGTGAACTTAAATTACATATGGCCTAATTCGATTAAGTACTTCACCAATCACTATAAGGGGAAGAGTGGAGTTGGCATTCTTATCCATCCCAAATGGAAGGATTGCATTACAAACTATGGATCCTCTCCATGTAACAGAGCTATCTGGGTCACGTTTAACATCAATGGGCAGTCATTCGGTATCTGCTCCATTTACGCATCCAATGATGCTAAGGAAGGCGTTGAGCTTTGGGAATGGCTACCTGACCTCCCTAACATCCCCTAGTTATTTGGGGGTGATTTCAACATGGTTGAATCATGGGAGGACAAGGCTGGTGGTCTTCCTTTCTCTTGGAAAGACTATGAACTTATACAGTGGAACAGGTTTAAAAACTCCAAACTGTTGTTTGATCCGATGGCTGGTAACAAGGTATTGGATACCAATCTCTGGTATACTTGGTGTAATCAGCAGAAGGGTTGTAATAGGATATACTGTAGACTTGACCATTTTTATGCCCACAAAAACACTTTCTCTTTTGTTTCGAATAAGGCTGGTTTTGCTGTTAGGTCTATACCCTCTACTTTGTCTAACGACCATCCTATTTCTGCTTCCCTATCATTCATTCAATCTCCCCCCAGGGCTTCTAAGGTTCGCGATAGGTTCATCTTAAATGTCAGCCTCCTCGAGGATGTAGATGTGGTTTCTGTTGTTAAGCTCATCAGGAACATTAATAGGAATTACCCTCTTCCTCAATCCAATATTAATCGATGGCTCCAAAATGTTAATACATGGCAAAACCTACTCCAAACTATTGGAAGGAAAAAAGCCAAAAACTTTAGGCATACTAACAAACTCTTGTCTTAGCAATTACAAAAAGCCAAAGCTGATATTCAAGCTAATCCTGATAACATTGAACTTTCTGAGAAGGTTACATGTGTTAGAAATGCCCTTAGAAAGCATCAACAAGGTAAGGTGCGTGGGGCTAGAATAAGATCTCGAGCACATTGGCTGGAAGCTGGTGATAGAGGTACCGATTTTTTCTTCAACCTGCTTAGGCAGAAGCATGTTAATGAATCAATTAGTAACATTACTATGGATGATGTTATTATCGAAGATGAAGCTAGGATAAAGGATGCTTTCCTAAACTTCTATTATGCTCTTTTTACTACTGAAGATAATGATATTGCTAGACAATGTAGAGATAGATGTCAACATATCATTCCCAATAAGATTAGTGAGATGGATAATGCGTTTCTAAGTCAAGTCATAACCACTGAAGAGATCGAGAATGCTATTAAGTCTCTTAAGAATGATAAGGCCCCGGGCCTAGATGGCCTTCCTGTTGAATTTTATAAAGCTAACCTTGACTAGATATGTGAGGATCTGATGTAAATTTACTCTGAAGCTTTTACCACAAGGTCACTTGGTGTCCACATTAACTGTGGGATTATAAGACTCCTTCCCAAAGATGGAGATAAGACTTTAATTAAGAATTGGAGACCCATCACGTTTTTAAATGTTTCCTACAAGATCCTTGCCAAGATTCTTGCCCTTAGGCTTGAGAAAATATTACCCAAATTTGTTAGCCCATCTCAAACCAGTTTTATCAAAGGTAGATATATTCTTGAAAATCTTATTACTGGATGGGAGGCTATGAGCTGGGCCAAAGACTCGGCTCAAAACTGTGCTATGCTTCTTCTTGATTTTGAAAAAGCATATGATAGAGTCGAATGGGATTTCATTCTCTTGATGCTTGAAGCCTTCGATTTCCCGCTGCCCTTTTTTCAATGGGTCAAATTGCTCATGTGCAAAGCATCAACCAAAATTGACATTAATGGCTCGCTCACCAATCCCATTCCTCTTAGTAGGTCTATTAGGCAAGGTTGCCCCCTGGCTCTTGCTTTATTTGTTATTGCTACTGATGCCTTATCCTACATATTAAGAGACAACTCCCTTTCACCTGCTGTTAAAGGCTTATCTCTCCCTGACATGTCGGAGCTTATCAACTCCCAATTTGTTGATGACACTGCTATCTTTGTTGATCTCACTGAAGATAACCTGAACAACCTTAACCATAAGCTTGAGTTTTTTTGCTCCATTTCTGGAGCTCAAATATCTCATGCTAAATCCTTTTGTCTTGGCTGGGATGACAACCCTCCCAATTGGATGGACAAATTTGGATTTTGATGGAGAGGTCCTAGAACGATTGTCAAATACCTTGGCATCCCATTCTCTATTGACCCCTCGCTATATGAAATGTGGAAATGGGTTAAGGAGAAAATATCCAAAAAACTTGATAAGTGGCATAACAAACATTTGTCCCTTGCTGGGCGTGTTCAAGTTTGTCAAAAAATTCTATCTTCCTACAACATCTATAATTCTTCAACTTGGTTGTTCAGTGACTATCAGATTCTTGAAATTCAAAAAACTATCAGACAATACCTATGGTCTGATGGTAAAGGTAAGCACAAACACCACTTTGTAAGATGGGAGTGGTGTCATGCAGACAAACTTGTTGGAGGTCTTGGGCTGAAGGACCTCAAAATGCAAGGGATTGCCCTTGCTGCCAAATGGATCTTCCACTCACTTGAGGGGGAGGAACCATGGAAGGTCCTTATCAAGAATAACATTGCTAGAGGGGTCCCTAAGAAAGCTAGAACCTGGAAAGGATTACCTTTTTCTGACATACTTGAAGGGCATTTCTCGGTATGTGTACAGGGTTCTGTCATTTTCAAGTCTATTCAGAAAGCCTGGGACATGGTAAAGCAATACATTCCTAATAGGGCTTGCCATGATTCCTCTCAACTCTTTGGGGAGAGATCCAGTTGGTGGAATCTCTATTTGGATAATAGACCTCTCGCTCTATGTCATGGCTGCTTTGCTAGAGCCTGGTCTAAAGCTGGCATCTCCCAGCTGATTGACTTATTTGCTAATGACTGTCTTATTAATTGGGAGGAGCTTAAGAACCAATACATTCTGCCCACCTCTCAAAGAAAAACTTACAATATGATCAAAAAAGCCAGTAGTGGCCTGCCTAATGTTTGTTTTATAGACTCACATAGATTTCTTAAGATGAAATGGCTTGATGGTACTATTATTGGGAAAATCAAGGCCAAAAACATTTATAAAATCATTGGACATAATGAAAGTATTATACCACATATCAACAAAATTTGGTATTCTAACCTTGAAGTTGCTGATTGGAAAAAGCAATTTCTGAGACTATGGAAAAGTTGCATTGAACCTAAAG
This sequence comes from Chamaecyparis obtusa, assembly GCA_027943335.1. Classification (NCBI taxonomy): domain Eukaryota; kingdom Viridiplantae; phylum Streptophyta; class Pinopsida; order Cupressales; family Cupressaceae; genus Chamaecyparis; species Chamaecyparis obtusa. Next base: position 2,309,491 of record BSBK01001155.1, on the reverse strand, counting down.
TTGCTTGTTTTAAATGGTTGCTTATTCTTGACAGGTTTCCTATTAGAAAAGATTTGATAAATGATCAGGGTTGCAAATTCTGTAACATGCCTGAAACTGCGAGACATATCTTTTTTGAATGTATTTTTGCTAAAAAAGTTTGGCTTTCATTTGGTATAACGTTTCCTCAATATGTTAATATATTTGAGATTATCACAGGTTACATTGATGGATTAAAAAAAGATAGCAATATTTTTTGGTCTATTCTTTCCTCTAATATTTTATGGCAGATCTAGAAATGTAGGAATGAAGAAAGGTTTGCTTCTAATCCCAGATCCCTTACTGAGTTTTTCATAAAACTCACACATTAAAAATATATTCGTAGGTTTTGGTTAGTATGTTGCTTGAAAAGGATAAGCTCAGGAGATTCTTGCAGACTGGACATGGTACTATGTTCGTGTACGAAAGGAAGAATGGATTTAGCTGGAGAAGACATTTGGACAACCCAGCCCTGTTCGACCACGCTGTTATGAAGCTCAATGAGGATTTCAGGAAGTCCAAGAAAAAAGTTGACAGAGACATGGTGTGCATGCTCGACCAGATACAGAAGAATAAAAGTATCATCTGGATGGAAGGCCCTCTAGGTTGGACATCGTGGGCTGATGTTTATATTTCACAATAGGCTGTCTTTTGGTGTTTTCGTTGTTTTGTAAACATGTAAATATTGACATTTTACTTTGAGGTTGTCACTATGATCCGTGCTTTTGTTCAGAGGAGTGTGAGACAACATCTTCTCCTTTTGAACCTGTGTTAGATTTTGTTTGGTGTTCTCACTATCTTTAATATATATAAAAAAATATCAGAAGTTTTTCAATTTAAAATTTAGAATTATATATGAAAATTTTAAGGGTTAAAACAATTTCTTTTCTGGATGGATGAATAGATTAGGTATAATTATAAAATAAAAATTAATTAACTAATTTGAAATAGATATATTCAAATGTTTCTATTTTATTAATGTAATTGTAGATTAATATTAGAAATAGATAGATTTTTTGTGCTAGGTTAAAATATTAATTTACGTTTAATAATAATAGTTTAATAATGATATTATAAAAGTTCTCATATAAAATATATTATAAAAATTATATATAATATTTTAAAATATTATATATAAAACACTTAATTATATATAATATTTTAAAAATTTAGTTTTATAAAAAATTAACTAAAACTGAAAATAAAAAACTATTTTTACCAACTTTTTCCTTTTAATATTGATACTTTATCTTTATTTATATAAGATTAATAAAAAAGAATTAAAAAAATTAATTCATATTTAACCAAATGGACTTATACTTAAAAAAATCAATAAGTTTCTAATGCATTACAGATTTTCAAACAAAAAAATTGTACTAAGAAAATTAATTCTACTGGACGCCCGCGAGACTAACAGTACATCATCGATGCAGGGTTGACAGTACGTCGGCAGAGTATGCATGGAGTATGGATGTATGGGTGAGGGCGTGGATGTGGAGCCCGGGAGAAATTGTCGGCTGCATAGCCGGCTCCAAATTACTAACAGGGTGAATTACGTGAATTACGAGGCAAATGCATGGTTTGATGGGCATCTAGCCATATCGAATGATATGGCTGGATAGCCGACGCCTTTGAATGCAACCCATGCGTAATGTCACGTCTTTCACATAAAATCTTCTCACACTCCGAACAAGATGATTTGCTGGATAGCCATTACCGTAGGTGTTCCCCCGCTATAGAAAGCAACGAAGTGGTGAAAAATGACACACCACCGACATGAATGGACCCCAGTCCTACACAGATCGAAGCCCAGCGGGCTTTGCGTGTATATTGTGAAAATCTTACGGAAAAGATTTTGCGTCTTTTAGTATGTGGAGCCAAGCGTTTTCTACACAAGATGGAACATAAAGTCGGTCAAATTAGATGATGAATTCCACTAAAATGGTTTGTCTCGTGTCAAGAATGGTAGTATCGGTCTCTATCAATATAAATAAACAGCTGTAATCAACTGTGAAAAGTGGAGAATTGTCAGTTTTGTCGCTTCTGTGAGAGACAATAAATTTAATTTCACTTTGGTCAAAGATGCCATATACAACTAGCCAAATAAATAAACAGTAGCACTGGTGTGCAATGAAATGGACCTTGCATTTAAATATTTATAGAATGGATTCAACATACATGAAATTATCAGTATTCATGATATTCTTTCTGACAAATACATATACATATACATATATATATATATATGTTTTCTTAAAATTATGTGTATATTGAATTTAAATGGTTGTATGTTATATAATTATTTAAGTTTCATCTATTTATATATATAATTAAAAAATAAAATATCTAATATATATTAAATTATTGTAAATATATTTATTTTTTAATTGTTAATGAAAAAAAATTTATAAAATGAAAAATTATAATTATTGTTTTAGTTATATCAAATATAATTTAGAATCTAGTCTTAATTCTAATTATTTTTCCAAATCAAGACCTTAAACCTAATTATATTATTGACCCAAAACTTAATGCTTATCATTATGCTCAAAATTATCATTATTATTTTAATATTTTTTAATTTTATATATATATATATATATATATATATATATACTATACTTTTTAAATATAAATTTAACAATGTTTTTTCCCACAATCGATACAACTATGTTTTATTAAAATTATATCAAATATAATTTTAAACCTAACTTTTAACCCTAACTATTTCTATAAATCAAGAATGACCCTGACCCTGACCCTAACCCTAACTATATTATTGACCTAATGCTTATCATAATGTTGAAAATTATAATTATAATTATAATTTTAATTTTTATAAAATTATATATATTTATCTAAATATATATTTAATGAATACAAAATATAATATAAGGAAATTTGGATGCGAAATTCGGAGCTAAAGTGACTGCTACGGTGATGTGATTACTGGTGATGTGGGGATCTTTGCTATGGTGATGTGGAGGAGTTAATCTTCTCCATGTGGTTTGTGTCTTTCTCTCTCCTCCGTAGCTTCCTTTTCGTTTGGCAATTGAATGTTTGTCATGTGAAGTTATTGCCTTCCCTCTTTGATTTGTGTGACCTGCCCTCGACTCCCAATGGAGTTGGAATTGGACGGCCAGGCCATTAATACCCCTAACCCTACTGTCATTACCCATTCTAACTTGAAGAAATCTTTTGTGGAAACAGTCACCCTGACTGGTAACGGTGTGCCCTCTACTGTGTGATTTCTTTCAGTTCCTAGAGGAGATCGACCCTGTGAAGAAGGTAAGAGCTCTGGCATTACCTCGAACAAGTTTGTCATTTCGCCAAATGATGTTATGCTGAATGAGATAGCCATGGAAAAGAATAGGTTATGTGATACTGCTAATTTCTTTGCTTGCATTGATATGGAAAAATGTCCGCCTAGGAAATTTCTAGACGATTGGCTTCATAACCTATGGAATTTGAAATTAGGGCTTAAAATTTTATTTTGTAGGCAAATCCAGAGAGGTTTATACATCATTTTCTTCAATAACCACGAGTCTCAGCTTGAAGCCCTTAAACGATAGTATTGGACAGTGGGGAAAACTTCATTTCGCTTGCTTTCTTTGACACAAGAGGCGGTTAATGAAGAGGTCTGTTAGCTATTTTTCTTGCAGGGGGAAATAACTAGACCATAAATCTGATCTCTCCCTTTTGATGCTCTTTTCCTAGCAAGAGAAATACTAATTAACAAGGATGAATTCCTTGTTCACTTCAGGCTCCACGGACCCAGGTGGGTACACCTACGAACATCTACTTCAAATGATAATTTCTCTACAAATCATAAGCAGGTATAAACATGGATTAGATAGAACACTAATGTCTTGTGAAGGGATTCACTACTCTGAGTGAATCAGGGGATGGCTTCCAGCTCATCATACTTGATCTATCATTCCACACACTAAAACAGAAAAGGAAATAGGTTGATTGATTTTAAAAATTTGGATGCAAGTCTGGTGTAAAACCAGTGCCTTATCCTAAGGTGCGGAGTCAAATTGAGAAAACATCCACAAAACTTTATCAATTCAAAAACCCCTGAAATCAATACCCTGCCTTACAGACTACCATTTTCACTACAAACACATGATCATCAAATCTATACATTATTGAAATTTTCAGAGATTATCTAGCCAGATTTACTCCTTCCTTGAAGGAAACTTATGGACAAACTCACAGTCTACCTTGTAAATGACAAATTGGACAAATCCAATTCATAAGAATTTCCTAAACACACAGAGACATCAGAATACTTGCAATGAGATGCCAGTCATATTTTATTGATAAAACCTGTTTCAGTACACTCAAATTGACACTACATCTAGATTAAAACATCAATTTCATAACAGGACTTATTAATGGAACTTCCTTTGATTTTTCCCTTGGAGAATCAAAATTCCGAACCCCTTACCCTGAAAGAAAAGTAGAATAAGAAAGAGAAGGGGAACATTTCAGAAGAAATCAAGAAAAGACACTTGTCGGATCTTCAAATGATGAATCATCCCTCTGAACTGAATGAACAATCTGCTCTTTTCTCCTGAGAACTGTACTCTGATTTTTAATTAATTTAATTATTAAATGTCAAAAACTGTCATACACCCATCTTGCCTATGCACTCCTTTCCATAAAACCGCTCAATAAATCAAATGTGCAGTACAGTGAAAGCTAGTTGAAATTGTCAGTTTTGTCTCCATCGCTCTAAAATAAAATTCAAATACAGTGGACATTGAAGGAATCAGTCTTCTGTCAATATAAAATAAAGTCGAATACAGTGAAATACGGTGGGAATTGTCAGGTTTGTCTGCTCCCGCGTGCAAGTTTGTGTAGAGTCGCTTTCAGCTTCAATTTTTGTCGAGTTGTCAAAATCTCATAGAGATGATTTCGTATCTTTTATAATTATTGTGTTTAGAGTCAAGATTATTTTTCGTGGAAGATGTGACTAGAGTCACTTCAATTACGCCCGGATTCCACAAAGATGTGCCAGAGTGGTAAGGAATTCGAATAATCTATTTCCATCAACATAAAATATTGTGAAAGCCAGATGTAATCCACTACATAATTCAGAGAATTGGTAAAAGATGGCATCATGCATCGAACAGGGGGAAAAAAATAAGGAATCGATCGCCATCAACCTAAAATAAAGTGAAAGAAATACATATGCAATCCATTACATGATAAACCAGCGAAGGGACATTCGAGTAACTTTTATTTGGTCAGAGATGCCTATGCTGTCCACATTCCACCACCATGCAAGTCTTGACACACAATGAAGACAAGTGTCTCGTGGGAGGAACAGTGGTCAGAAATGACACACCACCGACATGAATGGACCCCAGAGACCGAAGCCCAGCGGGCTTTGCGTGTATATTGTGAAAATCTTACGGAAAAGATTTTGCGTCTTTTAGCATTTGGAGCCAAGCGTTTTCTGCACAAGATGGAACATAAAGTCGGTCAAGTTAGATGATGGATTCCACTAAAATGGTTTGTCTCGTGTCAAGAATGGTAGTATCGGTCTCTATCAATATAAATAAACAGCTGTAATCAACTGTGAAAAGTGGAAAATTGTCAGTTTTGTCGCTTCTGTGAGAGACAATAAATTTAATTTCACTTTGGTCAAAGATGCCATATACAACTAGACAAATAAATAAACAGTAGCACTGATGGGCAATGGAACGGACCTTGCATTTAAGTATTTATAGAATGGATTCAACATACACGAAATTACCTGTACTCGTAATACTCTTTCTGACAAATGCCTAAGAGTAATGATGCCAATCTAAACACCCCATCAACTTTATATAATATAGTTTATTGATATCATAACATTTATATAATGTGAATTTACTAAATTTTTATATTAATATTTGAATACAATATATCTAATATTTATCTTTAAAGATTTCAGAATATGATTATATATATATGTTTTCTTAAAATTATATGTGTATATTGAATTTAAATGGTTGTATGCTATATAATTATTTAAGTTTCATCTCTTTATATATATATAATTAAAAAATAAAATATCTAATATATATTAAATTATTGTAAATATATTTATTTTTTAATTGTTAATAAATTGTTTTTTTATAAAATGAAAAATTATAATTATTGTTTTAGTTATATCAAATATAATTTAGAATCTAATCTTAATTCTAATTATTTTTCCAAATCAAGACCCTGAACCTAATTATATTATTGACCCAAAACTTAATGCTTATCATTATGCTCAAAATTATCATTATTATTTTAATATTTTTTAAGTGTATATATATATATATATATATATATATATATATATATATATATATATATATATTATACTATACTTTTAAATATAAATTTAATAATTTTTTTCCCACAATCTATACAACTATGTTTTATTAAAATTATATCAAACATAATTTTAAACCTAACTTTTAACCCTAACTATTTCTATAAATCAAGAATGATCCTGACCCTAACCCTAACTATATTATTGACTTAATGCTTATCATAATGTTGAAAATTATAATTATTAATTTAATTTTTATAAAATTATATATATTTATCTAAATATTTATTTAATGAATACAAAATATAATATAAGGAAATTTGGATGCAAAATTCAGAGCTAAAGTGACTGCTACGATGATGTGATTACTGGTCATGTGGGGATCTTTGCTATGGTGATGTGGAGTTAATCTTCTCCACGTGGTTTGTGTCTTTCTCTCTCCTCCGCAGCTTCCTTTTCGTTTGGCAGTTGAATGTTTGTCATGTGAAGTTATTGCCTTCCCTCTTTGATTCGTGTGACCTGCCCTCGACTCCCAATGGAGTTAGAATTGGATGGCCAGGCCATTAATACCCCTAACCCTACTATCGTTACCCATTCTAACCTGAAGAAATCTTTTGTGGAAACGGTCACCTCGACTGGTAACAGTGTGCCCTCTACTGCGCGATTTCTTTCAGTTCCTAGAGGAGATCGACCCTGTGAAGAAGGTAAGAGCTCTGGCATTACCTTGAACGAGTTTGTCATTTCGCCAAATGATGTTATGCTGAATGAGATAGCCATGGAAAAGAATAGGTTATGTGATACTGCTATTTTCTTTGCTTGCATTGATGTGGAAAAATGTTGGCCTAGGAAATTTCTAGACGATTGGCTTCATAACCTATGGAATTTGAAATTAGGGCTTAAAATTTCATTTTGTAGGCAAATCCAGAGAGGTTTATACATCATTTTCTTCAATAACCACAAGTCTTGGCTTGAAGCCCTTAAACGATAGTATTGGACGGTGGGGAAAACTTCATTTCGCATGCTTTCTTGGACACAAGAGGCAGTTAATGAAGAGGTCCTTGCGTTGTCCTGCCCTAGATGGGTCATCCTCAAGGACGTCCCTCCCTTCCTATGGCGCTTCCTTCCTCAGCTTTTGGAACCATTTGGAAATTTAGTCTAAATAGATGAGACCACCAGACTGGTTCCTAATCTTGATGCTAGGATGCTTATTTCAATTAAGCCTAGGTTCGATATCCCACCTTGTCTTAACCTTAACATTAATGGGGATGTTTTTTCCTACCCTGTGGAAATCCTTGGTGGGCTAAATGCATGCTTCCTCTACAACAGAGAAGGGCATCTTAAAAAGAACTGGCCTATTATTACTCGAAAGAAACCCAAACCTAGCTTTGTGGAAACCACCCATGGAATCTCAAATGTTAGTAAGGATTTGACTGCCAACCCACACAACTCTAATGCCCCTAATGCGACCAATCTGGTTAAAAGCCCTATTGAATCTAACCCTTTGGAAACACATGGAATTCATACTATAGGTAAGGATTTGATTGCTAACCCTCACAATACTTTAGCGACAGAACAGGATAGAAACCCTAAGAATCTTCCTTCCTCTTCCTCAGTTTCTGGGTCTAAAACTGATAATATGTTCCCTATTGCGACTAATAACATTATTAGAGTCACTAAATCCGCTAATCCTAAAATTATTTCAAACCAAATCCCTAAGGACTCTAGCTCTGATGGTTTCCAAATGGTTACTAATAGGAAACGTAGATGTAAGAATGCTCAGCAACTTGCTTTGGAACAAATACGGGTTGTTAACCAAAATAACAACCAATTTTTGATTCTGAATAATCTCCTTACTCTTATGATTGAAGATGTGCCTTCTGAGACTCATATTATCAGTAACCCTGTTATTTCCAATCAGGATATTGATGGTTGCAGGGTTGGGAATCTCCCTACTCTAATGATTGAAGATGTGCCAAATGAAACCCTAACTCTAAGCAACCCTATGATTTTATACCAGGATGGTCATGATGGTAGCAGAGATAGGGTTGGTGATATTACCATGGGGGATAACCCTACAGGTAAGATTAGAAAATCTGTGACTCCTATAAGCCCTGACCTAATCTTGTTGTAGGGCTTTCCCCTAATGATATCATCACCAACCCTCCAGCCTCTATGCTTAATGAAATAGATGATAATCTGGTTATTGAAGTTATTTATGCTAACAAAGGATTAGAAAAACATGAAGTCTGACCATCTTCACCTGAGTCTCCTAGAATCCCATGTGTTTGGATATAACATTAGAAACAATCTTGAATTTAAAATGGATCAAACTGACAAAAGTGAGGATTATGATGATCTCTTAAAGGTCCATGTATTACCACTAAAAAGAAAGGTAGGCCTATTGGTTCCAAGTGTTAAATTATTGTGTGTTCATGCTTAATATTTGTCGAGACAATCATGATATATATATATATATATATATATATATATATATATATATATATATATATATATTAATATGTAATCGAGGTTATTAAATTGACTATCAAACATGATTAACAAGTTGGAAGTCACGTATGTATCGTGACTTGCATATGCTAAGGAAGTCACGTATACACACCATGACTGGCATATACGAATAGTCACAATACTATCGAACTATTCATATATGTCAGTCGCGGTGGTATCGTGATTGTCATACACATTGCTCATGCCGCTGGTTGATTTGCAATATAATTGCGCTGGGAACAAAATGTTAATCTTATGTTAATATGATTTGTTAATACGAACAGTCATGGCTTATCATATATGATAAGTCATGACTGTTCATATTGACATCCTCTAGATTCAATATATATAGTTATTGTATTTGGTAGAATCAATCAATAACCAAGGCAATTGTATTCTACTACATACTTCAATATATATATGTATCTTATCTCCTGATTTATAGTTCCTTAACATGGTATCAGAGCCAAGTTATTAAAAGGAGATAAAAATTAAAAAAACCTATATAATCCATAGTTGAGCATATTCTTAAACCTTCAAAATTGTTGAGAACAATTTTCAGAAATGGCCCATTGCATGAGAATGGAAGATAGGTTAGAAGGACCTTCAAATTTTATATCTTGGAGAACTCGGCTTACCTCTCTTTCTAGGGAACTTGAGTTAGAGGAGTATATAGAGAAAGATATTAAAATACCCGAAGATGAGACAAAGAAAACTACATGGAAAAGGAGAAACAATAAAGCCAAAAAACTAATAATTGATTTTGTAAAAGACTCAATTCTTCCTAGCATATCTAGAATTACCAGTGCTTTTGAAATGTTTAAAATAATTCAAGACACATTTGAGATCAACAATGCCAGTAGAATGTTAACGTTGAGAAATCAACTTCTAAATATGAAAATGAACAAAGAAGAAACAATCACTTCTTACTTCTTGAGAATCTTTGAAATAAGAGACCAACTGCTTTGCATCGGAAATACTGTAGAAGACTCTAAATTCACTCTAATTGCTCTCAAAGGTTTACCCAACTCATGGGAAACCTTCATTCAATGTATAAGCACCAAACCACCTTTACCTAAATTCGAGCAACTAAAGAATGATTGTACCCAAGAGGAATCCAGGCTAGCTTCCAGAGGAATGGGGTCTAGTAATGGAAATGAATTACAAGCTCTCCACATCAAAAGCAACAAGAAAACATCTCACAAAAGGAAGAGAAAATTCAGACAATCAAACAATGGGAAACAATTCAATAAAAAGGATCTTTCCATGGTAAAATGTTACAAATGTGATAGATATGGACATATTCACAAATATTGCCCTAAAAAACAAAAAATACAAGCCGTCCTAGCAGAAGTAAAAAAAGACTAAAATTTCTCTCCTTTTCTTGGCTTTAGCAAGTGAATTAAATTCTAACAAAAGTACGTGGATAATAGATAGTGGTGCATCCAGACACATCACTGGATTTAGAGATCAATTTGAAACCTTCTCAAGGAACTCTTCAAAAGAGGTAACTATTGGTGACAACTCCTCTTATCTGGTAAAAGGACTTGGGACCTGTTTGATAAAGATAAGAGATGGAGTAACTCTATAGTTGAAAGAAGTTTTGTATGTACTAGGAATTAAGAGAAATTTAATCTCCATTTTAGGACTAGCTGATCAAAGATACAGGGTAACCTTCAATGAAGACAAAGTCTTTCTCTGGACTAAAAATTCTAATATAAAAAATGGCATTCATATAGGGAACAGAGAAGGTAGCTTGTACAAGCTATGTAATGAACAAAAGGTAGCCCTAAATCACAATGTTCATTAGAATAATGAGATTTGGCACAAAAGACTAGGTCATATTAGATATAGTGCCCTTCCAACATTGTCTAAGATCACCTCTGGCATACCTCCCTTGAAATCTGAACACTCTAGCATTTGTAAGGGATGTGCATTAGGGAAGAACATTAAAGGATCTTTTCCCCTAAGTGAACATAAGTCAAATAACATTCTAGAACTCATCCATACTCATGTGTGTGGTCCTATGTCTACCCCTTCCTTCTCTGGTGCCCTATATTACTTAATCTTTGTGGATGACTATTCAAAGAAATCATGGATATATTTTTTAAAACTTAAAGAGTCAAGTGAGGTTCTAGCCAAATTTCAAGAACTCAAAGCACTAGTAGAAAACCAAACCGGTAAGAAAATCAAAATTCTTAGATCAGACAATGGTGGGGAATTCACTTCTGAAAATTTCAAAAACTATTGTAAATCTGTTGGGATTAAGAGGGAGTATACTGTAGCTTATAATCCTCAACAAAATGGAGTAGCAGAAAGGAAGAATAAGACCATCATTGAAGCAACAAAGGCCATGATGCATGACCAAAATATTCACATATCATATTGGGCAGAAGCCGCTAACATTGCGGTTTATATTCAAAATAGATGTCCTCATGCTATACTAGAAAACACCACACTAGAAGAAGTATTCACAGGAGTCAAACTTGACCTAAGTCACCTAAGGGTGTTTGGCTGTCCAGTATATATACATGTACCAAAAGAGAAAAGGACGAAGTTAGAACCTTCTGGCAAGAAAGGTATTTTTCTAGGCTACAGTGAGGACTCTAAAGGATACCGTATACATATACCGGGTTAGAAATTAGTAGAAATAAGTAGAGATGTTAAATTTGAAGAAAACTTCCTATCTACAGAAAATGAAGATAATATTTCTATAGATTTTGATAGAGAGCCCTCAATTGAGAATGAGAGGGAGGATAACAATTCAAACATGGATTCAACACCTATAAATAATGAAGAAACTATCCCTAACTTGGAACCTTCTTGCTCAGATAATGAAAATAGTAAAAAGAGACCATTATGGGCTAGAAAAATGCTTGAGGAGAACAATGTGGAACCAGCACAAATTTCCAGAGAAAATAAAAGAACTAGAACTCAAAAATGTTACACCGCTCTTCTAACTGAACTCTTAGAGTCTGAACCTGTTAGTGTTGAGAAAGCCTTATCAGATCAAGCTTGGAGGGAAGCAATGGTTGAAGAATATCAGTCCATTCTAAAAAATGATGTATGGGATATTGTTCCCAGACCTAAACATAAGTCAGTTGTATCATCAAAATGGTTATTAAAAATCAAATATGCACCAGATGGGAATATTGATAAACACAAAGCTTGGTTTGTTGCAAGAGGTTTCTCATAGAAAGCAGGCATTGACTATGAAGAAACTTTTGCTCGAGTAGCACGATACACATCTATCAGAACCATACTTGCCATTGCAGCCTCTAAAGGATGGAAAGTACATCAGATGGATGTTAAGACAACATTTTGAAATGGTAAAATTGAGGAAGAAGTGTACATTAAACAACTGGAAGGATTCTTCACCCATGACAAAGATAAATACATTTTCAAGTTAAAGAAAGCACTCTATGGACTTAAGCAGGCTCCCAGAGCATGGTACAAAAGAATTGATCATTACTTGAGAAAATTAGGGTACTCTAAGAATATTGCAGACCCTAATATATACTTCAAAAATAAAAAAGGTGACATGATAATTCTAGTTCTCTATGTCGATGACTTACTCATTACAGGAGAAGACTATCTTATTGATAAATGTAAAAAGGATCTAGTAGCTGAATTTGACATGAAGGATATGGGCCTACTTCACTACTTCTTAGGTCTTGAAGTTATTCAAATGAAAGATCACATTCTTATAAGTCAAAAGAAGTACATCTCTGACATTCTGAACAGATTTGGTATGACAGATTGTAAACCTTTAGCTACACCCATAGAGACAAACCTTCACAAGTTAAAAGATGAAGGAGAAAATTCAGAACTTGTAGAAAATTTAGAACTTTACAGACAAATGGTTGGATCCCTCATGTTTCTGGTAAACACACATCCTAACATTTTCTATGCTACCAATGTACTAAGCCACTTCATGTTTGAACCCAAGTAGATACACCTCATGGCTGCCAAACACATTTTGAGATATCTAAAAGGAACAAGTGAACTTGGGCTAAAATATGACAAGACTAAAATCCAACTTCAAGGTTATTTAGATTCAGATTGGGCAGGAAGTTCCTCAGATTGTAAGAGTACCACAGGAGTTTGCTTCAGTTTGGGTTCTATGGTAATTTATTGGTTTAGTAAAAAACAATCTGCAGTTGCTCTGAGTTCAACAGAGGCTGAATACATGGCTGCATCCATGGGAGCTCGAGAAGCAGTATGGTTAAGAAAATTACTTTTTGACCTATTTGGTAAATCTTTAGTACCCACTATTATTCATTGTGATAATCAGAGTTGTATCAAGCTCTCAGTAAATCCTATTTTTCACAATCGGTCAAAACACATAGAGATTCCATATCACTATGTGAGAGATATGGTAGACAGGAAAATCATTAAATTGGTATATATCAGTATTGAAGAACAAAATGCAGATATCTTTACTAAACCTCTTGCAAAAGTAAAGACAGATTTCTTCAGAAGGAAAATTGGTTTGATCAAAATCTGAATGTAATGTACATTTTTATTCATGAATATAATACTGAAATATTTCAAAATTGTGAAGATGACGATCTTCTGTGTGTATAGGTTACTATGTCAAGGTGACGATCTTGACTATAGTAACCAGGCTTCAAGATCGACTCCCGTAAGGGTCTGTTCCAAATAGGACCAGACATCTTGTTGCTTATGTTATTAATTTTCTGGTAATAAAGTTGTTAGGATCAACTCCCGAAAAGGGTTTGTCCCGGATAGGACCGGACATCTTAACATTTACATTGTTACTGAGTAATAACTCATCATGATCGACACTTTGTATGTGTCTTGGATTGGGCCAAATATCATGATTGAAAGTTCTACAAATTCTATTAAACTCTCTCTCAAGAGGGAGTGTTAAATTATTGTGTGTTCGTGTTTAATATTTGTCGAGACAATCATTATATATATATATATATATATCATATAATAATTAATATGTAATCGAGGTTATTAAATCGACCGTCAAACATGATTAACAAGTTGGAAGTCATGTATGTATCATGAGTGGCATATGCTAAGGAATTCATGTATACACACCGTGACTGGCATATACGAACAGCCACGATACTATCAAACTATTCATATATGTCAGTCGTGGTGGTATCATGACTGTCATATACATTGCTCATGCCGCCGGTTGATTTGCAATATAATTGCTCTGGGAACAAAATGTTAATCTTATGTTAATATGATTTGTTAATACGAACAGTCATGGCTTATCATATATGATAAGTCATGACTATTCATATTACATCCTCTAGATTCAATATATATAGTTATTGTATTTGGTAGAATCAATTAATAACCAAGGCAATTGTATTCTATTGCATACTTCAGTATATATATATCTTATCTCTTGATTTATAATTCCTTAACACCAAGAACAAGAAGAAGATTGGAGATCATAATGCTCTCCTTACCAACCCTCATAATCCTCTTTCCTCATGAAGTTCATCTCATGGAATATTAGAGGCCTTGAGTCTCCTGATAGGAAGTTTATTGTTAAGATATCTTTGAATTTTCATAAAAATACTGATTTCATGATGCTTCAAGAACTTAAAGCTGTATATTTTTCTCTTAATATTGCTCTTGATTTTATATGGAAAGATGTTGTTAAAATCTATACTAATCATCCTAAAGGAAAGGGTGGACTTGCTTTGCTTATTAACCCTTGCTGGGCAAGATACATTAGAGATAAGGGAACCTCCCCATATAACCATGTGGTCTAGATATTAGAGGTTCTTCCTTTGGTGTGTGTTCCTTATATGCTCCTAATGACTCTAAGGAGAGGGTTTCCCTCTAGGATTGGTTGTATGCCCTTCCTAATATCCCCTGGATTGTTGCTAGAGATTTTAATATGATTGAGAATCAAGATGATAAAGTTGGGGGTATTCCTTTCGAATGGAAAATCCCTGAGAAATCTCATTGGGATTGTTTTAAACAACATTTACACCTTTTTGACCCCCTTGATGGCCTTAAGTCTGAGACTTCTGCCCTCTAGTATACTTGGTGCAATTTCCAATAAGGAACTAACCGAATTTACTCTTGGCTTGATAGGTTTTATGTCAATAAGAACCACTTCTCCTTTTCTCCTAATCATTTAGGGAATTCGGTCTTTGTCATCCCTACTACCCTCTCTGATCACTACCCTATCATAGCTAATATTAACACTAGAGATTCCATTGCCACCACTAATCCTTGTAAAAAGAAGTTTATCCTCAATTCCTCCTTGTTAAAGGATCATGACATTTTAATTGCCATAAAAATGGTTAGACTTTTTAATATGTATAATCATTTTCCCTTGCACACTGCTCGTTGGAATATGAATGTGGCCTCCTGGCAAAAATTTTTTCAAATTCTTGGACATAAGAAGGCCAAGGACTACAAATATCAAGAAAAAATTCTTACTGAACATCTCCACTTTACTGAGAGGGAAATTCAATCAAATCCTGCCTCCCCTGCCCTTGTTGAACAAGTTTCGTAGGCTAGAGATTCCCTTAGGAAGCATCAACAAGTCAAAATTAGGGGTGCCTTCATTAGAGCCCGTAACCATTGGCTCTAGTATGGAGACAAAGGCTCCAAGCTCTTCTTCAACCTTTTGAAACATAAACAAAATAGAGGAAGAATTGATAGGATTTTTGTTGAGGATAAGGAGTTTTTGAATATCAATGACATCATTGATGCCTTTGAAATGTTCTATAAAACTCAGTTTACCTCAGAAGATAGTGAAGCTTCGAAGGATATTAGGAATAATTGTAAAAACATCATCCCCAACATGATCTCTGAAACTGATGCCCTCCCTCTCAAACAAAGAGTTTCCCTCCAAGAAATTATGAATGCCATTACTACACTTAAAGACAATAAAGCCCCTGGACTAGATGGTCTTCCTATTGAATTCTATAAGGCTAACATTGACTAGATAGCTTCTGACCTTTATGAATTATACTCAGAAGCCCTTGACTCTGGTACCCTTGGGAATTCCATTAATATGAGAATTGTTAAACTTATCCCAAAAGATGGCCTAGATAAAGCTCTTATTAAGAATTGGCAACCCATTATGCTCCTCAATGTCTCCTATAAAATCCTTGCCTCTCGTCTTGAAAAAATCCTTCCCAAGTTCATCTGCTCCACCCAAATAGGCTTCATTAAAGGAAGATATATCTTAGAAAACCTTGTCACCAGTTGGGAGTCTATGGAGTGGGCCAAATCCTCTAGTCAAGATGCTGCCATGTTCCTTGATGATTTTGAGAAAGCCTACTGTTGGGTATATTTTAGGTTTTCTGAGGTCTTTGCTCTTGGTCTTGTTTCAATGTCTTGGCTTATGTCTTTGTAAGGTTTAGGGTTTTAGAACTCCTTAAAATTTGTTATAAATGTGTTGTCAAACCCTTGCCTTAGACATTTTTGCCTTGAAATAGTTATTTCTTTGGTTAGTTCAAGTGTGCCCTAGTTCTTTCTATTTGAGTGTTACTTTTTGGGTCACTTAAGGCTTCCAAATTTGCACGTGGTCATTTTTCCTTATCTTCGCTGAATCGGGCAATGTTCTTCCTTGTCTTTGAGTCTTTTAGTGAATTGGCGACTGTGGTGAATCTGTTGTTAAGTCTCCTTTAGTCGTTGAATCTCCCAATCTTTGTCATAGTTAATTTTAACATGCAGTGACTCAGTGATTGTACAATGGTCTCCTATTCATGTGATTCTTGGCGATTTATTTGAAACATTTGGTGACTTGGCATGGCAGTTATCTCCTATTCTCCAAAGTCAACGGCTAAGTTTAAAGTTTTCTAGCGATCTAGCAGATGCCATTGATCATCTTTGCAATTGGTGGTCAGGTTTTAATCTCTTAAAAAATGGGTCCTACACCATATTATCCAGCGATCTAGTGACTGAGTCTTTCTCTCATATCCTCTAAGTTTGGAGGCTCTGACAAAGTAATTTGGCGAAAGATAAAGTTTTCCTTTGTCGCTTGATCTCAAGAAAAGGTGGCATTGCTGGAGCAAAGTATTTTACCAAAATTGATTTGAAAAGTGGGTATCATCAGATTAGAATCAGAGAAGGTGATGAATGGAAGACTACTTTCAAGACAAGAGAAGGTTTGTATGAGTGGTTGGTTATGCCTTTTGGTTTAACTAATGCACTGAGTACTTTTATGAGGTTGATGAATGAAGTTTTGAAGAAATTCTTGGGTAAGTTTGTGATTATATATCTTGATGATATTTTGATATTCAGTAAGACCAGACAAGAACATTTGTTGCATGTTAAACAAGTATTGCAGAGATTGAAAGAAGAAAAGTTGTTGATAAACCTAAAAAAGTGTTCCTTCATGAAAGAGGAAATTGTGTATTTGGGATTTGTGATTTCAGTTGATGGTCTGAAGATGGATCCTGAAAAGGTTGAAGCTATTTTGAATTGGCCTATACTTGTGAATGTTAGTGAGGTAAGATCATTTCATGGATTGACAAGTTTTTACCAAAAGTTCATTAAGAATTTCAGTTCAATTTGTAATGCTATGACTAAGACTATGAGAGGAGATAAAAGAGAATTTAAATAGACACATGGAGCTGATAAAAGTTTTGAGACTTTGAAGCAGAAGGTTGTTGAGTTGCCTGTGTTGGCATTGCCTGATTTCAATAAGGACTTTCAAGTGGAATGTGATGCAAGTGGAAGTGCAATAGGAGCTTTGTTGAGTTAAGAAGGTAAACCTATTGCTTTCTTTAGTGATAAGTTGAATGATGCAAAAATGAAATATTATGTGTATGATCAAGAATTCTATGCTATTGTTCAAGTACTGAAGAAGTGGAGACATTATTTGATACCGAGTGAATTTGTGTTGTATACCGATCATAAGGCTTTACAGTATTTTGGAAGTCAGAATAAGTTGAATCAAAGACATATGAAATGGGTTGAATATTTGCAGAGTTAAACATTTGTGATAAAGCATAAGAGTGGAGTCACTAACCGAGCTGTTGATGCATTGAGTAGAAGGAGATCTTTGATGACCGAGATGAAAATTGAAGTTCTTGGCTTTGATGAGATGAAAAGTTCTTATGAATTTGATCTTGATTTTTTTGAGCTGTGGAGAAAGTGCAGAGCACCTATTCAAGATCAACCGAGTACTAAATGGGAAGAATATTTTATTCAAGAAGGTATGTTGTTTAAGGGTATTCAGTTGTATATATCGAGAGGAGAAATGAGAACTAATTTGATTAAGGAGAAGCATAGTAGTGGTTTAGCTAGACATTTTGGCATTGATAAAACTTTGAATTTTCTTAAGGAGAAATACTTTTGGCCACAGTTGTATAAAGATGTTCAAAAATTTGTGAAAAGTTGTGGAGTTTTTCAAGTTGCAAAAGGAGTGAGTCAGAATAATGGATTGTATACACCGATTGTTGTCCCTGAGAAACCTTGGATTGATATCAGTATGGATTTTGTTCTTGGCTTGCCGAAGACAGTAAGAGGTAATGATTCTATATTTGTTGTTGTGGATAGATTTTCTAAAATGGTAGATTTTATACCTTGTATAAATACATCAGATGCAGTACATATAGCAAATCTTTTCTTTAATGAAATTGTTAGATTGCATGGATTACAGAGGAGTATTATCTCTAACCGAGACAGTAAATTTGTTGGATACTTTTGGAAGACTCTTTGGAGAAATTTTGGCATTGAGTTGAAATATAGTTCTACATTTCACCCACAGAGTAATGGACAAACAGAAGTTGTGAACATAAGTTTGGGTAATCTTTTGAGATGTTTAGTTGGAGACACACCGAGTAATTAGGATTTTGTGTTGGCACAAGAAGAGTTTGCATACAATAATTCACTGAATAGGAGTACTAGAAAAACACCTTTTGAGATTATAAATGGCATACAGCCGAGAGGTATATCTGATTTGAGAGACATTGTTGATGAAAGAAAGAGAAGTGCTAGAGGAGTAAAGTTTTTTGAGTACATGAAGACATTGCATGAAGATGTGAAGTATAAGTTGGAAAGTAGTAATCTGAAATACAAAGACAGAGCTGATAGATCAAGAAGAGATAATACTTTTGATGTTGGTGATGAAGTGATGGTTCAATTGAAGAAAGGTAGATTTCCTGTTGGAACATATAGGAAGTTGAAAAATGAAGAAGTTTGGCCCTTGCAAGATACTGAGAAGATTTGATAGTGGTAATGCATATGAGATTGAGTTACCTGATGACATGGACATATCACCTATATTCAACATTGCTGATTTGTATGAGTATCACAAACCTGATGAAGACATGACAATATTGACTGATTATCCTAAGAAGCAAAATGAAGAGGTTGAGCATATTTTGGAGCAAAGAATTGGCAGAAGTACAAGAAGAAAACAATATATGGAATATCTAGTAAAGTGGAAGAATAGACCGATTGAAGATAGTTCATGGATTTCACAATCTAAGTTGGATGTAGCTCAGATCACACATGCTTAATGATTCAGAGAATCTTTTCTCAATAACCCTAGGTGTCTGATGCGGGAGCATCTCAGGTCCTTGACAATCTCGTGTCACCAAAAATATGTTTGTAGTTTTCAGTGTTTCTTGGTTCCTTCTTTGAATGAGTTGGTTTGGTGTTGCTTGGTTTCCTTTGTTGACCGAGTTGGTCGGTTATCTCTTTGGTGCTTAGTAATTCCTTGGCACTCGGCGATGCTTGTCTATTTCTTGGTTATCCTTTCTTACCGAGTTGTTTATTTTGAGTTCTTGTTGAGGCTGAATTGTGCAGTTAATTACGGTCATAGATTTAATGTTGGTATCCATCATTGGGAAGCTTGTGGACCTAGATCTGGTCATTCCTTCTGTTGATAATGGATCTAAAGGCCGACTCAGTTTGGCAGTCTCTTGTATAAATGTAGTTGTTTGGTTAGAGTTTAGGAGTGAGTTTTGGGATAGAAGATGGGAGATAGAAGATTAGAGATTGTTGGTAGATCCTCGCATGTTGGAGGACTTTTGTACTTGATTGTAATATCTGGCCTAAATTGGGAAGGCCTTACAACCTAGCATGTATGAATCAATTTGAAGTTAATATATGAAAGATCTCACATTCTCTCTCTCAATGTTGTGTTGTTGTTGCTTCCACATGTTGTTCAACAAGGTGGATCTGGTTAGGGTGTGCCTTTGGCCCATCTCCTCATCCTCTTTTGCATCACTATGCATAAGCTTGTAGACTTCACCTGCCCATGTTTAGTTTTGTTCTACATTTGCATTTTCATCTACCAAGTCCCAAGAAACTATACCCAACAATCTTTAAGTGATTAGGCTGCTTGCTTCTGTTAGCCTGTACACATTTAATTTACACCTTCACTTTGCCCTTTTAAAAATTATTAAATTGAAACACCTAATCCCTTTGATTTCCATCTTTACTTAGAGATTTGCATCTTCGATTAGGCTTTCTTTTCTAAATTTGTTATTTTCCTTGTATTTTGCTTCCTTAGTTGTTCTATTTCTTGTAACAGAGAATCAAAAGAGGGTTTGATTTGGCATATTCTATCATGGACTTCTATAAGTTAATTTTTGCATTGTATGATTGATTCTAATTTCCCCCATATAACAAGTACAAAGTTTGAGGATATCAGCAGAAGTTCAAGAGGAAGAAAATAGACAAAGGGAAATAGAAGCAAGACATATTTCCAGGGGGTTAACTCCATTTTTTAAAAAGTTTTTGTTACAGAAGTTAATCATGCCCATAGATAGTGAAATACCTTCTTCAACATATTTTCCCTTTTCCAATCCTTTTTGTGTTTGGATTAGCAGACAAAAATTTAATAGTCACATGCAAGTATATTCAATAATGCAAAGGAATAAATAAGACATAAGTTGAACAAGAAGACACAAAGGTTTAATGTGGTTAACCCACTCTTGGGCTATATCCACCAAATAGAGAGCCCAATCTTATTATCTAGTACTTTTTTCCAGTTACAATCTGCAATGCCTTGCAACTCAATACCATTACAAGAATCTATGAAATTCTCATATAGAGAAAACCCTAACCCTAAGCCATTCCCTCAATCATCGTGGCTGTTCATATGCTTTGTTTCACTGATTTTGTGTATTCACATACCTTCATATCACTTTATCTTACTGATCTCATCACCAAAACACATGACCTTAATTGAAGCTTATACATATCCCAAAATGTCTTCCTTTATCTTTGTAGGCCATAATATATCACATATCTGTTAGGAATGGGAACACTGAGAGGGGGGGGGGGGGGGTGAATCAGTGTTCACTATATTTAATCGTTTACTTTACTCTTGAAACTTAACTTGATTGCTTAAGTAATGAAGTAAACTTCAATGTAAAAGATAAACACATAACACTAATATGGTTATGGGGAAACCCAAATAGGTAAAAACCCTAGTGGGATTTGACACCCACTAAGAACTGCACTAGTGTCTTATGATCATTGTTAGAAGATCTGCAACCCTGTTAGGAGTTGTTCTTTACAATGATTTTAGCACAGTGACCTTTTCAAGGGTCAGACCCTATTAGGAGTCTTTTACAATAACCTTGTTAGGGGTGGGGACACACTGTCCTAGAGCTCACACTAGTAAATTTTAGCTTGTTTTTCAATGAGATTTAGTCAATTATTAGACGCCCATTGGTCGGCTAATCAACCATAATGGTCATTGGAGTTTTTTAGTCGATAATATGAAACATCAAATCTCCGTCGAAATTGCGATGTCAATAGTGGTTAAATTATCGATAGCAACGATGTCAAAATAATTGCTTCAACCTGGAAGAATTTTCAGCTATAACATTTATCTATGTGACCAATGTTGGTCAAAATTGAGATGAAAAAATGTCAGACTAAACATCGAATATATAGCACTCTCGTCGATATGTCTATTCTTTGCTTGTCGAAAAAGCAACAGAAAATTTATTTTAAAAAAAAAATATATTATCAAATTAAGCACAACAATATTATGTCATTGTTGTTTACTATTTAATATGAAAAATGATAATAGAGAATAGATCCACCACTAATGTCCAACCCACTCATTTTTTTCAATACTACAGAAACTAAGATAAATATATTTGTGAAGGTTTTATAGATGTAGGTTATTGAATCATCATCTCTGCACTGGTACCTAATCTGGAAACCCTCGTATGTATATAGCCACTCTAGAAAATCTCCATGTCTAGAAAATCTCCACAAAAATCCCTTCTGGCCTCCACTGCATATACATCTTCTCAGAATCTAAAAACTTCAGCCCATCATTGATTCTCATCAATGTACCGATTTGGATAGTAAATCTAATTTAATTTGTTCGTGGACTAAGACCTTAAATTATTGAGCTTCTCTTTGTTTTGAGAAGAGTATAACATTCTCTACTTAACAGGGCCAACCACGTGAAGGTGGAAGCTCATCTGGCCCCTCCTAGGAGCCTCTTATGACCCTTTACAATATTTTAAGACCTCTAAGATGTATTCTTAGGGATCGTAAATGGTCATAAAGGGTCATAAGGGATCCTGTGATACAACAGTTGAGAAACATAATTATAGGCATCATGGTCACAATTTTTTGGAGACAACGTAATTGAGTTGTATACCCAAATGATGGAGAGCAACTCCTACACCTCTAATTCCAAGTTGACTGTATTTGTTGCTCATGAATACAAGGTCCTCCAACAAATGTATTCAACTTGGAATTGGAGGTGCAGAAGTTTCTCTCCATCGCTTGGGTATACAACTCAATTACATTGCCTCCAAAAAATTGTGACTATGATACCTATAATTATGTTTCTTAGCTATTGTGAAACCTACATTTATGTTTCTCAGCTGTCATGTTTATGTGCATGTATTCTATGTGTTTTGGATAGTAAGTTTAATTTAATTTGTTCATGGACTAAGACCTTAAATTATTGAGGTTCTCTTTGTTTCAAGAAGAGTATAACATTCTCTACTTAACAGGGCTAACCATGTGAAGGTGGAAGCTCATCTGGCCCCTCCTAGGAGCCTCTTATGACCCTTTACGACATTTTAAGACCTCTAAGATGTATTCTTAGGGATCGTAAATGGTTGTAAAGGGTCATAAGGGGTCTTGGGACACAACATATGACAAACATAATTGTAGGCATCATGGTCACAATTTTTTGGAGACAACGTAATTGAGTTGTATACCCAAGCGATAGAGAGCAACTTATGCACCTCCAATTCTAAGTTGACACTACGGGATCCATAGACCATAGATAAGGAATAAATTTAGAGAGCAGAGGAGGGCCATAACAAAAAAAATAATACAGGACAAACCTCAAGTTAAATGAGCTGGCAACTGCAAACATTTTAATAGATTTTTATTATTAAATAATGAAATTTGCATATACTAGTGTTCTAAGCCCCCTCATTACATGATTTATTATTGTAAGCCCCCTCTAACTTATGCATCTAGAAAATGATACTACAACCTATTGGGATTGAGACAAACCTTATAGAACAAGAATAGCTAGGAAGGATCGCTTGCCAACATCTGTTCAATCCTAGTATATGCAACATTCAACACATGTTGGCAAGCGATCCTTCCTAGCTGCTTTTGTTCTACAAGGTTTGTCTCAATCTCAATAGGTTGTAGTTTCATTTTCTAGATGTGTAATTTAGAGGGGGCTTACAATAATAAATCATGTAATGAGGGGGCTTAGAACACTAGTATATGCAAATTTTATTATTTAATAATAAAAATCTATTAAAATGTTTGCAGTTGCCTCATTTAACTTGAGGTTCGTCTTGTATTATTTTGGTTGTTATGGCCTTCCTCTACTGTCAAAATTTATTCCTTATCTATGGTCTTTGGATCCCGTAGTGTGAACTTGGAATCGGAGGTGCAGAAGTTGCTCTCCTTCGCTTGGGTATACAACTCAATTACGTTGTCTCCAAAAAATTGTGACCATGATGCCTACAATTATGTTTCTCAGCTATTGTGAAATCTACATTTATGTTTCTCAACTGTCATGTTTATGTGCATGTTTATTATGTGTTTGGGAAGACATCTTTCTAGCCTGGGCCTGGATCCTTCGGTAATTAGCTTCATAATAATGTAGATGATAGATGAGCAATTAGCTTCCCAAGAAAAATCCCATAAATGAACTATGTGTACCCCAATTCATGTGCCCTCTGTGTGTACCCAAATGATATATTTGAAACAACAAGGGTACGGCTAAACCGTTTGGTTGTTGGAATTAACCTGGAATTGGAAAACAGGAATTGGTTTCCCTTCTCAAAATTAAATTCCCAATTCCAATTCCATGTCTCAATTCTAATTCCAGGTTCTGAGGAGAATTGGTAGAATGATCATTTTGGACCAAAATTAGAATTGGCGTATACCAATTCACCAATTCCAATTTTCCAATTCCAGGTCAATTCCAACAACCAAACGGGTATGCACAGAAGACATAGGAATTGGGGTACACACAGTTCATTTATGAGATTTTTCTTGGGAAGCTAATTGCTTAGCTCTCATCTGCTTCATTTATTATCAAGCTAATTGTCGAAGGATCCAAGCCTAGGCTAGAAAGATGTTTTCCCATTTTGTTTAAGCCATATTCCTTGTTCTTGTCAAACTTCCTTGGTACTATAGGCCTGCTCTTTGCAGTACTCTTCTTCAATTTTTGTTCGACGATAAGCATCTTCATCTTCTTCCTAATTGCAGCCAGATCGAACTTCCTTTTCATCAATATTCAACTCCACTTCCCCCATCTCATCATCCTCATCCACTCATCCTGATTGATTGATCTCTCAAGGACCTTGTATTCAACAAATGTTGGCAAGTGATCATTCTTAGCTACTATTGTTTTAAAAGGTTAGTTAGTAGTTACAGTCAGTTTATTAGAGTTAGGAGTTTATTTAAAAGAAATCCACGTGAAGTGGAGTGGGTGTGGTCAAATTGATGTATCAAGGAACAAATGGAATAACCAAGAAAACACTATACATTAAATCATGTGATTGATAGCAGATTGGGGCTCACCTGAGCCATAAACATGAAGAATTATTGTTAAAAAAGATGTAAACCATATATATGTGTACTTCAGGCAAAGAGAAGTTACACCATATCCATATTAAAATATTAGTTACAATATGAAAATACTAAATTGACTAATTCCTGAGCTCATCTCCGCATATGGTCGCAACAAAGATATGTGATTACAACATAGAGAAGGCATTGTAAAAATATAATTTCGGCATTTTCCCTAGATTGACATGTTTTGCACTTAAATCCTTCATTGCGGATAAGTGGAGATGGGTGGATAGATGTAGATGAGTTGTCATCAACCCAACTAAAGTATCCGCAACCATTATTTCCTTGTGATGCCCAGTCTACATTAGTTCTTATAATATAATGAATATTATTTAAATTAGAAACATTAAATATATACACATTAGCAACCATTTTTCTATTTGGGCGGCACCAAAATTGTCGTCCAGGGTTGTTCTATGTCCATGAAGTCTTCAACACACACTACCCACCAACACGTTGACATTTTGGCACATTGAGAAGAGTCATTGAGCCTATATCAATAATGCACCGCACCATCATTACTAAATTTATTATTTTTATATGGAATATACCAAGGAGTACCATCAGAAATATTAACCATTTACAATAATGAAAAGTAAACCTAAATCAAATAGCTCATTTTTTAATCAGCATGTGTAGTCTCTGTATATATGAAAAATGAAAGAAATATCAAGCTGAAATAAAATAGCAAACAAAATAGTATTCCACATAGAGTGAATGAAATATACCATCAAAAGAAGGTGACAAAATCCTCTCATGAAGCACAGACATAGGAAATTAAAAAGGGACAAAAGACAAGAAATAAGAAAAATCATTACGACTATAGAAAAATCATTTATACTATAATAAAAAAAAGAAACACTCTTTGTCAACAATTTTCAAAATCATTAGGACTATAGAAAAATAATTAAGACTATACAAAATCAAATTTTAGAAATGGACGGTTTTGATGCTTTTCCATTACAACAATTGAGCATTCATCATTTGGTATTGTGTATTCCATTTAAGTATGTCAACAATGTTCAAGAAATAAGAAAAATCATTAGGACTATAAAAAAATCAAGTTCTAGAAATGGACGGTTCTGATATTGCTTTGCCATTACAATAATTGAGCATTCATCATTTGGTACTTCTTGGTGTATTCCATTTAAGTTTTTTAGCTGTCATGTTTATGTGCATGTTCTTTAGGTGTTTGGCTTCTCTCCCTCGCAAGGGATACCTGGATAGGTAATTGATTTGACAGTTAGAAGGTTGGTTAATAGATTCCAGTCAGTTCTTTGTAGAGGGCAGTCTATTTGGAGTACACTTAATTTCTCTACAATTTTGGAGTACATTGTCCCATAGGTACAGTTGAGGTATGTACATAATTAATATGCTTAATCTATTAGTAAAATAGCAAACCTTGAGGTAGGAGAATTTCTTCTCATGGGGAAAGGAGGACCATTACCAACATCGACACAAGAAGGTATATTTAAATCAAGATGTTTGGTCCAAGGCAAGGTATGTACTCTAATTATTGATTCAAGGGCACATATCAATTTGGTTTCAGTTGATATGGTGTCTAAGTTGGGATTGGCATTAGTAGAACATCCTAACCCTTACAGTGCCACTTGGGTAAACCAAGAGTTGAATGTGAAGGTTAGTCAGAGGGCTCTTGTCAATTTATCAATTGGGCCATATCATGATCAGGTTTGGTGTGATGTCATATCTATGAATTGTGGGCATATGCTATTAGGTAGACCATGGCAATGTATGAGAAGGACAATTCATGATGGCTACTCTAATACAGTTAATACCACTAACTTGTAGGGATAAATACAAGATAATAATGTGTTTTGGTGATACTATTCCTCTTCATAAGAAAGGAAATGTAATACCCTCTCCTATGGTGATACATGGATTACCTGATTTGTACATTCTATTATGAAGGTTAGAACTATACATTTACATTTATGTTTGTGGATGATGATATGTTTATTAGATGATTGATATGCTCATTTATAGTTATCATTTATATGTTTATGAAATTAGAAAACCATCTATCTTTATATGTTTTAAGGAACTAACCCAAGGATTTGAATCTAACCATTATCATGATGTTTTATGTCTCATGGATATGTGTTTGATATGTTTTCATGACTTAGGATGAAGTCATAGTTACTCACTTAGTTGAGGTCCACACTGTTAGCTATTTTTCTTGTTGAATCCCATTACAAGCCTTAAATGCTTCATTTGAACTCTGTGATTTGTAAACTCCTGATTCACACAAGAAAAGGCTAATTGACAAGGAAAAAATCCTTCTACACTTTGGGCTCCACAGACCCAGGCTGGTGTACCTAAAACATATGACTGATTACACAGTATATATGAAAGTGGACATTGTTCTGCTATTAACCTTTTATTTAACCAACTTATGTAACACTCTGCAGATGACCAAAATCAACTGTAAATAGAGTTTAACTAGATAAACCATGATTGCAAGAATAGAAAGAACCAGTGAGACAAGGATCTTCATCCTTCTTCCCTTTTAAGGAGGGGCAACCTAGTGATTCACTCTTCAAGGAATCAACAAATGAATTGTACTTCTTGAATACAATCAGATATGAATGTTCATAATGATAGGAAAGTAAAATGAATTGAATTAGTGCTTGATGAAGAAAAATGCTATTCAAGCCAAGACCAGTGCCTTATCTATTAGGAAACAGAGTGAAACAAATATGCAATCCCATAAAACCCTAAGTCTAACTCAAGAACCTGAATGAAATGCCTTGCAAACCATTCCTCTCATTTCAACACCTGGACATCAAATTTGTATATAAACCTTAAATTCTCATAACTTGTATTCAAGATTGACTCTCTCCTTGAAAGGAACTTAAAGAAACAAGATAACAGCTACCTTATAGCCAGTGTATCAAAATGCCTTACAAACTGACACACAAGAACTAAGGCCAGATACACAAAGACATCAACAAGAACTGAACAGGGATTCCATTGTTTCCATTAAAATTCACCTAAAACTGTACATTACAAAACCATGAACACAAACATACAAGACTCAGAAGCCTGAAGCTATCCCAGTAGCATAAATTTTCAACCTCCTTTTCAAAATGAGAGAAAAACTAGAGATATAGCAAAATTGAGTCAGTTAAAAAACCCCCTGATAGTTGTCCATCTTAGGCATGAAAATATCTCCAGATTTTCCCACACTATGCTCTGCAACTGATTCCTCAAACTAAACCACTAACTACAATAATTTCTCTAACCAACTGATCCTGATTCTGACCCTCAGATTTCAAACCCAAACTGCTCCTTCACACTTGGCTAAAACTAAAAATCATCATTGCCATTGGATTCCTCGTCTTTTCCCGTTTCCAGAAACATATAATACTTGTATATTCTGATAAAAAATGAATCTCTAGGGACATTAATCTGTGAGAAACTCCTCTTTTTAAATTTTTGAATTTTTCCCTATAGTCTGGACTAAATCAAGCTTTTAAATCTTTTCAAATCTGCCATTTTATATCATTTTCAAATTTTACCACATGAAGCACTAGAATCTACCAAGTGTCATCATCTGATTGGGTGCACGTACAAACTCAAGGTTAACCCCCTGATTGGGAGAACTCGTGAATGGCATACAATCTCCGAATCTCCAAATCACTTGACTAACCGCGGTTAAGATCTAAGATCTGGTGAAATAGTTATCTCCGACTCTTTGAATGGGAACTTGAATAGAGTTAACATCTAGAGAATGGGCGACTAAGCCCATTCTCCAATTCTCTGAATGCATCTGCACTAACTGCTTGAATCTAGAGAACTGGTGAACAAGCTACCTCGTGATCTTAGAATGCTTAGGGCTTAACTGCTAGGATCCGACGACCTGGCAATAGGCAGTTAACTGACGGCCCACTGGATCTCGCAGTTATCTCCTAACCGCAGGTCTGATTGCCTGAACTTCACGAATGCATGACACGTGTCCTTCATCGTCCACCTCACCGTCTCGTCACTGCCTACAAAATTACCTTACCTGCGCAGGCCTGGGCATGGAAATCGAGGTGCCAACATAGAGGGTCACATGAGCATAGCCTCTAGTCTTCTTTCTATTTCATTTTGGGAGTGGATTTGGTTATATTCATTACAAATACCCACTTTGGCATGCATGCGGGACTAAATCCCTCAAGGTTTTAAAACCTCCATTACATTTTCGTTTAAAATATGGTGGGGCCCACCGTGCGTAGAGATCTCCAGCCAAGAGGACCCACCAATAGCCTCTTGGCACTTTACTTATTTCATGATATAAGTATTGGTGTACTATTTAAACATTATGAAAACCTAACCTGCACTGCATGTGGGATAACTGTCCCAGGCCTGTCAAGCCTATGTATGCTTCCATTTACCTTACTTAGAGCACCATTACACGAGACATATTAACACACATGCCTTACGCACTCCATTGGTATCTCCCTGCGGCACATGTATCATGCGTAGGCCTGCATCCAGCACAACAAAGCCTCCACCCAAATCGTAGATAGCTCCTTGGTATCATGTGTAGGCCTTCTCTTTCCTTGCGCAAGGTATCACTTTTGTCTATTTGTGAGTGTTGATTTGATGTGCTTCCATTTATAATTAAAAACAAATGGGAGCCCCCGCACAGGTAGCTCACTCCCTCAAATTGGTGCGTGGGGTGCCAACAAAATGAGTAACTCCCCCCTATACTTGCGTGGGCAGCCATTTGTTTTGCTTGCGTAAAGGCCACTGTAATTGATGGTAACCCATTCTACATGACCTGGCATCTTCAGATTGCGTGAAGTCTTTTCCTACAGTGCGTGAGCTGCCCTTATTGTTTGTGCAAACCTCCATTTGAATGCGTGAGGCATCTATTTGTATTGCAAATACTTTGCAATGTCTCCCCCTTTCCTTACGGAAAGGGCGTTCATTCTGCTCTTATGTGAGCCCTAGTTTGTTTTTGTAAGGCGCTTATGTTGGCCCTCCAATATAATATGCGGACCATCATGTAATGGATGCTCACACATGCTTCAGTAACGTGGCCTCCTACCATTATTTCTTATGCAGGCCATGGCATTTACACTAGCATTCAAAATGTTTAAGATGCTCTCATATACATTTGTGTCATGTGAGGCCAACCTTTACTAACACAGGCCCTATCTCCCCTTTGCATTGAAAACTAGATCCAAAAGCAAAAAACTGGCACCTTCTATATTAAAAAGATAGATATGAAAGGACCTTTGAGCAGAAGGATCCCCATGGCAAGAGCTAATGCAAAAGTGTTTCCATACTCTGACCCCAGGTAACTGATTAGAGCATCCATTGCCAACTACTTAGAAGATGCCTAACAAGTTTACATGCAGACACTATTAGAAAGGAAAACTAGACCAATGCCATCAACAATGGCATCATAGAACGACCAATTGGATGGTAGAGTTTCTCTCCAAAAGTATTTCACTCCTATACCTGCCTAAAAGAATGTCCTTTGCAACAAACATATTTTGCACCACTGAGACCTTAAGAAGGCATAGGAAATGACAAGCCACATTGAAAATCATAGAGTACCAACCAAGGTTGTGCATAAAGGGGCACTGGCCTGGAAACACAAAACAAGGACCAACATCCTGCAATCCAAGTTTATCCTTTTCTTACTAGAATGCAGCCTCAAAAATTAACAAATAAGCTTGACATGAAAGCGCCACCAGGAGCACACATTCACTTCTAGCATGCTAATATGCTTGCCAAAGGAGATCACCCAGAAAGACACGAGCTAAAAGATACTAACAACCAAACATGGCCATTTAAACAAATTATGTCCGCGCTGCCCGAAATGATATAAGTTGGCTCAGGAATTGGCTTTTAAAACTGAACAACTGAAACTTCCATAAGCTGACAACTTGGACACTAAATCACCTCCATACAAGGATTATGAATCCATGATCAATTCACCAAAAGGATCAAACGACCAGTTACAATTTATCACCAAAGTCAGCTTGTTAGTAAAAATCACGATATAAAACAGTAAAAATCATAGAAACTGGGTTTAGATTCAGCTTTGAAAACTAGGCTAAACATGACATCAAGATCCGAAAATAGGGGCATTTATTCTTTGTCATACAGAGAGTATAATTCGACAATTAGGGCTCATGACAAATAATAGGGTGCATTTGGCAATCATGCAAAGATAGGCTCTCAGAATTGCAAACTGGGAAACATATTAAAACAATGATTTGTGCAAACGGAATGACGCTGGGAGAGTATGCTAAAAGATTCATCAAGACTTCTAACTTGGCTTACTTGTAGTACTTTCAGAGTAGAACATAGTGGTACAACCTGTTCAAGCTCATCAATCATGGATTAGAAGTTATAACATCACGAACATGGGTACAGATCAATCTGCACAATTCACAACTTGTAAAACAACAAAAGTTGTATTTGGAATCACATTTGCAAACTGAGCAAATGGATTCGTTATGATCTCAAAATTGAAACATAGGAAGCATTTGACCCCTGGAATATGATGCAAAAGGAAATTTATCAATAGGGTCAACTGGGTCAAAGATATAACTAGTCAAACAGGCCCTTCTAGAATTTTGAACAATTACACAAATGCATGACAACAAACTACCAACTTTGAGGGGTTTGAAACCTAATCAAACGGATTCAAAATGACTTGAAAATCAGAACATAGGTTCTTTGATATGCATACTAAACATTCTCAAAGTGGTGGGTCATGAAACATTTCTGGATGCAATATATTCAAAAGCAAATTGGGCTACTGTACTCTGTTTGACACTTGGGCAGAATTGTGCAATTTGACACTTGCTCAAAATGGGACTTCACCGAATGATTCGGGATGAAAAAATAACACCATAGAATGCATGCATATACTGAATGGAGTGTGTTAAACACCTGGAACACCTCATAGGCTTCAAAATGACAGCTAGGTACATATGCATGAAAAACATTTATAGGGCTTCAAACTTTTACAAATTTCTCAACTTGTGACTCAAAATGAGTATGCAATTTTGAGTCCCAACAGTGGCTCTATCTGGGGATGCATGTCCCTTGTGGGCATGGAAAGGATGTAGATCTCTGGAAGAAGCAGACCATCCCACAAAACTTCTCTCGAACAACTTTATTGAAAGCAAGAAAACTACTTCTATGTACAAACGATGGCCCCGGGTCACCGAAAAGTTCTCAAAAATTCTTACCTCTGTCATATACTTGATTTTCATTTCTTTCTTCTTGAGGTAAGCTGGTCATTTCATTCCCATTTGTTTCTCCAAGCATATTAATACTTTCAATCAGCTCATTAGGCAAAACAAAATAACTATCTTCATTTTCATAGTGCATGTAAAAACTTGAAACACTTTCTTTATCTTGTTTACTATGAAAATAAGACTCAGCATGCTCATGAATACTACCATCAAATTGAAACTGATTTTCATCTACTGTCTCATGCATGCTATCAATCAGAAACACAAAAGTCTCATACTCTTCTTGATAAAAAGCATCATTCATACCTTGACTTTGCATATCCTCAAGTGTAGCCAGTTGGAGTTCAAATGAATAGTCAGATTTATACTCACACATATCATCATCATCAAATTCTAAAACA
The DNA here is from genome assembly GCA_027943335.1 of Chamaecyparis obtusa. Classification (NCBI taxonomy): domain Eukaryota; kingdom Viridiplantae; phylum Streptophyta; class Pinopsida; order Cupressales; family Cupressaceae; genus Chamaecyparis; species Chamaecyparis obtusa. The sequence continues at coordinate 2,276,963 of BSBK01001155.1, read as the reverse complement.
GCTCCAAAACCTTTCAATGCATCTTCATAATCAAAATGCTGACTAGTATTCACATCACCTAAATCATTATTAAATTTACTATAAAGTGCTGGCTGATCTTCAAATACAACTCTATCAAGCACTTCATCATCAAGCTCACAAAATGCAACATCATCATTTAAAACTCTGTCACACATGGAAGAAGAACATTCTGATTTCTCACAATAGTATGACAGTACATCATCATTTACAACCGGCTCAACTAAATCTGAAACCTACATGTGTTCCTCAAACAACGGACTGATAACACCATGTAACACTCCTCTTTGAACACTATGACAAAAAATGGGCTGATCATTATCAAAATCCTCATCATATAAAGCATTAGTAAACACTTTAAACTCACCACCCATTTCATCTTCATGGAGACTTTCAGCATATGAAGAAAAATCAGAACTATATGAAGATTCACTTTCAACATCACCTACCAAGCATTTAGTGTCCATAATTACATCCTCTTCATTACCTTGTTTAGGATAACCATTATGACAAGACCACGATTCACCCCTAAACTCTCTGCTATATGCTGCAACTTCATTATCCAATGTAGAACCATTAGATAACCTTTCAATCAAATCTTCACGTTCAACCTCATTGATATCACATTGAATCACCATTTCCTTATCTTCATACTTTGAGGATGAATCACTCTCAAAATATTCATATTCAAACTGATTTTTATAGTGCAAAAACTGAGATGCATTTTCATTTTTAGATTTAGAAAAAGAAATCATACCTTCACTTTCAAATAATTGTTCACTTCCATCATTACTTTCTTCCCATGTTGCATCTGACTCACATGAAGACATCTCAACATCACTGCCTTCATCATTCTCACTTGAATGACCACGTTTAGCACTATGTTCCTCTGACTGTAACTGATATGCATGTGAATCATATTCTTCATCTTGTGTTACCGGCTCTTCTTGAAATGTCAGATCAGCAACTTCAAATTCATCATTAGAGACATAACTTTTAGCCTCTTCAATTACACAAGACTGAGATACAGACACAACAACTTCATGTCTAGAAACATTAGCAACATCATGTTCATAATCAACATTACAAGAACTTACTGCTGTAGCTAATTCAGAATTCAAAATATCAGCACATTTCTCAATTCTATCAAAGTCTGGAATATATCTTACTGCTGTAGCATTATGAACACATGTTTCATCAATAGCAAAAGACTCAACTGCATCTATACATATATTCAGATTTGGAATTTTAACTTGATTATAAACTACAACAGAAGTGTTGATATGCTGATTTGAAACTGAGGCATCAACACTACATTCTTCTTTTCTTTCACATTCATTATACCGGCATACTTTCTTGGCAAAATGACCTCTAGTCAATCCATACTTCAAATTGTTTTCAATGTCTATTGCAGTTATAAATGCCTGATATAATGATTTATGTTCTTTATCCCTCAATAAGTAATTCATTTTCTTGTCAAATGCATCAAAGTAAACACTTACACACACTTGATCATTGGGTCTATAATTTTTAGGGATCTCATTCAAAAATTTTGCAAATCTGATATTGAATTGAGGAACAAGTTCGTCACTCTCAATATGAATCATAAAAAACTTACTATAAGAATCAGATATGCTTACCCTTTCTCCAAATTGCTCCATGAAGGCTGAATGCATCTCACTCCAAGATGAAATGGAACATGCTGGTAGAAAAGAAAACCAGTCTCTAGCATCACCTTCTGAAGTTTGAACAAACAATTTCATATGCAAATCCTCATGAGTAATTTCAAAGTCACACATCAAGTCACAAAATAACTGAACATGATGACTGGCCGAAACAAGATGGTTCCCATTAAACTTAGGCAAACCTTTTCTAATATCATTAGGAATGACATTTGGGAAACCATGAATACCATCAAAACATAATGGCATATATCTCTTGGTAGAAATAGATCTGGAAACCTCATTAACCGGCTGCATGCTTGATGAGAAGAAATTTGACATTCTTTGAAACTTTGGAACTCATTCACCAACAATAATTCTGATTTATAACTTACAACAGACCTATATACTTTCTACCAAGTAACTTCTTTAAACACACTTCACAAACTTTTACTAACAAACCAAAACTTATTTCAATGAAGTGTATGAACAACTTTCAAACGTCTCTCCTTCTTAGTGCTGAAAATCACTTGATGGAGACATTTTTTTTCAACAGTTAATTTTCATGATAAGAGAGTGCATGAAAATCATAATACCTTAAGTGTTGATGCTGGTGTAAAATACTGATTTGAAGCCTTCCTCAAATCACCTTTCAAATCTTTGTAGAGCCACCACCTCTTTGTAGAGGACCAATCTTGCACCAGCTGAGAACCTTTATCTCACACCCTCTTTATCAGCAAACATAAAACCACTTCGTAGGATGCATTGTTTGTCAAGATCACAAAATACATTGCAGTTTCATCTTACAAAACACTGATCAAACAAAGATTTAGAGTTGCCACTCACATTCAGTGAGAAAATATAATAATTTTTTGAAAATAAATTGACTCTATGATCACTTAACCAGACTCTGAGATGATTCAGCCAAGCAAGGAATTGAGCATCTTAAACTTGCTGTCATTCATTTGATTCGCCAGTAGAGTCGCTAATCTGTTAGCTAATTTTCTTGTTGAATCCCATTACAAGCCTTAAATGCTTCATTTGAACTCTGTGATTTCTAAACTCCTGATTCACACAAGAAAAGGCTAATTGACAAGGATAAAATCCTTCACTGAAACTGAAAATCATCATTGCCATTGGATTCCTTGTCTTTTTCCATTTCTAGAAACATATAACACTTGTATATTCTGATAAAAAATGAATCTCTAGGACATTAATATGTGAGCAATTCCTCATTTTAAATTTTTGAATTTTTCCCTATAGTCTGGACTAAATCAAACTTTTAAATCTTTTGAAATTTTCCATTTTATATCATTTTCACATTTTACCATAGGAAGCACCAAAATTTGCCAAGTGTCATCTTCTGATTGGGTGCACGTACAAACTAAAGGTTAACCCCCTGATTGGGAGAACTGGTGAATGGCATAGAATCTCTGAATCTCCAAATCACTTGACTAACCGCGGTTAAGCTCTGAGATCTGGCGAAATAACTATCTCTGATTCTCTGAATGGGAACTTTACCAGAGTTAACATCTGGAGAATGGGCGACTAAGCCCATTCTCTAATTCTCCGAATGCATCTGCATTAACTGCTTGAATCTAGAGAACTAGTGAACAAGCTACCTTGTGATCTTAGAATGCTTAGGGCTTAACCGCTAGGATCCGACGACCTGGCGATAGGCGATTAACTGATGACTTGCTGGATCTCCCGGTTATCTCCTAACTACCAATCTGATCGCACAACTTCACGAATGCATGGCACATGTCCTTCATTGTCCACATCACCATCGTGAAAGTCCTATAAAATTACCTTACCTATGTAGGCCTGGGCACAAAAATTGAGGCGCCAACACAGAGGGTCGCATGAGCATAGCCTCCAGTCTTCTTTCTATTTCATTTTAGGAGTCGATTTGGTTATATTCATTACAAATACCCACTTTGGCATGCATGCGGGACTAAATCCCTCAAGGTTTTAAAACCTCCATTACATTTTTGTTTAAAATATGGTGGGGCCCACCATGCATAGAGATCTCTAGCCAAGAGGGCCCACCAATAGCCTCTTGGCACTTTACTTATTTCATGATATAAGTGTTGGTGTATTTAGACATTATGAAAACCCAACCTGTGCTGCATTTGGGATAACTGTCCCAGGCCTTTCAAGCCTATGTATGCTTCCATTTACCTTACTCAAAGCACCATTACACGAGGCATATTAACACACATGCCTTATGCACTCTATTGGCATCTCCCTGCGGCACATGTATCATGCGTAGGCCTGCATCTAGCACAACAAAGCCTCCACCCAACTTGCAGGCAACTCCTTGGTATCATGCGTAAGCCTTCTCTTTCCCTGCGCAAGGTATCCCTTTTGTCTATTTGTGAGTGCTGATTTGATGTGCTTCCATTTATAATTAAAAAAAAATGGGAGCCCCCGCACAGGTAGCTCACTCCCTCAAATTGGTGCGTGGGGTGCCAACAAAATGAGTAACTCCCCCCTATACTTGCATGGGCAGCCATTTGCTTTTCTTGCACAAAGCCCATTGTAATTGCTGGTGACCCATTCTACATGGCCTGGCATCTTTAGATTGTGTGAAGTGTTTTCCTGCAGTGCGTGAGTTGCCCTTATTATTTGCACAAACCTCCATTTGAATGCGTGAGGCATCTATTTGTATTGCAAATACTTTGCAATGTCTTCCCCCTTTCCTTAGGCAAGGGGCCTTCATTCTGCTCTTACGTAAGCCCCAGTTTGATTTTGTAAGGTGCTTACATTGGCCCTCCAATATAATACGTGAGCCATCATGTAATGGCTGCTCACACATGCTTCAATAACGTGGTCTCCTACCATTGTTTCTTATGCAGGCCATGGCACTTACGCTAGCATTCAAAATGTTTAAGATGCTAGCATATACATTCTTGTTATGTGAGGCCAGCCTTTACTAACACAGGTCCCATCTCCCCTTTGCATTAAAAACTAGATCCAAAAGCAAAAAACTAACAGCTTCTGTATTAACAAGATAGATATGAGAGGATCTTTGAGCAGAAGGATCCCCATGGCAAGAGCTAATGCAAAAGTGTTTCCATACTCTGACCTCAGGTAACTGATTAGAGCATCCATTGCCAACTACTTAGAAGATGCCTAACAAGTTTACATGCAAACACTACTAGAAAGGAAGACCGCGCCAATGCCATCAACAATGGAATCATAGAACGACCAATTGGATGGTAGAGTTTCTCTACAAAAGTATTTCACTCCTATACCTACCTAAAAGAATGTCCTTTGCAACAAACATATTTTGCACCACTGAGACCTTAAGAAGGCATAGGAAATGTGTAATGCCCCTCCAACCCTATCAAGTCTTGGTTATGTTCAGTTGAAATTAGGAAGGACTATATGTGAGAATGATCCTTCTTGAGATGGTTTCTTAAACTGAACCTTTTCCAACTCACCATAACTTCATATTTTAAGTTGAGGAATAATAATATTGCATAGCTATGTTACTATACATCTTCTTGTGTGTCAATGAAAGTTTAGGACCGTAATGATAAAATGATCACTTGATAGACTTATAGGCTTCTTTGTGAAATGCTCATGTTTACCTTAGGTTAATTAATTATAATCACTTAAGGGTTAGATCTGTTACCCTCTCTAATAATGTTACTTGGGATTAGACATGATCAATGCATTTAGGGTTATATGATTTGTTTATCTTGTTTTGATATTGGGACATTTTGAGTACATGCCTGATGGTTAAATGGGTTGTGAAAGTTAATAAATGATTTACATTTGCATGAATATGTTATGATGCATTATTGTTATACAATACAGAAAAGAGATTGTCTTGGTACTAACCACACTAATCCAATTATGCTTCATTGATGTCACTGTTTGATGTGAGTGTAGGATGAGGGGAGGCAGTCGTAGTTACTCCTACAGGAGGTCCACATGATGTCGCACTCTCCCTCCTTGTTTGCAATTGTTTTTACATATGTATATACATATATTGGTGTACTTGGGTGGTGTTGCAGGATGCAGGTACTAGGCATCGACTCCACCTGGCTACACAGGTCTGAGCGTGCCTTACAAATCCTTGAATTGTTGTTGTGTGGAGGTATTACCAAGATTACTCTCAAGTTTACCATGGACTTAGATTTCTGCTTAGGAGGTTACCCTAGTTGGGTGATTTGAATGCTGTATGTGATGTGGTTTTGTGGATTATGATCTGATGTCATTTTGTGATTTATGATGTGGTTAGATTTATCCTTATTGGTATATTTATATATATTTATTATATATAAGTGTATATTGACTATATGTTATATAGGTATGTGTATATGTGGGTGCACATGCATATACCCATGCTTATATAAATAATAATATTTGCATGGATTTATTGATTATTTTAATGGTATGTTATATTTTAGTGAATTCAATAAATGTATTAATAAAAATTGAAAATAATATTAATAATAGTAATAATAAAATAAATGCTCTTTATAGTCAAACTAGCTATCTAGGAGGGAGTTGAATTCGAGACCTCCTAGAAGTTAGGCTAGTTGGTTTCCATGTGTGCTATGTGGTTTTCCTGAAATTTATTTGTTGAGGGTTCTTGTTATGATTTCTTTTGAAGTTTTTTTTAAATTAAATTTATTAAAACTTTGTTATGTGCTTACGGGAATGATTTGTTTATTTTCCAACCAATTGTGGAAGTTGGAGAAGTTTCTTCCCGTAAAGAAACTCCTCCAACCACATAATTGGAGGATAAATATTGTCATTTTGGTATGTTTGGAGGAGGAAGGTTTTAGGAAAAATTTAGAGGCTTTTTGCATAGATTTTTTGAAAAGATTTATTGAAGTTTTTCTGTGAGTTTGAGAGTTATCTATTTGGAGGGAAATCATGTGTGTATTGTTGGAAGATTGGATGCTAGAGGAAGATATCCAAGAGGATACCAACTTAAAGCTTGGAAATTTTTAGAGAATGCTCCAGCCATCGGAAGAGATTTCTCCACAGGACCCCAAGTAAGGTCTATACTGGGATGAATTATCCAATTCTCCTATGTGTGTGCTTGTGTTTTTAAATGCTATGTTATTTGATTGTTATGTGATAACTTACTACGAAATAAAAAGGAAATTTAAGTGTTATATTGTCTATGTACTTCTATTGTGTTGCCGGAAAGAAATTATGTAAATGTTTGAATGGTTTTAATAGTAAAATATTTCATGGGAGTTTGGGATTTGTTGTGATTCTTCCTTTTTCTATTTGTGAGGTTTATGTAATGATTTAGGGAATTTTAGGAAGGTTTGAGATGGTTTAGGAAACGCTGCAGTCCTTCTTTCCCATTTTTTCCTTTTTGTAGGTCTTCTCTGTGAGTTTATGTTTTTAATTGGATTCAATCTTATCTGAGACTTAGGTAGTGTTGAGGATGTGTTTTGGATGTGGTTCTCAGGTCCCTGTATTAGGTTGATCTCAGGGAACCTTTCCCAGGCACTCTCCATGCCTTATAAAGTCATTTTTTTTGCCTTTTCGGGCAATTCTGGATTAATTTCGTAAAAGTGTGCTATAGTGTCATACGACATTGTGTTCATACTCGTACGACATTGTATCCATACTCATATGACACTTGGTCAAATGTCATATGGTAAGGCATACAAAGTCATTTGGGTTAAAAAAGTCAGTTTTAAGTGTTTTTTGGGAGTTTTGTTTTACAGTGTCGTACGATATTGTAGTCATCCCCATACGACACTTGGTCAAATGTTGTATGGGAGTGCATACACTGTCATACAAGTACATGAAGTGATTTGAGTCAACATGATGAGAGATCATTTTCAAGGAGTTTTTCCAAAACTGATTCGTATGAAATTCCAAAAAGAGTAAATGATCTATCCCAAGGATATTTGGATGTTTTTGTATTTCTCCAAGAGTTTCCATATGATGAATATTGTTGAGATGGAACTAATTCCTCTTGATTTCCTTGACCGAAGATAAGATTCTCTTGACATTTTGAAATAGGTTCTTCATCAAATATTGGTTTATCATTAGGATATTCTTGATCAAACATAGGGTTTTCATGATATTCTTTTTGATCAAATTTTGAATTATCAAAGATGTGGCATTCATGATGTTTTTCTTGATCATAGAGATAAGGAAACAATGTTCTTAATGAGGATTGGTTGGATAATGTTTCCATTTCTAAATAGAATATTCTCTTGAATTTTTATTGTTACCCGATTTTTGGATATTAATGAATGTTTTCTTTTTGTAATCAAAGATCTTTAAGCACAACACAATGATTTTATCAATTAGCACAAGAAATTCTTCCAAGAAATCTACCTTAGCACAAGATTTGGTTCATAAACATGGCTCTAATGAGGTAGTCTTGCTAATTTATCAAGGATTTAGTATGGATTCCGTTCAAAATGGACTTTAATCTCTCATCCCCCGAGTATGTTAAGGGGCTTCCCACATGCACCGAGGTATGATTTTGTGCAATCCGTGAGGACTACTAGAGGAAGGTTGAAAAATTAAAATCCTTTTTTCATGCACCCCATTAAGGATACATGCGTTTTGTTTAGAGTGGGTCAGATTCTCATGGTAAAAGCAAGTGTATCCCACTTTGGGCTGTCCCTCTCACTGGCCTTGTTAAGGAAAAATCGGGAGGCGAGCCCACTATTGCTCTAGCATGTATATGGAAAACAAGAAATGAACTTAGGCCGACAAGTTTGGGAGTTTGCTTCACTCAAAGAGTGAAGAGCATATCCCTATTGCCTTTCTTTGTTCCACACACTCAAACACACGCTTGTTCTTTCCCAATCTCTTAACAAGGAGATTCTTAAAATTGAAGTGTGGAAATCATTTCCTACTTTATCTTAAGCTATGACAAAAGAATGCCGCAATTTGATCAAGTGCAAGCTTGAAAAGATGAATACCTCTCTTTTTCGTAGCTAGCCTAAGCTAGGGGCATTTTTGAGTGATTTCATTGTTCTTATCTCACCTTGGAAATAGCTCCATTCCAATGTGCTTTCCTCCAACAAAGTTAGTCAACAAAAACAGCCACAATGAAGGAAACCAAATATAAATTTGAAGAACAAAAACAAACTAAATTTTAAGCCTTACTTGTCAAAGTTTTGCCTTCTTTGTTGAATCTGCTCTCTGGGTTTTTTGCTTTTCTGTGGTCAAACATCCTACAGGGTCATGAAAATCATTTTACCATAGTCAAATAATGAAAATTCACAGTTTATGCAAAAGCACCCTTTAAATGTGCAAAAGGGCCCTTTCATTATGCAAAAGCGCCCTTTAAATGTGCAAAAGCGCCCTTTAAATTTCAAAAGCACCCTTTAAATATGCAAAAGCGCCCTTTAAATGTGCAAAAGCACCCTTTAAATGATCAAAAGAGCCCTTTTAATTTAAAAGTGCTATTTGACTCTGTTTGTAAACTTAAAAGCGCACAAATAAATTGCAGAAGCGCTATCTAAGTGTTTAAAAGCAGTAAAATGATGTAAAAGTGCTATTTAAATGAGCAAAAGTGCCCTTTAGAGATGTAAAAGTGCTCTTTTACTATGCGAAAGCACTAAAAGAAAGGAAGACCGAAAATAGAAGTTGCAAAGGCACTCAGATTGACACAAAGGCGCACAACTTTATCGTGAAAGCACCGAAACAGTGCTTAAAAGCGCCATTTAATTGTGCAGAAGCGCCCTTTGAGCTATCAAAAGCGTTGTTTCTTGAAAAATCCAAGAGTTAAACATACACAAATTTGATAATAATGATAAATTTCCATACAGTTAGTAAAGTAGAGCATTCTGCCCCACGATGGGTGCCATTTTGTGCACTAAGGAACGTGCCTTCATGAGATTGGGGTTAATCAATATACACAAATAGAAACTAAAATACAACCACTTAAAGCAATAGAGAAACTATTTAGCAAAATAAAGACTAATTTGAGCATCCCATGGCTCTCTAACTAGAAGTGTTAATGGATTGCTCTCAGCAAGCCTCCATTAATGACAGTTCTAATATGAGAATGATAGATAAACAAATAAGCTAAGCTAAAAATTATCAAAGAAAATGCTAAAAGCTCTCAAAATGCCTTCCTAAGCTCAAATTGCAAGAGTTTCAATGCAATTCTCAGATATGTGGATCCCTTTTTATGAAGGAATGGGCTTCCTTTTATAGATTTTCCAAGGTGAGGGGGTGTGGTTATGTTTGATCACAATTAGGCCTTGGGTTGGGGTTTGGGTTCCACCTTTTGGGGGTTGTGTCCCCACAACTTGGGACAAGTAGGCAAGGTGGATGGTTGAGATTCCTTTTCATTTTGAGTGAATGAGATTCACTTTGGCTCGATCCATGTGAGTGCCTTTCTTCCCATTCCATTGGTTGATTGATTTTCCTCTCCTTTTGGGTTGTTGAGAGTAAATAGGATTTATTAATTGATTTAAATGATTTTGTTTAGCCATGTACCCCTTGAATGGGTTGCATTTAATTAAATCCAAGACTATACAATTAATTGAATTAATTTTATTTTGATTTGATTGCACTTGATTAAAGTGCTCTCAATTTTGATTGATATTACATTAGGATTTGATTTTCGTTTTGATTGGCTAATTATGCATTGTGATTCATTTACTTCAATTATTGCCCTTGACTTGCTTGATTTGCTTTAAATTGTGCTTGTCCATTTTTAGGCGATTACAATTATATAGTAAATTAATTGTGTGAAGGAAAATTATTTTTAGATAATAATAAATCTATGTTATTCTCATAAATGGTAAATAGGATTAGTAAATTCTATTACGTTAGTTAAGTAAATTAGTAAATTATTCTTAAGATTAAATTATCTACTGTCATCCTTGAATTAAGGAGACATAAATTAGAGTATTGTTAAATACTATTATTTTCCCTTCACGAGAATAGTTGTGCTAAATAATAATAATAATTAAAGCCCAAATTATTAACTAATAGATAGTTGGGATAGTTGCATCGGTTGAAATACCTGTGCAACTAATCCCTCCAATCTATATATAGGAGAGATTTCCTATGTGAGGGAGTGTTGGCAGAAAGGTTGATCTCTGAGAATAATAGATATTGTAGTTATAAAATATAGTTTCATCGAGACTTCTAGCGGAAGGCTGTAGATTGCATCCAGAAGGATTTGAAGGAGTGCTAAAAGAGATTGAGAGGATTGGATTCAACTTCATCAACCGATTCCCACAGGACTCCAAGTTGGAATCCATCCCAAGAGATAATTGTCTTCTCTATTATGAATGTTTGTTTTTAGATCTATTTGAATGCTTCTCTATATGTTTTGTTTGTCTCAATATGCTACAGAACATTTATACAAATGTTAGTTGATTTAATGTTTATGATATATGATTGTATTCTGTCAGCCGTTTTATACAATATGCTATTAATGTTTATGATATATTATTATATATTGTATTTTATCAACTATTTTTGCCATTAATGTTTATGATAGATTACTGTATATTGTATTCTGTTAGCTGTTTATAGTTGATAGAATTTCTATCATTTTGTAGTTATCTGTCATTATTGATTCAATCCTGAGTTGTGATTGTTTCATTCCCATGTTTGGATTAGGGTTGGTATTATTCCCAAGTTGTATTTAATGCCGAGTTAGTATTTTTAGGGTTTATTTATACAAGTTTTGTTCCCGTGTTTGGATTAGGGTTGGTATTATTTTGATACTTTAATTTCTTATAGTTTAAGTTATACTTGTATAAATAAATTAGGTAGCTTTCAGCATGTTTGAGATAGGTTTCAACTTCATAGGAGATAAGATGCAACTTCTAGATTTTAGAATTTTCAAAAAAACTAGACTTAGTTAAATTTTAGGCACGGGAGATTTTACGGAGCATTGAGTTTTGGCATATGGAAATTTTGTGTAAACTTTAGATATGTTCATTTCTTGTTTGGTGTAGGTTATATGGTGCATTTACATGGTTTGATAGGGTTAGGATGTGTGTAGGAAGCAGGATGAGGGTTTGGGGTTGTCTAGGAGGATCAGGACCATGCTAGGCTTCTGTAAACTCTCCTATTCCTTTTTGTTCTTTGATGTAAGTTCTCAAAAGTGTTTACGATGTGTTTTATTTCATGTATGATGTGTTTGTGATGTGTGGCTTAAGGGCAGAAAACCTAAGAACACTAAGTGAGTGGCTTTTAGTGCGGGGTCCGGGCCCTAAGTGGCTAGTACCAAGATAAGCGATTGAAGAGTTATTTAACAAGTGATAATTTAATTAAAACTTATGGGAATGGGTTCAAAAACTAAAAAGATTAATATATGCCTCGCCCATGCCATTAGTGCTAGTAAAGGCTATGGATGGGAGTGGGAGAAGGTGCCTATATGTGGGTTTATTTAACTTTTTTTAAAAATTCAAAAAAAATCAGAAACCATTACTTAGGTTTTCTTTTCAAAAGGGAATCTTTGTTCTCTTCCCCGATTCCCTTGCAGGGCATGACATCTTGGTATCAGAGCACTAAGTTGTTACACTAGGGCCCTAAAAATTTGGCCTATGTTTCTTAAAACTTTTTATTCATCTTAGGAAAACTTAAAACTAAAATCTAACTAAGACCCTTAAAACTTATTCTTCTTATTACCTATGGCTGGATGCCTCGTATAACCCATGGTAGAAAGGGAGTTGCCCAAAACAACCCTCTTAGATATCAACATGAAAGTTCTCAGGAAGAAGAAAATAATGAGGGAAGAGGGGATCAATCTAATAACCAATCTGGAGGTTCTTAGGAGGCTCAAGTACAAGAGCTCCTACAACAGATACTACAGAGGTTAGATGCAGGGTAGGATAAAGGTCACCATGGGGAGGCTAACACTCACAATGAGGAAAGGGAAAGGAGTCATAAGAGGAGAGATCATGAAGTGGAAGAAGATGCTTTGCATGCTTCTTACATGTGAGACCTCCTTAGGACTAAGACTAACAAATTTAAGGGAACTCAAGGTGGATCTACTGCTGAACTTGGCTGCTAGACTTAGAAAGGCTTTTCTCCATGCATCCTTACAACAACAACACCAAAGCCCAGTTTGCAGTCATTCACCTTAGAGACTTTGTATCCACTTGGTGGGAAATAGAGAAAGAGAAACTTCACATAGATTTTACCATTCTTTTATGTGAACTTTTCCTAGAACTCTTCCGAGCCAGATTTCTTTCTGACCACTCAAGACAGGAAAGAGCCGAAGAGTTTCACAACTTAAGGCAGCTAACTATGTCAGTTGATAACTATGAGTGGAAGTTATTTGAACTCAAGCCATACTCAGGATATAAGGATGATGAACCCATGTTGACTCATAACTTCCTTAGAAGACTCAATGGTTTCTTGGCCGACAACATATGAATGTTTGAACCTTAGACAATTAATGATGCGGTCATCAAGGCTTGTCTTGTGGAACAAAATATAGCCTTGGGGTTAGGAGGTCAGGTAGGTGGCCAAGGGGGTAATGCCTTTCAAGTCGGGTCAGGTTTCAAAGGGAATCTATCTCAAGGAGCACTTGGACCTAAAAACTATCCTCCCAAAGGAATTCAGAAGCACTAGAAAAGAAAATTTCATACCAGCAAGAATAGAAATTACAATGGCAACAACAATAAAAATGGGGGTTCTCAATCTAACAATTCTCACAATTGGTAGCGTGCAAAGCGATACTTGAACCCTCAGCCAACTTAGAGTATGCCTCAGAACTCTTGTGGTCAACATGGGCACATTGTAGTTAATTTCCCTCAGAATTCTTCCCCAACAGCTAGCTATAGATAGGTCGCTTCAGAACCAATAGTAGGTAATGTAGGCAAAACTCACCGAGTATTTTCCACATTAGACCACGGACAAGCCAATCATCAGGGATCAGTCATCAAAACCCTAGGTTTGTTAAGGGGTATCTCTACCACTATACTATTTGATTCAGGAGCAATAGATTCTTTTATTTCACCTTCCTTAGTAGAGTAATGCAGGCTGAAGGCAGTAAGGCATGAAGATAGGTGGAAAGTTGAGCTAGCCTCTAGGGCAAGAATAACCTCTGACTTTTGTGTCTAGAGTTGCAAGTTAGAGCTTGGACCTTCGGTTGGAAGGCCTTTTGGAAAAAGGATTTATTTGACCCAGTGTGTCATCATGGGGTGCACCAGTAATATTTGTGAAGAAGAAAGATGGCTCTCTTCGATTGTGCATCGACTATCGTCAACTCAACAAAGTCACGATCAAGAATCTGTATCCCTTACCTCGCATTGATGATCTATTTAATCAAATGAAAGGGGCAAAAATATTTTCAAAAATTGATCTCAAGTCGGGATACCATCAACTTAGAATTTAGGAAGGCGATATTCATCAAACAACTTTCCATACCAGGTATGGTTACTATGAATTTATTGTGGTACCATTTGGGTTAACGAATGCCCCTTCTGTATTCATGAGCTTAATGACTGGGGTTTTTAGAACCTACTTGGATAAATTTGTGATAGTTTTCTTGGATGATATCTTAGTGTTCTACAGAACTCTTGAAGAACATGAGGTTCATCTTCGCCAAGTATTGCAATGCCTTAGAGAAAATCAACTTTATGCCAATGCTGAAAAGTGTGAATTCTTTCAGACAGAGGTTAATTATTGTGGACACATCATATCAGGAACTAGCATCACTATTGATCTAGCCAAAATTCAAGCCATAGTGGAGTGGCTAGCTCCGACTAATGTCCCCGAAGTTCATTGCTTTATGGGACTAGCTAGGTATTACAGATGGTTTGTTAGAGAATTCTCTTAGATAATTGATCCCATTACTTCCTTGCAAAGGAAAGGTAAGATGTTTTTTTGGTCAGAAAAATGTGAGGCTGCTTTCCAATGTTTGAAGGAAAGATTAACCAGTGCTCCAATCTTGGTGGTTCCTGAACCATCAGGAAACTTCGTAGTTTGCATAGATGCCTCACTAGAAGGGATTGGGGTGTTTCTTATGTAGGAAGGAAAAGTTGCTGCTTATGAGTCTAGGAAGCTTAAACATCATGAGCTCAACTACCCCACCCATGATCTAGAACTTGCATCAGTAGTTCATGCCTTAGTAAAGTGGAGGCACTTTCTATTGGGTCATAAATTTGAACTCCAAACAGATCATCAAAGCCTTTAGTATATCTTCTCCCAACCTAATCTCAATGCTAGACAACGTAGGTGGATGGAATTATTATGTGAATATGAGTTTGAGGTTAAGTACATCCAAGGGAAGATGAATGTGGTGGAAGATGCTTTGAGCAGGCACAGACATTCTTTATCAACACTGTCCCTTAGCACAGATTTGGAGAAAAGAATCAAGGAGGCTCTCACTTTTGACTATTGGTTTCAGGAGGTTAAGGCAGAAATAGAGTCAAGAAGACCCTTGGAAGGTCACTTCTCAGGATATTCCTTAGATACCCTTGGGTTATTGTGATAGAAAAATAGAATCTATGTGCCCATGGCAGGAGATCTTCATGCACTTATCCTTTCAGAAAGCCACAAGGCTCCATATTCGGCACATCCCAAGGTGAAGAAAATGTATGATGACCTATGCCAATTGTATTATTGGTCAGGAATGAAGAGAGATATTGCAGAATACATGGCTAGATGTTTGGAATGTTAGAGGGTGAAAGTAGAGCATCAACACCCCGCTGGTCTATTGCAACCTCACCTAGTGCCAGAATGGAAATGGAACATTATTTCCATGAATTTTATTATGGGACTTCTAGTCACACCTAGGAGACATGATGATATCATGGTAATAGTTGACAGACTTACCAAGGTAGCCCATTTCTCTCCCATGTAGTCCTCCTACTTAGTAGCTTCAGTAGCCAAAGTATTCATGAAGGACATTGTGAGAATCCATGATATTCCCAGGAAAATCATATCTGATCATGATCTAGTATTCACATTGGCTCTTTGGAATTCAATTCAACACACTTTAGGGACTCAGGTCAACTTCAGTTCAGCCTATCACCCTGAGACAGATGGGCAGACGGAGTGAATCATTCAGGTTCTTGAGGATATGCTCAGAATGTATGTTATGAACAGACAAACCCATTGGGAAGAGTATCTATATTTGGTGGATTTTTCTTATAATAATGGTTATCACAGCTCCATAGGTATGTCCCCTTTTTAGGCTTTGTATGGCCATCTGTGCAGCACCCCCTTAACTTGGGACTGATTGGAGGACATGGTACTGTTGTACCTCAAAATGCAGTTTTGAGGTACCATAGTAAATTGCTTGAAAAGTGCTCTATCTGTCCCAAAATGCATGTTTCCAATGGGTGGTCCAGAGGTCATTTCATGTAGGTGATGTGTTTCTCACCTTTCTTATACCCCTCTGAGTTATTTTGAGTCCTTGGACTGTACCCTGAAATGAGTTTCTGACAGTTGGTTTCTAGGTGCTCTCTAAAGTCAGAAGTTGCTAAGTGTTTATTTCACTGGGAAGGGTCACTTTGACTTTGAATATCTTGTACCCTGCTTACTTTCATGGGAATCCAGAAGTGGGAACTTGTTTATTGTACTGTAGATAACCTATGTTTCAAGTTTCAGGTCTTTATGACAAGTTTTGATAGGTTTTTAACTTCCCTTTCCGGAGGTAGTTTCACAGTCTTGGAAACTGCACTTTTGCTACTTTTCCCAGGAGCCCTGTTTGGAGAGTTATAACTTTGGCTTAGGAGATGATCAAGTCAAAAGGATTATTCCATTATATTGCATTCATGTTCATCTCTAGGTGTTCCATGTTTCAGGTCTTGACGAGGTCATTTTCCATATTTGCCAGGGTCATTTTGTTTGCCAAAAATTATTTATGCATGTGCATGCTGTCACTGTTTGTTGGAACACCTCTTTGCATGTTTATAAATTTTACCCACTTGCACTTATGGTCATATGGTTTTCTCCATTGCATTATAGGCGTGAAGTACTACTTATGTTCCGAATTTGAGCCATGTGCCCATCTGTTTGATAGGTCTTCCAAAATGATTCCATTTGCAACTTTTACAAGTTTGTGTTCTGTGTCTTGCCAACAGTGATTTGTCACCCTATTTGACCCCTTATAGCTTTCAGCCGGAGAATCCCCTGACCTTAATTCCTTTTGCATCACGAATCATATTGCAAATACTTGTCTCGACAAGAGTTTTAGCTCTTGACAAATCCATTAGCCATGAGTGCAACACTATCTCCTGGAGCTATTCACACAAGTTTGCAAGTTTCACTATGTCTTTAAATTGAATGCATGACTTTGACCGCATGCCGTTTTTGGCTCGTTGCACTTATTGAGAAAATTCCTTTTGCACTCTATTGCATTTGTCGGATACTTCATGTGGCCAAAGTTTTAGGCCTCTGCCAATCCATCTGCCTACCTTTAAAATTCAATCAAAACGATTAAAATGTTTGTCGTCAACTGTGTCCTGTCCCACCTCTACAGGTCGTCAACTTCAAATTGTTATATCTTTGCGTCGGGATGTCAAAATTGAGAGCCGTCAGTTGTGTTGTTTTTGATAAATATTGGTCTAACACTGGTCAAAATTTCAAGCCCCCAAGCGTCATTTCAATTTTTGCTAAAAAGTACGCCTAGCCCGTTTTTATCCTGATTTTTTTTTTTTAATCATTTTGCATGATTAAAATTCCATATGCCCCGGTGGAGGAAAAATATGAAATTTTACAAGGCCGAAGGATGAACTACAATCTTCAAGTGTGCAAATTAGTGGGACCCGAAAAGTTGTTTTGACTAGTTTTCTAGGTTGGTTAAACGGGCCATTTGCAGTGTTCGGGCAAAGTTTGCCAGATGATCCGGATGATATTTTTTGGCATTTTCATTCGATGCCCAGATTGTGAAATTTGTGCCTGAGAGGGTTTTGGGCAACAGTTGATTTGGAACGAATTTTTTTTTAGCTGGGCCCACTTCTGGACCCGACTGGAAACTTGTTTCCTCCAGTGTCATTTCTCAAGAAAAGAGTGATTATTTCCAGCACTTGTGTGTTTGAAATCCATCAATGTTGAAGAGGGGCTACAACTCATTTGTTAGCTGATTTTCCAACTAAAAGAAAGGCATATATGGTGCAATGTATTAAATAAAGGAGTCAAAAGCCACCGCACCAAATAAAAAATAATCAACTGCCAATCAAAAAGGAAATAAAACAAAGACACTAGAAAATTATAGTGCAGTCCACATGGTCATCACCAAATGCTCAGCAAATGCCTAGGCAGCCTTTATCCAAAGAGAAAACAAATGAAAGAACAGGACAATGGAACGTCCCATGCAGTGTTGCCAGATAGAAACAAAGGGAGGTGCATAGTAGCAATCAATGTAGAAGGCCCAATTTGAAACGCAGCTCCAATGTAAAACAAACAAATATCTCCAAGCTTTCCAAAACAGAAACATAGCAATCAAATACATACATTGCTGAATGAAGCAAGGCACAAGGCACATGTAGCAGTAGATGATGTATGAAAGGAGGCATTTGAAACATTGGGGGGTTATAATCCATCTCCCCACCGCGGCTTCCACCACAACAAATAAATCTTGGGCGCACAAAGTAGGTAGAACACCCACATGAGACAACAAACAAACAAAAAACGCAATTAAAAGGGGGCTGCAGGACATTCAAAACACTGGCAGCCAGCAATGGAAAATAGGGCAAAATCCAAACAAAATGGCAAGGCAAATTAAAATGCCTGCCGGTTTAAAGCATTTTCCAGTTCAAAATGAAGCCACGCAGCAATAAACAGTGGCATTGTAATTCAAAATGACCCAAATATGTAGCAACCATGCAGTGGAGTAGCCACGCACAGGCAATGTAAACACACAGGAAGTTAAAATTGCATTATCCCACATTGACTGGGTATTAAGACTTTCTAGTGTTTAAAATGAAAAGTCCACAAGTAGCAAATGTCTTGCGTAAGACAAAGTTATGCACAGTGAGCGCCCAGATTGATGCCACGTGGCACCCAGTGCGGTACGCGTGGCGATGATACAGACCAAATTTTGTAGCCACCTGTATGTGCACCCAGTTGGCAAGGAGATGATGAGGATGACACGTGGCAACAAGTCGCACAGTCGCGAGATAGACCTGGCAGTTAGAGGATGATTCGGCGACTAGTTGGTGGTTAGTCGCCAAGTCGTGACAGTCAAGGATAGGATCTGGCGACCCAGTAGGTGGTTAGTCACCAGGCTGCCAGATCTTGGCGGCTAAGAGCATGGCATTCTGAGATCATGAGGTCGCCAAGTCACCGGATGAGGTGGCGATGAGGTGGCAGTGACAGAGCGTCTAATGGATCAGTCGGCGAATCACATTGTGACATGTGGTAGATGAAAATAATTTTTTAATCCAAATTTGATAATGGACATGCACATTAGAAGAAATAATAAAAAATTCAAATGTTTTATAAATTGAAATTATTGTATAGTTCATACTATATTGTAATTTTAATTTTTCATCTGTTGAGCAATCATGGAGGACCTGATCTTTGAACGGCCACTTAGGGCTCAGTTTTTCATCAAAATATAAAGTGTTATATATCATTGAAACTGGGAGAAAACGAGGATTCTAAATCTGTAGTCAGATTTTGCATAGGTGGAAGTGGTTGAACGCAGTATGCAGATTTATGGCAGGAGGTCACTATGGTAGATTGAGTAGAGATTTTGTCTGGGAAAGAGTTGTACATTTGATCTTTGACTTCTGCAAGAGGATGAATATGGGGATATGTGTCTGACAGATGCAACATTAAATACAGCATGGTGGTATTGACCAAGGGAACAAGTAATGTCTGCAGAGCATTAAATGAGTATGGTGCAGGTTCATTCATCTGGAAGATGCATTCACGGAGATATCAGAAGCACATGAATTTGCAAATTTCTTTCTTCTTCCAGATTGATTTCATTTATGAGGCATGGCTGAATCTGAGAGTGCACATGCATGTACTGATCCTTGTCAAGTCAATAATTAAAGACAATTGTTGACAATGGATTCATCTTTCATCTGCTTCTTCACTTTCTATATATTCTCAGATTTTTCACTTTGTAAGGGTTGGTTGTTTTGGACACTTAGACTTCTCATTCTGGGACTTCCCTAGTGGATCCCCTTCTTGGTGCTATTGTAAAATGATAGAGTTTCAGCTCTGATTTTATGAAGAAGTTTTGGATGTAATACAGAGATATATCATTGCTCTGCTTTGTATTTTGTCATTGGAGATGAATTAGTATTACATTTTGCAGGTTCCAACTATTGTGCTTTTACATGTAATGCATGTATGTGTCCACAAGATTGTCTCTGTTTAATGTATTTGAGTTCATATAGACTGAGTCTTCAAGGAAGAATCAGAGCTATGGGCCCAAGGGGTTGCAACATCTACTTTCAGGTACTCTCAAGGAGGGTTTAAATTCTTAAGTGGGTGATTGGTGAATAGAATGCATTAGATATGATTGATAACCTTGCATGAGTTTCATAGTGTCTGTATGTAAGGCATTCAGTCATGAAAATCATTAGGGAGAAGGCAATAGTTAGGATTATAGCTTGCTAAATGTAATATGACTCCATAGCCCATGATAAGGCACTGGCAGATTCATAAGTCTCTTGAGCATTCAAAAGGGTGAAGTCAGTTGTCTGAAGACCAATCTCATAATCAGAACACAATAACATTTCCCTTTTGATGTTTTGTCTTGTTTCTGGTTCTTGGTCCTACCCCATCTCATGCTCCTTTGAAGTGTGTTGATGTCACTGCATTTCTTACCAACTTGCAGCACCCCCTTCAAAGTTGTAGCCTTTTATGAGATGATCTGCCATTTTTACATGATGCATAGAATATAGGGACTTAAAGTGTTGTAAAAGATTGCATCATGAGGTATACCCACCTAGGTCCTGCAGAGCTTGAAGAGAAGAAGGCATTTTTCCTTGTCAGTTGGTCCAGTTAGGTTTGTGTTTGAACATTTGGGTTGGCATCCTTAACATCATTTGAGAACCAACTGGTTGCACCCTTACAAGTGCATAAAAAAGAACCAACAGGTACTTCTAGGCCCTGAGATGTTATAGGATATGGAGCAGTAGGTCAAGTGTATCAGAGAGCATATTTTGATAGCTTAGGATAGGCAGAAGAAGTATGTAGATGCTCACAAGACTGATGTACACTTCGCTCTTGGTGATAGAGTCTTTTTGAGGGTGCGTCCACGAAAGAGTCCAATTTGTTATGGAAAAGGCTCCAAGTTGGCACCCCGATTTGTTGGCCCTTTTGAAGTCCTAGAGAGGATATGACTAGTAGCTTATCGGCTTGACTTGCCGCCTAGCCTTGCTCGTATTCATGATGTATTTCATGTTTTAGTTCTTAGAAAATATATTCCTGATGTGCCTCATGTTTTGGGTTGGAATGCATTACAAGTAGAAGACAAGCAGTTGGCTTTAGAGCCGATACACATTTTGTAGCAGTAGACACTAACCCTCAGGGGTCACACCATAGATTAGGAAAGGGTCTAATGGGACCCCAATGATGATTCCTCCACTACATGGGAGGATGTTGCTAGACTTAGAGACGCTTATCCATATCTATTTTTAGGCATCCAGGAGTAAGCCTAACTCTAGGGGGGAGGATGTAATACCCTTTCCTATGGTGATACTTGGATTCCTTGATTTGGACATTCTATTATGATGGTTAGAACTATACATTTACATTTATGCTTGTGGATGATGATATGTTTATCAGATGATTGATATGCTCATTTATGGTTATCATTTATATGTTTATGAAATTAGAAAACCATCTATCTTTATATGTTTTATGGAACTAACCTAAGGATTTGAATCTAACCATTATCATGATGTTTTGTGTCTCATGGATATGTGTTTAATGCATTTTCATGACTCAGGATGAAGACGTAGTTACTCACTTAGTTGAGGTCCACATGATGTATCGATCCTGGTCATCTGCTTCCATATATCTAATTTGTATGTATATCCATATATATCCATGTATCTCTTCTTGGTGATGAAGGAGTGCAGGTACTGGGTATCATCTCCACTTGGCTTCACAGGTCTAAGAGATCCCTCAAAATCCTTGATCATTGTTGTTTTTACAGAGATATCACCAGGTTCCATAAGAAGGAATTCTACCTCTGACCCTTTTATCCTTAGGTGGGAGTTACTGAGTTAGTCCCTTGTGTGGATGATGTATTTTTGTGTCCTTTTAGTTTATTGGTTTTGTGGATCTTGTAGCTAGTTTCTTGTCTTTTGCATTCGTTGAGAATGAGGTTTTGAGTATGGTAGCTCTAACTGTCTTCATGGTATGTTTGTTAGAAAGTAAAGTCCACCGAGATAACTAATAGGGGGGGGGGGGGGGGGGGGGGTGAATCAATTATCTAATAATTATAACTTTTATCAACTTCAACAACATTTAACCATGTAAGCAATATAATTACCAACCATAGAAAGATATTCATACACAATAACACAATAACACAAGATATGTTGACTAGGGAACCTCTTGATCAAAGAGTAAACCCCAGTGGGAATGATGCCCACAAAAGATGCACTAATATGAATATTCCTTGTGAAATGATGGATTCTGTTAGGAGTCTTATGAAATACATTTAGTACATATGAATCCCTATTAGGAGATTTTGAATCCCTATTAAAAGATTCTAACCTTGTTAAGAGTTATGGAAGACAAAAGGACCCACTACCCAAATAGCTTCAATGGCAAGATCACTGAACACATTGTCCAACTGACCTTAAGATTATTCAACAGAATAATATGAAATAAGTTACCTCCTCACTGTGCCAAACTGCACTCACTGCTACACCAAATCTCAATTCTAGATCTCTGTACTTCACATGTCTTCCTTCACAATTTTTCTTTCACAACTTCATTAGCTCTTTTCTTCACTTCATGCTTACATTCGCATTCAACCATAAAACTTAAAACTTCATTTATTATACATTCATTACATTACATCAAGGAAAAACATTCCTTCCTTTATACCACACTCAAATAATTACAAATGAGTTGGCATACAATTACAAAATAAAAATTTCCACACGCTACATCAAAATTACACAAAACTGTCAGCTTCCAAATCCAATAACTCTTCACTCGTGTGACCTCAAAGTTTGCACTATGAACCAAGTCACTATCAATGTGTCTCAAGCTTCCCTTTAACTACACAAAACCAGATTCCATCTTGATTAGGAGATATCATCCGATTTCCACAAACCGCTACTCAGGAACACTACCTAAATACTGCTTCCACCAAAATGCTCATAACTTCTATGAATAAATGAATTACTGTCTGCACTCTTAACCATAGACACATAACATATCAAAGAGTATAACCTCAACATCACATAGCTCCAACTGCAATATCCCATGTGCGCAAAACAAAATACTGTCTGCTTCTCTGTGAGTCTCCAGAAGATCACTGTGTTGACATCAATGACAATCATAGTCATGAGTGCAATAACAACTGCTACAGAATGACTGCCAAGCATTCATTCCTAACAATCTCCCCCATTGGCATTGATGGAAACATAGATGAAAAACATCCAATATTCCAAAAATCCAATACTGCAACACTACTGCTCTGACAAATATTTCAAATCTTCTTCATCAATAAATCTTGCTTCGTTTTCCTATTCAGTTCTCTAATAGATTGTACAAAGGGTTTTTCATGTACACTTCTCCCCCATTGACATCAATGACAGAAATTTCATCACTATGTCAAAAACAACTCAATGTCAAAAAACACTATTCAAAAAATACATTCGCAAGAGTCCTCATGACTCAGCTCAGATACACATACTCCCCCATAGAGGAAGTACCAACATCCAGTCCAAAAGAAAGATAGGGCTCATATACCACTGGATGGATGCAACCAACTGCATCATTACTCAAGAGTAGGTTGGGACATAACCCTAAGCATACCTCTTAGATACTCAAGTGTATCTTTAGGCAAAGGCTTTGTAAATATGTCCGCTATCTACTCCTTTGTGCTTATGTACTTTAGTCTAATTTCTTTCTCAACAACTTTCTCTCTTACAACATGATACTTGATCTTTATATGCTTTGTCTTAGAATGTAATATAGGATTCTTAGACATACTAACTATACTGGTATTGTCACAATGTATGACAATAGGCTCAACAAAATTAATTCCATTGTCTTTTAGCATTTGCTTTATCTAAATTATCTAGTTACAATTGTTTTCTGCTGCTACATACTCTGCTTCTACTGTGCTCTGCGAAATACAATTCTGCTTCTTGCTCAACCAGGAAACCAATCTTCCTCCAAGAAAAAAGGCTCCACCACTGGTGCTTTTCTTATCATCAATACTGCCTCCCCAATTAGCATTTGTATATGCACATAGGGTAAAATTATCAAATTTTTCATACCACAATCCATAGTCCATTGTGCCTCTTAAATATCTCAGTATCCTCTTTACTGCTGCATAATGTGATTCTCTAGGTTTAGCTTGAAATTTTGCTACAATTCCAACTGAATGTGCTATATCAGGTCTTGTATGTGTCAAGTATTGTAATCCTCCAATCATAGATCTATATTTCTTCTGCTTAATTGCTGGTGTTTCATCTGTGCTAGATAGTTTATGTCCTATAACCATAGGTGTTCCAATAGGTTTACAGTTCTCCATCCTAAATCTTTTCAACAAATCATTCAAGTACTTTGTTTGACTTACAAAGATACCATCATTTCTCTGTGTTATTTGTAATCTCAAAAAGTATTTCATTTCACCAATCATACTCATTTCAAATTATGTCTTCATTTCATCAGCAAATTTGTCACTAGCTTCATCTTCTCCTCCAAAAATAATGTCATCAACAAAAATAACTATAACCAACAAACCATTTTCAATTTCTTTTCTATATAGATTACTATCAGCTATTCCTTTAGTAAATCCCAACTTTAACAAATACTTCTCCAATCTTGCATACCAAGTTCTAGGTGCTTGTTTTAGTCCATATAATACTTTCTTCAGTTTACATACCATGTATCCTTCTTGAGTCAAAGGAAAACTTTCAGGATGCTCAATGTAGACTTCTTCTTCTAATTCTCCATTCAAAAATGCGGACTTCACATCCATCTGATACACTTTGAATTTCTTAAAAGCTGCATAGGCCAAAAACATTCTTACTACTTCAATTCTTGCTACAGGTACAAAAGTTTCTTCATAGTCAATTCCTTCTTGCTATGAGTATCCTTTACATACTAATATTTCTTTGTTTCTTATTACTTCTCCTTGTTCATTCATCTTGTTTCTAAATACCCATTTAGTTCCAATCACATTCTTATCTTTAGGTCTAGGGACCAATTCCCATGTCTTGTTTCTTTCAATTTGATCTAGTTCTTCTTTCATAGCATTAACCTAATGTTCATCTTCACAAGCTTCACTAGTAGATTTAGGTTCAATTTGAGAAATCAAACATAAATGTACCTTATTCCAAGTTAGAACTCCTTTGTCTAAACTTCCAATAACTTGTTCAATAGGATGATGTCTTGATATATACCTGTTCGGTGTCATAGTCTCAGATCTTGCTTCAACCGTAGATTCTTCTCTAGATTCCTCTATGGTTTCTTTAACATGACTCTCATTCAACAATTCACTGTCAGTCTCATAAAATAATTCAGTAGTTTCAGTTTTAGGCTTAGGATGAGCTTCTTCATCAGATTCATAATCAAGCATTCTTTCCTGAATTTTAAACTTTTCATCAACTCTAACATATGCGCTCTCAACAATAGTTTTAGTTCTCTTATTGTAACATTTATATGCTTTGCTCTTCAAAGAATATCCAAGAAAAATACCTTCATCACTTCTGGGATCAAACTTTCCAATATCATCATCTCTCTTTATGTAACATTTTCTTCCAAAAATTCTAAAATACTTAACTGAGGGTGTATGTCCAAACCATAATTCATAAGGTGTCTTGTTTGTGTCTGCTCTGATTTGTACTTTGTTCATTGTATATACTGCTGTATTTACTACTTCTCTCCAGAATATCTTTGCCAAATCATTCTCAAACAACATAGCTCTTGTTGCTTCAGTCACTGACCTGTTTCTTCTTTCTACAATACCATTTTGTTCAGGTGTTCTAGGGGCTGAAAACTGTCTCTTACTACCATTCACTTCACAAAAAGTGTTAAACTCTCTAGAAGTAAATTCACCACCTCTATCAGATCTCAAACATTTAATCTTAATTCCAGATTCATTCTCAACTTTATTCTTAATGATCTTAAACTTATCAAATGCTTCAGATTTTTCTTTAAGAAATGCAATCCACATCATTCTTGTAAAATCATCAACAAGAATCATAAAATACCTTTCTCCATAGAATCCTCTAGTCCTGGTAGGACCACTCAAGTCTGTATGAACAATCTCCAATTTCTCTGCCGATGTGAACTTCTTACTAGGAAATGAACTTCTCTTCTGCTTAGCCATCACACATTCCTTGCAAACCAAGTTAGTAGGCTTCATAATTTTAGGCAAATCTCTTATTGCAAGTGTAGTACTCACTTTCACAATGTTATCAAAGTTTATGTGACAAAAACTTCTATGCCATAACCAAATGTCATCAATCTTAGTAATCAAATATGTCATCTCAGTAGGATTCAACTGAAATACATTACCTCTGGTTCTATATCTAGTTCCAATCAGATTTCCATCTTTATCCTGTATCACACAAGTTTTCTCAGTAAACCAAACTTGATATCCATTATCAACTAACTATCCAACACTTTAAAGATTATGTTTCAAACCATCCACAAAATAAACATCATCAGTATTAGTCTTTCCATCAAGAGTAATAGATCCTATACCTTTAATCAAACAAGGTGCATTGTTTCCAACTCTCACAACTCCTCCATCATAATTGTTAAACTTTATGAACTTTTTCATATCTCTAGTCATATGATCTGAATAACCACTATCTATAATCCAATCAAATTTCTTTTCAACTTGGGAAACTAGGGCTTTTTCTTCCTTAACATCAGTTTCAGTATTCTCTTCTTTAATTGCTACAAATCCTATTCCATCATTATTTTTAGTATCACTTTCACTCAAATTTCTTTCTATACTAGCTTCAAGATCTTCATCATTAGCATAATAACATTCCTTAGATCTTCTAGGCTTGAAATTGTTTCTGTATTTTTTTAACTCTCTTAGGACATTTAGATGCAAAATGACCATATTCTTGACAATTTCAACATTTAAAAGTTTTCTTACCGTCTGGTTCTCTTTTCACAAGCAAGGCAATACCTTCTTCTATCTTCTTGTCTTCTTCATTTCTGGATCTACTACTAGCATAATCTCCACTCACACTAGTACTTCTTGACAGAGTAGGACGAATGCTGAGAGCATTGAATGTTGTCTCCATTCTAGGTAAGTCTCTTGATAATCTCAGGTTCATTTATGCTGCTTCCAATCTTCCAAGAAGAGTCTCTCTTGAAAAGTTCTCTATATAAGGTATAACTTGTTCAATCATCTATGTTGTCTATTTAAATATAGGAGTCAATGTCCTCAGTATCTTTCATATCACTTCATTCTCTATCTTTGTTCCTCCACAAGATTTTATTTCTACAACAATTTCTGACATTCTACCAATATAGCTTCTAACAGATTCATCTTTCATCATTCTTATATCTTCAAATGCACAAATCCAATTATGTAATCTAGCTCTTTTTGCATGTTCATCACCTTCAAAAGTAGAGTGTAAAGCTTTCCAAATTTCATGAGCTTTAGTTAAACACTTTACCTGACTGTACTCATTCTTCAGAAGTGCTGTCAAAAGTGCTTCTCTTGCAAGTATGTTACACATGAATAGATCTCTCTCATCACTAGAACATGTCTCAAGATTATCTTCTTCAATGATAGTCTTATTGTTCTTTGTAATCAACCAATAACTTGGTCCTAAACATAGTAGATGTGTCTTCGTCTTCTCTTTCCAACTGTCAAAATTTACTCCATCAAACTTAGGACTTTCTTTCCTGAAATTCACCATGGATCTCCTTAAGCTATTAAACTTTTCTTTTAAGGACCTGCTGCTCTGATACCAATTGTTAGAAAGTAAAGTCCGCCAAGATAACTAAGAGGGGGGGGGGGGTGAATCAGTTATATGATAATTATAACTTTTATCAAGCTCAACAACATTTAACCATGTAAGCAATATAATTACCAACCATAGAAAGATATTCATACATAATAACACAATGACACAAGATATGTTGACTAGGGAACCTCTTGATCAAAGAGTAAACCCTGGTGGGAATGATGCCCACAAAAGATGCACTAATATGAATATTCCTTGTGAAAGGATGGACTCTGTTAGGAGTCTTATGAAATACATTCAGTACATATGAATCCTTGTTAGGAGATTTTGAATACCTGTTAAAAGATTCTAACCCTGTTAAGAGTTATGGAAGACAGAAGGACCCATTGCCCAAACAACTTCAATGACAAGATCATTGAACACACTGTCCAACTGACCTTAAGATTATTCAATAGAATAATATGAAATAAGTTACCTCCTCACTATACCAAACCGCACTCACTGCTACACCAGATCTCAATTCTAGTTCTCTGTACTTCACATGTCTTCCTTCACAATTTCGCTTTCACAACTTCATTAGCTCTTTTCTTCACTTCATGCTTACATTCACATTCAACCATAAAACTTACAACTTCATTTATTATACATTCATTACATTACATCAAGGAAAAACATTCCTTCCTTTATACCACACTCAAATAATTACAAATGAGTCGGCATACAATTACAAAATAAAAGTTTCCACACGCTACATCAAAATTACACAAAACTATCGGCTTCCAAATACAATAAATCTTCACTCGTGTAACCTCAAAGTTTGCACTATGAACCAAGTCACTATCAATGTGCCTCAAGATTCCCTTTAACTGTGCAAAACTAGATTCCATCCCGATTAGGAGATATCATCTGATTTCCACAAACCGCTACTTAGGAACACTGCCTGAATACTGCTTCCACCAAAATGCTCATAACTTCCATGAATAAATGAATTATCGTATGTGCTCTTAACCATAGACATATAACATATCAAAGAGTATAACCTCAACATCGCATAGCTCTAACTGCAATATCCCACGTGCGCAAAACAAAATATTGTCTGCTTCTTTGTGAGTCTCCAGAAGATCACTGTGTTGACATCAATGACAATCATAGTCATGAATGCAACAACAACCGCTACAGAATGACTCCAAGCATTCATTCCTGACAATGTTCAATTTTTTTAGTAGATTATTGATGTGAATTATTGTTCATAAGAAGATATGATTTAGTAATTTATCTTTATTATTAGTTATTTATTTGTACAAGTGTATCTTGTTAGGAACAAGTTAGTATGTGATTAAATCATGTGATATTAATATCAATAATAATAAAGAATTTATGGTATTAATAATGTTTTAATAATAGTGATAAATTCTAACTTATGTTAGTAGTTACCTAATATATATATCTCTATTGTAATTTCTAAAGAATATGGATTAGTGTATAAATCAATAATATGTTTTATAATAATAATATTCATAATATTAAATATTTGTAATATTTATAATAATGTGTCTTACTTATGGTATATGTACCATAAGCATATGGGTGCACACATATGCCTATGAATACATATATAAATATATATTATTATTATATAATAAATTAATTGTGTGAAGGAAAATTATTTTTAGATAATAATAAATCTATGTTATTCTCATAAATGGTAAATAGGATTAGTAAATTCTATTACCTTAGTTAAGTAAATTAGTAAATTATTCTTAAGATTAAATTATCTATTGTCATCCTTGAATTAAGGAGACATAAATTAGAGTATTGTTAAATACTATTATTTTCCCTTCATGAGAATAGTTGTGTCAAATAATAATAATTATAGCCCAAATTATTAACTAATAGATAGTTGGGATAGTTGCATTGGTTGAAATACATGTGCAACTAATCCCTCCAATCTATATATAGGAGAAATTTCTTGTGTGAGGGAGTGTTGGCAGAAAGGTTGATCTCTGAGAATAATAGATATTGCAGTTATAAAATATAGTTTTGTCGAGAGTTCTAGGGGAAGGTTGGAGATTGCATCCAAAAGGATTTGAAGGAGCGTTGGAAGAGATTGACAGGATTGGATTCTCCTTCATCAACCGATTCCCGTAGAACTCTGGGTTGGAACCCATCCTGAGAGATAATTCTCTTCTCTATTATGAATGTTTGTTTTTAGATCTGTTTGAATGCTTCTCTATATGTTTTGTTTGTCTCCATATGTTGCAGAATGTTTATACAAATGTCATTTGATTTAATGTTTATGATATATGATTGTATTCTATCAGCCATTTTTTACAATATGTTGTTAATGTTTATGATATATTATTATATATTTTATTCTGTCAGCCGTTTTTGCCATTAATGTTTATGATAGATTATTGTATACTGTATTTTGTCAGCCATTTATAGTTTATACAATTTCTATCATTTTCTAGTTATATGTCATTATTGATTCAATCCCGATTTGTGATTGTTTCGTTCCCATGTTTGGATTAGGTTTGGTTTTATTCCCAAGTTGTATTTAATGTCGAGTGAGTATTTTTAGGGTTTGCTTATACAAGTTTCATTCCCATGTTTGGATTAGGGTTGGTATTATTTTGATACTTTAATTTCTTATAGTTTAAGTTATACTTGTATAAATAAAATAGGTAGCTTTCAGAATGTTTGAGATAGGTTTCAACTTCATAGGAGATAAGATGCAACTTCTAGATTTTAGAATTTTCAAAAAATTAGACTTAGTTAAATTTCAGGCACGGGAGATTTTACGGAGCATTGAGTTTTGGCATATGGAAATTTTGTGTAAAATTTAGATATGTTCATTTATTGTTTGGTGGAGGTTATATGGTGCATTTAGATGCTTTGATAGGATTTGGGATTGTCTAGGAGGATCAAGACCATGCTAGGCTTCCCTAAACTATTATATTCCTTTTTGTTATTTGATGTAAGTTCTCAAAAGTGTTTATGATGTGTTTTATTTCATGTATGATGTGTCTGTGATGTGTGGGTTAAGGGTAGAAAACCTAAGAACACTAAGTGAGTGTCTTTTAGTGCGGGGTCGGGGCCCTAAGTGGCTAGTACCAAGATAAGCGACTGAAGAGTTATTTAATAAGTGATAATTTAATTAAAACTTATGGGAATGGGTTCAAAAACTAAAAATATTAATATATGCCTTGTCCATGCCATTAGTGCTAGTAAAGGCTATGGATGGGAGTGGGAGGAGCCTGTGTGTAGGTACGATTGAATGGCTCTTGTCTATACAAAAGGCATTTGGTTCCACATGTGCCTACTTGGGGGCCGAGGCCCAGAGTGGCTAGTACCAGGACAACCCAAGGGGTGAGGGCTATGCGATGACACTCACTTAGAGTTTTTCTTAGAGTTTCTACCAAGCCTTAGAACCTTTGGGAAAATATTTATACTTTGATCTTCTTTTCATTTTCTATTTGGGAAAGGTTACCGAACCCTAGTTATGGCCTAGTTATCCCTTCTTTGTGGACCTTGGTGTTTATATCCTAGCATAGGGGAGTGGGCCTTTTGGTATCCATGTGGTTGGGTGGTAAATATTTTTATCAAGGTATCTTTTGTAGATACAGTGCTTAAGGATTCATGCTTGCTTATGTTCCAATTTTGAAGAAGAAGACTTTGTACTTATCTTTCCTGATATTCAGTTAAATGTAAAATTATTGTTACCTCCCAAGAGGAGATGAATGTAATGTAATCATTGATATATTTCAAAATGATGTATTTGGAATAGGTAGATTTAGGAAAAAGGGAAAAGGATGATGTGAAGTTTTTGTAAATAATGTATGTTGGAAAAGAAAAGTGATTTTATAAGATTTCAAGTAAAATAGATTATTTTCTCATTATTTGTTGATTAGGAAAAAAATTAAGGAATCAAATGTGATGATGTCCTATGTGTAATGGTTCAAATTCATAGATGAATTCTATTATGTGATATTAATATTTTAAATGCTATATTGCTCATAAAGGATACTTAGGAATGTAGATGGATTCAAATATCAAATTGATGAAAAAGCACTTTGTATTTCCTTAAAAAGAATCTTCAAGTGATATGATGTAGTTTGCTTTAAGAAGTAAATCTTGTTGTTAGTATATTTAATGGACTCAAATGAATTGTTCATAAAATAGTAGGGAACCTTGGGAGGAATCTAAATTAAACTATGTTTTGTTTATGTAACTCTTTTTAAAAATTCAAATTTTTTTCACAAATCATTACTTAGGTTTTCTTTTCTAAAGAGAATCTTTGTTCTCTTCCTCGGTTCCCTTGTGGGGCATGATAGGAAACATTGGAGGTGATACAGGTTGGTATGGGCAGCAAACATATAAACATAGATTGACTAAGAAAATGATGAACAATCCTAGAAATGCAAACTTTTAGGATTTGAACTATGTCCAAATAGGTACAGTCAAGTGTCCTATTGAAGGGAAGCCAGTAAACAACCATCATAGTCTTCCAGAGTCAACAATATCAATGATAAAGGGAAAATAAGAGGACAATGTTTGCATGAACAAAGGCCCTAAATCATCAGATTTAAATGGTAGTCATGATGTTAAAGGAAAACTAAGAGAAATTAATATGACAATCCAAGTGCATATGATATAGAGCTTTTATCTATAGACAAATCAAGTCTAACCCAAGAGATTAGAGGGTGAAATTTTTTTATTAATGATAGAGATATAAAAATAAAGCAGTCCTTTTGGAATGATGATTGTGAGGATGAATAATAGTGGGTGTAAGTCATGAAAATATGACAGTGGTGATACAGATTACTAGAAAGGTTCAATTTTGAATCATAGTAAGGAAAGAATGATAGACACACAGACAATGAAAGGAAGAGTTCTTAGACATAGTTGAGTCAAAGACTATAAAACAGTTGATATAATGATCTCAATTGAAAAGACAAAGAATAAAGGATGAATTCATGTACTTTTTGAATAAAAATGACAAAGCAATGTAAAGGGACCTACAGGATAGTCATACAACACATGAAAACTACTGCATACAAGGTGAAAGGAACATGAATGTGACATTCCTCTCAAGGGTGTATCATGAAAGACATAGCCTTTTATACTTCTTAATGTGATAGTTTCAAAAAGGACAGTTCTATTTAGTCACAAGACCGAGTGTTTCATGACAGTCTTCTATAGATAGTGTGATGTCCCCATCTTTAACCTAGTAACATAATAGCAACAAAACACATGTGGTCAAGGGGTGGCAAACCTTGAGCACCTCAAGATAGTTAGGAGATAGTAGCAAATTGTACATATCAAGTAAGAGTTTAAGTATACAGTTTGCATATTCTTTCCAAAAATAGTCAATAAGCATCAAATGTATCAAGGAAAATCATGAATTCTTTCAATTAGATAATTTTCCTATTTAGCATCAAGGAGCACATCAAAGAAATGCAATATGAGAATGTGTTATGATCGAGGATGACAGATATCAAGTATCTCCATCAATCACTACCAAGATCACATGTTATCAAGAATGACAATCTTGTGGACAACCACCTTATCAACATGTAAATCATGATTCTACTTTCCAATCAAGTAAACCCATTTTGGTAAGACCGAGTGTTTCAAGAAGTTGTCAAAGTTACTATTTTGTGGCTAATTAGAAGTTTTAACTAAAGCCAACCAATTCAAGAGTAGTTATGATGAAGGGTGCTCCCCTTAATACCACAAACACATAACAAAAATAGAGAAACAACAACAATATGCAAGAACAGAAAATTGGCTTCTTATTATCTCCACAAATGTGGAATTACAAACTTTCAGAATTACAATATGCAAAGCCACATGGGCATTCCCTTACAATATTCTGTAGGACAAAGCCTTGAATTATTACCCAGATCTACTACCCAGAACTGCCTAAGACAACACTATGGGCCTTCTTTATATAGGCAATTTCCATCGCTCGAGAAGGTTCCAGAAATTTAGCCCAAAGGGCCGACCAAACTTAGAATTATTTTATTTTACAATTTGTTACATCAAATTCAGCTCAAACTAACTTTTGAAACCCGAACAAAAATTTTGAAGGAAAATTATTTTCTGCCATTTCAGGTGACTCAACTTCCGAAGACCATAAGTCATCGCCAGTTGCTCCGATTGACTATTACAACCCCAATTCGGAAAGGCCACGAAGTGTTCTATAGGCTTGACTCGTGCAAGTGCTCATCACCCAAATTCTCGACCTCATCCGGGGCCTCTAAAGCCTTCAAAACTGAGCTCAAAGTTTCTGTACCCTGCTGCCAATACCGAAAATCTTCAATATCTTCAAAGCTAGACTTGATCTGTCAATGAAACTTTACTAGCAGGCTGATACAATTGAGATGAACCTCCATATGTGAAATCAGAACATTCCAAGATTTATGACCAACTTACTAAAAATAGAAAGTTTCCATAAATAGCAGCTCTACACAAGATATCCCTTATTGAATACAAAAATAGAAATATTTTTTTTGGGTGATGCAAGATTGCTCTTACACCCAGGATGCTCCTGCATCAAGTTATTTAATGGAGGAAGTTTTTATATATGTCTAAGAACCTTCCCAAAATAACAAGTTCCATTGTACGACTCTATTTTGAAGAATCAATAAAAGTTCTCTGGTTTTCTCTTATAATTTTTTTGTTATTTGCAGTGTGTATGATCTTTATGGATTGGAGGGAGTTGGTGAATGACTTGTGTTGGAAGCTTATCCAATTAACTTGCAAATGCAATAGGTCTGAGTTCATTTGGTGATTCCTAGCCCAACTTATGATCGAATCTCCACAACCAGTCCAAAAAACCTTGTTCCAATAGGGTTTTGTGGAAATGGAGGTCTAGCTTGCAACTCTACTCGCTAAATTGCATGAAACCAAATGAAAATGAAAGGTATTCAAACTCTCTCAAAGATTCCAGAAGGAGGAATTAGGGGATGAAGTTTTCTATTTTTTCAAATGAGCCCTAGACCAAATATCTGAAGAAAGAGACCAAGTGAATGGTGGATTTGGAGTAATTTGGTATCCTTCTAAGTGTTCATAAAATTAGTTTGGATCTATGTACCCATTTCTTAGGACTTCCTTTGAAAACCAAACCTAATTAGGCCTAATTAGGATTGTGTACTTAGGAAGAAGTTTGCAGTGCTGGAGTAGGTTTGTAACCTATCTTTTGGTGGATAGTTAGACATATCTAAATGATACAAATCCTTCATTTTTTCTTGGTCTATCCTTTGTAAATTTTTGAAGTTCCAAAGAAGTTTGATAGGATCCTTAAAGTGCTCTATTTGGAGGAGTTTACCCTTAGAGCCTAGAATCGATCTTTTGTGAGTCAAATCTTAAGGATTCCTAAGAAGTATCTATAAGTTGATCAATATGATACCAAAATGCTTTTGATACCAATATGCCTAGATAGAGATTACTAGAAAGGTTCAATTTTGAATCATAGTAAGGAAAGAATGATAGAAACGCAAACAATGAAAGGAAGAGTTCTTAGACATAGTTGAGTCAAAGATGATAAAATGGTTGATATGATGATCTCAATTGAAAAGACAAAGAATAAAGGATGAAGTCATGTACTTTTCAAAGAAAAATGACAAAGAAATGTAAAGGGACCTATAGGATAGTCATACAACACATGAAAACTACTATAGACAAGTTGAAAGGAACATGAATGTGACATTCCTCTCAAGGGTGTATCATGAAAGACATAACCTTTTATACAAATTTCAGATTTGTATCATGAACAAATTTCATGAAAAAATTTCAGATTTGTTGACCAAGGAATATCAAAGGTATGCATATTTGTACCCGACTCACATGAAGTTTGACAATGGGTGTATTCTTTTTTGTCCCATTTATGACACATGAATGTTTGATTCTCCTCGTGCACCTAAGATGACTGGTTTGCAAAGCTATAATGCATATGAAAATAGGAATTTATGTGAACATAATGGGGCATTATATGATAAGTATAAATATACACATACTGATGTAAGTTCAGATTCTTATGAGGTATGGACATCATATGATAAAATGCTCAATATGATAAGGCTCCAAGTCAAATGGCCTCATATGTTGATCACTCCCACCCCTATGATCACTTTGGTTGGTGGGAGATGTCCTAGTTGTATCCTATGTATACTATGTTGTTTTGACAGTCCCGGTGGAGAACACAGTGAAGGGTGCACTTAACAAGCACTAGTTGTTGG
Organism: Chamaecyparis obtusa; assembly: GCA_027943335.1. Taxonomy (NCBI): domain Eukaryota; kingdom Viridiplantae; phylum Streptophyta; class Pinopsida; order Cupressales; family Cupressaceae; genus Chamaecyparis; species Chamaecyparis obtusa. The sequence goes on along the minus strand of BSBK01001155.1, from coordinate 2,241,014 downwards.
TTGGGGATTCCCGATGAAGGTTGGAAATTCCCGAGTGGGTATGATTAAATAAAGTTGAAAATTTGTTGTTTGGCATTATTTTTCAAGACTATTTGGTGTTATGGAGTCCTGGAAGTAAGTTGTTATGGGTGGGTTATGGAGTCCTGGAAGTAAGGGGTTATGGAGTCCACCTTTGAATATCAAGTATTCTTTGTGGACTATGATTTTCTTTTAATCATAACAAATGTACAATAAATTTCAACAATTTTAAGGGATAGAAAGGTCATCAATGTGCAACATAATGGTGTAGCATGAGTGTACTTCCAACAGAGTCATTTAATCATGTAAAAAATAATCTTTATTCGTGGAAATGTGCACTATATTTTATGTAGTCATATAAATGGATAAATATTGTGACTTTAATTGAAAATGATAGTAATAAACTTGAAGTCAAGAGTGAAGATCTTTAATGGAATAGTCACAAAATAATTAAATTAGTCATAAAAAGTAATAGCTGGATTTGAAAGAGAGTCATTTGAAAGACTCATAAACATTGAATGATCTAAAAAGATCACCGTATGAGTCTCAGTTGAAGGAGAGCCAAGCTGATAGAATTGCACAAATTGTTAGTGGTTAATATTAAATAGAAATCCTACTTGCCATGATCAAGTTGTGTGCATGTTATTAACCATGAGATACTTTACGGCCTGCCCACTAAAAGTTTCTATTGAGCCTATGTAATCCCAGATACTCAAATTATCAGCACAAATAGTTATAAAGTTCTTGGACTTAGTTTACATTTTTTGATGAGAAGTTAGGAATGAATTGTGTTTCCAAGAGTTGTGGCCATCATGTGCATGTTTTTTTAAGAAAGAAGTATTCTATTTACCTAACTTGATATCTCTCACTGTTATATGTCTTGTTCTACACATTGTTAATCTTATTTAACTAAATTAGTTCAATAGAACCACCTCTATGAAAATTTTATGTCTTTGATATGAGAACAAACTATTCTTCTGATAATTGCCTGATCAATATTAGTTTCAAATCATTTGGAAATGGGTACTGTTAGTAGGACATTTAGTACATGATACATCCATAAAGATGAGAGCTTTGAGCTTGAAATGAGTCTGAGGATCTATTATATGAAAAGTGACATATTTGTTGTTGCTTACCATTTGTTTGTAAAGAACTTATGCCATGTGCCTTTCAATACTAGTGGTAGGCACTTCTATTCAGATGGAAACTCCTCTGAGTAGGTTACTTGGAGTGCAAATGTGAAAGAAGGGTTCACTTTTTTTAAAAAAATGGCTACCAAATGTAAACATAAAGCAGTGATGTTGATAAAGATCTTATTGTATAAGTTCTATATTTAAGATTGATTTACATCATTGCCATGCTATTTTTAATATTTGTAATTGAACTGAAGCATTACTAAAGCATTTCCATGATAAAGTCTTATCTATATGGCATCCTCTATGATTGCTAATTATTTTTTTGTGCACATCATTTTGTTTGATTGCATTTATTTTTGTAGGCCCTATTGGCGGTGTTATTTTCCAAAGGCCCTATTGACGGTGTAATTTTTCTTGCTCATTACATATAATATATTATAAAACATGCATATGTAAATCTTTATGGAATATGTTGATAATGTTGAGAGATTTTGATTAAGATGGACATCCAACTGAGACTTTCAACCAACTAAGACTTTCAAATCTATCAACAACCATGGTTCTCTTATTGCATCATTCAACACATTTTCCCCAGTTCATGGGCCACTTCTAATGGTGTTCACATCACTTTTAATGGTGGTATGAACACCATTAGAAGTGTAGAGATTAGGGTTTCAAACCTGTGACAAATGAAAACAATTTGAAATATGAATAAAAAACCAAATATATAATATATATTAATCATGTATTAAACTAGTGAAGATCAGATGAAACGCGTATAGCAGCAACACAAAGGTGAAATGGGGTCAAATTACTGATGAAGAGTGGTGCTTATAGGTGGAGTCAAGGCTACATGTGTAGGAGGTGTCAACAGATACCCTCCTTTGACCCTCATTCACCTCTGCTTTGCTGCACATGGAATATAACAAAATGTCCTAAAATGATCCCTCTATTTTTTAAAAAGTTATAATGGTGTTCATGCCACTTATAATGGTGGCATGAACACCACTAGAAGTGTAGAGATTAGGGTTTCAAACCTAAGAATAAAAAACCAAATATACAATTTATATTAATCATGTATTAAACCAGTGAAGATCAAATGAAATGTGTGTAGCAGTAGCACAAAGGTGAAATGGGGTCAACTTACTGTGTGTAGCAGTAGCACAAAGGTGAAATGGGGTCAACTTACTGATGAAGAGTGGTACTTACAGGTGGAGTCAAGGCTAGATGCATAGGTGGTGTCGAAAGATTCCCTCCTTTGACCCTCCTTCACCTCTACTTTCCCATGTGTGGAATATAACAAAATGAAATAAAATGATCCCTATGTTTTTAAAAAAAAAGTTATATTGATGTGTTGGTCAGAATTATGACCTGTCATGGTTGACATAATTACGACCAACATGGGAATGGATTAAAAAAAATCAAAATTTTCCTTCTATAAACCAACCAAGGAAAACCATTTTAATGCTTGGTTAGAAATGTGGGTCAAATGCACTAGTGTCACTACTCAAGTGGTGAAGGCTACAACCTTCTGATCTCAGATACATATTATATTTGTTGGATGAACCGGTGTTGTGACACTGCTTGTCTGATCAGTTCCTTTGATGCACTGATGCTTTGACCTCTTGCAAAGCTCTAATACATTCAAACTACTCTTCGCATACTTCTTCTTTGCTTATCTTCACTCTATATCCACTTCCATGCCTTATTATAAAGGTGCATCTAATATTTATATGTGCTTACCAAAATAATTAACTAGGTCATCCTATAACTGATTACATACAATGCTTCCAAGTGAATTGGCTCAAGCATGTTTACAAACAAAGATGTTTATATGTCTATAACCTAATTAAAATAGGTACATAGCCTTTACAAAATAATATTATAACCGCTAATCAAAATAGTAACAGTTGACTACATAGTCTATTCTGTTCTGGCATTCACTGGCTATACCTCTTCAACTATCTGTATCTTTTTCATACTTGCACATCTAATCATGTGCTCTTAGAATTAGCATGAATACACACTTACCATCTTAACTTCAAGGGAACATACAATAACTTGGTCATACGCATGTGTGTTGATGCTCTGATCTACTGGTGCTCTGCTAATTGTCCAGTCTTCTATACTTAGTCATATTCTAACCTTATGATAATGTGCACTGACTCCAAAACAGTTGACTGCATAGTCTATTCTATTCTGGCATTCACTGGCTATACCTCTTCAACTATCTGTATCTTTTTCATACTTGCACATCTAATCATGTGCTCTTAGAATTAGCATGAATACACACTTACCATCTTAACTTCAAGGGAACATACAATAACTTGGTCATACGCATGTGCGTTGATGCTCTGATCTACTGGTGCTCTGCTAATTGTCTAGTCTTCTATACTTAGTCATAATCTGACCTTATGATAATGTGCACTGACTCCAAAACTCTATTTGACTTTGTTTCCATAATGAAAACACTATATCTAGTCATATACAATAGTATAGTCAACTTGCCAATAATCTCCCCCTTTGTCATTAATGACAACAACAGAATATGGCAAAGTTACTAGCTGTACCCTTATATAAAATTCTTTCTAACTTATTTCTCCCTTTATACTCTATACTATACTTCTTCTATACATCATATATGATACTCCATATTATATACAAAATACTCTCCCTTTGACATTAATGACAAAGGTGTTCAAAAGATGTATCTACAAGTACTTACAATTTTAGGACATCCGAATATGCTATCTGCAAATTTTGGATCTCTTGTTTCCAAAATGCTATCAGTGCATTGACAATCTATAGATGGGTGCATAAGGCATATTGTAGCTTCTCCATCTTCTCTAAGTTTATACTTGAACCTTGATCATATGTCACCATACTGGCATCGATCTCCTTGATGTTTTGATTGAGTATATATGGAGAGGGCGCAAGAGCATTCCTAAGCTATGTTTGCCTTGCCCTTATCTTAGACATCTCCTTCTTAGACTTTTCTATTTTTTCTATCTGTCCTTGGTACACATTATTGCACATGTTCACATCAGTGGAGGGATCTAACACTGATTTCCTTATAGTATCTATCATTGCTTTTGCCTCTTGGATTTTCTTGTAGTGATCACTAGTCAGCTTATCCTGGTTCATACAATCGGAAATGATTTTCCTTCCCTTAGATGCAAACTCCTTTAGGGATGCTTGACCAATCTTCAATGAACTAAGGTCAAGTGTAAAGTTTCCAGTTAGTTCACTCAATCATTTCTTCAAGTATTTCTCTTCTGCATCTTGGGATACAGATTCTTCCAAGCTAGAGAAGTTTGCTTTGAATTTTGTCAAAATTGTACTGACATCATCAACTGAATGGACCTTAGACACTTTCTTGTCTAAGGGTAGCAAGTTGTTCAAAATTTTGAATGATTCAACAAATAGAGGGTTCCTCATTACTTGCTTCTCTTTTTCTTTCTCCATGGCTAAGACACTGATCTTAATCAGGTCTTCTTCTCCCTAAGAGTCTAAGTTTGAGGTGTCTGGGATCAAACTTGTCAACAATGAAGTTGAGGGTAAGGGTGTGATAGGAGTGCTATCTATCACTTCTTGTTTTATCTTTATAGGTATTTCAACAGATTGCTCAACTGTTGGTTCATTTCCTTTTACCTCTTCTTCTCCTTTCTCATCTTCTACCTTTTCTTCCTCTTTTTCTGACTCTTTCTCTTCTTCTTTACCTGTTAGATCTTCTATTAATACTTCTTGTAGCTTGGGTGAATTGTCACCACATAGGATTTCAACTTCTTGTGTGCTCACAAAAGCTTCTTCAAATTTATCCAGGTCTTTATCTGTTGCTGCCATGGCTATCTCTACATTATCAATGAAGATTGTATCATCCTTTTGTGTCTCAGTCATGGGTGCAGACTTTACTGCCTCTGTAGGTGCTAGATCCTGAGGACTTGTTACTAGTACATTTATGGTCTTTTCCACCTTTTCTTCCTTAGAGGGAACTTGTGTTGTGGGTGCAGTAGGTGGATACATGTGCCTGTTCAAGAAAACTTTCTCAAAAGTTTTCTTTGTCTCTTTTGCTTTCAACTCAAAGTTCTTGTCCATTATGTCTAGTGTTCTTAGCTTTGTTCTTAGATGCGGCTTCACTAGATCTAGAAATAGCATTTTCTCTTTTAATGAACATAACAAGAGGCTTTCATCTAGAATCTTTTCACCCTTATTCTAAGATCTTCTTCAATAGCCCGTTTCTTCAAGGATTCCAAGATATTCCGAACATTATCTGGAATGACTTTCTTAAGTTCCAAGACTATCTTATTGAACTTAATCATATGTTTTATGATCATGCCATGAATCTCTAATTTGTCAATTTTACTATACTTCTCATAAAATTTCCCTATCTGATCTAATCTACCTTCATCAACAATCCTTATTCTTAAAACTTGAAGACTGAGTCTGAAACCTACCTCTGGAGGTGCTTGAGCATTTTTCTTGCTTCTGGTTGCCCACGAGGATTGGTGACTTGTGCTAGTTTCCTTCTTCCTCTTCGATATTGACTTATACTCAGGAGGTGATGTTAGATCAATTGTTTCATTGGGTGTAGAAGGGATAGTATTTGTTTTATCCTTTGGATCTTTAGTTTTCTCTATCTTGACTTTCTTTAGTTTGGGATCATCTTTCTTAGCTTCCACTGAGGATGTGATCTCAATCTACAATGTTGTCTTCTTTTCTCATGCTTTATCAAGATCTTCCTGTGTTACACCATGAATTATGAGTATCTTAGATGTAATCTTAGAGGCTTTCCTCTTAATTGTTGCACTGTTTAGAACTGCATCAACTTCCCTTGTCTTTTCTTCATAAGTACCCCACCCAGGTTCATTAGGGTCCTTAGGTGCTGAAAGTAGTACTTGTGCATATGCTTCAAAGATTGGTTCCTCAACCTCATATCCAAGTGGATGGATCCACTTTGTTCTAGGTTCAACTACTTCCATACATGTTATATCATTCTCTACCATAAAGCAAATGCTATCTTTGTATTTCTCAACAATACTCTCTAGTATTATGTACCTCCTCTACATTCTGATCCTGAATGTCTTTAATTCCAACTCCATGTAGTCCTTCAATGTACTTTCAGTAGATGCCTTAAGAGATATTTATGGCATTGTAGGTAAACTCTTGTCTAAATACAAATCTGAGATCTTCCCAAGTATGTGAAAGTACATGTAGATAATCAAAGACCCAAACCTGAAGATTGTGGTCTTATCATGATTGATGGCTATAATATTATCTATCAATTGTGCATGCAAGATCTCACACAGATTGAACTCACCATTTTCTTTGAAAAGTCTTATTGCTACAAGAATAGTGGCCGCAAACACACTATTCACCCTATTGGTGTGCTAAAACCTATAACCTGATATCATAGACATCAATTTGATGTCTTTTTCTTCTATAGGCTCAATTTTCATTTTGCGCCTATCACTTCTTGACTTACATGCCTGTTCTACTAGTTTTCTCACATGCTTGCCTGCTGGAAGAATGATGCCTATCCTTGAAAGGCCTGTCATTTCATGAATAAGGTCTCCTTTGATTCTCACTGGCACTTCACCTCTCTAGAATAGGTCATCATGAATCCTAATGAGAAATATCTTGATCTATTCAGACCCATAAAACTCATATGCTATAGCATATTCAAATATGGGATGATCCTCCAGTTGTGCAAATTCATCTAGGAAGGTTTTCTCTGGCTTTATCATAGGTTCAATGTGTGCTCTAATCCTATCAAGTCCAAATAGTTCTTTCTTGTAGTAAATGTATGCGTGGATGTCTTCAACATGCATGATGCCCATAGGGGTTCTTGAGAATGCACCTTCTAGGTCATCTAGGGTAGAATTAAAAGGGTGCCACTTGAAAACATATCTTTTCTTTTCTTTTCTACAATATCAAACACAACAAGTGTAGCCATAACTTACTTGTTTTATTGCTTAAATCAATTTTCAGGAACTTCTGAATTGTCACGATGAATTAGGGCTTTGCAATTGATCAATCACACTATTTTGCTGGTGAATCAAACTTCAATACTTCACAATCAATTGCTAGGGCTTTTGTGATCTCCAATCACTCTAACTCGAATGCAATGAGTGATCTTCAAGTCTCTGTGTACTTTAAAGTGAAAATTCCTCTATTAATGCTTGTCATGTAAATAAAAATTCAACTGAGATTTTCCAACTTCCAACCTATAATCGATCAAGCAATGCACTCTTTCACATAGCTTCAAATTGTCTCCAAGATGTTAAATCCAAAGGTGCATACTCTGAGGGTGAGTATATTGGCCACGCAGGAGTCTAGAGCTAAATAAGCTCCCCCTATGACCCTGAGGGTCATTTATCCAGATGTAGAGGGTGCGTCCACTATGGATGCATCCAATACATACTCATCAACCTTATCCTTCTTTGCCTCAGACAAAATCAAGCTTGTATCTTCTGAAGCTTTCACAAACTTGACTTATCCTTCAGTATCCAATATTGATTCTTCTAGCTTTTTAGGGCTTTCCTGACTTTGTGTTCTTGACCTACAAAACTTTGAGATGTGTCCAGCCTTGTTACAAGACTCAAAAATAACTGGAGGCCTTAAATTCCTCGGTGCATTGATATGGGTTACCATTTTACACTTTCTAGCTGAGTGACCATTATAATTACATATCTGACATGTAATATTCTGGGAACTTGTATTTGGTTGATTCTAATTTCTTTGGTTATGTTGAGTCTTGTTCTTCTGACTTGTTCTATAATTCATAGCTCTATGACCAAATTTATTTCATGAATAAAAATAACCATTGAAAGGTCTTACCTCTTTACAATTCCTTGCTATATGTCCATGCTTGTTATATGCATAACAAGTTCGGTCTATTGGCTTGTGCTCATCCTTAGATGGTTTAGTATTGTCTTTAGTCTAATTTCTAGTCTCCTTATCATCCGTGGTATCTTTTGTTTCTTTCATCCTTTCTCACATCTCATAAATCTAATTTTGTGCTTCATTAAATCCAATGCCGTTGGTATCTTCTTTAAGCTTCCAAGCATATAACTGAGATTCTATCAGGTCCTTTCTTGTGTGTAATGTTTCAATGTGATTCTTTGCTTCAATTAATTTAGATTCTAACTTTTCTTGACTATTTCTTAGCTCCAAGATTTCCATGTTTGCTTGCCTCAATTCTTCATTTAGTTGAAGGTTCTCTTTGATTTGTTCTTCATAGACTTCTTGATTGTTAGTTAGCTTATCATCCAACTCTTCAATCTGATCTTTCAAAGATGTGTTCTCTTCATTTAGCTTTTTTACCATTATCCCTAAATCATTGTTTGAGAAATCTTTCAAGTCTTTTTTTATTCCTTTGATGATGGCTTGAGAATCACTGACTTTTTCCTTAAGTTCTTCAATTTATTTTATAGATCTGTCAAGGTCTTCAAGAGAAGCTTCAAGATTCTTTTTCAAATGTTTCATTTCTCCCTTATTCATGATCTCCTCAAGTGGTTAAACTTCTTTACTGATGACCAAATCTCTGATACAAATTGTTAGGAATGGGAAAACTGAGAGGGGGGGGGTGTGAATCAGTGTTCACTATATTTAATCTTTTACTTTACTCTTGAAACTTAACTTGATTTCTTAAGTAATGAAATAAATTTTAATGTAAAAAAGATAAAAACATAACACCAATATGGTTATGGGGAAACCCACATAGTTAAAAACCCCAGTGGGAATTGACATGCACTAAGAACTGCACTAGTGTCTTCTAATCCTTGCTAGAAGATCTACAACCCTGTTAGGAGTTGTTCTTTACAATACTTTTAGTACGTGACCTTGTCAAGGGTCAGACCCAGTTAGGAGTCTTTTACAATAACCCTGTTAGGGGTGGGGACACACTACCCTAGATTTCATTGCTCAAGTGGTGAAGGCTACAACCTTCTAATCTCAGATACACATTATATCTACTAGATGAACTGGTGCTATGACACTGCTTGTCTGATCAGTTCCTTTGATGCGCTGATGCTTTGACCTCTTGAAAAGCTCTAATACATTCTAATTTCTCTTTGCATACTTCTACTCTACTTATCTTCACTCTATATCCACTTTCATGCCTTATTAAAAAGGCACATCTAATATTTATATGTGCTTACCAAAACAATTAACCAGGTCGGCCTATAATCGATTACATACAATGCTTCCAAGTGAATTGGCTCAAGCATGTTTACAAACAAATATGTTTACTTGTCTATAACCTAATTACAATAGGTGCATAGCCTATACAAAATAATATCATAACTGCTAATCAAAATAGTAACAGTCGGCTACATACTCTATTCTGTTCTGGCGTTCATTGGCTGTACCTCTTCAAATGTTTGTATCTTTGTCATACTTGCACATCTAATCATGCACTCTTAGAATTAGCATGAATACAAACTTACCATCTTAACTTCAAGGGAATATACCATAACTCGGTCATACACACATGCACTGATGCTTTGATCTACTGGTGCTCTACTAACTATCCAGTCTTCTATATATAGTCATATTCTGACCTTATGATAATGTGCATTGACTCCAAAACTCTATATGACTTTGTTGCCATAATGACAACACTATATCTAGTCATATACAATAGTATAGTCAACTTTCCAACAATATCATCTTCGCTAATCAAAATAGTACCACAGTATACTATTATTCTAATTTTGTACTTAGTCATTTTCATGACTGGGTCTCCAATACCAATACTCTTTGCATGCGATCAATCCACCATAAGTTTTACCATAGATGACAACCCTTAAGTGATCCCTAGTGCTCCCAAATATTACTTTCCAACATTTTCAAAGACCTCAAAGACTCAGGGTATGGAAGGTTGGTTGACCATTCTTTCAAGCTGACCCTAGGGTAAACATATCTATGTGTTTAGCCAAGAAGCAGGGAAAAAGAGGAGACAATTAGACCTAAGGATTGAACCAACTTGGTAAATGTTTCATTTTGTTCATTTTTGGATGGTAGAGGAGTTATAGGGCCTTGGGAAGATTTGGGGGACCCATGTATTTTCACTTTCTTTGTTATCCATGCCTAGTTTGATCAATTAGGCATGTGAACCTAGTAGGTGCTGAGGGGTGCTAGAGTTGAACATGACCAAGATCCTTTGGAATCCTTTGAGGGTCAGACTAGGAATGATCTGAAATTATAATTTTTGGTTACTATTTTGTATTATTGGTTTAATGTTTTTAGTTTAAAGTAATTTAGATCAATTTGGTGTAAGATATCTCTATTTTGCTATAGACAGTCTAGTGAAATCCTGAATTTGAGGGTTTGGTTGAAATGGACCTCTAACTTGTATCTCCACCATAGGATTTTCATGGAACTATGGGAAATGCAAGTTAGGGGGTTATTTCCAAAGACCTCATAGACTCAAGGTATGGAGGGTTGGTTGACCATGCTTTCAAGTTGGCCCTAGGCTAAACATTTGTATGTGTTTAGCCAGGAAGTGAAGAGAAAGTGGAGATAGTCAGACTTAAGGATTGAAACAACTTGGTGAATAATAGATTTTGTTCATTTTTGGATGCTGGAGGAGTTATAGGGTCTTGGGAGGATTTGAGTGACCCCTCCATTTACACTTGCTTTGTTGTCCATGCCTAGTCTAGCCAATTAGGCATGTGAACCTAGTAGGTGTTGAGGGGTCCAAGAGTTGAACTTGACCAAGATTCAAGTTGGAATCCTTTGATGGTTCAAAAGGGTATCCAAAATTGTAGAGCTTTCACTAAAGTGTTTAGGGATTTTTTGAGTAAGGTACCAAAAACCAGTCAGTTAGAGCTAGTAGAGATTCTGATCAGTATTGAGGAGAGTAGGTTGCGAGTCTTGCAGGACTCATTTGGGAGTTGAGTCTCAATGTGTTGAGACCATAGAGATTGTCTCCACTCTTATTTTTAAGTTCCTAGTGGTATAGGGTGTTTTCCCTATTTTGGGCTCATTTAAGGATTTTTACTTATAGGAGAAATTGGACTAAATATAAACATAGGGGGTGGTTATAGGTGTCTAAAGGAGAGTTATACCCAGATTTGGATTAGTGGTTGTAGACTCAAAATCACCCATTAAACTTCTCAACCTTCAACTTATGTTGATCTGCTATTACTCTCACTCAATTGTGAGACTCCCACTCAATAGTGAGATCTTCATGTAGAGGATAACTGATGCAGGAGCATCCTGGGTGTAAGAGCAATCTTGCATCACCCAAAAATATTTCTATTTTTGTATTCAATAAGGGCTATTTCGTGCAGAGCTGCTATTTATGGAAAGTTACTATTTTTGGTAATTTTTGTATGTGCTCAGAATGATCTGATTTCTTTCTTGGAGATTCATGTTGGTCATATAAGTCTGCCAGTAAAGTTTCATTGCCAGATCAAGTGTATATTGAAAGATATTGAAGATTTTCGGTATTGGCAGCAGGGTACAGAAACTTTGAACTCAGTTTTGAAGGCTTTAGAGGCCCCAGATGAGGTCAAAAATTTGGGTGATAGGCGCCTGTGTTGGTCAAGCCTGTAGAGCGCTTCGTGGCATTTCCGAAATGGGGTTATAATAGCCGAGCGGGTCAACTGGTGATGGCTTATGGTCTTCGGAAGTTGGGCCACCTGAAATGGCGAAAAATAATTTTCTTCAAAATTTCTGTTCGGGTTTCAAAGGTTATCTTGAGCTGACTATGATGTAATAAAATGTAAAATAAAATAATTCTAAGTTTGGTCGGCCTTATTGGCTAAAATTCTGGAACTTTCCCAGGCGGTGGATAATTGCCTATATAAGGAAGGCTGTGTTATTGTTTTAGGCAGTTCAGAATAGTTCTAGGTAGTAGATCTGGGTAATAGTTTGAGGCTTTGTCCTACAGAATATTGTAAGGGAATGCCCATGTGGCTTTGCATATTGTAATTCTGAAAGTTTGTAATTCCACATTTGTGGAGATAATAAGAAGCCAATTTTCTGTTCTTGCATATTGTTGTTGTTTCTCTATTTCTGTTATGCGTTTGTGGTATTAAGGGGAGCACCCTTCATCAAGTGGTATCAGAGCAGGAGTTCTTGAGTGTGTAAACAGATCGCCGACTGTGAGACAGTTTGCACCAGGACCGTGGCTAGGGTTTCAGCGCGTATCGCGAAAATGCCTCCACGAAGGGAATGTGGCGGAAGAGCTGGTGTTGTAACACCTGAGGTTAGAGAGCTGCAGAGACAAGTGCGAGCATTGCAAGAAGAGATTCGCAGAGGAATAAATCTTAATGTTAGAGATGAAAGTGAGGATGAAGCCGAAGAAGAATATCAAGAAGGAGAAGTTGAAATTGTGAACCAGGAGGAAGAAAGACTTTTTCGGGCGATTTTCAAGATTGGGAAAAGACCTAAGATTGAGGTTCCTACATTTTCTGAAAATCTTAACCCAAAGGAATTGATTGACTGGATCAATGAATGTGAGGAATATTTTGAGTATGAAGATGTTGAGGATCCTGATAGGGTCAAATTTGCGAAGGCCAGACTGAAAGGTCATGCGAAGATCTGGTGGCAAGAAATTCAATTGGAGCGAAATAGAAGAGGGAAAGATAAAATCACGAGATGGGATCGGATGGTGGATAAATTGAAGCGACAGTTCATTCCTGTTGATTATGAGCTTGACCTACTAAAGAAAATGCAAAGTTTGAAGCAAGCAGGAAGATCTGTTCAGGAGTATACAGAGGAGTTCTATCGACTTCTCATCAGAACAGGCCATGCAGAAGCTGATAAGGAGAAAGTTGCCCGATACCTTAATGGGTTAAGGCCAAGCATTCAGGAGGAGCTGAATCTGGTTCGAATGAACAGTATTGAAGAGGCATACCAGTTTGCCCTAAAAGTAGAGGAAAAGCTGAACAAGAAGTTTGAGAGCAGACAAAACGAAAGAGGTCGCGGTGGACGATCTGGTGGACGGTCATATGGTGGCCGAAATGAAGATCCGAAAAAGAAGGATGAGGCCAGTAGCAGTCAGAATCAGCGTGGAAATAATTTCAATCGCTTCCAGGATCAGAATAATAGAGATCAGAGAGGAAGAGGAAGAGGACAAGGATCTGGAAGAGGAGGCTTCCGTGGAACATGTTTTCACTGTGGAGAAAAAGGTCATAGGGCATTTGGATGTCCTCAGCGCCAAGGCAAAACAGACAGGAGAAATGAAGGCCAGGCTAGAGTTGCACATGTAGATGAAGATGCCGGATCATCAAATTCTAAAGATGCTGAAAGAGGAGAAACGTTGATTAACAGAAGAGTCCTGTTGAGTGGTGAGAATGAACCTGAGCAAAGAAGGAGCCTATTTCGCACCAGGTGCAAGTGCGAAGGTAAATGTTGTGATGTGATTACTGATAGTGGAAGCACTGACAATTTGGTGTCAGAAGAGATGGTGACAAAGTTGAAGCTCAAGAGACAGAAACACCCACATCCATATCGGATTGCCTGGGTACAGGATGACCACAAGGTCATGGTCAATGAACAATGTCTAGTGAAGTTCAAGATTGGCGGATACCAAGATGAGGTATTGTGTGATATTATATCTATGGATGCATGTCATATGTTGTCGGGTAGACCATGGCAGTTTGACAGATGTGCTGTACATGATGGTCGTGCGAATACCTATTCCCTAACAAAGGATGGAGTGCGACATAAGCTAAAACCATTGAAGGAGACTGAAGAAAAGGTATGTGGTAATGCAAGGATAACTTTTGTTGATGGAAGAAATTTCCTAGATGGTATGAGGCATGAGCATGTATGTTTTGCTTTAATTCCAAAAGCTAGTAAAGAGGAAGTAGAAGATGTTCCTGTAGAAGTTGCAGATTTGTTGAATGAGTTTCAGGATATTGTATCCGATAACGTGCCTGATGGATTACCACCAGTCAGGAAGATCAGTCATCAGATGGACTTGATCCCAGGAGCGAGTTTGCCAAATAAGGCAGCACACAGAATGACACTTGCAGAAAGTGAGGAGTTGAACAGACAAGTACATGAACTGTTACAGAAAGGATTGATCCGTGAGAGTCTAAGTCCCTGTGCTGTACCAGCAGTATTAGCACCAAAGAAGAATGGAGAATGGAGAATGTGTACAGATTCTAGGGCAATAAACAAGATCACAATCAAGTACAGGTTTCCATTGCCACGAATGGATGATATTATGGACTGTTTGAGTGGAGCTGTGTATTTCTCAAAGATAGATCTGAAAAGTGGATATCATCAGATTTGGATCAGAGAAGGAGATGAATGGAAGACTGCCTTCAAGACAAAGGAAGGACTGTATGAGTGGTTAGTCATGCCTTTTGGGCTAACCAATGCACCGAGCACTTTCATGCGGCTCATGAACGAGGTTCTGAAAGAATTTCTGGGTAAGTTTGTCATTGTTTACCTAGATGATATTTTGATCTTTAGTAAGACATTGGATGAGCATATGATGCATATTCGTATGGTATTTGAGAAGTTGAGAGAAGAGAAATTGTTGATTAATTTGAAGAAGTGCAGTTTTGCGAAGAAAGAGTTAGTGTATTTGGGATTTGTAGTCTCAGCAGAAGGTCTAAAAATGGACCCAGAGAAGGTACAGGCTATCCTTGAATGGCCTACTCCAAGGAGTGCTACTGAGGTAAGATCTTTTCATGGTCTAGCTAGATTTTACAGAAAGTTTATCAAAAATTTTAGCAGTATTTGTGGACCCTTGACTGAAACAATGAGAGGGGATAGAAAAGAGTTTAAGTGGACTAAAGGAGCAGAAAAGAGTTTTCAATTATTGAAACAAAAAGTCACCGAACAACCTGTTTTAGCACTTCCAAATTTTAATAAGGTGTTTCAAGTAGATTGTGATGCTAGTGGTACTGCAATAGGAGCTGTTATGAGCCAAGAAGGTAAACCTGTTGCTTATTTCAGTGAGAAGTTAAATGATGCCAAGAGAAAATATTCTGTTTATGATCAGAAATTTTATGCTATAGTTTAGGCATTAAAGAAGTGGAGACATTATCTTCTTTCTAAGGAGTTTGTTTTGTATACTGATCATCAAGCTTTGCAATATTTGAATAGTCAAGGAAAGTTGAATCAAAGGAATTTGAAATGGGTTGAGTTTTTGCAGAGTTATACATTTGTTTTGAAACACAGGAGTGGAAAGTCTAATAGGGTTGCAGATGCTCTTAGCAGAAGGCAACTATTGCTGACAGAAATGCAGATTAAAGTGGTTGGGTTCAAAGAACTCAAGAATTTATATCCAGAGGATCCTGATTTTGGTGAAGCTTGGAAAGCTTGTACAGAACCTGTTACTCTAGACAGGATGAAATGGTTGGATTTCATCATCCAGGATGATATGCTATTCAGAGGGAGTTAGTTGTGCATTCCACGAAGTTCTATGAGGGAGAATCTCATCAAGGAGAAGCATAGCGGAGGATTGGCTGGACATTTTGGTCGTGATAAAACCCTTGGTTTGGTTAGTGAGAATTATTATTGGCCACAGTTGCAGCAAGATGTGAAGAAGTTTGTACAGAGTTGCAGAGTATGTCAGATGGCGAAAGGAGTGAAGCAGAATACAGGGTTGTATCAGCCATTACCTGTACCAGAGAAGCCTTGGGAGGATATCAGTATGGACTTTGTTCTTGGTTTACCGAGGACTCAGTGGGGACATGATTCAATTTTTGTGGTAGTTGACAGATTTTCAAAGATGGCACATTTTATTCCCTGCAAGAAGACTAATGATGCTGTTCATGTAGCAGAATTGTTTTTCAGAGAAGTAGTGAGACTTCATGGTTTGCCAAAGACCATAGTTTCAGATTGGGACACTAAGTTTGTTGGATATTTCTGGCGTACATTGTGGAAGAAGTTGAAAATAGATTTGAAATTTAGTTCATCACATCATCCACAGACTGATGGACAGACAGAGGTGGTGAATAGGAGTTTGGGAAATCTGCTGAGATGTTTGGTTGGAGATAAGCCAACAGGATGGGATTTGATTTTACCACAGGCAAAATTTGCATACAATAATTCTGTCAACAGGAGCACTGGTAAATCACCATTCCAGATTGTATATGGAAGTAGTCCAAGAAATGCATCTGAATTGAGGAAGATAGATAAAGGAGAAATAAGTAGTGCTGAAGCTGAGGATTTTGCAGAACACTTGAAGAACATCCACGAGGAGGTGAGGAAGCATATTACCAAGATGAACGCACAGTATAAGGCTAAGGTAGATGAGAAAAGGAGGTATAAGAAATTTTAGGTTGGTGATGAAGTCATGGTTCATTTGCGGAAGGAGCGGTTTCCAGTTGGTACATATAACAAGCTAAAAATGAAAAAGTTTGGGCCATGTAAGATACTGAAGAAGCATGATTCAGGAAATGCATATGAGGTAGAATTGCCTAGTGAGCTGAATATTTCACCAGTGTTTAACATTTCAGATTTGACAGAGTATCACGAAGGAGGTGTTGAGGATGAGATCACAGCAGCACAGTGGAGTATTCCAGTAACTAGTTCAGACACTAAGGAGATCGAAGATATACTAGACAGTCATGTTGGCAGAAGCACAAGGAACAGGACATATGAAGAATATTTGGTCAAATGGAAAGGATGACCTGTTGAAGATTCATCATGGCTAACAAAGGAGGAGGTCAACCGTCTTGGTTTTCCTTTGCACACCTGAGTCGTGACAGGGTCACTTCTCAAATTACCCTGGGTGTCTGATGTAGGAGCATCCTGGGTGTAAGAGCAATCTTGCATCACCCAAAAATATTTCTATTTTTGTATTCAATAAGGGCTATTTCGTGCAGAGCTGCTATTTATGGAAAGTTACTATTTTTGGTAATTTTTGTATGTGCTCAGAATGATCTGATTTCTTTCTTGGAGGTTCATGTTGGTCATATAAGTCTGCTAGTAAAGTTTCATTGCCAGATCAAGTGTATATTGAAAGATATTGAAGATTTTCGGTATTGGCAGCAGGGTACAGAAACTTTGAACTCAGTTTTGAAGGCTTTAGAGGCCCCGGATGAGGTCAAAAATTTGGGTGACGGGTGCTTGCATAGTCAAGCCTGTAGAGCACTTCGTGGCGTTTCTGAAATGGGGTTATAATAGCCGAGCGGGTCAACTGGTGATGACTTATGGTCTTCGGAAGTTGGGCCACCTGAAATGGCAAAAAATAATTTTCTTCAAAATTTCTATTCGGGTTTCAAAGGTTATCTTGAGCCGACTATGATGTAATAAAATGTAAAATAAAATAATTCTAAGTTTGGTCGGCCTTATTGGCTAAAATTCTGGAACCTTCCCAGGCAGTGGATAATTGCCTATATAAGGAAGGCTGTGTTATTGTCTTAGGCAGTTCAGAATAGTTCTGGGTAGTAGATCTGGGTAATAGTTCGAGGCTTTGTCCTACAGAATATTGTAAGGGAATGCCCATGTGGCTTTGCATATTGTAATTCTGAAAGTTTGTAATTCCACATTTGTGGAGATAATAAGAAGCCAATTTTCTGTTCTTGCATATTGTTGTTGTTTCTCTATTTCTGTTATGCGTTTGTGGTATTAAGGGGAGCACCCTTCATCAATAACTGAAAAAACAAACTGCTCTGATACCACTTGTTAGGATTAGCAGATTGAAATTTAATAGTTATATGAAAATATAATCAATAATGCAAAGAAATAAAGCACACATAAGTAGAACAAGAAGACACAAAATTTAAAATGGTTAACCCAATCTAGGGTTGCGCCCACCAGATAGAGAGTCCAATATTATTATTTAGTAATCTCTACCTATTACAATCTGCAACCCCTTACAACTCAATACCACTACAAGAAGCTATGAAATTCTCATTTAAAGAAAACCCTAACCCTAATGTTGGAGATTTGCCAGCAGGCCAGTACTGACTGTATGTTTGTCATTAATGACAACATATGGTAAGTAGCATGTGTGGAAGACTTATGCAATAAGCCTTGATTATAAGTAGCATGGACATGGTATCAACATGATATCATGGATGCAGAGGCTAACTATTAGTACAGAGAGTTATACATCAGCTTGTGTCAGTAGTGTTCCTGATAGAGTCACAGGTAGTGTTCTGTGTGTGATTGTCCATACAGTTATCATGAAGCCTTGCATGCTTGGATATGTGATGGAGACATGCTAGATATGTTAAGTTCATGCATGTAGAGTTTGATGATTAGTAGAAGTTAAGTTATGAAGTCACTATTCACCGATTGCAGTATTTTGTGTTCGATTAGAAGAGCCGACAGAGATTTTATTTGTTCATGAGTTGCACCTATTATCTTGGTATGGGCCCTTGGATCAATGATTGGATAAGAGTTAAAAATGTTCATTTAAGAGTGCATGATGTAATTTAGCTTGAGGAAGTTACAGTTAATTTTGTAGAGCCGATAATGTGTAGTGTGCATCTATAATTATTGAATTAGATAGGTCCCAATTTGAGATGCGTGCTTAGTAGAGCCGACATAATCATTATTGGATGTTGTTATGGTTTCTCTAATATGATTTCAAGGTGGCTCTAATAGGCCAATTTGATTATTTCATTTGAAGGAAAGATATTTATAGGCAGTCATTTGTGATTGCTAAAGTGTGGTTCATGGTTAATTGTTAAGAGCAGAGCAGAGTGTGTGAAGTGTTGATCTGTCAGAAGAAGGTCTATATGACCAAGTAAAGATCCTAAGCTATACATTGGAACTGATCCAGACAGTAGGTCAAAGCACAATTCAAAAAAATCCATATATAGTGTGTATCTATTATTCAGAAGGTTGTAGCCTTCACCCCTTTGAGCAGTTAGCTCTCAGACAGTGCGTCCTCACCCCTAATAGTGTTAATTGTAAAAGACTCCTAATAGGGTCTGACCCTTGACTAGGTCACTGTACTAAATGCATTATAAAGACAACTCCTAATAGGGTTAAGGATCTTCTAACAAGGATCATAAAACACTAGTGCAAATTATTAGTGGGTGTCAATTCCCACCGGGGTTTTTACCTATTTGGGTTTCCTTGTAACCAAAATATTGGTGTTGTGTTCATATGTTCTTTCATTGTGTTTATGGTTAATGTTTAAGTATACTTAATTGGATAAAGAATTGAAACTAGTAGATAACTGATTCACCCCCCCTCTCAGTTATCTCCTTGGGACTATTCCTAACAATTCATATCAGAGCCAAGTGCCTCTGAGAGAAAGCCTAACAACTTGAGGTTGATCAGATGGCATTCTTTAGAAAAGAGAGTCCTAAGTTTGGTGGAGAAAATTATCTTGACTAGAAGAAAAAGATGAAGACACATTTGCAGTGCATTACTTTTGAAGTTTTTGAAGTGTCTATCAAAGACACTAAGATTCCTTCTTTAGCAGATCTTGCAAAGGATGATGCTACTAAGAAGAAAAAAGAGTTATTCCATTAGAATGCAATAGCCAAAGAAGCCATTATTAGCGTACTATCTAGTAGTGAGTTTTCAGAGATAAAGAAAGTAGACACAGCCTACAAGATATGGAAGCACCTAGAAGACATGTTTGAAGGAGACAAACATGCAAAGAATGCATGTAGAAAAACATGGAAGAAAAGGTATAGTACATTGGAGATATTACCTGAAGAGAACATAAGAGCCTACAATCAGAGGATTAATGAAGTAGTTGCTGGAATCATAAACAATGGTGGAGAAATCTTAGAAGAAGACATCATGGATAAGGTGATGACTACATTGACACCAGAATATGAGAACAAGATAAACATTCTTGATGAAACCATGCAATTTTCAGAGAACTTCAAAAGAGAAACTCTAATCAGCAAGATTGCTACATTTGAGATATCAAGTTTTAAGACAGAGTCTAAAAGTGAGACAGCCTTCAAAGCTTCAGTACATGGTAAGAAACCCTTAAAAACCTCTGGTGATTTTGATGATGATGATGAAGAGAAAACATTATATGATTTTATTTCTATGGTTGATAAAAGAGAAAAGAAAGGAAAAGGAAAATATGAAGGTCAATTACCATTCAAATGATTTTCATGTAATAAGATTGGTCACTTTACATCTAAGTGCCCTACAAGAGTTAAGAAGTTTAAGAACAACTACAAACCTAAGTACAATAAGGACTACTACTATGCTGAAGATGGAGTATCAGATGATGATTCAGCCAAGGATGAAATTGGATTCATTTATATCAGAGAGAAAATGAATGATGAGATGCATCATGAAGATGAGAAAAAAGAACAAAAGCTATCATTGATTTCACAAGAAGAAATAAGGATAGATTGGATCATAGATAGTGGTTTCTCACATCACATGACAAGTGATAAAGGAAGATTTTTTCATCTAGACAAATACAATGATGGCATGGTCAGATTCAGAGACAACACTCATAAACCTATCATTGGTAGAGGAGCTATCACATTGGATGGAAAGAACAAAATTGCTAATGTTCTTTATGTAGATGGTTTGAAGCATAACCTTCTTAGTGTTGGACAGTTACTTGAAAAAGGATATCAGTTGGAGTTCAAAGACAACAAGTGCACCATTAACAACAAGGATGGTGTGATGATTGCATCAGGTACAAAGACTAAAGGTAATGTGTTTCAGATTAATTCAGAAGCAAGTTGTTTTGTTGCTAAAGCAGATGACAGCTGGTTATGGAATAAAAGACTATGTCACATCAATTTTGATAACATATTAAAGATAAGAAATGTGAAGGTAGTAAGAGATCTACCTAGAATAGAAAATCATTTTGATACTATTTGTAGAGAATGTTTATTGGGGAAGCATGCGAGGAATTCATTCAGAAGCAAGCACAATTCAGTAGAGAAGAAGCTGGATCTGATTCATATAGACCTATGTGGACCAACTCAAACAAGATCATACTATGGTGAAAGGTATTTCATTTTGTTTGTTGATGATTTTACTAGAATGATATGGGTTGCATTCTTGAAAGAGAAGTCATAAGCATTTTCAAGTTCAAAATATTCAAAGCTAAGGTAGAGAATGAATCTGGACTAAAATAAAATGTCTAAGATTAGATAGAGGAGGAAAATTCACCTCTGATAGATTCTATGAGTACTGCGAAGAACATGGCATAAAGAGATAGTTAACTGCACCTAGAACCCCTCAGTAGAATGGGATTGTAGAGAGAAGGAATAGGATTATCCTTGATACAGTGCACAACATCATGATTGAAGGAAAAGTTGCGTACACCTATTGGAGAGATGCAGTCAACACAATAGTCTATACCATCAATAGAATACAATTAAGGCCTGGTGCTAACAAGACACCTTATGAGCTATGGTTTGGTAATGTTCCCATAGTGAAATACTTCAAAACCTTTGGAAGCAAGTGCTGCATCAAGAGGGATGTAGCTAGAGGCAAGTTTGATGCAAGAAGTGATGAAGATATTTTCCTTGGTTACTCTACTAAAAGAAAATCTTATAGATGTTTTAATTTCAGAGTGAAGAAGGTCATTGAAAATGCTCATGTTAAGATTAATGAAAATTTTATGGTTCAAGAAAGATATGATGATTACTCACCTATGATTGAAGAAGAACCTAGACCTTCCACTAGTGAGCCAATTGTTGAAGAGATGTTTGACAATATTGATGTTTTATTCAATGATCCTAAAACAAGTGAAGAGAAAACTCCAAAGGTTGATGAGACAACATCACCTAAAGTTCCAAAATATCCATCTAGATATCATTCTAAGGATGACATCATTGGAGATCAGAGCAGAAAAGTCACTGCAAGATCAAAAGCAAAGAGTTCTATGAATAATGAGGTGGTATGTTTACTATCTCAGATTGAACCTTTAAGTGTTGAAGATGCATGCAATGATTCAGATTGGCATGATGCTATGAAAGAAGAACTAGATCAGATTATCAAGAATGATACTTGGGAATTGGTCCCAAGACCTAGTGATAAGAATGTGATTGGAACAAAGTGGATATTCAGAAACAAGATGAATGAAGATGGCACAATGGTAAGAAAAAAAGCAAGGTTAGTATGTAAGGGATATGCACAAAGAGAAGGTATTGATTATTCAGACACATTTGTACCAGTAAGCAGATTAGAAGCCATTAAACTATTTTTAGCTCATGCAACATTCAAAAACTTCAAATTTTATGAGATGGATGTTAAGTCAACATTTTTGAAAGTAGAGCTAAAAGAATAAGTCTACATTGAGCAGCTAGAAGGACTCACCTTATTAGACAGACCTGATATGGTATGCAGATTGAAGAAAGCCCTCTATGGACTTAAGCAAGCCCTTAGAGCTTGGTATGAGAGACTTGATGGTTATCTAACAAAGATTGGATTCAAGAAAGGAGCAATAGATTGTAATCTATTCATAAGAGAGACATCTGAAGGTTTACTACTTGTAGCTATATTTGTTGATGACATTATCTTTGGGGGTAATGACAAACTTAGTGCATAATTTGCTAAAGAAATGTAGAGTGAGTTTGAGATGAGCATGATTGGACCTATCAAATACTTTTTGGGATTGAATGTGCAACAAACAGACAAAGGCATATTCATAAATCAGACCAAGTATGTGAAAGAGATCTTAAAGACATTCAAGATGGATGATTGCAAGCTAGTGGGTACACCTATGATAACACATTGCAAACTTACAAAATAAGATGACTCTCTAGCAGTAGATATGACATTGTACAAGTATATGATTGGAAAAATCATATATCTTACTTAGACTAGACCTAATATTTCTAATGCAATTGGCATAGTTGGAAGATTTGCAACAGAGCCTAAATAAAGTCACCTCATGGCAGTAAAAAGAATATTCAGATATTTACAAGGTACTATAGACTATGGTCTATGGTATCCAAACTTAGAGAATGTTGAGCTTCATGTATATACTGATGCAGATTGGGTAGGATGCGTTGATGATAGAAAGAGTGCATCAAGAGGAGCAATGTTTCTTGGTGACAGACTTGTCACTTGGACAAGCAAGAAGCAAAATTATATTTCTCAGTCAACAATAGAAGAAAAATATGTTGTAACAGCCTTGAATTGTTCCACAATTGTTTGGATCAAGCAAATGATAAAAGATTTTGGAATTCAGATTGATTATCCTATTGCTATTCATTGTGATAACACTAGCACTATAAACATGTCTAAGAATCTGGTGATGCATGCAAAGACAAAGCACATAGAGATAAAGTATCACTTCCTTAGAGAGAAAGTGGTAGAGAAAGAAGTTAAAGTGGATTATGTGAGTATAAAAGAACAACTAGCAGATATATTCACAAAGCCTTTACCAAATGATACTTTTGAGTATCTCGGGGAGAAGCTGGGAGTAATTCCCTTCCCTGATTCTACTTAGAGAAAGAACAAAGAACATTAGTCCTCAAGGATTGATGGATGGTGGACTACTCTACTTCAGGACTAGTACTAGTGCTTAAAAGGATTGGCACCCTTTTCCATTGATGTCAAAGGGGGATTAGTATATAGTCATGAAAAAAAGAAAAGAAATAAAACAAAGAAGAAGATATAAAGTAAGGTGGAGCATGTTCAGTATTGAATATGGAGAAAGGAAGAGTTGCAGTAGTTGATGGAGGATCCATCCTTGGGGGAGTTTTTTGATGAGAAAATGGAGAATGTTATAAAAATAAATGTCTCATTTGGATTGGTGGTGTTTTTCATTCTATATGTTGCGATCAATGCCAAAGGGGGAGATTGGTGGAGATTTGCTAGTAGGCCAGTACTGACTATATGTTTTTCATTAATGACAACATATGGTAAGTAGCATGCATGGAAGACTTATGCAATAAGCCTTGAGTATAAGTAGCATGGACATGGTATCATCATGATATCATGGATGCAGAGGCTAACTGTTAGTATAGATAGTTATATAGCAGTTTGTGTTAGCAGTGTTTCTGACAGAGTCACATGCAGTGTTCTATGTGTGATTGTCTGTACAATTACCATGAAGCCTTGCATGCTTGGATATGTGAGGAGACATGCTAGAGATGTTAGGTTCATGGATGCAGAGTCTAATGCTTAGTAGAAGTTAAGTTATGAAGTCACTATTCACTAATTGCAGTATTCTGTGTTTGTTCAGAAGAGCCGACAGAGATTTTATTGGTTCATGAGTTGTGCCTATCATCTTGGTATGCACCCTTGGATTAATGATTGGAGAAGAGTTATCAATGTTTGGGTAAGAGCACATGATGTAATTCAGCTTGAGGAGGAAGTTACATTTAATTTGGTAGAGTCAACACTTTGTAGCATGCATCTACAATTATTGAGTTAGATAGGTCCCAGTTTGAGATGCGTACTTAGTAGAGCTAACATAATCATTATTTGATGTTGTTATGGTTTCTCTAATACTATTTTAAGGTGGTTCTAATAGGCTGACTTGATTATTTCATTTGGAGGAAAGATATTTATAGGCAATCAATTGTGATTGCTAAAGTGTGGTTCATGGTTAATTGTTAAGAGTAGAGCAGAGTGTGTGAAGTGTTGAGCCATCATAAGAAGGTCTATGTGACCAAGTAAAGAGTCTGAGCTATACATTGGAACTAATCTAGATAGTAGGTCAAAGGGCAGTTCACAAAAATCTAGATATAGTGTGTATATGTTATTAAGAAGGTTGTAGCCTTCACCCCTTTGAGTAGTGAGCTCTCAGACAGTGCGTCCTCACCCCTAACAGGGTTAATTGTGAAAGAATCCTAACAGGGTCTGACCCTTGACTAGGTCACTATACTAAATGCATTGTAAAGACAACTCCTAATAGGGTTAAGGATCTTCTAACAAAAATCATAAAACACTAGTGTAGGTTATTAGTAGGTGTCAATTCCCACTGGGGTTTTTACCTATTTGGGTTTCCCCATAACCAAAAATATTGGTGTTGTGTTCATGTGTTCTTTCATTATGTTTATGGTTAATGTTTAAGTATACTTAATTGGATAAAGAATTGAAACTAGTAGATAATTGATTCACCTCCCCCCTCTTAGTTATCTCCTTGGGACTATTCCTAACACCCTAAGCCATTATAACAAGACTTATGTTAGTTAACAACTTAACCCTAAAAAATACTTGATGGGTCAACCTAGGAAGGCTTGACAAGTCAACTCAAGAACGCTTGATGATTTAATGCCAAAATACTTAATGAGTTAATGCCAATTTTGTTTTTGGGTTATTGTCATGAACCGTGTGATAAATGAAAAGTGTATAGTACTTTCTCAATAAGTCACAAAAAACCAACATTTTGCATACAAAAGAAACTACTATTCATATACAAAATTTTGTGAGGAGTGGGTAATAAAACAATTTAAATAGACTTGCATGACAACAAATTTCATTACAAATATTTTTTGGTTTAATGTTAGTTGTTTCAGCCATAGACACTATAGTAGTTATCGAATCCAAAAAAATGAGTTCCATGTAGCTCAATAAATTCTTCTAATAGCTCACGCACCGCATCATGGATTCTATATTTCTTTGAGATATGCTATCAAACACTTTGCATGTTCTATCTGTGCCTCATATTTCTTTGATTATTTCTATCAAACAATTTGTGTGCTAGGTTTTCTCTTCACAAGACCATATTTTTCTAAAAAAATCTATAAAAAAGGTCATGTGTCCTAAATTTTTTCAATTTTTCATACTTGTATACCATATTTCATTCAAGACTCAAATAATTTGCATAGGTTGTGTGATCATATATTTCATAAATTGCTATCACAGTGATATTTCCCCTTGAGGCATTTTGAAAATACTTCTTATGCTCTATCTAGCCGATTCATTTTCCATGCCCTTTGTTGTGGAGGTATATTATTTGGTTTTCTTGGTTTAATCATTGTATGATTTTTATTTTTTTCTTTTACTTCTTTATTTTTTTGTAATTGAGTCAAATTAGCATTGGAGATTATATAGAGTAAATAAGACAACATGTTTACATATTATTGATACAAATAGGAAGTTTAAAAAGAGGATGCAAAGAATGAAGTTAAACTATAGATTAACTCGAAGCATTTAGTTGGTATCATAGAGTAAATGAAGCATTGCTAATTTGGGTATTTCTCAGCCTCAGATTAAGGCTACAATAATAGTTTGAAAGTCTTACCTACATATTTATTCACTACAATAAAATGGATGCAACCTGCTTTTTTTTCTCATTCTTTCCTCTTAACTATCAAACCATGGCTCTCTTCCATTGAGAAAGTTGATAAGTTTGATTTCACAAACAAAATCAACTTTTTGTTACATGAAATTCCTACACTGTGCCTTCCTAACACAAAATACCACCTCTAAAGTACTCATATTTTGCTTGTCATTCATAATTAATCCTTATTTCCTACTCTATAATGACTTGTATCTATGTGCCATCTTTCTATGTACATGGTTCTAAGACCCCTTCAAAACTTGTTCCATACACTAACTATAAATAAAACTTATATTTATGGTTTCCATATAAAATCTTATAGGTACACTATGTGTGTTATATGTGGTGATGTGAATGAGTTTTTTTCGGTTTATCCAAACTTTCTATTCTACATGTTATGAGTTTATTCTTATGTAACACTTGAGGGATAACTTGATGATATGTTTTGGTTGAGGCCTTAGAAATGTATATTCTTAGTCACGCTATGTTTTATTGTAAACAACTTAGTTTACTACAACCCACAACTTGTTACAAGTACTAGTTGTTGTTGCACCAAAAGATCAACCTATTAATGCTCGATACAACTACTAGACTTATAGAAGATACAGGATGCAGTTAAGCTATGTCACAAATCCCGAGGGGAGTTCTGACCATTTTTCTAACAATCTCCCACTCAGTGTTACCCGAGGGGATTCGAACCTGTGACCAAGCTCTAATACAACTTGTTACAGGTAGTGGTTGTCATTGCACCAAAATATCAACTTGTTAATGCCTGAAACAACCACTAGACTTATATAAGACATAAGAGGTGGTTGAGCCATGTCACAAATCCTGAGGGGAGTGCTGAACATTTTTCCAATACAACCCCTAAAAGTTGCGACAAACGAATTACTTGTATATAGTGTTCAGACCACAATTTACTTTTTTATATTTAAGAAATGCTAAAAAATGATATCTTATTTTGATTCTAATGTATAGATACTCTTATACTTGTATAATGTTTCAAGGTCCAAAGATAGTGACCATATATTTTTCCTCTTCTTTTCAATCCACACAATCAACTCAAATGTACAAGATTCTGAAAGATAATTCAACCAAACGAGGCCTTTTGATCTTTAATCTCGTGAAAGAAGCCACTTTTTTATGCTCACCATATAGAAGAAATAAGTGCAAAGTGCATGTTGTGCCATCCATCATGAATATCATGTTATAAATAGGGAATACTGAGGGGGGGGGGTGAATTAGTATTCTATAAACTTTTACTTTTGCCCAATTATGGATATAGTAAATTAACTTGATGCTTGAAAAACAAAGTAAACTAAATAACATACAAAGCAATAAAAAAAATAAACTCATAACACATTATTTGTTCTTGAGGAAACCCTGGTGGGGATGATAGCCACAAGTGATTCACTAATCAAAAGTATCCTGTTCAGGATGTTGACCCTGTTAGAAGTCTATTACATGCATATAGTGTATTTGTCTTGATGAAAGGACTCTAGGCCTTGTTAGAAGCCTCAATCCTGCTAAGAGTTGGTATACAATATATAATGATTACAAGATGATCTCACTACCCAAATATGTAATGTACAATGATATCAGATTACAAAAGGTAAGGTATATAACCTTTCACTACTGTCGAATAGCTTTCCTATTCTAATTTAGCTTACTATCTTCTTCGCTATCATATACAAGATCTACTTGCTTTACAACTTATATCTTGACATCATATCATTACATTATCTCATTACTTTTCTATATCTACTTCACATTACATAATTCTTACATTTATATAAGTTATTAAGAATAATAACTTTTATAGTCGGCTTTACAAAGCTTATTCTCTTTTAAAAATACAAAACTAATTCTTCTTTCCAAGACTTAACATCTAGGATGCCATCCCTTGTATGGTTAAGTCATTATTTTGATAAACAAAATAATCCCTTAACTATTTTACTTGTTCTGCCTTCTAACTTTTCTCAATAGGCTCTAACTCTATCTCGGTAATACTGTAATAACTTCTTCCGTACATGTTGTACAGACTTCCACTTCCATATGTGTCTTTTTCATACACAAAATTATCCATGTGCAAGTGCACAAGCACTGAACCTACTTCTATCAACATCTCTATCCAAAACTATCTTTGGTTAGTCTGGAAAAATACTGCTTATACATAGACAATTTTACTCTGCACTCTAGCATAAGTGCTTTCTGTCATAGGTGGTCTTCATACTGATTATTTGTTTCCATAATGACAACAATTTGATATCTAACTCAGCCAAATTTCCAACAATCTCCCCCTTTTTCATTGGTGGAAACATATAAGAAAATTGGCTAAGTCATACAAAAACTTCAAAATTATGGCGAGAACAAAAATTCTTCACTATCCTTATATCTCCAAATACCTTATATCATCTATACTCCCCCTAGGAATATGCCTCCATATATTCTATACAAAAATTGTTTATACATCTTACAATTTTCTGCTATCACTCCCCCTTTGACAACAATGATAAAAAAGGGTGCCAAAACTGTCCAACAAAAAATGTTTACCTTTGAATTTAGGATTGCAAGGCTGGTAGGTTTGCAACACAATCTGCAAAATTTATCTTTATACTTTACAACTCCTTATCCCATGATTTTTTAATAGTGTCTAAAACACTAAGGAGTGCACATAAATCATACGATGCTATTTCACATGCCTTAAGGTTTGCATAGTGAAATTTCTCATAGGATGTCTTAGAGGTAAGATATCCTTCCAATTGACTCTCAAGAATACTTATTTTGATTGAAACCTGCTCTCTTAATAGAGAAAATCTTCTCAATCTCCTTTCCTTTTCGTCACTTAGTATCCTTATATCATCATACAATTTTCTTATTGTCTTCTCAGTATCAGATATCTTCACATTCATATTTTCTAAGAGATCTGCTACTGACTGAATTTCTGCCTCTTTTGCTTTTATCTTCTTTGCTATATTAGATACATTATCTTCTGATTTTGTGCATTGTTTGTACAAAGATTTTCCTTTCTCCAAACTTCTTCTTAATTCTTTTATGCAAATGTGTACATTATCAATGTCATTCTTGATATTCTGACATATATCCTGAAATATTTTTGCTTCATAGGCTACTTGTGCTTTAACTGTAGCCATGTTTGATAAATTTGTGAATTCACTGTCAAATGCCTTCACAACTTCTTGTTAGGAATAGTCCCAAGAGACAACTGAGAGGGGGGGGGGGGGTGAATCAGTTATCTATAAGATTTAATTCTTTATCCAATTAAGTATACTTAAACATTAAGAATAAACATAATAAAAGAACACATGAACACAACACTAATATTTTGGTTACGGGGAAACCCAAACAGGTAAAAACCCTGGTGGGAATTGACACCCACTAAGAACTGTACTAGTGTATTATGATCCTTGTTAGAAGATCTCACAACCTTGTTAGGAGTTGATCTTTACAATGCAATAAGTACAGAGACCTGGTCAAGGGTCGGACCTTGTTAGGAGTCTTTTACAATTAACCCTATTAGGGGTGAGGATGCACTATCTGAGAGCTCACTACTCAAAGGGGTGAAGGCTACAACCTTCTAAATAAAAGATACACACTATATCTGGATCTTGGTGAACTACGCTTTGAACTGCTATCTAGATCAATTCTAATGAATAATATATACTCTTTATTTGGTCACATAGACCTTCTATAGATGGCTCAATACTTTTCACTCTCTACTCTTCTCTTCACAATAAACTCTGAACCATGCTCTAGCAATCACAAATGACTACCTATAAATATCTTCCTCTAAATGATATAATCAAGTTGGCCTATTAGAACCTTCTTGAAATCATATTAGAGAAACAATAATACTCTCCATCAACATCACAATCGGCTCTACTAAGCATGCAATACAAACTGGACCTATCTAAATCAATAAGTGTAGACGCATGCTACACACTGTCGGCTCTACCAAAATAACTGATACTATCTCCTCAACAAGAATTACATCATTCACTCTTAACCAAACAATCTTAACTCTTCTTTGATCACTAATTCAAGGGTGCATATTGAAAAGATAGGTGCAACTCCTATACCAATTAAATCTCTGTTGGCTCTTCTAGATAAACACAGGAAACTGCAACTGGTGAATAGCGACTCCATAACTTCACTTCTTCTACACATTAGAATCTATGTCCATAACTGTAACATCACTAACATGTCTCCATCTCATATCCAAAGGCACAAGGCTCTATGATGAATGTATAGACAATCACACACAAAACACTGCCTGTAACTCTGTTAGGAACACTACTGATACAAGCTTCTACATATCTATCTGTACTAACAATTAATGTTTGCATCCATGATATCATGTTGATAACATGTCCATGCTACATATACTCAAAGCTTACTGCATAAGTCTTCCACGCATGCTACTTACCATATATTGTCATCAATGACAAACATATAGTCAGCAAACTGGCTTACAGAAAAATCTCCAACAATCTCCCCCTTTGGCATTGATGGAAACATATGGAATGAAAAACACCATCAATCCAAATAAATATTTATTTTATAACATTCTCCATTTCCTCTTCAAAACTACCCCAAGGATGAATCCTCCAACTGCTACAACATACTTCAACTGAATTGCTTCCATGACAGAATACTACTCTCCCTTACTACTACTCTCCCTTACTATTATGGTTTACTCCCTTTTTATGCTTTTTTTTCATGACTATATACTACTCCCCCTTTGACATCAATGGAAAAGGGTGCCAACCATTTAAGCACTAGTACTAGTCGAGAAGTAGAGTAGTCAACCTTCCATCAGTCCCTAAGGACTGATGCTCTTCCTTCTTTCTTCTAAGTAGAATTAGGGAAGGGAATTACTCCAAGATTCTCCCAGAGATACTCAAAAGTATCCTTAGGTAAAGGCTTTGTGAATATGTCTGCTAGTTGTTCTTTTGTACTCACATAATCCACCATCACTTCTTTCTTTGCTACTTTCTCTCTTAGAAAGTGATACTTAATCTTAATGTGCTTTGTCTTCACATGCATCACAAGGTTCTTTGACATATTGATAGTTCTAGTGTTATCATAATGAACAACAATAGGATAATCAATTTGAATACCAAAGTCTTTTATCATCTGCTTGATCCAAAAAATAGTAGAAGAATTCAATGATGCTCTAACATAGTCTTCTTTTGTTGTTGACTGAGAGATACAATTCTACTTTTTACTTGTCCAAGTAACAAGTCTATCTCCAAGGAATACTACTCCTCCAAAAGTACTCTTCCTATCATCCATGCTGGCTACCCAATCAGCATCTGTATACACATGAATCTCTACATTCTGTAAATTAGGATACCATAGACTATAGTCCAAAGTTCCTCTCAAATATCTGATTCTTTAACTATCATGAGATGACTTTACTTAGGTTCTACTGCAAATCTTCCAACAATTCCAACTCCATTGGAAATGTCTAGTCTGGTTTGAGTAAGATATATAAGTTTACCAATCATAGACTTATACAAGGTGATGTCAACTGTTGGTGAAATATCTTCTTTTGTAAGCTTGCATCCAATTATCATAGGGGTACTTACTGGCTTAAAATCATCCATCTTGAATGTTTTTAAGATCTCTTTCACATACTTAGTCTGATTTATGAATATACCTTTATCTGTCTGCAACACATTCAGTCCCAAAAAGTATTTGATAGGACCAATCATGCTCATCTCAAATTCCCTCTACATCTCCTTAGAAAATTTTGCAATAAGCTTATCATTTCCACCAAAGATAATATCATCAACAAATATAGAAACTAATAGTAAACCATTTGATGTCTCTCTTATGAATAAGTTACAATCTACTGCTCCTTTCTTGAATCCAATCTTAGTAAGATAACCATCAATTATTTCATACTATGCTCTAGGGGCTTGCTTAAGTCCATAGAGGGCTTTCTTCAATTTGCATACCATATCAGGTCTATCTGATAAGGTGAATCCTTTAGGTTGTTCTATGTATACTTCTTCCTTCAACTCTCCATTTAGGAATGCTGACTTAACATCCATCTGGTAAACCTTAAAGTTCTTGAATGTAGCATAACCTAAGAATAACTTTATGGCTTCTAATATTCTTACAAAGGAAAATGTATCTGAATAATCAATTCCTTCTCTTTGTGCATATCCTTTACATGGTAACCTTTATTTGTTCCTTACTACTATACCATCTTCATTCATCTTGTTTCTAAAAACCTACTTAGTTCCAATTACATTCTTATCACTAGGTCTAGGGACTAGTTCCCAAGTGTCATTCTTAATTATCTGATCCAACTCTTGTTTCATTACTTCATGTCAATCTGAGTCATTACATGCATCTTCAACACTAGGAGGTTCAATTTGTGATAGTAAACATACCTCTTCATTTTCTTTTTAACTCTTTGCTTTTGATCTTGTCAAGACATTACTATTCTAATCTCCAATGATGTCTTTCTTTGAATGATATCTAGATGTAAGCTTCGGAACATTAGGAATGGCTTGCTCATTTGAATTATGTGATTCTTCTTCACTAGATTTAGGGTCATTGAATAACACATCAATGATGTCAAATATCTCATCAACTACTATTTCTCCAGTGGTAGATCTAGAAGCTTCTTTAATCATAGGTGCATAATCATGATATCTTTCTTGAATCATGAACTTCTCATCAATCTTAACATTAGAACTTTCAAAAATCTTCTTCAATCTTAGATTAAAACATCTATAAGCCTTTCTTTTAGTAGAGTAACCAAGAAAAATACCTTCATCACTTCTTGTATCAAACTTTCTAATTGCTTCATCTCTCTTGATGGAGCACTTGCTTCCAAAGATTCTAAAGTATTTTACTGTAGGTACATTTCAAAACCATAACTCATAGGGTGTCTTGTCTATGCCTGGTCTTAATTGAATTCTATTGATTGTATAGACTATTGTATTGACCACATCTCTCTAATAGGTGTGTGTAACTTTTCCTTCAATCATGATGGTGTGCGCTATATCAAGGATGATCCTATTCCTTCACTCTACAATTCCATTCTACTGAGGGGTTCTAGGTGCACTCAACTGTCTCTTTATACCATGTTCTTGGCAGTACTCATAAAATATGTCAGAGGTGAATTCTCCTCCCCTATATGATCTTAGGCACTTTATCTTTAGTCCAGATTCATTCTCAAACTTAGCTTTGAATATTTTGAACTTCTCAAAAGCTTCTGACTTATCTTTCAAGAATACAACCCACATCATTCTAGAATAGTCATCAACAAACAAATTGAAATACCTTTCACCATAGTATGATATTGTTTGAGTAGGTCCACATAGGTCTGTATAAATCAGATCCATTATGTTCTCTATTGAATTATGCTTTCTTCTAAATGAATTCCTTACATGCTTTCCCATCACACATTACCTGCAAATAGTATCAACTGGCTTTGCTATGCTAGGTAGATCTCTTACTTCCTTTACATTACTTATCTTTACTATGTTATCAAAGTTGATATGACATATTCTTTTGTGCCATAACCAAATTTTTGGAAATTTGGCTGAATTGGATACATAGATGTTTTCATTATGGCCACATATAATCTACATGAAGATCACATAGGTCAGAGAGTAAGTATGACAGAGCACAATGCAAAATTGTCCAAGTATGAGACAGTGTTTTTGCCAGCATACCCAAAGATATTTTTTGATTAGAGATGTTGATTAGAGTAAGTTTAGTGCTTGAACACTTGAACATAGATACTATGGTGACTATTGAAGGCTCACCTAAGAGTGAAAGTCAGTACGACATGTACGAAATAAGTTATGATAGTTTTACTAAAGACAGTGTTAAGCCGACAAGACAGAATATGAAGAAAGAATTGGTAAAGAGCTAAGGGATTATTTTGTTTATTAGAATAATGTCTTATCAATATAAAGGGATGACATCCTAGATGTTAAACCTTGGGTAAAGATATTTTTTATTATGTAATCCAACTGTAAGATTTATTAATCTTAATAACTTGTATAAAGATGTAATGATGTAATGTAAGAAAAGGCATATGATATGTATGTATAGCGATAGTGAAAGAGCAGCAAAGAGATATTGATGTGAAGTTGCAAGCAATATAAGGTTATGTACCTTGAACTATTTTTGTAATTAGTGAGTATTGTATATTACTTGTTTGGGAAGTGGGCTCATCTAGTAATCATATTTTGTACTACCAACTCCTAATAGGGTTGAGGCTTCTAACAAGGTCTATAGTTCCTTAATTAGGACTGAGACACTATATACATGTAATAGAATCCTAACAGGGTCAACATCCTTAACATGATACTTTTGATTAGTGGATCATTGTGGGTACCATCCCCAATGGGGTTTTCCCTTGGCCAGGGTTTCCTTGAGAACAAATAATGTGTTATGAGTTCTTTTGTTTTATTATGTATGTTGTTTAGCTTTCTATGTGATGCATGCACTAAGATAATCTATTATATCCATAATTGGGCTAAAGTAAAAGTTTGTGGAATATTGATTCACCCCCCCTCTCAGTATTCCCTATTTCTAACAATTGGTATCAAAGCCTAGTTACTCAGAAAATAATTATTCAAGGAAAGCCTAGCAGCTTGAGTAAGATCTCTATGGATATGGATCAACTATAGAAAAATCTTGAAGAAGCTCTTGAACAGATTGATATGCTTACTGAAGAAAGAGACACTCTGAAAGGAAAATATGATGATGCAAAGAACCTCATTGAGAAACTGAAAAACAAGTTGGAAGATCTGAAATCAAAAAAGGAATCTGAAATAAAAATTGAAGATTGTGATGACAACTTAGAAAAAGAAGATGAGATCCTTAAACATGAATTGAAGATAGAAAATCTGAAGCTAAGTTTGAAAGATGGAAATAGAAAGAATGAAGAAAATCTAAAATTTGAGAATGAAAATTTGAAGCTTGAAAATGAAGGGCTAAAATCTAAACTTGGTAAAGTAACATCTAAACTTGAGAAAGTCAATTTGCAGTATGCCAAACTTGAGAAATACAATACAATTGTGAAAGGTGAACTGACTCAAACTAAGTAGCAACTTGAAAGACTATATTCAACTAATGAGAAGACTGATGAACAAATGTATAATAAAAAACTATTCTATGATAAAACTGGTCTTGGATTCAACACATTTAAAGCAAATGAAGAAAGCAAGGAACCAGATCTTAAAATATCTGAAAATATAGATGAAAAGAAATCTGATGAGATTAATAGATCTGAAGATACACCTAAAGAAGAAGAACCACCTAAGTGAGAGGAGTCACCTAAAGGTATGCAAAGATAATTCAAAGTTAGATGCTTTTCTTGTAATACTTTTGGTCATATGAAGAAAGATTGCATAGGTAAGTAATTTAAACCTCTTAATGATTATTTTTATAATTGTCATGGTTTTGGACATAGAGCTATTGAATGCATAAAACCTAAATTTTTTGAGAACAACAATAGTAGTAGAATGTTTAGAAATACTAACCATGCAGATAAGAAACCTACTGAATATATGAACAGAAGAATGAAATAGAATATTATAGATGCAACAAGGTTGGACACATTTCTAGAAATTGTAGATCATAGATCAATCAACCTGGACCAAGATATGGACACAATGGAATAGTTTTTCAGATATGTAACAAGATTGGACATACAACAAGGTTTTTCAGAATGAACAATAGAGTTTTTCATCCCAATCCTAACCCTAGAAGTCATGCAAGGAGAAATGAAGATGCAAGTAATAGTCAGAAAGGATGTTGCAGTAGTTCAGAAGAAGTGTAGTTTGTTAAAAGAACAGATCAAGGAGACATATTCAGCACTAAAGGTAGCTAGAAAGGTGAAGTATCAAGTGGTAAGAATGAATCTCTACCTAACCCATCTCAAAGTACTTAATTCATGAAAATTACAGTAGAATAGGAACTTAGAATAGTGTAGAAGTTGATATATGATGAATTGAGTCTTGCACAGTTAATGCAAGGTATTATATGATGTAATGATGCTATGGTTAAGAGCACATAGAAAAATATTATGTT
This sequence comes from Chamaecyparis obtusa, assembly GCA_027943335.1. Taxonomy (NCBI): domain Eukaryota; kingdom Viridiplantae; phylum Streptophyta; class Pinopsida; order Cupressales; family Cupressaceae; genus Chamaecyparis; species Chamaecyparis obtusa. The sequence continues at coordinate 2,204,666 of BSBK01001155.1, read as the reverse complement.
TTGCGAGATCGCAAGGAGTTTTAAGTTTTGCAGGTTAACAGAATCAGCTTTTTTGAAAGTAGCGGCAAAAGAATTGAATGCAATGTCAGATCTATGTGAGATTAAAATTAAAAATGGTTATGATCGGTATTATTTGATCATCAAAGTGAATACAAGTGTTAAGGAGATCAAAGAGAAGTGATTTGAAGCATTTTTCAAGGATTTGGTGACGGATTTTTGTGTCGAATCTACGCAAGCCCTAAATCGTGGAATCGAGGTATTTTACTTGGCAGATCTTTAAATCGGTTAGAGAATTAGTGAAAGTCATGGATGCTTCTTTGATTCACAATGTCAAAGATAAGAGTAGACCTAAGATGAAAAGGGAACTAGTAGAACCCTTGGAAGATGATCCTAAGTTAGCTTTATCATTCGTACCTGACAGAGTTTTACATCTAGAAAATGTTAGAAGTTATCTGGGATGTAAGCTAGAGACTCTCAATGATAATGATTTCACAAAAGAATATTAGAAGATCTAAAATCAAGATATGTCATTGAAAGTAGGGTTTGAGCATTTGAAAGATAATGAGATCATTAAGTATGCCTTACAATATGAATTTGACAATGAAGAATGTACCAAGATAATTTTAACCAGAATTCATACTGGCAAGTTTTGGTTAGATGATAGAGTGATAGATATCACAGCTAACCTAGTTCATGAGGTAAATGGACTATCTAAAACTAGAGCCATTATTTTGAATGAGAAGAACATGAGGAAAATAGATATAGACAACACAAATTCATCTTACAATGGCAGGGGAATAGTAATTAGAAAAATACAGCAAGATGATGTGAGATATCTATGAAAGATCCTTACAACTATGTTTTGTGCTTACTCTAGAGAAGATGACATGGCAATTGGAATGATACATGTAGCCTATTTTATGTGTGTTGATAGAGTACAAGTTGACATGTGTGAGATTTTGAGAATTCAGTTGTTTGAGAATTTGGAAAAGATAAAGAAGACTAAGTATTCTCAGTTTAGATTCTCATCATTGATCACCTATATGTTTTTCCATTTGTTGAGAAGATTTCCTTACACCATTGGAAATGATTGGAATGATGGCCAAACCACAATGGAAAGGATTAACAAAGTGTATATGAGGCATGTTATTGATAAGGTAAATGAAAGTGTAGTGTTGGTAATCAAAATATTTCAGAATTTGATGACAAGAAGAACAAGGATCCCATAGTCCCTTCCCTTGTAGAAAAGTAGAAAAATGAGATATGTTTCATGGTTGATACTGACTTTACATACATTGAAGTAGTAGAACCTAGAGTATAGTTCATAGACCCTCTTGGCTATGAAATCTCTGAGATTGAGATAGAAGAATATGTGAGTAGACTACTTAAGAGCAAGATAGACATCCACAGTAACATGTTTGGAACCTTTGAGGAGAACTTCAACTCCGCAAAGACTATCCTTGAAGAGAAATAGTCAAAGAAAAGAGTTGAAAGTACAATCAAGAAAATACTAAAAGATAAAGGAATGACTGAACATGAGTTCTTGATAGCCAAACAGACAACAACAATAGTTAGAGAAATTGGACAAAAAGAAGTTTTGTCTATGCCACCTTTATCATAAGTTGGAGTACAACAAGAAGTGACACAAGTGAAGGTGAAAGTGGAAGAAACAGAGAAAGAGCTAGAAGCAAGAAAACCTAGTAGATCAACCTCCTCTACACCTAGTAAAAGAATGAAAGAAATTTCTACTGGATGGGGTAAGAGGCAGAAGACATTGGTGCCACTAGTTCCAAGAAAAATTGTAGAAATTAAAGATGATGAAGATACTCCTGTCAAAAAGAAAACTTGGAAACCTAGAATTGAAAAGGTAAATGAACAGATTATACAAGATGGAGACATTACAAAGATGAACAAATATTATGATCTCTATGATTATGTAGAGAGATTGAATCTAGAAAATGAAGTGGTAAAGCATATGATTTTGTCTAATAAGAAATTTGATACAATTTAGGGTAAGATACCTGATGACTTGTATAAGAAGCTTGTAAATAGAAAGAAAAGAGCATCAGAGGAAGATATAACAATAAGAGAAAACCTTGTAAGAAAGCTATATGATGTAAGAGATGAAGAACACTTCAAACATATCATGAAGGATCTGAAGACCCATTTGAGAGACAAGAAGAGAACTATTCAGATTATGGGAGGTAAATATGAAGAAATCAATAAGGAAACTGAACAAGCAATTATTAAGGTTATGACAAAGAATGCTTGAAAACCATCAATTGCAGAAGAACCTACAGAGGAAGCAAAAGAAGTAGAACATCAGGACATTCCCTCTCCACCAACCATCAATATTGAGAATGAAGCTATGAATGTTGAAGGAACAAAGATCACTTTGGATAGTGATGATAACCTATTTCAGAATCTTGAAAACATTGTTGACAATTTAGCTTTTGAAGAGCAAGATAGTGCCAAAGGAGAAGAAAAGACAGAAACCAAAATTGTAGAACCTAAAGTGATAGAGAAGCAAGTATATGTTCCCACCCTAGAAGAAGTCAGTCTTAGACCTAAGACTTGTAAGAAAACTCAGATTGGTTCTATATTTGAGAATTTGGGAAAGGAAGTAGATGATGATGATCAGATGTAATTGATCACATCTTTGAAATAGATTATTGGAAAGAACAAGAAAGTAAAGAGCATTGAAGGATGCTTGAAGGAGCTTACTGAGAAGTTATAAGGCATTGTAACCACACAAATTGTAGAGGAAAATCCATTGGAAAAAGCCAAGAAAGTGATGAACACATTTGATGACGAGTTTACCAACTTATCTGATGTAGCTAAGGTAAAGGCTCAAGCAGCTTATGAGGCCAAAACACTTTTGCACATAAGTCAGAACATTAGGAATGATATCAATAATCTTGATATCTGCATAAAATATTTGAGAAAGAATTTAGAAAGAGGAAAATATTTTTACATTCAGTGTAGAAAATTAGAAAACCTGATAGCAGAGGAAGTGCAGAAGATGAAGACTAAGGAAGTAGAAATTCAAACTGAGATAAACCTTCTTTCTGCCCCTAATGTGAAAGTACTTGATGTTGAGAAGAAAATCTACAAGATTTATGATGAAATAAGAATGTTACAAGATGACAAGGATAGGAAGTTGAAGAGATTCTCTCTTCTAAGAGAGCATGTTTCTATAAAATTGAGCATTGTTGAAGGACAACTGGAAGAATGTCTTTCATACAAGACATCTTTTCAGAAGTTTAGTTTTGAGAATCTCCAAGCATGTGAAATTGCATCTTATGGATTGTGTGCACTACTCAGTGTTGTAGATTTGATTAAGAAATCATGGGAGAAAGAGTTAGAGGCCATGAAGATTAACTTTGTAGATTGTGTTGCAAGCCTACTAGCTTTGCAATATTGAATCAAGGTATAACACTCTTGTATGAACACAATTTTGTTACCCTCCTTACCTTTTTGTCATTGTTGTCAAAGGGGGAGAGATATATAGAAGAAAATTGATAAGAATACATACTCTTAGGGGGAGTATAGTATATAGATAGGATTCATGGAGTGATAAGGACAGTTTATACATATTTTGTACTATGGCTACAATTTTGAAATTTTGAAGTCTAGGACTTAGCCAATTTTCTCATATGTTGCCACCAATGACAAAGGGGGAGATTTTTGGCAATTTGGCTGAGTTGGATACATGGATGTTTTCATTATAGCAACATATAATTTACATGAAGATCACACAGGTCAGAGAGCAAGTATGACAGAGCGCAATGCAAAATTGTCTAAGTATAAGACAATGTTTTTGCTAGTGTACCTAAAGATAGTTTTTGATTGGCAATGTTTATTGGAGTAAGTTCAATGCTTCCACACTTGAACATAGATACTATTTTAACTATTGAAGGCTCACCTAAGAGTGCAAGTCATTATGACATGTATAGAAGAAGTTATGACAGTTTTACTAAAGACAGTGTTAAGCCGACATGACAGAATATTAAGACATAATTGGTAAAGAGTTAAGGGATTATTTTGTTTATCAAAATAATGTCTTATCAATATAAAGGGATGAAATCCTAGATGTTAACCCTTGGGTAAAGATATTTTTTATTATGTAAGCTGATTGTAAGATTTATTAATCTTAATAACTTGTATAAAGATGTAATGATGTAATGTAAGAAAAGGCATATGATATGTATGTATAGTGATAGTGAAAGAGCAGCAAAGAGATATTGATGTGAAGTTGCAAGCATTATAAGGTTATCAATGAATATTGTATATTACTTGTTTGGGTAATGGGCTCATCTAGTAATCATATTTTGTACTACGAACTCCTAACAGGGTTGAGGCTTCTAACAAGGCCTATAGTCCCTTAATCAGGACTGAGACACTATATACATGTAATAGTCTCCTAACAGGGTCAACATCCTTAACAAGATACTTTTGATTAGTGGATCTTTGTGGGTACCATCCCCACCATGGTTTTCCCTTGGCTGGGGTTTTCCCTTGACGAGGGTTTCCTCGAGAACAAATAATGTGTTATGAGTTCTTTTGTTTTATTATGCATGTTGTTTAGCTTTCTATGTTATGCATGAACTAAGATAATCTGTTATATCCATAATTGGGCTAAAGTAAAAGTTTGTGGAATACTGATTCACCCCCCCCCTCTCAGTATTCCCTATTTCTAACACAAATGTCATCTACTTTAGCAAAAAAACAACTTGCTTCTTGATTAAGCTAAAAAATATTACCTTTAGTCTTGGAACCTGATGCAATTGTTTCTCCATCCTTGTTATTAAAGATGCACTTATTGTCTTTGAATTCTAGCTGATATCCTTTTTCAAGTAATTGTCCAACACTTAATAGGTTATGCTTCAAACCATCAACATAAAGAACATCGTCAATGTTGTTCTCTCCATCCAAAGTGATGGTTCCTCTGCCTATGATAGGTTTAGGAGTGTTATCACCAAATCTAACCATGTTGCCTTTCTACCTATCTAGATGTACAAGTCTATCTTTATCTCTAGTCATATGATGTGAGCAACCACTGTCAATGATCCAATCTGTTCTAATGTCAACTTGTCAAATTAGTGCTAACTCTTGAGTTTCATCTTCAAAAATCATCTTCTCCTAATCTTTAATAGCAATAAATCCAATCTCCTCTTCACTTGATTCATCATCAGATACACCTTCTCCACATAGTAACATTCTTTCTTATACTTAGGCTTGTAGTTCTTACTGAATTTTTTATCTCTAGTAGGACACTTAGATGCAAAGTGACCAATCTTATTACAAGAAAAGCATTTGAATGGTAACTGACCTTCATGTTTTTCTTTTCCTTTATTTTCTCTTTTAGCAAAAAAAGAAATGAAATCATCTAGACATTTATCTTCATCATCATCATCATCAAAGTTACCAGAAGTGTTCAAGGATTTCTTACCATGGACTGTAGCTTTGAAGGCTATCTCACTTTTAGGTTCAGTCTTCAAACTTGATATCTCAAAGGCTGAAATCTTACTGATTAAGGTCTCTCTTTTGATTTCTTTTGAAAAATTTATAGTCTCTTCCAAGATGTTTATCTTGCTTTCATATTTAGGTGTCAAAGTAGTCATCAACTTATCCATGATGTCTTCTTCAGAAATCTCTCCACCATTGTTTCTGATTCCTGAGACTGCTTGATTAATCCTCTGATTCTATGCTCTAATGCTTTCTTCAGGTAACATCATCAATAAATTGTACTTTTTCTTCCATGTCTTTCTGTGCGCATTCTTTTCTTGGATGTCTGCTTCAAACATATCTTCAAGATACTTCCATATCTTGTAGGATTTGTCAAGCTTATTTACATTTGAAAACTCACTGTCAGTTAAGGCATTGATGATGGCTTCTTTTGCAATAGCATTTGAAGTGAACAAATCCTTTTTCTTAAGAGTAGCATCTTCTTTAGCAAGATCTGATAAAGAAGGAATCTCAATTTCCTTAGTAGCAACTTCAAAGATCTCAAAGGCAATATATTGCAAATGTGTCATCATCTTGTTCTTCCAATCAAGATAGTTCTCTCCATAAAACTTAGGACTTTGTTTTCTAAAGAACACCATCTGACCTACCTCAAGTTGTTAAAATTTCTCTCCAAGGCACTTGGCTCTGATACCAATTGTTAGGAATCATCCCAAGAGATAATTGAGAGGGGGGGTGAATCAATTATCTGCAAGATTCAATTCTTTATCCAATTAAGTATAATTAAACATTAAGCATAAACAAAATGAAAGAACACATGAACAAAAAACTAATATTTGGTTACAGGGAAACCCAAATAGGTAAAAACCCCAGTGGGAATTGACACCCACTAAGAACTGCAGTAGTGTATTATGATCCTTGTTAGAAGATCTTACAACCCTGTTAGGATTTGATCTTTACAGTGCAATAAGTATAGTGACCTGGTCAAGGGTCAGACCTTGTTAGGAGTCTTTTACAATTAACCCTATTAGGGGTGATGACACACTTTCTAAGAGCTCACTTCCAAAGGGGTGAAGGCTACAAGCTTCTAAATAACAGATACACACTATATCTGGATCTTGGTGAACTATGCTTTGACCCACTGTCTAGATCAGTTCCAATGAATAGTATATATTCTTTACTTGGTCACATAGACCTATTGGAAAGTTTTCTATACTAGTATATATGACTTAGTATAGTGTTTTAATTATGGAGACAAAGTCATATAGTAGTTTGGAGTCAGTGAACTTGATGGAAAGATCAAAAATCAGCTACGTGTTGAAGACTTTATAGTATACAAAGCACCATTAGTTTAGAGCATTAGCACATGTGTGTACGACTGAGTTATGGTGTGCATTCTAGGAGTTAAGTTGGTAACATCATATACATGCTTAGTCTATGAGTCCGTGATCAGATATGCATGCATGATAAAGTTACAGACAGTTGAAGTCACACATTTAGTGTGTGCTAGAGAAGAATATAGTAAGCAGCCGACTATTAACATTTTAATTTGTGGTTATGTTCTTATGATGTAAAGGCCATGCACCTATTGTAATTAGGTTACCAACATATAATTGTATTTGTTTGTAAACATGCTTAAGCCAATTCAATTGGAAGCATTGTATGTAATTAGTTTAAGGGTTGACCTAGTTGTTTGTTTTCTATGCACATATAAATATAAGGTGTGCCCATTGTAATTAGCATGGAAGTGAAGATAGATTTGGGATAAGAAGAGAAGAAGTGTGCAAAGAGACTATAAGATGTATTAGAGCTTTGCAAGAGGTCAAAGAATCAACACTTCAAAGCAACTGATAAGACAAGCAGTATCACTGTGACAATTCATCCAATATATATAGTGTGTATTTGAGATCAGAAGGTTGTAGCCTTCACCACTTGAGTAGTGAGCTCTAGGACAGTGCATCCACACCCCTAACAGGGTTTATTGTAAAAGACTCCTAATAGGGTCTGAACCTAGACAAGGTCTACTGTACTTAATGCATTGTAAAGAAACTCCTGACAGGGTTAAGGATCTTCTAAAAAGGATCATAAAACACTAGTACAAAATATTAGTGGGTGTCAATTCCCACCAGGGTTTTTACCTATTTGGGTTTCCTCGGAACCATATTGGTGTTATGTGTTGATTTTGTTATACACTAAGTTTGCACCCTTGGTTCAAGCTCTCTTGGTCTTGATAACCTAGTATAACATGGGAATCATCTCCAAGTTGTGGGACCTATGCTAATTGAGATGAGACCTCCAGTTTCTAGGTCAGTTCCTCTTGGATAATCACCTTAATTTTCTCTTTAACATGAAAGTAAAACTTTGAGGGAAAAGGGATAGAAGGAATGCTAAAAGGGAAATAACTAAAAGCAAACTACCTACTAGGTGATACACCAAAAAGACATGAACATAATGTATTGACCAAATTAGCATGAAAGCTTTCAGACCTAATAGAACACAATCTTCCTAAATAGGCTTACATAAGTGTTTCATAGAGGGGTCTAAACAAAAGACACAGACTGTGACCTACAAGAAAATGTTCTCTTCAGCAAAAGGGCACATGAATGAGACAGAATGATAGGGGGTTCAAGTATACCCACAAAATCACTCAAATCAAATCATACACAATGGTACACATAAAAGCTGAAAGAAAGAAGGGCTCTAGAACTCTAATATTTCTCTAAGAAAGCTAGTATATTATACTCATTAAGAGAAATACAAACAAGGAAAAGACTTGAGGGCAGAGAAGATGCCTTAGAAAGCCTCTATTGAATCTGATAAATCAATGAAAGGTTACAAACTGTAAAAGCCAGAGGGTAGAACAAATGCCATAGATAGCTCCTAAGAAAGAAAACTCTCTTTTTTTACAACCGTAAACTTTTCTGCAAAACAACTTATTAAAACTGATATATACATCTCATCTATTGCACACAGGCAGGAGCAAAAAATCTAATTAGGGTTACATAGATTTTTCATAGAATAATAGAAAACCCTAAATCTGTCATATTTGATAATAAATGCATCATTTAAATATCTTGGCTGATCAAATATATGTTTGCATGTCTTTTCCATTGCCATAACTATCTGCAGATGAGCCACCTTGACCATCTACTTCATTGCAAGTTGAAAACCCCACGCCACCACCACAAATTTGTCTCTATAAGTTGGGTTCATCATGAATATTCAAATCTGATCCATCTACCTCTGTCAAATTGTTATGTGAACTGGGACATGGAACTGTCTGTCATCCAACAAACCTAGCCACCTATGCCGAGCAACATTGACTGCATTTAAATTAGCATGGCACCCCAGGAAGAAAGATCAGGCTAGGACGACTAATTAGATATTCTTCATCATCTTCGCAACCTACAACCATCTTGAAAATTAATTTTGAGCTAACTCCTTCATCGCATACAGCTCACCGAGTCAAATACTGGTAGAAAACTCTACAAGAAGGTTTAAATTTGGGCTCCAGCAGCTGCCAAGTCCAAGTTTAAAACATGATCATCAATCAATTCCCTTCCCAGCAAATCAAATGACCCAGATCATTCTCCACAATAGTTTGAAGGCCCTCTAAAAAGTCATTGACCACATCACCAGTCAGAAACCAATGAGAAATGAACACCTCAGCACAACCTGGCAACTCAGACCCATAGCTTTACTTAACTTTTCATCAGACGGTTGTCGCAATACCGTGAAGACTATGTCTCGAGCATTTTCCCTGGGTGATAATGCAACAACTGTTGATCTTGATCAAATTTTGACTTGTCTGGATGCCAAAAAACCCTGGCACCACTGAAAAAAGCCATGTTGCCACCGAGCTCAACCAATTAGAAATAGACACCTTAGCAATAGTTGAAAAATTTGAGCCCATTGACATGTCTTCATCACCATCCAGCTTGGCTAACTAGAAATGACCACCACCTACAACACTTGACACTAGTCCTACCATGACATTAGATTTACTCAATTGGAAGATCAGATGGTTGTTGTAATGCTGAGAAGATTAACTGTTGAGAAACTTTTCCTTGCAGTATCACAACAATCATTTGTTACAAGTAGTAGTTGCCATTGTACCAAAAGATCAACCTATTAATGCTTGATACAACCAATAGACTTATAGAACACAGGAGGTTGTTAAACCATGTCACAAATCCCAAAGGGAGACATTGGCGGTTAGTCCAAAAATCCCCCCTTCAGCATCACCCAAGGGGATTTGAACCTATGACCAAGCTCTGATACCACTTGTTACAAGTAGTAGTTGCTGTTGCACCAAAAGATCGACCTGTTAATTCCTGATACAACCACTAGACTTATAGAACACAGGAGGCTGTTAAACCATGTCATGAATCCCAAAGGGAGACATTGGTGGTTAGTCCAACATCATTGATCTCAACTAAACTTTAACTTGCCGAGCGACCACCTTTAATCATGATTAAATATGGCGACCTCCCGACTGAGTGAAATCAAAGTCTCATGAACTTTTGGCTAACCATGGTTAACTCTTGAGACTTCCCGACTGAAGGGAAATCCTTAACTCAGTGTTGACATGAGTTATAACTATAGTTAGGGAAAATACCTTAGTCCCAAGATCTCCGGATAATTTCCCAACCCTGGGTTTCATTAAGAGATAACCCAGCCAAAGGGGAAATCGCTGAGTCGCTGAATGGGAATGGAATATGCTTTCCGATCTAGAGATAAAGAGACAAAAGGAAGTTGTGGTGTCAAGAGATAGAAAAGGATATTCTTTCAAGCTTGAGAGATCTTGTGACTAGCCTTAGATGAAAAATGCACATGGGAAATGAAGACTTAAGTGACCAAAAAAGGTAATGGCGAAAAAGAATAGGTCATAGGGTTTCTAGGGTTTTTCTTCTCAATGGTCATATTTTCAAATTTAATGGCTATTAGACCAGAGAGTATAACAATTTTGCAAAGATCAGGGGAAGAAGCACAAAACCATAAAAAATTCTCAAGGTTCTCAACAGGGCTTAAAAAATGAAGATTTCTAGATAGAGCCCAGCCTGTTGGCCAAAATTGTATGGAACAGGAAATTTGGGTAACATTTTGGTGATTTCTGCTGGATGTCATCCTGCTAGACATTGGAAACTAGTTGCCTTAGATGAAATTCATTAGGCATAAGAGTTATCTCAAGAACACAAGGACCTTCTTGACAAAGAGAGGAACAAAACTGTGCTTGAGCACTTCTTAAAAAGTGGGAAAAACTAACATAGGAAGTAGGGATAGAAAAATAGGGAAACATTTTACAGAGATTTACAAGGAAGGATTAGCCTCAAAACAAGGCTTCAAGTGGAATCCATTAACTGATATAGGCAAGGTATCTCCTCCAAGAGTTGATAGCTGAGAAGCATTAGGCCCCTTGCACTCAGTAATGACAAACGGTCCACCCCAGAAGGAATCAAACTTTGTATGTTTTCCAGGCTTTGATCTAAACTCATCCCACTTGAGGACTACATCTCCAACTTTGAAGCTTCTGCCCCTAGCTCTTTTATCAAAACTCTTCTTTGTTTGTATTTGATGGAACTCCATATCTTTCATGGATTTGTCTCTAAGTTCCTCTAACTCCATCAGTTGAGCATATCTGATTTGTAAAGGATCTCCTTCAAATAGGACGTATTGAGTGGCTAAGTCCAAAGCTGGCAATTCAGTTGAAATGGACAGCTTAGCCTGTTAGCCATATACTAACATATAAGGAGAATTCCCAATGATCTTTTTTGGGGTAAGCCTATCCAACCATAAGGCAGATTTTAATTTAGTATGCTAATATCTTTGGTTATCCTGTAGAGTTTTCTTGATTATCCTAATCAAGTTCTTATTAGTTGATTCTGCCAAACCATTGCCCTGAGGGTAGTAATTTGAACTTGTATTCAGATAAATGCCATTTCTGATTGCCCATTCTGAGACTTTAATGCCTGTGAATGCTAATTCATTATATGATATTATGGAGTCTGGAGTGCCAAATCTATGAATTATGTCATCGTAAAAACCTAAGACAACACTCTCATTTGATTCTTTCAATGCAACTGCTTCTATCCATCTAGTGAAATAATCTGTTGCAGTGATTATCCACTTGTGGCCTCCACTAGATGGAGGATTAATCATGCCAATAAAGTCTATGCCCCATTTTATGAAGGGTTGTTTTGTTCTAATTGGCTAAAGGGGAAGAGATGCAAGCCTTTCTTTGCCCGCAAACATGGCACATTTGATGCATTTTCTCACATAATCATGACTATCCTTGAAAATAGATGGCCAATAGTATCCGGCCCTCATGATTTCAAAAGTAGTAGTCCTAGGAGAAAAGTGACCTCCAGAAGGTCCATCATGAAATTCAAATAGGACATCTGCCACCCTTTTTGAATCAATGCATCTTAAAAGGACACTATTGTGATCCTTTCTGAAAAGAACTTCATCTATCAGCACAAAGGGAATAGATTGTAATCTATAATATGTTCTTTTTGCTGAATCTAGGTCTGTAGGACATTGTCATGTTTTCAAAAAATGAATCAAGTTAGGCAACCAACCTACTACCTTGGCATGTTATTCTATATAATGTGCAACTAGATATGCATCTGTTTGCTCTAATTTCTTTGAACCTTCATCCTCTGCTAGCTACTCACAAAGACCTCTTCCTCAAACTAGTTTAGTGGTTTGAATATTAATGTCATACTCCATCACTTTGGTAACCCAACCGGCTCTTTTCTCATTTAGGTCCTAGGAAAGAAAAAATTCTTTGACACTTGGATGAGTAACTTTCAAGTGTACTTTTTTATGGGTCAATAGATATCTAAAATTTTTAAGACTCTTCACCATAGCAAGCACATGTTTTTCCACAAAAGAGTATCTCTATTCATACTCTTCTAAACCTTTGCTGAAGAAGGCAATAGGTTGCTCCAATCCATTTGAATTTTTTTGAGTCAGCATTGCAGATATAACATCATGACCAACATAAGTATAAAGGATAAAATCCTTACTAAAATTTGGGTTTAATAGAGTAGGAGCTTCTGTCAAGGCCTCTTTGATAGCCTAGAAATTGGCCTTTCTTTGTTTAGTCCAGTTGAAAATTGAACTCTTCTTTAACATGGTTGTCAAAGGCTTTAGTAAATCTGCAATATTAGGCAAGAAACACCTAACAAAGTTAATCCTTCCTATGAAAGATTGAAGGATTTTCTTGTGATGTGGCAAGGGTAGCTCTAGGATGGTTGCAATCCTTTCAGGGTCTATTGTGATTCCTTTCTTTGATACTATATATTCCAAAAATTTCCCCTCATGAATTGCAAACACACATTTCTTGGGATTAAGAGATATCCCAAAGTCTCTACACCCTTAAAAAATATTCCTCAGATGTTTGATATGATTTTCTGTATGTTTGGAATAGACAGTTATGTCATCTAGATAGACCAGTACAAACTTGTACATGAGGCTTTTAAAGGCCATATCCATTTCCTTTTGAAAGCTAGCACCTACATTTGACAAACCAAAGGGCATCTTTTGGTAAGAAATGGTTCCACACTTGGTTGTGAATGTAGTCTTGTATTGGTCCTTTTCATTAACTAGGATCTAATTATATCCTAAATAGATAGCCATCCAATAATGAAAATCTCTCAGACCCAGAGACACATTGTAAGATTTTCTCCATAGAGGGTAATGGATGGCAGTCTTTTAAAGAGGCCTTGTTAAGATCCCTAAAGTCAACACATAACCTCAACTCCCCATTCTTCTTTCTAATAGGAATAAGGTTGGAAACCCAACTGGTATGTTTAATGGGGTAGATGATACCACTTTCTATCAATTTGAGCACTTCTCTATGCATAAGTGGCTCAAGCTTGGGATTAATAGGCTTTTGCTTTTGTCTTACTAGTTTGGCATTGGGTTCTAGTTCAATAGTGTGCTGAGCAAGGGCTGGATTAAAACCTTTAAGGTCTTCATATTGCCATGCAAACACATCATTGAATTCCTTAAACAATTGTGTGTAAGTCTTCTTCTCCAAATCAGTATTTACTTTTCCAAATTGTAAGCTTTTACCTGGTTCCAACTCCAACTCAACATAGTGTTCTTGTTGAACCACCAAGCTAGCTTTTCTCTTCTTAACTTGATCATCCTTGTTGAAGATAGCCTCTAAGGTGACAAGACCCATAGGAATCTTATTAGATCTAAGTTGTATCACTTGGTCACCATAGTTCTGCAATAGTCTATCTTGGTTATGTTCTAAGAAGACATCCTCTTCAAACAAGAACTACAAAATTTTCTCATCATTGTCAAACACTTGCCAATTGACATTTTTATTAGGGATAGAGGGTTTGAAAATCACTTTAATGTGCTACTGGTCTCTTTCTTTTGAAATACTATTAGGAATGTCATACTGAGATCCAACAGTAGGTAACCTATCTGCATTTGTATTTAGCTTCCTAGGATGGCGACAATATTGAAAGCACAAAAGTCTTCAATTGCATCCCAAACTCTGTGTTTGTATGCTTTCATGGTGTCATTTTTGGTTGCACTTATCCCTCTCACTTGGATGACTACTAATTCACTATCACCATAGACTTTTAGGGCTTTGAACCCTCTCTTCCTAGCCCACTCCAGTGCATTCACTAGACTTTCATACTCTACCATGTTGCTAGTGTAAGAGAAATTGAATCTGAAAGTTGTATAGTATCTTTCTCCTTTTGGGGACACTAGCATAGCACCACCACTAGAGCCATGTTTTCTTCTAGCACCATCAAAAAACAAGTCCCAAACCTGATTACTCTAATTTTTTGAATCAGTACTCACTTTTAAAAGGTTTGGCTCTATGAATCCACTTTCTTGTATTAGATAACTTCCCTAGCCAGTATCCCAAATGACATTTTCTTGGGCCTCTAAAATATTTTATGATTCTAGTTCATCTAATAAAATATCAGAGATATTTTCTATCTTAGTGTTTGCTTCTCTGATAATTTGGAAGTCATTACTATCAAGTGCAAGGAACCTTGCATTGATCACATTGGACACATATGGTTCTATATGGTGAGTTGCTAATGATTTAGATTTGATGGTGGCCTTGGTCCCATATCTTGTGTGGAAAAGCATGTGAGACCAATCAAAAGAAAGATAGCCTCCTATCTTGACTGTAAACTCCCTTGACAGACATATAAAAAATAAAGCAACAAGATATATATATATATATATATATATATATATATATATATATATATATATATATATATATATATATATATATATATATATATATATATATATATATATATATATATATATATATATATATATATATATATATATATATATATATATATATATATATATATATATATATATATATATATATATATATATATTGTAGACACCTAAAAATCTTTTAGAAAATAAAGTATTTTTATTTTCTGAAAAATCCCTGATGACATCATCATTTATTAATTAATTAATTATTTAATTAATTTATTTATTTTTATGCCATTAAATCCCTTTATCTTAATTAAAAACATTTAATTGAGAAATCCCTTCCAAAAGTGTTTAAATCTTATTTAAACATTATTTCCTTATTTATTAATTATTTAATTAATAAATTGACCAAAAATCATTAAAATAAATAAAATATTTATTTTAATCCTAAAACCTTAGAAAAATCCTAAGGATTCCTAGCCTCTTCTAGATTTTCCTAATCTCACTTTAATGTTAATTAAAGGTGATTCCTAGCTAATCCAAGTCTTCTTTGACTTTTAGTCAAACCTTCCCCTAATGAGCCTTAAACTCATTTAACCTTTTGAGAGAAATAAATATTAATTTGTTTCCTACATCCATAGAATCCTAGAAAGTTCTAGACTCCTCTAGAATGTTTCTATCCTTATCCAAAAGCCTAGAGACTTCTAGAAGTCTTTATCCTAATCCTAATCTCCTTCCTAATCTAACCTTAATCCTACCCTTAAACCTTTGCACAATCCTAACCAAGCTTAAGACTTTCCTAAACCAAAGCAAAGTCTCCCCTTCCAAATATCTCAACGACAAAGCATTTATTGCTTCCCCAAAGTCATCAAAACCTCTTAAAGCTCATTCATTGCTCTTACAAACACTTATGAGGAGATTTATGAGCTTTGAGCCCCCTTTGTTGACTCCTTTTTGCCCTTCCCTTCATCCACTCACCTTGTGACATGTGTCACCTCCTGATTTGCTGTAGACTAGCACAATCCATGTGCTCCCCTTTGAATGAATCTTGGCCTCTCTTAAGGATTTCAATCCTGGCCATTCATTCCTCCTACCCCAAGCCCTTAGGAATCCTATAAATACCCTCATTTCTAAGAGCAAAATCATCCACTTTTATTTCCAAGTAATAGTAATCTTATAATGCCATTTTCATTCTAGACTTAGCACAAATCATTCTAATTTAGCCTACTTTCAAGCATTTTAGCTCATCATAGCTTAATAGTAATGGATTAACATAGTTTTGCTTATTGTTTTGCATAGCATAGCATCATATCACATCTAATTTGGTCTAAAATCAATCCTAGATTACTCATCATGTAGCTTAAATCTCCTTTTAAAGCATTCTTGAGTCTCTTGAAGCCTTAGGGGAAAAATCAGGTGTTCCATACCTATTTTTGTGCCATTTTTGGGGTTTTCATGAGCTTCAAATCATCCTAAATGCATTAGAGTATGCTCCAAGTGCTTAGAGAGCACACCCACATCCCTCTAATCAGAGCAAATCAAACAATGCTTGGGTGCAACTGTTTTTAGCTCAATCTGAGGTGGCTTTGCTTAGAGCTTCTTGTTTTTATTTTGATTGCATGCTAGTTTAAACTCTTAACATTTGAATGATTTGAGCCTTTCAAAATAGATACAGGTACCCTCAAAAGCCTTGCACACATTTCTGGCATGCCCGGTGGGACTCAAACCACAATCAGCTTGATCAAATCACACTTTTTCACTTTTGCTGTCATAGGAAATAGAAGAAATCATGCCGTCAAGCAAAGAAATGTCACATATAGAAAAGAAATACCGCCTTCAAGTAAAGAAATGACACCTTCAAACAAAGCAATGTCGCCTATGCCAAATACACTCACACCTTCATGCAATGAAATCACGCCTTCAAGCAAAGAAATGACACCTATGAGCTCTATATTCACGCCTGCATAACTGACAGATTCCCGTGATCGATAATTTCTATTCTGTTCTAGAACTCTACTGCTGTCTCCTGGAAGTAATTAAATCATGCCTCTACAGAAATAAATCACGCTTTTGTAGAGAGAAATCACGCTTTTGTAGAGGCAAATCATGCTTTTGGAGAAAGAAATCACACCTGTGACATAATTAATCACGCCTCTAAGGTCAATGTTTATGCCTTCGGGTATAGAACTCTCGCCTGTAATCAATCATTTGTCACCTCTGGTAGTTCTATTGTCACCTTAAGACATTCTTCCGTCACCTTGAGTTATTTAAGTATCACCTGTAGAGCTTCCTTTGTCACCTGGACAAATTATCCATCGCCTTTGCGCATTCATCTGTCACCTTTGAGGGTACAGGATGTCGCCTGTAAGAATGAAGTGTCACCTCTGCACTTTCCAGCGTCACGTATAAGCTGGATAGTGTCACTTTTTGGTTTTTTCTGTCTTGAGTTGCTTGGGGCTGGATTCATTTCTTTTATTGCAGCAAAGGTCAAACAAATCTTGAATGACATTAAGGAAAGGAACTTAGGTCCTAAAGTGTCATTATCATTTTGAAAATCAAACTCAATCTCGAATGCACTAAAAGAAATGAACAACTCTGTTCCCTCTCTTCTTTCAAATTTCAAAGCAAGCAAACAAACAAATCTTGAATGATCTAAGGGATAAAACAAAGCTTTTTCAAAGTTCTTAAATCAACTCACAAATATCAATCTTGAATGCCAAAAAGGAAAGAACTTGTAAAACACTCAAATCATTTATGTTTTGGAGAAAAGAACAAATCAAAATCTAAACACGTGTGTCTTCAATTCAAAGTTCAAACATCACTTAATCAAATTGGAAAATGAACAAATCTGCTTGATGTGCATCTAGGAGTTTTATATTCTTGCAGAATCCTTGTTAGAGTAAGCAACATGGAACATTTGAACTTGGACAAGTTCACCTGTTCTGCTTTTAGCGAGGCCTGTCCAAGGAGAAGTGCTTCCTCCTCAGAGAATGACCTCAAATCGGTATCCCCCCTGGCTGGTATATAAATAAAGTGAAGGAAAAAAGTACTCACTTACATCTCCTAATCACCGGGTGTCCATGCCAAACACTGTGACTGGGGATGGTAAATATTCCTCTCCCCCAGCATTATTGGCTAGGCTCTTAAGTGAGTCACGGGTGATCAGCATAACCGGGTATGGAGACTCCACAGAACTATTAGAAACCTGATAAAATAGAGGCTACCCTATCTACATCTGAAAGTATCAAAATCCTTGTGCAAGGACCGATTCCAAGGGGTTTACCGGGTCACCTCAAGATTACTCACCATTTGTATTCCCTTCTAGGGGATACAAAGCTGTGGGCAAGTGATTTTGATACTCACCTTCCTTAGGTAGATCTGTTTGAAGTGAATGACAGTCGAAGACTCCGTGGAAACACTTGTTGAAACATACACTTTCAAAGCTTTATCAGAGTCAGTCAGCCTGTTTGTATCCCGCAAAGTTGCTTTTCCCTTTGCGGAGATTGCTTTGACAGAAGTCTTTTTGATTTGTCCTTTGCCATTTGAGAAAATTGAACCAATCAGCAAACTTGATACTCAGAAAACCTTGCAGAAATTAGATATCCAAGAAACCTTTTGTTCTCAAATCAAACCTATCAGAGTTCCCCCAAGTCATGCCCAATTTGATCAAACATCCGAAAGCCAAGTTGCCCAAATCCAAAAATTATCAAGAGAAGAAAGTTGTAGAAAGAAACCTCAAAAGCCATCAATCCTCTATCCAAGCAACCCAAGCAGAAGAAAAATATCAAGAGAGGCTTGATAATATTGGCTATAATGCAAGAGTCAAACAGTATGCCTACCATTTCTGAGTAAACCATCGCTACATAAACCTTGAAAGAGAAGATTAGCTAGATCCTTTGCATGTCCTCTCCTACCTTTAGATCTCACAATCCTATCTCGGTAGTCCTTCATCCTAGCTTCATCCTAAGTTTCATCATTAAACCTTAGTTGCATCCTAGAGTCCGTCTTAGTCGCATGAACCATCATCTTCCTAGCAGCATCATAGATCATCCATCCCACTCACATCTGCATTATCATTTTAGAAAAGAGCATTGTTCCATCATCCTTCACCATCTTTCCATCAGCAATCCACCATCAGAATCCCATATCCTTCATCCAAATCCAACATCCCTTATCCAAATCAGAATCCACTATCTTTTGTACCAAATCCAGAGATCCAAATCCACAAGCACTTAGTGTTCAAAATCTTTGAGTTGTTTCCATCCCTTATCCTAAATCAAAAATCATCCCCTTTTTGATAGAGCATTGTCTAAAGGAAATCCAACTTGTCCTTGCATAGCCTCATCATCTCGAGCAAGAGATTGGCTTGTATTGATAAGAATCCATTTGACCGAAGATCATCAGTCTATCCTAGGTTGGCAAAATCCTATCATTGATCCTCCATCAGGGAAAAATAGCAGCTCATTATTGACACTTAGTAATCTTCCACCAGCACTCCACCAATCCTCCACCTAATCTTGATCCAAATCAAAGCATCCCACCAATCCTCCATCATCACCCAGCATCTCACCAATCTGTCACCATCTTCCATGAAATCTTTTCACCATCCTTGATTCATATCCAAGCATCCTACCAATCTTTGCATTGCATTTTAGATAGTTTCATCATCCTTAGAAGTTTCATAGCTTGCATTCATCCCTCTTTAGGGTCTTTTTTAGGAACATCTTGCATCCATCTAGCATCTGCATTTCCATGCCTGTCGAGACAAGATTCGGATCTAGGAAGAGAAGAAACATGAATCCCTATCCAATCACCAGCTTATCTAATCCCAACATTTTTACTAGTGCTATGGTAGCCTATGATCCTGAAATACAAACTGGAAATACATGGGATGATCCCAATATCCCCTCAGCCCCGTTGGCAATACAAACATTTGAGAATTATCCAGAGAATCCACCAGCAGTTGAAACACTTATGGCCCAAAACCAGCAGAACATGTTCCCTAACTTTGCGCAAAGGCATACTCCCATTCCACCATATCTCCATCCTCATATTCCCATAAACACTATTCAAATCCCAACGCAAGTGTACTCTCCATTTATCCAACCATTCTCTGACCCCACCTTGCAACCATCTCAAGAAAACTCCACCATTCCCCTTCTTCTATAAGGAAGCTTCACAAGCCCCGTAACACAAGCAGTTCCACCATCTTCCATAAACCAAGCAGTACCATTCCTTTTAGGAGGGATGCAATCATCTTCCCCTTTCACTCCACAAGCTTCAACATCCATACCATCTCATCTAGGGTCAACACAAATGTTCCCTTCCTTTCCCCCCCAACAAGCATCTACCCAGGCACAAGCCTAGCAAAATGCCTTCACCACAGGGATGCCTTCCATGGGCTTTTCCAATCCATCATTCATATCCCAAACTCCCATCACATCTACCTTCCCTGCGTCCGCTGCCACACAATTCCCACCTCACACCAGCTCTCGTTGGGGCCTCACTCAAGAAGAAATGAAAGCTTGGGGCCTACCAACCCACTCTCCTACATCCATGTTTGTAAACCAACAAGCCACCTTATCACAAACAGCATAGCAACCATCACAAGCTCCACTAGCTTCATCCTTTGCAAGCTATCCATTCCCAACACCTAATGCCTTTCAACAAGTCCCTCCACCTCAGCAGCAAAGTTCATCTTATTCTACAAGTTATCTTGCCCAACCACCCTTTGCTTCAAGCTTCCCCACATCAATTCCACCCTTAAGCAATGCGGGAATGCACCCGACCTACATTGGTCAATCACAAAGCCAAGTTCAACAAGGACCACCTTACCAGCAAGTGGCTTCATTCCACCAGCTTCCCCAGCAACAACCGCACTTCCCATTGCAACAAACCCCCATCATTACCCAATAGCAACAAGCTCCCTCCTACCATTCACAACAACAGGTCCCGGTCATCCCACAACACCAACAAGCAGTCCCATATCCATCACCAAAATATCCCCTTGTGCCGCATCAACAGTATTCTCCCCAGTAAGCATCATTCCAATCCACCTATCCCGCTGGGCCATCTCCATATCCTACTCCGCAATATCCACCTCAAATGGGAGTACCCACTCAATCACCAATCAATGCTGAGTGGGAAGCCATGAAGAATGCTCTTAAGGAGCTCCAAACTGGTACTGAGAGAAAAACCTACAAGTTTGAAGAAGTGTGTCCTTACCCATTTGACCGATCCATTGCAGCTATTCCCTTCCCCAAGCACTTTGAAACACCTAAATTTGATAAATATCAAGGGAAAGGAGATCCAGTCAATCATGTTAAGGAATTCTATATGGCATGCCAAGAAGTGGCTTATAGTGATAACTATCTCTTGTGCTTGTTTCTCAAGAGCTTGGGAGGAACCGCTGTTGAGTGGTTCTATAAAATACCATGTGGGACTATCACAACCTTTGCTGAACTCTCTGAGAACTTCATTAACCATTATGCCCACAATGTTGAGAATGAGTTGACCTTGTTAGATCTTTGCAAGTCAAAGTAGAAAGAGGGAGAAAGTCTAGCTGAATACTTGCAAAGATGGCAGAATCTTACCACTAGGTTATCATACCAACTGCCAGAAAAGCATTTGACCAAAATCTTCATTGATAACTTGTATCCTAAGCTATCTCACTTCATGCGGATGAATTGTCTCCAAACTTATCAAGATATCAAAAGCAAGGGGATAGGCATTGAAAAGGCCCTCCTAGATGAAGGCACGATCTGACACTTCAAAAATGATTCCTAGAATAAACCCAGCAATGATAAATCTCAGTACTGGAATCGTAACAAAAGTGTTGTTACTGATGGAGCTAGTGATACCAAGCATGTTCAATTTGTCATGGCTAGTCCTACACCAACTCCCGCATACCAACAGCAACAAGCGCCCATCTATCAGTAGCCTCCTCAAGTCCCTCAGCAACCCATGCAACAATATCATCCTCAAAATAGCCAACAAAATTACCAGCAGCAAGCCCATCAAGCCTATCAAGGCAATCCAAAGGGTCAAGTCAATACCGTTAATGTTGCTCCCAAACAACACAAGCCTAGAACTCAGAGCAATCCAAGGAAAAACTTCACACCATTGGGTGAGCCCCTAGATGTTATCTTTCACCGAATGGCCAAGGCCAACCTAATCACATTTCCACCAATCCAGCCAGTTGATGATACCACTCCCAAGCCTGATTGGTACAAAGATCATGAATACTATGATTATCATCGTGTTAAAGGACACACTTCCTTGAAGTGTATGAGACTTAAAAACTATATCCAAGATCTTATTGACCAAAGGGAGATCCAAGTCGATACACCTGCTCAAGCCTCGCCAAATGCCAACCTGCAAATCTATCAGAATGTGTTCCCACAACACAATGCTGGAAAGAACCAAGCCAATACCAATCATCGCTAGAATCATGGCAAAGGCAAGCAAGAAGATAACGCTACTACCTACATCAATTATGATAAATTTGTTGGATGTATAGCCCAAGTTGAGCCCACAGTCAATGTCATCCATGTCAAAGGAGCAGATAGTCAATGTGCTGTTACCACCCACCGAGGCCGGATAACTGTTGCTAGTGCCCGTCCAAGACCAACACATAATGCACACAATGCATAGTATAACCTTATAGAACATCTTGGGAACACAACAGCCCAAATATCTATCTTGGACCTTCTCCGTACTTCACCCCTCCATCAGGAGATCCTTGACCAAGCTCTCGAAGAAGGACATGTCCCCATAGACATTAACAGCACCCAGTTCGAGACCCTTGTGGGACATCTATCTGCAGCCTGTGCTTTGTCCTTCAAACCATCTGATATACCAGATGTTGCACCTGACCACACTCTCCCCCTCGGTATCGTCGTCATGGTTAGAGACTTTGCCATCAAACGGGTCTTGATAGATAATGGCTTGGCCCTGAACTTGTGTACCTTAAAATTCGTTCAGCAGATTGGTTTCACACAGGCTGATATAACACATGAAGTAATCACTATCAAAGCCTATGACAACTTGGAGCATACCTCTGAAGGTACTATTACTTTGCTTATTTAGTTAGGCCCAACAACTCAAGATACCATTTGCCATGTTGTTGATCTTGACCTACCATTTAATATCCTCCTAGGCTGACCATGGATTCATTCCATTAAGGCTGTACCATCTACTTACCATCAGTGCATCAAATTTCCACATCAATGCACTGAGGTTACCATCCATGTTGATCCACAACCCTTCGCATACTTCCGTGCGATGGAAGCATCATTCCCTCATTCCACTCACTGTCCCGGAACTGACATTGGCACTTCTATTGCTAGTTCATCCCAATCCCACTGCGATCTAGAGACCATCCTCACCTCCACCCTCTCTTCTATCAAGATCAATAACCAAGGCTATGGGGAATATATCCTACATGATGCATTTGCTGTAGGAGCCCTCCCACTTGATCCACATACTCAAGGGCGCCCGAGTCACCAAAGCAAGCCTATTGAAGAACATCATGAAATCAAGAGAATGGGACCTATAACTTTTGAATCCCATAGCATGTTAAACAGTCAAGAAATGGATCCCGACATCAATAGGTGGTTGTATAAAGATCCCCCACCGCCTGACACTCAACTTCTTGGCTACTTCAAAGATAAATACCCATAATCTCACAAATACACTACTGAGCAATGAAACTATCAAGGAGGTGGTCTAGGACCACATGAAAGCAGAAGCAAAGACCCTATCACAGCATCAAAGAACCCACAACATCAGGGTCTTGACTTTAATACCCCTCACCTGCATATACAAGGGCCCAATACTGCAACTGGGGGCACCAACATGACTAGCGTTCCCCTCTTGAATAGCCAGGATAATCTCATAGAAATCGAAGACATCCTTGAAGAGAAAGACATCAGATCCTATGACGATATCTTTGATGATGACACCCTCTTGGAGACTTCTATCCTCCAACAACTTTCCATAAATCTCATAGAACTTCCCCTCATCCACCCTCAACTTATAGACTGGGACCAACCAAGTATCGAACACATCGATGAGTTCCAAAGCACGGAAGTGCTCCTAGAGTTCATGGGGGCATTAGGCCCACGATTAGTTCAAGATCTAGAATCATCTCACATCTACAAGCTTGACCCAGAGGGATACTTTGGGGAGGAGGCAAGCTTTAGTTGCAAAAGAGAAATTGAAAAAGTACAACATGAGTCCTTATGTGAAAACCCTTCTGGGGCACATTCTGATTCCAAAATAGTAAAAATAAAGAGCGTATCTTCTAGTGAAAACTTGGTAATTCAAGTGCTAGAAGATGAAGACTTGCCTCTTCCTCCTATCCAAGATTACAGACCTGAGCAGTCACCTATCATCATAGAAGAAACCAAGCCAGTCAATTTGGGTACAGAGGAATGTCCACGGA
Source organism: Chamaecyparis obtusa (assembly GCA_027943335.1). Lineage (NCBI taxonomy): Eukaryota > Viridiplantae > Streptophyta > Pinopsida > Cupressales > Cupressaceae > Chamaecyparis > Chamaecyparis obtusa. The sequence continues at coordinate 2,180,536 of BSBK01001155.1, read as the reverse complement.
TCACCTATATTGCGGTTAACTTGACAGAGGGTGAAGAAATGGCCTTGATGGCACTCCTTAAAGAATCAATTATAAACTTTGCATGGTCATATGCACACATGCCTAGGCTTGATCCTAATCTTGTCATCCATCACCTATCAGTGGATCCGAATGTCAAGCCAGTAAAGTAGAAATTAAGAAAGATGCATCCCAAAGTAGCCTTATTAGTCAAAACAGAGCTTGAAAAACTCCTCCAAGCTAAGATTATCAGAGCCATAGATTACTCAGAATGGATCTCCAACATGGTACCTGTCACAAAGCCCTCGGGCGACATCAGAATATGCATAGATTTCAGGGACTTGAACAAGGCATGTCCTAAAGATGATTTCCCCCTACCAAATATAGACATGATTATAGATCTTACAGCGGGTCATGAAATGTTGTCACTAATGGATGGCTTTTCAGGGTACAATCAGATTCGTATAGCAGAAGCAGATCAACATAAAACAACATTTACAACTCCATGGGGTGCCTTTTTCTACAACATGATGCCATTCGGGCTAAAGAATGCAGGAGCCACATATCAAAGAGCAATGACAACAATCTTCCATGACATGATCCATAAGATCCTAGAAGACTATGTGGATGACATCTTGGCAAAATCTAAAACACGAGGTGAACACCTAAGTGTTCTTGAGAGGATGTTCGATTGTTTACATCATTATGGCTTAAAACTCAATCCAAAGAAATGTGTCTTTGGTGTTACATCTAGAAAGATCCTAGGTTTCATAGTATCATGACGAGGCATAGAGATCGATCCTAAAAAGGTCAAAGCAATAATAGAAATGCCTCCAACAAGAACTCTCAAACAGCTTAGAAGCCTACAGGGAAAGCTTCAATTAGTGCGTTGGTTCATTTCTCAGCTGGCAGACAAGTGCCAACCTTTCACGCATCTCTTATGCAAAGACACAAGCTTCAAATGGGATCCCATATGTCAGAGAAGCTTTGATCAACTCAAGGAGTATCTAGCCAACTCTCCAATCCTAGTACCACCAATTCTAGGACATCCTCTCATACTCTACATCTCAGCAACCACTACAGCACTGGGGGCACTATTAACTCAGCATGATGATGACAACAAAGAGAGAGCCATCTATTACATCAGTCGAACTCTTGTCGAATATGAGCTTAATTATTCACCCATGGAAAAAGCATGCCTTGCAGTGGTCTTTGCCACTCAAAAGCTTAGACATTATATGCTCAGTCACACAATCAGGCTCATTTCAAAAGTGGACCCCCTCAAATATCTATTATCCAGGACAACCCTTACAGGCCGTATGGCAAAATGGGTCATGTTAGTCAGCAAGTTTGACATCCAGTATATTGATCGGAAAGCAATCAAAGGGAAAGTCATTACCGATCAGCTAGCAGAAGCACCACTAGTGGATGCCTATCCACTAATCATGGAATTCCCTGATGAACACTTATGTATGATTGTAGAACAACCCATGTGGAAACTATACTTTGATGGATCCTACACATCACATGGACCAGGCGCAGGAATCCTATTCGTCACACCTCAAGGTGACTACATCCCAAAATCATTCAAATTGGGATTCTCATGTACCAACAACATTGCAGAATATGAGGCACTCATCTCTGGTCTCAAAATAGCCATTCAGTGGAATATCATAGAATTACAAGTATTTGGCCATTCACAATTGATTATCAAGCAAGTCCTAGAAGAATATCATACAAAGGATGACAAGTTGCTACCTTACAAAGAGCTAGTGGACAGACTGAAAGAGCATTTCCTAAATATACAGTTCACACAGATCCCAAGACTTTAGAACAAAGTAGCAGACACAATGGCAACCATCGGATCCTTTTTAGAAATCCCACGAGATGCATCACAGTATGAATTCCTAGTCAAGCAGCTACATACGCCAGCTTATGCGAATGCCGATGCAGATATGGTGTGTGTCTTGGTTGGTCCTCAGTCCCCATGGTACAATGACATCCATGCATATCTAAAGAATGGTATCATATCTCCCCATCTCACCAATAACCAACGCCAAAACCTTATTCACAGAGCTTCCTGCTACACTCTTGTAGCCAATACCCTTTATCGTCGAGGATATCACAATATCCTCTCTAAGTGTTTAGATTCAAATGAGGCCATCCTGGCTTTACAAGAGGTCCACGCTGGAATTTGCAGTGACCATATGAGTGGCATGGTTCTAGCTAAGCAGTTGCTTCAAGTTGGGTATTATTGGCCAACCATGGAACATGATGCTTGTGAATTTGTCAGAAAATGTTTACCATGTCAGCAGCGTGCAAATTTGATTCATGCACCAGCACAAGACTTGCAGCCCATTGCGCCACCTTGGCCCTTTTCATGTTGGGGCTTTGACCTTGTCGGCTTAATCACTCCCCTTTCCTCAGATGGACACAAGTACATAATAACTACCACAAAGTACTTTATGAAATGGGTTGAAGTGAGTCTGCTCACCCTAACTACTGGCATCCAAATATCCAAGTTCATCCTTTATCACATCATCTACCGCTTCGGCATACTGTCTACCATTTTCACAGACCATGGTACACCTTTTGAAAACCAGCATGTGGATGATCTGTGTGCCAGACTCCACATCCATCACCATTTCTCCAGTCCATATTTCCCTCAAGGAAATGGCCAAGCTGAGGCAACCAGCAAAACTCTCTTGAAAATCCTCAAGAAGGTTGTCAATGATTCTAGTCATGACTGGCACCTCCAAATAAATCCTACCCTCTGGGCCTATCGCACTTCTTATCACACTCCCATAGGCACCACCCCATATTCCCTTGTATATGGTGCTGAAGCCATTCTGCCGATTGAGGTCGAGCTCCCATCATTGCGAGTCTCCATGAAGAACTACACCACTGATGAAGAGTATTGTGTAGCTCGTCTCACACAGCTAAACCTATTAGATGAAAAGAGACAGCAAGCATATGATCACCTGGTTGCATACTAGAATTGACTCAAAAGGAGTTATAACAAGAAGGTCCATCCTAGATAGTTCCAGGTCGGTGACATGGTTCTCAAAGAAAATCAAAAGGTCCAAGCAAACAGAGAAAAGAAAGGCAAGTTTGAGCCTACTTGGCTGGGCCCCTATGTTGTCACAGCATGCTTCGGCTCTGGAGCTTATCAGCTATCTACACTAGAAGGTGAGCCTTTGAATGATCCAATCAACATCATACATTTGAAGAGGTTCTATGCTTGAACTAGATCCTACATATTCAGAAAATCCCTAAAAATTGGAAAAGCAGAAAAATACAAAAAAATAAAAATAAAAATAAAAATAAAAAATAGCAAAAAGAAAAAGAAAAGAAAATAATCTTTCAATGGTGAAAACTTGGCAATTCAAGCGCCTTGGACAAGTATGTTGGTGAAAACCTGGCAAACAAGCACCATGCATAGCAGACTGAGTCATTATCTATCAAATTCCCATCCCCCCCATCCCACCATCTTAGTCCTTTTTACCCTTCCCATCCCCATCCACCATCCCCCAGCATTCCCTTTTTTATAATCCTCAAGCCAATCTGCAATCTCCCATGCACATATCTTGTACCATATCTTGAATATATCTTGTATCATCTCCTGTACGCTATCTTGTATAGCACTGTCCTTCTTGTATATTCTCTATAGCGAGATCTTCCTATCCCCAATCCTGAGCTTCTGTATAGCGAGATCTTCCTATCGCCAATCCTGAGCTTCTATATATATCCCTTGTATATCCTTTCCTATCCGTTATACATATCGTCCTTTTCAGTTGTACATAGTCCTTGTTAGTCCTGCAGTAGTCTTTGATCAGAACACTTTGTCCTACCTAGCCTTGTACTTTAGCAACATCAATTGTCGACTATCCTTGATCACAGTGATTATTCTTTGACTTCATCATTTGCCAATCAGCAACACAAACATTCTCCCCATCAGCATTGGGTTCTCATAGATGTATGCTTCTGTTTTGTCTGACCTAAGCCTAATCTCGGGTCCCCTCAGTTGTATCCTTCCTGTCTGACCTAATCTTCCACCAAGCCCACCTGGTCCGTGTCGATATATCCTTCCACATGTTTAGAACAATCTTCCCCCCATCAATCGAATCAAATCTCTCTCCTTGGCAAAGGATGTCTTTTTGGAGTTCTCATTTTTGTCTTGGATTTTGTCCTTTGGATCTTGTTAATCTTTTATGGCTTCTCGTTGTCCTCTACTCATAGTCGCCACGATCCTTTCTATCATGGTGTGCTGCGAATGAGGATAATCTGGGGCAAGGTCTTTTGATCTTTTGCTTCTGCCTGTGAGTCGGTCATGTGTTTGTGGTTTCTTCAGCATCGTTTCCACCATGCCTCCTTCAGTTTTCATGTGTGATGCTGGGGCAACCCTGCGTGTTTTTTTTTTAGCGTCAGTCCTATGCAACGCTGGTGACAAGGCCTCGTGATCCTAGTATCCTTGGTAGGTCTCTATTGTTGCTATATCAAACTAGGTTGTGCTCTCTACATTTGCACTTGGAGCTTCCCCCAATCCCCTGTATTCTGCATCATCTAGATTAATCTTGCATCTTGCATCTCTCATGTAAGCTGCATCCTGCATTAGGCATTCCAGCTCATCTTGCATTCACTCACCTTTGCTCTTGGAAGCTTGGTTATTTATCTCCCCTTCTTCCTCGGTCCTTCCTTCTTTGTTTCCTTTCGAGAAAATTCCACAACGTTTACTCATTGTGTTATTTTCTCGAGGGGGCACAACCCATCATTCCTCCAATTCTAGCCTTGGGCATCTTATTTTCTTGTTTTTGATGCCATGCCACTTGCGGCATCGCATCAAAGAGGGGCAAAATGTAGACACCTAAAAATCCTTTAGAAAATAAAGTATTTTTATTTTCTGAAAAATTCCTGATGACATCATCATTTATTAATTAATTAATTATTTAATTAATTAATTTATTTTTATGCCATTAAATCCCTTTATCTTAATTAAAAACATTTAATTAAGAAATCCCTTCCAAAAGTTTTTAAATCTTATTTAAACATTATTTCCTTATTTATTAATTATTTAATTAATAAATTGACCAAAAATCATTAAAATAAATAAAATATTTATTTTAATCCTAAAACCTTAGAAAAATCCTAAGGATTCCTAACCTCTTCTAGATTTTCCTAATCTCACTTTAATGTTAATTAAAGGTGATTCCTAGCTAATCCAAGTCTTCTTTGATTTTTAGTCAAACCTTCCCCTAATGAGCCTTAAACTCATTTAACCTTTTGAGAGAAATAAATATTAATTTGTTTCCTAAATCCATAGAATCCTAGAAAGTTCTAGACTCCTCTAGAATGTTTCTATCCTTATCCAAAAGCCTAGAGACTTCTAGAAGTCTTTATCCTAATCCTAATCTCCTTCCTAATCTAACCTTAATCCTACCCTTAAACCTTTGCACAATCCTAACCAAGCTTAAGACTTTCCTAAACCAAAGCAAAGTCTCCCCTTCCAAATATCTCAACCACAAAGCATTTATTGCTTCCCCAAAGTCATCAAAACCTCTTAAAGCTCATTCATTGCTCTTACAAACACTTATGAGGAGAGTTATGAGCATTGAGCCCCCTTTGTTGACTCCTTTTTGCCCTTCCCTTCATCCACTCACCTTGTGACATGTGTCACCTCCTGATTGGCTATAGACTAGCACAATCCATGTGCTCCCCTTTAAATGAATCTTGGCCTCTCTTAAGGATTTCAATCCTGGCCATTCATTCCTCCTACCCCAAGCCCTTAGGAATCCTATAAATACCCTCATTTCTAAGAGCAAAATCATCCACTTTTATTTCCAAGTAATAGTAATCTTATAATGCCATTTTCATTCTAGACTTAGCACAAATCATTCTAATTTAGCCTACTTTCAAGCATTTTAGCTCATCATAGCTTAATAGTAATGGATTAACATAGTTTTGCTTATTGTTTTGCATAGCATAGCATCATATCACATCTAATTTTGTCTAAAATCAATCCTAGATTACTCATCATGTAGCTTAAATCTCCTTTTAAAGCATTCTTGAGTCTCTTGAAGCCTTAGGGGCAAAATCAGGTGTTCCATACCTGTTTTTGTGCCATTTTTGGGGTTTTCATGAGCTTCAAATCATCCTAAATGCATTAGAGTATGCTCCAAGTGCTTAGAGAGCACACCCACATCCCTCTAATCAGAGCAAATCAAACAGTGCTTGGGTGCAACTGTTTTTAGCTCAATCTGAGGTGGCTTTGTTTAGAGCTTCTTGTTTTTGTTTTGAATGCATGCTAGTTTAAACTCTTAATGTTTGAATGATTTGAGCCTTTCAAAATAGATACAGGTACACACACACACACACACACACACACACACACACATATATCAAGTAGAATGGAAAAATTAGGACTTGCATGGAGGATTAGACTGGTATCCTTGGCTACACATATTGTATTGATTGAGGATCCATCAAGTTGTGTAACCCTCTTTTGGAAGGGTTCATATTTAAGTCCTAATTGGTCAGCCACCTTGTTGGGCATTACAGTACTAGTAGCTCCACTATCTACCATACAATTATGTACTAAGGATTTTCCAATAATTAAAGATACATAAAAGGGAGGTGGTTTTAAGTTCCTACCTTGAATGGTATTTTCTTTGGAGTTGCTACTTGGAGCCTCCTTTTCTTGATCAGTGTTGACCAACACTAGCTTTGTTGCACCATTTGCAGGCTGGGGAGCTATTACTTCACCCATGGCTTTTTTCAAAATCTCATGTTGTCCTGGAATAGCCAAAGAGTCCCACATAGACATAGTAACATTCACCTTCTTCATGTTGTCTACAATGTTGAAAGGTGTCATAGTGTGCACTCTTTGTTGTGCTTTTACTATGATAGGCTTCACCTCTTTGAGAGGCTGTCCTTGTTTACTTGTAATGATAGGAGCCTTCTTTAATATGGTAGGGGTAGATTACTGTAGTGGTTCTGCAAATATAGTAGCTTTAATCCTAGAATCTATTCGCTCCATGTCTTGGGCTCTTTTCCTTGACTTTGTGTTAGTAGCAATGGAAGATTCTCTACTGACTCCATTGAAGTCTTGCTGCTCCCAATTGAAAAGTGTTGTCTCATCAGCTTGTGATTCTTGTTGAGGAATTGATCCACAAGAAGAGGCCTCTAATTGGGCATGTGAGGCATTCTGAACCATTAGAGCTTGGTTCATCGATCCATTTGAACATGAGGCCTGATTGTGAGGCTGATTACAAGGAAACCACCATTCATTATTCAGGACCATGTTATTTTGAGTAGGAACCATGTCCCTAACTAGATTTACAAAATTAAAAGGTGTAGGGTTATATGGTTGGAATGGTCTTTGATTAAAATTTTGCTTTTGGTAAGCTCCTTGATAATCTCCTTGGTATGGTGGCCTATTTTTCTAATAAGGCTGTCCTTGATTCTGATATTGTTGATTAGGAACTTGGCCTTGTGGTTGAAAGGGGGGTCTAGTTCCTTTCCCTTGCCTCTTTAGGTTTGTAACCTCTTTAGTTAAATTATGTAGCAGATTTTTCATTTCTTGCTGACTACTTTGCTAACTATTCTTCATCTCTTGTAGTTCTTGAGAGAAACTTTTCTTCATCTCCTCACTGCTAGCACTAGCTTGAGGTGCTAATATGGTAGGAATAGGGGTAAAAGGAGGTACTTGTAGAGGTGCAGTGGGATGAAGGTTAGGGAAGATGGGCATGGGTGGCTTTCTTGCTATCATGCCTGCCTAGATTAAACTATTTTCAGCTCTGACAGCTATGTTAAAAGCTTGGGGTAAAGAGGTACCACCCATAGATTGGATCATGATGGAAAACTAATTATTCAAGCTTAGCAAGAAGCATAAGAAAGCATGATCAACTAATGGCCTTACTGAGACTAGAATTCTACTCCATGTCTTGAGGAATTTGTTATTATAATCTTTTATTTATTCTTGAGGGTCTCTTTTTATGGTTGTTAACTACTCAACCAGGGATAGGTTGTCTAATTTATCTTCAAAGTGTTTACTCAATGCATCCCCTAATCCATCCCAAGAATTAATAGAGCCAACAGCTAGAGTTCTAAACTATTCAAGAGATTTTCCCTTAAGGGAGGCTGCTAATAACTTAGTGGCTACATCTTCTTGAGTTACATTATGTATACTGCAAATAGTAGTCACATCTCTTATGTGTTAAAAGGCTATTGTTTGTCATTTTCTTGTGAAATAAGGTAAGCTCTTCAATGCCACTAGGGGCACATCATGATGTTGAGTGAAGTTCAATGGATGGCCTTGGTTGAAAGGTGCCAAGGAAAACTACCTAGCCATTGCAGGAATTGAAATTTGCTGAGTAGCAATTGTGTGAGTTGTATTTGATGCTAGATCTTAATCCTCCTCTAAATCCCTAGTTAGAGATCTTCCTCTTCTTTTGAGATGAAAGCGCAAAGGTCTCCTTTCTAAAGTATCAGGTGGTGTAGACTATATTCTTCTTATAGGGGATGCTCTTTGAGACAACCTTCCTCTATATTTTCTCTTTGATGGAAGCTCTGAGAATTTAGTGGGCTTTGAGCTCCTTGTCTCTATATTTCTCATAAACATCTAATAAGGTTAGCTTGAATCTATGAAATCCATGGAGTCACCAAATATACTTGATAGAAAAACTTCTAAAAGTTTATATTATGCAATTAGTATATCAGAGATAGCATAATCTTTTAAAGATGAACTTCTTTCTATGTTCCACCCGGCGTGCCACAAATGTTATACACTAAGTTTGCATCCTTGGTTGAAGTTCTCTTGGTCTTGATAACCTAGTATAACATGGGAATCATCTCCAAGTTGTGGGACCTATGCTAACTGAGATGAGACCTCTAGGTTCTAGGCTGGTTGCTCTTGGATAATCACCTTAATTTTCTCTTCAACATGAAAGTAAAACTTTGAGGCAAAAGGGATAGAAGGAATGCTAAAAGGGAAATAACTAAAAGCAAACTACCTACTAGGTGATACACCAAAAAGACATGAACATAATGTATTGACCAAATTAGCATGAAAGCTCTCAGATCTAATAGAACAAAATCTTCCTAAATAGGCTTGTATAAGTGTTTCAAAGAGGGGTCTGAACAAAAGAAATAAATTATGACCTGGAAGCAAATGTTCTGTTCAGTAAAAGGGCATAGGAATGAGACAGAATGACAGGGGGTTGAAGTATACCCACAAAATCACTCAAATCAAATCATACACAATGGTACACATATAAGATGAAAGAAAGAAGGGCTTTGGAACTTAAAGATTTCTCTAACAAAGCTAGTATATTATACTCATTAAGAGAAATATAGACAAGGAAAAGACTTGAGGGTAGAGAAGATTCCTCAGAAAGCCTCTATTGAATCTGATAAATCAATGAAAGGTTACAAACTGTAAAAGCTAGAGGGTAGAACAAATGCCACAGATAGCTCCTAAGAAAGAAAACTCTCTTTTTTTACAACCGTAAACTCTAATGCAAAATAGCTTATTAAAACTAATATATACATCTCATCTATTACACACATGTAGGAGCAAAAAATCTAATTAGGGTTACATATATTTTTCATAGAATAATAGAAAACCCTAAATCTATCATATCTAATCATAAATGCATCTCTTAAATATCTTGGCTGATCAGATATATGTTTGCATGTCTTTTCCATCACCATAACTATCTCTAGACGAGCCGCCTTGACCATCTACTTTGCTGCAAGTTGATAACCCCATGCCACTGCCAAAAATTTATCTTTGTAAGTCAAGTTCATCATGAATATTCAAATCTGATCCATCTACCTCTGTTAAATTCTTACATGAACTAGGACATGGAACTGTCTGTCATCCAAAAAACCTAGCCACCTATGCCAAGCAACATTGACTACATTTAAATTGGCATGGCACCCTAGGAAGCAAGATCAAGCTAGGATGGCCAATTAGATATTCTTCATCATCTTCACAACCTACAACCATCTTGAAAATTAATTCTGAGCTACCTCCATCATCGCATATGGATCACCGGATCATCGCATACGGATCACCGGATCAAATACTGGTAGAAAACTTCACAAGAAGGTTTAAATTTGGGCTCCAATGGTTACCAAGTCCAAGTTTAAAAAATGACCATCGATCAGTTCCCTTCCCAACAAATCAAATGACCTAGATCATTCTAAACAATAGTTACAAGGCCCTCTGAAAAGTCATCAGCCACATCACTAGTTGGAAACCAATGAGAAATGAACACCTCAGCACAACCTGGAAACTCAGACCCATGACTTTACTTAACTTTTCATCAGAAGGTTGTCACAATACTATGAATACTATCTCTTGAATATTTTTCCTTGACAGTAATTTGACAACTGTCGATCTTGATCAAATTTTATCTTGTTTGGATGCTGAAAACCCTAGCCCCACTTAAAAAAACCATGTCACCGCTAAGCTCAACTAATAAAAAATAGACACCTCAATAATAACTGACAAATTCAGGCCCACTAACATGTCTTCATCACCATCCAGCTTGGCCAACTAGAAATGAGCACCACTTGCAACACCTTACACGGGTCCTACCATGACATCAGATTCCCTCATTTGGAAGATTAGACAGTTGTCGTAACACCAAGAAGATTAACCCTCGAGCACCTTTTCCTTGCAGTATCATGACAATCATTGATCTCAATTGAACTTTAACTTGTCGAGTGACCACCTTTAATCATGATTAAATCTGGCGACCTCCTGACTGAGTGAAATTGAAGTCTCATGAACTTTTGGCTGACCATGGTTAACTCTTAAGACTTCCTAACTAAAGGGAAATCCTTAACTCAATGCTAACATGAGTTATAACTGTAGTTAGGGAAAACACCTTAGTCGCAAGATCTCTAGATAATTTCCCAACCCTAGGTTTCATTAAGAGATAACCCGACCAAAGGGGAAATCATTGAGTCACTGAATGGGAATGGAATATGCTTTCCGATCAGGAGATAAAGAGACAAAAGGAAGTCACAAAGTCAGGAGATAGAAAATAATATTCTTTCAAGCTTGAGAGATCTTGTGACTAGCCTTAGATGAAAAATGGACATGGGAAATGAAGACTTAAGTGATTAGAAAAGGTAATGGTGAAAAATAATAGGTCATAGGGTTTCTAGGGTTTTTTTTTCTCAATGGTCATATTTTCAAATTTAATGGCTATCAGACCAAAGAGTATAAAATTTTTGCAGAGATCAGGGGAAGAGGTATAGAACCATACAAATTCTCAAGGTTCTCAATAGGGCTTAAAAAATGAAGATTTTTGGATAGAGCCTAGCCTGTTGGCCAAAATTGTATGGAATATGAAATTTGGGTAACAGATTTCATGTTTCATATTTATGTGGATGCTCATTTTAGTACTTAAATATTTAAGTTCATTTCAAGAATAAAGTAAAAAGATAAAATACAATGAACATTGATTCAGCCCCCCTCTCAGTGTTCCCATTCCTAACAATTGGTATCAGAGCTCTGGTCCTTAGAAAAGAAGTTTAACCACTTGACTAGATCATGGAAAAAGTAGAAATGAAACATCTAAAAAGAAATCTTGAAGCTGCTCTTGAAGACCTGGACAAATCTGAAAGAGAATTTGAAGAACTAAAAGAAAAATTTAGTGATGCTCAATTAGTCATCAAAAGGCTAAGAAAGGATTTGAAAGAATGCTCTACCAATGATTTAGGGATAATGATCAAGAAGATGAATGAAGAAAATGCATCTTTAAAAGAAAAACTTGAAGAATTTTGATGATAAGATGACTAACAATCAGGAAGTCTATGAGGAACAGATCGAAGAGAACCTTCAACTCAATGAAGAATTAAGGCAAGAAAATATGGAAATCTTGGAGCTAAGGAACAACAAAGAGAACTTGGAATCTGAACTAAAAGAGGCCAAGAGTCACATTGACAAATTACATAGTAGTTCTGATTTGATAGAATCCCAATTGTATGCAAAAAGAGCTAAAGGAGATACTAGCTGCATTGGATATAATGAAGCACAAAATCAGATTGACAACATGCAAGCAAGAATGAATACACAAAAGGACTCTAATGATACTAAGAAGACTAAAGATCAAACTAAAGATAGTAATGAGCCACCTAAGAATGAGTGCAAGCTAGTAGATCATACTTGTTATGCATGTAACAAACATGGACATATAGAAAGGAACTATACAAAGGTAAGACCTTTTAATGGTTACTGTTATTCATACAATAAATTTGGTCATAGAGCTATGAATTGCAAGACAAGTCAGAAGAACATGACTCAGTATAATCAAAGAAATCAGAATTAGTCAAATGTAAGAAGTTCTCAGAATGTTACATGTCAGATATGTAACTATAATGGTCACTCAGCTAAACAATGTAAAATGGTAACTCATGTCAATGTGCCAAGGAATATAAGGCCTCCAGTCATTTTTCACTCTTGTAACAAAGCTGGACACATCTCAAAGTTTTGCAGATCAAGGATGCAAGGACATGAAAGCCCTAAAAGGCCTAAAGAACCAGTATTGGATCTCGAAGGAGAAGTCAATTTTGTGAAAGCTTTAGAGGATGCGTGCATGATTTCATCAGATGTAAAGAAAGATATGTTGATGAGAATGTAGTGGATGCATCCATAGTGGATGCACCTTCTACATATGGATGAATGGCCCTCAGGGTCATAAGGGGAGCTAATTTATCTTTAGACCCCTGCGCGACTAGCATACTTACTTGCAGAGTATGCACCTTTGGACTTAATCTTTTGGAGACTAGCAGAACCTATGTGTAAGAGCACACTAGCTGATTGTTTGTGTAATAGAAGTTATAAATTTTTAGAGGTAGCATGGCTTATGCACCAAGCATTAATAGAAGTTAGAAATATTCATCAAGTGACTTGCTATACATTTGATCAGTTGTGGAAACCCTAGTTCATTGCGCTGATTCAAAATCTCTTATAAACCCTTGGAAAGTGTTATACAAGTAAGTGATGGCCACTCCTATAGTATTTGATGTTGTAGAAAAGAAAATATACATGTTGAAAGAAGCATCCATTTAAATCAAGACTATATGACCTAGAAGGGGCATTCTCCCACACGCCTATGGGTGTTATGCATGTTGAGGACATTAGGTCATACATCTACTATAAGAAAGAACCATTAGGATTAGATAGATTAAGGGCACACATGGAAATAATGATGAATCCAGAAAAAACCTTCATGGATAAGTATGCATGGTGGAACAATCACCCTATAGTGGAGTATGTTATGACATATGAGTTCTATGAATTAGAATGGATCAAGATTCTACTGAGCAGAATTCATGATGACCTATTTTGGATAGGTGAAGTGCTAGTTAGAATTACTAGTGACCTAATTCATGAGATAACAGGTCTCTCAAAGATAGGCACCATTCTTCCAATAGGAAAATATGTGAGGAAACTTGTTGAAAAATCATGCAAGTCAAGGAGTGATAGGCACAGAATGACCATTGAGCCTATTGAGCAAGATGACATCAAATTGATGTCTATGATACTTGGATACAGGTTTGAACACACCAGCTGGGTAAACAGTGTATCGGTGGCCACAATTATTGCATCCATAAGAATTTTAAATGATAACAGAGAGTTCAACTTGTGCGAGATCCTGCACACACAACTGATTGATAACATTAAGGCAATCAAGCATGATCAGACCAAGATATTTAGATTTTGGTCTTTGATCATTTATATGTACTTCCACATTGTAGGAAAAGTATTTGATTTGTATCTAGACAAATCCACTCCCATAATGCCACAGATATCTCTCAAGGTATATAATGAAACCACTTTGAAGGACTACATGACACTAGAGTTGAAGACATTCAAAGCCAAGATGTAGATGAGGTATAGGATACCAGAGAAGATAGTTGAAAAGTATAAGGATACTATTTGCTTCATGGTTGAGACAAACACAACATGCATGAAGGTAGTTGAACCAAGAAAAAAATTGATTCATCCACTAGGATATGAAGTGGAAGAGCCTATTCTAGAGGCTTATGCTCAAGTTCTGTTATCAACACCCAAAGACCCTAATGAGCCTAGATGGGGAACCTATGAGGAGAAAACAAGAGAAGTTGATGTAGTATTAAACAACACAGCAACAAAAAGGAAGGTTTCTAAGGTTACCTGAGAAATATTAATAATTCATGGAGTGTCTCAAGAATTCCTAGACAAATCAAGGGAACAAAAGATTGCTTTGGAAATTGAGAACACAACAACAACAAAGAATGAATCAGAAGATCCTAAGCTAAAGAAGGTAAAGATATAGAAGTATGATGACCAGAAGGGTAAAACTAATGTTACTTTTTCTACGCTCAAAGAAACCATTGACCTAACTACTACTCCTGAGTATAAGGCAATGCCTAAGAGGAAGAAAGAAATCAGTAGTAGTCATCCATCCTCAAGACTAACAAGGAACATGAAGAACTCACAAGCACCTCCTAATGTAAGTTTGAAACCTAGTCTCAGTGTGCTAAGTGCAAGAATAATTGATGAGTGAAGAATTGATCAAGTAGGAAAGTTTTATGAAAAGTACAGTGAGATAGACAAATCAGAAATACATGGAATGATAGTCAAACATGTGTTGAAGTTCAAGAAGATAGTCTTGGAACTAAAGACCATGATTCCTGATAACATATGGAATATCTTAGAATTCCAAAAGAGACAGGCTATTGAAGAGGATCTAAGGATAAGGGAAAAGACCTTAGATGAAGTCCTTCCAGTATGCTCTTTAGAAGAAAAGTCAATGTTATTAGATCTGGTGAAGCCTCACCTCAGAACCAAGGCAAGAGCATTGCACATAATGGAGAAGAACTTTTATCTTGTTGCAAAAGAAATAAAGAAGGAATTTGAAATTTTTTTCATGAATAGGCACATGTATCTATCTATTGCACCTACATCACAAGTACCCACAATGTTTTCCAAAGAGTCAAACACCATCAATGTACCATCTATAGGTCCATGGGATTTAGCGCATGCAGTTGATACATCCACAAAGGCAAAGAAGACTGTACCCATGATAGAGACACCCAAGGATGATTCAATCTTCATTGATAATGTTGAAATAGCAATGGAGGCCTCAGATACTAATTTGGATAAGTTTGAAGAGGCATTTTTGAGTTCTCAAGAAGCTGAGACTCTACGTGGAAACACTCCTCTCAATCAACAAATACTGATTGAGGATAAGAAAGAAAAAGAAAAAGAAGAAGAAAAGAAAGAAAAAGAAAAAGAAGAAGAAAAGAAAGAAGATAAGAAAGAAGAAGAAGAAAAATAAGAAGTAGAAAGAAAATAAAATGAATCATCAGTTGAAACAATCAAGGCAAAACAAGATGTGATGGATAGAAATCCTATCACTCCCTCAACAACATTGTTGTCAAGTTTGACACCTGACACAACCAGTTTGGACTCATGGGGAGAAGAAGACCTGATCAAAATTAGTGTCTTAGCTATGGAAAAGGCCAAGGAGAAATAGGTGATGAGGAATCCCCTCCTTGTAGAATCAATAAACATCTTGAACAACTTGTTACTAGCAGACAAGAAAGTATCCAAGGTACACTCCGTTGATGATGTCATTTCAGTGATTTCACAATTCAAGAATAATTTTTCAAGCTTGGAAGAATCTGCATCCCTAGTTGTAGAGGAGAAGTATTTAAAGAAGAGGTTAAAAGAGTTGGTCAGTAAGTTTTCACTTGACCTAAGTTCACTGAAAACTAGTCAAGCATCTTTGAAAAAGTTTGCAGCAAAAGGCAAAAATATTATTGTTGATTGCATGAATCAAGACAAGTTGACTGGTGACTTATACAAGAAGATATAAGAGGCTATAGCTATGATTGAAAGCATAAGAAAATCAATGGAAGATCCATCTATTGATGTGAACATGTGCAACAATGTCTACTGAGGATAGATAGATAAGATTGAGAAGGCAGAAAAGGAGATGTCCAAGATAAGGGCTAGGCAGACTTAGCTAAGGAATGCTCTTGCGCCCTCATTAGATATACTTGATCAGAATATCAAGGAGTTAGATTCCACCATGGTAACATATGATCATGGTCCCTACATAGATTTGGAGAAGATGGAGAAGCTACAGTATTCTCTATGCGCCCATCTCCAAATTTTAAACTCATTGATCACATTTTGGAAGAAGGAGATCCAAAATCTGCAGATAGCATATTTGGATGTTCTCTCACTATAAGTTTTTGTAGATCTAGTTTTGACACACCTTTGTCATTAATTTCAATGGGGGAGTATGTACAGAATATGGTTATAGATATATATAAGGAAATATAAGATAAAAATTATGTATAAGGAAGATATAAGACAAAAGTTTTTTGTATTAAGGAACAGTTAGCAACATGGCCATATTCCTTTGTTGCTATCAATGAAAAAGGGGGAGATTTTTGGAAAGTTGGCTATAATAGTATATATGACTTAGTATAGTGTTTTCATTATGGAAACAAAGTTATATAGTAGTTTGGAGTCAGCGCACTTGATGGAAAGATAAAAAATCAGCTAAATTTTGAAAACTGGATAGTATACAAAGCACCATCAGTTCAGAGCATCAACGCACATGTGTATGACCAAGTTATGGTGTGCACCCTAGGAGTTAAGTTGGTAACATCATATACATACTTAGTCTATGAGCACATGATCAGATATGTAGGCATGATAAAGTTACAGATAGTTGAAGTCACACAGCTAGTGTGTGCTAGAGAAGAACAAAGTAAGCAGCTGACTATTGGAATTTTGATTTACGGTTATGTTCTTATGATGTAAAGGCCATGTGCCTATTGTAATTAGGTTTCTAACATATAATTATATTTTTTTGTAAACATGCTTAAGCCAATTCAACTGGAAGTGTTGTATGTAATTAGTTTAAGGGCCTACCTAGTTGTTTGTTTTGTATGCGCATATAAATATAAGGTGTGCCCATTGTAATTAGCATGGAAGTGAAGATAGAGTTATGATAAGAATAGAAGAAGTGTACAAAGAGACTATAAGATGTATTAGAGCTTTGAAAGAGGTCAAAGCATCAACAGATCAAAGGAATTGATCAGACAAGCAGTGTCATAGTGATAGTTCATCCAACAGATATAGTGTGTATCTGAGATCAAAAGGTTGTAGCCTTCACCACTTGAGCATTGAGCTCTAGGACAGTGTGTTCACACTCCTAACAGGGTTTATTGTAAAAGACTCCTAATAGGGTCTGACCCTTGACAATGTCTACTATACTTAATGCATTGTAAAGAAACTCCTAATAGGGTTAAGGAGCTTCTAACAAGGATCATAAAACACTAGTACAAAATATTAGTGGGTGTCAATTCCCATCAGGGTTTTTACCTATTTGGGTTTCCCCGTAACCATATTGGTGTTATGTGTTGATTTCATGTTTCATGTTTATGTGGATGTTCATTTTAGTACTTAAGTTAAGTTCAGTTCAAGAATAAAGTAAAAAGATAAAATACAGTGAACACTAATTCACCCCCCCCTCTTAGTGTTCCCATTCCTAACAAGACCTTCTACTGATGGCTCAACACTTCACACTCTCTGCACTGCTCTTCACAATCAACTCTAAACCATGCTCTAGAAATCACAAATCACTACCTATAAATATCTTCCTCTAAATGATATAATCAAGTCAGCCTATTAAAACCTTCTTGAAATCATATTAGAGAAACAAGAATACTCTCCATCATTATTATAGTCAGCTCTACTAAGCACCCAACACAAACTAGGACCTGTCTAAATTAATAAGTGTAGATGCATGCTACACTGTCAGCTCTACCAAAATAACTAATAATATCTCCTCAACATGAATTACATCATGCACACTTAACCAAACAATATTAACTCCTCTCTGATCACTAATTCAAGGGCACATACCGAAAATATAGGCGCAACTCCTATACCAATAAAATCTCTGTCGGCTCTTTTGGATAAACATAGGAAACTGTAACTGGTGAATAGCATCTACATAAATTCACTTCTTCTACACATCAGACTAAATTATAGGATTGTAACATCACTGATATGTCTCCATCTCATATCCAAAGGTGCAAGGCTCTATGATAACTGTACATAAAATCACACACAGAGCACTACCTGTAACTCTGTCAGGAACACTACTAACACAAGTTGCTACATAACTATCTATACTAATAATTAACCTCTACATCCATGATAGCATGCTAATAACATGTCCATGCTACATATACTCAAAGCTTACTGCATAAGTCTTCCATGCATGCTACTTACCATATGTTGTCATCAATGACAAACATATAGTCAGCAAACTGGTTACAAACAAATCTCCAACACTTCTTTTTCTTTGAGCTGAGGATCAACTTCATTAATCTGACTAGTTATAATATTCTACAATTTTTGTGTTACTTCAATTAGTGATCCTTTAAGGCTTTTAGCTTTCCTATTTTTTCCAATGATTTTTGTTTAGAGATGAGATCAGCTATATTTGATCATCATCATCTACTTCTTGTCCAAGGCTAGAAAAAATCAATCTAGTTTGTGGATTCTCTACTACTACCTTGGGTATAGGACTAATTGCTACTTGTTCTTTCTGTCCTACTTCCTCTACTTCATCTTGTGTTTCTACTTGATTCTATTCTATTTCTTCTTCTTGTCCTATTTCCTTTTCTTCCTAGTTCTCAGTCATGTCTTGTTGCTCCATGGCTGAATTGTCAACAATGTCTTCAACATTACTAAATAGATTTTCCTCACTATCCAAAATGATGTTTGTTCCTTCCACATTCATTGATTCATCTATAATGTTGATTTATGGTGGTGGTTATGGTGTAGGACTTTTCTATTTCTCAGCTTCCAATGCTTGATATGGTGCACTTGTATGCTTACTAGGGCCTGAGATCATTACTTTTATAACTACTTGTTCATTTTCTTTATTGACTTCCTCATAATTCCCTCCCATTATCAAGATGGTTCTCCTCTTCATCCTCAAATGAGTATTAAGATCTTGAAAAATTTCTTTGAAATGATCTTCATCTTTAATGTCACAAAGCTTCCTTACATAATCCTCTCTTATCTTTTTATCTTCTTCAGCTGCTCTTTTTTTTTTTTTGTTCACTCACTTTTCAAATAGTTCATCAGGAATGTTTCCTTGAATACTATCACACTTCTTATCTGCCAAAATCATATGCCTGACAACTGCATTTTCTAGTTTCAATTTCTTAGAATAGTTGTACATCTCATAATATTTGTTCATTTTAGAGAAATCTCCATCGTTAATGATTTGAGCATTCACTTTGTCTATCTTTGGCTTCCATTTCTTCTTATTAACTCTAGTATCTGTTAGGAATGGGAACACTGAGAGGGGGGGTGAATCAATGTTCATTATATTTTATCTTTTTTCTTTATTCTATAAACCAAACATGAATACTTAAATACTGAAATGAACATCAACACAAACATGAACTATGAAATCAACACATAACACCAATATGGTTATGGCGAAACCCAAATAGGTAAAAACCCCGGTGGGAATTGACACCCACTAATATTTTGTACTAGTGTTTTATGATCCTTGTTAGAAGATCCATAACCCTGTTAGGATTCTTTTAAAATAAACCCTATTAGGGGTGTGGACACATTGTCCTAGAGCTCATTGCTCAAGTGATGAAGGCTACAACCTTCTGGTCTCAGATACACACTATATCTATTGGATGAACTGTTACTATGACACTACTTGTCTGATCAGTTGCTTTTATGTGTTGATGCTTTGACCTCTTTTAAAGCTCTAATACATCTTGTAAATTCTTCGCATAGTTCTTCTCTACTTATCTTAACTCTATTTCACCATAAATCCTAATTATAATGGGTGCATCTAATATTTATATGCACATACAAAACAAATAACTAGGTCAGCCCATTAACTGATTACATACAATGCTTCTAATTGAATTGGCTCAAGCATGTTTACAAAAAAACATAATTAAATGTTAGAAACCTAATTAAAATAGGTGCATAGCCTTTACAACATAATAATATAATAGAAAACCAAAATACTGACAGTCGGTTGCTTGCTCTGTTCTTCTCTGGCATTCACTGTCTGTGCAACTTGAAGTCTTTGTATCTTCCTCATACTGAATTTTCTGATCATGCACTCTTAGACTTAGCATGAATATGATGTTAAAAAATTAACTTCTAGGGTGCATACCATAATTATGTTGTATGCATGTGCATTGATGCTCTGATGTTCAGGTACTTTGTGTTGGTAAACAGATTGTTCTTTTAGGATTTAAATCTTTATTTGCCCAAAATCTCTTGAGGAACAATATGAATATGAATAGTTGGGAAGTCGTTATCTATTCCACTAACTTCCCTCTAAATTTTAATAGGTACAGCTCCCTTATGTGAAAGATATTCAATGAATCATGTTTTTTTGTAATTCCTAATAGGGTATGTTCTTAGAGAACATAAGAGGTAACCAAACTAGCCCTCGGTGAGAGACTAATCCAAGAAATGATTTTGATCTTAACTCTAACCAACTTCATGATTTCATAATACTTATGAATTCACACCAGTGGCAATGCAACAATGAAACTTATTTGATTGAATGAAAATGTAGCAAAGTAGCATGAATGAATCTAATCTAAAACATAGTACACAAGTGTTTTCCCATTCTCTAAGTAATACTCTGATTACTGTCAATTAGTTGCATTCAAAGATAGGAATAGGATTCTACATATCCTCTAATTTTAGTTCAACTTAAGGAAAACATATAAACTCATAGAAACATGGAACAGTAAATAAATGACACAAAACACAATCTATATTGACTCCGCAACAAGAACTATTTCACACCAAAATTTAGCGGACCCTTTCATTGATTTTTCAAGAGTTACATATAGACTTCAAGAATTAAGCCATTACAAAATCCATCAAATTGATTCATATTCCACAAAGATCAGTAAATGACAAGTGGCCATTTACTCACTATACAATACATATCAAAAAGGAGAAAGGGTGGAAAGCATTTGTTCTTTTCTGACTTCTTCCCCTTTTCTAACTTGGCCTTATGAGCATTGGTAGCCGCAAGAATTGGAATCATTCTTTCAGAATCTGGGATGTAAACATTTTTAAACCCTATGAGCCAGTGGGAATGATCTTTCTCTATGCATTTCACTGCATCTTTTCAAATCTGCATCTTCTCCATGGCCTTGTATATACATCCACCGAGTTGCTAAAGATCGGGTATTCTATCAAGATAGGACCCAGATAAATCTATTAGCTAATCCAAGTAGTCCAAGAGTGACTTCTGCATATTGGTTACACCAATCAAACTCTTCCCATCTCTACTAGATTGAGACTCGAAATGGAGACTTTTTAGAGATACAAAGATTTTACTTTGCTCTTTGGCGAATGTTTCTTCTGTCACCTTCATTTTTGTTTCTGCCTTGATTATCATCGCCATTTTGAATTCCAC
This sequence comes from Chamaecyparis obtusa, assembly GCA_027943335.1. Taxonomy (NCBI): domain Eukaryota; kingdom Viridiplantae; phylum Streptophyta; class Pinopsida; order Cupressales; family Cupressaceae; genus Chamaecyparis; species Chamaecyparis obtusa. The sequence goes on along the minus strand of BSBK01001155.1, from coordinate 2,159,024 downwards.
ACCCTAGAGCCACTCAATCAAAGGTTCATCCCCTTTCTACAGTATGTTAGCCTTGATCACATCCTTAGTCTTCATCATGACTAACCAATGCAGTAGCACCAGACACTCTTCACATCTCAGCCTCTCTACGGTGAGGGTCTTCAAATGCCTGCTGAGGGAATCCTTCTTTGCCTCCAACTTTAGAAAAACATTTTTGAGCTGTTTGATAGCTTCTAGACCTTTCAGACCTGAGTCATTCAATCCACCTTATGCTGATATGCCCAAAATGTTGATCATCTTGGAATTTGGCAATTATTGCCTGGTTCTCAGCCATAGTAGGATCAAATGTCGCTAGAGTACTGGGTAGACTGGCCATGGGAGTGACCAACTACTTGATGAAGTTAGTCATCTCTTTGATTTCCACCTTGATTTGAGTCTTAGTGACTCTGAGTTCTTCGAGCTCTTCTTCGATCAAGACATTGTTGGACTTCCACAAGTCTACTTTTGTATCATGGTAGGTGAGTCCTATGTCTAAGGATTGGAGTACAAAGTCTGAGGTAGTAAGATCCTCAATTCTATCATCCTTCAATGGTTTAGCTATTCCCATAGTCAAGTGACCTGTGTCAAAATCTTGACCAAAAGTGGTTAGAGTCCTAGTCTTTTTAGCCTTTCTTATGGTTGGGCCCATCTGCATTGCTTGCAAAAGCATCTCACCACTAGGAGTGCCTAGCTCATCTCTCTTTCTCTTTTGGTCCAAAGTGTTATCAATCCAAGATTCTACAGTTGTGACTTTCATTGTAGAAAGTAAGTCTTCTATGAATAATTTCCCGATAACAGGTGGAGAAGACTTATGCTTGGTAGCGAAAGGATTCACCTATGCAGATGTTGTGGCTTCCTTTTATTTTCTATGTGACCCCAAATGCTCCTCTGTTCCTTTATCTGACTCAGTTTTCAAAGTGCTACTATCATCACCAACTTTGACAATGGAAGGGGCACCTTGGCTAGGAGTGTCACCTTGTGCCTTGACGTTTCCTCCTACTTTCTACTCTAGTTCTATGGCCATGACACGTTCCTTTGTGAACTTGTGAAAATTTTCAACTTTGACTTCTTCGCTTGAACTAATGATTGGAGGTGGACCTGCTCCACAAGTCTTTTCAATTTGGATCTCCTTTTTGAGTGGCTGATCACCTTCACCTGTTGGTTGAGCTAGTCCTTTAGCTATAGATGAAGTTGGTAGAGAGGATACTGTAGGAGCAATCACCAAATCAACTATAGGAGCTTGTTGAGGGGAGGGCTTCCCTGACCTCTTTCTTCTTCCCATCATTCATTGAACCCACTTATCCATTCTCTTAATGATTTTGACCATTAAGACCTCTAGATCTTCTATAGCTTGGCCTTGAACTTTCTCCAAGCTCACATGGAAAGGTTTGATCTAGTCTTTGTATGTATCACTTTACATGTGTTCTGTATCATCAACAATGTCCTCAACATTAATGTTGACTTTTAACAGCTTGATTTGTTCAATGGTCAACCTAGAGTAGAACCTCTCTCGGCTCTCTACCTTATCCTTACAATTTTCCCAATAGTCTTCAATTTTAGGAATATGCCTGATCACAGAGCCAATCTTTAGATGATCTTTGGCATAACCCACTAGATCAAACTATGGTCTCAGCACCTCATACTTCTCTAGCTTATATCTACTCTCAAACACCTTTATCACATTCTTTGCATTTGATCTTGACACGCAGCTGTAAGCTCTAATGGTGACGGGGAATTTGTAGCATTTCTTCTTAATTCTTGCATTGATTAGGTTCACCTACAATATCTACCGGATTACCTCTATGAGCATGATCATGTCATGGGGGTAGGTGGGCAGCTTTATTGGAAAATCATCAAAACCTGCAAGACAGAGGTATGAGAAACTAGCAAATTGAATGAAGAAGCTCCCAAATTGGGTGATGAACTCCATGGCCTTTGGTGAGAACCTCCACTCAGGGCATCCTTGTAATTCTCTACACAACCTCATTGTAAATGAGTCATTAACTTTAATGAACTCAGCATAGGTATTTTGTAACTTCAAATGAGGGAAGAAATCATAAATATTCACATTATCTTTATATTCTTCTAGCCTAGGGAGTCCTGGCCATACTTGCAATGTGGCTAAAACATAGATCAAATAGGAAGACATATAAAATTTGGTTTGGTGAGATTCAAGGCATTAGATAGATTTTCACTTAGCACCTGATCCCAGTCTATATAATGATGCTTAGCACATACTACTTGGACTAAGAAGAAGTAGTGCTCGATGAAATTCAATGTGTCACTTTCACCTTTTATCCTATGAAAGAGTACAAAGATGTCAATGATCTTGGCATTCAAATTTGTCCCAAAAAGTATCTTTGGCACCTTTCCCTTTATGCTTCTGGGATTTTGAAACCATGAGTTCATGATCTCCTTCCTCCACCTCATCTTCTTCTCATTGTATTCTGATACTGCAATTCAGAAGTTCATGTTTGAGAACTCCGCTCACTCTGGGATATGAAGACTATTCTACACAGACTCTCTGTCAATGGAGATGAGTACTATTCCATCTAGCAACAAAATCTGCTTTGTCTTTGGGTTGAATCTGATTATGCATTCACAGATTAGCTTAGGATCTTGTACTACAATAGAAAAACCAATATTTTCAACCTAACTGCTCCCTTTTAGCTTCTATGTCATGGGGTGGAGATTTTCTTCACTCAACCTTCTATGTAGACTATCTAGGTCATAGAATATAAGGGATGTATCCATCAGATTATGCCATTCAGATGTGATCCCGTTCAACCCATTGAAACCCATGAATCTAGTGGCCATAACTTTTGATTCTACTTTTGATTTACTACTAAGTAGCTTTGGAGTATGTTGGAAGATGATTTGTGGAATCATGGGAAATCAAAGGGGTATGAGAAGATATGAGAAAATGGTAGTTTTTAGCTGATCATTTGAGTCTTTTATAAATAGCCTGTTCCTTACCATTATTTTCCATATCTCATGCCACACGAGTGGGAGATTTTTGAAAATATCCATTAGAGTCCTAATGTTAAGATTTGAATTAAATGCATCTCATTAATGGATTTAGTAAACTACTTTTACCTGTTTGAAGTAGTTGTAATGGTAACTTTATTTGCGCAATAGATTTTTACTTTTCTGCTTCAGTCAATTTGGAGCTTTTGTTTGCGAACGCACTTTAAGGGTAGAAACCTGACTATGAAGAAGCTTGAGAGGTAATTTCCTAAAACTCATCAACTAGGATTTTCCTTTATCAATTTCTTTTAGATGTCTTATCCTTGTTTCTTGACAAGCTATTGCTCCTCGGAAACTGACCTTCTTAGGTGATTTTTCGATAGAGGAGAAGTTGAAGAATGATTTTCTAAGGAGATCTTTTATTCACTTTCTCCTAATCTAAGACCACTTTATTCAATGCAGGAATTCAATCTTGTTTCCTCAAAGTCTAGACGCTTGGCTTTTGGGGATCTCTGATACACTTTCTACTACCTTTCAAAAAGCACCCCGCCATCAGGAAAACTCCACAGGTGAAGAATTTCATTATTTCCTTTTGGCCAAGTTACTTATTTGGACCCAAATCGTACTTAATTTGAGAATCCTGATCGCCAAGCCTTGTTTGTGTGCTAGGTGTTTCCTGTACTTACTTTTGTGGAAAATTACCTTCATGGGCCGAAACCCACCGAGGAGAAGGTGATTTCTAAATTCCCAACAAAGACAAAAGATGTCACTTTGAAGCTTTTTATCCATATGAACACCATTAATCAGAACTTAAAGAACAAGGTCTTTATTTAATGAGGAACTATAACTTACCCATTCCTAAGATAAAATTAAATACCAACTTGGCTTAAGAATAGAAAGAGGCATGAAGGTGTTATTTGATAAAGACCACCTATCCTAGGGGGCACTCTAGAGTTAGACTCAAACTTATTATTTCACAACTCACAATTCTATCTAAACGCAAGGCATCAATTTTTTTTTTAAAGTGTGAGGAACAAAAGTAGGGCACCAACTAGCTCTGTCTGCAGACTTGGATATGTTCATATCTGAGCAAGTAATCCAAATCTCTAGTTTTGCAAAGTTATTTGAAAAGGTGGCTCACAACAAAACTAAAGAAAAGGAAGACAAAAAAGGAAAGGAAAAAGAAAGCGAGGGAAAACTAAACTAAGGAAAACAGAAATAGGAACTAAATGTAACTATCATACAATATAGGGTATACATGCTTTCAATTTGCAAATTGGTATAACTTCAAATCTAGACCATTATAGGTGAAGGGTAGTACTTCACCATTTGGATACGCCAATTTGAGAAATTTCTATCAAAGGCCTGATGGATGATGAATGGTCCTTTCTAGAGTGTCTCAAACTTGCCATGCATTCGTTTAGGCACCCTTCATTTATCCCATAGCAGAACTGAATCTCCAACCATGAACTTCCTTGGTCTGGATTTCTTGTCAAAGAGGTTCTTCACCTACATCTGATGTTCTATGATATGATCAACAATCTTCTTTCATTCTTCCTCAAGTTTGTTCAGATACAATTTTTTTTTCCAACGCATCTTTATAGATGCCATCTTCGACCACCATTCTCAACTTTCTTGTAGCCAATTCTAGAGGCAGGGGAAGGCTTGCCTCAACTCTGTATACCAGTTCAAAAGGAAAAATATCGATTTCCCTTTTTGGAGTTACTCTATCAATCCAAAGTGCTTTGTGAATTTTCTTGTGCCAAGTCCTTTGGTTATCTGACACAAGCTTCCTCACTATATTTACCAGGTTCTTATTACTTGATTAGAGTTGACCATTCCCTTGTGGGAAATAATCAGATGATTGACTAACAACTACACCATACTCAAAATAGAAATTTATAATTTCAGCTGAAGAGAAGTAAGTGGCATTATCCATGACTAGTTTAACAGGCACACAAAATCTGACCATAATGTTTTATTTGATGAATTCACACACTACTTCGGAGGTAGTCTTCTTTGTGGTGTTAGCCTCCACCCAATTCATAAAATAGTCAGTTGCAGTGATTATGTAAGTGTGACCAGGACTTGACGTAGGATTGATAGGGCCGATAAAATAAAGACCCCATTGCTGAAAGGGACCTTCAATTATTAGTGGTCTGAGAGGGAGAGCTGCTAGTTGAGGTCGACCTGTAATGCCCACCCTAGCATCTTCCTATGTTAGACTGACAAGACTATTGCTTTAACACTTTGGATTTTATGATGGACTGTGATTATTATTTAGTTAACATTTTATGAGACATTTGAGCATATATATTTGGTTACTGCAGTTTATTTGGAAATATTAAATGAGTATAATTTAATGATGAGTGGCTAGAAATAAACTATCAGTAAAATGTTTTACATTGATTTGTGCCATGATGTTTATATTATGATCTAACCCTACTGACCCTATTATGGTTTGTTGCTCACTAGTTGATGTGAGTGTAGGATGAGGAGGGGCAGTTGTAGTTACTCCTACGGGAGGTCCACATAATGTGGCACTTTCCCTCCTTGTTTGTCACTATCTGTTTATATTTATATATGCATATCAGTTGGTGATGTAGGATGGACATACCAGACATCGTCTCCACCTAGCTACACAACTTTGAGTGTGCCTTAAAAATCTTCAAATAGTTGAGGTGTGGAGATTTAACCAAGATACTCTAGAGGTTACCCATGGACTTAGAATTCTATTTAGGAAGTTATCCTAGTTGGAGTAGCAGAATGTAGTTTATGTTATGGACTTGATTTGATGTTGGTCTGAATTTATGTTATGAGTTAGAATTGATCTATTTTATATGTATAATAATTATAAATATGTTATAATTGTTTTTATTTTATATAGGTATGTGTATATGTGGGTGCACACACATATGTCCATGCTTATATAAAGAATAATAATTGTATGTTTTCATTATTTGTGTAAATGGTATGTTATTTGTAATAAGTAAATAAAGTGAGTGAAATAAAGTATATTTGATGAATGTATTTAATAAAAAAAAACAAAAAAACATAATAATAAAAGGAAAATGCCCTTTGTAGTAAAATTAGCTATCTAGGAGGGAGTTGAACTCAAGACCTCCTAGAAGTTAGGCAACTTATTTTCCTATTGTGCTATGTGTTTTTCTTGAAAGGTATTTGTTTATTATTCTTGTTATGCTTTCATTTAAAAGACATTTTAATTAATTTTATTAAAACCTTGATTAAGTCCTTACGAGAATTATTTGGTTGTTCCTTCAACCAACTATGGAAGTTGGAGAAGTTGCTTCCCGTAAAGCAACTCCTCCAACCACATAGTTGGAGGACAAATAATTGTAGATTTTTGGTGTGAAGGGGGATGATAATTTTGGATGATGATTTCAGAGGATTGATTCTCATTTGAGTTGTCTGTAATTGATTTCTCTAGAAATTTTTGTTGAAAGTTTATGTGAGTTGAGAGTCTCTGGTTGTGAAGTCAAGTGTGTGAGGATTTCTTGGAGGAAGATTTCCAGAAGAATATCTACTCAAGGTTCAAAGTTTCACAGAGATTCTCTAGCCAAGGGAAGAGGATTCTCCGCAGGACCCAAGGTAGGGTCTAAACTGGGAAGAATCTCCATTCTTCCCCTATGGTGTATGAATGTGTTTGTATATGATATGATATTAAGTTATAATATGATTATTTTACAATGTATCCAAAATGATATGTAAATGTTTTATGCTCTGTGTATTCTACTGTGTTTTCGCGAAGTAAATTATGTATGATTATATAGTTTTTATTTACTTTGTTTCTCAAAAATCTTCCTGGGAAGTTAGTAGTAGTTGTGGTCATGTGGGAGGATGTTTTTATCTAATATTGAATGAAATAGAGAAGTCTAGGAAGAAATAGGAAGGGTTGTGAAGGTGTAGCATTGAGATACATTCCTTTTTCCCTACTCTTTTCCTCTTACAGGCTTCTTTGTGAATGGTTTATTTTATTTTATTTATTCTAAGGCTTAGGTAATGTTGAGTATGTGCTATGGATGTGGTGCTGAGGTCCCTACATCAGGTTGATCTCAGGGAACCTTTCCCAGGTATTCTCCATGCCTAAAGAAACCAAATTTTAGTGTTTCCAGGAAGTTTAAAATTTATTTTTGTAAAAGTATTCTGCAGAGTCATACAACATTGTGTTCATACTTGTATGACACTTGGGAAAATGTCATATTGGAATGCATACAAAGTTGTATGGGTTAAAAATTAGTTTTAAATATTTTTGGGGAATTTAAAATGTAATTTTGTGTAAGTATTTTATAATGTCGTATGACATTGTATCCATACCCATACAATAGTGGGTAAAATGTCATATGGGAATGCACATTGTCGTATGAGTCTATGTGGAGATTTTTTTGGAGTTTTTAAGGTTTTAGGGGTTGATAAGTTGCAAGATTTATACAAATATAACATTTAAGTATAAGTCACGGTACTCATGATACTTTAATTTCTTATACTTTAAGTTATATTTGTATAAAGAAATTAGGTACCTTCTGAGATGATTGAGATAGGCTCCAGATTCATAGGAGTTAAGATACAACTTCTAATTTTGAGATTTTTTTTAAAAATTCAGACTTAGCTAGATTTTAGCCACACAAGATTTCCTTAGACTTTTGAAATAAGCTATGAAATGTTGTGTAAATGCATGTGGGAAGTTTTATGTTGTGTTTAATAAATTTCTATACATAATGTCAATTTTAAGCTTTTGTTCATACTTGGCTTTTGGTAGAGTCCATAATATAAGGTCAGAACTTGTTTGGGTGGCCTGAGTGCACCAGAGGGTTCCCTAGACCTATGAGATGGATCTTTTGAGATTACTTGAGGTTTTTGTGGCTTGTGATGGGGTAAGGGAATAGGAAACTTAAGTGAATGACTCACCATAGGTGTTTGAACCCTAAAGTGGTTGCTAGATGATCCTATGGGTGGGTTTGTAAAAAGTGATAACCTTAAAAATTAACTTGGGAAGGGGGGATTCAAAAGATAATGAAAGAAAACATAATAATGGCCACACAGACCTAATTGAGGTACCAGGACCAAGGATAACTGCCAGGGTGGATCCATATTAATAAAGGGGGGACCAGGGTTACATGGTTGCTAGGGAGGATCCCAATACACAAGTTGTGTGATGACACTCACTTAGGTGGTATCCTAGAACCTTGACCTCTACGTTATAGTATGATGATATTTTATTTTCTTTTTGAGTTTTGGATTTCTTTAACTTTGGAGCCTTAGATTTCTTAGGACCTTGTGAGGGTCTTGGTTCTATCTCCTAGGACGGGGGGTGGAACTTCACCAGTTTCATGTGGTTGGGTGGAAAAAATATTTCGAGGTCCTGTTCATGGCTTGTGACTTGGATGCGTTCAAATTTATGCATTGATGCAGATATTTGTATTTTGTATTATGTTTTATTCAAAAAGGAAAGATGAAAAGATATGTTTGTAATGCCTTTGGGCCATGCATGTACTTGTTATTGTAATGAGATCTATAATCAGAAAGATGTAATTGAAAAAGAAAGCCATGTAATTGGGAGGGATAGTTTTAGGCTTTTGTTTCAAGGGTTGTTATTTGAAAGATCAAAGTTGGAAACATATTATGTATAATGTTGAATGATCTTTTCTATCTCTGGTTTGTTGCAATGAAAGAAAAATGTTTTTTATGCTAAGGTTAAAATGTAATTTATAATGAATAGTTATTCAATGTGTAAGAGGGAGAAATGAAATTAGTATTTAAAGTAAGGGATATAATTGTAAATGAAATGTTATTTTTTTTACCCTATCTCTTAAGTTCTAAATGTGAAAGTAAAGAAAGGAAATTAAATTCAATTTGGATAAGTAATGTAAACATGTTAGTAAATGATTTCATTAAGGGAACCTTAAGGAATGTGAATGTGAAGTAGTAATGGTGTAATGATAGGAAAAAAATTTGTTAGTTGCAATTTTTTGTCTTAAGACCTTATTCCTTATGGGTTCCTTGGTAGGGACATTACATTTGGTATCAGAGCCTTGGTTTCTACATTGGGAGCTCAGGGTATAGTTACATTTGAAACTCAAAACTTTTCAACACATTGAATTCTACTTTTAAACGTGCACTTAAAACTAATATTGCACCACTCTCCCAGGATGCCTCCCATTACCCACGAAAGAGGTAGGGATAGAACTCAATTGTCTTTCTCTAGATCTCGCCCAGAGAGTTCCCATAGGGAACATGAGGGAGAACAAAATCAAGATAATCATAGGAATGAGAGTTAGAGTAATGACTCTGAAGGAGCCCAACTTAGACAACTTATGCAACAAATTCTATAAAGACTTGATAACCTTGAAAATAGAGTCAATTTCAAAGAAGGAAACCAAGATGAACATCAAGATAGGGAAAGAGAGAGAAGCCCTAGGAGAGGAAAAGTTAGGGAAGAATATGAAGATAGGGATACCACTCATATGAGGGACTTGCTCAAAGTTAAGGTACCCCTCTTCTATGGCAATGAAGGGGGATCTACAATAAAAACCTAGTTGTTTGACCTTGAGAGGTGTTTTTCTATGCACCCTTCTAGTAGCAATGTCAAGGCCAGATGTGCCATTATGAATCTGAGGAAGTTTGCATCTACATGGTGGCGTATGGAAGAAGATAAGCTTTAAGTCACCATCAACACTATTTCATGGGAATTGTTCCTAGAAAGCTTTAAGGATTGGTTCATGTCTGATCAATGGAGGTAGGGAAGGGTAGAAGAATTCCACCACCTCAAGCAAGCCAACATGTCAGTGGAAGAGTACAAAAGAAATTTCTATGAAATTAAGCCTTTCTTAGGCTTTAGAGATGATGGACCCATACTTGTCCAACATTTCATTAGAGGTCTGAACGACTGAATATCAAGACAGGTAGCAGTCTTAGAACCCTAGAATCTCTGAGATGCCATTACTAAGGCATACCTTGTTGAAAGGAAGGACAAAGGAAAAGGTGGCTATGCTAGTGGTCAAACATTTAATGCTGGATCAAGTTCTAAGGGGAACTTTGATCAAGGAAATTCCAACTCTAAGAACCAATAGTCATCTTTCAAAGGTGGACAAAACTTCCCTAAGAAAAAGTTTTAGAATAATAAAAAAAATAATGGTAAGTTTCAACAACCCCAGAACTGAGGGAATTATCAGACTCAACAAAGGGTTCCTCCTCCACAATCTTAGAATTCTCAAAATTTTAATAGAGGAGGTTATCAACAATCCAGCCACCTCCTACAAAGAATTTGGGAAGAAATACTAGGTGTTACTCTTGTGGACAACAAGGACATATTGCAGCTTGTTTCCCTCAACGCATGAATCTCACCAATCAAAATCAAGTAGTTTCAGAACCAATAGTAGGAGATGCTGGTCAGTCTCACAGGGTGTTCACCACAGTGGAACATAGATAAGTGGATCACCAAAACATTGTTATAGAAACTTCAAGTTTGTTAAAGAGTAAAGCTATTTCTATTCTCTTTGACTCAAGAGCAACCGACTCCTTCATATCTTCTTCTATGATAGAAAAGTGCGGGCTAGCAGTAGTAGGGCAAGGAGTTAAGTGGCAAGTAGAGCTAGTCTCAGGGGCTAAAATGACCACAGGTTTGTGTGTTCAAGGTTGCAACTTTGGATTAGTACATTTTTCTACCAATGTTGATCTTTGAGTTATTCCTCTTGGATCGTATGGAGTTGTCCTTGGAATGGATTGGTTGACAACACATGAAGCTAAGATAGATTGCAAAAAAAAGATCATTCATTTCTTGGATGATTTAGGTAAGCCGAACAAAATTTTGGGAATTCAATGACCTATTTCACTCTGGATGATATTGGCTATGCAACTTAAGAAATGCATGAGGAAAGGATGCCAACTTTTTGCAATCTCAGTTAATGATTTGACAGAAAAGGAAGATAGATAAATTATACTCGAGAACCCTTTGCTTCAAGAGTTTGCAGATGTATATCCAATTAAGATTCTAGGAATGCCTCCCAAAAGGGATATTGATTTTCACATAGAATTGGTGCCAGGAGCTAAGCCTATCTCTAAAGCTCCCTACTACATGACCACTCAAGAGTTGAGTGAATTAAAAGTTCAATTAGAAGAACTCTTATAAAAAGGCTTTATCAGACCAAGTGCATCACCTTGGGGAGCTCTAGTTATCTTTGTTAAAAAGAAGGATGGTTCACTACGGTTGTGCATTGACTATCGCCAACTCAAAAAAGTAACCATTAAGAATCAGTACCATTTGCCAAGAATTGATGACCTATTCAATTAGATGAAAGGAGCCAAGGTGTTTTCCAAGATTGATCTGAAGTTGGATTATCATCAATTAAGGATTCATGAAGATGACATTTATTGTACAACTTTTTGTACTCGGTATGGACACTATGAATTTACCATAGTACCTTTTGGTCTCACAAATACACCATCAGTATTCATGAGTCTTATGAATGGGGTATTCAGAACCTTCTTGGATAAATTTTTCATAATTTTCCTAGATGATATTTTGGGGTATTCTAAGAAAGTGGAAGAACATGAGCAACATCTTTGACAAGTGTTACAATGCCTTCATGAGAATCAGTTATTTGGAAACTTGGAGAAGTGTGATTTCTTTCAAACTGAAGTTAAGTATCTTGGTCATGTTATCTTAGGAGAAGGTATAGCAGTTGATCTTGCCAAGATACAAGCTATAGTTGAATGGCCAACCCCCACCAAGATCTCAGAGGTTTGTAGTTTCATGGGTTTAGCCAGATAGTACAGATGTTTCATCCAAGGATTATCCAGAATAGCTCATCCCATCAATTCCCTACAAAGGAAAGGGAAGTTCATTTGGACAAAGAAATCTTCAGAATCTTTTTAGATCCTAAAGGATAAGTTGACTAGTGCCCCAGTTTTGGTGGTACCTAACCCCGCTGAAAATTTTGTGGTTTGTACTGATGCAAGAGGGAAGAGTTATTGCTTATAAGTCTAGAAAGCTTAAGGACCATGATCTTAACTATCCCACCAATGATTTGGAGTTAGCAGCTATAGTGCATGCCTTGAATCATTGGAGACACTTCTTATTAGGACATCGGTTTGAGCTACACACTAATCATCAAAGCCTTCAATATATATTTACTCAACCTAATCTCAATGCCAGGAAACATCAATGGATGGAGTTCTTGTGTGAGTATGAATTTGAGGTTAGATATATCCAAGGTAAGGAAAATGTGGTGGTAGATGTGTTAGCATGTGTGAAAATTTTCATGACTCTAGCCCTTTTATTCTAGTCTCTACAATGGCTTAAACCCTAGTTGAAAATTTTAAATTTCTAGCCGTTACTTGAAAAAAATCCTAACATCTTATGGCTCTATTATATTTCTCAGTTACTTTTTGGGCCACTAAGATCTCCTTTATGATCGTGGTCATTTCCCTCTTCATGTTCACTGAATCGCTTAATATGTTTTCATGCACCTTTATCATTCAGCGAACTGCGCGAATTCAATTAGTCGCGCATTCTCTAAGTCTTCTGGCGGTTTGTATCTTTCTTTCAGCGATTGTGCGAGTGCTTCATTTGCATATTGTCCCATTCCCTAGTGGTTAAGTTAAAACATTAAGCGAACTGGCGTGGTAGTCTATTCTTCTTCAATCACGTATTCTTTGAATGGTGATTCGAGGTTAAGTCATGATCTAGCGATTCAGTGAATAAGTGTATTCGCCCATTCTCGTAATGAAACTCATGGTTAAGAAATGATTCAGCGAACTGGTGGTTTCCTTTGTTCACATATTCTTAGGGTTTGACCACGGTTGGAGAATGTTTCTCATGAACTGGAGATTGCCCTTGTTTACTTATTCACTAAATCTTCTAGGGTTAAGTTTGTAGTGAAGTGAATAAAGAATTATTTGTATGGGCCCTGATCGCCAAGTCATGCCAATGTGTTTGTGTTTGATTAGCCGAGCCTGGAATTGATGCAGAGCTACAGTGGACTCGATGTTAGAGGATGTATAGGTGGCGGCTTGTTATTTGTTAGGGAATAATGATCTGGAATGTTGTCAGGCGGGCCTGGTATCTTAGTTTGAAGATTCAAGATCGACAGTTGTCGCTAAGGCGCAAGGGATGTGTCAGAGGTATGCAAAATCATGCTAGCCGTCGATTTTCTTGTATGGGCCCGATTGAGTTTCTCAGTGCTTTTGGCAGTCTAGATAAAAATATTTAGCGGCTCTAAAAATTTCTATCTATTCGCTAGTTCACATGATAAATTGGTGATTCTCTATGTGTTTTGGTGAATAGTGTTCTCGCATTCACTAAATGATTTGGTGATGATATCAAATATTCTACAACTTGGCCATATTCTTTCAGTCGCATGTTCGCTAAATAGGAAGGTTGAGTTTGCTGAGATGGTGGGACTGTCTGATGATATGTCAAGTTCTGATTGGTCAATGTGGATGATGCCAGAAGGAGTGGGTCCTGTGTCAGTATGGCTTGACAGTTGCGGTGAATGGTGGTGTGACATGTGGCATAAAAGTGAGTCTAGGTGGGGGTCTAAAAGGCTTAGCAGTCCTGACAAAATGTGTGGTGGTCTGATAAATTTTCAAAGGGGTTCGCTCATTCGTTGAGTAAATTGGCAGTATTCTAAAAGGTTTGGCGATTCAGTAAGGGAAGTCCGCGTAGTCGCTAAATTATTTAGTGGAGGTAAAAAGTGTTATGCGACTTGGTGATATTCTTTCAGTCGCCAGTTCACCAAATGTAGCCGGGGTGAGTTAAGTCCCTTTCAGTCACCAGTTCATGGGGTTAAGCTGCAATTAATTTTTTTCATCTCATGAATAGGAAACTGCTATGTTGCGTGGTCGCTAAATGTAAACCAGGATTCCTTTTAAGGTTAATCTTGAGAAGCCTGGGAAACATGAAGATTTGATGGTCAGGACTTAAAGTTGACTGAGATTTGAATGAGGACCGCCGATTCATTGCAGGCACCATAAAGTGACTGCTATTTTTCAATTTCAAACTTCTGAGAAGGGTTTTAGCGATAGAAAGTACCAAAATTCAATGTTTAAGCGGCTAAGGTTGGTAGAAGATGACTTTTAGGTTGTTTTAGTGTGGTCCAGAGTTTCATGATGACCTGTAGAGGGTTTTTGTGCCATGAGGGTATGGGCAAATGTTGCTCAAGGCATGTTGCAGGTAGCTGATAGGACTGATTAACATAGAATTTCATTGATTTGCAGTACTTTCTCAGAGATCTACTATGAATGAAGATCACTCTTGGATCTGGCTGATTGGTTTTTCCTCCCCTGTAATAAATTTTGGTTGTTTTAGTTGGTTGGGTGTATGAAAAGCCTAACCCTAGTCACTTGTAGCTTGTTGCAACCTATTTTGGGTTTCCAAGGTGACTAGGGGTATAAATGGTAGCATTTTCTATTATGAGAGGGTTCCAAGATTTTCTTTTGGTCCTAGGTTGTTGACGCATGTACATCTAAATAAGGAGAGCCTGGATTTTGGGGTCTTTTCCTTTGGTATTTTGTTGCTAGATAATGTATTGATTTTTAAAAATTAGTGAGAATACACTTGAATTCCTATCTTAAATCTCTGATTGTCTTCTTTTCTGATTGTGAATTCCTATCTTAAATCTCTGATTGTCAGAGTGGAATTTGATGATCATATTTGGGAGTGAGGGGACTAATAGGCAAAGCCCTTACTCTAAGTTCATATGTATTTGAGTTAAGGTTTTAGGGTGACATATGTTATTTAGTGACTCTTTACCTTGGGATAAGGCACTGATCTCTTATCTAGAAGCAGTCCATTTGTCATCAACCACACACACACATTTAAATGATAATATACTTTAGTCAGTTAGTAAAGGACATTGTTGTATATTATTTTAGATTCCTTTGAAGAAGTGAATCAAGGGTACACCCACCTAAGCATTAAGGCTCAAAGTGTAGGAGGATCTTTGATCCTTGTTAATTGGCCCTCTTTCTTGTAGACTTTGGAGTGGTGATAGAGTCATGGTTATATTATAGTTATCCAGCAAAGTATAAATCTACAAGTGAAGATCAAAGGGAACAACCAACAGAATGGTGAGTCTACTGGGGAGAGTCTAGAGAAAGAAATTAGTGTTGGACTTTTATGTTTTCTTATGGATTTTCAGTGTCTTCTTGTAAATTTTAAGGTTTTCCCATTTTGGTGGGTGGTGACTCAAAGGGTTAAGAACCAGTGTTATAAGTTAAAGATGGACAAAAGAAGAAATACTAGGTCCTTTGTCAAGAAAAATATAGAGATTGCTCTAGAACAGTTACCTAGAGCTAACAAGAAGAGCTGGATAAGGAGAAATGAAGAGTCTACAAGTGCTCCTATGAGAGAACAAAGAAATACTAGAGGTAGAGCACCACTTGCATCCTCTAATGAGGAAGGTTCAGAGGACATAGGTTCTAGATTGAGTAGTGGCCACTCTAAAGACAAGTTTTACGATACCCCAGAGGCTGTATTTCAAGATAAGGGTCCATTACCTGCAGGTCAGGATGAACACCCTAGAGAAAGAAGTCATGGGATGAATTTAAATCTTGACGAGGACATACCCAGGAGGCAGCCCATGGAACCAAGGTGAGTGCATTTCACATATCAGCATCCCACTGATGTGGAAGTTTCATCAAGCTCTGAAGAAAACATGATAGATCCACATGACCTAAATGCACTTAGGTTGCAGTTGGCAGAGCAGGATGCCATATGTAAAAGATTACAAGAGGAGAGAGAGGCTGAAAAGGTAAATGCTCTATTGGAGAGGCAGTCTCTGTTGAGGAAAATTAATGAAATGAAGGAGAGAAATAAGATGCTTGCTTTTTCTCCTAAGGCTTTGCAACATGATGTTTTTGGTGACCTTGAAGCTCTAAGGATTGAGCGGGAGCGCTTGTTGTAGGACCATGAGTTTGATGAAGAGGGCCTCATGATAAAAAAAATGCAAATTTATGCTCCTTTGCCCAAGGATAAGGATGGACATAGGATCACTAGGCCTGCTGTTGTTATTAATGAGAAAGGAAAGTAGAAGATGGTGGGTCACCAAGCAAGCAAACTAGTGACAATACCAAAAATCCCACCACTTGATTCAAGTAAGGAAACAGAGATAGAGAGAAAAAGAAGAGAGGATGAAGCTCCAGCTCAAGAATTGGAAAGAGCTTAAATTGATGCTATTATTGTAGAAAAGAGAAGAAAGATCTAGTTCTTGAAGGCTTCATTAGCTGATGTTCATGGCCCTTCTATTGCTGAATTAGGTATGCCATCTATGAACACTATTGTTCCACCTAGTAATGCTACTACTAGCAATCGCATTCCTAATGTATCCACCAAATCTTTTATTGATCCTAATAGACAGTCAAATGAGAAAATAGGAGGGAATGTAGATAAAAATAATAACTCTAGTGGGAACACTAGTTCAGGATTTCAAAGAAGACCTATGCAATTAGAAGGCTATAGGGAAATTAATTTTGATGGGATACCAGGCTACCCAAATGCTTTTCCAAAGCATATAAGAGATAAGGTAACTAAGTTTTCTGGTAATAATGCTATTAGCTATGAGGAGCATCTTAGGTTATTTGTTGATATGCTTAATGACTATGAGGTAGAGCATGAGGATGTAGTCATGAAATTGTTTGTTCAATCTCTAATGGAGGATGCTAGAGATTGGTTCAAGAGACTTCCTGATAGATGCATTGATACTTGGGATTCTCTTGAGACATGCTTTAAAGAGCAGTATGGTGATAGGCCTAATGCTAGTTTCATGTTGAATGAATTCAATACCATAAGGAAAAATCAGAATGAGTCTGTAGCTGAATTCAACATGAGATTTCAGAAAGGTATGCATAAGTTATTCCAAGTTATGCGGTTAGATGAAAATGTCTGTCTAAATACATACTTCAATGTATTTGATGGAAAGATGGGTTATTTGTTGAGGGACAGAGAACCAAGAACTCTTAGATATGCTTTTAGGATTGCTATCAATATTGAAAATAATATGAAAATATCAGGGAAATTGGGTGGTAAGAGAGATGACCCTAAGTTGTTTGGGGACAAAAGATACAAAAGAGAAAATAAGAAGGTTGTTGGAACTAAGAAACAAGAAGAAGCTCAATTGGATAAGGTGTTTAATGCATTGAAGGATTTGAAGGCACTTGCAAATAGGAACAACAATGTTCCTGCCAATGAAAGGTCTCAGTTCAACAACAATTTCAACAAGTAGAATAGATTGCAGAACTACCCCTACAATACCCAATGGAAGGATGGAAAGCCTATTATTCCTATTGCTAAAGGAAACAATGACAGAGGTATCCCTGATCCTCTACAAAAATATTCTATAAATATTGTAGAAGATACACCTTGGTGTGTTGCATGCCAGTCCCCTCATTCTGCAGAGTATTGTTTGGTTGTGCAATCCATGGCTGCAAATCAAGATTGTGGAGATGAAGAAATAAATGAAGAAGAAGATCATGATGGTGTTGGATGCAACATGGCTACTTCATATCTAGGATATGAAGATGATTTTGATCTTGATGAAGAAGCAGATGTTAATGTGAAGAGACATAATCAGGCCCTTTTTCATCAAGAGGTATTTTCTGATGATGAAGACATTGATGAAAAGGCATGTAACATGATTTCTTCTTCTGAGCTAATAAATTTAAGAAGACCTTCTAGAGAAGAGATGGATAGGATTACTATAGAAATGATTGGCCAAGTGTAGACTAAAGGCATGGTGGCAAGAGATACAAATGGAAAAGTTGCAGGAATGTTCATAAAGAGTACCAACTCCAGAGATCCTGATGAGAACAAATCAAAATGTGATCACATGGTGAAATTCAAGAATGTAAAAGGTAAGAATTGGAAGCCTAAGGGAGTTGGAGTTGAAAAAACTTCTAATGAGATATAGAAGCCAGTTAACACAATGGTTAAAGATGAAAAGATGAAGGGTACCAATACACCTAATGTATCAGATAAGAAAAGGGATATTAAAGTAGTGCAGATTGAGATTCCTCCTTCTGCTCCTGTTGATATGTTAGTTGTATTGTCTCAAATAACTGTTAAGGTTCCATTGTTAGAACTATTGAAGATCCCTGAACATAAGGATAGAGCTATTACATGGGTGGATAATGTCCATAATAATGATGTTGCATGCAATGGATCTCAAGCTAAGGTTTTGAAAGGAGTTGCTGCCCAGGCAATTGTATCTCAAATTCCTCCTATATATTTGGATAGTTCTGTCAATGCTAGCCTTGAAAACATTGATCCATTCTTTTTAAGTGTTCTTGTGAATGGAATGAAACTAAGAAATTGTATGATTGATAGTGGTGCCTCTAATATTGTTATGCCTTTTAAAATCATGGAGAGGTTGGGCCTTAAAGTTGATACAATTCAAGGCAGGTGTTGTGCAATGGATCAAAAAGAAGTACCAGTCATTGGTACTATAAATGCAATGCCTTATAGACTGGCAGCCTATCTAGAGAAAGAGTTGACAATGAGTGTATTGGTGGTGGATATCCCTCCTCATTATGGGATGCTATTATCTAGAAGATGGAGTGCTGCCATGGGTGGAAGTTTATAGTGTAATCTATCCTATGTAACTTTCAAAATTGATGACCAATTTATCAAGATTGATAGAGAGCCAAGAGTACGCCACATGATTGAAAGGAACATTGACTATGAGACTACATGTTTTGTGGATACTGAAATAAATTCTTTTAGGGCAGAGATCCCTATATTTGATAAGGATCCTATTTTGTCACCTACCTTTGTTGAGGTAAGTGCAAAGTCTATGAAGGGTGATTTGTGGGTAATGTACTTTGATGGTGCTAGCTGCAAGGATGGTGTACGAGTAGGTATTTTACTGATTTCTCCTGATGGTAATACCTACAAGTTCTCTTTCACATTGAAATTCTTTTGTACCAATAACATAGCAGAATATGAAGCATTATTGTTAGGATTGAGGTTGGTACAAAAACATGGAATTAAATGTATAAGTGTTGTTGGTGATTCTGAGTTGGTGGCGTCCCAAGTCAGATCAATGTATGCTTCCAAGAAAAAAAGGTTGAAACAATATAGGAATGCAGTTTGGGATTTGATTGAGCATTTTGATGCCTTCAATATTGAATGGAAGGATAGGAGTAACAATAAGATGGCTGATTTGTTAGCCAATATAGCAATCAATCCTAGTGATATTACATTTGCTGATATCTCTAAAGTTGAAATTCAGACTAGGCCTAGTGTACCAGACAATATTGAAAATATGCAAGTTTTTTATGATGATAGTGATATACTGAAGTTTATGAATTGTGAAGATTAGTATCATGGTTAGGAATTTGATTGTTTAGCCTTGGTTGAATCCATAGAAGGAAAAGAGGTGGTCCTTGGAAATGAAGTTATTCAACTCAAGACTAACAAGGTTCCTAAGGGACTTGTTGTTTTGGAAACTGTATTTGACATCCAGGATAGAGTTTAGAAAGATAGTAAAAAAGAAAGTCACATGGACTTGGAGGAGATAAATCTTGGAACTCAAGAGGCACCTAAGAAGGTATACATTGGTAGAGATTTGTCTCATAAAATAAAGAAATCTTTGATTGAATTGTTAAGAAAATTTAGGCATGTTTTTGCATGGTCATATGATGACCTAAAGATTTATAGAGAAGACTTGTTTTAGCATATTATTCCTTTAAGGGAGGATGCTAAACCTTTTAGGAAAAAATAGAGGCCTATTAATCCTACTTTGGCACCCAAGATGCAAGAGGAGTTAATGAAGCTGAGAGATGCTAGCATAATCAAGCCTATAAGGCACTCTTCTTGGGTGTCAAACCTTGTTCCTGTGAGAAAGAAAAATGGTGACATAAGACTTTGTGTAGACTTTAGAAATTTTACCATTAGCTCATTAAAGGATAATTATTGTCTACCCAATATGGAAGCTATGCTACAGAGAGTAACTGGATCAGAATTGATGTCCATGATGGATGGTTTCTCTGGTTACAATCAGGTGATTTTTAAGGAATCAGAACAATTCAAGACAACCTTCACTACACCTTGGGGGACATATGTTTATGTGAGAATGTCTTTTGGCCTCACAAATGCTGGTGCTACTTTTCAGAGGGCAATGGATGTTGCCTTTTTAGATTTAATAAATGATTTCCTTGTTGTATATCAAGATGATTTAATAGCCTATTCCAAGAGGGAAGAAGACCATTGCACTCATTTAGAGAAAATATTTATGAGGGCTTTGCAATATGGCATTTCATTAAATCTAAGAAAATGTGCCTTTGGTGTCACTGAAGGTAAGTTTCTCGGCCACTTGGTTGGGAAGCAAGGAGTGAGAATTGACCCTGAGAGGGTAGCAGCTATTGATAAAATTAAGAGGCCAAAGAATGTTAAAGGGATTCAGTCCTTCTTTGGTCAGGTCAATTTCTTAAGGAGGTTTGTAACAAACTTTGCAGAGGTTACTAGACCTATTTCTAAGATGTTGAAGAAAGGATCTACAATCAATTGGGAAGGTGAGCCTAGTGAAGCTTTCATTAATATCAAGCAGGCTATCAAAGATGCACCAGTGCTTAAGGCACCTGATTATAGTGTCCCAATGCACATATTTTCCTTTGCATCTTTTCATACTATTGCTACAGTTTTGTTACAAAAGAATAAGGATGGTTTTGAGCAGCCTATTGCATTTTTCAGTAAATCTTTGCAGGCTGCTGAATTGAAATATGACATAAATGAAAAATAAGCATATGCACTTGTGAAGGTAGTCAAGGCATTTAGGTGTTACTTGATGGGGATAGTTGTGATTACTTTTGTGCCAAGCACAGCTGTGAAGGATATTTTCTCATAGCAGGAGGTATCTAGAAGAAGATTCAGATGTATTAATAAGATCCAAGAATTCAACATTGATGTCCAGATTACTAAGTTGGTTAGAGAACAAGGATTGGAAAAATTGATGGCCCAATATAATCTTGATGCTAATCAGATAAATCAAGCTAAAATTGATTATACTTGTGATATGGATGATTGTATCTGGTATCCAGATATCATCTATTACATGAGAAATATGAGGTGTCCAGCAGACATGGATGACAATAAGAAAAGAACATTGAAATTATAGACCATCAAGTATGTGATTGTGAGATGTAAATTATATAGGAAAAATTTGGATTGCATACTTTTGAAATGTGTTGATGAAAATCATGCTAACAAGTTGTTAAAGGAAATGCATGAGGGGGTTTGTGGTGGACATTATATGGGTAAAACTATTGCTCATAAAATCTTGAGAGCAGGTTTCTGGTGGCCCACAATCTTCAAGGATGCAGAGTAGTCGGAAGGAGGTGTGATGTTTGTCAGAGGTTCTCTGGTAAGCTTAAATTTTTTGGAAATGTTCCATTAAGGCCAATAGAAGTGTAGGCTCCTTTCCAATAATGGGGAATTGATTTCATAGGGGAGATACCAAATAAGTCAAGTGGAGGACACTCATGGATCTTAGTTGCCACTGATTACTTTACAAAGTGGGTAGAGGCTATACCTACAAGGAATGCAACCAGTAAGGTGGTAACTAACTTCTTGTTGGATAATATTGTCACAAGGCTTGGGTGTCCTAAGAGAATAGTAAGTGATAATGCCATGTGTTTCAAGTCTGCTAAATATAAGGACTTTTGCAAAGGTTTAGGAATTCAGGTTTCTAATTCCTCACCTTATCACCCACAAGGAAATGGTTAGGCAGAATCTACTAATAAGAGTTTGGTTAAAATCCTCAAGAGGATTCTTGAAAAGAACAAGAAGGCATGGAATGAAAAGTTTCCATTAGCTCTGTGGGTTGATAGGGTGACTGTGAAGAAGGAAATTGGTTGTGCGCCATTTGACCTTGTATATGGAATACATGCAAGGATGCCTCAGAATAATCTGTTGGAAATGTATAAATTTGTGCAATTATATGATGATGATATAGAGGATGAGATGCAATTGAGGATTAAGGATCTTATCAAGTTCGATGAAGTTAGGAGAGAGTCAGCTTCAAGAAATGCCTAGTTGCAATTGCAAATAAAAAATTTGTATGATAAGAAAACTGTTGCAAGAAAATTTGAGCCTGATGATCTAGTGTTAATTTGGAATGCCAGAATGGAGGATAAGGGAAAGCATGGGAAATTTGATCCAATTTGGTTAGGGCCATATCAAATTCATGAAAAATGGGGCCAAGATTCATATATTGTGAAAGAGCTAAATGGTGATGTTCAAGAATTGCCTGTTCATGGACAATTCTTGAAGAAATACTTCTCTTGAGGTATTCTATTTTCGATGAAGAATAGATAGGTTTGTATATGTGTATATAGCCCTATAAATTTTGTAAAAGTTTCCTCATCTTTGGTCCTATTTTGCCCTGGTTTCAGGTTCTTTCCCTGCCTGTCCCTTTTGTTTGCAATTTTGGTCTGTGGGTGGTTTGCTTATACCAGTGATTTTGAAGTTCTTGCTATGCTTGCAGGAGGCACACATCCCCAGACAGAGCCACCATTAGCATGTGTGAAAAATGTCATGAATCTAGCCCTTTTATTCTGGTCTCTGCAGTGGCTTTTAGGTCTTTGGCTTAAACCCTAGTTGAAAATTTAAATTTCTAGCCATTACTTGTGAAAAACCCTAACATCTTATGGCTCTGTTATATTTCTTAGTTACTTTTCAGGCCACTAAGATCTCCTTTATGCACGTGGTCATTTCCCTCTTCATGTTTTCTAAATAACTTAATATGTTTTAATGCCCCTTTATCATTCAACGAACTGGCAAATTCTATTAGTCACGCATTCTCTAATTCTTCTGGCGGTTTGCATCTTTCTTTCAGCAATTGTATGAGTGCTTTGTTCACGTATTCTCCCATTCCCTGGTGGTTAAGTCATTACATTAAGTGAACTCCTGCGATGGTCTATTCTTCTTTAGTCATGTATTCTCTGAATGGTGATCTGGGGTTAAGTCATGGTTTAGCGATTCAGCGAATAAGTGTATTTGCCCATTGTCGGAATGAAACTCATGGTTAAGAAATGATTCGGTGAACTGGCAGTTTCCTTTGTTCGCGTATTCTTAGGGTTTGACCATGATTGGAGAATGTTTCTCAATAACTAGAGATTGCCCTTGTTTGCTTATTCACTGAATCTTCTAGGGTTAAGCTTGCACCGAAGTGAATAAAGAATTATTTGTATGGGCCCTAATCACCAAGTCATGCTGATGTGTTTGTGTTTGATTGGCTGAGCTTGGTGGTGATGTGGAGCTGCAATGGACCCGATGTCAGAGGATGCATAGGTGGTGGCTTGTTATTTGTCAAGGAATAATGATCTAGAATGTTGTTAGGGGGGCCTGGTATCTTAGTTTGAAGATTCAAGATCAACGGTTGTCACTAAGGCACAAGGGATGTGTCAGAGGTATGCGAAATCACTCCAGCCATCAATTTTCTTGTATGGGCCCAATTGAGTTTCTCAGTGCTTTTGGCAGTCCAGATAAAAATATTTAGTGGCTTTGAAAATTTTTGTCTATTTGCTAGTTCGCACAATAAATTGGTGATTCTCTATGTATTTTTGCGATTTGGTGAACAGTGTTCTCGCATTTGCTAAATGATTTGGTGATGATATCAAATATTTCGTGACTTGGCAATATTCTTTTAGCCGTGTGTTCACTAAATAGGAAGGTTGAGTTTTCTGAGATGGTGGGACCATTTGATGATATGTCAAGTTTTGATTGGCCGATGTGGATGATGCCAGAAGGAGTGGGTCCTGTGTCAGTATTACTCAATGGTTGTGGTGAATGGTGGTGTGACATGTGGCATAAAAGCAGGCCCAGGTGGGGGTCTAAAAGGCTTAGTGGTCCTGACAAAATGTGTGGCAATCTGATAAATTTTCAAAGGGGTTCACTCATTCACTGAGTAAATTGGCGGTATTCTAAAAGGTTTGGCGATGCAACGAGGGAAGGCTGCGTAGTCACTAAATTATTTAGTAGAGGTAAAAAGTGTTCGGTGACTTGGTGATATTCTTTCAGTCACTAGTTCACCAAATGTAGCCAGGGTGAGTTAAGATCCTTTCAGTCGCCAGTTTGCGGGGTTAAGCTACAGTTAATTTTTTTCATCTCGTGAATAGGAAACTACTATGTCGTGTGGTCACTAAATGTAAACCACGATTCCTTTTAAGGTTAATCTTGAGAAGCTCGAAAAACATGAAGATCTGATGGTTGTGTGTGTGAAAATTGTACCTGATCTGTAGACACAACACTTCAGTAAAACATTAGAGGTTAGCTATAATCAAAATCGTGCAAAATTGAAATCTAATCTAACCAAGCAATTTACTGCCTTCTAATAGGTGCGAGATTGATGTTCTCAGATTGTAATCGAGATCAGTAACCTAGACGATACCTAAATGAAGGATTTGAATGCAATTGATCTAGATATGAAATTGAATGCAATTAAGCTATTTTTTTAGATTTTATGATGCAATAAGAAATGAAAACTTGATATGAAACTATGCTATAAAAACTTGATATGAAACCAATCTAACAATGATATGCAAAAACAAGATTGATCTCATAAAGATGTTGATTCACAAGAGCTTTGATTCTCCCAATTCCAATTCTCCAGCGTGATTGTGCAACTCTTGAATTGATACTGACAGCGTAAGTATGCAAATTTTTGGATGATCTGTGAAGAGCTAAGACTTTAATTTATAAAAATCCCGGGCTTTGGAGGTGCATGGGAAAATCCATAAATCACTCAAATTAACTCATCTTATTTTTTGAGTTATCTGATCATGAAAGATAGTTAATTCTCAAAATTATGCAAAAACATGCAAAAATAGCTTTTTAACTCAAATTAGAGTTTAGATCAGCTTTTTGAACTCCAAAAGGATGTTGAGTTCCAAAAAGTCAACACCTTGCATTGATTTTCTGATTTGGAGTTTAACTGTTTCTTTTGAATGTGCATAATAATTAAGAATTAAATAAATAAATAAAATCATTTATCCTCAACTCAACTCATTTTTGAAATAAAATAATTAATTTATGGGTTAATTAACTATTTAATCAAACTTTTATTAAAAACTATATTATTAAATAATGACAACTTGCTTCAATCAATTAAATAAGAATTTAATCAATTATTCATAGGATATTGGATTTATTGTCAAAATTAAATAATACAATTAATAAGAGATAGAATTAAATTTAATTAAACAATTAAGTGGCAAATATTAAATCTAATTAATTAAATATGAAAATATTCAATTAATCAAACTTAGGATAAATGTGATTTATCGCCAAATAATTATTAAATTAAAGATAATTAAGATAATTAGAAATATTGCTAGGAATATTCCTCGATGCAGAATTTAAGATAATCAATTAGGATTCGATGATGTTTAGATGTGCCTTAGGTTGGGACTTCGATGTTGATTTCGTTCGATTTGTTGATGTAGGAGGTTAATGAACTTATAGCCCATTTTTGGGGTATTACATTTTGCCCCTCTTTGAATTACTATGCGAAGCATAGTGGTTCAAAGATAGTCTATGTATGATAAAGATATGAAACTGATTCAAAAGATTAACCGATCTCAAGATAGAAACCGATTGAAAGATATGGAGATATTAGGTCCTGAATGACCAAAGATAATGTTCACTATAGCAGCGATAAATCGATGATTGTGAAAGAGCACCAAAATGCCTGATTCTGAACCTTAGGATTGGTAAGAAGTGAGTGACCGGTTCTAGACTCGATTGTCTTAGCAGAACTACAGGTATCACATCCGAACCCTTCAGTTGCCGAAGAACCAAGGAAATAACACTAATGAACTGATGGTTGTGAAAAGCTGATACAAATTACAAGATTAGGAAAATACCAGATTGATATGGATCGATGAATCTGATATGCCCCAAGAAATGATAGATTTTCCCCAAGCGATGAGGACTTTTGATGAATCAATGACTAGACGTGGTTGTTGTCTTGATCACTGATGAAAGATATGATTCCAAAAAAAATTTAGATTTACAGACTTGAATGATGTGCAATACCATGCCCCCTTTGGGATTAAAATTGAAATCTGACAAGAAAAGTTAGTGTTATAGTGGTTTAGAAGCATGTTAATTGATTTGAGAAGTGGTTATACACGTCCAAGAATGCATTCTGCATCATTTGGAGGTCCAAAAGACCAAGTTTGACTAGATTTGACCATGAGTTGACCATAGTTGACCAAGTTGAAATTTTGATAGTTTGATATGAGATAATCAGTTAAGTTGAATTCTAGATTTTGATGAAGATTGAAGGTCGATTATGCAAGTAGTTTATAATATAAACGATCTTAGATTTCAATTTTGATCCTGAAAAAGGATTCTACTGGCTATTTCGTTGGAGGAACCTTCATGTATAATTCAGCTTTTGTTAGATTTGAAAAGGTGATTGAAGAATCTTTTAAGCTTTGAAGTTTATTCAGCCATTGTGAGATCATGCAAACATGCAAAATGCAAAGAGACATGCAAAATGAAATGCAACCTAAGACCTAGGACCTAGTCACTGATCATGTTTCGATTTGTTATCATCATTGAACTTTAAGGTAACCGAATAAATCAATACAATGCCCACTAGCTATGAAACCGTAGACATATGAATATCGATTTGTATGCTCAAGAATCAATACAACACCCACTGGTCAAAACAACCATGGACATATGAATATTGGTTTTGTTTTTGGAATGTCAGATTAGATATAAGAACCAAGGCATAAATGCTAGGATGACCTGAATATCATGTCCATTTTGATATTGCAATTTGTATAAGCATCAAAACATGAATGTCATGATGACTAGAATACACCTTGCATTATAAACACATCAAACAATCAAAAGATCATTCTAAATCTAGTGTGAATTACCCATAGTGACCCTTTATCATTCACAGCCTTAGGCAAGATCGCATTTCATAGTAGGAGAAAGAAATCACTTCAAAAAGATAATAGTTAGATCAAACTTCCTTGAAGTTTCTGGGTATCAATGGTTGAGGTACACATGGCCATCCAATTCGAGATAGAGGCTCTTATAGTCAGACACCATTTCAATCCAGAATTTCCAAAGTTATTAGATTTTCACATACAAGCAGAAGACCAAGAAAAGATTATGCCCCCAGTCATCACACTCTAAATCCTGTAAAGGACATCATCGAGGAGCTCAAAGGTACACAATATGCAAAAATCTCAATGTGAATCAGTAAGCATACAAGGAGATAAAAGCATGAAGCACAGATTGTTTTTCAATTCGTTTGTGTTTTGATTGTGTTTTTGTAGATGCAAAATCCTTTCCAAAGATGAGACAGACTAACTGACTCCACGTGAAGCTACAAAGGACTCTGACTAGATATGACACGTCTAAGATACATTGGAGGCCAGAGGATATGACATTGATTGCCCCCAAGTTTGGACACTGATAGGATACAGACGCTCAAGCTCATTGGTGTACAAACTGACTTTATTGAAACAAAGATATATACAGACTAAAGCAGACTGAAAGCTGGGAAAGACCAAGATTGCACTGATAGATGGAGCATTTTGAAACAAGTGGCACCTATTTGCTAGGTTTTCACCATCTTGGTAGAGATTCTATTTTTGCTACCAAGGTGCCTGTTTCCAGGTTTTCACCAAGGCACTTTTTCTTTTCTCATTTTTTTTGTATTTTTCATTTTTTCAATTTTTTTTGTGATTTTTGATATTTTTTACTTTTTTTGTGAATCATCAAGGTGCCTATTGCTAGGTTTTCACCAAGATGGTCATTTTTTCAGGACTTTTTCAGATTTTTAAGATTTTTTCAGGACATTTTACTAAGCATTGAATGCCTTAGGCATAGAATTTCTTCAGATGGAGAACGTTGATTGGTTCTCGGAGCTGTTCTCCTTCAGTCATTGAGAGTTGATAGGCACTAGAGCCAAAAGTAGTAGTGATTACAAAGGGACCCAGCCAGTTGGGTTCAAACATCCCCTTGCGTTCGTGATGTGATTGATTTTTAGGATTTTCTCTCAAGACTAGATCACCAACCTGAAATTCTCTATGTTTGACTTTCTTGTTGTAACCTCTAAACATTCTTTTCTGATACACTCTGAGATGATCATACGCTGATTGTCTACACTCATCTAGTAGTTCAAGTTCTTGCAACCTAGACACTCTGTAGTCTTCATCAATTATTAGGCCATGCGTTCTGATTCTTAGTGATGGGATTTCAACCTCAATAGGTAGTACCGCTTCTGACCCATAAACTAAAGTGAATGGTGTAGCCCCAGTGGGCATTCTGATACTTGTTATGTAGGCCCAGAGAGCTGGATTGATCATGAGATTCCAGTCTCTTCCTATTTTATTAACTGTTCTGTGCAAGATTTTCAAGAGATTTTTGTTTGAAGCTTTAGCTTGTCCATTCCCTTGGGGATAGTAGATAGATGACCATTGTTGTGTGATCTTGAATTTAGCACATAAGTCATCTAGGTCCTTATTTTTGAATTGTCCCCCGTTGTCTGTGATTATAGAGTGGGGAATCCCATATCTACAAATGATGTAGTTCAGGATGAACATAGAGATCTATTTCCCTGTTGCTTGTGTTAGAGGAACCACTTCTACCCATTTTGTAAAATAATCTATAGCTGTGATTATATGGGTATGTCCATTAGAAGAGTGTGGATGGATAGCACCTATGAGATCAAATGCCCATTGTTGAAAAGGCCATTGTGTAGTAAAGGGAATAAGATCTCTCCCTGGAGCATGAATCAAGTTTCCATGTACTTGACATTGTTGATAGTTTTTAGCAAATTTAATAGCCTCTTTCTCCATTTCTGGCCAATAGTACCCAGCCCTAATAATTTTTTGAGCTAATGTTAAACCGTTTGAGTGTGATCCACATATACCCTCATGGACTTCCTCTAATGCACATTGAGACTTTTCCCGTTCTAAACCTCTAAGCAGTGTACCATCTAGACCTCATTTGTACAGGTCATTACCAATGATGACATATCGAGATACGGATCGGATAAGGTTTCATTTCTCAAAATGGTTAAATGAATCAGGAATGATTTGGTCGTGGAGATAGGAGAATAGATTTTTGTAGTGGGATGAGTCATAACCTACAATGGTGTAGATCATGCGGGTTTCAGAGGAGTCATATGCAGGATAGGATAGGGCTTCCACCAGGAACTCATAGTGTAGCTCATGTTTAGGCTACTGTAAGAGAGTAGATAATGTAACCATTGCATCGGCAGCCTTATTCTCCATTCTAGGTATTTGCTCAAATGTGATAGATATAAAGTATTTCTTTAAATCATCTACCATTTTCTTGTAAGGAATGAGCTTTTCATCTTTGGTTTGGTACACATCATTGACTTGGTGGATAACCAGTTGTGAGTCTCCATGAATGTGTATCTCTGTAACTCTCCACTATATGGCCATTTTCATACCATTGAGAAGTGCCTCATATTTAGCGATATTGTTTGTGCAAGGAAACTTTAATCTAAATGCTTTTGGTATCAAGTATCCTTGAGGAGTGATGAACAACATGCCTGCTCTAGATCCATTCTGTGTGTAGGAGCCATCAAATAATAATTGCCATTCTCTAGAAGAGAGGTGCATGATAGAGGAATCAATAAATTCCATTTGCATGGGTGTGTCATCAAACAGTGGTGCTTTAGCTAATTGATCAGTAATGACCTGTCCTTTGATAGCCTTTCTTTCAACATATTCAATGTAAAATTTGCTCAAGAGCATGACCCATTTGGCTAATCTACCTGTGAGAGCGGGTTTGCTTAGGAGATACTTCAATGGATCAATTTTTGCTATCAAATGAGTGGTATGAGCTAACATGTAATGTCGTAGTTTCTGTGATGCAAAGATCATAGCTAGACATGCCTTCTCTATCATTGAGTAGTTCTTCTCATAGGCCACTAAGGTTCTACTGATATAGTAGATGGCTCTTTCCTTCTTGTTCTCATCATGTTGTGCTAGTAATGCCCCCAGTGATGTATCTATTGCAGAGACATATAATATTACTGGCTTCCCATGAATAGGAGGCATCAAGATAGGAGGATTCACGAGATAATTCTTGATATGATCAAAATTCTTTGCACAGTCTTCATTCCATGCAAAGGTCACACCTTTATGTAATGTCATTGTGAAAGGTTGTGATATGTCTGCAAGCTATGATATGAATCTTTTGATGGACTGTACTCTCCCTTGCAAAGTTCACATTTGACTGATATTCTTGGGAGGTTGCATCTTGATGATAGCCTTGACTTTAGCTGGATCAACTTCAATACCTTTCGTTGAAACTATGTATCCTAAGAGTTTTCCAGAAGTGACACCAAAAGCACACTTCTTAGGATTTAGTCAGAGACTAAAATTTTCCAATCTATCTAGGATCATGCTCAAATCAGTTAGATGTTCAGTTCTGATCATTGATTTTGCCAAGGTATCATCAACATAATCTTCCATTGTTCTATGCATCATATCATGAATAATAGATGTCATTGCTCTTTGATATGTAGCTCCAACATTTTTGAGTCCGAATGGCATAACATTCCAACAGAAGCTTCCCCACGCACATGTGAATGCATTTTTCTCTTGGTCTTCTAGAGCAATTTTGATTTGGTTGTATCCAGAAAATCCATGCATTAAGGAATACATTTCATAGCCCACAGTCATGTCCACTATCATATCAATGTTAGGTAGTGGAAAATCATCCTTAGGGCATGCTCTGTTCACATCTCTAAAGTCCGTGCACACTCTGATTGAACCATCTAGTTTTGAAATAGGTACAATGTTGGAGATCCACTCAGCATAGTCTATGACATGGATGAATCCATCTTTTAAGAGTTTTTCTAGTTCTGCTTTGACTAAGAGTGCAACATGAGGATGCATCTTTCTCAATTTTTGCTTGATTGGTTTTACTCCAGGAGCAATGGATAGATGGTGCATGATGAGATTGGGATCCAATACTGGCATATCTAAATATTTCCATGCAAAGTTGATCTTTTTTTCTAATAAGAATGTAGTGGATTTATGTTTCTCTTCTTCTGATAAGGATTGTTCTACATGTACCAATTGTGGTTCCTCTGTTGTACCCAAATTGATGGATTGAGTGGGCTCAATCAGAACTGGAGATCTATCCTATAAATGACTCTGAAGGACATCAAATATCTCATCCTTAGGTGCCTCAGAGAGGTTTTCACCTTTAGATACATCTTTTCTTTTTACTTTTGTAGGTTCTGAGATTGCCACGAAGTGGTTTTCACCCTCAAAACTCTTTTTCTTTTTATTTTTATTCTTTTGACTAAGATATTTGATGTCTGACTCGGTCATGCTGACACTTGATTCACTGATGGAAGTCCTCATAGGCTCGACTGCATTGAGGTAACAAGCAAGGACATAGTCATTAGGAAAGGTGTAAACACCATGGTTTGGGTTCGTGGAAGTTTGGTTGATAAGATCAGGGTGTTGGATAGTCAAAGCAGGAGAGGCTTGGGATATGGTGTTCACAGATGTGGATATGTCATCATTGGTCCTAACCCAACACTCAAGTTCAAAGGTGATATTACAGCTCAAAATGTTTAACTCATGAATAGGCTCAACATCATCATGGGAGTCCTCTTCAGCCATAGGTGGATCAGACATGTTAAGTTCATTATTTCACTCTACACCTACGTTGGGTTGACATACATATTGGTGAATAACATCAATATATTTCTCTGTGATAAGCTCATCTTCTTCTGGATTGGCTCCCCATTCATATTTGTTTGACTCAGTTTCTAATTTAGGATCTCTAGGAAATCTTAGAAAATGTGTGAAGTTAGGATGAATACCCCAAGAGGGGTTACCCTCAATTTCAGATGTGAATTCATATTCATGAGACTCAATGTCAGAATAACTACCCCCTTCTTCTTGATCAGTTTGATTGTCTTCAAGATTAGCTGGTTCTTGTGGTGCAACCATCTCTTGCTCTACAATAGGTTCTTGTGTTTCTACTACATTGATTCTCTTTATGGTATCATTTTCTGTGTCAAGAAGATTTGTGATTTCCACAGGCAATTGTTCATAGGGGATAAGCTCCAAACTGTCTGAATCATCATCTGAGGATTTTGTCTCTTCTTTCTTGAGAAGGGGTTCTCCTGGTGCAATTTGTTCTATGACATGAGAACAACCACCTTTGAGATGATAGGGTTTCTTCTTAAAGCCTAAGCCCATAGTATCTTTGTTTTCTCTACTAATATGTGAAATGGGTGCCACAAGACACTTTCCTCTGATTCCTAGAGGTCCTTGACCTAGATACCCCATCTTAGCTATCAATTTGTTCCCTGGACCATATGAATTTGAAGGGGTTTCAAGTGCTACCGATTCACTAGTTTGAACAATTTTGGATTCAGAATCATCTTTGTATAGCCATGCAAGCACAACTTCATCCTCTTCAAATTCTTGTTTGGATACTTGCTCCGCCACAAAATTTATTTTATATGCTTCCATAGGTTCCTTAGGTTTTGATTTAGAGTGCTTCAAAGATTGTCCATATGACTTAGGTGAGATTGGGAGAGATGTCAAAGACAAGACTAGCTCTATAAGGTATTCTCCCATCCCATTTTCTTTGATATTGATCTCTTTAGCAATGTCTTCCATCTTGGATGTGGAAGCCACATTTTGCTGCTTGATAGAAGATTCTCTATTATTGGGAACAAGCTTATCGGCACTTTCCTTCAATGTATTGCAAGTTGTACTCAGATCTGCTGGGATAGTAACCTCTACTCCTTCATAGGGAAATTTCAAGCATTGATGGTATGTAGAAGGAATAGCTTGCATTTCATGTATCCAGGGTCTTCCTAGAAGGATATTGTAAGCCAATGGTAGATCGAGCACCTGACATGTGGTATCTTTGATGACTGGGCCCACTCAGATGGGTAAGACAATGGTGCCTTTGGAAGCTCTTTCTTGTTCATCATAGGCTTTTATGGTGATCTTCTTTCAAGGATCAATAGCCATCTCTGAGAATCCCAACTGTGTGATTAAGCTGTAAGAACAAATGTTGAGGCCAACGCCCCCATCTATCAACACACATTTGACTCTATGGTTGTGGATCAAGACTTCTATGTGTAAGGGCTGATTATGTGGGTGACTTAGGGAGTTGTCATCTTCCTCTGAAAAGGAGATATATTGTGGAGACGTTAGATGACCAACCATAGTCTGGAACCTGTCTAGATCTAGATCATCAAGAAGATTAGAGCTGAGCAAAGCTTTGTCTGGGACATCTCTGTGAGCTGGGGATATTCGAAGTAACTCAAACTTAGAGATTTTGGCATTGGTATGCTGGAGTTGTTGGAAAATGCTGTAAGATGTAGGCCTTGTATCCTTTGGATTAGAATATTTGGAAGTGGCCTTCTATTTTGAAGCAGATGAGAGATTAAAAGGTATCTTAGGGACTTTAGATGAATCTGGGTTTTGTCCGTTTACATGAGCCTGAGCTTGTGATCTAGTAAGTGCATTAGCTGAGGAATGATTTATGTCTCTTCGCACAATTGTGATGACATTGCAGCTCTCAGAGAGACATGGTCCACCATATTGATGACAACATTGTTTCCAGGGTAAGCGTAATTGACTTTTGCCCCCATGTTAGGCTGAGAAGTTGAAACTCCCTTGCCATGTTGTGGAAATGGTTCTATAAATGCTATGTGATCATTATTACTGGTAGGATTATCGATCGTGATGTCCCCTTGATCTATCAAGTCTTGAATGGTATGTCTCAAGTGGAAGCATCCATTAGTTTTGTGGCCTTTACTCTGATGGAAAGTATAGAATTCATTATCTTTCCACCAATATGGTTTTGGATTTGGATTAGAGTTTCAGATCGGTGGTAAAGAGATGATGTTATCAGCTAGCAGGGTTCTCAGGGCAGATTCCAAAGATTCTCCCAGAGGAGTAAACTTTCATTTATTATCCCAGTGTTTGAATGGCTTCTTTAGATATGGTTCGAAAGATTTTTGTTCTGAAGCTTTAATGACTTTGGTGCCAAGAGTGAGATTGTAGGCTGGTGCCTTTGATGGGGCACAGATAGTGTCAACAACACCATCGGTGATGATACCTTTGTTCCTATTCCAGCTCTTGTTTTTATCTTTTGAGGTAGATCCAGATTCAGACTTGTCCTTTTGAAGTGTGATTTCTCCTTTCTTGACAAGTACTTTCTCAATCTTGATTGCATTATCCACAATTTTATCAAAAGATACATGATATTGCATTTGTAATGGATAGTTTAGCTCTGGAACAAGGTTATTGATAAAGATTTTGAGTTTCTCCATTTTGGGAATTGGTCTAGCATATAGAGAGAACTTCTTTCATCACCTCTTGAGGAAAGTCAAGAATGATTCTCCTGGATATTGCTTGAGGTTACAGATATTGATCATGGTGACCGGATGTTGAATATTGTAGGAATATTATTGATAAAACAATTTAATCAATTCCTCAAAAGTTTTGATCATAGAAGGCAATCTCGAAAACCACTGAATGGATGCTCCTCCCAAGAATCTAGGAAAAAGATGCATCAGATAGGTTGGTTCATGCATGAATTCCATGGATTGCGTATAGAACTCTCTGACATGATCTTGAGGATTAGAGTGTTCATCATATTTGTCATACTTTGGCATCTCCACTCTTTTTGGGAATGGTGGCATATACAAGTCTTTGTCAAACGGAAAAGGACATAGGGCCTCCATGGAGAGTTCCTTGCATTCTTTCTCTTTATTAAGATTGTTAAGTTCAACTTGTATAGAATGCATCTATTTTGTCATAGCTGTGAGTGGGGTTTCTTCCTCATGTGTGATGATATCATCAATGTTAAAGTTGGGAGGAAGTTTAGCTCCTTCCTGGGCTAATTGTAAAAAGTATGCCTCTCTATCCACTTTCAAGAAATGCCTCATCATTCTCTTGAATTCATCGTCATTCTGACATTGATGGATTTCAGAGGGTGTAGGTTCTTGGTTGGCATTATGTTGAGAATGGTGTCCTTGGGATCCTCCTCCTAGAGAACCATGGTTTGTCCCTACTTGAGACATGGTAGGAGTTTTTGGGCTCCCTGGAATAGATTGAGGAGGAGTTTGCTGATTACCTCTGTAAGTTGATAGAGGAGGTATGTAACCAGTTTTCAATCGAAAGTTACCAAGACCGTCATCTTCGTAGATACCAGAATTGATGAGTTTTTCAAGAGTTGGACCCGGGGTATTGGTCAAAAGTAAGTTCTGAGATGTTTCTTCTGATTTCTTGTGTGAAGAAGCTGTGGTCTCCACCATTAACTTTGAATAAAATAGAGGAAAAGGATGAAGACTACTGAAGAACAATTTGAGTCGAGAAAAATTGGGTGACACAACCTTGTCAAGATTATGATAGTTTTGAAGATTTTAATGAGATGTGGGTGAAGGATACTGTGCCTTGGATGTATGGGATAGATTGCCCAAAAGAAAGTAGACACGAGTTCTCAACACTTAGTCTATTTTTGAAGATTGATTGAAGATTGATAGTTATGACAAGGTTTTGACATGAGATAAAAAGGACTCAAATTGATCAAATAGAAGGCTAGATCAGATTCAAAAGATCACTCTTGGAAAATGGTAGGGTTCTCAATAGCTACTGCTCTATTCCTGACACCATGATTTGTTCAACAGATTTTGGAACTAGGATGGAAACACTAGATATCTCGCAATTTAACAATTTTTTGACAATTTTCCCAAATGACACTCTGCAAACTCATACGACAGTGGGTAGGATATGAAATGACAATTGCTAAACTCGTATGACAGTGGGTAGGTAACCATACGACCGTTGAAAATATCATACGATAGTTGCAAGCAGGATTTTGACTTTCTTGAATTTGCTGGTCTGAAAACTCGTACGATACTGGGTACTCAATCATATGACAGATGGGTAGTACTGAAATGACACTTGACAAAACTTGTATGACTTTTGACCTCCTGAAATGACTTTTGACTCCAGAAAGAATTTTACGTCAAATTTTGCAAAATTTAAGATTTTCAGTTTTGGATTGTTTGCAAATTGTACTGTCCAGATTTGAAGATTATACCAGATTTGATCATTTTTAATAGCCAAGTAGATAAACAAGCACACAGAACAACAAGCAAGTGATTCCCAGCACATCTGAAAATAATGAACAAGGGCAAAAGAAACCTTGTGCATGAACAATCAAGTGACCAAATTGTGCTAATCCCTGAGAGTACTAATTGTGTATATTCTAAAAAGTTTTGCAAGAACACACATATACCTAAAAATGAAAAATTGGCCTCTCTATGGTTTTTAGTAATGGTTTGACTCTGCAACTTTTATGATTCAAAGGGGTGAACTCCAATCCCGGTGCACCAGGGTTTTGACATAGTCCGAGAACGTAATCTTCAAGAGCTGCTAGGGAGATCTGACAACCCAACAATGAACCATACCCATGGAGATTTCTTCCACAAGGACATTTATATAGCGGCTGTCACTACCACGTCTGAAATGGCTATGACCGCTTGAGGTTCTGTCAATGTAGTTTTCCCTATGAAGGGATTGTCTACTATAGTTAACCCTCTCTAAAGGTGACTCACAGATTTAAAACACAAGGGGACTTGGCTCTAGATCCAAGGTTTTGACGCCTCTTCACTTTTAACCCAAACAAAGCAATCAGATGAATCCGACACGCTAAGACAAAGTTTTGTTTCACCAAATTCTATGATATCAACTCCATGTGATCTATCAACCTCTCCAGGGAGAGAATGTATCAATCAATAAGAGAAGATGCACTAACCAATTTTGATTCACCAAAGCTCGTGATGTCAACCCCACGTGATCTATCAACCTCTCCGGAGAGAGAATGTGTCGATCAATAAGAGAAGACACACTAACTAAGTTGAATGTGAAACGTACTAAGTATCCTCCCTACCTACAAGGATTCCATCATCAAGGAAGAATTTCTCTAGGAATCCAATCTCTCAAGAATCATGAATAGTGTTCATAGGGCCTAATTACTATGTGAGCACAGATGTATATTCCCAAAAGCAAATCTATCCAAAAGTACCCAAAAAGCAGAAAGAGGAACACTTAACGCTTAAAGAGAATATGAGATGAGTCCACAAGGTGGAACACTTAACACCTCACACAAGCTGAAAATGAGTCCCCAACTTAGAAAACAAGTGAGTTCCTAAAAGCACAAATGGGTTGCCAAGTGGAACACTTAATGCTTCTTTCTTGTTGACCCCTCCCCTTTAATGTGGCACTGACCTTGCAACCATGGGGTGGAACGAGGGGCCGGCGGATTAGTGAGTCCAATAACCCAAGATAGCAATCAAGATCAATCACAAGTATTCTAAGACTACTTAATGAATCCTTAAGGGGTCACAACGTAGTATCAATTATGCAAGTGTGTAGAAATAGATCAAAAGCATGAAAAGATGCACACAAGCTTGACACATAAGAGATTTATATTAAGTCCATATTGAAATATTATTAGATGAAGGAGAATACTTAGGATCCTTGCAACGTGCTTAGTAGATTTTACCTGATTTTTTAGCAATTCTTGTTGAGCTTTACCATGTAAGCAAGCTACAAACTCTCCAACAAGCCAACAAGCAAACAAGATATGCAAGGTATATTCAACTTATGAAACCCTAGGGTTAGATCTAAAAATCAATTATTAGGAGAAATAATAACCAGAAATTAATGCAAATAACAACTCATATCATGCATTGAATCATATGAAAAATAAGTGCATACCCATCACAAAATTTTTATTTTTTTGCACTGCATTTAACCTAGTCAACAAGATCTGATTTTTTTTTTTATGATTTTAGCTAGAAAAATAGAAATTTAAAATAGAGAACCTTGCTAAAAAATAGAGAGCTTTCCAAAAATGTAAAAATTTTAGAAAAATCTCTTCATTTGTGCCCTAGAGACCCATTTTACCAAAACAGACCAATTTTAGTAAATTGACTATTTTAGCTATTATATTTCATCAAATTTTAAAACAAAAAGAATGGACCCCTTGAAGAATTAAAAGAGCTTTCTAAAAATATAAAAATTCCTAAAAAATGTGCTGATTTGTGTCAGATATTAATTTTTTATGGAATTTCAAGAAAAAATTATTAAAAATTCAAAACATCTCAAAAAATTCTAAATTTTTTACTGTGGTTTCCCTGATATGCCTCCAATCTTTAAAACAAATTTTAGACCAAGACTCAAAGCTGTTTGGGAGATAAAATTAAATTTTTGAAACTTTGGGGTTTTAGCTCCCAAAAAAATCAAAACTAGCATGCAAAAGTGGGTTGCCCCACGGTGGGCGCCAGAAATGTGTGTGTGAAAATTGTACCTGATCTATAGACACAACATTTTAGTAAAACATTAGAGGTTAGCTATAATCAAAATCGTGTAAAATTGAAATCTAATCTAACCAAGCGATTTACTACCTTCTAATAGGTGCGAGATTGATGTTCTCAGATTGTAATCGAGATCAGTAACCTAGACGACACCTAAATGAAGGATTTGAATGCAATTGATCTAGATATGAAATTGAATGCAATTAAGCTATTTTTTTAGATTTTATGACGCAATAAGAAATGAAAACTTGATATGAAACTATGCTATAAAAACTTGATATGAAACTAATCTAACAATGATATGCAAAAACAAGATTGATCTCACAAAGATGTTGATTCGCAAGAGCTTTGATTCTCCCAATTCCAATTCTCTAGCGTGATTGTGCAACTCTTGAATTGATACTGACAGCGTAAGTATGCAAATTTGTGGATGATTTGTGAAGAGCTAAGTCTTTAATTTATAGAAATCCCGGGCTTTGGAGGTGCATGGGAAAAACCATAAATCACTCAAATTAACTCATCTTGATTTTTGAGTTATCTGATCATGAAAGATAATTAATTCTCAAAATTATGCAAAAACATGCAAAAATAGCTTTTTAACTCAAATTAGAGTTTAGATCAGCTTTTTGAACTCCAAAAGGATGTTGAGTTCCAAAAAGTCAACACTTTGCATTGATTTTCTGATTTGGAGTTTACCTGTTTCTTTTGAATGTGCATAATAATTAAGAATTAAATAAATAAAAAAAATGATTTATCCTCAACTCAACTCATTTTTGAAATAAAATAATTAATTTATGGGTTAATTAACTATTTAATCAAACTTTTATTAAAAACTATATTATTAAATAATGACAACTTGCTTTAATCAATTAAATAAGAATTTAATCAATTATTCATAGGATATTGGATTTATTGTCAAAATTAAATAATACAATTAATAAGAGATAGAATTAAATTTAATTAAACAATTAAGTGGCAAATATTAAATCTAATTAATTAAATATGAAAATATTCAATTAATCAAACTTAGGATAAATGTGATTTATCGCCAAATAATTATTAAATTAAAGATAATTAAGATAATTAGAAATATTGCTAGGAATATTCCTCGATGCAGAATTTAAGATAATCAATTAGGATTCGATGATGTTTAGATGTGCCTTAGGTTAGGACTTTGATGTCTATTTCATTTGATTTGTTGATGTAGGAGGTTAATGAACTTATAGCCCATTTTTGGGGTATTACAATGGTTAGGACTTAAAGTTGACTGAGATTTGAATGAGGACCACCGATTCACTGCAGGCGACATAAAGTGACCGTTGTTTTTCAATTTCAAACTTCTGAGAAGGGTTTTAGCAACATAAAGTACCAGAATTCAATGTTTAAGTGGCTAAGGTTGGTAGAAGATGACTTTCTGGTTGTTTTAGTGTGGTACAGAGTTTCATGATGACCTATAGAGGTTTTTTGTGCCATGAGGGTATGGGAAAATATCGCTCGAGGCATGCTGCAGGTAGCTGATAGGACTGATTGACATAGAATTTCATTGATTTATAGTACTTTCTCAGAGATCTACTATGAATGAAGATCACTCTTGGATCTGGCCGACTAGTTTTTCCTCCCCTGTAATAAATTTTAGTTGTTTCAGTTGGTTGGGTGGGTGAAAACCCTGACCCTAGTCACCTGTAGCTTGTTGCAGCCTGTTTTGGGTTTCTGAGGTGACTAGGGGTATAAATGGTAGCATTTTCTATTTTGGGAGGGTTCCAAGATTTTCTTTTGGTCCCAGGTTGTTGACACATGTACATCTGAATAAGGAGAGCCTGGATTTTGGGGTCTTTTCATTTGGTATTTTGTTGTTGGGTAATGTATTGATTTCTGAAAATGAATGAGAATACACTTGAATTCCTGTCTTAAATCTCTGATTGTCTTCTTTTCTGATTGTGGATTCATATATTTTAAGGTCACAAAGTGGATTAGCATATGGTAAACAAAGAATATTGTGAGATCAGCTTGGAGTTCCTAACAAAGTTAGGATTAAAGCCTTTAGGGTGATTTCAGTGAGTTCATTGTCAGAGTGGAATTTGATGATCATATTTGGGTATAGGCAAAGCACTTACTCTGAGTTCATATTTATTTGAGTTAAGGTTTTAGGGTGACATATGTTATTTAGTGACTCTTTACCCTAGGATAAGGCACTAATCTCTTCTCTGGAAGTAGTCCATTTGTCATCAACCACACACACACATTTAAGTGATAATATCCTTTAGTCAGTTAGTAAAGGACATTGTTGTATATTATTTTGGATTCCTTTGAAGAAGTGAATCAAGGGTACACCCGCCTAAGCATTAAGGCTCGAAGTGTAGGAGGATTTTTGATCCTTGTTAATTGGCCCTCTTTCTTGTAGACTTTGGAGTGGTGATAGAGTCATGGTTATATTAAAGTTATCCAGAAAAGTGTAAATCTGCAAGTGAAGATCAAAGGGAACAACCAACAAGATGCTTTAAGCAAAAGGAGACATGAGATATCCATGCTCTTCCTTTCTACTGATTTGAGAGGTCAGATCTTGCAATCACTTTCTTCAAATACCTCGTATCTAGAAGCTAAGGCTAAAATTGAGACAGGAAGGACCTTAGAAGGAAGGTTCTCAGGGTATTCCTTAGAGTTAGATGGACTATTGAGACATCAAGGCAGAATTTATGTACCGCTTTCATGTGATCTTTGGAGAGTCATCATGGTGGAAGCACACCGTGTTCCCTATTTATCTGATCTAGGTGTTAAGAAGATGTATTCAAATATGAGACAACAATATTTCTGGTTGGGCATGAAGAGGGATATAGCCAATTTTATGGCTAGGTGTCTAGAATGTCAGAGGGTCAAGGCTGAGCATCATCACCCAGCAGGCCTCCTTCAACCACATTTGATTCTTGAATGGAAATGGGATACGATATCTATGGATTTTATTGTGGGACTACCAGTCACATATCAGAGACATAATGCTATCATGGTCACAGTGGATAAGTTAACTGAGGTAGCACATTTCTCACCTATGCAGTCATCCTATACTGCTACCTCAATAGCTAGAGTCTTCATGAAGGACATAGTCAGATTGCATGGTGTTGCTAGAAAGGTTATCTTTGATAGAGATGTAGTATTCACTTCAGAGTTTTGGACCTCTTTGCAACATGCCTTAGGGACTTAGCTAAATTTTAGTTCTACATACCACATAGAGACTGATGGTCAGATAGAGTGAGTTAATCAAGTTCTTGAGGACATGCTTTGAATGTATGTGATTGATAGACAAACTTGTTGGCAAGATTACTTGTACCTAGTGGAGTTTACCTACAATAATGGCTATCACAGTTCTTTGGGGATGTCACCATTTCAGGATCTTTATGGTTGTCCTTGTCATACCCCTTTGAGTTGGGATCAGTTAGAGGATAGAGTATTACTTGGCCCCGAGATGTTACAAGACATAGAGTAGTAGGTTCAAAGGATCAGAGAACATCTTTTGACAACTCAAGATAGGCAAAAGAAGTATGCCGATGCTCATAGGATTGATAGATAGTTCTCTATTGGAGATAAGGTTTCTTTTGAGAGTCCACCCATGTAAGAGCCCTATCCATTATGGAAAAGGCTCTAAGTTGGCACTAAGATTTGTAGGTCCATTTGAGATCCTTGAGAGGATAGGACTGGTTCCTTACCGACTTGCCCTACTACCCAACCTTGCACATGTGCATGATGTGTTTCAGGTATCCTTACTTAGATAGGATATTCCTAATTTGACTCATGTTTTAGATTGGAACACTTTACAGGTAGAGGATATGCAGCTGGCTTTGGAGCTAGTACGTATACTCCAGCAGTGGACTTTGACCCTCAGGGGTCACAACATATAGTAGATAAGGGTCTAATGGGACCCCAGTGATGATACTGTTAGACTACAACTAATTTGGAATCTGATTGAAGGATCTATGATTCAAGATCACTAAGAAGTTGTTGGTTAGATATGTAATATGATGAAATCAGTATTATATTGTCATTGATGTCAACTAGCTTGACAATACTTATCTTTTAAGTTACTATACTGATGCATCTAAAGAAAGGAGAAGTGATGAAGAAAAGAAGAATCTACATGAGGAAGATGTACATGTCAGATGAGGATGAGGAACACATTGAGTAACTTGTTGATGAGTCTATGTCTATATGATATTGACTTTATTATGTTTCATTCATCTATAATGAAGTTTAGAGCTGAAAGACACAAAGCAATGTTGTTGGTAAAAGAAGCAATTCTAGTATACACCGATGGAGTATAGTGTATACCAACCATAGTATCAATCAAGCTTGTGTTCACTAATGCGTTTCTTTGTCAACCGACTGAAATAGAATGCATTAAATGATCAGTTTAACTATTATGATTGATGAGCTAGAAAGTGTATGAAATCAAGGTAATAGATAAAGTTTGTTATGATGATCAACAGTTAACATAATTAAAGGAAGATCTAATGGAGTAGATTGAAATGTGTTATTGACACATCAGTCGAGGAAGCATTAAGTGGAAAAATCAATGGAGATGATTAAGCAACAATCTGTACATGAAAGGTGATACTAATGACACTATTATCATTGCTAAAATATTTATGGATGATATTATTTTTGGAGGTTCAGATAGTGTATGTAAATCATTTGTTGATGAAATGCAAAAAGAGTTTGAAATGTCTATGTTCGGAGAGATTAAATTCTTTCTAGGACTACAGGTGATTCAACAGAGTGATGGGATATTCATCACACAATCTAAATACATAAAGGAAGTACTGAAAACATTTGGCATGGAAGATGCAAAACCTGTGGGAACACTGATGGCTACTAGATGCAAATTGACAAAGGAGGATGAAACTACATAAGTAAATCAGACACTTTACCAATCCATGATTGGTAAATTAATGTATGTAGTTCACAGTAGGTCAGATATAGCACATGCTGTGGGAATTGTTGCTAGATTCTCTACTAATCCTAGAGAATCACATATGGTTGCTACTAAAAGGATCTTAAGGTAGTTGAAGAAAATAGAGAATTATGGATTATGGTACCCTAAGGAAGGAAAGTTTGAACTGAAGGTTTACACCTATGCTGATTGGGCTGGAAATGTTGATGACATAAAAAGCACCACCCGAGGAGCATTTTTCTTTGGTGAAAGACTTGTAACTTGGACAAGTAAAAAGAAGGCTTTTATTTCTCAGTTTACAGTTGAAGCAGAGTATGTTGCTACTTCTACAAACTATTCAAACATTGCATATATCAAGCAAGTGTTGGAAGGAATGAATGAGGTAATCATTGACCCAGTGATTATATACTATGACAACGCTAGTGCTATTAATATTTCAAAGAATCCTATGATGCACTCAAAGAAAAAACATATTTCTATTAAGTATCACTACTTAGGAGAACAAGTACAAGAGAAGAAAGTGAAGTTGGAATTTGTTACATCTAAAGAATAGCTTGTAGATATTTTTACAAAGCCCCTACCGAAGGACACATTTGAATACTTGAGGACTAGACTTGGGGTCCATCCCCTATCTATCGGTCACTAAGGTGATCTGGATGTTGCATCAAGCCTACACTTATTAGAAGATCATACATGTTGATGCAACATAGTTTAAAATTTGGATAATGTTCAAGGTTGTGATTAAGTTTGGAGAATTTGAACTGATTGGAATCAGTATATAAAGATACAGAGGAAGTTATAATTGTTTGTTTATTTGTTGCTTTGGCATTGCTATCAAAGGGATAGATAAACAATATGAAATAGTGAAGAAGAAAGAACTGACACCGATGAGAATTGTCTAAGGGAGAGACAATCTGAACAAAAATAGAGTATTGAAGATTAGTTACTGAGAATAACAACATTACAAATGGTGAGTAACATAGCGATTAAACATATTAAGCTAGGGAAATCTTGAACATCATTTGTTTATAGAGTTGTACAAAATATGTTTGGTATGTGTATGGTATATTTCATATTACTTGAGTTGCCATCAATGCCAAAGGGAGAGATTGTTAGACTACAATTGATTTGGAATCTGATTGAATGATCTTTGATTCAAGATCACTGAGAAGTTGTTGGTTAGATATGTAATATGATGAAATCAGTATTATATTGTCATTGATGTCAGCTAGCTTGATAGTACTTATCTTGTAAGTTACTATACCGATGCATCTAAAGAAAGGAGAAGTGATGAAGAAAAGAAGAATCTACACGAGGAAGATGTACATGTTAGATGAGGATGAGGAACACATTGAGTAACTTGTTGATGAGTCTATGTCTATATGATATTGACTTTATTATGTTTCATTCATCTATAATGAATTTTAGAGCTAAAAGACACAAAGTAGTGTTATCGGTAA
The DNA here is from genome assembly GCA_027943335.1 of Chamaecyparis obtusa. NCBI lineage: Eukaryota > Viridiplantae > Streptophyta > Pinopsida > Cupressales > Cupressaceae > Chamaecyparis > Chamaecyparis obtusa. Next base: position 2,114,250 of record BSBK01001155.1, on the reverse strand, counting down.
AAGAAGCAATTCTAATATACACTGACGGAGTATAGTATATACTGACTATAGTATTAACCATGCTTGTGTTCACCAACACATTTCTTTGTCAACAAACTGAAATAGAATGCATTAAATGATTAGTTTAACCATTATGATTGATGAGTTTGAAAGTGTATGAAATCAAGGTAACAAATAAATTTTGTTATGATGATCAACAGTTAACATAATTAAAGAAAGATCTAATGGAGTAGATTGAAACATGTTATTGACACATCAGCCAAGGAAGCATTAAGTGGAAAAATCAATGGAGATGATTAAGCGGAAAAATCTAATGGACAGAAAGAAAGTTATTTACTCATCTATATAAGAGACTAGTTTTTCGTTATGAAAAGATGCCAGAAGAAGTAGATGTTGTAGGAATTTTGTGTCAACAAGCTTCATGCAATTCTGATCATACTGGTTAGTGAGAACCGAGTTGTAGAACATTAACCGAGCAATAGAGAGCTATTATCGATGGGAAGTAAGTTGAAACAGTATTGAATCTAAAGTGAACTATTGGTCATAAAGATTTTACTGAACTAAATATTGATCTGTAATTTGCAAATTAAGTTGTATTGTAATCAGATCAAACTGTTGTTACAGTTTAACCATTGTAAATAGAGAAATCTCTTAAATGAGTAGACTCTTCAGTCTTATTGGATGTTACTCATAGAGTATACATTTGTTATCCTATCAACCCCATAGTGAATGCTAGTTGGATGATAAATTCTTGTCTAAAATCCTTTAACAAGGTCACACCTGAAAGTGTGTTTGTAACTTTTAACAGGGTTGGGTCTTCACTGACCTTACTTTAGAAGAGGGAACAATTTTGGGTTGCCGGTCTCAGGAGGTTTTTCCATTAACAGGGTTTCCACGTTAAATCTTTTGTGTTATGTTTTGATTGTGATATTGTTTTTTATCATACTTTTCATATTACATGTTATATTTGATCGATAACATATCATAAACTTAGATCGGTACTAGGTAAAAGCACACAATAGTGGCAGTATTTATGTTTACCGAGCAGCAGGAATTGAAGTATTTGTTTTGAATTATACATTTTGTTTTGGGACACTGGATAATTGATTCACCCCCTCTCAGTTATTCTAATAGATACCTCTACTACTTGGGAGGATGCTAGCAAACTCAGATCTGCATTTCCTTACATATTTGTAGGCTTCCAGGAGTAAGCCTAATCCTAGGGGGAGAGGATGTAATGCCCACCCTAGCATCTTCCTATGTTAGATTGATAGTACTATTGCTTTGACACTTTGGATTTTATGATGGACTATGATTATTATTTAGTTAGCATTTTATGAGACATTTGGGCATATATATTTGGTTACTGTAGTTTATTTGGAAATATTAAATGAGTTATAATTTAATGATGAGTGGCTAGAAATGAACTATCAGTAAAATGTTTTACATTGATTTGTTCCATGATGTTCATATTATGATCTAACCCTACTGACCCTATTATGGTTTGATGTTCATTGGTTGATGTGAGTGTAGGATGAGGAGGGGTAGTCATAGTTACTCATACGGGAGCTCCACATGATGTTGCACTCTCCCTCCTTGTTTGTCACTATCTATTTATATTTATAGATTTGTATATGCATATTAGTTGGTGATGCAGGATGCGGGTACCAAACATCATCTCCACTTGGCTACATAGGTCTGAGCATGCCTTGAAAATCCTTGAACTGTTGATATGTGGAGATTTAACAAAGATACTCTCAAGGTTATCCATGGACTTAGAATTCTGTTTAGGAAGGTATCCTAGTTGGAGTAGTAGAATGCAATTTATGTTATGGACTTGATTTGATGTTGGTCTGAATTTATGTTATGAGTTAGAATTGATCTATTTTATATGTATAATAATTATAAATATGTTATAATTGTTTGTATTTTATATAGGTATGTGTATATGTGGGCACACATGCATATATCCATGCTTATATAAATAATAATAATTGTATGTTTTCATTATTTGTGTAAATGGTATTTTATTTTTAATAAGTAAATAAAGTGAGTGAAATAAAGTATATTTGATGAATGTATTTAATAATAAAAAAAATAAGCATAATAATAAAAGGAAAATGCCCTTTGTAGTAAAATTAGCTATCTAGGAGGGAGTTGAACTCAAGACCTCCTAGAAGTTAGGCGACTTATTTTCCTATTGTTCTATGTGTTTTTCTTGAAAGGTATTTGTCTATTATTCTTGTTATGCTTTCATTTAAAAGATATTTTAATTAATTTTATTAAAACCTTGATAAAGTCCTTACATGGATTATTTGGTTGTTCCTTCAACCAACTATGGAAGTTGGAGAAGTTGCTTCCCATAAAGCAACTCCTCCAACCACATAGTTGGAGGATAAATAATTGTAGATTTTTGTTGTGAAGGGGGATGATAATTTTGGATGATGATTTTGGAGGATTGATTCTCGTTTGAGTTGTCTATAATTGATTTCTCTAGAAATTTTTGTTGAAAGTTTATGTGAGTTGAGAGTCTTTGGTTGTGAAGTCAAGTGTGTGAGGATTTCTTGGAGGAAGATTTCCAGAAGGATATCTAGTCAAGGATCAAAGTTTTGCAAAGATTCTCTAGCCAAGGGAAGAGGATTCTCCACAGGACCCGAGGTAGGGTCTAAACTGGGAAGAATCTCCATTCTTCCTCTATTGTGTATGAATGTGTTTATATATGATATGATATTAAGTTATAATATGATTATTTTACTATGTATCCAAAATGATATGTAAATGTTTTATGCTCTGTGTATTCTACTATGTTTCTGGGAAGTAAATTATGTATGATTATATAGTTTTTATTTAACTTGTATTTCAAAAATATTCTTGGGAAGTTAGGAATACTTGTGGTCATGTGGGAGGATGTGTTTATCTAATATTGAATGAAATAGAGAAGTCTAGGAAGAAACAGGAAGAGTCATGAAGGTGTAGCATTGAGATACAGTCCTTTTTCCCTACTCTTTTCTGCTTACAGGCTTCTTTGTGAATGCTTTCTTTTATTTTATTTATTCTAAGGCTTAGGTAATGTTGAGTATGTGCTATGGATGTGGTTCTGAGGTCCCTACATGAGGTTGACCTCAGGGAACCTTTCCCAAGTATTCTCCATGCCTAAAGAAACTAGTTTTTAGTGTTTTCAGGAAGTTTAAAATTTATTTTTGTAAAAGTATTTTGTAGAGTCATGTGACATTGTGTTCATACTTGTACAACACTTGGGAAAATTTCGTATGGGAATGCATACAAAGTTCTATGGGTTAAAAATTAGTTTTAAGTGTTTTCAGGGAATTTAAAATGTAATTTTGTGTAAGTATTTTATAGTGTCATATGACATTGTATCTATACCCATAAAATAGTTGGTAAAATGTTGTATGGGAATGCACATTATCGTATGAGTTTGTGTGGAAAGTCATTTGGAGTTTTTATTATTTTAGGGGCTGATAAGTTACAGGATTTATACAAATATAACATTTAAGTATAAGTCATGGTACTCACGGTACTTTAATTTCTTATACTTTAAGTTATATTTGTATAAAGAAATTAGGTACCTTCTGAGATGATTGAGATAGGTTCCAAATTCATAAGAGTTAAGATACAACTTCTAATTTTGAGATTTTTTTTTAAAATTCAGACTTAGCCAAATTTCAGCCACACGAGATTTCCTTAGACTTTTAAAATAAGATATGAAATGTTGTGTAAATGCATGTGGGAAGTTCTATGTTGTGTTTAATGAATTTCTATACATGACTTTGATTTTAAGATTTTGTTCATAATTGGATTTTGGTAGAGTCCATAATATAAGGTCAGAACTTGTTCGGGTGGCCTGAGTGCACCAGAGGGTTCCCTAGTCCTATGAGATGGATCTTTTGAGATTACTTCAGGTTTTTGTGGCTTGTGATGGGGTAAGGGAATAGGAACCTTAAGTGAGTGGCTCACCATAGGTGTTGGAACCCTAAAGTGGTTGCCAAATGATCCTATGGGTGGGTTTGTAAAAAGTGATAACCTTAAAAATTAACTTGGGAAGGGGGGATTCAAAAGATAATGAAAAAGAACATAATAATGGCCACACGAACCTGATTGGAGTATCGGGACCAAGGATAACTTCCAGGGTGGATACCTATTCATAAAGGGGGGACTAGGGTTACATGGTTACTAGGGAGGATCAAATTACACAGGTTGTGTGATGACACTCACTTAGGTGGTATCCTAGAACCTTGACCTCTATGTTATAGTATGATGATATTTTATGTTCTTTTTGAGTTTTGGATTTCTTTAACTTTTGAGCCTTAGATTGCTGAGGGCCTTGTGAGTATCTTGGTTCTATCTCCTAGCATGGGGGGTGGAACTTCACCAGTTTCACGTGGTTGGGTGGAAAAAATCTTTTGAGGTCTTGTTCGTGGCTCGTGACTTGGATGTGTTCAAATTTATGCATTGATGCAGATATTTGTATTTTGTATTATGTTTTATTGAAAAAGGAAAGATGAAAAGATATTTTTGTAATGCCTTTGGGCCATGAATGTACGTGTTTTTGTAATGAGATCTATTATCAGAAAGATGTAATTGAAAAAGAAAAGCCATGTAATTGATAGGGATAGTTTCAAGCTTTTGTTTCAAGGGTTGTTATTTGAATGATCAAAGTTGGAAACATATTATGTATAATGTTGAATAATCTTTTCTATCTCTCCTTTGTTGTAATGAAAGAAAAATGTTTGTTATGCTAAGGTTAAAATGTAATTTATAATGAATAGTTATTCAATGTGTAATAGGGAGAAATGAAATTAGTATGTAAAGTAAGGGATATAATTGTAAATGAAATGTTATTTTTTTTACCCTATCTCTTAAGTTCTAATTGTGAAAGTAAAGAAAGGAAATGAAATTCAATTTGGATAAGTAATGTAAACATGTTAGTAAATGATTTCATTAAGGGAACCTTAAGGAATGTGAATGTGAAGTAGTAATGGTGTAATGATAGGAAAAAATTTTGTTAGTTGCAATTTTTGGTCTTAAGACCTGATTCCTTATGGGTTCCCTGGCGGGGACATTACACAACCCATGAAAATCTTTCATTTTTCACACTTGGCCACCCAATGATACACATCCCTGAACATTGATGTCCAATAATAGAATTACCTCATAATCTTAAATGTCGTTATAGAAGATGAAAAATTCCCACCACAAGCATCATCATGGAATAACAACCTTTCTTGTTGTTGCTTGTCTACGCACCTAAGAAAGGTTCCATCCACAGATCTTTTAAAAAACACATCTTCCCAAATGACATATTTAGTAGCTTTCAATCTCAAGTCTCTCCTCTTCTTAGCTATCAATCTTTTAGGGCATTCACCATAAGTCAGGAAATATACAATGTCTTCAAACGAAGGGTCTTGTAAACTCATGCCAAAACTAATTTTTCTATCTTGGGCTAGTCATCTCCTTCACTTTATGCCATAGCTTTTCATAATGCATTCCCTTGAACTAGTTTAGTGGGCTTGATTTCTACACCATATTCTTGTGTTTTGGCTACCCAAGACCCTTTGTTATTGCATCCCACATCTTGCTGAGTTAATATGCTCTTTACAACAATATTAGGGACAAATACAATTGAGTGAGAATGTAAGATATAAAATCTGAAGTTCTTCACACCTTTCACCACTGAGAAAGCATGCTTCTCAGTCTGAGAGTATCTGAGCTCATGGTATTTTAGTGGCGTGCTCATAAAGGCAATAGGAGCTTGGACTCCTCTATTTTTTTGCATAAGAATAGGTGACAATGTATGTTCAGATGCATAGCAATAAATTATGAAATCCTTCTTGCAATCTGGATGACATAAGACATGGGCATTAGCTATAGCAGCTTTTATATCTTGGAAGGCTCTTTTACCAGGGTCATTCCACTTGAAATTTTGATTACCCTTTATCATGTCTACAATACATTTGGTGATCTCTAAAAAGTCAGGGATGAATCTTCTAAGAAAATTTACCTGACAAAATAATGACTTTTCTCTAGTTTTTCTTACAGGTATACTTAGCCTTTGAATCGATTTGACTCACTCTGGATCGATCATGATGCCTTCTTGTGATACAATATGACCCAATAGCTTTCCTTTAGTGACACATAAAATTGACTTCTTAGGATTCAAAGAAATCCCATGTTCTCTACACCTTCACAATACTCTCTCTAAATCCTTAATATGATCATTCCTTTTCTTAGAGAATACAATTAAGTCATCTAGATATATGACAATGATCTTATCTTTCATATCAGTAAAATACAAATCCATACCTCTTTGAAATGTTGCACCATCATTGATAAGACCGAACAACATTTTGTGATATGTAAATGTGCCCCAAGGAGTGTTGGAAATTTGGCTGAAGTGAGTACATAGATGTTGTCATTATGGAAACATATGTCCCTCATGAAGATTGCATAAGGCAGAAAGCAAGTATGGAAGATCACAGAACAAATTTGTCTAAGTGTGAGACAGTGTTTTTCACAGGGTACCTGATACAGTTTTTATTTGCGACATTGACTAGAGAATGTTTAGTGTTTGTGTAGTTGAATATAGACTCTATGATGTCTAAGGATACCCCATCTCAGTGTGCAAGTCAGTATGGATTGCACGAAATTAGTTATGATAGTTTTATTAAGCTGATATAACAGTTTTGAAGACATAATTGGTAAAAGAGTTAAGGGATTATTTTTCTTGTCAAAATAATGACTTAACAATATAAAGGGATGACATCCTAGATGTTAACCCTTGGATAAAGATATGTAAGCCGACTGGAAGATTTGTTATGTTTGACAACTTGTATAAAGATGTAAAGATGTAATGATGTAATAAAATTGAGAAAGTGTGAAAAGTGATAGTAGTATGTGATAGCGATAAATGATATTGATGCGAAGTTGTAAGCAACACTATATTGTAATCAGTATACATTGTATATTACTTGTTTGGGTAGTGGGTTCATCTGGTAATTAGGTTTTGTATTGACAACTCCTAATAGGGTTGAGGCTTCTAACAAGGCCTATAGTCCCTTAACTAGGACTGATACACTATATGATTGTAATAGGCTCCTAACAGGGTCAACATCCTTAATAGGATACTTTTGATTAGTGGATCTCTGTGGGTACCATGCCCACTGGGGTTTTCCCTTGGCCAGGGTTTCCTTGAGAACATATCATGTGTTATGAGTTCTTTACATTTACTACTATGCATGTTATTTAGCTTCTTATGTTTTGTATGTATAAAGGTAATCTGGTATATCCATAATTGGGCAAAAGAAAACATTTGTAGAATATTGATTCACCCCCCCCCTCTTAGTATTCCCTATTTCTAATAGGGAGTGGTAAACATTGTCTTGTGTTGATCTTTCTCTTCTACTTCAACTTGGTTGTACCTAGAGAAGCCATCAAGCATAGACATCATTTCGACTCCTGCAACTGTCTACAAAAAATGATCCATGTTGGGGAGTATGCAATTTTCCTTCAAGGATGCCTGATTTAAATTTTTGAAGTCTATGCATATCCTTATTTCTCCATTCTTCTTCCTCATAGGGATGATGTTTGCTATCCATGTGGAGTGGTGGATAGGGTAGATAATCTTGGCCTTGAGAATTTTGTCAACTTCTCTGAAGATGGCATCTACTACTTTAGGATTGTAGTTTCTTAGTTTTTGTTTGAATGGGGTAGCATCAGGTTTTAAGGGAATTTGATGCTTGAAATTTCCTCCCATGAAGATTTTTAAATCTTCATAACTCCAAGCAAAGACGTCTTGGTATTCTAGAAAAAGTCTTCTGGCTTCCACTTTTTCTTCAGGTGTGCAACACTTTATATGTTTATCATTTTGGGATTTGACTCATTCCCAATGTTCATCCCTTCATATTCTCATGTCGTAAGGCCTTTCTCTATCCTCCTCTTTTTAACATAGGTGTCATGATAGTTGAACAATTTCTCCAATGATATGAAATATGGAGGGATGACATTACCTTGTGATTGAATCATGCTTGATTTATCTTTCTTCTACTTCTTGGAATGATCTTGTGAGGGATCCTTTGGTTTTTCTTCAAAAAGACTGTCACCGCCTTCTAGGAAAAGTTGTAAACATTTATCATCATCAAATACTTGCTAATTATCTATGTTATCCAGTACAGATGGTCTGTATATTACTTCTACCTTGTACTTCCTATCTTTAAATTCTGGATGAGGTAGTAGTAAGGAAGCAAAAAATGTCAGTGAATCTGCATTGGAATTTAATTCTCTAGGGATGTATTCAATTGTGAAGGAATCCAATCCTTCAATCTCGTCCCATACTCTATTTCTGTAACTCTTCAGCTTTACATTCTTGATAGAGTACTAACTTTTGATTTGGTGCACAATCAACTCAGCATCACCTCAAGCTCTTAGAACCTTCACACCCTTTTTCTTTGCAGTATTTATCTAGAGTAAAAATGCCTCATACTTAATTGTATTATTGGTATTTGCAAACTCTAGTTTGAAGGCCATCAACTCATGTTCACGTGCAGGTGGAATTAACACAACTCTAGCAAAAAACCTAGAAGAAGAACAACTACCATCAAATTCCAACATCTAGACTTCTGGAGTCTTTTCTTTCTCAGAGGCCTTCACTTCTTCCTATTCACTTTTAGGTTCATCGATAATGCCCTGGGTAAACATCATGTAATTACCAAACTCTAATTCTTGATACAAGATTTGAGCTTTCAGATCATCTAATTTCAAAACTATGAACTTTGACTTCTCCTTAGGTTCTAATTTAACCTTCTTATTTCCCATAGGAATCATCGCCTGGGACCAATCTAATTTAATTTCCCCACCCAAGTCTCTGTAAAATCTTCTTCTTAGTAGTAGCCCATAACTTGCCAGTATATCTGCAACAAGGATTGTTAGTAGCATCTTCTTTTTAGGATTGGCATCTTGTTAGGAATGAATGCTTGGCAGTCATTTCTGTAGTAGTTGTTGTTGCATTCATGACTTTGATTGTCATTGATGTCAACACAGTGATCTTCTAGAGACTCACAGAGGAGTAGACAGTGTTTTCATTAGCGCACATGTTATATTGTAGTTGGAGATATGTGATGTTAAGCTTATGCTATTTGATATTTTATATGGTTATGGTTAAGAGCATAGACAATAATTCATTTATTCATGGAAGTGATAAGCATTTTGGTAGAAGCAGTATTCTGGCAGTGTTCCTGAGTAGCGGTTTGTGGAAATCGGATGATATCTCCTAATCAGGATGGAATCTAGTTTTGCATAGTTAAAGGGAAGGTTGAGACACATTTATAGTGATGTGGTTAATAGCACAAACTTTGAGGTCACAAGATTGAAGAGTTAATGCATTTGGAAGGTGATAGTTTTGTGTAATTTTGATGTAGCGTGTGGAAACTTTTATTTTGTAATTCTGTGCCAACTCATTTGTAATTATTTGAGTGTGGTGTAAAGAAAGGAATGTTTTTCCTTGTGGGATATGATATGATATGATATGTTTAAGGATGTATGAATTTTGATGAACAAGTAATTGATGTGAATGTATGCATGAAGTGAAGAAGAGAGCCTATGCAATTGTGAAAGTGAAAGTATGAAGGAAGACATGCGAAGTACAAAGATCTGAGATTGAGATCTAGTATAGTAGTGAGTGCAGTTAGGAATAGTGAAGGAGGTTATATATTTCATATTATTCTATTGAATAATCCTAAGGTCAGTTGGACAGTGTGTTCAGTGATCTTGCCATTGAATCTGTTTGGGCAGTGGGTTCTTCTATCTTCCATAACTCTTAACAGGGTTATAATCTTTTAATAGGGATTCAAAATCTTCTAATAGGGATTCATATGTACTAAATATATTTCATAAGACTCCTAATAGAGTCGATCCTTTCACAAGGAATATTCATATTAGTGCATCTTTTGTGGGCATCATTCCCACCATGGTTTACTCTTTGATCAAGATGTTCCCTAGTCAACATATCTTGTGTCATTGTGTTATTGTGTATGAATATCTTTCTATGGTTGGTAATTACATTGCTTACATGGTTAAATGCTGCTGAAATTGATAAAAGTTATAATACTCAGATAATTGATTCACCCCCCCCTCTTTGTTATCTTGGTGGACTTTACTTTCTAACAATTGGTATCAGAGCAGCAGGCCCTTGTAAGAGAAGTTTAATAGCTTAAGGAGATCGATGGTGAATTTCAAGAAATAAAGCCCTAAATTTGATGGAGTAAATTTTGATAGCTAGAAAGAGAAGATGAAGACACATCTTTAGGATCAGGTTACTGGTTGATTACGAAGAATGAAAACACTATCATTGAAGAAGATAATCTTGAGACATGTTCTAACGATGAGAGAGATCTATTCATGTGTAACATACTTGCAAGAGAAGCAGTTTTGACAGTACTTTTGGAGAATGAGTACAGTTAGGTAAAATGTTTAAAAAAATCTCATGAAATTTAGAAAGCTTTACACTCTACTTTTGAAGGTGATGAACATGCAAAGAGAGTTAGATTACATAATTGGATATGTACATTTGAAGATATTAGAATGATGGAAGATGAATATGTTAGAAGCTATATTGGTAGAATGTCAAAAATTTTTGTGGGGATAAAAGCTTGTGGAGGAACAAAGACAGAGAATGAAATAATATGAAAAATTATGAGGATATTGACACCTGTATTTAAGCAGACAATGCAGATGATTGGAAGTAGCAGAAATGAACCTGAGATTATCAAGAGACTTACCTAGAATGGAGACAGCATTCAGTGCTCTTAGTGTGCGTCCTACTTTGTCAACAAGCATTAGTGTGAATCGAGATTATGCCAGCAACAAAAGATTTAGAAATGAAGAAGACTGAAAAATTGAAGAAGGTATTGCCTTACTTGTGAAGAGAGAACCAGATGGTAAAAAACTCTTTAAATGTTGGACTTGTCAAGAATATGGTCATTTTGCATCTAAGTGTCCTAAGAGAGTTAAGAAGCATAGAAATGATTTCAAGCCTAGAAGATCTAAGGAATGTTATTATGCTAATGATGAAGATCTTGAAGCCAGTATTGAAAGAACTCTAAGTGAAAGTGATAATGACAACAATGATGAAATAGGATTTGTAGCAATTAAGGAAGAGAATCCTGAAATTGATGTTAAGGAAGAAAAAGCCTTAGTTTCCCAAGTTGAAAAGAAAGTTGCTTAGATTATAGATAGTTGTTGTTCACATCATATGACTGGAGATAAGAAGAAGTTCATAAAGTTTAACAATTATGATGGAGGAGTTGTGAGAGTTGGAAAATGTGAGCAAGGCTTTTGAGGGTACCTGTTACTTGTTTTGAAAGGCTTAAATCATTCAAACGTTAAGAGTCTAAACTAGCATTCAATCAAAACAAAAACAAAGAGCTCTAAGCAAAGCCACCTCAGATTGAGCTAGAAACAGTTTTGCACCCATGCACTGTTTGATTTGCTCAGATTAGAGGGATGTGGGTGTGCTCTCTAAGCATTTGGAGCATGCTCTAATGCATTTAGGATAATTTGAAGCTCACGAAAACCCCAAAAATGGCACAAAAATGGGCATGGAATACCTGATTTGCCCCTAAGGCTTCAAGAGGCTCAAAAATGCTTCAAAAGGAGATTTAAGCTACATGATGATTAATCTAAGATTGATTTTAGACTAAATTAGATGTGATATGATTCTATGCTATGCAAAACAATAAGAAAAGCTAGATTAATCCATTATTTCTAAGCTATGATGAGCTAAATGCTTGAAAATAAACTAATTAAGATGATTTATGCTAAGTCTAGAATGAAAATGGCATTATAAGTTTGCTATTGCTTGAGAATGAAAGTGGATTGATTTTCTCTTGAAAGGATGGGTATTTATAGGATTTCTAAAGGCTTGGGGTAGGAGGAATGAATGGCCAAGATTGAAATCCTTAAGAGAGGCCAAGATTCATTCAAAGGGAAGCACATGGATTGTGCTAGTTCTCAGCCAATCAGGAGGTGACACATGTCACAAGGTGAGTGGATGAAGGGAAGGGCAAAGAGGAGTCAACAAAGGGGGCTCCAAGCTCATAACTCTCCAAATAAATACTTGTAAGAGCAATGAATGGGCTTTTAAGAGGCTTTGAAGACTTTGGAGAAGCAATAAATGCTTTGTGGTTGAGATATTTGGAAGGGAAGACTTTGCTTTGGTTTAGGAAAGTCTTAAGCTTGGTTAGGATTGCACAAAGGTTTAAGGGTATGATTAGGATTAGATTAGGACAAAATAGGATTAGGATGGGTGAAGAGATTGGATTTGAGAAGATTCTAGAAGAGTCTAGATTTCTCCTTAGTTTTATGGAATAAAAGCTTATTCATTCCAAAAGCTTAAGTTTTAGGAATATTTATTAAAATATTTTCAATAAATATGAAAATTAAATATTTAACCTTAATTAAATATTTAGCCTTGGGATTAGGGTTAGAAAAGATGGGATTAGCCTTTTAATCGAGATTAAGAAGGAATTAGAAGATTTTGGAAGAGGTTAGTGGTCTTAGGAAAAATGGCCAACTTTTGGTCAAAAAATAAATTAATTATTTTTGGGGGGATTTTTGGTCAATTTATTAATTAAATAATTAATAAATAAGGAGATAATGTTTAAATAAGATTTAAACATTTTTGGGAGGGATTTCTTAATTAAATATTTTTAATTAAGATAAAGGGATTTAATGACATAAAAATAAATAAATAAATTAAATAAATAATTAATTAACAAATGATGATGTCATCAGGGATTTTTCAAAAAATAAAAATACTTTATTTTTTAAAAGATTTTTAGGTGTCTATAGAAACAATGCACCTTGTTTGATTAAAGGTATAGGATCTATTACTCTTGATGGAAAGACTAATACTAATGATGTTTACTTTGTGGATGGTTTGAAACATAATCTTTTGAGTGTTGGACAATTAGTTGATAAGGGATATCAATTTTGGTTTACTAAGAAAACTTGTGTGATAAAGGATAAAGATGGAAATTCTATTGGAACTGGATCTAGAACCAGAGGTAATGTATTTCAGTTGAATTCTACTAAGATGACATGTTTAGTTACTAATATTGATGATAGTTGGTTATGGCACAGAATGTTTTATCATATAAACTTTGATAATATTGTGAAAGTAAGCACTACAATTGCAGTAAGGGATTTGCCTAAAATTATGAAGCCTACTAACATGATTTGCAAGGAATGTGTGATGGCTAAATAGAAAAGAAGTTCATTTCCTAGTAAGAAGTTCACATCTAAAGAAAAATTGGAGACTGATCATACAGACTTGAGAAGTCCTACTAGGACTAGAGGATTCCATGGGGAAAGGTATTTTATGATTCTTGTTGATGACTTTACAAGAATGATGTGGATTGCATTTCTTAAAGAAAAGTCTCAAGCATTTGATATGTTTAAGATCATTAAGAACAAAGTTGAGAATGAATCTGGAATGAAGATTAAATGTTTGAGATCTGATAGAGAAGGAGAATTTACTTCTAGAGAGTTTAACACCTTTTGTGAAGTGAATGGAATTAAGAAATAGTTTTTAGCCCTTAGAACACCTGAAAAAAATGGTATTGCAGAAAGAAGAAATAGATCAGTGAATGAAGTAGCAAGAGCTATGTTATTTGAGAATGATTTGGTGAAGATATTTTGGAGAGAAGTAGTGAACACAATAGTGTATACAATGAAAAGAGTACAAATCAGAGCAGACACAGACAAGACACCCTATGAATTATGGTTTGGACATGCACCCTTAGTTAAGTATTTTAGAATTTTTGGAAGAAAATGTTATATCAAGAGAGATGATGATATTGGAAAGTTTGATCCTAGAAGTGATGAAGATATTTTTCTTGGATATTCTTTGAAGAGCAAAGGATATATATGTTACAATAAGAGAACTAAAACTATTGTTGAGAGCGCAAATGTTAAAGTTGATGAAAATTTCAAAATTTAGGAAAGAATGCTTGATTATGAATCTGATGAAGGAACTCATCCTCAGCCTAACACTAAAACTACTGAATTATTATATGAGACTAATAGTGAATTGTTGAATGAAATTCATACTAAATAAACCAGAGAGGAATCTAGAGAAGAATCTATAATTGAAGCAAGATCTGAGACTATGACACCGAATAGGTATGTATCAAGACATCATCCTATTGATCAAGTTATTGGAAGCTTGGACAAAGGAGTTTTAACTTAGAATAAGGAACGTTTATGTTTGATTTCTCAAATTGAACCTAAATCTACTTATGAAGCTTGTGAAGATGAACATTGGATTAAAGCTATGAAAGAAGAATTAGATCAAATTGAAAAGAACAAGACATGGGAATTGGTCCCTAGACCTAAAGACAAGAACGTGATTGGAACTAAATAGGTATTCAAAAACAAGATGAATGAACAAGGAGAAGTGGTAAGAAATGAAGAAAGATTGGTATGTAAGGGATACTCACATCAAGAAGGTATTGACTATGAAGAGACTTTTGCACTTGTAGTAAGAATTGAAGTAGTAAGAATGTTTTTGGCCTATGCAGCTTTTAAGAAACTCAAAGTGTATCAGATGGATGTGAAGTCCACATTTCTGAATGGTGAATTGGAAAAAGAAGTCTACATTGAGCAGCCTGAAGGTTTTCCTTTGACTCAAGGAGACATGGTATGTAAACTAAAGAAAGAATTATATGGACTAAAGCAAGCACCTAGAACTTGGTATGCAAGACAGGATAAGTATTTGTTGAAATTAAGATTTACAAAAGGAATAGCTGATAGAAATCTGTACACAAAATAAATTGAAGATGGATTGTTAATTGTAGTAATCTTTGTTGATGACATTATTTTTGGAGGAGAAGATGAAGCTAGTGACAAATTTGCTGATGAAATGAAGACTGAATTTTAAATGAGTATGATTGGTGAAATGAAATACTTTTTGGGATTATAGAAAACATAGAATTGTGATAGTATTTTTATGAGTCAGACAAAGTATCTAAATGATTTATTGAAAATATTTGGAATGGAGAACTGTAAACCAGTTGAACCACCTATGGTTACAGGACATAAACTGATGCAGGAGCATCCTAGGTGTAAGAGCAATCTTGCATCACCGAAAAATATTTATGTTTTTGTATTCAATAAGGGCTATCTTGTGTAGAGCTACTATTTATGGAAACTTGCTATTTTTAGTAAGTTGGTAATAAGATCTTGGAATGTTCTGATTTCACATGTTGAGGTTCATCTCAGTCGTATTAGCCTACCAGTAAAGTTTCATTGACAGATCAAGTCTAGCTTTGGAGATATTGAAGATTTTTGGTATTGGTAGTAGGGTACAGAAATTTTGAACTTAGTTTTGAAGGCTATAGAGGTCTTGGATGAGGTTGAAAATTTGAGTGACAGGCGCTTGCGCAAGTGAATCTTGTAGAGTGCTTCGTGGCCTTTCCAAATTAGGGTTATAATAGTCAATCAGAGCAACTAGCAATGACTTATGGTCTTCAGAAGTTGAGTCACCTGAAATGGCAGAAAATAATTTTCCTTCAAAATTTCTATTTGGGTTTCAAAAGTTATTTTGAGCCGACTTTGATGTAATAAATTGTAAAATAAAATACTTCTAAGTTTGTTCGGCCCTATGGGCTAAAATTATGGAACCTTCTCGGGCGGTGGAAATTTCCTATATAAAGAAGGCCCGTAGTGTTGTCTTAGGTAGTTCAGGGCAGTTCGGAGTAGTTCTGGGTAGTAGATTTGGGTAATATTCAAGGCTTTGTCCTATAGAATATTGTAAGGGAATGCCCATGTGGCTTTGCACATTGTAATTCTGAAAGTTTGTAATTCCACATTTGTCGAGATAATAAGAAGCCAATCTTCTATTCTTGCATATTATTGTTATTTTTTCTTTGTTTCTGTTATGTGTTTGTGGTATTAAGGGGAGTACCCTTCATCAAGTGGTATCAGAGCAAGAGTTTGTGAGTGTGTAAATAGATCACCGACTATGAGGTAGTTTGCACCGGGACCGTGGTTAGGATTTCAACACGCATCACAAAAATGCCTCCACGAAGGGAACGTGGCCGAAGACCTGGTGTTGTAACACCTGAGGTTAGAGCACTCTAGAGACAAGTGCGAGCATTACAAGAAGAGATTCACAGAGGAATGAATCTTAATGTTAGAGACAAAATCAAGGATGAAGCCAAAGAAGAAGATCAAGGAGAAGTCAAAATTGTGAACCAGAAGGAAGAAAGACTTTTTCGGGCCATTTCCAAGATTGGGAAAAGACCTAAGATTGAGGTTCCTACATTGTCTAGAAATCTTAACCCAGAAGAATTGATCGACTAGATCAATGAATGTGAGAAATATTTCAAGTATGAAGATGTTGAGGATCCTGATAGGGTCAAATTTACGAAGGCCAGACTGAAAGGTCATGCCAAGATCTGGTGGCAAGAGATTCAATTGGACTGAAATAGGAGAGGAAAGGATTAAATCACAAGATGGAATCAGATGGTGGATAAATTGAAGAGATAGTTCATTCCTATTGATTATGATCTTGACCTACTGAAGAAAATACAAACGTTGAAGCGAGCAGGAAGATCTGTTCAGGAGTATATAGAGGAGTTCTATCGACTCCTCATCAGAACAGGCCATGCAGAAGCTGATAAGGAGAAAGTTGCCCGATACCTTAATGGGTTAAGGCCAAGAATTCAGGAGGAGTTGAATCTGGTTTGAATAAATAGTATTGAAGAGGCATACCAATTTGCCCTAAAAGTAGAGGAAAAGCTGAACAAGAAGTTCGAGAGCAGACAAAGCAGAAGAGGTCGTGATAGCAGATCTGGTTGATGGTCCAATGGAGATCGAAATGAAGATCCAAAAAAGAAGTAGGATGAGGCCAGGAATAGTCAGAATAAGAGAGGAGATAATTTCAATCATTTACATGATCTGAATAATAGAGATCAGAGAGGGAGAGGAAGAGGACAAGGATCTGTAAGAGGAGGCTTCCGTGGAACATGTTTTCACTATGGAGAAGAAGGTCATAGGGCATTTGAATGTACTCAATGGCAAGGGAGAATAGATAGGAGAAATGAAGGCCAAGCCATAGTTGCATATGTAGATGAAGATGCTAGATCATCACATTCTGAAGATGCTAAGAGAGGAGAGACGCTGATTAGCAGAAGAGTCCTGCTGAGTGGTGAGAATGAACCTGAACAAAGAAGGAGCCTATTTCGCACTAGGTGCAAGTGTGAAGGTAAATGTTGTGATGTGATTATTGATAGTGGCAGTACTGATAATTTGGTGTCAGAAAAGGTGGTGACAAAGTTGAAGCTCAAGAGGTAGAAACATCCTCATCCATATCGGGTTGCCTGGGTGCAGGATGACCACAAGGTCATGGTCAGTGAACAGTGCCTAGTAAAGTTTAAGATTGGTAGGTACCAAGATGAGGTACTATGTGATATCATATCTATGGATGCATGTCATATGTTGTTGGGTAGACCTTGGTAGTTTGACAAATGTGCTGTACATGATGGTCGTGTGAATAGCTATTCCTTGACAAAGGATGGAGTGCAACATAAGCTGAAGCAATTGAAGGAGACTGAAGAAAAGGTATGTGGTAATGCAAGGATAACTTTTGTTGATAGAGGAAATTTCTTAGATGGTATGTGGCATGAGCATAAGTGTTTTACCTTAATTCCAAAGGCTAGGAAAGAGGAAGTAGAAGATGTACCTGTAGAAGTTGCAGAATTATTGAATGAGTTTCAAGGTATTGTATCTGATAATGTACCTGATGGATTATCACTAGTAAGAAAGATCAGTCATCAGATGGAATTGATTCTAGGAGCTAGTTTGCCAAATAAGGTAGCACATAGAATGACACTAGCAGGAAGTGAAGAGTTGAAGATAGATTTGAAGTTTAGTTCATCACATCATCCACAGATTGTATATGGTAGTAGTCCCAGAAATGCATCTGAATTGAGAAAGATAGATAAAGGAGAAATAAGTAGTGCTGAAGTGGAGGATTTTGCAGAACATTTGAAGAAAATCCATGGGGAGGTGAGGAAGCACATTTCCAAGATGAATGCGTAGTATAAAGCTAAGGCAGATCAGAAAAGGAGGCATAAGGAATTACAGGTTGAAGATGAGATCACAGCAACACAGTGGAGTATTCCAGCAACTAGTTCAGATACCAAGGAGATTGAGGACATATTGGATAGTCGAGTTGGTAGAAGCACAAGGAATAGGACATATGAAGAATATTTGGTCAAGTGGAAAGGATGACCTATTGAAGACTCATCATGGCTGGCAAAGGTAGAGGTTAGCTATCTTATGTAGAGCTACTATTTATGGAAACTTGCTATTTTTAGTAAGTTGGTCATAAGATCTCAGAATGTTCTGATTTCATATGTGGAGGTTCATCTCAGTTGTATCAGCCTACCAGTAAAGTTTCATTAACAGATCAAGTCTAGCTTTGGAGATATTGAAGATTTTTGGTATTGGCAGCAGGGTACAAAAACTTTGAACTCAGTTTTGAAGGCTATAGAGGTCCTGGATGAGGTCAAGAATTTGAGTGATGACCGCTTGTGTGAGTCAAGCCTGTAGAGTGCTTCATGGCCTTTTCGAATTGGGGTTATAATAGTCAATCAGAGCAACTGGTGATGACTTATGGTCTTCAGAAGTTGAGTCATCTGAAATGGTGGAAAATAATTTTCCTTCAAAATTTCTATTCAAGTTTCAAAAGTTATTTTGAGCTGAATTTGATGTAATAAATTGTAAAATAAAATACTTCTAAGTTTGGTCAGCCCTATGGGCTAAAATTCTAGAACCTTCTCAGGTAGTGGAAATTTCCTATATAAAGAAGGCCCGTAGTGTTGTCTTAGGCAGTTCAGGGTAGTTCAAAGTAGTTCTGGGTAATATTCGAGGCTTTGTCCTACAAAATATTATAAGGGAATGCCCATGTGGCTTTGCATATTGTAATTCTAAAAGTTTTTAATTCCACATTTGTGGAGATAATAAGAAGCCAATCTTCTATTCTTGCATATTATTGTTGTTGTTTCTTTGTTTTTGTTATGTGTTTGTGGTATTAAGGGGAGCACCCTTCATCATAAACTATCTAGCACTGATGAAACACCAGCAGTTGAATAGAAGAAATATAGATCTATGATTGAATGATTATAGTACTCTACACATACAAGACTTGATATAGCACATTTAGTTGGAATTGTAGCAAGATTTCAAATTGAACCTAGGGAATCACATTATGCAGCAGTGAAGAGGATACTGAGATATTTAATAGGCACAATGGACTATGGATTGTGGTATGAAAAATTTGATGATTTTACCCTATGTGCATATACAGACGCTGATTGGGGAGGCAGTGTTGATGATAAGCAAAGCTCCAGCGGTGGAGCATTTTTCCTTGGAGGAAAATTAGTTTCTTGGCTAAGCAAGAAGAAAAATTGTATATCACAAAGCACAACAGAAGTAGAGTACATAGCAGCAAATGGCAATTGTAACCAGATAATTTGGATGAAGCAGATGCTGAAGGATATTGGAATAAAGTTTGTTGAGCCTGTTGTCATACACTGTGACAACACTAGTATAGTTAGTATGTCAAAGAATCTTGTATTACATTCTAAGACAAAGCATATAGAGATTAAGTATCATGTTGTAAGAGAGAAAGTTGTTAAAATAGAAGTCAGATTGAAGTACATAAGCACAAAGGAGTAGATAGCATACATATTTACTAAACCTTTGCCTAAGGATACATTTGAGTATCTGAGAGGTATGCTTGGGGTTATGCCCCAACCTACTTTTGAGTAATGATGTAGTTGGTTTCATCCATCCAGTGGTATATGAGCCTTACTTTTCTTCTGGACTGGATGTTGGTACTTCCTCTATGGGGGAGTATGTGTATTTGAGCTGAGTCATGCAGACTCTTGTAAATGTATTTTCTAAACAATGTCTTTTAACATTGAGTTGTTGTTGACATAATGATGAAATTTATGTCATTGATGTCAATGGGGGAGAAGTGTACATGAAAAACCATTTGTACCAGTTGTACCATCTGATGGAGAGAACTGAATAGGAAAATGAAGAAAGATTTGATTGATGAAGAGGACTTGAACTATTTTCAGAGCAGCAATATTGCAGTATTGGATTTTTGGAACATTGGATGTTTTTCATCTATGTTTCCATCAATGATAATGGGGGAGATTATTAGAAATGAATGCTTGGTAGTCATTTCTATAGTAGTTGTTGTTGTATTCATGACTTTGATTGTCATTGATGTCAACACAGTGATCTTCTGGAGACTCACAGAGGAGCAGACAATGTTTTGATTAGCACACATGTTATATTGCAATTGGAGATATGTGATGTTAAGGTTATGGTTAAGAGCATAGACAATAATTAATTTATTCATGGAAGTGATAAGCAATTTGGTAGAAGCAAAATTCTGGGAGTGTTCCTGAGTAGTGGTTTGTGGAAATCGGATGATATCTCCTAATCAGGATGGAATCTAGTTTTGCAAAGTTAAAGTGAAGGTTGAGACATGTTGATAGTGATGTGGTTGATAGAAAAAACTTAGAGGTCACATGAGTGAAGAGTTATTGCATTTGGAAGCTGACAGTTTTGTGTAATTTTGATGTATCATGTGGAAACTTTTATTTTGTAATTGTGTGCCGACTCATTTGTAATTATTTGAGTGTAGTATAAAGAAAGGAATGTTTTTTCTTGTTGGATATGATAGAGGAATGTTTTTTCTTGTTGGATATGATATGATATGATATGTGTAAGGATGTATGAATTATGATGAACAAGTAATTGATGCGAATGTATGCATGAAGTGAAGAAGAGAGCTTATGCAGTTGTGAAAGTGAAAGTATGAAGGAAGACATATGAAGTACAGAGATATGAGATTGAGATGTGGTATAGCAGTGAGTGTGGTTTGGAAAAATAAAGGAGGTAATATATTTCATATTATTCTATTGAATAATCCTAAGGTTAGTTGGACAGTGTGTTCAGTGATCTTTCCATTGAAGCTGTTTGGGCAGTGGGTCCTTCTGTCTTCCATAACTCTTAACAAGGTTAGAATCTTTTAACAGGGATTCAAAATCTCCTAATAGGGATTCATATGTACTAAATTTATTTCATAAGACTCCTAATAGAGTCCATCCTTTTACAAGGAATATTCATATTAGTGCATCTTTTGTGGGCATCATTCCCACCGGGGTTTACTCTTTGATCAAGAGGTTCCCTAGTCAACATATCTTGTGTCATTGTGTTATTGAGTATGAATATCTTTCTATGGTTGGTAATTACATTTCTTACATGGTTAAATTCTATTGAAATTGATAAAATTTATAATACTCAGATAACTGATTCACCCCCACCCTCTTAGTTATCTTGGTGGACTTTACTTTCTAACACAGCTAGAGCTACTTGGGCATCTTTGATTTGGCCAAGTAGAGGGACTTGCATAGCTTCCATAGAATAGCATCTACCATGGAATTTTTTCATGCTGAGGCCTAAGGCCCTGGCTACAGTGGAAGGAATCACATTATCAGAGGCACTTGAATCTATGATATAGTTGTTGAGCTTATAACCATTGATATACAAGTAGACATAGAATGGCTCAGGTTTTTGACCTGGGAAAGTAGCTGGGATAGTGGCTTCTCCTTGTTCAAATAGTTTTTCTATTGAGGGATCATCTTCATTGGAAGAGGTGACATTATGATTCAGATTTATACCATCCCCTTTTAATTAATCTTTAAATCTTTTCAATTTAGTATGATTTGACCTTAAATAATCTATGGGAGAAATTTGGATCTTGGAATTTTTAGAGAACTGAATGAAATCAAAGGAATTACTTTCCTTACTTGACTTTGATATTCTCATTCCTTGACTGCCTTCTTTCATGCCCAAATTAGATGCATCATTGGTTCCTAGAGAAGGAATGACAATAGGGATTTTTTCTTTCTGGCTTTGAGTTAAAACTGCATAGGTAGTGCCATCTATAGTAGCATAACACTCTCCTTGCTTCTCAAAATCAGACTCATACTTAAAAAATAAATTTATAGAGTCACCATGCAAGCATGAATCCAGTTCATCATTTGGTGTCGTAGTGTCTAAATCATTAGTGGACAATAATTGTATCATACAAGCTACATCAGGGAAGCTCTCACCATTATGATCTGTTGTTAGGTGAAACACACACATGTTACTTCTCTTCAGGGGAGCTTCAATTGTGATCCTCTATTGTGGAACAGGTAATTGTAATGTCCTTCCATCATTATTTCTATTATTCTAACCTTGGAATAGTTTTTGATACGAATTGTTGAACTTGGGGAGTTGTCTTTTCAAGGTGATGATTTCATTAGACATTTTTTGCATCATCTCATTGGTTGATGTGGTGCCACTTGAGCTAGCACCTATCTGCATTTCTCTTTTCCATCTGCTAGTAGAGATCATGTCATCTTCCAACTCAATGGCTTTTCTTTGAGCGTTATCCAAATCTGCAGGCCGTGCTCTTCTTAGGTCATAGTTTGTGTTTGGTGGCATGGCACCCATAAAAAATATCTTTAGATTCGTAGGAGTATGCTTATCATCTGTGGGAATTCTATTATCAATCTTGTTGAATTCTATGATGAATTCTCTCATACTTACAGAAGCCCACTTCTTAATGGAAGTCAATTGTGCCAACAAGGCATGTCCCTCCTTAGCCATTTTAAATCTAGCTTCAAAAGATGACCTCATAGTATCCCAGCTTGTAATTGAAGCATCATCCAAATGGTGAAACCAATCAGTCACTACTTCAACTAGAGTTTCAACAAATAATGTAACAATAACATCTTCATGTCTGATTCCTAGGATGTGAGTTGTTGTGAAGAAGGCTTTAATGTGTTCATCCATGGTAACTTTTCCATCTCTTGAGAACTTAGGTAAGTTCTTTCTGGATCCTCCAGGGAGTGGATGACTAGTTGCAGTGGCCCATGGAGCTACCATGACTGTAGGTGTAGGATGTGGAGGAAAATTAATGATAGGAGGAGCAACTGCTCCATGTAGAGTTAATACCTGGCAAGTTGTAGGTAGTGAAGTTTGTGTCTTCAGGGGTGAAGGTGGTCTACTCCAGCTTCTTTTGTCACCTTTTGATGAGGTAAGTCTATTATGGGAAAACTGAGCTCTGTGAGTGTTTCAAATGTAGGGTCTTTCCACCTTGGCCCTTGGTACTTCTGAGAAATCTTCTTTGATTTAGAGTTTTGACTTAGTTTTGCTACCCAAATCCACACTCTACTCTACGTTAAATTCTTCTTTGAATTGCTCTTGCTCTCACTTCTTTTTGTTCAAGAACTTGGCTTGTGTTCCTATAATGCTCTATGTTGATTCTGTATCTCCAAGAAAAAGTATTTAAAGATGAGACTATATCTTCTTGATCATCTTGAAATCTAAGATTGGGTTGTAGTATAAGGAACACGTTCTCATGAGGTAACACCATTTTTCCTCATGGAAAATATTCTGGCCTAGCAACTGTTTCTCTCCCTAGTGGAGTCACCAAAAATCTATTAGTAAACAGATTATTCTTTTAGGATTTAACTTTTTATTTGCCCAAAATCTCTTGAGGAACAATATGAATACAAACAGTTGGGAAGTCGTTATTTATTCCACTAACTTCCCTCTAAATTTTAATAGGTACAACTCCCTTATGTGAAAGATATACAATAAATCTTGTTTGTTCTAATTCTTAATAGGGTATGTTCCTAACCAGAGAATAAAATAGGTAACTAAACTAGCCCTTGGTGAGAGACTAATCCAAGAAATGATTTTGATCTTAACTCTAACCAACTTCATGATTTCACAATACTTATGAATTCACACCAGTGGTGATGCAACAATGAAACCTATTTGATTGAATGAAAATGTAGCAAAGCAGCATGAATGAATCTAATCTAAAACATAGTACACAAGTGTTTTCCCAATCTCTGAGTAATACTCTGATTACTGTCAATTAGTTGCATTTAAAGATAGGAACAAGACTCTACCTATCCTCTAATCTTAGTTCAACTTAAGGAAAACATATAAACTCATAGAAACATGGAACAATAAATAAATGGCACAAAACACAATCTAGATTGACTCCGCAACAAGAAGTGTTTCACACCAAAATTTAGCTGACCCTTTCATTAATTTTTCAAGAGTTACATATAGGCTTCAAGAATTAAGCTATTTCAAAATCCATCGAATCGATTCATATTCCAAAAAGATCAATAAATGACAAGTGGCCATTTACTGACTATACAATACATATCAAAAAATAAAAAGGGGGGAAATCATTTCTTCTTTTCTGACTTCTTCCCCTTTTCTAACTTGGCCTTATGAGCTTTGGTAACCGCAAGAATCAAAATCATTCTTTCAAAATCTAGGATGTAAACATTTTTAAACCTTATGAGCTAGCGGGAATGATCTTTCTCCATGTGTTTCACTACATCTTTTTGAATCAACATCTTCTCCTTGGCCTTGTATATACATCCATTGAGTTGCTGAAGATTGGCTATTCTATCAAGATGGGACACGGATAAATCTATGAGCTGATTTAAGTAGTCAGAGAATGACTTCTGCATATTGGTTACACCAATCAGACTATTCCCATCACCGCTATCTTGAGACTTAGAATGGAGACTTTTCAGATATACAAATATTTTACTTTTCTCTTTGGTGATTTTTTCTTCAGTCACCTTCATTTCTGTTTCTACCTTGATTATCATCTCCATTTTGAATTCCACACCCTTGAGCCACTCAATCAAAGGTTCATCCCCTTTTTGTAGTATGTTAGCCTTGATCATGTCCTTAGTCTTCATCATGACTAACTAATGTAGTAGCACTAGGAACTCTTCACATCTCAGCCTCTCTGCCATGAGGGTCTTCAAATGCCTACTAAGGGAATCCTTCTCTGCCTCCATCTTTAGAAAAAAATTTCTGAGTTGTTTGATGGCTACTAGACCTTCAAACTTGAGTCATTTGATCCACCTTCTGTCGATTTATATGAAATGTCGATCCTCTTGCAATTTGGCAATTATTTCCTAGTTCTTAGCCACAGTAGGTGATGAGAGCCAAGTACAACCTATTTAATTCCATATTTTAATCCATTTCATGCACTTTCATACTCACTACTCTATTCTATTTCCATTCCATTCTTACCATTTTTGCGTTGCATATAGTATAATATAATTAAGTAGTATATAATATTGTTTTGGGATTAAAATATGGAAACTACATTAATTGATTTCTTTTACTAATATTTATAATTGCAGCATGTTCACTAATGGGTGCAGATGTTCCTGTCACCTATTTCATACTTTCTTCTTGTCGCATGACAGAGAAGACTATAACTTCTTGTAGCCCTTTCACCAATCTAAAGCTCCATCAACTTGTGAATATCTCATACATAAGGAAGATCAGCAAGGAATGATGAGCTAATGAATGGATCAACTGATTAGTATCCTATCCAATGAATGGAGGAGCGGGAAGTTTGGAGCTCACCGATCCACATGTTGTTTTCCATACCCGAGATTAGACACATTTAATGAAAACCCGTCGAATGCCTTTTACTCTAATTATTCTGAATGTGTGAGGAAGTTGAGTGCTAGCAAACATATATGATGTCTCACGTGGACCAAATTCCATTGTGCAGTAACCATTTCAAACCATGAATCAGCAACCACAGATAATATAGTTTTGTTGGAACGATCAAAACAATTTCCTATTCTTGGCATTATTTGTATGGTGATGGAGGACTTCATACGTGGCAGCAACCTTGGCTCGTAACTGACCATTATCATTGCTAAGTAAGGAGCTGAACCTACCATCGCTCAAAAATGGTGGATGAAGACAATATTGTTCTGAACCGATACAACAAAGTTATCTATTCTTTGCAAGTCGCATATTTCTGTTATAGATTGTTCTATGTAATAGCCATTCTTTAGATGGCATGAATAACAGAGTTGTTAATAAGTGGTTAAGCCTGCTGCATCTATATAAGCAGCAAGAGACAGAAGGAGGATATAGATATATAGAATGTTTTCTGCAGATTAGAATATAGTTCTCGGCAGAAAGAAGACCGTGTAACACAAATTTGAACATCAGTATTGTGAAGTAAATGAGAATATTTGGTTTTGCATGATCACAGCGTAGAAACAGCATTTTCTCTATCCACTGTGCAAGCCAGGAGCAAGGGCCCACTCCATGGTGAAACACGGTGATGTATTTCATTAGTGTGTGTTTTTAGATTTTCACTTCTAGTCTATCTGGTGTATTCAACATTCATGTTTCTGTTTGATTTCTAGATTAGTTAATTTAGATTTTTAGGTAAGTTTATTCAGAGTTGGTATTTATATTTGTATAAATATTAATGCGACTATTATCTATTTTATAAATTGTTGCTTTTATTATTTTTATAGATTAATGGCTATCTTTGTTGCTGTTGTTCCTGTTGCTAGGAAGTGACAGTTCCTGTCGCTGGGATTTACTTGGCTTTTCATAGATTTAATTTCATGTGTTGTAGATGCACTCATAAACCCTCATTTCACAACTATCATCCCTTGATAGCATATTGCTCAGATGCCTTTCACAAGCTTACGCTCTCGGATTGACACGTATAGACTAGCCGAACTTCATCATAAAATTGTTAATTCTTTTGTTATTATTTGCCCCAGTGTTGGCCTATCATTTTGGCACCGCTGCCGGGGAAAGGTGTCAAAGGCATGTTAGTTTGCTGATTTGTGTTAGGAACAATGTGTTAGGATGAACGCTTTTGCAATTGCTAGCCTTGCTTAAGTAATTAATCTTAATTTGCATTGCGTAAATCATATAGATACATTACTTTAGAGGTTTGTTTTAGAGTTTTCAAGTAGGCATTAGACATTTGATTCACTAGTTGTCTTAGAAATTAGATTCCATTATCATTAGTTGTTGTGAGTTATTATAAGCTATTTTGAAGAAAAATGTTAAAAATGATGCCTTTTCAATGTTGTTCAAGTGTATCAATTTTGGTTGAAAATTGCTTGAAAAATGCAAAATTTGAAGGAAACACAAGAGGCAAAATGTGCTTGGCATCGGGGGCGCGGCCCCTCGACCCCGCCCTATACTACGATAGGGAGCGCACCTTGGGCGCTGCCCCAGGACCCCGCAAGGGGCGTTGCCCCTTGACCCCACTGGTGGCTGCCGCCCCCAGACCCCCGCTTTCAAATTTAAAAACAAAAGAAGAACTTGGTGGGGAAAACATGCCGATCAAAGGTGATATTTTAATACCCTCTCTACCTAATGAATGCATCTTTACTGATCTTGATCTTCCGCTATCAGAGGTATGCAAGAATTATATCATTATTTCTGACCATGAAAATATCATTAATGAATGTGATTTTGATAATGAAAATTTAACCACTTGTTGTTCTCTTTGCTACAGGAAAGATGACCAGTGCATATGCCAGAATAATCAAGAGCAAGTGGTGAATGAGGTACAAACTTTTTGTGATCCCTACCAAGATAAAGGAGGAAGTGAACAAGCATTCCTTGTAACTAATGAACCATTTCAAATTCCATCTCAAGAAGATCAAGGTATGCATTATGTTGGTAACATAGATTGTCACTTTATTTCATCACCAAGCCATCACATTTCTTCAAAATATAATTACCCACATAATATGAATCATGAATACTCACAACAACCACCATATCCATCCTTACCACCTTTATTCCACCCATCCTACTTATTCCCATCTACTTTATCTCCTTCATACTTCTTACCATATTCATTATCCCATTCACATTGCACTCCACCTTATCCACCAAAGGCAACTATATTTCCTCATATACCACTTCATAATAAGGTGGTTAATAGTATATATAAACTTTTATGGATCCCTACACAATCTAATGATGTGCTTGAAATCGATAAATCAACATTGGAATGTATTTATGCATATAAGGGATGTGATTTTGGTTTAATTAAATTAGAAGAACGATATTATTTATTGAATTATAATCAAATTTGTTCTTCTTTTCAACTTAGTGAATCACAAATGACTACAAATGAGCCCATGCATCAAATTGCAACAATTTTAATTAATGGACTCATGAGTATGCATGTTTATCATTCACTAAGTAGTATTAAGCCATATACATTCCATATTTCACAAATCTACTACCACATCCTCCAAGATTTATATTCTACTACTTTTGTACTTATATATATTGATATTTGGAGGCCTATGGTTAAAATATGCATCCCTCACATACTTGTTGATTTGGGACCAATAATTGATTAAGCACAATTATAAGGGATTCTATGCATTAGTGACCAAACAACAAATGTTAAAACTGGATGATCATTATTCCTCATTGTTGATTCTTTCTATTGTCCTAAGATGACCAAATAAACTATGGATGATTCATTTATTTAACAAGGATCAAGGTATTAATATCCATATATTCTTTAGTCTTGGTTCTTGTATCTTACAATGATCATTCATTGATAACAAGTATTAAATCCATTTCTTGATTCCTTGGATAATTCAAATTCCCTATGCTTTTATAACTTACAATTTATTTGGGAATCCATCCATCGAATTATTGAAATATTTGATTAAATAAGACTCACAAAATTCTAAAGATGTATTACTCTCTATGGGTTACCTAATTTCTTTGGTTACCCTAATTATTTTGTGACCTTGTAGCATGAAGTTAAGTTGGGGGGAAATCCTTCTAACTTTGTGGTGCTAGGATGATTTCCAATCAGGATTCATTGATTGTTTCGTTGGTCCTTTTTAGAAAACTTCACCATGTGACATCTAAACAATTCAAGGTATGTATTGTTATGTTGATTGACATTAGTATAATCATTGTAATCACATTCTTTTGTTTTTATCAAGTGTTTATTTATATTAATGACTCTACCTACTATTTGTATAAATGCATTACTCACTTAATGGTAGGGTTATTAATTAGATAAAATTTTCTTTACTATGCTTGATATGCTTGGTTTTGAGAATATGGTTACAGGTCTCTTGTTGTGGTTAGAAGATCTTCATACCAATGCCAGTTGATAATGCTTCTCTACACAAGCATTGAAAAACATACTTTTTTAGCTTTGTTAACATTGTGTGGGCTTGCTATTTATCTAGTTTTGCTTGTGCTTGACTATTGGAGATCACAAGAATATTATGGCATAAGGTGTTCATTACCTTGAGATGAGATTTCCTTTCTTTGGTGATTTATCACAAGGAGAAAAATATGTAACTTGGTCTTTGAGATTCATAATTATTTTGAGCTACACATCAAGAAAGACTTGGAAGACATTGCAGAACATCACACTCCTTCGAGTTGTGTCTCCTCCTCTTTGAAGTTCTATGGCCACATTGGAGACTATCATTGGTGATCCAGCTTTGTCATTATCAGATCACTATGTCATATGAGTATCATCATCCTTGTGAGTACTTCTTTCATCCAAGTATGCTAGTACGTGTTCCCAATCTCTACAAGGCACTTCTAAATTTAACAGTGTGAGATACATAGATCAAGGTTGATTTGTGCGAGTGTTTCAATATTCCTAAGTTTGTGGAGATTATTCTTAGTCGTCATTTCAAGTTCATTAGGAAAATAAGTTTCAATAGTGCCTTCTGTGAGGTCATGGACAAAAATCAAAGCTTTGGATGGTATCATCATTCATCATCCATGTAAGGATTTCATTTCTTTGGTCATTCTATGTAGTTATTGAAAGAGAAAAAAAAATGAAAAATGGAAAAATGAAAAAAAAGAAAAAGAAAAAAAAAAGAAAAGCAATAAAAGATCCAACAATGAAAACCTTCGGGCGTTGTTGGCCAGTTAATATCTGAAAACTAGTTTCTGGCGGATATTAATTGTAAAATAAATTCTTAATGGTGAAAACTATTTTTACAGCACCATTAAGTGGTGAGTGATTGAAAACTGGCTTGCCAGCGGTCACTTGTCGTTATCAAAAATTGAATAAATGAAAAAAAAAACAAAAACAAAAAAAGAGAAAAAAATAAAATAAAAATGCAATAATTGGTGTTCTTGGTTTTTCTGCTAATCATTATTTCAAGAACACTCAATGGATTTTGTGGTTCTTCCGTTCTTGGCACCTCCTGTTGCTCACTACTACAACTCTGCTCCTCTTCAGTGTGATTGTCAAATCTTTGATCCCCGATACTCTGAGTTGCCTATTCAGTTGAGGTGTTTTCAGTGGAATGTGCTACTTTTTATATGATCTATACTAGTTCATGATGGTGGCCCCTCCAAATTGTAGTTGTTCTCCTATTTTTCTGGTTCCTTCTAGTGGTATGATCTTCGGTGATTTCAGTCAGATGGTGGTCTTCTGTGGTGTTGCATTTTTGGATACCTCTCTTCATTTCTTCTTGATGACTCATCCATTTTGGTGGTCCTGGTTGCTAAGCTACTCTATGTTCCCACTTTGGTCTCTCTCCACATGCACATTGGTAAAACAATCAATTTTGTTTTTCCTTATTTTATCTCTTAACATTATTTGTATTACTTATTATGTTGATCAATATGCAACATCCCTCCCTATCCTCTCCTTGTTTCCCGTGGATGGTCAACCCTTAAGTTGGGGGGAGGAATATCATCCTATTATCTTCCATCCATCACCCTTACAAATTCCATCACATTATCCATTATATCCATTATATAATAGCCTTTGTTTTGTCTCTTATGTTTCCCACTTCACCCATTTAAACCTCTCTTGTGCAAATTGGGATAATTTCTCCTATATGTAACCATTTGTACCATGATGCTATAAAAATGAAAAGAAAAAGAAAATACAGAAATACCTTATGAAAATCTGAAAGAGATATCCCTATTAAAGAAGAAAAAAATAAGAAATCTTGTCATGTGAAGCAAAGAAAGGGATTTGTGTTTATAAGTTATCATGGTTCAGGGTGGAGACAAAGCCAAAATCCATTAACCTAAAGTGTTTCCAGTTAAGACAAAAGACCTCCTGATCATAATGATTGCACGAGGACGTGCAATAAGCTAAGTTGGGGGGAATGATGAGAGCCAAGTACAACCTATTTAATGCCATATTTTAATCCATTTCATGCACTTTCATACTCACTACTCTATTCTATTTCCATTCCATTCTTACCATTTTTACGTTGCATATAGTATAATATAATTAAGTAGTATATAATATTGTTTTGGGATTAAAATATGGAAACTACATTAATTGATTTCTTTTACTAATATTTATAATTGCAGCATGTTCACTAATGGGTGCAGATGTTCCTGTCACCTAATTCATACTTTCTTCCTGTCGCATGACAGAGAAGACTATAACTTCCTATAGCCCTTTCACCAATCTAAAGCTCCATCAACTTGTGAATATCTCATACATAAGGAAGATCAGCAAGGAATGATGAGCTAATGAATGGATCAACCGATTAGTATCCTATCCAATGAATGGAGGAGCAGGAAGTTTGGAGCTCACCGATCCACATGTTGTTTTCCATACCCGAGATTAGACACATTTAATGAAAACCCGTCGAATGCCATTTACTCTAATTATTCTGAATGTGTGAGGAAGTTGAGTGCTAGCAAACATATATGATGTCTCACGTGGACCAAATTCCATTGTGCAGTAACCATTTCAAACCATGAATCAGCAACCATAGATAATATAGTTTTGTTGGAACGATCAAAACAATTTCCTATTCTTGGCATTATTTGTATGGTGATGGAGGACTTCATACGTGGCAGCAACCTTGGCTCGTAACTGACTATTATCATTGCTAAGTAAGGAGCTAAACCTACCATCGCTCAAAAATGGTGGATGAAGACAATATTGTTCTGAACCGATACAACAAAGTTATCTATTCTTTGCAAGTCGCATATTTCTGCTATAGATTGTTCTATGTAATAGCCATTCTTTAGATGGCATGAATAACAGAGTTGTTAATAAGTGGTTAAGCCTGCTGCATCTATATAAGCAGCAAGAGACAGAAGGAGGATATAGATATATAGAATCTTTTCTGCAGATTAGAATATAGTTCTCGGCAGAAAGAAGACCGTGTAACACAAATTTGAACATTAGTATTGTGAAGTAAATGAGAATATTTGGTTTTGCATGATCACAGTGTAGAAACAACATTTTCTCTATCCACCGTGCAAGCCAGGAGCAAGGGCCCACTCCATGGTGAAACACGGTGATGTATTTCATTAGTGTGTGTTTTTAGATTTTCACTTCTAGTCTATCTGGTGTATTCAACATTCATGTTTCTATTTGATTTCTAGATTAGTTAATTTAGATTTTTAGGTAAGTTTATTCAGAGTTGGTATTTATATTTGTATAAATATTAATGTGACTATTATCTATTTTATAAATTGTTGCTTTTATTATTTTTATAGATTAATGGCTATCTTTGTTGCTGTTGTTCCTGTCGCTAGGAAGTGACAGTTCCTATCGCTGGGATTTACTTGGCTTTTCATAGATTCAATTTCATGTGTTGTAGATGCACTCATAAACCCTCATTTCAAAACTATCATCCCTTGATAGCATATTGCTCGGATGCCTTTCGCAAGGTTACGCTCTCGGATTGACACGTATAGACCAGCCGAACTTCATCATAAAATTGTTAATTCTTTTTTTATTATTTGCCCCAGTGTTGGCCTATCAGTAGGATCAAATGTCACCAGAGTACTGGGTAGACTAGCCATTGGAGCGACCAAATGCTTGATGAAGTTAGTCATCTCTTTGATTTCTGCCTTGAGTTGGGTCTTAGTGACTTTCAGTTCTTTGAGCTCTTCTTCAATCAGGATGTTTCTAGACTTCCACAAGTCTACTTTTGTATCATGGTAGGTGAGTCCCATGTCTAAGGACTAGAGTGCAAAGTCTAAGGCAATAAGATCCTCAATTCTACCATCCTTTGGTGGTTTGGATATTTCCATTGTCAAGTGACCTGTGTTTGGATCTCGACCAAGAGTGGTTAGAGTCTAAGTCTTTTTAGCCTTTCTTACGGCTAGGCCCATTTGCATTGCTTGCGAAACCATCTTGCCACTGGGAGTGCCTAGTTCAGCTTTTTTTCTCTTCTGATCCAAAGTGTTATCAATCCAAGATTCTACACTTGTGACTTTCATCGCATAAAGTAAGTCTTCTACAAATAATTTCCTGATAACAGGTGGAGAAGACTTATGGTTGGTAGTGAAAGGATTCACCTATGCAGATGTTGTGGCTTCCTTTTCTTTTTGAGGTGACCCCAAATGCTCCTTTGTTCCTTCATTTGATCCAATTTCTGAAGTGCTACTACCATCACCAACTTCGACAATGGAAGGGGCACCTTGGCTAGGAATTTCACCTTGTTCCTTAACAGTTCCTCCTTGTACTTGCTACTCTAGTTCCATGAATATAGAAGGTTCCTCTGTCAGCTTGCCAGATTTTTCAACTTTAGCTTTTGCACTTGAACCAATGACTAGAGGTGGACTCACTCCACAAGTATTTTCAATTGGGTCTCCTTTTCGAGTGGCTGATCACCTCCACCATCTGGTTGAGCTAGTCCTTTAGCTACAAATGAAGCTAGAAGAGAGGACGTTGTGAGAGCACTAACCGGATCAACTATAGGAGATTGTTGAGGGGAGGGCTTCCCTGACCTCTTTCTTCTTCCCATCATCCATTGAACCCACTTATCAGTTCTCTTAATGATTTTGGCCATTAAGACCTCGAGATCTTCTATAGCTTGGCCTTGAACTGGCTATGAGCTCACATGGAAAGGTTTGATTTGGTCTATGTATGTATCATTGTACTTTTTTTATCCATCATCAACAATGCCCTCAACATTAATGTTGACTTTGAATAGCTTGATTTGTTCAATGGTCAACCAAGAGTAGAACCTCTTTGGGCTCTCTAGCTCATCCTTACAATTTTCCCAATGGTCTTCAATTTTAGGAATATGCCTAGTCATAGATCCAATCTATAGATGATCTTTGGCATAACCCACTAGATAAAACTATGGTCTCAACACCTCATAATTCTCCAGCTTATATCTACTCTCAAACACCTTTATGATATTCTTAGCATTTGATCTCAATGTGCAACTGTAAGCTCCAATGGTGATAGGGAATTTGTAGCCTTTCTTCTTAATTCCTACGCTGATTAGGTTCACCTGCAACATCTGTTAGATCACCTCTATGAGCATGATCATGCCATTGAGGTACCTGGGTAGCTTCATTGGAAAATAATCAAAACCTGCAAGATGAAGGTATGAGAAACTAGAAAATTGAATGAAGAAGCTGCCAAATTGGGTGATGAACTCGATGGCCTCTAGTGAGAACCTCCGCTCAGGGAATCCTTGTAATTCTCAACAAAACCTCATTGTAAATGAGTCATTATATTTAATGAAATTGACATAGCTATTTTGTAACATCAAATGAGGGAAGAAATCATAAATTTTCACATCATCTTCATATTCTTCTAGCCTAGGGATTCCTGGCCATACTTGCAATGTGGCTGAAACATAGATCAAACATGAAGACATATAAAATTTGTTCTGGTACTTGGTGAGATTCAAGGCATTGGATAGATTTTCACTTACCACCTGAGCCGAGTCTACATAATTATTCTCATCGCATACTACCTAGACCAAGAAGAAGTAGTGCTCAATGAAATTCAATGCGTCACTTTCACCTTTTATCCTGTGAAGGAGTACCAAGATTTTGATGATCTCGGCCTTCAAATCTATCCTAAAAATTTTCTTTGGCACCTTTCCCTTTATGCTTCTTGGATTTTGAAAGCATGAGTTCATGATCTCCTTCCCCGACCTCATCTTCTTCTCATTGTATTCTGATATTACAATTGGGAAGCTCATGTTTGAGAACTCCGCTCACTCTGGGATACAAAGACTGTTCTACACAGACTCTCTGTCAATGGAGATGAGTACTATGTCATTTGGTAGCAAAATCTACTTTGTATCCAGGTTGAATTTGATTATGCATTCATGGATCAGCTCAGGAGCTTGTACTACAACGGGAAAACTAGTAGCTTCGACCTAACCACTCCCTTTTAGCTTATGTGTCATGGGGTGCAGATTTCCCCTACTCAACCTTCTATGTAGACTATCTAGGTTATAGAATCTAAGGGATGTATCCATCAAATTATGCCATTCAAATGTGATCCCGTTCAACCCATCTAAACCCATGAATCTAGTGGCCATAACTTTTGATTCTGCTTTTGATTTATTGTTAAGGAGCTTTGGAGTATGTTGGAAGATTATTTGTGGAATCATGGGAAATCAAAGGGGTATGAGAAGATATGAGAAAATGGTAGTTTTCAGCTGATCATTTGAGTCTTTTTTAAATAGCCTATTCTTTACTATTATTTTCCATATCTCATGCCACGCGAGCGGGAGATTTTTGAAAATATTCATTAGAGTCCTAATATTAAGATTTGAATTAAATGCACTCATTAATGGCTTTAGTAAACTACTTTTACCCATTTGAAGTAGTTGTAACGGTAACTTTATTTGCGCAGTGGATTTTTACTTTTCTGCTTTAGTCAATTTGGAGGCTTTGTCGAGGAATGCACTTTAAGGGTAGAACCTTGACTATGAAGAAGCTTGAGAGGTAATTTCCCAAAATTTAGTAGCTAGGCTTTTCCTTTATCAATTTCTTTAAGATATCAAAGAGGGCTATTTTCATCATAACAGATCATGAAATCCCCATGATTTCTGTTAATATGATTTAGAACAAGAGAGAGGGGGGGTGAATCAGTTGTTCTCAGAACCTAATGTATAAGAAAAACTTAAAATTTACTTAGAAATCAGATCAAGCAACCAAAAAAAACTCGGTCATCACTGATTTCAATAACATAAATGTGTAACAATGCAGTCCACTACCTAGCTATATCTAACTTGTAAAACATAGAAATGTTCACACCAAAACATTCACACACAAGTATTGACACTAGGATTTATAGTGGAAACCCACTATGGGAAAAACCACTTTGTAACATGCTACTATTATTTTCACTCTTCTGAAGTGAGCTCGGTTAAAAGCCAACCCTGTCAAAGGTTACAATACACACTGTTAGGTGTGACCCAGTTAAAGGATTTCAATCACCCTGTCAAACGTGAGCCTTGCTAAAGGAATTAAATACATTCCATTAGAATGCAACCCCTGTTAAAAGGATTTAACATATGACTACTAGGTCAACCTCTATTAAAAGGATTTTGACTGTTACAATGGTTAGAAAGTAGTAGCAGTAATGATCTGAGAAATGTACAACTCACTTTCTAGATATCAAATCCAATT
This sequence comes from Chamaecyparis obtusa, assembly GCA_027943335.1. Classification (NCBI taxonomy): domain Eukaryota; kingdom Viridiplantae; phylum Streptophyta; class Pinopsida; order Cupressales; family Cupressaceae; genus Chamaecyparis; species Chamaecyparis obtusa. Next base: position 2,077,899 of record BSBK01001155.1, on the reverse strand, counting down.
CCATACACAAACACTAGTTTACTGACTTTGAAACTTTTCCATCTTTATCTCTGATCTACTCAAAACTTTCCTTCAAGCGATCACCACAATTTCCTTTAGCCTTCTGCTTATACAGTCAGTAACACTTATCTTCTAGCATTTCGGTTTCACCCCTTCACACTTTTTCCACCTTAACTCTCCTCTTCTATGCAAATCAATGCACAGGTAACCTAAATACATTTCTCAATTAGGTTAATTCAACTTTTACCACTCAATCACATCTATAGATATTAGGGTTAGGTGAGATTCATTGAATCTACTTGCCTCATGTTCTTTGGCTCCTCTTCTAGAATCATCTCAAATCTCCAAGATAATTACAATAAAACATTTTACAAAGCATTTAATGCATACAAACAATCAATAAATAAAGTCAACACATTTTACATAATCCAAGAATTGAAACAATGTCATCTCCAAAATGAATTCTCTTCAAATATAAAAATGATGATGCTTGGTCAATATTGTGATCATCCACTCAGTCTCCATGCAAAACGCTCAGTCAATACTAAAACTATTTCCTCGGCACACACTATCTTCCTCGGCAATTTACTAATGCTCAGTTGACACTAGATTTTTGCTCAACATTCACTAGCTCAGTTGAAACTAACATTACTTGGCTTAAACATAATTTATCCATTCTTTCTCGGTTAAGCCTACCAGTTTAGTCTTCAATCTTACTAAGATAAACAATACATTATTTCATCATTGTGCAACATAGTCAAGTACACTTTGCAGTATCAAGATAACTCAACCTTTCCCTAGGTGCTATTGTTACCAACCTTGTCCCAATCCTTGACAACAACTCAATAGATATAGTACTTTCCTAAGTAGCAACAGTCTTACCAGTTAAGGTTTTGACATTAATTACAATACAACAATTGTTTCAATTGCAGTTTCCAACAATCTCCCTCTTTGGCATTGATGGAAACACCATATGATGTCACTTGAATGACACATGGATCACCAACCAATCCAAAAACTTATCTGTCCATCAAAGAAAAGTTATAATATCCTTAGCTTCATTCTGATTCTGTATGCCATATTTCTATGACCTTCAGAAGTAATCAGATCTCCCTCTATCCTGATTTTCCATTTCAGTTCATCTTCCTTTTATTTTTCATGTCCCTCTTACATGTGTTATCATATCAGTTCATCTCCCTCTGTGAAAAAAATGCCAAATAAGCAACATAAAACATACATCCAATAGATGTAGATAAAGTCTATGCAGTGCAGTCTTTCTCCCTCTTTCATCTTGCTTATGACTGATTTTGTGTCTTTGCTTCTTCCTTTTTCACAACTCTAGGCCAGTCCTAAAGTGTGACAAACTTCTGCATCAATTTGTCAAATATTATATTCTATCTCATTTGATGCAGTGCTTCCTAGCTTGACTAGGCAGTCTCAGTTAGGGGAAGGACCCTTAATCTTCTTCTCAAGTACTCATGAGCTTCTCTTGGTAAGGCTTTAGTGAATATATCTGCTACTTGTTCCTTTGTATTCACATATTCCATTCGGAATTCTCTCAAGTAGTGATACTTGATTGCTATGTGCTTTGTCTTTGTGTGCATCACTAGATTCTTAGAAATATTGATAGAACTTGTGTTGTCACAGAAAATAACAATAGGTTCAGTGATTTCCTCATTGATTCCTACCAACAATTGTTTTATCCATACCAAATTTGAACAGTTTACTGTAGCAGCAAAATACTCAGCCTCAGCAATAGATTGGGAAATGAAATTTTGTTTCTTGCTTGTCCAAGAGACTAACCTCTATCCAAGAAAGAAAGCTCCACCACTAGTTCTTTTTCTATCATCTACATTTCATGCCCAATCATTATTTGTATATACCTTTAGTTCAAATTTGTCATCCTTCTTGTAATAAAGACCATAGTCAGCAATTCCTTTCAAATATCTCATAATTCTCTTTACCGCCATCATGTGTGTTTCCTTAGGATTAGCAGAGAACCTTGCCACAATCCCAATAGCTAATGCAATATCTGGTCTACTATGTATAGCATATTGCAATTTTCCAATCATGGATGTATACAGAGTTTGGTTCACTTCTGTAGCATCATCATCCTTAGATAACTTTTGTTTACTAACCATAGGAGTACTCACTGGTCTAGAATATTTCATCCCAAAAATTTTTAGTATTTCATTCACATACTTAGATTGTGTAATGAAAATTCCTTTCTTCATTTGATATAATTGTAAACCAACAAAGAATTTGATCTCACCAAACATACTCATCTCAAATTCAGTATGCATTTCTTTTGAAAATCTTTTACACAAATCTTCTTGTCCACCAAAAATAATGTCATCAACAAATTTTTTTGCCAACAAGATATCTTTTCCTTCTTCATGCTTCATGTATAGGTTGCTTGTGTCATTTGTTCTTGAAAATCCAATCTACATCAAATAGTTATGCAACCTCTCATACCATGCTCTAGGAGCTTGTTTCAATCCATACAATTCTTTGTTCAGTTTGCAAACCATATGTCTTCTATTTGGATCAATAAAACCTTCTGGCTATTCTATATAAACTTCTTCTTCCAGTATACCATTCAAAAATGCAGATTTAAAATCCATTTGATAAACCTTAAAATCTTTGTAAGTAGTATATGCAAGCAGAGTCCTTACTCTTTCCAGCCTAGCTACAGGGGAAAATGTCTCCCCATAATCTATTCCTTCTTCTTGTGCGTAGCCTTTGCATACCAGCCTAGCTTTGTTTCTAGTGATTTCACCATTTTCATTCATCTTATTCTGAAACACCCACTTTGTTCCTATAACATTCTTGTCTGCAAGTCTCAGAACTAATGTCCAGGTATCATTCTTTTCAATCTAGTCAATTTCTTCGTTCATTGCTTGTATCCAGTCTTCATTCTCCAATGCATCTTGAGTTGTCTTAGGTTCAAATTCACATAGTAGGCATGTTGGATCCTTAGTCTTGCTTCTGGTCTAAACTCCAGTATCCTTGTCTCCAATTATCTATTCAGGCTTGTGATGTCTTCTTACATATTTTTCCAAAACAAGTTTGGCTCTTTTCTCTTCTCTTTCGTCAGGTTCCCCAACAAGATTGTCAGATTCAGCTTTTGAATGCTCGAAAACCTCTTCCTAATAATCAGTAGCATTTTTCTATAGTTCGGCATGTTATTGTTCTCTCTCGGCACTATTTTCCTGATACTGAACAGCATTTGACTGTCGCTCGACATCAGGTGCAATTCTGTTACTTGCCTCATTTTCCTCTTCAATATGCACAAAAGATCTATAATCTTCTGGTTTTCTTTTTCTGTCAGCTTCATTTCTTTTTGCATACTCATCAATTTTTACATTCACACTTTCCACAATTTTGTTAGTGTTAGAGTTCAAACACTTATAGGCATTGCTTTTTGTGGAATACCCTAGGAATATGCCTTCCTCACTTTTAGCATCAAACTTTCCATTCCTAGTGTCTTTTAATATATAGCACTTACTTCCAAAAATTCTAAAGTATTTAACACTCAGTGCATGCCCATACCATAATTCATAAGGAGTCAGATATGTACCTTTTATGATCTTTACTCACTTAAGAGTGTAAATAGTAGTGCTTAAGGCTTCTTTCTAGTATTTCTATGGCACATTCTTTTCAATCATCAATGTCCTTGCACAATCCAAGATAGATCTATTTCTTCTTTCTGCTATACCATTCTGTGGAGGTGTCTTGGGTGTAGACATCTTTCTTTTGATTCCTTTCTCATTGAAAAATAAATTAAACTCATTTCATGTAAATTCTCCACCTCGATCAGATCTACAACATTTTAGGTATCTACTTGTCTCTTTCTCAACTTTAGCCAAATACCACTTAAAACATTGAAAAGCTTTAGATTTTTCTTTCAGAAACATTACATGCATAATCCTAGTATGATCATCAACAAATAAGATAAATTATCTAACACCACAGTAACTTTGTATACCAATGGGTCCACGAAGGTTAGTATGAACTAGATCTAAAATGTTTTAAGAAGTAAAGGATTTTCTCTTGAAACTTGACTTTGTCATTTTTCCTAACTCACATTCTTTGCACATCACATTCTCAGGTTTCTTCAATCTAGGTAGACCTCTTACTTTCTTCTTCTTTCTTATCTCTACCAGATTGTCAAAATTAACATGACACAATCTCTAATGCCATAACCAAATTTCATCAAGTTGTGCAAACAAACATGTTTCTTCAGATAGGTCAAGATAGAACAAATTACCTCTAGTCTGATCACCACTTCCAATTAGTTCTCTAGTAGCATCAAATATTTTAGCTTTCTTGTGATGAAATTCTACTCGGTAACTAGTCTTGTTGAGCTGAGCAACACTTAACAAGTTATAATTAAGACCATCAACCTAGTGAGAATTTTCACAAGATAATTTATCAGTTAGTTTAATCAAACCTTTTCCTCTAACAGGACATGGTGCATCATTACCAAATGTTACACTTTTACCTTTGTAATGATATAAAGTCTCAAACTTATCTTTGTCACCAGTCATGTGATGTGAACAACCACTGTCAATAATCCATTTATCATTCTTGTTCACATAAGAAATTAATGCAGTTTTATTATCTTTGTCACCAGTCATGTGATGTGAACAACTTATTTTATTCTACCACAATATTGTGCAATGTTTTCACCTTCTTGCATTCTCATTTCATGAAACTTACCTTTGAGATTCTCGACTTTAGCTTTCAGTACAAACAGAACACAATCATAGATCTTTGCAAGAGTGTCCCACATTTCCTTAGTATTTGTATAGTTCTTAATGTCCTCAAATTCTAGATAGCTTAGGGCAGATGCAATCTCCAACATTTCCTGATTGTGTTCTTGCTTAGCTCTCATTTCTTTGGCAGTCATAGGTGCACTAGGTGAGACATAGTCACTCTAAATGTAATACTTTGCAGAATCTCCAATACTTTCCAGATGCAGCTTCATCAAGCTTTGCCATGCAGGGAAGTTCTCCTTGTTCAACTTCGGTACCTCCTTATACATCCTAATCATTTTCTTCAAGTACCTTTAAACTTGATTTCTGTAAACACTAATAAGAAACAAAGCTCTGATATCAATTGTTAATATGATTTAGAACAATAGAGAGGGGGGGTGAATTAGTTGTTCTGAGACCCTGATGTATAAGACAAACTTAAAACTTTACTTCAAAATCAGATCTAGCAACCAAAACAAACTTGGTCATCACTGATTTTAATAATAGAAATGTGTAACAATGTAGTCCACTACCCAGCTGTATCTAACTTGTAAAACACAGAATTGTTCACACCAAAACATTCACACACAAGTATTGACACCGGGATTTATAGTGGAAACCCAATATGGGAAAAACCACTTTGTAACATGCTACTATTATTTTCACTCTTCTGAAGTGAGCTCGGTTAAAATCCAACCCTAACAAAGGTTATAATACACACTGTTAGGTGTGACTTGGTTAAAGGATTTCAATCACCCTGTCAAAAGTGAGCCTTGCTAAAGGACTTAAATACATTCCATTAGAATGCAACCCTTGTTAAAAGGATTTAACATATGACTATTAGGTCAACCTCTGTTAAAAGGATTTTGACTGTTACAATGGTTAGAAAGTAGTAGCAGTAATGATCTGAGAAATATACAACTAACTTTCTAGATATCAGTTCCAATTCCATACACAAACACTGGTTTACTGACTTTGAAACTTTTCCATCTTTATCTCTGATCTACTCGAAACTTTCCTTGAAGTGATCACCATAATTTCCTTCAGCCTTCTACTTATACAGTCAGTAACACTTATCTTCAAGCATTTCGGTTTCACCCCTTCACACTTTTTCCACCTTCACTCTCCTCTTCTATGCAAATCAATGTACAGGTAACCTAAATACATTTCTCAATTAGGTTAATTCAACTTTTACCGCTGAATCACATCTGTAGATATTAGGGTTAGGTTAGATTTATTGAATCTACCCACTTCATGTTCTTTGGCTCCTCTTCTGGAATCATCTCAAATCTCCAAGATATTTACAATAAAACATTTTACAAAGCATTTAATGCATACAAACAATCAATAAATAAAGCCAACACATTTTATATAATCCAAGAATTCAAACAATGTCATCTCCAAAATGAATTCTCTTCAAATATAAAAATGATGATGCTCAGTCAATACTAAAACTGTTTCCTTGGCACACACTGTCTTCCTCGACAATTTACTGATGCTCGGTCGACACTAGAATTTTTCTTAGCATTCACTAACTCTGTTGACACTAACATTACTCGACTTAAACATAATTTTATCCATTCTTGCTCGGTTAAGCCTACCAGTTTAGTCTTCAATCTTACTAAGATAAAAAATACATTGTTTCATCATTGTGCAACATAGTCAAGTACACTTTGTAGTATCAAGATAACTAAACCTTTCCCTAGGTGCTATTGTTACCAACCTTGTCCCAATTCTTGACAATAACTCAATAGATATAGCACTTTCCTAAGTAGCAACAGTCTTACCAGTTAAGGTTTTGACATCAATGACAATACAACAATTGTTTCAATTGCATTTTCCAATAGATTTCTTATCCTTATTTCTTCACAAGCTATCGCTCCTTGGAAACTAACCTTCTCCGGTGATTTTTTGACAGAGGAGAAGCTGAAGACTAATTTTTTAAGGAGATCTCTTATTCACTTTCTCCCACTCTGAGACTACTTTATTCAATACAGGAAATCAATCTTATTTCCTCAAAGTTTAGATGCTTGGCTTTCAAGGATCTCTGATACACTTTCTACTGCCTTTTGGGAAGCACCCCCCATAAGGAAAACTACACAGGTGGAGAATTTCATTACTACCTTTCTACCAAGCTAATTTTTTAGACTCAACTCAATCTTGATTTCATAATCCTAATCACCAAGCTGTGTTTGTGCAGTGGGTATTTCTTGTACTTACTTTTGTGTAAAATTACCTTCATGGGCCAAAACTTGTCGAGGAGAAGGTGATTTCTAAATTCTTGACAAAGAGAAAAGATTTTACTTTGAAGCCTTTTATCGATATGAACACCATCAATCAGAATTAAAAGAACAAGGTCTTTATTGAATGAGGAACTATAACTTACCCATTCCTAAGATAAAATTAAATACCAACCCGGCTTAAGAATAGAAAGAGGCATGAAGGGATTATTTGATAAAGACCACCTATCCTAGGGGGGACTCTAGACTTAGACTCAAACTTATTGTTTCACAAATTACAATTCTATCTAAACACAAGGCATCAACTTTTATTTTAAAGTGTGAGGAATAAAAGTAGGGCAACACTATGTACATTATCTAGTCTTCAACACTTAGCCAATTTCTGATCTTCTCATCAAGTGTGCTGACTCCAAAACACTATATGACTTTGTTTCCATAATGAAAACACTATATTAAGTCATATACTCTAGTATAGTCAACTTTCCAACAATCTCCCCCTTTGTCATTGATGGCAATAAAGGAATATGGCACAGTTGCTAACTGATCTCTTATACAAAAATGTCTATTTTATATTTCCCTTATATTCTTTACTGTACATCTTCTGTATATATCTATAACTCTATATTCTATACATACTCCCCCTTTGACATTAATGAAAAAGGTGCTTTAAAACTGTATCTACAAATACTTACATTGAGAGAACATCAGGATATGCTATCTATAGGCCTTGGATCTCTTTCTTCCAAAATGTAATTAGTGAATTAACAATCTGGAGATGGGTGCATAGTGCATATTGTAGCTTTTCCATCTTCTCCAAGTCTATTCTAGGACCATGATCATATGTCACCATAGTGGCATCAATCTCCTTGATATTCTGATTGAGTATATCTAGTGAGGGTGCAAGAGCATTTCTATGGTGAGTCTGTCTAGCCCTTATTTTTGACATCTCCTTTTCTACCTTCTCAATCTTGTCAATTTGTCCTTGATATACATTATTGCACATATTTACATTAGTAGATGGGTCTTTCACTAATTTCTTTAGTTTCTCTATCATAGCCTCTGCCTCTTGTATCTTTTTGAAATGGTCATTAGTTAACTTGTCCTGATCCATGCAATCGACAATAATTTTCCTTCCTTTTTCTGCAAACTTTTTCAAGGTTTCTTGTCTAATATTTAGTGAGCTCAGATCAAGTGTAAAGTTACTAACCAATTCACTAAGCCTCTTCTTCATGTACTTCTCTTCTGCAACTTGAGATTTAGATTCTTCCAAGGTAGCAAAATTAGTCTTAAAGGCTGTGAGGATGTTGCTAACATCATCAATTGTACTGACCTTAGACACTTTCCTTTCTGAAGGTAGCAAGCTGTTCAATATGTTCACTAAATAAAAAAATAGGGGATTCCTCATTACGTATTTCTCCTTGGCCTTCTCCATAGATAAGACAATGATCTTGATCAGGTCTTCTTCTCCCAATGAATCCAAACTAGTTGTGTCGGGTGTCAAACTTGACAACAATGTTTCTAAGGGTAATGGAGTAATAGAAGTTCTATCCATTGATTTTATTGTCATTTCAATAGATGACTTATCTATTGATTCTCTTATTTTTATCTCTTCTTCTCCTTTCTTTTCTTCTACCTTTTATTCTTTCTTTTTATATGTTATCTCCTCCATTAATACTTCCTCTTTTTGCAACTTTGGTGAGTTGTCACTGCATAGGATTTTAGCTTCTTATGTACTCACAAAAGCTTCTTCAAACTGGTCCAGGCCTTTATCTGTGGCCACCATGGCTATCTCTACATTGTCAATAATGATGGTGCTATCTTTTAGTGATGCTATCATGGGTGCAGATTTATCTACCTTTGTTTGTGTTTCAACTGCAGGTATCAAGTCTTGGAGACCTGTCATAGGTACATTAGGAGCCTCTGCCTCTTTTTCAACCTTTGTGGGCACTTGATCTATAGGTAGAATAGGTGGGTACATGTGCCTATTCATGAAAACCTTCTCAAATGCTTTCTCTATTTCTTTAGCAACCAATTCAAAGTTCTTATCCATACTAGAAGGGTTTCATCTAAGATCTTTTCTCTTATCCTTAGATCCTCTAAAATAGCCTGTCTCTTTTGGAATTCTAAGATATTCCATACTTTGTCTAGTATCATTATTTTCAATTCTAGGATTGTCCTTTTGAACTTTAGCATATATTTGACAATCATTCCATGAATTTCTGACTTGTCAATTTCACTATACTTCTCATAGAACTTCCCTACTTGATCTATCCTACCTTCATCAATGATCCTTGTACTTAACACACTTAGACTAGGTTTGAAACTTATTTCTGAAGGTGCTTGAGTATTTTTCTTGTTTCTAGTTACTTGCGAGGATGGATGATTAGTGTTAATCTCTTTCTTCCTCTTAGCCATTGTCTTATACTAAGGAGGAGCAGTAAGGTCAACTGTTACTATGGTGTAGGAGGAGTAATATTAGTTTTACCCTTCTTATCATCTGATTTCTCTATTTTCACCTTCTTCATCTTTGGATCCTTAGATTCTATCTTTGTTGTAGCTGCATTCTCTATTTCCAAAGCAATCTTCTCTTGCCTTGCTTTGTCTAAATCTACTTGTGATACTCCATGAATTCTCAAAATCTCTAAAATAACCTTAGAAACCTTTCTTTTTGTTGCTACGCTATTCAAAACTACATCAACTTCTCTTGTTTTCTCTTGATAGGTTCTCCATTTTGGCTCATTAGGGTCTTTAGGTGCTGATAATAGTACTTGAGCATATGCTTCTAGGATTGGCTCCTCAACCTCATATCCAAGTGGATGAATCCACCTTTTCCTTGGTTCAACTACTTCCATACATGTTGTCTTAGTCTCCATCATAAAGCAAATACTATCTTGGTACTTTTCAACAATGCTTTCTAGAATCCTGTATCTCATCTATATTTTGGTCATAAATGTTTTCAATTCTAGTGTCATGTAATCTTTTAGTGTGCTCTCAGTAGATGCCTTGAATGATATCTATGGCATAGTAGGAATAGTCTTGTCTAGGTATAAATTCGACACCTTTCCAAGAATCTGGAAGTACATGTATATGATCAAAGACCCAAATGTGAATATCTTGGTCTTGTCATGTTTAATAGCTTTGATGTTGTCTACCAGTTGTGTATGTAGGATCTTGCACAAATTGAACTCTCCATTCTCTCTCACAAGTCTTATTGCTACAAAAATTATGGCCACTGATACACTATTTACTTTGCTGGTATGTTGAAACCTATACCTTAGTATCATGGACATCAATTTGATGTATTTTTCTTCTATAGGCTTAATGGTCATTCCACGCCTATCACTTCTTAACTTGCATGACTCTTCTACAAGTTTCCTCACATCCTTTCTTGCTGGAAGGATGATGCCTTTCTTAGAGAAACCTATCATCTCATGAATTAGGTCTCCAATGTTTCTTACTAGAACTTCACCTATCTAGAATAGGCCATAATGAATCTTGCTAAGTAGGATCTTGATCCATTCCAACTAGTAGAACTCATATGTCATAGTATATTCCACTATAGGATGATTATTCCACTGTGCATACTCATTCACGAAGGTTTTATCAAGTTTCATCATTGTTTCCATGTGCACTCTTATTCTATCCAAACCTACTAGTTCCTTCTTGTAGTAATTATATGCGCTAATGTCTTCCACATGCATAACGCCCAAGGGACTGTCTGAGAATGCACCTTCTAGGTCATGTAATGTGGACTTAAATGGATGCCTCTTAAACACATATCTCTTCTTCTCTACCACATCAAATACAATGGGGGTACCCATTACTTACTTGTATATTGCTTTCCAAATGATCTCAAAGACTTCTAAATTAGCGTGATGAACTAGGGTTTCTACAACCAATCAAATGCACCATCAATTACTAGTGAATCAATATGAAATCCTTCACAATCAAATGCCAGGGTTCTTCTACTCTCTAATCACTTTGAATTTAAATGCAATGAGAGATCTACAAACTTCTGTGTATTTTAAAGTAGAAATTCTATCATTAATGCTCATTGTAAACCAGGCTGTCACTTGAAATTTTCTAACTTTTATTCCACTAATAATCAGGTAGTGCGCTCTTGCACATAGGTTCTTCTAATCTCCAAAATGTTTAGTTCAAAGGTGCATACTCTGAGAGTGAGTATACCGACTGTGCAGGGGTCTAGAGCTCAATTAGCTCACCCTATGACCCTGAGGACCATTCATCCTGATGTAGATGGTGCGTCCATTGTGGATGCATCCAATACATGTTAATCAACCTTATCCTTCTTTACCTCTAACTAGATCATGCTTGCATCATCTAAAGCTTTCACAAAATTAAATTCTCCTTCGGTGTCCAATACTGGTTCTTCTGGCTTTTAGGGCTTACCTGACCTTACGTCCTTGATCTAAAAAACTTTGAGATGTGTCTAGCCTTGTTACAAGAGTGACAAATGACTTGATGCCTTATATTCCTTGATGCATATACATGGGTCACCATTTTACATTGTCTTGCTAAGTGATCATTATAGTTACATATCTGACATGTAACATTATGAGAACTCCTTATATTTGGCTGATTCTGATTTCTTTGATTATATTGAGTTTTGTTGTTTCAACTTATCTTACAATTCATAGCTTTATGTCCAAATGTATTGCATGAATAACAGTAACCATTAAAATGTCTTACCTTTGTACAATTCCTTGCTATATGTCCATGCTTGTTACATGCATAACAAGTGTGGTCTACTGGTTTGCACTCATCCCTAGATGGTTCACCTTTATCTTTGGCTTGATTTTCAATCTTCTTAGCATCATTAGAGTCTTTTAGTGTATTCATTCTTGCTTTCATGTTATCAATCTAATTCTGAGCTTCATTCAATCCAATACAGTCGGTATCAACCTAAAGTCTTCTTTCATATAGCTAAGATTCTATCAAATCAAAACTAGTTTGCAATTTTTCAATATGATTCTTTGCCTCTTTTAATTTAGAATCCAAGCTTTCTTTTTTGTTCCTTAGCTCCAAGATTTCCATGTTTTCTTGCCTCAATTCTTCATTGAGTTGAAGGTTCTCTTTGATTTGTTCATCATAGACTTCTTGATTGTTAGTTAGCTTGTCATCCAATTCTTCAATCTGTTCTTTCAGGGATGAATTTTCTTCATTGATCTTTTTGATCATTATCCCTACTTCACTAGTAGAACATTCTTTCAAATATTTTATTAGCCTTTTGATGACTATTTGAGCATCACTGACTTTTTCTTTTAGTTCCTCAATTTCTTTTTCAAATCTATCCAAGTCTTCAAGAGCAGCTTCAAGATTCCTTTTCAGATGTTTCATTTCTGCTTTGTCCATGATCTCCTTAAGTGGTTAAACTTCTTTGCTGAGGACCAAAGCTCTGATACCAACTATTAGGAATGGGAACACTAGGGGGGGGGGGGTGTGCTTGGCCAAATAATAGTATCAGAAACCCAGAGCAATGGATTGCCTATTTTAGGATTGGACACCTCAAATGATTTCTAAATGGATTATTCAGTCTCATTTAATTATTGACCAAGGACGTAAACTTGGAATGGCATTTGCAAAGTATATGCTTCAAACCTTCTCATTCTAAGACTATCTATGGAATTCAAATGCTTATACTTTAGTAAAACTATACTAAAACTAGTAAATAAATGTATTCTATAAAGTGGGGAATTGCGGCTAGGAGCTACTCCAACTGACTGTGCTGTAAGAACAGACTACTAATTTTGTTATTAGTAGCTACAAGAACAACAAAGTTCTAACTACTAAGAAATAAATAGGAAAATGAACTATGCACTAATAGAACAATTCACTCATCAAGTGGGCCCCTTGAATGAATGAATGTGAAAGGCCCACATGATGAGTGAATGTGAAATACAATCAAGATGAAAGATACAAACTTGAACTGAACATTATATTCATCCATAACAAACTAATTACACTTGATTGAAAATAGTATGTAAGAGTTCTATTATAAAAAATAGTTTGTTTGACTAACTCCAAAAGAGTTACAATAGTTGACTACTTAAAAGAAAGCTACAACTATCTCCTAAATCTATGATCTCTTCATAAATGAGGATCGATTACAACTCATAAAGTTTCTAAATAGAAACATCATTGACCATGAATAATCCTAGAAATATAGCACATTAAGGAAACTAAATCTGCACATTGCATGTAATAGAAAACATCAATTGACTTGCTTTTCTTTGTGAAGATTCTACAATCCATGGTTGGCTTTGATTACTCCCATGCCAGTATGTTGGTCTTTGAACATCCAAAATCAACACCTGTAAAACAATCAATGTGCACACATCCAACCATATACATACATATCTGCATCATTAATATTAGGAAAAGGTGTAAGTCTTAATTAACACTCTTGCAAGTCCTACAGCTACAGGAGGTAACTACCCAAAACATAGCTTAGGCAAGGAAACATTCATTAAAATGTATAGCTACTGCATTTACCATTCTTATCCATGAATTTAAGCATATATTATGTCTTTAAAGGTATCCATATTTCCAACTTATGTTCACACATATTTATAACATATACATAAAAACCATAAGTTCATATGCTTGAAAACCATAAATTCATATCTATGTGCAATAAACTATTCTTAGAAGGAGGATAAAAAGTACTGAGAAAGATGGCTTTTTAGAAGCCCATCATTCCCCCCAACTGAACTATTGTTGGTTCCCAACAGTCATGAAATTCGGAATCCTAGCACGGACCCTCAAGTCACTAGTTGTTCTCTGCCTGGACTCATCATGAACATAATCAAAGTATCCGTGAGTTTCTTTTAGTCTTTCCCATCTCTGGACTTCAGTGGCCATATCATAATCTACTACACTATCATTCATTTCTAGCAATGGCTGTAGGAAGAGTGGAGGCTAAAACCTTAATGGAACCTAGTGATTAAGGAGTTTCCTTCCCATCATAATGTACCATGGAACTCTTCTTGTAGAAAGGGTTAAATTCTATGGTGAGTGAGGTTCCTTTGAATTTAGATCATGTGACATCCTTATCCATCTCTTCCTAGAGGCACTGATTTCTGTGGAAAAATCTCATGAGGAATGTTGGTCCTAGTCTACAAAAGCTTGTTCTTGCACTAGATATATTTTATTAGCTCCACTAGTGTTTGCTGTGATAGAAAGCCAATCAAAATATGTTTGCCTAGAATGTTGAACTTCAGGCCTCATCATCAAAGGTGCTATCATCTCATTTTTTCTATATGGTGCAACCTAATGTTCCCTACTTATCTCATTTTACATCCAAGACATAACCGCTCTTAATTGCACATCCCCTACATAAAAGAGTGAATTCCACTCTATATTATTAGGGATTGCTAGGTTATATATGTATAATTTACACAATAGGTTTTCCAAAGTCATTCGAGCAGACTGAAAGGCATAATAAAATTTATAAGGAGTTGATATAGAAGGATTGAATCCTTCCATAATTCTTGCTAATTTGAAATTAGAAAGTTGTTCCTTAAGGAATAATGCATACACTGGAGATGGTGATCTACATTCCTTTAGCTCTAGAATTAATCCTATAATTTGATCAATCCTCCATTTCAATACCTCAATCTGATCTAATTTTTTCTCCAACTGAGAACCCTGCTCACTAATGGCTCATTTCAATTTTTCCTTTTCTAATTCCCATTGTGTTTTCTCTCATAACAATTGTTGATATAACTTTATCCCTGCAGCCAAGGGTGTAGACAAATCTAGTGGGGGTAAAGGTTCCTGATTGATTATATCCACCCATCTAGATGAGAAGTGAGGATTTTTAATTGTTTTCTTTGGTGCAAAGGACTCTCCTTTCCATAAAACAATTGTTTTTACTACATTTCTTTCCTCACTAACATCAGCTACTACCTTAGCCAACATTTCTAACCCATCCTAACTACTTTGTTGGGTCACTTCTTCAACAATTTTTGTCCCAAAGTTAGGGGTTTCTTTAGAATTCATACGAACATCTGGCCTGGCAGAATTATTTATAAATTCCTCTATGTCCTTAGAGTCCGCATCACTATCAATAAGTATGTAGTTAACTCCAGGGTTAACTTCTATTTCTGGACTCTGATCTTTTAATGTTGTGTCATTGGTTGCAGTTTGATGAAACATTTCCTCAAAAGAGGACTTTTCCAAAGACTCATTTTATATAGATTCATTCTCTATAGATTTAGAAGACTCAAGGTTAACAACAGGAATAGAAGCTTCAGCATCTTTCTTGAAAAGCCTTCTACTTCTCCTCATAGGGGGTATAGATTAGCTCGGAGGACTCTTCCATTTTCTACTTTTAGTGGCTACTTCCTTTGCAACTACTTTAGGAGGGTTTTCAAAATTTCCTTCTCTAGAGGAATGTAGGGTTTCTTCCATATTGTTAGTATTATCACTAGGCTATGGCTCTAATATTTATTCTTTTGACTCCTTTGTTTTACCCTTATCCTTCCTAGATGTAGACCTAGTCCTTACAAATGGTGATGATTCAGGGATACTTGGAGCTTCTATACTTTTGTTTTTCTTCCTTTGAGAAGTAAATGCTCTAGCACTAAAATTTATTTTCTTTGGTGACAGAGAAATGGAAGGGGAGGCTTCAAGATCACTTTTAACTCTTTGAACAATTTTATGAACCCTAGAGGATGTTTTCTCTCTCTGACCAACACCATGGCCTCTAGGGTCGACCACTCTAGGTTCAATCTCATTCATTTACATAAATTCTTCCCATGTTGTTGGTAATTTGGTTGAGCTGAGTACATAGATTTTGTTATTATGGCAACATGTGATCCACATGAAGATCGCACAGGTCAGAGAGCAAGTATGGTAGAGCACATTGCAAATTTGTCTAAGTATGAGACAATGTTTTCGCAGTGTACTCAGACATAGTTTTTGTTTGCGACATCAAATGGAGTAAGTTCAATGCTTTCACACTTGAAAATGGACTCTATGATGTCTATTGATCACCCATCTTAGAGTGCAAGTCAGTACAACATGTACAGAATTAGTTATGATAGTTCTACCGAAGATAGTGTTAAGCCGATAGGACAGTTTTGAAGACATGATTGGTAAAGAGTTAATGGATTAATTTGTTTATCAAAATAATGACTTAAGAATATAAAGGGATGAAATCCTAGATGTTAACCCTTAGATAAATATATATGGAAGCTAACCATGTAAAGTTATTAGTCTTAATAACTTGTATATATATGTAATTGTAAATAAAGATGTAATTGTGAAGTAATGTAATGTGAATTATATGATGTGAAGATAAGAGCAGTGAAGGGATATTTATGCAAGATCCTAACCACTAAGTTTTGTGAAAATTCAAGAGAAGATGACATGGAAGCAGGAATGGTACATATAGCATATTTAATGTGTGTTGACAAGGTACCAATTGATATGTGTGAAATTCTGAGAATACAATTGTTTGAGAACTTGAAGAAATAAGAGTTTTGTAAGATGAGAGGAACAAAAAAATGAGGAGACTCACTCTTTTGAGAGAACATACTTCTATAAAGTTAAGTGTTATTGAAGAATATTTGGAAGAATGTCTTATAGCTAAGACATCTTTTCAGAAGTTTAACTTTGAAAACCTCCAAGCTTGTCAAATTGCAGCTTATGGACTGAGCACACTACTCAATGTGGCAAATTCCATTAAGAAATCATGGGAGAAGGAGATAGAAGTTATAAAAGTTGATTTTTTAGATTGTGTTTCAAGCCTACCAGCTTTGCAATAAGACATTAAGGTATAATCTTTTTGTGATACAATTTTGTAACCTCCCTACTTTATTTTGTCATTGTTGTCAAAGGGGGAGAGATATATAGAGTAGAAAATTGAGAGATAAATAGAGTAGAAAAGTGATAGTATATGATATGATTGATACTCTTAGGGGGATTATTGCATTAGAGATAAGAATTTTTTTGAGGAGTTATAAGGATAGTATATATTTTGATACTATGGCCACAATTTTGAAGTTTTGATGTTGTACACTTAGCCAATTTTCTCATATGTTTCCACCAATGAAAAAGGGGGAGATTGTTGGCAATTTGGCTGAGCTAAGTACATAGCTATTGTCATTATGGAAACATATGATCCACATGAAGATCACACAGGTCAAAAAGCAAGTATGGCAAAGTGCATTGCAAATTTGTCTAAGTATGAGACAATATTTTCGTAGTGTACCTAGACATAGTTTTTGTTTGAGACATTGATTGGAGTAAGTTCAGTTCTTGTGCACTTGAACATAGACTCTATGATGTCTATTGATCACCCATCTCAGAGCACAAGTCAGTATGACATGTACAAAATTAGTTATGACAGTTCTACTAAAGACAGTGTTAAGCCAATAGGATAGTTTTGAAGATAGAATTGGTAAAGAGTTAAGGGATTATTTTGTTTATCAAAATAATGACTTAAAAATATAAATGGATGAAATCATAGATGTTAACCCTTAGATAAAGATATATGGAAGCTGACCATGTAAAGTTATTAGTCTTAATAACTTGTATATATATGTAATTGTAAAGAAAGATGTAATTGTGAAGTAATGTAATGTGAATTATATGATGCGAAGATAAGAGCAGCGAAGGAATATTGATGTAAGAAGAATAAGGTTATGTACCTTGACCTTTTTTTGTAATCAGTGAACATTGTATATTACTTTTTTGGGTAGTGGGCTCATCTGGTAATCAGATTTTGTATTGACAACTCCTAATAGGGTTGAGGCTTCTAACAAGACCTATAGTCCTTTAATTAGGACTAATACACTATATGCTTGTAATAGACTCCTAACAGGGTCAACATCCTTAACATGATACTTTTGATTAGTGGATCTTTGTGGGTACCATCCCCACTGATAATTTTGAAATGTATAGCATGCAAATACTTGTAGCGTTCCTCGCAGGTAAAGTAATAGATAACAAATGTAGTTGGTTGAATGAATTCTAGAGATAAAGATAATCACCAAGTACCTTACTTCCTGTCGATATCTAACTAGGGATCACCATGCAAAGTGAACTGGGCCCTTTCCGAACGCAGGTCAAAGTCTTTCACCCATTGCTCACCTTCTTGTGGTAAACTAGTCACTTAAGCTACTACATCTTCTGTGAATTCAATCTTTAAGCCATTGACCTCTGCAATTCCATCCTTCAAGGTGGATACAAATTGCAGAGTGACTTCCTCATCAAACCATTTAAGAATTAAGTAATAATCCAGCCATCCTCTTCTTCTAAACATTTCACAAGTGGATGCATCATTTAACAAAACCCTGTGATCCACTGGCTCATACCATTGAAGGTCACCTCCCATTGCTATTCTCAAACAACTTTGAATTTGTAGAGTTCACTATTTCCACAGAGCTTGACAATGGAAAATCATAGACCTCAATGCATTATGGAACAAGATGTTGTAGAAGAAAAGACAATGTACAAATTGCAACTTGCTTCATAGAATTAAATATTTTTGCACGAAATCTAATGATATAATTTTTGCATAACATCTCATAATAGCTCATGCATACCAAGGCTACCAACCCAAACACATCATGACATATAATTAGAAATTAATATTAGCCTTTAATATCTTTAATTCACTTCAAATGTGATGACAGAATCATAAAAGGACAGATCAACAAGTCATGTCGCAAACATCTCTCAAAGACAAGAACTTTAATTTTTTTTACATGCTAATTTGAAATTTTGAACAGAGAATAGTTCCCCCCCAACTAAGTAATGGCATGGGTCCCACCAAGCCAGGTTATGCAAGAGTATAAAATTAAAATGACATAAAATCCTAAAAATTAATGAATAAAAATAATATATATGAGTATATGTGGCGTGAACCTGGAAGCACTACAGGAAGAGTTGTCCAAAAAATTGCACCTGCATGAATGAAGTGATGGGATAGGGTGAGTGGGTGGAAGAGAGAGAAGGTGAGATGAAAATTATTATGGAGAAATTATTCCACAAAATGTGAAATGTTTATTATGGTTTTCTTGAATGGAATCAAGAATCGGCAGAATGTTGGGTAGAAAACCCAGATTCTTCAGCTATAGGATCACTTGCATCAGCTATGCTCTAGAACTACTTCAGCAACTCATCATGGCTGATAGGTTTGTTGTAAAGTTTCAGGTGATGCTCGTTGACAGTAACTTAAATTTGACAACATCAATGGTTAAAAGCTGGATGACTCAATTTTCAAATACTGATATTATCTCATAAGGCCCGAGCCATCTGGTATGAAATTTCCCAGGTGTGTGCTGGTATATTGAATCATACAATAGGGACCAATCACCCACAAAAAATTTATTATCATGAATGAACTTGTCATGCCATTTTTTTCTTTGTTTCTGTATCAACTTGGTATTGTGGAGGACAGACTTCCTGTATTCAGCCAATCCATTTAATCGTAGTAATTGGTCTTCTTGTCCTTTGGTGATATCAATATCCAAATCTAAGGTTGTGTGAAGTGTTTTATGCTGGAACTCAATCGGCATAGAGGCTGATTTTCCATACACCAACTCAAAAGGAGTAAACCCTATGGTGGTTTTCCATGTTGTGTAGTAGGCCCATATGGCTTCAGGAAGGAGTGTAGCCCAATCCTTTTTGTGCACTACCACTATTTTGGTTAGAATAGATTCTGTCTCTCAGTTTGTGATTTCAGCCTGACCATTGGCCTGAGGATGATAGGAGAAGATTTCCCATGATGCACCATGTACTCCTGCATCAACTATATGGTAAGATTAGAGGTGAATTGTGCTCCCTGATATGTGACAATTTCCCTTGGTACACCAAATCTAGTGAATATGCATTCATAAAGGAACTCAAAAAATTTGTGATATCTGACATGTCTCATAGCTTTGGCTTCAACCCATTTTGTGGCATAGTCAGTACATACTAAGATGTAGGAGTTCCCATGTGAAGAGGGTTCAATGGGTCCAACAAAGTAAATACCCCACTTCTCAAAGGGCATGGCAACCACGTGAGGCTGCAGGGGCATTTTATCAAACTTTGTGGGATGCCCCATACACTGGCACCTATCACAGTTCCAAGTATCCTTTGCTGCATCTTTATGCAAAGTAGGCCAGTAGTATCCGGTTGTCAAAATATTATAGGTTGTCCACTTTGCTGCAAAATGTCCACTACATGGTTCATCATGGCATGCCCAGAGAATGTCATAAGTTTCATCTTCACGAACACGTCGCCTTGTGACATGGTCTAGTCCTATATAAAACATGAAGCTTGATATCCAAGAGAAGTTAAAACTCTTCTCAACCAACAAGCGATGCTGTTTAGGACAGAAGTGAGGTGATGTTCTGCCTATAGCAAGGTACTTGGCTAAGTCTACATACCATGGATTAAAAGAATCAATAGAAAATAAGTTCTCCTTAGGGAAGCTATCATCAATTGTTGTAGGATCATCTGGCACTTTCAATCTTGATAAGAAATTGGCCACTACATTAGCCTTTCCTGGTTTTTCTATTATCTTTACAGCAAATTCCTGCATGAGGAGTAACTAGTGTGCTAATCTACCACTAATGGAAGGTTTATTCATTAAGTACTTGATAGCTAAATGATTAGTACAAACAAATACTTCATAACTTGTGACATAGTGCCTAAATTTGTTTAGTGCATAGACAAATACTAAAACCTCTTTTTTAGTAACAATATAATTTAATTATGCTCGCAAATTTTTACTGATATAATAAATTGCATGATCAATAATACCTTCCTTCTATCCAAGGACTACTCCAATGGCATAGTTAGATGTGTCTATGTCGATGTAGAATGGAAGCCTCCAATTAGGTCCTCTGAGAATAGGTGTTGTTGTTAGAACATCTTGTTGGTTCCTCAAACTATACTTTATGCTTTCAAAAGCAATGAATACACCTTGTTGGTCATATTTTCAAAATTTTCCAAGATTGCTTTATTCCCTTGTTTCCTTGGTAGCCTTCTAGATATTTGTATCTTTTATCTTGCAAGTTTTGTGTCCAAATGCCAAATTTGTATCCTCAATGATGAAACCCTAGATTCTAAGTTGAATGCCTTCAAAAATCTCAAAAACCATATTAAAACCTAATTGGGTTCTATTTCTCTATTACTTTTTGAAGTCACTTAAGTAATCCTTTGAGCATGTGCGCTTTAAAAACTTCGCTTAGTTGCTAGTTCTCCTAATAAAATTAGCATATTCCTTTCAGTCTGGTGATCACCTGAAAATCTTTTGTCATGCAATATCTATAAGCTCAAAGAATATTCCTTCTCTTTGTGAGACATAGCGAACTCCTTCAGTCACCAGTTCTCCAGGTTCCTGGTCGATTAGTCATTTCACTCAGTGATTAGGCAATTGCAGTGGTCGAATGTTCTCCCATTTTTGGCAATTATGTTTATAATAGTCAATGATCTAGCAACATGGTTTTCTCTAGGTTGCTGAAATAAACAGTCAAGTTATGAAATGTCTAGTGACCTGGCGAGGACCGTTGATGAGATATTGATCACGTGGTTGGTGCTAAATCTCTAGATTTAAATCATGGTCAGAAAATATTTCAGTGACTTAGTGAAATCTTATTTTCACCCATTCTCCAAATGTAACAGGGGTTGGTTTTTTTTTTCAGCGACTCAGAGATGTCTGTAGTCATGTAATCTCCAGACGGGTGTGGGTTAAGTTAAAGTTAGAATCTGGTTTGTCCCTGGTGGTTATGTTGGAAATTTGGCTGAGTTGAGTACATAGATGTTGTCATTATGGAAACATATGATCCACATGAAGATCATAGAGGTCAGAGAGCAAGTATGACAGAGTGCATTGCAAATTTGTCTAAGTGTGAGATAATATTTTCACCAGTGCACCTGGACATAGTTTTTGTTTGCGACATTGATTGGAGTAAGTTTAGTGCTTTTGCACTTAACCATAGACTCTATGATGTCTATTGAACACCCATCTAAGAGCACAAGTTAGTACATCATGTATGGAAAGAGTTATGATAGTTTTACTAAAGATAGTGTCAAGTTGACAGAATAGAATATGAAGAAAGAATTAGTAAAGAGTTAAGGGATTATTTTGTTTATCAAAATAATGACTTAACAATATGAAGGGATGACATCCTAGATGTTAACCCTTGGATAAAGTTATTTTGTAATATGGTAGCTAACTGATAAAGTTATTAGCCTTAATAACTTGTATAAATGTAATTGTAAATTGTAAGAAGGTAGTACCAATAATGCGAAAAAGAGCAATAGTGATATAGTGATATGATGCAAATGTAAGAGCAGCAAAGAGATATTGATGCCAGTAGTATAAGGTTACGTATCTTGACCTACTTCTATAATTAGTGTATATTGTACATTAATTTTTTGAGCAGTGGGCTCATCTGGTAATCACTTTTTATACTAGCAACTCCTAACAGGGTTGAGGCTTCTAACAAGGCCTATATTCCTTTAATTAGGATTGATACACTATATGCTTGTAATAGAATCCTAACAGGGTGAACATCCTTAACAAGATACTTTTGATTAGTGGATCTTTGTGGGTACCATCCTCACCAGGGTTTTCCCTTGGCCAAGGTTTCCTCGAGAACAAATAATGTGTTATGAGTTCTTTAGTTTTATTGCCATGCATGTTGTTTAGCTGCTTATGTTATGCATGTATAAAGATAATCTGTTATATCCATAATTGGGAAAAAGTTAAAGTTTGTGGAATACGGATTCACCCTCCCCTCTCAGTATTTCCTATTTCTAACAATTGGTATCAGAGCTTAGTTACTCAGAAAATAATCATTGAAGGAAAGCCTAGTAGCTTGAGTAAGATCTCTATGGATATGGATCAACTACAGAAGAATCTTGAAGAAGCTCTTGAACATGTTGATATGCTTACTGATGAAAGAGACACTCTAAAAGGGAAATATGATGATGTAAATAACCTCATTGAGAAACTGAAAAACAAGTTGGAAGATCTAAAATCTAAAAAGGAATCTAAAGTTCTTATTAAAGATTGTGATGACAAGTTAGAAGAAGAAAATGAGATCCTTAAGCATGAACTAAAGATAGCAAACTTGAAGCTTAGTTTGAAAGATGGAAATGGCAAGAATGAAGAGAATCTGAAACCTGAGAATGGGAAGTTGAAGATTTAAAATGAAGGACTAAAATCTAAGCTTGGAAAAGCAACATTTGAACTTGAGAAAGTCAATTTGTAGTATGCTGAACTTGAGAAATACAATACTATTGTGAAAGGTGAAATGACTCAATCCAAACAACAACTTGAAAGGATATATTCAACTAGTGAGAAGATTGATGAACAAATATCTTTTCAGAAACCATTCTATGATAAAATTGCTCTTGGATTTAATACATTTAAAGCAATTGAAGAGAACAAGGAACCAAATCTAAAAATATCTGAAAGCATAGATGAGAAGAAGTCTGATGAGATCAACAAATCCGAGAAGGAAGAACCACTGAAGCAAGAGGAACCATCTAAAGGTATGCAAAGAGAATTCAAAGGTAGATGTTTTGCTTGTAATACTATTGGTCATATGAAGAGAGATTGCATAGGTAAGCAATTTAAACCTCTTAATGGTTATTGTTATAATTGTCATGGTTTTGGACATAGAGCTATTGAATATAGAAAACCTAAATTTGTTGAGAATAGCAATAATAGTAGAATTTTTAGGAATACTAAAAATGCAGATAAGAAACCTACTGAAGATATGAATAGAAGAAATGGAGTAGTATGTTATAGATGCAACAAGGTTGGACACATTGCTAGAAACTGTAGATCAAAAATCAATCCACCTGGACTGAGATATGGAAACAATGGAATTGTTTCTCAGATATGCAACAAGATTAGACATACAATAAGGTTTTGTAGAATGAACAATGGAGTTTTTCATCGTAACCCTAACCCTAGAAATCATGCAAGAAGAAATGAAGATGCTAGTAATAGACATAAAGGATTCTATAGTAATTCATATGAAGTGAAGTTTGTTGGAAGCATAGATCAAGGAGACATATTCAGCATTGAAGGGAATAAAAAAGGTGAAGTATCAAGTGGTAAGAGTAAATCCTTACCTGACCTATCTCAAAGCACTTAATTTATGAAAATTACAATAGATTAGGAGCTTAGATTAGTGTAGGAGTAGATTTATGATGAACTAAGTCTTGCACAATTAATGCAAGGTAGTTTATGATGTTCTAATGCTATGGTTAAGAGCGCAAAGAAAAATATTATGTTTTGCAAGATCACAAGGAGTTTTAAGTTTTGCAGGTTAGTAGAAATAGGTTTTTGGAAATAAGCGGCAAAAGAATTGAATGTGATGTCAGATGTAAGTGAGATCAAGTTAATAAAAGGTTATGATCAATATTATTTGATCATTAAAGTGAACTTAGGTGTTAAGGAGATTGAAGAGTAGCGTTTGAAAGCATTTTGAAAGGATTTGGTGAAGGATTTGAGCGCAGAATCTACACAGCCCTAAAATTGTGAAATCAAGGTATTTTACTTGGAAGATCTTTAATTAGTGAAGGAATTAGAAGTAATCATGGATGTATCTTTAATTCACAATGTCAGAGATAAGAATAGACCTAGAATGAAGAAGGAACTAGTAGAACCCTTGGAAGATGATCTTAGGTTAGCTTTATCATCCATACCTAATGGAGTTTTGCATTTAGAAAATGTAAGAGGTTATCTTGGATGCAAATTAGAAACCATCAGTGATAGTGATTTCACCAAGGAGTATCAGAAGATTTACAACTAGGACATGTCATTGAAAGAAGGATATGATCATTTGAAAGACAATGAGATCATTAAGTATGTGTTACAGTATGAATTTGATAATGAAGAATGTACTAAGATTATCTTGAGAAAAATTCATAATGGGAAATTTTGGTTAGAAGATAGAGTGATAGACATCACAGCTAATTTGATTCATGAAGTCACTGGATTATCTAAAACTAGAGCTATTCCTTTAAATGAGAAAAAAATGAGGAAAATAGTCATTGATAACATAGATTCATCCTATAATGGTAGAGGAATTGTGATTAGTAAGATCAAACAAGATGATGTGAGATACTTATGCAAGATCCTAACCACTAAGTTTTGTGCTAATTCAAGAGAGGATGACATGGCAATTGGAATGGTACACATAGCCTATTTAATGTGTGTTGATAAAGTGCAAGTTGATATGTGTGAGATTCTGAGAATTCAACTATTTGAGAATTTGGAAAAGATTAAGAAGACTAAGTATGCACAATTTAGATTTTCATCTTTGATCACTTACATGTTTTTTCATCTATTGAGAAGATTTCCTTACACCATTGGAAATGATTGGAATGACAGACAAACTACAATGGATAGGATTAATAAAGTGTATTTGAGGCATGTTATTGATAAAGTGAATGAGAGTGCAATGTTGGTAATAAAGACATTTCAAAACCTGGTAACTAACAGATTAAGGATCCCACAATCCCTTATGGAAAAGTATAAAGATGATATGTGTTTCATGGTTGATACTAACTTTACCTATATTGAAGTAGTGGAACCTAGAATAGAGTTCATAGACCCTCTTGGCTATGAGATATCTAAGGTAGAAACATAAGAGTATATCAGCAGGTTACTTAAGTGTAAGTTGGACACTTAGTGTAATAGGTTTGGAACATTTGAAGAGAACTTCAACTCCACAAAGACCTTAATTGAAGATAAGCAGTCTAAGAAGAGAGTTGAGAGCACTATAAAGAAAATCCTAAAAGATACAGGGATCACAGAGCATGAGTTTTTAGTAGCAAAGAAAACAATAGTAGCAATTAGAGAGAGTGGAGAGAAAGAAGTTTTGACAATTCCACCTTTATCATCAATTGCAGTACAACATGAAGAACCACAAGTGAAGGTGAAAGTGGAAGATATTGAGAAGGAAGAAGAAGCAAGTAAATCTACTAGATCCACTTCCTCCACACGTAGCAAAAGAGTTAAGGAAGTTGCTACTGGACCAGGAAAGAGATAGTAAATGTAAGTGCAACCAGTTCCAAGAGAAATTGTAGAAATAAAAGATGATGTCACTTATGTTAAAAGGAAAGCTTGGAAACCTAATGTTGAAAAGCTTAAAGAGCAGATCATTAAGGATGGAGACTTTACAAGAATGAACAAGTACTATGATCTTTATGATTATACAGATAGACTTGATTTGGAGAATGTAGTTGTAAAGCATATGATTTTGGCAAATAAGAAGTTTGATACAATTCAGGGTCAGATAATTGATGACTTGTACAGTAAACTTGTAAATAGGAAGAAGAGAGCATTAGAGGAGGACACAACTATCAGAGAAAATCTTATGAGGAAAATTTGTGAGGTGAGAGATGATGAGCACCTTAAGTAGATCTTGAAAGCCCTAAGCACCCATCTAAGAACCAAAAGGAGAACCATTCTAATTATGGGAGGCAGATATGAAGAAATTAATTCTGAGACAGAGCAAACAATAATCAAGGTTATGGCAGAAAATGTTGGAGAACCATTAGTTGTAGTAGAGCAAGTAGGTGAAGTGGAACAAGAGGACATTCCCTCTCCTCCAGCCATTAACATTGAAGATGAAACCATGAGTGTAGAAGGAAAAAAAGTCACCTTGGATACTGATGATAATGTATTCAAGAATTTGGAGAACATTGTTGACAATTTGGCTCTTGATGAACTAGATACACCTAAAGAAGCAAAGCAGACCCAAACTGTTAGTGAAGAAACTAAAGTAACTAAGATTCAAACACCTATTCCCACCAAGAAGACATCAATTTTACTCCTGAGACTAAGAAGAAGAATAAGATTGGATCTATGATTGAGCATTTGGGAAAGGAAGTAGATGATGATGATCAATTGGAATTGATTACATCCTTGATTAAAATCATTGGCAAGAACAAGAAAGTGAAAAGTCTTGAAGGATGTCTGAAGGAACTAACTGAAAAGTTGCAAAGCATTGTAACTAGACAAATTGTAGAAGAAAATCCTTTGGAGAAAGAAAAGAAGGTAATGAGCACTTTTGATAATGAATACACAAACTTATCTGATATTGCAAAAGTGAGAGCACAAGCAGACTATGAGTTTGGAATTCTTTTTAACATCAGCTAGAATATCAAGAATGATATCATCAATCTTGATATTTGTATCAAGGACTTGAGGAAGAATTTGGAAACAAGAAAATCTGTGTACATATAGTGTACAAAATGAAAATTCTTGATAGCAGAAGATGATCAGAAGATGAAGTTGAAGGAAGCTGAAATTCAGAATGAATCTAACCTTCTTTGTAGCCCCAATGTAAAGGTATGTGATGTTGGGAAGAAAGTTTGGAAGCTATATGATGAAATCAAAGTTTTGAAAGATGAGAGAGATAGAAAAATGAGGAGATTCACTCTTTTGAGAGAACATACTTCTATGAAGTTAAGCATTATTCAAGAGCAGTTGGAAGAATGTCTTTTAGCTAAGACATCTTTTCAAAAGTTTAACTTTGAGAACATCCAAGCATGTCAAATAGAATCTTATGGACTAAGCACACTACTCAATGTGGTAGATTCCATTAAGAAATCTGGGAGAAGGAGATAGAAGCTATGAAGATTGATTTTGTAGATTGTGTTGCAAGCCTACCAACTTTGCAATGATAAATTATGGTATAATCTTTTTGTGATATAGTTTTGTAACCCTCCTTACCTTTATTTTGTCTTTGTTGTCAAAGGGGGAGAGATATATAGTAAAAAATTGATAGTATATGAAAAGGATTGATAATCTTAAGGGGAGTAGTATATTAGAGACAAAAAATTTTGAGGAGTTATAAGGATAGTATATATATCTTATACTATGGCCACAATTTTGAGATTTTTTAAGTTGTACACTTAGCCAATTTTCTCATATGTTGCCACCAATGACAAAGAGGGAGATTGTTGAAAATTTGGCTGATTTGAGTACATATATTTTGTAATTATGGAAACATATGATCCACATGAAGATCATAGAGGTCAGAGAGAAAGTATGACAGAGCGCATTGCAAATTTGTCTAAGTGTGAGACAATATTTTCACCAGTGCACCTGGACACAATTTTTGTTTGCGATAGTGATTAGAGTAAGTTCAATGCTTGTGCACTTGAACATAGAGTCTATGATGTCTATTGAACACCCATCTCAAAGTGCAAGTTAGTATGACATGTACGACAAGAGTTATGACAGTCTTACTGAAGACAGTGTCAAGCCGACATGATAGAATATGAAGACAAAATTAGTAAAGAGTTAAGGGATAATTTTGTTTATCAAAATAATGACTTAAAAATATGAAGAGATGACATCCTAGATGTTAACCCTTGGATAAAGTTATTTTTTAATATGGCAGCTGAATGATAAAGTTATTAGCCTTAATAACTTGTATAAATATAATTGTAAATTGTAAGAAGGTAGTAACAATAATGCGAAAAAGAGAAATAGTGATATAGTGATATGATGTAAATGTAAGAGTAGTGTAGAGATATTGATACAAGAAGTATAAGGTAATGTACCTTGACCTACTTTTGTAATTAGTGTATATTATACATTACTTGTTTGGGCAGTAGGCTCATTTGGTAATCACTTTTTGTACTACCAACTCCTAATAGGGTTGAGGCTTCTAACAAGGCCTATAGTCCTTTAATCAGGACTGATACACTATATGCTTTTAATAGACTCCTAAGAGGGTCAACATCCTTAACATGATACTTTTGATTAGTGGATCTTTATGGGTACCATCCCCACCGAGGTTTTCCCTTGGCCAGGATTTCCTCGAGAACAAATAATGTGTTATGAGTTCTTTAGTTTTATTGCTATGCATGTTGTTTAGCTTCTTATGTTAGGCATGTATAAAGATAATCTGTTATATCCATAATTGGGAAAAAGTTAAAGTTTGTGGAATACGGATTCACCCTCCCCTCTCAGTATTCCCTATTTCTAACAATTGGTATCAGAGCTTAGTTACTCAGAAAAGAATCATTCAAGGAAAGCCTAGCAGCTTGAGTAAGATCTCTATGGATATGGATCAACTGCAGAAGAATCTTGAAGAAGCTCTTCAATAGATTGATATGCTTACTGATGAAAGAGACACTCTGAAAGGAAAATATGATTATGCAAAGAACCTCATTGAGAAATTGAAAAACAAGTTGGAAGATCTAAAATCTAAAAAGGAATCTAAAGTTCTTATTAAAGATTGTGATGACAATTTAGAAAAAGAAAATGAGATCCTTAAGCATGAACTAAAGATAGCAAACTTGAACCTTATTTTGAAAGATTGAAATGGAAAGATTGAAGAGAATCTGAAATTTGAGAAAGAGAAGTTGAAGATTTAAAATGAAGGACTAAAATCTAAACTTAGAAAAGTAACATCTGAACTTGAGAAAGTCAAGTTGTAGTATGCTAAACTTGAGAAATACAATACTAATGTGAAAGGTGAACTGACTCAATCCAAATAACAACTTGAAAGGCTATATTCAACTAGTGAGAAGATTGATGAACAAATATCTTTTCAAAAACCATTCTATGATAAAACTGGTCTTGGGTTTACTACATTTAGAGAAATTGAAGAGAACAAGGAGCTAGATCTGAAAATATCTAAAAGCATAGATGAGAAGAAGTTTGATGAGATCAACAAATCTGAGAAGGAAGAACCATTGAAGCAAGAGGAACCATCTAAAGGTATGCAAAGAGAACAAAAGTAGATATTTCTCTTGTAATACTATTGGTCATATGAAGAGAGATTGCACAGGTAAGTAATTTAAACCTCCTAATGGTTATTGTTATAATTGTCATGGTTTTGGACATAAAGCTATTGAATGTAGAAAACCTATATTTATTGAGAATAGCAATAATAGTATAATGTTTAGGAATACTAACAATGTAGATAAGAAACCTACTGAAGATATGAACAGAAGAAATGGAGTAGTATGTTATAGATGCAACAAGGTTGGACACATTGCTAGAAACTACAGAACACAAATCAATCCACCTGGACCGAGCTATGGAAACAATAGAATTGTTTGTCAGATATGCAACAAGATTAGACATACATAAAGGTTTTGCAGAATGAACAATGGAGTTTTTTTATCCTAACCCTAACCCTAGAAATCATGCAAGAAGAAATGAAGATGCTAGTAATAGATAGAAAGGATGTTTTAGTAATTCAGATGGAGTGAAGTTTGTTGCAAGTACAGATCAAGGAGACATATTCAACATTGAAGGGAATCAAAAAGGTGAAGTATCAAGTGGTAAGGGTAAATCCTTACCTAACCTATCTCAGAGCACTTAATTCATGAAAATTATAGTAGATTAGGAACTTAGATTAGTGTAGGAGTAGATTTATGATGAACTAAGTCTTGTGCAGTTAATGCAAGGTAGTTTATGATGTTCTAATCCTATGGTTAAGAGTGTAAAGAAAAATATTATGTTTTACGAGATCGCAAGGAGTTTTAAGTTTTGCATGTTAGAAGGAATAATGTTTTAGAAAGAAGCAGCAAAAGAATTGAATGCGATGTCAAATCTAAGTGAGATGCAAGGCGATTTAGGATATGTTGTATATAAATGGTGAAAGGTTATACTTAATACAAATTTCAAATCTTTATCTCTCTGTTGTGTTCATTCTGTGAATCTTTAAATATTTCAAAGATTTATGTGTATGTATCTTTGCCTTGAGTTCTGATCTAGGGTTGGATTAAATACTGCTCAAAGTGGAATATATGTTCATTGGATTTATATGAAGGTTTCTTATAAGTAGGAAAGAGTTGGGGTATTTGTGTTTATGTTCAGAGATCATTTCTTCTTCAAACATCTTTGTATTCATCTTATTTTCTGGTGACTCTATGCCCAATGGATAAGGCACTAGCCTGTATGGACCTATTTATGCTTCATGGGAAATTATTGAAGTCATTATAATAATGCACATAAATCATTACTAGTCATTTTACTTTATTTTACTTATAGATATTCTACCCAGTGATGGAGAGTCAATGAATAATAGGTTGTTATTTAGTACTTTCTCACTGTTATCTATTGTAAGTTCCAATATTGAGTAAGGAATAGAGTTGTATCTATTGGATCAGGTGCACTCGCCTTGGTTTTGCAGAGCTAGAAGTGAAGAGGGCAGTCTTGTCTCTACAGTTGGTCCAGTTACTTATAGATTTCTCACATTTGGAATTAACCACTCTTTAATATCAGTCATAAGTATATTGGTGTCTATTAGAGTGTAAAATCTTTTGAAGAACCAACAAAATGTTGACTCTATAGGGGAGCTGTTAAGAAAAGTTATAAATAATGTAGGTACAAGTTGAGATAGACTCCTAGCCTACTTATTTTTAAAGCCAGTGGGTTACTGTTGAACACATAGAGTTATTTCCTTTTCAAAATTTGCCTACCCTTCTTGCTTGAAATAATAGAAAACCCCATTTTTCTTGGGTGGAAACTCTAAGATATCTCTGTAACCAGTGATAAATAAAGTTTTATTTTTGTTATAATGATTTTCAAAAATACAAGGTCTTGGAGAAAGGAGCATCTAGAGGAAACCTTGGAAGGTGGGCTTCCAACTACATCAAGATGAGGTCAGATTAGAAGAGAAAAAAGTACTAATGATATGTCTTTCACATGGAAGCAGAAGGGAGGTTCAATACAAGAAAGTATTGCTCCTCCTAGTCAAGAGGGAAATGTCTTAGAATATGAAGAGGCTATTGATCTAGGTCTAAATCAATATGAGGATTATTATTCCCCTAGAGAAAGAGAGGGTAAAAAGTTTCCCCATAATAGGAAAATAATCCCTAACAAATGGTATGGAGGGGAGAGGAGGTCTAGAAGTAAGAGTAGAGGTAGACAAGATTTTTTCCCTCCTTTCACCCTTGGCTCTTCATTACCCCAAGGCCTCCATGAATCTCAAGATCAACAAGAAGAGCCTCAAACACAAAAAGTTGAATCTGAAACAACTTTGCTTGATTCTAAGGAGATTTTTGAAGAAGTGTATGAGTTAGAAAGAAGAGTTCATGAGAAAGAAACTATTAGGTAGAAGAGAGAAAATGAAAGAGAAGAGAAAATCAGGCATGCCATGATAAGGGTTGATCAGTTGAAAAGACAACTTTTGAATTTAAAAAATATAAATTATGTTGCCATACCTAAACAAACAAATGAACAACCTATTGTCCAACAAGTGTATGAGACAAGGAATCCTAAGGATAAGGGAAAACAAAAGGCTATAGGAATTTCAATAAATGAGCCTGTACACTCTAAGGTTCCCATAGACCGGGCTTTAAGGTTAGAAGTGGACCTTGAGAAAGCTAAAAAGGAGCAGGAGTTACTAGCCAAAGAATTGGAAAAGGAAGAATTAGAAGCCTTAGCCTTAGAGATGAGAAAGAAGATAGAATTTATTAGATAGTCTACGGGGCCCACTAACCTTGTTAATTCTACTGTGACACAAGGAAGAAATATTGCAAATAATGCTAATCAAACAACATCAGTTCCCCCACAAGGAGGGCTAAAGATTTTTTCTATGACAAATACTAATACATCAACATCCCAGGGTGTTGTTATATTTAATATAGGGCTTATTCATGAAAGATGTAAACAATTGGTTTTTATAGGTATCCATGGATATCCTAACCCCATCCCTAAAGAAATTAGGAAAAAGCTTCCCAAGTTCACTGGAAGTAATGTTGTCACTTGTGAGGAACACCTAAAATTTTTTATTGATGTGATTGATGATTACAACATTGTGCTAGATGATTTAATAATGAAACTGTTTGTACAATCCCTAACAGAAGATTCAAGGGATTGGTTCAGGGCTTTCCCACATGGTAGCATAGGCTCATGGTATCAGCTTAGACATTGTTTCAAGGAATAGTATGGTGATAAAACACATGAGGGTTTTATATTAAATGAATTTAATAACATCAAGAAAAAATTCAATAAGGAGGTTGTTGAATTTAATGTCAGATTTCAAAAGGCCATGCATAAACTCTTGCAGGTCATCAGATTGGATGATAGAGTTTGTCTTGTCACCTATTTAAATGCCTTTGATTCTAAAATGGGCTACCTTTTGAGGGACAAGGACCCAAGGATTCTTTTTGAGGCTTATAAGCTAGCTGTAAACATAGAAAGTAACCATAGGATTTCAGGAAAATTGGGAAGAAGAGAAGATAACAAGTCACAATTGTTGAACAAAAAAGACCCAGGGAAGCCTATAGGTGTTAAAAAAAGGATGATGATAGCTTGAAGAAATCCTGAAGGCAATAAATGATTTAATGCCTGGTGAGAATAGAAATAGTAAAGTTGTAGGAGGTGACAAGCCCGCCTTTAATAATTTTAATAAATTGCCAAGAATGCAAAACTATCCATACAATACTTAGTGAAAGGATGGGAAGCCCATTCTCCCTAAAAGAAAAGATAAACCAAATGATATGACCCCTAATCCATTACAAAGAAACTCAATGAATGTGGTAGAGGATGTCCCATGGTGTATTGTTTGTCAATCACCACATGATCCTAATTATTGTGTCATATCCTAAAGTGTCTCTTCAGAAGAGGAACATGAATGTAATTAGGAATGACCTTATGATGACAACGGGTGTAGGTTGAATTATTCCCATGTTTGGGATGAGATGGATTCTACTAAAGAGGATGAAAATTAGGATGTTTCAAATGCTCACACTAGAAATGAATCATACCATCAACAGGTCTTTTCAGATGAGGATAGTGAGCTTGATAACATTCAGTGTAATTGTTTGAAGGATAAAGAGACAGTTGTTTTGAGAAGGCCATTAGATGACGAGATTGCCTTGATAAAAATTGACATGGTTACTCAAGAAAAAACAAATTATAACTTGAGAAATAGAGTAGTTGGTGATCCAGGTGAGAAGTCTGTCAGTATTTTCATCACGAAGATAGAAAAATATGCAAAGACATCCCAGAATAAGCCAAAGGATGTTGATGCTACTGATAAGGTCAAAATAAAGAAAAATGTTAAGCCTAACATTGTCTATAAAATGAAATCTAAACCCATAGGTGAGGTTGTTCCAACCCTACATAAGGAAGTTAGGACTTTGGTTGAAGAGCCTACAAATATATCTATTCAGAATGTTGATAAAGAAGCTACAAATGTGAAACAAGATGTGATTGATTCAAAATATGTTCCAATTGACATGAGAAATTTTTTTTCATAGATTACTGTCAAAGTGCCATTGCTAGAAATGATGAGAATAAAGGAGCATAAGGAAAAGGCCCTGAATTGCATGAATGGTGTAGTATCTACAGACTCCCAAAAAATACAAAAGATTGAGAAACAAGTAGAAAATTTGAGTGATGAAAAGGAAAGTTGTAGTGAGGAAATCATTTCCAAAATTCCCCAAATCTATTTGGATACAAATTTTGTTAGTACCACAGTAGGAATAGTTGATCGTTTCTTTTTGACTTTGATGATAAATGGAAAATTGTTAAAAAATTGTATGATTTATTCATGGGCATCAAACACTCTTATGCCCATTGAGGTTATGAAATCATTAGGGCTAAAAGTGGACACTCCCCATGGAAGATGCAAAGCAATGGATTCAAGAGAAGTACCAGTTGTGGGCACTATCAAAGCTTTACCTTATAGACTGGCAGCATACCCAAGCAAACAACTAACCATGAGCATCTTGGTGGTAGATATTCCTCCCTAATATGGGATTCTATTATCAAGAAAGTGGAGTGCTTCTATGAGAGCCAGAATTTAGTGTGATATGTCATTTGCCACTTTCAATTTTGAGGGACAAAATATCAAGGTCACCAGGGAATCTAGAACTCTACATATGATTGAAGAAGAAGAGGAAGACACCATGAATTGTTTTCTTGATACTGACATAAATGCT
The DNA here is from genome assembly GCA_027943335.1 of Chamaecyparis obtusa. Classification (NCBI taxonomy): domain Eukaryota; kingdom Viridiplantae; phylum Streptophyta; class Pinopsida; order Cupressales; family Cupressaceae; genus Chamaecyparis; species Chamaecyparis obtusa. The sequence continues at coordinate 2,042,996 of BSBK01001155.1, read as the reverse complement.
TTCAAAGTCCAAGATAGGCAAGTGGAGGAAGGTGTTGAGCTTACCCACAAATCACACAGCCAGGAGGGGTGGATTGACCTTGAAAATTTATGGACCATGTATTTTGATGGAGAAAACTCAAAGGAAGGATCTAGAGTTGGAATATTGCTCATATCTCCGAATGGTAAAACTTTCAAAGTTTCTTTCACTTTGCTATTCTCATGCATAAATAATGTTGCAGAATATGAGGCCTTATTGATAGGTCTAATATTAGCATCCAGGCATGGTATAAAGTGTTTGAAAGTAATAGGTGATTCTAAGTTGGTAATTTCCCAAGTTAGATCAAAATATGCTTCAAAGAATAAAAAATTAAAGTAGTATAGAAATGTAGTGTGGGATGAAATTTAGAGCTTCAGTGATTTTAATATTTGTTGGATGGAAAGAGGTCAAAATAGAATGGCTAACTTGTTAGCTAATGTGGCCCTTAGACCAGAGGACATTACATTTGTAGATATATCAAATATAGAGGTACAGGCTAGGCCTTCTATCCCTAATAATGTAGAAAATTGGCAAGTCTTTTCTGATGATCAAGACATATTAAGATTCTTACAATGTGAATCTCACTTTGGTGATAGGGAAATGGATTTTAGTGCTTATGTTGATATAGTGAATGGTAAAGATGCAATGTTTGGGAAAGGAAGTATTATAGTTGAAATCAAATAGAGTTCCCAAAGGATTGGTTGCTCTTGAAAGGGTGTTTGACAACAAAGATAAAGCCCTTTCTAATAGCACTAACAAAATAAATGATCTTGAAGAAATAAATTTGGGCACAAGAATAATACCCAAGAAGGTTTACATAGGTAAGTGTTTATCTCCTAAAACCAGAGAAAATCAGATTGATCTTCTTAGGAAGTTTAGACATGTTTTTGGTTGGTCCTATGAGGATCTTAAGGCTTCCAGAGAAGACCTTTTTCAACATGAGATTCCACTAAAGGAGGGTACAAAACCTTTCAGAAAAAAATTAAGACCTGTTAACCCTACCTTAGCACCTAAAATGCAAGCAGAGCTCAAGAAGATGATAGATACTAGAATAATCGAACCTATTAGACATTCCACTTGGGTCTAATTTGGTACCTGTCAGAAAGAAGAATGGTGACATCAGGCTTTGTGTTGATTTTAGGAACCTTGACATAAATTATTTAAAGGACAATTATGGATTACCTAATATGGTGAATATGTTGCAGAAGGTCACTAGGTCAAAATTGATGTCCATGAAGGATGGTTTCTCTAGATATAATCAGGTTATGGTTAAGGAATCAAAACAATTCAAGACTGCATTTACAATCCCATGGGGAACATATGTTTATGTGAGAATACATTTTGGATTGATTAATGCAGGTGCCACCTTCCAAAGGGCCATGGATGTAGCTTTTGTAGATTTCATTGACAAGTTCATGGTGGTATATCAAGATGATCTAACAACATTTTTAGCTAAAGAGGAACAACATTTCCTACACCTAGAAAGGATTTTCACTAGAGCATTAGAGTATGGAGTTTCTTTGAATCCAAAGAAATGTGCTTTTCATGTGGTAGAAGGAAAGCTTCTAAGACACATTGTTTCAAAGGATGGTGTAAGGATAGACCTTGAGAAGGTGGATGCTATTGATAGATTATCTCTACCAAAGAATGTCAAAAGAATTTAGTCCTTTTCAGGACAGGTGAATTTTTTGAGGAGATTTATTACAAATTTTGTAGAAATTAGCATTCCTATATCAAGAATGTTGAAAAAGGGAGCCAAAGTTGAATGGAATTCTAAAGCAGTGTAGGATTTTAATGATATTAAAAGGGCTATTAAGCATGCCCCAATTTTGAAAACACCAGATTATAGAAAACCTTTACAGATCTTCTCCTTTGCATCTACCCATACTATTGCAGCAATACTATTACAGAAAAATGCAGATGGTTTTGAACAACCTATTTCCTTTTTTAGTAAGACCTTACAAGTAGTAGAATTAAATTATGACATTATTGAAAAACAAGCTTATGCCTTGGTCAAGGCTATCAAAGCATTTAGATGTTATCTAGTTGGAGCCATAGTGGTTGCTTATGTTCCAAGTGCTGCAGTCAAGGACATATTAGTTCAGCAAGAAGTTTCAGGAAGAAGATGTAGATGGATCAATAGAATTCAGGAGTTAAATATTGACATCCATATTAAAAAATTGGTGAGAGGGTTGGGCCTAGCAAAATTGATGGCTCAAAGAAACTTAGTTGTGAATCAGATAAATGTGTTGGAGGAAGATCAAAAACCTTTTGTTTGCAATATGGATTGTTGTGAATGGTATAAGGATATTGTAAAGTATGTGCAAAAGATGATTTTACCCCCTGAGTTAGATGATAACAAGAAAAGGACTATTAAGCTACATTCCATAAGATATGCAATTATAAGGGGTGAGTTATGGTGGAGGAGTAATGAAGGTGTCTTGCTTAGGTGTGTAGATCAGGACAAAGCCAAAAATTTTCTTGATGAAATGCACAATGGAGTCTATGGAGGACACTACATGGTGAAGACTACAACTCACAAAATCATTAGGTCAGGTTTATGGTGGCCAACACTTTTCAAAGATACCCATCAGTTTGTAAAGAAATGTGACCCTTGTCAAAAATTTGCAGGAAAATTTAAATTTAGTGGAAATTTGCCTCTCAAACCTGTTATCATTCAGGCCCCGTTCCAAAAGTGGGGTATGGATTTTATTGGGGAAATTCCTAACAAGTCCAGTGGTGTACATTCATATATTTTAGTAGAAACTGATTACTTCACCAAGTGGGTTGAAGCAATCCCTTCAAAGAGAGCAACTAGTAAGGTGGTAATAGACTTTATGATGCAAAATATCCTTGCTAGGTTTGGTTGTCCAAAAAATATAGTGGTTGATAATGTAATGTGCTTTAGGTCGGAAGAGTTGCTTGAATTTTTTCAGAATAATGGTAATAAAATTTCATATTCATCACCCTATCATCCACAAGGCAATGGCCAAGCTGAGTCCAGTAACAAGAGCCTGATTAAAATATTAAAGAGTATTGGATAAAAATAAAAGAGCCTGGGATTCCAAATTATTGCAAGCCTTATGGGCTGATAGGGTTACGGTAAAGAAAGTAATAGGGTGTGCCCCTTTTGACTTAGTTTATGGGATTAATGCAAGATTGCCCCAGAATAATTTGTTACAAATGTATCAGTTCATACAAACCTATGATGATGATCTGGAAGATGAGATGACTGTTAGAATAAATGACTTGATCCAATTAAATGAGGTAAGAAGTGATGCACATGCCAAAAATGAAAAAATTCAGGCTTAGTGCAAAGTCTTGTATGACAGAAAGACTACTCAGAGAAGTTTTCAAATGGGTGACCCAGTCTTGATGTGGAATGCAAGATTAGAAGGAAAAGGGAAACATGGGAAATTTGATCCCATTTGGTTAGCCCTTATATCATTGAAGGGAAATGGGGAACATGTTCATATCTATTGAAGAATCTAATAGGAGAACCCATGGAATTGCTAGTTCATGGGAAATTTTTAAAGCTTTACTTCTCCTAAGGAGATTTTTTGAGTTCCTGTGAAGTTCCTAGTTTAGGGTTTTGTGTATAGTTCATTGTTTTCAATCAAATTTTTGGTTTGGTCTGCTGTACCAAGAGATTCTGGCTTCTTACTATAAACTAGTGTTTAAGCATCCTCAGAGAGAGCCACTAATGGTCATATTTTCAAAATTTTCCAAGATTGCTTTATTGCCTTGTTTCCTTGGTAGCCTTCCAGATATTTGTATCTTTTATCCTGCAAGTTTTGTGTCCAAATGCCAAATTTGTATCCTTAATGATGAAACCCTAGATTCTAGGTCGATTGCCTTCAAAAATCTCAAAAACCATTGTAAAACCTAATCTGGTTCTGTTTCTCTATTACTTTTTGAAGTCACTTAAGTAATCCCTTGAGCATGTGCACTTTACAAACTCTGCTTAGTCTCTAGGTCTCCTAATAAAATCAGCATATTCCTTTTAGTCTGGCGATCTCCCAAAAAGGTTTTGTCATGCAATCTTTGTAAGCTCAAAGAATATTTGTTCTCTTTGTGAGACTTAGTGAACTCCTTCAATCGCCAATTTTCCAGTTTCCTGGCCCGTTAGTCATTTCACTCAGTGATTGGGCGATTGTAGTGGTTGCATGTTCTCCTATTTCTAGTGGTTATGTTCTTAACAATTAGTGATCCAACAACACGGTTTTCTCTAGGTTGCTGAAATAAACAGTCAAGTTATGAAATGTCTAGCGACCTAGCAAGGACCGTTAATGAGATATTGATCGTGTGGTTGGTGCTGAATCTCTAGATTTAACTCGTGGTTAGAAAATCTTTCAGTGACTCAGTGAAAGCTTATGTTCACCCATTCTCTAAATGTAACCAAGGTTGGTGTTTTCTTTTAGTGACTCAAAGATGTCTGTAGTCACATAATCTCCAGATGGGTGTGGGTTAAGTTAAAGTCAAAATTTGGTTTGTCTCTATTGGTTATGTTTCTCATTCGGTGATTGAGAAACTATGTCTTAGCATAATCTCTTGATTTCAGAGGATAGTACCTTAACATTCAGTGAACTAACAACACTGTTATCTCCTGATCATGTGATGTAGTAGTTAAGTTGTGAAATGTCTAGCAACTCAACGAGGACCGTATCATGAAAGAAAGATTGACAATGGTTGTTGAATCTTTGAATTTATTGCAGGGTTAGGAAATTATTTGGCAACTTAGAGAATGCTTTTGTCACGTGATCTCCAGACTAGACCATGGTTAAGTAAAATGTCTTGCAACTTGGAGAATGCCTTGAGTCGTGCAATCTCCAAATCACTTAGAGTTAAGTGCTTGTCAGGGTCAAATAAAGAAAGTCAAGGTGGGGTCGTGTGCTGGTTTTCACTGATGTGCTCAATTTTGATTGGCCAAGAGCTGGTGATGTGGCTGATGACTTTTCAAGGCTTGGTTGACCATTTTGTTGAATTTTATAAGCTGTCTGATCTATTGGGAAAAAATGAAGATCGACGAATATGTTTTAAACTTAATAAATTAACCATTGTTGATCGATATTTGAATTTTAAAGATTCAGGTTTTTGTAGAAAATAAAGAAATAATGTGCCAGAATGTATGCGATCTGATTTTCTTTCTTCTGAGGTCATAAATATGGAAGTTTTATAGTTGAGCAATGAATGTGTTTTCTAGTGGTTGAGCCACATGAGATTTGATCTTTTTCGCCGCCATGAACTTGGTATTTCTATAGGGTTTTCTCTGTAGGGTTTGAATAGTTGGCCATGTGTAACAGGTGGAGGTACCAGTACATCTCCCATGCAAAGAAAAGTAGGTGTTTCGCTTACTTCCTGAGCTAGGAAGAGATTGTAACTTTTTGAATCTTAAGGAGTTGTTAAGATATAAAGAGAGGTATTTATTGCAGGGATGAAAACACAACAAAGGATAGAGATCATATTTTCTTGAGCAATCAAGGAAAGGATTGAAGACATAAGGCAAGGTGGCTATCTGCAAATATCTCTCTAGATTTGGTCAAAGCTTTTATTGTAAACCTAGTAGGGTTGTTGTAAAGTCTATAGGTTAAATTTTGTAAACCCTAGAATGATCAGTAGCTTATTGCATTTCCTTGTATATAAGGGTTTTTCCACTATCATTATAGGTAATGAGAGTTTTAGGCATTGAGAATATAGAAAATTTGAAACCCTAACCCTTAGTCAAAGATTGTAATATTTAACATCATTTCTTATCAAAGTAATAGAGAAGAGGTACAAGTTGTTGTCATTGTCTTGCAAGCTTTCCATTTAGGACATGTTGTATACAAATGGTGAAAGGTTATACTTAATACAAATTTCAAATCTTTATCTCTCCTTTGTGTTCATTCTATGAATCTTTAAATCTTTCAGAGATTTATGTGTATGTATCTTTGCCTTGAGTTTTGATCTAGGGTTGGATTAAATACTACTCAAAGTGGAATATATGTTCATTGGATTTATATGAAGGATTCTTATAAGTAGGAAAGAGTTGGGGTATTTGTGTTTATGTTCAAATACCATTTCTTCTTCAAACATCTTTGTATTCATCTTATTTTCTAGTGACTCTATATCCAATGGATAAGGCACTGGCCTATATAGACCTATCTATGCTTCATGGGAAATGATTGAAGTCATTATAATCATGCACATAAATCATTACCAGACATTTTACTTTATTTTACTTATAGTTATTCTACCTAGTGATGGAGAGTCAATGAATAATAGGTTGTTATTTAGTAATTTCTCACTATTATCTGTTGTAAGATCCAGTATTGAGTAAGGAATATAGTTGTATCTATTGGATCAGGTGCACCCACCTTGGTTTTACAGAGCTAGAAGTGAAGAGGGCAGTCTTGTCTCTATAGTTGGTCCAGTTACTTATAGATTTCTCACATTTTTAATTAACCACTCCTTAATATCAGTCATAAGTATATTGGTGTCTCTTGGAGTGTAAAATCTTTTAATTAACCACTCCTTAATATCAGTCATAATTATTTTTATACGTAAAAAAATATATTGAACTTTAATAGCCCTGCCATTTGAAAATACTATCACCATGTGGTGGATTTTATCAAAGAAATCCTAGACTCATACTACTTACTCATATCCTTATGTAATACTTAGAGAATTTATGCCATGTCTGAAGCTTATTCAATCTGATCCTAAATCAGAGCTGAAGAACATAAACATACACGCAAAGAATATATATTCAATGAATTTCAATAATTCATAACTCAAAGAGAGATACACACATGAAAGATTTGAACTTTTGATTTTATTCAAATGCTATATCAATATCATGTATACAAAATGTTTTAAAGTGCAAATTGTCTGGATTTAACTTGAACCAAAAATATTGCTTTCCTACAAAAATATGCCTAATACAGTCTATCGTATCCTAGATTCATAACTTGTTAGAAAATATGCTCAAGCTTCGATCCTTCTTAATTCTTTTATAGATACAAGGATTGCATACAAGCTTCAGATCTTTTCTACAAGAGACAAAAGAGTTTGTCATATGAGACAAAAAAGGTAAATATAACACCTTCTTGTTACAATTTTACAAAAAATTTGCAAAGGTGAGCACCAAAATTTTGCAACAAGTCCCAAGGTTAATTTAGCATCTGCCAAGTGTATCATTTGTGCATCTTTGAATTGTTTGATGCTTCTAGCACTATTTGCAACAAATTTTTAGGAGCTTGGGGCCTTGCCACTTGTTGCTTCTTCTTCAGATGTTTCTTTTTCTTTCTCATTCTCCAGAAGATATGTTTCTTCCCAAGCTATAAAAGTGTCTTCACTTGGCCATTCAAAAGCTAGAATCTCATCCCTCTTTGGTAGGATTCTATCCCAACCAGAAACCACTTGGTGAACTTCGACCATTAACATTGTGAAGTGTATCCTAATGTCTTGTAGTACCTCAATTATTTGTACAAAAGGGGCATTATCCTTTGTTCCCTATCCTTTATAATCCCATCTGCTCTGACAAGGCTGGGGATTAGATGGAAATCATTTTGGAAATATCTATCCCTTAGGAGTTCTACCTTCCTCTTCAACCCCTCCCTGGTTGCTTCAAAATCAAAAAGGTTCTTAACAATTTTATAAGTGTCTGTTAATTTAACATTGACAATGCCCTAATCTTTAATTGAATCAAAGAGTGACTTTAACATATTCTCCCTAAGAATCCATTTATCCATAATTTTTCCTACAGTGGATGCATCTTCCTTAAAAGAAACCAAAATGTCAGCCAATTGCTAAGAATTCTTATAACCTCCTTTGGTTTTATATTAGCAACAAAATGTAGAATAATACTTCTTATTCTTTTCTCATACCTCTGCTTTTCTCTCTATTCTATCTCTTCATTACTTATAGAAGGAAGGAGAGGGGATATGGGGTATTCAACTATAGGACTTGAAGAAGAAGGCCCAGTAGGGGAAGAGGAAATTTTTAATTATCCTAAAACTTGAAATGAACCCTCTTCTCTCAACCTTTTCTTCAAATCTACAATCAATTTGTCTTTTTCAAACATCCCCTATTTCAACTCCCCATAAGCTTTCAACATTATTTCAAACCATTCTATAAGCTCTTCCTTTTCCTTGACCACCTTCTCTACTACCTTTTCTGCAAGTTGGGTTGTGGCTACCACCATTCTTGATTCTTCAATCATGGAAGTGTCAGTAGCTCTTTTTACTATGAGGCCACTAGTGAAATCACTTCTAGTAATTTTCTTTCCTTTATTCTTTTATTCCCGTTTCAAAGACCACATGACCAAGGCCTGATGGTCATTACTGAAAGTAACTCCTTTTATGGCCTATTCTGCCTCTTCTTTGGTCTTGTGCATAGGAGTAGTTTGTTTCCTCACTACATCAAGGACCACTACATCTACTATATCCCATTCTGGGAGGATAAGTACTCCTGCATTTTTCACTAGTTCTCTCCCCTATTCCAGAGTAGTTTTCTCAAAATTTTATGTCATCTCTTTTCTGACCTCAGTCTTAATGATCTTAAGATCTTTATCTAGATTTTCCTTATGTCTTTTTTCAAATGTTTCCTCAAATTTATTCATATTCAATTTCCAAAATAAGTTTCATAAAAGCCCTAGCTTTAACAAAGTCATCATCAACCAGGAATTCATCACAAGCTCGTTTGATTATAGGGTCCAACTCTTTACCTTCCATCTATTCTATTGTTAAGCCTAACTTAGGATCTCTTGGTTGCTTTGGCACTCCTTCATTAATTTCTTCATAGTTCATAAAAATTTGACCTTGAGAACCCATTTGTTGTGCTTTCTCTATACTCTTCTAATCATCCTTTATAACTAGAGGTGATTGGGAAGGAGAGTATTCCTCTTCTACATCTTGGGGCGTCTCTTCTAATTTTTGTTTCTTTTTAGGAGGTGAAAAATCAAGAACATTCTTAGTTGATTTATCTTGAGGTGTGTCTGCAACATCCACAACCTCCTTGTGCTTCTTCACCTACTGTGATGTGGAAGGGATATCCTCTATTTTCTTTATTTGTTTCTTTCTGTCAAACTTTGGGATTACCACATTATAACAAGTCTTCTTCTGTACCACATACTTTCCTGGAGGCAACATCTTTGTGAATGTTTTCTGGCTCAACAATGTTTGAGCTTTTCCTCAATTTTCACTTATGACCCTCTCCTTGTTCTCATTCAAGGTTTGATAGATCTCTTTAAAATTATCCATGAGACTATCTATTTTCTTACCCATAGGATTTATACTATTTAGGGGGTGATACGTTGGGTCAAATTGTCTAACAAAATCTAGTATCTTCTTATACACCAACTACTTTTCTTTCCTTACTTCTTGATCCTGCAATCTTGGGACATTCCTGATAATGTCTTCTAGAAAATTGAAAATATGGTTTATGGCTAAACACCTAACTTTCTTCTTGAACATCTTATTATAGAACCCCTCTAGGTCTACTATCCTGACAACTGTGGTAGCCATATGATATGGTTCTAGGAATTTGTCCATATGAACCCATCCACCTTTTGTAATTATAAATTGGTGGGAAATTGTAATATTTGGGAACATACATCCCCTTCCTTTCCCTATGAGAAATTTTTTCTCAATATCTCCTAGCTGTCTGAAGAATTTAGCTATACCAATCTTAAGAGGAACTTGATATGGTAATACAAAAGGAGACCCTTTAAAACCATATAACCTGATAACAGTACAATAAGGATAGAAAATAACATCACCCCAATTATGAACTATGTTGAGGTCTTTGGAAAATTTCTATGGTCTAATCAGTTTGGCTAAGGTAGTTCAGACTCTAGGGCTCTCAGGAACAAACAATTTCCTCAATCTAGCAGCAAAACATTTATCAAATTGTATAAAACTGTTATCCTTCCTATCCCATGTCATGCTGAGGTTCCATAACTATACTAGCATGTCCTCACCATCTCTCTATTTTTCCAAATCCATTTCATCCTCAAAATAGCTAGCATTTTTAAACAAAAACATGTACATTATGAAAGAATACCAGCAAAAGGGCTTGTCAACTTTTCTTTTTTGGATTCCAATTAATCCATTATGAATTAATTCAGCAATGAAAGGGGTGTAATCAAAAGTAACTGACAAGTATGAATTCAAAATCTAGACCATCATGCACATCAAATGAACTGACATTCTCTCTTCAACATCTTCCCAAAAACTTGTCATAATGCCCAGTATGCACCTCTTGCTCTTACATCAAAATAATCTATTTTAAAAGGCTCCTGTGTACTTGGCCCTATGACAACCATTTTTCCCACTTTAGTACACAATTCCTTTACAAGACCATTTCTAAGATAATTCCTCTGTGCATTATATAGTTCTCTCAATTCTTCAAAATTAATCTGTTCTAGGTCATTTGAGGGTTCACTTAACCTAAAAACTATACTGATTTCATTACCTAAAATCTTCATCAACAACTATCCTCTGGCATCCGTAATATCCCTAGTAGTAGGGTCATAATTATTTGCAGCTTGAACCATTAGGTCTACATCTAAGAAAACACTAGGCACCACAAGCTTCCCTAGGTCGAGCTACCATATATTACTGGTAGGAACATGGGAATTTCTTTGGCTAAACCCTACTGTGAATAGTGTCAGACCAGTGAGATCAGAGACACCACTTGCATTAAGTGTACCAATCTTAGCATCCCTAATGTAGTTTTCTATATCATATAAACAACCCTCAATCTTTATCCTAGGTTCTTTTGGGGTTAGTTGTTTCACCTTTACTAGATTAGTTGTCAAAGTGGGCAATAATTGTAGCAAATCCTTATGCAAACCCCTCTTACTATAATTGATCTCACTAGACAATTCCTTTCTAGGTGACATTTTGTTAGAAATAAGGAATACTGAGAGGGGGGGGGGGGGTGAATCAGTATTCCACAACCTTTAACTTTTTCCCAATTATGGATATAACAGATTATCTTTATACAGGCATAACATAAGAAACTAAATAACATGCATAGCAATAAAACTAAAGAACTCATAACACATTATTTGTTCTCGAGGAAATCCTGGCCAAGGGAAAACCCCGGTGGCGATGGTACCCACAAAGATCCACTAATCAAAAGTATCCTATTAAGAATATTGACCATGTTAGGAGTCTATTACAAGCATATAGTGTATCAGTCCTAATTAAAGGACTATAGGCCTTGTTAGAAGCCTCAACCCTGTTAGAACTTGGTAGTACAAAAATTGATTACTAGATGAGCTCACTACCCAAACAAGTAATGTATAATATACACTAATTACAAAATAGGTCAAGGTACATAACCTTATACTGCTTGCATCAATATTTCTTCACTACTCTTATACTTCGCATCATATCACTATTACCATTACTCTTACATTACATCACATCTTCCTTTACAATTACAATTACATATATACAAGTTATTAAGGCTAATAACTTTATATGGTCGGCTTTCATATATATTTATCTAAGGTTTAACATCTAGGATGTCATCCCTTTATATTTTTAAGTCATTATTTTGATAAACAAAATAATCCCTTAACTCTTTACCAATTATGTCTTCAAAACTGTCCTATCGGCTTGACACTGTCTTCAGTAAAACTGTCATAACTAATTCTGTACATGTCATACTAACTTGTGCTCTAAGATGGGTGTGCAATAGACATCATAGATTCTATGTTCAAGTGTGCAAGCATTGAACTTACTCCAATCAATGTCGCAAACAAAAACTTTGTCCAGGTGGATTGGTGAAAATACTGTCTCACACTTAGACAAATTTGCAATGCACTCTGTCATACTTTCTCTCTGACCTGTGCGATCTTCATGTAGATCATATGTTTCCATAATGATAACATCTATGTACTTAGCTAAGCCAAATTGCCAACAATCTCCCCCTTTGTCATTGGTGGCAACATATGAGAAAATTGGCTAAGTGTAGAACATCAAAATTTCAAAATTTGTCTCAAAATTGTGGCCATAGTATAAGATATATACTATCCTTATAAATCATCAAAAATTCTTATCTCTAATACAATAGTCCCCCTAAAAGTATCACTCCTTATCATATACTATCAATTTTCTTCTCTATATATCTCTCCCCCTTTGACAACAATGACAAAATAAGGTAGGGAGGGTTACAAAAACTGTATCACAAAATATTATACCTTAATTTCTTATTGCAAGTCTGGTAGGCTTGCAACACAATCTGTAAAATCAATCTTCATAGCTTCTATCTCCTTCTCCCATGATTTCTTAATTGAATCTACCACATTGAGTAGTGTGCTTGGTCCATAAGCTCTATTTGACATGCTTGAAGGTTTTCAAAGTTAAACTTCTGAAAAGATATCTTTGCTGAAAGAAATTCTTCCAACTGCTCTTCAATTATGCTTAACTTCATAGAAGTATGTTCTCTCAAAAGAGTGAATCTCCTCATTTTTATATCTCTCTCATCTTGTATAACTCTAATTTCATCATATAGTTGATGGAATATGGATGAAGTGACTGAGAGGGGGGGGGTGAATCAGTCAACCATAAAACACTTCAGTATTATTTCTTTCAAGATCCCTTAGGATATCTTTATGAATATTATCTGTTTAACACTTAGTAAATAGATTGCAGTAACTTGGTAGATGCAGAGAGTATTAGTAGAATTATTTTTTGATATTCATCACCACTTGTATATGATTAAGATAACTATTAAGAACACAAGAGACATAGGATTTAACGTGGAAACCCAATATGGGAAAAACCACCAATGTATCTAGATACTGATTTTCACTTTTCTGAAGTGATGCCTGGTTAGAAGCCAACCCGGTAAAAGGTTACAAAACACACTGTTAGGTGTGACCTTGTTAGAGGATTTAATCACCCTGCTAGGAGTGGCCTGGTAAGAGGTCTTGAGAACAATTCAGTGGAATTGTCACCTTGTTAGAGGATTTACAATATGGTTGTTAAACCAACTCGGTTGAGAGATTTAGAATTCACTGTTACAATGATAAAAAGGTAACAATGAAAATGACCTGTATAATAATGCAACTGCCTTGCTGATTACAGATCTCTGTTTTGTATAAGTGAGATCCTTCCTGATTGAATATATCTCTGCTGCTCCTCAAAGATATCTGGTCATCCTTCACAATTTCGCACACACCTTTCCTATTTTTTTTTCTATATATCTTCTTCTATATCTCTCACTTGACCTTTTATTTATATGATTTTAGATTTGTCAAATTGGCATTACTTAGTATAACAGTCGGCTGAATTAAGAAAACTTTATTTGCAAAGATCCTTCAAGGGCCGACAGTGCTCGGTGACCATAATGAAATTTTCTACAATCTTTTGGAGACCGAGAGAACTCGGTAAACATTGATAATCCTTTTTCTTTGATAACCGAGTGAACTCGGTAAATGCTAACTTTTCTTTAACAACCGAGTGAACTTGGTAAATGCTAACTTTTCTTTGACAACCGAGTGAGCTCGGTAAACACTAATTTTAATGTCAAGCAGATCGACTGAGCTCGATAGGTACTAGTTTTTGCGGACTATGACATTGTGTGACATCAAAGACAATACATAATTTGAGTAGCAATTTTCTTCAGATAATTGTTTCCAACAATCTCCCTCTTTGGCATTGATGGCAACACAATATGTCATAGCATAAGAAATTTTGAAAGGATTAGCTTAGTTCAGATTCAAATCTCCCTCTGTCAGCAAACTTCCTTTTTCTTAAAAACTCTTCCTCCTGACTATTGAAAATTTCTTGAAGTAATAGCAAAGACATAGCAAAGACACTCCCTCTTTGACAAAACATGCAAAAGACAATTCACATATTACCGGTGTAAACTAATGTACCTCAAGTACTGATTCATTTGCAATGATTCCTTGAATATGCTACATCAACTTGTTGATTTTCAATCATGTTCTGGTTGATGCATCACTAAAACTATATTTAGTGAGCCTCGGATAGGGGAATGACCCCTAACTTACCTCTTAGATACAAAAATGCATCCTTGGGTAATGGTTTGGTGAAAATGTCTGCAATCTGCTCTTTTGTATGAATATATTCTAATCTGATTTCCTTGTCCTGCACCAATTCTCTAACAAAGTGATATTTAATAGCAATGTGCTTGGTTTTGGAATGCATTACTGGATTCTTCGAAATGTTTATTGCACTTGTATTGTCACAAAATATAACAACTGGTTCTTTGATCTCAACCTTCATACCTTGTAATAATTGTTTAAACCAAACAATATTTGAACAATTTACTGCAGCAGCAACATATTCTTCTTCAGCTGTGGATGGAGATGTGCAATTTTGCTTTTTATTGGTCTAGGATACCGACCACTTGTACTTTTTCTATCATCAATGTTCCCTGCCCAATCAGCATCAGTAAACACTTTTAAGTCTAGATTGTCTCCAAATTTATACCACAAACCATATTCTTCAGTTCCTCTTAAGTACCTTAAGATTCTTTTGATTGCCATCATATGATTTTCCTTAGGTTTTGCTGAGAATCTTTCTACTATACCGACTGCTAAGGCAATATCAGGTCTTGTATGTACTACATACTGCAATTTTCCAATCATAGATCGGTATAAGGTCTGATCTACTTCTTTTGAATCATCATTTTTGGTAAATTTCACTCCAGTACACATGGGTGTACCAACTGGTTTTGAATCTTCCATACCAAACTTCTTAAGTATTTCCTTAATGTATTTAGATTGAGTAATGTATATACCATTCTTGCTTTGCTGAATTTGAAGACCAACAAAGAATTTTATTAAACCAAACATAGACATTTCAAATTCTTTGTTCATTTGCTCTGAAAATTCTTTGCACTAATCATCATTCTCTGTAAATATAGTATCATCTACAAATATTTTTGCCAATACAATTTTGTCATCCGGTCCTTCTTTAATATACAGATTGCTATTATCATTGGCTCTTTTGAAATTAATCTGAATCAGATAGTTATGGAGTCTTTCATATCATGCTCTAGGAGCTTGTTTCAAACCATACAATGCTTTGTGTAACTTGCATACCATGTCCTTTTTATCTGGATCAACAAAACCTTCAGGTTGCTCAATGTAGACTTCTTCATCAAGAATTCCATTGAGAAATGCAGCTTTTATATCCATCTGATATACCTTAAATCCTTTATGTGCTGCATAAGCAAGTAGAGTTCTTACACCTTCTAATCTTGCAACAGGAGGAAAACTTTCACCATAATTTATACCTTCTTCTTGAGAATAACCTTTACATACCAATCTAGCTTTGTTTCTAGATACATGACCATCTTCATTCAGCTTATTCCTGAATACCCATTTTGTTCCAATTACATTCTTATCTTTAGGTCTAGGTACAAGAGTCCATGTTTTGTTCTTTTGTATTTGTTCTAATTCTTCATTCATTGCTTCAATCCAACTTTCATTTTTCAATGCATCTTTGATATTTCTAGGTTCAAAATCAATAAGCAGACATGTACCTTTTAGCTTACTTCTTGTCATAGTACCATCTGATTTGTTTCCAATAATTTGATCTGGTGTATGATGCCTTCTGACATATTTGGCTAGTATAGGTTCCTTTCTTTTTGAATGAGTCATTTTGTTGTCTTCTAGGATCTCTTCTTTAGGTTGCTCTGGCTCGGTAGATATTTGCTTGGTAACTTTAGGCTGAGACTCGGTTTGAATTTCTTCCTGTGACTCGATTTGAACTTCTTCCTGTGACTCGGTTTGAACTTC
Organism: Chamaecyparis obtusa; assembly: GCA_027943335.1. Taxonomy (NCBI): domain Eukaryota; kingdom Viridiplantae; phylum Streptophyta; class Pinopsida; order Cupressales; family Cupressaceae; genus Chamaecyparis; species Chamaecyparis obtusa. Next base: position 2,027,212 of record BSBK01001155.1, on the reverse strand, counting down.
TTCTTGTGACTCGGTTACTGTGCTAGGCTCGGTAGATATAGTTTCCTTATTGATAGTTGTGTCTGGCAATGTTTCAGGTTCAATGTAAATGAATCTCCTGTAGTTTTCAGGTTCCCTTTTGCTTTCTTCTTCAGTCTTTTCTGCAAACTCATCAAATTTTACATGTATACTTTCTATGACTTTGTGAGTAGACAAGTTCAGACATTTGTATGCCTTACTTTTGCTAGAATATCCTAGGAATATTCCTTCATCACTTTTCACATCAAATTTATTTCTTCTGGATTCTTTTAAGATATAACACTTGCTACCAAATACTTTCATGTAACTTACATTGGGTTTATAGCCATACCATAACTCATAAGGAGTTTTGAATGTGTCTTTCTTCAATTGTACTCGGTTCAAGGTATGAACTGCAGTGCTGATAGCTTCCTTCCAGTACTTTATGGCAATGTTCTTTTCTAACATTAGAGTCCTTGCACAATCCATAATAGATCTATTTCTTCTTTCAGCTATTCCATTCTACTCAGGAGTTCTAGGAGCTGATACCCGTCTTTTGATTCCTCTTTCAATGCAAAAGTTGTTAAATTCATGGGAGATCAATTCACCACCTCTGTCTGATCTTAAGCATTTCAATCTTTTCCCTATTTCCTTTTCCACTCTTGCCAAGTACCATTTGAACTTTTCATAGGCTTCTAACTTTTCTCTTAAATACATAACAGTCATCATTCTAGAATAATCATCAATGAAAAGAATAAAGAATTTATCTCCAGTATAGCTTTCTATTCCAATAGGTCCACATAAATCAGTATGCACAATTTCCAAAATCTCTTTAGACTGATAGTTCTTACTCTTAAAACTAGTCTTACTCATTTTGCCAATCTGACAATTCTTACATAGACCAGTATCAGGTTTCTTCAAAGTAGGAATTCCTCTTACCTTCTTGAATTTGCTTATTTTCATCATGTTATCAAAATTCCCATGACATAACCTTTTTTTCCATAGCCAACTTTCTTCAATTTGAGCAATAAAACATGAATATTCACTGAGATCAAGATAAAATAAGTTACCTTTTGTTTGTTTGCCTGATCCAATGAGTTTTCCTTTTCCATCCAGCAGTCTTGCTTGACTATTCGTGAATTCAACCTTGAAACCAATGTTGATTAGCTGTGCTACACTTAGAAGATTATGTTTTAGTCCTTCAACCCAATAAGCATTATCACATATGAGTTCTTTGGTTAATGAGATTCTTCCTTTTCCTTTTATACAACAAGGTTCATTGTTTCCAAATCTTACATTGCCACTATCACAGTCTTCTAGGTATTCAAATTTTGTCTTGTCACCGGTCATGTGATGTGAACATCCACTATCTATTATCCATATATCATCTTTGCTTATATGAGAAATAAGTGCCATCTTATCTTCATCATCATCAGATTCATCTTTTATAGCAATAAAGACAATTTCTTCTTCACTATTATCAGAATCTTTAGCCATAAAACATGTTTTCTTACCTTTATCCTTGAATGATTTAAAATTCTTTTTGCCATAGTACTTGTGACCTCTCTTTTCTTCCTTGGCCTACTTGTTTGGGCACCTAGCTGCAATATGTCCAATTTCTTCACATGAAAAATAGATTAAAGGAGTTTTACCTTTATATTTACCTTTCCCTTTAGAGTACTTCTTTGCAAGTAGTGCTTCTACAATTTCAAGATCACTATCAGAACTTTCTTCTGATACTTCTTCACTTTCTGACTGAACTTCTTTTATTTTCTTGTTCTTCCTTAGTGAAACCTTGGCCTCAAATGCTGACTCAATATTTTTGGAAATTGGAACATAGTTGTCATAGTTGTTTAATTCAAAGGCTGTCAATCTTCCAACTAAAGCATGCAAAGTTATATTGTGGTTTGCTTCACATCTTCTTTCTTGAATAGCTGATACTCTTATTGCATAGATAGGGAGTAATGTTTAGAGTACCTTGCTTATAACAGTTTCATCAGTGATTCTTCCTCCAGAAGCTCTAATTGCACTAACACTTGCTTTGATCCTTTCAACATATTTTGCAATGTTTTCATCTTCTTTCATATTCATCTTGTCAAACTATCCTCTTAGGCTTTCTGCTTTGGCTCTTTTCACATTTGCATCACCACCATATATTTTCTTCAGTTTGATCCACATTTCATATGTAGTAGTGCATTCTTTAATTTCATCAAATTCTTCATAGCTGAGAGCTGATGCAATGTCTATCATCATGGTGTTATGACTCTTTTTCTCTGCAATGTCTTCAACAGTTAATGCGCCAGTAGGAACTGTGTAGTCTTCATCAATGTATTTGCATCCTGAATCACCAATGGAAGCCAGATGAAGCCTCATGAGACCTTGCCATGCTGAAAAGTTATCTCTATTGAGCTTTGGAATTTCTCTCTTGTAAGACATCCTCATCTTTAGCTTAGGTCCTTGAAACCCTTCCTGCAAGCACCAAAAGCTCTGATACCAATTGATGGAATATGGATGAAGTGACTGAGAGGGGGGGGGTGAATCAGTCAACCATAAAACACTTCACTATTATTTATTTCCAGATCCCTTAGGATATCTTAATGAATATTATCTATTTAACACTCAGTAAATAGATTGCAGTAACTTGGTAGATGCAGAGAGTATTAGTAGAATTATTTTTTGATATTCATCACCACTTGTATATGATTAAGATAACTATTAAAAACACAAGAGACATAGGATTTAACGCGGAAACCCAATATGGGAAAAACCACCAATGTATCTAGATACTGATTTTCACTTTTCTGAAGTGATGCCCGGTTAGAAGCCAACCCGATAAAAGGTTACAAAACACACTGTTAGGTGTGACCTTATTAGAGGATTTAATCACCCTGCTAGGAGTGGCCTGGTAAGAGGTCTTGAGAACAATTCAATGGAATTGTCACCTTGTTAGAGGATTTACAATATGGTTGTTAAACCAACTTGGTTAAGAGATTTAGAATTCACTGTTACAATGATAAAAGGTAACAATGAAAATGACCTGTATAATAATGCAACTTCCTTATTGATTACAGATCTCTATTCTGTATAAGTGAGATCCTTCCTAATCGAATATATCTCTGCTGCTCCTCAAGGATATCTGGTCATCCTTCACAATTTCGCACACACCTTTCCTATTTTTTGTCTATATATCTTCTTCTATATCTCTCACTTGACCTTTTATTTATATGATTTTAGATTTGTCAAATTGGCATTACTTAGTATAACAGTCGACTGAATTAAGCAAACTTTATTTGCAAAGATCCTTCAAGGGCCGACAGTGCTCGGTGACCATAATGAAATTTTCTACAATCTTTTGGAGACTGAGAGAACTCGGTAAACACTGATAATCCTTTTTCTTTGATAACCGAGTGAACTCGGTAAATGCTAATGTTTCTTTGACAACCGAGTGAACTCGGTAAATGCTAACTTTTCTTTGACAACTGAGTGAGCTCGATAAACACTAATTTTAATGTCAGGCAGACCGACTGAGCTCGATAGGTACTGATTGTTGCGGACTATGACATTGTGTGACATCAAAGACAATACATAATTTGAGTAGCAATTTTCTTCAGACAATTGTTTCCAACAATAGTTTCTGAATCTTCTCCTCAACATCACATACCTTCACATTTGGGCTAGAAAGAAGGTTACATTCATTCTGAATTTATGCTTTCTTCAACTTCATCTTCTGATTTTCTTTTGTTGACAAGGTCTCTGATTTTGTACACTGTATTTACAAAGACTTTCCTATTTCCAAACTCTTCCTCAAGTTCTTAATACAAATATCAAGATTTGTAATATCATTTCTAATATTCTGGCTAATGTTCAAAAGAATTCCAGCCTCATAGGCTGCTTGAGCTCTCACTTTTGCAATATCAGATAGGTTAGTGAATTCATTGTCAAAAGTGCTCATTACCTTCTTAGCCTTCTCCAAAGGGTTTGCATTAGCAACTTGTGTAGTTACAATACTTTGTAACTTCTCAGTTAATTCCTTCAGACTCCTTCAAGATTTTTCACTTTCTTATTCTTTCCTAGAATTTTATTCAAGGATGTGATCAATTCAAACTAATCATCATCATCAACATCCTTTCCCAAATCTTGAAACAATGATCCAATCTGCTTCTTTCCAGTCTTAGTTGTAAGGTGGATGTCTTCTTTGCTGGGTATAGGGGCTTGAATCTTAGTCACTTTATGTACTTCAACAGTGGTCTTCTTTTCTTCTTTAGATGTATCTGATTCATCAAGAGCCAAATTGTCAACAATGTTCTCTAAATTATTGAATACATTGTCATCAGTGTCCAAGGTGACTTTTGTTCCTTCTACACTCATGGTTTCATCTTCAATATTGATGGCTGGAGGAGAGGGAATATCCTATTGTTCTGCTTCACCTACTTGCTCTGCTGCAACTGATGGCTCTCCAACATTTTCTGCCATAACCCTGATTATTGCCTATTCTATCTTAGAATTAATCTCTTCATATATGCCTCCCATAATTAGAATGGTTCTTCTTTTGGTTTTCAGATGGGTGCTTAGGACTTTCATGATCTGCTTCAGGTGTTCATCATCTTTTACATCATAGAGTTTCTTGACTAGGTTTTCTCTGATGGTTGTGTCCTCCTCTATTGCTCTCTTCTTTCTATTTACAAGTTTATTATACAAATCATGAGGTATCTATCACTGAATTGTGTCAAACTTCTTATTTTCCAAAATCATATGCTTTACAATTTCATTCTCTAGATTAAGTCTATCTAAATAGTTATAAAGATTGTAGTACTTTTTAATTCTTGTAAAGTCTCCATCTTAAATGATTTTCTCATTAAGCTTTTCAACTTTGGGTTTCCAAGCTTTCTTCTTAACAACAGTTTCATCATCTTTAATTTCTGCAACTTTTCTAGGAATAGATGGCACCATAGTTTTCTGCCTCTTAATAGGTCTAGTGGCACTTTCTTTAAATCTTTTGTTGGGTGTGGAGGAAGTGGATCTAGTAAGTATACTAGCTTCTTTCTCTGTTTCCTCTACTTTCACCTTCACTAGTGGTTCTTTTTGCTGTACAACAATTGGTGGGGTAGACAAAACTTCTTTCTATCCACTCATTCTGATTGTTGCTGTTGTGTTCTTTGCCATTAAAAACTCATGCTCTGTCATCTCTATGTCTTTAAGGATTTTCTTTATAGTGCTCTCAAATCTCTTCTTAGACTGCTTCTCTTCAATTAGAATCTTTGTAGAGTTGAAATTCTCCTCAAAGGTTCCAAACCTGTTACACTAAGTTTCCAACTTACACTTAAGTAATCTACTGATATATTCTTCTCCTTCTACCTTAGATATCTCATAACCAAGAGGGTCTATGAACTCTGTTCTAGATTCCACTACTTCAATATACATAAAGTCAGTGTCAACCATGAAACATATTTCATCTTTATACTTCTCTATAAGAGATTGTGGAATCCTTGATCTGTTAGATACCAAGTTCTGAAATGTTTTCAATACCAACATAGCACTCTCATTCACTTTGTCAATAACATGTCTCATATATAATTTATTGATTCTTTCCATTGTGTTTTTTCCATCATTCCAATCATTTGCAATGGTGTAGGGAAATCTTCTCAATAATTGGAAAAACATATATGTGATTAAGGATGAGAACCTAAACTATGCATACTTAGTCTTCTTAATCTTTTCCAAATTCTCAAACAATTGAATTGTGAGAATTTCACACATATCAATTGGTACTTTGTCAACACACATTAAATAGGCTATGTGTACCATTCCTACTACCATGTCATCCTCTCTTGAATTTGTACAAAACTTAGTGGTTAGGATCTTGCATAAATATCTCACATCATCTTGTTTGATCTTACTAATCACAATTCCTCTACCATTATAGGATGATTCTATGTTATCAATGACTATTTTCCTCATATTCTTTTCATTTAAAGGAATAGCTCCAGTTTTAGATAATCTAGTGACTTCATGAATCAAATTAGCTGTAATATCTATCACTCTATGCTCTAACCAAAACTTTCCATTATGAATTCTGCTCAAAATAATCTTAGTGCATTCTTCATCATCAAATTCATATTTCAGTCCATACTTAATGATTTCATTGTCTTTCAAATGTTCAAAACCTTGTTTCAAAGTCATATCCTAATTGTAAATCTTCTGATATTCACTTGAAAAATCGTTGTCACTGATGGTTTCTATCTTGCATCCAAGATAACTCCTTACATTCTCTAAATGCAAAACTCCACCTGGTATAGATGATAATGCTAACCTAGGATCATCTTCCAAGGGTTCTACTAGTTTCCTCTATTAGGAGTGAATACTTTTGGGAGAGATTGATAACATTTTTTGTTGCATTCATGACAATGATTGTCATTGATGTCAACACAGTGATCTTCAGGAGACTCACAAGAGAAGCAAATAGTTTTTGATTAGCGCACGCGTTATATTATAGTTGGAGTTATGTAATGTTGAGGTTATGTTCTTTGATATGTTATATGGCTATGGTTAAGAGCGTAGATAGAAATTCATTTATTCATGGAAGTTATGAGCATTTTGGTGGAAGCAGTATTCAGGCAATGTTCTTGAGTAGCAGTTTGTTTAAATCAGATGATATCTCCTAATCAAGATGGAATCTGGTTTTGTATAGTTAAAGGGAAGTTTGAGACACATTTTTGGTGACATGGTTCACATCGCAAACTTTGAGGTTACACGAGTGAAGAGTTATTATATATGGAAGCTGGCAGTTTTTATGTAATTTTGATGTAGCGTGTGGAAACTTTTATTTTGTAATTGTATGCCGACTCATTTGTAATTATTTGTGTGTGCTATAAATGGATGAATGTTTTTCCTTATTGTACATGAGATATATAGATATGATGATATGTGTAAGGATGCATGAATTTTTATGTTAATGTATGCATGAAGTGAAGAAGAGAGCCAATGCAGTGGTGAAGGAAGACATGCGAAATACAAAGATCTGGAATTGAGATCTGGTGTAGAAGTGTGTGCGGTTTGGCACAATGAGAAGGAGGTAACATATTTCATCTTATTCTATTGAATAATCTTAAGGTCATTTGGAGAGAGTGTTGTTAGGAATCTATGCTTGATGATTGGTAATTATTCTGTAGTAGTGGTTGTTGCATTCATGACTATGACTATCATTGATGTCAACACAGTGATATTCTAGAGTTTAGCAGAGTAGCAGGCACAATTTTGTTTTGTGCACAAGGGATATTGCAGTTGGGATTATGCGTAGTTGATGATATGTTCTTTGTTGTGTTATTAACCTATGGTTAAGAGCACAAAAATAAATTAATTCATTCATGAAATTTATAAACATTTTGGTGGAAGCAGCATTCTGGCAGTGTTTCTGAGTAGCGGTTTCTGGTAATCAGAGGATATCTCCTAATCGGGATGGAATCTGATTTTGTGTAGTTAAAGGGAAGTTTGTGACACATTGGTAGTGACATGGTTCACTGTGAAAACTTTGAGGTGATATGAGTGAAGAGTTATTACATTTGGAATCTGACAATTTTATGTAATTTTTGGTGTAGCGTGTTGAAATTATTATTTTGTATTTGCATGCTGACTCATTTGTAATTATTTGAGTGTGGTATAAAGGAAGGAATTTTTTCATTGTTATGATATGAAATTATAATTGTTATGATATGGGATTGTGATAGTTGTGATATGAAATTATGAAAGTTGTGATGCGAATGTATGCATGAAGTGAAGAAAAGAGCTAATTCAGTTGTGAAGGAAGACTTGCGAAGTATAGAGATCTGGATTTGTGATCTTGTGTAGCAGAGAGTGTAGTTTTGGCACAATATGAAGGAGGTAACATATTTCATATTATTCTATTGAATAATACTAAGATCTTACCTTGAAGCTATTTGGGCAGTGGGTCCTTCAGTCTTCCATAACTCTTAACCGGGTTAGAATCTTTTAACAGGGATAAAAAATATCCTAATAGAGATTCATATGTACTAAATGTATTTCATAAGACTCCTAATAGGGTCCATCCTTTCACAAAGAATTTTCATATTAGTGCATCATTTTGTGGGCATCATTCCCACTGGGGTTTACTCTTTGATCAAGAGGTTCCCTAGTCAACATATCTTCTGTTATTGTGTCATTGTGTATGATTATCTTTCTATGGTTGGTTACTGCATTGATTATATGGTTTAAAGCTATTGAAATTGATATTGAAGTTGATAAATGGTTTAATTACTAGATAACTAATTCACCCACCCCCCCTCTCAGTTATCTTGGGGATCTTTACTTTCTAACAATTGGTATCAAAGCAGTAGGTCCTTTAAAGAGAAGCTTAACAACTTAAGGAGATCTATGCAAAATTTCAAGAAAGAAAGCCCTAAGTTTGATGGAGTAAATATTGACAACTAGAAACAAAATATGAAGACACATCTATTATGTTTAGGACCAGGTTATTGGTTGATTACAAAGAATAACAGAACTATCATTGAGGAAGACAGACTTGAGACTTGTTCTAATGATGAAAGAGACACCTTTATGTGTAACATACTTGCAAGAGGAGCACTTTTATCAGCACTTCCAGAGAATGAATACAATCAGGTAAAAGGCTTAACTAGATCTTATGATATTTGGAAAGCTTTACATTCTACTTTTGAAGTTGATGAACATGCAAAGAAAGCTAGGTTACATAATTGGATTTGTGCATTTGAAGACATAAGAATGATGGAAGATGAATCTGTTAGAAGCTATATTGGTAGGATGTCAGAAATTGTTGCAGGAATAAAGTCTTGTGGAGGAGAAAAATCAGAGAATTAAGTGATATGGAAAATTCTGAGAACTTTGACACTGGTATTCTGGTAGACTACACAAATGATTGAACAAGTGATACCTTGTACACCGAACTTTTCAAGAGAGACTCTTCTTTGAAGATTGGAAGTAGTAGAAATGAATTTGAGATTATCAAGAGAACTACTGAGAATGGAGACATCATTCAGTGCTCTAAGCATCAGACCTACTTTGTCAAGAAGTACAAGTGTGAGTGGAGATTATGCCAGTAGCAGCAGATCCAAATTTGAAGAAGATAAGAAGATTGAAGAAGGTATTGCCTTGCTTGTGAAAAGAGAACTAGATGGTAAGAAAATCTTTAAATGTTGGACTTATCAAGAATATAGTCATTTTGCATCTAAGTGTCCTAAGAGAGTTAAGAAGTATAGAAATAATTTTAAGCATAGAAGACCTAAAGAATGTCATTATGCAAATGATGAAGAAATTGAAGTAGGAATTGAAAGACATTTGAGTGACAGTGATAATGATAATGATAACTTTGATGACATAGGATTTGTAGCTATTAAAGAAGAAGATTCTGAATCTGATATTAAAGAAGAAAAAGCCATAGTTTTCCAAGTTCAAAAGAAATCTGATTGGATTATAGAAAGTGGTTGTTCACATCATATGACTGGTGATAAAGGAGAGTTCATAAAGTTTAACAATCATGATGGAGGAGTTGTTAGAGTTGGTAGTAATGCACCTTGTTTGATTAAAGGTATATGATCAATTACTCTTGATGGAAAGATTAATACTGATGATGTTTACTTTGTGGATGAATTGGAACATAATCTATTGAGGGTTGGATAGTTAGTTGATAAGGGATATCAAGTTTTGTTTGCTGAGAAAACTTGTGTGATTAAGGATAAAGATGGAAATTTGATTGGAACAGGATCTAGAACCAGAGGTAATGTCTTTCAGTTGAACCCTACTAAGATGACATGTTTGATGACTAAGATTGATGACAGTTGGTTATGGCATAGAAGGTTTTGTCATATAAACTTTGATAATATTGTGAAAGTGAGTTCTACACTTGCAGTAAGAGATTTACCTAAGATTATGAAGCCTACTAACATGATTTGCAAGGAATGTGTGATGGCTAAGCAGAAAAGGAGTTCATTTCCTAGAAAGAAGTTCACATCTACTGAGAAGTTGGAGATTGTTCATACAGACTTGAGCGGTCCTACTAGGACTAGAGGATTCTATAGAGAAAGGTATTTCATGATTCTTGTTGATGATTTTACAAGAATGATGTGGATTGCATTTCTGAAAGAAAAATCTGAAGCATTTGATAAGTTTAAAGTAATTAAGAATAAAGTTGAGAATGAATCAGTAATGAGGATTAAATGTTTGAGATCTGATAGAGGAGGAGAATTTACTTCTAAAGAGTTTAACACCTTTTGTGAAGTGAATGGTATTAAGAGACAATTTTTAGCCCCTAGAACACCTGAACAAAATGGTATTGTAGAAAGAAGGAATAGATCAGTGACTGAAGCATCGAGAGATATGTTGTTTGAAATTGATTTGGCAAATACGTTTTGGAGAGAAGCAGTGAATATAGCAGTATATACAATGAAAAGAGTACAAATTAGAGTAGACACAGACAAGAAACCTTATGAATTGTGGTTTGGACATGCACCCTCAGTTAAGTATTTTAGAATTTTTGGAAGTAAATGTTATATTAAGAAAGATGATGATATAGGAAAGTTTGATACTAGAAGTGATGAAGTAATTTTTCTTGGATATTCTTTGAAAAGAAAAGCTTATAGATGTTACAATAAGAGAACTAAGACTATTGTTGAAAGTGAAAATGTGAAAGTTGATGAGAAGTTTAAAATTTAGGAAAGAATGCTTGATTATGAATCTAATGAAGGAACTAACCCGCAACCTAACATTGAAACTACTAAACAATTTTTTGAGACTGATAGTGAATTGTTGAATGAAAGTCATGTTGAAGAAAACAAAGAAGAATCTAGAGAAGAATCTATAGTTGAAGAAAGATCTGTGACTATGACACCTAACAGGTATATTTCAAGACATCATCCTATTGAGCAAGTTATTGGAAGCTTGGACAGAGGAGTTATGACTAGAAAGAAGGTACATTTATGTTTGATTTCTCAAATTGAACCTAAATCTACTAATGAAGCTTGTGAAGATGAACATTGGATTAAAGCTATGAAAGAAGAATTGGATTAGATTGAGAAGAACAAGACATGGGAATGGGTCCCTAGACCTAAAGAAAAGAATGTGATTGGAACAAAATGGGTATTCAGAAACAAGTTGAATGAACAAGGAGAAGTAGTAAGAAACAAAGCAAGATTGATATGTAAGGGATACTCATAGCAAGAAGGAAATGACTATGAAGAAACATTTTCCCCTGTGGCAAGACTTGAAGCAGTAAGAATGTTTTTGGCTTATGCAGCATTTAAGAAATTCAAAGTGTATCAGATGGATGTGAAGTCAGCATTTCTAAAAGGAGAATTAGAAGAAAAAGTCTACATTGAGAAACTTGAAGGTTTTCCTTTGACTCAAGAAGGAGATATGGTATGTAAACTAAAGAAAGCATTGTATGGACTAAAGCAAGCACCTAGAACTTGGTATGCCAGATTGGATAAGTATTTGTTAAAATTGGGATTTACAAAAGCAACAGCTGATAGTAACTTGTACACAAAAGAAATTGAGAATGGATTGTTAGTTATAGTTATTTTTTTTTATGACATTATTTTTGGAGGAGAAGATGAAGCTAGTGACAAATTTGCTGATGAAATGAAGATAGAATTTGAAATGAGTATGATTGGAGAAATGAAATACTTTTTCAGATTACAAAAAACACAAAACAAAGATGGTATCTTTGTAAGTCAGACAAAGTACTTGAATGATTTGTTGAAAAGATTTGGTATGGAGAATTGTAAACCAGTTGGGACACCTATGGTTACAGGACATAAACTATCTAGTAAAGATGAGACACTGGTAGTTGAATAGAAGAAATACAGATCCATGATTGCTGGATTGCAGTACTTGACACACACTAGACTTGATATAGCACATTCAGTTGGAATAGTAGCAAGATTTCAAACTGAACCTAGAGAATCACACTATGCAGGACTGAAGAGGATACTGAGATATTTAAGAGGTACAATGGACTATGGATTGTGGTATGAAAATTCTGATGATTTTACCCTATGTGCATATATTGATGCTGATTGGGGAGGTAGCGTTGATGATAAGAAAAGCACCAATGGTGGAGCATTTTTTCTTAGAGGAAGATTAGTTTTTTGGTTGAGCAAGAAGCAGAATATGTAGCAGCAGCAAACAATTGCAACCAGATAATTTGGATGAAGCAAATGCTGAAGGATATTGTAATTAAGTTTGATGAGCCTATTGTCATACATTGTGACAATACCAATACAGTTAGTATGTCTAAGAATCCTGTATTGCATTCTAAGACTAAGCATATAGAGATCAAGTATCATGTTGTAAGAGAGAAAGTTGTAGATAAAGAAGTTAGATTGGAGTACATTAGCACAAAGGAATAGATAGTAGACATATTTACAAAGCCCTTGCCGAAGGATACATTTGAGTATCTAAGAGGTATGCTTGGGGTTATGCCCCAACCTACTCTTGAGTAAAGATGTAGATGGTTGCATCCATCGAGTGGTTTATGCACCTATCTTTCTTTGGACTGGATGTTGGTACTTCCTCTATGGGGGAGTATGTGTATCTGAGCTAAGTCATGAGGACTCTTGTGAATGTATTTTCTAAACATTGTCCTTTGACATTGAGCTATTGTTTGACATAGTGATGAAATTTTTGTCATTGATGTCAATGGGGGAGAGAATCATGAAAAACATTAAGAAAAACATTGAGGAACTACATTGTTGGAGAGACTGAATAGGAAAATGAAGTAAGATTTGATTGATGACAAGCAGCAGAGCAGTTGAGCAGCAGTGATAGGATTTTTGGAACATTGGATGTTTTTCATCTATGTTGCCATCAATGACAATGGGGGAGATTGTTAGGAATGAATGCTTGATGATTGGCAGTCATTTTGTAGTAATGGTTGTTGCATTCATGACTATGATTGTCATTGATGTCAACACAGTTATATTCTAGAGTTTAGCAGAGTAGAAGGCATAATTTTGTTTTGCGCACATGGGATATTGTAGTTTGGATTATGCACAGTTGATGATATGTTATTTGGTGTGTTATTAACCTATGGTTAAGACTACAAAAATAAATTAATTCATTCATGAAAGTTATAAGCATTTTGGTGGAAGCAGCATTCTGGTAGTGTTTCTGAGTAGCGATTTTTGGTAATCAGAGGATATCTCCTAATCGGGACAAAATCTGATTTTGAATAGTTATAGGGAAGTTTTTGACACATTGGTAGTGATGTGGTTCACTGTGCAAACTTTGAGGTCACATGAGTGAAGAGTTATTACATTTGGAAGCTGACAGTTTTATGTAATTTTTGGTGTAGCATGTTGAAATTATTATTTTGTATTTGCATGCTGACTCATTTGTAATTATTTATGTGTGGTATAAAGGAAGGAATGTTTTTTTTATTATGATATGAGATTATAATTGTTATGATATGGGATTGTGATAGTTGTGATATGAAATTATGAAAGTTGTGATGCGAATGTATGCATGAAGTGAAGAAAAGAGCTAATTTAGTTGTGAAGGAAGACCTGCGAAGTACAAAGATTTGGATTTGTGATCTTGTGTAGCAGAGAGTGCAATTTTGGCATAGTATGAAGGAGGTAACATATTTCGTATTATTCTATTGAATAATCCTAAGATCTGTTGGACAGTGAGTTCAGAGATCTTGCCTTGAAGCTGTTTGGGCAGTGGGTCCTTCAGTCTTCCATAACTCTTAATCAGGTTAGAATCTTTTAATAGAGATTCAAAATCTCCTAACAAAGATTCATATGTACTGAATGTATTTCATAAGACTCCTAACAGGGTCCATCCTTTCACAAGGAATTTTCATATTAGTGCATCATTTTGTGGGCATCATTCCCACCGAGATTTACTCTTTGATCAAGAGGTTCCCTAGTCAACATATCTGGAGTTATTGTGTCATTGTGTATGATTATCTTTCTATGGTTGGTTACTGCATTGATTATATGGTTTAAAGCTATTGAAATTGATATTGAAGTTGATAAATGGTTTAATTACCAGATAACTGATTCACTCCCCCCTCTAAGTTATCTTGGGGATCTTTACTTTCTAACATGGGTTCAGTGATCTTGCCTTGAAAATTTTTGGGTAGTGGGTCCTTCTATCTTCCATAACTCTTAATAGGGTTAGAATCTTTTAACAGGGATTCAAAATCTCCTAATAGGGATTCATATGTACTAAATGTATTTCATAAGACTCCTAACAGAGTCCATACTTTCACAAGGAATATTTATATTAGTGCATCTTTTGTGGGCATCATTCCCACTGGGGTTTACTCTCTGATCAAGAGGTTCCCTAGTCAACATATCCTATGTTATTGTGTCATTGTGTATGAATATCTTTCTATGGTTGGTAATTATATTGCTTACATGGTTAAATGTTGTTGAAGTAGATAAAAGTTATAATTATCTGATAATTGATTCATGCCCCCCTCTCATTTATCTTGGTGGACTTTACTTTCTAACAATTGGTATCAGAGTGGCAGGTCCTTGAAATAAAATTTTAACAGCTTAGGGAGATCTATGGCAAATTTTAGGAAAGAAAGCCCTAAGTTTGATGGAGTAAATTTTGATAGCTGAAAAGAGAAGATGAAGACACAACTATTGTGTTTAGGACCAAGTTATTGGTTGATCACAAAGAATAAAAAAATTATCATTGAAGAGGACAATCTTGAGACAACATCTAAAGATGAGCTAGATCTATTCATGTGTAACATACTTGCAAGAGAAGCACTTTTGACAAGACTTCCAAAGAATGAGTATAGTCAGTTAAAATGTTTAACTAAAGCCCATGATATTTGGAAAGCTTTACACTCTACTTTTGAAGGTGATGAAAATGCAAAGAAGGGTAGATTACATAATTGGATTGTGCATTTGAAGATATAAGAATGATGGAACATGAATCTGTTAGAAGCTATATTGGTAGAATGTCAGAAATTGTTGTAGGAATAAAATCTTGTGGAGGAGAAAAGATAGAGAATGAAGTGATATAGAAGATACTGAGGACATTGACTCCTATATTTAAGTAGACAACATAGATGATTGAACAAGTTATTCCTTGTACTACAAAATTTTCAAGAGAGACTCTTCTTAGAAGATTGGAAGCAACAGAAATGAACCTAAGGTTATCAGGAGACTTACTTAGGATGGAAACATCATTTAGTGCTCTTAGCATTCAACCTACTTTGTCAAGATGTACCAGTGTGAGTGGAGATTATGCTTTCAGAAGTAGATCTAGAAATAAAGAAGATAAGAAGATTGAAGAAGGTATTGTCTTGCTTGTGAAAAGAGAACCAGATGGTAAGAAATTTTTTTAATGTTGGACTTGTCAAGAATATCGTCATTTTGAGTCTAAGTGTCCTAAGAGAGTTAAAAAATATAGAAGCATTTTCAAGCCTAGAAGATCTAAGGAATGTTATTATGCTAATGATGAAGATCTTAAAGCTAGTACAAAAAGAACCTTGAGTGAAAGTGATACTAAAAAAAATGATGAAATAGGATTTGTAGCAATTAAAGAAGAGAATCCTGAAACTAATGTTAAGGAAGAAAAAGCCCTATTTTTCCAAGTTGAAAAGAAAACTAATTGGATTATAGATAGTGGTTGTTCAAATCATATGACTGGAGATAAAAAGAAGTTCATAAACTTTAACAATTATGATGGAGGAGTTGTGAGAGTTGGAAACAATGCACCTTGTTTGATTAAAGGTATAAGATCTATTACTCTTGATGGAAAGACTAATACTGATGATGTTTACTTTGTGGATGGATTGAAACATAATCTTTTTAGTGTTGGACATTTAGTTGATAAGGGAAATCAAGTTTGGCTTACTGAGAAAACTTGTGTGATAAAGGATAAAGATAGAAATCTGATTGGCACTGGATCTAGAACCAGAGGTAATGTATTTTAGTTGAATCCTACTAAGATGACATGTTTGATTACTAAGATTGATGAAAGTTGGTTATGGAATAGAAGGTTTTGTCACATAAAATTTGATAACATTGTGAAATTAAGTACTACACTTGCAGTAAGGCATCTGCCTAAGATTATGAAGCCTACTAATATGATTTGCAAGGAATGTGTGATGGCTAAGTAGAAGAGAAGTTCATTTCCTAGTAAGAAGTTCACACTGGTACAATGTGTGTGTGAAAATTGTACCTGATCTTTAGACACAACACTTCAGTAAAACATTAGAGGTTAGCTATAATCAAAATCATGCAAAATTGAAATCTAATGTTTTACAATTACCATTAACCTTGTGTCTCTATCACATTTGAGCAAATACCCAGAATAGAGAATAAGGCTTCTGATGCAATGGTGACACTATCTACTCTCTTACAGCAACCTAAACATGAGCTACGCTATGAGTTCCTAGTGGAAGCCCTATCCTATTCTAGATATGACTCCCCTGAAACCCGCATGATCTGCACTGTTGTAGGTTATGACTCATCTTGCTATAAAAATCTATTCTCCTATCTCCATGACCAAATCATTCTTGATTCCTTTAACCATTTTGAGAAAAAAAACCTTATTCGATTCGCATCCTGATATGTCATCATTGGTAATGATCTATAAAAATGAGGTCTAGATGGTACACTGCTTAGATGTTTAGAATGGGAAGAGTCTCAACATGCATTAGAGGAAGTCCATGAGGGTATATGTGGGTCACACTCAAATGGTTTAACATTAGCCCAAAAACTTATTAGGGTTGGGTACTATTGGCCTGAAATGGAGAAAGAGGCTATTAAATTTGCTAAAAACTATCAACAGTGTCAAGTACATGGAAACTTGATTCATGCTCTAGGGAGGGATCTAATTCCCTTTACTACACAATGGAATTTTCAACAATGGGCATTTGATCTCATAGGTGTTATCCATCTACACTCTTCTAATGGACATACCCATATAATCACAACTACAGATTATTTTACAAAATGGGTAGAAGTAGTTCCTCTAACACAAGCAACGTGGAAATAGATATCTATGTTCATCAAAAACTACATCATTACAGATATGGAATTCCTCACTCTATAATCATAGACAATGGGGGACAATTCAAAAACAAGGACCTAGATGACTTATGTGCCAAATTCAAGATCACTCAACATTGGTCATCTATCTACTATCCTCAAGGGAAAGGACAAGTCTGAATCTGGATCTAGCTCAAAAGATTAAAAAAAAAAGCTAGAATAGGAACAAAGGCATCATCTCTGATGGTGTTGTTGACACTATGCACACCCCATCAAAGGCACCAGCCTAAAAATCTCACCCTTGGCACCAAAGCCATTAAAGCTTTAGAGCAAAAATCTGTTGAACCATCTCCAAAGAAGCCATTCAAATGATGGGATAATAAACAAAAGTTTACTCCTCTTGGAGAATCTTTGGACTTCACCTTGAGAGCCCTGATAGCTGATAACATCATCTGTTTACCACCAATTTGAAACTCTGATCTGGATCCAAAACCATAGTGGTGGAAACATAATGAATTATGTGCTTTCCATAAGACTAAAGGCCACAAAACTAATGGATGCTTCCACTTGAAACATACCATTCAAGACTTGCTAGATCAAGGGGACATCACGATCGATAATCCTACCAGCAATAATGATCACACAACATTTATAGAACTATTTCCACAACATGGCAAGGGAGTTTCCACTTCTCAGCCTAACATGGGGGCAAAAGTCAACTACTCTTACCCTGGAAACAATGTTGTCATCAATATGGTTGAACCATGTCTCTTTGAGAGATGCAATGTCATCACGATTGTACGAAGAGACAAAAATCATTCCTCAACTAATGCGGTTACCAGATCAAAAGCTCAGGCTCATCTGAAAGGACAAACACTAGATTCATCTAATGTCCCTAAGATACATTTCAATCTCACATCTGCTTCTAAACAGAAGGCTGCCTCGAAATCTTCCAATCCAAAGGATTCTAGACCTACACCTTATAGCATCATCCAACAACTCCAGCATACCAATGCCAAAATCTCTATGTTTAAGTTACTTCGAATATCTCCAGCTCACAGAGATGTCCTAGACAAACCTTTTCTCAGCTCTAATGTTCCTGATGACCTAGATCTAGACAGGTTCTAGACTATGGTTGGTCATCTAACATCTTTGCAATATATCTCCTTTTTAGAGGAAGATGACAACTCTTTGAGTCACCCACATAATCAGCCCTTACACATAGAAGTCTTGATCCAGAACCGTCGAGTCAAATGTGTGTTGATAGATGGGGGTGCAGACCTCAACATTTGTTCTTACAACTTAATCACATAGTTGGGATTCTCAGAGATGGCTATTGATCCTTGAAAGAAGATCACCATAAATGCCTATGATGAATAGGAAAGATCTTCTAAAGGCACCATTGTCTTACCCATCCAAGTGGGTCTGGTCATCAAAGATACCACATGTCAGGTGCTTGATCTGCCATTGGCTTACAATATCCTTCTAGGGAGACCCTAGATAATGAAATGCAAGCTATTCCTTCTATGTACCATCAATGCTTGAAATTTCCCTATGAAGGAGTAGAAGTTACTATCCTAGTAGATCTGAGTACAACTTGCAATACATTGAAGGAAAGTGTCGATAAGCTTGTTCCCAATAACAGAGAATCTTCCATCAAGAACCAAAATGTGGCTTCCACATCCAAGATGGAAGACATTGCTAAAGAGATCAATATCAAAGAAAATGGGATGGGAGAATACACTATAGAGCCAGTCTTCTCTCTAACATCTCTCCCTATCTCACCCAAGTCATATGGACAATCCTTGAAGCAGTCTAAATCAGAACCTAAGGAACCTATGGAAGCATACAAAAGAAATTTTGTGGTGGAGCAAGTATCCAAACAAGAATTTGAAGAGGATGAAGTTGTTCTGGCATGGCCATGCAAAGAGGATTCTAAATCTAAAATTGTTCAACCTAGTGAATCTATAGCACCTACAATCCCTTCTAATTCATATGGTCTAGGGAACAAATTGATAGCCAAGATAGGATATTCTAGTCAAGGACCTCTGAGAATCAGAGGAAAGGGTCTTGTGACACCCATTTCACATATTGCTAGAGCAAACAAAGATACTGATGGCTTAGGCTTTAAGAAGAAACCCTATCATCTCAAAGGTGGTTGTTCTCATGTCATAGAACAAATTGCACTAGGAGAACCCCTTCTTAAGAAAGAAGAAACAGAACCCTCTGATGATGATTCAGATAGCTCTGAGCTTATCCCCTATGAGAAATTACCTGTAGAAATCATAAATCTTCTTGACATGGAAAATGATACAATAAAGTGAATCAATGTAGTAGAAACACAAGAACCTACTATAGAGCCTGAGATGGTTGCACCACAAGAACCAGCTAATCTCGAAGGCAATCAAACTGATCAAGAAGAAGGGGGTAGTTATTCTGACACTGATTCCCATAAATATGAATTCAAGTCAGAGACTGAGGATAATCCTTCTTGGGGTATTCATCCTAACTTCACACATTTTCTAAGATTTCCTAGAGATCCTGAATTAGAAGCTAAGTCAAATGATTATGAATGGGGAGCCATTCCAGAAGAAGATGAGCTGATCACAAAGAAATATATTGATGTTATTCACCAATATGTATCTCAACCCAACCTAGGTCTAGAACGAAACAATGAACTTAACGTGTCTGATCCACCTATGGCTGAAGAGGACTCTTATAATGATGTTGAGCCTATTCATGAATTGAACATTTTGAGCTGTAATATAACCTTTGAACTTGAGCGTTGGGTTAGGACAAATGATGACATATCCACGTTTGTGAACACCATATCCCAAGCCTTTCCCATCTTGACTATCCAACACCCTAATCTTAGCGACCACACTTCCACGAACTGAAGCCATGGTGTTTACACCTTGCCCAGTGACTATGCCCTCGCTTGTTACCTCAATGCAGTTGAGCCTATGAGGACTTCCATCAGAGAATCGAGCATCAGCATGACCGAGTCAGAATCAAATATCTAAGTCAAAAGAATAAAAATAAAAAGAAAAAGAGTTCTGAGGGTGAAAACCACTTTGTGGCAGTCTCAGAACCTACAAAAGTAAAAAGCAAAGACATATTTAAAGGTGAAAACCTCTCTAAGGTGCCTACAGATGAGATATTTGATGTCCTTCCGAGTCATTTATAGGATAGATCTCCAGTTCTGATTGAGCCCACTCAATCCATCAATTTGGGTACAACAGAGGAACCACAATTGGTACATATAGCACAATCCTTATCAGAAGAAGAGAAACAAAAATTCACTACATTCTTATCAGAAAAAAGGATCAACTTTGCATGGAAATATTCATATATGCCAGGATTGGATCCCAATCTCATCATGCACCATCTATCCATTGCTTCTGGAATAAAACCAGTCAAATAAAAATTGAGAAAGATGCATCCTCATGTTGCACTCATAGTCAAAGCAGAACTAGAAAAATTCCTATAAGCCGGATTCATCCATGTCATAGACTATGCTGAGTGGATCTCCAACATTGTACCTATTTCTAAACTAGATGGTTCAATTAGAGTGTGCACAGACTTTAGAGATGTGAATAGAGCATGCCCTAAGGATGATTTTCCACTGCCTAACATTGATATGATAGTGGACATGACTGCGGGCTATGAAATGTATTCCTTAATGGATGGCTTTTCTGGATACAACCAAATCAAAATTGCTCCAGAAGATCAAGAGAAAATAGCTTTCACATGTGCGTGGGGAACTTTCTATTGGAATGTTATGCCATTCGGACTCAAAAATGCTGGAGCTACATATCAAAGAGCAATGACATCTATTTTTGATGATATGATGCATAGAACAATGGAGGATTACATGGATGATACCTTGAAAAAATCCATGATTAGAACTGAACATCTAACAAACTTGAGCATGATCCTTGACAGAATGGAAAAATTTAGTCTTCGACTAAATCCTAAAAACTGTGCTTTTGGAGTCACTTCTGGAAAGCTCCTAGGATACATAGTCTCAAAGAAAGGTATTGAGGTGGATCCACCTAAGGTGAAAGCTATCATAGAAATGCAACCTCGCGGGAATATCAGTCAAATGTGAACTTTTCAAGGGAGAGTATAGTCCATCAAAAGATTCATATCACAGTTAGCTGACATATCACAACCTTTCACAAAGACATTACATAAAGGTGTGACCTTTGCATGGAATGAAGACTATGCAAATAATTTTGATCATATCAAGAATTATCTCTCAAATCCTCCTATCTTAATGCCTCCTATTCATGGGAAGCCATTAATATTATATGTCTCCGCAACAGATACATCACTGGGGGCACTACTAGCATAGCATGATGAGAACAAGAAAAAAAGAGCCATCTACTATATTAGCAGAACCTTAGTGGCCTATGAGAAGAACTACTCAATGATAGACAAGGCATGTCTAGCTTTGATCTTTACATAACAGAAACTAAGACACTACATGTTAGCTCATATCACTCATTTGGTAGCTAAGATTGATCCACTGAAGTACCTAGTAAGCAAAGCCGCTCTCACAGGTAGACTAGCTAAATGGGTCATGCTCTTGAGCAAATTTGACATTGAATATGTTGAAAGAAAATCTATCAAAGGACAAGACATTGCAGATCAATTTGCTAAAGCACCATTGTTTGATGATACACCCATGCAAATGGAATTTCCTGATTCCTCTATCATGCACCTCTCTTCTAGAGCATGGCGGTTATTCTTTGATGGCTCCTACACACAGAATGGATCTGGAGTAGGCATATTGTCCATCACTCCTCAAGGATACTCGATACCCAAAGCATTCAGACTAAAGTTTCCTTGCACAAATAATATTGCTGAATATGAGGCACTTCTCAATGGTATGAAAATGGCAATACAGTGGAGAGTTACAGAGATGCACATCCATGGAGACTCACAATTGGTTATCCACCAAGTCAGTGATGTGTACCAAACCAAAGATGAAAAGCTCATTCCTTACAAGAGAACGGTAGATGATTTAAAGAAATACTTCATCTCTATCACATTTGAGAAAATACCCAAAATGGAGAATAAGTTTGCCAATGCAATGGCAACACTATCTACTCTCTTACAGCAGCCCAAACATGAGCTATGCTACGAGTTCCTGGTGGAAGCCCTATCCTATCCTGCATATGACTCCCCTGAAACCTGCATGATCTGCACTGTTGTAGGTTATGACTCATCTCGCTACAAAAATTTGTTCTCCTATCTCCATGACCAAATCATTCCTGATTCCTTTAACCATTTTGAGAAATGAAACCTTATCCGATCTGCATCCCGATATGTCATCATTGTTAATGATCTGTAAAAATGAGGTCTAGATGGTACACTGCTTAGATGTTTAGAATGGGAAGAGTCTCAACGTGCATGAGAGGAAGTCCATGAGGGTATATGTTGGTCACACTCAAATGGTTTAACGTTAGCTTGAAAACTTATTAGGGCTGGGTACTATTCACCTGAAATGGAGAAAGAGGCTAATAAATTTGCTTAAAACTATCAATAGTGTCAAGTACATGGCAACTTGATTCATGCTCTAGGGAGGGATCTAATTCCCTTTACTACACAATGGCCTTTTCAACAATGGGCATTTGAT
This sequence comes from Chamaecyparis obtusa, assembly GCA_027943335.1. Lineage (NCBI taxonomy): Eukaryota > Viridiplantae > Streptophyta > Pinopsida > Cupressales > Cupressaceae > Chamaecyparis > Chamaecyparis obtusa. The sequence goes on along the minus strand of BSBK01001155.1, from coordinate 2,004,562 downwards.
CTCATAGGTGCTATCCATCTGCACTCTTCTAATGGACATACCCATATAATCATAGCTACAGATTATTTTACAAAATGGGTAAAAGGAGTTCCTCTAACACAAGCAATGGGGAAACAGATTTCTATGTTCAGCCTAAACTACATCATTTGTAGATATGGAATTCCTCACTCTATAATCATAGATAATGGGGGACAATTAAAAAACAAGGACCTAGATGACTTATGTGCCAAATTCAAGATCACTCAACTTTGGTCATCTATCTACTATCCTCAAGGGAATGGACAAGCTGAAGCTTCAAAAAAAAATCTCTTGAAAATCTTGCACAGAACAGTGAATAAAATAGGAAGAGACTGGCATCTCATGATCAATCCAGCTCTCTAGGCCTACAGAACAAGTATCAGAACACCTATTGGGGCTACACCTTTTTCTTTAGTTTATGGGTCTAAAGCGGTACTTCCTATTGAGGTTGAAATACCATCACTCAGAATCAGAATGCATGGACTTGTCACTGATGAAGACTACAGAGTGTCTAGGTTACAAGAACTTGAATTACTAGATGAGCGCAAGCAAGTAGCGTATGTTCATCTCAGAGTTTATCAGAAAAGAATGTCTACAGGCTACAACAAGAAAGTCAAACACACAGAATTTCAGGTTGGTGATCTAGTGTTTAGAGAAAATCCTAAAAATCAATCACATTGAGAACACAAGGGGAAGTTTGAACCCAATTGGCTGGGTCCCTTTGTTATCATTGCTACTTTTAGCTCTGGTGCCTATCAACTCTCAACGACTGAAGGAGAACAACTCTGAGAACCATTCAACATTCTCCATCTGAAGAAATTCTATGCCTAAGGCATTCAGTGCTTGGTAAATATCCTGAAAAAATCTAAAAAATCTAAAAAAGTCTTGAAAAAATGAACATCTTGGTGAAAACCTAGCAATAGGTGCCTTGATGGTTCACAAAAAAAATTGAAAAAATAAAAAATATCAAAAAAAATTGAAAAAATAAAAAATATCAAAAACAATTGAAAAAATGAAAAACACAAAAAAAAAAAGAGAAAAAGAGAAAAAGTGCCTTGGTGAAAACCTGGAAACAGGCACCTTGGTAGAAAAAATAGAATCTCTACCAAGATGGTGAAAACTTGGCAAACAGGTGCCACTAGTTTCAAAATGCTCCATCTATCAGTGCAATCTTGGTCTTTCCCAGCTTTCAGTCTTGCTTTAGTCTGTGCATATCTCCCGGTCTGTATATATCTTGGTTTCAATAAGCCGATTTGTACACCAATCAGCTTGAGCATCTGTATCCTATCAATGTTCAAACTTGGGGGCAATCAATATCATATCCTATGGTCTCCAGTGTATCTTAGATGTGTCATATCCAGTCAGAGTCCTTTGAAGCTTCAATTTGAGTCAGTCAGTCAGTCTCGTCTCCAGAAAAGATTTTGCATCTACAACAACACAATCAAACATCAAATGAACTGAAAACCATCTGTGCTTCATGCTTTTATCTCCTTGTATGCTTACTGATTCGCATTGAGATTTTTGCAAATTATGTCCCTTTGAGCTCTTCGATGATGTCCTTCATAGGATTTAGAGAGTGATGACTAGGGGCATAAGCTTTTCTTTGTCTTCTGCTTGTATGAGAAAATCTAACAACTTTGGAAATTCTGGATTGATATGGTGTCCGACTGTAAGAGCCTCTATCTCGAATTGGATGGCCATGTGTACCTTGACCATTGATACTCAGAAAATTTAATGAAGTTTGATCTAACTATTATCTTTTTGAAATGAGTTCTTTCTCCTACTGTGAAATGTGATCTTACCTAAGGATGTGAACGATAAAGGGTCACTATGGGTAATTCACATTGGATTTAGAATGATCTCTTGACTATTTGATGTGTTTGTAACACAAGGTGTACTCAGGTCATCAGGATGTTTATGTTTTGATGCTTGTACAAATTGTTATATCAAAATAGACATGATATTCAGGTCATCCTGGCGTTTGTGCCTTGGTGCTTATATCTAATCTGACATTCTAAAAACAAAATCAATATTCATATATCCATGGTTGTCTAACCAGTGGGTGTTGTATTGATTCTTGCACATACAAATCGATATTCATATGTCTATGGTTTCATGGCTAGTGGGCATTGTATTGATTTATCTGGTTACCTAAAATTTCAATGATGATAACAAATCAACACATGATCAGTGACTAGGTCCTGGGTCTTAGGTTGCATATCATTCTGCATGTTTCTTTGCATTTTGCATATTTGTATGATCTCACAAATATTTGACGAAAACTTTTAAAAATGAGATTCTTCAATCACCTATTCAAATCTAACAAAAGCTAAACCTAACATGAACGTTCCTCCAATGAAATAGCAAGTAGAATCCTTTTTCGGGATCAAAATCAAAATCTAAGATCATTCATATTATTAACTGCTTGCATAATCAACCTTCAATCATCACAGAAATCTAGAATTCAACTTAACTAATTATCTTACATCAAACTATCAAAATTTCAACTTGGTTAATTATGGTCAACTCATGGTCAAACCTAGTCAAACTTGGTCTTCAGGACCTCCAAATGATGTAGAATGCATTCTCGGATGTGTCTAACCACTTCTCAAATCAATTCACATGCTTCTAAACCATTCAACTCTGACTTTTCTTGTCAGATTTCAATTTCAATCCTGAAGGGGGCATGGTATTGCATATCATTCAAGTCTATAAATCTAATTCTATCGATCAAATCTATCAATATCTTTCATCAGTGATCAAGACAACAACCACGTCTATTTGCTGATTCATAAAAAGTCCTCATCACTCGGGGAAAATCTACCATCACTTGGGGCATATTAGATTCATCGATCCATATCAATCTGATATTCTCTTAATCTTGTAATCTATATCAACTTTTTGCAACCATCGGTTCATCAGTGTTATTTCCTTGGTTCTTCGACAACTAAAGGGTTCAGATGTGATACCTGCTAGTTCTGCTAAGACAATCGAGTCTAGAACTGGTCACTCACTTCTTATCAATCCTAAGGTTCAGAATCAGGCATTTTGACACTTTTTCACAATCATCGATTCATCACTGCTATAGTGAACATTATCTCTGGTCATTCAGGACCTAATATCTCAATATCTTTCAATCAGTTTCTTGTTAGAAAGAAAAGATCCCCAAGATAACTGAGAGAGGGGGGGGTGAATCAGTTATTTGATACTTAATCAATTTAATTCCTTTTTTAGCAATTAAAAATATAACCAATGCAGTAATAAGAACAACCATACACAATTTTCACAATGACACAAGATATGTTCTCGAGGAAACCCAATCAAGTGAAAAACCCCATGTGGGAAAGATGCCCACAAAATGATGTACTAATATGAAAGTTCCTTGTTAGAGGATGGACCCTGTTAGGGGTCTTATGAAATACATTCAGTACATATAAATCCCTATTAGGAGATTTTGAATCCCTGTTAAAAGATTATGACCTGGTTAAGAGTCTAAAGAACAAAAGGAAGACAGATGGACCCACTACCCAAACAGCTTCAAGGCAAGATCTCTGAACTCACTGTCCAATAGACCTTAAGATTATTCACCAGAATAATATGGAACAAAATACCTTCAAATTACTATGCCCAAACTACACAACATCATGATACCTCAAACTCTGATCTCTGCACTCACAAATCATCAATCACTGCTATACTGACTCTTTTCTTCACTTCATGCCTAGATCCGCAACTCTCTCATCAAATTCACTCATCATCATATATTATTTTTCATATTCATACATTCAATAATGAAAAACAATCCTTCTTATATACCACACTCAAATAATTACAAATGATTTGGTCCTCAAGTACAAAATAATAGTTCTCACACGTTACATTAAATATTACATAAAACTGTCAGCTTCCAGGTGCTATCACTTTCTCAAAAATTATCCAAACTTTATGTGCTCTTAACTAAGGTATCCACAAGGTGTCTAGATGCTTCATCTAACTCTACAAATTAAAATATCATCCCAATAAAAGGATATAATCAATTTACCGAAACTGCTCTTCAGGAACACTGTTCTGACATACTGTCTTTACCAAAAGCCTTGTAACTAATACATATGAATTTAAATCTTTATGCACTATTAGCCATAGCTAATATACATCATAAAGATAATAAATTCAATTCCACAAAGTCTAATTCCATCAGAATAATTACTTACAAAGACATCTTCCATCAGGTACTCTTACTGCTTGTCTGTCACTGAACTTCACTAAATCATCTTTATCTCATAATCCACAATAGATAAAGACTTTCCTAGTTGAATAAAGATAAATAACATCATGTTCTAGCTTCCATTGACTCTGGATAAGCCAATCTTCAATATAAAATTATTTATAATCAAAACAGTCCTTTATTTTCTTATCAATTCACTGAAATATCATTGTGTTGACATCAATGACAATCCAGTGATGAATGCAACAATCCACTGCTATAGAATGATCACAAAACATATCCAAACAATATCTCAATGCATCAAAGACTCTTCATGCATTCATTCCTAACAATCTCCCCCATTGCATTGATGGTAACACAGATGAAAAACATCCAATGTTCCAAAAAAAATAAATCATCACTTCAAAATATCAAATCAAATCTTGCTGCGTTTTCCTACATATACAATGCTTAATTTCCCTCAAAGACATTAAATAGTATGAATCTCTCCCCCATAACATATGCTGCATTACTATGAAGTTTTTCATGAATCTCTCCCCCATTGACATCAATGACAATGTCAAACAATAGCTCAATGTCAATAGACACTATTTTGAATAATAAAAAAAAAAACATGCACTAGAGTCCTCAATGACTCAGCTCAAACACAAATACTCCCCATTCAGGAAGTACCATCATCCGGTCCAGAAAAAAATAGATACATAAACCACTGGATGGATGCAATTCTCTACATCTTCTACTCAATAGAAGTTTGGGGAATGACCCCAAGCATACCTCTCAAATACTCAAAAGTATCCTTTGGCAATGGTTTAGTAAATATGTCCGCTATCTGCTCATGGGTACTGATGTACTCAAGTCTAATTTCTTTCTTCTCAACTTTCTCTCTCACAACATGATACTTGATCTCTATGTGTTTTGTCTTTGAATGTAATACTGGATTCTTCGACAAAATGACTGTACTTGTATTATCACAATGTATGGTAATAGGTTCTTCAAATTTTATCCCAATGTCCTTCAACATTTGTTTCATCCAAGTAATCTGATTACAATTGTTTGCTGCTGCAACATACTCTGCCTCTGCTGTGCTTTGTGAAATACACTTCTGCTTTTTACTTAGCCATGAAACCAATCTTCCTCCAAGAAAAAATGCCCCACCACTGGTGCTTTTCTTATCATCAACACTGCCTCCCCAATCTGCATCGGTGTATGCACATAATGTAAAATCATTAGAATTGTCATACCATAGTCCATAATTCATTGTTCCTTTCAAATATCTCAAAATTCTCTTAGCTGCTACAAAGTGTGTTTCTTTAGGTGCTGCTTGAAATCTTGCTACTATCCCAACTTAATGTGCTATATCTGGTCTAGTATGTGTCAAGTACTACAATCCTCCAATCATAGATCTATACTTCTTAAGTTCAACTTCCTCTGACTCATCTTTGCTAGATATTTTAAGTCTGGTCACCATAGGTTTTCCAACTGGTTTACAATCTTCCATTCCAAATCTTTTCAACAAATCATTCAGATACTTAGCTTGACTGATAAATATTCCATCTTTGCTTTGTGTTATCTGCAATCCCAAAAAGTATTTCAGTTCTCCAATCATACTCATCTCAAATTCTATGTTCATTTCTTCTGTAAATTTGTCACTGGCTTCATCTTCTCCTCCAAAGATAATATCATCAACAAATATTACCACAATCAATAATCCATTCTCAATTTCTTTTATGTACAAGTTACTATCTGCTATCCCTTTCATACATCCTAATTTTAGTAAATACTTGTCCAATCTTGCATACCAAGTTCTAGGTGCTTGCTTTAAACCATACAATGCTTTCTTAAGTTTACATACCATGTCTCCTTCATGAGTTAAAGGAAAACCATTAGGCTGCTCAATGTAGACTTCTTCTTCCAACTCACCATTCAAAAATGTTGACTTAACATCCATTTGATATACTCTGAATTTCTTATATGCTGCATAAGCCAAAAACATTCTTACTGCTTCAAGTCTGGCCATAGGAGCAAAAGTTTCTTCATAATCTATTCCTTCTTGTTGTGAATATCCCTTACATACTAATCTCGCTTTGTTTTTTATCACTTCTCCTTGTTCATTTACCTTATTTTTGAATACCCATTTAGTTCCAATCACATTCTTGTCCTTAGGTCTAGGAACCAATTCCCATGTTTTGTTCTTCTCAATCTGATCTAATTCTTCTTTCATAGCTTTCATCCAACATTCATCTTCACATGATTCATTTGTAGTTTTAGGTTCAACTTGTGAAATCAAACATAAAAGTACCTTATTCCGAGTAAGAACTCCTCTGTCTAAGCTTCCAATTATTTGTTCAGGTGGATGATTCTTTGTTGTGTACCTATTAGGTGTCATAGTCTCTCCTCTTGTAGTTTCTTCTCTTGTAGTTTCAACTCTTGTCTCATTCGTAGATTCTTTTCTACTCTGATCATTGTTGTCTTCAATATTTTCATTTGTCAATTCACTGTTAGTCTCAAAAAAATGTTCAGAAATTTCATTGTTAGATTGAGTAAAGGTTTCTCCATCAGGTTCATAATCAAGCATTCTTTCCTGAATTCTGAATTTCTCATCAATTCTAACATTTGTACTTTCAATAATAGACTTAGTTCTCTTGTTATAACATCTATATGCTTTAATTTTTAGAGAATAACCTAGAAAGATTCCTTCATCACTTCTAGGATCAAACTTTCCTATATCATCATCTCTTTTAATATAACATTTGCTACCAAAAATTTTGAAATACTTAACTGTTGGTGTATGCCCAAACCATAATTCATAAGGTGTCTTTTATGTTCCTGATTTGATTTGTACTCTATTCATTATGTAAATTGTTGTATTCACTGCTTCTCTCCAAAATATCTTGGCCAAATCACTTTCAAACAACATTGCTCTTGCTGCTTCAGTTACTGATCTGTTCCTTCTTTCTGGAATTCCATTTTGTTCAGGTGTTCTAGGTGCTGAAAACAATCTTTTAATACCATTCATCTCACAAAAATTATCAAATTCTTTAGATGTAAATTCACCTCTTCTATCTGATCTCAAACATTTAATTTTCATTCCCGATTCAGTCTCAAGTTTATTCTTAACAATTTTAAACTTATCAAATGCCTCAGACTTTTCTTTCAAAAATGCAACCCACATCATTCTTGTAAAGTCATCAACAAAAATCATGAAGTACCTTTCACCATGAAATCCTCTAGTTCTTGTAGGTCCACTCAAATCTGTATGAATGATCTCCAACTTCTCAGTAGATGTAAACTTCTTGGTTGGAAATGAACTTCTTCTCTGTTTTTGTTGGAAATATTTAGGAATTAACCGAGTTACTGAGAGGGGAGGGCTGAATCAGTAACTCCAAATTTTCTTTCAATTAGAGATGTATTAGCATATATTTTACTTTAACCTTTGCATACAGAAAGTATGAAACTTAAAAGCATTCACAATAATGACACATAGATTTGGTTACCCAGAAACCTTCCAAAAAGAAAGTAAAACTGGGGTGGGGATGAAACCCACAAAGCTTTAATACTGCAGAATAAAGTTGGCCGGTTAAGGCTTACAATTTGATCACTTCTGATGATCTTCCCTGTTAGGAGCAATAAGGATTGCTAAATCCACCCTGTTAAAGGATTTACAAACATACAATGAAGTATGCACTCGGTAAAGAGATTTTACAAAAGACTGTTAAGTCTACATGCTTATTACATATATCTTGACATTTTTACAACATTGTTTATATACAAGTCTTAAACAATTAATTACAATTACAATTACAAAGTCAGCTTGACAAATAAACATAAGTGCTACTAAGTCGGCCCAAGTATGGTTACATGGTTTCTGCAAACTAACTCGGTGACTTTCTGATACTCGACGTCCACTGCATTACTCGGCATCGTCATGCACTCGGTAGAAGTGAAGGCACGGTTCATACTGACCACTCGGTATGTTTTGAACTCGATAAATACTGGTGACTCGGTAGACACAATGTTACTTAGTTTACACTATTCTGCTCGGTTTGTACTAACTTGCTCAGTTTGCACTGTCTTGCTCGGTTTGCACTGTTTGCTCGGTTTGCACTATTTGCTCGGTTTGCACTGTCTGCTCGGTTTGCACTTTCTGCTCGATTTGCACTGTCTTCTCGGTTTGCACTGTCTACTTGGTTTGCATTGTTTGCTCGATTTGCACTGTCTGCTCAATTTGCACTGTCTGCTCAGTTTGCACTATTTGCTCAGTTTGCACTGTCTGCTCGGTTTGCACTGTCTGCTCGGTTTGCACTGTTTGCTCGATTTGCACCCAGAATGCAAATAAGTGTTGTCACTAGTGGCAATTCTGCTTAATGCCAACAATCTCCCCCTTTGGCATTAGTGACAAAAACACTTATTGGCCAAAACTTATATACATGAATCATGCTGAGTTTTATTTTGATTTTTCAAAATTTGTCTTTGTTATAGGGCTTTATACATTGTCTCCCCCTTTCAATGTGCTAACTTTTTCTATACAAATCTTCTTCTATACATATCTCCTTCTATACATATCTCCCCCTTTTTGACGATAATGCCAAAGGTGCATATACAAGTGATTTACAGAGAGAATCCAAAATTTGATAGAAAATCAGAATGTACCTTCATTATTAGTGCCAGGGTTCTGTCCCAACTTTCTTGCAGAATCTTGCATGTTTGGATTGCAATTTGGACTTCTGCAGAGAGTTCAATCATGTGATCTACTATAGAGAACTGATTGTCATGAATCAATGTTTTGGAATGTTCAATGTGCTTATACATTGTATTCATGATGGGAAGGATCATGTTGGATGTCTAGCAGTGGGGACCGGATCCTTGTGTCTTCTTTCAGTAGATCTAACTGCATATTTGATAGATATGAGACTTTCATGTGATGAGCAGAGCTTGAACTTGGTTCAAGTTGCAGCTTCTGTATGATAATCTTCATATCCTCATCCATTTTATCCTTAACATCCTTTGTGAACTCGGCAATATTGCACAATCTGGCCAAAAGAGAGGTAGCATTCGAATAGGTAGATTCAATGTTTGACAAAACTGAAGACAATTCTACTTGGTTAATAGCTATGTGTTGAGCAATGTGCTCAAGCACTTTATTGTTGAATCTCTTCTTAGCTCTTTCAACTAACTTTTCTATCCCAGATGAATCCTCATTGTATTTATTAACTGCTTCTGCTAATTGTAGCAAAACATGTTGGGAGGAGTCTACTTTAATACCTAATGCATCAGACAAAATGTCCTTAGCATCCTTGATGATTTGATATTCCTTGTCTCTCTCCTCTTTAAGCTTCTTTTGCTTTGCTTTCCTTTGAAGGATTTCACCTATATTTTGCATTTGGTCCGTTGATAGATTTGCAAAATCTATTGTTGGAATCTCTATTTCTTCATCTAAGTCTATGTCCTCTACTATATTCTTACCCAAAAATTTTATACTCGGTTGAGCTTTAGGCTTATCTGTACTTAATGCCTTAGTAGTAGTGACAATAGATATAGTTGGATTGGCTATAGAGACTGGTATACTTTCTACTAGAGAACTTAAAATATTTACACTTGTAGATTAAAAAACTGAAAAACTTACAGCTGGAAAACTTGATGAAATGGGAGACTGCAACTCGGTAGAAGAAATGGTAGTTGCTTCTGTTGTTGCTATAGATGATTGGACAAATGTAGAAGTTGTCACAACCATGCTTGAAGGTGTCTCTGGGCTAGATGTAGAGACTTTTACTGGAGAGGTAGGAAGTGATGCAATGACTTTTGCCGCTATTCTCACAGTATCATCTACCTCAGTGGCTTCTTCTTGTTCATCACTGTCATCTTCAATGTCTTTTATTATGACTGTTTCAATACTCGGTTGGTGAAGGTGGTATATGTTCTTCTATGTCGCATTTGCAGCCTTCACAACTGATTCAATATTGTTGATCAGAATCAAACAAGTATTGAACCTTAGTGTCATCTTATTTTCATTTTCTTTTAATGCCTTCTTTACTTCATCATTTTTCAAGCTCGGCATTAACTGTCTCAGGGTTTGATCAAATATGTCTATCACAGTTTTCTTTGCATTGCTCCATCTCATTTTTATTGGATTTAATAAGACAGCTGGAACTTGTGGGGCTATGTCATCAGGAGAGTATTTTCATTGTCCCATCTTTTCAATAACAGCATCTTCTATTTCCTTCTGTTCTGTTTCCGATCTGGTTTCATATTTAAAAGATTTTATGTTACTTACTCCAGATCCTGATCTGTCTCTAAAAAGTTTGATCCTCTCTTGAAAGTTTAGAGGAGGCCTTTTGAATACTATATCTTTGTCTGCCTTATCTTTATCTACCTTACCTCTTGCACTTCTCCTTGTAAATACAGCAGTGGGAGGCTTAGGTGCCTTAGTGATAAAAACCTTTCCTTTCTTCTTTGCAGGTTCTGGTTCCTCTGTTTTCTCATCCTTTTCCTCTTCTTCTTCATCTTTTTCTTCTTTGTCCTCGGTTATCATTTGCATTTTGGCTATCCTCTTCTTTCCTTTGTTTACCACCTGTGGAAGCTTTATGCTTAGTTCAATTCTCACCTTAGCTTCATCATATGTTCCAAAATATGGAGCTTTGGGATTAACAGGCTGATTAAGAAGAGCTTCAATGATATTCTTGGTTTCATCAATATTTACCTCATAAAGAAGAGGTTTTACATATACAGTCCTCGGTTTAGCTGCTTGAATATATACATTGTCACAATCCACCATAAAACAAATGTCATCCTTGTAATCTTCCACCAACTTCTGTGGAATCCAGAATCTGTCATTCATTTTCTCTTTGAAAGACTCAAAATAATTATCCATGATGCTTTCAAAATTTTCACCCATTTCTGAGATGTATTCATTTATTTCATAAAGAACTGGCACATCTTTTCTCCATACAACTTTTCCTTTAGAAGGGAAGAATTTCTGAGCATAGAAGAATAAACAGACTAATAAGGATCCAAACTTACATGGATTGTTTTTGAAAGTTTGAATGCTTTCCATGTTTTTGTTAAATTGCTTTACCAATAAGTCTGCTAGGTCAAATGTTAAGTTATTCTTGACCACTTTGTATGCTTGGTCAATAGCTTCACAGGAGACACTATTCTGTCAACTTGAACTGTAAATCTTATGGGCAATTATTTGTGTACCAAACTTCAGTTCAGCATCGGTAATGCTGCTAACTTTCATGCCTCTACCGTCCCACTCGGCTAGGGTTTTCTTCTCTAGTTCTGTCCGACCTAGGGTTTTGGTAGTTTTTTCTTTGTTCAACATGGGAAGACCGGTGATTTGATGAATCATCTTCTTTGTGATCTCTATGGGTTGCTCAAGCCAAATCTTGCCATCATGTACACGGCTGAGAATGTATCTAACCCATTTCTCCCAAAAGTTTTGAGGTAGATGTGCAATGTGAACTAAACCTTTATCTTCCAGATGTTTGTGCTTGGGTTTGAGAATACCATCCACACATAGTTCTTCATGCACAGTATCTGGTTCTAGGTTCCCCATTTCATGAATTGAACAGTTGAAATGATTGCGGATATCGTTAATAAGTAGTACCTTAGGAGGAATCTGAGATTGAGCTCCGTTCGGATCTAGGGCTGCTGCAATTGCGGGCACGATCTTAAAATCTGGTGCTTTCCATTCCCCTTGGACTAACATATCTGATCCTTTCTTCACTGAAGTGCTGGATGATGCCATGGTAGCTCACAGAAAATTCCTTTCGCAAAAGTATTGAATCGCTGGGTTGCTCTTGAAATTTTCTGTTCTTAAAGTGCTAAAGGTTCGCAGTGAAGAATGAGTTCGATTACTTGCCTTTTGTTTACAACTCTGTCATTAATGCTCAGTACAAATTAGGGTATGAATTCTGACAGACTGTCACCCACTAAGAATTAATTGCTCGGTAAAGACTTCGCAACTCGATGAACTCGAGAATTTATATTGCTCTGACCTCGCTCGGTAAAGACTGGTACCAACCTTGCTCGGTAAAGACTGGTACCGACCTTCCTATGATCTTACTGCATCTTGCATGCTGATTTAGATCTTTCTTTTAATTCAGTTCTGGAACTGCTTGAGATTGGTCTATGAGAGTACAGTTCCAGTGCTTTCTTGGAAATTTAGTTTGAGTCGATAGAGCCACCCATTCCATTACTTGGACTGGTTTTCTCGGTAGATTTAGGAATCCATTTTTGTCTCACCTATTTCCTGACCTTAGTTGCTTCATTCTTCTTTCCATCTTCAACTTCACTAGCATTCATGCATTTTCTAGCTATGTGACCGAGTTTAGTGCATTTGAAGCATCTTACGGTAGTATCTCTTTTCCTTAGATGATGTTTTATGCAATTCATGCCAATGTGTCCATATTCTCCACAGTAATGACATCTACACCAGGTGTTGTAGTCCCATCCAAACATTTCTTTCATAATTTGTTTTGCTGGATTGAATGTCTTGGATCTGCACTCGGATGCCTTGTGACCTTGTTTGTTGCATTTGTGACAATTACCTCTGAATCTAGGTTTTTCCCTACATTCATTTGCTTTGTGACCATGTTGATTGCAGTTGTAACACTTTCCATTGAATTCTACTTTTTCATTGTTCCAACATTTATTTGAAGTATGTCCTATTTTACCACAGTGATTACAAGTAGGTTTCTGATTCCTTTGAGTACCTTGCTTAGAAGATTCACCTTCTCCTTTGTATCCAAGTCCTGGTTTTCCTTTTTGCCTATGAAGATTTCACTCATACAGCTGATTCAAGTCTTCTTGACTTTTCAGCATTCCTTCATTGATTTGTTTTTCAGCGTTTAGGTCATCCACCAATCTTAGATTGATTTCCTTTTCAGATCTTAGTTCTTCTCTTGTGCTTTCTATTTCTGATCTTAGATTCAGAATTTCCTCATTTGTATGAGAGATCTGATCAATTAGGTTTTCTAGCTGAAGGGTTTTATTTTGGACTTCAATGTTCCTTCCATCTAATTCATCTTTCAACTTGTTTCTTTGTTCCAAGATCTCACAAAATCTTGTAGAGTGTAGCTCTTGTTCTCTTTTTAATTTTCTCACTTCTTCCTGCAGAGACCCATTCTTTTCTAGGAGTTCTTTGACAACATTGTTTGCTTCATCTGAGCTATTTGAGGGAACAAGATCTTCAACCTTTTCTTCAATGTAATTCTGATCATTCATCTGATTTGCAAGTTCCTTCCTTCTTCTTAGGGATTGGGAAAGATGTTCTTTTGCTTCTTTAAGTTTAGCTATGGCCATTTCCAAATCTAGCTTTTCATTTTCAATCACCTTGTTCAGTTTGAATACCTCCATTGTCCTGGATCTTTGCTCAAGCTAGTTATGCTTTGTCTTGAGAACCAATGCTGCTCTGATACCAATTGTTGGAAATATTCAAGAATTAACCGAGTTACTGAGAGGGGAGGGGTGAATCAGTAACTCCAAATTTTCTTTCAATTACAGATGTATTAGCATATATTTTACTTTAACCTTTGCATACAGAAAGCATGAAACTTAAAAGTATTCACAATAATGACACATAGATTTGGTTACCCAGAAACCTTCCAAAAAGAAAGTAAAACTGGGGTGGGGATGAAACCCACAAAGCTTTAATACTGCAGAATAAAGTTGGCCGGTTAAGGCTTACAATTTGATCACTTCTGATGATCTACCATGTTAGGAGCAATAAGGATTGCTAAATCCACCCTGTTAAAGGATTTACAAACATACAATGAAGTATGCACCCGGTAAAGAGATTTTACAAAAGACTGTTAAGTCTACCCGGTTAAAGGATTTTAGTACTGATTCACCTGTTAAGATGAAACAGTAGATCTCTTGCTTTGCAATTGGATTGCTGATTGAGATTCGCTGATGTACTGATCACCTTCTGTGATGAATTTGTCTTTGCTGTTCCTTATACTGCTGAAGCCCTTTGTAATTCTCTTATCTCTGCCTTTCTTTCTTTTTCACATACATGCTTATTACATATATCTTGACATTTTTACAACATTGTTTATATACAAGTCTTAAACAGTTAATTACAATTACAATTACAAAGTCGGCTTGACAAATAAACATAAGTGCTACTAAGTTGGCCCAAGTATAGTTACATGGTTTCTGCAAACTAACTCGGTGACTTTCTGATACTCGGTGTCCACTGCATTACTCAGCATCATCATGCACTCGGTAGAAGTGAAGGCACGGTTCATACTGACCACTCGGTAGGTTTTGAACTCGGTAAATACTGGTGACTCGGTAGACACAATGTTACTCAGTTTACACTGTTCTGCTCGGTTTGTACTAACTTGCTCGGTTTGCACTGTCTTGCTCAGTTTGCACTGTCTGCTCGGTTTGCACTGTCTGCTCAGTTTGCACTGTTTGCTTGGTTTGCACTGTCTGCTCGATTTGCACTGTCTGCTCGATTTGCACTGTTTGCTCACTTTGCACCCAGAATGCAAATAAGTGTTGTCACTAGTGGCAATTCTGCTTAATGCCAACAGTTTTGCCATCACACATTCTTTGCAAATCATGTTAGTAGGCTTCATAATCTTTGGTAAATCTCTCACTGCAAATGTAGTACTCACCTTCACAATGTTATCAAAATTTATATGAAAAACCCTTCTATGCCATAACCAACTATCATCAATCTTAGTCATCAAACATGTTATTTCAGTAGGATTTAATTGAAACACATTACCTTTGGTTCTAGATCCTTTTCCAATTAGATTTCCATCCTTATCTTTAATCATACAAGAGCTTTCAGTAAAAGAAACTTGATAACCTTTATCAACTAGCTGTCCAACACTCAACAAATTGTTCTTTAATCCATCAACAAAGTAAACATCATCAGTGTTAGTCTTTCCATCAAGAGTAATAGATCCTATACCTTTGACTAAGCAAGGTGCATTATTACCAACTTTGACTACTCCTCCATCATAATTACTATATTTTATGAATTTTCCTTTGTCACCTGTCATGTGATGTGAACATCCACTGTCTATAATCCAACCAGATTTCTTTTCGACTTGTGAAACTAGGGCTTTTTCTTCTACAACTTTTGATTCAGTAGTTTCTTCCTTTATAGCCACAAATCCTATGTCATCATTATCATTATCACTATCACTTAAATGTCTTTCAATTCTTGCTTCAATTTCTTCATCATTAACATAGTAACATTTATCAGGTCTTCTAAATTTGTTTCTGTATTTCTTAACTCTCTTAGGACATTTAGATGCATAATGACCATATTCTTGACAAGTCCAACATTTAAATATTTTCTTACCTTCCGGTTCTCTTTTCATGAGTAGTGCAATACCTTCTTCAATCTTCTTATCTTCTTCAGATCTGATTCTGCAGCTGCTTGCGTAATCTTCATTCATGCTTGTACTTCTTGACAATGTAGGTCTGATACTTAGAGCACTGAATGTTGTCTCCATTCTAGGTAATTCTCCTGACATTTTCAAACTCATTTCTACTACTTCCAATCTTCCAAGAAGGGTTTCTTTTGAAAATTTTGGTGTGCAAGGTATCACTTGTTCAATCATTTGTGTTGTCTGTTTGAATACTGGTGTCAATGTTCTCAAGATCTTCCATATCACTTCATGCTCTGTCTTTGTTCCTCCACAAGACTTAATTCCTGTAACAATCTTAGATACTCTTCCCATATAGCTTCTAATTGATTCATCTTCTAACATTCTTATATCTTCAAATGCACAAATCCAATTATGTAATCTAGCTTGCTTTGCATGAACATCACCTTCAAAAGTATTAAGTAAGGCTTTCCAAATATCATGAGCTTTAGGTAGATCTTTTACCTGACCATATTCATTTTCTGGTAGGGCTGACAAAAGTGCTTCCTTCGCAAGTATGTTACACATAAATATGTCTCTTTCCTCATTTGAACAACTTTCAAGCCTGTCTTCAATAATGACTTCCTTCTCTTTGCTTGTAATCAACCAATAACCTGATCCTAA
The DNA here is from genome assembly GCA_027943335.1 of Chamaecyparis obtusa. Classification (NCBI taxonomy): domain Eukaryota; kingdom Viridiplantae; phylum Streptophyta; class Pinopsida; order Cupressales; family Cupressaceae; genus Chamaecyparis; species Chamaecyparis obtusa. The sequence continues at coordinate 1,988,305 of BSBK01001155.1, read as the reverse complement.
ACACAAGAGATGTACCTTGATCTTCTACTTCCAGCTATCAAAATTTATTCCATCAAACTTAGGGCTTTCTTTCTTGAAATTATCTATTGATCTCCTTAAGTTGTTAAACTTTTCCTTCAAGGACCTGCTGCTCTAATACCAATTGTTAGAAAGAAAAGATCCCCAAGATAACTGAGAGGGGGTGGGGGGGTGAATTAGTTATCTGATACTTAATAAATTTAATTCCTTTTTCAGAAATTAAAAATATAACCAATGTAGTAATAAGAACAACCATACACAATTTTCACAATGACACAAGATATGTTCTCGAGGAAACCCAATCAAGGGAAAAACCCCGTGTCGAAAAGATGCCCACAAAATGATGTACTAATATGAAAGTTCCTTGTTAGAGGATGGACCCTATTAGGAGTGTTATGAAATACATTCAGTACATATAAATCCCTATTAGGAGATTTTGAATCCCTGTTAAAAGATTTTGACCCGGTTAAGAGTCTAAAGAACAAAAGGAAGACAGATGGACCCACTGCCCAAACAGCTTCAAGGCAAGATCTCTGAACTCACTATCCAACAGACCTTAAGATTATTCACTAGAATAATATGGAACAAAATACCTTCAACTTACCATGCCCAAACTGCACAACATCATGATACCTCAAACTCTGATCTCTGCACTCACAAATCATCAATCACTGCTATATTGACTCTTTTCTTCACTTCATGCCTAGATCTGCAACTCTCTCATCAAATTCACTCATCATCATATATTATTTTTCATATTCATACATTCAATAATGAAAAAAAATCCTTCTTATATACCACACTCAAATAATTACAAATGAGTCGGTCCTCAAGTACAAAATAATAGTTCTCACACGTTACATTAAATATTACATAAAACTGTCGGCTTCTAGGTGCTATGACTTTCTCAAAAATTATCCAAAATTTATGTGCTCTTAACCAAAGTATCCACAAGGTGTCTAGATGCTTCATCTAACTCTACAAATTAAAATATCATCCCAATAAAAAGATATAATCAATTTACCAAAACTGCTCTTCAGGAACACTGTTCTGACATACTATCTTTACCGAAAGCCTTGTAACTAATACATATCAATTTCAATCTTTATGTGCTATTAGCCATAGCCAAAATACATCATAAATATAATACATTCAATTCCACAAAGTCTGATTTGATCAGAATAATTACTTACAAAGACATCTTCCATTAGGTACTCTGACTGCTTGTCTGTCACTGAACTTCACTAAATCATCTTTATCTCACAATCCACAATAGATAAAGACTTGCACAGTTAACTAAAGATAAATAACATCATGTTCTAGCTTCCATTGACTTGGCATAATCCAATCTTCAATATACAATTATTTATAATCAAAATAGTCCTTTGTTTTCCTGTCAATTCACTGAAATATCACTGTGTTGACATCAATGACAATCCAGTCATGAATGCAATAATCCACTGCTACAAAATGATCACAAAAAATATCCAAACAATATCTCAATGCATCACAGACTCTTCATGCATTCATTCCTAACATTTCTATCTTGAGATCGGTTTATCTTTTGAATCAGTTTCATATCTTTATCAAACACAGACTATCTTTGAACCACAACGCTTTGCACAGTAATTCAAAGAGGGGAAAAATGTAATACCCCAAAAATGGGCTATATGTTCATTAACCTCCTATATCTACAAATTGAACGAAATCAACATCAAATTCCTAACCTAAGGCACATCTAAACATCATCGAATCCTAATTGATTATCTTAAATTCTGCATCAGGGAATATTCCTAGCAATATTTCTAATTATCTTAATTATCTTTAATTTAATAATTATTTGGTGACAAATCACATTTATCCTAAGTTTGATTAATTGAATATTTGCAGAAATGTGTGTGTGAAAATTGTACTTGATCTGTAGACACAACACTTCAGTAAAATATTAGAGGTTAGCTATAATCAAAATCGTGCAAAATTAAAATCTAATCTAACCAAGCGATTTACTACCTTCTAATAGGTGTGAGATTGATGTTCTTAGATTGTAATCAAGATCAGTGACCTAGACGACACCTAAACAAAGGATTTGAATGCAATTCTAGATATGAAATATGAATGCAATTAAGCTATTTTTTTTTGGATTTTTTTATGCAATAAGAATGATATGAATCTAATATGAATCTATGCTTTGAAAACTGATATGCAAGGAATGCTAAATGATCTAACAATGAAGATTCTAACAATGATATGAAAACTATGAAATTCTATGCTATGATATGAAAAATATGCAATTGAAATTGATCTCACAAAGCTTTGAATTCGCAAGTTGATTCCTCAACCTCCAAGGTTAATGTCATCCAATTTTCTCGAATCAATTTGTTCTTCAGTTGTCTTCATCCTTTTCTTCTATCTCATTCAAAGTTAATGGTAGAGACCAGAGCTTCTTCACAAAAGAAATCAGAAGAAACATCTCAAAACTTACCTTTGACCAATATCTGGGGTCCAATTCTCGATCAACTCATCAATTCTGGTATCTACGAAGATGACGGTTTCGGTAACTTTCGATTGAAAATTGGTTACCTACCTCCTCTATCAACTCATAGAGGTAATCAACAAAATCCTCCTCAATCTATTCCAGAGAGTCCAAAAACTCCTACCATGTCTCAAGCAGGGACAAACCATGGTTCTCTAGGAGGAGGATCCCAAGGACACCATTCTCGGCATAATGCCGACCAAGAACCTACCCCCTCTAAAATCCACTGATGTCAGAATGATGATGAATTCAAGAGAATGATGAGGCATTTCTTGAAAGTGGATAGAGAGGCATACTTTTTACAATTAGCCGAGGAAGGGGCTAAGCTTCCTCCCAACTTTAATGTTGATGATATCATCACACATGAGGAAGAAACTCCACTCATAGCTATGACAAAATAGATGCATGCTATACAAGTCAAATTTAACAATCTTAAGAAGGAGAAGGAACCCAAGGAGTTCTCCATGGAGGCCCTATGTCCTTTCCCATTCGACAAAAACTTGTATATGCCACCATTCCCAAAAAGAGTGGAGATACCAAAGTATGACAAATATGATGGACACTCTGATCCTCAAGATCATGTCATAGAGTTCTATATGCACTCCATGGAATTCATGAATGAACTGACCTATCTAATGCATCTTTTTCCTAGATCCTTGGGAGGAGCATCCATTCAATGGTTTTTGAGATTGCCTTCTATGATCAAAATGTTTGAGGAATTGATTAAATTATTTTATCAACAATATTCCTACAATATTCAACAGCTGATTACCATGATCGATATCTATAACCTCAAGCAATATCCAGGAGAATCATTCCTAACTTTTCTCAAGAGGTGGCGAAAGAAGTTTTCTCTATATGCTAGACCAATTCCCGAAATGGAGAAACTTGAAATCTTTATCAATAACCTTGTTTCAAAGCTCAAGTATCCATTACAAATGCAAGATCATGTATCTTTTGATAAAATTGTGGATAATGCAATCAAGATTGAGAAAGTACTTATCAAGAAAGGTGAAATCACACTTGAAAAGGACAATTCTGAATCTGGATCTAGCTCAAAAGATAAAAAGAAAAGCTGGAATAGGAACAAAGGCATCATCTCTGATGGTGTTGTTGACACTATCCGCACCCTATCAAAGGTACTAGCCTATAATCTCACCCTTGGCACCAAAGCCATTAAAGCTTCAGAGCAAAAATCTGCTGAACCATCTCCAAAGAAGCCATTCAAACAATGAGATAATAAATGAAAGTTTACTCCTCTTGGAGAATCTTTGGACTTCGCCCTGAGAACCCTGATAGCTGATAACATCATCTCTTTACCACTAATCCAAAACTCTGATCCAGATCCAAAACCATATTTGTGGAAAGATAATGAATTCTATGCTTTCCATCGGACTAAAGGCCACAAAACTAATGGATGCTTCCACTTGAAACATACCATTCAAGACTTGCTAGATCAAGGGGACCTCACGATCGATAATCCTACCAGCAATAATGATCACATAGCATTTACAGAACTATTTCCACAACATGGCAAGGGAGTTTCCACTTCTCAGCCTAACATGGGGGAAAAACTCAACTACGCTTACCCTAGAAACAATGCTGTCATCAATATGGTTGAACCATGTCTCTCTAAGAGCTACAATGTCATCACAATTGTACGAAGAGATAGAAATCATTCCTCAGCTAATGCGGTTACCAGATCACAAGCTCAGGCTCATCTGAAAGGACAAACACCAGATTCATCTAATGTCCCTAAGATACCTTTCAATCTCAGATCTACTTCTAAATAGAAGGCTGCCTCAAAATCTTCCAATCCAAAGGATATAAGACCTACATCTTACAGCATCGTCCAACAACTCTAGCATACCAATGCCAAAATCTCTATGTTTGAGCTACTTCGAATATCTCCAGCTCACAGAGATGTCCTAGACAAAGCTTTGCTCAGCTCTAATGTTCCTGACGACCTAGATCTAGACAGGTTCCAGACTATGGTTGGTCATCTAATGTCTCCGCAATATATCTCATTTTCAGAGGAAGATGACAACTCTTTGAGTCACCCACATAATCAGCCCTTACACATAGAATTCTTGATCTAGAACCATCGAGTCAAACGTGTGTTGATAGATGGGGGCGTAGGCCTCAACATTTATTCTTACAACTTAATCACACAGTTGGGATTCTTAGAGATGGCTATTGATCCTTGAAAGAAGATCACCATGAAGGCCTATGATGAATATGAAAGATCTTCTAAAGGCACCATTGTCTTACCCATCCGAGTGGGTCCAGTCATCAAAGATACCACATGTTAAGTGCTTGATCTACCATTGGCTTACAATATCCTTCTAGGGAGACCCTGGATACATGACATGCAAGCTATTCCTTCTGCGTACCATCAATGCTTGAAATTTCCCTATGAAGGAGTAGAAGTTACTATCCCAGCAGATCTAAGTACAACTTGCAATACATTGAAGGAAAGTGTCGATAAGCTTGTTCCCAATAATAGAGAATCTTCCATCAAGCAACAAAATGTGGCTTCCACATCCAAGATGGAAGACATTGCTAAAGAGATCAATATCAAAGAAAATGGGATGGGAGAATACACTATAGAGCCAGTATTGTCTCTGACATCTCTCCCTATCTCACCCAAGTCATATGGACAATCCTTGAAGCAGTCTAAATCAGAACCTAAGGAACCTATGGAAGCATACAAAACAAATTTTGTGGCGGAGCAAGTATCCAAACAAGAATTTGAAGAGGATGAAACTATGCTGGCATGGCTATACAAAGAGGATTCTGAATCTAAAATTGTTCAACCTAGTGAATCTATAGCACCTATAAGCCCTTCTAATTCATATGGTCTAGGGAACAAATTGATAGCCAAGATGGGATATTCCGGTCAAGGACCTCTAGGAATAAGAGGAAAGGGTCTTGTGACGCCCATTTCACATATTGGTAGAGAAAACAAAGATACTGGTGGCTTAGGCTTTAAGAAGAAACCCTATCATCTCAAAGGTGGTTTTTCTCAAGTCATAGAACAAATTGCACTAGGAGAACCCCTTCTTAAGAAAGAAGAAACAGAACCCTCTGATGATGATTCGAACAGCTCTAAGCTTATCCCCTATGAGCAATTACCTATAGAAATAAAAAATCTTCTTGAAATGGAAAATGATACAATAAAGCGAATCAATGTAGTAGAAACACAAGAACCTACTATAGAGCCTGAGATGGTTGCACCACAAGAACCAGCTAATCTCGAAGGCAATCAAACTGATCAAGAAGAAGGGGGTAGTTATTCTAACACTAATTCCCATGAATATGAATTCAAGTCAGAGACTGAGGGTAATCCTTCTTGGGGTATTCATCCTGATTTCACGCATTTTCTAAGATTTCCTAGAGATCCTGAATCAGAAGCTGAGTCAAATGACTATGAATGGGGTGCCATTCTAGAAGAAGATGAGCTTATAATAGAGAAATATATTAATGTTATTCACCAATATCTATCTCAACCCAACGTAGGTCTAGAGTGAAATAATGAGCTTAACATGTCTGATTTACCTATGGCTGAAGAGGACTCCCATAATGATGTTGAGCCTATTCATGAATTGAACATTTTAAGTTGTAATATCACCTTTGAACTTGAGCGTCAGGTTAGGACCAATAATGATAGATCTATATCCATGAACACCATATCCCAAGCCTTTCCTGCTTTAACTATCCAACACCCTGATCTTATTGACCAAACTACCATGAACCCGAGCCATGATATCTACACCTTTCCAAATGACTATACCCTTGCTTGCTACCTCAATGTAGTCGAGCCTATGAGGACTTCCATCAGTGAACCGAGCATCAGAATGACCAAGTCAGACATCAAATATCTTAGTCAAAAGAATAAAAATAAAAAGAAAAAGAGTTCTAAGGGTGAAAACCACTTCGTGGCAGTCTTAGAACCTACAAAAGTAAAAAGAAAAGATGTATTTAAAGGTGAAAACCTCTCTGAGGTGCCTGCAGATGAGATATTTGATGTCCTTTCGAGTCATTTACAGGATAGATCTCCAATTCTGATTGAGCCCACTCAATCCATCAATTTGGGTACAACAGAGGAACCACAATCGGTACATATAGCACAATCCTTATCAGAAGAAGAGACACAAAAATTTAGTACATTCTTATCAGAAAAAAGGGTCAACTTTGCATGGAAATATTCAGATATGCCAGGATTGGATCCCAATCTCATCATGCACCATCTATCCATTGCTCCTGGAATAAAACCAGTCAAACAAAAATTGAGAAAGATGCATCCTCATGTTGCACTCTTAGTCAAAGCAGAACTAGAAAAATTGCTAAACGCCGGATTCATCCGTGTCATAGACTATGCTGAGTGGATCTCCAACATTGTACCTATTTCTAAACCGGATGGTTCAATCAGAGTGTGCACGAACTTTAGAGATGTGAACAGAGCATGTCCTAAGGATGATTTTCCATTGCCTAACATTGATATGATAGTGGAAATGACTGTGGGCTATGAAATGTATTCCTTAATGGATGGCTTTTCTGGGTACAACCAAATCAAAATTGCTCCAGAAGATCAAGAGAAAATAGCTTTCACATGTGCATGGGGAACCTTCTGTTGGAATGTTATGCCATCTGGACTCAAAAATGCTGGAGCTACATATCAAAGAGCAATGAAATCTATTTTTCATGATATGATGCATAGAACAATGAAGGATTACGTGGATGATACCTTGGCAAAATCCATGATTAGAACTAAACATATAACAGACTTGAGCATGATCCTCGACATAATGGAAAAACTTAGTCTTCGACTAAATCCTAAAAAGTGTGCTTTTGGAGTCACTTCTGGAAAGCTCCTAGGATACATAATTTCCAAGAAAGGTATTGAGGTCGATCCAGCTAAGGTGAAAGCTATCATAGAGATGCAACCTCCCAAGAATATTAGTCAAATGTGAACTTTGCAAGGGAGAGTACAGTCCATCACAAGATTCATATCATAGTTAGCTGACATATCAAGACCTTTCACAAAGACATTACATAAAGGTGTGACCTTTGCATGGAATGAAGACTATGCAAAGAATTTTGATCATATCAAGAATTATCTCTCGAATCCTCCTATCTTAATGCCTCCTATTCATGGGAGGCCATTAATATTATATGTCTCCGCAACAAATACATCACTGGGGGCATTGCTAGCATAGCATGATGAGAACAAGAAAGAAAGAGCCATCTACTATATCAGCAAAACCTTAGTGGCCTATGAGTAGAACTAATCAATGATATAGAAGGCATGTCTAGCTATGATCTTTGCATCATAGAATCTAAGACACTACATGTTAGCTCATACCACTCATTTGGTAGCTAAGATTGATCCACTGAAGTACCTACTAAGCGAAGCCACTCTTACAGGTAGACTAGCTAAATAGGTCATGCTCTTGAGCAAATTTGACATTGAATATGTTGAAATAAAAGCTATCAAATGATAGGTCATTGCTGATCAATTAGCTAAAGCACCACTATTTGATGATACACCCATGCAAATGGAATTTCTCGATTCCTCTATCATGCACCTCTCTTCTAGAGCATGGCGGTTATTCTTTGATGGCTCCTACACATAGAATGGATCTGGAGTAGGCATATTGTCCATCACTCCTCAAGGATACTTAATACCCAAAGCATTCAGACTAAAGTTTCCTTGCACAAAAAATATTGCTGAATATGAGGCACTTCTCAATGGTATGAAAATGGCAATATAGTGGAGAGTTACAGAGATGCACATCCATGGAGACTCACATTTGGTTATCCACCAAGTCAATGATGTGTACCAAACCAAAGATGAAAATCGCATTCCTTACAAGAGAATGGTAAACGATTTAAAGAAATATTTCATCTGTATCACATTTGAGTAAATACCTAGAATGGAGAATAAAGTTGCCGATGCAATGGTGACATTATCTACTCTCTTACAACAGCCCGTACATGAGCTACGCTATGAGTTCCTGGTGGAAGCCCTATCCTATCCTGCATATGACTCCCTTGAAACCCGCATGATCTGCACTGTTGTAGGTTATGACTCATCTCGCTACAAAAATCTGTTCTCCTATCTACATGACCAAATCATTCCTGATTCCTTTAACCATTTTGAGAAACAAAACCTTATCTGATCCGCATCCCGATATGTCATCATTGGTAATGATCTATACAAATGAGGTCTAGATGGTACACTGCTTAGATGTTTAGAATGGGAAGAGTCTCAATGTGCATTAGAGGAAGTCCATGAGGGTATATGTGGGTCACACTCAAATGGTTTAACATTAGCTCAAAAACTTATTAGGACTAGGTACTATTGGCCTGAAATGGAGAAAGAGGCTATTAAATTTGCTAAAAACTATCAATAGTGTCAAGTAAATGGAAACTTGATTCATGCTCCAGGGAGGGATCTAATTCCCTTTACTACACAATGGCCTTTTCAACAATGGGCATTTGATCTCATAAGTGCTATCCACCCGCACTCTTCTAATGGACATACCCATATAATCATAGCTACAGATTATTTTACAAAATGGGTAGAAGCAATTCCTCTAACACAAGCAATGGGGAAACAGATCTCTGTGTTCATCCTAAACTACATCATTTGCAGATATGGAATTCCTCACTCTATAATCATAGATAATGGGGGACAATTCAAAAACAAGGACCTAGATGACTTATGTGCCAAATTTAAGATCACTCAACATTGGTCATCTATCTACTATCCTCAAGGGAATGGACAAGCTGAAGCTTCAAACAAAAATCTCTTGAAAATCTTGCACAGAACAGTGAATAAAATAGGAAGAGACTGGCATCTCATGATCAATCCAGCTCTCTGGGCCTATAGAACAAGTATCAGAACACCTACTGGGGCTGCACCTTTCGCTTTAGTTTATGGGTCTAAAGCAGTATTGCCTATTGAGGTTGAAATCCCATCACTCAGAATCAGAGTGCATGGACTTGTCACTGATGAAGAATACAGAGTGTCTAGGTTACAAGAACTTGAATTACTAGATGAGTGCAGGCAAGCAGTGTATGATCATCTCAGAGTGTATCAGAAAACAATGTTTAGGTGTCGTCTAGGTCACTGATCTCGATTACAATTTGAGAACATCAATCTCGCACCTATTAGAAGGCAGTAAATTGCTTGGTTAGATTAGATTTCAATTTTGCACGATTTTGATTATAGCTAACCTCTAATGTTTTACTAAAGTGTTGTGTCTACAAATCAGGTCAAAAGTCATTTCAGGAAGTCAAAAGTCGTACATGTTTTGTAAAGTGTCATTTTAGTACTACCCATCTATCCCTTTAAAAAGAGTTCTGAGGGTGAAAACCACTTCGTGGCAGTCTCAAAACCTACAAAAGTCAAAAGAAAAGACGTATCTAAAGGTGAAAACCTCTCTGAGGCACCTACAGATGAGATATTTGATGTCCTTTTGAGTCATTTATAGTATAGATCTCTAGTTCTGATTAAGCCCACTCAATCCATCAATTTTGGTACAATAGAGGAACCACAATTGGTACATATAGCACAATCCTTATCAGAAGAAGAGAAACAAAAATTCACTACATTCTTATCAGAAAAAAGGATCAACTTTGCATGGAAATATTTAGATATGCCAGGATTGGATCCCAATCTCATCATGTACCATCTATCCATTTCTCCTGGAATAAAACCAGTCAAATAGAAATTGAGAAAGATGCATCCTCATGTTGCACTCTTAGTCAAAGCAGAAATAGAAAAACTCCTAAAAGCCAGATTCATCCGTGTCATAGACTATGCTGAGTGGATCTCCAACATTGTACCTATTTCTAAACTAGATGGTTCAATTAGAGTGTGGATGGACTTTAGAGATGTGAAAAAAGCATGTCCTAAGGATGATTTTCCATTGCCTAACATTGATATTATAGTGGACATGACTGCGGGCTATGAAATGTATTCCTTAATGGATGGCTTTTCTGGGTACAACCAAATCAAAATTACTCCAGAAGATCAAGAGAAAATAGCTTTCACATGTGCGTGGGGAACCTTCTGCTAGAATGTTATGCCATTCAGACTCAAAAATGCTAGAGCTACATATCAAAGAGAAATGACGTCTATTTTTGATGATATGATGCATAGAACAATGGAGGATTATGTGGATGATACCTTGGCAAAATCTATGATTAGAACTAAACATCTAACATACTTGTGCATGATCCTCAATAGAATGGAAAAATTTAGTCTTTGACTAAATCCTAAAAAGTGTGCTTTTGGAGTCACTTCTAGAAAGCTCCTAGGATACATCATCTCCAAGAAAGGTATTGAGGTCAATCCAGCTAACGTGAAAGCTATCATAGAGATGCAACCTCCCAAGAATATCAGTCAAATGCAAACTTTGCAAGGGAGAGTACAGTCCATCAGAAGATTCATATCACAGTTAGCTGCCATATCACAACCTTTCACAAAGACATTACATAAAGGTGTGACCTTTGCATGGAATGAAGATTGTGCAAAGAATTTTGATCATATCAAGAATTATCTCTCGAATCCTCCTATCTTAATGCCTCTTATTCATGAGAAGCCATTAATATTATATGTCTCCATTACAGATACATCACTAGGGGCATTGCTAGCACAACATGATGAGAACAAGAAAGAAAGAGCCATCTACTATATCAGCAGAACTTTAGTGGCCTATGAGAAGAACTACTCAATTATAGAGAAGGCATGTCTAGCTATGATCTTTGCATTGCAGAAATTGAGACACTACATGTTAGCTCATACCACTCATTTGGTAGCTAAGATTGATCCACTAAAATATCTCCTAAGCAAAGCTGCCCTCACAGGTAGACTAGCTAAATGGGTCATGCTCTTGAGCGAATTTGACATTTAATATGTTGATCTCACGAAGTTTTGAAATCTAAGGTTAATTGTAAAGTTGGAGATTGTTCATACAGACTTGAGCAGTGCTACCAGAACTAGAGGATTCTATGGAGAAAGGTATTTTATGATTCTTGTTGATAATTTTACAAGAATGATGTGCATTGAATTTTTGAAAGAGAAATCTGAAGCATTTGATAAATTTAAGATGATTAAGAATAAAGTTGAGAATGAATCTAGAATGAGGATTAAATGTTTAAGATCGGATAGAGGTGGAGAATTTACTTCTAGAGAGTTTAACACTTTTTGTGAAGTGAATGGTATTAAGAGATAGCTTTCAACCCCTAGAACACCTGAACAAAATGGTATTGTAGAAAGAAGAAACAGGTCAGTGACTGAAGCATCAAGAGCTATGTTATTTGAGAATGACTTGGCGAAGACATTTTGGAGAGAAGCATTGAATACAATAGTGTATACAATGAACAGAGTACAAATCAGAGCAAACATAGACAAGACACCTTATGAATTATAGTTTGGACATGCACCCTTAGTTAAGTATTTTAGAATTTGTGTCATTGATATTGATGAACTACTTCTAGAGACATGGACCAGTACCTTAACCCAAGGCATAGAGTCACTGAATAAGATACATCAACTAAAAACCCTAACTCAAACACTCTTGAACTTAGAATAAGTGCTTTGCCTATTATCCCTTTCCCTCACATACCAAGACATCAAATTCTTATCTAGCCATGAACTCACCAAAATTACCTTAAAGACTTTAATCCTAACTTTGTTAGGAACTCAAAGATAATTCCACAATACTCTTTGTTTACCATATGCTAACTCACTTTGTGACATTAGCATATATGAACTCAAGATCAAAATAAGAAGACATACACAAATATGAAATTGGAACCCAAGTGTATTCTCATTAAAATTTGTAGAATCAATGCATTATCCAGACAACAAAATGCTAGGAAGCACACCCTAAATCCAAGCTCTCCTTGTTCAGTATAATACCATCAACAATAAGGGACCAAAGAGAAGAATAGTTTTGGAACCCTTAAAAAGTCAAAATTACAACCATTTATACCCCTAGCTGTCTTGGAATCCCAAAAAGATCAGGATGCAACAAGCTTCAGATAGCTAGGGCAAGGGCTAGGGTTTTCACCCACCAAACCAACCAGATCTAATCAAAATTTATTACACTGGAGGAAAACCAGGCAGTCAAATCCAAGAATGATCTCCATTAATGAGAAATCTCTAAGAAATGTACTGAAGATCATAAATTCACCATGTCAAACAATCTGATCATTCACCTGTAACATGCCTCGAGCAACAAATTCATCATGGTACAATCCTCTGCAATCAATCAACAGGCCTCTGGATCACTCTGCAATAGTTGACAAAATCACATCTACCCGATCCAGCCACTCAAGCATTCAATTCCAGTCCTTCGGTCTCAGGAAACCCTTAAATAATTCAAGTCTAGAAGAAATAACAACTTGCATGGTGTGAGACAATAAATCAACTGCTAGTATTCAAATTTTGATCTACTTTATATTAGCATCGTTAGATCTCCTTACTTTTCTCGGGTTTATCAACTTAACTCTATAGGAATCTTGGTTTACATTTTGCCCTAGTCGTGAGATCGCTAGAAATTTTGTTTAACCTTAGTTATATTTAGTGATTCAGTGACTACAGTCTCATAGTCATGCAATTATCTCCTTAACCGCCAAACTTTTTAGAGATCACGCAACTAAAGAGTTTCTCAGTCATGAGACAAAATCGCTAACTGCATCATTATCATGAGATTACCCAACTGTGATGAAATTGACTTTCTCAAAACCTTTTGATTTTATCTGGAGATTAAATGACTAAGACCATATTCTCAGTCACTAGATAGAAAAGAATATTCAGACTTCATTGGGAGATCAGTTGACCAAAGAAAAAATGTAATCACTTAATAGAAGAGAATATTTGATCCAGATTATGTGACCTAGAGACTAAGTGCTCATATGGGCCTGCCAAATGCCACCTGTCAACATACTATTCACCGCTCACTACTCAGTCAACTCTGACAACTGCCAACTATCACTTCGAAGTCTAACTCATCTTGAACCCTAGACTTTATTTAGAGATTACATGACTGAAGAAACTCAAAGTTTCATGAAAGATTTGTTAACTATAGTTAGATTAGGAGACCTTGCGACTAAAGGGAAATAGACCATGATTTAACTCTTGGACTTCATTCAACGATTACCTAACTTGGAGATCACGTGACTTGGAGATTTGGTGACTAAAGGGAGTCTCCTAATCACAGAAACCTTTTGACTTTTCAACCTTTATTCTGAGATCTTGAGATCACCATTTATCTTTTCCTTCTTTCCATCCTATGGTCCATATTAAATCACGAGAGATCTTCTGATCTAATTGTAGATTTGGTGACCTTGAGACTAACCATTTCTCTGAATCGCTGGAGGTGAGGCATTTAACCATCAGGATTAGGAGATTACATGACTGTATGAAAATCTAAGTCATTGAATAAAATAACTAACCGCATGAAGATCTGGAGACTTGGAGACAACCGTGAAAGTAGACCACACCTCCATTCAGAGATTCAGTGACCAAAGAAGAAAGTCATAATCCCTGAATAAAACATCACTTTAATAAAATATTATGAGATTTCCTAACCAAAGGTAATTTCCATTAAGAGAGCACACGACTATAGTTTTTCTCTTAAAAATTTGTCACAGTAGTCGCTAGATCTCAAGAAAACATTCTGAGACTTGGAGACTAAAAGGGGAACCGCTAGGTCGTTAGATACTAAGTAATATTTTGAAGAGCTCACGAGATCAGGAGACAAAGGCTTTCGGGCATTCTCTAAACAAAGGAGAATATTCCTAAACCTTATGGAGACTCAGCAACCAAGAGGAAGATAAAAGCGCACACGCCAAAAGGGAAACTTAAGTGGCCCAAAAAAGGTAATGACAAATTAGAACCTAGCCAGGACAAATTAGGGTTTTTTCCTCCGACAGCTAGAAATTTAAATTTTGACCTAGGGTTTCAAACCAGAGACAGGAAAATAACTGCAGAGACTAGAAGAAAAATGCTAGAGCCATGAAAGTTTTTGTAGGTGCTAACAGTGGCTCTGTCTAGGGATGATGGGTAACTCTTGGCCATGCAAGGATTTAGAATGTCTGGTTAAAGCAGACCACCTACTAGATAAAACATGAACAACAAAGAGCAACAGGACAAAACGCTACAAACAAAGCCAAAAAAGAATAGGGAGTAAGCAACTATTTACAAAATGTACAATATATACAGACCTAACTACTGTTCATGGAAAGAAAAATACCTTCAATTGAAGTATTTCCTCAAGAACTGTCCATGAACTGGCAATTCTTGAATATCACCATTTAATTCTTTTATAAGTATGAATCTTGGCCCCATTTCTCATGAATTAGATATGGCCCTAACTAGATTGGATCAAATTTTCCATGTTTCCCTTTATCTTCCAATCTGGCATTCCAAATCAACACCAAATTATCAGGTTCAAACCTCCTTTCAACAACTTTCTTATCATACAAATTTTTAACCTACAACTGCAATTTAGCATTCTTTGAAGCTAATTCACTTCTTGTTTCATCTAACCTGATGAGGTCCTCAATTCTCAACTACATTTCATCATCTATATCATCATCATATAATTGAATGAACTTGTACATTTCCAATAAATTATTCTAAGGCATCCTTGCATGTATTCCATATACTAGGTCAAATGGTGCACAACCAATTGCCTTCTTTACAGTCACCCTATTAGCCCATACAGCTAATGGCAACTTTGAATTCCATGCCCTCTTATTCTTTTCAAGAATCCTCTTGATAATCTTAATCAAACTCTTATTAGTTGATTCTACCTGTCCATTTCCCTATGGATGATAAGGTGAGGAATTTGAAATCTGAATTCCAAAACCTTTGTAGAAATCTTTGTATTCAATAGACCTAAAGCACATTGCATTGTCACTTACTATCCTCTCAGGGAAACCAAACCTTGTGACAATATTATTCAACAGAAAATCAATGACCACCTTACTAGTTTCATTTCTTGTAGGGATAGCCTCTACCCATTTAGTGAAATAATCAGTAGCAACTAATATCCAAGAATGCCCTCCACTGGACTTGTTTGGTATCTCCCCTATGAAATCTATTCCCCATTTTTGGGAAAGAGCTTGTACTTCTACTGGCCTTAATGGCATGTTACCTAAAAATTTGAGCTTACCAGAGAAACTTTGACAAACATCACACCTCCTTACCAACTTTTCTACATCCTTGAAGATTGTGGGCCACCAGAATCCTACTCTCAAGATTTTTTGAGTAGTGGTTTTACCCATGTAATGTCTACCACAAACTACCTCATGCATTTCTTTTAACAACTTATTACCTTGATCTTCATCAACACATTTCAAAAGTATGCAATCTAAATTTTTTCTATACAATTTACATTTTACAATCACATACTTGATGGCCTATAACTTCAATGTCCTCTTCTTAGTGTCATCCATCTCTACTAGACATTTCATATTTTTCAAGTAATAGATAATGTCTTGATACCAGATACAATCATCCATATCACAAGTGTAAATCTTAGTCTGGTTTATTTGGTTTGCATCAAGATTGGATTGAGCCATCAGTTTTTCCAATCCTTGTCCTCTAACCAATTTTGTAATCTAGATGTCAATATTGAATTTTTGAATTCTATTTATCCATCTACATCTTCTTCGAGATACCTCTTGTTGTGAGAAAATATCTTTAATTGCTGCACTTGGTACAAAAGTAATCACAATTGCTACCATTAGATAGCACCTAAAAGCTTTGACAACCTTCACTAGTGCATATGCTTGTTTTTCATTGATGTCATACTTCAATTCAGCAGCCTACAGGGATTTACTAAAGAATGCAATAGGCTCCTCATAGCCCTCCTTATTTTTCTGCAACAACACTGCAACAATAGTATGAAAAGATGCAAAAGAAAAGATATGCATTGGGATACTATAATCAGGTGCCTTAAGCATAGGTGCATCTTTAATTGCTTGCTTGATATTCATGAAAGCTTCATCAGGCTCACCTACCCACTTAATATCAGATCCCTTCTTCAACATCTTTGATATTGGTCCAGTGACTTCAACAAAGTTTATCACAAATCTTCTCAAGAAATTTACCTGACCAAAGAAGGACTGAATTCTTTTAATATTCTTTGGCTTTTGAATCTTATCAATGGCTGCCACCCTCTCAGGATCAATTTTGACTCCTTGCTTGCCAACCAAGTGGCCAAGCAACTTACCCTCAATGACACCAAAAGCACATTTCCTTGGATTTAATGAAATGCCATATTCCAAAGCCCTTACAAATATCTTTTCTAAATGAGTACAATGATCTTCTTCCTTCTTGGAATATGTAGTTAAATCATCTTGATAAACAACAAGGAAATCATCTATGAAATTTGAAAAGGCAACATCCATTGCCCTCTAAAAAGTTGCACCAGCATTTGTGAGACCAAAAGGCATTCTCACATAAACATATGTCCCCCAAGGTGTAGTGAAAGCTATCTTGAATTGCTCTGATTCTTTTATAATTACCTGATTGTAGCCAAAGAAACCATCTATCATAGACATCAACTTAGAACCAATTACTCTTTGCAACATAGCTTCCATATTAGGCAGACAATAGTTATCCTTTAATGAGCTGGTATTCAAATTTCTTAAGTACACACAATGTTTGATGTCACCATTTTTCTTTCTAACAGGGACAAGATTTGAAACCCAAGAAGAATGCCTAATAGGCTTGATAATTCTAGCATCTCTTAGCTTCATTAATTCTTCTTGCATCTTGGGTGCCAAAGTAGGATTTATAGCCCTTTGTTTTTTCCTAAAAGGTTTAGCATCTTCTTTCAAAGGAATAATATGCTGAAACAAATCTTTTCTATAAACCTTTAGGTCATCATCTGACCATGCAAAAACATGCTTGAATTTTCTTAACAATTCAGTCAAAGACTCCCTTACTTTATGAGACATATGTTTACCAATGTACACCTTCTTAAGCATCTCTTGTGTCCCAAGATTTATCTCCTCTAAATCCATATGATCTTCTTTGTTACTATCCCTCTGGACTCTATCCTGGCTGTCAAATACAGTTTCTAGAACAACAAGTCCCTTAGGAACCTTTTTAGTTTTAAGTTGAATGACCTCACTACCAAGGACAACTTCCTTTCCTTCTATAGTCTCAACCAGGGCTGAACAATCTAGTTCCTGACCATGATACTGATCTTCACAACTCATAAATTTTAGAATATCATGGTCATCTTTAAAGACTTGCCAATTTTCCACATTGTCTAGTATACTAGGCCTAGTCTGAATTTCAACTTTAGAGAGGCTAGCAAAAGTAATATCACTCGGATTGATTGCTATATTGGCTAACAAATCAGCCATCTTATTATTACTCCTATCCTTCCACTCAATATTAAAGGCATCAAAATATTCAATCAAATCCCATACAACATTTCTATACTATTTTAGTCTTTTGTTCTTTGAAGCATACACCGATCTAACTTGGGACACCACTAATTCAGAATCTCCAATAACTTTTATGCATTTAATTCCATGCTTTTGTACCAACCTCAACCCTATTAGTAATGATTCATATTCTGATATATTGTTGGTACAAAAGAAACTTAATGTGAAAGAAAATTTGTAGGTATTTCCATTAGGAGAAATAAGTAAAATACCTTCTCCTAAACCATCTTTGCAATTTGCACCATCAAAGTACATCACCCTTAAATCACCCCTCATAGACTTAGCACTTACCTCAATAGAGATAGGTGGCAATATAGGCTCCTTCTCAAGTATGGGGATTTTTTCCCTGAAAGCATTGATGTCAGTATCCACAAAGCATGTAGTCTCATAGTCAATATTTCTCTCAATCATGTGGCATACTCTTGGCTCTCGCTCAATCTTAACAAACTGATCATCAATCTTGAAAGTTGCATAGGACAAGTCACATTGTAAACTTCCTCCCATGGCAACACTGCACCTTCTAGATAATAGCATCCCATAATGAGGAGGGATATCCACCACTAAGACACTCATTGTCAATTCTTTCTCTGGATAAGCTACCAACCTATAAGGCATTGCATTTATAGTTCCAATGACTGGTACCTCTCTCTGATCCATAGCACAACATCTGCCTTGAATAGTATCAACTTTAAGGCCCAACTTCTCCATAATTTTGAAAGGCATGACAATATTGGAGGCACCTGAATCAATCATGCAATTCCTTAATTTCATTCCATTTACAATGACACTGAAGAATAATGGATCTATGTTTTCAAGGCTAGCATTGACAAAACTATCCAAGTATATAGGTGGAATCTGAGATACCATTCCCTGAGTTTCTACTCCTCTTAAAATCTTAGCTTGAGATCCATTGCATACGACATCATTATTATGAACATTGTCTACCCAAGAAATAGCCCTATCCTTATGTTCATGGATCCTCAATAGTTCTACTAAAGGAACCTTAACAGTTATCTGAGACAATATAGCTAACATATCAATAGGAGTAGAGGGAGGAACCTCAATCTGCACTACTTTAGTGTCCTTTTTCTTATCTGATACATTAGTTGTATTGGTGATTTTCATCTTTTCTTCTTCAGTCATTGTGTTAACTGGCTTGCCTATTTCATTAGAAATTCTTTCAACTCCAACTTTGTTAGGTTTCCAATTCTTACCTTTTATATCCTTGAACCCTACTATGTGATCATTTTTTGACTTACTCTCATTAGGCTCCCCAGAGTTGGTATTCTTTATAAACATTCCTGTAGCTTTCCCATTTGTATCCATTGCCACCATGCCTCTAGTTTGCACTTGGGCAATCATTTCTACAATAATCCTATCCATCTCTTCCTTTGAAGGTCTTCTCAAATTTACGGGCTCAGAGGAAGAATTCATATTACACATCTCATCAATGTCTTCATTGTCAGAAAATACCTCCTGATGGAAAAGAGCCTTATTGTGTCTCTTTGATCATACATCTATTTCTTCATCAAAATTAGAATCATCTTCATATCCTAAATATGAAGTTTCCATATTACATCCAATGTCATCATGAGTTTCTTCTTGATCTAACTCTTCATTATTATCATCCTGATATGCTGACATAGATTGTGCAACTACACAATGCTCTACAAAATGAGGGGACTGGCATGTTATGCACCATGGTGTATCCTCTATAACATTGATAGAAGATATTTGTAAAGGATTAGGGACAATTTTATCATTATTTCCTCTTGCAGTAGGGACAATAGGCTTGCCATCCTTCCATTGGGTGTTGTAGGGGTAATTCAACAATCTATTCTGCCTACTGAAATTATTGTTGAACTGAGGCTTTTCATTGGTAGGAGCATTATTAATTCTATTGGCAGGTGCTTTTAAATCCTTCAATGCATTCAACACTTTATTCAATTTGTCTTCCTCCTGCTTCTTATTTCCAACATTTCTTTCATTTTCCCTTTTGTATTTTCTGTCTCCAAACAACTTTGGATCATCTCTTTTCCCACCCAATTTTCCTGATATCTTCATATTGTTCTCAATATTGATAGCAATCCTAAAAGAATCTCTAAGAGTTCTTGTTTCTTTTTCCCTTAACAAATATCCCATTTTTCCATCAAAAGCATTAAAGTATGTGGTTAAACAAACATTGTCATCTAACCGCATAACTTGGAATAACTTATGCATGCCCTTTTGAAATCTCATATTAAATTCAGCTGCAGATTCATTCTAATTTTTCCTTATGGTATTAAACTCATTCAACATAAATATAACATTAGGCCTATCACCATATTTTTCTTTGAAACATCTCTCAAAAGAATCCCATGTATCAATACATCTGTCAGGAAGTCTTTTGAACCAATCTCTGGCATCTTCCATCAAGGATTGGACAAATAATTTCATGACTACATCCTCATGCTCAACCTCATAATCATTTAGTACATCAACAAATAACCTAAGGTGTTCTTCACAACTAATGGCATTGTTACTAGCAAACTTAGGTATCTTATCTCTTATATTAGTAGGAAAAACATTTGGATAGACAGGTATTCTATCAAATCTAATTTTCCTATAGCCTTCTAATTGCATAGGTCTTCTTTGAAAACTTGAACTAGTATGTCCACTAGTATTAGCATTTTTATCTACATTCCCACCCATTTGTACTTTTTACTATCTATTAGGGTCAACAACTGATTTGGTAGATGTAGTAGGAATTAGATCATCAGTAGTAGTAGTACTAAGTGGAATAGTAGGAGTCATAGAAGACATACCTAATTCAAAAGAAGATGGGCCAAACGTACTTGTTGATGATGCCCTCAAGAATTGGATCTTTCTTCTCTTTCCTGTAATAGAAGCCTCAATTTTAGCTCTCTCCAATTCTTTAGCTAGTTCTTCATCTTCTTTTCTTTTCCTTTCTATCTCTGTATCCTTATTTAAAAAAGGTGGTGGGATTTTTGGTATTGGCACTGGCTTGCTTGTTTGGGGTCCCACCATCTTTTGCTTTCCTTTTTCTTCTATAACAATAGCAGGTCTATTAATCACCTGCCCATCTTTATCCTTAGGCAGAGGAATGTAAATTTGAACCTATCTAATGACATGACCCTCTTCATCAAAATCATGGTCCTGCAGCAAATGTTCCTACTCACTTCTCAAGTTATCAAGATCACCAAAAACATCATGCTGCAAAGTCTTAGGAGTAGAAGCAAGAATCTTGTTTCTCCCCTTCATCTCATTAATCTTTCTAAGAAGAGACTCTCTTCCCATCAAAGCATTCAATTTCTCAGCCTCTCTTTCCTTTTGTAACCTCTTATATATAGCATCCTACTCTACCAACTACAATCTTAGTGCACTTAGGTCACTTGGGTCTACCATCATATCTTCAGAGCTTGATGACACATCCATATCAGTAGGATGTTGATATGGGAAATGGACCTGTCTTGGTCCCATGGGCTATCTTCTAAACATATCCTCATCAAGATCTAAATTTGGCCCAAAACCACTTTCTCTTGCATCTGAATCATGCCCTGCAGGCAATGAACCTCTTGAAAAATTGCTTCTGGGGTATCCTAAAATTTATCTTCAGAGTGGCCACTATTAGATTTTGAACTCTTATATTGTGAACCATCTTCACTTGAAGATACATGTGGTGCTCTATTTCTAACATTATGTTTCTCTCTCATAGGAGCACTTGTAGATTCTTCATTTCTCTTGATCCATCTTTTCTTCTCTGACCTAGGTAACTGTTCCAAAGTAACCTCTGGATTCTTCTTAACAAAAGACCTAGTATTCCTTCTTTTATCCATGATTTCAATTTTCAATACTGGTTCTAACGTTTGAGTCACCACCCACCTAAATGGGAAGTCTTTTAAGCTCAAGAAAACACTGAATACCATAAGAGAAACACAAGAGTACTGTACTAACTTTATCTCTAGACCCTCCCCAGCGGAGTCACCATTTTGTTGGTTCCCCTTCTCTTTCTACTTGCAGGTTTACACTATGATTGACAACTTAATGTCACTGACTCTATCACCACTCCAAAGTCTGCAAGGAAAAGGGCCAATTAATGAGGATCAAAGAGATCCTCCTACACTTTGAGCCTAAATGCTCAGGCAAGTGTACCCTTGACTCACTTCTTCAAAGGAGTCACAAAACATTATGCATTTATACCCTTTACTAACTAATTGAAAGATTTATCATTGAAATTTGTGTGATTGATGATGATGAACTACTTCCAGAGAATGGACTAGTGCCTTAACCCAGGGCATAGAGTCACTAAATAACATACATCAGTTGAAAACCCTAACTCAAACACTCTTGAACTCAGAATAAGTGTTTTGACTATTATCCCTTTCCCTCACATACCAGGACATCAAATTGTTATCTAGCCATGAACTCACTAAAATTACCTTAAAGACTTTAATCCTAACTTTTTTAGGAACTCAAAGATAATTCCACAATACTCTTTGTTTACCATATGCTAACTCACTTTGTGACATTAACATATATGAACTCAAGATCAAAATAAGAAGACATACACAAATATGAAATTGGAACCCAAGTGTATTCTCATTAAAATTTGTAGAATCAATGCATTATCCAGACAACAAAATGCTAGGAAGCACACCCTAAATCCAAGCTCTCCATGTTCATTATAATACCATCAACAATTTGGGACCAAAAAGCAAAACAGTTTTGGAACCCTTACAAAGTCAAAATTACAACCATTTATACCCCTAGCTGTCTTGGAATCCAAAAAAGATTAGGATGCAACAAGCTTCAGATAGATAGGGCAAGGGCTAGGGTTTTCACCCACTAAACCAACTAGATCTAATCAAAATTTATTACACTAGAGGAAAACTAGGCAGTCAGATCCAAGAATGATCTCTATTAATGAGAAATCTCTAAGTAATGTATCGAAGATCATAAATTCACCATGTTAAACAATCTGATCATTCACCTGCAACATGCCTCGAGAAACAAATTCATCATGGTACAATCCTCTGCAATCAATCAACAGGCCTCTGGATCACTCTACAATAGTTGACAAAATCACATCTACCCGATCTAGCTCAAGCATTCAATTCCAGTCCTTTGGTCGTAGGAAACCCTTAAATAATTCAAATCTAGAAGAAATGGCTACTTGCATGACATGAGACAATAAATCAATGGCCAGTATTCAAATGTGGATCTACTTTATATTAGCATCGTAAGATCTCCTTAATTTTCTTGGGTTTATCAGCTTAACTTTATAGGAATCTTGGTTTACATTTTTCCCTAGTCGCGAGATCACCAGACATTTTGTTTAACCTTAGTTATATTTAGTGATTCAGCAACTACAGTCTCATAGTCGTGCAGTTATCTCCTTAATCGCCAAACTTTTTAGAGATCACACGACTGAAGAGTTTCTCAGTCATGAGACAAAATCGCTAACTGTATCATTATCATGAGATTACCCGACTGCGATGAAATTGACTATGTTGAAACCTTTTGATTTTATCTAGACATTACGTGACTAAGAACATATTCTCATTCGCTAGATAGAAAATAATATTCAGACTTCATTCGGAGATCACCTGACCAATGAAAAAATGTAATCACTTAATAGAAGAGAATATTCGATCTAGATTAAGCGACCTAGAGACTGAGCACTCATATGGGCCTGCCAAATGCCACCTATCAACATACTATCCGCTGCTCACTACTTAGTAAACTCTGACAACTGCCAACTGGCACTTCAAAGTTTAACTCATCTTGAACCCTAGACTTTATTCAAAGATTACGTGACTGAAGAAACTTGAAGTCGCATGAAAGATTTTTTAAGTATAGTTAGATCAGGAGACCTCATGACTGAAGGGAAATAGGCCATCATTTAAACCTTGGACTTCATTCAGTGATTACCTGACTTGGAGATCACATGACCTGGAGATTTGGTGACTAAAGGGAGTCTCCTAGTCATGGAAACCTTCTAATGTTTCAAACTTTCTTCTGAGATCTTGAGACCACCGTTGATCTTTTCCTTCTTTCCATCCTACAGTCCATATTAAGTCGCGAGAGATCTTCTGATCTAACTGTAGATTCAGTGACCTTGAGACTTACCATTTCTCTGAATCGCTGGAGGTTAGACATTTAACCATTAGGATTAGGAGATTACATGACTGTATGAAAATCTAAGTCGCTGAATAAAATAACTAACCGAATGAAGATATGGAGACTTGGAGACAATTGTAAAAGTAGACCATACCTCTATTCAGAGATTCAGGGACCAAAGAAGAAAGTCATAATCACTGAATAAAACATCACTTTAATAAAATCTTATGAGATTGCCCAACCAAAGGTAATTTCCATTAAGAGATCACGCGACTATAGTTTCTCTTAAAAATTTGTCATAGTAGTCGATAGATCTTGAGAAAACATTCTGAGACTTGGAGACTAAAAGGGGAACCGCTAGGTTGTTAGATAATAAGGAATATTTTGAAGAGCTCATGAGATTAGGAGACAAAGGCTTTTGGGCATTCGCTAAAAAAAGAAGAATATTCCTAAACCTTATGAAGACTCAGTGACCAAGAGGAAGATAAAAGCATAGACGCCAAAAGGGAAACTTAAGTGTCCCAAAAAAGGTGATGACAAATTAGAACCTGGCCAAGACAAATTAGGGTTTTTTCCTACAACGGCTAGAAATTTAAATTTTGACCTAGGGTTTCAAGCCAGAGATAGGAAAATAACTGTAGAGACCAAAAGAAAATGCTAGAGCAATGAAATTTTTTGCAGGTGCTAACAGTTTGTTTGACACATTCTCTCCCTAGAATTCTGGATTAGGTGCCAAATGTACTTTACTCTTCTTCTTCTTCCTCTAGCTCCATGACAGTTGGTTTCTTCTTCTTTGATTTGGTGCTATTTGTAATACCCCAAAAATGGGCTATAGGTTCATTAACCTCCTACATCAATAAATCGAACGAAATCGACATCAAAGTCCTAACCTAAGGCACATCTAGACATCATTGAATCTAATTGATTATCTTAAATTCTGCATCGAGGAATATTCCTAGCAATATTTCTAATTATCTTAATTATCTTTAATTTAATAATTATTTGGCGATAAATCACATTTATCCTAAGTTTGATTAATTGAATATTTTCATATTTAATTAATTAGATTTAATATTTGCCACTTAATTATTTAATTAAATTTAATTCTGTCTCTTATTAATTGTATTATTTAATTTTGACAATAAATCCAATATCCTATGAATAATTGATTAAATTCTTTTTTAATTGATTAAAGGAAGTTGTCATATTTAATGATATTATTTTTGAATAAAAGTTTGATTAAATAGTTAATTAACTCATAAATTAATTATTTTATTTCAAAAATCAGTTGAGTTAAGGATAAATCATTTTATTTATTTATTTAATTCTTAATTATTATGCACATTCAAAAGAAACAGTTAAACTCCAAATCAGAAAATCAATGCAAAGTGTTGACTTTTTGGAACTCAACATCCTTTTGGAGTTCAAAAAGCTGATCTAAACTCTAATTTGAGTTAAAAAGCTATTTTTGCATGCTTTTGCATAATTTTGAGAATTAACTATCTTTCATGATCAGATAACTCAAAAATCAAGATGAGTTAATTTGAGTGATTTATGGTTTTTCCATGCACCTCCAAAGCCCTGGATTTCTATGAATTAAAGGCTTCAGCTCTTCACAAATCATCCACAAATTTGCATACTTACGCTATTAGTATCAATTCATAAAAGTTGCACAATCACGCTGGAGAATTGGAATTGGGAGAATCAAATCTCTTGCGAATCAACATTTTTGTGAGATCAATCTTGTTTTTGCATATCATTCTTAGATAGTTTCATATCAAGTTTTTCAATAGCATTCATAGCATATCAAGTTTTCATTCTTATATTGCATAGAAAATACCAAAAAAATAGCTTAATTGCATTCAATCTCATATCTAGATTAATTGCATTCAAATCCTTCGTTTAGGTGTCGTCTAGGTCACTGATCTCGATTACAATCTGAGAACATCAATCTCGCACCTATTAGAAGGCAAAAAATCACTTGGTTAGATTAGATTTCAATTTTGCACAATTTTGATTATAGCTAACCTCTAATGTTTTATTGAAGTGTTGTGTCTACAGATTAGGTACAATTTTGACACACACATTTCTGGTGCCCACCGTGGGGCAACCCACCTTTGCATGTTGGTTTTGATTTGTTTGGGAGCTAAAACCCTAAAGTTTCAAAGATTTAATTTTATCTCCCAAATGACTTAGAGTTTTGGTCTGAATTTTTTTTTGCAAGTTTATGACATACCAGAGAACCTACAGTAAAAAGTTTAGAATTTTTTGAAATGTTTTGAATTTTTAATAATTTTTTCTTTAAATTCTGGAAAAAATTAATATCTGACGTAACTCAGCATATTTTTTAAAAAAAGTTATATTTTTGGAAATATCTTTAAATTCTACAGGGGTTCCATTCTTTGTATTTTAAATTTGGATGCAATATAATAGCTCAAATAGTCAATTTATAAAAAATATTCTATTTTGGTAAAATGGGTCTCTAGGGCACAAATGAAGAGATTTTTCTAAAAAATTTATATTTTTGGAAAGCTCTCTATTTTTTAGTAGGGGTATCTATTTTAAATTTCTATTTTTCTAGCCAAAATCATAAAAAAAAAATTAGATCTTGTTGACTAGGTCAAATGCAGTGCAAAAAAAAAAAATTTTGTGATGGGTATGCACTTATTTTTCATATGAATCAAAGCATGATATGAGTTCTCATTTGGATTAATTTTTTGTTATTGTTGCTCCTAATAATTTATTTTTGGATCTAACCCTAGGGTTTTCATAAGTTGAATAGACCTTGGATATCTTGTTTGCTTGTTGGCTTGTTGGAGAGTTCGTAGCTTGCTTGCATGGTAAAGCTCAACAAGAATTGCTAAAAATCAGGTAAAATCTACTAAGTGCATTGTGAGAATCTTAGGTATTCTCCTTGTTTTGATAACATTTCAATTTGGACTTAAAATAAATCTCTTATGTGTCAAGCTTGTTTGCATCTTTTTCATGCTTTTGATCTATTTCTACACACTTGCATAATTGATACTAGGTGGTGACCCCTTAAGGATTCATTAAATAGTCTTAGATACTTGTGATTGATCTTGATTTTTATCTTGGGTTATTGGAATCGCTAATCTGCCGGCCCCTTGTTCCACCCCGTGGTTGCAAGGTCAGTGCCATATTAAAGGGGAGGGGTCAACAGGATAGAAGCGTTAAGTGTTCCACTTGGCAACCGATTTGTGCTTTTAGGAACTCACTTGTTTTCTAAGTTGGCGACTCATTTTCAGCTTGTGTGAGGTGTTAAGTGTTCCACCTTGTGGACTCATCTCATATTCTCTTTAAGCGTTAAGTGTTCCTCTTTCTTCTTTTTGGGTACTTTTGGTAGATTTTCTTTTGGAAACATACATATGTGCTCACATAGTAATCAGGCCCTATGAACACTATTCGTGATTCTTGAGAGATTGGATTCCTAGAGAAATCCTTCCTTGATGATAGAATCCTTGTAGGTAGGGAGGATACTTAGTGCATTTCACATTCAACTTGGTTAGTGCGTCTTCTCTTATTGATCAACACATTCTCTCTCCGGAGAGGTTGATAGATCATGTGGGGTTGACATCACAAGCTTTGGTGAATCAAAATTGGTTAGTGTTTCTTCTCTTATTGATTGATACATTCTCTCCCTAGAGAGGTTGATAGATCACATGGAGTTGATATCATAGACCTTGGTGAAAAAAAACTTTGTCTTAGCATGTCGGATTCATCTACTTGCTTTGTTTGGGTTAAAAGTGAAGAGGCGTCAAAACCTTGAATCTAGAGACAAGTCCCCTTGTGGTATAAATCTATGAGTCATCTTTAGAGAGAGTTAACCGTAGCAGACAATCCCTTCACAGGGAAAACTGCATTGACAGAACCTCAAGCGGTCATAGCCATTTCAAACGTGGTAGTGACAGCCGCTATATAAATGTCCTTGTGGAAGAAATCTCCACAGGTATGGTTCATTGTTGGGTTGTCAGATCTCCCTAGCAGCTCTTGAAGATTAAGTTCTCAGACTATGTCAAAACCCTGGTGCGTCGGGATTGGAGTTCACCCCTTTGAATCATAAAAGTTGCAGAGTCAAACCATTACTAAAAACCTTAGAGAGGCCAAATTTTTATTTTCAGGGATATGTGCGTTATTGCAAAACTTTTCAGAACATACACAACTAGTACTCTCAGGGATTAGCACAATTTGGTCACTTGATTGTTCATGCGCAAGGTTGCTTTTTCCCTTGGTCATTCTTTTTAGACATGCTTAAAATCACTTGCTTACTATTCTGCGTGCTTGTTTATCTACTTGACTATTAAAAATAATCAAATCTGGTATAATCTTCAAATCTGGATAGTACAATTTGCAAACAATCTAAAATTGAAAACCCTAAATTTTGGAAAATTTGATGTAAAATCCTTTCTGGAGTCAAAAGTCATCTCAGGAAGTCAGAAAGTCATATGAGTTTTGACCAAATGTCATTTCAGTACTGCCCATCTGTCGTATGATTGAGTACCTAGTATCGTACGAGTTTTCATGCTAGTAAATTCAAGAAAGTCAAAATCCTACTTGCAACTATCGTATGATTTTTCAACTATCGTATGGTTACCTACCCACTATCATACGAGTTTAGCAACTGTTGTTTCATAGACTACCCACTGTCGTTTGACTCTGTAGAGTGTCGTTTGGGAAAATTTGGGAAAGTTGTTAGAAAATTATCAAATTGCAAGATATCCAATGTTTCCAGCCTAGTTCCAGAATCTGTCAAACAAATCATTATGTCAGGAATAGAGCAGTAGCTATTGAGAATCCTACCATTTTCCAAGAGTGATCTTTTGAATCCGATCTAGCCTTCTGTTTGATCAATTTGAGTCCTTTTTATCTTGTGTCAAAACCTTGTCATAACTATCAATCTTCAATCAATCTTCAAAAATAGACTAAGTGTTGAGAACTCGTGTCCGCTATCTTTTGGGTGATCTATCCCATACATCCAGGGCATAGTATCCTTCACCCACGTCTCATCAGATCTTCAAAACAATCATAATCTTGACAAGGTTGCATCATCCGATTTTCTCAAATCAAATTGTTCTTCAGTTGTCTTCATCCTTTTTCTTCTGTTTCATTCAAAGTTAATGGTGGAGACCAGAGCTTCTTCACACAAGAAATTAGAGGAAACATCTCAAAACTTACCTTTGACCATATCCAGGGTCCAACTCTTGAACAACTCATCAATTCTAGTATCTACAAAGACAACGGTCTCGGTAACTTTTGATTGAAAACTAGTTACATACCTCCGTCAACTCACGGAGGTAATCAACAAACTCCTCCTCAATCTATTCCAGGGAGCCCAAAAACTCATACCATGTCTCAAGCAGGGACAAACCATGGTTCTCTAGGAGGAGGATCCTAGGGACACCATTCTCAACATGATGCTGACCAAGAACCTACACCCTCTGAAATCCTTCGATGTCAGAATGATGATGAATTCAAGAGAATGATGAGGCATTTCTTGAAAGTAGATAGGGAGGCATACTTTTTGCAATTAGCCCAGGAAGGAGCTAAACTTCCTCCCAACTTTAATGTTGATAATATCATCACACATGAGGAAGAAACTCCGATGATGGCCATAATGAAACAGATGCATGCTATGGAAGTCAAACTGAATAAACTTGAGAAAGAGAAGGAACCCAAGGAATTCTCCATGGAGGCCCTTTGTCCTTTTCTATTTGACAAAGACTTATATATGCCACCATTCCCAAAAAGAGTGGAGATGCCAAAGTATGTCAAATATGACAGACACTCTGATCCTCAAGATCATGTCAGAGAGTTCTGTACACAATCCATGGAATTCATGCATGAACCAACCTATATGATGCATCTTTTTCCTAGATCCTTGGGAGGAGCATCCATTCAGTGGTTTTCAAGATTGCCTCCTATGATCAAAACTTTTGAGGAATTGATTAAATTGTTTTATCAACAATATTCCTACAACATTCAACATCCAGTCACCATGATCGATATCTGTAACCTCAAGCAATATCCAAGAGAACCATTCCTACCATTCCTCAAGAGGTGGTGAAAGAAGTTCTCTCTGTATGCTAGACTAATTCCCGAAATGGAGAAACTTGAAATCTTTATCAATAACCTTGTTCCAAAGCTCAACTATCCATTACAAATGCAAGATCATGTATCTTTTGATAAAATGGTGGATAATGCAATCAAGATTGAGAAAGTACTTGTCAAGAAAGGAGAAATCAAACTTCAAAAAGACAAGTTTGAATCTAGATCTAGCTCAAAAGATTAAAAAAATCTAGAATAGGAATAAAGGCATCGTCACTGATGGTGTTGTTGACACTATCCATGCCCCATCAAAGGCACCAGCCTACAATCTCACTCTTGGCACCAAAGCCATTAAAGCTTCAAAGCAAAAATCTTTCGAACCACCTCTAAAGAAGCCAGAATACAAATGCTGGGATAATAAATGAAAGTTTACTTCTCTTGGAGAGTCTTTAGAATCAGCCATGAAAACCCTACTGGCTGATAGCATCATCTCTTTATGACTGATCTGACACTCTGATCCGGATCCAAAACCACATTGGTGGAAAGATAATGAATTTTGTGCTTTCCATAGGAGTAAAGGCCACAAAAATAATGGATGCTTCCACTTGAGACATACCATTCAAGACTTGATAGACCAAGGGGACATCATGATCGATAATCCTACCAGCAATAATGATCACACAACATTTACAGAACCATTTCCACAACATGGCAAGGGAGTTTCAACTTCTTAGCCTAACATGGGGGCAAAAGTCAATTACGCTTACCCTAGAAACAATGCTGTCATCAATATGGTTGAACCATGTCTCTCTGAGAGTTGCAATGTCATCACCATTGTATGAAGAGACAAAAATCATTCCTCAGCTAATGCAGTTACTAGATCACAAGCTCAGGCTCATCTGAAAGGACAAACACCAGATTCATCTAATGTCCGTAAGATACCTTTCAATCTCACATCTACTTCCAAATAGAAGGCCACTTCAAAATCTTCCAATCCAAAGGATACAAGGCCTACATCTTACAACATTGTCCAACAACTCTAGCATACTTATGCCAAAATCTCTATATTTGAGTTACTTCGAATATCTCCAGCTCACAGAGATGTCCTAGACAAAGCTTTGCTTAGCTCTAATGTTCCTGATGACCTAGATCTAGATAGGTTCTAGACTATGGTTGGTCATCTTATGTCTCCACAATATATCTCCTTTTCAGAGGAAGATGACAACTCTTTGAGTCACCCACATAATCAGCCCTTACACATAGAAGTCTTGATCTAAAACCATAGAGTCAAACGTGTGTTGATAGATGGGGGCATTGGCCTCAACATTTGTTCTTACAGCTTAATCACATAGTTGGGATTCTCAGAGATTGCTATTGATCCTTGAAAGAAGATCACCATAAAGGCCTATGATGAATATGAAAGATCTTCTAAATGCACCATTGTCTTACCCATCTGAGTGGGTCTAGTCATCAAAGATACCACATGTTAGGTGCTTGATCTACCATTAGCTTACAATATACTTCTAGGGAGACCCTAGATACATGAAATGCAAGCTATTCCTTCTATGTACCATCAATGCTTGAAATTTACCTATGAAGGAGTAGAGGTTACTATCCCAGTAGATCTGAGTACAACTTGCAATACATTAAAGGAAAGTGTCGATAAGCTTGTTCCCAATAATAGAGAATCTTCCATCAAGCAGCTAAATGTTGCTTCCACATCCAAGATGGAAGACATTGCTAAAAAGGTTAGTATCAAAGAAAATGGGATGGGATAATACACTATAGAGCTAGTCTTGTCTTTGACATCTCTCCCAATCTCACCTAAGTCGTATGGTCAATCTTTGAAGCAGTTTAAATCAGAACCTAAGGAACCTATGGAAGCATACAAAAGAAATTTTGTGGCGGAGCAAGTATCTAAACAAGAATTTGAAGAGGATGAGGCTGTGCTTGCATGGCTATACAAAGATGATTCCGAATCCAAAATTGTTCAAACTAGTGAATCTATAGCACCTAAAATCCCTTCTACTTCATATGGTCCAGGGAACAAATTGATCACTAAGATGGGATATCCAGGTCAAGGACCTCTAGGAATTAGAGGAAAGGGTCTTCTGACACCCATTTCACATACTGGTAGAGAAAATAAAGATACTGTTGGCTTAGGCTTTAAGAAGAAACCCTATCATCTCAAAGGTGGTTGTTCTCATGTCATAGAAAAAATTGCACTAGGAGAACCCCTCCTCAAGAAAGAAGAAATAAAACCCTCAGATGATGATTCAGACAGCTCTAAGCTTATCCCCTATGAACAATTGCCTATGGAAATCACAAATATTCTTGACATGGAAAATGATACAATCAAGAGGATCAATGTAGTAGTAACAAAAGAACCTACTGTAGAGCAAGAGATGGTTGAACCACAAGAACCACCCAATCTCGAAGGCAATCAAACTGATCAAGAGGAAGGTGGCAGTTATTCTGACACTGATTCCCATGAATATGAATTCAAGTTAGAGACTAAGGGTAACCCTTCTTGGGGTATTCATCCTAACTTCACACATATCCTAAGATTTCCTAGAGATCCTGAATCAGAAGCTGAGTCAAATGACTATGAATGGGGAGCCATTCCAGAGGAAGATAAGCTTATCATAGAGAAATATATTGATGTTATTCACCAATATGTATGTCAACCCAATGTAGGTCTAGAGAGAAATAATGAACTTAACGTGTCTGATCTACCTATGGCTGAAGAGGACTCCCATGATGATGTTGAGCCTATTCACAAATTGAACATTTTGAGTTGTAATATCACCTTTGAACTTGAACATCGGGTTATGACCAATGATGACATATCCACATCCGTGAACACCATATCCCAAGCCTTTCCCAGTTTGACTATCCAACACACTGATATTATCGACCAAACTTCCACGAACCCAAACCATGGTGTTTACACCTTTCCCAATGAATATGTCCTTGCTTGTTACCTCAATGCAGTCAAGCCTATGAGGACTTCTATCAATGAACCAAGCGTCAACATGACCGAGTCGGACATCAAATATCTTAGTCAAAAGAATAAAAATAAAAAGAAAAGGTGTATCTAACGGTGAAAACCTCTCTAAGGTGCCTAAGGATGAGATATTTGATGTCCTTCTGAGTCATTTACAGGATAGATCTCCAGTTCTGATTGAGCCCACTCAATCCATCAATTTGGGTACAACAGAGGAACCAGAATTGGTACATGTAGCACAATCCTTATCAGAAGAAGAGAAACAAAAATTCACTACATTCTTATCAGAAAAAAAGATCAACTTTGCATGGAAATATTTAGATATGCCAGGATTGGATCCCAATCTCATCATGCACCATCTATCCATTGCTCCTGGAGTAAAACCAATCAAGCAAAAATTGAGAAAGATGCATCCTCATATTGCACTCTTAGTCAAAGAAGAACTAGAAAAACTCCTAAAAGTTGGATTCATCCATGTCATAGACTATGCTGAGTGGATCTCCAACATTGTACCTATTTCAAAACTAGATGGTTCAATCAAAGTGTGCACGGACTTTAGAGATGTGAACAGAGCATTCCCTAAGGATGACTTTCCACTCTCTAACATTGATATGATAGTGGACATGACTGTGGGCTATGAAATTTTTTCCCTCATGGATGGTTTTTCTGTATACAACCAAATCAAAATTTCTCTAGAAGACCAAGAGAAAACTGCATTCACATGTGCATGGGGAACCTTCTATTGGAATGTTATGCCATTTGGACTAAAAAATGTTGGAGCTACATATCAAAGATCAATGACATCTATTTTTCATGAAATGATGCAACGCACCATGGAGGATTATGTGGATAACACCTTGGCTAAATCCATGATTAGAACTGAACATCTAACAGACTTGAGCATGATCCTTGACAGAATGGAAAAATTTAGTCTTCGACTAAATCCTAAAAAGTGTGCTTCTGGAGTCACTTCAGGAAAGCTCCTAGGATACATAGTCTCAAAGAAAGGTATTGAAGTTGATCTAGCTAAGGTGAAAGCCATCATGGAAATGAAACCTCCCAAGAATATCAGTTAAATGAGAACCTTACAAGGGAGAGTGCAATCTATCAGGAGATTCATATCATAGCTAGCTGACATATCACAACCTTTCACAAAGACATTACATAAAGGTGTGACCTTTGCATGGAATGAAGACTGTGCAAAGAATTTTGATCATATCAAGAATTATCTCTCGAATCCTCCTATCTTGATGCCTCCTATTCATGGGAAGCCATTGATATTATATGTCTCAGCAATAGATACATTACTGGGGGCATTGCTAGCACAACATGATGAGAACAAGACAGAAAGAGCCATCTACTACATCAGCAGAACCTTAGTGACCTATGAGAAGAACTACTCAATGATCGAGAAGGCTTGTCTAGTTGTGATCTTTGCATCACAGAAACTAATACACTACATGTTAGCTCATACCACTCATTTGGTAGCTAAGATTGATCCACTGAAGTACCTACTAAGCAAGGCTGCCCTCACGAGTGGATTAGCCAAATGGGTCATGCTCTTGAGTGAATTTGACATTGAATATGTTGAGAGAAAAGCTATCAAAGGATAGGTCATTTCTGATCAATTAGCTGAAGCACCACTGTTTGATGATACACCCATGCAAATGGAATTTCCCGATTCCTCTATCATGCACCTCTCTTCTAGAGAATGGTTGTTATTTTTTGATGGGTCCTACACATAGAATGGATCTGGAGTAGGCATATTGTTCATCACTCCTCAAGGATACTCGATACCAAAAGCATTCAGATTAAAGTTTCCTTGCACAAACAATATTGTTGAATATGAGGCACTTCTCAATGGTATGAAAATGGCAATACAGTGGAGAATTACAGAGATACACATTCATGGAGACTCAGAACTGGTTATCCACCAAGTCAATGTGTATACCAAACCAAAGATGAAAAGCTCATTCCTTACAAGAAAATGGTAGATGATTTAAAGAAATACTTCATATCTAAAAC
This sequence comes from Chamaecyparis obtusa, assembly GCA_027943335.1. Classification (NCBI taxonomy): domain Eukaryota; kingdom Viridiplantae; phylum Streptophyta; class Pinopsida; order Cupressales; family Cupressaceae; genus Chamaecyparis; species Chamaecyparis obtusa. The sequence continues at coordinate 1,953,053 of BSBK01001155.1, read as the reverse complement.
ATTTGAGAAAATACCCAGAATAGAGAATAAGGCTACCAATGCAATGGCGACATTATCTACTCTCTTATAGCAGCCTGAACATGAGCTACGCTATGAGTTCCTGGTGGAAGCCCTATCCTATCCTGCATATGACTCTCATGAAACCCGCATGATCCACACCGTTGTAGGTTATGATTCATCCCGCTACAAAAATATGTTCTCCTATCTCCATGACCAAATCATTCCTGATTCTTTTAACCATTTTGAGAAATGAAACCTTATCCGCTCCGCATCCTGATATGTTATCATTGGTAATGACTTGTACAAACAAGGTCTAGATGGTACACTGCTTAGATGTTTAGAATGGGAAGAGTCTCAATGTGCATTAGAGGAAGTCCATGATGGTATATGTGGGTCACACTCAAACGGTTTAACATTGGCTTGAAAACTTATTAGGGCTGGGTACTATAGGCCTGAAATGGAGAAAGAGGCTATTAAATTTGCTAAAAACTATCAACAGTGTCAAGTACATGGCAACTTGATTCATGCTCCCGGGAGAAATCTAATTCCCTTTACTACATAATGGCCTTTTCAACAATGGGCTTTTGATCTCATAGGTGCTATCCATTCGCACTCTTCCAATGGACATACCCATATAATCACAGCTACAGATTATTTTACAAAATGGGTAGAAGCGGTTCCTCTAACACAAGCAATGGGGAAACAGATCTCTATGTTCATCCTGAACTACATCATTTGTAGATATGGGATTCCCCACTCTATAATCACAGATAACTGGGGATAATTCAAAAACAAGGACCTTGATGACTTATGTGCTAAATTTAGGATTACACAACATTGGTCTTGTATACACTATCCTCAAGGGAATGGACAAGTAGAGGCTTCAAACAAAAATCTCCTGAAGATCTTGCACAGAACAGTTAATAAAATAGGAAGAGACTGGCATCTCATGATCAATCCAGCTCTTTGGGCCTACAAAACTAGTATCTAAATGCCCACTGGGGCTACTCCCTTTGCTTTAGTTTATGGGCCTGAAGTGGTACTACCTATTGAGGTTGAAATCCCATCACTCAAAATCAGAATGCATGGACTTGTCACCGACGATGACTACAAAGTGTCTAGGTTGCAAGAACTTGAACTACTAGATGAGCACAGACAAGCAACGTATGATCATCTCAGAGTGTATCAGAAAAGAATATCTAGAGGCTACAACAAGAAAGTTAGACACAGAGAATTTCAGGTTGGTGACCTAGTCTTGAGAGAAAATCCTAAAAATGAATCACATTGAGAGCGCAAGGGGAAGTTTGAACCCAACTGGCTGGGTCCCTTTGTTGTCACCGCTACTTTTGGCTCTGGTGCCTATCAACTCTCAATGACTGTAGGAGAGTAGCTCTGAGAACCAATCAACATTCTCCATCTGAAGAAATTCTATGCCTAAGGCATTCAGTGCTTAGTAAAATGTCCTGAAAAAATCTTAAAAATTGGAAAAAGTCCTAAAAAAATGAACATCTTGGTGAAAACCTAGCAATAGGCACCTTGATGATTCACAAAAAAAGTAAAAAAAATATCAAAAATCAAAAAAATTAAAAAAATGAAAAATACAAAAAAATGAGAAAAAGAAAAAGTGCCTTGGTGAAAACTTGGAAACAGGCACCTTGGTAGCAAAAATAGAATCTCTACCAAGATGGTGAAAACCTGGCAAACAGGGGCCTCTTGTTTCAAAATGCTCCATCTATCAGTGCAACCTTGGTCTTTCCTAGCTTTCAGTCGTGCTTTAGTTTGTGCATATCTCTCGGTCTATATATATCCTTGGTTCAAAAGTTAGTTTGTACACCAATTAGCTCAAGCGTCTGTATCCTATCAAATGTTCAAGCTTGGGGGCAATCAATGTCATATCCTATGGCCTCCAATGTATCTTAGACGTGTCATATCTAGTCAGAGTCCTTTGAAGCTTCACGTTGAGTCAGTTAGTCTGTCTCATCTGCAGAAAGGATTTTGCCTCTACAACAACACAATCAAATCACAAATTGAAAAAAAATTTGTGCTTCACATGCTTTTATCTCCTTGTATGCTTAACTGATTCGCATTGAGATTTTTGCATATTGTGTCCCTTCGAGCTCTTCGATGATGTCCTTTACAGGATTTAGAGAGTGATGACTAGGGGCATAATCTTTTCTTTGTCTTCTATTTGTATGTGAAAATCTAATAACTTTGGAAATTCTGGATTGAAATGGTGTCCGACTATAAGAGCCTCTATCTTGAATTGGATGGCCATGCGTACCTCGACCATTGATATCGAGAAAATTCATGGAAGTTTGATCTAACTATTATCTTTTTGAAGTGAATTCTTTCTCCTACTATGAAACGCGATCTTGCCTAAAGATGTGAATGATAAAGGGTCACTATGGGTAATTCACATTGGATTTCGAATGATCTCTTAATTGTTTGATGTGTTTATAACACAAGGCGTATTTAGGTCATCACGACATTTATGTTTTGATGCTTATGCAAATTGCTATATCAAAATGGACATGATATTTAGGTCATCCTGGCATTTATGCCTTGGTTCTTATATCTAATCTGACATTCTGAAAACAAAACCAATATTCATATGTCCATGGTTGTTTTGACCAGTGGGTGTTGTATTGATTCTTGCGCATACAAATCGATATTCATATGTCTATGGTTTCATGGCTAGTGGGCATTGTATTGATTTATCCAGTTACCTAAAAGTTCAATGATGATAACAAATCGACACATGATCAGTGACTAGGTCCTAGGTCTTAAGTTGCATATCATTTTGCATGTCTCTTTGCATTTTACACTTTGCATGATCTCACAATAGCTATATAAACTTCAAAGCCTAAACAATTCTTCAATCACCTATTCAAATCTAACACAAGCTGAAACATAACATGAAGGTTCCTCCAATGAAACAGCAAGTACAATCATTTTTCGAGATCAAAATCAAAATTAGAGATAGTTTATATTATTAACTACTTGCACATTTGACCTTCAATCTTCATAGAAATCTAGAATTCAACTTAACTGATTATCTTACATCAAACTGTCAAAATTTCAACTTGGTTAACTATGGTCAACTCATGGTTTTACCAAGTCAAACTTGGTCTCCAGGGCCTCTAAACGATGCAGAATGCATTCTCGAATGTGTATAACCACTTCTCAAATCAGTTAACATACTTCTAAAATATTCAACGCTGACTTTTCTTGTCAGATGTCAATTTTAATCCTGAAGGGGGCATGGTATTGCACATCATTCAAAGTCTGTAAATTAAATTCTTACGATCAAATCTATCAAAATCTTTCATCAGTAATCAAGACAACAACCATGTCTAGTCACTGATTCATCAAAATTCCTCATTGCTTAGGGCATATCAGATTCATCGATCCATATCAATCTGGTATTCTCTTAATCTTGTAATCTGTATCAGCCTTTTTTTGCAACCATTAGTTCATTAGTGTTATTTCCTTGGTTCTTTGGAAACTAAAGGGTTCAGATGTGATACCTATATCATGGTTCTGCTAAGACAATCGAGTCTAGAATCGGTGACTCACTTCTTGGCAATCCTAAGGTTCAGAATTAGGTGTTTTGGCACTCTTTCACAATCATCGGTTTATCGCTGCTATAGTGAACACTATCTTTGGTCATTCAGGACCTCCTATCTTCAAATTTATCTTATCATCATATCTTTTCATATCAGTTTCATATCTTTATCATACATAGACTATCATTGAACCACTGTGCTTCGCACAGTAATTCAAAGAGGGGCAAAATGTAATACCCCAAAAATGGGCTATAGGTTCATTAACCTCCTACATCAACAAATCGAATGAAATCGACATCAAAGTCCTAACCTAAGGCACATCTGGACATCATTGAATCTAATTGATTATCTTAAATTCTGCATCGAGGAATATTCCTAGCAATATTTCTAATTATCTTAATTATCTTTAATTTAATAATTATTTGGTGATAAATCACATTTATCCTAAGTTTGATTAATTGAATATTTTCATATTTAATTAATTAGATTTAATATTTGCCACTTAATTATTTAAATAAATTTAATTCTATCTCTTATTAATTGTATTATTTAATTTTGAAAATAAATCCAATATCCTATGAATAATTGATTAAATTCTTATTTAATTGATTAAAGCAAGTTGTCATATTTAATGATATTATTTTTGAATAAAAGTTTGATTAAATAGTTGATTAACTCATAAATTAATTATTTTATTTCAAAAATTAGTTGAGTTGAGGATAAATCATTTTATTTATTTATTTAATTCTTAATTATTATGCACATTCAAAAGAAACAGTTAAACTCCAAATCAGAAAATCAATGCAAAGTGTTGACTTTTTGGAACTCAACATCCTTTTGGAGTTCAAAAAGCTGATCTAAACTCTAATTTGAGTTAAAAAGCTATTTTTGCATGCTTTTGCATAATTTTGAGAATTAACTATCTTTCATGATCAAATAACTCAAAAATCAAGATGAGTTAATTTGAGTGATTTATGGTTTTTCCCATGCACCTCCAAAGCCCTGGATTTCTATAAATTAAAGGCTTCAGCTCTTCACAAATCATCCACAAATTTGCATACTTATGCTATTAAAGGCTTCAGCTCTTCACAAATCATTCACAAATCATCCACAAATTTGCATACTTACGCTATTACAATCATGCTGGAGAATTGGAATTGGGAGAATCAAATCTCTTGCGAATCAACATTTTTGTGAGATCAATCTTGTTTTTGTATATCATTCTTAGATAGTTTCATATCAAGTTTTTCAATAGCATTCATAGCATATCAATTTTTTATTCTTATATTGCATAGAAAATACCAAAAAAATAGCTTAATTGCATTCAATCTCATATCTAGATTAATTGCATTCAAATCCTTCATTTAGGTGTCATCTAGATCACTGATCTCAATTACAATCTGAGAACATCAATCTCGCACCTATTAGAAGGCAGTAAATTACTTTGTTAGATTAGATTTCAATTTTGCACGATTTTGATTATAGCTAACCTCTAATGTTTTATTGAAGTGTTGTGTTTATAGATCAGGTACAATTTTCACACACACTATTATATCAAGTTGTTACATCATCATCAAAAGGCCAATTATAGCTCTGCAAGTCTTGTGATGTCTTCAACTACAATTCCCACCTGTAATCAGTAATGCTTTTAACATCAGTAACAAACTTTGTACAATCATTCTCAACTTTTATCAAGTTTTCTATTATGTTGTTAAAACCTTATAAATCCAAAGCATTGTCACCACCGAGGAAAGCTTCTTGCCTAATTTTTATTAGGCCCATGTTTGATCTCCACTCATCCACACTGATTATGCTTCCATCATCATTGTATACTGAGGGAAAATACTTACTCTAGTTTTTATCAAACATGGCCATCCTGGCATTTATTTGATTTGATTTTCCTTTAAAGAATTTTGAAACAACACTGACCAACCCTATCTTCTCATACACTTATAAGACTACCTTAGGGATATCAGGTCTATGTTTCTACAGGGCATCCAATTTTTCAAATAACATATTTCTCCCAGACCAAATACTATAGAGTGGCTCTAAAGTAGCCAATGACTCATTTACCTTTTCATTTGCCTTTTGAAAAAAATGAACAAACTGATGGACTGAGTCCATTCTCTCCTTTATTTTATCTAGTCTATGTTGCAAAACCTCTAACATGGTCTTTAAGGTTGCTTCAAGCTTTATCTTTTCTATATCTTCTGATGGCTTGTCAGGAATTTCTACCTCTAGCTGGGAGGGGGCCTCAATTTGCATAGGAGGAGGAACTTCCTTTGAAGCTTCTTCAAGTTTGGCCTTCAAATCTTCTAGTTCATCTTCCATTTTCTTTATCATCATCAGTTTCAAGTCTCTATCCTTAGCCACCCTCATTGAGTTCTCAAACAATTTGTTATGCCTCTCAGAGAACTAAACTATTTTTGCTTCATTAAGGTGGCCAAAGTGTGTCACTGCCTTAGACACCTCAAGATCAGTTGTATTCTAGACAGTCCAAAAATTTTGATCTCCTTCCATCTTGTCCTCAATACTTACCAGAGCAAGCTTTTGAGTTCTAGGAGAAAGGGACCATAAAGCCATAGCCTGAGACTTAGGGTCATAACCACTTCCCATTATCATATCTCTAATATGTACCTCATATGATAAGTTTCCCTCTGGTTGCTTTCTAATTTAATCAATGATGAAAGTAGAGGTGAGATCCCATCCAAGAGTCAGAAGCATCCCACTTGATCTTACATTTCTCTGGCCTGCTCAATAGTGATTTTCTCAAGGCTTGGATGATAGGATGTCAGAGCTCTCATAGTCTCTTCACTTGGTTCCATACCTTCTGGTAATCCCTTGGCAACTTCTCTTTGTTTCCTCCAAATAAGGAAATTTCTAAACTTGTCACTCTTGACAAACTACTCATCACTAAGGAATTCATCTTGGTATAGTTCCCTCTCATCTTTTCCCAATAATGGAGGTAATTCAGCTTCTTCTTGTGACTTTATTTTCTTTCTCTCTCTTATGAATTTCCTCAATTGGTGGTGATAGACTCCGTCACCAGGAACCAGAATAGAGGCCCTATCAAAAAATTTCTTTTTCCTTTTTCCTTGGGAAGGTTCACCAATCTCAAGTTTTTGTTTCTTTAAGGGTGGCTCTAAGGTCTCTTTTGCCTCTGGTTGATCTTGAGTTAAATCAATGATGGGGGAATCCCTTACTTGAGGTGGACTATCACCCTCTTGAGATTCATCAGTGAATTCCTTAGGTTCAGAAGTGGAGTAGTCTCTTTTAACATCTAATTTATCTTCAATCATCCCTTCCAAATAATTGGATAGGGTGCCATACATTTCAATCATCTTCTCCATCCTCTTGAGGTAAGGGAGATCAGGGAAAAACCATCAAAAGCAATCTTAGCAGCCTTGAGTTGGGCTTCTAGTCTAAGAAAATCAAAATACTTAGTCCATCTCCTCTGAGCCTCATCTTGATCCAATAAGTTCCTGATCACATCTTCCTCATCCAGGCCCTCATGCTCTCTGATTTTGCCAATATTAGGAATCAGGGTCATCCTTGCAGTCTTAATAAAGTCCTTAGGATCAACATACCTACAAGTACCAGAAATCATTTTGAAATGATTAAGCCAACTACTGAGCTATGGCAACAACCCAAGAATGGGATAAACAAAATAGTTTTGAAACAAAAAAAAATTACACTCATTAGAGGTGTAATTCTGGGCTCTGAGATAGTACTATACAAGATTAGGATGGCCTTCAAATTAAAATCATAGCTTCAAAATACTTGCATCCAAACTATCAACATTGAAATATAGAATTAAATGCATCAAGAGAGAATAATGCATAAACCTAATAGGTCTCCTATTCCCCTTAACCATTATCAAGCCCTCATGCATTCTATCAATCACATATTGAATGTAATCATAATCAGTATTTTCATGGGGGTTTTGGATGTCTAGGATAATCATTAAAAGGTTAGTAGGCAACATCTCTGGATCACCATCTATTCCTAAAACCCTACACAAACCATGGCACAATAATTTCATATAAAAGTTGATGTTTTTTAACTCATATGGGGCCTTCATGTTAACAAGGAGAGGGGCTATATATTTACCCTATTTAGGCATGTGCTTTCTTATTTGAGTCTTCACAGTCCCCACATTACTCATATATTTTTTCCTTTCTTTCTTTAGGTCAATTTTAGTGGAAGAGGAAGCAAAGAAATCAAAAGCTTTCATAAGAGAACCACTATCTAAGGTTACCAAGGTAGATTGGTCCTCTTTTCTGATTTTTTTAAAAATAGGGTCGTATAATCTAGCTAGCTCAATGATAAGATCAACATCGAGAAAGACATCAAGGACAATTAGCTTAGACATTCATAGGGCCCAAGCATTGTAAATTGGTATAACCTTACTCCTATTGTTATAAAAGTAGGTAAAAATAGTGTAACCTGATTCAAAGGGAGTGATAGGGTCTTTGCAATTCTTTGTTAGATCTTCAAAGGCCTCACCAGTCAACTTCTTGTTTTGGTTGGACCCTAGAAGCAATCTGATGAACTCTTCTGAGTAATTGGGCTTCCCCTTCTCCTCACCAGTGTGTTCTTTATCTTGTCCATTGGATGATGCCATTCTTGCTTCTGGTTGACTCATCTTCAATGTGTGAATATCTCTCAACTCTAAAAATTCTATTCACTTCACATAGCTCTGCTAATGCTCTAAAATCACAATTCTCTTTAGAAAGCTTTGAACACAAAAAACAATGAATCTCTATCTATTTATCATTGAGAATTGAATGCATGATGTTACCAAAATCATTGCAAATCTACCTTCAATCACCTATACATTCAATTCTGCATATTACCAACTTCAAATTGAGGCTAGTTGTGGTGTGGATGTTGATAGGTTGATTTAAAAACTCAAAAATAAAGCACAAAGGCAATTATTACAACTTGTATCTCTAAAACCCTTATTTAGCTGATAAAAACCCTCATTTAAATCTGATTGGATGTTGTTTTACTTTTTTCTAGCTTGGAAATGTACTTTTTCATATAAGCATCGACACATAAGCATTCATTAATGAGCTCTTAAATCAGCTTGATTCAAAGATCTAGTGAACAAAAGTTCTCATGATCTCTAAACAAAATGCCAACCTTGGGTTAAACCTAGATAATCAGTGAAAAAGCCATTCACGTGATCTCAAAATGGTTTCCTAACTCATGGTTTCTTTTGGAGACTTGGTGACCACTATTGATCCAAAAGATAATCAACAGTCTTTAGATTAAGCTTTGAAACTCATGAAAACTCTATCCCTTATTCAGAGAATAAGCGACTGAAGGCATTCTCTAGTTCTCACAATTTGAAAATTAACCATGTTTTAGATTAGAGAATTGGTGACCAAAGAATTTTCTCATTCTCACAATCTTTTACTTAACCTAGCAACCATCCAGAGATCTAGCAAACACTACCTTTCTTTAACCCATGCACTTGAAACCTTTACCATAGTCAAATCTGGAGATTTAGCGACCACTAAAATCTTATAATCCCAGAATGTCCTACTTAACTCATGGTTTATCATGAGACTCGGTGAACAAGGTAATCTCATAGTCTCTGAATAAGATATTCAACCTTGGCTTAATTACAAGATTGGGCAACCAAAGGTATTCACCAATTCGCTGGATGCTTTTCTTGACTTGAGTTTAATTCAGAGATTAAGCGCTGGTCATAGATCTTGGGAATAATCAAAGGTTATCGCTAAGTCACCAAAACTTTTGAACTTTTTTCATATAATCATGAGATTCAGTGAACACTATATTCTCTGAATCTCCTAAATTTTGAAACATTAAATATATCATTCCACAATCAAGCGACTAAAGGAGACACACCTCTAAATTTTCTTTGTCGCCAAATCACTGAAAGACTTGGGGCTTGAGTAACTGATCATGAGATTGTGTGAATGCTCAATTCATTGGGTCACCAAATGATTTGGAACTTAGCAAACTTTTCTTGAGATCTAGTGAATTAATAAAATTTTAACTTTTGCCAAATTCCTTTATCATAACCACAAAACTTAGTGAGCATGAGAATAAGACTTAGTCGCTGGATCACCAAATAACTTGTTGTAGGGCCCATTCATTGTGAGATTAAAATATCATTGTTGATCTTAGAGATGATCAACATTCCTCACTAGTGTCACCAAAAAATAAAGAGAAATACTGCTCAATTCAACGATTGAGAGATAACCCCCATGCCCAATCATTGAATGTTATGAGGAAACCGCTAGGGATTAAGAGAATAGGAGAATACACAGTCATCGAGTTGCTAAATAAAAGATTAACTATGACATAAACTAGGAGATTCAGTGACTCGGGAAAAGCTTAACAAGGACTCACCATTGTTCACTGAATCACTAAAAGACTTGATGACATGAAAAATTATTGTGTGATTTAGCGAACACTTAAGGGAAAGAATGACCACATGCAAATTAGGAGATCTTAAGTTACCAAAAAGTAACTTGCAAACATAAGGAACTAGGGAACACTCAAGATGAACCAAATAATTAATCTTACCAAGGAAAAAATACATAAGGCAAGGGTTTTCCAACATAAACATGATAGATTTTGAGAAATTCTAAAACCCTAAACCAGATGAAGACACTTGCAGAGACAAAGACAACAGCCTAAAGCAAAAAATTTTGAAAAACCTAAAATATACCCAATAGTGGCTCTATCTAAGGATGCTTTAATGCAAGTTCATAGCAAGAAACCATGTATCTATGGGGGGCAAACCAAAAAAACCTAACCTAAAACAAGAAGCAAACCACGACACAAGAAAATACACCTGTACATATATACATAGCTGCTATGCATAGAAAGAAAGATAATCAATTGAAGAAATATTTCAAGAATTGTCCATGCACTGGAAATTCCTATTCCTCACCATCCAAATTTATTAAGAAATAAGAATCCTTTCCATGAATCTGATGAATAATAAATGGTCCTAACCACAAGGATTCAAATTTTTTGTGCATTCCTTTGTCCTCATCCCTAGCATTCCATTGAAGAACCATATCATCAAGCTAGAACTTTCTAATAGTTGCTCTTTTATCAAAAATATACTTCATTTTCTGCTGCAACTTCATATTTTCTTTTTGACCTTCTCTTCTGAGTTCATCCAGTTCAACTAAGTGAATCATCCTATCCTACAATGGATCAGTGATTTCCATGTCTTCTTCCTTTATGAACTGGTAAATAGGTAACAAGTTATTCACATGAAGTTTGTATTTTACTCCATAAACCATCTCAAAAGTGGATTTCCCTATTTTTTTCTTTTCAACAATTCTATCTGCCCATAATATCAATTTTAATTTTGCATGCCAACTCCTCTTGTTTTTCTCCAAGGTCTTCTTGAAAATTTGTAGAATACTTTTGTTACTAGATGATGCCTTCCCATTGGCCTGTGGATGGTATGGGGATGAATATGATGGAACTATTCCCATTTCAGAATAGAAGTTAGTAAATTCCTGTGACTTAAAGCTCATAGCATTGTCCATTACTAATTTGATGGGTACACAAAACCTAGTAATTATGTTATTCATCAAAAATTCAATTACTATTCCACTGGTTTCCTTCTTGGTTGGAATGGCTTCAATCCATTTAGTAAAATAGTTAGTGGCCACCAAAATGTAACTATGCCCTCCACTGGACTTTTCAGCAAATTCTCCAATGAAATCCATGCCCCACATAGCAAAAGGAGCCTCTGCAACTACAGGGTTCAATAGCAAAGCACCTAAAATTTTTAATTTCTTTGAAAACCTTTGACATGATTCACATTTCCTGACATATGAATGAATGTCTTTGAACAATACATGCCAATAGTATCCATCTCTTAGAATTTCATGAGCTTTGGACTGGGCTAAATGATGTCCTCCACACAACCCATAGTGCATCTCTTCCAGAACCTTTTTAGATTTGTGTTTGTCTAAATAAAAAAGCAATATTCCATCATTGTCCTTCCAAAACAAATCACCTTGTACAAGCACATACCTCTAAGCCTGCAATCTTAAACTTCTTCTTTGATTGTTATTCAACTCTTGTGGGCAACTAGCATGCTTGAGAAAATGAACAATGTTTGTGTACCATGGCTGCATTTCAATACTAGTTACATCTCCTCCACTAATGGTGACACTGTTTACTTGTACAAGGTCAATATTCTCCTCTGTCATCATCTTTGCAAGTCCCAGACCTCTTACAAGTTTGGTAATATGGAGTTCTATATCAAATTCTTGGATCCTATTATTCCACTTACATCTTTTTCTAGTGACCTCACTTTGACTTAAGATGTCCTTTACTGATGCCTGAGGTACATATGCATTCACTTTGGCACAAACAAGATAAGCTCTAAAGGTCTTGACTACCTTGACTAGTGCAAATGCCTACTTTTCCATCAATTCTTAATTAAGCTCAGTAGATTGTAGTGATTTACTAAAGAATGCAATGGGATGTTCAAACCCTTCTTCATCTTTTTGTAACAGAATAGTTGCAATTGTGTGAAAAGATGCAAAGGAAAATAAAGAGAAAGGCTTGGAATAATCAAGGGATATCAAGACAAGAGCCTCTTGGATTTCTTTCTTGATCTTTTCAAAAGCTTGATGAGCTTCACAGTTCCAATCAAACTTTACATCATTTTTCAAGAGCTTTACTATGGGTTTGACCAGTTCTGCAAAATTAGCAATAAACCTCTTGAAAAAATTAATTTGTACTAAAAAAGATTGCACACCTTTGATATTCTTAGGGGGAGGGACCTTTTTTATTGCCTCTACTCTTTCAGGGTCAATTATAACTCCCTCCTTTGATACTATATGGCCAAGCAATTTTCCCTCAGTCATAGTAAATTGACACTTTTTGGGATTCAGTGAGATACCAAACTCCAAAGCCTTGATAATGAACTTCTCCAAATGGTTACAATGATCTTCATCCCTTTTAGAGTATGTAGTTAAATCATTTTGATATACAACCATAAGGATATTAATCAAATCTTTGAAAGAAAAATTCATTGCCCTCTAAAAGGTTGCCCCAGCATTTTTCAAACCAAATGGCATGAAAACATACACATAGGTTCCCCATGGGGTGGTGAATGTTGTCTTGAATTGTTCAGATTCTTTGACCAAAACCTGATTGTACCCTGAAAAACCATCCATCATAGACAACAATTCACAACCAGTCACCCTATGCAACATAGCTTCCATATTTGGCAACCCATAATTGCCTTTAGTGATGCCACATTCAAATTTCTAAAGTCTACACAGAGTCTAATATCACCATTATTTTTTCTAACTAGCACAAGATTCGAAACCCAAGAGGAATGCCTAATAGGTTCAATAATACCAGCATCTCTTAATTTTATCAATTCAACTTGCATCTTTGTGGCTAATAAGGGATTGATGGGTCTCTGTTTCTATCTAAATGGCTTGGTAGATTCCTTTAGGGGGATCTCATGTTGAAAAAAATATGCTCTATAAGCTTTGAGGTCATCATAAGACCAAGAAAACACATGCTACAATCTTATCAAATTTCCCCTAACTTCTCTACTCATCTTTTTTCCAATATATACCATCTAAGGGGATTTTTTTGAACCTAATTTTATTTCCTCTAGGTCCTCCATTTTGATATTAGACTTTTGAGACATATACCCATCATTTACCTTAAACATTCCTTCTAATTCCACTAACCCCTTTGGTATGTGATTTGTGGGTAATTGGACTATTTCATTTCCCATGATACACTACTTTCCATCAACAATCTATTGTGAAGAACTGAAATCTATCTGCTGCCCATCATATTGATCTAGACCTTGAAGAAAGCTAATGATTTCAAAGTCATCTTCAAAGACTTGCTAGTTATATACATTGTTAGGTATTGCAAGCCTACTTTTGACTTCTAACATAGATATATCGGTCAAAGTGATATCATTGTTTTTCAAGGAAACATTGGAAAGGAAGTCAACCATGACATTATTTGACCTTTCTACCTAAAGGATATTGAAAGCTTCAAAGAATTCTAATCTATCCCAGACAACATGCTTATACAATTTCAGTCTATCATCCTTAGCAACATATTTAGATCTAACTTGGGCTATAATTAGTTGGGAATCACCATGGACTTTTAAGCATTTCATACCATGTTTTAGAGAAACATCTAAACCCAATATTAGAGCCTCATACTCAACAATATTATTAGTACATTCTATTGGTAGTATTTTTAGAGTTTTCAAGGTTGTGTTCCTTTCCTATTTCTTTGACAGTTTTCCCATCTTTTGTGCTTTTTCTCATGCAAGTGTCATGTCCAAAATGCCAAAAGTATGTTCCTAATGATAAAAACCCTAGGTGCTAGGTCAAAATGCTTGTGAAAATCCAAAAACCCTACAAAACCCTAACCAGGTTCTATTTTGCTATTACTTTTTCAAATAACTTAAGTAATCATTTGAGCATGTGCACTTTATAATTACCACTTAGTCATCCAGTCTCGAAACACATTCAACATATTCCTTTTAGTCTGGCAATTCAGAAAAATGCTTTATCGCACAGTCTCCTTAAGTTTGGGGTATATTCCTTTTCTTCATGAGACTCAATGGATGTTTTCAGTCTCTAGGTCTCCCAGTGATCTTTATGAGATCTAGCAATTGCTATTGGAAAATATTTTGAAGTTAAACTATAGTTGCTAAATCTCTATATGAAAAAGGTATGCAGTCGGGTAATCTCTTTATGAAATGATGAAGTAATCAAAGATTCAGTGATAAGGAGACTCACTATATGGTTTCTGAGTCTTCAATGGAGGATGGTAGCTATGTTTCTTCTCAGTCTCCAGGTCTCCTAGTTTTTTGGCAATTAAGAAAATCATCCAGTGATCTAGCGATTACACTAGTCACATGTTCTCAGACTCCTGATGGTTATGTTCTAAACGCTCAGCAATCTAGTGACACAGTTATCTCCTAATCTCACAATCAAACGGTTAAGCCATAATATCTTCAGTGACTCAGTGATAACCGTAAGATGAAGGAAGAATCAATGGTCAACATTATATCTCATATTCTAACCAAGGTTAAGAAGATTATCTAACAACTTGGCGAATAAAGGGTTTCGTGTGATCTCCAGATATAACTAGGGTAAAGAAAAATATTAGGAGACTGTGAGATGCCCTCAGTCATGTGATCACTAGAAGAGGATGGACTAAGATAAGTATTTTCAAAGAATAGATCTCAATTGTTGATATGTTTGGAATCAGGTGGTGATCTCCAAATTGAACCATGAGTTAAGAAAAGTTGTAGCGACTATGAAAAGTGATTTTTCACCTAGTCTCTAAAGTAAACTCGGGTTAAGAGAATCATCCAACAATTGGAAAGATAACCCTAGTCATGAAATCTCCAAATAAAATAAATCAAAGATTTTTGCCTATAGTCACCAAATCTCCAAATATGTTTAGTCTCTAGATCTCTAGAGAAAGTCAAAATTAGAGTGAAAATGTAGAGATTACATGATTACCATAGATTTTTTTCTATGTAAGTTTACATCTAACGGTTATCTCTCAATCGCTAGATGAAAGTGATGTCATCCAAAATGTGCTGAGACTCAACAACTACCGTTAAATTATGATCCTGTGGTTGTCAGATAATTGCATGAAGAAATAAGAAACTGAACAAATATTCAGTGATAAAGAGATTTCCCTTGTGGTCGCTTAATCTCCAGATGGGTAAGGTCATGTAGTCTCCATAAAATATTTGAGAAGTCAATAAATTCTAGTGATCAACAGACTATAGTCACCAGATCTTAGAATGAAAAATATAGTTTCATGTAGTCACCAGATCCCGAGATAGAATTATCAAAGGCTAAAACATTCAGTGACTATGTTTTTTAACTACAGTTGCTAGGTCTCGGGAAGTTATTTCATAATATAACAATTAAATATTTCCCTTTAGTTGCTGAATCTCATAACAATATGAAAAGGTGTTAAATCTTTTAGCAATTGTGATTGGCTTGGTAGTCACTGGGTCGACATAAATTGAATTTGATTACCTTCCATTGTCTTACCCCATGATTAGTGAATTAAAGTTCAAGGTATGCCAAGTAATGGTGGAAGTGACATGATTTACAGAGTTTGAAGTCTCAAAAGGGAAAATTGCATTCAATTCTCCAAAATAAATATAACTAACTATCATTCATTGCCAAATTACCAAGTATTCTAGAGAGCTAGAGCTAAAGTATGAGATTTTTTGAGCTTTCTATAGTCAGAGGATTTATAGCTTTAGAATTGTCAGAGGAATTCACAGTTGTAGTAAGAATGAGTCAACCATCAACCAGTGGGGCTTCTACCAGCAAGGGCCCCAAGGAGAAGGCAAAAGAAAGTTTCTCAAATGAGTTTCTCACCTTGCTACTAGGATCATCACAAAATAAAAAGGTTAGTGACAAATGTTTCATTGACAATTTGGGCTACTATAGAGATGCCAGGATGCCTAAGATTTCTGGAATGCATTTGTTTAAGTATTTTTATAAAAATGTTGAGAGTCTAGTTCCCGTGTCAAACCCTTGGACATTAGGATTAGCCAAGTTGATAGTGCTAGATGTTTTCTTGTATGTTGATTTGTTAATTGGACTAGTGAGTTCTTATGACCCCCTATCTAGAATGATAAGAAAGCATGATGGCTCAGCCCTAGTTACTTTAGACAGGAACTCTTTCATGGGGGCTTTTGGTATCAATATCCCCATGGCCATAGAAATTGACCTACAAGCCCAGACTAATATGTATACTTAGCAATCTATCCTTGTATCCAAGGAGATTCAAAGCCATGTTCACTGAGGCAATAGGAACTACATTGCAGCAATGGCTAGGTCAACCCCTTACTTATACAAAGACTTATCTTTTTATGTAAAGTATATTGCATATGGTCAATGTAGAATGCTTGGAGTAGATGGTGGGGTAGGTAGGATCACATCTGACCTCTTGATGATGGTATTGGACTCACAACACATGCATACCAACAAAGGATATGATTACATTGGATATGCCATTGATAAAATGCACAAGGGATTGGAGGCAATAAAAAATAGGGAAGATTCCCCTAAGTTTTTACATTACTCATTGTTAATGCACCTCATTGTAGTCTAAAATTACAACATTATGAATCTAGATAACCTACATCCTCAGATGATGTGGAAGGGTCGACCCAATCTAGTACATTTTTGGATAGGAGCTTGGAGCCCTACTTGCCCTAATTTCAATTTCTGCACTTTTCAAAATTGGATGGTGTGGCCTATCTTGCTCAACCTAGGGTTAGATATTTGCAGGCTATTAGTAAAGGCTCTACAATTGATAAGGCCTTGTAAATTTATTGACAAATGGCCTAAAGAACACAATTGGGGAGACTTTTACTATAAGAGGACCTACACTGTAATAAGAGTTTATAGATGCCCCCAACCACCCCATATACTACCATTCTTTTTCTCAAAAAGGATGGCCTTCCTGGAGATTATTTGACAACTAATGTTAACTAATATAGAGCATCAAGCCTCCCTCGGAAATGGTACATTTACCCCTAGACACTTTTATGTATGCAACTTCACAATTGGGAAGAATGCATTTGCCAAGTTAAATGATTGGCTGGGCCAATTGAAAATGAATGCTAGAACACCCAGAGATGTTGATACAGAGGGTTTCATAGTAATGGCCAAAAAATGCTACACTCCTACCATTCCCATAAACAAAAGACATGAGGAGTATCTTGAGGAAGATCTTATCAGGAACATCATTAAGGAGGATGTGGCAGAAAAATGAACAAACCAATTCAATGAATTGATGATATTTGAAAAGCATTTGAAGACAAGGGAAATTCCATTTGGAGGCTTCTACCCTACAGTGCCTTATCTACAAAGATTAGAGATGATGATGGATAATTACCAAACATTGGTCAACTCTATTGAAGACTAAATTGATGATAAGGATAGAGAAAAGGAAAAGCACTTAGAATCTGACTTTGAAGATAGTGATGAAGGCTACACAATCTACATCCCTCCTACTATGGAACAAGGATCTCCTGCTACCCAACAAGGAGAGGAAAATTAAATAATGGATTTGATAGAGCTTCCTAGCTCTCAAGACACCAGTGAACCTCCTTAGAAAAATCATAAGTTGCAAGTAGGAGAATCTTCACAAGCCAGGGTCCTTGAGAAGAAGGGAGATAGAGTGAAAGCTCTATTTCTAGGAAATAGAGCCGATGATAATTAGCTTAGGTAGAGGATTATTGAGGAAAAAAGAAAATAGAAAATAGTGATAGAGGTAGTTGATTTACCCTGGGCCTTAGGTCAAGATGAAAGGATGCTTGAGTAGGATGCCTTCTTGAAGGATGACAATTTTATTAAGTCAAATGAATTCAAGGACTTCCTTTTATGGTGCAAGCAACAGCAAGTGGCCTCTAGTGTTCAGATCAAGGAAGATGGCCAAATACCAGATGAAGCCATGCAGATTCTAAAGGATTATGATCCTGAATCAGAAACTATTACCCCAGAAGAAGCTAGGCAGTTGGTAAAGGCTAGTAATATATTGCTTGTACCTAGGTGGGATTTGGCCTCAGCTTTCATTATTAACCAAATTAGGAAATAGGAAAATATCAATCTGAATTCAGAGACCCAAGTAGGGGACTTGATAAGAGGGTTTGGGTACAGCCCTAAAAATAAGGCACTGGATATGTGGAGCCTTTACACAAAAGATCAAAAGCCTTCCTTATTGAACATCTAAGAGAAAATGGATGGTGATAAGATGGTATGGTCAATCCACAACACTGAAGATCTTGAGATCTCATAGATGTTGACTCACTTTGCTAGGTTAAATGAAGATAAAACCAAGTAACTATTTGAGAGGCATCAAAAAATTTTCATAGATTATAGTGCATTGGTGAGGGATAGAGAGATACAGATCATAAAGGAAAGAGAGCTAGAAAAAACTATGGACGAATTGCAACTACAAATCATCAACATGCCCATAGTAGCCCCTAAACCACCACAGGAGGCACTACCAAAAATTCAAGGTATAAATGAGGAGGAAGCTATTGCTGCAAAAGAGAGAATGAACAAGGAAAAGATTGAGGGTATAATATGATCCTTGTTGAAAATTTTGCAACACAAGATAGGAGTTTTGAAGGATAAGGCAGAGATAGTTTATACTACATACAATAAATTGCCTAGTTTGCAAAGTGAAGTAAACAATTTTTTTTCTATTTTGAGTACTTATCATTCAACTTGGTCAACAAGGGAGTCATTGTTTGAGAGACTAGCAGCAGTACAATCTCTAAGGAATGACACCCCAGAAGTAGTTTTGTAGGTAGGAGTTGAGATTGAAAAGATTGGTGTTCTTTCATCTTTCTTCAAAGGTAAGGCCAATCAAGTTGAAACAAGGATAGGAATGTTTGGACCTGGTTTTAATAGGTTCATTCCCTAAATCAAAATAGAAGAAGGAGAAATAAAGAATTTGGATACATGGAGGTTAGATTTTGATCTCTCACTGCCTAAGAAAGAGGCTTTCCTGAAAGATAGCAATGAAGTTGATTTAGATCACTTCAACACAATTCTGAATGAAGCCATCAAAGTAGAGATGGACTTCAACAAGTTCATCACAGATATAATGAAGATTGTTGATGCAAGATTGGAAAGACAGAAGAAGCAACTACAGAGTATCCAATAGTTTCCATGGCCAACTATGGAACAGGTTACCACATGGGACAACATGACAAAGCCCAAAATAAGTAAGCCTACAATAGATGACCTAGATGATTTGGATGATGAATGAGCTCCAGTAGTGCACTTGACCTATGAGCATAGGGAGAGCAATGGATCATATAGAGGATGATGTAAGTTAGCTAGTTAGGTGGTCATCATTAATAGAAAAAACTTTAGCAGTTGCATCTGAATACATGCAGATAAAGGTGCAACTCAAAATGGAGGTTCAACTTGAGAAGAAACAAATTCTGGCACAATTTTTCCTTTTTATGTTACATGCTTTAACTCTTGTATTCTAGTACAAGTCATTATCAGAGCCACCCATAGCTTGTTGCATCCTTTTCTCAAGGATCCCAAGGTGGTCTCCCTATATATAGAAAATGTAAACTCACACCAAAAGATGGTGAAATACGTATTGTCATAGGAGCTTATAGATTTAGTTTTTTATTCTCTAGAATCTATCTTTTCTGAATGTATTGACACTAGAAGTTTATCAATAAAATATACTAAATTTTCATGTATATTTCTATTTGTCTTCATGTATGGTTTTTGATTTCTCTATATGTTTAAATTTGCAAGGCATTTTAGGCATATCTTTCTACAAGGTAGATAGTGGGGTTGAAATTTGAGTTCCTTTCAAGGAAGGGATAAATCTTGAGTGAGGTCTCTGAGATTTCTATGTTCATACATGAATTAGATGATATGATCTATGCATAAGAGGGTAATTTGTAAGGCATTTTACCTGGGATTTGGGTGTGTTTGACTTGAGAGATTTCCTATAGATGTGCATTCATTAACTCTGATGCCCTAGGATTAGGCACTGGTCTATGTTTATTTTACAGTTGTTTTCACCATCAATCAAATTAAAATAATTTACTTTAAATTGTATGAGTTATATGATTAGATTTGTATCAAGCATACAAGTTATGATTGTGATATTTGAAGAATTTAATCATAAGAGGTAATACCCACCTGAAACTTTAAGCTCAAAGAGAAGAAGGATTGAAAATCCTTAACACCTTAGTATTGATTGTTGTTGATGTATCTATTGGGACGGGTAGAGTTATAAATCAGGGTTTTCTGATTAAGGTTTGACTATCTGCAATTTTGAGTACTAACAAAATTGGTGACTCTATTGGGGATATAAAAATATTTCTACAATAAACTTAGTGATATCTTTGCTAACAGTTTAATTTACTATATTTGAAGACCAATTTATCAAATTATTCCCACAAATTGTGGGTGGTGACTCTAAGCTCTATGTTACTAGTTGCTGGTAAATGTTTTGACAATTTTTTAGATTATCCTATCCCAAGTGACATGAGTAGACCTAGGAATATGAGGTCTTATTATAGGGATCATCTAGAAAGCAAGATGGGTGAAGAACTACATACTCCTAGTAGAAAGCAGTGGTCCAGAGGGGGGGCGGTTAGTAGTAATTCTCCTAGACCATCTCAGGAATACATTCCAATTCCCACCCAAAATGAGATTCCATCTTTTTCCACAAATCCTAAATTCCTTAGAAGGATAGACCCCAAGTCTATAAGTCCTCCTCAAGAGGATGAATTTATAGATATTAGTTTCTTCTATGCACAAGAAAATTTAGAGAAAACAGAATATGCTTCTACTACTGACACTGAATCTTATGATTCTAAAAAACTAAGGGAAGACGTATTGGCTTTAAGAAGAAAGGACTAGGAACAACTCTTGGAAATTACTAAAAGGAAAAAGGAGCGGGAACAAGAGATCTATGAATTACTCATGGAGAAGCAAGAGCTCCTTAGAAAGACAAAGAATAATGAGATCCAAGAAAATTGTTTGAAATAGAAGGTCTATGGTGTAAATAGTGAATTTTTTTGGGATGTCCAAGTCTTAAGACAACAAATGAGTAAAAATAAGCCAAATCCTAAGAAGAATGAATTTGAGGGTAAGGGCCATGTATTGAGATAGTTGCATCCCTTGGAGATTAAAAGAAATGAGGATCTTAAAAATGAAGGGATGGGTGCACCTGCTAAAGGAAAGAAAAAGGTAGTGAGGATTAGCATAAATGATTCCAAAAGGAATAATGCTAATCTTGCTACAATATCTAAAGCTAACTTGGATCTAGAAAAGGCTAGAAAAGCCAAGGAAGATTTGGCCAATTAGTTAGAAAAGCTAGAATTAGAGGTTGCTGCAAATGAGATGAAGAAGAAGATAGCTTTCCTTCATACTAATATGAATACAAATACTATTATTTCAATCCTTGTTGTTAGTGGGTAAATACCAAATAGTCAGTATTTTGGTCCTTTTCCTAACACCCAAGCCTTAGTCTCCAATCAAATGATCTAAGGACCACTCCAAAATATAAGTCATACAACCCCTATGACTGGTAATCTTGGTGGAAATGTTGTACAACAAAATATTGGAGGAGGTGGAGCCCAAGCTCCATAGAATTTTCAAAGGAGGCCAGTTCATCAGGAGAGATACAGGCCACTTTCAAATGTCATCCCAAAGGAGGTAAGAGACAAAATACCTAAGTTTACTGGCAATAATGTTATCACATGTGAAGAGCACCTCAAGTCTTTTACTAATAAAATAAATGATTATGAGATTGAAAATGAAGATGTTGTCATGAAACATTTTGTTTAGTCTTTGATAGAGGATGCTAGGGATTGGTACAAAGGTTTACCTAAAAATAGTATTACCTTATGGGATAAATTTATAAGGAGTTTTAAGGAATAGTATGCTGAACATGTTAATTCTAGTTACATGCTAAATGAATTCAATAATATCAAAAGGCATGCAAATGAAAGTATGCCAGAGTTCAATGGAAGATTCCAAAAGGCCATGTACAAACTCTTCCAAGTCTTAAGATTAGATGATGAAGTTTTCTTGACCAGTTACTTCAATGTTGTAGAAGGAAAAATGTCTTATCTCTTAAGGGATAAAAGTCCACGTACTTTAAGGGTTGCTTTCAATTTAGCAATAAATATTGAAAGTAATAGAAAAGCATCTGGTCAAATGTATAAAAGAGATGAAGGAAGACTATGGAAAGAGACTAGGCCTCACTCTGTGAAATTTTTGAAGGAAGATGACAAGGTTTACAAATTAGCCAATGCTCTCAAAGATTTGTCAACTAGATTTGATAAATGTGGGAAAAGTTTCCAAGATAATAGACCAGCTTATCAAAGGCAGGAAACATTCACTAGGTTACATGACCAACCATATAAGACAAATTGGAAGGATGGGAAGCCTATTTTTGACAACCAAGAGCCACAAAAGGGAGGGATACACTTGATCCCTTGAGGAAGAATACTACCCACAATGTGGAAAATGTTCCATGGTATATGCCCTACAACATGCCTCATTCACCTTTTCAATGTGTTGTTGCTTAGGCTCTGGGAGATGAACCAGAAGATTCACATGCAAGAAACCATGAAGGCTCTAAAAAGAAGGTAGTAAATATGTTCACCACTCAAAGGGTGGATGACTATGCTTCTTCAGATGATGAAGAGATAGTAGAAGATGTTGACTATAAGAGGAGAACTCTCCCAGCTTATGAGCAACAAGTATTTTCCCATTCTGATCATGAAGATTATGATGCTGAGACTAGTAAAACTGATATGAATAGACCAGAGATGGAAGATAATTATTGGAGAAAGCCTAGTAAAGAAGAAATCAAGAATATAATTGTAGCATATATTTCTTAGGCTAGGTCCTTATAAAACTTGAGAAATAGAATATTTGATATAGATCAAGGAGTTCCTAGGTCAGTCTTTGTTAAGAATGACTCTCAGAATAAGGTTTCTCCTAAACTAGTTGTTTCTACAAGAAAAGAGAACAACAATAAGAAATAGACTATTGTAGTTCAGAATGCTAAGAAGAATGAAGAAAATAGAATAGAACAAAGAAACAAGAGGGCCAGTGGAAAAAGAAATTTGTCAGATCTAGCTAATGAAGCCCCAACTTTTGACATGAGACATGCTCTATCTCAGATGAAAGTATCAATCCCTTTATTGGAGATGTTGAAAATAAAGGAGCATAAAGTAGCAGATCTGGCTCTGATTAATGAGCAAGAAGACTTTCCTATTATGATAGAAAAGAGAGTATCAATGACAAAACCTGAGATGATCAAAGAAGTTTCTAAATTTTGTGTTGGGAATATTGTAACTCAAGAACCTTCCTCTATTGATCCTTTTTATGTCACTCTAATTGTAAATAATTTATTGCTAAAAAACTATATGATAGATTCTGGTGCTACAACAACATTGATGCCCTACCATGTAATGAAAGAATTAAGACTTTAAGTTGATACATCTAATGGTAGATGCTATGCCATGGCTAATAGGCCAGTTCTTGTGGTAGGAATCTTGATTGGAATAGAGGTCAAAATTGTTACATTTCCTG
The DNA here is from genome assembly GCA_027943335.1 of Chamaecyparis obtusa. NCBI lineage: Eukaryota > Viridiplantae > Streptophyta > Pinopsida > Cupressales > Cupressaceae > Chamaecyparis > Chamaecyparis obtusa. Next base: position 1,929,346 of record BSBK01001155.1, on the reverse strand, counting down.
AAGCCACCTATAAAATGGATGTTCTTGTAGCTGATACCAAGCCTCATTATGGTATGTTATTATCTAGACAATGGGTGATAGTAGTAGGGGGAAAACTGCAATTAGATCTATCTTATGCTATAATTCCTATGAATGGTACTAAGGTAAAGTTGTACAAAGAACCTTGTTCATCAATTATGATTGAGATGGTAGCCCCTAAGGATCTGAACTACTGTGTGGATATTGACATGAATAACTTCATGATTGAGGAAGTAGTGCCACAATTAAAAAACACTGACCCAATTGTTAATGAGTTGCTCTTGCAACAAGATGGATTATGGTAGATATACTTTGATGGTAGATGCTCTAAAGAAGGCTCAGGAGCTGGTGTTTTACTGATATACCCATCAGGTATTACTTTTAAGTACTCCTTTCTGTTGACCTTCCAATGCACAAATAATACTGCTAAGTACGAAGCTTTGATACTGGGATTAGATATTGCAGTAAAACATGGTATAAAATGTTTAAAAGTTTGTGGAGATTCCCAATTAATCATTGCTTAGATTAGAGAATAATATGCTACTAAGGATGACATACTCAAGTTATATAAATATGTTGTTTGGGATAGAATTGAATTTTTTGATGCCTCCAATATTTTATGGGTAGAAAGATCAAAAAATATTATGGTAGACTTCCTTCCAAATGTTGCATTAAAAAACAATAATGTAACCCTTACTGGAGTATCAAAATTAGAAGTGAAAAGTAGACCTGATGTCCTTGATAATATCTACAATTGGCAAGTTTTTGAAGATGATAGTAACATCTTAAGATTTATCTAGGGTAAATGGGAAGGATTGTGTCATGGAAATGAGATTTTTTAGTTACCTTCAAACCATATCCCCATTGGTTTAGTTAAGTTGAAAGGGATGTTCAAAATAAATGACAGTCATATGTCTCAGAAGTCAAATACCAAGGTGGATGACTTAGAGGAAATAGACTTAGGGTCAGAAACTTCCCCTCAGATTGTCTACATTGGAAAACTTCTTAGTAGGGAGGTGAGAAATAATTTAATCAGGCTGCTCAAATAATATAAGCATGTTTTTGCTTGGTCATATGATGATCTCAAGGCCTATAGGGAAGATTTGTTTCAACACAAGATTCCTTTAAAGGAAGACACTAAACCTTTTAGGCAGAAGCAAAGGCCTATTAATCCCTTGTTGGCTACCAAGATGCAAATTGAGTTAACCAAGTTAAGAGATGCAGGCATAATTGAGCCCATCAGACATTCATCCTAGGTCTCAAATCTAGTACCAGTTAGGAAAAAGAGTGGTGACATAAGGTTATGTGTTGATTTTAGAAATTTAAATTTTGCTTCACTCAAGGATAATTATGGACTACCTAATATGGAATCCATGCTTCATAAGGTGACTAGTTGCAATTTGTTTTCCATGATGGATGTTTTCTCGGCATATAACCAGGTCCTTGTCAAAGAAATAGAGTAGTTCAAGACAGTATTTACTACCCCTTGGAGGACATATGTATAGGTCAGGATGCCATTTGGTCTGAAAAATGCTAGAGAAACCTTTCAAAGAGAAATGGATGTAGCTTTTAAAGAGCTTATTGATGTCCTCATGGTTGTGTACCAAGATGATTTGACTGCATATTCTAAAAGGGCTGAGGATCATTGTAATCACGTAGAAAAGGTCCTGATTAAGGCTTTAGAATATAATATTTCTCTGAATCCTAAAAAATGTCATTTTACTATTACTGAGGGAAATCTATTAGGCCATATAGTGTCTAAAGAGGGAGTGAGGATTGATCCTGAAAGAGTAGAAGCTATTAAAAAGGTCCCTGCTCCCAAAAATCTCAAGGGTGTCCAGTCTTTCCTTGGAAAAATAAACTTTGTTTGAAGGTTTATTACAAATTTTTCTGAATTAGTTAAGCCCATTGTCAAGTTACTAAAGAAGGATGTAAAGTTCACTTGGGATCAAGAGACACAAGAAGCATTTGAGAAAATAAAGAAAGTAATTCAAGAAGCTCCTATTCCGATATCTCCTTATTACTCCAAGCCCTTTTCCCTTTTCTCTTTTTCATCCTTTCACACTATTGTTGTTGTCTTGCTACAAAAGGATGATGAGGGATTTGAGCATCCCATTTCTTTTTTCAGCAAGTCTTTACAATCAGTAGAACTTAACTATGAGTTGATGGAAAAATAAGCTTATGCTCTAGTAAAAGCTATTAAAGCATTCAAACCAAATTTGGTATGTGCTAAAGTAAATGCATATGTCCCTCATCCTGCAGTCAAATATATTCTAACAAAGAATGAGGTCACAGGCAAGAGGTGTAAGTTGATTAATAGATTCCAGGAGTTTGGTTTGGAACTTTACATCACAAAACTTGTTAGAGGACTAGGGCTATCAAAGTTTATGACTGAAGAGAATATGGACCTGATTTAGGTCAAAAATGTTGATGTCATTGGAAGAAATGTCACTAGCATTGAAATATAGCCTTGGTAGACAAATTTAGTATTTTTTCTCAAAGATTTTGTTTTCCCAAAGGGTCTCAATGATAACCAAAGGAGGAGTTTAAAATTGCAAGCCCAGAGATATGTATTACTGCAAGGTGATTTGTACTAGAAGGACAATGATGGGATCTTATTGTTATATTTAGACAAAGGACATCTGAGAAGATTTTAAAGGAAATGCATTCTAGAATGTGTGGAGGACACCATTCAGCTCGGGGAACTACCCATAAGATACTAAGGGTGGGGTATTATTGGCCTATGTTGTTCAAAGATACCCATACATTTGTTAGAAAGTGTGAACCATGCCAAAGGCTCTCAAATAAGTTAAAATTCTTAGGAGCATTGATGTTGAATCTTGTAGTGGTAGAGGCTCCTTTTGCTATGTGGGGTATCAATTTCATTGGAGAATTTACTGAGAAATCTAGTGGAGGTCATAGTTGGACAATTTTAGGTAATGATTACTTTACTAAGTGGATTGAAGCAATCCCAATAAAGAAAGCCACAAGTATAGTGGTCATTAATTTTTGATGGATAATATTTGTTGGTTCTTGAAAAATATTTTACACTCCATGAGACACCAACATACTTATGACTAATATTAAGGAGGGTTTAACTCCAAATGTGAGAAATATATAAGTAACTGGACCAACTATATGGACAAGACTTCCCTATTCACTTCTAGCTCTACAAAACCAAGGTGGGCACACCTAATCTAATAGATATAATTATGTTCCTAACTTGATACTGGATCTAACAACCGATATCAATGAGAAAGTACTAAATAACAACCTATTATTCATTGACTCTCCATCACTAGGTAGGACAACTATCTTAAAGTAAATGAAATTAAATGACTAGTTTTGATTATTATATTTTTGACTATAATGATTTAAATCATTCCCCATTAAATAAAGATACATTTACATAGGCCAGTGCCTTATTCATTGGGAAAAAAATACTAGAAGATAGAGTAAAAACAAAGATCCTTGAAGAAAATGGTTTATAAGCATAAACACAAGTATTCCAACCCTTTCCTACTTTCAAATAATCCTTATGTAAATCAAATAAACATATATTCCATTCTGAGTAATATTTAATCTAACTCTAGATCAGAACTCAAAGCAAGAATACATACACATAAGTCTCTGATACACTTAGCAAATTCACAGATTTCACACGAAGTAGAGGTATAGATCTAAAATTTGTATTAAGTATAACCTTTGATCATCTATATACAATATGTGTTGGATAGTATGCCTGTGAATAATAGTATCAACCTGTGCTTTTCTCTATTACTTGACAAGAAATGATATGAAATAATACAATCCTCGACTGAGGGTTAGGGTTTCAAAATTTCTATCTTCTCAACACCTAAACTCTCAATGCCTAATATGATCTTGGAAAATCCTTTTATATACAAGAAATGCAACAAGTTATCGATCATATTACAAAAATTTTACCCTAAAACTTTACAACAACCCTATTGGGTTTACAATAAATGCCTCGATCAGATTTGGGTAGATATTTTACAACTGAGCCACCTTACTTTATGTCTTCAATCTTTTCCTTGGTCTCTTCAAACAAATCTGATTGCCATTCCTTCATAGTTTGTCCTCCAATAAATACATTTTACATCTCAACCACTTTTAAACCAAAAAGTCACAATCTTCACTTGGCTCAGGAAGTAGGTGGAGTATCTTATTTTTCTACATGTGGAATGTACTGGTATCTCCACTTGTTGAACACATCTTCACTTGGGAACTCAAAATTGGCAAATTTAGCCTTCTTGCTGGATAGTTGTCCCCACTTGTCTTCCATTTGCTTAACCTCCTATTGAATATATTCAAAATTTGATTTAGCAGTCATTAACAATTTGATGGTGTCAAGTATAAGTTCCCCTTGGGGTCAATTTTGTATAGCCTAGTTGGCTCAAAATTCTTCTTACCCTATCTAGGTCTATCCTACTAACCACAACCCTCTTTTCATTAGCTTCTTGTATAATTCCCTCAAAATGTTTGATAAGGGCATCAATCTTTCTTGCCCATGGTTGAAAAGCCTTTAGTGGGTCATAGTCCTTATCAAAGTTTCTTACAAAATCTACAGTCTTCTTGTAGATCACCCACTTTTCTTTCTTAATTTCTTGAGTTTGGAGATCAAACTCATTTCTAATTACATCCACAAGGAAATTAAACTAGTGCTCAATAAGAGCACACCTTATCTTCTCTTTGAACATCCCAGATAAGAATCCATCATTATCTGCACATCTAACAATAGCTATAGTGATTTTTTAGGGCTAAAAAACTTGATTTAAATGCACCCAATAATTCTTGAAAATAATATATTGGTGTACTATTTTAATTTCTAGGAACAAGGTTCCCCTTCCTTTACCAGTGATGGTTGTTTCTTCCAGATCACCAATCCACCTTACAATTTCTACATACCCTATTTTCAATGGTACCTGGTAAGGCAATATATATGGTGCCTTCTACAACTATACACCCTAAACACTGTAGAAACTAGATATACGATTATATCACCAAAATTATGGACTATGGTGATGTCTTTGCAATACTCCTTGGGTTTGATTAATCTCAACAACTCCCTTGGGATCCTACAATTCTCAAAAAATAACAAGGTCCTAAGCCTTGAAGAAATTTTTTTTATCAAGAACAAGGAAACTAGCCTCAGTCCTATCCCATGACAAATCTATAGTCCACAACTGGACTGGCAATGTTTCTCCATTCTTCTCTTTGACAATATCAATTGTCTTGCTGAAAAAATGTTCACCCTTATACAAAAACATATGCATTAGCATAGAATACTACCCAAAGAGCCTACTCATCTTCATGTTCTTCATTCCCATTAATCCCTCATGGATAAGATATGCAAGGTAAGGCACAAAATAAAAAATTAATGCTAGTTGTGGGTGCAAAGACTACACTATCATGAACATGTAGGGAATTGGCATGTGAGTAGCCTCATCTTGCCCAAAAATTAAAGTCAAAGATTTATACATAGCCTGTGCCCAAAAACTAAAAAGGTCCAACTTGAAAGGCTCAGGTGTGCTTTTACTAACCATACACATGGCACCAACTTTGCCAAAGAAATCCCTTAAAGGCCTTGACCTTAGATAATATCTTTGTGCTTCATAAATTTTATTAAACTCCCCAAAATCAATCTTTTCTAACATGACAGAAGGGTCATTTAATGAGAAAACCTCTCTAATTTCAACTTTCATAATACTTATCAAATCATTTCCATTTATATCCTTGACATATCTGGTAATAGAGTCATAACACTTGGCAATCTGTATCAAAAGGACTGCATCCATGAACACTCTAGGCACAATCAATTTTCCTATGTCAAATTGTCAGATATTACTAAGGGGAGCACATGAATTCCTCTAAGAGTATGCTGCCCTAAATAAAACTAGACCATTGTAATCTTTTCCTACATTGGCATCCCTCATCCATAACCCTCTGTCATATAATCCCTCACTTGCAAAATCTCTAGAGTTTTTCGAGACCAATTCTTTCATTCTAGCTGCCCTATTTTCTGAATGTGGGAGTAACTACATTAGATCTTCAAATACCCCCTATCTTTATACTCTATTTTTCTTGAAAGCTCCCTTTTAGGTGGCATCTTCAACTAGGGTTTTGAGAAAATATATGCACACTAGAAATTAAACCCCCCAAGTATCGCAAGATAGCAATAATAGGAAATATTAATCACCTAAACTTCCTTTCTTTGAAAAATTGTGCACTATTGAGTTAAAACTAGCCTACTAGATGCTTGAGAAAACTCACTTGATGAAACTTCATAGAGAAAACCAATTCAGTCGCAAAGATACTTTGAAAAGAGGTGAAAACTCTAACAATCAAATCAAGATATGTAATATTTTGCCAACCCGTTGCAGCTCGCCCACACAAAACTCATTAAATCCACCATTACTAAAAACTAGTGGCTTCAATGCTCACAGGACATGAAACAACATCACTGAATCAAAATTTTAATTTGAAATGTTGATCGACGCTTCTTTATGGTGCATAGGAAGGCTGGCAAAATCAACGTTATAACCCTTTAATACTTTTCCCCAAACTATTTCTTGACCAATGTGAACATTTCAAATTATCAATGTGTAAAAATTCACAACTTACTTTAACTTTAATGAGCTTGGACAAGTGTCAACTCATCACCATTTCACAAACATAACATTCAGGAACCTTTCTTCTTCAGTAATACGACGATCACTGATTTTCTCAAAACTTGACAAGACTTCAACATCCCTTAAAATTAGTGACCCCACTTCACAAATGAACACATGGAGGCATCTGAAGACTTTGGATCACCGACAACTGACAACATAAATGACACATGTCAATCTATCACTATTCTGCAAGAAGAAAACTATCAGGTATGTCAGGCAAAGATAAAGCGACAACCGTCGATGCTACTTCAATCAGATGATCATCATTTCTCTATGAATTTTGGTCCCACTTCAAACATTTTTTGGCTTTTACCAATAAAAAATGACCATGTCATAAAATCCTACAGGTAGACATATCATCCTTTCCTTCTCAATGCCCAAAATACTGATAGGTGCCACATCATATGTCACTTCAACCAATAGAAAGCAGACACTTCATCTTGACCTGGTGACTAAGGGCCCACTTTATAGTCTGCATCCTACATGTAATATCGAATGGTTGTCACTAAAGCACAAGCTTTAAATATTGAACATCTTCCCTTGGTAGTGTAACTACAACCACAAGATTTGTCAGGGCTTTAACCTTCAGAAATTTACGACCCCACAGCATTACTTCCCCTTTGACAGCTGTCAACATAAAAAGGCTGCCATGAAAATGTTGGAAACAATTGTCTGAAGGAAATTGCTACTCAAATTATATATTGTCTTTGATGTCACACAATGCCATAGTCTGCAGCAACCAGTTACTACCGAGCTCAGTCGGTCTGCCAGACAGGAATATTAGTGCTTACCGAGTCCACTTGGTTACCAAAGAAAAGTTAGTGTTTATCGAGTTCAGTCGGTTACCAAAGAAAAGTTAGTGTTTACCGAGTTCAGTCGGTTACCAAAGAAAAGTTAGTGTTTACCGAGTTCAGTCGGTTACCAAAGAAAAGTTAGTGTTTACCGAGTTCAGTCGGTCATCGAAGAAAAGTTAGTGTTTACCGAGTTCAGTCGGTTATCGAAGGTAAAGGATTGTCGGTGTTTACCGAGTTCCCTTGGTCTCCGAAAGATTATAGAAAGTTATGGTCATCGAGCACTGTCAGCCCTTGAAGGATTTTTACAAATAGAGTTTGCTTAATTCAGCCGACTGTTATACTAAATAATGTCGATTTGACAAATCTAAAATCATATAAATAAAAGGTCAAATGTGAAAAGTAAACAAGAGATACAGCAGAAGATTTACAGAAGAAAGACAGGAAAGGTGTGTGCGAATTTGTGAAGGATGTTCAGATATCCTTGAGGTGCAGCACAGATTTATTCGATCAGGAAGGATCACACATATGCAGAACAGAGATCTATAATCAGCAAGACAGTTGCATTATTATACAGGTCATTTCTTCATTGTTACCTTCTTATCATTGTAACAGTGAATTCTAAATCTCTTAACCGAGTTGGTTTAACAACCATATTGTAAATCCTCTAACAAGGTGACAATTCCATTGAATTGTTTTCAAGACCTCTTACCAGGCCACTCCTAGCAGGGTGTTTTAAAATCCTCTAACAAGGTCACACCTAACAGTGTGTTTTGTAACCTTTTACCGGGTTGGCTTCTAACCGGGCATCACTTCAGAAAAGTGAAAATCAGTATCTAGATACATTGGTGGTTTTTCCCATATTGGGTTTCCATGTTAAATCTTGTGTCTCTTGTGTTCTTAATTGCTATCTTAATCATACACCAGTGCTGATGAATATCTAAAAGATAATTTTGCTAATACTTTCTGCATCTTCAAAATTACTGCAATCTATTTACCGAGTGCTAATACAGATAACATTGTTAAGATATCCTAAGGGATCTGGAAAGAATTAATTGTGAAGAAATTTATGGTTGACTGATTCACCCCCCCCTCTCAGTCACTTCATCCATATTCCATCAATTGGTATCAGAGCTTTTGGTGCTTGCAGGAAGGGTTTCAAAGACCTAAGCTAAAGATCAGGATGTCTTACAAGAGGGAAATTCCAAAGCTCAACAGAGATAACTTTTCAGCATGGCAAGGTCTCATGCAACTTCATCTGGCTTCCATTGGTGATTCAGGATGCAAATACATTGATGAAGAATACACAATTCCTAATGGCGCATTAACTATTGAAGACATTGCAGATAAAAAGACTCACAACACCATGATGATAGACATTGCATCTGCTCTCAGCTATGAAGAATTTGATGATATTAAAGACTGCACTACTGCATATGAAATGTGGATGGCACTGAAGAAAATATATGGTGGTGATGCAAATGTGAAAAGAGCCAAAGCAGAAAGCCTAAGAGGACAGTTTGACAAGATGAATATGAAGGAAGATGAAAACATTGCAAAATATGTTGAAAGAATCAAAGCAAGTGTAAGTGCAATTAGAGCTTCTGGAGGAACAATCTCAGATGAAACTGTTATAAGTAAGGTACTCAGAACATTACTCCCTATCTATGCAATAAGAGTATTAGCTATTCAAGAAAGAAGATGTGAAACAAACCACAATATAACTTTGGATGCTTTAGTTGGAAGATTGACAGCCTTTGAATTAGACAACTATGACAACTATGTTCCTAGTTCCAAAAATATCGAATCAGCATTTGAGGCCAAGGTTTCACTAAAGAAGAACAAGAAAATTAAAGAAGTTCAGTCATAAAGTGAAGAAGTATCAGAAGAAAGTTCTGATAGTGATCTTGAAATTGTAGAAGCATTACTTGCGAAGAAGTACTCTAGAGGGAAAGGTAAGTATAAAGGTAAAACTCCTTTAATCTATTTTTCATGTGAAGAAATTGGACATATTGCAGCTAGGTGCCCAAACAAGCAATTCAAGGAAGAGAAGAGAAGTCACAAGTACTATGGCAAAAAGAATTTCAAATCATACAAGGATAAAGGTAAGAAATCATGTTTTATGGCTAAAGATTCTGATGATAGTGAAGAAGAAATTGTTTTTATTGCTATAAAAGATGAATCTGATGATGATGAAGATAAGATGGCACTTATTTCTCATATAAGCAAAGATGATATATGGATAATATACAGCGGATTTTCACACCACATGACTGGTGACAAGACAAAATTTGAATATCTAGAAGACTGTGATAGTGGTAATGTAAGATTTGGAAACAATGAACCTTGTTGTATAAAAGGAAAAGGAAGAATCTCACTAACCAAAGAACTCATATGTGATAATGCTTATTGGGTTGAAGGACTAAAACATAATCTTCTAAGTGTAGCACAGCTAATCAACACTGGTTTCAAGGTTGAATTCATGAATGGTCAAGCAAGACTGCTGGATGGAAAAGGAAAACTCATTGGATCAGGCAAACAAACAAAAGGTAACTTATTTTATCTTGATCTCAGTGAATATTCATGCTTTATTGCTCAAATTGAAGAAACTTGGCTATGGCACAAAAGGTTATGTCATGTGAATTTTGATAACATGATAAAAATAAGCAAATTCAAGAAGGTTAGAGGCATTCCTACTTTGAAGAAACCTGATACTGGTCTATGTAAGAATTGTCAGATTGGCAAAATGAGTAAAACTAGTTTCAAGAGTAAGAACTATCAGTCTAAAGAAATTTTGGAAATTGTGCATACTGATTTATGTGGACCTGTTGGAATACAAAGCTATACTGGAGATAAATTCTTTATTCTTTTCATTGATGATTATTCTAGAATGATGACTGTTATGTATTTAAGAGAAAAATCAGAATTATTTGAAAAGTTCAAATGGTACTTAGCAAGAGTGGAAAAGGAAACAAGGAAAAGATTGAAATTCTTAAGATCAGACAGAGGTGGTGAATTCATCTCCCATGATTTTAACAACTTCTGCATTGAAAGAGGAATCAAAAGACAGGTATCAGCTCCTAGAACTCCTGAGTAGAATGGAATAGCAGAAAGAAGAAACAGATCTATTATGGATTGTGCAAGGACTCTAATGATAGAAAAGAACATCGCTATAAAAACTGGAAGGAAGCTATCAGCACTGTAGTTCATAGCTTGAACCGAGTACAATTGAAGAAAGACACATTCAAAACTCCTTATGAATTATGGTATGGCTATAAACCCAATGTAAGTTACATGAAAATATTTGGTAGCAAGTGTTAGATCTTAAAAGAATCCAGAAGAAATAAATTTGATGTGAAAAGTGATGAAGGAATATTCCTAGGATATTCTAGCAAAAGCAAGGCATACAAATGTCTGAACTTATCTACTCACAAAGTCATAGAAAGTATACATGTAAAATTTGATGAGTTTGCAAAAAAGACTGAAGAAGAAAGCAAAAGGGAACTTGAGAACTACAGAAGATTCATTTACATTGAACCTGAAACATTGGCAGGCTCAACTATCAATAAGGAAACTATATCTACCGAGCTAAGAACAGTTACTGAATCACAAACTGAGTCACAGGAAGAAGTTCAAACCGAGTCACAGGAAGTAATTCAGACCGAGTCTCAGCCTGAAGTTACTGAGCAAATATCTACCAAGCTCGAGCAACCTGAAGAAGAGATCCTAGAAGACAACAGCATGAATCATTCAAAAGGCAAGGAACCTATACTAGCCAAATATGTCAGAAGACATCATACACCAGATCAAATCATTGGAAACAAATTAGATGGTACTATGACAAGAAGCAAGCTAAAAGGTACATGTCTGCTTACTGACTTTGAACCTAGAAATATCAAAGATGCACTGGAAAATGAAAGTTGGATTGAAACAATGAATGAAGAATTAGAACAAATACAAAAGAACAAAACTTGGACTCTTGTACCTAGACCTAAAGATAAGAATGTAATTGGAACAAAATGGGTATTCAGGAATAAGCTAAATGAAGATGGTCAAGTATTTAGAAACAAAGCTAGACTGGTATGTAAAGGTTATTCTCAAGAAGAAGGCATAGATTATGGAGAAACTTTCACTCCTGTTGCAAGATTAGAAGGTGTAAGAACTCTACTTGCTTATGCAGCACACAAAGGATTTAAGGTATATCAGATGGATATAAAATCTGCATTTCTCAATGGAATTCTTGATGAAGAAGTCTACATTGAACAACCTGAAGGTTTTGTTGATCCAGATAAAAAGGACATGGTCTGCAGGTTACACAAAGCATTGTATGGTTTGAAACAAGCTCCTAGAGCATGGTATGAAAGACTCCATAACTATTTAATTCAAATTAATTTCAAAAGAGCTAATGATAACAGCAATCTGTATATTAAAGAAGGACCGGATGACAAAATTGTATTGGCAAAAATATTTGTAGATGATACTATATTTACAGGGAATGAGGATCAGTGCAAAGAATTTTTAGAACAAATGAACAAAGAATTTGAAATGTCTATGTTTGGTTTAATAAAATTCTTTGTTGGTCTTCAAATTTAGCAAAGCAAGAATGGTATATACATTACTCAATCAAAATACATTAAGGAAATACTTAAGAAGTTTGGTATGGAAGATTCAAAACCAGTTGGTACACCCATGTGTACTGGACTGAAACTTACCAAAATTGATGATTCAAAAGAAGTTGATCAGACCCTATACCGATCTATGATTGGAAAATTGCAGTATGTAGTACATACAAGACCTGATATTGCCTTAGTAGTCGGTATAGTAGCTAGATTCTCAGAAAAACCTAAGGAAAATCACATGATGGCAATCAAAAGAATCTTAAGATACTTAAGAGGAACTGAAGAATATGGTTTGTGGTATAAATTTGGAGGCAATCTAGACTTAAAAGTGTTTACTGATGCTGATTGGGCAGGAAACATTGATGACAGAAAAAGCACAAGTGGTGGAGCATTTTTTCTTGGAAAAAGACTGGTATCTTGGACTAGTAAAAAGCAGAATTGCACATCTCAATCCACAGCTGAAGCAGAATATGTTGCTGCTACAGTAAACTGTTCAAATATTGTTTGGTTTAAACAGCTATTAGAAGGTATGAAGGTTGAAATCAAAGAACCAATTGTTATATTTTGTGACAATACCAGTGCAATAAACATTTCTAAGAATCCAGTGATGCATTCCAAAACCAAGCATATTGCTATTAAATATCACTTTGTCAGAGAATTAGTGCAGGATAAGGAAATCAGATTAGAATATATTCATACAAAAGAACAGATTGCAGACATTTTTACCAAACCATTACCTAAGGATGCATTTGTGTATCTAAGAGGTAAGTTAGGGGTCATTCCCCTATCCGAGGCTCACTAAATACAGTTTTAGTGATGCATCAACCAGAAAATGATTGAAAATCAACCAATTGATGCAGCATATTCAAGGAATCATTGCATATGAATCAGTACTTGAGGTACATTAATTTACACCGGTAATTTGTGAATTGTCTTTGGCATGTGTTGTCAAAGAGGGAGTGTTTTCTATGTCTTTGCTATTACTTCAAGAAATTTTCAATAGTCAGAAGGAAGAATTTTCAGGATACAGGAAGTTTGCTGATAGAGGGAGATTTGAATCTGAACCGAGCTAACTATTTCAAATTTCTTATGCTATGACATATTGTGTTGCCATCAATGCCAAAGAGGGAGATTGTTGGAAACAATTGTCTGAAGGAAATTGCTACTCAAATTATATATTGTCTTTGATGTCACACAATGTCATAGTCTGTAGCAACCAGTTACTATCGAGCTCAGTCGGTCTGCCAGATAGGAATATTAGTGCTTACCGAGTCCACCCGGTTACCAAAGAAAAGTTAGTGTTTACCGAGTTCAGTCGGTTACCAAAGAAAAGTTAGTGTTTACCGAGTTCAGTCGGTTACCAAAGAAAAGTTAGTGTTTACCGAGTTCAGTCAATTACCAAAGAAAAGTTAGTGTTTACCAAGTTCAGTCAGTCATCGAAGAAAAGTTAGTGTTTACCGAGTTCAGTCGATTATCGAAGGTAAAGGATTGTCGGTGTTTACCGAGTTCCCTCGGTCTCCGAAAGATTATAGAAAGTTATGGTCACCGAGCACTGTCGGCCCTTGAAGGATTTTTACAAATAGAGTTTGCTTAATTCAGCCGACTGTTATTCTAAATAATGTCGATTTGAAAAATCTAAAATCATATAAATAAAACGTCAAATGTGAAAAGTAAACAAGAGATACAGCAGAAGATTTACAGAAGAAAGACAGGAAAGGTGTGTGCGAATTTGTGAAGGATGTTCATATATCCTTGAGGTGCAGCATAGATTTATTCGATCAGGAAGGATCACACATATGCAGAACAGAGATCTATAATCAGAAAGACAGTTGCATTATTATACAGGTCATTTCTTCATTGTTACCTTCTTATCATTGTAACAGTGAATTCTAAATCTCTTAACCGAGTTGGTTTAACAACCATATTGTAAATCCTCTAACAAGGTGACAATTCCATTGAATTGTTTTCAAGACCTCTTACCAGGCCACTCCTAGCAGGGTGTTTTAAAATCCTCTAACAAGGTCACACCTAACAGTGTGTTTTGTAACCTTTTACCGGGTTGGCTTCTAACCGGGCATCACTTCAGAAAAGTGAAAATCAGTATCTAGATACATTGGTGGTTTTTCCCATATTGGGTTTCCACATTAAATCTTGTGTCTCTTGTGTTCTTAATTGCTATCTTAATCATACACCAGTGCTGATGAATATCTAAAAGATAATTTTGCTAATACTTTCTGCATCTTCAAAATTATTGCAATCTATTTACCGAGTGCTAATACAGATAACATTGTTAAGATATCCTAAGGGATCTGGAAAGAATTAATTGTGAAGAAATTTATGGTTGACTGATTCACCCCCCCCTCTCAGTCACTTCATCCATATTCCATCAGAAAACTGTAATGTCAGAGCCATGTCTTTGTCAACAAGGGATTGAATCAGATGCTTGTTGCTAAAGTGCATGGATTAAAAGGTAGTCATCTTGGCTCAATGGTATAATGAGAATCATTGATTAAGCCCACAAGTTAATGACAACCCAACCTTGGAAATGGGGCCACCCAAACATATGTCACACTATCACTAAAGCGTATGTCAGAAACTTTGAAAACTCAGGGCCTTGAGACAAAGTGACAGCCACAAGATTTTATATGAATCAAAAAGTTAGAAAATAGACGGGAAAGACCAAAGTTTGGAGGAAAATTTATTAAAAAGAAACCCGCTTGAAACCTAACCACCAAACACATGAAGCAGACACTTCATATGGGTTTATAATAACACATGCGTTATTTGAAGCTTTAATGAATGAAAAAGTAATGTGCAAACATAACAAGGCTTATATCAAACTAGGGTTTTCAACAACATTGCTCCCTGCTAGGTTAAAAACAAGAGTTCATCAAAATTTTGAAATATGAGGATCAAAAATTTAAAATAGTACTAATAGTAGCTCATACTTAGGGACATGTAAATCCTACAGATACAACAAGAAACTTGGAATCTCCTAGAAGAGAAGACCAACTCAAAACTTCAACCAAAACAAACATTTGTTTAGGAAACCCTGAACCTAAGACTTCCCAAGAAGCTAGAAAATCTTAGGAAAAGTAAAGCTTTAAGAATTGCCCATGAGCTAGCAACTCCATGATTTCTCCTATTAGATTTTTTAGCATATATGAACCTGTTCCCCAATTTTCTTCAATGATGTAAGGGCCCAACCAAATGGGATCAAATTTTCCATGTTTTGCCTTGCTTTCCAATCTTGCATTCCACATTAACACAAGATCACCTTTTACAAAATCTCTCTGAGTAGTCTTTCTATCATACAAAACCTTGCACTAGGCCTATATTTTTTCATTTCTTATGTGTGCATCACTTCTTACTTCATTCAGCTAGATCAAATCATTAATTCTGACTATGATTTCATCCTCCAAATTATCATCATATGCTTGGATGAACTAATACATTTGCAAAAAATTATTTTGGGGCAATCTCGCATTGATTCCATTGACTAAGTTAAAAGGGGCACATCCTATTGCCTTCTTTATTGTAACCCTATCACCCCATAAAGCTTGCAGCAACTTTGAATCCCAAGCTCTTTTATTTTTATCCAACACCCTTTTTAATATCTTAATCAAGCTTTTGTTACTAGACTCAGCTTGGCCATTGCCCTGTGGATGGTAGGGAGATGAGTATGAAATTTTGATAATATTTTTCTGACAAAAGGCAACAAACTCCTTTGATCTGAAACACATTACATTATAAACCACCATTGTTTCTAGACAACCAAACCTGGTAAGAATATTTTGCATCATAAAGTCCACTACTACTTTACTAGTTGCCTTCTTGGAGGGGATTGCTTCAACCCATTTAGTGAAGTAATCTGTTGCTACTAGGATATAAGAATGTCCACCACTGGACTTATTAGGAATCTCTTCAATAAAACCCATACCCCACTTTTGGAAAGGGGCTTGCACTACAATAGGTTTGAGAGGTAAATTCCCACAGATTTTTAGCTTCCTAGCAAGCCTTTGAGAGGGGTCACATTTTTTTACAAACTGGTGGGCATCTTTAAAAAGTGTTGGCCACCAAAAACCTAATCTGATAATCTTGTGAGCTATAGTCTTTACCATATAGTGTCCTCCACAGGCTCCATTGTGCATTTCATTTAGCAAAACTTTGGCTTTATCTTGATCCTCACGTCTAAGAAAGACACCCTCATTACTTCTCCACCACAACTCACCACCTATGATTGCATACTTCATGGAGTGGAGCCTAATAGTCATTTTCTTGTTATCATCCAACTTGAGGGGTAAGATCATTTTTTGTAAGTACTTAACAATAACCTTGTACCATTCACAACAATCCATATTGCAAACAAAAGGTTTGTGTTCTTCTTCCAACATATTTACCTAATTTGCAGCCAAATTACTTTGAGCCATCAATTTTGCAAGGCCTAGCCCTCTTACCAACTTTGTAATATGAATATCAATATTGAATTCCTAGATCCTATTTATCCACCTACATCTTCTTCCTAAAACTTCTTGTTGAACCAATATATCTTTGACTGTAGCACTTAGAACATAAGCAACCACTATGGCTCCAACCAAATAAAACTTGAATGCTTTGATAGCCTTGACCAAGGCATAAGCCTTTTTTTCAACAATGTCATAATTTATTTCAGCTTCTTGTAGGGTTTTACTAAAAAAAGAGATAGGTTGCTCAAACCCATCTGCATTCTTCTATAGTAATACTGTTGCACTAGTATGGGCAAATGCAAAAGAAAAAATCTATAGAGGTTTACTATAATCTGGGGTTTTCAAAACTAGGGCATGCTTAATAGCCCTTTTGATATCATTGAAAGCTTGCACTACCTCATCATTCCATTCAACCTTTTCTCCCTTCTTTAGAATTCTTGATATAGGGATACTAATCTTTGCAAAATTTGTAATAAATCTTCTCAGAAAATTTACGTGTCCTAAAAAGGACTGAATTCCTTTGACATTCTTTGGTTGGGATCATTTATCAATAGCTTCAACCCTTTTAGGGTCTATTTTCACCCCATCCTTTGAAACAATATGTCCTATAAGCTTTCCCTCCACCACACCAAAGGAACATTTCTTTGGGTTTAAAGAGACCCCCTATTCTAATGCTCTAATAATAAAAAAATTCCAAATGTTGGCAATGTTGTTCCACTTTGGCTGAAAATGTTGTAAGATCATCCTGATACACCACCATAAATTTATCAATGAAATCAGCAAAAGATACATCCATGGCTCTCTGGAAAGTGGCACTAGCATTAGTTAATTCAAAGGGCATCCTTACATAAACATATGTCCCCCAAGGGGTACTAAATGCAGTCTTGAATTGTTCTGATTCCTTAACAATAACCTGATTGTATCAAGAAAAACCATCCATCATCGACATCAACTCTAACCCAATTACCTTTTGCAACATATTCTCCATATTAGGCAAACCATAGTTGTCTTTTAAGAAATTTATGTTGAGGTTCCTGAAATCAACACAAAGTCTAATATCACCATTCTTTTTCCTGACAGGAACCAAGTTTGAGACCCAAGTAGAATGTCTAATAGGCTTAATTATTCCAACATCTATCATCTTCTTAAGCTCTCCTTGCATTTTGGGTGCCAAGGTAGGATTAACAAGTCTCAAATTCTATCTGAAAGGTTTGGTACCTTCCTTTAGTGGGATCTCATGTTGCAACAATTCCTCTCTATAAACCTTGAGGTCCTCATAATACCATGCAAAAACATTTCTGAACTTCCTAAGCAGATTTGATGGTGTAATTAATTATTCCTAATTACACTTTACTTATGTTGGAAATATTCAAGACTACCCGAGTTACTAAGAGGGGAGGGGTGAATCAGTAACTCCAAATTTTCTTACCAATTTCAGATCAAGATGATATATACTTTATTAATCTAATTGCATGCATGTGAAACTAAAAACATAAAAGCATTCATATCAATTTGACACACAGATTTGGTAACCCAGAAACCTTCCAAATAGAAAGTAAAACTGGGCTGGGGATGATACCCACAAAACTTTAATGCTGCAGTATAAATTTGGCCAGTTAAGGCTTACAATGATCACTTCTAATG
This sequence comes from Chamaecyparis obtusa, assembly GCA_027943335.1. Lineage (NCBI taxonomy): Eukaryota > Viridiplantae > Streptophyta > Pinopsida > Cupressales > Cupressaceae > Chamaecyparis > Chamaecyparis obtusa. Next base: position 1,911,116 of record BSBK01001155.1, on the reverse strand, counting down.
ATCTGCCCTATTAGGAGCAATAAGGACTGCTAAGTCCACCTTGTTAGAGGATTTACAAACATACAGTGAAGTATGCACTCAGTTAAGAGATTTAACAAAAGACTGTTAAGTCTACCCTGTTAGAGGATTTAGTACTGATTCACTTGTTAGAATGAAATAGTAGATCTCTTACTTGCAACTGTATTTTCTGAATGAGATTCGCCGATTTACTGATCACCTTCTATGATAGATTTGTCTCTACTGCTCCTTAAAGTGCTGTAGCCCTTTTGTAATTTACTTACTTCTGTCTTTCATGTATCTTCGCATACACATTCATATTTTTCACACATTGGATATGATATAAACATTGCTTACATATCAATCCAAATTAATTAAAAAATAATTACAAAGTCGGCTCTTAAACAAGTAAACACAAGTATTACTGAGTCAGCCCAAAATATTGTTACTCAGTTACTGCAAACTAATTCGGTGACTTTCTGATACTCGACATCCACTGTATTACTCGACATCATCATACACTTGGTAGAAGTGGAGGCTCGGTCCATACTAACCACTCAGTCATATTTTTGAACTCAATAAATACTAGAGACTTGGTAGATATAGTGTTACTCGGTAGAAACTAAATTTTCTGTTTAACTGTGCAGCACTCGGTAAATACTGTTCAACTCGGTAAGCTCTATTATGCTCGGATTACTCGGTAAATACTGAGAGGCTTTGTGAGCTCGGTAAACACACAGAATCTAAATAAGTGTTGTCACTAATGACAATCTTGCTTAATGCCAACAATCTCCCCCTTTTGCATTAGTGACAAAAACACTTATTGCCAACATTATATACATGAATCATGCTGAATCTGATTTTGATTTTTCAAAATTTATCTTTGTCAAACTAATGTATATACATTTCATTACTTTCTCCCCCTTTCATATTACTCATGTTAATATTATATACTTTCTCCTATACATTTTCTCCCCCTTTTTGACAATAATGCCAAAGGTATATATACAAGTATTTTACAGGGAGAATCCAAAATGTGAAAGAAAATCTGAGTTTACCTTCTTGATTAGTGCCAGAGTATTGTCCCAATTCTCTTGCAGAATCTTGTATGTATGGAGTGCAATTTGGACTTCTGCAAAGAGTTCAATCATGTGATCTACAATGGAAAACTGATTGTCATGGAATAATGTTTTTGAGTGAGCAATGTGTTTTTGCATTGTATCCATGATGGGAAGGATCATGTTCTGAATATCTAGTAGTGTTGACCGGATCCTTGTGTCTTCTTTCAATAATTTCGACTGCTTATTTGATAGGAATGTGATTTTCATATGATGTGTAGAGCTTGAACTAGGTTCAAGTTGCAACTTATGTACACTGTCCTTCAGATCCTCATCAAAATTTATTTATTTTATCCTTGACTTCCTTAGTGAACTCAGCAACATTACATAGCTTAGAAAAAAGTGAGGCAATATTGGAATAGGAGGACTCAATCTCTATCAAAGCTGAAGATAATTTTGCCTGATTAATTGCTATATGCTAAGCAATATGCTCAAGCACTTTATTGTCAAACTTCTTCTCCGCTTTCTCAAGAAACTTTTCTGACCCAGAGGAATCCTCATTGAACTTATTCACTGCCTCTGCTAATTATAACAAAATATGTTGTGAGGAATCAACTTTAATACCTATTGCTTTTGACAGAATATTCTTTGCATCCTCAATGATTTTATATTCCTTATCCCTTTCTTCTTTTAGTTTCTTCTACTTTTCTTTCTTTTGGAGGAGTTCACCAATGCTTAGCATTTGGTTTGCTGATAGATTTGCAAAATCTAATTTTGGGATCTCTATCTCCTCATCTAAGTCTATATCCTCTTCTACATTCTTACTCAAAAATTTTGTGCTCGATTGAGCCTTAGGGACAACTATTATTGTGCTTAATGCCTTTGTAGAAGTTATTGTAGACATTGTAGGACTAGCTGTGAAAAATGATAAACTTCTGACTGGAATACTTATTGAACTCAAAGCTGAAGTATTTACAATTGTAGAATCAAGAACTGAAATACTTATTGAAGTGTCCAAAAATGAAGTACTTACTGCTGGAAAACTTGATAAAGAAGTAGGTATTGAAGTAGATACAGGAGACTGCAACTTGGTAAAAGAGGTGGTAGCCACTTCTGTTGATGATACATTGAGTTGTGCTAGTGATGATTGGACATTTGATGTATTTGTGGAAGTTGTCACAATCATACTTGAAGTTATCTCCAGGCTAGATGTAGCAACTTTTACTGGAGAGTGAGGAAGTGAGGAAATGACTTTTGCAACTATCTGAATAGTATTATCTTCCTCATCATTTTGCCTGCCTACGTCAATAGCTTCTTCCTGTTCATCACTGTCATCTTCTATATCTTTGATTGTCACAATTTTAGTACTCGATTTGTGAAGATTATAGATGTTTTTCCATGTGACAGTGGCACTCTTCACAACTGACTCAATATTGTTGATCAACATCAAACAAGTGTTAAATTTGAGTGTCATCTTATTTTCATTATCTTTCAATGCCTTTTTAATTTCAACATTGTTCAGACTAGGCATCAATTGTCTTAAGTTTTGATCAAAAATGTCCTTGACAGTTTGCCTTGCATTGCTCCATCTCATTCTGATTTTATCCAATAGAATACCTAGAATTTGTGAGGCTATTTCATCAGGTGAGTACTTCCACTATCCCATTTTCTGAATAACTGCATCTTTAATTTCCTTCTGCTCTGTCTCTGATCTGATCTCATACTTAAAAGATTTGATGTTAGCTATTCCAAATCCTTCTCTCAAATCTTTAATTCTTTCTTCAAAGGTGGGAGGAGGCCTTTTAAATACAATATCATCATCCTTTTTACCTATCTTGCTTCTTGTACTCCTTCTTGAAAATACTTCAGAGGATTGCTTGGGTGCCTTGGTGAAAACCACTTTTCCTTTCTTCTTTACTAGAACTTGTTCTTCTTTCTTCTCATCCTTTTTCTCTTCTTCTTCAATATCATTTTCTTTGTCCTTGGTTAACATTAGAGGTGTGTCAGCTTGCATTTGGGCCATCCTCTTTCTTCCTTTGTTAACCACTTGAGGAAGCTTTATACAAAGCTCAATTTTCTCCTTAGCTTCTTCATATGTCCCAAAATATGGTGCCTTTGGATCAATAGGTTGATTAATTAGGGCTTCAATAATGTTCTTGGTTTCATCAATATTTACCTCATAGGGAAGAGGTTTCACATGTACAATCCTTGGTTTCACTGCCTGTATATACACATTATCACAGTCCACCATAAAACAAACATCATCTTTATAATCTTCCACCAACTTTTGTGGAATTCAGAATCTGTTGTTCATCTTTTCTTTAAATGATTCAAAATAGTTATCCATTATGCTTTCAAAATTTTCACCCATTTCTGCAATGTATTCATTCATCTGATAAAGAACTGGCACATCTCTTCTCCATACTACCGTGCCTTTAGAAAGGAAAAACTTCTGAACATAGAAAAATAAACAAACTAACAGTGATCCAAACTTACATGGATTGTTCTTAGAAGTCTGAATGCTTTCCATATTCTTGTTGAACTACTTCAATAACAAATCTGCTAGGTCAAATGACAAATTGTTCTTCACAATCTTGTATGCTAGGTCAACTGCTTCACACGGAACACTGTTCTACTGACTTGAACTGTATATCTTGTGAGATATGATATGTATACCAAACTTCAATTCTACATCAGCAATGTTGCTAATTTTCATACCTCTACCGTCCCACTCGGCTAGGGTTTTCTCTTCTAGTTCTGACCGACTTAGGGTTTTTGTGGATTTAGCCTTGTCAAGCATGGGAAGACTAGTGATTCGGTGAATCATCTTCTTTGTAATCCATACTGGTTGCACAAGCCATTTTTTACCTTCATGAACTCAGCTAAGAATATATTTGACCCATTTAACCTAAAAGTTTCGGGGCAAGTGTGTGATGTGAACTAAACCCTTATCTTCCAAATGTTTATGCTCGGGTTTGAGAACACCATCGACACATAGTTCCTCATAGATAGTATCTATCTCTAGGGTTCCAAGCTCTTGAATTGTACACTTGAAATGACTATGAATATCATTAATGAGAAGTACCTTAGGAGGGATCTGAGATTGAGCTCCACTTGGGTCTAGGGTTTCGGCAACTGCGGGCACGAGTTTGAAATCTGGTGCTTTCCATTCTCCATGAGCTAGCATTTTTGAACCTTTCTTCACTTTAGTGCTAGATGATGCCATGGTAGCTTGGTGAACATAGTAAATCTTTGCTGCAAAAATGCTTTGAAATGCTTGATTGCACTAGGAAACTTTTCTGCTCTCAATATGCTAAAGTTTGCGATGAATAATAAACTTGATTTTGCTCCTTTTTGTTAAAACTTTGTCATTAATGCTCTGTAAGAATTAGGGTAAGAACTTGACAGACTGTCATCCACTATGAATTAATTGCTCGGTGAAGACTCTACAACTTGGCAATCATGGGAATTCATACTGCTCTGACCTTACTCGGTAACCATATAAAGTTGGGTTCCTCCTGACTTTGCTCGGTGGAAACTGATACCGACCTTCCTATGATCCTACTGTATCTTGTATACTGATTTGGATTTTTCTTTCAATTCAGTTCTGGAACTATTTGAAATTTGTCTATGAAGATACAGTTCCAGTGCTTTGTTCAAGACTTAGTTAGAGCTGATAGAGCCACCCACTCCATTACTTGGACTGGTTTGCTTGATAGATTTAGGAATCCATTGTTGTCTCATTTGCTTCCTGATGCTATCTACTTTTTCTTTCTTTCCATCTTCAACTTCACCAACATTCATGCAATTCTTAGCTATATGACCAAGTTTAGTGCATTTAAAACATCTTACAGTGGTGTCCCTTTTTCTTAAGTGATGTTTTACATAGTTCATGCGAATGTGTCCATATTCTCCACAATAATGACATCTACACCAAGTGTTGTAGTCCCATCCAAACATTGCTTTCATAATTTTTTTTGCCGGATTGAATGTTTTAGATCTGCATTTAGATGCCTTGTGGCCTTGTTTGTTACATTTGTGACAATTTCCTTTAAATCTTGGTTTCTCCTTGCATTCATTTTCTTTATGACCTTGCTGATTGTAGTTGTAGCATTTTCCATTGAATTTTGCTTTTCCATTACTCCAACATCTATTTGAAGTATGACCTATTTTTCCACAGTGATTACAAGTGGGTTTCTGATTCTTTTGAGTACCTTTCTTGGAAGATTCACCTTCTTCTTTGTATCCAAGTCCTACTTTTCCTTTTTGCCTATGAAGATTTTGTTCATGTAGCTGATTTAGGTCTTTTTGAGTTTTCAACATTCTCTCATTGATTTGTTTTTCAGTGTTTAGGTCATCCACCAATCTTAAATTGATTTGCTTTACAGAACTCAGCTCATCTCTTATATTTTCATTTTCTGATCTTAGAGTCGAGATTTCTTCATTTGTATTGGAGATCTGATCAATAAGGTTTTCTAGCTGAAGAGTTTGATTTTGGATTTCATTGTTCTTTCCATCTATCTCATCTTTCATATTGTTTCTTTGTTCCAAGATTTCACAAAATCTGGTTGAGTGTATTTCCTGTTCCCTTTTTAATTTTCTTACTTCTTCCTGTAGAGATCCATTCTTTTCTAGGAGTTCTTTGATAGCATTGTTTGCTTCATCTGAGCTACTTGAAGGAAAAAGGTCTTCAATGTTTTCTTCAACATATTGATGGTCACTCATTTGATTTGCAAGTTCCTTCCTTCTTCTTAGAGATTGGGAAAGATGTTCTTTTGCTTCTCTGTATTTAGCTATGGCCATTTCCAGATCTAGCTTTTCATTCTCAATTACTTTGTTAAGTCTGAATACCTCCGTTATCCTAGATCTCAAGCTATCAAACTTTATCCTGAGAACCACAAAGCTCTGATACCAATTGTTGGAAATATTCAACACTAACCGAGTTAATGAGAGGGGAGCAGTGAATCAATAAATCCAAATTTTCTTACCAATTTCAGATCAAGATGATATATACTTTATTGATCTAATTGCATGCATGAGAAACTAAAAACATAAAAGCATTCATATCAATTTGACACACAGATTTGGTAACCTAGAAACCTTCCAAATAGAAAGTAAAACTGGGGTGGGGATGATACCCACAAAACTTTAATGCTGCAGTATAAAGTTGGCTGGTTAAGGCTTACAATGATCACTTATAATGATCTACCCTGTTAGGAGCAATATGGACTGCTAAGTCCACCTTGTTAGAGGATTTACAAACATACAGTGAAGTATGCACTTGGTTAAGAGATTTAACAAAAGACTGTTAAGTCTACCTTGTTAGAGGATTTAGTACTGATTCACTTGTTAGAATGAAACAGTAGATCTCTTACTTGCAACTGTATTTACTGAATGAGATTCACTGATGTACTAATCACCTTCTATGATAGATTTGTCTCTGCTGCTCCTTCTGCTGTAGCCCTTTTGTAATTTACTTACTTATGTCTTTCATGTATCTTCGCATACACATTCATATTTTTCACACATTGGATATGATATAAACATTGCTTATATATCAATCCAAATTAATTACAAAATAATTACAAAGTTGGCTCTTAAACAAGTAAACACAAGTATTACTGAGTCGGCCCAAAATATTGTTACTCGGTTACTACAAACTAACTCGGTGACTTTCTGCTACTCGGTGTCCACTGCATTACTCGACACCGTCATGCACCTGGTAGAAGTGGAGGCTCACTCCATACTAACCACTCGGTCGTAGTTTTGAACTCGGTAAATACTGGAGACTCGGTAGATATAGTGTTACTTGGTAGAAACTAAATTTTTTGTTTAACCGTGTAGCACTCAGTAAATACTATTCAACTTGGTAAGCTCTGTTCTACTCGGTAAGCTCTGTTCTACTTGGATTACTCAGTAAATACTGAGAGGCTTTGTGAGCTTGGTAAACACATAGAATCTGAATAAGTGTTGTCACTCATGACAATCATGCTTAATGCTGACAACTTAATCTTACTTAGGTTAATGCATTGCATAGTAAGTTGTGATTGAGACACCTAGGAGTGTGCACATCTATTAAGCACATGGTGTAGGAGAAATTCCAATTTTGGTGTGATAGTTGTCATCACATACGTTGTTGTGTGTGAGATCCACCTTTCATGCTCTTATCACATTATCATCCTAATCCAATGCACATAATTTATTGCATATTGGAGGATGATCTACATTTGGTAGACATGTGATTACACCTAGCATAGGTTATAGCTTATCATCTCCTTATCATTCTCTCATATCGCCTTCCCTGTATAAGGAGGCCTATTATGTAATCATTCATCAATTGAGCATTGAGTAATTCATTGGATCTATTCAATCCATCCTTGCATTCATATTTTCTCTCTTGTGCTTTTCTTCAACCTCTTGATCTTGGTTCAATATTTTCTATTTGCAAATTCTTACATGGTATCAAAGCCATTGGAGCATTTAGATTAGCCAATTTGAAGAGAGCTTTATGCAAGCTTTGAAGGTCCAAATCTCAGATCTAAGAACCAGCATGCGATAGAGGTGTCTTGGAGTAGATCTGACCTCACCATTGCGTCCGAGAGGCTGTTTCAGTTAAAATTGACTATAAACTCACCCATATCCGGTGAAAGTCAAATCTGAGGAAAAAATTTTTTGTAAATTGGAGCATACGGCCCAATCTGCTTTTGCGGTACGATTTTACTAAAACAAAAATATTTTTTTAATCCTACAAATTTTTTTAGATTTTTTTTTAATTATTCTGCTAAAGTTTTGTATTACGGGGTTGGTACGGTCCCCTGCGTCACAAATACTAGGCTTCATCACAGTGGGGAATGAACAAAGTCAAAGCGCAGCACAAAGCCCGCACACGATAGAGAGGCCAAGCCCAGGAAAGCCTTTCTTCTTTGCTTATTAGTTGGGTGTTCACAGATATAAAAGGCTAAAAAGCCTTTGGTGCGGTCGATGTGGGACTAAAGTCCCAGCACTACCGTTGGTTCCTCAACCCGGCTGCCTTCCCTTAGCGGCTCCACCGCTACCCTTCCTCAGCCGTAGCGGTGCTTAGATCTATTTCTCCAGCACCACCCACCACAATCAAGCCACAGCCTCAGCAGTGGTCACCAACCACGCAAGCCCCTACAACCACGACATGCGACAACCGATCAACACGTCAACCAGCCACCTCACACTGCCTCCACCCACACGACACTCTACACAGACCAATCTGCAACTGCCAAGTGGCTCCTACCACATCACCCTCTAGGACATGTCACTACCACGTCCTTGTACAGACTTGTACGGCCCGCCCTATCAGCAGACACATCAGCAAAGGGGGCCAATTTTTTTGTTGATGTCATCAATTGATGATGCTAAATTTGACGTTCATTTAGCTATCAAAACAGGCAAAATTGGTCTTTTTTGAGGGTCATCCAGGTGTCAAATTTATTCCCATGGAGTGCTGACATCATTAGGGTTTGAAAAATCTCTACCTTCACCATTTGCATTTTGGATTTGACAGTCTGACTTTGAGAGGCCATAACTTGGTCATTTGGGCTCCAAATCAGATGCAATTTTTTTTTGAAATTGGGTAGAATTTCTTGAATTTTCTAGTGGTGGTGTTGATTTTGCATTTTGGTGCCCTGATTTGTTAGAAATTGTAGTTTTTGGTGACTGTACCTGTCTGTTCCTAATTTCTACAACTTCCAGGGCTTTGTTTGGCCACATACGATAAAATTTTGAGGTGAAATTTTTTTTGAAAGTGCATGATTTTTCATCTACTTTCCAAATCTACAATCAGATTTGAGTGATTTTGGGTAGACATATAACTTTCAACAATAGGTCATTTTGGGGCTATAATTGCACTTTGTTAATCCTTGGATTTTAGTTTTCTGATTTGCATCAGTCATTTGAAGGGGTTATCAGTAGTTATCAGTCATTATTTGGTGTTAATATGGATAATTCAAAGGTTAAAATCCTCACTCCATATAACTACCATGAATGGAAAGTTTCTTTAAGTGATCATTTGTTGAGTCTTGGATTGCTTAGAATGACTCTTGGGCAGGATCAAGAACCTCAAACAGGTGTTGTAGAAAGGAGAAAATGGTTTGATAGAAGGGATAAAGCACTTGGCTCTCTTTGATCATCCATCTCTCACGACTTGCACTTTCATATTGCATCTTGCACACATACTCATGATGCTTGGATCACATTGGAAGGACTCTTTGGTAAACCTGATAGAATGAGAAAATTTAGATTAGAGAATGATCTCATAAGTCTTAATCCTAGGGATTTTGACAATATTCAAGATTTCTTCTCTAAGTTCAATAGTATTAGATTAGAGCTTTCTTCATGTGGCATTGTTAAAGGGGATGAACAATTGATCTTTTTTATTCTTTCCAAGCTTGGTCTTGATTATTCTATCTTTGTTTCTACATTCTATGCTACTATGGATGCTCTTGGTAGTGCATACAAATTGCCCTCTCATGATTAATTTGTAGTGCAACTCACAAGGGAACAAGCAAAGTTGGCACACAAGGGTCAGTTGAAGCCTTCCACACATCAAGCATTGATTGCAAGTGAGTCTACATCAAAGGCTTCTAATGGAAAAGGAAAGAAACACAATAAGGATCCTAAGCCTCATGACAAAGGTAATGAATCTTCTTCACCAAAAAGTACTGAATCCAAGTCCTCTTCAAAAGAGGAATCATCTAGAAGAAAGAGAGATAAATCTGCATATTGTCAAAAGTTAGGACATGATAAGCATATGTGTTTTCAAAAGAAGATTGATGAGCTAACTCACATTATTTAGAAACACAACATTAAGTTGCCCTCATCAGTGTGTGCTCCTTCTTCTACACATTTGGCAGCTTCTACATCTCCATCATCATCCAAAGACAAAGGTAAAGGACAAGCACTCATGGCTTCCACACATCCTGAGCAAGGTAAATGGCTTCTTGATTTAGGTGAATCACATCATATGGAATCATCTATGGATATGTTTTCTTCTATTGAGCCTTGTAATTCTCCTAATATTTTGATGGGTAACAATACATTCATGAGAGTTTGTGGGAAAGGTTCTATTCCTATGGGAGAGGGGACATTCAATGATGTTCTTTGTGTACCATCCTTGACCACTAATCTCCTTTCTATTTACCAAATCACACATGGGGCACAAGGTAAAATTGTTGAGTTCACTCCTGATTATGTCTACATTAGGGACATGGAGACTAGAGATGTCATAGCTATGGGAGTTGTTGATCATACATCCTGCTTGTATTCTTTTTCCATGTTTGTTGATAATGATGATGATATTCATGATGTACCCATCCCTTTGCCAAGGGATAATTATGAGGACAACTTTGGGCAATTGAATCATTTTGTTGTTGAGACAAGTGTTGATCTTCCTACTCCTCCACTTCTTGCTTCTTCAGACATGATCTCTACTATTCAGTAGGATGATCATAGTGTTTCAAATCTTGTAGAGTGTGATGACTACTTGGATGCATCTTCAGCATTTGTTGATTCTCATGATGCAGATTTGGAAGACATACATGAGGGAGTTTCTCTTTCCCTTGATGACAGTTTTATCATAGATGGGGATACTTCTTCACCTTCTTTGGAGATTGGTGTACTTGATTCTTCTCCTTCTTCACTTGATTTGTCACATGAGGTGATAGATTCCTTAAACTTGGAGATTCCTACTCAATCTTTAGAGATTCATTCATGGAGACCTTCATCTTCTTCCTCATTCCATTTACACATGGATTGGCTTCTTCATCATTTTATGTCTCTATTTCTTCCTAAGGGGAGACATGTTTCTTGTAAGCATTGGTTGATCTATTGTTTGTAGGTACTCTTCATCAACATGGAAGCTTCTACATTATTGGGGGGATATCATGTCTCCAACTATCCTTCTTATGGGGGGATACTTCTTTGTATATACATGATGTATGTAGTTCTTGGGGGGTCTTAAGCACTCCATCCTTGCATCTTGTTTTCTTCTCTCTTTTGGGGGGAGGGTTTTTCCCATGAGGTTTTCCCTCTTTCTCCACTTTATGAGAGTTTTGCATTTCATGCATCTTGTACATGGGTACCTAACATGGCCTAGTAGCTGGGACCCATCTTGCATTGTGAGTTTAAGTGCATTCCCCTAAGTTGCACTTAAGGGGGGGTGTTGGTGTAATTAATTATTCCTAATTACACTTTACTTAATCTTACTTAGGTTAATGCATTGCATAGTAAGTTGTGATTGACACACCTAGGAGTGTACACATCTATTAAGCACATGGTGTAGGAGAAATTCCACTTTTGGTGTGATAGTTATCATCACATACCTTGTTGTGTGTGTGATCCACCTTTCATTCTCTTATCACATTATCATCCTAATCCAATGCACATACTTTATTCCATATTGGAGGATGATCCACATTTGGGGGATATGTGATTACACCTAGCATAGGTGATAGCTTATCAGCTCCTTATCATTCTCTCATATCACCTTCCCTATATAAGGAATCCTATTATGTAATCATTCATCAATTGAGCATTGAGTAATTCAATGGATCTATTCAATCCATCCTTGCATTCATATTTTCTCTCTTGTGCTTTTCTTCAACCTCTTGATCTTGGTTCAATATTTTCTATTTGCAAATACTTACAAGATCAATCAAATTTTTTTTGGTTTTATGGGATAAGCATTTACCTATGTACACCCTTTTAGGCACCATCCTTGTGCCCAAATTTATTTCCTCAAGGTCATTTGTTTTATCAGTGTTGGCAGAAAAAACTTTGTCTTTATTATCAAATGCCCTCTCAAGAGCAACTAATCCCTTAGGAACTCTATTTGATTTCAACTGCAACACTTCCTTCCCAAAAACAACCTCTTTACCATTGTATCAACATAAGCACTAAAATAAATTTATTTGTCACCAAAATGAGATTCACATTGCAAAAATCTCAAAATGTCCTGGTCATCAGAAAAAACCTCCCAATTTTCCACATTATCAGGGATGGAAGGTCTAGCCTAAACCTCTATATTTGATATATCTGCAAATGTAACATCTTCTAGCCTCAAAGACACATTAGCCAACAAGTCAACCATTGTATTTTTATTTCTTTCCACCCAACAAATGTTAAAAGCATTGAAACTTTCAATTTCATCCCATACTGCATTTCTATATTATTTCAACTTTTGATTTTTTGATGCATATCTTGACCTTACTTGGGAAATTATTAATTCAGAATCACCCACCACTTTCAAGCATTTTATGTCATGCCTTGATGCTAACCCTAAGCCTACCAAAAACTCTGTAACATTATTTGTACATGAGAATAGCAAGGTGAATGAGAATTTGAAAGTTTTACCATTTGGAGACATAAGCAATATTCCAGCTCCAGACCCCTCTTTTGAGCTTGCTCCATCAAAGTACATGGTCCATAGGTCATCAAGGTCAGTCCATTCCTCTTGACTATCTAATTCAAGGGTAGGTTCAACACCCTCCTCTATTTCTTTATCTTGGACTCTGAAAGCATTAATGTAAGTATCTAAAAAATAGTTCATGGTGTCTTCTTCTTCCTCAATCATGTGTCGATTTCTAGGCTCCCTAGAAACCTTGATATTTTGTCCTTCAAATTTGAAAGTAGCAAAAGAAAAATCACACTATATGTTGCCTCCCATAGAAGCACTCCACTTTCTTGACAGTAACATCACATATTGAGGAGGGATATCGACTACTAAGACACACATGGTCAATTGTTTGCTAGGGTATGCTTCAAAATTGTAGGGAAAAGCCTTGATAGTACCAATAAAGTGGTACTTCTCTTGAGTCCATAGCCTAACATCTCCCATGTGGAGTATCCACTTTCAACCCTAGTGATTTCATAACCTCTGTGGGCGTGATAGTGTTTGATGCTCCTGAATCAATCATACAATTTTTTAACAACTTTTCATTTATCAGCAAGGTTAAAAAGAAGGGATTAACTAATCCTGTCATGGTACTAACAACATTTGTGTCTAAATAAATTTGAGGAATTTTAGAGACAATTTCCTCACTATGATTTTCATTTTCATCATTCAAAGTTGCTACTTGTTTATCAATCCTTTCTGTCCTTTGGGTGTCTGTGGATACTACATCATTCACCCAATTCAAAGCCTTTTCCTTATTTTCCTCAATTCTCATCATTTCTAGCAAAGGGACCTTAATAGTAATCTGTGATAATAACTTGCTCATATCAATTGGGACATATTTTGAATCAAACACATCTTGCTTAATATTTGTAGTCTCTTTGTCATCACTCTGTATAGATGTATTTAGGGGTTCCTTAGTTTGGATTTTAACTTCCTTTTGTGAAGTAGGAACAACCTCCTCTGAAGGTTTAGTCTTTACCTTATAAACAAAGTTAGGTTTAACATTTTTCTTCACCTTGACCCTGTTAACATTTTCGGTCTCCTTTTTCTTGTTTTGGGATGTCTTTACATCTTTTTCCATTTTTTTAATAAAAATACTAGTAGTTTTCTGATTTGGGTCACCAACTACCCTATTTCTCAAGTTGTAATTTGTTTTAGCCTGAGTAACCATATCTTTTTTTATCAAAGCAATCTCCTCATCAGATGGTCTTCTCAAAACAACTATCTCTTCATTTTTTAGAGCATTTCACTAGACATTATCGAACTTATTATCTTCCTCATCCAAAAAGCCCTGTTGATGATATGATTCATTTTTAGTTTGAGAATTTAGAACATCTTGATTCTCATCTTCCTTAGTAGAATCAACTTCATCCCAAAGGTGAGAGGACGTGATGCCACATCCTCGGTCATCATAGGGTTCTTTGTAATACCCCTCTAACCCTAATATAAGTTTTGTGTTTTTGAAAGAATTAAGATCCTTCAATATTTTCTTACAGCTTAAGTTGTACATGATACTTGTTTGATCTATTCCTATAGTTGTTTATAATAATTTCATAAGCTAGTACTCAATGATTCTAATATCAGACATACTATCTAAAGGTATCATTCTTGTATGTATTTATCTCCATGTATGTATTGAGTACCTACAAGACCTTTATGAACATAGTTAGGATGTTATATGATATGTACTTGATAGATATATATAAGTGGTTATTTATATTTTCTTCTATTAAGGTTACCTTGGATGAATCTTGTATCTCACTTGATGATTTGATTATGTTAATTTATTATTAGTATTGATAAGAGACTAACACAATGCTTGAGATTCTAACCTTCATTATGATGATGCTACATGCTTTGAGTGTATATATATACATGATGTGTTTTCATGATTCAGGATGAAGTCGTAGTTACTCACATAGCTGAGGTCCACACGATGTATCGATCCTGGTCATCTGTCTGCAATGTTTTCTTTTATATGTATATCCATGCATATGTATTTCTTCTTTGTGATGCAGGCTTGTAGGTACCGAGCATTGACTTCACCTGGCTTCACAAGTCTGAGCATGCCCTCAAATCCTCGATGGTTGTTGTTATGGAGATAGTACTAAGGCCCCTACATGAGTCTTCCTTTGTCATTATTCCAATTTGGGAATATTAGGGTTCCTTCTTTGTCAGTCAACCTTTGGGTCAAAAACCCAGATCCAACGCACCCAGTTGGGCATGGTTGTAGTTAGTGCCTTGTGACCACTTGAATTCATTTGGTTGTATGATTTGTTTACTCATTTTATTTATTTCTCCTTCTTGGTATGATTCTTAGTTAATCTTTCTATGTTGTGTTTCAGGACTTTGGCTTGACTTTCCTTGTTGACTTTGGTTGACTTTGTTTGATCTTATGGTTTTCTCGATATGTTTTATAGATGATTTGTATGGCCTCTTTGGATGATTAGATTTATTTTGAGGCATGTGATTTTATTCTACCTCAGTGTTATATCGTATAGCAATTATAAATAGGTAATAATATTATGATCTATTACTTCATAATCTTATAGATTATAGTGTTTGGTATTTGGCATGTATCTATATAAATATAAATATAAATATATATGGAAATATATATATGGGTGTACACATATATGTATTTATATATATATAATTTATATGTGATTATATGTTAATTATTGTAGATATTGTTGATGGTGTATATTTTGGGATTAATGTAAAGTATAATATTATTAATAATTAAATATTAAATAATGCGAGGTATATTATTCTCAATTGTTAATTATTAATAATGAGGATAGGTTATATATATAGATATTGATGTAATTAATGATGGCATATGCATATATGTTAGGATAATATTACATATGTGTATGAATTAATAAAAATAATCTTTTATTGTATATTTGAGTAATATAGTTGTATGATATTAAGTTATTTTATAATACCCTTTCGTTAAGAGTTAGTTGGGAGTTGGTTACTTTTCCTCTCAACCTTTGGAAATCTATTTATATGCACTACTTTCTCATTTGAAGAGGGGGGATTTTGGGGCTGAAGCATTGAGGAGAGGATGGCCTTAATTTTCATGGTGATTTTGGAGAGAAAACTTCGAGATGTGAGGGAGATTTTGTAAGCATATGTCTTTAAGAATTTTTGGTTATCTTTGCTTTTGGGAGAGAGACATTTTTGTGAGAATTTCAATAGTTGAGAGAGGGATTCTTTGCTGTGGAATTATTTCTTTCTTTCATGGAGATTTCTGAAAGTGGATAGGGTTTGAAGGATGCATCTCAAGTTTGGATTTGTCTTCTCTTTTATTTCCTTCCTTCTTCGATTCAACCTTCGTAGGACATGAGGTATGGATTGAATATGTTAGTTACTTTATGTCTCTGATATATTATGGATCTATTTATATATTATAATTATTTATTATATCTGTACATTTAATTTCTATGGTTATTTTAAAGTTTTGAGTTTTTGTTTGTAAGAATTGGCATGTGTTTTCCTAGGGTTTTTAGCAACCCATTTTTGGAGATCTATTATTATAATAATTTAAATTGCATCTATGGTTTTACTAAATTAATTTTATGGAATTGAAATTCACAAATCTCAAATGGGTATCTCTCTGATTTTATTTTTAGAGTCGAATTAATGCCTTATTTTTGACATTTTGGCAGACTATGCCTGTCCATTCTCAATTCCGAATTTTCTGTCAAATGTATTCATATGTTACAGGTTGATATGATTATATAAAAGTCTAAATTTGATATAAAAGATTCTCCTAAGTATTATCTTTCATTTACAATTGGTTTGGAGAATTTTTATTATGTTTTGTGAAAATTACAACCGTTTTAGTGAAGGCAGGTCTGAACCCTAACCAGAATTTTCTGTTTTAAACCAGAAGTCATAACTTTCTTTCCCACCTTTGGATCTTCCTAAAAATAAAATTGAGAGTCAATAATTATGTTATCTAAATCTCCACCGAAGAGATTTCCTTTATTATTTGTTTTGTGGAAGATATGGATGACTGTTCTATGATGACTATTCTTTGCATTTAATCCTTGCTTGAAATAATTCAGTTTAAGAACATCATTAAGTTTTAAGGTTTCGTATGGTCACCAGAGGCTATTAGAATGTTTTTTTTTAGTTAATTGGATCTATGTATACTCTGAATATGTTTATAATATCACTTGGATGTCTTCTTATATGTTTGGAACATTCTGTATGCCATATTGGGTTTAGGGTTGTCAAGTGGACTAGGGACAACATATGTTTTCCTAAACTCAATCAAATGTTGTTATGGAATTGATATGAATTCTTGATGATGGATCTATTATGCTCTTATGATTTTTATATGTATGTTAGGGAACCTAAGTACACTAGGTGAGTGACTCATAGTGAGGGGTCGGGGCCCTAAGTGGCTAGTACCAGGATAACCTACTATGAGTTATTTAATCAAGTGATAACCTAAATAAATGAATTGGGAATGGGAGATTATTGGAATGGGAAATTACACACTAATCAAGATTAATTGTGCCTCACCCATGCCTTTAGTGCCAGTAAAGACTAAGGATGGGAGTGGGAGAAGGTACCTATGTGTAGGTACGGCTGGATGACCTTGTTTGTACGAGAGGCATTCGGTTCCGCATGTGCCTACTTAGGGGCCGGGGCCAAGAGTGGCTAGTACCAGGACAACCCAAGGGGTGAGGGCTATGCAATGACACTCACCTAGCTTGTAGCTTAGAGTCTCTACTAAATTTGATCATGTCTCTGGTAGTCCTTGTGGTCTTCTTGTCTTTTCTTTTGTGTTGTGACTTTGGAAAAATTTTATCACCACCTTAAGAATTTCCTAGTTGTTAGCTCTTGTATGGGCCTTTGGTTCTATCTCCTAGCTCGGGGGAGTGGGCCTATTGGTTCCACATGGTTGGGTGGTTAATATTTATATCGAGGTATTGATCGCGATTCTTTGGATGATCCTAGCACATATTCCTTTCCAGATCTGCAGTTAAAGATTTCTTATTAGATATTTTAATATGTTGAGATGTACCTATGTATTTGTATTCATGTAATTTTTAATCTCCTAAAACGAGTCTTTTAGTATTGATGCAATCTCAATTCAAAGCAATGCATAAGGGAATGGGTAGTTCTAGGTAAAAGAAAGGGAAAAGAATGTGGAATATTGGACATGTTACTAGCATTAAAAGAAAGTGTTTATGTTATTTATCCTATCCTCTTATGTTGTCCATGTGTAAAGGAAATAATCTTAAATATAATTATATATAATGATGTATCACAACAATAATGTATTCTCTCTTGATGAAAGAATTCAAAGAGATTATTGAGAAATGATAGATTAGTGATTGGAATTATTAACAATGAATGGTTATGAAATAATGCAATAGAATAGTAATTTGATTTTAATGTTAATACTTGGTTCATGTTAATGAAGTACCTAGGATGATGCCTACCTTAATGAATATTAATCTCTTACCTAAATTATTAGAGAAAAGTGATATAAAGGATAGTAGATGTAGATGAAATCAATATGAATTTATGGAATGAGTTGATAAAAGGAATAATGATGTTGGATGATTAACCTATGTTTAATAAAAGAGATAAGTTAGGGACATTTAACTTGGTGCATTAAGATGAATGTAGATCTTTTAAGCTCATGATTCTGGGAATATCTTATGCATGTAAATGGTTTATATGATGTTGTTTTAGTAGCGACGTTAGGGAACCCGGGAGGACTTAAGTTGTATAAATCTTACATTCAAGTAGTAGAAAATTATTTCTTCTTTTAGAAATATGAAGTGTAATGATGAATATTATTCTAGTTAAAATAAATAAATAAAATAAAATAAAAATTCACTACTTGCATTTTATAGAGGTTTTATGTCTTGTCCTCTTGGGTTGCCTGGCGGGGCGTTACATTCTTCCTCATTATCTTCTTGTTCCTCTTGTGTAGAGACACTCTGGGATTTGACACAATAATTAGAATCATGTTGTGATTGACACACAATACACCATGGAACCTCTAAAGCCATATTCATTGAATTCCTTTGTAATAGATCAGGGATCCTATCATTTGGTTTATCCTTCCTCTCTGGGAGTATGGGCTTCCCATCCTTTCATTGAGTATTATAAGGATAATTTTGCACTCTTGGCAACTTGTTGAAGTTATTAAAGGTGAGATTATCATTACCTACAACCCTGCTACCTTTGTTTTCACCAGGCTTTAGATCCTTTATGGCTTTCAAAATCTATTTCAAACTATCATCATCCTTTGGTTTTACATTTGTAGGCTTTCCTAGTTCCTTTCCATTCAACATTTGTGACTTGTTATCTTCCCTTCTTCCCTATATTTATAGCTAACTTATAAGCTTCTACAAGATTCCTTGGATTCTTGTCTCTTAAAAGGTAACCCATTTTAGAATC
Source organism: Chamaecyparis obtusa (assembly GCA_027943335.1). NCBI lineage: Eukaryota > Viridiplantae > Streptophyta > Pinopsida > Cupressales > Cupressaceae > Chamaecyparis > Chamaecyparis obtusa. The sequence goes on along the minus strand of BSBK01001155.1, from coordinate 1,892,201 downwards.
AAAAGCATTTAAATAAGTAACAAGACAGACCCTATCATCCAATCTATTGACCTGTAAGAGTTTATGCATAGCTTTTTGAAATCTGATATTAAATTCAATAACATCCTCATTAAAAATTTTCTTGATGTTATTAAATTCATTTAATACAAAGCCCTCATTTGTCTTATCACCATATTGTTCCTTGAAACAATGTTTGAGCTGGTCCCATGAGCCTATACTACCATGTGGTAAAGCACTAAACTGATCCCTTGAATCTTTAGTCAATGATTGTACAAATAACTTCATTATTACATCATCTAGCACAATGTTGTAATCATCTATCACATTAATACACTTCTTCAAATGTTCCTCATAGGTGATAATGTTACTACCAGTGAATTTGGTAAGCTTCTTTCTAATCTCTTTAGGGATGGGATTGGGGTATCCTGGAATGCCTATAAAGACCAACTATTTATATCTTTCATGGATAGGCCCTGAATTAGATAAGCCAGCCCCCTGGAATGTTGAAGCATTAGTATTTGACATAGCAGAAATATTGAGTCCACCTGGTGGGGGAACACCTGCTATCTGGTTAGCATTATTTGCAACATTTCCTCCTTGTGTTAAAATAGAAGTAGCAACATTAGTAGGTCATGTAGACCTTTTGAGAAAATCTATCTTCTTTCTCATTTCTAATGTTGAGGCTTCCAATTCTGCTTTTTCCAACTCCCTGGCCAACAATTCCTGCTCCCTTTTAGCCTTCTCAAGGTCCACTTCTAACCTTAGAGCCTTGTGTGTACGATCCTTAGGGCCTATAAGCTCACTAATTGAAATTACTATAGCCTTTTTCTTTCCTCTATCCTTGGGGTTTCTTAGTTCAAACACCTTTTGGATAATGGGCTAAACATCTTCTTGTTCAGGCATAAGGACATGGTTTATGGCTTCTAGGTCTAATAATTGTCTTTTAAATTGGTCAACCCTTATCATAGCATGTCTAATTTTTTCTTCCCTTTCCTTTTCCCTCCTTTTCCTAATAATTTCTTGCTCATGGATTTTTCTTTCTAGTTCATAGACTTCCTCAAAAATTTCCTCAGAGTCAAGAAGGGTTGCCTAAGATTCAGCCTGGTGTGTTTGGGGTTCCTCTTGCTAGTCCTGGGATTCATGGAGACCCTAGGGTAATGAAAAACCAAGGGTGAAAGGAGGAACAAAATATTGTCTATTTCTTCTTTTGCTCCTAAATCTCCTCTCTACTCCATCTAGTTATTAGGAACTATTCTTTTGTTATATTATAATTTCTCTCCCTCCTTTTCCGAAGGAGACTAATAGTCCTCATATTGGTTCAAACCCAAGTCAATAGCCTCTTCATATTATGAGGCTTTCCCTTCTTGGCTAGGATGGGCAACACTTTCTTTCCTTGAGTTTCCCTTCTGCTTCCATGTGAAGGACATATCTATTAGGAATAGTCCCAAGAGATAACTGAGATGGGGGGTGAATCAGTTATCTACAAGTTTCAATTCTTTATCTAATTAAATATACTTAAACATAAAGCATAAACACAATGAAAGAACACATGAACACAATACCAATATTTTTGTTATGGGGAAACCCAAATTATTAAGGGTGCTCCCCTTAATACCACAAACACAACAGAAATAGAGAAACAACAACAATTTGCAAGAACAGAAAATGGGCTTCTTATTATCTCCACAAGTGTGGAATTACAAAATTCATAATTATAATATGCAAAGCCACATGGGCATTCCCCTTACAATATTTTGTAGGACAAATCCTCGAATCATTAACTGCTCCGAACTGCCTAAGACAACACTATGGGCCTTCTTTATATAGGCAATTTCCACCACCCGAGAAGGTTCCAAAAATTTAGCCCATAGGGCCGACCAACTTAGAATTATTTTATTTTTCAATTTATTACATCAAAGTTAGCTCAAAATAACTTTTGAAACCCAAATAGAAATTTTGAAGGAAAATCATTTTTTGCCATTTCAGGTGACCCAACTTTCGAAGACCATAAGTCATCGCCAGTTGGCCTGATTGACTATTATGACCCCATTCCAGAAAGGCCACAAAATGATCTATAGGTTTGACTTGTGCAAGTGCCTGTCGACCAAATTTTCAACCTCATCTGAGGCCTCCAAAGCCTTCAAAATTGAGTTCAAAATTTCTATACCCTGCTGCCAATACCAAAAATCTTCAATATCTCCAAAGCTAGACTTGATCTGTCAATGAAACTTTACTAGTAGACTGATATGACTCAGATGAACCTCTACATTTGAAATCAGAACATTCTAAGATTGTATAACCAACTTACTAAAAATAGCAAGTTTCCATAAATAGCAGCTCTACACAAGATAGCCCTTATTGAATACAAAAACAAAGGTATTTTTGGGTGATGCAAGATTGCTCTTACACCTAGGATGCTCATGCATCAGACACCTGGGGTAATTTGAGAAGTGATCCTACCATGACTCAAGTGTGCAGAGGAAAACCAAGGTGGTTAACCTCCTCCTTTGTCAGCCATGATGAATCTTCAACAGGTCATCATTTCCACTTGACCAGATATTCTTCATATGTCTTGTTCCTTGTGCTTCTGCTAACACAACTATTCAGTAAATCTTCAATCTCCTTGATATCTAAACTGGTTGCTGGAATACTCCACTGTGCTATTGTAACCTCATCTTCAACACCTCCTTCATGATACTCTATCATATCTAAAACATTAAATACTGGTGAAATATTTAGCTCAGTAGGCAACTCAACCTCATATGTATTTCCTGAATCATGCTTCTTTAGTATATTACATGGCCCAAACTTCTTCATTTTCAACTTGTTATATGTACCAACTAGAAACCACTCCTTCCACAAATGAGCCATGACTTCATCTCCAACCTAAAATTCCTTATGCTTCCTTTTCTCATCTACCTTAGCCTTATACTACGCATTCATTTTGATAATGTGCTTCCTCACTTCCTCATGGATGTTCTTCAAGTGTTCTGCAAAATCCTCAACTTGAACACTACTTATTTCTCCTTTATATATCTTTCTCAATTTAGATGCATTTCTTGGACTACTTCCATATATAATTTAGAATGGTGATTTATTAGTGCTCCTATTGACAGAATTATTGTATGCAAATTCTACCTATGGTAAAATCAAATCCCATCCTGTTGGCTTATCTCCAACCAAACATCTCAGAAAATTCCCCAAACTACTATTCACCACCTCTTTCTGTCCATCAGTTTGTGGATGATGTGATAAACTGAACTTCAAATCTATCTTCAACTTCTTCCACAATGTATGCCAGAAATATCTAACAAACTTAGTATCTCGATCTGAAACTATGGTCTTTGGCAAACCATGTAGTCTCACAACTTCTCTGAAAAACAATTTTGCTATATGAACAACATCATTAGTCTTCTTGCAGGGAATGAAATGTGCCATCTTTGAAAATCTATCAACCACCACAAAGATTGAATCATGTCCCCACTGTGTCCTTGGTAAACCAAGAACAAAGTCCATATTGATATCCTCCCAAGGCTTTGTTAGTCATTTTTCTTGCACGGGTAAATAACTAGACCATAACTTGATCTCTCCCCTTTGATGCTCTTTTCCTAGCAAGAGAAATGCTAATTGACAAGGATTAAATCCTTCTTCACTTCGAGCTCCACAGACCCAGGTGGGTATACCTATGAACATCTACCTCAAATGATAATTTCTCTAAAAATCATAGGTAGGTATAAACATGGATTAGACAGGACACTAACATCCTGTGAAGGGATTCATTACTCTGAATGAATCAGGGGATGGCTTCCAGCCCATCATACTTGGTTTATCTTTCAACACATCAAAACATAAAAGGAAATGTGATTGATTTTAATGATTTGGATGCAAGTCTGGTGCAAAACCAGTGCCTTATCCCAGGGTGCAGAGTCAAATTGAGAAAACATCCACAAAACTTTATCAATTCAAAAACAGCTAGAATCAATACCCTGCCTTACAGACTACCATTTTCACTGTAAACACATGATCATCAAATCCATACATTATTGAAATTCTCAGAGATTATCCAACCAGATTTGCTCCTTCCTTGAAGGAAACTTATAGACAAACTCACAGTCTACCTTGTAAATGAAAAATTGGACATTGCCTTACAAATCCAATTCATAAGAACTTCCAAAACACACAGAGACATCAGAATACTTGCAATGAGATTCCAGTCATATTTTATTGATAAAACTTGTTTCAGTACCCTCAAATTAACATTACACTTAGGCTAAAATCGTAAGTTTAGAACCAAGCTTGCATTAATGGAACTTGCCTTGGATTTCTCCCTTGGAGAACCAAAATTCGGAACCCCTTACAAAGAAAGAAAATCAGAATAAGAAGGAGAAGGGGAACATTCCAGAAGGAAACTAAAAAAAACACTTGTCGGACTCTTCATCTGATGAATCATCTACCTTCAAACTAGAAATGGAACCTGCCATCATTTCTGGAAAGCACCTGTCATCTCTTCAAACTGCCTGTGAATCATCGGATACAACAAATAAGATATTTTGAAAATATCTTCCTAGCCCCCTATTTCATTCAACTGCAAATATCTCAAAACCAAGAGGACCTACACTAAAACTGACCTCAGAAATAGATTCCTTGTCTTCTCACCTTTCTAGTGGTATATAATACTTGCCATCTGGATGAAAAATACAGCCCCTACCCATTAATTCTGTCTCATGCTCTGTGTTTTAAATTTTTGAATTTATAATATAGTCAGAACTATATAAAATCAAAATTTATAATTTTGATTTTTAAACCTTAGTGTGCACGGGAGAAAATAATAAAATATTATTTTCAATGTTTTCACTAGGACCCACAGTCCACGTGGCAGGCCCCGATTGGCCGGCCTGCCACCTCATCACCGCTGAGTCACCACCGCCGAATTGCTAAATAAATTTCACCTTTTCTTATCTATTCTGTGAATATGTGACGTGGTCTTTCGTCTGGCACTGAATCGCGAGACAATTTTCCTTTAGTCATTTTTATTTAGCGACTGCGCATATTCGCGGAATATTTAACCTCTTACCTCATTTATCTCACGTCTACGCGACTGCGCTGAATCGTGGAATACTTTTTGCTTAAACTCATTTTATCTCGCGACTGTGCTGAATCGTGGAATACTTTTTGCTTAAACTCATTTTATCTCGCGACTGCGCTGAATCGCAGAATACTTTTTGCTTAAACTCATTTTATCTCACGACTACGCGACTGCGCTGAATCGCGGAATAAATCTGCACTTTACCATTTTATTTGGCGAATCAGCAACTGGAAAGGGTCTTTTCAATTGTCTGTCACGTCAAAATTGATAAGGGGCCCACCGCCCGCTGAGAACTCCACCTAAGCGGCCAGCATAGAGTCTCCACCGCTCTTCTTTACATGAGTATTGTGCGTTTTTGTATATAACATTATAAAAAGCTCACACGGGACGCATGTGGGATAGCTGAATATGTATAAAACTGACGAAAACTCTCTGTTTCACGCGCTGGATGCATATTTCCTGGTGCTGGTTACCTTTCCTTTAACGCTGCTTTGCTTTGAAATGCTGGTGTCTCTTTGATTCACGCTGGCTTTCCTCTTTTTGTGCTGAGTCTTCCATACATCTCAACGTTGAGCCTTTGAATGCTTTAACGCTGGTGTTTCTTTGTGTTTTGACGCTGCATTGTTTTTTCTTCAACGCTGCATTGGGCGTTCCAATTCAGTGCTGGTGTTTTCTTTGCAAACGGTGTCTCCTTTTCATATACTGGTCCTCATTTGGAACGCTGGCCTCCAGTTCCCTTTATGCCTTTGTCCCTGTATGCTAGCTTCCTTTTTCTTAACAAATAGTGGCCCTTTTCAATTCATGCTGGCCTATTTTCAAATGCACTTGCCCTTTTGACATGCTCATGCTAAAAATGAGAGCCTCCTATCATTCCTCAATAGGCAACCACTCCTCTATTTTAATGCTGAATTCTTTTTTTTCTTTGCCTTTCTCCATTTTTGAATAAACCGTTAGCCTTTGTAATAATGATCCATCCTCATCTTTGTAGCATTGACTCTTTACTACGTTACTTGAATGAGAGACAAACAAAATTTATGCCCTCCAATGTGGACTGCTTGTGATGGATTTGGACTGGCATTTCAATGAAATAAGCACTTACCTCTTTTGCTGTACTTTTGTGTCTCCACTTAGTGCCCAACATAGTAGCACACCTGTCACCAAGCTACGTTTGGTTTCACATTTGCTACGTTTTCTTTTTAATTTCATTGCTTAGACCATTAAAATGATGCCACCAACCATTCATATTTATCTTCATTTGAAATGCCACAATTAAACGTTCGTAGTCGGGCCCCCAAAGTGGGTCTGGCTAAAAAAATAAATTTTGTTTCCAGACAACTTTCACCTTATAATGCTCTCGGGTAATGCTTGAAGATAACAAGAACTTAATTGATCAACCGGGCATCAACTGGAAACCATTGAAAATTCACCTTCAAGCACTGACTGAGTAGTGACAACACCTGCAGAGTGTCCCGGGAACTGCCTTGAAAAACTGACCAAAACAAGCATTTAGATCCCGAAAATTTGCACACATGGAGAATGTGGCCGAATCTTACACCGTGTAAATTTTCAAGCATTCTCCCCATCTGAGTGCCTGGAATTTTAATCGTGCAAAACGATTAAAATATCAGAGACAATAACACTATCGAAGGCATCAAAACCTGCATACCAAACCATATTAGCAAAAATGACCCACTAACATTTGGAGAGCTAAAAATGTGGTGAATGGAAGACATTGACAAATTGAGCGTAATGCAACTGACGGCACTAAAATTCAACACGCGGGCCAAAAATGGAAGACAACTAAAAATGCTGACTCAGAAGGGAAAACAATGGAGGACCCAGAAACATTAGTTTTTTGCTTCTGGAAAAGGCCTGGAAAAGTGTGCAAATGGATTCATCATGACTTGAAATTTCGGCCGGATGGAGTGTCTTGAATATGGAACACAACGCAATTGAAATCATAGGAATCCGCCAATTAGGCCAATAGTTATTAATGTTCAAAGTAGGCCACTTGGAAATTCAGGAAAACACATGTAGAAAAGTTATTTTTTTGCAAATAGAAATGCTCCCAAAAACATACCGAACGGACTCGCAGAAGCACAAAATTTTGAACACTCATACACTTTGATGCCTACAGTATGACGCAACAAATGGATCTGAGAAAAACATCACGGAACACAAATGACAAGCATCCAAAGTGGTGTACCTAGGAATGAAACATGACAAAAGACAGCACACTGTAATTTTTGAGAAACAGAATGGCATTTGCAAATTGACTTAACGAACTCCTCGGAACTTGAAAATTTGAACACCATGACATTTCCAGGAGTACAATATGGATCCAAGACCATCTCAGAATGACACATATCTAGGCATAAGATACAGGCCTCCAAAGTCACCTTCCAGCAATAAAAGTCAAAGTGACCAAAAACAACTTTCTGGCTATCCCCTCAAAACAGGTACCTCCAAATCAATAGCAAACTGAAATCTGAAAGTTGTGATCACTCCAATATGTCAAAACAAGAGTGTTCAACATGATCCACAACCCGTACCTCATGAAATTCACCGGGTCACAATTAGCCCACATGCATAGAATAGCCCATTAAAACAGCATTCCAAACAGTTAGAAGCATATCCAGATAAAAGTTCACATAGGGGTACTCAAAATTTTGTCCCAAACTTTTGAGTGCCAACAGGCTTCTCTGGTATAGGTAATGACTGATACAACCCTGTATTCTACTTCACTCCTTTCACCATCTGACATACTCTGCAACTCTGTACAAACTTCTTCACATCTTGCTACAACTATGGCCAATAATAATTCTCACTAACCAAAGCAATGATTTTATCATGACCAAAATGTCTAGCTAGTCCTCCGCTATGCTTCTCCTTGATGAGATTCTCCCTCATAGAACTTCATGGAATGCACAACTGACTCCCTCTGACTCCCTCATAGAAATTTTTGGAATGCACAAATGACTTCTTCTAAATAGCATATCATCTTGGATGATGAAATCTAGCCATTTCGTCCTGTCTAGAGTAACAGGTTCTATAAAAACTTTCCAAGCTTCGCCAAAATCAGGATCCTCTAGATACAAATTCTTGAGTTCCTTGAACCCAACCACTTCAATCTACATTTTTGTCAACAATAGTTACCTTCTGTTAAGAGCATCTGTGACCTTGTTAGACTTTCCACTCCTATATTTCAAAATAAATGTATAACTCTGCAAAAACTGAACCCATTTCAAATGCCTCTGATTCAACTTTCCTTAACTATTCAAATATTACAAAGCTTGATGATTAATATACAAAAAGAAACTCCTTAGGAAGTAGATAGTGTCTCCACTTCTTCAATGCTTGAACTATAGCATAAAATTCCTGATCATAAATAGAATATTTCCTCTTGGCATCATTTAACTTCTCACTGAAATAAGCATCAGGTTTACCTTCTTGGCTCATAACAGCTCCTATTACAGTACCACTAGCATCACAATCTACTTGAAACACCTTATTAAAATCTGGAAGTGCTAAAATAGGTTGTCCTATAACTTTTTGTTTCAACAATTGAAAACTCTTTTATGCTCCATTAGTGCACTTAAACTCTTTTCTATCCCCTCTCATTGTTTTAGTCAAGGGTCCACAAATACTGCTAAAATTTTTGATAAACTTTCTATAAAAGCTAGCTAGACCATGAAAAGATCTTACCTCAGTAGCACTCCTTGGAGTAGGCCATTCAAGGATAGCCTGTACCTTCTCTGAGTCCATTTTTAGACCTTCTGCTGAAACTATAAATCCCAAATACACTAACTCTTTCTTCACAAAATTGCACTTCTTCAAATTAATCAATAATTTCTCTTCTCTTAGCTTCTCAAATACCATATGAATTTGCATCATATGCTCCTCCAATGTTTTACTAAAGATCAAAATAGCATCTAGGTAAACAACGACAAACTTACCCAAAAATTCTTTCAGAACCTCATTCATGAGCCACATGAAAGTGCTCAGTGCATTGGTTAGCCCAAAAGGCATGACTAACCACTCATACAATCTTTCCTTTGTCTTGAAGGCATTCTTCCATTCATCTCCTTCTTTGATCCAAATCTAATGATATCCACTCTTTAGATCTATTTTTGAGAAATACACAGCTCCACTCAAACAGTCCATAATATCATCCATTCATGGCAATAGAAACTTGTACTTGATTGTGATCTTGTTTATTGCTCTAGAATCTGTAGACATCCTCCACTCTCCATTCTTCTTTAGTGCTAATACCACTGGTATAGCATAGGGACTCAGACTCTCACAAATTAATCCTATCTGCAACAAATCATGTACTTGTCTATTCAACTCCTCACTTTTTGCAGGTGTTATTCTATGTGTTGCCTTATTCAGAAAACTCAATGATGCAAGAGCATCCTAGGTGTAAGAGCAATCTTGCATCACCCAAAAATATTTTTGTTTTTGAATTCAATAAGGGCTATCTTGTGTAAAGTTGCTATTTATGGAAAGTTACTATTTTTGGTAATTTTCGTATGTGCTCAGAATGATCTGATTTCTTTCTTGGAGGTTCATTTTGGTCATATAAGTCTGCCAGTAAAGTTTCATTGCCAGATCAAGTGTATATTGGAAGATATTGAAGATTTTCGGTATTGGCAGCAGGGTACAGAAACTTTGAACTCAGTTTTGAAGGCTTTAGAGGCCCCGGATGAGGTCAAAAATTTGGGTGACGGGCGCTTGCGCGGGTCAAGCCTACAGAGCGCTTTGTGGCATTTCTGAAATGGGGTTATAATAGCCGAGCGGGTCAACTGGTGATGACTTATGGTCTTCGGAAGTTGGGCCACCTGAAATGGTGAAAAATAATTTTTCTTCAAAATTTATGTTCGGGTTTCAAAGCTTATCTTGAGCCGACTATGATGTAATAAAATGTAAGATAAAATAATTCTAAGTTTGGTCGGCCTTATTGGCTAAAATTATGGAACCTTCCCAGGCGGTGGAAAATTGCCTATATAAGGAAGGCTGTATTATTGTCTTAGGCAGTTCAGAATAGTTCTCGGAGTAGATCTGGGTAATAGTTCGAGGCTTTGTCCTACCGAATATTGTAAGGGAATGCCATGTGGCTTTGCATATTGTAATTCTGAAAGTTTGTAATTCCGCATTTGTGGAGATAATAAGAAGCCAATTTTCTATTCTTGCATATTATTGTTGTTGTTTCTCTATATCTGTTATGTGTTTGTGGTATTAAGGGGAGCACCCTTCATCAAGTGGTATCAGAGCAGGAGTTCTTGAGTGTGTAAACAGATCGCCAACTGTGAGGCAGTTTACACTAGGACCGTGGCTAGGGTTTCAGCGCACATCGCGAAAATGCCTCCACGAAGGGAACATGGTGGAAGAGCTGGTGTTGTAACACCTGAGGTTAGAGAGCTGCAGAGACAAGTGCGAGCATTGCAAGAAGAGATTCGCAGAGGAATGAATCTTAATGTCGGAGATGAAAGCGAGGATGAAGCTGAAGAAGAATATCAAGAAGGAGAAGTTGAAATTGTGAACCAGGAGGAAGAAAGACTTTTTCGGGCGATTTCCAAGATTGGGAAAAGACCTAAGATTGAGGTTCCTACATTTTTTGGAAATCTTAACCCAGAGGAATTGATCGACTGGATCAATGAGTGTGAAGAATATTTTGAGTATGAAGATGTTGAGGATCCTGATAGGGTCAAATTTGTGAAGGCCAGACTGAAAGGTCATGCGAAGATATGGTGGCAAGAGATTCAGTTGGAGCGAAATAGAAGGGGAAAGGAGAAAATCATGAGATGGGATCGGATGGTGGATAAATTGAAGCGACAGTTCATTCCTGTTGATTATGAGCTTGACCTACTAAAGAAAATGCAGAGTTTGAAGCAAGCGGGAAGATCTGTTCAGGAGTATACAGAGGTGTTCTACCGACTTCTCATCAGAACAGGCCATGCAGAAGCTGATAAGGAGAAATTTTCCCGATACCTTAATGGGTTAAGGCCAAGCATTCAGGAGGAACTGAATCTAGTTTGAATGAACAGTATTGAAGAGGCATACCAGTTTGCCCTAAAAGTAGAGGAAAAACTAAACAAGAAGTTTGAGAGCAGATAAAATGGAAGAGGTCGCGGTGGACGATCTGGTGGACGGTAATATGGTGGCCGAAATGAAGATCTGAAAAAGAAGGATGAGGCCAGTAGCAGTCAGAATCAGCGAGGAAATAATTCCAATCGTTTCCAGGATTAGAATAATAGAGATCAGAGAGGAAGAGGAAGAGGACAAGGATCTGGAAGAGGTGGCTTCCGTGGAACATGTTTTCACTGTGGAGAAGAAGGTCCTAGGGCATTTGAATGTCCTCAGTGCCAAGGAAGAACAGATAGGAGAAATGAAGGCCAGGCCAGAGTTGCACATGTAGATGAAGATGCCAGATCATCAAATTCTGAAGATGCTGAAAGAGGAGAAATGTTGATTAACAGAAGAGTCCTGTTGAGTGGTGAGAATGAGTCTGAGCAAAGAAGGAGCCTATTTCACACCAGGTGCAAGTGCGAACGTAAATGTTGTAATGTGATTATCGATAGTGGAAGCACTGACAATTTGGTGTCAGAAGAGATGGTGACAAAGTTGAAGCTCAAGAGACAGAAACACCCACATCCATATCGGATTGCTTGGGTACAGGATGACCACAAGGTCATGATCAATGAACAATGCCTGGTGAAGTTCAAGATTGGCGGATACCAAGATGAGGTATTGTGTGATATCATATCTATGGATGGATGTCATATGTTGTTGGGTAGACCATGGCAGTTTGACAGATGTGTTGTACATGATGGTCGTGCGAATACCTATTCCCTGACAAAGGATGGAGTGCGACATAAGCTAAAACCATTGAAGGAGACTGAAGAAAAGGTATGTGGTAATGCAAGGATAACTTTTGTTGATGGAAGAAATTTCTTAGATGGTATGAGGCATGAGCATGTATGTTTTGCTTTAATTCCAAAAGCTGGTAAAGAGAAAGTAGAAGATGTTCATGTAGAAGTTGCAGATTTGTTGAATGAGTTTCAGGATATTGTATCTGATAACGTGCCTGATGGATTACCACCGGTCAGAAAGATTAGTCATCAGATGGACTTGATCCCAGGAGCGAGTTTGCCGAATAAGGCAGCACACAGAATGACACCTGCAGAAAGTGAGGAGTTGAACAGACAAGTACATGAACTGTTACAGAAAGGATTGATCCGTGAGAGTCTGAGTCCCTGTGCCATACCAGCGGTATTAGCACCAAAGAAGAATGGAGAATGGAGGATGTGTACAGATTCTAGGGCAATAAACAAGATCACAATCAAGTATAGGTTTCCATTGCCACGAATGGATGATATTATGGACTGTTTGAGTGGAGTTGTGTATTTCTCAAAGATAGATCTGAAGAGTGGATATCACCAGATTCGGATAAGAGAAGGAGATGAATGGAAGACTACCTTCAAGACAAAGGAAGGACTATATGAGTGGTTAGTCATGCCTTTTGGGCTAACCAATGCGCCGAGCACTTTCATGCGGCTCATGAACGAGGTTCTGAAAGAATTTCTGGGTAAGTTTGTCATTGTTTACCTAGATGATATTTTGATCTTTAGTAAGACATTGGATGAGCATATGATGCATATTCGTATGGTATTTGAGAAGTTGAGAGAAGAGAAATTATTGATTAATTTGAAGAAGTGCAGTTTTCTGAAGAAAGAATTGGTGTATTTGGGATTTGTAGTTTCAGTAGAAGGTCTAAAAATGGACCCAGAGAAGGTACAGGCTATCCTTGAATGGCCTACTCCAAAGAGTGCTACTGAGGTAAGATCTTTTCATGGTCTAGCTAGCTTTTACAGAAAGTTTATCAGGAATTTTAGTAGTATTTGTGGACCCTTGACTGAAACAATGAGAGGGGATAGAAAAGAGTTTAAGTGGACTAATGGGGCAGAAAAAAGTTTTCAATTGTTGAAACAAAAAGTTACAGAAGAACCTGTTTTAGCACTTCCAGATTTTAATAAAGTGTTTCAAGTAGATTGTGATGCTAGTGGTACTGCAATAGGAGCTGTTATGGGCCAAGAAGGTAAACCTGTTGCTTATTTTAGTGAGAAGTTAAATGATGCCAAGAGGAAATATTTTGTTTATGATCAGGAATTTTATGCTATAGTTCAGGCATTAAAGAAGTGGAGACATTATCTACTTCGTAAGGATTTTATTTTGTATACTGATCATCAAGCTTTGCAATATTTGAATAGTCAAGGAAAGTTGAATCAAAGGCATTTGAAGTGGGTTGAGTTTTTGCAGAGTTATACATTTATTTTGAAACACAGGAGTGGAAAGTCTAATAGGGTTGCAGATGCTCTTAGCAGAAGGCAACTATTGCTGACAGAAATACAGATTGAAGTGGTTAGGTTCAAGGAACTCAAGAATTTGTATCCAGAGGATCCTGATTTTGGTAAAGCTTGGAAAGCTTGTACAGAACCTGTTACTCTAGACAGGACGAAATGGTTGGATTTCATCATCCAGGATGATATGCTATTCAGAGGGAGTCAGTTGTGCATTCCACGAAGTTCTATGAGGGAGAATATCATCAAGGAGAAGCATAGTGGAGGATTGGCTGGACATTTTGGTCGTGATAAAACCCTTGGTTTGGTTAGTGAGAATTATTATTGGCCATAGTTGCAGCAAGATGTGAAGAAGTTTATACGGAGTTGCAGAGTATGTCAGATGGTGAAAGGAGTGAAGCATAATACAGGATTGTATCAGCCATTACCTGTACCAAAGAAGCCTTGGGAGGATATCAGCATGGACTTTGTTCTTGGTTTACCAAGGACTCAGTGGGGACATGATTCAATTTTTATGGTAGTTGACAGATTTTCAAAGATGACACATTTCATTCCCTGCAAGAAGACTAATGATGCTGTTCATGTAGCAGAATTATTTTTCCGAGAAGTAGTGAGACTACATGGTTTTCCAAAGACCATAGTTTCAGATCAGGACACTAAGTTTGTTGGATATTTCTGGCGTACATTGTGGAAGAAGTTGAAGACAGATTTGAAGTTCAGTTCATCACATCATCCCCAGACTGATGGACAGACAGAGGTGGTGAATAGGAGTTTGGAAAATTTGCTGAAATGCTTGGTTGGAGATAAGCCAACAGGATGGGATTTGATTTTACCACAGGCAGAATTTGCATACAATAATTCTATCAATATGAGTATTGGTAAATCACCATTCCAGATTGTATATGGAAGTAGTCCAAGAAATGCATCTGAATTGAGGAAGATAGATAAAGGAGAAATAAGTAGTGCTGAAGCTGAGGATTTTGCAGAACATTTGAAGAACATCTATGAGGAGGTGAGGAAGCATATTATCAAAATGAATGTGCAATATAAGACTAAGGCAGATGAGAAAAGGAGGCATAAGGAATTTTAGGTTGGAGATGAAGTCATGGTTCATTTGCGAAAGGAGCGGTTTTCAGTTGGTACATATAACAAGTTGAAAATGAAGAAGTTTGGGCCATGTAAGATATTGAAGAAACATGATTCAGGAAATGCATATGAGGTAGAATTGCCTACTGAGCTGAATATTTCACCAGTGTTTAACATTTCAGATTTGACAGAGTATCATGAAGGAGGTGCTGAAGATGAGGTTGTAGTAGCACAGTGGAGTATTCCAGCAACCAGTTTAGATATCAAGGAGATCAAAGACATATTGGACAGTCGTGTTGGTAGAAGCACAAGGAACAAGACATATGAAGAGTATTTGGTCAAATGGAAAGGATGACCTATTGAAGATTCATCATGGATAACAAAGGAGGAGGTTAACCATCTTGGTTTTGCTCTGCACACCTGAGTCGTGACAGGGTCACTTCTCAAATTACCCCGGGTGTCTGATGCAGGAGCATCCTGGGTGTAAGAGCAATCTTGCATCACCCAAAAATATTTCTGTTTTTGAATTCAATAAGGGCTATCTTGTGCAGAGCTGCTATTTATGGAAAGTTACTATTTTTGGTAATTTTCGTATGTGCTCAGAATGATCTGATTTTTTTCTTGGAGGTTCATTTTGGTCATATAAGTCTACCAGTAAAGTTTCATTGCCAGATCAAGTGTATATTGGAAGATATTGAAAATTTTCGGTATTGGCAGCAGGGTACAGAAACTTTGAACTCAGTTTTGAAGGCTTTAGAGGCCCCGGATGAGGTCAAAAATTTGAGTGATGAGCGCTTGCACTGGTCAAGCCTGTAGAGCACTTCGTGGCATTTTCAAAATGGGGTTATAATAGCCGAGCGGGTCAATTGGTGATGACTTATGGTCTTTGGAAGTTGGGCCACCTGAAATGGTGAAAAATAATTTTTCTTCAAAATTTCTGTTCGGGTTTCAAAGCTTATCTTGAGCCGACTATGATGTAATAAAATGTAAGATAAAATAATTCTAAGTTTGGTCGGCCTTATTGGCTAAAATTCTGGAACCTTCCCAGGCGGTGGAAAATTGCCTATATAAGGAAGGTTGTATTATTGTCTTAGGCAGTTCAGAATAGTTCTGGGGTAGTAGATCTGGGTAATAGTTCGAGGCTTTGTCCTATCAAATATTGTAAGGGAATGCCATGTGGCTTTGCATATTGTAATTCTAAAAGTTTGTAATTCCGCATTTGTGGAGATAATAAGAAGCCAATTTTTTGTTCTTGCATATTATTGTTGTTGTTTCTCTATGTCTGTTATGTGTTTGTGGTATTAAGGGGAGCACCCTTCATCACTCACTCTTGAGATCA
Source organism: Chamaecyparis obtusa (assembly GCA_027943335.1). NCBI lineage: Eukaryota > Viridiplantae > Streptophyta > Pinopsida > Cupressales > Cupressaceae > Chamaecyparis > Chamaecyparis obtusa. Next base: position 1,876,330 of record BSBK01001155.1, on the reverse strand, counting down.
AGTCCATCTGATGACTAATCTTCCTGATTGGTTGTAATCCATTAGGCACATTATCAAATACAATATCCTGAAACTCATTCAACAAATTTGTAACTTCTATAGGAACATCTTCTACTTCCTCTTTACCAGCTTTTGGAATTAAAGAAAAACATACATGCTCATGCCTCATACCATCTAGGAATTTACTTCCATCAACAAAAGTTACTCTTGCACTACCACATACCTTTTCTTCTATCTCATTCAATGGCTTTAGCTTATGTCACACTCCATCCTTTGTCAGGGAATAGGTATTCGCATGACCATCATGTCCAGCACATCTATCAAACTGCCATGGTCTACCCAACAACATATGACATACATCCATAGATATGATATCACATAGTACCTCATCATGGTATCCGCCAATCTTGAAATTCACTAGGCATTGTTCATTGACCATGACCTTGTGGTCATCCTATACCTAAGAAATTTGATATGGATGTGGGTGTTTCTGTCTCTTGAGCTTCAACTTTGTCACTATCTCTTTTGATACCAAATTGTCAGTGCTTCTACTATCAATAATCACATCACAACACTTACCCTCACACTTGGACCTGGTGTGAAATAGGCTCTTTCTTTGCTTAGGTTCATTCTCACCATTCAACATGACTCTTCTATTAATCAGCATTTCTCCTATTTTAGCATCTTTAGAATTTGATGATCTTGCATCTTCATCTACATGTGCAACTCTGGCCTGGCCTTCAATCCTCCTATATGTTCTTCCTTGGCACTGAGGACATTCAAATTACCTATAACCTTCTTCTACATAGTGAAAATATGTTCCACAGAAATCTCCTCTTCCAGATCCTTGTCCTCTTCCTCTTCCTCTCTGATCTCTATTATTCTAATTTTGAAAACAATTGGAATTATTTTCTTGTTGATTCTGACTACTACTGGCCTCATCCTTCTTTTTCGGATCTTCATTTCTGCCTCCATATGACTATCCACTAGATCTTCAACCATGACATCTTTGATTTTGTCTGCTCTCAAACTTCTTGTTCAACTTTTCCTCTACTTTTAGGGAAAACTATATGCCTCTTCAATACTATTCATTCGAACCAAATTCAGCTCCTCCTGAATGCTCGGCCCCAACCCATTAAGGTAATAGGAAAGTTTCTCCTTATCAGCTTTCACATGGCCTGTTCTGATGAGGATTCGATAGAACTCCTCTGTATACTTCCAAACAGATCTTCCTACTTGCTTCAAACTTTGCATCTTCTTCAGTAGGTCAAGCTCATAATCAATAGGAATGAACTGTCACTTCAATTTATCCACCATTCGATCCCATCTCGTGATTTTATCATTTCCTCTTCTATTTCACTCTAACTAAATCTCCTACCACTAGATCTTCACATGACCTTTTAGTTTGGCCTTCGCAAATTTGACCCTATCAAGATCCTCAACATCTTCATACTCAAAATATTCATCACATTCATTGATCCATTCGAGCAATTCTTCTAGATTAAGATTCCCTAAAAATGTAGGAACCTCAATCTTAAGTCTTTTCCCAATCTTGGAAATTGCCCAGAAAAGTCTTTCTTCCTCTTGATTCAAAACATCAACTTCTACTTCTTAATCATTGTTGGCTTCATCCTCACTTTTGTCTCTGACATTAAGATTCTTTCCTCTATGAATCTCTTCTTGCAATGCTCCCACTTGTCTCTAGAGCTCTCTAACCTCAGGTGTCATAGCACCAGCTCTCTTGCCACATTCTCTTCATGGAGGCATTTTTTCAATGCATGTTGAAACTATTAGGAATGAATGCTTGATGATTGACAGTCATTCTATAGTAGTGGTTGTTGCATTCATGACTATGATTGTCATTGATGTCAACACAATGATATTCTAGAGTTTAGCAGAGTAGCAGGGACACTTTTGTTTTGTGCACATGGGATATTGCATTTGGGATTATGCCCAGTTGATGGTATGTTCTTTGGTGTGTCATTAACCTATGGTCAAGAGCACAAAAAGAAATTCATTCATTCATGTAAGTTATAAGTATTTTGGTGGAAGTAGTATTCTAGCAGTGTTCCTGAGTAGCGATGTTTGGTAATCAGAGGATATCTCCTAATCGGGATGGAAACTGATTGTGCGCAATTAAAGAGAAGTTTGAGACTCATTGGTAGTGATGTGGTTCACTATGCAAACTTCGAGGTGACATGAGTGAAGAGTTATTACATTTGGAAGCTGATAGTTTTATGTAATTCTTGGTGTAGCGTGTTGAAATTATTATTTTGTAATTGCATGCCAACTCATTTGTAATTATTTGAGTGTGGTATAAAGAAATGAATTTTTTCTTTGTTATTGTAGACTAGGATTTGAGTGTGCACCTAAACCTGTTTTGAAGGCCAAAGACAAACAAACGTCATGGCATATAATCAAATCAAATTTAATGGTAAACAAACTGAAATCAAAGGCACCTCAGTTTAAGCCTAAAACGGATGCGCCCATGCACCGTTTGATATGCTTGGATATAAATGGATGTGGGTGTGCAAACTCAAGCACTTGGAGCATGCAAGATAAATGATGATTTGAGGATCAAGAAGACCCAAAATGACACAAAATAGGTATGAGGAACCTATTTTGCCTCAAAGGCCTCAAGAACACACAAATATGTAAAGCTAAAAGATGAACTAAGATTGAAACAAGAAATGAATCTATGTTAATCCAATTAAGCTAATTTAGATGTGATTTAAGCTTGGAAATGATCTAAAATGATGATTTGATCCTTATGCTAGAATGAAAATGGCATTATAACTTTGCTATTGAGTTTGAGAGTTGAAAGATGATTTGCCTTAGGAAGTGAGGGTATTTATAGGATTTCTAAAGACTTGGGGTAGGAGGAATGAATGGCTACGATTGAAATCCTTAAGAGAGGCCAAGATTCACTCAAAGGGAAGCACATGGATTGTGCTAGTTCTCAGCCAATCAGGAGGTGACACATGTCACAAGGTGAGTGGATGAAGGGAAGGGCAAAGAGGAGTCAACAAAGGGGGCTCCAAGCTCATAACTCTCCAAATAAATGCTTGTAAGAGCAATGAATGGGCTTTAAGAGGCTTTGAAGACTTTGGGGAAGCAATAAATGCTTTGTGGTTGAGATATTTGGAAGGAAAGACTTTGCTTTGGTTTAGGAAAGTCTTAAGCTTGGTTAGGATTGCACAAAGGTTTAAGGGTAGGATTAGGCTTAGATTAGGACAAAAAAAAGGATTAGGATGGGTGAAGAGGGTGGATTTGAGAAGATTCTAGAAGAGTCTAGATTTCTCCTTAGTTTCATGGAATAAAAGTTATTCATTCCAAAAGCTTAAGTTTTAGGAATATTTATTAAAATATTTTCAATAAATATGAAAATTAAATATTTAACTTTAATTAAATATTTAACCTTGGGATTAGGGTTAGAAAAGATGGGATTAGCTTTTTAATCGAAATTAAGAAGGGATTAGAAGATTTTGGAAGAGGTTAGTGGTCTTAAAGAAATTGGCCAAGTTTGGGATAAAAAATAAATTAAAAATAAATTAATTTATTTTTGAAGTTTTTGGGCAATTTATTAATTAAATAATTAATAAATTAAGGATAATGTCCAAATGACATTTTTAGGCTAGATTCCTTAATTAAAGATTTTTAATTAAGAGAGAGGGATTTAATGGCATAAAAATAAATTAATTAATTAAATAATTAATTAATTAATAAATGATGATGTCATCAAAGATTTTCAGAAAACAAAAATAATTTATTTTCTGAAGGATTTTTCGGTGTCTACATTTTGCCCCTCTTTGATGCGATGCCGCAAGTGGCATGGCGTCAAAGACAAGAAAATAAGATGCCGAGGCTAGAATCAGAAGAAGAGGGTATGACGCCTGGGTGGACTAGGAGAAAGAGAGATACATGCCCCGGTGGGACAAAATCATGGAAGATGCACCCAGTGGGACAAGGAGAAAGAGGGATTACGCCCTGGGACAGAGTGTGCCCGGCGGGACGAGGAAGGAAAGGCCTAGGAAGAAAGGGGAGATAAATAACCTCACTTCTAAGAACAAATATGGATGATATGCAAGATGAGATGGAAATGCAAGATGCAAGATGCAGCTGTATGCAAAGATGCAAGATTAATCTATATGATAAATGCAAGGGACCAGATAGCTCCAAGTGCAAACGGGAGTGCACAACCTAGATTTAATATAGCTATGTTAGAGACCTGCCAAGGATACTAGGATCACGAGGCTTGTCAATAACGTCGCAGAGGACTGACGAGGACTAACGCTAAACAAACACACAGGGTTGCCCCAACATCACACATGAAGCGCAGAGGTGACATGGTGGAACCGATGCTGAAGGAACCACAAACACACAACTGACTCACAGGCAGAAGCGAAAGATCAAAAGACCTTGCCCCAGATTATCCGCACATGCAGCACACCGTGATATAATGAATCGTGGTAACCCTGGTGGGATAAAGAGAAGCCAAAAAGATTAACAAGACCCAAAGGACAAAAATCCAAGATCAAAATGATAACTCCAAAAAGACATCCTTTGCCAAGGAGAGAGATTAGGTTTGATTGATGGTGGGAAGATTGGTCGGACAGGAGGAACGATATATCCTCAAGGACCAGGATGGAAGATTAGGTCAGACAAGAGGAATGATATATCCTCAAGGACCCATGGGTGGTGAGAGAATAAGTGTAGTTGTTCGCTGGCAAAAGCTGAAGTTCAAGGAATAATTAGGATGAGCAAGGATAAGTCATCAATTGATGTTGCTGAAGCACAAGGCCCGAGTGGGACTAAAAGTTTTCTGAGGCTGGGAATGGGACAAGATATTTGATCAAATGCTGCTGCAGGACGGACAAAGGTTATGTACAACAAGGAGGAACGATATGCACAAGGGATATGTATAGAAGCTCAGGATTGGGGATAGGAAGATCACACTCAGTGGGACTCTCACTAGGACGGAGACAAGAAGGATAAATACAGGGAGGATTGCGCTGTACAAGAAAGGGACAAGGGATATGGTACAAGATATGGTACAAAGCTTTGGAATAGGATATGGATTGCAGATGGGTTGGAAGAAGATGGAAGCTGAATGCTTGGAGGATAGGGGAGATGGAACTGCTGGGAGATCTGTTATGGATGGAGGAAGAGGACGGTAACTGAAAGGACTACTGAATAGATAAAAAGCTCAGTTTACTATGTTGGTGCTTATTTGCGAGGTTTTCACCAACATACTTGTCCAAGGCACTTGAATTGCCAAGTTTTCACCGTTGGATGATTATTTTCTCTTTCTCTTTTCTTCTTTTTTACTTTTTTTTGCTTTTTTTTTGCTTTTTTTGCTTTTTTTGCTTGTTTCCTTTTTTGGCTTTTTTGAATGTTTTTGGATTTTCTGATATATGTAGGATCAGGTTCAGGCATAGAACCTCTTCAGATGGATGATGTTGATAGGATCATTCAAGGGCTCACCTTCTAGTGTTGATAGCTGATAGGCTCCGGAGCCGAAGGATGCGGTGACAACATAGGGGCCCAACCAAGTAGGCTCAAACTTGCCTTTCTTTTCTCTATTTGCTAGGACCTTCTAATTTTCTTTAAGGACCATGTCACCGACCTGGAATTGTCTAGGATGGACCTTTTTGTTATAACTTCTTTTGAGTCCATTTTGGTATGCAACCAGGTGATCGTAAGCTTGCTGTCTCTTTTCATCTAGCAGATCTAGCTGTGTGAGCCGGGCCACACGATAGTCTTCATCAGTTGTATAGTTCTTCATGGAGACGTGCAAGGATGGAAGCTCGACCTCGATCAGCAGAACGGCTTCAGCACCATATACAAGGGAATATGGGGTGGTGCCTATGGGAGTGCGATAGGCCCAAAGGGCAGGATTGATTTGGAGGTGCCAGTCACGACCAGAATCATTGACAACCTTCTTGAAGATTTTCAAGATAGTTTTGTTGGTTGCCTCAGCTTGGCCATTTCCTTGAGGGAAATATGGACTGGAGAAACGGTGATGGATGTGGAGCCTGGCACACAGATCATCCACATGCTGGTTTTCAAAAGGTGTGTCATGGTCTGTGAAAATGGTAGATGGTATGCCGAAGCGACAAATGATATGGTAGAGGATGAAATTGGATATTTGGATGCCAGTAGTTAGCGTGAGTGGAATCGCTTCAACCCATTTGGTAAAGTACTTTGTGGCTGTTATGATATACTTGTGTCCATCCGAAGAGAGGGGGGTGATCAAGCCAATGAGGTCGAGGCCCCAACATGAAAAAGGCCACGGTGGTGCAATAGGCTGTAGATCCTGTGCTGGTGCATGTATCAAATTGGCATGCTGTTGACATGGGAGACATTTCTTGACAAATTCACACGCATCACGTTCCATTGTTGGCCAATAATATCCAACTCTAAGCAGCTGCTTTGCTAGAACCATGCCACTCATGTGGGCACCGCAAATTCTAGCGTGAACTTCTTGTAAGGCCAGGACGGCCTCGTTTGAGTCTAAACATCTAGATAGGACATTATGATACCCGCGATGATATAGGGTGTTGGCTACAAGAGTGTAGCGGGAAGCTCTGCGAATAAGGTTTTGGCGTTGGTTATTGGTGAGATGGGGAGATATGATACCATTTTTTAGATATGCATGGATTTCATGGTACCATGGGGATTGGGGACCAACCAAGACACACACCATGTCTGCATCGGCGTTCTCATAAGCTGGTGAATGTAGCTGCTCGACTAGAAATTCATACTGTGATGCATCTTGTGGTATTTCCAATAAGGATCTGATGGTTGCCATTGCATCTGCTGCTTTGTTCTGAAGCCTTGGGATCTGATTGAATTGTAGATGTAGGAAATGCTCTTTCAGTTTATCCACCAGTTGCTTGTAGGGTAGCAATTTGTCATCCTTTGTCTGATATTCATCTAGGACTTGTTTGATAATCAGCTGTGAATCTCCAAATACTTGTAATTCTGTGATGTTCCATTGGATAGCTATTTTGAGACCTAAGATGAGTGCCTCATATTCTGCAATATTGTTGGTACAGGGGAATCCCAACTTGAATGATTTTGGAATATAGTCACCTTGAGGTGTGACGAATAGGATTCCTGCCCCAGAGCTATGGGATGTGTTGGAACTATCAAAGTATAGTTTCCACATGGGCTACTCTTCAATCATGCATAAATGTTCATCGGGGAATTCCATGATTAGTGGATAGGCATCCACCAGTGGTGCTTCTGCTAGTTGATTGGCAATGACTTGCCCTTTGATTGCTTTGCGATCTACATACTGAATGTCAAATTCACTGAGTAACATGACCCATTTTTCCATACGGCCTGTGAGGGTTGTCCTTGATAACAGATACTTAAGAGGGTCCACCTTTGATATGAGCTTGATTGTGTGGCTAAGCATGTAATGTCTAAGTTTTTGAGGGGCAAAGACCACTGCTAAGCATGCTTTCTCCATGGGTGAATAGTTAAGCTCATAGCCCACAAGAGTGCGACTGATGTAGTAGATAGCTCATTCTCTATTTTCATCATCATGTTGTGCTAGGAGTGCCCCTAGTGCTGTAGCTGTTGTTGAGATGTAAAGGATGAGTGGGCATCCTGAAACCGGTGGTACTAGGATTGGAGCATTAGCTAGATACTCCTTGAGCTTATCAAAGCTTCTTTGACATTTGGGATCCCACTTGAAGTTGGTGTCTTTGCATAAGAGATGTGAGAATGGTTGGCACTTGTCCGCTAGTTGCGAGATGAACCGCCGTACTGATTGAAGCTTGCCTTGTAGGCTTCTGAGCTATTTGAGATTTCTTGGTGGAGGCATCTTTGTTATTGCTTTTACCTTTTTAGGATCGATCTCTATGCCTCGTCTAGAGACGATGAAGCCTAGAAGCTTGCCAGTTGTAACACCAAAGACACATTTCTTAGGATTAAGCTTTAAGCCATAATGATTCAGATGATCAAACACACGTTCTAGGATGTTGAGGTGTTCATCCCTTGTTTTGGATTTTGCAAGGATATCATCCACATAGTCTTCAAGGATCTTGTGGATCATGTCATGGAAGATCGTTGTCATTGCTCTCCGATATGTGGCCCCTACATTCTTTAGCCCAAATGGCATCATGTTGTAGCAGAAGGTACCCCATGGGGTTGTGAATGTTATTTTATGTTGATCTACTTCTGCTATATGAATCTGATTGTAGCCTGAAAATCCATCCATGAGTGATAGCATTTCGTGACCCACTGTGAGGTCTACAAGCATGTCTATGTTTGGCAATGGGAAGTCATCCTTAGGACATGCCTTGTTCAAGTCCCTGAAATCAGTACAGATTCTGATGTCACCAGAAGGCTTTGTAACTGGCACCATGTTAGAGATCCACTCTGAATAATCTATTGCTCTGATGATCTTAGCTTGGAGGAGCTTCTCAAGCTCTACTTTGATGAGCAATGCTACCTTTGGATGCATTTTCCTTAGCTTCTGCTTCACTGGCTTGACATTTGGATCTACTGATAGATGATGAACAACAAGGTTTGGATCAAGCCCAGGCATGTGGGCGTATGACCATGCAAAGTTGATGATGGATTCCTTGAGCAAGGCACTGAGAGCGATTTCTTCTCCTTCTGTTAGGTTGACTGCAATGTAGGTGATCCTTGGACATTCTTCTGTTCCCAAGTTGATTGGCTTGGTCTCCTCTATGATGATCGGCGACTGCTCTGGTCTATAATCTTGGATAGGGGGAAGAGGCAAGGCTTCATCTTCTAGCGCCTGAATTGCCAGGTTTTCACTAGAAGATATGCCCTTTATTTTTACTATTTTGGAATCAGAATGTGCCCCAAGGGGGTTTTCACATAAAGACTCATGATGTTCTCTTGCTATTTCATTTTTGTGACTAAAGCTTGCCTCTTCCCCAAAATATCCTTCTGGGTGAAGCTGATAGACAGAGGTTGATGTTGGATCCTATTTGCTTGCTGGATCTGATGCCCCCATGAATTCTAGGAGTGCTTGTGCACTTTGGAACTCATCGATGTGTGCGATGCTTGGTTGGTCCCAATCTATGACGTCGGGGTTTGTGAGGGGAAGATCTATGAGGTTAATGGAGAGTTGTTGGAGAACAGAAGTCCCCAGGAGGGTGTCGTCGGCAAAGATATCATCGTAGGATCGGATGTCTTTTTCTTCGGGGATATCTTTGATTTCCACGAGGTCATCCTGGCTATTCAAAAAGTTCACATTGGTCATGTTAGTGCCCACAGTTGTGGTATTGGGCTCTTGTTCAAGCAGGCGAGGGGTATTAAAGCCAAGTCCTTGTTGTTCTGGATTTTGGGATGGTATGATAGGAAACAAATTTCTGTCCTCTTGTGGTCCTAGACCACAACCTTGATAGTTATAGTGTTCTGTGACATTTTTGTAGGGGATTGGATATTTCTCTTTGAAGTACTCAAGAAGTTGGGTGTCACGTGATGGGGGATCTTTGTATAACCATTTGTTAATATCTGGATCCATTTCTTTGCTGTTGATGGTACCATGAGACTCAAAAGTCATGTTTCTGATTTGCTTGAGCTTATAATGTTCTTCAACAGACTTGTTTTGACAACTTGGGTGCCCTTGAGTATGTGAATCACGTGGAAGAGCTCCTACAGCAAATGCATCACTGAGGCTGTATTCGCCACAACCTTGGTTGTTGATCTTGATGGATGATAAGGTGGAAGAGAGGATGGTCTCTGGATCGCGATGGGATCGGGATGAGCTAGCAATAGAAGTACCAATATCGGTTCCAGGACAATGAGTAGAATGAGGGAAAGATGCTTCCATCGCAAGGCAGTATGCGAAGGGGTTAGGGTCAGCGTGGATGGTAACCTCAGTGCCTTGATGTGGAAACTTGATGCACTGATGGTAAGTAGATGGTACGGCCTTAATGGAATGGATCCATGGACGACCGAGGAGGATAGTGAATGGTAGTTCAAGATCAACAACGTGGCAGAGAGTATCTTGCGTTGCTGGGCCTAGCTGGATAGGCAAAGTGATAGTACCTTCAGAGGTACGCTCCAAGTTGTCATATGCTTTGATAGTGATCATCTCATGTTGTATGTTAGCCTCCGTGAACCTGATCTTCTTGATGAATTTTAATGTGCACAAGTTGAGGGCTGAGCCATTATCCACTAGAACTCGTTTGATGACGAAATCTCTGACCATGACAGCAATGCAGAGAGGGAGAGTATAGTCAGGAGTGACATCTAGTATATCAGATTCTTTGAAGGACAAGGCACATGCTATTGATAGGTGTCCCACAAGAGTTTCAAACTGAGTTGTGTTAATGTTTGTGGGGACATGACCTTCTTTTAGAGCTTTGTCCAGGATCTCCTGATGGATGGGTGATGTGCGGAGCAAATCCAAGATAGATATTTGGGCTGGCATGTTCCCAAGATGCTCTATGATATTATATTGTGCTCTTGGTGCATTATGATGTGTTGCGCGTGCATTTGATGTTGGCCTGGTGTTAGACTGTGCTGTGGATGTAGTAGATGTTGGCCTTGGAGGAGCAGCTGATCTCGGAGGAGCACGGGCAACAGTTATCCTACCACTGCGGGTAGTTGTAGCACATTGTCGATCCGGCCCTCTGACGTGGATGGTATTGATGGTGGGCTCATCTTGGATGGGCTCAACTTAAGTTATGCATCCGACATACTTGTCATAGTTGATGTAGGCCGCTGTGTGATCTTCTTGCTTGCCTTTGCCACAATTTTGGGGCTGATTGGTGTTGGCTTGATTCTTCTCGGTATCATGTTGAGGGAACACATTTTGATATATTTGCAAACCGGCGTTGGGTGAAGCTAGAGCTGGTGCATCAACTTGGATTTCCTTGCGATCAATGAGATCCTGGATGTAGTTCTTAAGCCGCATGCACTTCAATGTTGTGTGCCCCTTCACACGATGGTAATCACAGTATTCATGTTCTTTATACCAATCAGACTTTGGTGCGTTGTCATCCTTCTGTGGGATGGGCGGATATGTGATCATATTTGCCTTGGCTAGCCAATAAAAGATTTGATCTAGAGGCTCACCCAAAGGTGTGAAAGTCCTCTTTGGATTGTTCTGATTGTTGGGTTTGTTCTGCCTTGGGGCAACGTTAACTGCATTAACAGGATTGCCTTGACGTGCTGGCTACTGCTGTTGGTATTGCTGCTGACACTATTGCACAGGTGGTTGATGAGCTTGAGGAGGCTGCTGATAAATAGGTGCTTGATATGCGGGAGCTTGGGGTTGCTGATAGATGGGCGCTTGTGGCGGTTGGTATGTTTGAGCTGGTGTAGGACTAGCCACAATGAATTGTACATTCTTAGTGTCAGTGGCTCCATTTGTAACAACATTCTTGTTACGATTCCAGTAATGGGATTTATCATTGTTGGGTTTGTTCTTGGAATCATCCTTGAAGTGACGAATAGTGCCTTCGTCTAGGAGAGCTTTCTCGATGCCTATGCCTTTGCTCTTGATGTCTTGGTATGTCTGGAGATAGTTCATTCGCATGTGATGGGATAGCTTTGGATGCAGGTTATCAATGAAGATCTTTGTTAGATGCTTCTCTGGCGGCTGATATGATAACCTGGTTGTAAGATTCTGTCATCTTTGCAAGCATTCTACAAGGCTTTCTCCATCTTTCTGCTTTGAGTTGCATAGGTCTAGCAAGGACAACTCATTCTCCACATTATGAGCATAGTGTGTGATGAACTTCTCAGAGAGTTCAGCAAAGGTTTTTATTGTCCCATGTGGTATTTTGTAAAACCACTCAACAGCAGTTCCTCCCAAGCTTTTGAGAAACAGGCGCAGGAGATAGTTATCACTGTAAGCCACTTCTTGGCATGCCATGTAGAACTCTTTGATATGGTTTACTGGATCTCCTTTCCCCCGATACTTGTCAAACTTGGGCATCTCAAAATGCTTGGGGAAAGGGATAGTTGTTATGGACCAATCGAAGGGATATGAGCACACCTCTTCGAACTTGTATGTTTTATTCTCTGTTCCGCTTTGTAGCTCCTTTAGAGCATTTTTCATTGCTTCCCACTCAGCATTGAGTGGCGAGGGAACTGGGACTTCTTCTTGTGATGGAAGCTGTGGAACTAGATATGGCGCTTGCTATGGATAAATGGTTTGGAACTGATTTTGGAGCAATGGTTGCTGGGGATATTGCTGGTGTGGCATAGGGGGATATTGTGGTAAATGATATGGAACCTCTTGATGTTGTTGGGCTGCTTGTTGTTGTTGAACTGGCGGTTGTTGTGGGACTGCTTGCTGATATTGGACATTTGGAACTTGTTGTTGTAACTGATGGGTGGGAACTTGTTGTTGCTGGGGGATGATAGGGTTTTTTTACTGGGGCTGATAGCAAGGGACTTGCTGTTGTTGAGGAATGATGGGTGTTTGCTGAAAGGGGACATGTGGTTGCTGTGGGGGAGGCTGTTGGAATGATGCTGCTTGTGGGTATGATGGTGGTAGTTGCTGAGGTTGGCTTTGGGTTTGGCTGATATAAGCTGGGTGCATGCCTGCGTTACTTAGAGGTGGAACAGATGTGGGGAAGCTAGAAGCAAAGGGTGATGGGGTAAGATAGCTGGAGAAAGTTGGCTGTTGAGGTGGTGGAACTTGCTGGAAGGTATTTGGGATTTGGGACGAATAGCTTGAAGCCAGCGGTGGTTGGGGTAGTTGCTGCTGTGCTGCTTGGGCGAAGGCAGTTTGTTGACTTGCAACCATAGATGTAGGAGATTAAGATGGGATCCCCCATGCCTTCATTTCTTCTTGTGTAAGGCCCCACTGAGAGCTTGTGTTAGGGTGCACTGCAGTGGATGATGGAATGGTAGGAGCAACGGGAGCTTGGGACACGAATGATGGTTGAGAGAAAGGAGCTTGTTGAGGTTGTGGTTGAGCGGAGGCTTGTGAGGAGGAAAATGAAGGAAACACCCAAGAGAAAGATGAGGTTGGAATGGGGAGCGATTGCGCTAACCCCAAAGAAGAAGGTACGGGTGCTTGAGGGGTGAAGGGTGACGGTGCTCCTTTGATGGTGAAAGGCGTTTCTTGACTTGCGGATGGTGGCGAAGCTTTTAGTGTAAAAGCTTACGTGAGAGGTGGAAGCTGACTTTGGTCTAAGTGTTGGTTTTGGGCTTGGGCAGCCATAGCAGATGATGAAGTAAAAGGGGTAGGAGATGGAGCGGATGGCGCTGTAGCTTGTGTTGCGGGACTGGCGAGGCTTCCTTGCAAGAAAAGGGGAATGGTAGAAAGCTCTTGGGGTGTTTGCATGATAGGATCGGGGAATGATTGGACAAACGGAGAATACGCTTGTGCTGGAACTTGGATAGTTTTGATGGGGATGCGTGGATAGAGAGATGGTGGGATGGAGGTACTTTCTGGAAGGTAGTGGACAAACATGCTTTGCTGATGTTGCGGTACAAGGGCATTGGTCATTGGTGGGCTTTTTGGAGGATTTGCAAATGCTTGGTTTGCCAAGGGGGATGAAGGGATGTTTGGATCTTCACATGGGTTACTGGCTTGGATCTGGGGATTGTAGGTCATCATGGCATTGGTGAAAAGGTTGGGATCGGATGAGGTTGTTGGTGGATAAGGATTCATGCTTCTTCTTTTTCGAGATCTGGTCTCAACAGGCATGGAGATGCAAGTGCTAAATGGATGCAAGATGTTTGGCTAAAAGATGTTGATGGATGCAAAGTTGATGAACTTCTAAAGATGATGACTTTCTAGGATGCAATGCAAGGATGGATCAAGATGGTGATGATGGAAGCTGGATGGAATGGATATGGATCAAGATGGTGGAGGAAAGATAGGTTGCTGGTGGAAAGTTGGTGAAAGATTACTGAGTGGTCAACAAATGAGCTGCTAATTTTCCCAAATGGAGGATCAGAGATATGATGGGGTCAATCTAAGATAGACTGATGATCTTCGGTCAACTAGTTTCTTATCAATACACTCCAATCTCTTGCTCGAGATGATGGCTATGCAAGGACAAGGTTTGATTTCTTTATGACAACACGTTGTGTCAAAAAGAGGATGATGGTCTCTGATCTTGGATATGGGATAGGAACAACTCAAAAAAGTAGAACACTAAGTGTTGGTGGGTCTCTGGGTTTGGAGCAAAAGATGATGGATCTGCTGGAAAGATATGGAAAGCTGATGGGGGGATGCTAGTGGAAAAGGTATTGAAGGGTGAAGGGACAAATGCTCTATCTAAAGGGACAATGCAGATGACAAGGATTGATTCTAGAATGCTGGTAGGAAGATAAATGCACTTTATGATGTTTTGAAATGCAACTAAGGTTTTGATGCTGATGCAAAGGGTGAAACTAGGATGAAACTAAGATGCAAGGCTGTTGGAGACAAGATTTCAAGATCTGAAGATGGAAAAAGACATGAACAAGGAAATGGCTAATCTTCTGGCTCAAGGTTGACAAAGTGATGGTTAACTCGGAAATGGAAGGCGAACTGTTTGATGCGGGCGTTATGGGCAATGTTCTCAAGTCTGGTTTGGGATTTCTCCTCTGCTTGGGTTGCTTGGATAATGGATTGATAGGTCTTAGTGTTCTTCTTGATAAATTTTTGCTCTTGATAGGCTTGGGATTTGGGCAACTTTGCTTTAGGATGTTTGTTCTTGCTGGGCATCACTTGGAAAAGAGGCTTCTGATTTTGAGGCAAAGGTTTCCAATGGAAAAAGTTAAAGTCAAAGCAATCTCCGCAAGGGACAAAGCAACCCTGCGGGATACAAACAAAGGCAACTGACTCTGACAAAGCTTTGAAAGTGTATGTTTCAACAAGTGTTTTCACGGAGTCTTTGACTGTCAAGCACTTCAAACAGATCTACCTAAGGAAGGTGAGTATCAAAATTGCTTGCCCACAGCTTGGTATCCCCCAGAAGGGAATACAAATGGTGAGTAATCTTGAGGCGACCCGGTAAACCCCTTGGAATCGGTCCTTACACAAGGATTTTGATACTTTCGGATGTAGATAGGGTAGCCTCTAGTTTATCAAGTTTTTAATAGTTCCGTGGTGTCTCCATACCCGGTTATGCTGATCATTCGTGACTCACTTAAGAGCCTTGCCAATAATATTGGGGGAGAGGAATGTTTACCATCCCCAGACACGTGTTTGGCACGAACGCCCGACGATTAGGAGATGTAAGAAATTATTTTGGTATTCGCTTATTTGTATACCGGCCGGGGGGGATACCGGTTTGAGGTCGTTCTCTGAGGAGGAAGCGCTTCTCCTTAGATAAGCCTCGCTAAAAGCAGAACAGGTGAACTTGTCCAAGTTCAAATGTTCCATGTTGCTTACTCTAACAAAGATTATGCAAGAATTGAAAAACTCCTACATGCACATCAAGCAGATTTTGTTCATTTTCCCAAATTTGATTAAGTGATGTTTGAACTTTGAAATGAAGACACTTGTGATAAGATTTTGATTTGTTCCTTTCTCCAAAATGTAAATGATTTGAACGGTTGCAAGTTCTTTCCTTTTGTGCATTCAAGATTTGATTAGCGAGTTGATTTAAGAACTTTGAAAAAGCTTTGTTTTATCCCTTAGATCACTCAAGATTGAATTTATTTGCTTGCTTTGGAATTCGAAATGAGATAGGGAACAGAGTTATTCATTCCTTTAGTGCATTCGAGATTGAGTTAGCTTTTCAAAATGACAATGACATTCTAGGACCTAAGTTCATTTCCTTAATGTCAAGATTTTGTTTTTGACCTTTGCTGTAATAAAAGAAATGAAAAACCAGTCCCAAGCAAAAACAAAAAGCGACACTGTCCAACTTATAAGCGACGCTGGAAAGTGCAGAGGCGACACTTCATTTTTACAGGCGACATTCTGTACCTCAAAAGGTGACAGATAAAAATGTAGAGGCATGATTTCTTTCGTCAAAGGCATGATTTCTTTCGTCAGAGGCGTGATTTCATTACAAGAAGGCGACAGAAGAGAATTCTGGGACGTAACAGAAGTTATCGATCACAGGAAAATCTCAGTTATGCAGGCGTGAAAACAGAGCTCATAGGCGTCATTTCTTTCCTCAAAGGCATGATTTAATTGCATGAAGGCGTGACTGGATTCTTTATAGGTCACATTTCTTTTGATGAAGGCGACATTTCTTTGTTTGAAGGCGACATTTAATTGCTGTAGGCGTCATTTCTTTTTATGAAGGCGACATTTCTTTTATTTCCTGCAAAATACAAGCATATAAAGTATAATTTCATCAAAATGATTGTGGTTTGAGTCCCACCGGGCGTGCCAGAATGTAGACTAGGATTTGAGTGTGCACCTAAACTTTTTTTGAAGGCCAAAGACAAACAAACGTCATGGCATATAATCAAATCAAATTTAATGGTAAACAAACTGAAATCAAAGCCACCTCAGTTTAAGCCTAAAACAGATGCGCCCATGCACCGTTTGATATGCTTGGATATAAATGGATGTGGGTGTGCAAACTCAAGCACTTGGAGCATGCAAGATAAATGATGATTTGAGGATCAAGAAGACCCAAAATGATACAAAATAGGTATGAGGAACCTATTTTGCCTCAAAGGCCTCAAGAACACACAAATATGCAAAGCTAAAAGATGAACTAAGATTGAAACAAGAAATGAATCTATGTTAATCCAATTAAGCTAATTTAGATGTGATTTAAGCTTGGAAATGATCTAAAATGATGAGTTTATGCTTATGCTAGAATGAAAATGGCATTATAACTTTGCTATTGAGTTTGAGAGTTGAAAGATGATTTGCCTTAGGAAGTGAGGGTATTTATAGGATTTCTAAAGGCTTGGGGTAGGAGGAATGAATGGCCAGGATTGAAATCCTTCAGAGAGGCCAAGATTCACTCAAAGGGAAGCACATGGATTGTGCTAGTTCTTAGCCAATCAGGAGGTAACACATGTCACAAGGTGAGTGGATGAAAGGAAGGGCAAAGAGGAGTCAACAAAGGGGGCTCCAAGCTCATAACTCTCCAAATAAATGCTTGTAAGAGAAATGAATGGGCTTTAAGAGGCTTTGAAGACTTTGGGGAAGCAATAAATGCTTTGTGGTTGAGATATTTGGAAGGAAAGACTTTGCTTTGGTTTAGGAAAGTCTTAAGCTTGGTTAGGATTGCACAAAGGTTTAAGGGTAGGATTAGGATTAGATTAGGACAAAAAAAAGGATTAAGATGGGTGAAGAGGGTGGATTTGAGAAGATTCTAGAAGAGTCTAGATTTCTCCTTAGTTTCATGGAATAAAAGTTATTCATTCCAAAAGCTTAAGTTTTAAGAATATTTATTAAAATATTTTCAATAAATATGAAAATTAAATATTTAACCTTAATTAAATATTTAACCTTGGGATTAGGGTTAGAAAAGATAGGATTAGCCTTTTAATCAAAATTAAGAAGGGATTAGAAGATTTTGGAAGAGGTTAGTGGTCTTAAGGAAATTGGCCAAGTTTGGGATAAAAAATAAATTAAAAATAAATTAATTTATTTTTAAAGTTTTTGGGCAATTTATTAATTAAATAATTAATAAATTAGGGATAATGTCCAAATGACATTTTTAGGCTAGATTCCTTAATTAAAGATTTTTAATTAAGAGAGAGGGATTTAATGGCATAAAAATAAATTAATTAATTAAATAATTAATTAATTAATAAATGATGATGTCATCAAAGATTTTCATAAAACAAAAATAATTTATTTTCTGAAGGATTTTTCGGTGTCTACAGTTATGACATGGGATTATGGGATTGTAATAGTTGTAATATGAAATTGTGAAAGTTGTGGTGCGAATATATGCATGAGGTGAAGAAAAGAGCTAATTCAATGATGAAGGAAGACTTGCGAAGTACAAAGATCTGGATTTATGATCTTGTGTAGCAGAGAGTGCGGTTTTGGCATAGTGTGAAGGAGGTAGCATATTTCATATTATTTTGTTGAATAATCATAAGATTTGTTGGATAGTGAATTCAAAGATCTTGCTTTGAAGCTGTTTGGGTAGTGGGTCCTTCAGTCTTCCATCACTCTTAACTAGGTTAGAATATTTTAACAGGGATTCAAAATCTCCTAACAGGGATTCATATGTAATGAATGTATTTCATAAGACTCCTAACAAGGTCCATCCTCTCACAAGAAACTTTCATATCAGTGCATCATTTTGTGGGAATCATTCCCACCGAGGTTTACTCTTTGATCAAGAGGTTCCTTAGTCAACATATCTTGTGTTATTGTGTCATTGTATATGATTATCTTTCTATGGTTGGTTACTACATTGATTATATGGTTTAAATATATTGAAGTTGATGTTGAAGTTGATAAATGGTTTAATTATCAGATAAGTGATTCACCCCCCCCCCACTCTCAGTTATCTTGGGGATCTTTACTTTCTAAAAATTGGTATCAGAGCAGTAGGTTCTTGAAAGAAAAGTTTAACAACTTAAGGAGATCTATAGCAAATTTCAAGAAAGAAAGCCCTAAGTTTGAAGGATTAAACTTTTACAAGTGGAAAGAAAAGATGAAGACACATCTATTGTGTTTAGGACCAGGTTATTGGTTGATTACAAAGAATAAAAAAACTATTATTGAGGAAGACAGACTTGAGACTTGTTCTAATGATGAAAGAGACACCTTTATGTGTAACATACTTGCAAGAGAAGCACTTTTATCAGGACTTCCAGAGAATGAATACAATCAGGTAAAAGGTTTTACTAGAGCTTATGATATTTGGAAAGCTTTACATTCTACTTTTAAAGGTGATGAACATGCAAAGAAAGCTAGGTTACATAAGTGGATTTGTGCATTTGAAGACATAAGAATTATGGAAGATGAATCTGTTAGAAGCTATATTGGTAGGATGTCAGAAATTGTTGCAGGAATAAAGTCTTTTGGAGGTGAAAAATTAGAGAATGAAGTGATATGAAAAATTCTAAGAACATTAACACCGATATTCTGGTAGACTACACAAATGATTGAACAAGTGATACCTTGTACACTGAACTTTTCAAGAGAGAATCTTCTTGGAAGATTGGAAGCAGCAAAGATGAATTTGAGATTATCAGGAGAACTACTGAGAATGGAGACAACATTTAGTGCTCTTAGGATCAGACCTACATTGTCAAGAAGTACAAGTGTGAGTGGAGATTATGTCAGTAGTAGCAGATCCAAATCTGAAGAAGATAAGAAGATTGAAGAAGGCATTGGCTTGCTTGTGAAAAGAAAACCAGATGGTAAGAAAATCTTTAAATGTTGGACTTGTCAAGAATATGGTCATTATGCATCTAAGTGTCCTAAGAGAGTTAAGAAGTATAGAAACAATTTTAACATAGAAGACCTAAAGAATGTCATTATGCAAATGATGAAGAAATTGAAGAAGGAATTGAAAGACATTTGAGTGACAGTGATAATGATAACCTTGATGACATAGGATTTGTAGCTATTAAAGAAGAAAATTTTGAATCTAATATTAAAGAAGAAAAAGCATTAGTTTCCCAAGTTGAAAAGAAAGTTGATTAGATTATAGATAGTGGTTGTTCACATCATATGACTGGTGATAAAGGAAAGTTCATAAAATTTAGCAATCATGATGAAGGAGTTGTTAGAGTTAGTAACAATGCACCTTGTTTGATTAAAGGTATAGGATCTACTACTCTTGATGGAAAGACTAATACTGATGATGTTTACTTTGTGGATTAAGGATAAAGATGGAAATTTGATTGGAATAGGATCTAGAACCACAGGTAATGTATTTTAGTTGAACCCTACTGAGATGACATGTTTGATGACTAAGATTGATGACAGTTGGTTATGGCATAGAAGGTTTTGTCATATAAACTTTGATAATATTGTGAAAGTGAGTTCTACACTTGCAGTAAGAGATTTACCTAAGATTATGAAGCCTACTAACATGATATGCAAGGAATGTGTGATGGCTAAGCAGAAAAGGAATTCATTTCCTAGCAAGAAGTTCACATCTACACAAAAGTTGGAGATTGTTCATACAGACTTGAGCGGTCCTACTAGGACTAGAGGATTCTATGGAGAAAGGTATTTTATGATTCTTGTTGATGATTTTACAAGAATGATGTGGATTGCATTTTTTAAAGATAAATTTGAAGCATTTGATAAGTTTAAGGTAATTAAGAACAAAATTGAGAATGAATCAGGAATGAGGATTAAATGTTTGAGATCTGATAGAGGAGGAGAATTTACTTCTAAAGAGTTTAACACCTTTTGTGAAGTGAATCGCATTAAGAGATAGTTTTCAGCCCCTAAAACACCTGAACAAAATGGTATTGTAGAAAGAAAGAACAGATCAGTGACTGAAGCAACAAGAGCTATGTTGTTTGAAAGTGATTTAGCAAAGACATTTTGGAGAGAAGCAGTAAATATAGCAATATATACAATGAATAGAGTACAAATTAGAGCAGACACAGACAAGACACCTTATGAATTATGGTTTGGACATGCACCCTCAGTTAAGTATTTTATAATTTTTGGAAGCAAATGTTATATTAAGAGACATGATGATATAGAAAAGTTTGATCCTAGAAGTGATGAAGGAATTTTTCTTAGATATTCTTTGAAAAGAAAAGCTTATAGATGTTACAATAAGAGAACTAAGACTATTGTTGAAAGTGAAAATGTGAAAGTTGATGAGAAGTTTAAAATTCAAGAAAGAGTGCTTGATTATAAATTTGATGAAGAAACTAACCCTCAACCTAACATTGAATCTACTGAACAATTTTTTGAGACTGACAATGAATTATTGAACAAAAGTCATGCTGAAGAAAACAGAGAAGAATCTAGAGAAGAATCTACAGTTGAGACAAGATCTAAGACTATGACATCTAACAGGTATATTTCAAGACATTATCCTGTTGAGCAAGTTATTGGAAGTTTGGACAGAGGAATTATGACTAGAAAGAAGGTACATTTATGTTTGATTTCTCAAATTGAACCTAAATCTACTAATGAAGCTTGTGAATATGAACATTGGATTAAAGCTATGAAAGAAGAATTGGATCAGATTGAGAAGAACAAGACATGTGAATTGGTGCCTAGACCTAAAGACAAAAATGTGATTGGAACTAAATGGGTATTTAGAAACAAGATGAATGAAAAATTAGAAGTTGTAAGAAAAAAAGCAAGATTGGTATGTAAGGGATACTCGTAGTAAGAAGGAATTGACTATGAAGAAACTTTTTCCCCTATGGCAAGACTTGAAGCAGTAATAATGTTTTTGGCCTATGCAACATTTAAGAAATTCAAAGTTTATCAGATGGATGTGAAGCCAGCATTTCTAAATGGAGAATTGGAAGAAGAATTCAACATTGAGCAACCTGAAGGTTTTCCTTTGACTCAACAAGGAGACATGGTATGTAAACTAAAGAAAGCATTGTATGGACTAAAGAAAGCACCTAGAACTTGGTATGCTAGATTGGATAAGTATTTGTTAAAATTGGGATTTATAAAAGGAACAGCTGATAGTAACTTGTACACAAAAGAAATTGAGAATGGATTGTTAGTTATAGTTATTTTTGTTGATGACATTATTTTTGGAGGAGAAGATGAAGCTAGTGAAAAATTTGCTGATGAAATGAAGACAGAATTTGAAATAAGTATGATTGGAGAAATGAAATACTTTTTGGGATTACAGATAACACAAAACAAAGATGGTATCTTTGTAAGTTAGACAAAGTACTTGAATGATCTGTTGAAAAGATTTGGTATGGAGAATTGTAAACTAGTTGGAACACCTATGGTTACAGGACATAAACTATCTAGTAAAGATGAGACACCAGCAGTTGAATAGAAGAAATATAGATCCATGATTGGTGGATTGCAGTACTTGACACAAACTAGACCTGATATAGCACATTCAGTTGGAATAGTAGCAAGATTTCAAGCTGAACCTAGAGAGTCACATTATGCAGCAGTAAAGAGGATACTGAGATATTTAAGAGGTACAATGGACTATGGATTGTGGTGTGAAAATTTTGTTGATTTTACCTTATGTGCATATACTGATGCTGATTGGGGAGGCAACATTGATTATAAGAAAAACACCAGTGGTGGAGCTTTTTTTCTTAGAGGAAGATTAGTTTCTTGGTTGAGCAAGCAGAAAAATTATATTTTACAAAGTACAACAAAAATAGAGTATGTAGCAGCAGCAACCAATTGTAACCAGATAATTTGGATGAAGCAAATGCTGAAGGATATTGGAATTAAGTTTGATGAGCCTATTGTCATACATTGTGACAATACCAGTACAGTTAGTATGTCTAAGAATCCTATATTGCATTCTAAGACTAAGCATATAGAGATCAAGTATCATGTTGTAAGTGAGAAAGTTGTAGATAAAGAAGTCAAATTGGAGTACATTAGCACAAAGGAGCAGATAGCAGACATATTTACAAAGCCCTTGCCGAAGGATACATTTGAGTATTGAAGAGGTATGCTTGGGGTTATGCCTCGACCTGCTCTTGAGTAAAGATGCAGATGGTTGCATCCATCTAGTGGTTTATGCACTTATCTTTCTTCTGGATTGGATGTTGATACTTCCTCTATGGGGGAGTAGGTGTATCTGAGTAGAGTCATGAGGACTCTTGTGAATGTATTTTCTAAACAGTGTCTTTTGACATTGAGCTATTATTTGACATAGTGATGGAATTTTTGTCATTGATGTCAATGGGGGAGAGAATCATGAAAAACATTGAGGAACTACATTTTTTGGAGAGATTGAATATGAAAACAAAGCAAGATTTGATTGATGAAGAGCAGTAGAGTAGTTGAGCAGCAGTGATTGGATTTTTGGAACATTGGATGTTTCTCATCTATGTTTCCATAAATGCCAATGGGGGAGATTGTTAGGAATGAATGCTTGATGATTGGAAGTCATTCTGTAGTAGTGGTTGTTGCATTCATGACTATGATTGTCATTGATGTCAACATAGTGATATTCTAGAGTTTAGCAGAATAGCAAGCACAATTTTGTTTTGCGCACATGGGATATTGCATTTGGGATTATGGGTAGTTGATGGTATGTTCTTTTGTGTTTTATTAACCTATGGTTAAGAGTTCAAAAATAAATTCATTCATTCATGTAAGTTATAAGCATTTTGGTGGAAGCAATATTCTTGCAGTGTTCCTGAGTAGCGATGTTTGGTAATCGGAGAATATCTCCTAATCGGGATGGAATCTAATTTTGCGCAGTTAAAGGGAAGTTTGAGACTCATTGGTAGTGATGTGGTTCATTGTGAAAACTTTGAGGTGACATGAGTGAAGAGTTATTACATTTGGAAGCTGACAGTTTTATGTAATTCTTGGTGTAGCGTGTTGAAATTATTATTTTGTAATTTCATGCCAACTCATTTGTAGTTATTTGAGTGTGGTATAAAGGAAGGAATATTTTCCTTCTTATGACATGGGATTATGGGATTTTAATAGTTTTAATATGAAATTTTGAAAGTTGTGATGCGAATGTATGCATGAGGTGAAGAAAAGAGCTAATTTAGTGATGAAGGAAGACTTGTGAAGTACAGAGATCTGGATTTATGATCTTGTGTAGCAGAGAGTGCAGCTTTGGCATAGTGTAAAGGAGGTAACATATTTCATATTATTCTATTGAATAATCTTAAGATCTGTTGGACAGTGAGTTTAGAGATCTTGCCTTGAAGCTATTTGGGTAGTGGGTCCTTCAATCTTCCATAACTCTTAACCGGGTCAGAATATTTTAACAGGGATTCAAAATCTCCTAATAGGGATTCATATGTACTAAATGTATTTCATAAGACTCCTAACAAGTTCCATCCTCTCACAAAGAACTTTCATATTAGTGCATCATTTTGTGGGCATCATTCCCACCACGGTTTACTCTTTGATCAAGAGGTTCCTTAGTCAACATATCTTGTGTTATTGTGTCATTGTGTATGATTATCTTTCTATGGTTGGTTACTGCATTGATTATATGGTTTAAATCTATTAAAGTTGATGTTGAAGTTGATAAATGGTTTAATTATCAGATAACTTATTCACCCCACCCTCTCAGTTATCTTGGGGATCTTTACTTTCTAACAGAAACCCTAGCCATGGTTTTGGTGTGAACTGCCTCACAATCGGTGATCTGTTTACATAGAAACCCTAACCCATGGTCCTAGTGCAAACTACCTCAGAGGTGGCAATTTGTTTGCACACTCAGAAACAACTGCTCTAATACCACTTGATGAAGGGAGCTCCCCTTAATACCACAAACACATAACAAAAATAGAGAAACAACAACAATTTGCAAGAACAAAAAATGGGCTTTTTATTATCTCCATAAGTGTGGAATTATAAATTTTATAATTACAATATGCAAAGTCACATGGGCATTGCCCTTACAATATTCTGTAGGACAGAGCCTCGAATCATTACCCAAATCTACCGAGAACTACTCTGAACTGCCTAAGACAACACTACGGGCCTTCTTTATATAGGCAATTTCCACCGCCCGAGAAGGTTCCAAAAATTTAGCCCATAGGGCTGACCAACTTAGAATTATTTTATTTTTCAATTTATTACATCAAAGTCAGCTCAAAATAACTTTTGAAACCTAAATAGAAATTTTGAAGGAAAATCATTTTCCACCATTTTAGGTGACCCAACTTTTGAAGACCATAAGTCATCGCTAGTTGGCCTAATTGACTATTATGATCCTATTCTAGAAAGGCCACGAAGTGATCTACAGGCCCAACTTGCACAAGCACTTGTCACCCAAATTTTCAACCTCATCTGGGGCCTCTAAAGCCTTCAAAACTGAGTTCAAAGTTTCTGTACCCTGCTACCAATACCAAAAATCTTCAATATCTCCAAAGATAGAATTGATTTGTCAATGAAACTTTACTGGCAGACTGATATGACTAAGATGAACCTCCACATGTGAAATCAGAACATTTTGAAATCGTATGACCAACTTACTAGAAATAGAAAGTTTTCATAAATAGCAGCTCTACATAACATAGCCCTTATTGAATACAAAAATAAAAATATTTTTGGGTGATGCAAGATTGCTCTTACACCCAGGATGCTCTTGCATCACCAAATAGGTAAAAACCCTGGTGGGACTTGATACCCACTGTCGACACCTCAAAATCCTTTAGAAAATAAAGTATTTTTATTTTTTAAAAAATTCCTGATGACATCATCATTTATTAATTAATTAATTATTTAATTATTTAATTTATTTTTATGCCATTAAATCTCTTTATCTTAATTAAAAAGATTTAATTAAGAAATCCCTCCCAAAAATGTTTAAATCTTATTTAAACACCATTCCCCTATTTATTAATTATTTAATTAATAAATTGACCAAAAATCCCCAAAAAAAAATAATTAATTTATTTTTTGACCAAAAGTTGGCCATTTTTCCTAAGACCACTAAACTCTTCCAGAATCTTCTAATTCCTTCTTAATCTCGATTAAAAGGCTAATCCCATCTTTTCTAACCTTAATCCCAAGGCTAAATATTTAATTAAGATTAAATATTTAATTTTCATATTTATTGAAAATATTTTAATAAATATTCCCAAAACTTAAGCCTTTGGAATGAATAAACATTTATTCCATGAAACCAAGGAAAAATCTAGACTCTTCTAGAATCTTCTCAACCCAACCTCTTCACCCATCCTAATCCTAATCCTAATTCTAATCCCTCCCCTAACATTGTCACATTCCTTAAACAAGGTTAGCCAACTCTTAAGCTTACCCCAAAGTCAACAAAGAGGGCTTCCCTTTTTGAAATGCACTAAATTGCATTTAAGGCCTCCTTATCCCTCTTACATGCATTTATCATGCATTTAAGAAGCCCCTCACCCCTTTCTTACACCCTTTGACCTTAGGCACAATTCTCAAATTGTGCACATTCCTCCCATCTTTCAACCCAATCCCCTTCTGACACTTGTCACAAGGAGGTGACCCTAAACTAGCACAATCCATGTGCTCTCTTTTGAGTGAATCTTGGCCTCTCTTAAGGATTTCAATCCTGGCCACTCATTCTTCCTACCCCAAGCCCTTAGGAATCCTATAAATACCCTCATTTTTAAGAGCAAATCAGTCCACTTTTATTTCCAAGTAATAGTAATCTTATAATGCCATTTTCATTCTAGACTTAGGACAAATCATTCTAATTTAGCCTACTTTCAAGCATTTTAGCTCATCATAGCTTAGTAATAATGGATTAACATAGTTTTTCATTTTTTTTTTCATAGCATAGCATCATATCACATCTCTATTTGGTTTAAATCAATCCTAGATTACTCATCATGTAGCTTAAATCTCCATTAAAGTATTCTTGAGCCTCTTGAAGCCTTAGGGGAAAATCCAAGTGTTCTATACCTATTTTTGTGCCATTTTGGGGTTTTCATGAGCTTCAAATCATCCTAAAATACATTAGAGTATGCTCCAAGTGCTAAGAGAGCACACCCACATCCCTCTTATCAGAGCAAATCAAACAGTGCTTGGGTGGACCTATTTTTAGCTCAATCTAAGGTGGCTTAGCTTAGAGTTTCCTTGTTTTTGTTTTGATTGTATGCTAGATTAAACTCTAAATGTTTGATTGATTTGAGCCTTTCAAAACAGATAACAGGTACCCTCAAAAGCCTTGCTCACATTTCTGGCATGCCCGGTGGGACTCAAACCACAATCAGTTTGATCAAATCACACTTTTTCACTCTCCATGTCGTAGGAAACGAAAGAAATCATGCCTCCAAGCAAAGAAATGTCACCTTTGAGAAATTAAATCACGCCTCTGAGAAATTAAATCCCGCCTTGAAGCAATGAAATGACGCGTACAGGCTCTGTATTCACGCCTAGTTGCTGGCAGATTTCCGCCATCGATAACTTCTATTCTGCCTCTAATTCTTCTTCTGTCGCCTACAATTAATGAAATCACGCCTGCGACATAAGTAATCACGCCTCTGAGATAAACTTTTACGCCTTCAGGTACATAATTGTCGCCTATAATAAATCCTTTATCGCCTCTAGTATTTCTTTTATCGCCTATGAACATTCTACCATCGCTTAGAGAATTTAGGTGTCGCCTCTAAGTCTTTCTCTGCCACCTATGGACATTTTTTTGTCACCTGGAAAAATTTGCCATCGCCTTTGCACAATTATCTATCACCTATAAGTAATCAGAATGTCGCCTGTGAGTTTGTGGTGTCGCCTGTGCACTTTCCAGCATCGCGTATAAGCTGGACAGTGTCGCTTTTTTATTATTTATTTATTTATTTATTTTCTTCTGTCTTGAATTGCTTGGGACTGGATTCATTTTTTTTATTGCAATCAAAGGTCAAAACAAATCTTGAATGAAACTAAAGGAAAGAACTTAGGTCCTTAAGTGTCATTATCATTTTGAAAATCAAACCCAATCTTGAACGCACTAAAAGAAATGAACAACTTTATTCCCTCTCTTGTTTCAAATTTTAAAGCAAGCAAACAAACTCAATCTTGAATGATCTAAGGATAAAACAAAGCACATTTTCAAAGTTCTTAAATCAACTTGCAAATATCAATCTTGAATGCCCAAAAGGAAAGAACTTGCAACCACTCAAATCATTTACGTTTTAAAGAAAGAACAAATCAAAATCTAAGCACGTGTGTCTTCAATTTCAAAGTTCAAACATCACTTAATCAAATTGGAAAAATGAACAAATCTGCTTGATGTGCATTTAGGAGTTTTTTAATTCTTGCAAAATCCTTGTTAAAATAAGCAACGTGGAACATTTGAACTTGGACAAGTTCACCTGTTCTGCTTTTAGCGAGGCTTGTCCAAAGAGAAGCGCTTCCTCCTCAGAGAATGACCTCAAACCGGTATCCCCCCCGGCCAGTATATAAATAAAGTGAAGGCAAAAAGTACTCACTTACATCTCCTAATTGTCGGGTGTTCGTGCCAAACACTGTGACTGGGGATGGTAAATATTCCTCTCCCCCAACATTATTGGCTAGGCTCTTAAGTGAGTTACAAGTGATTAGCATAACCGGGTATGAAGACTCCACGGAACTATTAAAAACCTGATAAAATAGAGGCTACCCTATCTACATCCAAAAGTATAAAAATCCTTGTGCAAGGACCGATTCCAAGGGGTTTATTGGGTCACTTCAAGATTACTCACCATTTGTATTCCCTTCTGGGGGTACCAAGCTGTGGGCAAGTGATTTTGATACTCACCTTCTTTAGATAGATCTATTTGAAGTGAATGATAGTCAAATACTTCGTGAAAACACTTGTTGAAACATACACTTTTCAAAGCTTTATCAGAATCAATTATCCTATTTGTATCTCACAAGGTTGCTTTGTCCCTTGTGGAGATTGCTTTCCCAAAAATATTTTTTGAAATCTATCCTTTGCCATTGGAAAAACATTAGACGGATCTACAACTTGGTTCAAGATGCTCAGAACATCCATGTCAGTCCAAATCCTCCAAAAATCCACAAAATGTCCAAAACTTGCA
The DNA here is from genome assembly GCA_027943335.1 of Chamaecyparis obtusa. NCBI lineage: Eukaryota > Viridiplantae > Streptophyta > Pinopsida > Cupressales > Cupressaceae > Chamaecyparis > Chamaecyparis obtusa. The sequence continues at coordinate 1,847,824 of BSBK01001155.1, read as the reverse complement.
GAATCTAAAATCATGGTCTTCCAGTCATATTCAATCCAGTCTTGTCATCCTTTCCTCCTATCTTAGGTTAGCAGAGTCATCTTGGTCATCCCCCATCCCCTTACCTATCTTTCTCTGGAGTCATTCTTCTTCCAATCTTGAGCCAAATTCAATCCTAGTCTGATCTTGTCAATCATCCCAATCTGAGTCTTAGTCTTCCAAACCATCTTCATCTTTCATCCTTGTCCAACTCATCTCCAAGTCAGCATGTCTCAAAACTATTATGATGAGTTTGGTTATTATGTCTCTCCTCTCAATCCATCCTATCCTGATGATGATGAAAGCCTTGTAGATCATGATGCGTACTTTAAAAATCCTAACAAGTTTGCTCCAAACATCCCCCAGCATCCAATCGTTCCTCCAAACTATCCAATCATACCTTCATGCTTATCCACTAGCACTCCCTTTCATGTCCTCAACAAGGAAAATCCATTATCCTATCCATCCACAACCTATCCCTATCTTAAACCTACACATCCTCCATGTGCATCCTTCATACCTCCATCTCCTGCTATGGTCATATCCCAATAACCATCACCCCATAGAAACACCTCACGCTACTTCCCTTATCTAAAACCTCCATCCACTCATCCTCCAAATCATTCTCAAAACCAAAATCCTAGTCTTCCCATCCTTTATCCGAACCCTCCATCTGCTCATCCTTCAAAGCATTCTCAAAACCAAAAACCAAGTCTACCCATCCTACTTCCCAACCCACCATCCTCCAGCTCCTCGTCTACACCATCATCCCCTCAAGAAAGTTCCCCTTCATCCACCCCATCATCATATGAGGACTATCCTAGCTCTCCATCTCCTCCACATTCCAATCCTTCTTCACCATGAAAGTCTCCAAGGAGTTTCATAAGGAAACCAATAACAAATCCCACTCCTCAAAATGAAGAGCCAAGCCATTTCAATCCTTCATGTGAAGCCATCATTGATAAGGCCTATCCATCACTCCCATCTATTATCTATCTCCCATACATCCCACTCATTAATCCTCTTCCATCTCCTAGCATCATTGAGTCACTTCCATCTGAAATCCCCATCCAATCTCTACCAACATCACCTCCCCCTAGCATCATCCAAATCATATTTGATGAGCCTCATGAGTTCACCCCTCTTCCTTCCATCACAACTGTAGAATCATCCATCCTTTCATCCATACCATCTGAAGAGTTCTTCCTTCTTCCAGACATCACAGCTACAGAATCTCCCATCCTTCCATCCACCCCCTCTGAAGAGTCCATCCATACATCCCCCATCACTCTATCCACACAAATCCTATCATGTCAAGATCTTTTCCAAAAGCATGTTGAAATACTCGTAGAAGAAAATCAAGATCCAATCCCTTCACTTCCCCCATCACATGTTCTATTGCTTCCATCACCCCCAATCCAAGATCCTATAATCCCAATTCCTCCAATCCAAGATCCTATAATCCTAATTCCTCTAATCCAAGATCCTATAATCCTAATTCCTCCATCTCAAGATCCATTACTATCCACCAATCCCAGTCAAGATCCCATCATCCTACCCTCTCCTCTTGAGAATCCTCCAATCCAAACTGTCCCACTGCCATCACTCTATCCTCTTGGATCACTTACATTTGTCAAAGGCAATCCGCTTGAAGCAGAAGAAATCAGTTTCATATCTTCCATCAGGGAACCAGAAACTGGATGTTTATCATATTCCCCAAGTTAGAAATATCCTTGTTTGGATAAAATGCTTAAGAAATGGAATTATCAAGGCAAAGGCCTAGGCGCACATGAACAAGGAAATCTAGAGCCTGTTCAAGATAAGAAACATCCAAAATCATGTGGAATTGGTCACACATCAGACGAAGGCACTTCCTCCAGAAATGTTGGTACAGCTAAAGCTAAGTTCAAGCATCCTTCCAAACCCACCATCACATCTCCCAAAACATACAACGCTATTCCTCCTCCTCCATCATTACGGCCTAGGACAACCTATCACATTCCTCCTTCATCCTCTAAATCCATTTTGGGTCCCTATGTCCCAAAATCTACTAGCACATATCCTTCCCATGCTAAATCCATTTTGGGACCTTACATTCCAAAATATCATCCCCCATCTGATCCTACTCAGTCCTTCATCCAAAATCCAAGCATCCCTAGTCAAGATCAACAAAGGCACATGCCCATATATCCTATCTACCAATCTCCTTCCATCTCTCCATCCATATTTCCTCCATCCCACACATCTCCTCATATTCACTCCAATTTTCCCCACAATTTGGATGCCATATCAAATATGAATAAAGGGAAATATCCACAAAGATCTAAGGATTGTCATGTCCAGCCTAAACGACATGCTCAAGCAAATCAAAATCCAATCAATCAATCCAATACATCCCAATGGCTAGAAAAGCACAAGCAAAATCCACTACATGGCCACAAAGGCCCCGCAATGAAAAAAATAAAAAAAAATCCTATGCATACCAATGGCCACAAAGGCCCACCAATGCTAAAGCAAAAAAGATGTGGATCCCAAAGCAAAAAGATGTAATGCATCTAACAAAAATATCCACACTGGCATCCAAAGTTGCTAATCCCCTAGCTACCCAATCTTCTCCTCCATCTCCTCAATCTATTTTGGATCCCAAAGATCCAAGATCTCCTAGCATAAATCCTCCATCATTTCCACATCTGTCTTTCGCATCCCATCAACTTCATCCATCTCCCCCACAACATGTGCCAATGTTGATCCTGACAACATCCCCCTATCATGATCACTTTCCATCCTTCCATCCAAACAATTTCTACCACCATATATCCCATCTACCCCATCCAATCTATGCTTTTGCATAAAAACATCCATCCTAGTGAAGCTGTACCAACATCCAAGCAAATTAGAGGATTAGCGAAAAAAAAGTCAGCAACAACATCAGAATATTAGTGAAAAATCAAACAAAAGGTCATCATCAAATCATAAGGTAGTACCAAATCAGAGAATCAACAACAGGTCTGAAATCAATCAGCATATCAGTGAAAGGTCAGCATCTAGTCAGCAGAAAATCACAAAATCCATAAAAATTTGGAAAAATCAAAGAAAAATATCAAAAAAAGAAAAGAAAAAGAGAAAAACATCCGTCCAATGGTGAAAATTTGGCAATTCAAGTTCCTTGGACAAGTACCATGATGAAAACTTGGCAAACAGGCATCATTTGTATGCCCCCCCTCAATTCCTTTCTATAGTTGGGGGCCATTCCCTTCTATCACCTCTTATCCAACATCTCCTCCATCCCATTTGTCTCTCACCTCCTTCATCCTCCTTTGGATCTTGACGACAAAACAATGACTACCAAGTATACATGCTTTTGGGCACCTTCTTGGCATCCATCACACTTTTCAGCTACATATCCTCTATCTAATCCATTCATCCTAGCTTCCATCTACCTTCCTCATCCTCTTGTCGGCATATCTTCTGTCCAATCATACCCCATCCTACTGCCTCTGAATACATGAATTATCCTAAGCCAGGGGGCATCTTGTTCCTTGGTGACATATTCTTTGGAGAATTTCATCCAAAATCTTCCATCTCCCAAATCCTTAAGCAAATCCACCATCTGATCTCCTAGTAGTTGTTCCATCCAAACCCAAATCTTCCTCCATCCAAATCTCCTAGCAGTTCCATCATCCTCATCCTAAGCATTTCCTCCACCTTTCCATCACCTAATATCTTCCCTTATCATTGGTATCTAGCTCTAGGCTAACCTCATTGCAATCCAATGCCATTCATCCCTATCCAAACATTCCTAGTAGTCTTCCAACATCCTCCAATCCTATCCACATCCTCTAGCTATCCAACATCCAAGATCAGGCCAACCAATCCAATCACATCCTTAGCCTTGTAGCAAGCCTTGATCTCAATCCAATCATCATCATTGGGATAAGTCCTTCCCAAATCTGTTTCATTTCAGGACACATCTTCCGTCAGTCCATCTTGGCTTTCCAGCCCAACTGGGGCATCATCTTGCATATCTTTGGAGATTTTAGCTTCGTCCCTAGGTTCTTTGTACATCCTAAATCCTGGGTCTTGTACCATAGCGTCAGTCTTGTCTCCACCTAAGCTCATTTGTACATATGTGTCTTTAGTTCCCATCCTTTGTGTTAGTCATCCCTTGTCACTGTCTTGTTGTACATATCCTCGTCAGTCCTACAGTAATATTTGATCAGATATCTTGTCCCATCCAGCCTTGCACTTCAGCAACATCAATTGTTGACTATCCTTGATCATCATGACCATCTTTGAACTGCATCATTTGCCAACAAAAACACAACATTCTCCCCATCAACATCGGGTCCGCACAGATGTATGCTTCTATTTTGTCTGACCTAAGCCTAATCACGGGTCCCCTCAGTTGTATCCTTCCTGTCTGACCTAATCTTCCACCAAGCACACCAGGTCCGTGTCGATGTATCCTTCCACATGTTCAGACCAATCTTCCCACCATCAATCAAATCAAATCTCTCTCCTTGGCAAAGGATGTCTTTTTGGAGTTATCATTTTGGTCTTGGATTTTGTCCTTTGGATCTTGTTAATCTTTTCTGGCTTCTCGTTGTTCTCTATTCATAGTCGCCACGATCCTTTATATCATGGTGCACTGCGAATGAGGATAATCTGGGGCAAGGTCTTTTGATCTTTTGCTTCTGCCTGTGAGTCAGTTGTGTGTTTGTAGTTTCTTCAGCATTGTTTCCACCATGCCTCCTTCGGGTTTCATGTGTGATGCTGGGGCAACCCTGCGTGTCTTTTTAGCATTAGTCCTATGCAACACTGGTGACAAGGCCTTGTGTTCTTTCATAACCTTGGTAGGTCTCTATTGTTGCTATATTAAACTAGGTTGTGCTCTCCACATTTGCACTTGGAGCTTCCCCCAATCCCCTGCATTCTGCATCATATAGATTAATCTTGCATCCTCATGTAGTTGCATCCTACATTTTGCATTCCATCTCATCTTGCATTCACTCATCTTTGCTCTTAGAAGTCTGGTTCTTTAACTCCCCTTCTTCCTAGGTCCTTCCTTCTCTGTTTCCTTTCGAAAAAATTCCACAACGTTTACTCCTTGCGTTATTTTTTCGAGGGGGCACAACCCCTTATTCCTCTAAATTATAGCCTTGGGCATCTTATTTTTTTGTCTTTGATGCCATGCCGCTTGCGGCATCGCATCAAAGAGGGGCAAAATGTAGACACCTAAAAATCCTTTAGAAAATAAAGTATTTTTATTTTTTGAAAAATCCTTGATGAAATTTATTAATTATTAATAAATCATTTGAAAAATCATTTATTAATTAATTATTTATTTAATTAATTAATTTATTTTTATGCCATTAAATCTCTTTATCTTAATTAAAAAGATTTAATTAAGAAATCCCTCCCAAAAATGTTTAAATCTTATTTAAACACCATTCCCCTATTTATTAATTATTTAATTAATAAATTGACCAAAAATCGCCAAAAAAAATAATTTATTTATTTTTTGACCAAAAGTTGGCCATTTTTCCTAAGACCACTAAACTCTTCCAGAATCTTCTAATTCCTTCTTAATCTCGATTAAAAGGCTAATCCCATCTTTTCTAACCCTAATCCCAAGGCTAAATATTTAATTAAGATTAAATATTTAATTTTCATATTTATTAAAAATATTTTAATAAATATTCCCAAAACTTAAGCCTTTGGAATGAATAAACATTTATTTCATGAAACCAATGAAAAATCTAGACTCTTCTAGAATCTTCTCAACCCAACCTCTTCACCCATCCTAATCCTAATCCCTCCCCTAACCTTGTCACATTCCTTAAACAAGGTTAGCCAACTCTTAAGCTTACCCCAAAGTCAACAAAGAGGGCTTCCCTTTTTGAAATGCACTAAATTGCATTTAAGGCCTCCTTATCCCTCTTACATGCATTTATCATGCATTTAAGAAGCCCCTCACCCCTTTCTTACACCCTTTGACCTTAGGCACAATTCCCAAATTGTGCACATTCCTCCCATCTTTCAACCCAATCCCCTTCTGACACTTGTCACAAGGAGGTGACCCTAAACTAGCACAATCTATGTGCTCCCCTTTGAGTGAATCTTGGCCTCTCTTAAGGATTTCAATCCTGGCCACTCATTCTTCCTACCCCAAGCCCTTAAGAATCCTATAAATACCCTCATTTCTAAGAGCAAATCAATCCACTTTTATTTCCAAGTAATAGTAATCTTATAATGCCATTTTCATTCTAGACTTAGCACAAATCATTCTAATTTAGCCTACTTTCAAGCATTTTAGCTCATCATATCTTAGTAATAATGGATTACCATAGCTTTTCTTATTGTTTTGCATAGCATAGCATCATATCACATCTCTATTTGGTCTAAAATCAATCCTAGATTACTCATCATGTAGCTTAAATCTCTATTAAAGCATTCTTGAGCCTCTTGAAGCCTTAGGGGCAAAATCAGGTGTTCTATACCTATTTTTGTGCCATTTTGGGGTTTTCATGAGCTTCAAATCATCCTAAAATACATTAGAGTATGCTCCAAGTGCTTAGAGAGCACACCCACATCCCTCTTATCAGATAAAATCAAACAGTGCTTGGGTGCACCTATTTTTAGCTCAATTTGAGGCGGCTTAGCTTAGAGTTTCCTTGTTTTTGTTTTGATTGTATGCTAGATTAAATTCTAAATGTTTGATTGATTTGAGCCTTTCAAAATAGATAACAGGTACCCTCAAAAGCCTTGCTCACACCCACTAATATTTTGTACTAATGTATAATGATCCTTGTTAGAAGATCCTTTATCCTATTAAGAGTAGTTGTACAATATATTAAGTACAATAGACCTGGTCAAGGGTTAGACCTTGTTAGGAGTCTTTTATAATTGTCATTGTCAGGGGAGAGGACACATTGTCTGAGAGCTTACTACTCAAAGGGGCAAAAGATACAAGCTTCTGAATAATAGATACACACTATATCTAGATCTTGGTGAACTGCACTTTGACCTGATGTATAGATCAATTCCAATGAATAGCACAAACACTTTACTTGGTCACATAGACCTTCCTCTGATGGTTCTACAACTCACACACTCTGCTCTTCTCTTCTGCATCAACCATGAACCAAACTCTAGCAATCACAAATGACTGCTTATAAATATCTTTCCTCTAAATGATATAATCAAGTTAGCCTATTAGAACCACCTTGAAATCATATTAGAGAAACCATAACAAACTCCAACAAACATTCTATCAGTTCTACTATGCATGCAACACATTCTGGGACCTATCTTAATAAGATAATTATAGATGCATGCTACACACTATCGGCTCTACTAAAATAATTGAAACTTTCTCCTCAAGCTGAATTAACTCATGCACTCTTAACCAAACATCAACAACTCTTCTCTAATCTTAAATCCAAGGGCATATACACCAAAGATGGGTGCAACTCCAGAACCAATAAAATCTATGTCGGCTCTTCTGAATAAACACAAGAAACTACTACTGGCGAATAATGACTACATAAATTTTCTTGCGTTCATCATCAGACCATGTGTCCATGAACTTAACATCACTAACATGCCTCCAACATATATCCAAGCACACAAGGCTCCATGATAACTGTATGGACAACCATACACAAAACATTTCCTGTTACTCTGTCAGGAACACTGCTGATACAAGCTACTATATAACTATCTATACTAATAGTTAACCTCTGCGCCCATTCTATCATGCTGATATTATGTCCATGCAATATATACTAAAATCTTAATACATAAGACTTCCATGCATGCTACTTTCCATATGTTGTCATTAATGACAAACATACAGTTGGTACTGGCCTGCTGGTAAATCTCCAACAATCTCCCCCTCTGGCATTGATGACAACATGTGGAATGAAAAACCACCACCAACCCAAATGAACATTTTTTTTATAACATTCTCCATTTCCTCTTTAAAACTCCCCCATAGATGAATCCTCCATCTGCTACAATATTTTCCAACATTCTCCATTTCCTCAATTGAACTGTTGTCACAACTGAATACTATTACCCCTTAGTATATTACACCTTCTATTTTTCATGACTTTGTATATTACTCCCCCTTTGACATCAATGGAAAAAAGTGCCATTCATTTTAAGCACCAGTACTACTCTTGAGGTAGAGTAGTCAACCTTCCATCAGTCCCTGAGGACTAACGCCTTTCCTTCTTTCTTCTAAGCAAAATCAGGGAAGGGAATTACTCCCAACTTTTCCCTGAGATACTCAAAAGTATCCTTAGGCAAGGGATTTGTGAATATGTCTTCCAACTAATCTTTAGTACTCACATAGTCCAGCTTGACTTCTTTCTCTGCCACTTTCTCTCTTATGAAGTGATACTTGATCTCAATGTGCTTTATCTTTGAACGCATCACAGGGTTGTTTGACATATTGATAGTGCTAGTGTTATCATAGTGAATAACAATAGGATAATCAATCTAAATTCCAAAATCCTTTATCATCTACTTGATCCAAACAATTGTAGAACAATTCAAGGCTACTACATCATACTCCACTTCTACTGTTGAATGAGAAATACAATTTTATTTCTTGCTTGTCCAGGTGACAAGTCTATCACCAAGAAACACTGCTCCACTTGATGTACTCTTTCTGTCATCAACACATCCTGCCCAATCTGCATTTGTGTACACATGAAGCTCAACATTCTCTGAATTAGGATACCATAGACCATAGTCTATAGTGCCTTGTAAGTATCTAAATATCCTCTTTACTACCATGAGGTGACTTTGTTTAGGCTCTGCTGCAAATCTTCTAACTATGCCAACTACATTGGAAATATCAGGTCTAGTCTGAGTAAGATAAACTAGTTTTCCAATCATAGAATTATACAAAGTTATATCAACTGCTAGTGAGTCATCTTCTTTTGTAAGCTTACATCTAGTAATCATAGGAGTCCCTACTAGCTTGCAATCATCCATCTTGAATTTCTTTAATATTTCCTTCACATATTTGGACTGATTAATGAAAATACCTTTCTTTGTCTGTTGCACATTCAATCCCAAAAAGTACTTGATAGGACCAATCATACTCATCTCAAATTCATTCTACATCTCCTTAGAAAATTCAGCACTAAGTTTTTCATTACCTCCAAAGATAATGTCATCAACAAATATAGCTACAAGTAACAAACCTTCAGATGTCTCTCTAATGAATAGATTACAATATGCTACTCCTTTCTTGAATCCAATCTTTGTTAAGTATCCATCTAGTCTCTCATACCATGCTCTAGGCGCTTTCTTAAGTACATAGAGGGCCTTATTTAGTCTACATACCATATTAGGTCTGTCTAATAAGTTGAATCCTTCTGGCTACTCAATGTATACTTCTTATTTCAAATCTCCATTCAGGAATGCTGACTTGACATCCATGTGATAAACTTTGAAGTTTTTGACTGTAGCATAGGCTAAAAACAACTTAATAGCTTCTAATCTACTCATAGGTGCAAATGTGTCTGAATAATCAATGCCTTCTCTTTGCATATATCCTTTACATACTAATCTTGCTTTGTTTCTTACAACTGTACCATCCTCATTCATCTCGTTTCTAAATATCCACTTTGTTCCAATCACATTCTTATCACTAGGTCTTGGGACCAGTTCCCAAGTGTCATTCTTAATAATCTAATCAAGTTATTTTTTTATAGCATCATGCCAATCTGAATCATTACAAGCATCTTCAACACTTAAAGGTTCAATCTAAGATAGTAAACATACCGCTTCACTGCTAGCTGAGTTCTTTTCTTGTGATCTTGTTAAGACTTTGCCGCTCTAATCTCCAATGATGTCTTTCTTGGAATGGTTTCTAGATGTGAACTTTGGAGCTTTAGTTGATGTAGACTCATCAACCATAGGAGTTTCTTCTTCACTTGTCTCAGGGTCATTGAATAACACATCAATATTGTCAAACATTTCTTCAATAATTGTCTCACTAGAGGAGGGTTTGGGTTCCTCTTCAATCAAGGGTGAGTAATCATGATATCTTTCTTGAATGATAAACTTTTCATCAATCTTAACATGAGCACTTTCAATAATATTCTTCATTCTTAAATTGAAACATCTATAAGCTTTAATTTTGGTAGAGTAACCAAGGAAAATACCTTCTTCACTTCTTGCATCAAACTCGCATACTGCTTCATCCCTCTTGATGTAGCACTTGCTTCCAAAGATTCAAGAGTATTTTACTATGGGAACATTACCAAACCATAGCTCATAAGGTGTTTTTTCAGTGCCAGGCCTTAACTGAATTCTATTGATGGTGCAGACTATTGTATTGATCGCATCTCTCCAATAGGTGTGTGCAACTTTTCCTTCTATCATGATGGTGCACGCTGTATCAAGAATGATCCTATTCCTTCTTAATGCAATTCCATTCTGCTAAGGTGTTCTAGGTGCACTTAACTATCTCTTTATGCCATGTTCTTTGTAGTACTCATAAAATCTATCAGAGGTGAATTCTCCTCCTCTATCCGATCTCAAACATTTTATATTTAGTCGAGATTCATTCTCAACCTTAGCTTTGAATATTTTGAATTTCTCAAATGCTTCTAATTTATCCTTTAAGAATGCAATCCACATCATCTTAGTATAATCATCAATAAACAAAATGAAATATCCTTCACCATAGTATGATCTTTTTGAGTTTGACCACATAGGTCTGTATGAATCAGATCCAACTTGTTCTCTGCTGAATTGTGCTTACTCCTGAATGAATGCCTCACATGTTTTCCCATCACACATTCCATGCATATAGTATCAGCTGGCTTTGCTATGCTAGGTAGATCTCTTATTACCTTAACATTTCTTATCTTCACTATGTTATCAAAATTGATATGATAGTCTTTTATGCCACAACCAACTATCATCAACTTTAGCAATAAATCAACTTGCTTATGAATTGAGTTGAAAAACATTACCTCTTGTCTTTGAGCCTGATACAATCATAACACCATCCTTGTTCTTAATGATGCATTTGTTATCTTTGAACTCCAACTAATATCCTTTTCCAAGTAACTATCCAACACTTAGAAGGTTATGTTTCAAACCATCAACATAAAAAACATCGTCAGTACTGTTCTTTCCATCCAAAGTGATAGCTCCTCTACAAACTATTAGTTTAGGATTGTTGTCTCCAAATTTGACCATACCACCATTGTATTTGTCCAGATGAACAAATCTTCCTTTATCACCTGTCATGTGATGTGAACAACCACTATCTATAATCTAGTATGTTCTTATATTTTCTTGGGAAATCAATTCTAGCTCTTGTTTCTCTTTCACATCTTTATGTTCTATCTTATTATTCATTTTGTCTACAATAGCAATGAGTCCAGTTTCTTCTTCACCTAATTCTTCATCAGAAACTTCATCTCCAACAAAGTAACATTCCTTAGAGTACTTAGGCTTGTAATCCTTTTTTAACTTTCTAGCTCTTGTAAGACACTTAGATGCAAAGTGACCTATCTTATTACATGAAAAGCATTTAAATGGCAATTTACCTTCATATTTTCCTTTTCATTTCTTTTCTCTTTTAGCAATCATAGCAATAAAATCATCTAGAGTTTTCTCTTCATCATCATCATCAAAATTACCAGAAGTGTTTGCATAGTTCTTACCATGAACTATTGCTTCGAAGGTTGTCTCACTTTTAGGTTTTATCTTCAATCTTGAAGTCTGAAAAGCTGAGATTTTGCTAATCAAGGTCTCTGTCTTGAAATTAAATGTAAGCTGCATGATCTCATCAAGGATGTTGATCTTACTTTCATATTCTAGAGTAAGAGTAGTCATCAACTTGTCCATAATATGTTCCTCTGAGATATCTCTGTTAGCTATTTTTCTTGAATCCCTCAACTCTAAAAGAGAAATATGAAAAATAGACCTGGGGATCTTTGTCCAGTAACACAAATCTACTTGTTCATGCAAATTGAGGGCAAAGAAAAGACTAATTGATGAGGATTTGATCCTCCTTCTGCTTTGAGTTCCACACACTTAGGCGGGTGTACCTAAAACAAGCTAAAATCTGCATACATATAACTCACTAACTAAAACCCTTTATGAAGATGTGACCATGGATAGTTCTTAGACTTATAAAACATGGGAGTTCCAATCTCAACCAGTCTTATATAGGATCCCATCTATATGATCTGCTAAGAACTAGGGAAATGTTCAAGGTAACAATAAAGATATTCACCCTTCTTCTCTTTGAATCGGGAGGCTCAGGCAGGCTAACCTATCAGATTCACTTCTATAAGGAATCACCAACAACATTTGCACTATTCAATGCAATTTACAAACATTTATGTTCTTAAATTGGAAATGTAAAATGATTTGATGATGAAAAATGTAGGACAAGCAAGAGACCAGTGCCTTATCTATTGAGCATCAGAGTCACACAAACATGCATTCCCAGAAAAACCTCACTCCAAACTCAAAGAAACCAAGTGAAGTGCCTTACAAATCACTCTTCTCATTCCAATTCCTAGACATCAAATTCATGTATAAATCTTAAATTCTTAGAACTTGCATTCAAGATTGACTCTCTCCTTGAAAGAAACTTAAAAACAAGATCACAACTACCTTATAGCCAGTGCATCAAAATGGCTTACAAACTGATACACAAGAATTAAGACTAGATACCCAAAGACATCAACAAGAAGTGAACATGGATTCCATTGTTATTTATTAAAAATTCATCTAGTTCAACATATTTACAAGACAAAGAAACACAAAGAAAACAAGAAAAAGGCCTGAATACTACCTAGCAACATAAATTTTCAACCCCCTTTTATAAATGAGAAGAAAAATTGAGATATAACAAATGAGAGTCAGTTGAAAACTAACTAATAGCTGTCCATCTTTGGCATGAAAATATCTGTAGGTTCTTCCCACACTTTGACTTGTAATTGATTCTCAAACTGATTTGATTCCTGCAATCATCTCTCCAACAAAACTGATTCTGATTCTTGTCCTCATGATTTGAACCCAAACTGCTCTCATATACTTCACTAAAACAGAAAATCATCTTTACCATGAGATTCCTTGTCCTTTCCCATTTTTGAAAACATATAACACTTATATGTTTCGATAAAAAATGAATTCCCAGGACATTTTTTAGTGAGGATGCTTGGTCTTTTAAATTTTTGAAATTTAACTCTATAGTTCAGACTATGCCACTTTTCTAAATCTTTTTTGCACTTTTAAATTTATCATTTTATATTATTCTGCAATTTTAGCCACAGAATGCACCAGAATCCACCAAGTGTCATCATCTGATTGGGTGCATGGACCTAACCATGGGTTAACCACTTGACTTGGAGACTTGGCGAATGACCTTGATCTCTTAATCTCCAAATAAATTCCTTAACCTCAGTTAAGCTTTGAGATCATGCGAAAGAGACATTCTCCAATTCTTCGGATCATCTTTTAACTATGGGTTAAATCTGGAGAATGGGCGACCGAGCCCATTCTCCAAATCTCCAAATGTCTCCACTAACTGCCAAGGTACTCAGCGACTGGGTGACTACACTATCTCTTGTTATCCAAATCATCTGGTTAACCACGAACTTAACTAGTGACCTGGTGAATTGACTGCTACCTATGAATCTCTAGATTTTTGCTAACTGCCCGGTTTGATTTGGTGAATTCACGAGCATGCACCATGTGTCGATCTTCATCTTAGTCATTGGCATGCATCCATTCCTACAAAATTACCTTATTAGTGGGCCTGGGCATGAAAATCGAAGTGTCAACATGGGGGGGCATGTGCATAGCCTCCAACACTTCATCTTATTCCATCTTGTGTGTAGACTTGCTTATAAATATTTGAAATACCCATTTCTGCATGCATGTGGGATTATTCTTTTTGAGGTTTTTAAAACCTTCTATGTATTTTAACTCAAAATACTAGGGCCCACCATGCATTAAGTCCTCCAACCAAGGGGCCCGCCAAGAGCACTTGGCTTTCTATTTACAATGCATAGTAGGTGTTGGGATAAAAAATGCTACAAAAGTCATTTACCCACTGCATGTGGGATATATCCATAAAATTCCCTTGAAGGAAATGTACACCCAGCTATGCATTCACATAGGCTTCTTCATTTTTTCATTGCATGAGAAACTCTCCTTTAGCAATTGCGCAAGTCTTAGCACACTTGCTCTAACTTCCTACCTATTTACATAGGATTCAACTCATCGCAAGCTACATGTTCCTTACTAAGAGCAACTGCATGACCATTCTTGCACAAAATTATCCTTTTATTGAACATCACTACAGCTCAAGTTCATCTCAAAGCAAGATGTCTATTTTGAGAAATGAATTTACCAATGTCTCTGATGGGCATTGGAATGGACCAAAAGATTGCAAAAATCCTGGTAAAGCTTGTGCTACAAACTGGGCAGCTGGAGCACCTCGATGACCATCAAAGACCCTGAATGTAGAAACATACTTCTCATTTCCCAAATGAGACAACAAAAAGTGTGCATCCCCATTGCCCTTCCTCTGCCATAAGTGGAAAATGAACCCCATGATAATGTTGAATAGTATTGTCATGCCCCGCAAGGGAACCGGGGAAGAGAACAAAGATTCTCTTTGTAAAAGAAAAACCTACGTAATTATTTATGAAAAATTTTGAATTTTTAAAATAATTATATGAAAAAAACTTAAACTTAGTTTCCTCCCAAGGTTCCCTTCTATTTAATGCATATTTCATTTAAGTCTATTAAGAAAACTAACAGCAAGATATACTTCTCAAAGAAAATTACATCATATCACTATAAGATTCTTTATTAAGAACTACAAAGTACTCTCATTTCAATTTTCCATTTAAAATCATCTATATTCCTAAGTATCCTTTATGAAAAATATAACTTTTAAATCAAATACAATCATCTAAATCATTTGTTACATTGCAAGTAATACATTTGTTTTTCAATAGCCTTTCCTTGAATCATCACTAATTAAAATCATACTAAACTAAAATTCATTTTCTTTTCCAACATACATCTTATACATAAAGTTCACATCTCCCTTTTCCCTTTTCCTAAGTCTACGCATTCCAAATACTTCATTTTGAATTACATCAATGATTACATTACATTCATCTCCGCTCGGGAGGTAACAATAACTTTACATCATGAAAGATAATTACAAAGCCTTCATTCTTCAAAAACTGGTACATAAGCAAGCATGAATCTTCAAACACTGCATCCGCAAAAGATACCTCAATAAAAATATTTACCACCCAACCACGTGGATACCTAAAAGGCCCACTCCCCCATGCTATGAGATAAACACCAAGATCCACAAAGAAGGAATCGCTAGGCCAAACCTAGGGTTGGGTAACCTTTCCCAAATAGAAAATAAAAGATGATCAAAGTATAAATCTTTCCCCAAAAAGGTTCTAAGGCTTGGTAGAAACTCTAAGCAACAACCTAAGTGAGTGTCATTGCATAGCCCTAACTCCTTGGGTTGTCCTGGTACTAGCCACTCTGGGCCCCGGCCCCCAAGTAGGCACATGTGGGATGGAATGCCTTTCATATAGACAAGCACCATTCTATCATACCTACGCATAGGTACCTTCTCCCACTCCCATCCATAGCCTTTACTAGTGCTAGTGTCATGGGCAAGGCACATTTAATCTTTTTAATGTTTGAACCCATTCCCATAAAATTAATTAAGTTTTCACTTGTTAAATAACTCTTCAGTCGGTTATCCTGGTTCTAGCCACTTAGGGCCCTGGCCCCGCACTGAGAGCCACTCACTAGGTGTCATTAGGTTTTCTACCCTTAACCCACATATCACAATCACATCATACATGTACTAAAAACACATCATAAACACATTTGTAGGATTGCATCAAAGAGTAGAAAATAATAATATAGTTTATGGATGTTTAGGGAAATTAGGAACGTTTAAGGATGTTTAGAATGGTCCTGAACCTCTTAGACAACCCTAAACCCTAAACTACTTCCTAAACACATCCTAACCCTATTAAGGCATCTAAATGCACTGGATATAACCTCTGCCAAACAAATTTAAGGTTTTCACAAATATCCATCTAAGTTTGAAATTTGACTAAGTCTAATTTTATTAAAATCTACAATCTAGAAGTTGCAGCTTATCTCCTAGGAATCCGAAACCTATTCCAATCAATTCAAAAGGTACCTAATCCCTTTATACAAGTATAACTTAAAGTATAAGAAATAAAGTACGTAAACTGTTATACTTGTATAAAGAGAATTCCATATTTAGCATTTATTAAAATTTTAAATAAACAAATATAGTTTCCATTTATATATAAAATATTTATAAACCAATCTACACTATGAATTACTATTTATCAATAACTATATTTAATAGCAATTTAAATATACTACATTTAATATTCATTAATATAAAAAAAATAACTTAAACAACTATCAAACAAAAATAAAAAGTGACATATGGGGGGGTCCCTGCGGGCCCCGCACCCCATAGACTTTGCACCCTGCGCGCTTCCCTAATCTGTGATTAACATAGCAGGGTACTGCTACTGTAGTACCTGCTACCGTAGCAGTCAGGTACTGCCATAGCAGTGCCTACTGTTGCGGTTATATACCGTAGAGGGAGTGGGGAAGGTGGTGGACCCACTTCCCACAACTTTCATTTCATTTTTTTATTTATTTTTTGTTATTTTTTTTTGTTTTATACTAATTAATTTATTTTAGTTTTTTTTTTTAAAGCAAAACTTAATTTAAGCATATATAATTATTTAAGCATAATCTTTATTTAAGCATATCTTAATTTGACAGATAATAGATATCTTATTTACTTGACAACAAATTAAATAAATACTACCCGTATTTCTTACTGATAAATGAACTAAGTACCAATAATCTAATCCTGAATTCATCCTATACTTAAATAAGTGGCAATTTATATATTTGTATAACAGCTACTATGACATAGAAATTAATAACATAATACAATAATGTATTTACACCTAACAGAATACAATAACATATAAATGGCTCATTTTATATAATAATGTATACATATTTTGCACATATGGATACAAATAAACAAATACAGCAGCATTCAAACATAACAAAACATTCATAATATAAAAGAGAATAATCTCTTAGTATGGATTCCAACCTGGAGTCTTGCGGAGACCGATTGAAGAAGAATCCAAGATTTCCAACCTACTCCAAGCACTTCTTCAGATTCCTTCTATAGGCAAGCTCCAACTCCTTCCGGAATAAATCTCATCCACGTCCTCTCAAATAAAAATCAATTCTCTCTCTCTCTGAACTATAGCAATATTCTAACAGGGATAAAGCCTCTCCTCAAAATAATATTTTTTGTCCAACTCCCCACACACAGGAAAGTCTTCTTGTAAATAGAATGGAGGAGGTGGTTGCATAGGTAATCCAACTGGTGCAACCATCTCAACTATCCATCCGTTATGAGATGGTTTGCAAAACCATTCCCGTAAAGGGAGAATAAATTTTAAATAAGACTATAATCTATGTTCCCTAAATTTAAGGGTGTTAAAATAAATAAATAATATAATCTCAAAAATAATTTACTAACTTATTTAACTATGGCAATAGAATTTACTAATCCTTTTAACCATTTTTTTTAGAATAACATTGATTTATATTTATCTAACATAATTTTCCTTCACACAATTAATTTATTATATAATATTAATATATATATATATGTATTCATAGGCATATGTGTGCACCCATATGCTTATGGTACATATATCATAAATAAGACACATTATTATTCATATTAAGTATTATGAATATCATTATTATAAAACATAGTATATACTAATCCATATTCTAAAATATATTAGGTAACTCCTAACATAAGTTAGATTTTACCACTATTTATTTAAAACATTTTATTATTACTATTGTCATAGTCACTTTGATATTATGAGTATTATAAAATAATACCATAAAATTAATCATTATTATAGATATTAAAACCACATGATTTAATCACCTACCAACTCATTCCTAACAAGATATGCTAATATAATAGTAGCTTCTAATAAGATAAACTACTAAATCATACCCTCAAATGAACAATAATCCACATCAATGATCTACTAACAGAATTGAACATACCATCAAGACAAGAACTAACTACAAGATCCACAAATCCAACAAACTGAAAGATCACATAAGTACATCATCCATACAAGGGACTGAGTCAGGTACTCCACACCTAAAGGTAAAAGGATCAAAGGTGAAGTTTCTTCCTGTGGAACTTAGTGATATCTCCGTAACAACAACAACGATTGAGGATTTTGAGGGATTTCTCAGACCTGTGAAGCCAGGTGGAGATGATACTCGGTACCTACAATCTTGCATCACCAAGAAGAGATACATATGGATATACAAATTAGATATATGCAGGTAGATGACCAGGATCGATACATTGTGTGGACCTCAACTAAGTGAGTAACTACGACTTCGTCCTGAGTCATGAAAACACATCAGACACATATCTATGAAACATAAAACATCATGATAATGGTTAGATTCAAATTCTGAGTTAGATCCATAAAACATATAAAAATAGATGGTTTTCTAATCTCATAAACATATAATAGATAACCATAAATGAGCATATCCATCATATCATCATCCACAAAACATAAATGTAAATGTATAGTTCTGACCATCATAATAAAATGTCCAAATCAGAAAAGTATAAGTATCACCACAGGAGAGGTATTACAAGTACACTAACTGTCCAACTGAATGGTTAAGCCACTTAGTAAAAGTGGACTCGGTATCAGTGAAAAGTGTTTATGCAGTAACTCCACCTTGAAGAGACCAACTGACATCTACTTAGTTTGCACAGGGTCTTCACATCACACTACCTCTATGCTTGGATTGCCATGTGTGCACATCACCTAGCATTTGTGCTAGACCTCTTTTGTTGTGTACTGATAGCCCCCTTTTGGATTGCGTGAGCATCCACCTTGCTGGGGAATGCACACGGCTCCCTTCATTTTTAATATGGCTCCACGTACATGCAATGTTGACTGGAGTGTAAGCCAGTTCCAAGTGTGTGGCAGTCTTCATTTGTTGGCAGCCACTGCCAAATTCCATCTCAAAATCAATATGCATACCTTTAGTTTGTTGTTGCTTTGCCTTGCTGGTAACCTCATGCATAAACAAATGAATAGTGTTCCATGTGTAGAAACCACACATCTATCCACATTAGTATTATTGACTCCAAAAGTCTATCTTTATTTGCAATGTAGATCATAAATGGTATCATTGATGGATGTTTCTTCATGAGCCCCATCACAAAAATCAAGTTCAAATGCACTCCCTTTACCACAACAGACTATTGTCTTTCTTCCCAGGCAGTATTTATCCTATCAAGACTATCAATCACCATTTCACTATGTGCCTTGCATCCTTAAATTGCCATAGCTTCGGATCCAAATACTTGCCAACATGATATGTTGAGGCCCACAATAAAATATTTTCTTTTTCATCCACAAAACTCCTCATCACATGATGTATGGAGTCCATGGAAATAATAGTTGTGATGCCAAGTCTGCTAGCCTGCATATTATAACCAAGTCAACATGATATTCAATAAGAGAATCATAAACAACATCCAAAAACTTTTCCCTTGTTGCTACAACTGAATTTCGCTTCTTGTACAAGGTTGGTTTCTTGTCATTGTCATTCAAAACATCATTCTCAGATGTTTCCTTGTTTGATGGAGCCACCTGTTAACATGCGTTCTCCAACCTCAAATAAATGTTGATGAGAATTTATTAATGAGCTTCCATTCTGATTGATCTCAAAGACCTTTTTGCTAATCTTTTTCATCCTTTGTAAAGTTGCCAATCAACACCAACTAACATCCATGGCTAGCTTACAAAATTGACCAAATGGCCTCATAGGAGCATACCACCAGGAGCACAAGTTCACCTCCAACATTACAGCTTGTCAGCCAGAGGAAAATTCTCACAAAGATTCGAACCAAAAGATAGGACTGGACAAACATGGCCACTTAAAAAACATTGGCTGCTTACAATCATAGAAAACAACTCTAGAACTGGCCTGGGAAAGTGGGCTAAATATGACATCAGGATCTGAAAATAGGGGAATTGATTCTTTTTCATATAGAGAGTATAGTTCCACAATTAGGGCTCATGAAGAATAATAGGGTGCATTTGGAAATTAGGCAAAGATAGGCTCTCAGAATTGCAAACTGGGAAACATAGTAAAACAATGATTTGTGCATACAGAATGACCCTAGAAAAGTATGCTAAAAGATTCATCAAGACTTCTAACTTGGCATACTTGTAGTACTTTCAAAGTAGAACACAGTGGTACAATGCATTCAGGCTCATCAATCATGGATCAAAATTTATAACATCATGAATAGGGGTACAAATCAATTTGCACATTTCACAACTTGTAAAACAACAGAAGTTGCATTTGGAATCACATTTTCAAACTGATCAAATGGATTATTCATGACCTCAAAATTGAAACATTGGAATTATTTGACCCCTGGAGTATGATGCAAAAGGAATTTTCTCAATAGGGTCAATTGGGTCAAAGATACGACTAGTCAAACAGGCCCTTCCAGAATTCTGAACAATTACACAAGTGCATGAAAACAACAAACTACCAACTTTGAGAGGTTT
Organism: Chamaecyparis obtusa; assembly: GCA_027943335.1. Classification (NCBI taxonomy): domain Eukaryota; kingdom Viridiplantae; phylum Streptophyta; class Pinopsida; order Cupressales; family Cupressaceae; genus Chamaecyparis; species Chamaecyparis obtusa. The sequence goes on along the minus strand of BSBK01001155.1, from coordinate 1,827,041 downwards.
GAAACCTAATCAACCTAATTTGAAATGACTTGATAATTGGAACATAGGTTATTTGATATGCATAATAAACATCCTCAAAGAGGCAGGTCATGAAATATTTCTAGATGCAAGATATTCAAAGGAAAATTGGGCTACTGTACTCTGTTTAACACTTAGGCAGAATTGTACAATTTAACACTTGCTCAAAATGGGACTTCACCGAATGATTCAGGATGGTCAAATAACATCATAGAATGCATGCATATACTAAATGGAGTGTGTAAAACACCTAGAACACCTCATAGGCCTCAAAATGATAGCCGAGTACATCTGCATGAAAAGCATTAAAAGGGCTTCAAATTTACAATTTCTTCAACTTGTGACTCAAAATGAGCAAGCACATTTGGGTCCCAATAGTGGCTCTGTCTGTGGATGTGTGCCCCATGTGGGCATGTAGAGAACCTCAAAATCTCATGGTAGAAGCATACCACCCCCAAAATAGGAATCAAACTTTTCACTTTTTAGTTACATCTCAAAACTCCAAACCGGGAACCTCTCTCTTACTTCAAAATTTGGAAACCCTTTATTGAAAGCAAGGATGACACACAACTAAAGGGAAATAAAGAAACTATACAAACATGAAGCTTATTTACAAAGGCTCAAAGCCCCAAATTGGATTCAGTCTTTACCTTTGTCAAATAAATGATTCTCATCTCCATACAACGGAGGCAAACTGAGACTATATGTTTCATCCAGCCGGTTAGAAATAATATGTTTCATCTTCAGCATGTCATAGAAAACTTGATTACTAAACTCACCATTATCTAGAAAAGGAAAGCCATCAGGATGCCATGAGTATTGATCATCTTGTGATATCAAAGCATCACACTCTTCATTGTCACTGTCATGCTGAAAATGGAAACAATCCAACTCCACATCATGGCTAGAAACACTAACATTTCGATCATTAGTTTGCAAGAAAGAATAAGACACTTCCATCTCATCACCTTGCAAACTAACATAAAACTTCTCAAAATAGCAATCTAATTGCGTAAGACTGGAAACATCTTGCTGATCACAAATTACATCAGCATCATTTGGAAGGGAACAAGCTCTATCAGTGAGTGACTCATCAGCATCAAGATGTAAACCAGAACCATAGTCAGCAAGCTCTTGCAAATCTAAACACTCACTAGCACACTCATCATTGTGTACATAAAAAATGACATTATCAAAATTATCACAGTGAAATGCAATTGAATCTTGTTGATTTAAAATAGAAGAGACATCAAAATGTGTTTCATTCATCATGCCATCATCCAAATCACTTTCATCAAAAATTATATTTACTGGGCATGGAATTCTGGAAACAAACTTAGGAGTATACCTCTGAAAATCAGCATCCAAGAGACTTGAAATCTGCTCACAACTTAGCAAGCACTAAACATCACATTGAACTTCTTCATTCTCACTGCTGATGCTATAAATCTCTTCTCCATCTAAAACTGGGACTAAATTTATTTGCCTCACATTACCTTGTGTGAAGTAATTATTGTAGGAACTATCATCTACATTGTAATCATATATTTCATGTTCACACAAAACATCATCAAGCTGATACATGAAACCCTTATTATCATGCTGAGAGAAAGAGAAATCTACAAGCTCAGGGAAATTATTTTTAACTAAAAATTCACCTTCCACTCCTTGACACTCATAAACTTCATCATCAGCACAATAACCATCATAGGACTCAGCATCCCCAAATGAACTTGACTCAACATCATTGAATTCAACATTTATAAAAGAGTCTATCCAGTCCTTAACATTTTTTAGTGCTTCATCTTTTAAGGACGCAGTCCAACTAACTGATTCAGACATTGTAAGTTCTAAGAACATCTCAGCATACTGGGATTCTTAAAAATCTAAGCCTGTAGGAAGCTCACTATATGCAATAAGAAACTTCTTGTAATAAGATAGAGTTAATATGATTTAGAACAAAAAAGAGGGGGGTTGAATCAGTTGTTCTTAGGTCCTGATGTATAAAACAACTTCAAAAACATTTCCTTAAGTCAGATCAAGCAACCAAAACCAACTCGGTCATCACTGATTCAATAATAGAAACATATAACATTGCAGTCCTCTACCTAGCTGTATCTAACTTGTAAAACATAGAAATGTTCAACCCAAAACATTCACACAAGCATTGACACTAGGATTTATAGTGGAAACCCAATCTGGGAAAAATCACTTTGTAACATGCTACTATTATTTTCACTCTTATGAAGTGAGCTCAGTTAAAAGCCAACCCTGTCAAAGGTTACAATACACACTGTCAAGTGTGCCCCAGTTAAATGATTTCAATCACCCTGTTAAAAGTGAGCCTTGTTATAGGACTTGCATACACTCCATTAGAATGCAACCTTGTTCAAAGGATTTAAACTTATGACTATTAGGTCAACCTCTATTAAAAGGATTTTGACTGTTACAATGGTTAGAAAGTAGCAACAGTATTGATTTGAAAATCATACAACTCACTTTGCAAATATTGGATCCAATTCCATACACAAATGTTGGTTTACTAACTTTGAAACTTTGCCATCTCCATCTCTGATCTACTTGGAACTTTTCTTCAAGCAATCACCACACTTCTCCTTTAGCCTTTTCTACTTATATAGTCAATAAAATCTATTGATCTTCCAGCATCCTCTTTTCACCCATGCATATGCATACCTAATGCTTAGGTTCCCTTAATACTTCCTCAATTAGGTTAACTCATGTTTTTCTGCTCAATCTCCTTCATAGATCTTAAGGTTAGGTCAGATTCAATGAATCTACCCACTTTATGTTCTTCAAATCCTCTTCTAGAAACATCTCAAATCTCTTAAATATTTACATTAAAATGTTTTACAGTGCATTTAATGCTTTGAAACAATTAATAAATAAAGTCAATACGTTTTACATAATCCAAGAATTCAACAATGTCGGGTCCAAATCTGAATTCTTTTCAAATATAAAAATGTTGATGCTCGGTCAATACTGAGATCAACTACTTGATCTTCTTGTAGAAAGCTTGGTCATTACTAAAAATGTTTCCTCAGCTTATACTATCTTATTTGGCAATTTACTGTTGTTCGGTTGACACTAGAATTTTTCTCGGCACATAATGGCTCGATCGACACTAACATCACTTGGCTTAAACATGATTTCTCTATTTTTCTCGGTCAAGCCTACCAATTTAGTCTTCAATCTTACTAAGATAAACAATACATTGTCTCATCATTGTACAACATAGTCAAGTACACTTTGTAGTATCAAGATAACTCAACCTTTTCCTAGGTGCTATTGTTACCATCCTTACTACCCCTTCTTCACAATAATACAATAGATATAGTAATTTCCTAAGTAGCAACAGTCTTACCAGTTAAGGTTTGACATCAATGACAATACAAAAATTGTTTCAATTGTAGTTTCCAATAATCTCCCTCTTTGGCATTGATGGCAACACCATATGATATCCCCTGAATAACACATGGATTACCAACCAATCCAAAAACTTATCTATCCATCAGAAGAAAAAAAATTTAATATCCTTAGCTTCATTCTAATTCAGAATCTATAAGCCTCACTTTTATGACTGTCAGAAGTATCCAGATCTCCCTATATCCCTGATGCAGGAGCATCCTGGGTGTAAGAGCAATCTTGCATCACCCAAAAATATTTATGTTTTTGTATTCAATAAGGGCTATTTTGTGTAGAGCTGCTATTTATGGAAACTTTCTAATTTTAGTAAGTTGGTCATAAGATCTCGAAATGTTCTGATTTCACATGTGGAGGTTCATCTCAGTCATATCAGCCCACCAGTAAAGTTTCATTGCTAGATCAAGTTTGGTTTTGAAGATATTGAAAATTTTCAATTTTGGAAACAGGGTACAGAAACTTTGAACTCAGTTTTGAAGGCTTTAGAGGCCCCAAATGAGGTCGAGTTTTCAGCTAAATGAAGCTTGTTTGATTCAAGCATTGTAGAGCTCCTTGTGCCCTTTCCGAAATGGGGTTATGATAGTCAATCGGGTCAACTGGTGATGACTTATGGTCTTCAGAAGTTGGGTCACCTGAAATGGCAGAAAATAATTTTCCTTCAAGATTTTTGTTCGGGTTTCAAAAGTTATTTTGAGCTGACTTTGATGTAATAAATTGAAAAATAAAATAATTCTAAGTTTGGTCAGCCCTATGGGCTAAATTTCTGGAACCTTCTCGGGCGGTGGAAATTGTCTATATAAAGAAGGCCCGTAGTGTTGTCTTAGATAGTTCTGGGCAGTTCGGGAGTAGTTCAGGGTAGTAGATCTGGGTAATAATTCGAGGCTTAGTCCTATAGAACATTGTAAGGGAATGCCCATGTGGCTTTAAACATTGTAATTCTGAAAGTTTGTAATTCCACATTTGTGGAGACAATAAGAAGCCAATTTTTTGTTCTTGCATATTGTTGTTATTTCTCTATTTCTGTTATGTGTTTGTGGTATTAAGGGGAGCACCCTTCATCAATCCCAATCTTTGATTTCAGTTCATTATCTCTCTTATGTTTATTTTTAGTGACATGTGTTATTGTATCATCTCAGTTCATCTCCCTCTTTGACAAAAATGGCAAAGCAACAACTAAAAACATACATCCAATAGATGTAGATATTATCTGTGCAGTTCAGTGTTTCTCCCTCTATCATCTTGCTTATGATTGATTGCTTGTCTTTGCTTCTTCTTCACATCTCTAGGCCAATCCTAAAGTGTGGCAATCTTCTGCATCAATTTGTCAAATGTTTTGTTGTAGCATATTTGATGCAATGCTCCTAGCTTGACTAGGAAGCCTCAGTTAGGGGAAGGACCCTTAATTGACTTCTCAAATACTCATGAGATTCTTTAGGTAAAGCTTTAGTGAATATGTTTGTTAATTGTTCTTTTGTATTCACATATTCCATTCAGACTTATTTATCTTGCACCAATTCTCTCAAATAGTGATACTTGATTGCTATATGCTTGGTCTTAGTGTGCATCACTAGATTTTTATAAATGTTGATAGCACTTGTGTTGTCACAGAAAATAACAACAGGTTTAGTGATTTCTTCTTTCATGCCTACCAACAATTGTTTTATCCATACCAAATTAAAATAGTTTACTGTAGCAGCAACATACTCAGTTTCAATAGTAGATTGGGAAATGCAAATTTTGTTTCTTTCTCGTCCAGGAGACTAATCTCTATCCAATAATGAAAGCTCCACCACTAGTACTCTTTATATCATCTACATTTCCTTCCCAATCAACATTTGTATATACTCTTAGTTCAAACTTGTCATTCTTCTTGTAGTATAGCCCATAATCAGCAGTTCCTTTCAAGTATCTCATAATTCTCTTCACAGTCATCATGTGTGTTTCCTTAGGATTGGCAGAAAATCTTGCCACAATCCCAACAGCTAGTGCAATATCTGGTCTACTATGTACAACCTACTGCAAGTTTCCAATCATGGATCTGTACAAAGTCTGGTTCACTTTTGCAGCATCATCATTCTTAGATAACTTGTGTCCAGTAACCATAGGAGTACCCACTAGTCTAGCATCTTCCATCCCAAAAGTTTTTAGTATTTCATTAACATACTTAGACTGTGTAATGAAAATTGCTTTCTTCATCTGATATACTTGTAAACCAACAAAGAATTTGATCTCACCAAATATGCTCATTTCAAATTTAGTTTGTATTTCATTTGAAAATCTTTTACATAATGCATCTTGTCCACCAAAAATAATGTCATCCACAAAAATTTTGGCCAATAGGATACCTTTACCTTCTTTATCTTTCATGTACAAATTGCTTGTGTCATTTGTTCCTGAGAATCCAATATGTATCAAATAGTTATGCAACCTCTCATACCATGCTCTAGGAGCTTGTTTTAATCCATATAGGGCTTTGTTCAGTTTGCATACCATGTGTCTTCTGTTTGGATCAATAAAACCTTCTAGATGTTCTATGTAAACTTCTTCTTCCAGTATACCATTTAAAAATTTAGACTTGACATCCATTTGATATACCTTGAAATCTTTATAAGCAGCATATGCAAGCAAAGTTCTTACTTCTTCCAATCTAGCTACAGGGGAAAATGTCTCCCCATAATCTATTCCTTCTTCTTGTGCATAGCCTTTGCATACCAGCCTAGCTTTGTTCCTAGTGATTTCACCTTTTTCATTCATCTTATTTTGGAACACCCACTTTGTTCCTATAACACTTTTGTCTTCAAGTCTCGACACCAAAGTCCAAGTATCATTCTTCTCAATCTGGTCAATCTCTTCATTCATTGCTTGTATCTAGTCTTCATTTTCTAATGCCCTTCTAGTTGACTTAGGTTCAAACTCATACAGTAAACATGTTGGATCCTTTGTCTGAATTCTAGTATGTTTATCTCCAATTATCTGTTCAGGTTTGTGATGTCCTCTTACATATTTTGCCAAAATAGGTTCAGCTCTACTTTCCTTAATTTCATCAGGTTCCCCAACAACATTGTCAGATTCAGCTTCTGAATGCTCGACAACCTCTTCCTAATACTTGGCAGCATTATCTTGTAGCTCAGCATGTTCTTGTTCTCTCTCGACACTATTTTCCTGATGCTCGACAACATCTTCCTGTCTCTCGGCATTGCTTGCCCGAGACTCAGCATTAGGTGCAAGTATGTTACTTGCTTCTTCTACTTCTTCATTGTACACAAAAGACCTATAATCTTCTAGTTCTCTTTTTCTATCAGTTTCATTTCTTTATGCATACTCATCAATTTTGACATTCACACTTTCCACAATTTTGTTAGTGTTAGAGTTCAAACACTTGTAAGCTTTACTTTTTGTGGAGTACCCTAGGAATATGCCTTCATCACTTTTACCATCAAATTTTCCATTCCTATTATCTTTTAATATGTAACACTTTCTTCCAAAGATTCTAAAGTATTTAACACTCGGTGCATGCCCATACCATAATTCATAGGGTGTCAGATTTGTACCTTTCTTGATCTGTACCTAGTTAAGAGTGTAGACAACTATAATTATAGCTTCTTTCTAGTATTTCTATGCCACATTCCTTTCAATCAACAATGTCCTTGCACAATCCAAGATGGATCTGTTTCTTCTCTCTGCTATACCATTCTATGGAGGTGTTCTAGGTGCAGACATTTGTCTTTTGATTCCTCTATCATTGAAAAATAGATTGAATTTATTTGATGTAAATTCTCCACCTCAGTCAAATCTAAGACATTTCAGGTTCCTACCTATCTCATTTTCAACCTTGGCCAAATACCACTTAAAGAATTGAAAAGTGTTAGATTTTTCTTTTAGAAACATTACACGCATCTTCCTGGTATGATCATCAACAAACAAGATAAAATATTTAGCACCATAGTAACTTTGTACACCCATAGGTCCACAAAGGTCAGTATGAACCAAATCTAAAATGTTTTCAGAAGTAAAGAATTTGCTCTTGAAACTTGACTTAGTCATTTTTCCTAACTGGCATTCCTTGCACATAACATTCTCAGGTTTCTTCAATCTAGGTAGACCTCTTGCTTTATTCTTCTTACTTATCTCTACTAGATTATCAAAGTTATGCCATATCCAAATGTCATCAAGTTGTGCAACCATACATATTTCTTCAAATAGGTCAAGATAGAACAAATTACCTCTAGCCTATTCTCCACTTTCGATCAGTTCACTAGTAGCATCAAATATCTTAGCTTTCTTGTGATGAAATTCCACTCGGTAACTAGTACTATTGAGCTGAGCAACACTTAGCATATTATAATTCAAACCTTCAACCCAATATGAATTTTCACAAGAGATCTTATCAGTCAATTTAATTAAACCTTTTCCTCTCATAGGACATGGTGCATCATTACCAAATTTTACACTTTTACCTCTATAATGATGTAAGGTCTCAAACTTACTCTTGTCACCAGTCATGTGATGTGAACAACCACTGTCAATAATCCATTTATCATTCTTGTTCACATAGGAAATCAATGCAGTTTTCTCATCCTCATCAGATTCATCTTTCATTGAAACATAGACTACCTCAATTTCAAAATCATCATTATCAGTGTCAGTTTCTTCTTCAGCAATGTAACAAGATTTCTTACCTTTTCCTTTGTAGTCTTTGTACCTTCGGTAGCTTTTGTCATCTCTTCTATCTTTATGTTTTCTATTTCTTTCTTCATCTTTATCATTTATGTCAAGACATCTAGCATCTATATGACCAACTTTATTGCATGCAAAAAATATAATAGGGAGTTTACCTTTATATCTTTCGTTTCCCCTTCTCATTCTTCTAGCCATAAGAGCTTCTAGATCCTCAAGTTCTTCATTAAAAGTGTCACTGTCACCTTCACTTTCACTTTCGCTTTCACTTTCACTTATGCATCTTCTTTTTCTTTCTTAGGCTTATTTAGAACTAACTATGACTTAAAAGCAGTTTCAACATTACCAATACTACCAACAGTGAAGTTATCATAGTTAGAGAGTTCAAAAGCAATTAGCTTGCCAACCAAACCTTCCAAAGTAAACACATTAGCAAAGTTACATCTAGATTCCTGAATAGCTAAGATCTTAATAGCATATATAGGACACAGGGTTCTTAGTACTTTTCCAATTATAGTTTCTTCATCAATAGTCCCATTTGTTCCTCTAATAGCATTCACAACTTCTTTTATTCTACCACAATATTGTACAATGTTCTCACCTTCTTCCATTCTCATCTCATCAAAATTACCTCTGAGACTCTCAGCTTTAGCTTTCAGTACAAATAAGTCACCACCATAGATCTTTGCAAGAGTGTCCCACATCTCCTTAGCAGTTGTGCAATCCTTAATGTCCTCAAATTTGGGATAACTTAGGGCCGATGCAATTTCCAGCATTGCCTGATTATGTTATTGCTTAGCTCTCATTTCCTCGGCGGTCAAAGGTGCGATAGGTGAGACATAGTCATTCTCAATGTAGTACTTTGTAGAATCACCAATACCAGCCAGATGCAGCTTCATCAAGCTTTGCCATGCAGGAAAGTTTTCCTTATTCAGCTTTGGTACCTCCTTCTTATACATCCTAATCATTTTCTTCAAGTCCCTTTAAAATTGATTTCTGTGAACACCAATAATAAGCAACACAGCTCTAATACCAATTTTTAATATGATTTAGAACAACAAAGAGGGGTGGTGAATCAGTTGTTCTCAGCTCCTGATGTATAAAACAACTTCAAAAAAATTTCCTTAAATCAGATCAAGAAACCAAAACCAACTTGGTCATCACTGATTCAATAATAGAAACATATAACATTGCAGTCCACTACCCAGCTATATCTAACTTGTAAAACACAAAAATGTTCAAACCAAAACATTCACACAAGCATTGACACTAGGATTTATAATGGAAACCCAATCTGGGAAAAACCACTTTGTAACATGCCACTATTATTTTCACTCTTCTGAAGTGAGCTCAGTTAAAAGCTAACCCTATCAAAGGTTACAATACACATTGTCAGGTGTGACCCAATTAAAGGATTTCAATCACCCTGTTAAAAGTGAGCCTTTTTATAGGACTTACATACACTCCATTAGAATGCAACCTTGTTCAAAGGATTTAAACATATGACTGTTAGGTCAACCTCTATTAAAAAGATTTTGACTATTACAATGGTTAGAAAGTAGCAGCAGTATTGATCTGAAAAGCATGCAACTCACTTTGCAAATATCAGATCCAATTCCATACACAAATGCTGGTTTACTGACTTTGAAACTTTTCCATCTCCATCTCTGATCTACTTGAAACTTTTCTTCAAGCAATCACCACACTTCTCCTTCAGCCTTTTCTACTTATACAGTCAATAAAATCTACTGATCTTCTAGAATCCTCTTTTCACCCATGCATACGCATACCTAATGCTTAGGTTCCCTTAATACTTCCTCAATTAGGTTAACTCATCTTTTGCTGCTCAATCTCCTTTGTAGATCTTAGGGTTAGGTCAGATTCATTGAATCTACCTGCTTTATGTTCTTTGACTCCTCTTCTAGAAACATCTCAAATCTCTTAAAGATTTACAATAAAATGTTTTACAGTGCATTTAGTGCTTTCAAACAATCAATAAATAAAGTCAACATGTTTTACATAATCCAAGAATTCAACAATGTCGGCTCCAAATCTGAATTCTTTTCAAATATAAAAATGTTGATGCTCATTCAATACTGAGATCAACTACTCGGTCTTCATGTAGAAAGTTCAGTCATTACTAAAAATATTTCCTTGGCTTATAATGTCTTATTCAACAATTTACTATTGTTCGGTTGACACTAGAATTTTTCTCGACACATAATGACTCGATCGACACTAACATCACTTAGCTTAAACATGATTTCTCCATTTTGCTTGGTAAAGCCTACCAGTTTAGTCTTCAATCTTAATAAGATAAACAATACATTATCTCATCATTGTACAACATAGTCAAGTACACTTTGTAGTATCAAGATAAATCAACCTTTCCCTAGGTGCTATTGTTACCATCCTTTCTACCCCTTCTTCACAACAATACAATAGATATAGTACTTTCCTAAGTAGCAACAGTCTTACCAGTTAAGGTTTGACATCAGTGACAATACAACAATTTTTTCAATTGTAGTTTCCAATAGACAGTGTAGACTCTTCATTTCTTTCTCCTATTGCACATCTTAACAGCAGTATGTAATTATGCTGAATTTACTAATTTATCAAATGAAGTTTAACATTATAACTTTCTAGATCTCACTGAAAACTTTCAGATCCAAAAGCACCTTCTTGACTTATCACAGCTAGGAACTCAATTGTAACACACTGACAAAACAATAGAGATTATTCTCATGACAATATTTCTGTCCAATTTCATGCAACCACTGACTTCATTTAACATCAACATATTTTTGATACCCTTGAGCAACTGAATCTTCTATCCAAAAATATGGCATAAACTTTGAAACTAATTTTCCCTTCTCTTAGTGACTGATTCACCTATTTTACGGACTAATTTTATACTTTGATAAAAAGAATACTTGGAAGTGTTGTTTCTGGTGTAAAATACTTATCTAAAGCCTTCCTCAAATCACCTTTCAAATCTTTGTAGAGCCACCACCTCTTTGCAGAGGACCTATCTTGAACCAGCTAAGAACCTTTATCTCACACCTGGACCTTCTTTATCAAAAAACATAAAACAACATCATAGGATGCATTGTTTGTCAGGATCACAAAAATTATTGCAATTTCATATTACCAAACACTGGTCAAATAGAAATTTAGAGTTGCCACTCACATTCAGTGAGATAATATAACAATTTTTGAAAACAATTGACTCTATATCCAAACTAGACCAGACCCTGGGATGATTTAGCCAAGCAAGGAATTGAGCATCTTAAACTTGTTGTCATTTATTTCTTCCCCAATAGAGTCACCAATCTGTTGGCATACTTGGATGGGCAAACCCACTTGAAATCTGATTTATCTTAAACATACCAGAGATTTACTGATTTCTTTAACAATATTTTTTCACTGCTATCCCCAGTAGAGTCACTAATCTATTATTTATTTCTTCCGCAGTAGATCCCCAGGTCTAGTTTTCATATTTCTCTTTTAGAGTTGAGGGATTCAAGAAAAATAGCTAACACTCTCCAGCATTGTTCATGATTCTAGCAACTGCTTTATTGATCCTTTGATTATATGCTTTGATGTTTTCTTTAGGCAGCATCTATAATGCATTGAATCTTTTCTTCCATGTCTTTCTGCGTGCATCCTTTTCTTGTTTTTCACCTTCAAACATGTCTTCTAGGTGCTTCCATATCTTGTGGGTGGTGTCTACTTTCTTTATCTCTAAAAACTAATTATCAGATAGGGCGCTGATGAGGGCTTCTTTAGCAATAGCATTCTGATGAAACAATTCCTTCTATCTTTTAGTAGCATCATCCTTTCCAAGATCTTCTAGGGTGGGAATCTTGCCTGCTTTGATAGTTACATCAAAAACTTCAAAAACCAATGCACTGCAAATGTGTCACCATCTTGTTCTTCTAGTCAAGATAATTTTCTCCATCAAACTTATGACTCTCTTTCCTGAAATATGCCATCTAATCAACCTCAAGCTATTAAACTTTATCTTCAAGGCACTTGGCTATGATACTAATTGTTAGGAATAGTCCCAAGAGATAACTAAGAGGTGGGGGTGAATCAGTTATCTACAAGTTTCAATTCTTTATCCAATTAAGTATGCTTAAACATAAAAAATAAACAAAATGAAAGAACACATGAACACAACACCAATATTTTGGTTACAGGGTAACCCAAATAGGTAAAAACCCTGGTGGAAGTTGATACCCACTAATATTTTGTACTAGCGTATAATGATCCTTGCTATAAGATCCTTTACCCTATTAAGAGTAGCTTTACAATATATTAAGTATAGTAGACTTGGTCAAGGGTCGGACCCTGTTAGGAGTCTTTTATAATTGTCCCTGTTAGGGGAGAGGCCACACTGTCCAAGAGCTCACTACTCAAAGGGGAAAATGCTACAACCTTCTGAATAACAGATACACACTATATCTAGATCTTGGTGAACTGCACTTTCACCTGCTATCTATATCAGTTCCAATGAATAGCACAAACACTTTACTTGGTCACATAGACCTTCCTTTGATGGTTTTACAACTTGCACACTCTGCTCTGCTCTTCTACATCAACCATGAACCACACTCCAGCAATCACAAATGACTGCTTATAAATATCTTTCCTCTAAATGATATAATCAAGTCGGCCTATTAGAACCACCTTGAAATCATATTAGAGAAACCATAACAAACTCCAACAAACATTCTGTCAACTCTACTATGCAGGCAACACATTCTGGGACCTATCTTAATAATATAATTGAAGATGCACGCTACACACTATCAGCTCTAACAAAACAACTAAAACTTTCTCTTCAAGCTAAATTAACTCATGTGCTCTTAACTGAACATCAACAACTCTTCGCTAAGCTTAACTCCAAGGGTGCATACCCCAAAGATGGGCATGTTAGAAAGTAATGTCCACCAGGATAATTGAGAGGGGGGGTGAATCAATTATCTGAGAATTATAACATTTATCAATTTCAACAACATTTAACCATGTAAGCAATGTAATTACCAACTATAGAAAGATATTCATACATAATAACACAATGACACAAGATATGTTGACTAGGGAACCTCTTGATCAAAGAGTAAACCCCGATGGGAATGATGCCCACAAAAGATGCACTAATATTAATATTCCTTGTGAAATGATGGACTCTGTTAGGAGTCTTATGAAATAAATTTAGTACATATGAATCCCTGTTAGGAGATTTTGAATCGTTGTTAAAAGATTCTAACTCTATTAAGAGTTATGGAAGACAGAAGGACCCACTACCCAAATAGCTTCAATGGAAAGATCATTGAATACACTATCCAACTGACCTTAAGATTATTCAATAGAATAATATGAAATATATTACCTCCTTTATTGTGCCAAACTGCACTCACTTCTATACCAGATCTCAATCTCAGATCTCTGTACTTCTCATGTCTTTCTTCATACTTTTTCTTTCACAACTACTTAGGTTCTCTTCTTCACTTCATGCATAAATTCACATCAATTAATTGCTCATCACAATTCATACATCCTCCAAATCATATCCAACAAGGAAAAAACATTCCTTCCTTTATACCACACTCAAATAATTACAAATGAGTCGGCACACAATTACAAAATAAAAGTTTCCACATGCTACATAAAAAATTACATAAAACTGTCAGCTTCCAAATGTAATAACTCTTCACTCATGTGACCTCAAAGTTTGTGCTATCAACCACATCACTACCAATGTGTCTCAAACTTCCCTTTAACTGCACAAAACTAGATTCCATCCCGATTAGGAGATATCATCCGATTTTCACAAACCGCTACTCAGGAATATTGCCAGAATACTGTTTCTACCAAAATGCTTATAACTTTCATGAATAAATGAATTACTATATGCGCTCTTAACCATAACCATATAACATATCAAATAGCATAACCTCAACATCGCATATCTCCAACTGCAATATAACATGTGCGCTAATCAAAAACACCAACTGCTCCTCTGCGAGTCTCCAGAAGATCACTGTGTTGACATCAATTGCAATCATAGTCATGAATGCAACAACAAATGCTATAGAAATGACTTCCAAGCATTCATTCCTAACAGGGCACAACTCTGGAACCAATAAAATCTTTGTTGGCTCTTTTGAACAAACATAGGAAACTACTACTAGTGAATAACACTGCATAACTTTTCTTGCGTTCATCATCAGATCATGCCTCCAACATATTTCTAAGCGTGCAAGGCTCCATGATAACTATACGAAAAACCATACATAGAACACTGCCTATTACTCTGTTAGGAACACTACTCACACAAGCTGCTATATAACTGTCTATGCTAACAGTTAACCTCTACACCCATGATAGCATGCTGATATCATGTCCATGCAACATATATTGAAAGCTTATTGCATAAGACTTCCATGCATGCTACTTTCCATAAGTTGTCATCAATTACAAACATACAGTCAGTACTAGTCTGCTGGCAAATCTCAAACAATATCACTAGTACTTCTCTCTCTCCTGATTTGACCATGCCTGGATGTAGCTGGAAGTTGTCCTTCCAAGATTTCCTCTGGATGTTCTGTTGGGACTAAAAACACAGCATGGGTTTTTGAGTACCATGTTAAAATTTCACAGTTTGAAGCCCTTTCAATGCCTTTCATACATATGTACCCAGCTATCATTTTGAAGCCCATGAGGTGTTCCTAGTGTTTAACACACTTCATTTAGTATATGCATGCATTCTATGCTATTATTTCATCATCCCAATTCATTTGGTGAAGTCCCATTTTGAGCAAGTGTCAATTTGCACAATTCTGCCCAAGTGTCAAACATAGTACAGTAGCCTAGTTTTCCTTTGAATATCTTGCGTCCAGAAATGTTTCATAACCCACCACCTTGAGGATGTTTAGTATGCATATCAAAGAGCCTATGTTTCAATTTTCAAGTCATTTTGAATCTGTTTGATTAGGTTTCGAACCCCTCAAATTTGGTAGTTTCTTATTGTTATGCACTTGTGTAATTGTTCAGAATTCTGGAAGGGCCTGTTTGACCAGTCATATCTTTGACCCAGTTGCCCTATTGAGAAATTTCTTTTTGCATCATATTCCAGGGATCAAATACTTCCTATGTTTCAATTTTGAGGTCATGATGAATCCATTGGCTCAGTTTGCAAATGTGATTCCAAACACAACTTCAGTTGTTTTACAAGTTGTGAAATGTGCAGATGGATCCGTACCCCTGTTCGTGATGTTATTATTTTTGATCCATGATTGATGAGCTTGAATGGGTTGTACCACTATGTTCTACTTTGAAAATACTACAAGTATGCCAAGTTAGAAGTCTTGACAAATCTTTTAACATACTTTCTCAGGGTCATTCCGTATGCACAAATCATTGTTTTACCATGTTTCCCAGTTTCCAATTCTGAGAGCCTATCTTTGCCTAATTGCAAAATATATCTTGTTATTTGTCATGAGCCCTAATTGTGGAATTATACTCTATATGACAAAGAACAAATGCCCCTGATTTTGATTCCTAAAAGTTTCAATTGGTTAGTTTTCAAAGCTGATTCTAGAGCCAACTTAAGTGATTTCAGGCAGCGCAGACAAAATTTGTTTATAAATGGCCAACTTTCATTAGTTTATCCTTTGGCTTGGGTCTCTTTGAGATTTCTTATTCGACAGACATATTTTTTTGTTGGGGGTCAGTGTGCGATCCTGATGGTATGGTCCTACAATGGTTTTTGTCAGTTTTCTAAAGCCAATTATGGTGGCCAGCTGATGTTATTTGACAGTGTTGCAGAAAGAGTAAAAGTTTGAATTCTTATGGTCTATTAAATTCTGACTAGTCATCTCGGCTAGCACAAGTTGAAAATTTTCCTGAATATCATGAGGTTATAAATTATTGTGATGCAAGTATGTCCACTTGTCATAGAGGATATTCAGGGAATTTTTCATCGTCAAGAAAAAAGTTGATAAATGGTAACTCAAATAGAATTTTAGATGGATAAATTTACAATACTTTCGCAAGAATGCATGTTGATTGTAAGGCACCTGATAGTGAAGAGATTTCATTATATCACATAGGATCTTTCGGACTAATTATGGATGGGGGAAAAATGAATTTGAATATTGGTGAAGTTGGAGAGGCTAGTTCTGGAAGTAGATCGTTTACTGAGGATTCTACAAGCTTACAAGTTCAAAGCAGTTCATCCTTTGAAATGTCTGATTACAATTTGGGACAAACCATAGTTTCTATTAAACATGAATTAACTGAACTAGTTTAATGCACTTCAACTGTTGATGTTATCCAGCGATCTCAAGAGAATGACTTTGAAAAAGAGTGGAGTGTTTCTATGTTGAAACAGTGTGGATTGCTTGGATAGTTTGTGTCTTCAAGAGACTATGTAGTTGTAGGAAATCTAGGTTTTGTAGTTGATGGTAGTTGTCCACAACTATGTAAAATATGCAGTTCTTTGGAAGATTCAACAAATCTCATTTGTGATTTGTGTGGATCGGATATGTTCAGATGATAAAAGGGTGAAGGATATAATTTGTGGAAAATGGTGTAGAGCTCCTCTCTCTCAAGTGAAAAATGATGAATGGGACCACTTATGTACTATGGTTTGGGATCTTGTTCATGCTGATTATGTTGTACCCTAGGAACTCAAAACATAAGACATTGTGATGCGCTTAGCTATTTATTAATGAATGGACAAACTAGCGCATGTTGTGAAGAGAAGCCCATGCGTTTGATTAATGTGGAGGTCTCCCACAGTGCATTGGAGATGCCTTGTGTAAGATTTCATGACATCAACACCCACGTAAACATGTCTCACGCAGTTTGGAGATTAGAGGCACATCATTTTGGAGGAGGTGTGTGTTAGAGTGAAATGGAGGCATGTTATTGCAGAGATAAAGCTCAAAACTTATACTAATGCCAGCGTTATATTCAATGAGGCTGCTAGTCTATACTAAAGCATTGTGCAAGTCTGATGTGAGGGACCTCCGTGTGCAATGAGGGCTTCATGTGAGTATTAAATGGCTGTCAATGATAAAGGAAAGCTTCATACTTTGCAAAGGGGAAGCGCAAGACTTTGAAATGCTACACCAAAAGTGTGGGAACCTACATAAGAAGATTAGAGGCTACACAAGTATGAAGAGGGTGCATGTTTCATGCAAATGGGGACTCCATGCCATGGCAATGAGGAATGTCTAGCATATGTGAGTATGGCCCATGCATTAATATGAATTGGGAGCTTTGCGCAATGTATTGAAGGCTCACGTAGTAGAGGAAAGAATTGGACTGCTAGTGCAAAAGGGATGAACTGCTTCCTGTCATGTTGAGAAAAAATAGATGAGGGCTCACGCATTCAATTGAATGCCAAGCATTAACTAAATGGTGTATGCACTAGGAGCATAAGTTGTGCCAGTTTGGGTGCAACATGGTTTCAATGTGCATTGTGTTGATTGTCCCACATGCACTGGGTATAAAGACAATAAGATGTTTAAGTAATGCAACACTTCCAATGCATAGTAAATAAGAAAGCCATGGAGGCTTATCAGTGGGCCCCTTGGTTGGAGAATGCAATGCGCAGTGGGCCCCAATGTTTTGGAGGGAAATGTAGTGGGAGGTGTTGGAGCTTTTCCTTGCAAGACCAAACTTGAATCAATAGGTGGGCTTGAATCTTAGGTTAGGCACTCAAGTTTGACAAGAAAATAGTCCAATTGATGAGGATAGAGAACATCCTCCTTCTTCTTTGAGCTCCACATCACTCAGGCAGGTATTGCCTTATCTGCACACTCAAGACACCTCATGATAAACAATAGGCCTACAGATAGATTACTGTGGAATAGTCTTCAAACCCTTTTAGGCATCCTGTACCCCAATGAAAACAATTCTTATGCAATAGCCCTATTTGCATAGAATGAGTATGAAAACCAGAGACCTACACTAACAACATGAAAGGGAAAGGGTGGAACTAAATGTAAATGATTTTAGATGGATTGAAGAGACCCCTGAGATACCCTAAGTCTCTCATAGACTAGTGCCTTATCCAATGGGCCACAGAGTCAAATACCCTATTGCAAGAGAAAGCTATGAAACAAGAAAACAATATACTCAATGTGTTGATGCCTGACATCAATCACACACCATGACCAAACCTCACTTCAACAACCCACCTGTGTATTCAAGTATGTTATTATCCATTCAAAGGATTTTAACCCTCCCCTTAGAAGAGACCTAGAAACAGATAATACATTAACCAGCATCTACTGGAAGACAAGCATGACATGTCTTTGACACCTCAGCTCATACATACATGAACACTAACTCTGAACCAGTTATCCCTGCGAAGACAACTCCACTTGCAAACACATAGGCAATGCAAATAGAAAAATCAAACACCCTTGATGTATGACTAATGAATTCAGAATTCAAATGGAGATAGCTTGGTAATAGTAAAAATATATTAAATCCTCATACATAAGACAAACTGTTACAATATGCACTGTATTCTCAGAAAACCAGACAAGAAAGAGGGAACTCTATATGTAGAGAAAAGGAAATATCTACAAGAAAAAGAAACCTTCACTTGGAACCACTTCTCCTCCAAAAATTGCAGAAAGAATAGAAACCTTATAAAGTCAAAAATCTAACCATATATGCCACTAGCTGCCTTGGAATGCCAGAACAAGATGCAACAAGCTTCAGGCAACTAGGGTTAGGGTTTCACCCACCCAACCAACTAGAAATAGTCAAAAATTTATTACAAGGATGAAAACTAGGCATTCTAGGAGAAAGAAGATCCAAGAATGATCTTTATTAATGAAAAATCTCAGAGTACTATACCAGAGATCATGAATCTACCATGAAAATTGATCAAATCAGTTACCTGCAACATGCCTCAAGCAAGAAAACCCATTCCTTTACGGTACCAATCCATGCAAATTGGTCATTCAGGCCTCTGGACCACATTGCAATAGTCAGTGAGATCATTCCCACCAAACCCTACCAGTAAAGCATTCAATTTTGTCCTTCCTACCTCTGCAAACCCTCTAAAAATTTAAATCCTAGACCACAATGGTCATTTCCATGGCGCCAACAACAATCGACGGTCAGAAATTAAACTGAGATCATCTTTAAAACATGACCGTTAGATTCTAATGTTTCACAAGCTTTATGACCTAACCTTTATAGGAATCTTGGTTTACATTTAGCGACCACGCAATAGAGCACTTTCCTATTCGCGAGATGAAATATTAACTCATCATTTAACCCAGTGACTTAGCGAACAAAGGAAAATTACTAACCCTAGTCCTCCATTAAGCGAACTGGCAACTGAAGGAAATCTTACATTCACAGAATACTTTTCACTACCACCAGATGTCTTAGTGATTACGTGAACACACTTATTTGCCCATTCGCCAGAAGGTTTGGAACTTCACCAAATTATTATGAGAATGCACGAATACTAAAGATTTTATCAGCGCCGCTAAATACCTTGTCTGAACTGCCAAAAGACTTTGATAACCCTGGGACCACCTGCAAATCACCACCTATCATAATATCACTTGCTATCTTTGCCGAGTCACATCTAACACAGGACCCACCATCTTTCTTCGACCAATCAGCGACTATTCCGAGAAGGAAATGCACACATGCATTATAAAAGATCAAAGTGGCCCGGAAAATGGAAACACCTCATCTGCACACTTGGCCCAACTTTAAAACCTCCAACTCATCTCAACAATAATTGGTGAACTGGCAATTGAAGAGTTCCACCAATTTGCAGAACATTTTTTATCTCTACCATTTAATTTAGCGACAATGCGAATGCTTGTTCATCAGATCGCTAAAATATTTAGTGAACTACCATCTTTCTTTGTGAATGAGCGAAGAGCATTGAAATTTATCAGGCTGCTAACCTTATTTGTCAGAACCACCAAACCCCTGACCTCCGCCTAGGCCGGCATTGGACGGCCATTGTTAAAGCATTATGTTAAAACCCGCACATCTTCCCTCAGCAGTATATTGATGATCATTGATTCTTCTCACATGTCAGGACCCACTGAGCCATGGGAAAAATAGGTCCCACTAACAACATGCCCAGTCACACAACATGGACCAATCACAGCCTACCACATTAGCATCCTCTGACATTGGGTCCACTTGTATCACTGCTTACAAAGAGGGGCCACCATTGCGCGAATAAGTGACTAAAGGAAAGACAACCGCTACTCACCAGTTCTCTTAATGTCAAGATATAACCGCCAAACACTGGGTGATTACACGAACACACATTCGAGCAATCGCTAGATGCTTTCATGAAACCGCCAAATATCAAGCGAATAAGAGACAATAGGTTCGCACAATCGCCAAATAAAAAGAGGTTATGGCTTGAGGATTAGGAGAATGGGTGACTGAAGCAAAACATAACATGCATTCACGGGTTCACTGAATGTCACAGAAGCATGAAATAATATCACCCAATTCAACGAACACGAAGACAAGGAATAACCACGTGCAGAAAGAGGATTTAAGTGGCCCGAAAAAGGTAATAGAGAAAATGATTTTGGCCAGGGAAAACTAGGGTTTTTCATGCAATGGCTAGAAATTGAATTTTAGCAAGGGTTTGAGCCAGAGACACAAAAATAATTGCAGAGGCTGGAAGAAAAAGGCTAGAGCCTTGAAAACTTTTGCAGGTGCTAACAGGAAGTTTTAAAACATTCAAAACATTGATCCCACATTGCTCCTGTAACAGGTCTTTGAAGAGTTTATATACAACGAGACACATACATAAATTAGATTGAAGTCCTGGAGGCTCTCTCCACACATACCTATGCTGGGGCCACCTTGATTTTTGTGCTAGTAGGCCCAAGAGATAATTTTACAGACTTGGTCATGAATTTGCTAAATGCAACTGGCAGTTAGACAAACATTTGGTGACTTGGAGATGACAGTGGTCGCGTAATGGTGATGGTTAAGGCCAAGTGATTCAGAGATTTGGAGATAGCTAGTTGCATATTCTCCAAATAAGGTGACAGTTTAGGAAAACATTCCGTGAATTAGAGAATAAGCCAGTTGCACTGTCACTAGATAGCTGGCGGTTAAGCCAAATGATTCCACAAATTGGAGATGGAGCTATTCGCCAGGTCGCCGAAGGTAACTGCAGTTAGCCAAATTATTCGGTGATTCAAAGATATATTATGCAGGTTAACCCGAGGTCAAAGGTGGTTAAAATGTGGAGTTAAGCCCATTTTGGAGCAACAAATCAACCAATGACACATGGCGCACGGTTGGAGCCCTAGGGAGATATAAGGAGAAATAAAATATTTTTATAATATTTTATTTGTGCAGTTATGCGTTCAAATTTCAGATTTGAAAAATTAAAGTTAAATGATGATTCTCTATAGTTTAGACTATAGAAGATTTTAATTTTTTTCAAAATGTTCATTTGTTGCACATTTTATAGGCTAGGGCTTGATATTTCAAACTGATGCTAGAAGGGCGATTTTCATCCAAAATATGGAGTGTGATATACTGTTGGAATTGGGAGAATCTGAATTTTCCATATTTGAAGTTAATTTATGTGTAGGTGTTCAATGGTAGTTTCTATAGGAGGTTTTGCATTTTCATAATGATACTTGATATCAGGCAGTGGTTTGAACATTTTAAGATCAGTATTCAGTTAGGAGAATGTCTGATATGTTTGTTGGCTCCTGTATTTTGGGATTGTTTTCCTAATTGTGTTATTTTACTTCTTGATCAAATTGATGCATGTATTTTGATGGAATTCCAAAGGCATCTTTTTGTTTTGCAATTCAGTTGCAAATTCCCTCAGAATCTTAAGATATTTGGTGCATTTGAGAGGCAAAATATAGGGAGATTTGATTGTTAGTTATTGAGAGAGAGTAGAGAGATGTTTTGTAACTTCTTGAGGAAGTTTTCCAAGTGGACACATGGCAGTTGCAGATATTTTTGGGGACTAACACGTGTTGATTTTCTCTTTTCTCCTATATGTGGTTTTCTCTCCATTGTAACAGGGATGTTGAAAATTTTAATGTATAGAGAGGCTTGGCTCCATTGTTGCAATTCTTGGAATGTTTGTCAGATTTTGAATGTATTGATACATTGATTTCTACTGGAATACATTGGCACTCCCTTGATGTTTTTGGTTGTCTTCCTATTTTGATTCTGAAGCTTTTGTGTCTTGAATTTGTAAGGCAATCCTAGGACACCATTTATAAGGTATTTATGAATTTAGTCTTTAGTTCCTTTCAAGGAAAGGGTTAAATCTTTAGGTTAATTTCTGAAAGCTCAGGATTGTTACAAGAATTTGATGATTAAATATGTTTAAGAAATGGTGATTTGTAAGGCAATTCATCTGGACTCTGTTTGTGTCTCATTTTGAGGATTTTTGTAGATGTATGTTTCTCTGTTTGACTCTCTACCCTAGGATAAGGCACTGGTCCATCCTTCATTTGCAAGGATTTTATCATCAATCAAACTTAAAAGATAATTTAATTTTCATGTATGTTCGAAAGGACTGAGAAGATAAAGTTTCTATCAAGATATAAACTGATGTTATGATCCTTTAAAGAAGTGAATGAAATAGGTACACCTGTCTATAGCCTAGGGCTCGAAGTGAAGAATGACTTGGTCTTTGTTAATTAGTCTTTTTCTTGTGTGATTCAGGAGTCTAGGAATGAGAGAGTTATATCTAAGCACTCGAGGCTGTGCATTAAGATTCATGTAAGAAAATGCACTAACATGTTCTTTTCTCCAAGACTATTCTTGAAACTCATTATAACAAAATAAAATCTTTAATTAGCACTAGTTCAGAGATTTCTTAGAGTCACCACCCAAGTAAAATGGTCATTAATTTTTTGATGGATAATATTTTTTGGTTCTTGAAAAATATTTTACACTCCATGAGACACCAACATACTTATGACTGATATTAGGGAGGGGCTAACTCCAAATGTGAGAAATCTATAAGTAACTGGACCAACTATAGGGAAGAGACTACCCTATTCACTTTTGGCTCTACAAAATCAAGGTGGGTACACCTAATCCAATAGATATAATTCAGTTCCTGACGTGATACTAGATCTAACAACAAAAATTAGTGAGAAAGTAATAAATAACAACCTATTATTCATTGACTCTCCATCACTGGGCAGAACAACTATTTTAAAGTAAATGAAATTAAATGACTAGTTTTTATTATTATATTTTTTATTGTAATGATTTCAATCATTCCTCATAAAATAAAGATACATTTACATAGGCCAATACCTTATTCATTGGGTAAACAATACCAGAAGATAGAGTAAAAACAAAGATCTTTGAAAAAAATGGTCTATAAGCATAAACACAAGTATTCCAACCCTTTCCTACTTGTAAATAATCCTTATGTAAATAAAATGAACATATATTCCATTCGGAGTAATATTTAATCTAGCCCTAGATCATAACTCAAAGCAAGAATACATACACATAAGTCTCTGATAGACTTAGCAAATTCACAGATTTGACACGAAGGAGAGGTATAGATCTGAAATTTGTATTAATTATAACCTTTGATCATTTGTATACAATATGTGCTGGATAGTATTCCTATGAATAATAGTATCAACCTGTGCTTTTCTCTAGATTACTTGACAAGAAATGATACGAAATAATACAATCCTCGACTGAGGGTTAGGGTTTCAAAATTTCTATCTTCTCAACACCTAAACTCTCAATGCCTAATATGATCATGGAAAATCATTTTATATACAAGGAAATGCAATAAGCAATCTGTTGGAGCCTTTTCTTGCATGACCAAACTTGAATCAATAGATGGGCTTGCTTCTCAGGGTAGGCATTCAAGTTTGACAAGAAAATAGTCCAATTGATGACGATTGAAAGGAATCCTCCTTCTTCTTTGAGCTCCACATCACTCAGGCGGGTATTTCCTTATCTGCACACTCAAGACACCTCATGATAAACAATAGGCCTACAGATACATTATTGTGGAATAGTCTTCAAACCCTTTTAGGTATCTTGTACCTCGATGAAGCCAATTCTTATGCAATAGCCCTATTTGCATAGAATGAGTTTGAAGACTAGAATGGACCTCCTACTACCACTACCACCAATATAAAAGGGAAAGGTATTTGATTTGAATGATTTTAATGTTGGGTTGAAAGGACTCCTGAGATACCCTAAATCTCTCATAAACCAGTGCCTTATCCAATGGGCAACAGAGTCAAATACCTCACTGCAATAGAGAGTTATGAAACAAGAAGATAATACATTCAAATATGGTGATACCTTACATCAACCATACACCATCAACCAGATCATACTTTAACAATCCACCCATGTACCCAAATGTGTTATCACCCATTCAAAGGATTTTAACCCTCCCCTTAGAAGAGACCTATAAACAGATGATACATTAACTAGCATCCATTGAAAGACAAGCATGAAATACCCTTGATATCCCAACCCATACACATCTGAAAACCAATCTTGAACTCAATTATCTTTGCGAAGGCAACTCTATTGTAGACACTCAATGGAAATGCAAATTAAAAAACTATAACACCATTGATGCTATAATCAATAAGTTCAGGATTCAAATGAGACAATCTGATAACAGTACAAATATATTGAATCTCATACATAAGACAAGCTACTACAATTTGTATTATATTCTCAAAACTAGAAAGGAAAGAGGGACAACCTATATGCAGAGAAGAAGGTAGAAATATTGATGAAGGGTGCTCCCCTAAATACCACAAACACATATAGAAACAAAGAAACAACAGCAATTTGCGAGAACAGAAAATGGGCTTCTTATTATCTCCACAAATGTGGAATTTCAAATTTCAAAACTCTTACATGCAAAGCCACATGGGCATTTTCCTTTACAATATTCTGTAGGCCAAAGCCTTAAATCAAAACTCAGATCTACTACCCAGAACTACTCTCCACTGCCTAGGACAACACTATGGGCCTTCTTTATATAGACAATTTCCACTGCCCGAGAAGGTTCCAAAAAATTAGCCCTTAAGACTGACGATCCTAAGAATTAATTTCTTTTCTTTTCTTTTTACATAGGGTCGGCTAAAAAAATATACAAAAATATGGTTTTAGGTAGCCCAACTTCCGGAGACCATAACTTTTTAACCGTAGCTCCAATTTTCTATTATAACCACTTTTCAGAAACGCCATGTCGAGATCTACAGCGCCTGACTTGTGCAAGCTCCAGTCAGCTGGGGGTCGACCGCGATCCAGAGCCTCTAAGGCCTTCAAAATTGACTTGAAAGATTTCATACCTGGAAACCTCAATAACTTCACCAATACGGATGATGTGGCAATGAAACTCAATTGGTAGGCTGATATGACTAAGATGAACCTCCACCTGTGAAATCAAAACATTCTGAGATCATATGACCAACTTACTAAAAATAGTAAGTTTCCATAAATAGTAGCTCCGCACAAGATAGCCCTAATTGAAAAGCAAAAAGAGATATTTTTGGGTGATGCAAGATTGCTCTTACACCCAGGATGCTCCTGCATCAGACACCTGGGGTAATTTGAGAAGTGACCTTGTCACGACTCAGGTGTGTAGAGGAAAACCAAGACGGTTAACCTCCTCCCTTGTCAGCCATGATGAATTTTCAGCAAGTCATCCTTTTCATTTGACCAAATATCCTTCATATGTCTTGTTCCTTGTGCTTCTGCCAACACGACTGTCTAGTATGTCTTCAATCTCCTTGGTATCTGAACTACTTGTTGGAATACCCCACTGTGCCACTGTGATCTCATCTTCAACACTTCCTTCATGATACTCAAATCTGAAATGTTAAATACTAGTGAAATATTCAGCTCACTAGGCAATTCTACCTCATATGCATTTCCTGAATCATGTTTCTTTAGTATCTTACATGGTCCAAACTTCTTCATTTTCAGCTTGTTATATGTACCAACTGGAAACCGCTCCTTCCACAAATGAACCATGACTTCATCCCCAACTTGAAATTCCTTATGCCTCCTTTTCTCATCTACCTTAGCCTTATACTGTGTATTCATTTTAGTAATGTGCTTCCTCACTTCCTCATGAATGTTCTTCAAGTGTTCTGCAAAATCCTCAGCTTTAGCACTTCTTATTTCTCCTTTATTTATCTTTCTCAATTTAGATGCATTTCTTGGACTACTTCCATATACAATCTAGAATGGTGATTTACCAGTGCTCCTATTGCCAGAATTATTGTATGCAAATTCTACCTTTGGTAAAATCAAATCCCATCATGTTGGCTTGTCTCCAACCAAACATCTCAGCAAATTTCCCAAACTCCTATTCACCACCTCTATCTATCCATCAGTCTATGGATGATGCGATGAACTAAACTTCAAATCCATCTTCAGCTTCTTCCATAATGTACGCCAAAAATATCCAACAAACTTAGTGTCCCGATCTGAAACTATGGTCTTTGGAAAACCATGTAGTCTCACTACCTCTTTGAAAAATAATTTTGCTACATGAACAACATCATTAGTCTTCTTGCAGGGAATGAAATATGTCATCTTTGAAAATCTATCACCCACCACAAAAATTGAATCATGTCCCCGTTGAGTCCTTGGTAAACCAAGAACAAAGTCCATGCTGATATCCTCCCAAGGCTTCTCTGGTACAGGTAATGGCTGATACAACCTTGTATTCTATTTCACTCCTTTCGCCATCTGACATACTCTGCAACTCTATACAAACTTCTTCACATCTTGTTGCAAATGTGGCCAATAATAATTTTCACTAACCAAAGCAAGGGTTTTATCATGACCAAAATGTCCAGCCAATCCTCCGATATGCTTCTCCTTAATGAGATTCTCCCTCATAGAACTTCTTGGAATGCACAACTAACTCCCTCTAAATAGCATATCATCCTAAATGATGAAATCCAGCCACTTTGTTCTGTCTAAAGTAACAGGTTCTGCACAAGCTTTCCAAGCTTCACCAAAATTAGGATCCTCTGGATACAAATTCTTGAGTTCCTTGAACCCAACCACCTCAATCTGCATTTCCGTCAGCAATAGTTGCCTTCTACTAAGAGCATCTACAACCCTGTTAGACTTTCCACTCCTATGTACCAAAACGAATGTATAACTTTGCAAAAACTCAACCCATTTCAAATGCCTTTGATTCAACTTTTCTTGACTATTCAAATATTGCAAAGCTTGATGATCAGTATACAAAACAAACTCCTTAGGAAGCAGATAATGTCTCCACTTCTTTAATGACTGAACTATAGCATAAAATTCCTGATCATAAATAGAATATTTTCTCTTGGTGTCATTCAACTTCTCACTGAAATAAGCAATAGGTTTACCTTCTTGGCTCATAACAGCTCCTATTGCAGTACCACTAGCTTCACAATCTACTTGAAACACCTTATTAAAATCTGGAAGTGCTAAAATAGGTTGTTCTATAAATTTTTGTTTCAACAATTGAAAACTCTTTTTTGCCCCATTAGTCCACTTAAACTCTTTTCTATCCCCTCTCAGTGTTTTAGTCAAGGGTACACAAATACTGCTAAAATTTCTGATAAAATTTCTGTAAAAGCTAGCTAGACCATGAAAAGATCTTACCTCAGTAGCACTCCTTGGAGTAGGCCATTCAAGGATAGCCTATACCTTCTCTGGGTCCATTTTTAGACCTTCTGCTGAAACTACAAATCCCAAATACACTAACTCTTTCTTTACAAAACTGCACTTCTTCAAATTAATCAACAATTTCTCTTCTCTCAGCTTCTCAAACAGCATATGAATATCCATCATATGGTCCTCCAATGTCTTACTAAAGATCAAAATATCATCTAGGTAAACAATGACAAACTTACCCAGAAATTCTTTCAGAACCTCATTCATGAGCTGCATGAAAGTGCTCGGTGCATTGGTTAGCCCAAAAGGCATGACTAACCACTCATATAGTCCTTCCTTTGTCTTGAAGGCAGTCTTCCATTCATCTCCTTCTTTGATCCGAATCTGATGATATCCACTCTTCATATCTATCTTTAAGAAATACACAGCTCCACTCAAATAGTCCATAATATCATCCATTTGTGGCAATGGAAACCTATACTTGATTGTGATCTTGTTTATTGCTTTGGAATCTGTACACATCCTCCACTCTCCATTCTTCTTTGGTGCTAATACCACTAGTACAGCACAGGGACTCAAACTCTCACGGATCAATCCTTTCTGTAACAGCTCATGTACTTGTCTATTCAATTCCTCACTTTCTGTAGGTGTCATTCTGTGTGCTGCCTTATTCAGAAAACTCGCTGTTTGGATCAAGTCCATTTGATGACTGATCTTCCTGACTGGTGGTAATCCATCAAGCACATTATCAAATATAATATCCTGAAACTCATTCAGCAAATCTGTAACTTCTACAAGAACATCTTCTACTTCCTCTTTACCAGCTTTTGGAATTAAAGCAAAACATACATGCTCATGCCTCATACCGTCTAGGAAATTTCTTCCATCAACAAAAGTTATTCTTGCACTACCACATACATTTTCTTCTGTGTCATTCAATGGCTTTAGCTTATGTCACACTCCATCCTTTGTCAGGGAATAGGTATTTGCACAACCATCATGTACAACACATCTATCAAACTGCCATGGTCTACCCAACAACATATGACATACATCCATAGATATGATATCACACAGTACCTCATCATGATATCCACCAATCTTGAACTTCACTAGGCATTGTTCATTGACCATGACCTTGTGGTCATCCTGTACCCAGGAAATCCGATATGGATGTGGGTGTTTCTGTCTCTTGAGCTTCAACTTTGTCACCATATCTTCTGACACCAAATTGTCAGTGCTTCCACTATCAATAATCACATCACAACACTTACCCTTACACTTGCATCTAGTGTGAAATAGGCTCCTCTTTTGTTCAGGTTCATTCTCACCACTCAAAAGGACTCTTATGTTAATCAACATTTCTCCTCTTTTAGCATCTTCAGAATTTGATGATCTGGCATCCTCATCTACATGTGCAACTCTAGCCTGGCTTTTATTTCTCCTATCTATTCTGCCTTGGCACTGAGGACATTCAAATGCCCTATGACCTTCTTCTCCACAGTGAAAACATGTTCCATGGAAGGCTCCTCTTCCAGATCCTTGTCCTTTTCCTCTTCCTCTATGATCTCTATTACTCTGATCCTGGAAGCGATTGAAATTATTTCATCTCTGATTCTGACTACTACTGGCTTCATCCTTCTTTTTCAGATCTTCATTTCGGCCACCATATAATCGTCCACCAGATCTTCCACCACGACATCTTCCGTTTTGTCTGCTCTCAAACTTCTTGTTCAACTTCTCCTCTACTTTTAGGGCAAACTAGTATGCCTCCTCAATACTATTCATTCAAACCAGATTCAACTCTTCCTGAATGCTTGGTGTTAACACGTTAAGGTATCAGGCAACTTTCTCCTTATCAGCTTTTGCATGGCCTGTTCTAATGAGGATTCGATAGAACTCCTCTATATACTCCTGAATAGATCTTCCTGCTTGCTTCAAACTTTACATTTTCTTTAGTAGATTGAGCTCATAATCAATGGGAATGAACTGTCGCTTCAATTTATCCACCATTCGATCCCATCTTGTGATTTTATCTTTCCCTCTTCTATTTCTCTCCAATTGAACCTCTTGCCACCAAATCTTTGCATGACTTTTCAATCTTGCCTTCGCAAATTTGACCCTATCAGGATCCTCAACATCCTCATACTCAAAATATTCTTCACATTCATTGATCCAGTCGATCAATTCTTCTGGGTTAAGACTCCCTGAAAATGTAGGAACCTCGATCATAGGTCTCTTCTCGATCTTGGAAAGGGCTCAAAAAATCCTTTCTTCTTCTGGGTTTAGAAGTTCACCTTCTCCTTCCTGATCAAAATTTTATTTCACTTCATCATCACTTTCTTCTCTTACATTAAGATTCATTCCTCTATGAATCTGCTCTTGCAATGCTCGCATTTGTCTCTGGAGCTCTCTAACCTTAGGTGTCACAACACCAGCCCTTCTGCCACGTTCCCTTCATGGAGTCATTTTCGCAATGTGCACTGAAACCCAAACCACGGTCCTGGTGCAAACTGCCTCATAGTTGGTGATCTTTTTACACACTCAGGAACTCCTGCTCTGATACCACTTGATGAAGGGTGCTCCCCTAAATACCACAAACACATACAGAAATAAAGAAACAACAGTAATTTGCGAGAACAGAAAATAGGCTTCTTATTATCTCCACAAATGTGGAATTTCAAATTTCAAAACTCTTACATGCAAAGCCACATGGGCATTTTCTTTTACAATATTCTATAGGCCAAAGCCTTAAATCAAAACTCAGATCTACTACCCAGAACTACTCTCCACTACCTAGGACAACACTACAGGCCTACTTTATATAGACAATTTCCACCACCCGAGAAGGTTCTAAAAAATTAGCCCTTAAGGCCGACGATCCTAAGAATTAATTTTTTTCTTTTCTTTTTATATAGGGTCGGCTAAGAAAATATACAAAAATATGGTTTTAGGTAGCCCAACTTTCAGAGACCATAACTTTTTAACCGTAGCTCTGATTTTCTATTATAACCACTTTTCAGAAACGCCATGTCAAGATCTACAATGCCTGACTTGCACAAGCTCCAGTCAGCTGGGGGTCAACCACGATCCAGAGCCTCTAAGGCCTTCAAAATTGACCTGAAAGATTTCGTACCTAAAAACCTCAATAAATTCACCAATACGGATGATGTGGCAATGAAACTCAATTGGTAGGCTGATATGACTAAGATGAACATCCACCTGTGAAATCAAAACATTCTGAGATCATATGACCAACTTACTAAAAATAGTAAGTTTCCATAAATAGCAGCTCCGCACAAGATAGCCCTTATTGAAAAGAAAAAAGAAATATTTTTGGGTGATGCAAGATTGCTCTTACACCCAGGGTGCTACTGCATCAAATATCTACAGGAAAAGGACCCTTCATGGAACTGAAAACTAGAAAGTTTTCAAACTTTTTAGGACCCTTCTAAATGATCATGAAAATTCTTTTATAGGAACAAGGATTGCAACAAGCTATGGATCATTTAGGGAAAAATTTAGGTCTCTAACAACCACAACAACCAGACTTCAACAAGAAAAGACAGAATGCAAGAAAGGCCTAGAAACCTGGGAAAATCAGATAAAATCTGATGTATAATTTTATTAGTTTCATCACCATAGGCTAACTACAGATACAACTTGAACTGATTTCTTGTTGCAAGAAGAACAAACTTTAATGCTAGAGCTGACCCTTTAGAAAATCTTGCATGTATAGGTCATGGAAATCTTTGACATACTCAAACCCTAACCACTTGAATCAAATAATAGTCCTACAATTACTCAGCATGGCACCCAGGACAACAAAATCAAATCTGCGTGGCCACCTATGTCTTACTCATCAAATTCTAACTACAACTGACTAGGAAAGACAATGTCAAACCACCATTTTGTTTTATACAACCACCGTTTCAAACCCTGTAGAGAAAACCCTAGAAAAGATTTGAATTTGAAAGAAAATGGTTACCGACTCAAGTTTAAAATGTGACCATTGATGCATCTTATTCCTAGTAGATCGGATAGCTCACAATAATCTTCCAAGATTCAACAAACCCTTTAGAAAGTCTTTGCCACCTCATTAATCCCTTGGTGAATGAAAATTGAGCATGTCGGTGATGAATCAGCATATCGGACCCACTTGTTATAAGCCATAAATCAGATGGCGGGCACATAATCCTAAAACTCTAACACATCCCTTGCGCTCTTACGCCGTCCATTAGATCATCCACATTGTGACCCCACTGAAATATTTTGGCCCATCGACATGTTTCTGTATTCCCTTTCCAGCTCAGCCAATCACAATGAGACAACTCAACGACACCTGCCAAAATGACCCCACAATCCTTGGCAAAACCTTTAACCTTTTGACCATTTGGTGAATACGTGACTGCAAAGATTCTCTAAGTCACTGAATGTTTTATGCAACCACCAAAAAATTTAGCGATTACACAAACATAGTGTTCACTAGCCAGTTGATTTGGAGCACTGCCATATTTCTCGTGAATGAGTGAACAAGAGGAAACTTGTCAGAGCCACTAAACACCTTATCAGAACCACCAAATTCTAGACCCCCACCTGGACCCGCCTTATTTTCCATGTGTCACTATACCATTTGCTATTGTCGCCCAGTCATTCCTAACACAGGACCCACAAAACCTTCGGCATCAAAATCAACAGCCGGCGTAAGATCTCATATCCCTAACACATCTCATGAGAAGATACGACCACCGTTAGATCGTGTCCTCATCACCAGTCCCTCTGACAGTGGCCCCACCCTGTAGTATCATCCACATCGACCAATCAAGAGCTGCCATATCATGTACACGTTGCAAATAACTGACAAGCGGGCCACAACTTTTTCTTCATTCACAGGTCCCTCTGACAACCTTGCCATGTCATCTTTTCATTCGGCCAATGAGGAGACGCCATTTGTGCCTGCCTAGCAGTGGACCTACCCATATATTGGCATCTAATCAGATGGTAGGTGCATGATCGCATGGGGTGAGAATATTCCATGCGAACATATGCCAGCCATTGATCTAAACTTTTTGACATCGGGCCCCACTGACATGAAATCAAACTTACCGCTGGCAACCAATAACTACATGACACATATGCATCCCTTTTGATGATTGGTCCAGATGTAATATTTTGTCTGACGTGGGCCACCATTCTATGATTCAATGACTGAAGAAGGATAACTGCTACTCACCGGTTCATGGAATGTTAACCAGAAACCACTAGGAAATGAGAGATTACACGAACACTTAGTCGCGTAATCACTAAGAAGAAAGATATGACTACCAGGAAACAAGAGAACTAGTGACTAACCAAGAAATGAAATGCACACATGCCCAAAGGGAAACTTAAGTGGCCCAAAAAAGTAATGAAGAAATAGAACTCAGCCAGGGTAGTTTAGGGTTTTTACACACCAACGGGTAGATTTTTTGAATATTTGCTAAGGGTTTAAGGAAGAGACACATAAAACATTGCAGAGACCAAAGGAAAATAGATATAGCCATGAAATTTTTTGTAGGTACTAACACAATTGATCATATTAGGGTTTACAAAACTTTTACACTAAAACTTTACAAAAACCCTACTGGGTTTACAA
This sequence comes from Chamaecyparis obtusa, assembly GCA_027943335.1. Classification (NCBI taxonomy): domain Eukaryota; kingdom Viridiplantae; phylum Streptophyta; class Pinopsida; order Cupressales; family Cupressaceae; genus Chamaecyparis; species Chamaecyparis obtusa. The sequence continues at coordinate 1,793,581 of BSBK01001155.1, read as the reverse complement.
TAAATGTCTCGATCAAATTTGTACAGATATTTTACAAGTGAGTTGCCTTACTTTATGTCTTCAATATTTTCCTCTGTCTCTTCAAACAAATCTGATTGCCATTCCTTTTCAATTGCTCTTACAATAAATACATTTTACATCTCAACCACTTTTAAACCAAAAAGTCACAGTCTTCACTCAGCTCAAGAAGTAGGTGGAGTATCTTCTTTTTTTGCATGTGGAATGTACTAGTATCTTCGCTTGTTGAACACATCTTCACTTGGGAACTCAAAATTGGCAAATTTAGCCTTCTTGCTGGATAGTTGTCCCCACTTGTCGTCCATTGCTTAACCTCCTGCTGAATATATTCAAATTTTTATTTAGCAGTCATTAAAAATTTGATGTTGTGGATAAAGGAAGAAGTGTTTTCTAAAAAACTTGTCATTCTCTCCGAGAAAAGCTCATCCATCTCATGTCTCCATTTATACAACTCCTTTAATTCATTTGTGTCCTTGAAAATACTTGGCACTAACTCACAATTCGGATGTGTTAATTCTCTTTTTAACACATTGGATTTCCTTTTAAAATCATCCAAAATTATGCTAAACTCCACAAGCTTTTTTACATTCTGATGCACTGGTTTGTTCAATGGATCAGGATCAACTTGGCCTTTGGATAACAACCAAAAAAACCTCACATTTGGGGACCTCTCAATCCATTTTTTCAAAACTAGTCCAAACTCATCTTTTTCTCTTTATTCAAAGCTGCAAACAAAACTTGTAACCTGCTAGCATGATCAAACAAAATTGAAGGCTTTATATCATGCGTAAACTGCATCACTACCTCTGTTATTTTCTCCTCATATTTTTTATTTGCTAGGGATCTAGCTTTCATATGCTCATTCTTCTCCTTTTCAAGTTGTACCCTAATTTCTCTTAATTTATTTGTTTCCTCAACCAATTGTTGCTTCTCCCAACTGATTCTTGCATCTATGTTTATTTCTGGGAATGGTGATAGTGGAAACTCAACAATTGGACTGGAAGAAGAGGCTACTGCTGGCCTATCAAAAATCATCAATTGTGATGACCTGTGATCCTGTGGTGCCGACAATTGTGCAATTAATTTGTCCTTTTGGATCAAGTCTATCTTCAACTCATTATAAGACTTAAGGATAGTCTCAAACTTAATCCTTAATTCCTTCTTTTCCTGTGCAACTTTTTCTGCCACCCTCATGTTGTACTTAGATGCTTCCAAAATGATGTTTGAGGCCTCCACACCTAAAGTCTCACCAACTCTCTATACTAACAAGTTTCCAGCATAATCTGAAGAGAGAACATCTCTTTTCCCTTTATTCTCCTCCCTTTGAAGGGACCACATGACCAAAGTTGCATGGTCATCAAAGAAAGTAATACCCCTAGTAGCCTGTTGTGCCTATTCTGTAGTAACAAGGGTCTTCACTTTACACTTTCTAATTGAATCAAAGATAATTGCATCTCCAATATCCCATTTAGGAAGAATCAAAACTCCTGTAGTATGGATCATAGCTCTTCCTTCCTCTGGGGTAATCTTCTCAAATTTCTTCATCATTTTCACTTTTGTCTCATTTTCAATCTCAATCATATCCCTATCAGGGAATTCCTCCTTTTTCTCACAAATCTCTTTGAATTGATTTATTTTCATTCTTCACAAAAATTGAAAAAATGCCCTAGTTGTTACAAACTTATCATCAAAAATAAAAGAATCGTTGGCCTGTTTCAAAATTGCATCTATCTGTTTACCATCAAACTCTGCCACTGTAAGATCCATCTCTATTTATTTGGGTCCCTCTGGAATCCCCTCCCACATCTCATCATTTGAGACAAAAATACTTCCCTTGGTACTCAATTGTACCAGTTGCTCAGCAACTCCATGTTCATCTAATTGTAAGGGGGATTGTGAAGGAGAGTATACATCCTGCTTTGGTCTAGACTCCTCCAGCCTCTACCTCTTTGGAGAGGGCTCTTCCATTATTGGGTCATTCATAGGTCTCTTCCCCTTACAAGTAGATTGAAGACTCTCATCTCTTTGTTGAATTGGGAGAAAAACACTATATCCCTTCTTTTGTTGAACAGTATAAGTTTCCCTTGGGGTCAATTTTGTATAGCCTGGCTGGCTCAAAATTCTTGTTGCCCTATATGGGTCTGTTCTACTAACCACAACCCTCTTTTCATTACTTTCTCACATAATTCCCTCAAAATGCTCCATAAGGGCATCAATATTTCTTGCCCGTGGATGAAAAGCCTTCAGTGGGTCATAGTCCTTATCAAGGTTTCTTATAAAATCTATAGTCTTCTTGTAGATCACCCACTTTTCTTTCTTAATTTCTTGAGTTTGGAGATCAAACTCATTTCTAATTACATCCTTAGGTAAATTTAACTGGTGCTCAATAAGACCACACCTTATCTTCTCTTTGAACATCCCAGATAAGAATTTGTCATTATTTGCACATCTGGCCATAGCCGTAGTCATTCTATAGGGCTGTAAAACTTGATTTAAATGCACCCAACCTTTCTTGACAATAATATAATAGTGTGCTATTGTAATGTCTAGGAACAAGGTTCCCCTTCCTTTACCAGTGAGGTTTGTTTCTTGCAGATCACCAATCTACCATAGAATTTCTACATACCCTATTTTCAATGATACCTGGTAAGGAAATATATATGGTTCCTTCCTGCAACCATACACCCTAAACCCTATAGAAACTAGATATAAGATTATATCACAAAAATTAAGGACTATGGTGATGTCTTTGCAATACTCCTTGGGATGATTAATCTCAACAACTCCCTTGGGATCCTAGGATTCTCAAAAAATAACAAGGTCCTAAGCCTTGAAGCAAAATTTCTATCAAAAAAAAGGAAACTAGCCTCAGTCCTATCCCATGACAAATATGTAGTCCACAACTGGACTGACAATGTTTCTCCATTCTTCTCTTTGACAATATCAATCGTCTTGCTGAAAAAATGTTCACCCTAATACAAAAACATATGCATTAGCATAGAATACCACCCAAAGGGCCTGCTTATCTTCACGTTCTTCATTCCCATTAATCCCTCATGGATAAGATCTATAAGGCAAGGGGAAAAATAAAAAATTAATGCCAATTGTGGGTGCAAAGACTGCACTATCATGAACATGTAGGGAACTGGCATGTGAGTAGCTTCATCTTGCCCAAAAATTAAAGTCAAAGACTTGTACACAACCTATGCCCACAAACTGAGAAGGTCCAACTTGAAAGGCTCAGGTGTTCTTTTACTAACCATACACATGGCACCAACTTGGCCAAAGAAATCCCTTAAAGGCCCTAACCTTAGATAATCTCTATGTGCTTCATAAATTTCATTAAAATCCCCAAAATCAATCTTTTCTATCCTGACAGAAGGGTCATTTAATGAGAAAACCTCTCTAATTTCATCTTCTTTAATACTTATCAAATTATTTCCATTGATATCCTTGACATATCTAGTAATAGGGTCATAACACTTGGAAATTTGTATCAAAAGGTCTGCATCCATGAACACTCTAGGCATAATCAATTTTCCTATGTCAAATTGATAGATATTACTAAGGGGAGCACATGAATTCCTCTGAGAGCATGTTTCCCTAAATAAAACCAAACCATTGTAATCTTTTCCTACATTGGCATCCCTCACCCATAACCCTCTATCATATAATCTCTCACTGAAAAAATATCTAGGGTTTTTCGGGACCAACTCTTTCATTCTGGCTACCCCATTTTCTAAATGTGGGAGTAACTGCATTAGATCTTCAAATACCCCCTATCTTTATATTCTATTTTTCCTGAAAGCTCCCTTTTAGGCAGCATCTTCAACTAGGGTTTTGAGAAAATGTATGCACACTAGAAATAAAACCCCCCCAAGTATCAGAAGATAGCAATAATAGGAAATAATAATCACCTAAACTTCCTTTCTTTGAAAAATTGTGCACTATTGAGTTAAAAATGGCCTACCAGATGCTTGAGAAAACTCATTTGATGACACTTCACAAAGAAAACCAGTTCAATCGTAAAGATACTTTGAAAAGAGGTGAAAACTCTAACAATCAAATCAAGATATGTAATATTTTGACAACCCGTTGCAGCTCACCCACATGAAACTCATTAAATCCACCATTACTGAAAACTAGCAGCTTCAACATTCACAGGATGTGAAACAACATGACTGAATCAAAATTTGAATTTGAAACATTGATCGCCACTTCTTTACGGCGCATCATATGGCTGGAAAAATCAATGTTATAACACTTTAATACTTTTCCCCAAACTAGTTCTCCACCAATGATAACATTTCAAATTATCCATGTGTAGAAATTAACAACTTAGTTTAACTTTAATTTGCCTAGATAGGTGTCAACCCATCGCCATTTTGCAAACATAACATTCAAGCACCTTTCTTCTTCGGTAATACGATGATCACTGATTTTCTCAAAACTTGACAAGACTTTAACATCCCTAAAAATTAGTGACCCCACTTCGCAAATGAACACATGGAGGCATCTGAAAACTTCAGAGCATTGGCAACTAACAATGTAAATGACACATGTCAATCAGTCACTATTCTACAGGCAGAAAACTGTCAGGTATGTCAGGAAAAGATAACGTGACAACTGTCAATGCTACTTCAATCAGATGATCATCATTTGTCTATGAGTTTTGGTCCCACTTCAAACCTTCGCTGGCTTTTACCAATTAAAAATGGCCACACATTAAAATCCTACAGGTAGACATATCATCCTTTCATTCTCAATGCCTAAAATACTGACAGGTGCCACATCATATGTCACTTCAACCAATAGAAAGTAGAAACTTCATCATGACCTAGCAACTAAGGGCCCACTTTATAGTCTACATCCTACATGTAAGATCAAATGGTTGTCGCTAAAGTGCAAGCTTTAAATACTAAACATCTTCCCTTGGTGGTGTAACAAAAACCACAAGATTTGTCAGGTCTTTAACCTTCAAAAATTTATGACCCCACTGCATTACATCCCCTTGGACAATTGTCAACATAAAAAGGTTGCCACAAAAAATGCAATGTCAGAGCCGTGTCTTTGTTAGCAAGGGATTGAATTAGATGCTTGTTGCTAAAGCACATGGTTTAAAAGGTAGTCATCTTGGCTCAATGGTATAACGACAGTGGTTGATTTAGCCCACAAGTTAATGACAACCCAACCTTGGAAATGAGCCCACCCAAATAGGTGTCACACTGTCACTAAAGCGTATGTCACAAAGTTTGACAACTTAGAGCCTTGAGACAAAGTGACGGCCACAAGATTTTATAGGAATCAAAAAGTTAGAAAATAGATGGGAAAGACCAAAGTTTGGAGGAAAATTTATTTAAAAGCAACCCGCTCGAAACCTAACCACCAAACACATGAAGCAAACACTTCATAAGGGTTTATAATAACACATGCATTATTTGAAGCTTTAATGAATGAAAAAGTAATGTCCAAACATAACAAAGCTTATATCAAACTAGGTTTTTTAGCAACATTGCTCCCTGCTAGGTTAAAAACAAGAGTTCATCAAAATTTTGAAATATGAGGATCAAAAATTTAAAATAGTACTAACAATATTATCACAAAGTTTGGTGTTCTTATCAAGATAGTGATGGATAATACCATGAGTTTAGATCATAAGAATTCAAGGATTTCTATCTAGGAATGGGCATAGTAATGTCATATTCTTCTCCATATCACCCCCAAGCTAATGGGCAAGCAGAATCAAGCAACAAAAGTATTTTGCAGATTTTGAAGAAGACCTTAGAAAAGAACAAAAGAACTTGGCACTCTAAGCTTAAGTTAGATTAATGGGCAGATAGAATCATAGAAAAAAGTGCCATAGGAAAATCTCCTTTTGAGATGGTGTATGTTATCAAATCAAGGATACCTATAAATAATTTACTACCTATCTACAAATTTATACAAGAAGAAGATCTAGAAATATCTGATCCTCTGAAAGATAGATTGCTCCAGTTTCTTGAATTGGATGAGACAAGAAGAGAAGGTCAAAAGGAGAATATCAGACTACAACAAAAGATGAAATACCTGTTTGATAAAAGGACAACTATTAGGAAATTTCAGCCCAAAGATTTGGTCTTATAATGGAATGCAAAAGGTGAGGACAAAGGAAAGCATAAAGAGTTTGAATCATTATAGCTAGGCCCTTATATTATCCACCAAACTCATGGGAAAGATTCTTATTTCCTAAAAAATATGGACTGTGAGCAACAGGAATTGCCAGTGCATGGACAATTCCTAAAATTTTTCTTCAAATAAATTAACTTCTTTTCCATGCATAGTAGTCTCTTAGTGTATAGGTGTGTTTATTTTCAAGTTGTGTGTTATTTTCCAGCATTAGGTTAAGTTTTGTTTGGTGTGCTACCCAAAGTTTCTGGTTTCTTTCTATAAATTGGTGTTTAAGCATCCTCAGAGAGAACAACTATCGTATAATCACATGAGGAAATAAGAACCTGAACAAATATTCAGTGATAAAGAGATTTCCCTTATGGTGGCTTGATCCCTACATGGGTAAGGTTGTTTAGTTTCCATAAAATATTTGAGAAGTCAATAAGTTTTGGCAATCAATAGACTATAGTCGCCAGATCTTGGAATGAAAAATACAGTTTCATGCAGTCACCAGATCACGTGATAGAATTATCAAAGGCTAAAACATTCAGCAACTATTTTTTTTTACTATAGTCGCTAGGTCTGACACAAGGTAGGGAGCAAGAGGGCCAACAAATGGTACACCATGATGATCCTAGCCTGCCCAACACACGCGGAAGCAACAAACAACAAAAGTGAGAGAGAGAATGCCAGATCTTTCATATATTTCATCAAATAAAGTAATACATGTTGGGTTGTAATGCTTTCCTGGTTAGGGCCAGATATTACAATGAATTATAGAAGTCCTCCAACATGTGAGGATCTGCCAACAATCTCTTTTCTAAATCTATCTTCTATCTTCCCAAAAACTCACTCCTAAACTACAACCAAACAACTACATTTATACAAGAAGCTACCGAGCTGAGTCATCCTTTAGATTCACAATCAACAGGAGAAATGGTCAGATCTAGGATCACACACCTCCCAATGAAAGATTCCATTATTAAATCCATGACCCTTAAAAATGCACAAGTCAGCCCAACAAGAACTCTAAAATAAACTGCTTAGCAAACAAGGATGACCAAGAAATAGACAAGTAACATCAAGCATCAATGAAACAACTGACCACCTAGGAGATGACCAACCACACTCAGTAACCAAAGAAAACTGACCAACTATTGACCAACTCAGTCAAAATAGAAATTGAGCTATACAGAAAAACTCCAAATTATTTTTGGTTACACAGGATTGCTGAGGACCCAAGATGCTCCTGCATCAAACACCTGGGGTTATTTTGAAATGATTCTTTGAATCATTTGGTAGGTCTGGTTTGAGCTGCATCCAACTCAGACTATGAAATCTATGAACTGTCTTCCATCGGTCTATTCTTCCACTTAACCAGATATTCCATATACTATTTTCCTCTTGTGCTCTTGCCAACTTTTTCCTTCAAAATCTGTTCGACTTCATCATTCTGTTTCTTCAGGTATTCTATCGGTATTATCATTTCTTCATCAGGTTCATGATACTCATATAAATTAGCAATGTTGAAAATAGGTGATATGTCCATGTCATTAGGTAACTCAATCTCATATGCATTTCCACTATCAAATTTCCTCAAAATTTTGCAAGGTCCAAACTTTTTCATCTTCAGCTTCCCATATGTTCCAACAGGAAACTGACCTTTCTTCAAATGAACCATCACTTCATTACCAACATCAAAATTCTTATGTTTCCTTGATCTATCAACTCTATCTTTGTATTTCTGATTACTATCTTCTAGCTTTATCTTCACATCTTCATGCAATGTCTTCATGTACTTGACAAACTTTACTCCTTCAGCACTTCTCTTGTTCTCATCAGCAATGTCTCTGAAATCAAATATTCCTCTTAGTTGTGTACCATTCAAAATATCAAATGGTATCTTTCCAGTACTCCTATTCACTAAATTTTTGTATGCAAACTCTATTAGGAATGAATGCTTGATGATTGGCAGTCATTCTATAGCAGTGGTTGTTGCATTCATGACTATGATTGTCATTGATGTCAACATAGTGATATTCTAGACTTTAGCAGAGTAGCAGGCACAATTTTGTTTTGTGCACATGGGATATTGCATTTAGAATTATGCACAGTTGATGGTATGTTCTTTGTTGTGTTATTAACCTATGGTTAAGAGCGCAAAAATAAATTCATTCATTCACGAAAGTTATAAGCATTTTGGTGGAAGCAGTATTCTGGCAGTGTTCCTAAGTAGTGATTTTTTGTAATCAGAGGATATCTCCTAATCAGGATGGAATCTAATTCTGCACAGTTAGAGGGAAGTTTGAGACACATTGGTAGTGACGTGGTTCACTGCACAAACTTTGAGGTGACACGTGTGATGAATTATTACATTTGGAAGCTGACAGTTTTGTGTAATTTTTGGTGTAGCGTGTTGAAATTATTATTTTGTATTTGCATGCTGACTCATTTGTAATTATTTGAGTGTGGTATAAAGGAAGGAAATTTTTCCTTGTTATTATGTGTGAATTATGAGATTGTGAAAGTTGTGATTCAGATTTATGCATGAAGAGAAGAGAACTAATTCAGTTGTGAAGGAAGACTTGCGAAGTACAGAGATCTGGATTTGTGATCTTGTGTAGCAGAGAGTGCAATTTTGGCATAGTGTGAAGGAGGTAACTTATTTCATATTATTCTAGTGAATAATCCTAAGATCTATTGGACAGTGAGTTCAGAGATCTTGCCTTGAAGCTGTTTGGGCAGTGGGTCCTTCAGTCTTCCATAACTCTTAACTAGGTTAGAATCTTTTAACAGGGATTCAAAATCTCCTAATAGGGATTCATATGTACTAAATGTATTTCATAAGACTCTTAACAGGGTCCATCCTCTCACAAGGAACTTTCATATTAGTGCATCATTTTGTGGGCATCATTCCCACTAGGGTTTACTCTCTGATCAAGAGGTTCCCTAGTCAACATATCTTGTGCTATTGTGTCATTGTGTATGATTATCTTTCTATGGTTGGTTACTATTGTGTGTGTGAAAATTGTACCTGATCTGTAGACACAACACTCAGTAAAACATTAGAGGTTAGTGATAATCAAAATCGTGCAAAATTGAAAGCTATCTAACCAAGCGATTTACTGCCTTCTAATAGGTGCGAGATTAATGTTCTCAGATTGTAATCGAGATCAGTGACCTAGACGACACCTAAACGAAGGATTTGAATGCAAAAGATGGATATGAAATTGAATGCAATTAATCTATATTTTTGATATTTTATGATGCAATAAGAATGATAAATTGATATGATATGAATGCTATTGAAAACTGATATGCTATGCTAATCTAATAATGATATGTAATATGAATGCAAAAATAAGATTGATCTCACAAAGATGTTGATTCGCAAGAGCTTTGATTCTTCAATTCCAATTCTCCAGCGTGATTGTGCAAAATATGAGATGATTTGTGAAGAGCTAAAGCCTTTAATTTATAGAAATCCAGGGCTTTGGAGGTGCATGGATAAAAGCCATAAATCACTCAAATTAACTCATCTTGATTTTTGAGTTATCTGATCATAAAAGATAGTTAATTCTCAAAATCATGCAAAAATAGCTTTTTAACTCAAATTAGAGTTTAGATCAGCTTTTTGAACTCCAAAAGGATGTTGAGTTCCAAAAAGTCAATAACTTGCATTGATTTTCTGATTTGGAGTTTAACTGTTTCTTTTGAATATGCATAATAATTAAGAATTAAATAAATAAATAAAGTGATTTATCCTCAACTCAACTGAATTTTGAAAATAAAATAATTAATTTATGGGTTAATTAACTATTTTACCAAACTTTTATTAAAAATTATATTATTAAATAATGACAACATGCTTTAATTAATTAAATAAGAATTTAATCAATTAAAGATAGGAATTTTGATTTATTGTCAAAATTAAATAATAAAATTAATAATAGATAGAATTAAATTTAATTACACAATTAAGTGGCAAATATTAAATCTAATTAATTAAATATAAAAATATTCAATTAATCAAACTTAGGATAAATGTGATTTATCGCCAAATAATCATTAAATTAAAGATAATTAAGATAATTAGGAATATTACTAGGAATATTCCCCGATGCAAAATTTAAGATAATCAATTATGATTCGATGATGTTTAGATGTGCCTTAGGTTAGGACTTTGATGTCGATTTCGTTCGAATTGAAGATGTAGGAGATTAATGAACTTATAGCCCATTTTTGGGGTATTACAACTACATTGATTATATGGTTTAATGCTATTGAAGTTGATAAATGGTTTAATTATCAGATAACTGATTCACCCCGCCCCCCTCTTAGTTATCTTGGGGATCTTTACTTTCTAACAAACTCTGCTTGTGCCAATATAGAATTCCAATTACTCGGTGTGTCTCCAACTAAACATCTCAAAAGATTTCCCAAACTTTTGTTCACAACTTCAGTATGTCCATCAGTTTGTGGGTGAAATGTAGAACTATACTTTAGTTCAATGCCAAATTTCTTCCAAAGGGATTTTCAAAAATATCCAACAAATTTACTATCTCGGTTAGAGATAATACTCCTCGGTAATCAATGCAATCTGACAATTTCCTTAAAGAAAAGATCTGCTACATGTACTACATCTGATATCTTTCTACAAGGTATAAAATGTGCCATTTTAGAAAATCTATCCAGAATAACAAATATAGAATCATTCCCTCTTACTATCTTCGGTAAGCAAAGAACAAAATCCATACTGATGTCAATCCAAGGTTTCTTAGGTACAACAATTGGTGTATACAATCTAGTATTTTGACTTACTCCTTTTACAACTTGACAAACTCCACATCTTTTCACAAATTTCTAAACATCTTTATACAACTGGGGCCAATAGTGTTTCTCCTTTAGCAAATTCCATGTTTTATCAATACCAAAATGTCTAGCCAAACCACTACTATGCTTTTCTTTTATCAGGTTAGTTCTCATTACTCCCCTTGGTATACACAACTGAATACCTTTAAACAACATACCTTCCTGAATAAAATATTCATCCCACTTAGTATCTTGTTGATCTTTAATAGGTGCTCTACACTTTCTCCATGGGTCAGAAAAATTAGGGTCAGATTCATAAGAATCTCTCATCTCATCAAAACCAAGAACTTCAATTTTCATCTTGGTCATCAAAGATCTTCTTCTACTCAATGCATCAACATCTTAGTTAGTGACTCCACTTTTATGCTTTATCATAACTATATAACTCTACAAATACTCAACCCATTTCATATGTCTCTAATCATACACTGAATATTTCCTTCTAGCATCATTCAACATTTCACTAAAGAAAGCAACAAGTTTACCTTCTTGACTCAATACAACTCCAATTGCACTTCCACTTGCATCACATTCTACTTGAAATACTTTACTGAAATTAGGTAATGCCAAAATAGGCAATTCAGAAACCTTTTCCTTTAGAGTTTCAAAACTTCTGTCAGCTCCATGTGTCCACTTGAATTCTCTTTTGTATCCTCTCATGGTCTTAGTCATAGCATTACAAATTGAACTAAAATTTCTTATGAACTTTCGATAAAAACTTTCCAAACTATGAAATGATCTTACCTCACTAGCATTCACAGGTGTAGGCCAATTCAAAATAGCTTCAACCTTTTCAGGATCCATCTTCAAACCATCAGCTATAATAATAAATCCCAAATATACAATCTCTTCTTTCATGAATGAACACTTTTTCAGATTTATCAGCAACTTTTCTTCTTTTAGTCTCTACAAAACTAGTCTTACATGCAACAAATGTTCTTCTCTAGTCTTACTGAATATCAAAATATCATCAAGATATACAATCACAAATTTACCCAAGATTTTCTTCAAAACTTCATTCATCAGCCTCATAAAAGTACTCGGTGCATTAGTTAAACCAAAAGGCATAACCAACCATTCATGCAAACCTTCTTTTGTTTTGAAAGTAGTCTTCCATTCATCACCTTCTCTGATTCTGATCTAGTGATATCCACTTTTCAAATCAATCTTTGTGAAATAATTTGCTCTAGTCAAACTATCCATTGTGTCATCCATTCTCAATATAGGAAACCTATACTTTACTATTATCTTATTGATTGCTCTGGAATCAGTACACATTCTCCATTCTCCATTCTTCTTAGGTGCCAAAATAGCAGGTACTGCACAAGGACTGAAACTTTCTCTGATCAAACCTTTCTCCAGCAACTCTTGAATTTGTCAATTCAATTCTTGGTTCTCAGCAGGTGTCAACTGATGAGGTGCTTTATTTGGTAAACTAGCTCCAACGATTAGATCCATGCAATTATCAATGCTCCTTTTCAGTGGAAAACCATCAAGTACATTATCAGAAATAATATCACTGTACTCGGTGAGTAACTTTTTGATCTCCTCAGGGACTTTATCCTTTGTTTTCTTACTCAGCTTATTAGGAATCACAACAAAACATACATCATTCTTCTTCAAAGAACTAACAAACTTTCTTCCCTCCATCAGGAAAACTTTCACATATGTGAAAATATTACCAATAGGTTCTTCCATCAATGGCAACAAGATTTGTTTCTTTCCATCAGCCACAATAGTATACTTATGCATTCTCCCATCATATATAGCATGTCTATCATACTACCAAGGTCTACCCAACAAAATATGGCAACAATCCATAGGCATGATATCACATAACACCTTATCATAGTACTTTCCAATCTTCAAATTTACATAACATTGTTCACTTACCAGGAGTGTATGCTCATCTTTGATCCATGAAATCTGATAGGGTTTTAGATGTTTCAACCTTTCCAACTATAATTTTGTGACCATCTCTTCAAATGCTAGGTTCTCTGAGCTACCACTGTCAATGATTACCTTCCAAACTTTATCAGAAACTCTACATTTGGTCTTGAACAAACTTTTCCTTACTGGATCTTCCTTTTTTCTTTAATTCCACAATGCTCTCCTCACCATCAAGTTATTCTTCCTTTCAGGTTCATTCGGTGATTCTTCTTGTACCAAAGCATTTCTATTGCTACCAGCCTTCTTACTTGTTTGTGTGCACTCAAAGGATCTATGTCCTTCTTCTCCACAATTTTGACAAGTTCCTCGGAAACTTTCTTTTCTATAACCACCTCGGTAGTTACTACCTCTACATCTAGATGAACTTTCACCTTTCCACTTGGTCTTGCCTTTGTCCAGATTTGTCTTTTCTGGTTTAGATCTACCATTTTCACTATTAGATCTACCTCTTCCTCTGGGGAATCTACCACCTCGACCTCTCTATCTCTGCTCATGTCTTTTGTTCAGTTTCTCCTCAGCTTTCAAAGAAAATTGATAAGCCTCTTCAATACTCTCCAACTTGACCATACTAATTTCCTCTTGAATGGAAATTATCAAACCATTTAGGTATCTACCAATTCTTTCCACATCATCTTCATCATGTCTTGATCTGATATCTAATCTATAGAATTCCTTAGTATATTATTTTACCGAGCTATCTTTCTGTCTTAAACTTTACATTCATCGAACTAGGTTAATCTGATAATCATAGGGTAAGAACTTTCCCTTCAATTTATTGACCATTTTACTCCATACCTTGATTTTGTCTTTGCCTTTCCTTTTTCTATCCAATTGCAGATGTTCCCACCATAAGGATGCATGACTTTTAAACTTTGTACTTGCAATCTTCACCTTCTTATTGTTAGGATTAACAAGGCAGAAATAACAATTATGTGCAAATATAACTAATATCAAAAAATAATAAACCACACAGAATAGAACACAAGACAAACAAATTTAACGTGGTTCACCCAATCCCTGGGCTACATCCACCAACAGCGAGTCCAATATTATTATTATCTAGTGATTACAACCTGATTACAATCTGTAATCCCTTACAGCCCAATTTTGTCGCAAGTACTAAAATCATACATAATGAAAATCCCTAACCCTAAGCCATATTATACAATATTTTTCTGCTTTAGGGTTAGAATGAGTTATAAGTAGTCAGCCCAAATAACTGAAAAGTAGTCAGCCTCAAAAAAATTTTCCTTGGGGGCTGCGCCCCTGAACCCCTGCTCTTGGGGGCTGCCACCCCCAAACCCCCGCTCGGGGCCCGGCCCGGCCCCGAACCCCGGTGAGGTCGAGAGGAAAAGTGTACAGTACTTTCCTGGATAGTACTTTCCTGATTAGTCACCACAAGCTAACAATCTCCCACTTGGTGACTGATCAGTATCCACACTATACTAAAAAACCTCCCACTTGGAGACTGATCTTGTAGCAATACCGCTACCCATATGAGGCTCCCACTGGATTGAACCACCTTGGACTCAGCTGTTCATTTATTTTGTTCAGTCTAGAAGACCAACTGAAGTTGAACATGAGTTCAACTTTTCCCTTGTTACTACCTTTGTAAACATATCTGCTGGATTATCATCAGTATGAATCTTTTCCAGCCTTAACTTCCCATCATCCAACACTGATCGAATGAAATGGTACCGCAACTGTATGTGTTTTGTCTTTGAGTGCAAAGCAGAATTCTTTGCAAGATGAATGGCACTTTGGCTATTTGTATGTAGAAAATTATCCTTTTGTGGATGTCCCAATTCTTCCATGAAGAATTGAAGCCATATCATCTCCTTGGCTGCCTCTGTAGCAGCAACATACTCTACCTCTGTAATGGATAAAGCAACCACCTTTTGTAGTCGAGAAATCTAACTCACTGCTGTCCCACCAATAGTAAATATATAACCTGTAGTACTCCTCCTGCTATCTATATCTTCTGCCAAATCTGAGTCAACATAGCCTTGTACAGTAGGAGTAGAACCCCTAAAGTGTAAACACTTACTGGATGTGCCTCTCAAATATCTGAGAATCCATTTGACTGCATTCCAATGCTCAATACCAGGGTTACTCATATATTGGCTAATGACTCCCACTGCGTGTGCAATATCTGGCCTAGTACAGAGCATAGCATACATTAAGCTCCCTACAGCTGAAGCATAAGGTACCTTAGACATTTTAGTCTCTTCTTCTGGTGTCGTGGGACACATATCCTTTGTCAATTTCAAATGACCAGGCAAAGGTGTGCTGACAGCTTTGGCATTTTCCATAGAGAAATGTTGCAACACCTTCTCAATATAATCAGCCTGAGATAGAGACAATTTCCTATTTTTCCTATCTCTACAAATTTTCATACCAAGGATTTGTTTTTCTGGCCCCAAATCCTTCATAGCAAAAGATTTTTCTAACTATTGTTTCAACCCCTTGATGTGATCCATGTTAGACCCAGCTACAAGCATATCATCAACATATAAACATAAAATAATGTAGCTGTCATCATCCAACCTCTTAAAATAAACACAATGGTCAGAATGACATCGACTATATCCATGCTCATTCATAAAAGTGTCAAATTTAATATACCATTGCCGAGGTGCTTGCTTCAAGCCATATAAACTTTTCTGCAATCTGCACACCAAATTCTCCTTACCGTTGACCTCAAATCCTTATGGTTGAACCATATATATTTCTTCATCCAAATCACCATGAAGAAAATTTGTTTTAACATCAAGTTGCTCTAAATGCAAATCTTTAGTAGCCACAATACTTAAAACAGTATGAATAGAAGTCATTTTAACAACTGGAGAAAATATCTCATCAAAATCAATACCATGTTTCTGTGCAAATCCTTTTACAACTAATCTGGCTTTAAATCTTTTCTTACCTCCATCCTCTTCTTTTATCCTGTAAACCCATTTATTCTGTAAAGCCCTTTTACCTGCAGGTAACTTACATAAATCTCATGTTTGATTTTTCAGCAAAGAGTCCATTTCATCTATCATTGCAGACTCCCACTGAAGCTTTGTATCCACCTGCACAGCTTCATTATAACATTTAGGTTCACCAGAATCGGTTAACAAAATAGAATACAAAGATGGAGAAAATCTTTCTGGAGGTCTACTTAGCCTTGTTGACCGTCTAACATTCACTGGCGTGTGTGGTATTTATTGTTGCTGTTGTTGCAGAGCATAAGGAACTACTGGAACATGAACTTGTGGAGTATCATCCAGTACTACATAGTCATTTTCTTTCTTCTCATGCTACAGCAACAGATCTTTGTACAATACTTTCTCATTGAATATGACATCCCTGCTTCTTACAATTTTATGATTTTCAAAATCCCAAAGCCTATAACCAAATTCATCAATGCCATACCCAACAAATACACATTTCTTTGACTTAGCTTCCAGCTTGGTTCTATTTTGAGAATCTATAAGTGCAAAAGCTTCACAACCAAAGGTTTTGAGAAAAGAATAACTCACCTTCTTACCACTCCATGCTTCCTCTAGAATACCACAGTCCAAAGGAGTAGAGGGACCTCTATTGATTAAATAAACAGCAGTGTTCGTAGCCTCTACCCACATATTTTTGGGCATCCTAGCATGCAACCTCATACTCCTTGCATGCTCCATTATTGTCCTATTCATGCATTCAGCCACTCCATTTTCTTGTGGAGTCCTTGGTACAGTTTTCTACCTACGAATACCATTAGAGGAACAATATTCTTCAAATTCTGTGCTGCAATACTCACCACCATTATCAGATCTGAGACATTTTAACTTTTTACCAGTCTCATTCTCAACCAAGCATTTCCATTTCTTAAAAAATTGAAATACATCAGATTTATGTCTAAGGAAATAAATCCATACTTTTCTTGTTGCATTATCTATAAATGTAACATAATACAGAGAGCCACCAAGGGAAGATACTTGAGCTGGTCCCCATACATCTGTATGCACAAGCTCTAATCTCTCATTTTTCTTTTCCTTCCCACTCTTCACAAAACTAACTCTCTTTTGTTTTCTATAAACACAACTTTCACAGAAATCCATATTGACACATTTCAGACTAGGTAAAACTTTCTTTGAATGAAGTAATTTCATACCTTTTTCACTCATGTGCCCGAGTCTGTTGTGCCACAGTGCTATGTCAGAATCTACAGCAATGGTTTGATGTTCTTCCTGCTCAACTGCAGCCACTGTTCCTGAACATTCATTATCTTCTGAAATAATTAAACTAGAAGGAACAGTATGACCTGTACAAAGATATAAGGTGCCTACTTTCACACCTTTTGCTACTACTAAGGAACCTTTTGAAACCTTCCAATTTTTATCATTAAAAGTAACTGTGTAACCCTCATCACCCAGTTGCCCTGCTGAAATTAAATTCCTACTCAGCCTTGGAACATGTCTTACATCTTGTAGTAGCCAATGATTTCCATTCTGTAACTTAATCTTAATTTTTCCCTTTCCAACAATCTGACAGGGTTCATTATCTCCCAAATAAACTAGCCCAAAATCCCCTTGGACATAATCAACAAAATAACTTCTATGGGGTGTAGCATGAAATGAAGCCCTAGAATCTAAAACCCATGAATCATCAATACTTTCTAAGGACAAGAGCAAAGCATCCTCTTCGGATTTGTAACTTACCACATTTGCCTCCTTGTTTCCATCATTTTTGTCTCCTTGATCTTTCTTCCGAGACCAACAATCTTTCTTCTTATGACCTAGTTTTCCAAAATACCAGCAATCATTTGGCCCTTTAGATTCAGACCTCTTTCCCTTTGATTTTCCTCTTGATTTCCCATGATTTCCAGAGTTGTTTCCTCTATCTCTTGTTCTACCTCTGCTTTCTGTGTTTAATATACTACCTGATGTGGATGCCCCTGAGATTTTCCTATGAATTTCCTTACTCAATATAACACCAATAACATCATCATACTTTAGGGTATTAGAACCAAAAATAGAATTACTAACAGCCATTACCAAGCCATTCTAGTTTTCTGGCAAAGAACACAAAATCAAGAGAGCCCTAACCTCTTCATCAAAAGTAATTTTAACTGAGGTTAACTGACTTGTAACTATATTAAACTCATTCAAATGATCAGTGACTGATCCACCTTCTACCATTTTCATATTAAATAAACGCTTCATAAGAAATACCTTGTTTGAAGCTGAAGGCTTTTCGTACAACTTCGCTAGGGTTTCCATCAGATCTTTAGCTGTCTTTGCTTCAGTAATATTGAATGCCACCGATTGTGCCAGGCATAGATGAATACTCCCCAGTGCCTTCCTATCCAAAATATCCCAATCGTCCTGAGACATTGATTGCTCTTTCTTGGCTACTCCCTCTAATGGTCGCCATAGATCCTTCTGATAGAGATAATCCTCCATTTGCATCTTCCATAACTGGAAGTTCTGCCCATTAAACTTATCAACCTTCAGCCTACCCTCATCTGCCATTTCTCCCACTTAACCGAGAGACTCTCCCACTAACTTGTGAGACCTGCTTCAGAGAATAGATGAAAGAACGAATGAAATAACCTCACTCTAATACCACTTGTTAGGATTAACAAGGCAGAAATAACAATTATGTGCAAATATAACTAATATCAAAAAATAATAAACCACATAGAATAGAACACAAGTCACACAGATTTAACGTGGTTCACCCAATCCCTGGGCTACAGCCACCAATAGCGAGTCCAATATTATTATTATCTAGTGATTACAACCTGATTACAATCCGTAATCCCTTACAGCCCAATTCTATCGCAAGTACTAAAATCATACATAATGAAAATCCCTAACCCTAAGCCATATTATACAATATTTTGCTGCTTTAGGGTTAGAATGAGTTATAAGTAGTTGGCACAAATAACCAAAAAGTAGTTGGCATCAAAAAAAATTTCCTCAGGGGCTGCGCCCCTGAACCCTTGCTCTTGGGGGCTGCCGCCCCCAAACCCCCGCTTGGGGCCTGGCCCGGCCCCGAACCCCGGCGAGGTCAGGAGGAAAAGTGTACAGTACTTTCCTGATTAGTCACCACAAGCTAACACTTATCTTCAAGAATGTTTTCATATTGAAAATACTTTTCCATCTTAGTGATCTAGTCCACCAATTCATCAAAATCCAACTTTCCAACATATTTAGGAGGATTGAAATATGGCGTTGACTTCAAATTTGTCAAAGCCTTCAAAAATCTTTCTTCACCTTGATCCATAATAGGTGCAGGTTCTGCATTCACCTATTCTTCTTCAACTTCATCATCACTAACATCCTCAAGATGTCTCTCTCTTCTTTGGGTTGTTTCCACTGCTTCTAATCTAGCAGCAATCTGTCTTAGCATATTTGAAAATCCCAGATCTGCATCTCGCCTCCCATGAACCATCTTGACAACCCTTTGCAATTGTACATCAGATTGCAATCTGCTACCCCACAACAATCAACTAGGGCTTCAAAAGGAATGAGAAAACCTAGATCCACAGACCTAGATCAAGATCTAACCTCACTCTAATACCATCTAATGCAAGGCAGGGAGCAAGAGGGGCCAACAGATGGCACACCCTAATGATCCTAGCCTACCCAACACATGCAGAAGTAACAAAAAACAAAAGTGAGAGAGAGAATGAGAGATCTTTCATATATTTCATCAAATAAAGTAATACATGTTGGGCTATAAGGCCTTCCCAGTTAGGGCCAGATATTACAATGAATTACAAAAGTCCTCCAACATGTGAGGATCTACCAACAATCTCTTTTCTAAATCTATCTTTTGTCTTCCCAAAAACTCACTCCTAAACTACAACCTAACAACTACATTTATACAAGAAGCTACTGAGCTAACTTAGCCTTTAGATCCACAATCAATGGGAGAAATGGTCAGATCTAGGACCACACACCTCCCAATGAAAGATTCCATCATTAAATCTGTGACCCTTAATAAATGCACAAGTCAGCCCAACAAGAACTCTAAAATAAACTAATTGGCAAACAAGGATGACTGAGAAATAGACAAGAAATGTTGAGCATCAGTGAAACAACCGACTGCCCAGGAGATGACCGACCACACTTGGTAACCAAAGAAAATCGACGAACTACCGACCAACTCGATCAAAACAAAAATCGGGCAATATAGACAAACTCCAAATTATTTTTGGTGACACAAGATTGCTGAGGACCCAAGATGCTCCTGCATCAAGGTCTCTAGAAGTTATTTCATAATATAATGATTAAAGATTTCCCTTTAGTCTCTAAATCTTAGAATAATATGAAAAGGTGCTAAATCTTTCGGCGATTGTGATTGGCTTGGTAGTCGCTGGTGTTAGGAATAGTCCCAAGAGATAACTGAGAGGGGGGGGTGAATCAGTTATCTACAAGATTCAATTTTTTATCCAATTAAGTATACTTAAACATAAAGCATAAACACAATGAAAGAACACT
Source organism: Chamaecyparis obtusa (assembly GCA_027943335.1). Lineage (NCBI taxonomy): Eukaryota > Viridiplantae > Streptophyta > Pinopsida > Cupressales > Cupressaceae > Chamaecyparis > Chamaecyparis obtusa. The sequence continues at coordinate 1,773,110 of BSBK01001155.1, read as the reverse complement.
TGAACACAACACCAATATTTTGGTTACGGGGAAACCCAAATAGGTAAAAACTCTAGTGGGAATTGACACCCACTAATATTCTGCACTAGTGTATTATGATCCTTGTTAAAAGATCATTTACAATGTTAGGAGTAGCTTTACAATATATTAAGTATAGTAGACCTGGTCAAGGGTTAGACCCTATTAGGAGTCTTTTATAATTTTCCTTGTTAGAGGAGAGGACGCACTATCTAAGAGCTCGCTCCTCAAAGGGGCGAAGGCTACAACCTTCTGAATAATAGATACACACTATATCTAGATCTTGGTGAACTTTGCTTTGACCTACTGTCTAGATCAATTCCAATGAATATCACAAGTACTTTACTTGGTCACATAGACCTTCTTTTGATGGTTCAACACTTCACACACTCTGCTTTGCTCTGCTCAATCATCTATGAACCACACTCCAACAATCACAAATGACTTCCTATAAATATCTTTCCTCTAAATGATATTATAAAGTTAGTCTATTAGAACCACCTTGAAATTATATTAGAGAAACCATAAAAAACTCCAACAAACATTCTGTCGGCTCTACTATGCACGCAACACATTTTGGGACCTATCTTAATAAGATAAATGTAGACGCATGCTACACACTGTCAGCTCTACCAAAACAACTGTATCTTTCTCCTCAAGATGAATTAACTTAGGTGCTTTTAAGAAAACATAAATAACTCTTCTCTAAGCTTAAATCCAAGGGCACATACCCCAAAGATAGGTGCAACTCAAGAACCAATAAAATCTATGTCGGCTCTTCTAAACAAACACGGGAAATTGCTATTGGCAAATAATGACTGCATAACTTTTCTTGCGTTCATCATCAAACCATGCATCCATGAACTTAACATCACTAATATGCCTCTGACATATATCCAAGCATGCAAGGCTCCATGAAAACTTTATGGACAACCATACTCAGAACATTGTCAGTTACTCTATCAAGAACACTGTTGACACAAGCTGCTATATAATTGTTTGTAGTAACAGTTAACCTTTGTGCCCATGATATCATGTTGATATCATGTCCATGCTACATATACTAAAATCTTATTTTATAATACTTCCATGCATGCTACTTTCCATATGTTTTCATCAATGACAAAAATATAGTCATTACTAGCCTACTGGCAAATCTCCAATAGCTGGGTCGCTAGAAATTGAATTTGATTACCTATCATTGTCTTACCCCACAACTAGTGAATTAAAGTTTAGGGCATGCCAAGTAATGGCGGAAGTGACATGATTTACAGAGTTTGAAGTCTCAAAAGGGAAAATTACATTCAATTCATGAAAATAAATATAACTATCATTCATTGCCAAATTACCAAGTATTTCGGAGAGCTAGACCTAAAGTACGAGAGTTTTTGAGCTTTCTATAGTTAGAGGATTTAGAGCTTCAGAATTGTCATAGAAATTCATAGTTGCAGTCAGAATGAGTCAACCATCAACCAGTGGGGCTTCTACTAGCAAGGGCTCCAAGGAGAAGGCAAAAGAAAGTTTATTAGATGAGTTTCTCACCTTGCTACCAAGATCATCACAAAATAAAAAGGTTAGTGATGAATGTTTCATTGATAATTTGGGCTACTGTAGAGATGTCAGGATGTCTGAGATTTCTGGAATGCATTTGTTTAAGTATTTTTTTAAAAATGATGAGAGTCTAGTTCCTATGTCAAACTCTTGGACATCAAGATTAGCCAAGTTGATAGTCCCAAATGTTTTCTTGGATGTTGATTTGTTAATTGCATTGGTGAGTTGTTATGACCCCCTGTCTAGAATGATAAGAAAGCATGATGGCTTAGCCCTAGTTACTTTAGACATGAGCTCTTTCATGAGGGCTTTTCGTATCAATATCCCCATGGCTAGAGAAATTGACCTACAAGCCCAGACCAATAGGTATACTCAGGAATCTATCCTTGTATCCAAGGAGATTCAAAGCCATGTTCATTGATGCAACAAGAACTACATTGCAGTAATGGCTGGGTCAACCCCTTACTTCTACATAGACTTATCTTTTTATGGAGAGTATATTGGATATGGTCTCTGTAGAGTGCTTGGAGTAGATGGTGGGGCAGATAGGATCACATCTGACCTCTTGATGATGGTATTGGACTCACAACACATGCATACTAGCAAAGGCTATACTACATTGGATATGTCATTTATAAAATGCACAAGGGATTGGAGGCAATAAAAAATAGGGAAGATTCCCCTAAGTTTTTGCATTACTCATTGTTAATGCACCTCATTCTATTCTACAATTACAACATTATGAATCTAGATAACCTACATCCTCAGATGATGTGGAAGGGTCAACCCAATCCAGTATAGTTTTGGATAGGAGCTTGGAGCCCTACTTGCCCTAATTACAATTTTTACACTTTTCAAAATTGGATGGTGCAACCTATCTTCCTCAACCTAGGGTTAGATCTTTGCAGGCTACTAGCAAAGTCTCTACAATTGATAAGGCCTTGTCAATTTATTGACAAATGGCCTAAAGAACCCAACTGGGGAGACTTGTACTATGAGAGGACCTACACCATAATAAGATTTTATGGATGCCCCCAACACCCCTATACTACCATTCTTTGTCTCACCAAGGATTACCTTCCTAGAGATTATTTGGCAACTAATGTTAACTAATATAGAGCATCTAGCCTCCCTCAAAAGGGGTACATTTACCCCTAGACACTTTTATGTATGCAACTTCACAATCGGGAAGAATGCATTTGCCAAGTTAAATGATTGGCTGGGCCAATTCAAAATGAATGCTACAGCACCCAGATATGTTGATATAGAGGGTTTCATAGTAATGGCTAGAAAATATTACACTCATACCATTCCTATAAACAAAAGACATGAGGAGTATCCCGAGGAAGATCTTATCAGGAACATCATTGAGGATGTGGTAGAAAAAAGAACAGACCAATTTAATGAATTGATGAGATTTGAAAAGCATTTGAAGAAAAGCAGAATTCCCTTTGGAGGCTTCTACCCTACAATGCATTATCTAAAAAGATTGGAGATGATGATAGATAATTACCAAACATTGGTCAACTCTATTCAAGACCAAATTGATGATAAGGATAGAGAAAAGGAGAAGCACTCAGCATCTGACTATGAAGATAGTGATGGAGGCTACATAATCTACAGCCCTCCTGCTATGGAACAAGGATCTCCTATTGCCCAACAAGGAGAGGAAAATGAAATAATGGATTTGACAGAGCTTCCTAGATCTCAAGACACCATTGAACCTCCTCATAAAAAGTAGAAGTTGGAAGTAGGAGAATCTTCATGAGCCAGGGTCCCTGAGAAGAAGGGAGACAAAGTGAAAGCTCTATTTCCAAGAAATAGAGCCTATGATCATCAGCTTAGGTAGAGGATTAGAGAGGAAAAAATAAAATAGAAAATAGTGATAGAGGTAGTTGAGTTACCCTTGGCCTTAGGTCAAGATGAAAGGATGCTTGAGCAATTGGCCTCTAGTGTTTAGATCAAGGAAGATGACCAAATACCCAATGAAGCCATGCAAATTATAAAGGATTATGATCTTGAATCAAAAAATATTACCCCAAAAGAAGCTAGGAAGTTGGTAAAGGTCAGCAATATATTGCTTGTACCTAGGTGGGATTTGGCCTCAACTTTCATTATTGACCAAATTAGGAAATAGGAAAATATAAATCTGACTTCAGAGACCCAAGTAGGGGACTTGATAAGGGGGTTTGGGTACAACCCTAAAAATAAGGCACTGGCTATGTGGAGCCTTTACCTAAAAGATCAAAAACCTTCCCTGTTGAACATCTAAGAGAAAATTGATGGTGATAAGATGGTATGGTCAATCCACTACACTAGAGATCTTGAGATCTCATAGGTGTTGACTCACTGTGCTAGGTTAAATGAAGATAAAACCAAGAAACTATCTAAGAGGCATCAAAAAAATTTCATAGATTATAGTGCATTGGTGAGGGATAGAGAGATACGAATCATAAAGGAAAGAGAGCTAGAAAAAACTGTGGGGGAATTGCAACTACAAATCATCAACATGCCCACATTAGCCCCTACACCACCACATCAAGAACTACCATAAATTCAAGGTATAATGAGGAGGAAGTTGCTGCTATAGAATAGAGAATGAATAAGGAAAAGACTGAGGTTATAGTACAATGCTTGTTGAAAATTTTACAACACAAGATAGGAGTGTTGAAGGATAAGGCAGAGGTAGTTTATACTGCGTACAATAAATTGCCCAATTTGCAAAGTGAAGTAAACAATTTTGTTTCTATTTTGAGTACTTATCATTCAACTTGGTCAACAAAGGAGTCATTATTTGAGAGACTAGCAATAGTACAAAATCTAAGGAATGACATTCCAGAAGTAGTTTTGTAGGTAGGAGTTGAGATTGCAAAGATTGGTGTTCTTTCATCTTTCTTCAAAGGTAAGGCCAATCAACTTGAAACAAGTATGGAAATGTTTGGACCTAGTTTTAAAGGTTCATTCCCCAAATCATAACATAAGAAGGAGAAATAAACAATTTGGATACATGGAGGTTAGATTTTGATCTCTCACTGCCTAAGAAAGAGGCTTTCCTAAAAGATAGCAATGAAGTTGATTCAGACCACTTCAACAGAGTTCTAGATGAAGCCATCAAAGTAGAGATGGACTTCAACAAGTTCATCATAGATATAAAGTAGATTGCTGATGCAAGATTGGAAAGATAAAATAAGCAACTACAGAGCATCCAACAGTTTCCATGGCTAACAAAGGAATAGGTTACCACATGGGACAACAAGACAAAGCCCAAAATAAGTAAGCCTACAATAGATGACCTGGATGATTTGGATGATGAATGAGCTCCAGCAGTGCACTTGACCTATGAGCACAGGGAGAGCAACTGATCATACAGAGGATGATGTAAGTTATCTGGTTAAGCAGTCATCATTCATACAACAAACTTTAGTAGTTGCATCTAAATACATGCAGATAAAGGTGCAACTCAAAATGGATGTTCAACTTGAGAAGAAACAACTTCTGGCACAATTTTCCCTTTTTCTGTTACGTGCTTTAATTGTTTTGTATTCTAGTACAAGTCACTATCAGAGCCACCCATATCTTGTTGCATCCTTTTCTCAAGGATCCCAAGGTGGTCTCCCTATATATAGAAAATGTAAACTCACACCAAAAGGTGGTGAAATGCGTATTGTCATAGGAGCTTACAGATTTAGTTTTTTATTCTCTAGAATCCAGCTTTTCTGAATGTATTGACACTGGAAGTTTATCAATAAAATATACTAAATTTCCATGTATATTTCTATTTGTCTTCATGTATGGTTTTTTTATTCTCTATATGTTTAAATTTGCAAGGCATTTTAGGCATATCTTTCTACAAGGTAGATAGTGGGGTTGAAATTTGAGTTCCTTTCAAGAAAGGGATAAATCTTTAGTGAGGTCTTTGAGATTTTTGTGTTCATACATGAATTAGATGATATGATCTATTTATAAGAGGGTAATTTTTAAGGCATTTTACCTGGGATTTGGGTGTGTTTGACTTGATATATTTCCTATAGATGTGCATTCATTGACTCTAATGCCCTAGGATTAGGCACCATTCTATGTTTATTTTATAGTTGTTTTCACCATCAATCAAATTAAAATGATTTACTTTAAATTGTATGAGTTATATGATTAGATCTGTATCAAGCATATAGGTTATGATTTTGATATTTGAAGAATTTAATCTTAAGAAGTAATACCCACCTGAAGCTTTAAGCTCAAAGAGAAGAAGGATTTAAAATCCTTAACACCTTAGTATTGATTGTTGTTGATGCATCTATTGGGACTGCTAGAGTTATAAATCAGGGTTTTCTGATTAAGGTTTGATCATCTATAATTTTGAGTACTAACACATTCAAAGGTTAGTAGGAATGAGTACTTAAAAGTAGTTCCTGATGGGGAAATAAACACAACACCAACTCCTGATCCTTCCTTGAAGCACCCAACATCAAAATACATCTACCAGAGCCCATCTTTCTGCAATATTAGTTCAACCACTATTGGATTAGTGTTTTTCATTTGAGGCATTACCTCTTTAACCATGAAGTTATCCATTTCAATGTCCACAAAATAGTTTAAATCCTCTGGTGCAACCTTTTCAACCATTATTGAGGAATGGGGCTCCCTATACAACTTCACTTCAGTTCCATTGACTGGAATAGTGGAATACGACAAATCCAATTGCAATTTTCCTCCTACTACTATAGCCCACTGTCTTGATAGAAGCATGCCATAATGGGATTTTGTATCAACAACAACCACATCCATCTTGTATGTGGCCTTTGGGAATGTAGCAATATTCACTTCTATCCCAACTAGGGTTCCCACAATAGGCACTACCCTGTTATCCATAGCATAGCATCTACCATTGGATGTGTCAACTTGCAGTCCCAACTCTTTCATTACATGATATGGCATCATAGTAGCAAAAACACCAGAGTCAATCATACAATTCTTGAGCAGAAAATTATTCACAATTAGTGTAACATAGAAGGGATCAATGGAAGATGGTTCTAGTGTCACAATGTTTCCAACACCTACATCAGAGATATCTTTAATTGTATCAGTCCCTTCCATGGCATTCCCTTTTCCTAATATAATAGGTTCTATTCCTTGTTCACTTATGAGAGCTAGAGCTATTGTCATATGCTCTTTGATTTTTAGCATTTATAATAAAGGAATAGAAACCTTTATTTGAGATAGGGCATGTCTCATATCAAAAGTAGGGGGATCGGTAGAAAGATCAGAAGAATCTTTTGGTCTACCAACCTTCTTCTTTGCCTTGTCAAAAACAACTTCCTCATTCTATTTTCTTTCAGTAATAGGCTCTTCTCTCCTTTTATCTCCATCTCTACCCTTAACAACACTTGGTTTAGGGGAGTCTTTGTTCTGAGGGTTATCTTTAACAAATAATGACCTTGGTACTCCTTGATTAGCATCCACCCTTCTATTCCTCAAATTATATGAGGACTTAGCTTGTGTTATAGCAACCACAGTCAAAGTTCTAATTTCCTCTTCATTGGGCTTTCTCCATTGTTTCTCATCTGATCCTGATCCAACCATATTAGTTTTACACATATCATAATCAGACTCATCTTGATCAGAGTGAGTAAAAACCTGTTGCTCATAATTAGGGAGAATCCTTCTCTTATAATTAACATCAGCACAAATTTCTTCATCATCTAAAGATGAGATCTTCCACCTTTTCAATGGTAAACATGTTAGCAGTAGGGTTTTCAGATTCTTCATAATCTCTTGCATGTGGATTATCAACTTCTTCCCTAAAGCCTAAGCCACAACACACTGGAAAGGTGAATGAGGCATATTGCAAGCCACACACCAAGGAACACTCTCCATAATATGTTTCATATTTTTCTTTAAAGGGTATGGTGTATCTCTTCCCTTTTGAGGCTCATTATTATCAAAGATTGGCTTCCCATCCTTCCAGTTTGTCTTATAAGGCATATCTTGTAATCTTGGAAACCTATCTTGTCTTTGATAAGGAAGTCTATTGTCCTTAAAATTTCTCCCACACTTCTCAAATTTTGTTTAGAGATCCTTGACTACACTAGCTAATTTATCAACTATATCTTCATCCTTGGTTGGCCTTGCAGCTTGTGGTTTAGTTTCTTTCCACAATCTTCCCTCATCTATTTTATACATCTATCCTGGTGCCTTCCTATTGCTTTCAATATTTATAGCCATTTTAAAAGAATCTCTCAAAGTATGAGGAATTTTATCTCTCAAAAGATATGACATCTTACCATCCAAAGCATTGAAATATGTAGTCAAGCAATTTGCATCATCTAACCTAAGGACTTGGAACAATTTGTACATGGCCTTTTGGAACCTACCATTAAACTTGGACATGCTCTCATTTTGATGCTTTTTTATATTGTTAAACTGATTGAGCATGTAGCTTGAATTAACATGTTCTGCATATTGTTCCTTAAAGATACTAACAAACTCATCCCATGATGCAATGTTGTTCTCTGGTAGACCTCTATACCAATCTCTGGCATCTTTGACCAATGACTAAACAAAAAGATTCATTACAACATCCTCATGCTTAATTTTATCTGTAAAGAATTTCAGATGCTCTTCACATGTAACCACATTATTTCCAGTGAATAATGGGATCTTCTCCCTGATCTCATTCAGGATAACATTAGGCTGACCAGGGATACCATCAAAAAACAAAGGCCTATAACTATCCAAATGAACTAGTCTCCTCTAGAAATTTGGCCGAGGTTGGGAAACTGCTCCAACATTTTGACAAGGCATATTTCCAATTGGGCCACTAGTCATAGGGGCTATTGGATTGGTACTTAGAATTGGTCCAAGTGCATTTTGTTTGGGATTTGAGGCTTGGGGATTTGGAATTGTATTACAAGGCTGACTAGATGGGATTATCCCTAAAGTTACAGGGACTGAGCTACTAGCAGATGTATTCATATTAGCATGCAAGAAAGCTATCTTTCTTTTCATTTCATCAACAACAACTTCCAACTCTAACTTCTCAAGTTAGAGAGACAAATCCTCCTTATCCTTTCTTGCCTTTTCCAATTCTAGGCTTGCTTGGGAGATAGTATTAGAAACAACAACATTCTTTTTAGGTTCACTGATGCTTACACCAATTACCTTTTGCTTCCCTTTATCAATGACATCCTTTGAGGGATTTCTAATCTCTTCAGCCCTTTTAATTTCTAATGGATGCAATTGTCTGAGAACATGACCTGTTTCTTCAAATTCATCTTTATCTGGGTTAGGTTTACTACCATTAGCTTTCCTTCTCAAGGCCCCCATGTCACCAAAAAACTCATTGTCTAAACCTTGGACATTTTGACTTAGATCCTTAGCCTCAATCTCATTGTTCTTGGTTTGTCTTATGAGATCTTGTCTCTCCATAAGTAATTCATAGATCTGTTGTTCCCTCACCTTTCTCCTATTAGCAATTTCTAATAATTTCTCACATTCTTTCTTCCTTAGAGAAATTATCTCCTCTCTCAATTTTTCTGAATCATAAGAGGCAGTTTCTATAGTGGAGGTTTCCCCTGTGTGATCTAAAGTTTCTCTAGTAGGGAAACAACCTATCTCTGTGGACTCCTCAACACTAACCTTGGTTTTTTTAAGGAATTTTGGGTCATTAGAAGAAGAAGAAGCCTCCTGAGGATTGGGTGTACGGATTTTTTCTCTTGAGGGTCTAGGAGAATTAGTAGTGAAATGACCTCTCCTAGACCATTGTTTCCTACTAGGTGTGTGAAGTTCATCATCCACATTACTCTCTGGGTAATCTCTAAAGTAAGACCTAGTAAATCTCAGCTGACTCATGGTGAGTTACAACAAAATAGAAAAAATCTTTTGACAGATACTAGCTGTGGAAAAGGCTTTTGAGGATACCTGTTTTGAAAGTTTTCAAACCAAAAAAAGATTTAGATTTTAATCTAGTATGAAATCAATCCAAAAAAAAGAAACTCTAATCTAAGCCACCTCAGATTGAGCTTAAATAGGTGCACCCAAGAACTGTTTGATTTGATCTTGCTTAAGGGGATGTGGGTGTTCTCTCTAAGCACTTGGAGCATACTCTAATGCTTTCTAAGATGATTTGAGACTCATGAAAACCTCAAAAATGGCACAATAATGGGTAGAACACCCAAACTTGCCCCTAAAGCTTCAAGAACTCAAATATGATGCTTTAATGGAGATTTGAGCTACATGATGCTTATGCTAAGATTGTTATTAACCAAATAGAGATGTGATATTGATGATATGCTATGCAAAACAATGAAATAAACTATGTTAATCCATTATTACTAAGCTATGATGTGCTTTAAGAAAGCTTGAAAATGATGAAAAACTAACAATTAGTATTGATTATGCTAAGTCTAGAGCTAAATGAGTATGATAACAATGCTTGAAAATGAAAGGTGAATGGATGTTTTGCTCTTGGAAATGAGGAGCATTTATAGGATTTGGGAAGGAGGAATGAGTGGCCAGGATCAAAATCCTTAAGAGAGGCCAAGATTCATTCAAAGGGGAGCACATAGATTATGCTAGTTCAGGGCCACCTCCTTGTGACAAGTGTCATAAGGGCATTGGGTTGAAAGATGAGAGGGATGTGCACAATTTGGGAAATGTGTCTAAGGTCAAAGGGTGTAAGAAAGGGGTGTGGGGCTTCTTAAATGCATCATAAATGCATGTAAGAGGGATAAGGAGGCTTTAAATGCATTTAATGCATGTAAGAGAAGTTTCTAGAAGTTTGTTGACTTTGGGTTAAGCTTAGGAGTTGGCTAACCTTGGTTAGGGAATGTGACAAGGTTAGGGGGGGGATTAGGATTAGGATTAGGATTAGGGGGACAAGGATAAAGACTTTCTAGAAGAGTCTAGAACTTCTTTAGGATAAATATGGATTTTAGGAAATAGATAAAGATTTATTTATTTCCATGGTTTAGTTTTGAGAATATTTATTAAAAATGAACTTAATAAATATGAGGATTAAATATTTAATTTTAATTAGATATTTTGAGTTGGGATTAGGGTTAAGTAATGATGGGATTAGTCTTTAATCGAAATTAAAGAAGGATTAGAAGATTCTAGAAGAGGTTAGTGGTCTTAAGGAAATTGGCCAAGTTTTGGGTAAAAAATAAATAAATAATTTATTTTGAGATTTTTGGTCAATTTATTAATTAAATAATTAATAAATAGGGGAATAATGTTTAAATAAGATTTAAACATTTTTGGGAGGGATTTCTTAATTAAATATTTTTAATTAAGATAAAGGGATTTAATGACATAAAAATAAATAAATAAATAAATTAATTAATTAATTAATAAATGATGATGTCATCAGGGGTTTTTCAGAAAATAAAAATACTTTATTTTCTAAAGGATTTTTAGGTGTCGACATTTTGCCCCTCTTTGATGTGATGCCGCAAGTGGCATGGTGTCAAAGACAAGAAAATAAGATGCCCAAGGCTAGAATCTAGAGGAATAAGGGGTTGTGCCCCCTCGAGAAAATAACGCAAGGAGTAAATGTTGGGGAATTTTCTCGAAAAGAAATAGAGAAGGAAGGACCTAGGAAGAAGGGGAGATAAATAACCAGATTTCCAAGAGCAAAGATGGGTGAATGCAAGATGAGATGGAATGTAAAATGCAGGATGCTGCTACATGAAAAGATGCAAGATGCGAGATTAATCTATGTGATGCAAGATGCAGGGAATTTTGGGGAAGCTCCAAGTGCAAATGTGGAGAGCACAACCTAGTTTGATATAGCAATGTTAGAGACCTACCAAGGATACTAGGATCATGAGGCCTTGTCACCAGCGTTGCATAGGAATGATGCTAAAAAGACACGCAGGCTTGCCCCAGTATCACACATGAAACCTGATGGAGACATGGTGGAAACAATGCGGAAGAAACCAAAAACACACAACTGAGTCACAAGCAGAAGCAAAAAATAAAAAGACCTTGCCCCAGATTATCCTCATTCACAGTGCACCATGATATAAAGGATCATGGTGACTTTGAGGAGAGAACAACGAGAAGTTGTAAAAGATTAACAAGATCCAAAGGACAAAATCCAAGACCAAAATGACAACTCCAAAAAGACATCCTTTTCCAAGGAGAGAGATTGGATGAGACGGATTAAGTGATGGTGGGAAGATTGGTCTGAACGTGTGGAAGGATGCATCGACACGGACCTGGTGTGATTGGTGGAAGATTAGGTCTGACAGGAGGAAGGATACATCCTCAAGGACCTGCTAATTGATGAGAGAATGAGTGTTGTTGATCACTGGGAAATGATGAAGTCAAAGAATAATCATTGTGATCAAGAATAGTCGACAATTGATGTTGTTGAAGTACAGGGCTGGGTAGGACAAGAGTGTTGATCAAATGTTGTTTAGGACTGACAAGGACTAGGTACAACAAAAAGGGATGATATGTACAATAGACAGGAAAAGATATACAATGGATATGTACAGAAGCTCAGGATTTGGGATAGGAAGATCTTGCTATACAGGAAGGATTACACTATACAGGATAGTACAAGATATGTGCAAGATATAGTACAAGAAGGATGGTGCTATACAAGAGATACAGGTTATGGTACAAGATAGGGTACAAGATATGGATTATGGATTTTCTTGAGGATTGTGAAAAAGAGGAATGCTGGGGGATGGTGGATGGGGATGGGGATGGTAGAAAAATGACTGAGATGGTGGGATGGGGGGATGGGAGTTTGATAGATAATGACTCATACCACTATGTATGGTGCCTATTTGCCAAGTTTTCACCAACATACTTGTCCACGGTGCTTGAATTGTCAAGTTTTCACCATTGGACGATTATTTTATTTTCTTTTTTTTTGTTTTTTTCTAATTTTTATGGATTTTCTGAATATGTAGGATCTGGTTCAGGCATAGAACCTCTTCAAATGTATGATGTTGATTGGATCATGCAATAGCTCACCTTCTGGTGTAAATAATTGATAAGCTCCGGAGCTGAAGCATGCGGTGACAATATAGGGGCCCAGCCAAGTAGGCTCAAACTTGCCTTTCTTTTCTCGATTTGCTTGGACCTTCTAATTTTCTTTGAGGACCATGTCACCGACCTAGAATTGTCTGGGATGGACCTTCTTATTATAACTCATTTTGAGTCAATTTTGGTATGCAACCAGGTGATCATATGCTTGCTGTCTCTTTTCATCTAATAGGTCTAGCTGTGTGAGATGGGCTACACGATAGTCTTCATCAGTGGTGTAGTTCTTCATGGAGACTCGCAATGATGGGAGCTTGACCTCGATCAGTAGAATAGCTTTGGTACTATATACAAGGGAATATGGGGTGGTGCCTATGGGAGTGTGATAAGAAGTGTGGTAGGCCCAAAGAGTGGGATTCATTTGGAGTTGCCAGTCATGACCAGAATCATTGACAACCTTCTTGAGGATTTTCAAGATAGTTTTATTGGTTGCCTCAACTTGGCCATTTCCTTGAGGGAAATATGGACTAGAGAAATGGTGATGGATGTGGAGTCTAGCACACAGATCATCCACATGCTAGTTTTCAAAAGGTGTGCCATGGTCTATGAAGATGGTAGATGGTATGCCAAAGCCACAAATGATGTGGTAAAGGATGAACTTGGATATTTGGATGCTAGTAGTTAGGGTAAGTGGAATCACTTCAATCCATTTGGTGAAGTACTCTATGGCAGTTATTATGTACTTGTGTCCATCCAAGGAAAGGGGAGTGATTAAGCCGACAAGGTCAAAGCCCCAACATGAAAATGGCCAAGGTGGCGCAATGGGTTGCAAGTCTTGTGCTGGTGCATGAATCAAATTTGCATGCTACTGACATGGTAAACATTTCCTGACAAGTTCACAAGCATCATGGTCCATGGTTGGCCAATAATACCCAACTCAAAGCAACTGCTTAGCTAGAACCATGCCACTCATGTGGGCACTGCAAATTCCAGCGTGGACCTCTTGTAAAGCCAAGACAGCCTCATTTGAATCTAAACACCTAGAGAGGATATTGTGATACCCTCGACGATAAAGGGTGTTGGCTACAAGAGTGTAGCAAGAAGCTCTACAAATAAGGATTTGGCGTTGGTTGTTGGTGAGATGGGGAGATATGATACCATTCTTTAGATATGCATGGATGTCATGTTACCATGGGGACTGAGGACCAACCAAGACACACACCACTTCTGCATCAGCATTCTCATAAGCTGGCATGTGTAGCTGCTTGACTAGGAATTCATAGTGTGATGTGTCGCGTGGGATTTCCAACAAGGATCCAATAGTTGCTCAGGAAATGCTGCTTTGTTCTGAAGTCTCGGTATCTATGTGACCTATAGATTTAGGAAATGCTCTTTCAGTCTATCCACCAGCTCTTTGTAGGGTAGCAACTTGTCATCCTTTGTTTGATATTCATCTAGGACTTGTTTGATAATCAGCTGTGAATCCCCAAATACTTGCATTTCTATGATATTCCACTGAATGGCAGTTTTGAGACCTGAGATGAGTGCCTCATATTCTGCAATGTTGTTGGTACACATGAATCCTGACTTAAATGATTTTGGGATATAATCACCTTGAGGTTTGATGAATAGGATTCCTACCCCTGATCCATGCGATGTGTAGGAGCCATCAAAGTATAGTTTCCATAGGGGCTGTTCTTCGATCATACATAAGTGTTCATCATGGAATTCAATGATTAGTGGATAAGCATCCACTAGTGGTGCCTCTGCTAGCTGATCGGCAATGACTTTCCCTTTGATTGCTTTTCGATCAATATACTGGATGTCAAACTCACTGAGTAACATGACCCATTTTTCCATACGGCCTGTGAGAGTTGTCCTTGATAATAGATACTTGAGGGGGTCCACTTTTGAAATGAGCCTGATTGTGTGGCTGAGCATATAATGTCTAAGATTTTGAGTGGCAAAAACCACTGCAAGGCATGTTTTTTCCATGGGTGAATAATTAAGCTCATAGCTGACAAGAGTTCAACTGATGTAATAGATGGCTCTCTCTTTATTTTCATCATCATGCTGAGCTAGAAGTGCCCCCAGTGCTGTAGTGGTTGTCAAGATGTAGAGTATGAGAGGGCATCCTAGAACTAGTGGCACTAGGATTGGAGAGTTGGCTAGATACTCATTGAGCTTATCAAAGCTTCTCTGACATATGGGATCCCATTTGAAGCTTGTGTCTTTGCATAAGAGATGTGTGAAAGGTTGGCACTTGTCTGCCAGCTGAGAAATTAACCGACGCACTAATTGAAGCTTTCCTTGTAGGCTTCTGAGCTGTTTGAGTGTTCTTGGTGGAGGCATTTTTGTTATTGCTTTGACCTTTTTGGGGTCGATCTCTATGCGTCATCGTGATACTATGAAACCTAGGAGCTTTCTAGATGTAACACCAATGACACATTTCTTTGGATTGAGTTTTAAGCCATAATGATGTAAGCGATCAAACACACTCTCAAGAATGCTTAGGTGTTATCCTCATGTTTTAGATTTTGCAAGAATGTCATCCACATAGTCTCCTAGGATCTTGTGGATCATATCATGGAAGATTGTTGTCATCGCTCTCTGATATGTGTCTCCTGCATTCTTTAGCCCAAATGGCATCATGTTGTAGTAGAAGGTACATCATGGAGTTGTGAATGTTATTTTATGTTGATCTACTTCTACTATACGAATCTGATTGTAGCCTAAAAAACCATCCATTAGTGACAACATTTCATGACTTGTTGTAAGATCTACAATCATGTCTATATTTGGTAGCGGAAAATCATCTTTAGGACATGCCTTGTTAAAGTCCCTAAAATCTGTGCATATTTTGATGTCACCTAAAGGCTTTGTGACAGGCACCATGTTTGAGATCCATTCTGAGTAATCTATAGCTCTGATAATCTTGGCTTGGAGGAGTTTTTCAAGCTCTGCTTTGACTAATAAGGTGACTTTTGGATGCATTTTCCTTAGCTTATGCTTTACTAGTTTGACATTAGGATCCACTGCTAGATGATGGATGACAAGACTAGGATCAAGCCCAGGCATGTGTGCATATGACCATGCAAAATTTATGATTGATTCTCTAAGGAGCACAATCAAAGCCATTTCTTTGCCCTTTGTCAAATTGACTGCAATGTAGGTGATCCTCGGACATTCCTCTGTACCCAAGTTGACTGGCTTGGTTTCTTCTATGCTGATAGGTGACTGCTCAGGTCTGTAATCCTATATAGGAAGAAGAGGCAAGTCTTCATCTTCTAGCGCTTGAATTGCCAAGTTTTCACTAGAAGATACACTCTTTATTTTTACTATTTTGGAATCAGAATGTGCCCCAGAAGGGTTTTCACATAAGGACTCATGTTTTACCTTTTCCTTTTCTCTTTTGCAGCTAAAGCTTTCCTCCTCCCCAAAGTATCCTTCTGGGTTGAGCTTATATATGTGAGTTGACTTTAAGTCCCAAACTGATTGTGGGCTTGATGCCCCCATGAACTCTAGGAGTGCTTTCGTGCTCTGGAATTCATCGATGTGTGCGATGCTTGGTTGGTCCTAGTCTATGAGTTGAGGATGGATGAGGGGAAGTTCTATGAGATTGATGGTGAGTTGTCAGAGGACAGAAGTCCCCAAGTGGGTATCATCATTGAAGATTTCATTATAGGATCTGATTTCTTTCTCTTCAGGGATGTCTTTGATTTCTATGAGGTCACCCTAGCTATTCAAGAAGGGTACGCTAGTCATGTTAGTGCCCCCAATTGTAGTATTGGGCCCTTACATATGTAGGCGAAGGGTAGTAAAGCTAAGACCCTAATGTTGTGGGTTTTTGGATGTTGTGATTGGGTCTTTGCTTCTACCTTCTTGTGGTCCTAGACCACCACCTTGGTAGTTTCATTTCTCAGTAGTGTACTTATGCGATTGTGGGTATTTATCTTTGAAGTAGCCAAGGAGTTGAGTTTCAGGTGGTGGGGGATCTTTGTACAACCACCTATTGATGTCAGGATCCATCTCTTAACTATTGATGTTACCATGGGATTCAAAAGTCATAGGTCCCATTCTCTTGATTGCATGGATATCTTCTGCAGG
Source organism: Chamaecyparis obtusa (assembly GCA_027943335.1). Taxonomy (NCBI): domain Eukaryota; kingdom Viridiplantae; phylum Streptophyta; class Pinopsida; order Cupressales; family Cupressaceae; genus Chamaecyparis; species Chamaecyparis obtusa. Next base: position 1,756,439 of record BSBK01001155.1, on the reverse strand, counting down.
CTTGCTTTGGTGACTTGGGCGCCCTTGAGTATGTGGATCAAGTAGGAGGGCCCCTACAGCAAATGCATCATGTAGGTTGTATTCACCATAGCCCTGGTTATTGATCTTGATGGAAGAGAGGGTGGAGGTGAGGATGGTCTCTGGATCACAATGGGATCAGGATGAGCTAGCAATAGAAGTGTCGATGTCAATTCTAGGACAATGAGTGGAATGGGGGAATGATGCTTCCATTGCATGGTAGTATGCGAAGGGCTGGGGATCAGCATGAATGGTAACCTCAGTGCCTTGATGTAGAAATTTGATGTACTGATGGTAAGTGGATGGTACAGCATTGATGGAATGAATCCATGGTCGGCCTAAGAGGATATTGAATGGTAGTTCAAGATCAACAACATGGCAAATGGTATCTTGTATTGTTGGTCCTAGCTAAATAGGCAAAGTAATAGTACCTTCAGAGGTACACTCCAAGTTGTCATAGGCTTTGATGGTGATTACTTCATGTGATATATCGGCCTACAAGAACCCAATTTGCTGAATGAATTTAAAAGTACACAAGTTCAGGGCCGAGCCATTATCTATTAAGACCAGTTTGATGGCAAAGTCTCTGACCATAACGGCGATGCAGAGAGGGAGAGTGTGGTCAAGTGCAACATTTGGTATGTCAGACATTTTGAAGGATAAATCATAGGCTGTAGATAGATGTCCCATAAGAGTCTCAAACTAGGTTGTGTTAATGTCTATGGGGACATGTCCTTCTTTGAGAGCTCGGTCAAGGATCTCCTGATGGAGGGGTGAAGTGCGGAGAAGGTCCAAGATGGATATTTGGGCTGGTGTGTTCCCAAGATGTTCTATGAGGTTGTACTGTGCATTGTGTGCATTATGTGTTGGCCTTGGATGGGCACCAATGATAGTTATCCGGCCTCTACGGGTGGTAATAGAACATTGACTATCTGCTCCTCTTACATGGATGACATTGACTGGTTCAACTTGGGTTATACATCCAACAAGTTTATCATAGTTGATGTAGCCAGTAGTATAGTCTTTGTGACCATTTTGATCTTCTTTTTTACCTTTTCCATGATTCTGGGGATGATTGGTATTAGCCTAGTTTTTCCCAGCATTGTATTGTGGGAACACATTCTGATAGATTTGTAAGTTGGCATTTGGCGAGGCTTGAGCAGGTGTATCTACTTGGAACTCCTTTTGGTCAATGAGATCTTGGATATAGTTTTTGAGTCTCATAGATTTCAAGGTAGTGTGTCCTTTGACATGATGATAATCATAGTACTCATGATCTTTGTACCAATCAGGCTTTGGGGCGGTATCATCAACTAGCTGGATTGGTGGAAATGTGATCAAGTTGGCCTTGGCCATTCAATGAAGGATAACATCCAGAGGTTCACCCAGTGGTGTGAAGTTCTTCCTTGGATTGTTTTGAGCTCTGGGCTTGTTTTGTTTGGGAGCAACATTAACGACATTGACTTGATTGTTTGGATTGCCTTGATAAGCTTGATGGGCTTGCTGTTGATAATTCTGCTGATTATTCTAAGGATGATATTGTTGCATGGGTTGCTAAGGGACTTGAGGAGGTTGCTGATAGATAGGTGCTTGTTGTTCGTATGCAGGAGTTGATGTAGGACTAGCCACGACAAATTGAACATGCTTGGGATCAGTGGCTCCATCAGTAACAATGTTCTTGTTACAATTCTAGAATCAGGATTTATCATTGCTGGGTTTATTCTGGGAATCATTTTTGAAGTGCCAGATTGTGCCTTCATCTAGGAGGGCCTTTTCAATGCCTATCCCCTTGCTTTTGATATCTTGATAGGCTTGGAGACAATTCATCCTCATGAAGTGGGACAGCTTAGGATGCAGGTTATCAATAAAGATTTTGGTTAAATGCTTTTCAGGTGGTTGGTATGATAACCTAGTGGTAAGGTTCTACCATCATTGCAAGTATTCTACTAGGCTTTCTCCTTCTTTCTATTTTGAGTTGCAGAGATCTAACAAGGTCAACTCATTCTTAAGATTGTGGGTATAATGGGCAATGAACTTTTTAGAAAGTTTAGCAAAGGTTGTGATAGTCCCACATGGTATTTTGTAGAACCACTCAACAGTGGTTCCTCCCAAGCTTTTGGGGAATAGGCGTAAGAGATAGTTATCACTGTAAGACACGTCTTGGCATGCCATATAGAATTCTTTAATATGGCTAACTGGATCTCCTTTCCCCTGATATTTATCAAACTTAGGTGTCTCAAAGTGCTTGGGGAAAGGAATAGCAGCAATGGATCGGTCAAATGGGTAAGGACACACCTCTTCAAACTTGTAGGTTTTGTTCTTAGTACTAGTTTGAAGCTCTTTAAGAGTGTTCTTCATGGCTTCCCACTCAGCATTGATTGGTGTTTGAGCGGGTACTCCCATTTGAGGTGGGTATTGTGGAGTGGGATATGGAGATGGCCCAGCGGGATAGGTGGATTGGAGTGGATTTTGGAGTGATGTTTGTTGGGGAATATACTACTGATGTGGCATAGGGGGATATTGCGGTGGTGGATATGAGACTACTTGCTGGTGTTGTGGGATGATTGGGACTTGCTACTGTAACTGGTAAGAGGAAACTTGCTACTATTGGGGAATGATGGGGGTTTGTTGTTGCGATGGGAAGTGCAGTTGTTATGGGGGAGGCTGGTGGAAAGATGCCACTTGCTGGTAAGATGGTCCTTGCTAAACCTAGCTCTGTGGTTGACCAATATAGGTTAGGTGCATTCCCGTATTTCTTAAGGGTGTAATTGATGTAGGGAAGCTTGAAGCAAAGGGGGCCTGGGCAAGATAACTTGCTAAATGGGATGAACTTTTCTGCTAAGGTGGAGGAAGCTGCTGAAAAGCACTAGGTGTTGTGAATGGATAGTTCACAAATGATGAAACTGGTGGGGGCTGTGATGGTGGTTGATGTGCTGCTTGTGAGAAGGTGGCTTGTTGGTTTCTAAACATGGACGTAGGAGAATGGGCTGGTATGCCCCAAGCTTTCATTTCTTCTTGAGTGAGGCCCCAACGAGAGCCAGTGTGTGGTGGGAATTGTGTTGTAGTGGATGCTGGGAAGGTAGATGTGATGGGATTTTGGGACATGAATGGTGGATTCGAAAAACCCACGGAAGGCACTCCTGTGGTGAAGGCATTTTGCTGGGCTTGTGTCTGGGTAGATGCTTGCTAGGGGGGAAAGGAAGGGAACATTTGCGCTCCCCATGAAAAGGGTGATGTTGATGTGGAAGCTTGCTGAGTAGGAAAGGGGAGTGATTGTGCTGCCCCTGGAATAGATGATGTTGACGTTTGTTGGGTGAAGGAGGGAAATGATTGCGTTGACCCTGGAAAAGATGGTATGGATGCTGAAGCTTGTGGAGTGAAAGGGAAAGATGATTGTGTCCCTCCTGGCATAAAAGGTGTGGATGTGGGAAATTGTGAAGTGAGGGGGAAGGATGATTGCATCCCTCCTAAAAAGAATGGTGTTGCTTGGTTTATGGAAGGTGGTGGAATTGCTTGTGTAAAGGTTTGTGTAAGAGGTGGGAGTTGTTCTTGTGACAAGCATTGGATTTGAGCAAGAGCCTGGGTGGCCATGGTGGATGATGAAGTACCTATGATAGGGAATGGGCTAGATGGTGTTATAGCTTGTGGTACGGGACTAGCGAAGCTTCCTTGCAAAAGAAGGGGAATGGTGGACGTTTCTTGGGATGTTTGCAAGGTTGGATCAGGGAATGGTTGGATAAATGGAGAGTATACTTGTGCTAGGATTTGGATAGTGCTTATGGGAATAGAAGGATGGAGATATAGCAGAATGGGACTATGCCTTTGTGCAAAGTTAGTGAACATGTTCTGCTAGTTTTGGGCCATGAGTGTATTGGCTGCTGGTGGATTCTTTGGGTGATTCACAAATGTTTCTATTGCTAGAGGAGCTGAGGGAATATTGGGATCATCCCATGCATTGCTAGTTTGTATTTGGGGATCATAGGCTACCATCATGCTGGTAAAAATGTGGGGATCAAATGAGCTGGTGATTGGATAAGGATTCATGTGCCTTCGCTTCCTAGATCCAGATCTTGTCTCGATAGGCATGGAGATACAGATGCTAGATGGATGTAAGATGTTTCCTAAAGACACTAAAGAATGACAGATGCAAGCTAAGAAACTTTGAAGGATGATGAACAAGTGCTAGATTTCTAAAATTTAATGCAAGAGTGGATGAGATGCTTGGTTTAGGGTCAAGGATGGCAGAAGATTTGGTGGAACATGGTGACAGATTGGTGAAAAAGCTTGGTGATGATGGAGGATTGGTGGGATGCTCTGATTTGGATCAAGGTTGGGTGGAGGATTGGTGGGATGCTGGTGGAAGATCACTAAGTGTCAACAATGAGTTGTTTTTTTTTGACAGAGGATCACTCATAGGATTTGGCCAACCTAGGATAGACTAATGGTCTTCGGTCAACTAGATTCTTATCAATACAAGCCAATCTCTTGCTTGAGATGATGAGGTTGTGCAAGGACAAGTTGGATTTTCTTTAGACAATGCTCTATCAAAAAAGGGGATGATTTCTGATTTAGGATAGGGGATGGAAGCAACTCAAAGGTTAAGAACACTAAGTGCTTGTGGATTTGGATCTCTGGATTTGGTGCAAAAGATGGTGGGTTCTGATTTGGATGATGGATGCTAGATTTGGATCAAGGATTTGGGATTCTGATTGTGGATTGCTGATGGAAAGATGGTGAAGGATAATGGAACAATGCTCTTTCTAAAAGGATGATGCAAATGCAATTGGGATGGATGATCTATGATGCTGCTAGGAAGATGATGATGAATGTAACTAAGAAGGATTCTAGGATGCAAAGAAGGTTTGGTGATGATGAAAGGATGAAACTAGGATGAAACTAGGATGAAGGACTGCCAAGATAAGGTTTTGAGATCTGAAGATAGAATGGGACATGCAATGGATCTAGCTAATCTTCTCTTTCAAGGTTGATGTAGCAATGGTTTACTTGGAATCGGTAGGCAAATTGTTTGACTCTTGCATTATAGCCAATATTATCAAGCTTTTCTTGATATTTTTCTTCTACTTGGGTTGCTTGGATAGAGGATTGATGGCTCTTGAGGTTTCTTTCTGCAACTTTCTTCTCTTGATAATCTTTGGATTTGGGCAACTTAGCTTTCAGATGTTTGATCAAATTGGGCATAATTTGGGGAAATTCTGATAAGTTTGGTTTGAGACAAAAGACTTCTTGGATATCTAATTTCTGTAAGACTTTCTGAGTATCAAGTTTGTATGTTAATTCAATGTTTTCCAATGGCAAAGGATAGATAAACAAGACTTTTGAAAAAGCAATCTCCGCAAGGGACAAAGCAACCTTGTGGGATACAAGCAGGATGACTGACTTTGATAAAACTTTCAAAGTGTATGTTTCAACAATGTTTTCACAAAGTATTTGACTGTCAAGCACTTCAAGCAGATCTACCGAAGGAAGGCGAGTATCAAAATCGCTTGCCCAAAGCTTGGTACCCCTTAGAAGGGAATACAAATGGTGAGTAATCTTGAGGCGACCCGATAAACCCCTTGGAATCGGTCCTTGCACAAGGATTTTGATACTTTCAGATGTAGATAGGGTAGCCTCTATTTTATCAAGTTTTTAATAGTTCCGTGGAGTCTCCATACCCAGTTATGCTGACCGCCTGTGACTCACTTAAGAGCCTAGCCAACAACGCTAGGGGAGGAATATTTACCATCCCCAGACATTTGTATTTGGCACAAAACGCCTGTGGATTAGGAGATATAAGTGAGTACTTTTTGCCTTCACTTTATTTATATACTAGCTAGGGGGGATACTGGTTTGAGGTCATTCTCTAAGGAGGAAGCACTTTTCTCCCTGGACAGGCCTCGCTAAAAGTAGAACAAGTGAACTTGTCCGAGTCCAAATGTTCTACGTTGCTTACTTTAACAAGGATTTACAGAAAAAGAAAGCTCCTAGAGGCATGTCAAGCAAGTTGTTCTTTCTTCCAAATTGTTTAAGTGATGTTTGAATTTGAATAACTGAAGACACAAGTGTTTTAGATTTTTAGTTGTTCCATTTCCAAAAAGTAAGCAATTTGAGTGATAGCAAGTTCTTTCTTTGATCATTCAAGATTGAGATTGGCGTGTTGATTTAGAACTTTGAAAAGAGCTTTGTTTTATCCTTAGATCATTCAAGATTAAGTTTGTTTGAACTAAAATTCAAAGAAGAAGGAATAGGGATGCTTGTTCTTTCCAATTTAGATCATTCAAGATTGTGTTTGATTTTCAAAATGATAATGACTCTTAGGACTTAAGTTCATTTTTCCTTAATTTCATTCAAGATTTATTTTTTATTTTTGTTTAAGGAAAATGAATCCAATATCAATCTGAGAGAAAAAGTGACAGGAAGTTCACAAGTGACAGGAAAAAGTTCACAGGCGACAGGACCTTGTGCATAGGTGATAGGAAAAAGTTCACAGGTGACAGGAACTTGTGCATAGGTGACAAGAAAAAGTTCACAGGTGACAGGAACTTGTGCACAGGTGACAGGAAAAAGTTCACAGGCGACAAGAACTTGGCACAGGCAACAAGGCAAAGTTCACAGGCGATAAGAACTTGTGCATAGGTGACAGGAGCTTTGTGCATAGGTGACAGTAACTTGTGTACAGGCGACAGAAAAAATGTGTCATAGGTGACAATGAAACATGGATAGGTGGCAGCTAAATTATTACAAGCGGTAGCGAAATGATTACAGGCAATAAATGAAATATGGAATGCGATAATGTAATGATTATAGGTGAGACTTCTATATGTGGAGGCGTGAATGTTTATCTTACAGGCGTGATTACTTCTATTATAGGCGACAGAAAATAAGTTTGAGATAGAATAGAAGTTATCGATGGTAGAAATCTTTTAGATAATAGGCATTGATACAGAGCTTGTAGGCATCATCAAACTATTTTTAGGCATGATTGTATTGTGTCTAGGTGACATTTCATCTATTTCCTGCAAATACGAGAATACAAAGTATGATCTAATCAAGTGATTGTGGTTTTGAGTCCCACCAGGCATGCCAGAATCTGGACAAGGCTTTTGAGGATACCTATTTTGAAATTTTTCAAACCAAACAAAGATTTAGATTTTAATCTAGTATGAAATCAATCCAAAATAAAGAAACTCTAAGCTAAGCAACCTCAGATTGAGCTTAAACAAGAGCACCCAAGCACTGTTTGATTTGCTCTTGCTTAAGGGGATGTGGGTGTGCTCTCTAAGCACTTGGAGCATACTCTAATGCTTTCTAAAATGATTGGAGACTCATGAAAACCCCAAAAATGGCACAATAATGGGTAGAACACCCAACATTGCTCCTAAGGCTTCAAGAACTCAAATATGATGCTTTAATGGAGATTTGAGCTACATGATGCTTATGCTAAGATTGTTATTAACCAAATAGAGATGTGATATTGATGATGTGCTATGCAAAACAATGAAATAAACTATGTTAATCCATTATTACTAAGCTATGATGTGCTTTAAGAAAGCTTGAAAATGATGAAAAACTAATGATTAGTATTGATTATGCTAAGTCTAGAGCTAAATGAGCATGATAACAATGCTTGAAAATGAAAGGTGAATGGATGTTTTGCTCTTGGAAATGAGGAGCATTTATAGGATTTGGGAAGGAGGAATGAGTGGCCAAGATCAAAATCCTTAAGAGAGGCCAAGATTCATTCAAAGGGGAGCACATAGATTGTGCTAGTTCAGGGCCACCTCCTTGTGACAAGTGTCAAAAGGGCATTGGGTTGAAAGATGGGAGGGATGTGCACAATTTGGGAAATGTGTCTAAGGTCAAAGGGTGTAAGAAAGGGGTGTGGGGCTTCTTAAATGCATCATAAATGCATGTAAGAGGGATAAGGAGGCTTTAAATGCATTTAATGCATGTAAAAGAAGTTTCTAGAAGTTTGTTGACTTTGGGTTAAGCTTAGGAGTTGGCTAACTTTGGTTAGGGAATGTGACAAGTTTAGGGGGGGATTAGGATTAGGATTAGGATTAGGGGGACAAGGATAAAGACTTTCTAGAAGAGTCTAGAACTTCCTTAGGATAAATATGGATTTTAGGAAATAGATAAAGATTTATTTATTTCCATGGTTTAGTTTTGAGAATATTTATTAAAAATGAATTTAATAAACATGAGGATTAAATATTTAATTTTAATTAAATATTTTGAGTTGGGATTAGGGTTAAGGAATTATCGGCTTAGTCTTTAATTGAAATTAAAGAAGGATTAGAAGATTCTAGAAGAGGTTAGTGGTCTTAAGGAAATTGGCCAAGTTTTGGACAAAAAATAAATAAATTATTTATTTTGGGATTTTTGGTCAATTTATTAATTAAATAATTAATAAATAGGGGAATAATGTTTAAATAAGATTTAAACATTTTTGGGAGGGATTTCTTAATTAAATATTTTTAATTAAGATAAAGGGATTTAATGACATAAAAATAAATAAATAAATGAAATAATTAATTAATTAATAAATGATGATGTCATCAGGGGTTTTTCAGAAAATCAAAAATAATTTATTTTCTAAAGGATTTTTAGGTGTCTACACCAACAATTGGCAAACATAGAACTCAAAGTCGCCACCCACAAACAAATGGGAATAGAAAATTATAAAGCTAGTCTGCAACAAACACAATGGATGATTTAGCATGAAAATAATGGATCCATTGCGTCCTCTTTGTTAAATCCCAAGGAGAGTCACCAGTTTTGTTAGCACTTAAACTTGTCAATGATTAAAAGGATTCTAAAAACTCTTGAAATAAAAAACTCATGTATTCCCAACAGACAGATCTAGCACAATTCAAATGCTAAGGTATTAAGTTTTAGAACCTTCATCACTTTGAGTATGAAACTTGGGTGGGTTTACCTCTCTTAAAAGATTCTACAAAGCATTACAATAATGATCTATGTGCTTGACATAGATGATTCAATTTAGAAATATGAAACAAAAGTAAATTGAACATAATATTTGATTTTTGATGGTGAATACAAGCAAATCAAGTAATAACTAGTGCCTTATTCATTAGGGCATCAGAGTCAAACCCTACATCAACATAATCCTATCAAAACAATCATACTAAAACTCAAATTGAAATGACTTACATTCCATTCTCCCAATTGCTAACCCTGCTATCAAATTCATACATGAATAGTTAATTCCCAGAGACCTCCCTTAAGATTTATTCTTCCCTTGAAAGAACTTAAGCTCAACCCATATATCTACCTTATAAATAATGCATTAAAAATCCTTAAAATTTAACACATAAGAGAACTAAAACATCCATTCATGAAGACATCCAAAAGTAGCAAAGAAATTCCATTATTTTGTATTAATATATCAACTATGTCAGTACACTTTAAACAAAGATTTATAAGAAATAAGATCCTATATTCAAAACTTTCTTTACAAAGTATGATCAACCACCTTTTGCAAAAGAAGCAAAAATGCTATTTATACCACTAGCCATCTTGGAATCCTCAAAGAAAGGATGCAACAAGCTTTGAATGGATAGTAATGTGACTTGCACTATGGAAAAAAGTACAAAATGATTACACAAGACTGGAGAAATAGAAAACAACTTCCAATCAAATGGAATCTTGACAACTGGCACCTTTGTATGAGGATATTTCAGAGTAGTTACTTCATTTGTTGTATGAATGATGACTGTCATTATAGGCTAACCTACATCATCCTTTGTTTGACACATGCTCTCCCTAGAATTCTGGATCAGGTGCTAGGTGTACTTTACTCTTCTTCTTTTGCCTCCAACTCAATGACAGTTGGTTTCTTCTTCTTTGATTTGGTGCTATTATCCCAGGCTATTACATCATGATCAGAAGGCCAATTATAGCTCTGCAAGTCCTGTAGTGTCTTCAATTGCAATTCCCACCTAGAATTAGTAATGCTTTTAACATCGGTAACACAGTTTGTACAATCATTCTCAACTTTTATCAAGTTGTCTATTATGTTGTTACAACCTTGTAAATCTAGATCATTATCACCACTGAGGAAAGCCTCTTGCCTAATTTTTATTAGGGTCATGCTTGATCTCCACTCATCCACACTAATTATGCTTCCATCATCATTGTATACTGAGGGAAAATACTTACTGTAGTTTTTATCAAACATGGCCATCCTCACCTTTATTTGAATTGATTTTCCTTTAAAGAATTGTGAAACAGCACTGACCAACCCTATCTTCTCATACACTTCTGAGACTACCTTAGGGATATCAGGTCTATATTGTTGTAGGGTATCTAGTTTTTTAAATAACATATTTCTCCCAGACCAAAAACTGTAGAGTGGCTCTAAAGTAGCCAATGACTCATTTACCTTTTTCTTTGCCTTGTGCAAAAAATATACAGACAGATGGAATGAGTCCATTCTCTCCTTTATTTTATCTAGTCTATGTTGCACAACCTCTGACATGGTCTTTAAGGCTGCTTCAAGCTTTATCTTTTCTATATCTTATGATGGCTTGTCAAGAATTTCTACGTCTAGCTAGGAGGGGGCCTCAATTTTCATAGGAGGAGGAACTGCCTTTGAAGCTTCTTCAAGTTTGGCCTTCAAATCTTCTAGTTTGTCTTCCATTTTCTAAATCATCATCAGTTTCAAGTCTCTATCCTTAGCCACCCTCATTGAGTTCTCAAACAATTTGTTATACCTCTCAGACAACTAAACTATTTTTTCTTCATTGAGGTGGGAAAAGTGTGTCATTTCCTTAGACACCTCATGATCAGTTGTATTCTGGATAGTGTTGACAATTTTATCTCCTTCCATCTTGTCCTTAATACTTACTGGAGCAGGCTTTTGAGTTCTAGGAGCAAGGGACCATAAAGCCACATCCTGAGACTTAGGGTCATAACCATTTCCCCTTATCATATCTCCAATATGCACCTCATATGATAAGCTTCCCTCTGGTTTCTTTCTAGTTTGATTAATAATGAAAGCAGAGGTGAGATCCCATCTAGGAGTTAGAAGCATCCCACTTGATCTTACCATCTCTCTGGCCTCCTCAATGGTGATTTTCTCAAGGCTTGGATCATAGGATGTCAGATCTCTCATAGTGTCTTCACTTGGTTCCATACCTTTTGGTAATCCCTTGGAAACATCTCTTTGTTTCCTCCAAATAAGGAAATTTTTAAACTCATCACTCTTGAAAAACTACTCATCACTAAGGAATTCCTCTTGGTATAGTTCCCTCTCATCTTTTCCCAATAACAAAGGTAATTCAGCTTCTTCTTGTGACTTTATTTTCTTTCCCTCTCTGATGGCTTTCCTCAATTGGTGCTGATAGACCTGGTCACCAGGAACCAGAACAGAGGCCCTATCAACAAATTTCTTTTTCCTTTTTCCTTGGGAAGGTTCACCAATCTCAAGTTTTTGTTTCTTTAAGGGTGGCTCTGAGGTCTCTTATGCCTCTAGTTGATCTTGAGTTAAATCAATGATGGGGGAGTCCCTTGCTTGAGGTGGACTGTCACTCTCTTGTGATTCATTAGTGAATTCCTTAGGTTCAAAAGTGGAGTAGTCTCTTTTCACATCTAATTTATCTTCAATCATCCCTTCTAATTGATTGGACAGGGTGCCATGCATTTCAATCAAATTCTCCATCCTCTTGAGGTAAGGGAGATTAGGGAAAAAACCATCAAAAGAAATCTTAGCAGCCTTGAGTTGGGCTTCCAGTCTAAGAAAATCAAAATACTTAGTCCATCTCCTCTGAGCCTCATCTTGATCCAATAAGTTCCTGATCACATCTTCCTCATCCAAGCCCTCATGCTCTCTGATTGTGCCAATATTAGGAATCAAGGTCATCCTCGTAGTCTTAATAAAGTCTTCAGGATCAACATACCTATAAGTACCAGAAATCATTTTGAAATGATTAAGCCAACTGCTAAGCTGTGGCAATACCCTCTTCCCAATCAAGAAACTACCAACTCTAAACTTCCTTGGCATGAATGTACCTTTCCTATGAGGTGCCAGGTGTTCTTTGTCAATCCACATCAATTTCTAGATCAATTATAGCATGGTGACCCTTGGAGGCACAAATCTTGGAAGAAGATGTGGGGGTTGTGGACAACCATAAACTCTAAGAATAATGAAGTTTTCCCCAAGGTAGAAATCACCCCAATTATGATTTCTAGGCCACTTGTCTTCAAACTGCATTGGCCTTAAAAGCCTCAAGACCTTAGTTGATAATCTCGCCACATTTGTGCCCAACAACCCAAGAATGGGATAAACAAAATAGTTTTGAAACATAGAAAAATTACACTCATTAGAGGTGTAATTCCAGGCTCTAAGCTAGTACTACATAGGATTGGGATGGCATCATAATCAATATTTGCATGGGAGTTTTGGATATCTAGGATAATCATTAAAAGGTTAACAGGCAACATCTTTGGATCACCATCTATTCCTAAAACCCTACACAAACCATGCCACAAGAATTTCATATAAAAGTTGAGGTTTTTGAACTCATATGGGGCCTTCATGTTACTAGGGAGAGGGGCTATATATTTTCCCTATTTAGGCATGTGCTTTCTTATTTGACTCTTCACAATCCCCACATTACTCATATATTTTTTTCTTTCTTTCTTCAAGTCAATTTCAGTGGAAGAGGAAGCAAAGAAAAAAAAATCTTTCATAAAATAACCCCTATCTAAGGTTACCAAGGTAGATTTGTCCTCTTTTCTTATTATTTTTTAGATAGGGTCATATAATCTATCTATATCAATGATAAGGTCAACATCAAGAAAGACATCAGGGACAGTTAGCTTAGCCATTCCTAGGGCCTAGGCATTGCAAATCGGTATAGCCTTACTCCTATTGTTATAAAAGTAGGTAAAAATAGTGTAACCTGATCTAGAGGGAGTGACAGGGTCTATGCAATTCTCCATTGGATCTTCAAAGGCCTCATTAGTTTCCTTCTTGTTTTGGTTGGACCCCGAAAGAAGTTTGACTAACTCTAATTAATTGGGTTTCCCCTTCTCCTCACCACTTTTCTCTTTAGCTTGTCCACTAGATGATGCCATGCTTGCTTCTGGTTGACTCATCTTCAATGTGTGAATATCTCTTAACTCCATAAATTCTATTCACTTCACACAGCTCCACTAATGCTCTAAAATCACAATTCTATTCAGAAAGCTTTGAACACAAAACACAATGAAGCTCTGTCTATTTATCATTGAGAATTGAATGTGTGATGTTACCAAAATCACTGCAAATCTACCTTCAATCACCTCTGCATTCAATTCTGCATATTACCAACTTCAAATCAAGGCTATCCATGGTGTGGATGTTGACAGGTTATTTTAAAAACTTAGAAATAAATCACAAAGGCAATGATTATGGCTTTTATCTTTAAAACCCTTATTTAACTGATAAAAACCCTCATTTAAATCTGATTTCATGTCATCTTACTTTTTTCCAGCTTGGCAATGTACTTTTCCACATAAGCAATGACACATAACCATTCATTAATCAGCTCTTAACCTGACTTGATTCAGAGATCGAGCGAACAAAGGTTCTCACCATCTCTAAACAAAATGCTCACCTCAGGTTGAACCTAGAGAATCAATGACAAAGCCATTCTCATGATCTCAAAATGGTTTCCTAACTCATGGTTTCTTTTGGAGACTTGGTGACCACCGTTGATCCAAAAGATAATCAATGGTCTTCAAATTAAGCTTTGAAACTCATGACAACTCTATTGCTTATTTAGAGAATAAGTGACTAAAGGCGTTGTCTAGTTCTCATAATTTGAAAATTAACCATGGTTTAGATTATAGAATTAGCAACAAAAGACTTTTCTCATTCTCGCAATCCTTTACTTAACCCAGTAACCATCTAGAGATCTAGCGAAGACTGCCTTTCTTTAACCCATGCACTTGAAACCTTTACCATAGTCAAATCTAGAGATTTAGCGACCACTAAAATCTCATAATCTCATAATGTCTTTCTTAACTCATGGTTTATCAAGAGACTCGGTGACCAAGGTAAGCTTGTAGTCTCTAAATAAGATATTCAACCCCAGGTTATTTATGAGATTGGGCAACCAAAGTTATTCGTCAATTCGCTGGACACTTTTCTTGACTTGAGTTTAATTTAGAGATTAAGCAATGGTCGTAGATCTTTGGAATAATCAAAGGTTATCGTTGAGTCGCTAGAACTTTTAAACTTTTTTCATATAATCACGAGACTCAATTAACACTATATTCACTAAATCTCCTAAAGTTTGAAACATTAAATATATCATTTCATGATCAAGTGACTAAAGGAGGCACACCTCTAACTTTTCTTTGTCATCGAATTGCTGAAAGACTTGGGGCTTCACTAACTGATCATGAGATTGTGCAAACTCTCAATTCACCAGGTCACCAAATGATTTGGAACTTAGCCAACTTTTCTTGAGATCCAACAAATTATGAAAATTTTAACCTTTACCAAATTACTTTATCAGAACTGCCAAATTTAGTGACCATGAGAATAAGCCTTAGTCGTTGGATCTCCAAATAACTTGCTATAGGGCCCATTCATTGTGAGATTAAAACATCATCATTGATCTTAGAGATGATCAACGGTCCTCACTGGGTTGCCAGAAAACAAAGAGCAAGACCGCTCAATTTAGTGATTGAGAGATGACCACCATGTCTAGTCACTATATGTTATGAGGAAACTGCTAGGGATTAAGAGAATAGGAGAATACATAGCCATCAAGTCACTGAATAAAAGATTAACTGTGACATAAACTAGGGGATTCAACAACTAAGGAAAAGCTTAATGAGGACTCACCACTATTTGCTGAATCACTAAAAGACTTGATGACATGAAAAATTATTGCATGATTTAGAAAACACTTAAGGGAAAGAATGACCATGTGCAAATCAAGAGATCTTAAGTGACCAAAAAGTAACTCATGAACATAAGGAACTAGGGCACACTCAAGATGAACCAAATAATTAATCTTACCAAGGCAAAAATACATAAGGCAAGGGTTTTCCAACATAAACATGACAGATTTTGAGAAATTCTAAAACCTTAAACTAGACGAAGGCACTTGCAAAGACAAAGACAATGGCCTAAAGCAAAAAATCTCAAAAAACCTAAAATATAACCAACACTCCTCATCAAGTGCGCTCACTCCAAAACACTATATGACTTTGTTTCCATAATGACAACACTATATTAAATCATATACTCTATTATAGTCAACTTGCCAATGGTATCTTCATCATCTTTTACTTTAGATACTTTTCTTTCTACTGGGGTAAATATTATTTTCTGTCTCTTTCCTGGCCCACTTTCCATTTCCTTAACTCTTTTAGCTGGTGGAGTGGTGGAAGTTCTAGTTGATTTTTTTTTCCTATGCCTCTTTAACTTTTACCACTTTCTCTAAATTATGAACATTCTTAGTCTAATCTGCAACTGATGATAAGGGTGGAACAGACAAAACTTCTTTTTCTCCAATGTCTCTTATTGCTACTGCAGTCTTCTTTGCAATTAGGAATTCATGTTTTGTCATTCCAGGATCCTTAAGAATTTTCTTAATGGTACTATCAACTCTCCTTTTAGCCAACTTCTCTTCATGTAGAGACTTTGTGAAGCTAAAATTCTCCTCATAAGTCCCAAATCTAGAGCTTTTTACATCCATCTTGTTTTTAAGCAATCTACTTACATACTCTTCTACTTCAATTTCTGAAACTTCATATCCAAGAGGATCTATAAAGTCAACTCTTAGTTCAACTACTTCAATAAAGGTAAAATTAGTTTCAACCATAAAACATATTTCACTCTTGTACTTCTCTACAATAGCTTGTGAAATCCTTGACCTTTTCTTCATCAGGCTCTAAAATGTTTTGATTGCCAAGGTTGCACTCTCATTAACCTTGTCAATAGGGTGTCTCAGATACACCTTGTTGATTATGTCCATAGTGGTCCTATTATCATTCCAATTTTCTCCAATAGTATATGGAAATCTTCTTAGAAAATGGAAAAATATGTATGTAATCAAAGATGAGAACCTAAATTGAGAGTTTCGAGTCTTCTTTATCCTCTCAAGGTTCTCAAATAACTGAATTCTCAAAATTTCACATGTATCTACTTGAACTTTATCAATGCACATCAAATATGTTGCATGAATCATTCTAGCTACCATGTCATCTTCTCTAGAGTTAGCACAAAACTTAGATGTTAAGATCTTGCACACATATCTAACATCATTTTGTAATATCTTATTGATTGCTATCCCTCTACCATTGTAGGATGACTTGGTGTTGTCCAATACTATCTTCTTCACATTTTTCTCATTAAATGGCATGACACCAATTTTAGACAAACCGGTTACCTCATGTATTAGGTTTGCAATTATATCTATCATTTTGTCATCTAGCCAAAACTTCCCATTGTGAATTCTGCTTAAATTATTTTGGTGCATTCATCATCATCGAATTCATATTGCAGTGAGTACTTCACGATTTCATTTTCTTTCAGATGTTCAAACCCTACTTTCAATGACATATATTAATTGTATAATTTCTCATATTCCTTAGTCAAATTTATTTCAATGAGGGTTTTAGGTTTACATCTTAAATAACCTTTACCATCTTCTAAATGTAAAACTCCTTCTAGTACAGATGATAATGCAAGACTAGGATCTTCTTCCAAAGGTTCTACTAGTTCCCTTTTGACTCTAGGTTTAAAAATATCCCTTACATGATGAATAAGTGATACATCCATGACTTCTACAAAAGCTTTTAATCTGCTTGATAGATTTTCTTAGTAAAATACCTCAATTTCATGATTTTTGGGCTTTGCATAGATTCGGTTTGAAATTCTCTACCAAATCCTGTAAACTGACCTCAATCACCTCTGTATTGATCTCCTTATCTCTTGTAGTCATTTTAATGATCAAACAATACCAATCATAAGCTTTTAACATTTCCATCATTCAATATTCTGACATCGCATTCAATTCTGTTGTCACTTCTTTCCAAAAATTTGTTCTTTCTTTCCTGCAAAACTTCATACTTCTTGCGACTTGCATACATTCATATTAGCTCATGCACTCTTAACCATATCATTATTACATCACATAATACCTTACATTAACTGCACAAGACTCAATTCATTCTACACTAACCTCTACATTATCCTAAGTTCCTACTTTAATGCATTCTTTATGAATTAAGTACTTTGAGATGGGTTAGGAATAGATTCACACTTACTATAAGATACTTCACCTGTCTGATTACCTTGTGTACTGAGTGTGTCTTCTTGATGTGTGGCTTTAACGAATATCACTTCTTCTGAATTACTACAACATCCTTTATGACTGTTGCCTGTATTCTCATTTCTCCTTGTATAACTTCTAGGATTAGGGTTTCTCATGTTATTCATTTTGTAAAATCTTGTTGTATGACCAAATTTGTTGCATATCTGGCAAACTACTCCATTATTTCCATATCTCAGTCCTGTCTAGTTGATTTGTGATCTACAAATCCTGGCAATGTGTCCAACCTTGCTGCATCTATAACATACTACACCATTTATTCTGTTCATATCTTCAGTAGGTCTCTTATCTACATGGTTAGTATCTCTAAACATTCTACTACTATTATTATCATTAGATCTAGGCTTCTTACATTAAATAGCTCTATGTCCAAAACCACGACAATTATAACAATAACCATTGAGAGGTTTGAATTACTTACATGTACAGTCTTTCTTCATATGACCAAAAGTATTACATGCAAAACATCTACCTTTGAATTGTCTTTGTGTATCTTTAGGTAGTTTTTCTTCTTTAGGTGGATTAGGTATGTCTTCAGATTTGTTAGTTTCATCAAATTTCTTTTCATCTTTGTTCTCAGAAACTTTTAGATTTGGTTCCTTTCTTTCTTCACTTATCTTGAATGAGTTAAATCCAAGACCGGTTGTATCATAATATGGATTTTGATAAGACATTTTTTCATCAATCTTCTCCTTAGTGGAATATAGTCTCTCAAGATTTTGTTTAGACTGTGTTAGTTATCCTTTCACAATTATATTATATTTTTCAAGTTCAATATACCATAATTTGGTTTTCTCAAGTTTAGATGTCACTTTACAAAGTTTAGACTTCAGATCTTCATTCTCAGATTTCAGATTTGATTCATTCTTTTTGTTTCCATCTTGCAAAGTTAACTTCAGATCTACTATTTTTAATTCATGTTTAATGATCTCATTTTCTTTCTTCACATTTGAAATTTCATCACAATCTTTGATTTGAATTGTAGGTTCTTTCTTTGATTTTATTTCTTCAAGCTTTTCTTTTAGCTTATCAATCAAGTTCTTTGCATCATCATATTTCCCTTTCAGAGTATCTCTTTCTTTAGTAAGAATATTAATTTTTTCAAAAGATTCTTCAAGATTCTTCTATAGTTGATCCATATCCATAGAGATCTTACTCAAGCTGCTAGGCTTTCTCAGAATAACTAAATTTTGAGTAACTAAGCTCTGATACCAATTGTTAGAAATAGGGAATACTGAGAGGGGGGGTGAATCAGTATTCTACAAACTCTTACTTTTGCCCAATTATGGATATAGAAAATTAAATTGATGCTTGCAAAACAAAGTAAACTAAAAAACATGCAAAGCAATAAATTGAATGAACTCATAACACATTATTTATTCTCAAGAAAACCCTGGCCAAGAAAAAACACTGGTGGGGATGATACCCACAAGTGATCCACTAATCAAAAGTATCCTATTAAGGATGTTGACCCTGTTAGAAGTCTATTACATGCATATAGTGTCTCTATCCTGATTAAAGGACTCTAGGCCTTGTTAGAAGCCTCAACCCTACTAAGAGTTGGTATACAATATAGAATGATTACAAGATGAGCTCACTATCCAAACATGTAATGTACAATGATATCAGATTACAAAAGGTAAGGTATATAACCTTTCACTGTTGCCGAATAGATTTCCTATTCTGATTTAGCTTACTAGCTTCTTCGATGTCATATAAAAGATTTTCTTTCTTAACAACTTATATCTTTGCATCATATCATTACATTATCTCATTACTTTTATATATCTACTCTGCATTACATAATTCTTACATTTATTCAAGTTATTAAGAATAATAAATTTTACTATCAGCTTTACAAAGCTTATACTCTTTTCAAAATACAAAACTAATTCTTCTTGCCAAGATTTAACATTTAGGATGTCGTCCCTTGTATGGTTAAGTCATTATTTTGATAAACAAAATAATCCCTTAACTATTTTACTTGTTCTACCTTCTAACTATGCTCAGTCGGCTCTAACTCTATCTTGGTAATACTGCAATAACTTCTTCCGTACATGTTGTACAAACTTGCACTTCCAGATGTGTCTTTTTCATATATAGAATTATCCATGTTCAATTGTGCAAGCACTGAACCTACTTCTATCAACATCACTATCCAAAACTGTCTCTAGTTAGTCTGGGAAAATACTACTTATACTTAGACAATTTTACTCTGTGCTCTAGCATAAGTGCTTTCTGTCATAGGTGATCTTTATATTGATTATATTTTTCCTTAATGACAATAACTTGATATCTAAATCAGCCAAATTGCCAACAAATCACTCCCACCAAACACCTATTCATACACTTCACTACCACTTCCAAGATTCTAATAGTTCCCAAATTTAACTTCCCTTCCAGGCTACTACAACACATCTTCCTACACAAACCTCTCCAACTCCACTTTCATGTGTCCAATATTCTAGAAAACTACCATTCCATAGTAGCCCTACTTAAGTGCAATCTTATAAGATAACTCACTTGTATTATGCTCACCATAGAGAAGAACTAAGTTCTTGTCACACACTCACACACAAGAAATACCCCCACCAAACACTGGTGCAACCAATCCCTCCCCACTTGCAAGCTTCCTTAAGCTCCTAGGATGGTCAAAAGAAAACCCATTCAAATACACCTTCCAAACCACAGGGCTCCCCATCCACTTTCACTTACCAATATGGATTCAAATTTATCCTCTTCCTTTTTAGAAGAAACTAATATATTAGAACTAGACTTGATGTGCTATCCAAGTTACACATATGCCATATATGTAAGGAGCACTACCCTGGTATGCATATTCACTCTACAAGTAACAATCTCACTTAAAGGTGATGCATTGTTGAGAAAGGAATGTATCACTTCTCTTTAGCCAATAATATGGACCCACTTGAACAACCAACTATTTTGATGGTTCTCGTACAAGTAGAAGAGATGCTCATTGCATGTGTTAATCCAATATTACAAGTCACTCATGTCCATGGTGGACAATACAAATAAAGTGATCACACAATCAGCTTGCCCCAAGATATTAATCAAATTTCAAAATATTTGACGCATAGGATTAAAGAATTGGATGTATTAATCATTTGTAGGCTTAATACACATGGAAAGCCTTATGTTTGCTACATTTGTAGAAGTCATTCTCAAAACGCACTAGGATAGAAGATCAAATATGGCCCTTACTAAAAGGATATTCTAATTGATAATTATGCATTATCACTACTTCTTGATTCTACTATTGACATCTCAAGAATTCTTTATACACTTCAAGGAAACCATGATGGCCCAACCTCAAAAAATACTAAGTCTAAAAACATTCACAGTGAACTGGAAAGTGACAAAATATTCTACATCATTTATGGTACAACTACCAAATTAAAAACATGAGCTATAAATTATTAAGGAGTATTTGCACCTAGATCATAAACCAAACACCATTATCAAGTGGCCACACATAAGCTCAACACCCACTAATGATACACCATTGAGGGCTTATTTGACATGGCATTTCCCACTCTATTCCCAAATGGAAATGTGCAACTCATGAAAGCTCGAGCTAGATAAGTCTAACTTCATGAATATGCCTTACACCTTATGCATTTTCATGATAACAAATTTGGTCAACACCCACATTTTAGATACTTCCTCCTAAACCTTATGATGCATCATCATAGCCAGGATCTTGCTTCAATCTTTATTAAATGGAAAGTCAAAGACAATATACCTACCATCATTGAAGACCTTTTATCCTACATAATCAACCTCCCAGATAATAAATTGGAAGAAGAGATAATGCATTTTTTCTCTACCTTTCAAGGGAAACACTCTTATAGGAATAAGCATCACACTAATCTAACATATATGATAACATAAATAGGATCTCCCACATTGTTCTTTATATTAAGTACAATTGAAATAAAGTGAACTGATCTTCATGATATCCTTTTATTCCTTACCAATAAACAAGGCACAAATAATGTGAATAGGTGTTAGAAAAATGGTCAGTGCTCCCCTCAGGATTTGTGACATGGCTTAACTACCTCTTGTGTCTTCTATAAGTCTAGTGGTTGTATCAGGCATTAACAGGTTGATCTTTTGGTGTAGCAACAACCACTACTTGTAACAAGTGGTATTAGAGCTTGGTCACAGGTCTGAATCCCCTTAGGTAATGCTGAGGGGGAGATTGTTGGAAAAATGGTCACACTCCCCTCTGGATTCATGACATGGCTTAACCACCTCTTGTGTCTTCTATAAGTCTAGTGGTTGTATTGGGCATTAACAGGTCAATCTTTTGGTGCAATGACAACAACTACTTGTAATATTAGGAACCCCCATACAAAATATCTACACCTACATCTATAGTTCATAATCTTTTGAGAAGAAGTGATTGAGAAACCCATGGGTGAAATTAATTATTGGTACCTCTATGAATGGAAAAGTTGAGGGTCTACACACATCCATGCTTTCATTTGGATAAAAAATGATCCCAACATGGATAAACTAGACTGGGGAAACCATAATGAAGTAAATAGAGCCAAAGCATTCTTTGACAAATACATCATTGCTTGGGACCCTTGTTCTAGATCTTAAATTAGAAACATGATACATAGAACTCCAACTGATGATCCATGCCTCCTAAAAAAATTGAAATATTTTCTTCAAATCCTTACATTGATTATGAAGAATTGGTTTATCATGTACAAAGACATACCAAATGCATTGAGTGGACTTTTCCAGGTAAGAAAGGTCAACAAGTAGAATGCAAATATAAAGCACCTTGGAAAGACTGTGAAGAATCATAATTGCTATGCAATGAAATAGGCCACAAGTCCTATGAACCATCAAGAAATGATCATAGGTTGAACATCCATAACCCACATATGCTCTATCTATAGAGGGATAATATAGATTTCTAGCCTATCACATTGCAACTTCTTATTCTTAGATACATTGCCAAGTATGCATCTAAAGTTGAAAAAAACTGAGTTACATATTAATATACTAGCAATAATTTGTTTTGATGCAAACCAACAAGATCATGTCATTAAAGAATACTAGAAATTCATGGTAGAGATGTTGTTGAAAGAGATATAAGTGCACAAGAAACATGCCATATGTTACCAAAAATCCCTCTTGTGATTTTCAATTGTCAATTCTTCATATTACTAAATATGGGTAAAAAAGTATTTCATTGCATCAAACAAATAACCGATGGCAATGAGATACAATCTACCTACATACAAGCCTACTTACATTGTCCAACTCACTTAGAACTAGTTACACTAATTGAATCAGCAAGATCTTATGCATAAGTTGCCAATCAAAAAGGAATAAAATGGCACTATAAAGAGGAAAAACAACAGTCCAAGTCTTTCCAAAGTATTATGCAGTTCCAAAAAAAGACTGACAATTTTGAGGTGTCTTGTTGAGTGAGCTCCTTCTATACAAACATTTTCACACAATAGACAAAGATATAGGCCTTTCCAAACAAGAGATCATTAGTAATTGGAAGTGCATGGATGCACTAAAATATAATGTTTGGCATATTGATCACATGGAACAAAATGAAGATGTCTTGGGCGACAAAAATGAAAGTGATATAAAGATACATAGACAAGACATTGTACAACTACATGAGTGGGAACTACTATCTCAAATGGGGCTTGCTATTAGTATCAACTTAAATGAGCTTGACATGTTGGGAAAGAGTTAATTTGACAATAGTCACATTTGGGGGGAGCATAGTGTTCCTTTGCAATTACATGAAATTGAAAATTAATTTGTTCATATGAACACAATATCTCAAGAAACTATTCAAACCCCAACAAATCTATGTAACCAACACTACAAGTTATCACCTCAATAACAACTGGGGCTTTCTCTTATTATAGACCACTATGGATAGAAAATTTCTCAACAAAACTATTATACATGGTCATACAAGGCACAATAGGAACTAAAAAATTATATCTAATAAGTAGCATTCAGACTGCTCTTCATAATTGCACCATAAGGATTTAATCTACTCCTTGTTCTTGCACCCACAAGAATCACAACATTTAATATACATGCATCAACCATACATGTGACCCTTAAGATTCCAATTAGAGAAATGAAACCACTAAAAGGCCAAACATTGACAACATTCTAGGAAGACATAAAAAATATACTATACATTATCATTGATGAGATGATTTTCATAGGCCCAAAACTACTGTTGAAAATTGATAGCAGGTTACATGAAGCAATACCCCATTGAAAACAAATTTCTTTTGGGGTCTTTCTATAATTTTAATTGGAGAGCTAGCCCAACTCCCACCACTAATAGACAAACCTATCTATGCATCACACATAGTTGCAAAAAATTTATGGCACAAGTTTAATACAATTGTAACATTGTAGACAATTTTTAGACAAGATGGTGATGATCCAATTCAAATAAAATTCCATCAAAAATTACAAAACATGTGCAATGCAAAACCATCAATGCATGATTGGAAATTATTAATGACTCACATAAACAAATACCTACCACCAATTAAGCAAGCGGATTTCTACCAAGCAATACATTTGTTTACTACAAATGAACTAGTAGCATCCCACAATAAATAAATAAATGCTAAAACAACTAAATGTACCAATTGCACTATGTGTTGCACTCAATACACAACATAAATATGTTGAAGTAGATAATGATGACTAACTTTCACAAGAAGTCCTTTTATGTAGATTTCATCGTGTCATGCTTACCATAAACCTATGGATAGAATCTGGTCTTGTCAATGGATCTATTGTTAAGGTCAAAGATATTGTATATATGTCCACCTCTAAGTCCCCAAAGTTGACATCATATGTTACTATTGTTGGAGATTTGCCAGCAGGCCAATATTGACTATATAATTTTCATTGATGACAACATATGGAAAGTAGCATGCATAGAAGTATTATGAAGTAAGCTTTTAGTATATGTAGTATGGACATGATATCACAGGCGTAGAGGTTAACTGTTAGTACAGATAGTTATATAGCAGCTTGTGTCAGCAGTGTTCCTGACAAAGTAATAGATAGTGTTCTGTGTATGGTTGTCCATACATTTATCATAGAGCCTTGTGTGCTTGGATATATGTTGAAGACATGTTAGTGATGTTTTATTTATGGACGCATAGTTAGATATTTAGTAGAAGTGAATTTATGCAGTAGCTATTCGCCAGTAGCAGTTTCCTGTGTTTATTCAAAAGAGACAACATAGATTTTATTCGTTCTAGAGTTGCACCTATCTTTTGGGTAGGCACCCTTGGATTTAAGCTTAGAGAAGAGTTATTGATATTCAGTTAAGAGTGCATCGATTAATTCAACTTAAGGAGAAAGATATAGTTGTTTTGGTAGAGTTGACAGTGTGTAGCGTGCGTCTACAATTATCTTATTAAGACAGGTCCCAGAATGTGTTGTGTGCATATTAGAGCCAATAAAATATTTATTGGAGTTTGTTATGGATTCTCTATTATGATTTCAAGGTGGTTCTAATAGGTCAACTTGATTATATCATTTAGAGGAAAGATATTTATAGGTAGTCATTTGTGATTGCTTGAGTGTGGTTCATGGTTGATTAAGAAGAGCAGAGAAAAGTGTGTGAAGTGTTGATCCATCAGAAGAAGGTCTATGTGACCAAGTAAAGTACTTGTACTATTCATTGGAACTAATCTAGACAGCAGGTCTAAGCACAGTTCACCAAGATCTAGATATAGTGTGTATTTATTATTCAGAAGGTTGTAGCCTTCGCCCCTTTGAGCAGTGAGCTCTTAGATAGTGCGTCATCTCCCCTAATAGGGTTTGGCCCTTGACCAGGTCTACTATACTTAATATATTGTAAAGCTACTCCTAACAGGGTAAAGGATCTTCTAACAAGGATCATTATACACTAGTACAAAATATTAGTGGGTGTCAATTCCCATCGGATTTTTTACCTATTTGGGTTTCCCCATAACCAAAATATTGGTGTTGTGTTCAAGTGTTCTTTCATTGTGTTTATGCTTTATGCTTAAGTATACTTAATTGGATAAAGAATTGAATCTTGTAGATAACTGATTCACCCCCCCTCTCAGTTATCTCTTGGGACTATTCCTAACAATTGGTATCAGAACCAAGTGCCTCAGAGAGAAAGTTTAATAGCTTGAGGTTGATCAGATGGCATACTTCAGGAAAGAGAGTCCTAAGTTCGATGGAGAGAATTATTTTGATTGGAAGAACAAGATAGTGACTCATCTTCAGTGCATTGGTTTTGAAGTTTTTAATGTAACTATCAAAGCAACCAAGATCCCTACCCTAGAAGACCTTGGAAAGGATGATGCTATAGAAACACAAAAGGAATTATTTCATCAAAATGCAATAGCCAAAGAAGCCCTTATCAGCGCTCTATCTGATAGTGAGTTTTCAAAGATAAAGAAGGTAGACACTGCCCATAAGATATGGAAGTACCTAGGAGACATATTTGAAGGAGACAAACAAGAAAAGAATGCATGCAGAAAGACATGGAAGAAAATATACAATACATTAGAGATGCTACTTGAAGAAAACATCAAATCTTATAATCAAAGGATCAATGATGCAGTAGTTGGAATCAAGAACAATGGTGGAGAGATCTCAGAGGAAGATATTATGGACAAGTCGATGACTAGTCTCACTCTAGAATATGAAAACAAGATCAACATCCTTGATGAGACCATGCAGCTTACATCTAATTTCAAGAGAGAGACCTTGATCAGCAAAATCTCAGCTTTTGAGATTTCAAGATTGAAGTGAAAACCCAAAAGTGAGACAGCCTTCAAAGCGATAGTTCATGGTAAGAAATCTGCAAACACTTTTGGTAATTTTGATGATGTTGATGATGAAGAGAAGACTTTAGATGATTTTATTGCTATGATTTCCAAAAGAGAAAAGAAAGGAAAAGGAAAATATGAAGGTAAATTACTATTTAAGTTCTTTTCATGTAATAAGATCAGTCACTTTGCATCTAAGTGTCCTACTAGAGCTATAAAGTTCAAAAAGGATTACAAGCCTAGGTAGTCTAAGGAATCTTACTATGCTAGAGATGGAGTTTCAGATAAAGAATCAGGTGAAGAAGAAATTGGATTCACTGCTATTGTAGACAAAATGAATAATAAGGAAAATCATAAAGATGAGAAAGAGGAACAAAAGCTAGCATTGATTTCCCAAGCAGATATAAGGATAGACTAGATCATAGATAGTGGTTGTTCACATCACATGATAGGTGATAAAGGTAGATTTGTTCATTTGGAAAAATAAAATGGTGGTATGGTTAGATTTGGAGACAACACTCCTAAACCCATACTTGGTAGAGGAGCCATCACCTTGGATGAAAAGAATAGTACTAATGATGTTCTCTATGTTGATGGTTTGAAACATAACCTTCTCAGTGTTGGATAGTTACTTGGAAAAGAATATCAGTTGGAGTTTAAAGATGAAAAATGCATTAGTAACAACAAGGATGGTGTTATGATTGCATTAGGCTCTAAGACAAGAGGTAATGTTTTCCAACTCAATTTAGAAGTAAGTTGTTTTGTTGCTAAAGTTGATGATAGTTGGTTGTGGCATAAAAGACTATGTCATATCAATTTTGATAACATAGTAAAGACAAGCAATGTAAAGGTAGTAAGAGATCTACCTAGCATAGTAAAGCTAGTTGATACTATATGCAAGGAATGTGTGATGGGAAAACATGTGAGGAATTCATTCAGGAGAAACCATAATTCAATAGAGAACAAGTTGGATCTGATTCATAAAGACCTATGTGGTCCAACTCAAACAAGATCATACTATTGTGAAAGGTATTTCATTTTGTTTTTTGATGATTATACTAGGATGATGTGGGTTGCATTCTTAAAAGACAAGTCAAAAGCATTTGAGAAGTTCAAAATATTCAAATCTAAGGTTGAGAATGAATCTGGACTAAAGATAAAATGTTTAAGATCAGATAGAGGAGGAGAATTCACCTCTAACAGATTATATGAGTACTGTGAAGAACATGGCATTAAGAGATAATTAAGTGCACCTACAACACCTCAGTAGAATGGAATTGTAGAGAGAAGGAATAGGATCATCCTTGATACAGCGTGCACCATCATGATAGAAGGAAAAGTTGCACACACCTATTGGAGAGATGTGGTCAATACAGTAGTCTACACCATCAATAGAATTCAATTAAAGCCTGGCACTAACAAAACACCATATGAGCTATGGTTTGGAAGCAAGTGCTACATCAAGAGAGATGAAGCAGTAGGCAAGTTTGATGCAAGAAGTGATGAAGGTATTTTCCTTGGTTACTCTACTAAAAGTAAAGCTTATAGATGTTTCAATTTAAGATTCAAAAAGATAATTGAAAGTGCTCATGTTAAGATTGATGAAAAGTTCATGGTTCAAGAAAGGTATCATGATTACTCACCCATGATTGAAGAGGAACCTAGACCCTCCACTAGTGAGACAGTTATTTAAGAAATTTTTGACAATATTGATGTGTTATTCAATGACCCTGAGACAAGTGAAGTAGAAACTCCTAAGGCTGATGAGTCAGCATCAACTAAAGCTCCAACGTTCACATCTAGAAACCATTCCAAGAAAGACATCATTAGAGATCAGAGCAACAAAGTCTTAACAAGATCACAAGCAAAGAACTCAGCTAGCAGTGAAGCGGTATGTTTGCTATCTTAGATTGAACCTTTAAGTGTTGAAGATGCTTGTAATGATTTAGATTAGCATGATGCTATGAAAGAAGAACTTGATCAGATTATTAAGAATGAAACTTGGGAACTGGTCCCAAGACCTAGTGATAAGAATGTGATTGGAACTAAGTGGATATTCAAAAATAAGATGACTGAAGATGGTACAGTAGTAAGAAAAAAAGCATGGTTAGTATGTAAAGGTTATGCACAAAGAGAAGGCATTGACTATTCAGACACATTTTCACCAGTGAGTAGATTAGAAGATATTAAGATGTTTCTAGCTTATGCTACAGTCAAAAACTTCAAAGTTTATTAGATGGATGTCAAGTCAGCATTCCTGAATGGAGATTTGAAAGAAGTATGCATTGAGTATCTAGAAGGATTCACCTTATCAGACAGACTTGATATGGTATGTAGATTGAAGAAGGCCCTCTATGGACTTAAGCAAGCCCTTAGAGAATGGTATGAAAGACTAGATGGATACCTAACAAAGATTGGATTTAGGAAAGGAGTAGTAGATTGTAATATATTCATTAGAGAGACATCTAAAGGTTTATTACTAGTAGCTATATTTGTTGATGACATTATCTTTGAAGGTAATGACAAACTCAGTGTTGAATTTGCTAAGGAGATGCAGAATGAATTTGAGATGAGTAT
Organism: Chamaecyparis obtusa; assembly: GCA_027943335.1. NCBI lineage: Eukaryota > Viridiplantae > Streptophyta > Pinopsida > Cupressales > Cupressaceae > Chamaecyparis > Chamaecyparis obtusa. The sequence continues at coordinate 1,727,629 of BSBK01001155.1, read as the reverse complement.
GATTGGTCCTATCAAATACTTTTTGGGATTGAATGTGCAGCAGATAGAGAAAGGTATTTTCATTGATCAGTCTAAGTATGTGAAAGAAATTTTAAAGAAATTCAAAATGGTTGTGTTGGTTCCTGGATAGGATTTTACACTCCATGAGATACCAATATGCTTATGATGGATGTTAAATAGTGGTTAGTTCCAAATGTGGACAATCTATAAGCAACTAGACCAATTATAGGGACAAGACTGCCCTCTTCACTTCTGGCTCTACAAAACCAAGGTGGGTACACCTGATCCAATAGTTTTAACTTTGTTCTTTACTCAATATTGGACCTTACAACAGATGATAGTGAGAAAGTACTAAATAAAAACCTATTATTCATTGACTCTCCATCATTGGGTATTACAACTATAAATGTAAATAAAATTGAAATGACTGGTATTGATTTAATGATTTCTAGGATTACAAGATTTCAATCATTCCATAAAAAGATAAGATAGGAAAATATAGGCCAGTGCCTTATTCATTGAGTAGAATATCAGAAGACAAAATGAGTGCAGTGGTCTTTGAAGAATAATTGGTCTTGAAACATAAATATAGAACTCCAAATCTTTCCTACTTACAAAAAATCCTTAAATAGATTTAGTAAACATGTGTCCAACTCAAGGCAGTTTTTAATCTAATTCTAGATTAGAACTTAGAGCTTAAACACATACATATAAACCTCAAGAGACTTAAAAATTTACTGAATGAACTCACAAGAGAGACAAAGACTTTGAAATCTATATTAAGTATAACCTTTAAACATTGTACACATCATATTTTGAATCATAAGCTTGCAGAATAGCAGCAGTAGCCTGTACTTCTTTTCTATTTCTTTGACAAAATGACACAAGATTTTACAATCCCTGACTGAGGGTTAGGGTTTTAGAATTTCTATCTTTTTGACTCCTAAACTCTCAATGCCTAGAATGACTTTGGAAAATCCTTTTATAATACAAGGAAGTGCAACAAGCTACCGATCATTCTAGGGCTTTCAAAATCTTAACCCTAAAACTTTACAAAAACTACAAAAAGATTACAATAAATATATTGATGAAGCAGGTGAGATATTTGCAGTTGAGCCGCCTTGCTTTATGTCTTCAATATTGTTCTAGACCTCTTTTCAACAAATCTGATCTGCAACATCTCGCTGTCCATATTGCAATAAATGTCTTCCCACATTTCAACAACCTTCACGACTCAAAAAGTGGCTTCATTTGCTTTCTCTAAGAGGTTGGTGGAGTATTAACTTTTTCAACACCTGGTATGCATTAATATCTCCATTTATTGTATACCTCTTCGCTTGGGAAGTCAAAATTGGAAAACTCAGCACTTTTACTTGACAACTGTTCCCACTCACTCTCTATTTGAGTGACCTTCTGCTGGATTGTGTCAAACATTGATTTGGCATTAATTAACAACTTTATAGTGCTACTAAAAGAAAAAATGCCACTTAGGACACTAGTTACTCTTTTTGTCAAAATTGCATCCATCTCTTCCCTCCACTGATATGCCTCTTTAAATTCTCCTTTATTTGTGAAAATTGTAGGCACCAGTTCATAATTTGAAAGCATTAATTCAGCCTTCAGCATACTTGATTTCCTAATAAAACTATCCAAAAAGATGCCATATTGTACCATTTTCTTTACAACCTAATGCATTGGCTTAATTAGTGGATCAGGGTCTTCTTGTCCTTTTGACAACATAAGAAATAGCTTTACATTAGGAGACCTTTCAATCCACCTTTTCAAAATTGGAGACATTTCAGTCTTCTCCTTATTTAAAATTTCAAACAAAGAATTGAACTTGCTGACATGACTATGTACAATAGAGGGCTTTAAATCATATGCAAACTCCATGATTGCACCTATTATTTTTTCTTCATACTTCTGGTGCACTAAAGCTGTGGCCTTTATTTTCTCTTCCTTTTCCTTTTCTAGCTGTACCCTTATCTCCCTCAATTTATTTGTCTCCTCAGTTAATCTTTGTTTTTCCCAGCTGACCCTTGCTTCTATATTTGTCTCTGGGTAGGGGGATGGCGGAAGCTCAACAATTGGGCCTGAAGATGAAGCCACTGCAGGCTTATCAGAAATTGCCAATTGGGGAGATCTCTGATCTTGAGGCCCTGATAGTTGTGCAATCAATTTTTCCCTTTGAATTAGCTCCACCTTGAGCTCATTGTAGGACTTGAGGACCATTTCAAACTTGAGCCTTAACTCCTCCTTTTCTTGGGCTTCCTTTTCTACCACTTTAACACTAAATTTGGCAGTTTCCAAAATCAGACTTGAGGCTTCAACACCAGAAGTCTCTCCTACTCTCTACACTAACAGACTATTTGTATACCCTGTAGTGAGAGCTTCTTTTCTTCCTTTGTCTTCCTCCCTCTTTAGGGACCAAATCACCAAGGTTGCATGATCATCAGAAAAGACTATACCTTTAGCAGCCTGCTTGGCTTGCTCTACTATAGCAAGAGTCTTCACCTTGCTCTTTCTAACCTGAGCAAAGACAATTGCATCAGCAATGTCCCACTCTGGAAAAATTAGTACCCCTTCTGTATGGACCATGGCCCTTCCCTCTTCTAGAGTTATTTTCTCAAATTGCTTGACCATGTCTGTTTTGGTCTCATTTTCTATATTTGCCATATCTTTATCAGGGTGTTCTTCATTTTTCTTTTCACAAATCTCCCTCTATTGATTTATTTCCATTTGCCACAAAAACTGGGAGAATGCCCCAGTCTTAATAAATTTATCATCAGCAAGGAAAGAATTACTTGCTTGCTTCAAAATAGGGTCTAATTGTTTACCCTCAAGTTCTTCTATAGTTAGATCCATGGCCACCTCCTTAGGTGCCTCGGGCATTCCTTCTTGCAGTTCATCATTGGAAACAAAAATGTTTCCTTCTTCTCTCATTTGTATCAATTGCTCTGCTACTCCATGTTCATCTAACTAGATAGGGGACTAAGAAGGAGAATAAGCCTCTTCCCCTGGCCTTACTTCTTCTTGCCTTTGTCTTTTAAGAGAGGGTCCTTACCCTGCTAGATCATCTATGGGCCTTTTCCCTTTAGAAGTAGAGGGAACATCTTCACCCCTCTGTTGTGGTGGTACAAGGACACTATAACTACTCCTCTTTTGCACTGTATAAACTCCTTTTGGAGTCAACTTCATGTATCTAGGCTGTCTCAAAATTTGTTTGGCTTTTTTAGGCTCTGCCTTACTAACCTTAACCTTCTTCTCATTTACAACATGCATAATGCCTTCAAAATGTTCCATAAGGGCATCCACCTTCTTTTCCCATGGCTCAAACCCTTTTAATGGGTCATATGCCTTATCAAAATTGTGAATAAAATCCAGAGTCTTCTTAAAGATGACCCATTTCTCTTTCTTGATCTCTTGAGTTTGAAGGTCAAACTCATTTCTAACTATGTCCTCAGGAAAATTAAATTGATGATCAATATGAGTGCACCTTATTTTATCCTTGAACACCCCTGAGAGAAAACCTTCTATATTTGCACACCAAACTGTTGGAAATATTCAGGAATTAACCGAGTTACTGAGAGGGGAGGGGTGAATCAGTAACTCCAAATTTTCTTACAATTACAGATGTATTAACATGTAATTTACTTTAACCTTTTTCATATAGAAAGCATGAAACTTAAATGCATTCACAATAATGACACATAGATTTGGTTACCCAGAAACCTTCCAAAAGAAAGTAAAACTAGGGTGGGGATGAAACCCACAAAGCTTTAATACTGCAGAATAAAGTTGGCCGGTTAAGGCTTACAATTTGATCACTTCTGATCATCTACCCTGTTAGGAGCAATAAGGATTGCTAAATCCACCCCGTTAAAGGATTTACAAACATACAATGAAGTATGCACTCGGTAAAGAGATTTTACAAAAGACTGTTAAGTCTACCCGGTTAAAGGATTTAGTACTGATTCACCTGTTAGGATGAAACAGTAGATCTCTTGCTTTGCAACTGGATTGCTGATTGAGATTCGCTGATGTACTGATCACCCTCTGTGATGAATTTGTCTTTGTTGTTCCTTATACTTCTGAAGCCTTTTGTAATTCGCTTATCTCTGCCTTTCTTTCTTTCACATATGTTTCTCATTCATACATCTTTACATTTTTACAACATTGTTTATATACAAGTCTTAAACAATTAATTACAATTACAATTACAAAGTCGGCTTGACAAATAAACATAAGTGCTACTAAGTCAGCCCAAGTATGGTTACACGGTTCCTGCAAACTGACTCGGTGACTTTCTGATACTCGGCGTCTACTGCATTACTCGGCATCGTCATGCACTTGGTAGAAGTGAAGGCACGGTTCATACTGATCACTCGATAGGTTTTGAACTCAGTAAATACTGGTGACTCGGTAGACATGATGTTACTCGGTTTACACTGTCATGTTCGGTTTGTACTAACTTGGTCGGTTTGCACTGTTTGCTCGGTTTGCACTGTTTGCTCGGTTTGCACTGTCTGCTCGGTTTGCACTGTCTGCTTGGTTTGCACTGTTTGCTCGGTTTGCACTGTTTGCTCAGTTTGCACTGTCTTCTCGGTTTGCACTGTCTTCTCGGTTTGCATTGTTTGCTCAGTTTGCACTGTCTGCTCAGTTTGCACTATTTGCTCGGTTTGCACTGTCTGCTCGGTTTGCACTGTCTGCTCGGTTTGCACTGTGAACGCAAATAAGTGTTGTCAGTAGTGGCAATTCTGCTTAATGCCAACAATCTCCCCCTTTGGCATTAGTGACAAAAACACTTATTGGCCAAAACTTATATACACGAATCATGCTGAGTTTTATTTTGATTTTTCAAAATTTGTCTTTGTTATAGGGCTTTATACATTGTCTCCCCCTTTCAATGTGCTAACTGTTTCTTATACAAATCTTTACATATTTCTCCTTCTATACATATCTCCCCCTTTTTGTCGATAATGCCAAAGGTGCATATACAAGTTATTTACAGAGAGAATCCAAAATTTGATAGAAAATCAGAATGTACCTTCATTATCAGTGCCAAGGTTCTGTCCCAACTTTCTTGTAGGATTTTACATGTTTGTATAGCAATTTGGACTTCTGCAGAGAGTTCAATCATGTGATCTGCTATAGAGAACTGATTGTCATGAATCAATGTTTTGGAATGTTCAATGTGCATATACATTGTATTCATGATGGGAAGGATCATGTGTTGGATGTCTAGCAGTGTGGACCGGATCCTTGTGTCTTCTTTTAGTAGATCAGACTGCATATTAGATAGGTGTGAAATTTTCATGTGATGAGCAGAGCTTGAACTTGGTTCAAGTTGCAGCTTCTGTATGCTAATCTTCATATCCTCATCCATTTTATTCATTTTATCCTTAACATCCTTTGTGAACTCAGCAATATTTCACAGTCTGGCCAAAAGAGAGGTAGCATTCGAATAGATAGATTCAATGTTAGACAAAACTGAAGACAATTCCACTTGGTTAATAGCTATGTGCTGAGCAATGTGCTCAAGCACTTTATTGTTGAATCTCTTCTCGGCTCATTCAACTAACTTTTCTGTCCCTGATGAATCCTCATTGTATTTCTCAACTGCTTCTACTAATTGTAACAAAACATGCTAGGAGGAGTCTACTTTAATGCCTAATGCATCAGACAAGATGTCCTTAGCATCCTTGATGATTTGATACTCCTTGTCTCTCTCCTCTTTAAGTTTCTTTTGTTTTGCTTTCCTTTGGAGGATCTCACCTAGATTTTGCATCTGGTCCGCTGATAGATTTGCAAAATCTAAAGTAGGAATCTCTATCTCTTCATCTAGGTCTATATTCTCTACTACATTTTTACCCAAAAATTTTATACTCGATAGAGCCTTAGGCTTATCTGTACTTAATGCTTTGGTAGTAGTGACAGTAGATAAAGTAGGGCTGGCTATAGATACTGGCATACTTTCTACTGGAGAGCTTAAAATATTTACACTTGAAGATTCAAAAATTGGAAAACTTACTGCTGGAAAACTTGATGATGCAGGAGACTGTAGCTCGGTAGAAGAAATGGTAGCTGCTTCTGTTGTTGCTAGGGATGATTGGACAAATGTGGAAGTTGTCACAACCATGCTTGAAGGTGTCTCTGGGCTGGATGTAGAAACTTTCACTGGAGAGGTAGGAAGGGATGCAATGACTTCTGCTGCTATCCTCACAGTATCATCTACCTCAGTGTCTTCTTCTTGTTCATCACTGTCATCTTCAATATCTTTTATTATTACTATTTCAATACTCGGTTGGTGAAGGTGGTATATGTTCTTCCATGTAGCATTTGCAGCCTTCACAACCGATTCAATATTGTTGATCAAAATCAAACAAGTATTGAACTTCAATGTCATCTTATTTTCATTTTCTTTTAATGCCTTCTTTACTTCATCATTTTTCAAGCTCGGCATTAACTGTCTTAGGTTTTGATCAAATATATCTATCATAGTTTGCTTTGCATTGCTCCATCTCATTTTTATTGGATTCAATAGAACTGCTGGAACCTGTGGGGCAATTTCTTCAGGAGAGTATTTCCACTGTCCCATCTTCTCAATAACAGCATCTTCTATTTCCTTCTGTTCTGCTTCCGATCTGGTTTCATATCTTAAGGATTTTATATTACTTACTCCAGATCCTGATCCATCTCTAAAGAGTTTGAGCTTTTCTTGAAGGTTGAGAGGAGGCCTTTTGAATACTATGTCTTTATCTTCCTTTTCTGCCTTGTCTTCCTTGCCTCTTGTATTTCTTCTTGTAAACACAGCAGTAGGAGGCTTAGGTGCCTTAGTAATAAATACCTTTCCTTTCTTCTTTGCAGGTTCTGGTTCCTCTGTTTTCTCATCCTTTTCCTCTTCTTCTTCATCCTTTTCTTCTTTGTCCTCGGTTATCATTTGCATTTTGGCTATCCTCTTCTTTCCTTTGTTTACCGCCTGTGGAAGCTTTATGCTTAGTTCAATTCTCACCTTAGCTTCATCATATGTTCCAAAATATGGAGCTTTGGGATTGACAGGCTGATTAAGAAGAGCTTCAATGATATTCTTGGTTTCATCAATATTTACCTCATAAGGAAGAGGTTTTACATATACAGTCCTTAGTTTAACTGCTTGAATATACACATTATCACAATCCACCATAAAACAAATGTCATCTTTGTAATCTTCCACCAACTTCTGTGGAATCCGAAATCTATCATTCATTTTCTCCTTGAAAGACTCAAAATAATTATCCATGATGCTTTCAAAATTTTCACCCATTTCTGAGATGTATTCATTTATTTCATAGAGGACTGGCACATCTTTTCTCCATACTACTTTTCCTTTAGAAGGGAAGAATTTCAGAACATAGAAGAATAAATAGACCAACAAGGATCCAAACTTACATGGATTGTTTTTAGAAGTTTTGATGCTTTCCATGTTTTTGTTAAACTGTTATAACAATAAGTCTGCTAGGTCAAATGTCAAGTTATTCTTGACCACTTTGTATGCTATGTCAATAGCTTCACAGGAGACACTGTTTTGTCGACTAGAACTGTAAATCTTATGGGCAATGATGTGTGTACCAAACTTCAGTTCAGCATCGGTAATGCTGCTAACTTTCATGCCTCTACCGTCCCACTCGGCTAGGGTTTTCTTCTCTAGTTCCGTCCGACCTAGGGTTTTGGTAGTTTTAGCTTTGTTCAACATGGGAAGACCGGTGACTTGTTGAATCATCTTCTTTGTGATCTCAATAGGTTGCTCAAGCCAAATCTTGCCATCATGTACTCCGACTGAGAATATATCTAACCCATTTATCTCGAAAGTTTCGAGGTAGATGTGCAATGTGAACTAAACCTTTATCTTCCAGATGGTTGTGCTCGGGTTTCAAAATACCATCCACACATAGTTCTTCACGCACAATATCTAGTTCTAGGTTCCCCATTTCATGAATTGAACAGTTAAAATGATTGCGGATATCGTTAATAAGCAGTACCTTAGGAGGAATCTGAGATTGAGCTCCGTTCGGATCTAGGGCTGCTGCAATTGTGGGCACGATCTTAAAATCTGGTGCTTTCCACTCCCCTTGGATTAACATATCAGATCCTTTCTTCGTTGAAGTGCTGGATGATGCCATGATAGCTCACAGAAAATTCCTTTCGCAAAAGTATTGAATCACTGGGTTGCTCTTGAAATTTTCTGCTCTCAAAGTGCTAAAGGTTCGCGGTGAAGAATGAGTTCGATTACTTGCTTTTTGTTTACAACTCTGTCATTAATGCTCATTTCAAATTAGGGTATGAATTCTGACAGACTGTCACCCACTAAGAATTAATTACTCGGTAAAGACTTCGCAACTCGGTGAACTCGAGAATTCATATTGCTCTGACCTCGCTTGGTAAAGATGGGTACCGACCTTGCTCGGTGAAGACTGATACCGACCTTTCTCGGTGAAGATAGATATCGACCTCCCTGTGATCTCACTGCATCTTGCATGCTGATTTAGATCTTTCTTTTAATTTCAGTTCTGGAACTGCTTGAGATTGGTCTATGAGAATACAGTTCCAGTGCTTCCTTGGAAATTTAGTTTGAGTCGGTAGAGCCATCCATTCCATTACTTGGAGTGGATTGCTCGGTAGCTTTAGGAATCCATTTTTGTCTCACCTATTTTCTGACCTTAGTTGCTTCATTCTTCTTTCCATCTTCAACTTCACCAGCATTCATGCAATTTCTGGCTATGTGACCGAGTTTAGTGCATTTGAAGCATCTTACAGTAGTATCTCTTTTCCTTAGATGATGTTTTATGCAATTCATGCCAATGTGTCCATATTCTCCACAGTAATGACATCTACACCAGGTGTTGTAGTCCCATCCAAACATTGCTTTCACAATTTGTTCTGCTGGATTAAATGTCTTGGATCTGCACTCGGATGCCTTGTGACCTTGTTTGTTGCACTTGTGACAATTACCTCTGAATCTAGGTTTTTCCCTGCATTCATTTGCTTTGTGACCAGGTTGATTGCAGCTGTAACATTTTCCATTGAATTCTGCTTTTTCATTGTTCCAACATTTATTTGAAGTATGTCCTATTTTACCACAATGATTACAAGTAGGTTTTTGATTTCTTTGAGTACCTTGCTTAGAGGATTCGCCTTCTCCTTTGTATCCAAGTCCTGCTTTTCCTTTTTGCCTATGAAGATTTCGCTCATACAGCTGATTCAAGTCTTCTTGACTTTTCAGCATTCCTTCATTGATTTGTTTTTCAGCGTTTAGGTCATCCATCAATCTTAGATTGATTTCCTTTTCAGATCTTAGTTCTTCTCTTGTGCTTTCTATTTCTGATCTTAGATTCAAAATTTCTTCATTTGTATGAGAGATCTGATCAATTAGGTTTTCTAGCTGAAGGGTTTTATTTTGGACTTCAATGTTTCTTCCATCTAATTCATCTTTCAACTTGTTTCTCTGTTCCAAGATCTCACAGAATCTTGTAGAGTGTAGCTCTTGTTCTCTTTTCAATTTTCTCACTTCTTCCTGCAGAGACCCATTCTTTTCTAGGAGTTCTTTGACAGCATTGTTTGCTTCATCTGAGTTATTTGAGGGAAGAAGATCTTCAATCTTTTCTTCAATGTAATTCTGATCATTCATCTGATTTGCAAGTTCCTTCCTTCTTCTTAGGGATTGGGAAAGATGTTCTTTTGCTTCTTTGAGTTTAGCTATGGCCATTTCCAGATCTAGCTTTTCATTTTCAATCACCTTGTTCAGTTTGAATACCTCCATTGTCCTAGATCTTTGCTCAAGCTAGTTAAGCTTTATCTTGAGAACCAATGCTGCTCTGATACCAATTGTTGGAAATATTCAGGAATTAACCGAGTTACTGAGAGGTGAGGGGTGAATCAGTAACTCCAAATTTTCTTACAATTACAGATGTATTAACATGTAATTTACTTTAACCTTTTGCATATAGAAAGCATGAAACTTAAATGCATTCACAATAATGACACATAGATTTGGTTACCCAGAAACCTTCCAAAAGAAAGTAAAACTGGGGTGGGGATGAAACCCACAAAGCTTTAATACTGCAGAATAAAGTTGGCCGGTTAAGGCTTACAATTTGATCACTTCTGATGATCTACCCTGTTAGGAGCAATAAGGATTGCTAAATCCACCCTGTTAAAGGATTTACAAACATACAATGAAGTATGCACTCGGTAAAGAGATTTTACAAAAGACTGTTAAGTCTACCCGGTTAAAGGATTTAGTACTGATTCACCTATTAGGATGAAATAGTAGATCTCTTGCTTTGCAACTGGATTGCTGATTGAGATTCGCTGATGTACTGATCACCCTCTGTGATGAATTTGTCTTTGCTGTTCCTTATACTTCTGAAGCCTTCTGTAATTCACTTATCTCTGCCTTTCTTTCTTTCACATATGTTTCTCATTCATACATCTTTACATTTTTACAACATTGTTTATATACAAGTCTTAAACAATTAATTACAATTACAATTACAATTACAAAGTCGGCTTGACAAATAAACATAAGTGCTACTAAGTCAACCCAAGTATGGTTACACGGTTCCTGCAAACTGACTCGGTGACTTTCTAATACTCGGCGTCCACTGCATTACTCAGCATCGTCATGCACTCGATAGAAGTGAAGGCACGGTTCATACTGATCACTCGGTAGGTTTTGAACTTGGTAAATACTGGTGACTCGGTAGACATGATGTTACTCAATTTACACTATCCTGTTCGATTTGTACTAACTTGGTCGGTTTGCACTGTTTGCTCGGTTTGCACTGTTTGCTCGGTTTGCACTGTCTGCTCGGTTTGCACTGTCTGCTCAGTTTGCACTGTTTGCTCGGTTTGCACTGTTTGCTCAGTTTGCACTGTCTGCTCGGTTTGCACTGTTTGCTCAGTTTGCACTATCTGCTCGATTTGCATTGTTTGCTCAGTTTGCACTGTCTGCTCGGTTTGCACTGTCTGCTCGGTTTGCACTGTGAACGCAAATAAGTGTTGTCACTAGTGGCAATTCTGCTTAATGGCAACACTAACCACTGCCTTGGACACTCTATAGGGTTTTAGGACTTTATTTAGATGCACCCATCCTCCTTTAGTAATCATAATTTGGTGTGCAATAGTTATGTCTGTGAAAAAGGTTCCCCTTCCCTGACTAGTAAGAGTAGACTCCTGCAAGTCACCAATCTGCCTCAAAATTTCAACATAGCCTATTTTCAATGGGACGTGATAAGGCAAGATATAAGGTGCCACTCTACAACCATACACTCTAAAAATTTTAGAAATAGGATATAAAATAATATCTCCAAAATTATGGACTATGGTGATGTCCTGACAATATTCTTTTGGCCTGATAAGTCTCAATAGTTCCCTTGGGATTCTAGGATTGTCAAAAAATAACAAAGTCTTAAGTTTTGCAGCAAAATCCCTGTCAAATGTAATGTAGCTAGCATCAATTCTGTCCCATGACAGGGCTGTAGTCCATAATTGCACTGGAAGGGTTTCTCCATTTCTTTCCTTCACAATATTCACTGTTGAATTGAAAAAACTCTCACCCTTGTACAAAAACATGTGCATGATCATTGAGTACCATCCAAAAGGCCTACTAACCCTCATGTTCTTGATTCCCTATAATCCCTCATGGATCAAGTCAGCTAGATGAGATGTAAAATCAAAAATCAGTGCAAGTTGGGGGTGCAGTGATTGTACCATCATGAACATATATGGGACTGGCATATGAGTTGCTTCATCATGCCCTAGAATTAAAGTTAATGACTTATAGGCCTCTTGTCAACGTGGCGTGCTATCATTCGATATACAAGCACAAGAGGCCTATAAGTCATTAACTTTAATTCTAGGGCATGATGAAGCAACTCATACGTCATCTGCTTGTATATCGAATGATAGCACGACACATTTACAATTGGGCGTGCCCTCTCTTAAAGCTCTTTTAAAACCCTTTAAGGTCCCATCAATCACCACATCATTGTACCTTAACCAATTAGGAACTGATAAATCATAATGACATGGCATTAAAAGGCCCCACCTTTCCTTCCTGTCTACCATATAGCATCAGATGGTTTTCATTATACCGCGATGCTTAAAGGGATATCATCTTGGTCCAATGGCATAATGATAGCCATCGATGAGATCCAACCTTTACCTACCAGCATACCTTGCTATCATTCAGGCCCGCTTAGATAGATGGCACCTTGTTGCTAAAGCGTATGTCAGAAATTCTAACAACAGTTAGTCTTGGGGATTAATGACAACCACATATTTTAAAGGAACACTTTATAGAAAAAATTAACCCAAAACTTAGACTTCCAAAAGATTTAATTAAGAAGTACCCCATCTAACATCTTAACAATATAACATATAAATTGATGGGTTAAAAAGGGTCAAAATTAACACATGCATATTTCAAAGGATTAGTGAACCAAAAAGGTAATGCAAAATTATAACAAGCCTTAAGATCAAGCTAGGGCTTTGCCAAACATAGGGTTTTCAACACAAAACCCTAACCCTCAAACGTTTAGAATGGATTATTTTTCAAAAATAATGGCATGGGGTTCGAAAAATTTATAGAAGTGATAATAGGATGATTACAAGCTAGTAGGGACACCTATGATTACTGGATGCAAGCTTACAAAAGAAGATGACTCACCAGTAGTTGACATAATATTGTACAAGTCTATGATTGGAAAATTGATTTATCTTACTCAGACTAGACCTAATATTTCTAATGCAATTGGCATAGTTGGAAGATTTGCAGCAGAGCCTAAACAAAGTCACCTCATGGCAGTAAAAAGGATATTCAGATACTTGCAAGGCACTATAGACTATGGTCTATGGTATCCTAATTCAAAAAATGTTGAGCTTCATGTGTACACTGATGCAGATTGGGTAGGATGTGTTGATGACAGAAAGAGTACATTAGGTGGAGCAGTGTTTCTTGGTGATAGAATTTTCACTTGGACAAGAAAGAAACAAAATTGTATTTCTCAGTTAACAGTAGAAGTGGAGTATGTTGTAGCAGCCTTGAATTGTTCTACAATTGTTTGGATCAAACAGATGATAAAGGATTTTGGAATTCAGATTGATTATCCTATTTTTATTCACTGTGATAACACTAGCACTATCAATATGTCGAAGAACCCTATGATGCATGCAAAGACAAAGCACATGGAGATCAAGTATCACTTGCTAAGAGAGAAAGTGGTAGAGAAAGAAGTCATGCTGGACTATGTGAGTACTAAAGATTAGTTGGAAGACATATTCACAAAGCCCTTGCCTAAGGATAATTTTGAGTATCTCAGAGAGAAGTTGGGAGTTATTCCCTTTCGTGATTCTTCTTAGAAGAAAGAAGGAAAGACATTAGTCCACAGGGACTGATGGAAGGTTGACTACTCTACCTCAGGAGTAGTACCAATGCTTAAAATGAATGGCACCCTTTTCCATTGACGTCAAAGGGGGAGCAATATACAGAGTCATGAAAAACAAAATGAGTAATATACTAAGGGGGAGCAGTATTCAGTTATGACACCAATTCAGTTGAGGAAATGGAGAATGTTGATAATATTGTAGTAGATGGAGAATTCATCTTTGGGGGAGTTTTGAAGAGGAAATGGAGAATGCTATAAAATAAATGTTCATTTGGGTTGGTGGTGGTTTTTCATTCCACATGTTTCCATCAATGCCAAAGGGGGAGATTGTGGGAGATTTTCCAGTAGGCCAATACTGACTATATGTTTGTCATTGATGACAACATATGGAGAGTAGCATGCATAGAAGTCTCATGAAGTAAGCTTTTAGTATATGTATTATGGACATGATATCAACATGATATCATGGGCACAGAGGTTAACTATTAGCACAGACAGTTATATAGCAGCTTGTGTAAGCAGTGTTGCTAACAGAGTAACAGGCATTGTTCTATGTATGGTTGTTAGTACAGTTATCATAGAGCCTTGCATGCTTGGATATATGTTGAAGATATGTTAGTGATGTTTTAGTTATGGATGCATAGTCAGATATTTAGTAGAAGTGAATTTATGCAGTTGCTATTCGCCAGTAGCAGTTTCTTGCGTTTATTCAGAAGAGCCAACAGAGATTTTATTGGTTCTAGAGTTGTGCCTATCTTTAGGGTATGCACCCTTGGATTTAAGCTTAGAGAAGTGTTATTGATGTTTAGTTAACAGCACATGAATTAATTCAGCTTAAGGAGAAAGATACAGTTGTTTTGGTAGAGCTCACAGTGTGTAGTGTGCATCTACAATTATCTTATTAAGACAAGTCCCAGAATGTGTTGCGTGCATAGTAGAGCTGATAGAATGTTTATTGGAGTTTGTTATGGTTTCTCTATTATGATTTCAAGGTGGTTCTAATAGGCCAACTTGATTATATCATTTAGAGGAAAGATATTTATAGGGAGTCATTTTTGATTGGTTGAGTGTGGTTCATGGTTGATTAAGAAGAGCAGAGTAGAGTGTGTGAAGTGTTGAGCCATGAGAAGAAGGTCTATGTGACCAAGTAAAGTACTTATGTTATTCATTGGAACTGATCTAGATAGCAGGTCTAAGCACAGTTCACCAAGATCTAGATATAGTGTGTATCTGTTATTCATAAGGTTGTAGCCTTCGCCCCTTTGAGCAGTGAGCTCTCGGGCAATGTGTCCTCTCCTCTAATAGGGACAATTGTAAAAGACTCCTAATAGGTTCCAACCCTTGACCAGGTCTACTGTACTTAATATATTTTAAAGCTACTCCTAACAAGGTAAAGGATCTTTTAACAAGGATCATTATACACTAGTACAAAATATTAGCGGGTGTCGATTCCCACTGGGGTTTTTACCTATTTGGGTTTCCCCGTAACCAAAATATTGGTGCTGTGTTCAAGTGTTCTTTCATTGTTTTTATACTTTATGTTTAAGTATACTTAATTGGATAAAGAATTGAATCTTTTAGATAACTGATTCACCCCCCCCTCTCTGTTATCTCTTGGGACTATTCCTAAAAACTATCACTTTTGATAATTACAATAGCCCACCTTTGGATGTCCAAAACCCAAAAAATATCTCCATACATTTGATAACCCAAGGCAGTCATACTCAACTACCACTAACCACTACATGGGCTATCAAAAAACACAAATGACAAGGCCTCACACTAGATAGGGCCACAATTGATATAGGTAAAACTAAAAGACAAGGTCTCACCTTGACAATGGTCTTTAGAATCAAATTCTTGCAAGGCCTTCGAATAGAGCATGCCTTCTTTTTGGAGTGCTATTGAAAAATGAAAATGAATCCGTACAACATTGTTAGAAAGAAAGAAGAACAACTACTCTTGATCTCACTTTGATTTTGGGTACGCATTGTTACTTTCGTCCCTCTTTTAAAATTCTTCAACTTTCATTTTTTCCCTTCCCTTAGTTAAGAAAAATATTTGTTTCTTGACAATTTTATATTCTTCCCTTCTACAGGTTCATAGATCATTGGGTATGTTAGCTATTTTTCTTGAATCCCTCAACTCTAAAAGAGAAATATGAAAACTAGACCTCAGGATCTTTGTCTACTAACACAAATCTACTTGTTCATGCAAACTAAGGGGCAAGAAAAGACTAGTTGATGAGGATTTGATCCTCCTTATGTTTCAAGTTCCACACACTCAAGCGGGTACACCTAAAACATACTAAATCTGCATACATAAACACTTACTCACTAAAACCTTTTATTCAGATATGAAAATTAGTGGATAGTTCTCAGACTTATAAAACATGGGAGTTCAATTCAACTAGTCTTATACAAGATCCCACCTGTATGATCTGCTAAGAACTAGGAAAATGGCCAATGTGACAACAAGGATAAACTCTTTCTTCTCTTTGAGATTTGAGCTCAGGCAGGCTAACCCATGAATTCATTTCTTCAAAGAATCACTAACAACACTTGTATTCAGGAAACACAAGTTATAAACATGAATGCTCTCAAACATGAAATTAAAGATGGATTGATTTAAAGATTTGACGATGAAACTGTAGGACAAGAAAGAGACCAGTGCCTTATCTATTGGGAATCAGATTCAAACAAACATGCATTCCCAGAAAAACCTAACTCCAAACTCATAGAAACCAAGTGAAGTGCTTACAAATCACTCTTCTCATTCCAATTCTTAGACATCAAATTCATATGTAAATCTTAAATTCTCAGAACCTGCATTCAAGATTGACTCTCTCCTTGAAAGAAACTTTAAAAAAAGATCACAACTACTTTATAGCCAGTGCATCAAAATGCCTTACAAACTGATACACAAGAATTAAGACCAGATACACAAAGATATCAACAAGAAGTGAACAGGGATTCCATTATTTCTTATTAAAAATTCATCTGGTTCAACATATTTTTTAGACAAAGAAACATAGAGAAAACAAGATAAAGGCTTGAATACTGCCTAGCAGCATAAATTTTCAACATCCTCTTTACAAAATGAGGGAGAAACTAAGATATAGAAAATGAGAGTCTATTCAAAACTAACTGATAGCTGTCCATCTTTGGCATGAAAATATCTCCAGGTTTTCCCACACTTTGCTCTGCAACTGATTCCTCAAACTGAACCACTTTCTGTAATCATTTTCAAACTGATTTGATTCTGATTTTGATCCTCAGATTTCAAACTTGGACTGCTCTTTCACACTTCACTGAAACTGAAAATAATCATCACCATTGGATTCCTCGTCCTTTCCCATTTTTGGAAACATATAACACTTATATGTTTTGATAAAAATTGAATTCCTAGGACATTTTTTTGTGAACAGGCCTTGCCATTTAAATTTTTAAAATATTGCCTAATGTCTGGACTATATCATTTTTCTAAATCTTTTCTGCACTTTAAATTTATCATTTTTATATTACTCAACAATTTTAGCCACATAAGCCACCAGGAAGCACCAAGTGTCACCATCTCATTCATTGCTCGGACTTGACCTTAGGTTAACCCCTCATTTGGAGAACTGGCAAATGGCTTGCATCTTTGAATCACCAACTAACCATGGTTATCACTAGTGATCTGGCGAATAAGCTATTCTCCAAATCTTACAATCCAGCCTTGACCTCGGGTTACATCCAGTGACCTGGCAACTAGGCATTCTCGCGATTACAGAATGAATGTACCTGACTGCCACTTAACTGCCAACCATCTAGCAGCCTAGTGACTGGCGGTTAGCTAACCACCTACTAAGTTGCGTGGTCATCTCCTAACCTGGCCCGTCGACATGGAAACCGAGGTGCCAACATGGAGAGTCATGTGAGCATAGCCTCCAGTCTTCTTTCTATTTCATATTGGGAGTGGATTTTCTTATATGCGGCTACAAATACTCATTTTGACATGCATGTGGGACTAAATCCCTCAAGGTTTTAAAGCCTTTCCTACTTCCAATGCCAAAATTAGAGGGGATGCGGCTACAAATACTCATTTTGACATGCATGTGGGACTAAATCCCTCAAGGTTTTAAAGCCTTTCCTACTTCCAATGCCAAAATTAGAGGGGCGCACCACGCACTGAGACCTCCAGCCAAGCGGGTCCACCATGTAGCCCCACAGCTCTAACTTACACTGCGTAGCAAGTGTTGGTGTATTTAAATATCACAAAAATCCAATTTACGCTGCATGTGGTATATATGTCTTACACCTTCAAACCTGGGTATGCATCCTTCCCTTAGCGCTGGGGGCTTCCTTCACTCTTAACATGAGTGTCTAGTTAACTCACGCTGGCTCCCATCTCATTTTACGCAGGGCACCTCCTTTGGTTTATTGATTCTCCTTTTATGCGCTGGCTGAAAGTGCGTAAGTCCCTTCGTATTTGCTTGGCATAAGGCAATGTCAAATCTGCAAATGCTTTGGCAATGTGACATGAGCGCAAGGTACTCCAATCATTCTCATTCATTAGGTTGTTTGCCCATTCAAATGCAGGATCAATAGGAGACTATCGATCATAACTTGCACTAGCATTTATTTCAAAACACTGGCAATGCATGATTATAATGGAGATTTGCTTGCGCAAGCTCCCCTTCACAACAGTGTGTCCATCCTCCGATTTGTCTGATGTGTTGGTTCTCATTCTAGGCTAGGCACATGCCTCTTATGTGATCGGATACCTCCATTCTTATCACACACACCAGTGCTGGATTGCTAGCTAGTCCCCTTTTATTCATTGCGCTAGCAATTCCTTGCATTGGGCATCTCCTCCTTTGTTATGCATGAAGCATCTATCCACTTTAAACTGGTCCGTCCACACAAGGCAGTGTATACACTTGGCAACCTCCACTTCATTGGCGTAAGCAGCTCTTTCATTTTCTCAAAATGCAAGCCCACTTTTATATATTGGCTCACACCACTAATGCTTACAAGGCAAAGCCTTGAACACTATTTCCAGCCAAGTGCGTACCCAGCAGGTGACACACACATCCACTTTATACTGTGCACAACCACATTCATTAAGGTGCCTGCAACCCAATAGTTCACTTTCGCGATGGCTCTGGCTAGACTGTTAAATGCCTTTTTTTTTACTTTAAAATCCTTTCTCAGGCCTGCTCATTGGTTCCCATATATTTGGTGAGCACAAATAAGTGCCAACTCCTCCACTCGGGTCCACACATCCTTATTTATTGCTGGAGTTAGGTGGTTGTGCCACATGTTGACCAAATTTGGGACACTGTTGAACCAATCCTTTTTAAAGGCATAATCAACTGGACTTGAAGCCCCAAAATGAGATAGTGACAACTAGTCACCTCAGAGTTTGAAACTGGGGCCCTTTTTTTATAAAACATTAGGAGAAATAGCATATGGTGAGTACACAACTCCAAATGCATTTTTCACCTTCCCATTCAAAATTATTGAATTTGAAGGTGTCTTCATTCTTCAGCCAAAAATAAATTTTAGTGTCAATGGGGAGGAACTAGAGTTCAAACACTTTACCGAACTAGTTTCATTTGACATGAACACCTGGGGACCAGTCATACTTCGCCCAACTAGCAGGCTAGATGCTTGATCATATTTGAAACCGGAGCTAGCATTCTCCTTGGCCACGAACTTTCCCTTATTCTTTGCCATGATTTGCAACCAATGTCTAGAAATGTGTACACAAATGCACACAATGAACATCAACTAGCCTCTAGAAACTAGCCAAAAAAACTGACACAAAGCCATCACAGGAACATGCCACTGGGAGGACACGTTCATTTCTACCATGTTATCACATTTTCCAAAGGAGATCATCCAGAAAGACTCAAGATAAAAGAAACTAATGATCAAATATGCCCACTTGGAAACACTTCCTGTCTGCGCTGCCCAAAATCACATAAGATGGCTTTGGCACTGGCTTTGAAAACTGACCCATTGAAACTTTCAGGAACTGGAATCAGGGGGATTTATTCTTTGTCATACATAGAATATATGTAGGGCCCCTCTAGTTTAGTTTCGGTAAGGAACTATTATAGTAAGTAAACCTTTCATCTCTTATAGTAAATTGTTAGTTGATGTTTCTAGACTATACGCATATACCTAAATATGCAAATAATATATGTAGTTGTATGACTTTCATAAATATATAGTTTAATTAGCTTGTTATTATTATATACTAAATATGTTGTAGATTACAAACAATGCAATTTAATTTATGTAATATTTCTCTTTATAAATCTAAAAGAAATATAATACATATTTTTAGATTATATATGTTATTGAAAAAAAAGATCTTTATTATTTTTCTATATATTTAAAAATAATAATAATAATAATAATACATATATATAATTTTAAATAGTATTTACAAATTATAAATATTCTGATTATAAAATATATATTATATTCTTTTATATAAAAAAAATATATATAAACAAATTATTATATATAAAATGAATTTTATAAGAAAGAACAAAAGAAAAAGCTCTCATTATAATAAAAAGAAGATAGTAAAAAAGTTAAGGAATCTTGTTCTTAGTAAGAAATCTTAACTTTAAGATAATAAAAAAAATCCTACGTATGCAGAAATTAAAGATAAGACTAAAACGAATAGTTGTTAATTAATGTACAGATCTCTCTATAACTTGTTAGAGATAAATATTACTTACATTTATTTATGATTGGTTTTATGGTTATTAAAGATGTTTCAGTTTTCCGAAAAGAGGAATATTAAATAGAATGTATCATGCTAGTATGGGAGGATGCTTCAGATTTTAGAACAAAAAATTCTGATTTTCAGAGGGAGTGTTGTGTCTTCAAGATGCATATTTATGAGATTGGATTTATTTGATCATAATTTGCCAAGAATGCATTTGAGGTGTGTTTGTTTAATTTGTGTTTTTTTTTTTTTTTTTAATCTACTATTACTCACATTTAAACAAACTTCATTGTTTACTACTGTGTCTCCATTGTTGTAGCGTATTATAATAAATTATTTTGTATATAATCTTTTTGTTTAGAATATACGGTTTAGACTAAACAACATAATTTTGATTCAATATAATTTTAAAATTTGAATATCTGGTTTGGATTTAGTTAGATAGAGCCATACATTTTCAAAGTTGGAACAAATGATATGTATTCAATACTTTCAATGTCTGCAATGATACCTCTGGAGATGTCGCCTTCCATTACACTTAAATGTGAATTAATAATGACTTCTAAATATATCCAATTTCTTCAATCTCCATCATTAGAAATGTAGTGGTTATAGGTTTAGAGCATAAATTCATCAGAACCGTTTTGGACAATATGCTTATTGTTTGAGATCAGTGGTATTGGCCTAATTGGGAACCGTTTTATATTCCTGTAATTGCTGTTCAATTTTTGACTCTATATTTATATGAGTCACTCACACCTTGTGAACAAAACCTTTCCATAAACTTACTCTGCTATGTAGTTTGGAAAACGAAACCATAAAACTATTTTATAAGTTATTTTAGAAGTTTGATTTATTTTGAAATCAATAGTATACTTATGTTAAATTGCCAAAGTCTTTAAACACCATTTTGAATTTGATTCCATATTCACAATTTACTCGGAATATAAATGACATCTTTCCATTATAATTATTTTTATTAAAGACAATTTGGTCTTAAACTCCTCTTTATATGTATCCCATGTTTTAATTCTAAATTATTTTTATTAAAATATGGAATAGATTCTTATTAGAATTTTAATATTTATTTAACTTTGTCTTATTAGTCTTTCAGATAAGTTGTCCTTATTAATTTTTAAAATTAATTAGAATCTTGGATGTTAATTAATAGATTTTAATAGAAAATTTATAGATTTAGTTATGGTTATTTTGAGGATGTTTAATTATGAATATTTTATAATTAGTCTTAAAATCAATTTAAAGTTGTTAAATTTATTTTAAGATTATTATATTAGAATGACTTAGTAAATTTGATAGTATATTTAGGAATTAGTTTTGAATTTATTAATTAGGTGTGATATTTGGGGCAATTGTATATATATTTGGTTGGAAGCCTTACCCTTAGTATTATGTCATCCCTATTGAATTGACTAATGGTGTAGAATCGTAATTGTGGAATAAGGATGTTACTCAAGTTTAAAGAGTCTTAATTAATACTTGTGTATAAATCAATAATTATTAAGTGTTAACATCTTAATTGAACCACTCTTCTACTCATTTTTCTCATTGAATGGTGTAATCAAACCTAGCATATTTAACTACTCCAACTCTTATAGTTAAATAGGAATAATTAATTAATAAAATAGCAATGTGATATTATTTTAATATACTATATTTAACCTTGAGTGTAAGAATCCATTCAAGGCTAGAATGGAGGACGGTTCCTTAATAATGGTCTTTAGAGATGATCTACCTAGTGAACTAATGTATGCGAGACCTTTGAGGGGTATATTGTTAGTGGTTTTGTGAGGGGGTTGTGTTATTCATCTATTTTCTTGAGGGTACTCTTGAGTAATACTACACATGTGTTTCTAGTAACTATTTTGATCTTAATACTATATTCTTTCTTGTCATTGAGTGGACTTGTAATATTTGGGATATTGTAGAAATGGTAGTGATGGGTGAACTTACGTAGTAAGATAATATTCTATTACCTTCATTCAAACTTATTTCAAGTTTAAAAACCCTTGGGATATGTTCATATATTAGATACTTAACTTTAATTTCATCTTGGTTTCACCTAAGTGGGTGCCAGCCGACGAAGAGACTGTTTAGGGGCTCTACCCTAGAAAGGGTTGTGTACCCTCTATTTTATTTTACATGATGTTTTATACCCTTCTTATGGTGAACTAGTATAATATGGTTCAAAACTAAAGTGTCGAACTACGAAGCCTCTGAGTGTGAACATAGGCAATGCCATCAATGATGAGCTCCCGAGGCTTAGGTCCAGTCCATAGGGTTTGTCTTAAAGCTTTGAATGGAATTATTTTACATCTTCTCAATAATGATTTTCATTGCTTGTTTATGATCATGTATCTAATTTTTGCACCTAGTTGTTTAGACATGTGTGTAGATACAGGTGTTGGAAATGGTGGTCATCATGTAAAAGAATGCTAGCGATATTCAGTTATGCAAGAATAATAATTTGTTAGTTGAGCAGGACAAGTAGTACTTGATGTCTTTATTCTCTTGACTTTTAGTAACATTAAATAAATCAAATTAGATTATGTTCTGCTACTTTTTTGAAAAAAAAATTATATATTGTGTATGACTTAACGAGTATAATGTCCTTGAGCCAGGGGTTCCTTGGTGGGGCATTACATCTGGTATCAAAGCCCTAGGTTTCCGCACTGGGAACTCTAGGACTCCTAGCTCATTTATTGCTCAGTATTTTGCATAGTTTTATTTTTGTTTATTATTATAAGATAAGATCCTAGATATAGGAACTATGTTTTTGATATTCGTGCTATAGTATTTTTTAAAAAAAGTGTACCCATTCTTCTAAGATTAGGTTGTCGTACATAAATTACTTATATTTTGCATTCTAGAAATAATGAATGAGCCTCCTAAGTACTTTCTCAGATAGTGAATATCTTTCTGGTAAATAAATGTTAATTAATTCCTCAAATTTTATGTCACCTTTTTGTTGTACTCCTAGAAAGACTCAAATTAGTATTACAAGTTATTTTGTACCATAAGTGTTGATAGTAGCCAACCATATCTCCTCTAAAACTTGTCATCATGAGTGCTTGTTCTAGCAATTATATGTTGATTGATTGAGTTGAAAAGTCTTAACACCTTATTATATTTTAAATATCATAATAGCTATGTGTGATCAATGAATTTAGTTAATGATGTTACCATGGTAGTTCTCCTTATTATAGATGCAAATGATGAAGTTACTGCATACATATTATTGGCTATTGTAAGGACTGAAATATTGTGTCTCTCTCTTTCTTTTTCCCTATTTTAGAATAGAGCTGAAAAACAAATCCTTGTACAAAACATGAATTTAGGACCTTATTAATTATGTTGCAACATTGGAATTCTTGGGTAATCCTTTTGGTCATGTTGTTGTTGAAGAATTTATAATAGTGGGGAACATCTGCTAAATTAACATTGTGAGTATTTCTCTTTGGATTTATATGCAAATGATAATGAGACATGATGCATGATTGATTTTATTTTTATAACACCTGAATGTTTACATGAATTACATTAGGGTTATTTGATAATAATAACCACAGATTAAAAATAAATATCTCTTCTCTATTCATGATGAATGACCATCAAATGATGTTATCTATATAAAGTAAAAATCTGATTTAATTTGTTGATTTTGAAAATTCTTGGCTAAAAGACCTAAGGTCCATTTGTGACTATAAGCCTATGTAGGGATTAACCATAGAGATGAAATTAGGAGTTTTACATAATGAAAGGAATAGGTAGGGATGATATAATATTTTCTTGACTATCTTTCTGAAATTGTTTGTTCTTGACTTGGTGAATAGGTAATATTTAGATGAAATATGAATGCTATGGTAAGTCCAGTAATGATGTGATTATCCTCCCCAAATTTCAATATTAGGGAATTGAGAATTCAATGTATTTACTTATTAGTATTGAATTCATTATGTTAGTGAAAACTAGTGTCTTGAAATGTTTATATGGTGTGTTGTGTCTTTATTGGAGGGATTTATCATGTGTAATGAAAGTACCTAGCTAATTCATTTGTTTGAAAGGATGATACTTGGTCCACTCTTAGTGTCCTTGATTGGGTGAAAAGTAAATGTCCATAATGGTTTGTAATGATTAGTTGTGAATTTGTTATGTGACTAATAAATGTACATAGTACAAGTTTATTGTTTCCTTTCCTTAATTAAAATAAATATGTGTTGATTCAATGACTCTTGAAGAAATATAGTGTATCATTTTTTTCTTGTGCCTTATTTTATATAAGTTAAAGTCATCTTGAAAATAGATGTTATTATTATGGGAATGGCAGAGATTGATATGTGTACATTGGATATTGGCATATGCCCATGAGGAGGTGAAATTTGATTAAGTATGTCATTGGTATTTTGTACCAGGTAGACAAAGTGAATTGTGAAAATAAAATAAAATAAAAATTGGAATATATGGATACTATGTGATGTTATTGTGTACTTCCTTGTAAATGTGATAAAACTAGTGCCAATGCTTATGTTGGGCATTGTGTATAACCAGTAATTATTTGAGTTCCATGGAGTGGTGCAATATAAGTACCATCCATGGAAGTTATGTTTTGGATAAGGGTATGGGAGAACTGTACCATTCATGTGTTGCCTTCTTGTTTGTCACCCTACTGAGTGCCAACCCATGAGTGTTGCTAATTTAGTATGTGGAGGGGTAGTAGTAGCACCATTTCCTCAAGTATTTATGTGGTGTACGTATAATGGTGGCCCAAAGTGACCTTAGCTTCCACTACTCGAGGGAAAAGAGTAAACTATGCTTCCCCTTATGATGAACCTAAACATTTGGTTCATAAGTGTTTATCCTAATTCCCACAGTTCTTGAGAAAAATACCAGTACTTGATATGAGCCTCTAAGAGGAGATATATGATTTATGGATATGTACATTTCTATGTGGTCCAGTATGTGGAGAGAGATTCTGTTAGCCCATGCTATGATGGATACCATATTCACACATGTTCTGACATGATGCAATGAATATGATACCATGCCCCACTATTGTTCCGACATAGTGTGAGGTGATGATGCTATGTTGTTGATGGTAGTGAGATGAGCTCGAGAACACGATGCCACGTACATGATTACGTGAAGGCATAGTATATAATTGTATTTTGTTCCCTACTTAATGCAAAGTATATTGGTGATACTTGCATGCTTGTAGAGGGGCACCCATGGATGCTTGGTTTGTAGACGTGGTAGGCATATGGGTGGGCCCAAGCCATGTATACATATGGCTATGATGATGATCTATGAGAGACATCATTATGCGGAGTGTGTCCTATGTGTGCCTACTCCACAAGGAACACTGCCATGTGACATACGACCAGAGTGTGCTTACTCCACTTGGTGTATGGTCATGTCAGGTGGGTTGGCATGCTTATTCTGCACCATCCAATGCAGGGGTGTTGCTGAGGTGAACCCCTATGCCATGTGGGTAGTGTTTCCCAGGCCCAACCACATGAAGGGCTATTGCATTAGCTAGACATTGTTCCCTCCTTCCTCGCGAGGTGACTAGATATAGTCACATAGTGATGTGATGTGCAATTTATGATGAATTTCTTTTATCTTCAGTTGTGTAGACCAACAATTTTCTTATCTTTTTCTATAATAGTTTAGCCAAGACTTATGAAATTTATCTTGGATTATTCTTATCTTATTGTTGAGATTGATAATTCTATTTTATTTATTTATTTAATATTATTGTTGAGCTTTGATGGCTAAACTATCTCCTTTCGTAATGTTGGTCTTGTGTTGTGTTGTGATTCCTCACTAAAGACGCATGAGGCAGACTTGGTGAGTGTATACGAGGAAGTAGATGCAGGGAACCTTTGAGGATGGGGGTATGTGAGGTTGTTATGTAGCTAGTATTCACTACCTTCCTATGTGTGGTGTATGTTCCTTGGAGGCTAACCACCTTACACAAACAAGGGATATGACATGTGGACTTGTATGGAGGACCTTCGTGTAAATGGCCCAAGACACCATCAAGCCACTATGTGAGGTATTGACTATTGACTATGGATTATGGATTCTGATATAGATGAGATTGGTATTGTATCCCGAAGTGAGAACTTGTCTAGAGAGGCATATCCACTCTTGATCCTTGTGATGTGTAATCCCAGTGATGTGGACTGATATGATTGTTTATAAGGCACATTTGGATATTCTCAATTTTTTATTTTAGATTGAAATGTATCGTTATGTTAGATGCAAGTAAAAATTTGATTTATATGTGTTGAAAGAGAAGGAAATTGTATCATTTTGATATTTTTTAAGGAAAATTGAGTGGTTCAAGCTATTTACCTTGGTTCTTACTTTCTATGTAAATGGAAAATTCATTGGTACTAATGTTTGATCAAGTTGAAGTTATCCTTGCTGGTGATAATAAAATTGATTGGGATATATATTTTATGCTTAACCATATTATGAGGATTATTCTCTATATAGTGCATGGATTCACAGATTAGTTATACATGTGATATCAATTAAAATGTGTCTAAGATCAAATGTGTGATTTCCATTTCAACATTTCTACTTCCAGGAGTAAGTCTCATCTTAGGGCAGAGGATGTAGGGCCCCTCTAGTTCAAATTCGATAAGGAACTATTATGGTAAGTAAATCTTTCATCTCTTATAGTAAATTGTTAGTTGATGTTTCTAGACTATACGCATATACCTAAATATGCAAATAATATATGTAGTTGTATGACTTTCATAAATATATAGTTTAATTAGCTTGTTATTATTATATACTAAATATGTTGTAGATTACAAACAATGTAATTTAATTTATGTAATATTTCTGTTTATAAATTTTAAAAAAATATAATACATATTTTTAAATTATATTGTTATTGATAAAAAAGATCTTTATTATTTTTCTATGTATTTCAAAATAATAATAAAAAAAATTTAAAAAAAATACATATATATAATTTTAAATATTATGATTATAAAATATATATTAGATTCTTTTATATAAATATGTATATATATATAAACAAATTATTATATATAAAATGAATTTTATAAGAAAGAACAAAAGAAAAAGCTCTCATTATAATAAAAAGAAGATAGTAAAAAAGTTAAGGAATCTTGTTCTTAGTAAGGAATCTTAACTTTAAGATAATAAAAAAAATTCTACGTATGGGGAAATTAAAGATAAGACTAAAACTAATAGTTGTTAATTAATGTACAGATCTCTCTATAACTTGTTAGAGATAAATATTACTTACATTTATTTACGATGGGTTTTATGGTTATTAAAATTGTTTCAATTTTCCTAAAAGAGGAATATTAAATAGAATGTATCATACTAGTATGGGAGGATGCTTCAGATTTTAGAACAAAAAATTCTGATTTTTAGAGGGAGTGTTGTGTCTTCAAGATGCATATTAATGGGATTGGATTTATTCGATCATAATTTTCCAAGGATGTATTTGAGGTGTGTCTATTTAATTTGTGTTTTTTTTTTATCTACTATTACTCACATTCAAACAAACTTCATTGTTTACTACTGTGTCTCCATTGTTGTAGCATATTATAATAAATTATTTTGTATATAATCTTTTTGTTTAGAATATACGGTTTAGGCTAAACAACATAATTTTGATTCAATAGAATTTTAAAATTTGAATATCTAGTTTGGATTTAGTTAGATAGAGCCATACATTTTCAAAGTTGGAACAAATGATATGTATTCAATACTTTCAATGTCTACAATGATACCTCTGGAGATGTGGCCTTCCATTACACTTAAATGTGAATTTATAATGACTTCTAAATATATCCAATTTCTTCAATCTCCATCATTAGAAATGTAGTGGTTATAGGTTTAGAGCATAAATTCATCAGAATCATTTTGGACAATATGCTTATTGTTTGAGATCAGTGGTATTGGGCTAATTGGGAACCATTTTATATTCCTGTAATTGCTGTTCAAATTTTGACTCTATATTTCTATGAGTCACTCACACCTTGTGAACAAAACCTTTCCATAAACTTACTCTGCTCTGTAGTTTGGAAAATGAAACCATGTAACTATTTTATAAGTTATTTTAGAAGTTTGATTTATTTTGAAATCAATGGTATACTTCTATTAAATTGCCAAAGTCTTTATACACCATTTTGAATTTGATTCCATATTCACACTTTACTCAAAATATAAATGACATCTTTCCATTATAATTATTTACAAGTTAAAGACAATTTGGTCTTAAACTCCTCTTTATATGTATCCCATGTTTTAATTCTAAATTATTTTTATTAAAATATGGAATAGATTCTTATTAGAATTTTAATATTTATTTAACTTTGTCTTATTAGTCTTTCAGATAAGTTGTCCTTATTAATTTTTAAAATTAATTAGAATCTTGGATGTTAATTAATAGATTTTAATAGAAAATTTATAGATTTAGTTATGGTTATTTTGAGGATGTTTAATTATGAATATTTTATAATTAGTCTTAAAATCAATTTAAAGTTGTTAAATTTATTTTAAGATTATTATATTAGAATGACTTAGTAAATTTGATAGTATATTTAGGAATTAATTTTGAATTTATTAATTAGGTGTGATATTTGGGGCAATTGTATATATATTTGGTTGGAAGCCTTGCCCTTAGTATTATGTCATCCCTATTGAATTGACTAATGGTGTATAATCGTAATTGTGGAATAAGGATGTTACTCAAGTTTAAAGAGTCTTAATTAATACTTGCGTATAAATCTGATGAAGGGTGCTCCCCTTAATACCATAAACACATAACAGAAATAGAGAAACAACAACAATTTGCAAGAACAGAAAATGGGCTTCTTATTATCTCTATAAGTGTGGAATTACAAATTTCATAATTACAATATGCAAAGCCACATGGGCATTTCCCTTACAATATTCTGTAGGACAAAGCCTCAAATCATTACCCAGATCTACCCAGAACTACTCTGAACTGCCTAAGACAACACTACTAGCCTTCTTTATATAGGCAATTTCCACCACCCGAGAAGGTTCCAGAAATTTAGCGCATAGGGCCGACCAACTTAGAATTATTTTATTTTTCAATTTATTACATCAAAGTCGGCTCAAAATAACTTTTGAAACCCAAATAGAAATTTTGAAGGAAAATCATTTTCCGCCATTTCAGGTGACCCAACTTTTGAAGACCATAAGTCATCACTAGTTGGTCCGATTGACTATTATGACCCCATTCTGGAAAGGCCACGAAGTGATCTACAGGCCTGGCTCATGCAAGCACCTGTCACCCAAATTTTCAACCTCAATAGTGGCCTCTAAAGTCTTCAAAATTTAGTTCAAAGTTTCTGTACCCTACTACCAATACTGAAAATCTTCAATATCTCCAAAGCTAGACTTGATCTGTCAATGAAACTTTACTGGTAGACTGATATGACTAAGATGAACCTCCACATGTGAAATCAAAACATTCTGAGATCATATGACCAACTTACTAAAAATAGCAAGTTTCCATAAATAGCAGCTCTACACAAGATAGCCCTTATTGAATACAAAAAAAAAATATTTTTGGTTGATGCAAGATTGCTCTTACACCCATGATGCTCCTGCATCAGATACCTGGGGTAATTTGAGAAGTGACCCTATCACGACTCAAGTGTGCAGAGGAAAACCAAGGCAGTTAACCTCCTCCTTTGTCAGCCATGATGAATCTGCAATAGGTCCTCCTTCCACTTGACCAGATATTCTTCATATGTCTTGTTCCTTGTGCTTCTGCCAACATGACTATCTAGTAAATTTTCAATCTCCTTGATATTTGAACTGGTTGCTAGAATAATCCACTCTGCTACTGTAACCTCATCTTCAACACCTCTTCCATGATACTCTGTCAGATTTGAAACATTAAATACTAGTGAAATATTCAGCTCAGTAGGGAACTCAACCTCATATGCATTTCCTAAATCATGCTTCTTCAATATCTTACATGGTCCAAACTTCTTCATTTTCATCTTATTATATATACCAACTGGAAACCACTCCTTCTGCAAATGAACCATTACTTCATCTCCAACCTAAAATTCCTTATGCCTCCTTTTCTCATCTGCCTTAGCTTTATACTGCGCATTCATTTTGATAATGTGCTTCCTCACTTCCTCATGGATGTTCTTCAAGTGTTCTGCAAAATCCTCAGCTTTAGCACTACTTATTTCTCCTTTATCTATCTTTCTCAATTCAGATGCATTTCTTGGACTACTTCCATAAACAATCTAGAATGGTGATTTACCAGTGCTCCTATTGATAGAATTATTGTATGCAAATTATGCCTGTGGTAAAATTGAATCCCATTCTGTTGGCTTATCTCCAACCAAACATCTCAACAAATTCCCCAAACTCCTATTTACCACCTCTATGTATCCATTAGTCTATGGATGATGTGATGAACTGAACTTCAAATCTATCTTCAACTTCTTCCACAATATACACCAGAAATATCCAACAAACTTAGTGTCTCAATCTGAAACTATGGTCTTTGGAAAACCATGTAGTCTCACAACTTCTCTGAAAAACAATTCTACTATATGAACAACATCATTAGTCTTCTTGTAGGGAATGAAATGTACCATCTTCAAAAACCTATCAACCACCACAAAGATTGAATCATGTCCCCACTGTGTCCTTGGTAAACCAAGAACAAAGTCCATACTAATATCCTCCCAAGGCTTCTCTGGTATAGGTAATGGCCGATACAACCCTATATTCTGCTTCACTCCTTTCACCATTTGACATACTCTACAACTTTGTACAAAATCCTTTACATCTTGTTGCAACTGTGGCCAATAATAATTCTCACTAACCAAAAAGAGGGTTTTAACACAACCAAAATGAACAGTCAGTCCTCCGCTATGCTTCTCCTTGATGAGATTCTCCCTCATAGAACTTCGTAGAATGCACAACTAACTCCCTCTGAATAGCATATCATCCTGGATGATGAAATCTAGCCATTTCATCCTATCTAGAGTAACAGGTTCTCTACAAGCTTTCCAAGCTTCGCCAAAATCAGGATCCTCTGGATATAAATTCTTGAGTTCCTTGAATCCAACCAATTCAATCTGCATTTATGTTTGCAATATTTTCCTTCTGCTAAGAGCATCTACAACCCTGTTAGACTTTCCACTTTTGTGTTTCAAAACAAATGTATAACTATGCAAAAACTCAACCGATTTCAAATGCCTCTGATTCAACTTTCCTTGACTATTCAAATATTGGAAAGCTTGATGATTAGTATACAAAACAAACTCCTTAGGAAGCAGATAGTGTCTCCACTTCTTCAATGCCTGAACTATAGGATAAAATTTTTGATCATAAATAAAATATTTCCTCTTGGCATCATTTATCTTCTCACTGAAATAAGCAACAGGTTTACCTTCTTGGCTCATAATAGCTCCTATTGCAGTACCACTAACATCACAATCTACTTGAAACACCTTATTAAAATTTGGAAGTGCTAAAATAGGTTGTTCTGTAACTTTTTGTTTCAATAATTGAAAACTCTTTTCTGCTCTATTAGTCCACTTAAACTCTTTTCTATCCCCTCTCATTGTTTCAGTCAAGGGTCCACAAATACTGCTAAAATTTTTGATAAACTTTCTATAAAAGCTACCTAGACCATGAAAAGATCTTACCTCAGTAGCACTCCTTGGAGTAGGTCATTCAAGGATAGCTTGTACCTTCTATGGGTCCATTTTTAGACCTTTTGCTGAAATTACAAATCCCAAATACACTAACTCTTTCTTCACAAAACTGCACTTCTTCAAATTAATCAACAATTTTTCTTCTCTCAGCTTCTTAAATACCATATGAATATGCATCAAATGCTCCTCCAATGTCTTACTAAAGATCAAAATATCATCTAGGTAAACAATGACAAACTTACCTAGAAATTCTTTTAGAACCTCGTTCATGAGCCGCATGAAAGTGCTCGATGCATTGGTTAGCCCAAAAGGCATGACTAACCACTCATACAATCCTTCCTTTGTCTTGAAGGTAGTCTTCCATTCATCTCCTTCTTTGATCTGAATTTGATGATATCCACTCTTCAGATCTATCTTTGAGAAATACACAACTCCACTCAAATAGTTCATAATATCATCCATGCGTTGCAATGGAAACCTGTACTTGATTGTGATCTTGTTTATTGCTCTGGAATCTATACACATCCTCCAATCTTCATTCTTCTTTGGTGCTAATACTATTGGTACAGCATAGGGACTCAGAGTCTCACAGATCAATCCTTTATGCAACAACTCATGTACTTGTCTGTTCAACTCCTCACTTTCTACAGGTGTCATTCTGTGTGCTACCTTATTTGGAAAAGTAACTCTTGGGCTCAAGTCCATCTGATGACTGATTTTCCTGACTGGTGGTAATCCATCAGGCACATTATCAGATACAATATCCTGAAACTCATTCAACAAATTTGCAACTTCTATAGGAACATCTTCTACTTCCTCTTTACCAGCTTTTGGAATTAAAGCAAAACATACATGCTCATGCCTCATACCATCTAGGAATTTTCTTTCATCAACAAAAGTTACTCTTGCATTACCACATAGCTTTTATTTTATATTATTCAATGGCTTTAGCTTATGATGCACTCCATCCTTGGTAAGGGAATAGGTATTCGCATGACCATCATGTATAGCACATCCTTCAAACTGCCATGGGCTACCCAACAACATATGACATACATCCATAGATATGATATCACATAGTAACTCATCATGGTATCTACCAATCTTGAAATTCACTAGGCATTGTTCATTGACCATGACCTTGTGGTCATCCTGTACCCAAGCAATCTGATATGGATGTGGGTGTTTCTGTCTCTTGAGCTTCAACTTTGTCACCATCTTTTCTGACACCAAATTGTCAATGCTTCCACTATCAATAATCACATCACAACACTTACCCTCGCACTTGCACCTAGTGCAAAATAGGCTACTTCTTTGCTCAGGTTCATTCTCACCACTCAATAAGACTCTTCTGTTAATCAACATTTCTCCTCTTTCAACATCTTTAGAATTTGATGATCTAGCATCTTCATCTACATGTGCAACTTTGGCCTGGCCTTCATTCCTCCTATCTGTTCTTCGTTGGTGCTGAGGACATTCAAATGCCCTATGACCTTCTTCTCCATAGTGAAAACATGTTCCATGGAAGCCTCCTCTTCCAGATCCTTGTCCTCTTCCTCTTCCTCTTCCTCTCCGATCTCTATTATTTAGATCTTGGAAACTATTAGAATTGTTTCCTCACTGATTCTAACTGCTACTAACCTCATCCTTCTTTTTCAGATCTTCATTTCTACCTCCATATGACCGTCCACCAAATCTTCCACCATGACCTTTTCCATTTTGTCTTCTCTCAAACTTCTTGCTCAACTTTTCCTCTACTTTTAGGAAAAACTGGTATGCCTCTTCAATACTGTTCATTCGAACCAAATTCAGCTCCTCCTGAATGCTCAGCCTCAACCCATTAAGGTAACAGACAACTTTCTCCTTATCAGCTTCCACATGGCTTTTTTTGATGAGGATTCGATAGAACTCCTTTGTATACTGCCGAACAGATCTTCCTGCTTGCTTCAAACTTTGCATCTTCTTTAGTAGGTCAAGCTCATAATCAATAAGAATGAACTATCACTTCAATTTATCCACCATCTGATCCCATCTGGTGATTTTATCCTTTCCTCTTCTATTTCACTCTAATTGAATCTCCTGCCACTAGATCTTTGCATGACCTTTCAGTCTGGCCTTTGCAAATTTGACCCTATCAGGATCCTCAACATCTTCATACTCAAAATATTCTTCACATTCATTGATCTAGTCGATCAATTCTTGTGGATTAAGATTCCCTAAAAATGTAGGAACCTCAATCTTAGGTCTTTTCCTGATCTTGGAAATGGCTCGGAAAAGTCTTTCTTCCTCTTGATTCAAAATTTCAACTTCTGCTTCTTGATCGTCATTGGCTTCATCCTCACTTTTGTCTCTGACATTAAGATTCATTCTTCTACGAATCTCTTCTTGCAATGCTCGCACTTATCTCTGGAGCTCTCTAACCTCAGGTGTCACAGCACCAACTCTTCTGCCATGTTCCCTTCATGGAGGCATTTTTGCAATGTGCATGGAAACCCTAACCACGGTTCTGGTGCAAACTACCTCACAATCAACAACTTGTTTACATAGAAACCCTAACCCACAATCCTAGTGCAAACTACCTCATAGTCAACAATCTATTTACACACTCAGGAACAACCGCTCTGATACCACTTGATGAAGGGTGCTCCCCTTAATACCACAAACACATAACATAAACAGAGAAACAACAACAATTTGCAAGAATAAAAAATGGGCTTCTTATTATCTCCACAAGTGTGGAATTACAACTTTCATAATTACAATATGTAAAGTCATATGGGCATTCCCCTTACAATATTTTGTTGGACAAAGCCTCGAATCATTACCCAGAGCTACCTAGAACTGCTCCAAACTGCCTAAGACAACACTACGGACCTTCTTTATATAGACAATTTTCACCACCCGAGAAGGTTCCAAAAATTTAGCCCATAGGGCCGACCAACTTAGAACTATTTTATTTTTCAATTTATTACATCAAAGATGGCTCAAAATAACTTTTGAAACCCAAACATAAATTTTGAAGGAAAATCATTTCCCACCATTTCAAGTGACCCAACTTTCGAAGACCATAAGTCATCGCCAGTTGGCCCGATTGACTATTATGACCCTATTCTGGAAAGGCCACGAACTGATCTACAGGCCTTACTTGTGCTTCAACCTCATCCATGGCCTTGAAAGCCTTCAAAAATGAGTTCAAAGTTTTTGTCCCCTTCTGCCAATACCGAAAATATTCAATATCTCTAAAGCTAGACTTGATCTGTCAATGAAACTTTACTGGCAGACTGATATGACTGAGATGAACCTCCACATGT
The DNA here is from genome assembly GCA_027943335.1 of Chamaecyparis obtusa. Classification (NCBI taxonomy): domain Eukaryota; kingdom Viridiplantae; phylum Streptophyta; class Pinopsida; order Cupressales; family Cupressaceae; genus Chamaecyparis; species Chamaecyparis obtusa. The sequence goes on along the minus strand of BSBK01001155.1, from coordinate 1,692,433 downwards.
GAAATCAGAACATTCTGAGATCGTATGACCAACTTACTAAAAATAGCAAGTTTCCATAAATAGCATCTCTACACAAGATAGCCCTTATTGAATACAAAAACAAAAATATTTTTGGGTGATGCAAGATTGCTCTTACACCCAGGATTCTCCTACATCAAAATCAATAATTATTAAGTGTTAACATCTTAATCGAACCACTCTTCTACTCATTTTTCTCATTGAATGGTGTAATCAAATGTAGCATATTTAACTACTCCAACTCTTATAGTTAAATAGGAATAATCAATTAATAAAATAGCAATGTGATATTATTTTAATATACTATATTTAACATTGAGTGTAAGAATCCACTCAAGGCTAGAATGGAGGATGGTTCCTTAATAATGGTCTTTAGAGATGATCTACCTAGTGAACTAATGTATGCGAGACCTTTGAGGGGTATATTGTTAGTGGTTTTGTGAGGGGGTTGTGTTACTCATCTGTTTTCTTGAGGGTACTCTTGAGTAATACTACACATGTGTTTCTAGTAACTATTTTGATCTTAATACTATATTCTTCCTTGTCATTGAGTGGACTTGTAATATTTGGGATATTGTAGAAATGGTAGTGATGGGTGAACTTAAGTAGTAAGATAATATTCTATTACCTTCATTCAAACTTATTTCAAGTTTAAAAACCCCTTGGGATATGTTCATACATTAGATACTTAACTAAAATTTCATCTTGGTTTCACCTAAGTGGGTGCCAGCTGACGAAGAGACTATCTAGGGGCTCTACCCTAGAAAGGGTTGTGTACCCTCTATTTTATTTTATATGATGTTTTATACCCTTCTTATGGTGAACTAGTATACTATGGTTCAAAACTAAAGTGTCAAACTACGAAGCCTCTGAGCATGAACATAGGCAAGGCCATCAATGATGAGCTCCCGAGGCTTAGGTCCAATCCATAGGGTTTCTTTTAAAGCTTTAAATGGAATTATTTTACATCTTCTTAATAATGATTTTCATTGTTTGTTTATGATCATGTATCTAATTTTTGCACCTAGTTGTTTAGACATGTGTGTAGATACAGGTGTTGGAAATGGTGGTCATCATGTAAAAGAATGCTAGCGATATTAAGGTATGCAAGAATAATAATTTGTTAATTGAGAAGGACAAGTGGTACTTGATGTCTTTATTCTCTTGACTTTTAGTAACATTAAATAAATCAAATTAGATTATGTTTTGCTAGTTTTTTGAAAAAATATTCTATATTGTGTATGACTTAATGAGTATAATGTCCTTGAGCCAAGGGTTCCTTGGTGGTACATTACAGTATAATTCTAGAATTAGGGCTCATGACAAATAACAGAGTACATCTAGTAATTAGGCAAAGATAGGCTCTCTGAATTGCAAATTGGGAAACATAGTAAAACAATGATTTGTGCATATGGAATGACCCTGGGAAAGTATGCTAAATGATTCGTCAAGAATTCTAACTTGGCATACTTGTAGCATTTTCAAAATAGAACACAGTAGTACAACCCATTCAAGCTCATCAATCATGGATTAAAAGTTATAACATCACGAACAGGGGTACAAATCAATCTGCACATTTCACAACTTGTAAAACAACAAAAGTTGTATGGGGAATCGCATTTGCAAACTGAGCAAATGGATTCATCATGACCTTAAAATTTAAAAATAGGAAGTATTTGACCCCTAGAATATGATGCAAAAGGAATTTTCTCAATAGGTTCAATTGGGTCAAAGATATGATTGGTCAAACATGCCCTTCCAGAATTCTAAATAATTACACAAGTGTATATCAACAACAAACTATCAACTTTGAGGGGTTCGAAACCTAATCAAACGGATTCAAAATGACTTGAAAATTGGAACATAAGTTCTTCGATATGCATACTAAACATCCTCAAAGTGGCTGGTCATGAAACATTTTTGAACACAAGATATTGAAAGGCAAACTGGGCTATTGTACTCTATTTGACACTTAGGTAGAATTGTGCAATTTGACACTTGCTCAAAATGGGACTTACCGAATGATTTCGGATGATAAAATAACATCATAGAATGCATGCATATACTAAATGGAGTGTGTTAAACACCTAAAATGCCTCATAGGCTTCTAAATGACAGTCAGGTACATATGCATGAAAAGCATTTATAGGAACTAAAATTTTGCAATTCCTCAACTTGTGACTCAAAATGAGCATGCAATTTTGAGTCCTAATAGTGGCTCTGATTGTGGATGCATGCCCCATGTGGGCATGTAGAGAACCACAGAATCTTATGGTAAAAGTAGACCACCCCCAAAACAAGGAATCAAACTTTTCACTTTTCAGTTACATTTCAAAACTCCAAACTGGGAACCTCTCTCTTACTTCAAAATCTGGAAACCCTTTATTGAAAGCAGGGATGAAACACAACTGAATGGGAATAAAGAAACTATACAAACACAAAGCTTATTTACAAAGGCCGAAAGCCCCAAAACTGAAATCAGTCTTTACCTATCAAATAAATGATTCTCATCTCCATACAACAGAGGTAAACTGAAATTACAAGTTTCATCCAGCCAGTTAGAAATAATATGATTCATCTTCAGCATGTCATAGAAAACTTGATCATTAAACTCACCATTATCCGGAAAAGGAGAGCCATCAGGATGCCATGAGTACTGATCATCTTGTGATATCAAAGCATCACACTCTTCATTGTCATTATCATACTAAAAAGGAAACATTCCAACTCAACATCATTGTCGAACACATCATTATACTAATCATTAGTTTGCAAGGAAGAATAAAACATTTCCATCTCATCACTTTGCAAATTGAGGTAGAACCTCTCAAAAAAAATCTCTGATTGCATAAAACTGGAAACATCTTGCTGATCACAAACCACACTAGCAACATTTAGAAAGGAACAAGCTCCATCAGTGAGTGACTCATTAGTTACTTGCAAATCTAAGAATACACTGTTAGATTTACCGTATTCTTCAACATCAAAATGTAAATCAGAACCATAGTTAGCAAGCTCATGCAAATCTGAACACTCACTAGCACATTCATCATTGTACTCATAAAAAATGACATTATCAAAATTGTCACAATGATATGCACTTGAATCTTGCTGATTTAAAATAGGAAAAGAGACATCAAGATATGTTTCACTCATCATGCCATCATCCAAATCACTTTCATCAAAACTTATTTTCATCGGGCATGGAAACCTAGAAACAAACTTAATACCATACCTCTGAAAATCAGCATCCAAGAGACTTGAAATCTACTTACAACTTAGCAAGTACTGAACATCACTTTTCATCTCTTCATTCTTACTGTTGATGCTACAAATCTCTTCCCCATCTGAAACTAGGACTAAATTTTTTGGTCTCACATTACCTTGTGTGAAGTAACCACTGCAGGAACTATCATTTGCATTATATCCATGTTCTTCATGTTCACACCAAACATCACTAAACTGAAACAAATAACCATTAGCATCATGTTGAGAAAAGGGAAAATCTACAGGCTCAAGGAAATCATTATTAACTAAAAATTCATCTTCCACTCCTTGACACTCACAAGTTTCAACATTAGCACAATACCCAGTACTATCAGCATCACAAGACTCGGCATCCCCAAATGAACTAGACTCAACATGATTGAATTCAACATTTATAAAAGATTCTATCCATTCCTTAACACTTTCTAGTGCTTCATATTTTAAGGATGCAGTCCAACTGACTGATTCAGGCATTAAAAGTTCTAGGAACATCTCAGTATACTGGGATTCATGAATATCTAAACCCACAGGAAGCTCACTACATGCAATAAGAAACTTCTTGTAATAAGACAATGTAGACTCTTCATTTCTTTCTCCTACTACACATCTTAAAATTTGAATACAATTATGCTAAATTCTTTTATTTATCAAATGAAGTTCATCATTATAAATTTCTAAATCTGACTGAGAACTTTCAGATCTAGAAACATTCACTTGATCTATCATGGTTGGGAACTCCATTCTAACACACTGACAAAACAATAGAGCTTATTCTCATGATAGTATTTCTATCCACATTCATGCAACCACTAACTTCATTAAACATCAACATATTTCTGATACACTTTAGCAATCAGATCTTCTATTCATAAATATGGGATGAACTTTCAAACTAATTTTCCCTTCTCTTAGTGACTGATTCACCTATTTAGGGAATGATTTTATACTTTGATAAAAGATTACCTAGAAGTGTTGTTGCTGGTGTAAAATACTGATCTGAAGCCTTCCTCAAAACACCTTTCAAATCTTTGTAGAGCCACCAACTCTTTGCAGAGGACCAATCTTGAACTAGCTGAGAACCTTTATCTCACACCTAGACCTTCTTTATCAGCAAACATAAAACAACTTCATAGGATGCATTGTTTCTCAGGATCACAAAGCACATTGCAATTTCATATAACAAAACACTGATCAAAGAGAGATTCAGAGTCGCCACTCACGTTCAGTGAGAAGATATAAATTTTTTTGAAAAGAATAGACTCTATAACCAAACTGGACCAGACCCTGGGATGATTCAGCAAAGCAAGGAATTGGACATCTTAAACTTGTTGTCCTTTATTTCTTCCCTAGCAGAGTTGCCAATCTGTTGGCTTACTCAGATGGGCAAACCCACTTGATATCTGATTTATCTTAAATACACCAGAGATTTACTGATTTCTTTAACAAGATTTTTTTACTGCTATCCCTAGCAGAGTCATCAATCTATTAGCTATTTTTCTTGAATCCTTCAACTCTAAAAGAGAAATATAAAAACTAGACCTGGGGATCTTTGTCCAGTAACAAAAATCTACTTGTTCATGCAAACTGAGGGGAAAGAAAAGACTAATTGATGAGGATTTGATCCTCCTTCTGCTTTGAGTTCCACACACTCAGGAGGGTACACCTAAAACATACTAAATTTGCATACATAAACACTTACTAAAACCTTTTATGCAGATATGAAAATCAGTCGATAGTTCTCAGACTTATAAAACATGGGAGTTCAACTCAACCAGTCTTATGCAGGATCCCACCTATATGATCTGCTAAGAACTAGGAAAATGGCCAATGTGACAACAAGGATAAACTCCTTCTTCTCTTTAAGCTTTGAGCTCAGGTAGGCTAACCCATGGATTCATTTCTTCAAATAATCACTAACAACACTTGTATTCAAGAAACACAAGTTATAAACATGAATGCTTTGAAACATGAAATTAAAGATGGATTGATTTAAAGATTTGATGATGAAACTGCAGGACAAGCAAGAGACTAGTGACTTATCTATTGGGCATCAGAGTCAAACAAACATGCATTCCCAAAAAAACCTAACTCCAAACTCATAGAAACCAAGTGAAGTGCCCTACAAATCACTCTTCTCATTCCAATTCTTAGACATCAAATTCATGTATAAATCTTAAATTCTCAGAACTTGCATTCAAGATTGACTCTCTCCTTGAAAGAAACGTAAAAAACAAGATCACAACAACCTTATAGCCAGTGCATCTTAATGCCTTGCAAACTGATACACAATAATTAAGACTAGATACACAAAGACATCAACAAGAAGTGAACAAGGATTCCATTGTTTGTTATTAAAAATTCATCTGGTTCAACATATTTTTCAAATAAAGAAACATAGAGAAAACAAGAAAAAGGCCTGAATATTGCCTAGCAGCATAAATTTTCAACATCCTCTTTATAAAATGAGGGAGAAACTGAGATATAGCAAATGAGAGTTAGTTCAAAACTAATTGACAGCTGTCCATCTTTGGCATAAAAATATCTCCAAGTTTTCCCACACTTTGCTCTGCAACTGATTCCTCAAACTGAACCACTTTTAGCAATCATTTCCTAATTGATCTAATTTTGATTATGATCCTTGGATTTCAAACTTAGACTACTCTTTCACACTTCATTGAAACTGAAAATAATCATCACCATTGGATTCCTTGTTCTTTCCCATTTTTGGAAACATATAGCACTTATATGTTCTGATAAAAATTGAATTCCCAGGACATTTTTTTGTGAATAGGCCCTACCATTTAAATTTTTGAAATATTGCCTAATGTCTAGACTATATCATTTTTCTAAATCTTTTCTGCACTTTAAATTTATCATTTTTATATTACTCTGCAATTTTAGCCACATAAGCCACCAGGAAGTGCCAAGTGTCACCATCTCATTCGTTACTTGGACTTGATTTTAGGTTAACCCCTTATTTGGAGAACTAGCAAATGGCTTGCATCTCTGAATCTCTGAATCATCCAACTAACCATGGTTACCACTGGCGATCTAGTGAATAAGCTATTCTCCAAATCGCAGAATCTAGCCTTGACCTCGAGTTACTTCCAACGACCTGGTGACTGGGCATTCTCGCAATTGCGGAATGAATTTACCTGATCACTAGCTATTTGGTGACTTAGCGACTACACTAGTCTCTGAATTATGGAATAATTTGACTTAACCACCAACCATCTAGCGACCTAGTGACTGGCGATTAGCTAACCACCTGCTAAGTTGTGCGGTCATCTCCTAACCGCCGATTCCATTCCGTGACTTAGTGAGCATCCGCCACATGTCTATTTCATTAAGTCAGTGCACCATTTGTCCCCTGCAAAATTTTTTTGTCCACTGTCCTGGCCCATTGGCACAAAAATTGAGGCGCTAACATGGAGGGTCGTGTGAGCATAGCCTCCAGTCTTCTTTCTATTTCATCTTGGGAGTGGATTTTCTTATATGCACTACAAATACTCATTTTGGCATGCATGTGGGACTAAATCCCTCAAGGTTTTAAAGCCTTTCCTACTTCCAGTGTGAAAACTAGAGGGGCCCACCACACACTGAGACCTCCAACCAAGAGGGCCCACCATGTAGCCCCACAACTCTAACTTACAATGCATAGTAAGTGTTGGTGTATTTAAATATCACAAAAATCCAATTTACACTGCATGTGGGATATATGTCTTAGACCTTCAAACCTAGGTATGCATCCTTCCATTAGCGCTGGGGGCTTCCATCACTCTTAACATGAGCCTCTAGTTAACTCACGCTAGCTCCCATCTCATTTCATGTAGGGCGCCTCCTTTGGTTTATTGATTCTCCTTTTATGCGCTTGCTGAAAGTGCGTTAGTCCTTTTGTATTTGCTTGGCATAAGGCAATGTCAAATCTACAAATATTCTGGCTACGTGACATGAGCGCAAGGTACTCCAATCGTTCTCATTCATTAGGTTTCTTTCCCATTCAAATGTGGGATCAATTGGAGACTATCGATCATAACTTGCACTGGCATTTATTTCAAAACAATGGCAATGGATGAATATCATGGAGATTTGCTTGCGCAAGCTCCCCTTCACAATAGTGTGTGCATCCTCTGATTTATCTGATACATTGGTTCTCATTCTAGGCTAGGCACATGGCTCTTATCTGACTGGATACCTCCATGGCTATGTGTGATGCCCCAAACACAAATGCATGAAGCATCCATGCACTTTAAACTGGTCCCTCCACGCAAGGTAGCATATACACTTGGTAGCCTCCACTTCATTTGCGTAAGAAGCTCTTTCATTTTCTCAAAATGCAAGCCCACTTTTATATATTGGCTCACACCAATAATGCTTACAAGGCAAAGCCTTGAACACCATTCCTAGCCAAGTGCATACCCAACAGGTGACACGCACATCCACTTTATAGTGTGCACAACCACATTCATTAAGGTGCCTGCAACCCTGTTCACTATCATGATGGTTCTGGCTAGACTGTTAAATGCCTTTTTTTACTTTAAAATCTTTTCTTAGGCATGCTCATTGGTTCCCATATATTTGGTGAGCATAAATAAGTGCCAACTCCTACTCTCGGGTCCACACATCCTTATTTATTGCTGGATTTAGGTGGTTGTGCCACATGTTGACCAAATTTGGGACACTATTGAGCCAATCCTTGTTAAAGGCACAATCAACTAGACTTGAAGCCCCAAAATGAGATATTGACAGTTGACTTCACCTCAGAGTTTGAAACTAGGGCCCTTTTTTCATAAAACGTTAGGAGAAACAACATATGGTGAGTACACAACTCCAGATGCATTTTTCACCTTCCCATTCAAAATTATTGAATTTAAAGATGTCTTCATTCTTCTGCCAAAAAGAAATTTTAGTGCCAATGGGGAGGAACTAGAGTTCAAACACTTTACCGAACTAGTTTCATTTGTCATGAACACTTGGGGACCAATCATACTTTTCTCAACTAGCATGCTAGATGCTTGATCATATTTGAAACCGGAGCTAGCATTCTCCTTGGCCACAAACTTTCCCTTATTCTTTGCCATGATTTGCAACCAATGTCTAGAAATGTGTGCACAAATGCACACTATGAACATCAACTAGCCTAAAAAATTGACACAAAGCCATCATAGGAAGACAACACTGGGAGGACACATTCATTTCTACCATGTTATCACATTCGATAAAGGAGATCATCCAGAAAGACTCAAGCTAAAAGAAAATAATGATCAAATATGGCCACTTGGAAACACTTCCTGTCCGCGCTGCCCAAAATCACATAAGATGGCTCTGGAACTAGCTTTGAAAACTGACCCATTGAAACTTTCAGGAATTGGAATCAGGGGCATTTATTCTTTGTCATACAGAGATTATAATTCCACAATTAGGGCTCATGACGAATAACAGGGTGCATTTGGCAATCAGGCAAAGATAGGCTCTCTGAATTGCAAATTGGGAAACATAGTAAACTAGTGATTTGTGCATACGGAATGACCTTGGGAAAGTATGCTAAAAGATTCATCAAGACTTCTAACTTGGCATACTTGTAGTATTTTTGGAATAGAACATAGTGGTACAACCCATTCAGGCTCATCAATCATGGATCAAAAGTTATAACATCACGAACAGGGGTACAAATCAATCTACACATTTCACAACTTGTAAAACAATAGAAGTTGTATTTGGAATCGCATTTGCAAACTGAGCAAACGGATTTGTCATGACCTTAAAATTAAAACATAGGAAGTATTTGACCCTTGGAATATGATGCAAAAGGAATTTTCTCAATAGGGTCAATTGGGTCAAAGATATGACTAGTCAAACAGGCCCTTTCAGAATTCTGAACAATTACACAAGTGCATGTCAACAACAAACTACCAACTTTGAGGGGTTCGAAACCTAATCAAATGGATTCAAAATAACTTGAAAATTGGAACATAGGTTCTTTGATATGCATACTAAATATCCTCAAAGTGGTGGGCATGAAACATTTATGGACACAAAATATTCAAAGGCAAACTGGGCTACTGTACTCTATTTGACACTTAGGCAGAATTGTGCAATTTGACACTTGCTCAAAATGGGACTTCACTGAATGATTCAGGATGAAAAAATAACATCATAGAATGCATGCATATACTGAATGGAGTGTGTTGAACACCTGAAACACCTCATAGGCTTTGAAATGACAGCCAGGTACATATGCATGAAAAGCATTTATAGGAACTAAAATTTTACAATTTCCTCAACTTGTGACTCAAAATGAGCATGCAATTTTGAGTCCGAATAGGGTATATGCACAAAGATGGGGGACTAAAAAGATGCAACTTTGTTTTTTGGTCCCCCATCAACCATAGTGCATATGCACTAAGGCGCGTGTGCCCTATAGGGTGCACACGCTTTGTAAAAACACTTTATAGTGTTTGCTTGTGTTATGCCCCGAAAGGGAACCAGGGAAGAGAACAAAGATTCTCTTTGTAAAAGAAAACCTAAGTAATGATTTATGAAATTGTTTGAATTTTTAAAAGAATTATGTGAACAAAACTTAAACTTAGATTCCTCCCAATGTTCCCTACTATTTTATGAACAATTCATTTAAGTCCATTAAGTAAACTAACAACAAGATTTACTTCTCAAAGAAAAATACATCATATCATTAGAAGATTCTTTATAAAGAAATAAAAAGTACTTTCATTTCAATTTTCCATTTAAAACCATCTATTTTCCTAAGTATCTTTTATGAACAATATAACATGTAAAGCATTAATACCATATAATAGAATCATCTAAACATTTGATACATTGAAAATATTATAGTTGTTTTTCAATAGCTTTTCACTGAATCAATAATAAGAACATACTACTTTACTTGAAATGTTAGAAAATCTTTTCCTTTTCCAACATACATCTTATACATAAAGTTCATGCTTTCCCTTTTCCTTTTTCCTAAGTCTACCCATTCCAAATACAACATTTTGAGATACATTAATGATTACATTACATTCATCTCCTCTTGGGAGGTAATAATAATTTTACATCATGAAAGATAAATACAAGTCTTCATTCTTTAAAACTAGAACACTATGCAAGAATGAATCCTTAAGCACTGCATCCGCAAACATTATGCAACATATGTAGAAACAAAACATATAGAGAAGCATATATATAAACAACAAGCATACAAAGAAACATCCAATGATACTTTCATCATTTCATATTACAAAGGAGAGTTAACCCTCAGGATGAATTCCAACCTGGAGTCCTACATGGATTTGGTTGATGAATAAATATCCAATCCTCTCAAACTTTTCGCGCAATCCTTCAAATCCTTCTAGATGCAATCTCCAGCCTCTACCCATAACCACCAAATGCCAAACTCAGAGAATAATGAATTCTCTCCTCACAAAAATAATTTTCCTACAAACATATTACTAATCTTCTCTTTGAATCAACTCCTATCCAACACCCTTTCACATAGGAAATCTTTCCTGTGTATAGATTGGAGGAGGTGGTTGCACAAGTAGTCCAACCGATGCAACCATCCCAACTATCCATCGTTAATAATTAGGCTTAAACAATATTATTAAAGTCTTTCCCAGAAGAGATATAACTATATTTACCTATTACCATAATCTAATTTCTGTTTCCTTTATTTAAGGTAGGTAATAGTACTTATTATTTCCAACACATTTACCATACCAATAACTTATTTAATTGTTTATTAATATAATGAAATAGTTACTTACTCACCAACAATTATATAAATATATGTATGCATATGCATATGTGTGCACCCATATGCCTATGTGTACATATATTATTATTATTATAAATATTATTGCAAACATAATATTATTATTATAAAACATATTATTTATTCATACAGTAATCCATATTTTTTACAAAATACAATAGTGATATATAAGGTGAAATATACCACTATTATTAAAACATTTATTATTATTATTGCCATAGGCATTTTATTATTATGAATATTATAAAATAATATCATAGAATTCTTTATTATTATTGATATTAAAATCACAAGATTTGATCACATACTAACTCATTCCTAACAAGATACACTAATACATAAGTAGCTACTAATAAAGATAAATTAATAAATCATACCCTCAGATGAACAATAATTCACATCAATAATCTACTAACAAAATTGAACATACCATAAAGATAATTAGAGCTACCATACTCAAAACCACATTCTCAATGAATGCAAAAGCCAAGAAACCAGCTATAAGACCCACAAAACCAATAAACTAAGAGGACACATAAATACATTATCTACACAAGGGATTTACTCAGGAACTCCCCACCTAAGGATAAAAGGATCAGAGGTAGAGTTCCTTCCTATGGAACTTGGTGATATCTCCATAAAAACATCAACGATCAAGGATTTTGAGGGATCGCTCAGACCTATGAAGCCAGGTGGAGATGATACCTAGTACCTGCAATCCTGCATCACCAAGAAGAGATACATGTATACATATGGATATACATACAAATCAGATAAATACAAATAGATGAACAGGATCGATACATCGTGTGGACCTCAACTAAGAGAGTAACTATGACTTCATCCTGAGTCATGAAGACACATCAGACACATATCCATGAAACATAAAACATCATGATAATGGTTAGATTCAAATCCTTGGGTTAGCTCCATAAAACATATAAAGATAGATGGTTTTTTTCTAATTTCATAAACATATAAATGATAACCATAAATGAACATATTAATCATCTGATAAACATATCATCATCCACAAAACATAAATGTAAATATATAGTTCTAACCATCATAATAGAATGTCCAAATCAAAAATTCCAAGTATCATCATAGGAGAGGGTATTATAGCTAGGTTTGGGAAAACCCATTTTTCTTTCCACAAACCCATGTTTGCAGCAAAAAGGGCTTCCCAAGCGTGTATGCAGAATCCCTTTGTTTTCTCAATCCATTTCTTTTCATTCATTCATCCATCAATTTTTATACAAAATGGTTCCACAACGTTGTCAAGCTCAATCCAGAAGAAGAGGTAAGTGTTTTTACATCCCATGCCTCTTATTTGTATTGAAATTTCTGTTACAAGTAGTAGTTGTTGTTGCACCAAAAGATTGACCTATTAATGTCCGATACAACCATTAGACTTATAGAAGACACAAGAGGTGTTTAAGCCATGTCATGAATCTTGAGGGGAGTGCTGACCATTTTTCCAAAAATCTCCCCCTCAGCGTTACTCGAGGGGATTCAAACTTGTGACCAAGCTCTGATACCACTTGTTACAAGTAGTAGTTGTCGTTGCACCAAAAGATCAACTTGTTAATGCTCGATACAACCATTAGACTTATAGAAGACACAAGAGTTGGTTAAGCCATGTCATGAATCCCAAGGGGAGCGCTCACCATTTTGCCAACAATTTCAGTTTTGTTAAAATTTATTTTCTTAGATTTTATGTGTAATTAAGATTTTAAAATATAGTTTTTTTAATTTCCAGGAAGAAATAATCTCCCTCAACCAAACCCTCCACCAAACCCTTCATCTCCTCATGAAGAAATGAATGAAGAAATGAATGAAGAAATAAATGAAGAAAATAACCAAGAAAATGAACCTCATCTACCTCCACCAATCACGAAACCTCCTATAACACAAGAAAATTTGATCAACCAAATTGAAAGAGGGAAAAAAGAATTAGAATCTTTAATTAGGAGGTTAAGAGATTCTATTGGTACAAATCCTGGAAGGGAAAGACTTGCAAAATTATTGCAAGAAATCTTGACCCAAGTAAGCTCGATTAGTGGGAAAATTAATGTATGGCGGGATAAAAGAGAAGAACAAAAATAATATTATGCAAATAAATTATCTTATGTGGACATAAAAAATAAAAAAATCACAAAAGATGACATTTGTAAACTCTTTAAAAAACCAAGAGACACAAATACTCTTAGAACTACAACAAGAAGGTTCCTAATTCATTGGTGCTTAAATGAAGACATTAAAAACAACTTTTGGTAGAGATGGTGGATGGTCTTTGATTCGCCTCCCTGTAACAATCATGAGGTTCCTATATATTTCTTGAGGAAACTCTATGGCAAGTTTGTACTCAAGGAGGTGCCAAATTATTTTGACTATCTAGATTCTCAAGGTAGAGGAAGGGGGTCATCATTTGATAGAGCGGGCACACATCATGACCCTATAGTACCTAGGGTTCCTATTGGCAAGCTACAAGTGGATCATGTTAATATTCCTTCAGTTGTGAAGGAACATGTAGAGGTGGGCACACTAGGCATGATTAGTACTCTGACACAAACTCTCATTCAGTGTGCCACTCCTTTAGTTGAGGGTGACCATGGTTAATCTTTGAGGGGGCATATTTGTCTGTCATATGGATGCTTGTGCACATTTGGTACTATCAAGAGAGAGGAAGAGGATTGTAGAATGATCACTTATAATTTTCTAAATATGACATTTGGAATTGACACATAGCTAAATATTTCCAAGTTCATTAAATTACTTTGATCATATTTCATTTATAAAAGAATAACTAATTAATTTAGTATCTATTGATTATGATCAAAATTTAGGGCAAGAGTGTCAGTGGTGGTGGCAATGACAATGATCCTCCTGTCCCCTTCTACACATCGTCATCAATTCCACAAGTATGTATCGAATAAATTTTTTTAATTAATATATTTAATTATTATGTAATTATATGAATAATTGTATCATAACTTATTGTGCATGTGCATTATTTCACTAGTGGGCCATTGACATTCACAATAGATAGCAAAGGGCATTGTGCCTCTTTCCTTGAGGTATATTTATTTTCATGTTAATTTGATTTACTTGATTATATTTAATTAATAAATGAATGAATAACTAAATTACAAGACAAATTATGCTCAAAATCTAGAGGCAAAGTGGTCATTGTGATGATCACATTCTTTCACTTGGATTTGTGACGTCACAATTGAGTCCACATGTATATATGTAATAATGCATTGTAATTAACATATCAATAGTACATTCTTATATGCATGGTTATCTTATAATTTTTCATGTACATGTGCACTAGTTGAATGTTGGAGCTTCAACATCTACACCGCACACTGAAGGACGCAGTGGAACCTTCATGGAGGTATCATTTATTCATTAGTATGGTTGTAAAAAATATATGTAATCTTGATAACTACATAATACTTTTGTTATTTCATTTTCAGTTATTGACATCAGAGACTCCTCCTTCTATTCATGATACTTGGGATTGTGGAGTAGCTGCAGCAGTGGCTAGTTCTGAAGCACTGACTAAGGTATGAAAGAGACCAATTAATTTTAATTTTTATTTTAATAGTTTGTATTGAATGTTATAATGATATTCATGTATGTATTTTAATTATTATTTTGATCATTATTGTAGGGACTTATTACTCCAGATCATCAGCATCCACCTTCGGTGGATGTACATAGTGACTATTTGCTAGTGATAAGCTAATATTCAATTTTATGTCCTTGTATAATTCAATTTTGATATATATTAGTTATTGATGCTTAAATTTTTTTTTATCAGCTCAAGCTACAAAAGAGTCTAGACAAGAGGACTAGTGAGAACACTTGGAAGCCTACAGCATCAACTGCATCTCCATTGATGCGATGATCAAAGATAGCTAAGGATTTATTTTCTTCCCCTGGTGGAAAGGACTAGATTAGGGATATAGATTGTATGCCTATATGGCATTAGAGGACATATTTTTTGTATATTGTATAAGTGATACATTGTACATCTATTTGGCTTTGAGGAATCCAATTTAACTATATTGAATATATTCAATGTATGATATTATTGGACATATATATTTGGCTTCATACCCTACGAATATTTTTTTTTTATGTTTTAGGTATGTAATCCATGTGTTTGGTGTATTGATGTATAATAACTTATGTTTATGTGGATGTCTTATGCTTTGTAAATTTCTCGTGCCTTATAGTTATGCTTGTATGTTTATCGATGTATATTGTTACTATATGATTTATAGTTTATTAGAACATGAATGTGATGCATAGGTGGTGTGTAAGGCACTCTGAACCTGTACCCTTATAGAAATACAATAATAATTAGTAACAAGTGAGACAATATTCTCACATCAAACATCCTTCATAAGGATCCATTTTCTAGGCTTCACCCAATGCACTTTGGCTCCAAACTATCAAACTATCATTCTAGGACTGCTCCTAGTAACCTTCACTAGTCATAAAATAGAATTTTTCTCCACATCTTCCCAAAAGAATTCAAAAAGAAATCAGTGATCTGGATACCCTTATGGAAGTTTTAAAACATATCCAAAATGTGACCCAACCTATTTTGAGACAAACTACTTTTAAATTATTGATTTCATACCCTGAACCAGTTCTAGTTCCAAGAACACCAGTCTATTCCTAGAATTCAATACCAACAAAAATAAAGAAATAATTGCATAAATTAGTAAACAAAATGAAAGGAGTATCCTTACATCAAAACCAATACAAAAACACATTAAAAATAATCATTAGAACTTTATGTTTCCTGACTGTACCCACGGGACGCTTCGGCCCAGAGTCATCAGTGGTGTTCAAGCGACTCTGTGTAAAAAAGAGGTTGCCACTAGTGTTTACCCAACCATTCGAAGCTGTTGGAATAGACAGTTTGAGGCTACAACTGATAGTTTGAAAGATACGCAATGTTGGCCATTTGAACTGAGGAACACTGTGATTTTTGACATCAACCAAGAATGTGTTGCCAACATAAACGAACTTGAATCTCTAAAAATTGAGATAGGATATTGTAGGCCTTGGCAACATAGTCTCGTAGCACCTAATAGATTGATGCTACCTTGCACGAGCTCTGAGATATGACCCCGTAAAGATCATCAATTTCATGCTGAAGGGACCTTGAGGGACACTTTGGCTCAGAGTCATTGGTGGAGTTTGAGCGAATTTGTATGCAAATGAAGTTTCCACTAGCATTTACCTAGCCTTTCAAAGTTGTTGGAATAGATGGTTTGATGCTACCCCCGATGGTTTGAAAGATATGCAATGTTGACCATTTGAACTGAGGAACACTTCAAGTTTTGACATCGACTGAGAATGTGTTGCCAAATTTAAACAAACTTGAATCTCTAAAAATTGAGAGAGGTTATTATATGCATTGGCAATATGGTCCCGTATCACCTAATGGATTGCTATTACCTCACACGAGCTCTAAGATAAAACCCCGTAAAGATCATTGATTTTAGGCTGAAGGGACCTTGAGGGACAACTTTGACCCAGAGTTGTCAGCAATGTTCGAGCGACTTTGTATGGAAAATGAGGTTACCACTAGCATTTACTCGACCATTTGTAGATATTGGAATAGACGGTTCAATGCTACAACTGATGATTTGAAAGATACGCAATGTTGGTCATTTGAACTAAGGAACACTTCAAATTTTGACATTGACTGATAATGTGATGCCAAATATAAACAAACTTTAATATCTGAAAACTAAGATATGTTATTGTAGGCCTCAACAACATGGTCCTATAGCACCTAACGGATTGATACTACCTCACACAAGCTCTGAGATATGATATTTGAGCGACTTTGTGTGGAAAACAAGGTTACCACTAGCATTTACCCAGCCATTCGGAGCTGTTGGAACAAACAGTTTGATGCTATGACTAACAGTTTGAAAGATACACAATGTTTACCATTTGAACTGAGGAATACTTCTAGTTTTGACATCGACCGAGAATGTGTTGCCAGATATAAATGAACTTGAATATTTGAAAAACTAAGATAGGTTATTGTAGGGCTCGACAACATGATCCTATAGCACCTAATGGATTGATGCTACCTTGCATGAGCTCTAAGATATGACCCCATAAAGATCATCAATTTCATGCCAAAGGGACCTTGAGGGACACTTCATCCTAGAGTTGTTGGCAGCGTTCAAATGACTCTATGTGGAAAATGAGGTTTCCACTAGCGTTTACCTAGCCATTCAAAGTTGTTGGAACAAACGGTTCAATGCTACGACTGACGGTTTGAAAGATACACAATCTTGGTCGTTTGAACTAAAAAACACTTCAAGTTTTAACATCGACCGAGAATGTGTTTCCAAATATAAACAAACTCGAATCTTTGAAAATAGAGATAGGTTATCGTATGCCCCAACAACATGGTTTCATAGCACCTGACATCTCAATGCTACCTCAGACGAGCTCTGGGATATGACCCTGTAAAGATCATCAATTTCATGTTGAAGGGACCTTGAGGGACACTTCAACCTAGAGTCACCGGTGGTGTTCAAGTGACTCTATGTGGAAAATAAGGTTTCCACTAGCGTTTACCTGGCCATTCCATGTTGTTGGCATAGATGGTTTGATGCTACGATCGATGGTTTGAAAGATACACAATGTTGGTCATTTGAACGAGGAACACTTTGAGTTTTGACATCAACCAAGAATGTGTTGCCAAATATGTAGGCCCCGAAAAAATAGTTGCATACCACCTAACTAATCGATGCTACCTTGCATAAGCTCTGAGATATGACCCCGTAAAGATTACCGATTTCAGGCCGAAGGGACCTTGAGGGACAGTTTAGCCCAGAGTCATTGACAACATTCAACCGACTCTATGTGGCAAATGAGGTTGCCACTAGCATTTACCCGATCATTCAGAGTAGTTGGAATAGATGGTTCGATGCTACGACCAATGGTTTGAAAGATACACAATGTTGGTCATTTGAATTGAGGAACACTTCGAGTTTTGACATCGACCAAGAATGTGTTTCCAAATATAAACAAACTTGAATCTTTGAAAACTAAGATAGGTTATTGTAGGCCCTGGCAACATGGTCCCGTAGCACCTAACGGATCGATGCTACCTCACATGAGCTCTAAGATATGACCCTATAAAGATCACTGATTTCATGCTGAAGGGACCTTGAGGAACACTTCAGCCCAGAGTCGTCGGTGCTGTTCGAGTGACTTTGTGTGGAAAATGAGGTTTCCAATAATATTTACCTGACCATTCAGAGTTGTTGGAATAGACAGTTTGATGCTACGACCGACGGTTTGAAAGATATGCAATGTTGGCCATTTGAACTCAGGAACACTCTGAGTTTTGACATTGACTGAGAATGTGTTGCCAAATTTAAACAAACATGAATCTCAAAAAACTAAGATAGGTTATTATAGGCATTGGAAACACGGTCACGTAGCATTTGATGGCTTGATGCTACCTTGAATGAGCTCCAAGATATGACCCTATAAATATTATTGATTTCATGTTGAAGGGACCTTGAGGTACACTTCAGCCTAGAGTCATCAGTGGCATTCAAGTGACTATGTGTGGAAAATGAGGTTTCCACTAGCATTTATCCAACCATTCAAAGCTATTGGAATAGATGGTTTGATGCTACAACTGACAATTTGAAAGATATGCAATGTTGACCATTTGAATTCAGGAGCACTTTGAGTTTTAACATCAACCGAGAATGTGTTGCCAAAATTAAATGAACTTGAATCTCTAAAAATAGAAACAAGTTATTGTAGGCCTCGGCAACACAGTCTCGTAGCACCTAACATCTTGATGCTACCTTGTACGAGCTTCTAGATATGATTGTTATCACATTTTCACTCATCTTTGGAGACCTAGTTACTAAATAAGACTACTGTACCCTAGTTTGGATTATTAGGTGATCTTTCTTAAAAAAAAATTCATTGCATAAGATACATGAAAAGGAAAATAAATGTTCTAAATCTAAAGTATTACATGTATATGTGCCAATATCTTAAATGTGATGTACAAAAGAAAGAACTGAGAAGATCAATTATGTAAGCTCACATAGGTCATGAGCATAGCCATTTTTAGAATTGCATAAATGAGTATATACATACATGAAATGATGAACATAAATAAAAGGGTACCAAACATTGCTTGGTAGTGAAGTCTTGATCCAAGGTGTTTCCAATGCACTCGTTTGGTCCATAACCTACAAAGAAGAGATAGAGGGGTGGGGTTAGATCCAATAGATCTAAGTAATGTATGGTACCATAATATTTACAAGAATGCATATATGCACTCAATCATACACCTTTGAGAAGGGCTATACTACAATGAATGTGCACTCAAGAAAGATGCTACAAGAATAAAAAGAGATACCATTGTTCTCACTAACTTGCTTTTTCCATGTACAGATACAAAAGAAGCTGATTCACTGTTGTTTACCTCATTCAATTAATAAAAGTACTGAGAGGACGGTATTCCTAAAAGATCACCCTTGAACTACGGTGATTGTCTTAACAACAACAATAGTAAGGTGCTGGAATCCAGATGAATGATGTTGGCCTATGATGTAGGCTATGTCAGGAAAACCTCAAATTTACTTGGCAAAAAACACATCATAGGCCAAGACAATGCATGATCACCACAAAGGAAACAACTAGATAAGGTAGTGTCAATGGAACATTCAAAGATCACAAATGCAAAACAATGAAGCATGGTCAAGCACTGGTAGTAAAAGGAGGGCTTGCAGAGTGCATCAAATCATCATCAGAATAGAGAATGAGAGTACAAGTCTGCATACCAGGAAAAAGTACATTATCACATGGAATCATTATGGCATAATATCAATATAATAGTGAGCGGCCCAACAAAAAATCAATGACATTGATATAGTAACAATAATGCAATGGTTCCAACCAAGGCTGATGTAGTCAAGGATGGAGGATCCAATTAAGGATTGTCTGACCTTGTAGCCAAATACCAACATAGCAGAAAACACAACAAGAAACCAAATCTGAAAGAAAATAGATGTCTTTATTTCATCAATGAATTGATTACATGCAATGTGCCAGGCTGTAAGGCCTTCCAGGTTATGGCCAATTACAATGCAAGCAATAGTTCTACAAGATCACATAGGATCCAACACACTTCTCCTCAACTAGCCTAGGTCTGCAACATAACAGTACACTGGTAGGCACTCCAAGAAAGATCTAAACCCATACTCAAACATCCAAGCAATCTTTCTGCTACCTAAGCCCGCAAGCTACTAACTCTGCTTTCATAGATCCACATATCTACTACTACCTAAACAACTACCCAAACATCTCCTTAAATACTAAACCCTAGCCACAAGTTAGCTTTACAAATAATTAAATGCCAAAAGCCAGTCGGCTCCCAAATATACAAATATTAAATGCCAAACATCAGTCAGCTCACAAATAACTTCACCAATATTTAATTCACCAAGTCAACCTCCAAATCCACATAGGATAATGCAACACACTAGATCTAGGTCCCCACATGTCCAATGGTTAATCCATAACATGAGGAACATGACCCAAATTAAATGCACTAGTCGGCCAAGCTGAATCTCCAAGAACATCCATCGGTAAGTCAAACTATCAAGCGTCGGGAAATATACTAAGCATCCACAATGTTGAATGAATGCCATAGACATTTCCAAGCACCAAAAGTGCCAAGTCTCCTTCAATGACCGAGCTCCCTTCAGTGACCAAGTCCTCCAACAACCAAGCCACTTCAGCGACCGAGCAATAGACAAGAACATCGAGACCCCGTCGGTAACCAAGCATCGAGCAACAAAACACCAAGTCACCGAGTGACCATTTTCCATGAAGAGCCACCAAAAATTCCAACTAAGAATCACCTCCAAGACCACCTAGCTCCATCGGTGAAGAAAAGAAAGCTTTGACTGAGAATTATCATCCAAATAACTGAGTAAAACCACAACTTTACTGAACTCATCCACCTCCTTGATCGAGTACCAAAAAATCATGAGGAACCAAATAAGAAGCTAGGATGCCACTGCATCAGACTCCTGAGGTACAAAGAAAAGTGTGTCCCACACCTTCTCACCAAAGGGAACATCTAAAAAACACCTACTCCACTTCATCTTCACCAAAGGTTTCCATTCCATCATAGGAAAGAGAACTAATCTGCAACTAAACCAATCAGTATGTCCAACATCCTGAACAAACTGACCCATCAATCCATCACCAAGGATCAAGTCTACATCTCATCACCAGACTTATCACTATCAACAAGCAACTCAAGTCCATAACCAACAAACAACATCAACACCACAACACCGAACATAAACAATTCGACAACACCAACATCAACGAGGTGTTCAACAGTAGGTAACTCTACACCAACAGCAACCTGATCAAGCACAACCAGATGCTCTACAATTTCCATGTTAGGCACAACTGACTGAACATGAAAACCAATCTTCTCACTAGCCTCAATAAGGTTAGCAACATCATCGGTAATCACATGTAACTCAGCAACAAGCACAAGTTGCTTTGCAAGTTTGATGTCAGACTCCACTAACTGATCACCAAAACCAATTTCACATAGCTCTTCAACCTCTAAATTGTCATAAGAATTCTTGCCAAGATATCTTCTCTCACGAACCAGTCTATGAACCGGCCAAACAATTTTCCTCTAGATCGGCATGCTCCAACTCCGATAAGCTCTACAAAGCTCAACAACATTTTCTCTCACAAGGTTCTTAACTCACTTCTCCATGCAATTCAGCAAATCTGCTTCTAATTGATAAAACCTCTCAGAAATCACATCACCAAGGTCCAATCCTCTCAGAGACATCTCCAAAGATCTTCAAAAACCTTCTACAACAAACCCTAAAACTGACCACCTTGTGACAACCTCCAAGCTATATGCAAGTCAGATCACAACCTGCCACCTTGCATGAACAACCAGGCATGATTTCACAAGTTTAGCACTATGGATATGCAAATCAAATTGCGCACAATCTCTTTGCCACCAAGATCAACTTTGCAAGATCAACCTTGGTAGGTCAACCTTCTGCTCCAACAAGATCAAACTCTCTTGCTCTGATACCACCTAATGTAGTCAAGGATAGAGGATCTAATTAAGGATTATCTAACCTTGCAGCCAAACACCAACACAACAAGAAACCGGATCTGAAAGAAAATAGATGTCTTTATTTCATCAATGAACTGATTACATGCAATGTTTTGGGCTGTAAGCCCTTCTCTATTATGGCCAATTACAATGCAAGAAATAGCTCTACAAGATCATGCAGGATCCAACACACTTATCCTCAACTAACATAGGTCTACAACACAATAGTACACTGGTAGGCACTCCAAGAAAGATCTAAACCCATACTCAAACTTCCAAGAAATATTTTTTCTACCTAAGCCTACAAGCTACTAACTCTGCTTTCACAAATCCACATATCTACTACTACCTAAATAACTACCCAAACATCTCCTTAAATACTAAACCCCAACCACAAGTCATCTTTACAAACAATTAAATCTCAAAATTCAGTCTACTCCCAAATATACAAATATTAAATGCCAAACATCAGTCGGATCACAAATAACTTCACCAATATTTAATTCACCAAGTCGACCTCTAGATCCACATAGGATAATGCAACACACCAGATCTAGGTCCCCACATGTCAAATGGTCAATCCATAACATGAGGAATGTGACCCAAATTAAATGCACCAGTTGGCCAAGCCAAATCTCCAAGAACATCCATTGGTAATTCAAACTACTGAGCATCAGGAAATATACCGAGCATCCACAATGTCAACCAAGAACCACAAACATTTCCAAGAACTAGAAGTGCCAAGTCTCCTTCAATGACTGAGCTCCCTTCAGCAACTGAGTCCTCTAACGACCGAGCACTAATCTACAAAACACCAAGTCACCGAGTGACCATCATCCATGAAGATCCACTAGAACTTCCAACTGAGAATCACCTCCAAGACCACTGAGCTTCATCGGTGAAGCAAAGAAAGATTTGACCAAGAAATGTCATCCAAATAACTGAGTAAAACCATAGCTTTATCGAGCTCATCCACCTCCTTGACCGAGTACCAGAAAATCATGAGGAACCGAACAAGAAGCTAGGATGCCACTACATCAAAGGCTCATGGGTTAGCATGAAGCATGCAACAACAAATGATGGAATGATCAAAACATAATTCTTACACCTAGCAAGGGCCATCAGTTGTAAGCACTGAACATTCAAGACAACATTCAATAATGTATCCACCTACCATATGGGACAGATAATATTGCATGTGTTACATGTAGGAGTAACACTGACCATTAAAAAATCAAGTGACAATAAATACTTGATGCATAAACAAGTATCATATCAACAGTGACATCTTATATGAGCACGAATCAATCAATAGTGCATATACATGAAACTTGATCAGTACCATCAAATGAGCATTAAGCTATCATGAGCCTCTCCAAGGATGAGTGTATATCAAACAAAGTTTCCAATCCAAATGAACAACATAAAAGATGCTTCAACCTAACTCATGGGTATTACTAGCAATGAGCAATAAATTTATGTCATGTATGCCCTAACAGAACTCATGAGTTATGTCATAAGGAGCCTTTCAATAATAGTGAGTAAAGTATTCAAAAGGTGATGTCAACAACAGATCATATATTTAATAATTTCATTCATCAACAATAAAAGGTAGACATCATCAAGACCCAACAGAGGCCAAGCATACAACTCACAGTACATCAATGGTACAACAAAGAATCAAAATAATAGTGAGTAAAGTATTCAAAGCATTGACGCCCTACATTCACGAGTTGTGATGAACATGCAACATGTAACGCCCCACCAAGGAACCCAAGAGAGAACAACCTATAACATCCTACTAAGTTTGGTGAACAATTTTTTTTTAAAGTTAACATACAAGATAAACAACAGTGCGGAACCAATTACCATTTACTCACATTGAAACAACATCCAACACAGATTACAAAAATCAAGGGTTCCTTGACACAGAATTACTTAAGAACAAATAAAACAACTAAAGAAAGATAACAAAAGATCCATATCATAAATGATACAATTACAACTTACAACAATAAATACAAACCTCATGGACATCCATGATAACTAATACACTGACATCCACTACACATGCCGTAGGGTATGTAATAATAAATCTAACATAGAAGTACAATGATCATATTAGGTATCACATGCAATACACTAATATAGGATAAAAATGATGGAGAAAAGATAAGAAACCAACAATGAAGAAACAATGAAGAAGATTTATTGAGTTTTAAAAAAAAATTAAGTTTGAAGGGTTTGATGGGAGGTGGGGGCCACCACCTTCCCCCACTCCCATGGCACGACAACCACATCAGAGGTACTACTGCGACAGTACCTGACTACTGTGGTAGAGGTATTGACGTAACAGTACCCTACCGTGGGCCAATGCACCTCGGCAGAGGGGAAAAGAGAGCCGCCACTTTTGGTAAGGGGTGTGGGGCCTGCAGGGTTCCCCCCCATAGTAATTTTTAATTTATTTTATGTTATTTTAATTTATTTTTATGTTAATTTAATTTATGTTAAGTTAATTTATTTTATGTTAATTTATTTTATGATTAATTTAATTTATGATATAATAGTCTTATTTTAATTAATAAGATTTATTTATTTAGAATAAATTTGAATTAGATTATTTTATTTTGTTAATAAATTAGTGAGATCAAATTCATTTTTATAGTATATTTAGTTTATTTAGTTCTTTTTATTAATTAATTTGAATGATTAATTTAGTTTGTTTAAGTTAATCATAATTAATGATGTTTATTGATTTGAACTAGTCAATTTTATTTGATTAAAATGATTAATTTGCATGTCTTTTCTAGATAAGATTTATTACCTAAATATCTTGGTTTAAGATAAAATTTATGGAGTTAATTCATTAGAATCAGTTGTCTTAACTTTGTAATAAAGGTTTAATTCAAATATTAGATTTAATATTCAAAAGGTGATATTGGTAAGTGTGAGATGTTCTTTTGTTATAGAAACAATTAGTTGTTAAATGCTTACGTGTGTACCAAAATTGGGCAATTATTCTACTGAACTTGTAGAATGTTAATAGGGAACACTTCTTTTATTAGTAACATTAATATGATGATTTTGTCAATATTCTCTTATCAGAATTGTGCGATCTATGTTCTATGTGGATTATGTTCATTATGAAGTTTAAATGATTATGGTTCCCTTTTAGTTCTTTAAGATGTGGGTGTTGACTTCTTGTCCCTGAACTGTATTCTTGTACTTATTGTGGTTTCGTATTGGATGGCCTAGGGGGAAATAGAGGCAGGGTTATGTATCAGATGGATTGTTTTTTAGTATCATGTTTGATGTGTGGTTTATTCTGATTATCATCTATGTTCCATTTTTATGGGCTCTTGTTGGTTATTATCTGTTTATAATATCTTTGTAATCATGTCAGTTTCTTGTGTGTGAAACTGCTTCTAGGAGTTGAGACCCAAAGTGGTCAGTACCTAGGTAACCTATTGTAGGTTATGTAATCAAGTGATAACTTAGTAATTAAAACTTTTATAACTCATTTAAAAAGATAATTTAGAGTATGGTTATGATTAGAATTCCTCATGTTCTTGAGAGGGTATTCTAGTTCCACATGGGTCATATTGAGGGTCCAGGGCCCAGAGTGGCCAGTTCCAGGGTAACTCAATGCTTGAGGATCCGGGGTCCAGTGTGACCAGTCTAGGGTAACACAAGTAGATGGCCATGTGATGACACTCCCATAGGATGTAGCCTAGGTCATCTCCTGATTTTCTATTTATGCCTCTGGATTAGTGTTTCTCACCTTTCACTTTATTTTGTACACCTTGAGTAGAGAGCTTTCAGGATTCCTTACTCAGTGGTTTATCCTTGTTTGGTTTTGGTCATTCGATTGGGGTTTGTGGTTATCTCCTCAGCACAGTGGGGTAGACCTTTTTGGTTCTACATGGATGGGTGGTAGTGATTCTTTACCATTTGAGATTCGACATCCTGGTGCCGGTGTTGTTGATACTTCTGCAGTTGGATGCCTTCATGATTCTTTATTGTTTCTTCATTGTTGGTTTCTTATCTTTTCTCCATAATTTGTATCCTATATTAGTGTATTGCATGTGATACCTAATATGATCATTGTACTTCTATGTTAGATTTATTATTACATACCCTACGTCATGTGCAGTAGATGTCATTGTATTAGTTATCATGGATGTCCATGAGGTTTGTATTTATTGTTGTAAGTTGTAATTGTATCATTTATGATATGGATCTTTTGTTATCTTGCTTTAGTTGTTTTATTTGTTCTTAAGTAATTCTATGTCAAGGAACCCTTGAGTTTTGTAATCTGTGTTGGATGTTGTTTCAATGAGAGTAAATGGCAATTGCTTCCACACTATTATTTATCTTGTATGTTAACTTTAAAAAAAAAATGTTCACCAAACTTAGTAGCATGTTATAGGTTGTTCTCTCTTGGGTTCCCTGGTGGGGCGTTACACAAAAATTAAAACCATGAAGAGGATGCCCTAGTTTGAGGATTAAACCAATAAAGTGCCACATATAAACATCATGTGCCCTAAAAAATGCAAATGGATAGTAAGAAAAGATGCTATCAAAAGGTCAAATGTAGATGCTACCATATGCTCTTGAAACACAAGAAACATTGGTGAGTTTCAATACCAATCGATGATGCAAAAGACACCAAGCGGTGGAAGGAATACAAGGCTCAAGCTCATGGTTTGTACACTGCCAATCATAAATGATTAGAAAGTCCATAATAGTGTGTATCATAGAGAGGATGAAACGTAACAAGTAGAGGGTAGGCTATAGCTCATGGGTCCCATAAAGAAATGAACACATGAAAACAAAATGGATAAATACTATGCTAAACCAGTGATCTCATAGAAATAACATATTAACATGTGACCGTGAGATGAATGGCTCCATGGATTGACATTGTACCCTTCTTTACAGGCTCTCAACATTTCAAACAGTGAGTTCAATTAAACAAAATGTGACGCCCTTGTTGTAATGCCCACCCTAGCATCCTCTTATGTTAGACTGCCATGACTATTGCTTTGACACTTTTGATTTTATGATGGACTATGATTATCATTTAGTTAGCATTTTATGAGACATTTGAGCATATATTTGGTTACTATAGTTTATTTGGAAATATTAAATGAGTTATAATTTTAATGATGAATGGCTAGAAATGAACTATTACTAAAATGTTTTACATTGATTTGTGTTATGATGTTTATATTATGATCTAACCCTACTGACCCTATTATGGTTTTATGTTCACTTGTTGATGTGAGTGTAGGAAGAGGAGGGGCAGTCGTAGTTACTCCTACAAGAGGTCCACACAATGTCACACTCTCCCTCCTTGTTTGCCACTGTTTGTTTATATTTATATATTTGTATATGCATATCAGTTGGTGATGTAGGATGCAGGTACCAGGCATCATTCCACCTGGCTACACAGGTCTGAGTGTGGCTTCAAAATTCTTGAACTGTTGATGTGTGGAGATTTAACCAAGATACTCTCGAGGTTACCCATGGACATAGAATTCTGTTTAGGGAGTTATCCTACTTGGGGAAGTAGAATGCAGTTTATGTATGGACTTGATTTGATGTTGGTCTAAATTTATGTTATGAGTTAGAATTAATCTATTTTATATGTATAATAGTTATAAATATGTTATAATTGTTTGTATTTTATATAGGTATGTATATATGTGGGTGCACACGCATATATCCATGCTTATATAAATCATAATAATCGTATGTTTTCATTATTTGTGTAAATGGTATGTTATTTGTAATAAGTAAATAAAGGGTATTTGATGAATGTATTTAATAAAAACAATAATAATAATAAAAGGAAAATGCCCTTTTGTAGTAAAATTAGCTATCTAGGAGGGAGTTGAACTCAAGACCTCCTAGAAGTTAGGCTACTTGTTTTCCATTTGTGCTATGTGTCTTTCTTGGAAGGTATTTGTCTATTATTCTTGTTATGCTTTCTTTTAAATGATATTTTAATTAAATTTTATTAAAACTTTGATTAAGTTCTTATGGGAATTATTTGGTTGTTCCTCCAACCAACTATGGAAGTTGGAGAAGTTGCTTCCCGTAAAGCAACTCCTCCAACCACATAGTTGGAGGATAAATAATTGTAGATTTTTGGTGTGAAGGGGGATGATGATTTTGGATGATTATTTGTTTTGAGTTGTCTATAATTGATTTCTCCAAAAATTTTATGTGAGTTGAGATTCTCTAGTTTTTGAAGTCAAGTGTGTGAGGTTGTTTGGAGGAATATTTTCCAGAAGGATATCTACTCAAGGATTGAAGCTTCACAGAGATTATCCAACCAAGGGAAGAGGATTCTCCGTAGGACCCAAGGTAGGGTGTAAACCAGGAAGAATCCCCATTCTTCCTCTATTTTTGTATGAATGTGTCTGCATATGATATGATATTAAATTATAATATGATTGTCTTATTATGTATCCAAAATGATATGTAAATGTTTTATGCTCTATGTATTCTACTGTGTTTTTCGGGAAGTAAATTATGTATGATCATATAGTTTTTATTTACTTTGTATTTCAAAAATCTTCCTGGGGAGTTAGGAATACTTGTGGTCATGTGGAAGGATGTGTTTATTTAATTTTGAATGAAATAGAGAATTCTAGGAAGAAACAAGAAGGGTCATGAAGGTGTAGCATTGAGATACAGTCCTTTTTCCCGACTCTTTTCTGCTTGTAGGCTTCTTTGTGAATGGTTTATTTTATTTTATTTATTTTGTGGCTTAGGAAATGTTGAGGATGTGCTATGGATGTGGTGCTGAGGTCCTTGCATCAGGTTGACCTCAGGGAACCTTTCCCAGGCACTCTCCATGCTTACAGAGAACAATTTTTAGTGTTTTCAGGAAGTTAAAAATTTGTTTTCATAAAAATGTTCTGCAGAGTCGTACGACATTATGTTCATACTCGTATGACATTGTGTTCATACTCATATGACATTGGGTTCATACTCATATGACACTTGGGAAAATTTCGTATGGGAATGAATACAATGTCGTATGGGTTAAAAATTAGTTTTGAATGTTTTCGGGGTTTTTAAAAATGTAATTCTTGTGTAAGTGTTTTGTAGTGTCATATGACATTGTAGTCACACCCATATGATAGTTGGTCAAATGTCATATGGGAATGCACATTGTCATACAAGACTATGTGGAATGTTGTTTGGATTTTTTAGGGTTTTAGGGGCTTTTAAGTGCAGGATAAGGCTTTATAGAATTATAACATAAGTTTACATACTTTAATTTCTTATACTTTAAGTTATACTTATATAAGTTTACGTAATTTAATTTCTTATACTTTAAGTTATACTTGTATAAGTTTACGTACTTTAATTTCGTATACTTTAAGTTATACTTGTATAAAGGGTTTAGGTACCTTCTGAGATGATTGGGATAGGTTTCAAATTCATAGGAGTTAAGATGCAAATTATAATTTTGAGATTTCTTAACAATTCATACTTAGCCAAATTTCAGGCACATGAGACTTTTTCCTTGATTTTTGAAATAAGCTATCGAATGTTGTGTCAATGCATGTGGGAAGTTTTATGTTGTGTTTAATGAATTCTTATACATGGTTTTGAGTTTAGGTTTTTGTTCATACTTGGCTTTTGGTAGAATCCATAATATAAGGTCAGAACTTGTTCGGGTGGCCTGAGTGCACTGGAGGGTTCCCTAGACCTATGAGATGGATCATTTTGAGATTACTTGAGGTTTTCATGGTTTGTGTGTGTGGGGGGTAAGGGATAGGAACCATAAGTGAGTGGATCACCATAGGTGTTGGAACCCTAAAGTGGTTGCCAGATGATCCTATGGGTGGGTTTGTAAAAAGTGATAACCTTAAAAATTAACCTGGGAAGCGGGGATTCAAAAGATAATGAAAGAGAATATAATAATAGCCACACATACCTGATTGGAGTACCAGGACTAGGGATAACTGCTAGGCTAGATCCCTATTCATAAAGGGGGTACTGGGGTTACATGGTTGCCAGGGTGGATCCCAATACATAGGTTGTGTGATAACACTCACTTAGGTGGTATCCTAGAACCTTGACCTCTATGTCATAGTATGATGATATTTTATGTTCTTTTTGAGTCTTGGATATTTCTTTGTCTTTTGAGCCTTAGATTTCTTAGGGCCTTGTAAGTATCTTGGTTCTATCTCCTAGCACAGGGGGTGGAACCTCACTAGTTCCACATGGTTGGGTGGGGAAAATCTTTTGAGGTCCTGTTCGTGGTTCATGACTTGGATATGTTCAATTCTATGAAGACCTTTATATTGTATCATTGTCACTAAAATAGAGATGTAAAGATATGTTGTAATGCCTTGGGCCATTTATGTACCTGTTATTATGAGATCTATTTTTAGAAAGATGTAATTGAAAAGAAAATCAATGTAATTGGGAGGGATAGTACTAGGCTTGATTTCAAGGGTTATTATTTGAAAGAGCAAAGTTGGAAATGTACAATGTAATGTTGAATGATCTTTTCTATCTCTTCTTTGTTGCAATGAAAGGAAAAATGTTTATTATGTTAAGGTTAAAATGAAATTTGTGATGAATAGTTATTCAATGTGTAGGGAGGTGAAATGAAATTAGTAAATGAAATGTTATTTTCTTACTCTATCTCTTAAGTTCTAAATGTGAAAGTAAAGAAAGGAAATGAAATTCAATTTGGATAAGTAATGTAATTATGTTAGTAAATGAATTCATTAAGGGAACCTTAAGGAATGTAAATGTGAAGTAGTAATGATTTAATGTTAGAAAAAAATAAAATTGTTACTTGCAATTTTTTGGTCATAAGACCTGATTCCTTATGGGTTCCCTTGCGGGGACATTACACTAGCTCTTAGGCCAGGTATCAACAATGCCCCAGCCATAATCAATACATAATGCCATAAGCTCATAAGCCATTAGAGAATTCAATTAATAGGTGTGATTAAATAAAATAGTGAGTAGAACACATAATCCCCTGGCACATTGCTCACATAATTATTAAGCATGTAACCAACATAATACTCAAAATTCATACAACACAATGACTACAATGGAATTTGTAATATGAATCAAATATACACCAAGATGAACCAGTGAATCAACAAATGCAGAGAAGACAATATCAAATACCCTAGCAAAGCACAACACAGTGCCCTTCAAAATACAGAGATAGCAATATTAAAATCAAATGTAGAGTAAAATTCCAAATACAATGCCTACCTCATATTGATAATGCCACAAAACTCCAAAGACCAAATGTTTGTAAAATCCAAATGCAGAGATCCAGTGAAGGATGGAAACTTTCCAAATGTTGGGAGAAGTGTCTGTTGCCAACAATTTCTTTCATTTTCGAAAGGGGATTTGATCCCAAATGATTAATCATCATGTTTCTCCCCTTTTTAGGGTTGATATTTTATTAATTGCTTTTATTTTTGTGCTGATGTAATTTCAAAACATGGGTTTTATAAAAAATGTAGGTTTTAAAATATGTTTTCTCCTTAATTCAGTTGAGAGTTATTTATTAACTTAGGAAGTAAAATGTTTAAAATCCACATTTATATTTAGCATAGGGGTAAGAGTTTAAATGTAAAAGTCATTGCCTATCTTTCATTGTAAATTCTGACAATGGTGTTTTATAAACCATTCGACAGAATATTATTATTAGTGCATGACTTGGAGTGGATTGGGTAGTTTTGTTTGACCACCTCTTTTACGAGTCTCATTTTTCCACTACCCCTATAAACTCAGGAGTCTCACATCTAGGTTTAAGAGGCATCCTCATGGGCCTATTTGTAGGTTTTTTCCATTTTAGGAGGTTGAAGAGTTTTCAATGTTGATTCCTTTTGCCTTGTTTTATATACCTCTCACTTATGTGATTGAGGTTAGCCCTTCATTATTTTCTCTCTGGTATGAGAGTGTTGTAGCTCTAAGAGACACATTGTACTTAGCCTCTTTTCAGTAGTATAAAATTGATCCTTCTTGTTTCCTTTCATTTTAAAGTTTTTCTTATTGAGTTTCATGCAAAGATTATTGTGATATTATCTTATCCTTAATCTGCATGTTAATTCAACTAAGTATTCAAGAATTTGTCTTGGCTTTGAAGTACTAATCTGTGTACAAACTAGAATCATAAATGTGGAAATATCTTTCCTTTCTATATTCCAAGTACCTTATTATTTCTAAGAAGTTTAAAGTAGTAGGATCAAGTTGTGAATTGCAAAATTGTTCAACTGCTTTAGTAAGTTGGTTTCAATTGTGGATCTTCTACCAATTCAGTGGATCACCTAGTTCAAGTTAGTTTTAGTTATTTGTTTAATGCACTCTCTCCCTTTCCTCAAAAAGTTAGTCAATTTTCAAGTGATCCAAGGGGAAGTCAGCCCCTAATCTAGAGGTCTACTTTCTGATAGGTCACCCACAACCTAAAAGTAGTCCTATGTTTCACATGATTGTTGGGTTTTACACTTAGCAAATTGGGTGCAATCCTTAGTGACAACATTTTTTTGCACACTCAGGGGGATTCAAGACTTAGTGAGTCAGATTTTTGAAGTATTTTTCAATGTGGGTTATTGTTTGGTGTGAGGAGTGACTATGTTTTGATATCATACCTGGCGATTCTAATCTTGTTTCATGTAGATCAATACTTAAGCTTATAAGTGGGATTTCAACCAAGTAGAGCAAGAATCCTTTTGTATATTCAGAGCTACCACCATCCAAGAAAAAGCCTAAAGTAGATCAATCTAGTGCATCCCAATATGCAAATCCCATTCCCATTCCCATTCCTACGTGCACTACTATAATCCCACTTGTGCAAGCAGCACCAGTAGTTCAAGTTCCCCTAAATCCTCCAATGGCTAGAAATGATCCTTTTGTGGCCTTAAATCAAGGCAACCCTTTGAACTTGCAACAACATAATGACATACCTATATCAGCCCTTAAGAGCCTACCTATTTTTATAGGAGCAGATCAGACCTCCACTATTGAGCATATAAGAGATGTTGCATCCCTATGTTCCCTCCACAATATAACCCAAGACAATGTAGCGGTGACATTTTTGGCAAGATCCCTCAAAGGCAAGGCTTTGTAATGGTTTAGAGGTCTAGCAGTTAGTTCCATATCTACCTAGGATGAGTTGGGTCAAGCCTTAACTAATCAGTTCAAAGACAAGTCTGATCACCTCTCTTTAGTTGAACATCAGACCACCATTAAAAGGGCACCCTAGGAGTATATGATGGATTTCAATTTTAGATTCCAAAGAATGTGGAACAGAATACCAACTATAGTTAGACCCTCAAGCCAGCATGTTTCTTATACTATTTAAGGGCCCTTAATAGTGATATCTCTATTATGATCCAGTCTATGGGAGGGAATAACTTACCAGTAGCATATGATCTTGCTATAAGTGCTGAAAATAGTCTAATACAAGGTGGAAAGATAGCCCCAAGGCCTCCAATGCCTATTTTCCCCAAGCTTCATCCTATTTCAAAAGTAATTCCAGCCTTGGTATCTATTTTGCCTACCCTAACTCCCCCTTAGCAAGCTATCATTCCATCTATTGACCAGTCTCAAGATCAGAAAGATATTAGGAAAACCTTGTTGAATATTTCTATTGAGCTGGTTAACATCAAAAGGAAATAGTTCCAGCCTTACCAATAGCCTTACCAAATCCCCTTTCAAGCTCAATATCACCAAAATAGGCCCCAATACCAATCAGGTCAGCAAGGCCAAGCAAGAAACTATAATCAAAAGGCCAGTCAGCCCTACAATCCCAATATCCCTAGTGCCTCTAGAGAGCTTTTTCATGTAGCTCAGAACAATATGGCACAAGAATATCAGTGGAGTTTTCCATGCAATTAGTAACACATCCAGGGGCTGTGTCCCAATGGCTATGGCCAAGACCTCATGGTGCAGAATAATGTCATGATGCCGCAAGAAATGGTTCAAGAACTAAAGATCCAGTAAGGTTAGCCCGATGCCTCAAATGAGCTCCACACACCAGAGTTGGAACTTGTTAACTTCCAAAAAGAGGAGTTTTATGGGGTAAATTTTACCTAACTGATAATGAGAACTATGTTCTAGTTGTAGCCAACATGAGATCTAAAAAGAAGGCTTTGGATGCTGACCAATCAACCTCTACTAGTTAGCAAGCTCCAGTTGTTACTCCATAGCCCAAGGTGGCTCAAACCCCACTTCAAAACCAGTCATAAGAGGTCAAGGAGCCAGCAAAGATAGCAACATAGTTTCCATCTACACAACTAGAAGTTACTTCAACGAAGGGACAACCAAACATGATCTTACAATCTTTTAATATTATCGAACAAATGAAGAAGAATTCCATAAGTATACCTATGATACACACTTTGGAAATTCCTGGGAAAAAGGAGTTAATGCTTAACGCTTTGGCTAAGTTTTCACTAAATGAAGAAAGTGTTTTAGAGAATCCTAGAGTCCTGATGGCTGAAAGAATCTCAGAAAGAGCAGAAAACTAAAGAAGGGAGCTTGCATCCCACCATTGCTCCATAGGTTAAACCCCCTCCCTTCTATGTTACTCTTGTTGTTGGGAAATTTTTGGTTCATAACTACATGATAGACTCAGGGGCAAGTAGTTCAATAATCTCTAAACAACTAGTAGACCTCCTAGGATTGTCTTATGATCCAATAGATAGACTTGTTGTTCAGTTAGATGGGTCATTAGTCAACACCATTGGATTCATTAAAGACCTAAGTCTCACCTTACATGAGTTTCCCAACTTCTCTATTCCTCAAGATATTTATCTCATAGACATGCCTCCCTACTTCACTATTTGTTTAAGAAGAGATTTCATTGCTAGGTCGGGGGGATACCTTTCAACTAATTGGTCTCATTTATACTTTAAAACCAGATATGGGACACGGGTTAGAATCAAGTTTGAAGCCACTGAAAAGAACCATGTTGAACCCTATACTCCTAGTCCTATAAATGCCAATCTAATTGTATGCAAATTAGTTGGATACTATTCTAAAATGATAAATTAACTAGAAAGAAGTTAACAAATCTATCTAATAAGCAAACTACAATGAAGAATGCAATAAACAATGAAGCCAAAATTAACAATTTTACCTTCACCTACAAATGCAGCTTGTCTCCATTGCCCTCCTAACCTTGATTTCTTGAAGATGTTGAGCTCTCAGATTTTCAAATGAAGCCCTTTTCCCAAGATGTTTCCAAAGTGTGGAGATTGAGTGAAGTAAGTGCACAATAGCTTATGCAAATCTAATGAATGGAATGCAAATGATGGAGATAATGATGAGAATGCTTGATTGCTCTTAAGAATGCTTGGATGCTTGATTGCTTGATGGCTTGAGTGCTTGAGAATGCCTATTTTCTCTTAGCCCACAAAGGGGAAATGAGGCTCCTTTTATAGAGTTTTGGAGGATCTAGACCTAGGTGTCACAATCCTACGGTTGAGAATGAAAGGTGGAAGATCCTAGGGCTAGAATTGACTTAGTTGAAGGAGTTGAGAGAAAGGGGGATGTAGTTGGGATGTGAGAGGAAGAAAAGGGATGATGTTCCTCTCACATTGACATGGAGGAGTAGAAGGTGGAAGGGAAAGACACATGTCAAGTGTCTCACAAAGACCAAAGAGAGAAAGGGGGAGAGACATTTTGCTCATGAGGACTCTTTGTACAAGTGTCCCATGAGTCACCTTTGACCCTTAGAGGTGGCTTGAGAAGCCCCTTAGGAATAGGGAAGGTCTCTTGACTTGGTTGTTGAGAGGACATGTGGTCATGAGACCAAGTCTTATGAGGCCACATAGCCCTTAAGAATAGGACATGTGTGGGTGAGGATAAATATGAATAAATAATTAATAATAATTATTTATTTTAGCCAAGGTGAGGTGTTAGGTGACTAGGTGGATGAAGTGGACTAGGAGACTTAGTCATATTTAGGTGATTGTATATTTAATTAAATCACTTTAATAGACTATTTAGAAGACTTAGGATATAGAATTAGACTATAGTGAATTTATTAAATAAATTGAATAATTTACTTAATAAATAGAAGAAATAAATATTAATTAAATAATAAATATTTAATTAATTTATCAAGTCAATAGTAATTAAATAATAAATATTTAATTAATTAATGAAGCCATTTTTAAGTGTATAAATTTTTCCCCTCTTTGAAATAATGTGCTGGTCACATTGTTTCAAAAAAAAAATCAAGCAATTTTGCCCTAGACAATGTCTCAGATGACCTATACATGCCCCCTCGAGAGATTGATTGACAAAAAGGATTATTTGAATTTTTATTAGATTTTTATTTTTATTTTTTGTTATTTTACAATCAATCTCACGAAAGAATGGTAGAAAAGATGGAGGAAAACGGGGTGGAAAGGATGAAAAATGAGAGATAGGGTCCACACACCAAGCACATCGGGTCCACAGGCTATAAATAGGGCGAAGGGGTCCACAATAGGCTCATTGTGCACACTTGTCATTTGGAGATTCAAGCACGAGAGAGAGAAGAGCAGAGCTGCTAGGATGTCGTTTCTATTGTCTGATCACCACTTTGAGAGAGTCAGATGCTTCCAGCGACCACCTGATTCGGGGGAACTGGTAGGTGACTCGATCTTGCCTTGTGATTTCATGATTTGATGCATTGTAAAGTAGAATTTAGCATGTTTAGGGTAGGTGAAATGAGAGATTTAAATGAGGAAAATTTTTATTTTGTAGCGTAGAATGGATGCGCAATTTCAGCGCATCAATGCGCAGAAACTATTGATGTTTGCTCAGAAATTTTAAGTTTATGCGCATGCGTTAAGTATTGTTGCACATTCATACTAAATCAATCAAAGTGTTG
This sequence comes from Chamaecyparis obtusa, assembly GCA_027943335.1. Lineage (NCBI taxonomy): Eukaryota > Viridiplantae > Streptophyta > Pinopsida > Cupressales > Cupressaceae > Chamaecyparis > Chamaecyparis obtusa. The sequence goes on along the minus strand of BSBK01001155.1, from coordinate 1,655,281 downwards.
CGCATCTATGCCCTAGAAGTGTGCATCGATAATTTCTGCGCATTGGTTAAGAAAAGCTGGGCAAATGATAAACAAAATAGCGCATATGTAAAAAGCTGGGCAAATGTGTAAAAAAGTTGTGCAAATGTGGAAGAAAACTGTGCATAGGTTAAAACCTACACAAATGTGAAAGAAAGTTGCACATGCATGTTTCAATGTTGTGCATATGTGTTTAGGTGTTAGAATTTGGTCATGATGGATAGTCAATTAGGTCAAACTTGATGTTGATAAGCTGATTTGATCTGTCGGTGGTTGATTGTGATCAATATGATCAAGATTGGAACCATTGTAGCATGTTCGCTAGTTAGCTAGTCTGACATAGACAATTGATAGAATCATCTGTTGAAACACGTGATAAACATGTTTGAAATTGATATGATAGGATAGATAGATTGATAGATTAGTTTATCAAAATCTGATAGGTGGATTGTTGTTGACTTGAATAGGAGGATATCACAGATGTTTTGATGTCACGGGAGTGATATCCCGTCACACAGAATTTGGGACCAGCATTGTCAGAGGTAGATAGATTACTGATTGGAGCATCTGGACTGTACTATGTGATTTACATGCCTAAGATTCGGGTGAATTTGAGCATGATGATAGCATTAGCTGAGAGATGGCACTCAGAGATGAGTACCTTCCATCTTCTTATAGGGGAGATGACAATGACATTAGAGGATGTGTATCGCATCCTCTGACTTCCTATCACTAGAGATTTGGTACAGTATGACCGGCATGGCAGAGTGATAGAGTGTAGAGTGGTCTTTGGAGATGATGACATAGATGATGCAGAGATTAGCTGGGAGGATATGGTCAATCTGTATGACCCTCTACCAGTGGTGCTAGCAAGTGCGATCAGGGGATTTGTATGCCCCGATCGTAGGTCACGTGGATTTGCGGTGGGATGGGGCTGCACATTACAACGAGTGATGGAGGAGACCTGATTTGCTTGGGGTGTGTGTTTATTAGCACACTTATATCATGATTTACATTAGGTGGTGTACCATGGGGGTGCATCGCTATCAGCAGGGGTGACACTGCTCCATGTGTGGGCATGGGAGCATATTGCAGTGACCAGACCATTGGTGATCAGATTCTAGGGGGCAGGGCAGCCCTACATTCACCTATACTCCTTAGTTTTGTCTCAGAAAAAATTGGGACATTTAGAGTTTTGGTGGTACACTTTTGACACCTTGGACATAGTGACATGGAGACCCTACGTAGGGTGTGAGCCATGGGATGATGAGTGATAGCTAGGATTCTATTTTGAGTCATGATGGTTGATAGGGAAGACTCCCTTTATCATTGAGAGACAATTAGCTAGTCAGGTGATGCACTAGTTTGGCAAGATCTAGGGCATGCCCCAGGGAGTGACAAAGTTTGCACGTACACACCAGGAGAGACGGGATTGGGGACCTATGGCATCCTTTGATGTCGCTTAGCAAGAGTTTCAAGACATATCATATCAGGCATGGTCCATGAGGTAGACAGTTGTTGACCCTAGGATGACTATGGATTTGGAGCAATTTTTGAGAGATCATCCTATGCCACGCATTACAGATCCAATAGTGAGACCTCCAAAGAGAGACCCTGCAGATAGACATCAGGGGAGGTGGTGAGGATGGGATAGGAGAGGAAGAGGGAGAGGAGGTGGAGGGGGTGGTGATGGAGGAGGAGGTGGAGGTGGTGGAGATGGAGGGAGAGGTGAGAGAGCTAGCCCATGAATGAGGGGAGGTGGAGTGAGGCAGAGGGGATAGGGACAGAGATAGCCTCTGGTACAGCCAGTACAGCTAGCTATAGGAGCTCCATTACAGGTACCAGTCTTGTAGGTACAGATACCAGTGGCTATAGTATAGGGACCACAATGACAGATGTCAGTAGTGGCAGTACAAGGACAAGGTCAAATGCCAGCAACGGCAGTATAGGGACAGGGTCATATGCCATAGGTACCACAAGTATAGGCACAGGTGCAGGGGTAGGTATAGGATGAGCCAGATGTTGATATGCCAGATATACAGGCACAGGATGAGTAGGCTGACATGGACATGGGGGGACAGGATCTGTATTTACATAGGGATGCTGCTGAGGAGGAGGAGGAGCCAGATATTGATGCACTACTAGACCTACTAGCAGCTACACAGGCAGAGGCAGACCGGGTGCTAGGGTTAGAGAGGCAGATTGTGAGGATGACTAGACAGATGGATGTATTGCGAGCAGAGCGAGATATAGCTATGGAGAGACTCAGAGAGTCAGAGATGCTGCTAGATGAGCTGCAGAGGACAGAGGACCTAGGTCCCCATGGAGATAGCCTAAGAGCTATGATACGGGCTGAGAAGGAGATATCCTACTAGCAAGAGGCATATAGGTAGGTAGTGCCAAGGGATCAGTGGATCAGGAGCTATAGAGAGAGCTCTATTGGCATCAGATTTGAGTGATAGGATCCAGCTGGCAGTGGAAGGATATCCTCACGTCCTCCTAGAGTACCTACAGGGTCAGGGGATCAGGGAGGATCTTTAGGAGCAGGTGGCTCAGTAGCACGAGGTCACATTGCCTCTCGCAGACAGTGACAAATAGAGTCTGGAGGTAGTGAGTCATAGATACCACTTGTATACATATTTTTGTATCATTGTACTATCATTATATCATTGTACTTCATTATTTTATTGACTTGATTCACATAGACTTTTGGACACATTGTTATGGGTGTATATCAGTGGACATTTGGTCAGTTTTATTTCATGTTGATAGACTTTATGTGATTGATCCTATATGATGTGATGTAGTTCTACTATGATTGATTATGATGTTTTATATACATGCACGTACTGACATATGCAGGATGTGATGATTTACTTTAATATGCATAGAATTTTTGTCTTAGTATGCAAAATACATTAATATGTGATGCATAATGGTTATTAATCTAATATCTGATGTGAAATATAGAAATGTATGTCGTAAATAATGGTTACTAATGCTATGTAGTGTGATAAATAATGCAATGATGTAAAACAAATGTGAACAATGGATAATAAAGACTATATGAATGATATAATGGATAAATGAGTGTATGATGATATAATACATGTAATGGATAATAAATGACAACGTAACGCCAAATGATAGCTAATATAATGATGATTGACTATAATAATGTATAACGGGATAAAAGGAAAAATGAAATGAAATCACCTAATGACCAAATGATATACAAATGATTAAATGATATACAAATGAATGCACCTAAGGAAGATTATGCATGTCTTAAAATGATTAAGTGCAAAATGTCTTAATTAATCCTTTTTTTGGTTTCCCAAATGTCTTCAACTGAAATAACAATGTTTTTGACACAAGAAGAATGGATTAGGAGAATCAGATAACTTAAAGGATAACCTACAAATCCCTATAAAAGGAGCATTGATATCTTAAAGGAGCATTGAGATGGTAAAATGCAATGGAATATGAAATGAGTATCTCCACAACTTCATGTAACATCTTAGAACTTCATAATAACTGAAATTTGATTTTCATCATTGAGCTCGTTATGTTGCAAGAAAATGCAAGCATCATGGTATAATTAAACCAAGATGACCTAAGCACTTCTTGCATGGAGTTTAATATTGCAAACTTGACAAGCATCTAGGTATAATTGAACCGAGATGACCTGAGTTTCATTTACGTAAAAGACAAGGAATATTTCCCCTTCCATCGGGGAAAAAATATTTGGAGTCGAGGTATGCGATGGCGTATCACCAGAAAATAGTATTTGCAGAGCAACATGATTTTGATGTTGTCCATACTATGAAATGGATGAAGGCACTTACACACAGACACCCCAATTACTTGTTCCTTCGATTTCATCAGAAAATACCCCACAAGCAGCAAGCAAAGAAAATACCATGCCCCATCTCGGCTATTCTAATCAATGACATATGGGAGTTTCAAACTCATGTCAAAAGATATCCTGGAATAGCATAGGAAACATGATAACAATGAAATCCAGATATGAATGCATAATCTACAACAAAACCATTCTAACATGCCTGCCATGAATATACATTTCTTTTGCCAAAAGATAGATTTAAGATATGTTTGATCAGATCAATTGATGATGTATAGTTAAGATATGTAGATAAGCAGGCACGTTTCGAAGGATAGATCATAGATTCTGATTCAGCATGAAGATACCATTGTGAATGGACATTTGATTGTGTTTACTTGCCTGGTGAAAATACTCCATTCTATCCTCTAAGAGTCACGACTATCATAGATCCACTTCCCAAACTAGGTCGAGGACATGCCCCCAGCTAGGTTATGGACTGACTTATTATGTATGAAGAAAGACACAACAAGACTAGGATGAAGACCAATGACACACGATCAAGCTATGATGGGGTTTTATTATGGATAAATACAAGGAATGGTGCATGAACTGGCCATTTTATTATGATATATACATGGTGGGGATGAGGACTGGCTAGCCATTTTATTGCGGATATATACAATGAACGGACACACTAGAAGAATCCTAATAGATAGAGGAATTAACTTGTCACATATAGCACCTATTTCCAGGTTTTCACCACATGCTTTTATTGCAGTTTTCTTTTTTATTTTATTTTTTTTTTTTTTTATTTTTTTTTTTTTATATACATGCCCCTTGCACTGGAATTTCAAGGATAGAACTTCTTGAGATGGATACTGTTAAGAGGTTCATCCAAGGGATCTCCCTTTGGTGTAGACAACTGATAGGCCCTAGAACCATAGACTGTTGTAATCACAAAAGGACCTAACCAATTGGGTTCGAACTTGCTCTTCTTTTCACGGTGTTGTTGATTCTTGGGATTTTTTTGAAGGACTAAATCACCCAACTGAAAATCTCTGATCTTAACCTTGCTGTTATACTATCGAGACATACACTGCTGATAGACTTTCAAATGATCATAAGCTTTTTGACGGTGCTCATCCAGTAGTTCTAGTTCAACCAGGCGTGCAACTCTATATTCTTCATCAGGAATCAAATCTTTAAGAATAACATGAAGTGAAGGTAACTCAACCTCGAGGGGTAGGTGTTGGCAATTTGGATTACTGGCAATTGAGATTGTTGGAAATTTGGACTGATGGGAGATTGTTGGTATGGAGATTGTACTATATGCATGAGTGTTGTCACTATGGCAACATATGTTTATCAATTTCTGTTGTTCTGATAGTGTATTTGCAGAGATCATAAGGATTATGATGGAGTATATGTCATATATGTGTTGTAGAAGTTAGATATGTTATTCAGATGTCATACATGTTATATATTTCAGATATTATGTGATTGCAGAAGTTATATATGTTTTTCAGTACTTACATATTGAGTTTCAGTGAATTGACAGGGAAGCAGAGGACAGTTTTATTGATAAGTAATTCTCTATTGAAGATTGGCTTATGCAGAGTTAATGGAAGCTAGAGCATATTATTATTTATCTTTAGTTAACTGTGCAAGTGTTTATGTGTTACAGATTGAAAGTTATAGGCAATTTACTAAAGACAGTGACAGACAGGCAGACAGTGCACCCGAGAAGAAAATATTTTTGCAGAAGATTATTTTGATGGAATTAGGCTTTGTAGAGTAAGTTGTAGCATTTTAATGATGTTATTCAGCTATGGTTAATAGTGCAAGAAGATTTGAATTCATATGAATTAGTTACAAGCTTTTGAGTAAAGGCAGTGTGACAGAACAATGTTTCTGGTGAGCAGTTTTGGGAAATCAGCTATATCTTTTTACTATGATGATATTTTGGTTTGTGAAGTTAGATGTAGCATCTAGACAGTATGAATAAACTTCAATTAACAGCGCATAATGTTTGGATAAGATTTGAAAAAGTTACAGGACCTGGAAGCCGACGGTGTTATGTGAATTTTGATGTAACGTGTACAGTTTTGGTAAAATGGTTATATCTTTTTATTTAACTAATATTTCAATTTGCAGAGTAAGATGAAGCATCTAGAATGTGTAAAGAACCTTTAGTTAACAGTGCAAGAGATTTCATTGTGTACGGACAAAGTTATTCAAAGTTTAGTGAAGACAGTTAAGGCCGACAGAACAGAGTTCAAGCTGACAGTTGACAAAGATCATGAAAAGTTATTTGTGATATTGTGGGATGACATATGATTGATTTATTATGTAAGTAAGTCATATATAAAGGTAAATAATTGTACCTTGTATTATCATGATGCGATGATAATGTGATAGAAGGAATTGAAATGCGAATTGTATGCTGAAAAAAGGCATTGGCTAATTGTGATGCAAACTTGAGAAAGTTGATGTAAATTGTGATAGCAGTTAAGGCTATGTTTGTGAAGTTGAACTAAAGTAGTACAGTGATCAGAGAACACAATTATATTGCCAAGGTGGACAGTGGGTTCATCTGGTGATCAGCATTGCTAAGGTGGATAGTGGGTTCATCTAGTGATCAGCATTGCATGGTTGGGCAGTGGGCTCATCTTGCAAACAGTTACTAAACCTTTAATAGGGTTGACAACCTTTAATAGGGTTGAGGCTTTTAACAGGGCCTAAAGTCCTTTAATAGGGATAGATCATTGTATGTACTGAATTGACTCCTAACAGGGTCACAATATCCCTAACAGGATACTTATATTATAGTGATCTCATTTGTGGGTACCATCCCCACCGGGGTTTTCCCTTGACTGGGTTTCCTTGAGAACAAATCTTGTGTTATGAGTTATGTGCATATTGTGCTATGTTTACTCATTATTTTGATTATCTTCATATGCAGCAAAGTAATTTATAATATCCATAATTGGGCAAAAGTTGTTGAAATACTGATTCACCCCCCCCTCTCAGTATTTCCCATTCCTAACAATTGGTATCAGAGCGCAGTTACTCGGAAGGAAGAAAGGCTTAACAGCTTGAGTATGATCTCTATGGATATGGATCAGTTGTAGAAGAATCTTGAAGAAGCTCTTGAACAGATTGACCTACTTACTGAAGAAAGAGATTCCTACAGAGGAAAGTATGAAAAGGCAAGAGGCTTGATTGACAAACTGAAAGGTGAGATTCAAAATCTGAAATTTGAAAAAGAATATGATATACTTGTTGAAGATTGTGGTGAATTAGAAAAAGAAAATGTGATTCTTAAACATGAATTAAAATTGGCAAACTTGAAGCTTAGCATGAGAGATGGAAAAGAAAATCTTAGATCTGAAAATGAAACTTTGAAGAATGAGAACAAAGATCTGATGACTAAACTTGAAAGGATGAACTCTGAATATGATAAAGTCAAGAAGGAAGATGATGAACTTGAAAAGTACAATAAGATAGTGAAAGGTGAACTAACTCAGTCAAAGCAGCAACTTGAGAAGTTATATTCAAATAATGATAAGATCTATGAGCAGATAAGTTATGGCAAACCCTTTTATGATAAGACTGGACTTGGATATGGTATATTCTTTGAAAACAAATCAAATCCAGAAGTTGCTAAAGATCCTGAAGTTGGCAAGACTGAATCAGACCTAGAAATGAAAGATCTATCAAAGCAAGGAGAAACTGAACCTAAGCAAGAAGGAGAATCATCTAAAGAAAAAGGTGAAACATCAAAACAAGGTGAAACATCAAAAGGTATGCAATTTAAAGGTAGATGCTTTACATGTAATTCTTTTCGACATATGAAGAAAGATTGTACTGGTAAGCAATTTAAACCTCTTAATTGATACTGTTATAATTGTCATGGTTTTGGACATAGAGCTATTGAATGTAAGAATAATAAGGTTATTGAAAATAGAATATCTAGAAGTACTAACTTTGCAAGTCAAAGAACAAATGATGGCATGAAAGGAAGAAATATGATAGTTTGTTATAGATGCAACAAAGTTGGACACATTGCAAGGAATTGCAGAACACAGTTGAATCATCAAGGATCCAGATATGTACCAAATGAAATGAGATGTCAGATATGCTATAAGGTGGGACATACAGCAAGATTTTGTAGAATGAACACAAGAAGGTATGATCTAAACCCTAACCCTAGAAACTTTGAAAGAAGGAATATGAATGCAGGAAATACAGTAAAATCATGTTGTAGCAACGAAAATGAAGTGAAATTTGTTGAAGCAAAGGAACAAGCAAGTTTATTTTGTGTGGAAAGTGGTAAGCAAAGCTTTATAGATGATGGTAAGATTGAAACCTTATCTAACTCTTCTTTGAGCATTTGAATTCTGTTATTTTCAGTATTTTAGGAGCTTAGAATTAGCATAACTTTGAATTTTGGATGAATTAAGTTTTGCAAAGTTAAATGTAGATTTTTTATGATGTACTAATGCTCCAGTTAAGAGCACAAAGATATTTATGATGTTTTGTGAGTTTTAGAGCAGATTTACAAAAATAGTCACAGGAAATCAGTGTTCTGGCATTTGAGTGGCAAAACCAGAAAAATGGGTAGATGAGATGTCAGAGATAGTAATTGTGAAATGATATAAGACCGAAATCAGATTAATCACGGACACAAAGTGAATAGAAGTGAATTGAAAGCATGAAGAGCAAGTTCTAAGGTGATTTGAAGCAAGGTTATCAGAAACTATCAGCTCAGAACCCTAATTAGCAACTTTGAGGTATTTATCTTGGCACAGAAGTTACTTTGAAGGGATAATTAGTTAATACAAGATGACTGCAAGCATGTTTCATAGCATTAAGGATAAGAATAGACCTAAGATGAAGAAGGAACTAGTTAGACCAGAGATATATGATGAAACCCTAGCTTTGTCGACCGTTCCAGACGGTGTTTTACATTTGGAAAATGTGCAAGGTTATTTAAGTTGTAAAGTTGAGAAGACAGCACCACTTGAGTTGAATAATGATTTTGAGTTACTGTACAATGAGGATATGACTGTTAAACAAGGGTATGAACATATAGAGAACAATGAGATTGTAAACTATTCTTTCAAACATGAATTTGATTATGAAGAATGTACAAAGATTATTTTGAGTAGAATACATGATGGAAAGTTTTGGATGGAGGATAGAGTAATAGATATTACTGCTGACCTAATTCATGAGGTGACCAGATTGTCAAAGGAAGGAGAGATGCCCTTAAATGAGAAAAAGATAAAGAATACAGTTTTAGAAAACACTGGGTCTTCCTACAATGGCCGAGGGATTGTTATAAGTAAGATTAGACAGGATGATGTAAGATATTTATGTAAAATTTTGGCAACTAAATTTTGTGCAAGTGCTAGAGAGGATGATATGCCAGTCAGAATAGTACATGTAGCCTATCTTATGTGTATAGAAAAGAAAAAGATAGATTTGTGTGAAATTTTGAGAATTCAGTTATTTGAAAATTTTGAGAGAATAAGAAAGGTGAAGAATTCACAATTCAGATTTTCTTCATTGATTACATATATATTCTTTCACATTTATAGGAGATTTCCATTTGCTACTAATTGGAATGATGGTGATTGCACCATGGATAGAATAAATGTTGTTTATCAGACTAGGTTCAATGAGAAAGTGGATAGCAGTGTATCATTGGTTTTGAAAACATTTTAGGAGTTGTGTATGCATAGAACAAGGATACATTCTTCCTTGGTTCAGAAGTATAAAAATGAGATTTGTTTTATGGTTGATACTGACTTTACATACATTGAAGCAGTAGAACCTAGAGTTGAATTTTTGGACCCTCTTGGGTATGAGGTTGAAGACAATGAGGTAGAAGGCTACATTGGCCGACTACTGAAGTACAAAATTGATGCACATGCAAAAAGATTTGGCACCTATGAGGAAGTGTACAGTATGATAGTTGGAGCAAAAGAAAAAGAGCAATCAAAAAGGAGAGTGGAAGCCACAATGAAAAGAATATTCAAGAAAAGTAGATTGAGTGAGGAAGAGTATGAAGTGGTGAAGAGAACAACTGAAGCAATCAAATTGACTGAAGAAGCAGTTGGAGCCACACAAGCAGAGACCTCAGCTCCAGCCCCCACACCTGTTCAAGTAAAGGTTGAACCTGAAGAAGAAATGCAGGCACCTAAAGAAACTGAACAGCAAAGGCAGAAAAGAGTGAAAATGAGTGCAACCAGACCAGGTAAAATGCAGAAGACCATAGTGCCACCAGCAAGAATGCCACCTATTGTTGTGGATGAACCTGAGAAGAAGAAAAGGACATGGAAACCAGATATTAGTAAATTAAATAAAGAGATTGATATTAGTGGAGATTTCTCTAGAGTAAATAAATATTTTGATTCATACAATTTTTCTGAGAAGTTGAACATTGTCAACTCCACAAGTAAATATTTGTACAGAACAGGCAATAAAATTAAATTTTTGAAAGGCAAAGTACCTGAAGAGCTATACCAGAGACTGATTGATGGACATCAGAGAGCTCATACAGAAGACCTGAAAATCAGGGAAATAATTTTGAAGAAATTTGTTACTGACCATAGTCCTGATTATCTGAAGAAGCTACTTGTTCATGTTGGAACATTGCTGAGGACAAAAAGAAGGACATTACTAATTATGGTAGGAAAGTATGAAGAGGTGAGGAAAGAAACAGAGGAGGCAATAATAAAAGTTTTGGCAGAGATTGTTTTGGGAAAGATAGTGTTGGAGGCAGCCCCTAGACCTTAACTAGCACAGGAAGCTCAAGCACAAACACTAGCAAAAGTGCAACTAGAGGTTGGTAAGGACACCATGGAAGTTGAAGGTGTCACTGTGACCTTGGAGACTGATGAAGGTATGTTCAACCAATTGGACAACATTGTTGACAATTTGGAAATGGAAGAGCAACCAGAATAGTTAGAGCAGAAAGCACCTAGTACAGAGGCAGAACAGGAAGCTCCTATAGAGCAAAAAGCAGAAGAGGTTGAGCCACCAGAGAAACAAAAAGAGGCAGAACAATCAGAGAAACCAGAGCAACTAGAACAACCTACCCCTGAACCAATAGGTAAAGGTAAAGAAGTTCTGAGTACAAGTGAGAAATCAGCAGAGAAATCATCAGAAAGTTCCATTTTTGAACAGTTGTCTAAGGATGTTGATGATGATGATCAACTAAATTTGTTGGCATCACTTAACAAAATCATCGAAAAGAATAAAAAGGTCAAAGACCTTGAGGTTAAGCTAGCAGAGCTTACTAACAGATTGGAGAGTGTAATTAGCAGCAAGATTGCAGAGGCAGAGGTAAAAGAAAAAGCCAACTCAATTATGAGAGCTTTTGATTCTGAATTTACTAATCTTAAGGATGTAGCTAGAATAAAATCACAGGCAGAATATGATGCAAAAGTTTTGAACAATATTGGTGCAAGTATTAGAAGTGATATTGTAAATTTAGAGACAGCTATTAAAAGTTTGAGGAATATTTTTGAAATTGGAAAGAAATTGTACATTGATTGTGTGAAATCAGTCACATTGACTGAGGATGAGAAAATAAAGAAGAAGGATGAAGAAATTCTAACAGCTTCTAACATTTTGATGACTCCAAATGCAAAGATTTTGACAATTGAAAGAACAATAAGGCAGTTGAAAGCAGAGCTCAGAATCCTGAACTTAGAGAAGGAGCACAAGATGAACAAAATGAGCATCTTGAGAGAGCATGTTTCAACGAAATTATTCATTATTGAAGAGCAATTGAGTGAATGTCTGAAAGCTAAAATAGCTTATGACAAATTCAGCTCTAATTCTTTACAGGGATGTCAGATTGCAGCTTATGGACTAAGCACATTGCTTAGTGTTTCAGATGCAATGAAGAAAGCATGGGACACAAATTTTTTAGCTTGGAAAATAGAATATGCAGATTGCATTGACAGTTTACTAGCTCTACATTAGAGAAAGAGATATTTTTTAGACATCATTTTTGTCATTGATGTCAAAGGGGGAGAAATGTACAGAAAATTGATGTCAAAGGAAGATAATACACAAAAGGAAGAGAAATGTACAGAAAATTGTAAATAGAGTCAGTTTGTAAATAGAAAGGAGAATATTCTAAGGGGGAGCATGAGCATGAGTATGATTATGAGCAATAAAAAAATCCTTCATGTAAATATCTTTTGATCAATAAAATTTGAACTTCAAAATATTTTTTGTTGAACTTCAATTTTTGTTATCAGTTATTTCTTGAATGATTGAAGCATTTTGTTTTTAGTCAATTTTCCCATATGTTGCCATCAATGACAAAGGGGGAGATTGTTGGCAATTTGGATTACTGGCAATTGAGATTGTTGGAAATTTTGACTGATGGGAGATTGTTGGTATGGAGATTGTACTGTATGCATGAGTGTTGTCATTATGGCAACATATGTTTATCAATTTCTGTTGTTCTGACAGTGTATTTGCAGAGGTCAGAAGGATTATGATGGAGTATATGTCATATATGTGTTGTAGAAGTTAGATATGTTATTCAGATGTCATACATGTTATATATTTCAGATATTATGTGATTGCAGAAGTTATATATGTTTTTCAGTACTTACATATTGAGTTTCAGTGAATTGACAGGGAAGCAGAGGACAGTTTTTTTGATAAGTAATTTTCTATTTAAGATTGGCTTATGCGGAGTTAATGGAAGCTAGAGAATATTATTATTTATCTTTAGTTAACTGCGCAAGTGTTTATGTGTTACAGATTGAAAGTTACAGGCAATTTACTAAAGACAGTGACAGACAGGCAGACAGTGCACCCGAGAAGAAAATATTTTTGTAGAAGATTATTTTGATGAAATTAGGCTTTTCAGAGTAATTTGTAGCATTTTAATGATGTTATTCAGCTATGGTTAATAGCGCAAGAAGATTTGAATTCATATGAATTAGTTACAAGCTTTTGAGTAAAGGCAGTGTGACAGAACAGTGTTTCTGGTGAGCAGTTTTGGGAAATCAGCTATATCTTTTTACTATGATGATATTTTGGTTTGCAAAGTCAGATGTAGCATCTAGATAGTATGAATAAACTTTATTTAATAGTGCATAACATTTGGATAATATTTTAAAAAGTTACAGCACCTGGAAGCCGACGGTGTTATGTGAATTTTGATGTAACGTGTACAGTTTTGGTAAAATGGTTATATCTTTTTATTTAACTAATATTTCAATTTGTGGAGTAAGATGAAGCATCTAGAATACTTGTATCAGGATCATCATATGCAGGACAAGTCAGTGATTCCACCAAGAACTCAAAACGGGCCTTGGTATCTTCTGCATCAAACAAAGAAGCAATTGTTGCCATGGCATCAGCAACCTTGTTTTCATGCCGAGGGATCTGTTCAAAAGTGATAACTGAGAAATATTCTTTGAATTCATCAACCATACATTTATATGGTAATAACTTATCATCTTTAGTCTGATAGTCATCATTAACCTGGTTTATAATCAGCTGAGAATCCCCGTAGACATTTATTTCAGACACTTTCCATTGTAAGGCCATCTTTAGCCTGATCAGCAAAGCCTCATATTCTACTACATTATTGGTGCAAGGAAAAAGCAACTTGTCATATTTTAGAATGGTATATCCTTGCGGTGTGATAAATAGAATACCAGCTCCTGAACCCTGCTGAGTGTATGAGCCATCAAAGTACAATTTCCATGTTTGTGTAGACAAAGCTAAGATGTGTGCATCAGGAAACTCTGTATATATAGGTTGGTCATCTATTAATGGAGCATCAGCTAGTTGATCTACTATCACTTGACCTTTGATAGCCTTCCTATCTACATATTCAATATCAAATTCACTAAGTAGCATGACCCACTTAGCCAATCTGCCTGTCAACGCTGTCTTGCTTAATAGATACTTTAAGGGATCAATCTTTGCAATGAGCTAGATTGAATGTGACAACATGTAATGTTGCCACTTTTGTGAAGCAAAAATGACAGCCAGACATGCTCTTTCGATAGAGGAATAGTTTAGTTCATATCCCACTAAAGTGCAACTAATATAGTAGATGGCCTTCTCTTTTCCTTCGTGATCTTGCTAAGCTAGAAGAGCACCTAATGAGACCGTCGTAGCTGAAATGTATAGCAAGAGGGGCTTGACCAGAATTGGTGACATCAGAGTTGTAGGATTCGCTAGATATTGCTTGATTTTGTTGAAAGCTTCTTCACACTTATCATCCCATTGGAATAAGATATTTTTATGCAGCAAATGTTGAAAAGGATGACTACGATCTGCTAGTTGAGAAACAAATCTTCAGATGGATTGGAGACATCCTTGTAGAGGTCTTAACTAACTAATGTTGGTGGGGGAAGCCATCTCCAAGATTTCCTTGACCTTTTTTGGATCTACTTCGATTCCTTTAGCCGAAACAATGTATCCTAATAGTTTACCAGATGTGACCCCGAATGCACACTTCTTTGGATTGAGCCGAATAAAATACTTTTCCATGTGGGTGAATATTCTATCCAACACTCTCAAATGACTAGCTCTGTCTTTAGATTTTGCTAAAATATCATCTACATAATCTTCCATGATGGTATGCATCATGTCATGAAAGATCATGGTCATGGCTCTTTGATAAGTTGCTCCAGCATTTTTGAGGCCAAATGGCATCACATTCTAGCAATATGTACCCCACAGACAAGTAAAAGTAGTTTTTTCCTGGTCTTCTGGCATAATCTTGATCTGGTTATAGCCTAAAAAACCATCCATTAATGATAACATCTCATGTCCAGCTATCAGATCAACAATCATGTCAATATTTGGTAAAGGAAAATCATCTTTCGGACAAGCTTTGTTAAGATCTTGAAAATCAATACAAATCCAGATAGACTTGTCTGGTTTTGAGACAGGAACAATATTTGAAATCCATTCTACGTAATCAATAGCACGAATGAAACCAACATCTAGGAGCTTCTTCAATTCAGCTTTAACCATTAGGGCAATGTGCGGATGCATCTTGCAGAGCTTCTGCTTAACTGGTTTCACACCTGGTCTAATAGATAAATGATGTAGAATAAGATCAGGATCTAGCCCAGGCATATCAGCATAGGACCAAGCAAAGTTGATCTATCTCTCTTTGAAAATTTTTGCAAAAGCTTCTTTCTCTGATTCTGTCAAGGATGCTGCTACTTTGAGGATGTGTGGAGACTCCTCTGTTCCAATGTTGAGCGGTACTGTTGGTTCTATAAGAATAGCAGATTGTTCTCGATACAAATAATTGGGAAGAGTGTCAATCCTTCCATCTCCAGGTGCCTTAGAGAGGTTTTCACCATCAGATGCATCTTTTCTTTTTACTATTTTTGGATCTAATACTACCACTGAGTGGTTTTCACCATTAGATCTATTGATTATTTTTATATTTTTATGACTGAAAGGATTGGCACTCTCTCCAAAGTAAGCCATGTCATTGAGTTCGATAGGAAATCCTGACTTGTGATCTCCTAGTGGTAAATGGTCCCTAATTCTAAGATAGTCAATGATTGCATCATCATTATGGAAGACATCAAGTTTGAGATGATCGGGAGATTCCCAATCGATAAGGTCAGGATGGACAAGGGGCATTGGATCATTTGGGTCAGTTTCAAAGGTAGAGATGGTATTGATGGAAAATTTGTCAAGTTTTATGATGGTATCAGTGAGGTTTATTTCCATACTCTCATCTGAATTGTCTCTCACAAGATGATGCTCATTTTCCTCATGATCATCAAAAGTAGTATCATGTGGGGTTAATCCAAGTGAGTCACTCCTTGAGCTCTCTCCCTCATGGTAATTATTACTATACTGATGAACAACATCAACTCCTATCTCCTTAGTACCATCAGATAATGAATCCCACTCGTAATCATTAGAATCTGAGTCATCATTATCTTGAAGCCCATCAATGATTCTTTGTGCTATCTTTTTTTTTTCCGGATCCACATACATACCATTTTGTCTGAATGGCACATCAGGAGCATTAGATGGTTCATGAGAAGATAGAATTTTTGCTTTTCCCTTTAATTCCTTTGGTCCTTCTCCTTTATACCCTAATCCGGTGGTATCTCGTTGATAATTTGGATTTTGTAAAAGTGGCTTGATAACACCGTCTCTCTGTAGCCCTATAGGTCCAGCACCTCGATAGCCCATCTTTTGTAACAAGATATACCATTTGCCATAGATATCAGGTCATATATTTTCATATTTGATGTCCTCTTCAATCTTTAGATATGGTTCCCCCACTTATAAATGTGTTATAGACAAGTGCTAAAGGGGGTTCTGACTGTTGTTTAGTGATTAAAGATTTACCATAGGACCGAGGAGATAAAGGTAATTCTGTGATACAAAGAGCCTAACCCAAAGTGTATTCTCCCATGCTGCTTTCTTTGATATCTATTTTGATCTCACTGGATTTGGAAGTGGATGCTTCATTGCTAAGATCAATAGGCATAGTTAGAGGAGATCCTGTGCGGTTATAAGGAACCAAATAATCAGAGACCTTTACATTGTTACAATATTGGAATGGATTAGAGTCTCCTTTAATGGTAATCTCCTGGCCATTGTGGGGGAACTTTAAACACTGATGATAGGTCAAGGGTACAGCCTTCATGGAATGAATCCATGGTCTTCCCAAAAGGATATTATAAGCCAGGTCCATGTCTAAAACTTGACAAGATACATCTTTGACAATAGGACCAATTCTTATTGGAAGAACAACAGACCCCTTGGATGATCTCTCTTCTTCATCATATGCTTTTATTGTAATTTTCTTTTTGGGATCAACAACATTCTCAGAAAATCCCAATGCAAGGACTAATTTTAACGTGCAAATATTCAAACCAGCTCCCCCATCTATTAGTACCTGTTTAATCTTATGACTCTGGACAAGGACTTCAATATGTAAAGGAGCATTGTGAGGTTGAGTAATAGCTAAATCATCATTCTCAGTAAAGGATAGATAGTGTGGGGTTGTCAAGTGGCCCACCATAGCTTGAAATTGGTCATGATCTAGAGTTGTGGGGACCTGGGTCTCTAAGAGAGCTTTTTCAAGGATATCTTTGTGAGATGGGGAAAGATGCAAAATCTCTAAGATGGATATCTGGGCTGGTGTCTTCTTGAGCTGTTCCAAAAGATTGTATTGGTTGGAAGTATTTGGGATAGACTTTGGAACATAAACGGACTTGTTCTGAGTAGTGCTTGGTTTAGACTAGACTCCTTGAAGAGTAACTTTGGCTTGAGCATGAGTAGTAGCTTGGACTGGTTGACTCTCTAGTTTTCCCTTTATGGTAATGACATTGGCATAATACGTAGAAGGATGATGATCAGAAATGTTACCAACATATCTATAGGGTGTGTTATTATAATTGGCTTGGTTGTCACCCTTATTGTTGGAAGAACCTCCCTTTTCATGCTCAGGAAGTGGATCTTTGAAGGCCGTATGTGATTCATTTGAGACATGTCCATCAACACTAATTTCACCACTTTTGATTAAGTCTTGGATCACATTTTTAAGTCTTTGGCATTCATTGGTTATATGCCCTTTTCCTCTATGGAATTCACAATAATCATTTCCATTCCACCAAGAAGGCTTCACTCTATGTTCATAATCTTTCAGTTCAGGAAGCATGATAAGTTTCTTGGTGATTAATTTCCGTAATGCTGATTCGAGAGATTCCCCTAAAGGAGTAAAGTTTCTTCGAGGTGAGATGAAAGGCAATCTTGGTTTAAATGTATCTTTGGTGGTATTTTGATTTGCTGACTGATTGTTGTATGTAGCTTGAGTAGCATTGGTCGTGCTTGTGAGATTTAGAAGAGGTTTTGTTGGTTGGACATTATGATTATCAACAATTCCATCATTGACAATGTTTTTGTTTTTATTCCAATATTTTGATTTTTCATTGTTGGAATTGGAGTTATAAGTGTTGGAATTTGAATTTGAGGATCTAGCATTGTCTTTGGAATAAAGTTTTATCTCGCCTTTTCGGAGCATGGCTTCCTCAATCTTGATACCATTTTCTATGAGCTTATTGAAGTTTGGTGGACATTGCAATTGTAGCCTATAACTCATTTTTGGTGTAAGGTTATACACAAAAATATCCATCTTTTCTTGTTCAGGAATCGTTCATGGATATTTGGCAAACAATTGATGCCATCTTTGCAAAAAAGTAAGGAAGGGTTCTCCATTCTTTTGATGTGTATTGCAAAGATCAAGCATAGTGACTTCATGTTTGATGTTATAGGAATAATGAGTCACAAATTTGTCCAAAAGCTCATTGAAAGATTTAATGCCTGGGGGTAGTTTGGAGAACCATTCCATAGCTTGTCCTCCTAAACTTCATGGAAATAGTCGCATAAGATAAGTGTCATTGTGAGCGACTTCAATACAACTAGCACAAAACTCACAAATGTGGTCTTGTGGATCTGAATTCCCTTTGTATTTGTCAAATTTCGGTACCTCAAAATGAGGAGGGAATGGAATCATTGCTAAGTTCTTATCAAAAGGATAAGGACATATATCATCCAAAGAATACTTCTTGGTTGATGATCTAGTTTGGATATCACGAATTTGTTGTTGAAGCATCTAGATTTGTTGTAGGATGGGATCCAAAGATAAAGTGTTTCCTTGAGTGTTTTGGGAAACATTTTGCTGTTGAGTACATTGAAGATCATTGGATTGCTGATTATTGTGAAAAACATGTTGTTGTTGATCACTATGGGAAGCATTGGATTGTTGATTGATTGGAGAAGCATTGGATTGTTGGTTGGTTTCCTTTGCTCCATGAGGATCTTGAGAACCCTGAAGGATATCTTGATTGTTGGTATGAGATGGTTCTCTAAGATAGGTAACATCAAAATCACTGGGTAACTTAGCTCCTTGTTGAGTAAGCATGAGGAAGTACATCTCTTTATCCAGGCCTAAGAGTCATTCCATGACTTGCAAAAATTTCAGATCTTGTGAAGCATCCCTAAGTTCCTCATCAGTAGGTTTGTCATCAAATGTGAGAGGTGGATTTTTCTTAGGAGGAGCTTTGGGCCAAGGATTCTCTTCATTGCTGCTATTGCCTTCCATTTTGTCTAGAGATTCTGGATTAGTATGTTGTTTAAGTTTCTGAGATCGAGTTTGAACCATAAAATGGATGAAATTGATTGTGGAAAGAAAGATTGTTGATAAAAAGATATGGAGAAAGATTGATAGAAAAGATATGATAAGTACTAAAAATTTGGTACCAAGAGACAATAATCTAAGTAAGCTTGATGGTTAAGGATGATATATCCTGATATGATAAACTCACTAAGATCAAGGTCTGATAGATAAGGTAAAATTTTCAACACTACACTAAGGATCTCAAAGATTGGAAGAAAGTGATTTGTTTGGCTCTTGATGAAGGAAAGATGATGAAGAAATGATGAAAAATGGTCAATTCAGAAATCAGAGATCTATGTAACTCAAATATTTTTCCAGAATCTTGCTAAGGATGAAAATGGGTATCTGAAAAAGTGATTTTGAAATTCCAAAAACTTGTGGGAATGCTCTCTATTGCAAATGCGCAGCAACAAATGCGCCGGATAGTGTAATGTATGCGCAACAATATGAGACAAATGCACAGTAAATTGAAACAGATGCGGTTTGACAAAATCAAATGCGCAGCAACAGTGATCAAATACGCAACAATATTGGATGTATGCGCAGGTTGTCAAATTTTTCATAATTTTTCTAGTTTGATGAAATGGGAAATGTTTTATGATGTTTTTTGGTTTTTGGCAAAGTAAAAATGCATAAACACACATACGCAAGACAGATATGATTTTAATCTAATTTAATCTAGTATGAATGCACAAACACACTTACAATCCTAAGGTTGGCAAGGACGATATCTGCTAAATCCCCACTAGGATAATAAAATCCAGCCATGCAAATTCATAGCGAACAGCCTAGGAACTTGGAGGCATGGGCTCCTCCTTACATGTGCACACACTTCTCAAGCACACCAAGTTCTGAATTCAATGGGTCATTACTTCCCAAAGAACAGCTATCTCTACTATGAACCATGAGTAATGTGGGGTGTCTTCATGGGCTTGGGTGACCCCTTGAGCTAGAAAATAGAAGGTTTTTGGCAACTAAACAAAAGTTGATAGTAAGGACATCCGTTCAGGTGGTTGTGATCAAGTCATTTTCCCAATTAAGGGGGCTCTCCCAATCCTTTCAAAGAAAGGCTTTCACCTCTACTAAGTGTTAGGAATGAATGCATGAAGATTTTGTGATGCATTGAGATATTGTTTGGATATGTTTTTTGATCATTCTGTAGCAGTGGATTGTTGCATTCATGACTGGATTGTCATTGATGTCAACACAGTGATATTTCAGTGAATTGAAAGGAAAATAAAGGACTATTTTGATTATAAATAATTGTATATTGAATATTGGCTTATGCAAAGTCAATGGAAGCTAGAACATGATGTTATTTATCTTTAGTTAAGAGTGCAAGTCTTTATCTATTGTGGATTGTGAGATAAAGGTGATTTAGTGAAGTTCAGTGACACACAGGCAGTTAGAGTACCTGATGGAAGATGTCTTTGTAAGTAATTATTCTAATGGAATCAAACTTTGTGGAATTGAATGTATTATCTTTATGATGTATTTTAGATATGGCTAACAACACATAAAGATTGAAATTCATATGTATTAGTTACAAGGCTTTTGGTAAAGACAGTATGTCAGAACAGTGTTCCTGAAGAGCAGTTTCGGTAAATTGATTATATCTTTTTATTAGGATGATATTTTAATTTGCATAGTTAGAGGAAGCATCTATACACCTTTTGGATACTTTGGTTAAGAGCTCATAAAGTTTGGATAATCTTTGAGAAAGTTATAGCACCTGGAAGCTGACAGTTTTATGTAATATTTAATGTAACATGTGAGAACTATTATTTTGTACTTGAGGACCGACTCATTTGAAATTATTTGAGTGTGGTATATAAGAAGGATTGTTTTTCATTATTATATGTACAAATATGAGAAATAATATATGATGATGAGAGAATTTGATGAGAGAGTTGCGGATCTAGGCATGAAGTGAAGAAAAGAGTCAATATAGCAGTGATTAATGATTTGTGAGTGTAGAAATCAGAGTTTGAGGTATCATGATGTTGTGCAGTTTGGGCATGGTAAGTTGAAGGTATTTTGTTCCATATTATTCTGATGAATAATCTTAAGGTCTGTTGGATAGTGAGTTCAGAGATCTTGCCTTGAAGCTATTTGGGCAGTGGGTCCATCTGTCTTCCTTTTGTTCTTTAGACTCTTAACTAGGTCAGAATCTTTTAACAGGGATTCAAAATCTCCTAATAGGGATTTATATGTACTGAATGTATTTCATAAGACTCCTAATAGGGTCCATCCTCTAACAAGGAACTTTCATATTAGTACATCATTTTGTGGGCATCTTTCCCACACGGGGTTTTTCACTTGATTGGGTTTCCTTGAGAACATATCTTGTGTCATTGTGCAAATTGTGTATGGTTGTTCTTATTACTGCATTGGTTATATTGTTAATTGCTAAAAAAGGAATTAAATTGATTAAGTATTAGATAACTGATTCACCCCCCCCCCCCTTTCAGTTATCTTGGGGATCTTTTCTTTCTAACAATTGGTATCAGAGCAGCAGGTCCTTGAAGGAAAAGTTTAACAACTTAAGGAGATCAATGGTGAATTTCAGGAAAGAAAGCCCTAAGTTTGATGGAATAAATTTTGATAGTTGGAAGCAGAAGATCAAGGTACATCTCTTATGTTTATGACCAGGTTATTGGTTGATTACAAGCAAAGAGAAGGAAGTCATTACTGAAGACAGGCTTGAAAGTTGTTCAAATGAGGAAAGAGACATATTTATGTGTAACATACTTGCGAAGGAAGCACTTTTGTCAGCCCTACCAGAAAATGAATATGGTCAGGTAAAAGATCTACCTAAAGCTCATGATATTTGGAAAGCCTTACTTAATACTTTTGAAGGTGATGTTCATGCAAAGCAAGCTAGATTACATAATTGGATTTGTGCATTTGAAGATATAAGAATGTTAGAAGATGAATCAATTAGAAGCTATATGGGAAGAGTATCTGAGATTGTTACAGGAATTAAGTCTTGTGGAGGAACAAAGACAGAGCATGAAGTGATATGGAAGATCTTGAGAACATTGACACCAGTATTCAAACAGACAACACAAATGATTGAACAAGTGATACCTTGCACACTGAAATTTTCAAAAGAAACCCTTCTTGGAAGATTGGAAGCAGTAGAAATGAGTTTGAAAATGTCAGGAGAATTACCTAGAATGGAGACAACATTCAATGCTCTGAGTATCAGACCTACATTGTCAAGAAGTACAAGCATGAATGGAGATTACGCAAGCAGTAGTAGAATTAGATCTGAAGAAGGTATTGCACTACTCATGAAAAGAGAACCGGAAGGTAAGAAAATATTTAAATGTTGGACTTGTCAAGAATATGGTCATTATGCATCTAAATGTCCTAAGAGAGTTAAGAAATACAGAAACAAATTTAGAACACCTGATAAATGTTACTATGTTAATGATGAAGAAATTGAAGCAGGAATTGAAAGACATTTAAGTTACAGTGATAATGATAATGATGACATAGGATTTGTGGCTATAAAGGAAGAAAATACTGAATCAAAAGTTGTAGAAGAAAAAACCCTAGTTTCACAAGTAGAAAAGAAATTAGACTGGATTATAGACTGTGGATGTTCACATCACATGACAGGTGACAAAGGAAAATTCATAAAATATAGCAATTATGATGGAGGAGTAGTCAAAGTTGGTAATAATGCACCTTGCTTAATCAAAGGTATAGGATCTATTACTCTTGATGGAAAGACTAACACTAATGATGTTTACTTTGTTGATGGATTAAAGCACAATTTGTTGAGTGTTGGACAGCTAGTTGATAAAGGTTATCAAGTTTCTTTTACTGAAAGCTCTTGTATGATTAAAGATAAGGATGGAAATCTAATTGGAAAAGGATCTAGAACTAGAGGTAATGTGTTTCAGTTAAATCCTACTGAAATAACATGTTTGATGACTAAGATTGATGATAGTTGGTTATGGCATAGAAGGTTTTGTCATATAAATTTTGATAACATTGTGAAGGTGAGTACTACATTTGCAGTGAGAGATTTACCAAAGATTATGAAGCCTACTAACATGATTTGCAAAGAATGTGTGATGGCAAAACAAAGAAGAAGTTCATTTCCAAGCAAGAAGTTTACATCTACTGAGAAGTTGGAGATCATTCATAAAGATTTGAGTGGACCTGCAAGAACTAGAGGATTTCATGGTGAAAGGTACTTCATGATTTTTGTTGATGACTTTACAAGAATGATGTGGGTTGCATTTTTGAAAGAAAAGTTTGAGGCATTTGATAAGTTTAAAATTGTTAAGAATAAACTTGAGACTGAATCGGGAATGAAAATTAAATGTTTGAGATCAGATAGAGGAGGTGAATTTACATCTAAAGAATTTGATAATTTTTGTGAGATGAATGGTATTAAAAGACTCTTTTCAGCACCTAGAACACCTGAACAAAATGGAATTGCAGAAAGAAGGAACAGATCAGTAACTGAAGCAGCAAGAGCAATATTGTTTGAAAGTGATTTGGCCAAGATATTTTGGAGAGAAGCAGTCAATATAGCAGTTTACACAATGAACAGAGTACAAATCAGATCAGGAACAGAAAAGACACCTTATGAATTATGGTTTGGGCATACACCAACAGTTAAGTATTTCAAAATTTTTGGTAGCAGATGTTATATTAAAAGAGATGATGATATAGGAAAGTTTGATCCTAGAAGTGATGAAGGAATCTTTCTCGGTTATTCTCTGAAAAGTAAAGCATATAGATGTTATAACAAGAGAACTAAGTCTATTATTGAAAGTACAAATGTTAGAATTGATGAGAAATTTAGAATTCAGGAAAGAATGCTTGATTATGAACCTGATGGAGAAACCTTTACTCAGTCTAACAATGAAATTTCTGAACATTTTTTTGAGACTAACAGTGAATTGACAAATGAAAATATTGAAGACAGCAATGATCAGAGTAGAAAAGAATCTACGAATGAGACAAGAGTTGAAACTACAAGAGAAGAAACTACAAGAGGAGAGACTATGACACCTAATAGGTACACAACAAAGAATCATCCACCTGAACAAATAATTGGAAGCTTAGATAGAGGAGTTCTTACTTGGAATAAGGTACTTTTATGTTTGATTTCACAAGTTGAACCTAAAACTACAAATGAAGCATGTGAAGATGAATGTTGGATGAAAGCTATGAAAGAAGAATTAGATCAGATTGAGAAGAACAAAACATGGGAATTGGTTCCTAGACCTAAGGACAAGAATGTGATTGGAACTAAATGGGTGTTCAGAAATAAGGTAAATGAACAAGGAGAAGTGATCAGAAACAGAGCAAGATTAGTATGTAAGGGATATTCACAACAAGAAGGAATAGATTATGAAGAAAATTTTGCTCCTGTGGCCAGACTTGAAGCAGTAAGAATGTTTTTGGCTTATGCAGCATATAAGAAATTCAGAGTATATCAAATGGATGTTAAGTCAGCATTTTTGAATGGTGAGTTGGAAGAAGAAGTCTACATTGAGCAACCTAATGGTTTTCCTTTAACTCATGAAGGAGACATGGTATGTAAACTTAAGAAAGCATTGTATGGTTTAAAGCAAGCACTTAGAACTTGGTATGCAAGATTGGACAAGTATTTACTGAAATTAGGATGTATGAAAGGGACAACAGATAGTAACTTGTAAATAAAAGAAATTGAGAATGGATTATTGATTGTGGTAATATTTGTTGATGATATTATCTTTGGAGGAGATGATGAAGCCAGTGACAAATTTGCAGAAGAAATGAAGACAAAATTTGAGATGAGTATGATTAGAGAAATGAAATACTTTTTGGGATTGCAGATAACACAAAGCAAAGATAGAATATTTATCAGTCAAGCTAAGTATTTGAATGATTTGTTGAAAAGATTTGGAATGGAAGATTGTAAACCAATTGGAACACCTATGGTGACTGGACTTAAAATATCTAGCAAAGATGAGTCAGAGGAAGTTGAACATAAGAAGTATAGATCTATGATTGGAGGATTGCAGTACTTGACACATACTAGACTAGATATAGCACATTCATTTGGGATAGTAGCAAGATTTCAAGCAGCACCTAAAGAAACACACTTTGCAGCAGCTAAGACAATTCTGAGATATTTGAAAGGAATAATGAATTATGGACTGTGGTATGACAATTCTAATGATTTTACATTATGTGCATACACCGATGCAAATTGGGGAGGCAGTGTTGATGATAAGAAAAGCACTAGTGGTGGAGCATTTTTTCTTGGAGGAAGATTGGTTTCATGGCTAAGTAAAAAGCAGAACTGTATTTCACAAAGCACAGTAGAGGCAGAGTATATTGCAGCAGAAAACAATTGTAATCAGATTACTTGGATGAAATAGATGTTGAAGGGCATTGGGATAAAATTTGAAGAACCTATTACCATACATTGTGATAATACAAGTACAGTCAGTTTGTCGAAGAATCTAGTATTACATTCAAAGACAAAACACATAGAGATCAAGTATCATGTTGTGAGAGAGAAAGTTGAGAAGAAAGAAATCAGACTTGAGTACATCAGTACCCATGAGCAAATAGTGGACATATTTACTAAACCATTGCCGAAGGATACTTTTGAGTATTTGAGAGGTATGCTTGGGGTCATTCCCCAAACTTCTATTGAGTAGAAGATGTAGAGAATTGCATCCATCCAGTGCTTTATGTATCTATTTTTTTTCTGGACTGGATGATGGTACTTCCTAAATGGGGAGTATTTGTGTTTGAGTTGACTCATTGAGGACTCTAGTGCATGTATTTTTTCAAAATAGTGTCTATTGACATTGAGCTATTGTTTGACATTGTCATTGATGTCAATGGGGGAGAGATTCATGAAAAACTTCATAGTAATGCAGCATATGTTATGGGGGAGAGATTCATACTATTTAATTTCTTTGAGGGAAAGTAAGCATTGTATATGTAGGAAAAGGCAGCAAGATTTGATTTGATATTTTGCAGTGATGATTGCAGTATTGGATTTATTTTTTTGGAACATTGGATGTTTTTCATTCGTGTTGCCATCAATGCCAATGGGGGAGATTGTTAGGAATGAATGCATGAAGAGTTTTTGATGCATTGAGATATTGTTTGGATATGTTTTTTGATCATTCTATAGCAGTGGATTGTTGCATTCATGACTG
Source organism: Chamaecyparis obtusa (assembly GCA_027943335.1). NCBI lineage: Eukaryota > Viridiplantae > Streptophyta > Pinopsida > Cupressales > Cupressaceae > Chamaecyparis > Chamaecyparis obtusa. The sequence goes on along the minus strand of BSBK01001155.1, from coordinate 1,629,009 downwards.
GATTGTCATTGATGTCAACACAGTGATATTTCAGTGAATTGACAGGAAAACAAAGGACTATTTTGATTATAAATAATTGTATATTGAAGATTGGCTTATACAGAGTCAATGGAAGCTAGAAAATGATTTTATTTATCTTTATTTAACAGTGCAAGTCTTTATCTATTGTGGATTGTAAGATAAAGGTGATTTAGTGAAGTTCAGTGATAGACAGGCAGTCAGAGTACCTGATGGAAGATGTCTTTGTAAGTAATTATTCTGATGGAATCAAACTTTGCAAAATTGAATTTATTATCTTTATGATGTATTTTAGCTATGACTAATAGTGCATAAAGATTGAAATTCATATGTATTAGTTACAAGGCTTTTGGTAAAGACAGTATGTCAGAATAGTGTTCCTGAAGAGAAGTTTCGGTAAATTGATTATATCTTTTTATTAGGATGATATTTTAATTTGTGGAGTTAGATGAAGCATCTAGACACCTTTTGGATACTTTAGTTAAGAGCGCATAAAGTTTGGATAATCTTTGAGAAAGTTATAGCACCTGGAAGCTGACAGTTTTATGTAATATTTAATGTAACGTGTGAGAACTATTATTTTGTACTTGAGGACCGAATCATTTGTAATTATTTGAGTGTGGTATATAAGAAGGATTGTTTTTCATTATTGTATGTATAAATATGAGAAAGAATATATGATGATGAGTGAATTTGATGAGAGAGTTGCGGATCTAGGCATGAAGTGAAGAAAAGAGTCAGTATAGCAATGATTGATGACTTGTGAGTGCAGAAATCAGAGTTTGAGGTATCATGATGTTGTGCAATTTGGGCATGGTAAGTTGAAGGTATTTTGTTCCATATTATTTTGATGAATAATCTTAAGATCTGTTGGACAGTGAGTTCAGAGATCTTGCCTTGAAGCTGTTTGGGCAGTGGGTCCATTTGTCTTCCTTTTGTTCTTTAGACTCTTAACTGGGTCAGAATCTTTTAACAGGGATTCAAAATCTCCTAACAGGGATTTATATGTACTGAATGTATTTCATAAGACTCCTAATAGGGTCCATCCTCTAACAAGGAACTTTCATATTAGTACATCATTTTGTGGGCATCTTTCCCACATGGGGTTTTTCCCTTGATTGGGTTTCCTCGAGAACATATCGTGTCATTGTGCAAATTGTGTATGGTTGTTCTTATTACTTCATTGGTTATATTGTTAATTGCTAAAAAAGGAATTAAATTGATTAAGTATCAAATAATTGATTCACCCCCCCCCCCCCTCTCAGTTATCTTGGGGATCTTTTCTTTCTAACACTAAGTAGGACTTTAACGCACCACTGGGGTACTGGAGGAGATTTTGGTTGCCACAACGAAGTCACATCTATCTAATGTAAGACTAATCACACTAGCATTTTTTATATACCAGTTTGGAAGGGCTTGGCTTTAGCCTATTACCAGTTGAGTCGTTCCTTGGGGTGAGTACCTCTTTTCCCACCAAAGACCACTCTCTAAAAATTATAACAGTTTCTCTTACACCCAAGATCCACAAATGGTGAGGGGAGAGGATACGTTGTTATAATTTTGGGATTACAGATACGCTATAAAGAGAAACACAACAGGCACTTGATTCTATGCTAAGGAAGAAACACAAAGCAAAAACATGTTGTATTTTAAAACCCAAATGAGATTGTAGTTTATTTTGCAAACCCCTTGGCAATCTGCAATCAAACTGTTAGAAATATTTTAGCAAATGGGGTCTTCAAAATTACATCCTGCAAAACAGCCTAAAAACTACCAGAATGAACAGACACTTGTCAAAAAACAAAATGTAACAGAAAACAAAAATTTTCTACAGAAACTAATGAATGTGCAGAGCAGTGATATAAATGCGCAGGAATAATTGATAAATGCTTAAAAAAGATAAATGCGTGAAACAGTGAGATCGATGCATAGTTTTATGGGATGTATGCGCAGTTTCTATAGATGCGTAGTAGAAATGAATGTATGCACGAGACAGTGGAATGACTGTGCAGGAAAATAAACAGAAAGTGGAAAATAGTGCAAATTTTATGCCTGTGGGTGCAGAAAATGAATGCGCAGCAGAAATGGACAGATGCGTAGAAATTGTGGACAAATGCGTAGAAATAACCTGTAGAAAAACCTGCACACGGAAAACTAAAAATTGAAAGTGAAAAGCCTGGATGGGCCCTCCTTCTAGCACCAAAAATGTATGCAAATTAGCTGGATACTATTCTAAAATGATAAATTAACTAGAAAGAAGTTAACAAATCTATCTAATAAGCAAACTACAATGAAGAATGCAATAAACAATAAAGCCAAAATTAACAATTTTACCTTCACCTACAAATGCAGCTTGTCTCCATTACCCTCCTAACCTTGATTTCTTGAAGATGTTGAGATCTCAAATTTCCAAATGAAGCCCTTTTCCCAATATGTTTCCAAAGTGTGGAGATTGAGTGAAGTAAGTGCACAATAGCTTATGCAAATCTAATGAATGGAATGCAAATGATGGAGATAATGATGAGAATGCTTGATTGCTCTTAAGAATGCTTGGATGCTTGATTGCTTGATGGCTTGAGTGCTTGAGAATGCCTATTTTCTCTTAGCCCACAAAGGGGAAATGAGGCTCCTTTTATAGAGTTTTGGAGGATCTAGGCCTAGGTGTCACAATCCTACGGTTGAGAATGAAAGGTGGAAGATCCTAGGGCTAGAATTGACTTAGTTGAAGGAGTTGAGAGAAAGGGGGATGTAGTTGGGATGTGAGAGGAAGAAAAGGGATGATGTTCCTCTCACATTGACATGGAGGAGCAGAAGGTGGAAGGGAAAGACACATGTCAAGTGTCTCACAAAGACCAAAGAGAGAAAGGGGGAGAGACCTTTTCCTCATGAGGACTCTTTGTACAAGTGTCCCATGAGTCACCTTTGACCCTTAGAGGTGGCTTGAGAAGCCCCTTAGGAATAGGGAAGGTCTCTTGACTTGGTTGTTGAGAGGACATGTGGTCATGAGACCAAGTCTTATGAGGCCACATAGCCCTTAAGAATAGGACATGTGTGGGTGAGGATAAATATGAATAAATAATTAATAATAATTATTTATTTTAGCCAAGGTGAGGTGTTAGGTGACTAGGTGGATGAAGTGGACTAGGAGACTTAGTCATATTTAGGTGATTGTATATTTAATTAAATCACTTTAATAGACTATTTAGAAGACTTAGGATATAGAATTAGACTATAGTGAATTTATTAAATAAATTGAATAATTTACTTAATAAATAGGAGAAATAAATATTAATTAAATAATAAATATTTAATTAATTTATCAAGTCAATACTAATTAAATAATAAATATTTAATTAATTAATGAAGCCATTTTTAAGTGTATACACTAATGTTCCATGAGCAGGATACTATTGACTTTGAGCCTAAGACCACTATCAAAAACATTCCAGATATTGTTTTGGATGAGTGGGCTGAAAGGGATTTAGAAGATGACCCTTTTAGAAACATGGAGATATCTAGTATAAGGATGTATAGCATTCATGAGGAAGGAACAATGATTCTAGACTTGATGAAGGAGGATGATAATTTTGAAAATCAGAATAATGAGCTATGGTAGTTGTTCTTTGATGGTGCCAGAAGTAGAATTGGTTCAAGAGGAGGAGTTGTCTTGATTTTGCCAGAAGGAGAAAGGTATTACTCTATTGTACATTTTTCTTTTAGTTGTACTAATAATACAATAGAGTATGAGGCCTTAATTCATGGTTTGGAATAGGCCAAACAAAGAGGAATCAAAAGTTTAAAAGTTATTGGTTATAGTGAGTTAGTAGTTAATCATATTCATGGCACTAATCTCACTAAAAATGATGTTCTCAAGATGTACAAGCATAGGGTATGGGATTTGATAGAAGGATTTTATGATTTTAATCTAATTATTTTCCTAAGAAATTAGAACAAATAGGAAGACAAGTTGGCTACCATGGGCACTGAATATGACACTCCCAATGAGGTTGTGACCACTGAATTGTAGCATGTGAGAGTTATTGTGAGACCCCCAATACTAGATAATTAGGTGAGCTAGCAAGTCTTTGAAAATGATGAGAAGACTTTCAATTTTTTAATAGAAGAAGCTAAATTCTCTAAAGTTAATCAAAATAAGTTTTCTTAGCAGTATAGTGACTAGCTGTTATAGGTGAAAACTAACAAGTTACCTAAGGGACTGTCACCCTTGAGTCAATTTTTAACTCTGATGACCAGCTCAGTGGAGACAAGGCTAGCATGATAGTCAAAGAGGAACATTGCAAGCCTACTGAGATACTTAAAGATAGGTTCCTCAAACTAGGAAAGGTATGTACTTAGCCAGAAAGGTAGGCCTTTGTCTCATTATGTCAAGAGTTTAATGATATTTTTGCATGGGATTACTATGATCTAAAAGGTTTTGATCCCCACTTAGCCCAGCATACCATTGACCTGGAACCCCATGCCAAATCAGTGAGACAATAATAGAGACCTATCAACCCTAAAATAGAAGTGTTACTAAAAATAGAGTTAAGGAAAATGATTGAGGCCAATATCATCTTTCCCATCAAACACACCTCTTGGGTCTCTAACTTAGTGCCTATCAGAAAAAAAGGATGGTGAAATCCAATTATTTTTAGATTTCAAAGACCTCAGCAAAGTCATACTCAAGGACCACTATCTGTTACCCTCCATGGAACAGATATTGCAGTTTGTATTAGGGTCTAATAGATTTTCTCTACTAGGATTTTTTGGCTATAGCCAAGTCCTAGCAAGAGAGGAAGACCAATATAAGATAGCCTTCACCACCAAATGGGGTACCATTGCATACAAAAAGATTCCCTTTGGGCTATCCAATGCTGGTGCTACATTTAAGAAATCCATGGAGATGACATTTGTTAGTTTGATGAATAAGTGTATCCTAGTCTACTTAGATGATATAACTATCTTCTCAAAAGATACTAATGATCACCTGGTCCATCTATGGAATATTTTTGAAAGGTGCACAGAGTATGGAGTTTCACTGAATCAGAAAAAGTGTATCTTTGTTGTCCACAAAGGCAGACTGTTGGGACACATATTTTCTAAACAAGGAAATACAATTGACCCTGAGAGAATAAAAGCCATCATGGCACTACCCTTACCAGCACACAAGAAGGGGCTGTAAAGTTTCCTTGGGAGAATCAACTTCTTGAGAAGGTTCATCCCTAATGTTGTAATGTTATTGAAGCCTATGACCCAGATGTTGAAGAAGAATTCAACTTTCCATTGGACAAATGAAGGGAAAAAATGTTTTGAAGAGGTAAAAGAAGCAATTGCTTCTGATCCTACTCTGGTAAACCCTAATTTTTATAGATATTTTAATATCTCTACCATACTAGTCTAGTAGAATACTAAGAAATAGGAGTAGCTAGTGGCTTTTTAAAGCCAAGGTCTAGACGGTTATGAGTTAAATACTCCTATAGAGAAACATATCCTAGCAGTAGTGAGGATCTTGAGGATGTTTAGGCATTTACTATCTAACATCATAGTGCACCTAATGGTTACTCATCCCTGCATAAAATACTTCCTTCTGAATAAGGATTTGAGTCACAAGAGGGCTGGTTGGGTCACCAAAGTCATGGAATATGATATCCAAATCAAGGTGACCAAGTTAATAAGGGGAAAAGGGCTATGTGAATAGATGAATGAAAGAAGAATAGACAAAACCCAGCAAGAAGGAGAGGCTGTCCTAATGAACCAGAATGCAAAACAGAGTGCTAGATGGACAACAAAGGTGAAGCACTATCTCTTAATTGGTCAATGCCCTCAAGGAATTGACAGGAGAAAGAGGAGGTACTTTAGGCTTCAAGATATTCCTTTTATCATTCTAGATGATATTCTATATAGAAGAGATTATAATGGTGTCCTATTGAGATGTGTTGAACTCAACCAAATGAGAAAATTTTTAGAAGAGTTTCATGATGGAGGAACTGGAGGACACTTTGCAGCCTGAACCACTACTCTAAAATTGATGGGAGTAGGGTACTATTGGCCCAGCCTATACAAAGATGCATTTGATTGGGTGAGAAAGTGCAAGAACTGTGCTTTGTTTTCTAGCAAATAGAAGTTGGCATCCCTCCCACTGCATCCCATCAAGGTGGAGCATCCCTTCTCCAAATGGCGGTTGGATTTCATTAGACCTATTAATCCTCCATCCATTTCTAGCCACAAATGGATACTTATTGCTACAAACTATTTTACTAAATGGACAAAGGCTATAGCATTGAAAGAAGCAAATGAGACCTCTATCCTAAATTTCTATCAAGATATTGTGTCAAGCTTCGGCACTCTAGACTCTATCATTTTAGACAATGCCATGGCATTTCTTGGAATGAGAATCTCAGAATGGGAATTGAGGCACAACATCTTCCTAAGCACCTCATCCAACTATTACCCTCAAGGTAATGGCTAGGTAGAATCAAAAAATGAAAAAATGTTGAGAATCATCAAATGGACCATAGAGGGAAACCAAAGGGACTGGCATAGCAAGTTGAAGCTGGCCCCATGGGAAGATAGAATAACCACTAAGAGATCTACATGTAACTCTCCTTATACACTTTTTTTATGGGAAAGAAGCTAGGATTCCTATTTCTATTGAATTGCCTACTTTGAGCTTAATTAAGGAAATTGAATTGATGGAAGAAGATGTTAGAAAGTAAAGATCCCCAAGATAACTGAGAGGGGGGGGGGTGAATTAGTTATCTAATAATTAAACCATTTATCAACTTCAATATCAACTTTAGTAGTATTAAACCATATAATCAATGCAGTAACCAACCATAGAAAGATAATCATACACAATGACACAATAACACAAGATATGTTGACTAGGGAACCTCTTGATCAGAGAGTAAACCCCAGTGGGAATGATGCCCACAAAATGATGCACTAATATGAAAGTTCCTTGTGAGAGGATGGCCCCTGTTAGGAGTCTTATGAAATACATTTAGTAAATATGAATCCCTATTAGGAGATTTTGAATCCCTATTAAAAGATTCTAACCTGGTTAAGAGTTATGGAAGACTAAAGGACCCACTGCCCAAATAGCTTCAAGGCAATATCTATGAACTCACTGTCCAATAGATCTTAGGATTATTCAATAGAATAATATGAAATAAGTTACCTCCTTCACACTATGCCAAAACTGTACTCTCTACTACACAAGATCACAAATCCAGATCTCTGTCCTTCGCAAATCTTCCTTCACAACTGAATTAGCTCTCTTCTTCACTTCATGCATAAATTCACATCACAAATTTCATATCACAACTATTAAAATCTCATAATCCCATTTCATAACAAATAAAAACATTCCTTCCTTTATACCACACTAAAATAATTACAAATGAGTCAGCATGCAAATACAAAATAATAATTTCAACACGCTACACGAAAAATTGTCAGCTTCTAAATGTAATAACTCTTCACATGTGTCACCTCAAAGTTTGTGCACTAAATCACATCACTAAAAATGTGTCACAAACTTCCCTTTAACTGTGCAGAATCAGATTCCATCCCGATTAGGAGATATCCTCCGATTACCAAAAACTGCTACTCAGGAACACTGCCAGAATACTGCTTCCACCAAAATGCTTATAACTTTCATGAATGAATGAATTTATTTTTACACTCTTAACCATAGGTTAATAACACACCAAAGAACATACCATCAACTACACATAATCCCAAATGCAATATCCCATGTGCGCAAAAACAAAACTATGCCTACTACTCTGCTAAACTCAAGAATGCAACAACCGCTACTATAGAATGACTGCCAATCATCAATCATTCATTCCTAACAATCTCCCCCATTGGAATTGATGGAAACATAGATGAAAAACATCCAATGTTCCAAAAATCCAATGACTACTGCTTAACTGCTCTGCTACTCTTCATCAATCAAATCTTGCTTTGTTTTCCTATTCAATCTGTTAGATCTGATAACCATCAAATCTTCCCAAGAACACCTGCATGCAAAGACTGCTACAAGAATGAAGACAAAAGAGAGACAGAAAGCTATGGTGGCCAAAAGGCCAGAGACTGCAAAACCATGTTGCAAGAAAATAATCTTCTATTAACAATGATGAAAATAATACAATCTCCTTATGAATTACAAAGAGGGAATCCTTATAAAAGGATACCAAAAACCCTAAAGGTGAAAACCCTAAAGAATAATGAGATGCCTAAGTCTAACTTAAGTGTAGAGAATAATAGACTAATAATTAAATAAATTAATTATTATCTATAATATGACTACTCTAACACCCCCCCTTAAGTGTAACTTAGGGAGAAGCTAAACAACTAAGGACTACAAGATGCATGAAAACAAAAATGCATGAAAGAGCTATGGGTCCTGGCAACAAGGCCTGATCAGGTACCCAAGTACAAGAAATAAACTAGATGAAGGAAACAAAGCCTCCAATCTAGGGAATGTCCCAGAGAAAGGAACAAGAAAGAGCATGAAGCATCTCCGAAGCATGAAGCTGCAAACACTGTCAGAAGAAACTGCTGGAACCCCCACTGAAGTGCATGACCAGGTAGAGAAGACAAAGTCTGAAGAGCTGATCAATCAAAGAGGTGACCTCCAAAATAGGAATGAATGAGTGTCTATATAGTAGATGAACCATCTCACCGAAATGCATAGGTGCCTAGCCACTGCATCCGCCTAGTACATAGGAACAAAAACTGAATACGTAGATCACTCAACCGAACCAAGGAAGCAATAGAGCCAATAGGTGAACCCCCCCATAATGCTGAACGGAGTGACAGGAACACTGAAATGCAATGCCAGAAACATCTGCAAGAAGAAGAAACAGGAACACCTATGTGCAAAAGAAGGTACAAGCACAGGATAAAGGGCGGTGTCATAGACACAGTTTACATGGGCTAATGTCATGGAAGGTACGCTCACTTGACAAGAGTGGATGCGCCTATAGTGGCAAATGCATCAGAATCCCCCCATGGCACTTTATAACTGAGTGCGTATACAAACAAACACATAGTGTTCAAGATCCCAAAATGCAAAAGAAGGCACTTTATCTCAGTGCGTTTACAGAAAAAAGAATGCAACAGAAGAGAAGCATACAATGCTCAAAAGACAGAAAGAAGAGTGAGCTATGAACTCAGAAGAAGAGATCCCCGGACCTGTAGAACCAAGCATTCCACCAGAGGGCATAAACGGCCAAACACGGAGGAGTGAAAACCTAGAGTATAATCTGGAAAAATAACCTCTACCACTGAATAGCACACTGAACCAGCTTTCCGAAAATACCAAGTTTGCTGAAAACTGAGCCCGGATGTGAGAGATATAGTGTCCGGAATGCAAAAAGTACCCGTGACTTTGACTGGCAGAAAACCCCTGCAAACGGCAAAATAAAACAACCAAAATGAAAAAAACAGAAAGGTCTCAGAACCATCTTTCCGTCGATATCTCGTTTGGCAAAAAACGCCATCGTATGCTCAAGTTACGGCAAAAACAGTGACAGGTGCTCTGGCAGGCACCTGAAAAAGAAAACCTCTGAATTCAACAGCCTGGTGCGAAAAATGGAAGAAGAATCTGGAAAAAAGCTCCATATAAAACGACCGTCTCAGAATCATCTTTCCGATGATGTCTCATTCGCCCACTAACTCCTCCGTATGAGCAAGTTATGCCAAAAAAAGCATCAGGTGCTCCACGAAGGCAAAAAAGTAGTCCTGCCTTCGAAAGCATGGTACAAAAAACAAGGCAAAAAACTTGGAACGAAACCTCCATAATTGCGTTCGTCTCAGAAAGAGCTTTCCGATGATATAAAAAACTCCCAAATACGCCTCCAGATGAAGAAGATATGGCAAAAAAGGCCCAATTACCCTTAAAAACAGAGCCCTAAAAAAACATGCAAATTTTTTTGAAGACAGAAGAGAGACAGAAAGCTATGGCGGCCAAAAGGCCAGAGACTGCAAAACCATGTTGCAAGAAAATAATCTTCTATTAACAATGATGAAAATAATACAATCTCCTTATGAATTACAAAGAGGGAATCCTTATAAAAGGATACCAAAAACCCTAAAGGTGAAAACCCTAAAGAATAATGAGATGCCTAAGTCTAACTTAAGTGTAGAGAATAATAGACTAATAATTAAATAAATTAATTATTAGCTATAATATGACTACTCTAACACAATCTCTCCAACAAATGTAGTTCCTTAATGTTTTTCAATGTTTTTCATGATTCTCTCCCCCATTGACATCAATGACAAAAATTCCATCACTATGTCAAACAATAGCTCAATGTCAAAAGACACTATTTTAGAAAATACATTCTCAAGAGTCCTCATGACTTAGCTCAGATACACATACTCCCCCATAGAGGAAGTACCAACATCTAGTCCAGAAAAAGATAGGTGCATAAACCACTGGACAGATGCAACCATCTGCATCTTTACTCAAGAGTAGGTTGGGGCATAACCCCAAGCATACCTTTTAGATACTCAAATGTATCCTTTGGCAAGGGCTTTGTAAATATGTCTGCTATCTACTCCTTTATGCTAATGTACTCCAATTTGACTTCTTTATCTGCAACTTTCTCTCTTACAACATGATACTTGATCTCTATATGCTTAGTCTTAGAATGTAATATAGGATTCTTAGACATACCAACTATACTGGTATTGTCACAATGTATGACAATAGGCTCATCAAACTTAATTCCAATATCCTTCAGAATCTGCTTCATCCAAATTATCTGGTTACAATTGTTTGCTGCTGCTACATACTCTACTTCTGTTGTACTCTATGAAATATAATTTTTCTTCTTTCTCAACCAAGAAACCAATCTTCCTCCAAGGAAAAAGGCTCCACCACTGGTGCTTTTCTTATCATCAATGCTGCCTCCCCAATCAGCATTAGTATATGCACATAGGGTAAAAACATCAGAATTTTCATACCACAATCCATAGTTCATTGTTCCTCTAAGATATCTCAATATCCTCTTCACTGCTGCATAATGTGACTCTCTAGGTTCAGCTTGAAATCTTGCTACCATTCCAACTGAATTTTGTATATCCAATCTAGTGTGTGTCAAGTACTACAATCCACCAATCATAGATCTATATTTCTTCTACTCTACTGCTGGTGTCTCATCTTTACTAGATAGTTTATGTCTTGTAACCATAGGTGTTCCAACTAGTTCACAATTATCCATACCAAATATTTTCAACAAATCATTTAGGTATTTTGTCTGACTTACAAAGATAACATTTTTGTTTTGTGTTATCTGTAATCCCAAAAAGTATTTCATTTCTCCAATCATACTCATTTCAAATTATGTCCTCATTTCATCAGCAAATTTGTCACTAGCTTCATCTTCTCCTCCAAAAATAATTTCATCAACAAAAATAACTATAACTAACAATCCATTCTCAATTTATTTTGTGTACAAGTTATTATCATTTGTTCCTTTTGTAAATCCCAATTTCAACAAATACTTATCCAATCTTGCATACCAAGTTCTTGGTGCTTGCTTTAGTCCATACAATGCTTTCTTTAGTTTACATACCATGTCTCCTTCTTGAGTCAAAGGAAAACCTTCAGCCTGCTCAATGTATACTTCTTCTTCCAATTCACCATTCAGAAATGTTGACTTCACATCCATCTGATACACTTTGAATTTCTTAAATGCTACATAAGCCAAAAACATTCTTATTGCTTCAAGTCTTGCCACAGGGGCAAAGGTTTCTTCATAGAATCCTCTAGTCCTAGTAGGACCACTCAAGTCTATATGAACAATCTCCAACTTCTTTGTAGATGTGAACTTCCTCCTAGGAAATGAACTCCTTTTCTGCTTAGCCATCACACATTCCTTGCAAATCATGTTAGTAGGCTTCATAATCTTAGGTAAATCTCTTACTGCAAGTGTAGAACTCACTTTCACAATATTATCAAAGTTTATATGACAAAAACTTCTATGCCATAACCAACTGTCATCAATCTTAGTCATCAAGCATGTCATCTTAGTAAATTGCAATACATTACCTCTGGTTCTAGATCCTGTTCCAATCAACTTTCCATCTTTATCCTTAATCACACAAGTTTTCTCAGCAAACCAAACTTGATATACCTTATCAACTAACTATCCAACACTCAATAGATTATGTTTCAATCCATCAAAAAAGTAAACATCATTAGTATTAGTCTTTCCATCAAGAGTAATAGATCCCATACCTTAAATCAAACAAGGTGCATTTTTACCAACTCTAACAACTCCTCCATCATGATTACTAAACTTTATGAATTTTCCTTTATCACTAGTCATATGATGTGAACAACCACTATCTATTATCCAATTAGCTTTCTTTTCAACTTGGGAAACTAAGGCTTTTTCTTCTTTAATATCAGACTCAAAATTTTCTTCTTTAATAGCTACAAATCCTATGTCATCAAGGTTATTATCACTATCACTCAAATGTTTTTCAGTTCCTACTTCCATTTCTTCATCATTTGCATAATGACATTCTTTAGGTCTTCTATACTTAAAAATTTTTTCTATACTTCTTAACTCTCTTAGGACACTTAGATGCAAAATGACCATATTCTTGAAAAGTCCAACATTTAAAGATTTTCTTACCATCTGGTTCTCTTTTCACAAGCAAGGCAATACCTTCTTCAATCTTCTTTTCTTCTTCAAATTTGGATCTGCTACTACTCGCATAATCTCCACTCACACTTGTACTTCTTGACAAAGTAGGTTTGATGCTAAGAGCACTTAATGTTGTCTCCATTCTTGGTAGTTCTCCTGATAATCTCAAATTCATCTCAACTACTTCCAATCTTCCAAGAAGAGTCTCTCTTGAAAAGTTCAATGTACAAGGTATCACTTGTTCAATCATTTGTGTAGTCTATCTGAATACCGGTGTCAATGTTCTTAGAATTTTCCATATCACTTCATTCTCTGATTTTTCACCTATACAAGACTTTATTATTGCAACAATTTCTGACATCCTACCAATATAGCTTCTAACAAATTCATCTTCCATCATTCTTATGTCTTCAAATGCACAAATCCAATTATGTAACCTAGTTTTCTTTGCATGTTCATCACCTTCAAAAGTAGAATGTAAAGCTTTCCAAATATCATAAGATCTAGTTAAACTTTTTACCTGACTGTATTCATTCTCTAGAAGTGCTGATAAAAGTGCTTCTCTTGCAAGTATGTTACAAATAAAGGTGTCTCTTTCATCATTAGAACAAGTCTCAAGTCTGTCTTCCTCAATGATAGTTCTGTTATTCTTTGTAATCAACCAATAACCTAGTCCTAAACACAATAGATGTGTCTTCACCTTTTCTTTCCAGCTGTGAAAATTTACTCCATCAAACTTAGGGATTTCTTTCCTGAAATTCACCATAGATCTCCTTAAGTTGTTAAACTTCTCTTTTGAGGACCTGCCGTTCTGATACCAATTGTTAGAAACTAAAGATCCCCAAGATAACTGAGAGGGGGGGGGGTGAATCAGTTATCTGATAATTAAACCATATATCAACTTCAATATCAACTTCAGTAGTATTAAACCATATAATCAATGTAGTAACCAACCAGAGAAAGATAATCATACATAATGACACAATAACACAAGATATGTTGACTAGGGAACCTCTTGATCAGAGAGTAAACCCTAGTGGGAATGATGCCCACAAAATGATGCACTAATATGAAAGTTCCTTGTGAGAGGATGGAACCTGTTAGGAGTCTTATGAAATACATTCTATACATATGAATCCCTATTAGGAGATTTTGAATCCCTGTTAAAAGATTCTAACCCAGTTAAGAGTTATGGAAGACTGAAGGACCCACTACCCAAACAGCTTCAAGGCAAGATCTCTGGACTCACTGTCCAATAGATCTTAGGATTATTCAATAGAATAATATGAAATAAGTTACCTCCTTCACACTCTGCCAAAACCGCACTCTCTGCTACACAAGATCACAAATCCAGATCTTTGTACTTCGCAAATCTTCCTTCACAACTGAATTGGCTCTCTTCTTCACTTCATGCATAAATTTGCATCACAACTTTTATATCACAACTATTACAATCTCATAATCCCATGTCATAACAAATAAAAAAATTCCTTCCCTTATACCACACTCAAATAATTAGAAATGAGTCAGCATGCAAATACAAAATAATAATTTCAACATGCTACACCAAAAACTATCGGCTTCCAAATGTAATAACTCTTCACACGTGTCACCTAAAAGTTTGTACAATGAACCATGTCACTACCAATGTGTCACAAAATTCCCTTGAACTATGCAAAATCAGATTCCATCCCGATTAGGAGATATCCTCCGATTACCAAAAATTGCTACTTAGGAACACTGCCAGAATACTACTTCCACCAAAATGCTTATAACTTTCATGAATGAATGAATTTATTTTTTTTCTCTTAACCATAGGTTAATAACACACCAAAGAACATACCATCAACTACACATAATCCAAAATGAAATATCCCATGTGTGCAAAACAAAACTGTGCCCGCTACTCTACTAAACTCTAGAATATCACTGTGTTGACATCAATGACAATCATAGTCATGAATGCAACAACCACTACTATAGAATGACTACCAATCATCAAGCATTCATTCCTAACAACACTATGCAAGTTAGGCTTGCTCAGTTAATTGAACTTGAAGAAATAAGGAGATTAGCACTGGAAAACTTAGATGCCCATCATTCTCAAATGAACAGGACCTTTGATAAAAAAAAGCTATACCTAGGGTTTTTAAGGAAGGAGGCCTTATCCTTAAATGGGATGAGTCAAATCCTAAACCAGGAAGGCATACTAAATTTCATGCTATATGGAGTGGACCTTTCATGGTTGTTAAGTGAAAGGCCCATAATGCCTTCTAGATAGCTAATATGGATGGAGAGGAGTTGCCCATTCTAGTGAATGGGATTCACCTCAAAGCATGTTTTTGAGGTCAAGTTTTTCCATGTACATTAGTATTTTTTAGTTTCAGTTTTGGCTTTCTGTGCTTCTTAAGTGCTTCAGCATAGGTTTTTCTTTCAGTTTCCTTTCAATGCTAGTTTTCAGTTTGGTTTCGGGTTAGCAATAAGCCAGAGAAGTCTATCTCTGATAGTTGCTTGTTTTGTTGGCAAGAAGGAGATGTTTTCTTAAAGCTAAGTTCAATTTTAGATTATGAGACTTTGAGCCCAATAGATTCAAAGGCAACTGGCCAAGGTGCTTAGCAGGCAAGCACTCAATTGAGGTCACTAGAATGTTATCATATTTTCAATCATTTTTGGAGACCTAATTACTAAATGAGACTATTGTACCCTAGTTTGGATTATTAGGTGATCTTTCTTAAATTTTTGTTCATTTCATAAGATACATGAAAAGGAAAATAAATGTTCTACATATAAAGTATTACATGTATATGTGCCAATATCTTAAATGTGTTGTACAAAAGAAAGAATTGAGAAGCTCATTTATCTGAGCTCACATAGGCCATGAGGATAGCCATTTTAAGAATTGCATAAATGAGAGTAGACATACATGAAATGATGAACATAAATACAAGGGTACCAGATATTGCCTGGTAATGAAGTCTTGATCCAAGGTGTTTCCAATGCGCTCCTACGGTCTGGAACCTACAAAGAAGAGAGAAAGGGGTGGGGTTAGATCTAATGGATCTAAGAAATATATGGTACAATAATAATTATAAGCATGCATATATGCATTCAATCATACACCTCTGAAAAGGGCTATGCTATAGGGCATGTGTTAGAAATAGGGAATACTGAGAGGGGGGGTGAATCAATATCCTACAAAATTTTACTTTTTCCCAATTATGGATATAATAGATTATCTTGATACATGCATAAAAGATTAAACTAAATAACATGCATAATAGTAAAGCAAATGAACACATAACACATTATTTTTTCTTGAGGAAACCCTGGCTAAGGGAAAACAATAGTGGGGATGGTACCCACAAAGATTCACTAATCAAAAGTATCATGTTAAGGATGTTGACCCTATTAGGATCCTATTACATGCATATAGTGTCTATGTCCTGATTAAGGTACTTTAGGCCTTGTTAGAAGCCTCAACCTTGCTAGGAGTTGGTAGTACAAAATATGATTACTAGATGTGCCCATTGCTCAAACAAGTAATGTACAATGATTATTGTTTACAAAATAGGGAAAGGTACATAACCTTATGTTGCTTTCTTTTCTTTCACAACTTCACACCAATATATTTTCTCTTTCTTTACAATACTATACTTTTCATCACTACAACAATACTACTTCACATCTACATATGCCTTACATTTATACAAGTTATTAATCCTAATAACTCTTACAGTCATCTTTACAAAAGATTTATACAAAATAAATATTTACCCAAGGGTTAACATATAGGATGTCATCCCTTTATATTATTAAAACATTATTTTGATAAACAAAACAATCCCTTAACTATTTACCATTTCTGTCTTCATATTTTGTCATGTCGACTTAACACTGTCTTTGGTAAAACTGCCCTAACTTCTTCTGTACATGCTGTAAAGACTTGTGCTCTTAGGCAAGTCTTAAATAATCATCATAGTATCTATGTTTAATTGTGAAAGCACTAAACTTACTCCAATCGACATCACCAATCAAAACTATCTCTAGGTACACTAGGAAAATACTGCTTCACACTTAGACAATTTTCCTTTGCACTCTGTTATACTTGCTCTTTGTCATATGTGGTCTTCACATAGATCATATGTTTCCATAATGACAATATCTAAATATATAACTTAGCCAAATTTCCAACAATCTCCCCCTTTGTCATTGGTAGCAACATATGAGAAAATTTGCTAGGTCTCAAAACTTCAAAAACTCAAAATTGTGGCCATAACAAAAATATATCTTCATTGTCCTTATAACTCAATATATCTTATCTATATTCTATGCTCCCCCTAGGAATATACTTCCTTATCATATATGCAATTTTTTTCTATCATATCAATCCCCCTTTGACAACAATGACAAAAAAAAGGGTGTCAAAATTGTCTTCAAAAATGTTGTATACCTTGATTCAAAATTGCAGAGCCGGTAGGCTTGCAACATAATCTAAAAAGTTTACTTTGATGCTCTCTATCTCCTTCTCACATGCCTTCTTGATGGAATCTACAACACTAAGTAGTTCACACAATCTATAAGATGTGATCTCACATGCTTGAAGGTTTGCAAAACTAAACTTCTGAAAAGATGTCTTTGATGAAAGA
Source organism: Chamaecyparis obtusa (assembly GCA_027943335.1). Taxonomy (NCBI): domain Eukaryota; kingdom Viridiplantae; phylum Streptophyta; class Pinopsida; order Cupressales; family Cupressaceae; genus Chamaecyparis; species Chamaecyparis obtusa. The sequence continues at coordinate 1,611,671 of BSBK01001155.1, read as the reverse complement.
CATTATTCCAACTGTCCTTCAACAATGCTTATCTTTATTGAAATGTGCTCTCTTAGAAGAGTGAATCTTTTCAGTTTTCTATCCTTTTCATCATTAAGAATCCTTATTTCATCATTTATTTATTTTTATTCTTTTCTCAATGTCCAATATCTTTACATTGGGGCTAGCTAGAAGATTTACTTCTGATTGAATTTATGCTTCTTTGGCCTTAATCTTTGCAATCACTTCAGAAACATGACTCTCAAATTTTGTACACTAAATGTACAAATTTTTACCTCTATCCAAGTTCCTTCTCAAATCTTTTATACAGATATCTAGATTGTTAATATCATTTCTGATATTCTAACTTATATCCTGAAATATTTTGGCCTCATAGGCTACCCGAGCCTTCACTTTAGCTATATCTAATAAGTTAGTGAATTCATTATCAAATGCATTCATAACTTTCTTAACTCTTTCTAGTGGATTTGCCTCTGCTATCTGGTTAGTCACACTTTGCAACTTCTTTGTTATTTCCATCAATGATCCTTCAAGGCTTTTCACCCTCTTGTTCTTTCCAATTATTTTTTTCAGAGATGTGATCAATTCCATTTGATCATCATCATCAACCTCTTTCCCAAAGCATTCAAATATTGATCCAATCTAAGGTTTATTTCCTATCTCAAGTGTATGACTTATCTGTTCTTTTCTAGGGGCTTCTTCATGTCCTTGAATTTCTACACTTGCTTGATTCTTTGATTCCTTTTCTTCCTCTTTCCTTCTTCACTAGATCTGTCCTACTCTTCAATAGATGAATTGTCAACAATATTTTCAAGATTTTTAAAAGGATTATCATCACTATCCAATGATATCTTAGTTCCTTCCACATGCATTGATTCATCTTCAATGTTAATTGATGGTGGAGAGGGACTCCTCTGATGCTTAGCTTGCTTAACTTGTTCTTCTTGATCTATTGTACTAGAGTGTTTTCCAACACTAGATGTCATTACCTTAACTATTTCTTACTCTGTTTCTCTATTTATCTCTTCATAGTTTCCTCCCATTATCTGAATGGTTCTTCTCTTTGTTCTCAGATGGGTATTAAGTTCTTTCATAATTTCCTTAAAATGTTCTTCATCTCTAACATCACATAGTTTCCTCACAAGATTTTCTCTGATTTTATTGTCTTCTTCTGTTGCTCTCTTTTTCTTGTTGACTAGCTTCTCAAATAGATCATCAAGTATCTTACCTTGAATTGTGTCAAACTTCTTATTTGATAAGATCATGTATCTCACAACTGCATTCTCCAAATTCAATATTTTTGAATAGTTATAGAGATCATAGTACTTGTTCATCTTAGAAAAGTCTCCATCATGAATGATTTGTTCATTTACCTTCTCAATCCTTGGTTTCCATGTCTTCTTTTTCACTTGTGTGTCTTCATCATCTTTAATTTCAGTTATCTACCTTTGTGCTGGTGGTACTATTGTTTTCTACCTTTTTCCTAGTCCACTAGCCATTTCTTTCAATCTTTTACCTGGTGGAGCTGAGGATGATCTTGTTGATTTCCTAACTTCTTGTTCTTTCTTAACTTTCTCCACTTTCACCACATTTCATAGGGGTGGAACAGACAAAATTTCCTTTTGTCCAATGTCTCTAATAGCTGCTGATATCTGCTTAGCAATCATAAATTCTTGTTATGTCATCCCTGTGTCCATAATTTTCTTAATTGTACTTTCCACTCTCTTCTTTGACTATTTTTCTTCTTGGATATACTTTTTGGAGTTGAAGTTCTCCTCATAAGCCCCAAATCTATTGCTATGTACATCCAATTTTCTCTTAAGCAATCTACTCACATATTCTTCTACTTTAGTTTCAAAAATTTCATAGCCAAGAGGGTCTATGAATTCTACTCTAGGCTCAACTACTTCAATGAATGTAAAGTCAGTGTCAACCATAAAACATATCTCATTTTTATACTTTTCAACTAATGACTGTTGAATTCTTGATTTGTTTTTCATCAAGTTTTGAAATGTCTTTATTACCAAAATTGCACTCTCATTGACCTTGTCAATAAGATGTCTCATGTACACTTTGTTTATCCTTTCCATTGTGGTCTTACCATCATTCCAATCATCACCAATGGTGTAAGAGAATCTTCTCAACAAATGGAAAAACATATAAGTGATCAATGGTGAGAATCTAAACTGGGAGTTCTTAGTCTTCTTTATCTTCTCCAAGTTCTCAAATAACTGTATTCTCAAGATTTCACACATTTATACTTGTACTTTGTCAACACACATTAAGTAGGCTACATGAATCATTCCTATTTCCATGTCATCTTCTCTTGAATTTGCACAAAATTTAGCTCTCAAGATCTTACACAAATACCTAACATCATTTTGTTGTATCTTGCTAATAACTATACCTCTGCCATTGTAAGATGATTTAGTGTTATCTATTACGGTTTTTTCTCATGTTCTTATCATTCAACGGTATAACTCTAGATTTAGACAAACTAGTTACTTCATGATTTAGGTTAGCTATAATGTCTATCACTCTATCATCTAACCAAAACTTTCCATTATGAATTCTGCTCAAAATTATCTTAGTACATTCTTCATCATCAAATTCATACTGTAAAGAATACTTTATGATTTCATTATCCTTCAAGTGTTCAACCCCTACACTTAATGACATATCTAGATTGTAAAGCTTCTCATACTCTTTATTAAAATCACTATCACTGAGGGTTTCAAGTTTACATCCCAAATAACTACTAACATTCTCTAAATGTAGAACTCCATTTGGTATGGACGATAAAGCAAATTTAGGGTCTTCTTCCAAGGGTTCTACTAGTTCCCTTTTGATCTTAGGTCTGTTATTATCTCTTACATTCTAAATCAATGAAACATCCATATCTTCTACAAATTCTCTAACTGACTAATAGATTTGCTTAGTAAAATACCTCAATTCCATGATTTACGGCTTGCATAGATTTGACATGAAATTCTTTCACCAAATATTTTCAAACTGCTTCCAATCACTACTCCTTTGATCTCCTTAACACTTTTGTTTTCCTTAATGATCAAATAATACCTATCATAAGCTTTTAACCTATCAATCTTACAAGATTTTGACATCGCATTCAATTCTTTTGCCACTTCTTTCCAAAAAGTTGTTCCTTCTTACTTGAAAAACTTAAAACTTCTTTCCATCTCGCATAACATCATATTATCTTATGCACTCTTAACCATAGCATCACTACATCATATACTACCTTGCATTAACTGCACAAGACTCAATTCCTCCTATAATAACTTCTACACTATCCTAAGTTCCTATTCTACTGCATTTTTCATGAATTAAGTACTTTGAGATGGGTTGGGTAGAGATTAACTCTTACCATTAGATACTTTACCTTTCTGATTACCTTCAGTATGGAATGTGTCTCCTTGATCTGTGGCTTTAACAAACTTCACTTCTTCTAAATTACTACAACATCCTTTTTAACTGTTGTTTGCATTTTCATTTCTCCTTGCATGACTTCTAGGGTTAGGATTTCTCATGTTATTCATCCTCCAAAACCTTGTTGTATGACCAATCATGTTACATATCTAACAAACTACTCCATTGTTTCCATATCTCAGTCCTGACTAGTTGATTTGTGATCTGCAATTCCTGGCAATGTGTCCAACCTTATTACATCTATAACATATTATTCCATTTCTCCTGTTCATATCTTTAGTAGGTCTCTTATCTACATGGTTAGTATCTCTAAACATTCTACTATTATTATTGTTCTCATTAAATTTAGGCTTCCTACATACAATAGCTCTATGTCCAAAACCATGATAATTATAACAATAACCATTAAGAGGTGTATCATCATAAAATGGAATCACTTCCATCTTGATAGGTTTAGCACCCTCTTTTAGTACATTTATCATGATAGACTTGCATTTAGGATGCATTCTGCACTTGATTTCTTCATTCTAGGTGAAATTAGGGTTAGGATCCTGAGGATTCTCCTTAATTTCCCTCTTATGTGGCTCTATTTTCTAGGTAGAACTTAGAAATAGGTCCTCCTAGCCTTCATCATAGTCATCATAGGATTTTATGCCTCTCCCCGGCATTCTGTCTCACTCTGGCATCATTTCTAGGTCTTTGGGCATCCCCGAGACCTCATGTCCCTGATTTTGGAAGGATCTAGATCTCTGGGTCTAAGATGACCTAGACCCTGACCTAGGTCAGAGTCAAGGTCATCCCTGACCTAGGATAGAGTCAAACTCATCCTTGACCTAGGTCAGAGATGAGGTCATCTTTGGCCTCCTTTGAAATTTGTGCCCCTTTTTTAGATTTGGTCCCGGTGGGCCCCAAAATCAATGTCGGGCCCTCAGATCTAAGTGCGGAAAGGTTTTAATTCAAAATTCATTTAATTATTTTCCCTCCTTAGTTGGTTATTGTAATTGGACCTTAATTCAAGGTGAAATTTGAATTATGGGTCCTCACATTGCTCTAGGAGCCTCACCTTTAAACCTCCATATAAAGACTCTCATTTGTATTCATTTTCACACAACAACACCACACAATTTCATGATCAAGTGCTCTCAAGGAGAAAATTTGATGAAAAAGGAGACTCAAGAAAGAAAGGAATGGTGAAGTGAAGATGCAAGATTGCAAGAGGATGATATAGAAGACCAAGCCATTGTTGATATCAAGCATCTTTTGAACACGCCATTATGAACACATACTTGGAGCAAGAGAGATCCTTTCTTCCTTGATCCACCATTACCAACTTTCAAGCATTCAAAGATACAATCATGGGGTAGAAATTATGGATTGTGAGTTTGATAGGACTTTAGCCTTGGGGGCTTGGTATGCTTTTCTATCTCATTCAAATCTATGCATTGTTGTCTCATACATATTCATGCTAGGGTTTTGATCTAGAAGATTAGATCTTGGCATTACACTTTCAATATATACACACACACACATTATATTTCAATCGGCTATTTGTGGAGGTGGAGATCACCAAAATGAGGGTTTGACTAAGGAAAAACCCTATATATCCACCCCAAAAATCCCCTTTTTCAGATATCTATGGTCGTTGTTTCAGGATTTGGAGGACATATCTAAGTACCCTTTTTGGAAAACTTCTGAGATCTATGAATAGAGTCAAAATCAACCTTCAGAATAAAAATGTAACCTTTGACCTTTTATCAAGGTCAAAGACTACCTACCACTGGAAAGATGAATTTTTTTGGGGTTTTCTCTGTCACGGCTTCTTGGTCCTAGATTTGGTTGTAGAATCTTCTGAAACTCCACATAGGCTTCATAAAACAGGTATTTCTAAATCTATTTTATGATGAGGTGTGTATCTTAACCTAATTAATTTTCAAGAATTTCTAGATTTACTTTACTTATGCTATTTTGATTCAAGACACATTACAAATGAATAGTGTGGAATTTTAGGTGCATTTTTAAGGCTCCATTTTAACCCTATTCATTTTGGTGAACCCGACGTACTTAACCCCTCTCTTTTGTGGATTTAGATGCCCTATTGTGTTAGATTTTTTATCTTGTGTGTTCACCTTTACCCTATTCATTTTGGTGAACCCGTTTATGATAACTCTTTTTTTTTGGTGTTAGATTTAAATCTTGCATGCTTATATTTAAAAAATACAAAAAAATTGCAAAATCACTTTAAAAATACAAAAATATTTACATTTTTGTGCTTTTAGTGCTTTCTTTGTATTCAACATAAATGATTCTAGGTTTGAGTGCTTTGATAAGGTTTTTATTGTACAAGAGGATAGATTCCCTAATGAGGTACATGGTAGTGAGGATGAAAATGGTTTGAATACAATCTCCATGGATCCTATTCCTATTTCACTCTCCTCCACAACCTCTCCAATTGACCTTTACCATAGGGTGTGTTGGATGTAATTGTCTAAAGGAAGATGTTGGATTAGCTATGTGTTGTCTTTGATGTCACACAAATGACATATCAATTATCATTCTTAGTGTCTACCGAGCTCAGTTGGTCAGCTAGGTGGTTCTTAGTGTCTACCAAGCTCAGTCGGTCAGCTAGGTGGTTCTCAGTGTCTACCGCGCTCAATCGGTCAGCTAGGTGGTTTTCAGTGTCTACCGAGACCTCTCGGGTGTCAAAAGAAAACATGACAAAAAATTATGTTAACTAAGCCTCCTCGGTTATCGAAGGAAAGTTAGTGGTTACTGAGCTCACTCGGTCTCCAAAGGATGTTGTAGAATTCGCTGTGGTTACCGAGTTCACTCGATCACTGAAGGAAATCTTTTCAAGACTAATGTTTACCAAGCAAGGTCGGCTCTTCAAAGGATTTTTTTATTAAAGTTTGTTTATCCCAGCCGACTGTTGTAATGATTGTTAGTGCCGACTTGACAATCTGAATGGTATATATATATTGAAGGTCAAGTGGTGGAAAAGATAACATAGCATGCAGAAATCATTTTGAAGAAAGGTGTGTGCGAATTTTGAAGGATGGTTAGATATCCTTGAGGAGCAACAAAGATTAATTTGATCAGGAAGGATCTAGTGAAGTAGAATAGAGATTTGTATTCAGAAATTCAGTTGCAGGTCATCTCATTGTTACTCTCTTACAATTGTAGCAGTGATATCAAAATCTCTTAACCGAGTTGGTTTAACAACCATTTTGTAAATCCTCTAACAAGGTGACAGTTCCATTGAATTGTTTCAAAAGACCTCTTACAAGGCCAGTCCTAATAGGGTGATTAAATCCTCTAACAAGGTCACACTTAACAGTGTGTTTTGTAACCTTTTACCAGGTTGGGTCCTAACCGGGCATCACTTCAGAAGAGTGAAAAGCAGTAACTAGTTACATTGGTGGTTTTTCCCATATTGGGTTTCCACAGTAAATCTAGTGTCTCTTGTGTTCATGTTATTTTCTTTATTCATGTATGTTAATCAGTAATGAATTCTTAAGAATAGTTATAATTAATATACTATGCAAATACCGAGTTTCAACATTTCTCTGTATGTTTACCGAGTAGCAGCAGTAAATTATTTAATAAGATATCTAAGGGATCAGTGGTAATATTTTTGTGGTTAACTGATTCACCCCCCCTCTCAGTTACTGCATCTATATTTCCAAAAATTGGTATCATTGCTTTTGGTGCTTGCAGGAAGGGTTTCAAGGACCTAAGCTAAAGATCAGGATGCCTTACAAGAGAGAAATTCCAAGGCTTAACAGAAATAACTTTTTAGCATGGCAAGGTCTCATGAGACTTCATCTGGCTTCCATTAGTGATTCAAGATGCAAATATATTGATCAAGAATATACAGCTCCTACTGGCACATTAACTGTTGAAGATATTGCAGAGAACAAGAACCATAACACTATGATGATAGACATTGCATCAGGTCTTAGCTATGAAGAATTTGATGAAATCAAAGACTACACAACTTCTCATGAAATGTGGAACAAGCTGAAGAAAATCTATGGTGGTGATGACAATGTGAAGAGAGCAAAAGCAGAAAGCCTAAGAGGACAGTTTGATCAGATGAAAATGAGAGAAGATGAAAACATTGCAAAATATGTTGAAAGGATCAAAGTAAGTGTTACTGCAATCAAAGCTTCTGGAGGAACAATTGATGATGAAACCATTGTAAGTAAGGTTCTAAGAACATTACTTCCCATCTATGCAATAAGAGTATATGCTATTCAAGAAAGAAGATGTGAAGAAAATCACAATATAACTTTGGATGCCTTAGTTGGAAGATTGACAACCTTTGAACTAGATAACTATGACAACTATGTTCCAACTTCTAAAAATATTGAATCAGCTTTTGAGGCCAAGCTTTCACTTAAGAAGGGGAAGAAATCCAATCAAAAAGTGAAGAAGAATCAGAGGAAAGTTCTGATAGTGATCTTGAAGTCATTGAAGCATTACTTGCAAAGAAATATTCAAGAGGCAGAGGAAAATACAAAGGTAAAACTCCCTTAATCTATTTTTCATGTGAGCAAATTGGTCATATTGCAGCTAGGTGCTCAAACAAGCAAAATAAAGATGAGAAGAAAGGTTACAAGTACAATGGCAAGAAGAATTTCAAATCATTCAAGGACAAAGGTAAGAAAACATGCTTTTTAGCTAAAGATTTGGATGATAGTGAAGAAGAAATTGTTTTCATTGCTATAAAAGATGAATCTGATGATGATGAAGATGAGATGGCACATATCTCTCATATAAGCAAGAATGATACATGGATTATAGATAGTGGATGTTCACATCATATGACTGGTGATAGGACTAAGTTTGAACACTTTGAAAACTTTGATGGTGGTAATGTAAGGTTTGGAAACAATGAACCTTGTTGTATAAAAGGAAAGGCATGAATTTCATTAACCAAAGAACTTATATATGATAATGCATATTGGGTTGAAGGACTAAAGCATAATCTTCTAAGTGTAGCACAGCTAATTAACATTGGATTCAAAGTTGAATTCATGAATGGCAAAGAAAGACTGCTGGATGACAAAGGAAAACTGATAGGATCAAGAAAACAAACCAAAGGTAACCTATTTTATCTTGATCTTGGTGAATGCTCATGTTTTATTGCTCAAATTGAAGAAAGTTGGTTATGGCACAAAAGGTTATGTCATGTAAATTTTGATAACATGATGAAGATAAGAAAATTCAAGAAAGTAAGAGGTATTCCTACTTTGAAGAAACCTGATGTTGGTCTATGCAAGAATTGTCAGATTGGTAAAATGGGAAAGTCTAGTTTTAAAAGTAAAAACTATCAGTCTGAAGATATTTTAGAAATTGTGCATACTGATTTATGTGGACCTATTGGAATTGAGAGCTATACTGGAGAAAAATTCTTTATTCTCTTTGTTGATGATTATTCTAGAATGATGTCTGTTATGTATTTAAGAGAAAAGTCAGAAGCATTTGAGAAATTCAAATGGTATTTAGAAAGAGTAGAAAAGGAAACAGGAAAAAGAATAAAATGCTTGAGATCAGACAGAGGTGGTGAATTCATCTCCCATGAATTCAATAATTTTTGCATTCAAAGAGGATTCAAAAGATAGGTATCAGCTCTGAGAACTCCTGAGCAGAATGGAATAGCTGAACGAAGGAACAGATCTATCATGGATTGTGCAAGGACTCTAATGATTGAAAAGAACATTGCTATGAAATACTAGAAGGAAGCTATCAGCACTGCAGTTCATACCTTGAACCAAGTACATTTGAGGAAAGACACATTCAAGACTCCTTATGAGCTATGGTATGGCTATAAACCCAATGTAAGTTACCTAAAAGTATTTGGTAGTAAATGTTATATCTTGAAAGAATCTAGAAAAGGCAAATTTGATGCAAAAAGTGATGAAGGAATATTTTTGGGATATTCTTGCAAAAGTAAGGCATATAGATGTCTAAATTTTTCTACTCACAAAATCATAGAAAGTGCACATGTGAGAATTGATGAGTTTGCAGAAAAGACTGAAGAAGAAAGCAAAAAGGAACCAGAGGATTATAGAAGATTTGTTTACATTGAACCTGATACATTTCCAGACACATCTGTCAATAAGGAAAGTACATCTACCAAGCCCAGTATAGTAATTGAGTCACAAGAAGAAGTTCAGACTGAGTCACATAGTACCGAGTCTCAGTCTAAAGCTACCGAGCAAGTATCTACCGAGCCCGAGCAACCTGAACCTAAAGATGAGATTCAAGAAGATGACAATGTAACTCATTCAGGAAGCAAGGAACCTGTATTGGCCAAGTATGTTAGGAAGCATCATACACTAGATCAGATTATTGGAAACGAATCAGATGGTACTATGACAAGAAGTAAACTAAAAGGTACATGTTTACTTGCTAATTTTGAACCTAAAAATGTCAAAGATGCATTAGAAAATGAAAGTTGGATTGAGGCTATGAATGAAGAAATAGAGCAAATAGAGAAAAATAAGACGTGGACTCTTGTACCTAGGCCTAAAGATAAAAATGTAATAGGGACAAAATGGGTTTTCAGAAATAAGTTGAATGAAGATAGCCAAGTATCAAGAAACAAAGCAAGATTGGTATGTAAAGGATATTCCAAAGAAGAAGGAATAGACTATGGAGAGACTTTTTCTCCAATTGCAAGATTAGAAGGTGTGAGGACTTTACTTGCATATGCAGCACATAAAGGATTTAAGGTATATTAGATGGATATAAAATCTACATTTCTTAATGGTATTCTTGATGAAGAAGTCTACATTGAGCAACCTGAAGGTTTTATTGATCTAGACAAAAGGGATATGGTCTGCAAATTACACAAAGCATTGTATGGTCTGAAACAAGCCCCTAGAGCATGGTATGAAAGATTACATAACTATCTTACTCAGATTGATTTCAAAAGAGCTAATGATAACACTAATTTATACATCAAAGAAAGATCGGATAACAAAATTATTTTGGCAGAAATATTTGTGGATGATACTGTGTTTACAGGAAATGATGATCAGTGAAAAGAATTTTCAGAGCATATGAATAAAGAATTTGAAATGTCTATGTTTGGTCAGATAATTTTTTTGTTGGACTTCAGATTCAGTAGAACAAAAATGGTATCTACATTACTCAGTCTAAATATATCAGAGAAATACTTAAGAAATTTGGTATGGAAGATTCAAAACTAGTTGGTACACCCATGTGTACTGGACTGAAGCTTACCAAAGATGATGATTCAAAAGAAGTAGATCAGACCTTATATAGATCAATGATTGGAAAATTACAGTATGTAGTGCACACAAGGCCTGATATTGCCTTAGCAGTTGGTATAGTAGCAATATTCTTAGCTAAACCCAGAGAAAATCACATGATGGCAATCAAAAGAATCTTGAGGTACTTGAGAGGAATTGAAGATTATGGCTTGTGGTATAAATTTGGAGGCAATCTGGACTTAAAAGTGTTTACTGATGCTGATTGGGTAGGAAACATTGATGACAGAAAGAGTACAAGTGGTGGAGCATTCTTTCTTGGTAAGAGGTTAGTATCTTGGACTAGTAAAAAGAAAAACTGCACATCCCAATCCACAACAGAAGCAGAGTATGTTGCTCCAGCAGTAAACTGCTCTAATATTGTATGGTTTAAATAGTTATTGGAAGGCATGAAGGTTGAGATCAAAGAACCAGTTGTTATGTTTTGTGATAATACAAGTGCAATAAATATTTCAAAGAATCAAGTAATGCATTCTAAAACCAAGCACATTGCTATAAAATATCACTTTGTCAGAGAATTGGTGCAGGACAAGGAAATCAGATTGGAATATGTTAATACAAAAGAACAAATTGCAGATATCTTCACCAAGCCACTACCTAAGGATGCATTCTTGTATCTTAGAGGTAAGTTAGGGGTCACTCCCCTGTCCGAGGTTCACTAAATAGAGTTTTAGTGATGCATCAACCAGAACATGTTGAAGATCAATCAGTTGATGCAGCATAGTCAAGGAATCATTTCATATGAATTAGTACTTAAGGTACATTGATATTCATTGAAACTATGTAAGTTGTCTTTGGCATGTGTTGTCAAAGAGGGAGAGTTTTCTGTCATTTCAAGAAATTTCTAAGGAGAAGATTTTTATAAGTTAAGAGGGAGAGTTCTCAGTCAGAGAGAGAAGTTTGAGGATGATGGAAATCAAAATGAAGCTAAGGATATGTTTCTTACTCTATGTTTCTCTGTAAAATTTCATTGTGCTATGACATGTTGTGTTGCCATCAATGCCAAAGAGGGAGATTGTTGGATATAATTGTCTAAAGGAGATTGTTGGATTAGCTATGTGTTGTCTTTGATGTCACACAAATGTCATATCAATTATCATTCTCAGTGTCTACTAAGCTCAATCGGTCAGCTAGGTGGTTCTTAGTGTCTACTGAGCTCAGTCGGTCAGCTAGGCGGTTCTCAGTGTCTACCAAGCTCAGTCGGTCAACTAGGTGGTTTTCAGTGTCTACCAAGACCTCTCAGGTGTCAAAAGAAAATATGATAGAAAACTATGTTAACTGAGCCTCCTCGGTTATCGAAGGAAAGTTTAGTGGTTACCAAGCTCACTCGATCTCCGAAGGATGTTGCAGAATTTGCTGTGGTTACCGAGTTCACTCAGTCATCAAAGGAAATCTTTTCAGGATTAATGTTTACCAAGAAAGGTTGGCTCTTCAAAGGATTTTGTTATTAAAGTTTTTTTATCCCGGCCGACTGTTGTAATGATTGTTAGTGCTGACTTGACAATCTGAATGGTTAATTTGAATGGTATATATATATTGAAGGTCAAGTGGTGGAAAAGATAACGTAGCATGCGGAAATCATTTTGAAGAAAGGTGTGTGCGAATTTTGAAGGATGGTTAGATATCCTTGAGGAGCAACAAAGATTTATTTGATCAGGAAGGATCTTGTGAAGTAGAATAGAGATTTGTATTCAGCAATTCAGTTGCAGGTCATCTCATTGTTACTCTCTTACAATTGTAGCAGTGATATCAAAATCTCTTAACTGAGTTGATGTAACAACCATTTTGTAAATCCTCAACAAGGTGACAATTCCATTGAATTGTTTCAAAAGACCTCTTACAAGGCCACTCCTAATAGGGTGATTAAATCCTCTAACAAGGTCACACTTAACATTGTGTTTTGTAACCTTTTACTCGGTTGGCTTCTAACCGGGCATCACTTTAGAAGAGTGAAAAGCAGTAACTAGTTACATTGGTGGCTTTTCCCATATTGGGTTTCCACGGTAAATTTGGTGTCTCTTGTGTTCATGTTATTTTCTTTATTCATGTATGTTAATTAGTAATGAATGCTTAAGAATAGTTATAATTAATATACTCTGCAAAGACCGAGTTTCAACATTTCTCTATATGTTTACCGAGTAGCAGTAGTAAATTATTTAATAAGATATCTAAAGGATCAATGGTAATATTTTTGTGGTTAACTGATTCACCCCCCCTCTCAGTTACTGCATCTATATTTCCAAGAAGGGTGTGTGCATGGTTACCTTCATGTCCCACTATTTGTAATATTGATAAACCTAAAATGATATATCCTATAGCTTTGATGATGGTAAAAGGATGTCCTCATATAACAATTAAGGGTAAACCTAGAGATCCTTTGGATTTCTTCAATAATACTGATTTTGTTTCACATACTTACCGCACATGGAATAACCCTTAGCCTACTATTCTATTTTCTTTACCGCCTTCTCAACCTGTGCTTCCTCAAGCACCTAGGTATCCATCTACCTTTAAGAAGTATAACTTAGTTGACCAATTACATGCTACTCCTGCTAAGATATCTTTATGGGAATTACTTCAAACTTCCCCGATATATCATGAGGCTTTGTAAAAAGCTTTATTTACTCTTCTTGCTTCACCTCCTAATTAAGAGAACATTCATTCTATTTTGGATTGTATGCATAATGTTCCTTCTGTACCTCCTATTGTGTTTTCTGATAATGATTTACCTTCCCTAGAGGTGTAGAATCAATATGATGCTCTTATGGTAGCTGTCTCTATTAATCAAAGTATCATTCAAAGAACTTTAATTGATAATGGATCTGGGCTTAATGTGTGTAGCATGGATATGCTCAAATTAATTAAGGCTAATCTTACTACTATTCAACTTGATAATGTTCCTATATGTGGATTTGACAATATTGCGAAGATAACTTAGGGCATTATTACTTTACCTATTAAAGTCAATCCAATTATTCTAAATACTCCTATTCATGTTATGCATGGACCTCTCAATTAGAACCTTCTTTTAGGAAGACCTTGGTTACATACTATTCATGTAGTTACTTCTACTCTTCATCGCGAGGTTAGGTTCATCAATAACAACTTAATGTATACATTACATGTGGATGATGCCTCGAATCCTTGCTTAAATATTGAATATGCCAAAATCTCTGAACCTCTTCAACCTAGTAAAGAGATTGAAAAACAACCAAAGATACAACAATCTAAGATAAAACAACCTGAGATTCAACAATAGGAAGCTCCATCTTCTTCTTTGACTGAGGATGATTGGGGGACATTGGATTTTAATCCTACTTTTATTGGAGAATACAAAATCTTTTATTTGGAATATATGAAGCAACAAAATGAATTTGAGAAAAAAGTTTTTATTTCTTCTACACTTTCTAAAGAAATAAAAAGTAATTTTGTTGCCACTTCAATTAATGAAATGATTGAAACTATAAGGCCTGATTGCTATGACATTGTGACATATGTCACTCCTTGGACTCCTTCGGATATGACTGATCGATATGGTCCTATTATCATTTTCTTAAGAAATCAGTATCTAATGGGAAAGGATGTGGTAAATATGAACAAGGTATACAAGTACCTTTGGATAATGAAGTTTATGATCATACATATGGATTAGGATTCAATCCTTATAGACAACCATCAACTTTTCCTCTTAATGTTAATCATATTTGTGGTGGACAGTTGAAGTTGGTTAACCTATTGCTTATTAACCTTAATCAAGAACCCTCTTTGGATATTTTTCCTAAAGATGAAGCCTTAATGGAATTTTTAGGGGTTTATGAAGATTTACCTAAGTTTCATCACAAACGAGGAAAGCCTTATTGTTTAAAAACCAATGCTTATTTTGGAGAACATGATAAACAAGATATTCTCCCTTTACCGATGGATCCTCCGATAAGAAGAGATTTGTTAATTACTAAAACTATTGATATTCAAGTGGATGAAAACAACTTTGAAAGGATGATAAAAATTAGGAATGTTTGAATCAGGATGAATGTGATCAGTTGGTTTCCCTTTTGCTTGAATTTAAGGACATCTTTGCTTGGACATATTTAGATATGCTGGGTATAGATTCTAAGATTGTTATGCATAACATCATTTTAAAACCAAATATGAAACCTGTTAAATAGAAAATTCAAAAGATGAATCCATGAATTGCTTTATTAGTCAAAGGTGAAATTGAGAAATTATTGGATTCTAGATTTATTCATTCTATTGATTACTCGGATTGGATTTCAAACATTGTGCCTGTGTCAAAAGAAGAAAATAAGGTAAGGATATGTATTGATTTTAGAGATTTAAATAAGGCATCCTTGAAAGATTATTTCTCGTTACCTAATATTGATATGATTGTGGATTCAACAATGGGTCGTGCCTTGTTATCTTTTATGGATCGGTTTTCAGGATATAATCAAATCTTTATCCCTCTTGAAGATCAATTTAAGACTACATTTATAACACCTTGGGGAACCTTTTGTTGGGTCATGATGCCTTTTGGATTTAAAAATGGAGGAACAATTTATCAACGAGCTATGACTCTAATTTTTCATGATTACATTCATAAGATCCTTGAAGATTATGTGGATGATATCT
Source organism: Chamaecyparis obtusa (assembly GCA_027943335.1). Lineage (NCBI taxonomy): Eukaryota > Viridiplantae > Streptophyta > Pinopsida > Cupressales > Cupressaceae > Chamaecyparis > Chamaecyparis obtusa. The sequence goes on along the minus strand of BSBK01001155.1, from coordinate 1,596,297 downwards.
TAGCAAAATTTATACAAAGAGAAGATCACGTTACTATTTTACAATAGATATTTGAAAGGATTAGAAGTTACAACATGATATTGAATCCTAATAAATGTGTCTTCAGAGTTGATTCCAGAAAATTATTAGGATTTATAATCTCTAAGTGAGGCACCAAAGTAGATACTGAAAATATTGAACCTATTGTTAATATGCCTCCTCCTCAGAATATTTCTTAGTTACGGAGTTTAAAAGGAAAAATAAAAGCTATTCATTGCTTTATTTCTAATTTAGTAGACTGAGCTATCCCTTTTACTTCCTTTCATAGAAAGGATACCACTTTCTCTGCGAACGATGAGTGTAAACAATTGAGCAATTTATGGAGTATCTTGCAAATCCTCCTATCTTGCAGCCTGCTAATTTTGATAAACCATTCCATTTATACACTTCAGTGACTCCACGGGCTGTGAGTGTGTTGTTAGCTCAAATTTATGATGATGGTAAGGAATGACCTATGTATTACATTAGTCATACTTTACTTGATTATGAGACAAGATATATAGATTTAGAAAGACAATGTCTAGCTATAGTTTATGTATGTCAGAAACTCAGGCATTATCTTATCAATGCTGAAGTTAAATTGATTGTCAAATTTTATCCTTTAAAGAATCTTTTCTCACAAATAGATCTCTCTGGCCGGTTGGCAAAGTGGGTGATGTTGCTTATAGAATTTGATCCTAATTTCATTTCTTAGAAATCTATTAAGGGACAAGCATTAATAGATTATTTAGCTGAAGCTCCTTGTCCCCACTCAAATAAATGTTCTACTTCAATAGAATTTCTTGATGATAATATTCTAGCTATTCAATAGGATGATATTTGGGAATTATATTTTGATGGGTCTAAATGTAAGATAGGTTCTGGTATGGGTATCATCTTGATTCTACCTACAAAAAAAACCCATCCCTTATCATATAAATTAACCTTTCCTTGTACCAATAACATTGTGGAATATGAAGCTCTTATAGATAGACTACAAGCACCTTCATCCCTTAATATATAAACATTTACAAATATATGGAGATTCACCATTTATTGTTATGTTAGGAATGAATGCTTGGCAGTCATTTCTATAGCAGTTGTTGTTGCATTCATGACTTTGATTGTCATTGATGTCAACACAGTGATCTTCTAGAGACTCACAGAGGAGCAGACAATGTTTTGATTAGCACACGTGTTATATTGCAATTGGAGATATGTGATGTTGAGGTTATGCTATTTGATATGTTATATGGATATGGTTAAGAGCGTAGATAGTAATTCATTTATTCATGAAAGTTATGAGCATTTTGGTAGAAGCAGTATTCTGGCAAGTATTCTTGAGGAGCAGTTTGTGGAAATCGGATGATATCTCCTAATCGGAATGGAATCTAGTTTTGTACAGTTAAAGGAAAGTTTGAGACACATTGATAGTGATGTGGTTGATAGTGAAAACTTTGAGATCACACAAGTGAGGAATTGTTACATTTGGAAGCTGATAGTTTTGTGTAATTTTGATGTAGTGTGTGGAAACTTTTATTTTGTAATTGTGTGCCGACTCATTTGTAATTATTTGAGTGTGGTATAAAAGAAGGAATGTATGAATTTTGATTAGTAAGTAATTGATGTGAATGTACATGCATGAAGTGAAGAAGAGAGCTTATGCAGTTGTGAAAGCAAAAGTATGAAGGAAGACATGCGAAGTACATAAATCTGAGATTGAGATCTAGTATAGCAGTAAGTGCGGTTTGGCATAGTGAAGGAGGTAACATATTTCATATTATTCTGTTGAATAATTTTAAGGTTAGTTGGATAGTGTGTTCAGTGATCTTTCCATTAAAGTTGTTTGGGTAGTGGGTCCTATCTTCCATAACTCTTAATAGGGTTAGAATCTTTTAACAAGGATTCAAAATCTCCTAACAAGGATTCATATGTATTGAATGTAGTTCATAAGAATCCTAACAGAGTCCATCCTTTCACAAGGAATATTCATATTAGTGCATCTTTTGTGGGAATCATTTCCTTTGGGGTTTACTCTCTGATCAAGAGGTTCCCTAGTCAACATATCTCGTGTCATTGTGTTATTGTGTATGAATATCTTTCTATGGTTGGTAATTATATTTCTTACATGGTTAAATGTTGTTGAAATTCATAAAAGTCATAATACTTAGATAATTGATTCAACCCCCCCCCTCTCATTTGTCTTGGTGGACTTTACTTTCTAACAATTGGTATCAGAGTAGCAGGTTCTTGAAAGAAAAGTTTAACAGCTTAAGGAGATCCATGGTGAATTTTATGAAAGAAAGCCCTAAATTTGATGGAGTAAATTTTGATAGCTGGAAAGAGAAGATGAAGACACATCTACTATGTTTAGGACTAGGTTATTGGTTGATTACAAAGAATGATAAGACTATCATTGAAGAAGATAATCTTGAGAAATGCTCTAGCAATGAGAGAGATCTATTCATGTGTAACATACTTGCAAGAGAAGCACTTTTGATAGCACTTCCTCAAAATGAATACAGTCAGGTAAGATGTTTGAAAAAATCTTATGAAATATGGAAAGCTTTACAATCTACTTTTGAAGGTGATGAACATGCAAAGAGAGTTAGATTACATAATTGGATATGTGCATTTGAAGATATTAGAATGATGGAAGATGAATCTGTTAGAAGTTATATTGGTTGAATTTCAGAAATTGTTGCAGGGATAAAAGCTTGTGGAGGAAGAAAGATAGAGAATGAAATAATATGGAAAATTCTAAGGACATTGACACCTGTATTTAAGTAGACAACATAGATGATTGAACAAGTTATACCTTGTACAACAAACTTTACAAGAGAGACTCTTGTTGGAAGATTGGAAGCAGCAAAAATGAACCTGAGATTATTAGGAGACTTACCTAGAATAGAGATAGCATTCAATTCTCTTTGTATGCATCCTACTTTGTCAAGAAGCATCAATGTGAGTGGAGATTATGCCAGTAGCAGATCTAGAAATGAAGAAGACTAAAAGATTGAAGAAGGTATTGCCTTGCTTGTGAAGAGAGAACCAGATGGTAAGAAAATCTTTAAATGTTGGACTTGTCAGGAATATGGTCATTTTGCATCTAAGTGTCCTAAGAGAGTTAAGAAGCATAGAAATAATTTCAAGCCTAGAAGATCTAAGGAATGTTATTATGCTAATGATGAAGATCTTGAAGCTAGTATTGAAAGAAATCTAATTGAAAGTGATACTGAGAACAATGATGAAATAGGATTTGTAGCAAGTAAGGAAGAGAATCCTAAAACTGATGTTAAGGAAGAAAAAGACTTAGTTTCCCAAGTTGAAAAGAAAGCTGATTGGATTATAGATAGTGGTTGTTCACATCATATGACTAGAGATATGAAGAAGTTCATAAAGTTTAATAATTATGATGGAGGAGTTGTGAGAGTTGCAAACAATGCACCTTGTTTAATTAAAGGTATAGGATCTATTACTCTTCATGGAAAGACTAATACTGATGATGTTTACTTTGTGGATGGTTTGAAACATAATCTTTTGAGTGTTGGACAGTTAGTTGATAAGGGATATCAAATTTGGTTTATTGAAAAAACTTGTGTGATAAAAGATAAAGATGGAAATATGATTGGAACAGGATCTAGAACCAGAGGTAATGTATTTCAATTGAATCCTACTGAGATTACATGTTTAGTTAATAAGATTGATGATAGTTGGTTATGGCATAGAAGGTCTTGTCATATAAACTTTGATAATATTGTGAAAGTAAGCACTACACTTGCAGTAAGGGATTTTCCTAAAATTATGAAGCCTACTAACATGATTTGCAAAGAATGTGTGATGGTTAAATAGAAAAGAAGTTCATTTCCTAGTAAGAAGTTCACATCTGAAGAGAAATTAGAGATTGTTTATACAGACTTGAGCGGTCCTACCAGGACTAGAGGATTCTATGGAGAAAGATATTTTATGATTCTCGTTGATGATTTTACAAGAATGATGTGGATTGCATTTCTAAAAGAAAAGTCTGAAGAATTTGATAAGTTTAAAATCATTAAGAACAAAGTTGAGAATGAATCTGGTATGAAGATTAAATGTTTGAGATCTGATAGAGGTGGAGAATTTACTTCTAGAGAGTTTAACACCTTTTGTGAAGTGAATGGTGTTAAGAGACAGTTTTTAGCCCCTAGAACACCTGAACAAAATGGTATTGTAGAGAGAAGAAACAAATCAGTGACTGAAGCAGCAAGAGCTATGTTATTTGAGAATGATTTGGTGAAGATATTTTGGAGAGAAGCAGTGAACATAGCAGTGTATACAATGAACATAGTACAAATCAGAGTAGATACAGACAAGACACCCTATGAATTATGGTTTGGACATGCACCCTCAGTTAAGTATTTTAGAATTTTTGGAAGAAAATGTTATATAAAGAGAGATGATGATATTGGAAAGTTTGATCCTAGAAGTGATGAAGGTATTTTTCTTGGACATTCTTTGAAAATAAAAGCATATAGATGTTATAATAAGAGAACTAAAACTATTGTTGAGAGCACAATTATTAAAGTTGATGAAAAATTCAAAATTCAGGAAAGAATGCTTGATTATGAATCTGATGAAGGAACTCATCCTCAGCCTAACACTGAAACTATTGAATTATTCTATGAGACTGATAGTGAATTGTTGAATGAAAGTCATGTTGAAGAAACCAGAGAAGAATCTAGAGAAGAATCTACAATTGAAGCAAGATCTAAGACTATAACACTGAACAGGTATATATCAAGACATCATCTTGTTGATCAAGTTATTGTAAGTTTGGATAGAGGAGTTATGACTCAAAATAAGGTACATTTATGTTTGATTTCTCAAATTGAACCTAAATCTACTAATGAATCTTGTGAAGATGAACATTGGATCAAAGCTATGAAAGAAGAACTAGATCAGATTGAAAAGAACAAGACATGGGAATTGGTCCCTAGACCTAAAGACAAGAATGTGATTGGAACTAAATGGGTATTCAGAAACAAGATGAATGAACAAGGAGAAGTAGTAAGAAACAAAGAAAGATTTGTATGTAAGGGATACTCACAGGAAGAAGGTATTGACTATGAAGAAACCTTTGCACCTGTAGCAAGAATTGAAGCAATAAGAATATTTTTGTCCTATACAACTTTTAAGAAATTCAAAGTATATCAGATGGATGTGAAATCCACATTTCTAAATGGTGAATTGGAAGAAGAAGTCTACATTGAGCAGCTTGAAGGTTTTCCTTTGACTCAAGAAGGAGACATGGTATGTAAACTGAAGAAAGCATTATATGGACTAAAGCAAGCACCTAGAACTTGGTATGCAAGACTGGATAAGTATTTCTTGAAATTAGGATTTACAAAAGGAACAACTGATAGCAATTTGCACATAAAAGAAATTGAAAATGGATTGTTAGTTGTAGTAATTTTTGTTGATGACATTATTTTTGGAGGAGAAGATGAAGCTAGTGACAAATTTGCTGATGAAATAAAGACTAAATTTGAAATGAGTATGATTGGTGAGATGAAATACTTTTTGAGATTACAGATAACACATAATAGTGATGGTATTTTTGTGAGTCAGACAAAATACTTGAATGATTTATTGAAAAGATTTGGAATGGATAACTATAAACTAGTTGGAACACCTATGGTTATAGGACATAAACTATCTAGCACAGATGAAACACTGACAGTTGAACAGAAGAAATACAGATTTATGATTGGACAATTGCAATATTTGACACATACAAGACCTGATATAGCACATTCAGTTGGAATTGTGGTAAGATTTCAAGCTGAACCTAGAGAATCACATTATGCAACAGTTAAGAGGATACAGAGATATTTAAGAGGAACAAGGGATTATGGATTGTGGTATGAAAAATCTAATGATTTTACCGTATGTGCATATACAGACATTGATTGGGGAGGCAGTATTGATGATAAGAAAAGAGCCAGTGATGGATCATTTTTCCTTGGAGGAAGATTAGTTTCTTGGCTAAGCAAGAAGCATAATTATATATCACAGAGCATAGAAAAAGTAGAATATGTAGCTATAGCAAACAATTGTAACCAGATAATTTGGATGAAGCAGATGCTAAAGGATATTGGAATAAAGTTTGTTGAGCCTATTGTCATACACTGTGACAACACTAGTACAGTTAGTATGTCAAAGAATCCTATGTTACATTCTAATACAAAGCATATAGAGATCAAGTATCATGTTGTAAGAGAGAAAGTTGCTGAGAAACAAGTCAGATTGGACTAAATAAGCACAAAGGAGTAGATAGTAGACATATTTACTAAACCTTTGCCTAAGGATACATTTGAGTATCTGAGAGGTATGCTTGGGGTTATGCCCCAGCCTACTCTCAAGTAATGATGTAGTTGGTTGCATCCATCCAGTGGTATATGAGCCTTACTTTTCTTCTGGATTGGATGTTGGTACTTCCTCTATGGGGGAGTATGTGTATCTAAGCTGAGTCATGAGGACTCTTTTGATTTTATTTTCTAAATAGTGTCTTTTGAAATTGAGTTGTTGTTGACATAATGATGAAATTTCTCTCATTGATGTCAATGGGGGAGAAGTGTACATGAAAAACTATTTGTACTAATTGTACCATCTATTGGAGAGAACTAAATAGGAAAACAAAGCAAGATTTTATTGATGAAGAGGACTTGAAGTATTTTCAGAGCAGTAGTGTTGCAGTATTGGATTTTTGGAACAATGGATGTTTTTCACCTATGTTGCCATCAATGCTAATGGGGGAGATTGTTAGGAATGAATGCTTGATAGTCATTTCTATAGCAGTTGTTGTTTCATTCATGACTTTGATTGTCATTGATGTCAACACAGTGATCTTCTGGAGACTCGCAGGGGAGCAGATAATGTTTTTATTATCACACGTGTTATATTGTAGTTGGAGATATGCGATGTTGAGGTTATGCTATTTGATATATTATATGGCTATGGTTAAGAGCGCATATAGTAATTCATTTATTCATGAAAGTTATGAGCATTTTGGTAGAAGCAGTATTCTGGCAAGTATTCATGAGTAGCAGTTTGTGGAAATCAGATGATATCTCCTAATCGGGATGGAATCTGGTTTTGTGCAGTTAAAGGGAAGTTTGAGACACATTGATAGTGATGTGGTTGACAACACAAACTTTGAGGTCACACGAGTGAGGAATTATTGCATTTGGAAGCTGACAGTTTTGTGTAATTTTGATGTAGCGTGTGGAAACTTTTACTTTGTAATTGTGTGCCGACTCATTTGTAATTATTTGAGTGTGGTATAAAGGAAGGAATGTTTTTCCTTGTTGTATATATATGTAAGGATGTATGAATTGTGATGAGTAAGTAATTGATGTGAATGCATGCACGAAGTGAAGAAGAGAGCCTATGCAGTTGTGAAAGCAAAAGTATGAAGGAAGACATGCGAAGTATAGAGATCTGAGATTGAGATCTGGTATAGTAGTAAGTCCAGTTTGGCACAGTGAAGGAGGTAACATATTTCATATTATTCTATTGAATAATTTTAAGGTTAGTTGGACAGTGTGTTCAGTGATCTTTCCATTGAAGCTATTTGGGCAGTGGGTCCTTCTGTCTTCCATAACTCTTAATAGGGTTAGAATCTTTTAACAAGGATTCATATGTACTGAATGTATTTTATAAGAATCCTAATAGAGTCCATCCTTTCACAAGGAATATTCATATTAGTGCATCTTTTGTGGGCATCATTCCCACCGGGGTTTACTCTCTGATCAAGAGGTTCCCTAGTCAACATATCTTGTGTCATTGTGTTATTGTGTATGAATATCTTTCTATGGTTGGTAATTATATTGCTTACATGGTTAAATGTTGTTGAAATTGATAAAATTTATAATACTCAGATAACTAATTCACCCCCCCCCCCTCTTAGTTATCTTGGTGGACTTTACTTTCTAACATGTTAAACAGATTAAAGGAGTATATTAGACTAAGAATTATAAAATGACATAGTACAGAGATTTATCTCTTGATGTGCTTTCACAGTTCTCCTCTTATATGATTCATACTTTACCTAGAAAGGATAATCAACATGTAGACATCATGGCAAGTGCAACTTCCTTGTTTTGTCTTGAGAATAATGCTGAAAACTTTCAATTTACAATACAAACTCTTAAAAGCCTTGCAATTTCTAACAATATTATCTCTTATTTTTTCAATTTTCATTTGGATGAATGGTATTCACATATATTTTATTTTTTGAAGGATGGTACTTTTCCTAAATCAGAAACAAGGAACACATGTAATCGTATTAGGAAACTTGTAGCACGTTACATCATTTTAGGAGATATGCTTTACAAACGCTCTTATGAAGGATTATTATTAAGATGTCTCAATAGAACTGAAATTCATGTAGCTTTGAAAAAAGCTCATTCTGGTTCTTGTGGGGGACATTTTGGTGGAGAATCCCTAGTTAACAAATTGCTTCAAAAGGGATGTTATTGGCAAACAATGGAACAAGATTCTTTTATGTTTGTTAAGAAATGTCCTCAATGTCAACAACATAGTAATTTGATTCATGCTCCTGCTCGTGAGCTCCATAATCAAGTTTCTCCATGGCCTTTTAGTGTTTGAGGTTTGATCTTATTGGAAAAATCTCACCCGCTTCTTCTCAAGGACATACTTACATTCTCACTGTTGTAGATTACTTCAGGAAGTGGGTCAAAGTTGTCCCTCTTTGTTCTAAAATGGCAGATGTTATTTGTGATTTCATCCTTAATAATATCATTACAAGATTTGGTATTCCTTCAACGATAATTTTGAATAATGGAACCTCTTTTAAAAACAAAGAAGTTGCGAAACTCTTGGAGAAATATAGGATTCAGCATAGATTTTCAACTACTTATTATCCTCAATCTAATGGACAAGTTGAAGCATCAAATAAAATCATTGAACAAATTTTGAGAAAAATAGTTAGTAAGCATGCAAAAGATTGGCATACTCAAGTGACTTATGCTTTATGGGCCTATAGGACTAGTGTTCGTACTTCCATGGGTACTTCTCCTTACAACCTTGTCTATCGTACTGATGCTATTATGCCTTTGGAATTGGAAATACCTTCTCTACGTGTTTCATTTCATGGGATAATTGATAAAGATACTTTTCATGAACAACGCTTACAAGAGCTAGAAATTTTGGATGAACAACGAATACATGCATTAGAACATATAAAATTTGATCATAAATCTCTTCAGAAACAATACAATTATAAGGCAATTGAAGGAACATTTGTGGTTGGTGATTTAGTCCTTTAAGAGAATCAATGAAATGTGAATCTTTACCAAGTGAAAAAGGAAAATTTAGCCCTAATTGGCTTGGACCTCTTGTTGTTACTGAAGAATTTGGTTCAGGCGCTTATAAACTTGCTGATATGGAAGGTGTTTCTCTTAAGGAACCCATTAATATTATGCATCTTAAACGTTATTATCCTTAATTTCATTTGTTCCATGTGCATTTATGTATTCCTTATAAAGTTTTTTTTTTGTAAGTCATGTAGTTTTAGAACAATTACATATTGAATATATTTATGCACTTTCTTTCTTTATTTCTTTCTATTAAGTTTTATATTGATGAAAGCATAGTAATCGAATATAGAACTAATCAGTAGAGAAAGTTTTTCATTCATCAAAAAGAGTTTTTTAGATATTGATACATATGTGGAAAATAGCCCTATCTATCACTACATCTATCATTACACTCTAATGGCTGATGGCTTCTAGATTTCTCTCCCCTATGATAGGAAGATGAAGATTTGTGTGTTCGTATGTGGTTCCTCGATATGCTCATACCCTGGGGATGCTCTCGGGCACTCTGTAGCTCAGCTATCAGCTTCTCCTCCCTTTCTCTGCACAATCTTAGCTCTCACTAGATGCATGCAAAGATATCAACATGCCTGCTAGGATCTCTATGAGCAATGGAAGAATCTTGCTCGTCAGCTGGTAGTCGGTAGGATATAATTGTATCCTTGAGAATCTCAGATACAAAGATCCTCCACTTTGCTATGCTAGCTGTAGAATGAAAACTTTTATTAGTCTAGTGTCTTTTTATGTCAAATCAAATCACATATTTAATTAAATTTAATATTTCATACCTGGGTCTCCCTCCTGGACATCACTAAAGTGTCTAGATGGTGGGGGCATGGAGTGACTACTCTCTCCACACTCACTATATCTATGCCTTGATGGTGGTGTCTCTATGTGGGGCCATGGGGGCCATCATGATCTTAGTGGTGATGCATGATTAATGGGTATATCTACACCAGTTGTTGGTACTAAAAAATGCAACATGGGTTTTGAGTACCATGTTAAAATTTTGCAGTTTGAAGCCCTTTAATTGCTTTTCATGCATATGTACCCAGCTATCATTTTGAAGCCTATGAGGTGTTCCATGTGTTTAACACACTACATTCAGTATGTGCATGCATCCTATGATGTTATTTTGTCATCTTGAATCATTTGGTGAAGTCCCATTTTGAGCTAGTGTCAATTTGCACAATTCTGCCTAAATGTCAAACAGAGTATTGTAGCCCAGTTTGCCTTTGAATGCCTTGCATCTAGGAATGTTTCATGACCTGCCACTTTGAGGATGTTTATTATGCATATAAAAGAACCTATGTTCCAATTTTCATGTCATTTTGAATCCGTTTGATTAGGTTTTGAACTCCTCAAAGTTGGTAGTTTGTTGTTGTCACACATTTGTGTAATTGTTCAGAATTCTAGAAGGGCCTGTTTGACCAGTCATATCTCGGACCCAATTGACCCTATTGAGAAAGTTCCTTTTGCATCAGATTCTAGGGGTCAAATACTCCTTATGTTTTAGTTTTTTGGCCATGATGAATCCATTTTCCTAGTTTACTGTTCTGATTCCATATGCAGTTTCTAACTTTTTAATGAAGAACAGTTGCATACTTTAGTCAGAGGCCTTGTTCGGATGATTGCATCTTTTTCCCAAAGATTGATCATAATGTTCTGGTTGTTGTATCATGCTGTAGACATGGGAATGATTCATCATGCCAAATTTTAGCCTCCCATGTGCTTGTTTGCTCACTTTGCCAGGGCCATTTCATTTGCTAATTTATTAAGGTTTCACTGAACATGCGGATCCATAATTAAATGCCCTACTTTGAGGCCTTGCAATTTACGCTCTATCCTTGGTCTGACATATTCAAAAGTTGTCTTGTATTGTAAACCTAGAAGATTAAGTGCCTGATGATTTTCAAATCCCTGCCAATCCATCTGATCAGTTTCTTAGGCCAATTCCAAAACTGACTTATGCATTTTTCACTGTTTTTGGTCCTAAATTTTATTGACAAGATGACTTTGCTGATTAATTGTGATTGGTCATGAGATCTTCACAACAAGCTGATGATGGATTCATACTCCTTGTATGGGGGTCAATCAATGCCCAAGATTCTGGTTTATGAAAGTTTCAACAGAGCTATTTGTGCATATGGCAAATGTGGAGGTTGGTAACAAGTTAAACAACTACTGCACTCAAAAAGTATTTTATGAGATTGGTGAAAAGGAGATAACAGTTCATTCTAGAATTTTGTAGTTCAGAGGATGATGACTATAATGGGACAACTGCTAAGAATGGCTCTCATATGTCATGCAAAATTAAAGACTACAGTAGGAGTTTGAAGTGGGATTAATACAGGATACCAGTGATTTTGATTGAAAGTTGAGGTGATGCCATGGTTGTAGCTTCTATGTCAAGGGTACTGGTTCCTTTCTTGCAAAGGGGGGTGTGTTTTGTGTAAGTGCTGGGAGCCCATGCATTAATCTACACAATAAAGAAAACATACCAGGTAAATGAAGTTGCCAGAGGTGAAAATATTGGGCACCCAAAATAACATTTTGTGCATAGATTTTATTGGTGCAAACCGCAAAAGAGATGGAGTGCTTTCTAGTCCAAAGTATGTTGTTGAAGGGGTACATTTTATAACTGACATATCAAACAAAATGGTAAGACAGTGTGTGCATTCCCTTTGAAACAACCAATCACATTTTTTTATCATAACTCAAAAAATACAAACTGGGTCAGGCTGAATTTTACATATGTTTGAGATGACCATGTGTGCATTATACAGCCAATTTTTTTAGAAAAATACAGTTTGAAAATCAAAAGTTATAGTCCTCTGAGTACTGGCAGCAACAAAAAATCAGCAATGCTTCCAAAAGTTTAGTCCCACATTGCTCCCAATTTTGAAATTTGAAGTGTTTATATGGAATACTCCAAACACATGAAGTAAAGTCAAGTGTCGGAAGCTATGCTTGCCCAAGCTTGTGCAGTCACCTCAGTTTCCATGCCAACGGGCCTAGAAGAAATTTTGCGGAAAGGGACACATGTGAAGAAGTCTCCAACTCTCTAGATCAAGAAGTCTCACAAAGGAAAGAATTCATTCAGAGACTTAGAGACTTAGTCTCCAAATCTCCAAATGAAGAAGTCTCCAAGTCTCTAGATGGTGATTCAGAGACCTAGAGACTAAAGGCAGTCTCCAAATCTCATAAGGAAACAAAAGGAGAGGAAATGGTTCAGAGACCTAGAGACTTAGTCTCCAAGTCTCCAGATGGTGATTCAGAGATCTAGATACTAAAGGTAGTCTCCAAATCTCATAAGGAAACAAAAGGAGAGGAAATGATTCAGAGACTTAGAGACTTAGTCTCCAAGTCTCCAGATGGTGATTCAAAGACCTAGACACTAAAGGCAGTCTCTAAATCTCATAAGGAAACAAAAGGAGAGGAAATGGTTTAGAGACTTAGTCTCCAAGTCTCCAAATGGCGATTCAAAGATCTACAGACTAAAGGGAATTCTCTAAGTCTCTAAAAGAAAGTAAGGTTAAGAAATGGATCCATAGAGCTAGAGACTACTCAGTCTCCATATCTCCAAATGAATTGAGGTTAAGGGTGAGTTTGCAGAGCCAATCCAAGTAGCCAATCAGAGCGTGCTACATGGTGAAATCTGGTGAAGTTTGAGGAAAAGCCAGAAGTAAATGATTTAAAAAATCATATAGTTGAAACCTTGGGATAAACTCAAATTTCTTTCATGCCAGGAGCTTGCACAGAGTTTTTAGTGCTACAGGTTCATTTTTTATCAGAATATGACAGTATAATATGTTTCTGGAAATGCCAGAAGATGACGGAGACAATGACAGTGGAAAAAATCAGTTTTGGTCAAGTTGGTAGGAGTAGTAGAGGGTTTTTAATTCAGATCAGATTTTTGCAGAGATATTTTATTCCAGACATGTTTGATTTTGCAAATCCGACAGAGGGCTTTCATTCTTTATTATTCTCCCAGGAGCAGAAGATCAGATTTGATTCTTAAAAAATAGAGGGTTGTTGAATCAGATTTGCAAGCAGATGAAAGGATAAGATCAGAGTATTTAAAGGAGAAATCAGATTTTGAGGTGCCTGGAGATATCATATTTTCAAAGGAGAGAGAAAATAGTAAGAGCAGATTGCAGAATGGATAGGTGTAAGTCAAGTGCAGATTTTAGGGCTTCTCTTGGTCCATTTATTCTTTTCTTTTCTTAGTTGTAAGGGTTCATGTTCCTATTTTCTAGAGGGTTCTTATGGTTTCTCTATTGTGAGCAAGCCCTTAAGTGATGAATTTTGAAATTCTTTGTATAGCAGATTTCTAGTTTTATGTCTAAGCTCCTGAACTTCAAGCTTTTGAATGTATTGAGATAGTCTCATTTCAATATAATACACTGCAATTTCTATCTTACCTTGTTACTATCTCTTTGCTCTGTGTTCTGCTCTTGTATGTTTTAATTTGTGAGGCATTTGAAAATATACCAGCTACCAAGTAGTCTATCTAATTATTTGTGAGTTTTTCTCAAGGAGAGGATTAAATTTCATAAATAGTTTCAGAGAGTAGACATATGTGTTAGGATTTTGATGATAACACCATAAGATTGATAGGATAGTTTGTAAGGCATCCTATCCAGATTGCAGGTAGTTTGTTAGGCATCCTACTATATTTCTTTGAAATCTTCCTATGCATTTATATTTAGACTCTTTTGCCCAATGGAATAGGCACTGGCTGGATGTTTTTTATATAGTCATCTTTCTATCATCAAGCACACAATAATCGTTACCAGTAATTTTCTTTTTCTAAGTTTATGCCTATTGCGAAAGGACTGTATCCCGATGATATAGTTCAGTCTATTGATTCCTTGAAGAGAGAATTAGAGGTTAACCTTCCTTGAGTTGTACTCATAAAAAGAAGGATTCACTTCCTTATTCCATTGTCTATGCTGTTACATTTATCATTTCTACTGTTAAACTCTATATCAGTAGATTCTCAGTTGTCTACAGAGTGATCTTTTGTTTAAGTAATCTGAAGCCTAGATAGCATAGCAGTGAGGAACCTAATCCACTAGTCAAAAGCTTACTTGAAACATAATAACCTATTCATAGACAATACTCACCTAAGTCTTGTAGAGCTCGAAGCAGAAGGGGGATCTTACCCAATCCTCATCAATTAGGCTTTTCTTGAAAACTTGGAGTCTCTTTAACTGAGAATCAAGCCCATACCTTTTCCAAGTTTGATCCTACAAGAAAAATCCCTAACAAATTGGTGACTCTACTAGGGATATGTTAAAGTGAAGATAGAATAACACAGGTACGAGTAGAGCTAGACTCCTGGGTGACTTATTCATTTATCCAGTAGTCTCCATAGAAGTGCATAAGAGTCAGTTTTAAGAAGTTTCAAATTATCTCACCAAGTTGTGAGTCGTGACTCTGAAGTTCTTTGTTTGATTAGTGCATAATGACATATTTTCAGTCCTGATAGATAGTATATGTACCCTATTGAAGTCTGTTGCATTGGTGGAAAAGGATACAGAAAGAAATCTCAGCTTATGAAAGTCTTTTCCTCTACACGAAGGTGGTGGCTCTACAATTTTTTAAAGTGATTTGGAGGTGACTTCAAATCAAACAAGTTTGCAGCAAGCTTCAGGATACTTCAGGTATTTTATTTTTCTTTGAATGAAAGCTTTGTTCATGAAAATCAGTTATATATGTTTTCCCTATTGAGTGGTCAACACTAAGTTAGAAGGGAAGAGAGAGGTAGTTTGTATTTGCTGAGATGTCACAACCATCTAGAAGTAAGTTGTTTGGACCAATAAATTTTGAAGGTATCTTTGGATACCCAAATCATATTCCAAAAATGGTCAGGGATTGTTTACCAAAATTCACTAGTTTTGGTGAGCAATCAGCTGAAGATCATTTGCAAAAATTTTCTGATTTGATAGATGATCACAAAATCACACATAAGGATATATTGATGAAACTCTTTGCAATATCTATGGTTGAGATTGTAAGGGACTGGTTTAAATAAATACCTTATGGTTCAATAGGATCTATGGCAGCATTAGAGGATTGTTTTATTAAAAGGTATGGCAATTCTGACCAATATGATGGTATGGAACATAGTATTGAACAAGACATTGATGGAATATGGATGAAGTGACTGAGAGGGGGGGTGAATCAGTCAACCATAAAAACAATTCACAATTAATTCTTTGCAGATCCCTTAAGATATCTTAACAATGTTATCTGTTTTAGCACTCAGTAAATAGATTGCAGTAACTTTGAAGATGCAGAAAGTATTAGCAAAATTATCTTTGTATATTCATCAGCACATGTATATGATTGAGAAAGCAATTAAGAACACAAGAGACACAAGATTTAACATCGAAACCCAATATGGGAAAAACCACCAATGTATCTAGATACTGATTTTCACTTTTCTGAAGTGATGCCCGGTTAGAAGCCAACCCGGTAAAAGGTTACAAAACACACTATTAGGTGTGACCTTGTTAGAGGATTTAAAACACCGTGCTAGGAGTGGCCTGGTAAGAGGTCTTGAAAACAATTCAATGGAATTGTCACCTTGTTAGAGGATTTACACTATGGTTGTTAAACCAACTCGGTTAAGAGATTTTAGAATTCACTGTTACAATGATAAGAAGGTAACAATGAAAAAGTAACCTGTATAATAATGCAACTGTCTTGCTGATTACATATCTCTGTTCTGCATAAGTCTGATCCTTTCTGATCGAATAAATCTCTGCTGCTCCTCAAGGATATCTGAACATCCTTCACAAATTCGCATATACCTTTCCTTCTTTTCTTCTGTAAATCTTCTGCTGTGTATATCTTATTTTCCACATTTGACCTTTTATTTATATGATTTTGGATTAGTCAAATCGACATTATTTAGTATAACAGTCGGCTGAAATAAGAAAACTCTATTTGCAAAAATCCTTCAAGGGCCGACAGTGCTCGGTGACCATAACTTTCTATAATCTTTCGGTGACCGAGGGAACTCGGTAAACACCAACAATCCTTTACCTTTGATAACCGACTGAACTTGGTAAACACTAGCTTTTCTTCGATGACCGACTGAACTTGGTAAACACTAAACTTTCCTTCGATGACCGACTGAACTCGGTAAACACTAAACTTTCCTTCGATGACCGACTGAACTCGGTAAACACTAAACTTTCCTTCGATGACCGACTGAACTCGGTAAACACTAAACTTTCCTTCGATGACCGACTGAACTCGGTAAACACTAAACTTTTCTTGGCAACCGAGTGAACTCGGTAGACACTGCTTTTCTTCGATAACCGAGTGGACTCGGTAGGCACTAATATTCCTGTATGGCAGACCGACTGAGCTCGGTAGAAGCTGATTGCTGCGGGCTATGACATTGTGTGACATCAAAGACAATACATAATTGAGTAGCAATTTCCTTCAGACAATTGTTTCCAACAATCTCCCTCTTTGGCATTGATGGCAACACAATATGTCATAGCATAAGAAATTTGAAAGAGTTAGCTCAGTTTAGATTCAAATCTCCATCTGTCAGCAAACTTCAGGATATCCTTTATCCTGAAAATTTTTCCTTCTGACTATTGAAAATTTCTTGAAGTAATAGCAAAGACATAGCAAACACTCCCTCTTTGACAACACATGCCAAAGACAATTCACATATTACTGGTGAAAATTAATGTACCTCAAGTACTGATTCATATGCAATGATTCCTTGAATATGCTACATCAACAGGTTGATTTTCAATCATGTTCTGGTTGATGCATCACTAAAACTACATTTAGTGAGCCTCGGATAGGGGAATGACCCCTAACTTACTTCTTAGATACACAAATGCATCCTTAGGTAATGGTTTGGTAAAAATGTCTGCAATCTGTTCTTTTGTATGAATATATTCTAATCTGATTTCCTTGTCCTGCACCAATTCTCTGACAAAGTGATATTTAATAGCAATGTGCTTAGTTTTGGAATGCATCACTGGATTCTTAGAAATGTTTATTGCACCGGTATTGTCACAAAATATAACAACTGGTTCTTTGATTTCAACCTTCATACCTTCTAATAGCTGTTTAAACCAAACAATATTTGAACAGTTTACTGCAGCAGCAACATATTCTGCTTTGGCTATGGATTGAGATGTACAATTCTACTTTTTACTAGTCCAGGATACCAGTCTTTTTCCAAGAAAAAATGCTCCACCACTTGTGCTTTTTCTGTCATCAATGTTTCCTGCCCAATCAGCATCAGTAAACACTTTCAAGTCTAGATTGCCTCCAAATTTATACCACAAACCATATTCTTCAGTTCCTCTTAAGTATCTTAAGATTCTTTTGATTGCCATCATGTGATTTTCCTTAGGTTTTGCTGAGAATCTAGCTACTATACCGACTGCTAAGGCAATATAAGGTCTTGTATGTACTACATACTGCAATTTTCCAATCATAGATCGGTATAGGGTCTGATCAACTTCTTTTGAATCATCATTTTTGGTAAGTTTCAGTCCAATACACATGGGTGTACCAACTGGTTTTGAATCTTCCATACCAAACTTCTTAAGTATCTCCTTAATGTATTTGGATTGAGTAATGTATATACCATTCTTGCTTTGCTGAATTTGAAGACCAACAAAATTTTTTATTAAACCAAACATAGACATTTCAAATTCTCTGTTCATTTGCTCTGAAAATTCTTTGCACTGATCCTCATTCCCTGTAAATATAGTATCATCCACAAATATTTCTGCCAATACAATTTTGTCATCCGGTCCTTCTTTAATATACAGATTGCTGTTATCATTAGCTCTTTTGAAATTAATCTGAATCAAATGGTTATGGAGTCTTTCATACCATGCTCTAGGAGCTTGTTTTAAACCATACAATGCTTTGTGTAACCTGCAGACCATGTCCCTTTTGTCTGGATCAACAAAACCTTCAGGTTGTTCAATGTAGACTTCTTCATCAAGAATTCCATTGAGAAATGCAGATTTTATATCCATTTGATATACCTTAAATCCTTTGTGTGCTGCATAAGCAAGTAGAGTTCTTACACCTTCTAATCTTGCAACAGGAGCAAAAGTTTCTCCATAATCTATACCTTCTTCTTGAGAGTAACCTTTACATACCAGTCTAGCTTTGTTTCTAGATACTTGACCATCTTCATTCAGCTTATTTCTGAATACCCATTTTGTTCCAATTACATTCTTATCTTTAGGTCTAGGTACAAGAGTCCAAGTTTTGTTCTTTTGTATTTGTTCTAATTCTTCATTCATTGCTTCAATCCAACTTTCATTTTCCAATGCATCTTTGATATTTCTAGGTTCAAAATCAGTAAGTAGACATGTACCTTTTAGCTTGCTTCTTGTCATAGTACCATCTGATTTGTTTCCAATGATTTGATCTGGTGTATGATGTCTTCTGACATATTTTGCTAGTATAGGTTCCTTGCCTTTTGATTGATTCATGCTGTTGTCTTCTAGGATCTCTTCTTCAGGTTGCTCGGGCTCGGTAGATATTTGCTAGGTAACTTCAGGCTGAGACTCGGTCTGAATTTCTTCCTGTGACTCAGTTTGAAATTCTTCCTATGACTCGGTAACTGTGCTTGGCTTGGTAGATATAGCTTCCTTATTGATAGTTGTGTCTGTCAATGTTTCAGGTTCAATGTAAACGAATCTTCTGTAGTTCTCAGGTTCCCTTTTGCTTTCTTCCTCAGTCTTTTCTGCAAACTCGTCAAACTTTACATGTATACTTTCTATGACTTTGTGAGTGGATAAGTTCAGACATTTGTATGCCTTGCTTTTGCTAGAATATCCTAGGAATATTCCTTCATCACTTTTCACATCAAATTTATTTCTTCTGGATTCTTTTAAGATATAACACTTGCTACCAAATATTTTCATGTAACTTACATTAGGTTTATAGCCATACCATAATTCATAAGGAGTTTTGAATGTGTCTTTCTTCAGTTGTACTCGGTTCAAGGTATGAACTGCAGTGCTGATAGCTTCCTTCCAGTACTTTATAGCGATGTTCTTTTCTATCATTAGATTCCTTGCACAATCCATAATAGATCTGTTTCTTCTTTCTGCTATTCCATTTTGCTCAGGAGTTCTAGGAGCTGATACCTATCTTTTGATTCCTCTTTCAATGCAGAAGTTGTTAAAATCATGGGAGATGAATTCACCACCTCTGTCTGATCTTAAGCATTTCAATCTTTTCCCTGTTTCTTTTTCTACTCTTGCTAAGTACCATTTGAACTTTTCAAATGCTTCTGATTTTTCTCTTAAATACATAACAGTCATCATTCTAGAATAATCATCAACGAAAAGAATAAAGAATTTATCTCTAGTATAGCTTTGTATTCCAATAGGTCCACATAAATCAATATGCACAATTTCAAAAATTTCTTTAGACTGATAGTTCTTACTCTTGAAACTAGTTTTACTCATTTTGCCAATCTGACAATTCTTGCATAGACCAGTGTCAAGTTTCTTCAAAGTAGGAATGCCTCTAACCTTCTTGAATTTGCTTATTTTTATCATGTTATCAAAATTCACATGACATAACCTTTTGTGCCATAGCCAACTTTCTTCTATTTGAGCAATAAAGCATGAATATTCATTGAGATCAAGATAAAATAAGTTACCTTTTGTTTGTTTGCCTGATCCAATGAGTTTTCCTTTTCCATCCAGCAGTCTTGCTTGACCATTCATGAATTCAACCTTGAAACCAGTGTTGATTAGCTATGCTACACTTAGAAGATTATGTTTTAGTCCTTCAACCCAGTAAGCATTATCACATATGAGTTCTTTGGTTAATGAGATTCTTCCTTTTCCTTTTATACAACAAGGTTCATTGTTTCCAAATCTTACATTACCACTGTCACAGTCTTCTAGATATTCAAATTTTGTCTTGTCACCAGTCATGTGGTGTGAACATCCGCTGTCTATTATCCATATATCATCTTTGCTTATATGAGAAATAAGTGCCATCTTATCTTCATCATCGTCAGATTCATCTTTTATAGCAATAAAGACAATTTCTTCTTCACTATCATCAGAATCTTTAGCCATAAAACATGATTTCTTACCTTTATCCTTGTATGATTTAAAATTCTTTTTGCCATAGTTCTTGTGACTTCTCTTTTCTTCTTTGACTTGCTTGTTTGGGCACCTAGCTGCAATATGTCCAATTTCTTCACATGAAAAACAGATTAAAGGAGTTTTAACTTTATACTTACCTTTCCCTCTAGAGTACTTCTTTGCAAGTAATGCTTCTACAATTTCAAGATCACTATCAGAACTTTCTTCTGATTCTTCTTCACTTTCTGACTGAACTTCTTTAATTTTCTTGTTCTTCTTTAGTGAAACCTTGGCCTCAAATGCTGATTCAATATTTTTGGAACTAGGAACATAGTTGTCATAGTTGTCTAATTCAAAAGCTGTCAATCTTCCAACTAAAGCATCCAAAGTTATACTGTGGTTTGCTTCACATCTTCTTTCTTGAATAGCTGATACTCTTATTGCATAGATAGGGAGTAGTGTTCTGAGTACCTTACTTATAACAGTCTCATCTGAGATTGTTCCTCCCGAAGCTCTAATTGCACTTACACTTGCTTTGATTCTTTCAACATATTTTGCAATGTTTTCATCTTCCTTCATATTCATCTTGTCAAACTGTCCTCTTAGGCTTTCTGCTTTGGCTCTTTTCACATTTGCATCACCACCATATATTTTCTTCAGTGCCACCCACATTTCATATGCAGTGGTGCAGTCTTTAATATCATCAAATTCTTCATAGCTGAGAGCAGATGCAATGTCTATCATCATGGTGTTGTGAGTCTTTTTATCTGCAATGTCTTCAACAGTTAATGTGCCATTAGGAATTGTGTACTCTTCATCAATGTATTTGCATCCTGAATCACCAATGGAAGCTAGATGAAGTCGCATGAGACCTTGCCATGCTGAAAAGTTATCTCTGTTAAGCTTTGGAATTTCCCTCTTGTAAGACATCCTGATCTTTAGCTTAGGTCTTTGAAACCCTTCCTGCAAGCACCAAAAGCTCTGATACCAATTGATGGAATATGGATGAAGTGACTGAGAGGGGGGGTGAATCAGTCAACCATAAAAACACTTCACAATTAATTCTTTGCAGATCCCTTAAGATATCTTAACAATGTTATCTGTTTTAGCACTCGGTAAATAGATTGCAGTAACTTTGAAGATGCAGAAAGTATTAGAAAAATTATCTTTGTATATTCATCAGCACATGTATATGATTGAGAAAGCAATTAAGAACACAAGAGACACAAGATTTAACGTGGAAACCCAATATGGGAAAAACCACCAATGTATCTAGATACTGATTTTCACTTTTCTGAAGTGATGCCCGGTTAGAAGCCAACCTGGTAAAAGGTTACAAAACACACTGTTAGGTGTGACCTTGTTAGAGGATTTAAAACACCCTGCTAGGAGTGGCCTGGTAAGAGGTCTTGAAAACAATTCAATGGAATTGTCACCTTGTTAGAGGATTTACACTATGGTTGTTAAACCAACTCGGTTAAGAGATTTTAGAATTCACTGTTACAATGATAAGAAGGTAACAATGAAAAAGTAACCTGTATAATAATGCAACTGTCTTGCTGATTACAGATCTCTGTTTTGCATAAGTCTGATCCTTTCTGATCGAATAAATCTCTGCTGCTCCTCAAGGATATCTGAACATCCTTCACAAATTCGCATATACCTTTCCTTCTTTTCTTCTGTAAATCTTCTGCTGTGTATATCTTATTTTCCACATTTGACCTTTTATTTATATGATTTTGGATTAGTCTAATCGACATTATTTAGTATAACAGTCGGCTGAAATAAGCAAACTCTATTTGCAAAAATCCTTCAAGGGCCGACAGTGCTCGGTGACCATAACTTTCTATAATCTTTTGGTGACTGAGGGAACTCGGTAAACACCAACAATCCTTTACCTTTGATAACCGACTGAACTCAGTAAACACTAGCTTTTCTTCGATGACCGACTGAACTTGGTAAACACTAAAATTTCCTTCGATGACTGACTGAACTCGGTAAACACTAAACTTTCCTTCGATGACCGACTGAACTCGGTAAACACTAAACTTTCCTTCGATGACCGATTGAACTCGGTAAACACTAAACTTTCCTTCGATGACCGACTGAACTTGGTAAACACTAAACTTTTCTTGGCAACCGAGTGAACTCGGTAGACACTGCTTTTCTTCGATAACCGAGTGGACTCGGTAGGCACTAATATTCCTGTCTGGCAGACCGACTGAGCTCGGTAGAAGCTGATTGCTACGGGCTATGACATTGTGTGACATCAAAGACAATACATAATTGAGTAGCAATTTCCTTCAGACAATTGTTTCCAACAGACATAGCTAAATCTAAAGACCCTGTATCAGAGCTTGAAGTTCTTCAAGAAGAAACACAAATGTTAACACAAAGGTTGCATGAAAGTGTGGTGTTACATTTACAAGAGAAAATGAGTAGAGAGGAGGGTGAGTCACAATATGATTTCTACATAAGGTTTACTGATAAGATCAAAGAGTTTGACATCCCTTTTTGTCCTCAAGATTTTGTGTGGGAAAATTTATTTGTTAAACTTTGTTTTCCTCATACACTTAGTTTGCCAATCCCTTGGAGGGTGAAGTGTATTCAGCATACTATGCAATGGATGGAACATGTAGAAAGTCTTTCCTCTGAAGATATAAGTGAGGCTAAATACAGTGATGTTAAATCTAAAAATTCAGAATATACTGATGTTGAAAGTGATAACAATTATGAGTCTAGTTATGCTAATGAATCTAATTTTAGTGATTATGGTGATGAGTCCACTTGTGCTGAACATTTTGCTGATGATAGTATTAACAATGAGCTTTGTGAACAGCAAGACAATGAGACTATTTTGTGTGGATAGCAAGATGATAACTATGATGCAGATGTGAGTGTTTGTAGTGATTTCTTTGCACAAGATGATATGCTTCGAGAGATCACACTCCATGATTCAAATGAGGAAGAAGTTTTTTTTATCAAGCAAGAAGACAGTCGGGATAAATCAGAATGTCAATCCTTGCTAGGCAATGAAATTTTTTTAGATTTTCAAAGGTATGTATCAGAAAATGATTCTCAAACTTCATGCCTTATGGATATAGGTTTTGATAATAATGAAGTTGCTAAAGATGTGAAAAATGAAAGTGAAGATTTTGATTGTGAGAATGTATCAAAGATGAGCATGAATGATGATAGTTGTTCACTTCATAGTGAACAAATCTCAGATTTGTTATCCTATGAGTATCTCAGAGTTTCAGGGAAAGATATACTAGAAACTCTACACATCACACATATTCAGTTTGATAAAAAATATAAATTAGTGGATCCTAATTTTGACATGTATATTTCTAATTTTCCTTATCCTTCCATATCCCTAGACCACAATCAAATCCAGTATGATTTATCAGATGATGAGGTCATTAGTGTTGTTTTAGATTCAATGGATGTGGAGATTCTAGATATGATGATGAGGCCTGACTGGGATGGTAGTACAGATGTTGAAGCTTATTCTTTTTGTGTTCCTGATTTATTTCCTCTTGCAGAAAATCAAAATGACTTGCATGAAATCCGTACTATTTATGATGAATATGATGACTTATGTGTTTCTTTGGATTCAAATTTCTATGAACTTAGTGTCAAAGATTCCTGTTTAAGCTAGGATTTAGAAAAAAGAGACAAGTCTGAATATGTATTTTCATATTTCAAATGATCCAAGAACTAGTGATGGATAATGATTTACTTTTTTTAAGAGATGTTGATAGAGTTTGTGATCACCAAACTATCCCTGATTCTTTGTAGGCAGATTTTTGTTTAGAAAGTTTCAATTTTGGTTTGCAAAATGTTGATGTGAGAGAAATATATTTTTTGGTGCAAACTAATGATCAAAATGATGTTTTCAGCTTTGAGAGAGAGTTGGAATGTTTCTTCTTCTAGCAAGTCAGCAATAAGGAAGGGCGTGATGTGTTGATATCACACAATGATCAACATTCACAATATTTTAGTGACTTTTTTTTTCCAGGTGATGATGAGTTTGTTGATTGTTTTTTGTTTGATGTGTTGAAGGAAAGTGGTAGTATGTTCAATCATACACATAGAAGCAAGAGTTTCAGTGTATCTTTGATTTGTGGAGATGAAAACCAAATGTATGACAGAGGTAAGAGTTGAATCTAGTTTTGAGGCTTTGGGCCTTTTGTAAATAATTTCCCTATATGTATCTATTTTTAGTTGTGTGCTTGCTTTCAGTAGAGGTTCCCATTTTTTTTGAGAAGACAGGTGGAAAGGGAAAGGTGCAAAGAGAAGAAAAAGATAAATTTTGATTTGATGTTTCGGGGTGGTCTGCTTCTACCATGAGATTCTGAAGGTTCTTTGCATGCCCACATGGGGCACGTGTCCACAGTCAGAGCCACTATTGGTACTCAAAAATGCAACATGGGTTTTGAGTACCATGTTAAAATTTTGTAGTTTGAAGCCCTTTAATTGCTTTTCATGCATATGTACCTGGCTATCATTTTGAGGCCTATGAGGTGTTCCAAGTGTTTAACACACTACATTTAGTATGTGCATGCATCCTATGATGCTATTTTTTCATCCCGAATCATTTGGTGAAGTCCCATTTTGAGCTAGTGTTAATTTGCACAATTCTACCTAAATGTCAAACAGAGTACTGTAGCCCAATTTGCCTTTGAATGCCTTTCCTCCAGGAATGTTTCATGACCTGCCACTTTGAGGATGTTTATTATGCATATCAAAGAACCTATGTTCCAATTTTTAAGTCATTTCAAATCCGTTTGATTAGGTTTCGAACTCCTCAAAGTTGGTAGTTTGTTGTTGTCATGCATTTGTGTAATTGTTCAAAATTCTGGAAGGGCCTGTTTGACCAGTCATATCTCGGACCCAGTTGACCCTATAGAGAAAGTTCCTTTTGCATCATATTCCAAGAGTCAAAAAAATTCTTATGTTTCAATTTTTTGGCCATGACGAATCCATTTTCCCAGTTTACTATTCTGATTCCATATGCAGTTTCTAACTTTTTAATAAAGAATAGTTGCATACTTTAGTCAGAGGCCGTGTTCGGATGATTGCATCTTTTTCCCAGAGATTGATCATAATATGCTGGTTGTTGCATCATGCTATGGACATGGGAATGAGTCATCATGCCAAATTTTAGCCTCCCATGTGCTCGTTTGCTCACTTTGTCAGGGCCATTTCATTTGCTAATTTATTAAGGTTTCACCGAACATGCGGATCCATAATTAAATGCCCTACTTTGAGACCTTGCAATTTACACTCTGTCCTTGGTCTAAAATATTCAAAAGTTGTCTTGTATTATAAACCTAGAAGATTAAGTGCATGATGATTTTCAAATCCCTGCCAATCCATATGATAAATTTCTTAGGCCAATTCCAAAACCGACTTATGCATTTTTCACTGTTTTTGGTCCTAAATTTTATTGATAGGATGACTTTGCTGATTAATTGTGATTGGACATGAGATCTTCAGAGAAAGCTGATGATGGATTCATACTCCTTGTATGAGGGTGAATCGTTGCCCAAGATCCTAGTTTATGAAAGTTTCAGTGGAGCTATTTGTGCATATGGCAAATGTGGAGGTTGGTAACGAGTTAAACAACTACTGCACTAAAAAAGTATTTTATGAGATTGGTGAAAAGGAGATGCCAGTTCATTCTAGAACTTTGTAGTTCAAAGGATGATGACTATAATGGGACAACTGCTAAGAATGGCTCTCATATGTCATGCAAAATCAAAGACTACAGTAGGAGTTTGAAGTGGGATTAATACAGGATACCAGTGATTTTGATTGAAAGATGAGGTGATGCCATGGTTGTAGCTTCTATGTCAAGGATACTGGTTCATTTTTTGCAAAGGGGGGTGTGTTTTGTGTAAGTGCTAGGAGCCCATGTATTAGTCTACACAATAAAGAAAACATGTCAGGTAAATGAAGTTTCCAAAGGTGAAAATACTTGGCACCCAAAATAACGTTTTGTGCATAGATTTTATTGGTGCAAACCACAAAAGAGATGGAGTGCTTTCTAGTCCAAAGTATTTTGTTGAAGGGGCACATTTTATGACTAGCATATCAAACAAAATGGTAAGACAATGTGTGCATTCCCTTTAAAACAACCATTCACTTTTTTTATCATAACCAAAAAAATACGAACTAGGTCGAGCTGAATTTTACATATGTTTAAGACAACCATGTGTGCATTGTACAATTTTTTTTAAAAAAAAACCCAGTTTGAAAATCAAAATTTATAGTCCTCTAAGTACTGGCAGCAACAAAAAAATCAGCAATGCTTCCAAAATTTTAGTCCCACATTGCTCCCAATTTTGAAATTTGAAGTGTTTATATGGAATACTCCAAACACGTGAAGTAAATTAAAGTGTTGGAAGCTATGCTTGCCCAAGCTTGTGCGGTCACCTTGGTTTCTATGCCAGTGGGCCTAGAAGAAATTTTGCGAAAAGGGACACATGTCAAGAAGTCTCCAAGTCTCATGATCGAGTAGTCTCCAAGTCTCCAGATCAAGAAGTCTCACAAAGGAAAGAATTCATTCAGAGACTTAGAGAATTAGTCTCCAAATCTCGTAATGAAGAAGTCTCTAAGTCTCACAAGTCTCCAAGTCTCTAGATGCCGATTTAGAGTCTTAGAGACTAAAGGCGGTCTCCAAATCTCATAAGGAAACAAAAGGAGAGGAAATGGTTCAAAGACCTAGAGACTTAGTCTCCAAGTCTCCAGATGGTGATTCAGAGATCTAGAGACTAAAGGCAGTCTCATAAGAAAACAAAAGGAGAGGAAATGATTCAGAGACCTAGATACTTAGTCTCCAAGTCTCCAGATGGTGATTCAGAGACCTAGAGACTAAAGGTAGTCTCCAAATCTAAAAAGAAAACAAAATGAGAGAAAATGGTTCAGAGACCTAGAGACTTAGTCTCCAAGTCTCCAGATGGTGATTCAGAGATCTAGAGACTAAAGGGAATTCTCTAAGTCTCTAAAAGAAAGCAAGGTTAAGAAATGGATCCAGAGAGCTAGAGACTACTCAGTCTCCAAATCTCCAAATGAACTGAGGTTAAGGGTGAGTTTGCAGAGCCAGTTCGAGTAGCCAATCAGAGTGTGCCACATTGAAAAATCTAGTGAAGTTTGAGGAAAAGCCAGAAATAAAAGATTTAAAAAATCATATAGTTGAAACCTTGGGATAAACTCGAATTTATTTCATGCTAGGAGCTTGCACAGAGTTTTTAGTGCTGCAGGTTCATTTTTTATCAGAATATGGTAGTATAATATGTTTCTGAAAATGCCAGAAGACGTCGAAGACAATGATAGTGGAAAAATTTAAGTTTGGTCAAGTTGACAGGAGCAGTAGAGGGTTTTTAATGCAGATCATATTTTTGCAGAGATATTTTATTCTAGACATGTTTGATTTTGCAGATCCGACAGAGGGCTTTCATTATTCTCCCAGGAGCAGAAGATAAGATTTGATTCTTAAAAAATAGAGGGTTGTTGAATCAAATTTGCAAGTAGATGAAAGGATAAGATCAGAGTATTTAAAGGAGAAATCAGATTTTCAAAGGAGAGAGAAAATAGTAAGAGCAGATTGTAGAATGGACAAGTGTAAGTTAGGTGCAGATTTTAGGGCTTCTCTTGGTCTGTTTATTCTTTTCTTTTCTTAGTTTTAAGGGTTCCTGTTCCTATTTTTTGGAGGGTTCCTATGGTTGCTTTGTTGTGAGCAAGCCCCTAAGTGATGAATTTTGAAATTATTTGTATAGCAGATTTCTAGTTTTATGTCTAAGCTCCTAAACTTCAAGCTTTTGAATGTATTGAGATAGGCTCATTTCAATATAATACACTGCAATTTCTATCTTACCTTGTTACTATCTCTCTGCTCTGTGTTTTGCTCTTATATGTTTTAATTTGTCAAGGAGAGGATTAAATTTCATAAATAGTTTCAGAGAGTAGACATATGTGTTAGGATTTTGATGATAACACTATAAGATTGACATGATAGTTTGTAAGGCATCCTATCTAGATTGCAGGTAGTTTGCTAGGCATCCTACTGTATTTCTTTGAAATCTTCTTGTGCATTTATATTCAGACTTTTTTTCCCAATGGAATAGGCACTGGCTAGATGTTTGTTATATAGTCATCTTTCTGTCATCAAGCACAAAATAATCATTACCAATACTTTTCTTTTTCTAAGTTTATGCCTATTGTGAAAGGACTATATCCCGATGATATAGTTTAATCTGTTGATTCCTTGAAGAGAGAATCAGAGGTTAACCTTCCTTGAGTTGTACTCATAAAAAGAAGAAGGATTCACTTTCTTATTCCATTGTCTATGTTGTTACATTTATAGTTTCTATTGTTAAACTCTGTATCAAGAGATTCTCAACTGTCTACAGAGTGATCTTTTGGTTAAGTAATCTAAAGCCTAGATAGCATAGCAGTGAAGAAGCTAATCCACTAATCAAAAGCTTACTTGAAACATAGTAACCTATTCATAGGCAATAGCCACCTGAGTCTTGTGGAGCTTGAAGAAGAAGGGGGATCTTACCCAATCCTCATCAATTAGGCTTTTCTTGCAAACTTGGAGTCCCTTTTAACTGAGAATCAAGCCCATACCTTTGTCAAATTTGATCCTACAAGAAAAATCCCTAACACTAGTATCACTAGCTGGGGGCATGTCCTCATCTCTCTCCTCCGATCTCTCCTCTGCTCCCTCAAAGATGTGCTCCTCCTCATCTTTGATATCCTCATCCTCCTTTATGGTACCACTATCCTGGTGTGTCTCCTCTGTAAAACCTGGATCACCTATGGGATAATCCTTAGGAAAGATAGGATGGATCCCCTACAAACACCAGTACCTGATGTAGTCCTGGTTCACACCTCAATGGGTCACATTTGATGATACCTCTATGTCCTATGTCTCATCAGCATTGCTATCCTCTATGTCTTCTATCAATGGTGGGCACATGGCGCTGGGTCTCTGATAGTATCTTGTCAGATGTACATAGCGAGGTACTGTACTAGGGACTCCCTGTAACAAGTTGAACTACCTCATCACCTGATCATAATAGTAGGGCATTACTATATGACTCTAATGACCCTCTAATAGCTTATGCTCCTTTGAATGTCTCATCTAGAATTTTGTATCATGCCACTCTATCATCTAGCAATAGGGTCTCCATATCACATCAGTACTCAAAATGTGATCTAGATGTACTCTCTAGTAGAGCATATCTCCAAACTACCAAACATCTCTCAAAGGATATGTGAAGACTCTCACTATACTTACATCTACCATCACTGGAACTCCATGTGGATGTGTACATGCAAAATGATAAAACATCCAAATCTGCAAGAGTGTGCATATCGACAGACTCTCCCTCTGATACCTCACTAGTTGACCTAGCTCATGGTATAGCTGGGCTAACATGCTGCAACCCCATGAGAACATGGTCCTCTCTCTCTCCATCCTCTATATGAGATGTGTAAGAGGTGAACAAAATATAGTACCATTTGAGTTGGGTAACACAACCAAGGATACTATGCAAAGCATCACCTTTTGTACTAAAGGTGTAGGGCCTGACAATATGGAAGATAATAGGACCTAATCTGACTAGGTTCACATCTGTGGCATCTATCCTATACAATACTCTATGTCTACACAAATTTCCTCACAAAAATATTGTGCTCTAGGTCTAACGGTCTCACCTCAGACTGGAAGGCGCATGATCCTATAGACATCCTCTAATGTCACTATGATCTCACCAGAGGGAAGATGGAAGGAGCATGTATCCTCATCCCACCTCTCTATCAAAGCTAATATCATGGCTCAGTGTAGTCTGATCTATGAAAGGAATGATACCCAGTATAGTCCCACATCCTTCAATAACTGCATCTCCTCATCATCGAGCTCAGATAGTCTCTCTCTAACCATGACTAGAAACTCTCTAAAGGGATGCTCTTAGAAACAGACCAAGTCCTGTAAGCACAAACAAACACCATATCAGCTATCTACATCATCAAATATGCAAATTTAACTAAACTAGGTCAAAGTCAACCTCAGTTAGGTCAAGGATGACTTTACTGGGTCAATGTCAACTTTTCTGGGTCAGGGTCGACCTTTTTGGGTCAAGATCAAACTCATCCCAAAAACTAGCAAAAACCCTCTAGTCAATGTCAACTTTCATGGGTACAAAGTCAACCTAGATGGGTTAATGTAGACCTAGATGGGTCAAGGTTGACCTAAGAGGGGTAAATTCAACCTTTCCTATAAAACATAGGAATTTGGAAAGTACAAAGGTGAACAACAACAAACTCACCTCAGGTAGTGACCATCTAGTAGCCAGGCTGTGTCTCAAAAGCTCTAGGCACGTCACTCGAAATTCCTCTCTTCTCAGCATCTTGCTTCCTCATTTCAAATCTACAAATAGTAAGAATGAGTAATATTTTCTCCATTTTCCTTATTTATAAGTTCAAATTAGGGTTTTATTAGGGTTTATTTTAGGGTTTCCTTAGGGTAAACTCAGATTTCCCTTCTTATGCATTTAGACAGACATCCACTCTTTTCATCATAACTTGAGTTCAGTAACTTTGTTTTTAGTTCTGTCAGTGGTGTTGGAATCATGATTCAGATACCTAACTCCTTGAACTAGTTTAGGAAGGTTGGGAATCATTATATTTGGTTTAGGAAACAACTTTTCAACAAGCTGCATATCCAGTGTATAGAGTTTTTCTTATCACCCTGTTTCACCCTTCTGAAGTAGAAAGCCGAAATAGGGGAGGCATAAGGGGCTCTATGCACTTCTAAAATCATCATATAGTAATCCCTAGGTGATTTATGGATTTTCATTAACCTTTAGTGTTGGAGGTTCTAATAGTTTTCTATAGGATCTTTACATCAAGGACTTGGCTATATCCTTTTTTTTATTTAATATGATGTTTTCTTACTTTAGCTTGCATATTCACGTAGTGTCAAATCTGAGCTAAAGTGGGGGCTAAATGTATGATTTTAAAATTTAATCACTTCCATCTTGATAGGTTTAGCACCCTCTTTTAGTACATTTATCATGATAGACTTGCATTTAGGATGCATTCTACACTTGATTTCTTCATTCTAGGTGAAATTAGGGTTAGGATCCCAAAGATTCTCCTTAATTTCCCTCTTCTATGGATCTATTTTATAGGTATGACTTAGAAATATGTCCTCCTAGCCTTCATCATAGTCATCATAAGATTTTATGCCTCTCCCCGGCATTCTGTCCCACTCTGGCATCATTTCTAGGTCTCCGAGCATCCCCGGGACCTCCAGTCCCTAATTTTGGAAGGATTTTGATCTCTAGGTCTAAGACAACCTAGACCCTGACCTAGGTTAGAGTTGAGGTCATCTCTAACCTAGGTCAAAGTCAAGATTATCCCTGACCTAGGTTAGAGATGAGGTCATCTTTGACCTCCTCAGAAATATGTGCCCCTTTTTCAGATTTGGTCCCGACGGGCCTCGAAATCATTGTCGGGCCCTTGGATCTGAGTGTGGAAAGGTTTTAATTCAAAATTTATTTAATTATTTTCCCTCCTTAGTTGGTTATTGTGATTGGACCTTAATTCGAGGTGAAATTTGAATTATGGGTCCTCACATTGCTCTAGGAGCCTCACCTTAAAACCTCTATATAAAGACTCTCATTTGCATTCATTTTCACACAACAACACCAAGCAATTTCATGATAAAGTTCCCTGAAGGAGACAATTTCATGAACAATGAGATTCAAGCAAGCAAGGAATGGTGAAGTGAAGATGTAAGATTTCAATAGGATGATATAGAAGACCAAGCCATTGTTGATATCAAGCATCTTTGTGAACATGCCATTGTGAACACATACTTGGAGCAAGAGAGATCCTTTCTTCCTTGATCCACCATTACCAAATTTCAATAATTCAAAGATACAATCATGGTGTATCAATTATGGATTGTGAGTTTGGTAGAAGTACTTTAGCCTTGGGGGCTTGGTATGCTTTTCTATCTCATTCAAATCTATGCATTGTTGTCTCATACATATTCATGCTAGGGTTTTGATCTAGAGGATTAGATCTTGGCATTACACTTTCAATACATACACACACACACATTCTATTTAAATTAGCTATTCATGGAGGTGGAGATCACCAAAATGGGGTTCTGACTAAGGCAAAACCCTATAGAGCCACCCCAAAAACCCCCTTTATCAGATATATATGGTTGATGTTTTGGGAATTGGAGGACAAATCTGAGTACCCTTTTCGGAAAACTTTTGTGATCTATGAATAGAGTCAAAATTGACCTTCAGAATAAAAATATAGCCTTTGACTTTTTATCGGGGTCAAAGACTACCTGCCACCAGAAAGATGATAGTTTTTTGGGTTTTCTCTATCACAGCTTCCTGGTCCCAGATCTGGTTGTAGAATCTTTCAAAACTTCTCACAGGCTTCAGAAAATAGGTATTTCTAAATCTATTTTATGATGAGGTATGTATCTTAACCTAATTAATTTTCAAGTATTTCCAAATTTACTTTACTTATGCTATTCCAATTTAAGACACGTTACAAATTAATAGTGTTGAATGTTAGGTGCATTGTTAAGGCTCCATTTTAACCCTATTCAAGAAGTTTACATTTCTTACCTATACAATCTTTCTTCATATGACCAAAAGTATTACATATAAAGCATATACCTTTAAATTCTCTTTGCATACCTTTAGGTGACTCTTCTTGTTTAGGTGTATCTTCTTCATTAGGTATATCTTCATATTTGTCAACTTCATCAGATTTCTTTTCATCTATGCTTTCAAAAACTTTCAAATCTGGTTCCTTGCTTTCTTCACTCACTTTAGATGAGTTAAATCCAAGACCAGTTTTAGCATAGAATGGTTTTTGATAAGACATTTGCTCATTAATCTTCTCACTAGTGGAATGTAGTCTCTCAAGTTGCTACTTAGACTGAGTCAGTTCACCTTTCACAATTGTATTGTACTTTTCAATTTTAGCATACTGTAATTTGGTTTTCTTAAGTTCAGATGTCACTCTACAAAGTTTAGATTTCAGATCTTCATTCTCAGATTTTAGATTTTCATTCTTAGATATCATATTTTCTTCATTCTTTCTATTTCCATCTTTCAAACTTAACTTCATATTTGCTATCCTAAATTCATGTTCAAGGATCTCATTTTCTTTTTCTAGGTTATCATCACAATCTACAATTTGAATTGTAGATTCCTTTTCTGATTTTAGTTCTTCCAACTTATTTTTTAGTTTCCCAATGAGGTTCTTTACATCATCATATTTTCCTTTCAGAGTATCTCTTTCTTTAGTAAGCATATCAATCTATTCAAGAGCTTCTTCAAGATTCTTCTGTAGCTGATCCATATCCATAAAGATCTTACTCAAGTTGTTAGGCTTTTCTTAATGGTTCTTTTCTGAGTAACTAGGCTCTAATACCAATTGTTAGAAATAGGGAATACTGAGAGGGGGGGGGGGGGCTGAATTTAGTATTCTACAAACTTTTACTTTTTCCCAATTATGGATATAATAGATTATCTTGATACATGCATAATAGTAAAGCAAATGAACTCATAAGACATTATTTGTTCTTGAGGAAACCCTGGCCAAGGGAAAACCCTGGTGGGGATGGTACCCACAAAGATTCACTAATCAAAAGTAACCTATAAAGGATGTTGACCCTGTTAGGAGCCTATTACATGCATATAGTGTCTCAATAGTGTCTCAATCCTGATTAAGGGACTTTAGGCCTTGTTAGAAGCCTCAACCCTACTAAGAATTGGTAGTACAAAATGTGATTACTAGATGAGCCCACTACCCAAACAAGTAATGTATAATGATTACTATTTAGAAAATAGGGAAAGGTACATAACCTTATGCCACTTGCTTTTCTTTCACAACTTCACACCAATATATTTTCGCTTACTTTACAATACTATACTTTTCATCACTACAACAATACTACTTCGCATCTACATATGCCTTACATTTATACAAGTTATTAATTCTAATAACTCTTACAATCAGCTTTAAAAAAGATTTATACAAAATAAATACTTACCCAAGGGTTAACATCTAGGATGTTATCCCTTTATATTATTAAGACATTATTTTGATAAACAAAATAATCCCTTAACTATTTACCATTTATGTCTTCATATTCTATCCTGTCAGCATAAATAGTCATCATAGTATCTATGTTCAAGTGTGCAAGCACTGAACTTACTCCAATCGACATCATCAATCAAAACTATCTCTAGGTACATTGGGAAAATACTGCTTCACACTTAGACAATTTTGCTTTGCACTCTGTTGTACTTGCTCTCTGTCATATGTGGTCTTCGCAGAGATCATATGTTTCCATAATGAAAACATCTAAATATCTAACTCAGACAAATTTCCAATAGCATGTACACTCAAGAAGGATGCTGCATGAATAAAAAAGAGATGCCATTATTTTCACTAACATGTTTGTTCCATATGCAGATATAGAAGAAGTTGATTCACTGTTGTTTACCTCATTCAGATAATAAAAGTACTGAGAGGATGGTATTTCTAAATGACCATCCTCAAAGTATGGTGATTGTCTCTACAACAATAATAGTAAGGTGTTGGAATCCATAGGAATGATGTTGGCCTATGATGTAGGCTATGTCAGGAAAACCTCAAATTTCCTTGGTAGAGACCACATCATAGGACAAGAGCACCCATGATCACCACAAAGGAAACAACTAGATAAGGCAGTATCAATGAAACATTCAGAGATCACAAATGTAGAACAATAAAGCATGGTCAAGCACTAGTAGTAAAAGGAGGGCTTGCAGAGTGCATCAAATCATCATAAGAATAGAGAATGAGAGTACAAGTCTACATACTATGGAAAAGTACATTATGGCATGGCATCATTATGGCATAATAAAATGTAAGAGTGAGAAGCCCAACAACAAATCAATGACATTGATATAGTAACAACAATACAATAGTTCTAACCAAGGCTCACATGTCAGCATGAAGCATGCAATGACAAATGATGGAATGATCAAAACATAATCCTTACACCTAACAAGGGCCATTAGTTCTAAGAACTGACATTCAAGTCAACATTCAATAATGTATCCACTTACCATATGGGATAGACAATATTGCATGAGCTATATGTAGGAGTAACACTAAGCATTAAAAAATCAAGTGACAATAAATACTTGATGCATAAACAAACATCATATCAATAGTGGCATCTTATATGAGCACAAATCAATCAATGGTGCATATACATGAAACTTGATTAGTACCATCAAATTCAGTATTAAGCTACCACGAGCCTCTCCAAGGAACAATATATATCAAATCAAGTTTCCAATCCAAATGAACAACATAAAAGATGCTTTAGCATAACTCAAAGGCAACACCAGTCAAGAGCAGTAAATTTACATCATGTATGCCCTAATAGAGCTCACGGGCTATGCCATAACAAGCCTTTCAATAATAGTGAGTAAATTATTCATAAGGCAATGTCAACAGTAGATCATATATTCAATGATGTCATTCATCAATAATGAAATGTAGACATCAAAAATACCCAATGGAGGCCAAGCATACAGCTCACAGTACATCAATGGTACAACAAAGAATCGTAATAATAGTGAGTAAAGTATTCAAATAATTGATTGCCTACGTTCATGGGCTGTGATGAACATGTAGAAATTAAAACCATGAAGAGGATGCCCTAGTTTGAGAACGGACTGTAGTAGAGGATTAAACTAGTAAAGTGCCAAATATAAACATCATGTGCCCTAAAAAATGCAAAGGGATAGTAAGCAAAGAGTTATCAAAAGATCAAATGTAGATGTCGTTAGAGTAATATTTAGTTTACTTACTAATTAAATCATATTGATTTAATTAGTTAAGTTATTACTCTTTAGTGCTTAAGCTTTCTCTTAGGTGCATTAATAATTAATTCTTTTATTAATTATTAATGTGCAACCTAGCTTTTTTAGGCTTTAGGGTTTTGTTCACCTTTATAGGTTGAACCTTGTAATTCTTTCTTCAATAACTTGGATTATAATTTTTGTCTCACATTTTGAGTAACTTTTGAGTTCTGCTTTTTCCTTCTTTCTACTTCTCTCCTGTAACAGGTTCTTTGCATATAGGTTTCTTGGGCTTAATAGATTTTTTTTTCATCAAATCTTACATGGTATCAAAGCTCAGATCTTTTGCTGCCCATTCTTGATGTTTTGAAGTTTTAAGGAGCAAGGGTTTGATAGAAGAAATTTGAGATTTTTCGGCTGATTCAAGAGTTTTTGGTGAGCATTTTGGGCCCAAACAGACCTCACCATCATCATCAGAAGGCCCAGGAGATTCAATTTTCATATAAATTTTGTCATTTTTGGCCACAGTAGCCTCTAGAAATTTTTTTTCCCTCTCCTAGGTCGTACGACACAAATTTTGAGACAAAAAAAATTAAAAAAACCTTATTTTAAGGTTTTTTGGGCACAGGCAGAATGCGCCACCTGCACATAGCCAGTGCACTACCCACACCTGGCCCATGCCTAGACCACCACCTCTACCTAGCCATAGTGCCACCTCCACCCAACAGTGCCACCTGTGCTCTACCCACGAGCCGCCAGTTATCGGTGATGTCAGCATTCTGGCTGCTGACATCATTTCCTGGCAACTTCTTCAATTTTTTTAGTGACTAGAAAATTTTTCTAGCGAGGCAGGTCCTTGACATGCAAATGACTACCAATTTTTTTCCCATCTCTGTGTTTTTCTAGAGAGCTCCATTTCA
Organism: Chamaecyparis obtusa; assembly: GCA_027943335.1. Classification (NCBI taxonomy): domain Eukaryota; kingdom Viridiplantae; phylum Streptophyta; class Pinopsida; order Cupressales; family Cupressaceae; genus Chamaecyparis; species Chamaecyparis obtusa. Next base: position 1,558,951 of record BSBK01001155.1, on the reverse strand, counting down.
GAGCTGCAATTGGTTTTTTGGCCATAACTTTTGCATACGGTATCATTTTTCAAAAAATAAAATATCGCCAGAAATCTCTTTTCGAGCTTGAGACAATGGTGTTCGTTTCATTTACTGATTTTTCTATTTTATTATCTATTTTTGGCATCAAAGTGGAAGCTTCATTTTTTCCTCTCTACATCTAGAAATCAGGTTTTTTCCTTGTTTTGTGTGCTTTCATACTTATTTGAAGTGTACGGAAGATAGTATAATATTTTGTGTGGGAGTGAAAATTCTATTTCTATCATTTATTTCAAAGAGACCCTTCCACTTATGTCTACTTTCTCTCAATGGAGGACTCTTCGGTCGCCCACCTTACACCTCACAACTACCACACTTGGAAAGGACAAATGACTAGATTACTTATGGTAAAAGGGTTATGGTCATGCCTCAATGAGGCTCCACCAGTTCTAAAAAGGCCTTATGAGGATCTTATGTAGAGAAATAGGATGGATGAGGTAGTGGGCCTCATTGCACTAAATATTTTAGATGGGTTGTTGTTCCACCTAGATGGTTTGAGCACACCCAAGGCTATGTGGAACAAGTTTTCCACCTTGTTTGGCACAATGAATGAGTTCAGGGTTCTACAGATAGATACATAGTTCACCTCCTTGGTACCTAAATCATTCACCAGCAGAGAGGACTTCTTGATGAAGTTGAAGTCTCTTCAATCTATTTTATAGGTTTATGGGAAGATGAAGTCAGATGATGAGTGTATCTTTCTAAAACTCTCAAAGCTTTGAGGTCCTTATTAGATTTTCACTTCTACCTTCTACTCCACTATGGATGCACTGGGTGAATGTCATGTTATGCCCTCTTTTGAGACTTTATGTGATAGGTTGACTCATGAGAAGTCCAAGCTCACTCAAATGGATTCACTTATAGGTTCACAGTCACAAGCATTGTTTTCCAAGACACCTCAAGGTAGATAGAAGCAGAAGTCGAAGCAAATATCAGATTCATATTCTCAGCACTCTACTGGCCCACCATCTGCTTCTAAGAAGGAGAAACAAAAGATTGATAGCCCTACATGCTCCTATTGTCATAAGGGACCTGATGATGAGTCACATTATTTTTAGAAGATATTTGATGGCTATGAGAAATAGATTGCATATTTGCAAGCTCTTCTTTAGAAGAGCACTCTTTCCTCTCCATCCTCTTCTACCTCATAGGGGTCTAATTTTTAGTCTTCTTCCACATCTTCGACATCTAGATAGGATTTTAGATAGGGTCATGCATTATGGGAATCCATTTCATCCCCTTCAAAGGTCCCTTGGATACTAGACTCAGGTGCTTCTCACCATATGGCATCTTCTCAAGGGGTTTTCTCTATTGTTGAGGCTTCTCCCATTCCTCATATTCTCATGGGAAATAACACTATCCTAATAGTCTATAGGAAAGGTTCAGAAGGCATTTAGGATGGCACATTCAATGATGTATTGTATGTTCCATCTCTATCTATAAACCTTCTCTCAATTTATCAAATTACACATAGTGGATCAGGGAAGATAGTTGAGTTCACTACAGATTTAGTCTTCATTCGGGATAGTGTGATAGGAGACATTGTTGCTAAAGGGATAGTTGATCATTCCACCCATCTCTACACCTTCTCACACTTTGGTCCACCATATCCATTGTCAGAGCACATCTCTTCTCTTTTGTGAGAGCATCATGTGGTGCAGCTAGGTCGCTTGAACCTTTTTATTGTTCCTAAGATCACTACTATGACTGCCACACCACATCCTATTGAGGTCTTTTCTCTTTAGTATGATTCTTCTTCAGCACTACCTGACCCTCCAACTCTATTCATCTAGCCACTAGGTGCACTTTTTGAGGATTCTATAGAGGACATTCATCTCCTCTTTCATGACAGTGTTAGCACACCTGTTACACCACCTACATTAGGGATTCCCTTTCTGGATCCTCATGTTTTCTCCTTTGAGCATCAGTTAAACCTTCTAGTTTCACCTCTCATTCAGGGGTTTCCTTGTTTCATGCCTTTGTTTCTTCCACATTTGAGTTCCATTGGTTTGATCATTTCCATAGGGATTCCATCATTCTGGGGGGGCTTTGGTGTCTCTTCCCTCTCTCATGGGGGGCTGGTTGTACTTATGGTTTTGAGAGAGTCTCTTGAGCCATTTCTTTTTCTTTTTTTCTATCTCTTTTTGGAGAGGGGTTTTTCCCACTGGGTTTTCTCCTTTGTCTCTGATTTATAGAGATTTCCTTGTATTGGGTACCTGATCAGGCCTTGTTGCCGGGACCCATTTCCTGCTTTCATAGTGATGCTAGGTTAGCTTACCCCCTACGCTTAGCTTAAGGGGGGGTGTTAGAGTAATATTTGGTTTACTTACTAATTAAATCATATTGATTTAATTAGTTAAGTTATTACTCTTTAGTGCTTAAGCTTTCTCTTAGGTGTATTAATAATTAATTCTTTTATTAATTATTAATGTGAAACCTAGCTTTTTTAGGCTTTAGGGTTTTGTTTTCCTTTATACGTTGAACCTTGTAATTATATTTTCAATAACTCGGATTATAATTTTTCTCTCACATTTTGAGTAACTTCTAAGTTCTGGTTTTCCTTCTTTCTGCTTCTCTCCTATAACACGTTTTTTTCATGCAGGTTTATTGGGCTTAATAGATTTTTTTTCATCAAATCTTACAAATGCTACCATATGCTCTCGATACATAGGAAACATCAATGAGTTTTAATATCAATTGATAATGCAAAATACACCAAGCGATGGAAGGAATACAAGACTCAAGCTCATGGTTTGTACACTACCAATCATAAATGATTAGATAGTCCACAACAATATGTATCACAGAGAGGATAAAACACAATAAATGGAGGGAAGGCTATAGCTCATGGGTCCCATAAAGTAATGAACACATGAAAATAAAATGGATAAATACTATGTGAAACTAGTGGTTTCATAGCAACATCATAGTAACATGTGATGGTGAGATGAATGGCACCATGGATTGACACTATACCCTTCTTTACGGGCTCTCAATGTTTCAAATAGTGAGTTCAACTAAACAAAATGGGATGCCCTAGCTCTCGGGCCAAGTATCAATGATGCCCTAGCCATAATCAATACACAATGCCATAAGCTTGTAAGCCATTAAAGAATGCAATAACAAGTGTGATTAAATAAAATAGTGAGTAGACAATGTAATCCTCGGGCACATTTCTCACATAATTATTAAGCATGTAACCAATATCATACTCAAAATTCATACAACACAATGAATACAATGGCATTTGTAATGTGAATCAAATATACAACAAGATGAACCAGTGAATCAACAAATGTAGAGAAGACAATATCAAATACCTTAGCAGAGCACAACACAATGCCCTCAAAAATACAGAGGTAGCAATATTAAAATTAAATGCAGAGTAAAATGTCAAATACAATGCCTACCTCATATTGATAATGCCACGAAACTCAAAAGACCAGATGTTTCTAAAATCCAAATGTAGAGAGCTATTTAAGGATGGAAACTTTCTAAATGTTGGGAGGAGAAGTGCATGTTGCTAGTGGTTTCTTTCATTTTCAAAAGGGGATTTGATCTCAAATGATTAATCATCTTGTTTCTCCCCTTTTTAGGGTTGAGATTTTATTGATTGCTTTTATTTTTGTGCTGATGTAATTTCAAATCATGGATTTTATCAAAATGGTAGGTTTTTAAATATTTTTTCCCCTTAATTGGGTTGAGAGTTATTTATTAATTTAGGAAGTAAAATGTTTAAAATCAACATTTATATTTGGCATAGGGGTAAGAATTTAAATGTAAAAGTCATTTCCTATCTTTCATTGTAAATTCTAACAATGTTTCTTTATAAACCATTCATCAAAATATTATTTTTAGTGCATGACTTGGAGTGGATAGGGTAGTTTTGTTTGACCACCTCTTTTACAAGTCTTATTTTTCCACTACCCCTATAAACTTGGGAGTCTAACATCTAGCTTTAAGAGGCATCCTCATGGGCCTATTTGCAGGTTTTTTCCATTTTAGGAGGTTGAGGAGTTTTCAATGTTGATTCCTTTTTCCTTGTTTTATATACCTCTCAATTATCTGATTGAGGTTAGCTCTTCATTATTTTCTCTTAGGTATGAGAGTGTTGTATCTCTGAGAGACACATTGTACTTAGCCTCTTTTCAGTAATACAAAATTGATCCTTCTTGTTTCCTTCTATTTTTGAGTTTTTCTTATTGAGTTTCATGCAAAGATTATTGTGATATTATCTTATCCTTAATCTGCATGTTTATTCAACTAAGTATTCAAGGATTTGTCTTGGCTTTGAAGTACTAATCTATGTACAAACTGGAATCAGAATTGTGGAAATATCTTCCCTTTCTATATTCCAAGTACCTTATTATTTCTAAGAAGTTTAAAGTAGTAGGATCAAGTTGTGAATTGTAAAATTGTTCAAGTGCTTTAGTAAGCTGGTTTCAACTATGGATCTTCTATCAATTCAGAGGATCACCTAGCTCAAATTAGTTTCAGTTATTTTTTTAATGCACTCTCTCCCTTTCCTCAAAAATTTAGTCAATTTTCAAGTGATCCAAGGGGAAGCCGACCCTTAATCCGGAGGTCTACTTTCTAATAGGTCATCCACAACCTGAAAGTAGTGTCATGTTTCACAGGATTGTTGAGTTTTACACTTAGAAAACTAGGTGCAATCCTTAGTGACACCAGTTTTTGGCATGCTTGGTGGGACTCAAGACTCAGTGAGTCAGATTTCTAAAGTATATTCCCATGTGGGTTATTGTTTGGTGTGAGTAGTGACTATGTTTTGATATCATACTTGGTGACTCTAATCTTGTTTCTTGCAAATCAGTACTTAATCTTATGAGTGGTATTCCAACCAGGCATAGAAAGAATCCTTTTGTATATGCAAAGCTACCACCATCCAAGAAAAGGCCTAAAGCAGCCCAATCTAGTGCATCACAATCTACAAATCCCATTCCCATTCCCATTCCTATGTGCACTACTATAATCCCACCTGTGCAAGAAGCAGTAGCAATTCAAGTTCCCCTAAATCCTCCAATGGCCAAAAATCATCGTTTTGTGGCCTTCAATCAAGGCAGTCATTTGAAGTTGCAACATCATAATGACATACCTATATCAGCCCTTAAGAGCCTACCTATTTTTACAAGAGAGGATTAGATGTCCACTATCGAGCATATAAGAGATGTTGCATCCCTCTATGCCCTCCACAATATAACCCAAGACAATATAGCAGTGAGGTTGCTGGCAACATCTCTCAAAGGCAAGGCTTTGCGATGGTTTAGAGGTCTAGTAGTCAATTCCATATCTACTTGGGATGAGTTGGCTCAAGCCTTAACTAATCAGTTCAAAGACAAGTATGATAACCTCTCTTTAGTTGAATATCTAACCGCCATTAAAAGGGAACCCCAGAAGTATATGATGGATTTCAATTTTAGATTCCAAAGAATGTAGAGTAGAATACTAGCTACAGTTACACCCTCAAGCCAACATGTTTTCTTATACTATTTAAGGGCCCTTAACAATGATATCTCTATTATGATCTAGTCTATGGGAGGGAATAACTTACTAGTAGCATATGATCTTGCTATAAGGGCTAAAAATAGTCTAATACAAGGTGGAAATACATCCCCAAGGCCTCCAATGCCTATTTTACCCGAGCTTCATCCTATTCTGAAAGCAATTCCATCCTTGGCATCTATTTTGCCTATACCAACTCCCCCAAGTAGGCTATTATTCCATCTATTGACTAGTCTTAATATCTTAAAGATATTAAGAAAACCTTGTAGTATGTTTCTAATGAACTGGTAAACCTCAAAAGACAACAATTCTAGCCTTACTAGAAGCCTTACCAAGTCCCCTACAAGCTCAATATTAGAAAAATAGGCCCTAATATAGATCAGGCCAGCAAGGCCAAGCAAGAAACTATAATCAAAATTTCAGTCAGCCCTACAATTCCAATATCCCTAGAGCCTCTAGAGAGCTTGTTCCTGTAGCTCAAAACAATATGGAACATGAATATTAGTGGAGTTGTCCATGCAATCAACAACACATTCAGGGGATGTGTCCCAATGGTTTTGGCCAAGCCCTCATGGTACAGAACAATGTCATCATACCGCAAGAAATGGATCAAGAACTAGAGATCCAACAAGGTCAGCCCACTTACCTCAAATGAGCTCCACAAACCAGAGGTTGCACTTGTTAACTTCCAGAAAGAGGAGTTTTATGGGGTAAATTTTTCCCTAAATGACAACCTGAACTATGTTCTAGTTGCATCCAACATGAGATGTAAAAAGAAGCCTTTGGATGTTGAACAATCAGTCTCTACCAGTTAGAAAGCTCTAGTTGTGACTCCAAAGCCCAAGGTGGCTCAAACCCAACTTCAAAACTAGTCAAACGAGGTCAAGGAGCTAGCCAAGGAAAAAACATAGTTGGCATATCCACAACCAGAAGTTACTTCAATGAAGGGACAACCAAACGTGAGCTTAGGATCTTTTAATATTGTCAAAAAAATGAAGAAGACTTCCATAAGTGTACCTATAATAGACACTTTGTCAATTATTGGGAAAAAGGAGTTAATGCTTAATGCTTTGGCTAAGTTTTCACTAAATGAAGAAAGTGTTTTAGAGAAGCCTAGATTCCTAATGGTTGCAACATCTCTAAAAGAGCACCAAACAAGAGAAGGGAGCTTGCAGCCCACCATTTCTCCATAGATTAAACACCCTCCCTTCTATGTTACTCTTGTTGTTGGGAAATTTTTGGTTCGTAATTGTATGATAGACTCAGGGGAAAGTAGTTCAGTGATCTCTAAATAGCTAGCAGACCTCCTAGGATTGTCTTATGAGCCAATAGATAGACCTGTTGTTCAGTTGGATGGGTCATTAGACAACACCATTGGATTCATTAAAGACCTAAGTCTCACCTTACATGAGTGTCCCAACTTCTCTATTCCTCAATATTTTTATGTCATAGAACTACCTCCCTACTTTGTTATTTGTTTAAGTGGAGATTTCACTACTAGGTTTGGGGGAAACCTTTCAGCTTATTCATCTCATTTATAATTTAAAACTAGATATGGGATGAGGGTTAGAATCAATTCTAAAGCCTTTTCAAACAACCATGTTGAGCCCTATACTCCTAGTCCTATAAATGCCAATCTGATGTTCCATGAGTAGAATCCTATTGACTCTGAGCCTGAGACCACTACCAAAAACATTCCAAATATTTTTTTGGATGAGTGGGCTGAAAGGGATCTAGAAGATGACCCTTTCAAAAACATGGAGATTTCTAGTATAGGGATGTATATCATTCAATTGAAAGGAGCAGTGATTCCAGACTTGTTGAAGAAGGAGGATGACAATTCTAAAAATCAGAATAATGAGTTGTGGTAGTTGTTCTTTGATGGTGCCAGAAGAAAAATTGGTTTAGGAGGAGGAGCTATCTTGATTTCTCCATAAGGACAAAGGTATTACTTTTCTATACATTTTTATTTTAGTTGTACTAATAATACAATAGAGAATGAGGCCTTAATTCATGGTTTGGAATGTGCCAGACAGAGACGAATCAAATGTTTAAAAGTTATGGGTGATAGTGAGTTAGTAGTTAATTAGATTTGTGGCACTAATCTCACTAAAAATGATGTGCTCAAGATGTATAGGAACATGGTCTAGGATTTGATAGAAGGATTTTATGTTATTAATCTAATTGATGTCCCAAGAAATTAGAACAAATAGATAGACAAGCTAGCTTCCATGGGAGCTAAAGATGACATTTCCAAGGAGGTCACAAGCACTAAATTGTAGCATGTGAGAATCCTTGTGAGACCCTCAATAGTAGATAATCAGGTGATCTAGAAAGTCTTTGAAAATGATGAGCATATTTTAAATTTTTTAATAGAAGAAGTTGAATTCTCTAAAGTTAATCAAAATAAGTTTGCTCAACAGTATAGTGACTAGATGTTATAGTTGAAAACTAACAAGTTACCCAAGGGACTGGTCACCCTTGAGTCCATTTTTAACTCTCATGACCAGCTCAGAGGAGACAAGGCCAACATGATAGTCAAAGAAAAACATTGCAAGCCTGTTGAGATACTCAAAGATAGGTTCCTCAAACTAGGAAAGGTATGTACTCAACCAGAAAGGCGGGCCTTTATCTCATTATGTCAAGAGTTTAATGATATTTTTACATGGGAGTACTATTATCTAAAAGGGTTTGATCCCCACTTATCCTAGCATACTATTGAGCTAGGACCCCATGCCAAATGAATGAGACAAAAATAGAGATCTATCAACCCTAAACTAGAAGTATTAATGAAAATAGAGTTAAGGAAAATGATTGAGGCTAATATCATCTTTCCCATCAAACACACCTCTTAGGTCTCTAACTTAGTGCCTGTCAGAAAAAAGGATGGTGAAATCTGGTATGTGTAGATTTCAGAGACCTCAACAGAGCCTCACTCAAGGACCACCATTCATTACCCTCCATGGAATAGATATTGCAATTTGTCTCAGGGTCTGATAGATTTTCTCTACTAGATGGCTTTTCTAGCTATAAAAAAGTCCTAGTAAGAGAGGAAGACCAGTATAAGATAGCCTTCACCATCAAATGGGGCACCATGGCATATAGAAAGATGCCCTTTGGGATATCCAATGCTGGTGCTACATTTCAGAAAGCCATGGAGATGACATTTGCTGGTTTGATCAATAAGTTTGTCCTAGTCTACTTAGATGATATAACTATCTTCTCAAAAGATACTAATGATCACTTGGTCCATATAAGGCATATTTTTGAAAGGTGCAGAGAGTATGGAGTTCCACTAAATTTGAAAAAGTGTATCTTTGTTGTCAACAAAGACAGACTAATGGGACACATTGTTTCAAAACAAGGAACAACAATTGACCCTGAGAGAATAAAAGCCATCATGGCACTACCCCTACCAGCACACAAGAAGGGGCTCAAAAGTTTCCTTGGGAGAATCAACTTATTGAGAAGGTTCATCTCTAATGTTGTAGTGTTATTGAAGCCTATGACCCAGATGTTGAAGAAGAATTCAACTTTCCACTAAACAAATGAAGGGAAAAATGTTTTGAAGAGGTAAAAGAAGAAATTATTTCTCCTCCTACTCTGGTAAACCCTGATTTTACTAGAGATTTTATTCTATATGCTTTTGGGAACACTGATAATATCTATGCCATGCTAGTCCAGTAGAATACTGAGAAATAGGAGAAGCCAGTGGCTTTTTACAACCAAGGTCTGGATAGTTATGAGTTAAATTATACTCTTGTAGAGAAGCATTTTTGAGAAGTAGTGAGGAGCTTGAGGAAGTTTGGGCAATTATTGTCTAACAACATAGTGCACCTAATGGTTTCTCACCCATGCATAAAAGACTTCCTTCTGAATAATGATTTGAGTCACAAGAGGGTCAGTTGGGTCACCAAAGTCATGGAATATGATATCCAAATCAAGGTGACTATGTTAATAAGGGGGAAAGGGCTATGTGAATAGATTAATGAAGGTAGAATAGACAAAAGCTAGCAAGAACGAGAGGTTGTCTTGATGAACTAGAATGCAGAATAGAGTGCTAGCTGGACAACATAAATGAAGCACTATCTCATAAATAGTCAATGCCCTCAAGGCCTTGATAGGAGCAAGAGGAGGTACTTTAGGCTCCAAGCTATTCCTTTTATCATTCTAGATGATATTCTATATAGAAGGGATTATAATGGTGTCCTATTGAGATGTGTTTAACCCAACCAAATGATAAATTTTTTAGAAGAGTTTCATGATGGAGGATCTAGAGGACACTTTGTAGCCTGAACCACTACTTTGAAAGTGATGAGAATAGGGTACTATTGGCCCAGCCTGTACAAAGATGCATTTGATTGGGTGAGGAAGTGCAAGAACTATGCTCTGTTTGCTAGAAAATAGAATTTGGCAGCCCTCCCACTGCATCCCATCAAGGTGGAGCAGCCCTTCTCCAAATGGGGGTTGGATTTAATTGGATATATTAATCCTCCATCCAGTGCTAGCCACAAATGGATACTTATTTCTATAGACTATTTTACCAAATGGACACAGGTTGTAGCATTGAAAGAAGCAAATGAGACCTCTGTCCTAAATTTCTATCAAGATATTGTGTCAAGGTTTGGTACTCCACACTCTATCATTTCAAAAAATGCCATGGAATTTATTAGAATGAGAATCTCAAAATGGTTATTGAGGCACAACATCTTCCTAAGAAACTCATCCAACTATTACCCTCAGGGTAATGGCTAGGAAGAATCAACAAATAAAAACTTGTTGAGAATCATTAAACAAACCATAGAGGGAAACTAGAGGGACTGGCATAGCAAGTTTAAGCTAGCCCTATGGGCAGACATAATAACCCCTAAGAGATCTACAGGTAACTCTCCTTATACACTTGTTTATGGGAAAGAATCTAGGATTCCTATTTCTATTGAATTTCCTACTATGAGCTTAATTAAGGAAATTTAATTAATTGAAGAAGACACTATGCAAGTTAGGCTTGCTAAGTTAATTGAACATGAAGAAATAAGAAGATTAGCACTAGAAAACCTAGAGGCCCATCATTCTTAGATGAAGAGGACCTTTGATAAAAAAAAACCCATACCTTGGGTTTTTAAGGAAGGAGACCTTGTCCTTAAATGGGATGAGTCAAAACATAAACTAGGAAGGCATACTAAATTTGATGCTATATGGAGTGGACCTTTCATGGTTGTCAAGTGGAAGGCCCATAATGCCTTCTAGCTAGCTTACACAGGTTGTGAGCATAGCCATTTTTAGAATTTCATAAATGAGTACAGACATACATGAAATGATGAACATAAATACAATGGTACCAAACATTGTCTGGTAATGAAGTCTTGATCCAAGGTGTTTCCAATGTGCTCCTGTGGTCCAGAACTTGCAAAGAAGATAGAAAGGGGTGGGGTTAGATCCAATGGATCTAATAAATGTATGGTACCATAATATTTATAAGCATTCATATATGCACTTAGTCGTACACCTCTAAGAAGGTCTATGCTACAAGGCATGTACACTCAGGAAAGAGACTGCAGGAATAAAAAGAGACACCATAGTTTTCACTAACTTATTTGTTCCATGTGTAGATATAGAAGAAGCTAATTGACTATTGTTTACCTCATTTAGATAATCAAAGTATTGAGAGGATAGTATTCCTAAAAGACCATCCTTGAAGTACGGTAATTATCTTTACAACAACAATAGTAAGGTGCTAGAATCCAAATGAATAATGTTGGCCTCTAATGTGGGCTATGTTAAAAAAACCTCAAATTTCCTTGGCAGAGACCACATCACAAGCCAAGAGCACCCATGATCACCACAAAGGAAAGAATTGGATAAGGTAGTATCAATGGAACATTCAGAGATCACAAATGTAGAACAATGAAGGATGGTCAAGAACTAGTAGTAAAAGGAGGGCTTGCAGAGTGCATCAAATCATCATTAGAATAGAGAATGAAAGTAAAAGTCTGTATACTAGGGAAAAATACATTATGGCATGGCATCATTATGTCATAATATCAACGTAAGAGTGAGCTTCCCAATAGCATATCAATGACATTGATATAGTAACAACAATGCAATGGTTCCAACCCACGGGTCAACATGAAGCATGCAACAAAAAATGATGGAATGATAAAAAAAAATGCTTACATCCAGCAAGGGCCATTAGTTGTAAGCACTAAACATTTATGACAACATTCAATAATGTATCCACCTACCATATGGGACAAACAATATTCCATGGGCTGAATGTAGGAGTAACATTGAGCATTAAAAAATCAAGTGACAATAAATACTTGATGCATAAACAAGCATCATATCAATAGTGGCATCTTATATGAGCACAAATCAATCAATGGTGCATATACATGAAACTTGATCAGTACATCAAATGAGCATTAAGTTGCCACAAGCCTCTCCAAGGAACAGTGTATATCAAATAAAGTTTCCAATCCAAATGAATAATATAAAAGATGCTTCAGCATAACTCACGGGTAGCACCAGCAATGATCAATAAATTTAAATCATGTATACCCTGCTAGGCCATTTTCTTGACAATGCAAAATCCTATGAAAATGACCTCTTCCCTACAAGTTTTGAAGTTGTCCCACCCTGTTGCAACTAGTTTTAATGTGCTAAGAAAATCCACAATGTTTCATGGCTTACTCTCTTAGCCCTGTGTTCCTCAATGTGTCATCATACTCTAGTTTAAATCGCATGTGCTAAATCGCAGAAACAAGGGAGATATCCAAGTTCCAAGGTCGGCCAGAAATAATTCTTTCATGTCACAAGGTGCTAAAAATTGACTAAGTATAAAATCCTCATTGTTTTATACCTTTCACACTTGCGCACTTGTCTCCAGTGTCAGCCTTTTCCTATATGCACTGTTGTGACTATGTGGGGCATAGTTTTTCATTTTCATGTTAGTCACCAGGTCAGAGAAAGAAGAAAGTCTATTCAGCAATTGTGAGTTTGCCTTTGTCACATACTCATGAAATGGTGGGACCTAGTTTTTAGCTTGTCAGAGGGTCCTGACATGTCAGAGCATCAATGGTTGTTGCTAAAGCACAAGGGATTTGTCAGAGCTATGTGAAATCATGCTAGCCGTCGATCTTCTTGTGCGGGCCTAGTAGAATTTCTCAGTGCTTTTGGCAGTAAGGATAAAATGTGGCAGTGCTGATAAATTCATGTCTTGTTTGCCAGTTTGCATGATAAATTGACGATGCTCTAAGTGTTTTAGCGATTTAGCGAACACTATGTTTGCATAATCACTAAATTTTCTAGTGGTTGCATAAAACATTCAATGACTTGGAGAACCTTTGCAGTCGCGTATTCGCGAAATGGTATGAAGGTTAAGTGCTCGATCAAGATGGTGGGACTACATGATGATTCATCACTGAGGTGTCAGGTTGTGATTGGCTGAGCTGGAAAGGGAATGCAGACACATTAGTGGGCCCAATTTTTTTAGTGGGGTCATGGCGTGGATGATCTAACAGATGGTGTAAAAGCACAAGGGATGTGTCAAAATTTTAAGATCATGTGCCCACCATCTGATCTCAGGTTTGTATGTGGTGTGTCCTTTGTCAGAGATGACCAAGCATGAGTGGAGAGTGGCGTTATGACAAGTGGTACAAGTGGGCCTAGGTGGAGGTCAAAAGAATAGTGGTACAGATAAATAAGGTTAGTGGCCTGACAATTTTTTAAAGGTTTCGCTCATTCGTGGGAAGATTTGGTGGTGCTCCAAATTGTTTGGCGACTTAGTGAAGGAAGGTCGCGTAATCGCTAAATCTTTTAGCAGAGATAAAAGGTGTTCTATGAATTGGCAAAGCTCTTCAGTTGCCAGTTCACCAAATGTGGCCACAGTTAGTGAACAAGCCTAGCGGTTTGTCGCATGTTTGCATGAGCCATTTTCTGGCTATGCGATCATGCGACAACTGTTGAACATCGTGATTGTAGAGTTATGAAGTAGGTCTTGCCAACGTGCTCAATTTTGATTGGTCACTGACTGGTGGTGGGGCCATGGACTTTTCAAAAGGTTTTTGACTATTGTGGGATTTAAAGTAAGGTGCCCGATTTGCCCAGAAGGAATAGGATCGACAGTCGCATTTTAATGTTGATCCTGTGACCGTTGAATTTCAATTTTGAATTTCTTGAGACATTTCCTACAATAGAAAGGACTAAAATTCAATGTAGAAGTGATTGGAGCTAGTAAGAGATGATTTGTTTTCCATTGCAGTGTGGTCCAAGGTGTGATGAGTATTTGTAGGGGTCTTTACCATGAGAATAATGGCTCGAGAAGTTTTTTCCAGGCAGTGATTTGTACTGGTTTTCATGGCTATCCCTAGTGTTCTGTAATGGATCTTGCAGATTTTCATGATTGAAGATCTGTCTAAGATCTCTTTCTCCAGGTGGCTTCTTTTTCTTCCCCTACAATAAGTTTTTGACCATTTCTGGTTGGTTTAGTTGTTGTAACCCTAACCCTAGTCACCCTAAGCTTCATGCAATCTCTTTGAGATTCCCAAGGTGGCTAGTGGTATAAGTAGTTAGTTTTTTTATAAAGTAACGGTTCAAATTTTAATTAGTCCAGAGGTTCTAATTTTGATTAGTTCCAGGGAATAATAGCAGGCTGTATCATATTGTATAAGGCTGAATAGAATTTCTCAGTATCTTTTGCAGGTTATTGAAATTGTTTTATCCCTTATCTATTTTGAACATGTACATGACTCATCATACTTAATATAACTGTTTCAAGCTTTCAAGTCTCTCCTTGGTGTCAATCTTGTGAATTCTGGATTTTTTTATCCATTGCATAGGGTTACCTTTGTATATGTTTTAGTCTTTAGTTCTTGATCTAGGATCAAGTGAAATATACTTTAGATAGGGCATAGATTCATTAGATTTGTCTATAGAAGGATCTTATAAGTAGTGGATGGGCTGGAATGTTTATATTTATGGCTATGAGTCTTTGACAATAGTTGGTTCATGTTCAATGTCTATATTTGAGATTTGCCCAATGGATAATGGCACTGATCAGGGATTAGTATATTCAGTTGAGTTCAATGCTTGATTAGCTCTTGTCTATTTCTTTCCATCCTCATATATCAACACCATTTCAAGCTTTAATTATTGTTTGGTTGATTGTTGTAATACCCTGCATAGTAGAGTTGATTCAATGAATACCCGGTTAGTATTTAGTAATCCTTTACTATGATTTTCTATATGAATCTAGAAGTATCAGGTGTGTAGTGAGTTGATTTTTATCTGGATTAGGTGCACCCACCTTGGTTTTCCAAAGCCATAGGTAGAAGAGGGCATACTAAGACCCTATAGTTGGTCCAGTTGTCTTGCAGAGCTCTCATACTTGGAATTAACCACTCCGAACATCAGTCTCAAGGCATATTGGAAGCCCTAAGTGGTGTAAGCATTTTCAAATAGCAACATACCCTAGAAGAGCTCACTGGTTGTGCCATAATGACCCTTTCAATAACAGTGAGTAAAGTATTGAAAAGGAAATGTCAACAACAAATGATATATTAAATAATGTCATTCATCAACAATGAAAGGTAGACATCCGCAATACCCAATGAAGGCCAAGCATATAGCTCACGGTACATCGATGGTACAATAAAGAATCATAATAATAATGAGTAAATTATTCAAAGCATTGACACCCTACATTCACAGGCTATGATGAACATGTAGCAATTAAAACCATGAAGAGGATACCCTAGTTTGAGCACAAGCTGTAGTAGAGGATTAAACCAGCAAAGTACCAAATATAAACATCATGTTCCCTCAAAAATGAAAAGGGATAGTAAGCAAAGATGCTATCAAAAGATCAAATGTAGATGGTAGCATATACTCTCGAAATGTAGGAAACATCAGCAAGTTTCAATACCAATCAATGATACAAAAGACACCAAGCGGTGGAAGGAATACAAGACTCAAGCTCATAGTTTGTACACTACCAATCTAAATGATTAGAAAGTCCATAATAGTGTGTATCATAGAGAGGATGAAGCACAAGAAATGTAGGGCAGGCTATAGCTCGCAGGTCCCATAAGGCAATGAACACATGAAAACAAAATGGATAAATACTATGCTAAACCATTGGTCTCATAGCAACATCATATTAACATGTGATCGTGAGATGAATGGCACCATGGATTGACACCGTACCCTTCTTTATAGGATCTCAATGTTTTAAATAGTGATTTAAATTAAATAAAATGTGATTCCCTAGCTCTAGGGACAGGTACCTATTGGCAAAATGGTCAGTGCTCCCCTCAGGATTTGTGACAGGGCTTAACCTCCTCCTGTGTCTTCCATAAGTTTAATGGTTGTATCATGCATTAATAGGTTGATCTTTTTGTGCAACAACAACTGCTAATTATAACAAGTGGTATTAGAGCTTGGTCATAGGTTTGAATCCCCTTGGGTAATCCTGAGGGGGAGATTGTTGGAAAAATGGTCACTGCTCCCCTCGGGATTCATGACATGGCTTAACCACTTCCTATGTCTTCTATAAGTCTATTGGTTGTATCAGACATGAAAATGTCAATCTTTTGGTACAATGACAATCACTACTTGTAACAGTATCAACGATGCCCCAGCCATTATCAATACACAATACCATAAGCTCGCAAGCCATTAGAGAATGCAATAACATGTTCAATTAAATAAAATAGTGAATAGAGAAGGTAATCCCCTGGCACATTTCTCACAGAATTATTAAGCATGTAACTAGCATCATACTCAAAATTCATACAACACAGTGAATACAATGGCATTTGTAATGTGAATCAAATATATAGCAAGATGAACCAGTGAATCAATAAATGCAGAGAAGACAATATCAAATACCCTAGTAGAGCACAACACAGTGCCCTCGAAAATATAGAGATAGCAATATTAAAATCAAATGCAAAGTAAAATGTTGAACACAATTTCTACCTCATATTGATCATGCCATGAAACTCAAAAGACCAGATGTTTCTAAAATCCAAACGTAGAGAGCCAGTGAAGGATGGTAACTTTCTAAATGTCAAGAGAAGAAGTGCCTATTGCCAGCGGTTTTTTTCATTTTCAAAAGAGGATTTGATCCCAAATGATTAATCATCTTGTTTCTCCCCTTTTTAGGGTTGAGATTTTATTAATTGCTTTTATTTTTGTGCCGATGTAATTTCAAAACATGGGTTTTATCAAAATGGTAGGTTTTTAAATATGCTTTCCCCTTAATTTGGTTAAGAGTTATTTATTAACTTAGGAAGTAAAATGTTTAAAATCCACATTTATATTTGGCATAGGGGTAAGAATTTAAATGTAAAATTCATTGCCTATATTTCATTGTAAATTCTGACAATGGTATTTTATAAACCATTCATCAGAATATTATTTTTAGTGCATGACTTGGAGTGGACAGGGTAGTTTTGTTTGATCACCTCTTTTAGGTGTCTCATTTTTCCACTACCCCTATAAACTCAGGAGTCTGACATCTGGGTTTAAGAGGCATCGTCATGGGCCTATTTGTAGGTTTTTCCCATTTTAGGAGGTTGAGGAGTTTTCAATGTTGATTTCTTTTTCCATGTTTTATATACCTCTCACTTATGTGATTGAGGTTAGCTCTTCATTCTTTTCTCTCTAGTATGAGAGTGTTGTAGCTCTAAGAGACAAATTGTACTTAGCCTCTTTTCATTAATACAAAATTGATCCTTCTTCTATCCTTCCATTTTCAAGTTTTTCTTATTGAGTTTCATGCAAAGATTATTGTGATATTATCTTATCCTTAATCTGCATGTTGATTCAACTAAGTATTTAGGGATTTGTCTTGGCTTTGAAGGACTAATTTGTGTACAAACCAGAATGAGAATTGTGGAAATATCTTCTTGTTCTATATTATAAGTGTGTGTGTGAAAATTGTACCTAGCTACAGACACAACACTTGAGTAAAACATTAGAGGTTAGCAAATCAAGAAATCTGCAATATAAATGAAATAAGCTAACCAGATGATTTATTGCCTTCTAGTAGGTGCAAGTATGGTATTCTCAGATTCAGACTGAGATCAGTGACAATGCAACACCTAAATGAAGGATTTAATGCAAGAGATGGATGAAATATGAATGCAAATTAATCTATATTTTTGTATTTTCTATGCAAATTGATATGAAAACTGATATGAAACTAGTTTAGAATGGATTGAAATGGATTGCAAATTAATCTATTCTAATAATGCTATGATATGAAAATGAATTGAAAACAAAATCTCACAATCACCTTGTTCACAAAATCTTGATTCTTCAAATGAAAATTCGCCAGAGTAAGTATGCAAATTCGAGGAGGCAATTTTTGAAGATCTGAGCCTTGTTTATATGGAAATCTAGGACTTGAGGATGCATTGAGAAAATCCATAAATGACTCTTGATAAACTCAGGTTGATTTTTGAGTTAACAAGAAATTATAATAAAATAACTCATAAAATCATGCAAAAATAGCTTTTAACTCAAAATAGAGTTTTAGTTTTCTTTTTCAACTCACAATCTGATGTTCAGTTTAGAAAGTTAACAAATTGAAATTGATAATTGATTTAAAATTGTCTTTTTTGGTGATTGTGCATGATTTAATATGAATTAATTTAATAATTAAGTGATTTACTCTCAACTTAATTGATTTTAAATTAAAAATAAAAATTGATTTATGGGTTAATCAATCATTAAATCAAACATTATTCTAAAATAATATCATTAAAAATATGACAACTTGATTTAATCAATTAAATAAGAATTTGATCAATTATTCATAGGAATTTTGATTTATTATCAAATTAAATAATATTAATTAGGAATAAATATAATTAAATCTAATTAAATAATTAAGTGGCTGAATTAAATTAATTAATCAAATATTCAACATATTCAATTAATTAACTTTAGGATAAATAATGACATTTATCACCAAATAATATATAATTAAAGATAATTAGAATAAATAAGAATATTCAAGGAATATGCTCTGATGCATAATTAAGATAAATCAATTAGTGTTTTGATAAACTAATGTGTATGTTGGAAAAATGGTCAGCGCTCCCCTCAGGATTTGTGGCATGGTCTAACCACCTCCTGTGTCTTCTATAAGTCCAGTGGTTGTATCAGGCATTAACAAGTCGATCTTTTGTTGCAACGACAACCACTACTTGTAACAAGTGGTATCAGAGCTTGGTGATAGGTTCAAATCCCCTCGGGTAACGTTGAGGGGGAGATTATTGGAAAAATGATTAGCACTCCCCTCAAGATTCGTGACATGGTCTAACCACCTCCTATGTCTTCTATAAGTCCAGTGGTTGTATTGGGCATTAACAGGTCGATCTTTTGGTGCAATGGCAACCACTACTTGTAACAATGCAAATGTGCCTTGGGTTAGGACTTTGATGTTGATTTCAATCAATTTGTTGATGTAGAAGGTTAATGAACCTATAGCCCATTTTTAGGGTATTACATTTTGCCCCTCTTTGAATTACTATGTGAAGCTCAGTGGTTCAAAGATTAATCTGTTTGTGACAAGGACTCATTTATGTGGTGGAAAAATTAATCTTGGAAGATTAACTGATTCTGAGACAGAAACTGATTGGTTGACTTACAAGATGTTGGTGATTCAGATCCTGGTCGACTGAAGAATCAAGATGATGTTAACTATAGCAATAATGAACCGGTGATTATGAAAAAGTGTCAAAATGCCTGATTCTGAACCTTATGATTATGAAGATGTGACTGTCCAAACTCGAGACCTGAATGTCCAAAGGAATCAAAAAGATGTCAAATCTAAACCCTTTAGTTACGAAGAACCAAGGAAATAACACTAATGAACCGATAGTTACGAAAAGCTGATATAGTTCACAAGTTTGTGAGAAAATACCAGATTGATATGGATCTTGATGAATTTGATATGCCCCAAGAAATGTGCCCCAAACGATGAGGTCTTTTGATGAATCAACAACTAGACGTGGTTGTTGTCTTGATTACTGAGAGAAAATTTGATTTATAGATTTGATTGATGTGTAATACCATGCCCCCTTCAGGATGAAAATTGAAATCTGACAAGAAAAGCCAGCATTGAAATAGTTTAGAAACATGTTGATTGATTTAGAAGTGGTTATACATGTCTGAAAATGCATTCTGCATCATTTGGAGGATCTGGAGACCAAGTTTGACTAGGTTTGACCATGAGTTGACCATGGTTGATAAAGTTGAAATTTCAATAGTTTGATGTGAGATAATCAGTTAAGTTGAAAACTAGATTTCATTGACATGTAGAAGGTTGATTATGCAAGCAATCGGTCATCCTGGGTCCAAAAAATATTAAATTGCAATTTTGACAAGGTAAATGATCTCAAATTTTGATTTTGATCCCAAAAATGGGTTTAGAATGTCAAAATTAGCCAGGGCTGTAATTTTCAAACAAAATAGAGCACTTTTAAAAATTAGGTCAAAAGCTATATAAGGGCCAAAAGGGTGATTTTCAAATCATTATTCACTGTTGTTGTAATACCTCTCCTATGGTGATACTTAGACTTTTCTGATTTGGACATTTTATTATTATTATGGTCAAGACTATACATTTACATTTATGTTTTATGGATGATGACATGATGAATATGCTCATTTATAGTTAGTAATTACATGTTTATGAGATTAGAAAATTATCTATTTTTATATGGATCTAACCCAATTATTTGAATCTAACCACTATCATGATGTTTATGTTTCATGGATGTGTTTGATGTGTTTTTCATGACTCCAGGATGAAGTCGTAGTTACTCACTTAGTTGAGGTCCACACGATGTATCGATCCTGGTCATCTGCTTGCATATATCTGATTTGTATCTCCATATGTATATATATGTATCTCTTCTTGGTGATGCAGGATTGCAGGTACCGGGTGTCATCTCCACCTGGCTTCACAGGTCTGAGCGATCCCTCAAAATCCTCAATCGTTGTTGTTGTTATGGAGGTATCACCAGGTCCAAAGGAAGAAACTTCACCTTTGATCCTTTTATCCTTAGGTGGGAAGTGTCGAGTCAGTCCCTTGTGTGAATGTCTTATGTGGTTTTGTAATTGATGGAATTGTGGATCTTGTAGCTAGTTCTTGCCTTCATGAAATGTTCAATTCTGTTAGTAGATCATGGATGTAGATTATTGTTCATTTGAGGGTATGATTTAGTAGCGTATCTCATTAGGAGCGATTTTTAGTGCAATTAAATCATGTGGTTTTAATACCCATGATAAGGATTAATTTTATGGTATTTTAATGTCTAAGGAAATATTAATAGTAAAAGGTTTTAAATAATAGTGGTAAAATTCTAACCTATGTTAGTGACTACTTAATATATACATATATATTTTAGAATGAGGATTAAGGTATGAATAAACAATATAGTTTATAATAATGTTATTCTAATGTTTAACATTAATAATAATGTACCTTATTTATGGTATTATTTTATAATACTAATAATGACAAAGAGTCTATAGCAATAAAAATAATAATATGTTTTATAATAATAATATTATGCTTGTAATAATATTTGTAATAATAATAATATATGTACACATAGGCATATGGGTGCACACATATGCATATGCATACATATATTTATATATAATTAGTACCATGTAGTTATTTATTATATTAATAAATAATTAGATCAATTAGCGGTATGGTAAATAGGATTATCCTATTACCATAGTTAAATAATTTAATAAATTGTTTTAAGATTATAATATTTATTTTAATATCCTTAAATTTAATGACTTAGATTATAGTTTATTTATTCCTTTACGGGAATGAGTTTTCAAAACCATCTCATTAACGGATGGATAGTTGAGATGGTTGCACCGGTTGGATTACCTGTGCAACCTCCTCCATCCTATTTACAGGAAAGATTTCCTGTGTAAAAGGAGTTGGGAGAAGAGGATTATTATTTTGATTGTTGTAAAAAATTTATCCTGTCAGTTTGGCATTTGGATTGTTACGGGTAGAGGCTGGAAGATTGCGAGCAAAGGGATTCAAGGAGCGTTGGAAACATTGGAGAGGGTTTGATCTTCCTTCTTCTCCAACTGGTCTTCGCAGGACTCCAGGTTGGAATCCATCCTGAGAAGTAGATTTATCTTGTAGAATGAATGTAAAATCTAGATTTCTGGAAAAGTTTCTGTATATTGTGCTATGGTTGCAAAATATATATATATGTTTTATTTTCTATGTATTTGAAATGTGTTTGTGGAAAGTTATTTTACGAATGTTTGTATGTTCGCTATGGTGAAACCTCCCTGGAAGGGTAGAAGTGGTTTTGATCTGGTAGGGTAGTGTATTTTACTGTCACTGGATGTATTATGAACGCTTCTAGATTTTAGAACTTTTGTTGCAACCTTACTGTTTCATGTCTATCTATGTGCCACCCTTTCTTTTCCCAGATCTAGAATATATTTGTTAGATAGGTAGGGAGGATTGATGGGCCGTTTCTAAAGGGAAACTGGGATATCTCAAATGGGTCATGCTCATATTAGGCAACCTTAGTCCCCATAACGCCCAGTTTTACCTGCAAGGCAAAGTTGACAGTCGTTCTTTGCAGTTCCAGTCGGCTCAGTGTGTTAACCGAGTTAGGTCGGTAATGTGTTAACCGAGTTAGGTCAGTAATGTGTGAACTGAGTTAGGTCGGTAATGTGTGAACCGAGTTAGGTCGGTAATGTGTGAACCGAGTTAGGTCGGTAATGTGTTAACCGAGTTAGGTCGGTAATGTGTGAACCGAGTTAGGTCGGTAATGTGTTAACCGAGTTAGGTCGGCAATGTGTTAACCGAATTAGGTCGGTAATGTGTGAACCGAGTGAGGTCGGTAATGTGTCAACTGAGCTTGGTCGGTAGTGTGTTAACCGAGCTAGGTCGGTAGTGTGCTAACCGAGGAAAACAGGATTCAGACTTTATACAATTATAACATTAAGTTTATGTGTACTTTAATTTCTTATACTTTAAGTTATACTTGTATAAAGGGATTAGGTACCCTTTGAATCCATTGGAATAGGTTTCAGGTTCCTAGGAGTTAAGTTGTAACTTTTAAATTTTAGATTTTTAATTAAATCAGACTTAGTCAATTTTCACGATTAGCCAAGTTTTAGGTATAGAAAGAAAATTTGTTTAAACCTGAAGATTGTTCATTCCTTGTTTAGTGGAGATTGTGTTCAGTACATTTAGATGTCTTTATTGAGATAGAATGTTTGTAAGGAGCAATTTAGGGTTTAGAGTCAAGACATTCTAAACATTCTTAAACGTACTTAATTTATCTAAACATATATAACTATCCTATTATTTCCAATTCCTTGTAGCAGTTGTCAAATGTGTTTGCAATATGCTTTTACTATGTGTATGATGTAATTGTGATGTATGGGTTGAGGGTAGAAAACCTAACGACACCTAGTGAGTGGCTCTCAGTGCGGGGCCGGGGCCCTAAAGTGGCTAGAACCAGGATAACCGACTGAAGAGTTATTTAACAAGTGAAAATTCAATTAAACTTATGGGAATGGGTTAAAATATTAAAAAGATTAAATGTGTCTCGCCCATGCCATTAGTGCTAGTAAAGGCTATGGATGGGAGTGGGAGAAGGTACCTATACGTAGGTACGATCGAATGATGCTTGTCAGTACGAAAGGCATTCGATCCCGCATGTGCCTACTTGGGGGCCGGGGCCCAGAGTGGCTAGTACCAGGACAACCCAAGGGGTGAGGGCTATGTGATGACACTCACTTAGGTTGTTGCTTAGAGTTTCTACCCAAGCCTTAGAACCTTTTTGGGAAAGATTTATACTTTGAATCTCTTTTCATTTGCTATTTTGGGAAAGATTACCCAACCCTAGGTTTGGCCTAGCTATTCCTTCTTTGTGGACCTTGGTGTTTATCTCCTAGCACGGGGGAGTGGGCCTTATAGGTATCCACGTGGTTGGGTGGTAAACATTTTTATCGAGGTATCTTTTGCAGATACATGCTTGAAGATTCATGCTTGCTTATGTACCAGATTTGAAGAATGAAGGCCTTGTGATTATATTTCACGATGCATAATCTTGTTACCTCTTATGAGGAGTTGAATGCAATGTAATCAGTAATGTATTTCAAAATGATGTAATTGGAATGGGTAGACTTAGGAAGAAGGGAAAAGGGAAATGTGAACTTTATGTTTAAGATGTATGTTGGAAAGGAAAAGGATTTTGTAACATTCCAAATTATGTAACATGCTTTCATTATTGTTGTTTAAGTGACGCTATTGAAAAACCAAATGTAGTATATTTTAATGTATCAAATGAGTTGGATAAATTTTATAAGTTACCTTGTTCATAAAGGATATTGATGAAAGGTGCTCCCAATATTCTGTAGGACAAAGCCTTGAATCAATACCCAGATCTACTACCCAGAACTATTCTGAACTGCCTAAGACAATAATACAGCCTTCCTTATATAGGCAATTTTCCACCGCCTGGAAGGTTCCAGAATTTTAGCCAATAAGGCCGACCAAACTTAGAATTATTTTATTTTACATTTTATTACATCATAGTCGGCTCAAGATAACCTTTGAAACCCGAACAGAAATTTTGAAGAAAATTATTTTTTGCCATTTCGGGTGGCCCAACTTCCGAAGACCATAAGTCATCACCAGTTGACTCGATCGGCTATTATAACCCCATTTCGGAAATGCCACGAAGCGCTCTACAAGCTTGACCAACGCAAGCGGCCGTCACCCAAATTTTCGACCTCATCCGGGGCCTCTAAAGCCTTCAAAACTGAGTTCAAAGTTTTTGTACCCTGCTGCCAATACCCAAAATCTTCAATATCTTCCAACATGCACTTGATCTGGAAATGAAACTTTACTGGCAGACTTATATGACCAAAATGAACCTCCAAGAAAGAAATCAGATCATTCTGAGCACATGTGAAAATTACCAAAAATAGTAACTTTCCATAAATAGCAGCTCTGCACAAAATAGCCTTTATTGAATATAAAAATAGAAATATTTTTGGGTGATGCAAGATTGCTCTTACACCCAGGATGCTCCTGCATCAGACACCCGGGGTAATTTGAGAAGTGACCCTGTCACGACTCAGGTGTGCAGAGGAAAACCAAGACGGCTAACCTCCTCTTTTGTCAACCATGATGAATCTTCAATAGGTCGTCCTTTCCATTTGACCAAATATTCTTCATATGTCATGTTCCTTGTGCTTCTACCAACACGACTGTCTAGTATATCTTCGATCTCCTTAGTGTCTAAACTAGTTGCTGGAATACTCCACTGTGCTGTTGTGATCTCATCTTCAACACCTCCTTCATGATACTCTGTCAGATCTGAAATGTTAAACACTGGTGAAATATTTAGCTCAGTAGGTAATTCTACCTCATATGCATTTCCTGAATCATGTTTCTTCAGTATCCTACATGGTCCAAACTTCTTCATTTTCAGCTTGTTATATGAACCAACTGGAAACCGCTCCTTCCGCAAATGAACCATGACTTCATCACCAACTTGAAATTCTTTATACCTCCTTTTCTCATCTGCCTTAGCCTTATACTGTGCATTCATCTTGGTAATATGCTTCCTCACCTCCTCATGGATGTTCTTCAAGTGTTCTACAAAATCTTCAGCTTCAGCACTACTTATTTCTCCTTTATCTATCTTCCTCAATTCAGATGCATTTCTTGGACTACTTCCATATACAATCTGGAATGGTGATTTACCAGTGCTCCTATTGATAGAATTATTGTATGAAAATTCCGCCTGTGGTAAAATCAAATCCCATCCTGTTGGCTTATCTCCAACCAAACATCTCAGCAGATTTCCCAAACTTCTATTCACCACCTCTGTCTGTCCATCAGTCTGTGGATGGTGTGATGAACTGAACTTCAAATCTGTCTTCAACTTCTTCCACAACGTACGCCAGAAATATCCAACAAACTTAGTGTCCCGATCTGAAACTATGGTCTTTGGCAAACCATGAAGTCTCACTACTTCTCTGAAAAACAATTCTACTACATGAACAGCATCATTAGTCTTCTTGCAGGGAATAAAATGTGCCATCTTTGAAAATCTGTCAACCACCACAAAAATTGAATCATGTCCCCGCTGAGTCCTCGGTAAACCAAGAACAAAGTCCATACTGATATCCTCCCAAGGCTTCTCTGGTAGAGGTAATGGCTGATACAACCCTGTATTCTGCTTCACTCCTTTCACGATCTGACATACTCTACAACTCTGTACAAACTTCTTCACATCTTGCTGCAACTGTGGCCAATAATAATTCTCACTAACCAGACCAAGGGTTTTGTCATGACCAAAATGTCCATCCAATCCTCTACTATGCTTCTCCTTGATGAGATTCTCCCTCATAGAACTTCGTGGAATGCACAACTGACTCCCTCTGAATAGCATATCATCCTGGATGATGAAATCCAACCATTTTGTCCTGTCTAGAGTAACAGGTTCTGCACAAGCTTTCCAAGCTTCACCAAAATCAGGATCCTCTGGATATAAATTCTTGAGTTCCTTGAATCCAACCACTTCAATCTGTATTTCTGTCAGCAATAGTTGCCTTCTGCTAAGAGCATCTGCAACCCTATTATACTTTCCTCTCCTGTGTTTCAAAACAAATGTATAACTCTGCAAAAACTCAACCCATTTCAGATGCCTTTGATTCAATTTTCCTTGACTATTCAAATATTGCAAAGCTTGATGATTAGTATACAAAACAAACTCCTTAGGAAGCAGATAATGTCTCCACTTCTTTAATGCTTGAACTATAGCATAAAATTCTTGATCATAAACAGAGTATTTCCTCTTGGCATCATTTAACTTCTCACTGAAATAAGCAACAGGTTTACCTTCTTGGCTCATAATAGCTCCTATTGCAGTACCACTAGCATCACAATCTACTTGAAACACCTTATTGAAATCTGGAAGTGCTAAAACAGGTTGTTCTGTAACTTTTTGTTTCAACAATTGAAAACTCTTTTCTGCCCCATTAGTCCACTTAAACTCTTTTCTATCCCCTCTCATTGTTTCAGTCAAGGGTCCACAAATACTGCTAAAATTTTTAATAAACTTTCTGTAAAAGCTAGCTAGACCATGAAAAGATCTTACCTCAGTAGCACTCCTTGGAGTAGGCCATTCAAGGATAGCCTGTACCTTCTCTGGGTCCATTTTTAGACCTTCTGCTGAAACTACAAATCCTAAATACACTAACTCTTTCTTCACAAAACTGCACTTCTTCAAATTAATCAACAATTTATCTTCTCTCAACTTCTCAAATACCATACGAATATGCATCATATGCTCATCCAATGTCTTACTAAAGATCAAAATATCATCTAGGTAAACAATGATAAACTTACCCAAAAATTCTTTCAGAACCTCGTTCATGAGCCGCATGAAAGTGCTCGGTGCATTGGTTAGCCCAAAAGGCATGACTAACCACTCATACAGTCCTTCCTTTGTCTTGAAGGTAGTCTTCCATTCATCTCCTTCTCTGATTCGAATCTGATGATATCCACTCTTCAGATCTATCTTTGAGAAATACACAGCTCCACTCAAACAGTCCATAATATCATCCATTCGTGGCAATGGAAACCTGTACTTGATTGTGATCTTGTTTATTGCCCTAGAATCTATACACATCCTCCATTCTCCATTCTTCTTTGGTGATAATACTGCTGGTACAGCACAGGGACTCAGACTCTCACGGATCAATCCTTTCTATAACAGTTCATGTACTTGTCTGTTCAACTCCTCACTTTCTGCAGGTGTCATTCTGTGTGCTGCCTTATTCAGCAAACTCACTCCTGGGATCAAGTCCATCTGATGACTGATCTTCGCGACTGGTGGTAATCCATCAGGCACGTTATCAGATACAATATCTTGAAACTCATTCAACAAATCTGCAACTTCTACAGGAACATCTTCTACTTCCTCTTTACTAGCTTTTGGAATTAAAGCAAAACATACATGCTCATGCCTCATACCATCTAGGAAATTTCTTCCATCAACAAAAGTTATCCTTGCATTACCACATACCTTTTCTTCGGTCTCCTTCAATGGTTTTAGCTTATGTCGCACTCCATCCTTTGTCAGAGAATAGGTATTCGCACGACCATCATTTACAACACATCTGTCAAACTGCCATGGTCTACCCAACAACATATGACATGCATCCATAGATATGATATCACACAATACCTCATCTTGGTATCCACCAATCTTGAACTTCACTAGGCATTGTTCATTGACCATGACCTTGTGGTCATCCTGTACCCAGGCAATCCGATATGGATGTGGGTGTTTCTGTCTCTTGAGCTTCAACTTTGTCACCATCTCTTCTGACACCAAATTTTCAGTGCTTCCACTATCAATGATCACATCACAACATTTACCTTCGCACTTGCACCTGGTGTGAAACAGGCTCCTTCTTTGCTTAGGTTCATTCTCACCACTCAACGGGACTCTTCTGTTAATCAACATTTCTCCCCTTTCAGCATCTTCAAAATTTGATGATCTGGCATCTTCATCTACATGTGCAACTCTGGCCTGGCTTTCATTTCTCCTGTCTATTCTTCCTTGGCCCTGAGGACATTCAAATGCCCTATAACATTCTTCTCCACAGTGAAAACATGTTCCACGGAAGCCACCTCTTCCAGATCCTTGTCCTCTTCCTCTTCCTCTCTGATCTCTATTATTCCTATCCTAGAAGCGATTGGAATTATTTCCTTGCTAATTCTGACTACTACTGGCCTCATCCTTCTTTTTCGGATCCTCATTTCGGCCACCATATGACTGTCCACCAGATCATCCACCGCGACCTCTTCCGTTTTGTCTACTCTCAAACTTCTTGTTCAGCTTTTCCTCTACTTTTAGGGCAAATTGGTATGCCTCCTCAATACTGCTCATTCGAACCAGATTCAACTCCTCCTGAATGCTTGGCCTTAACCCATTAAGGTACCGGGCAACTTTCTCCTTATCAGCTTCTGCATGGCCTGTTCTGATGAGGAGTCGATAGAACTCCTCTGTATACTCCTGAACAGATCTTCCTGGTTGATTCAAACTTTGCATTTTCTTTAGTAGATCAAGCTCATAATCAATAGGAATGAACTGTCGCTTCAATTTATCCACCATCCGATCCCATCTTGTGATTTTATCTTTCCCTCTTGTATTTCGCTCCAATTGAATTTCTTGCCACCAGATCTTCGCATGACCTTTCAGTCTGGCCTTCGCAAATTTGACCCTATCAGGATCCTCAACATCTTCATACTCAAAATATTCCTCACATTCATTGATCCAGTCGATCAATTCTTCTGGGTTAAGATTTCCAAAAAATGTAGGAACCTCAATCTTAGGTCTTTTGCCAATCTTAGAAATGGTCCGAAAAAGTCTTTCTTCCTCGTGGTTCACAATTTCAACTTCTCCTTCTTGATATTCTTCTTCAGCTTCATCCTCGCTTTCGTCTCTGACATTAAGATTCATTCCTCTGTGAATCTCTTCTTGCAATGCTCGCACTTGTCTCTGCAGTTCTCTAACCTCAGGTGTTACAACACCAGCTCTTCCGCCACGTTCCCTTCGTGGAGGCATTTTCGCGATGCACGCTGAAACCCTAGCCACGGTCCTGGTGCAAACTGCCTCACAGTCGGTGATCTATTTACACACTCAAGAACTCTTGCTCTGATACCACCTGATGAAGGGTGCTCCCAATATTCTGTAGGATAAAGCCTTGAATCAATACCCAGATCTACTACGCAGAACTATTCTGAACTGCCTAAGACAATAATACAGCCTTCTTTATATAGGCAATTTTCCACCGCCTGGAAGGTTCCAGAATTTTAGCCAATAAGGCCAACCAAACTTAGAATTATTTTATTTTACATTTTATTACATCATAGTCGGCTCAAGATAACCTTTGAAACCCGAACAGAAATTTTGAAGAAAATTATTTTTTGCCATTTCGGGTGGCCCAACTTCCGAAGACCATAAGTCATCACTAGTTGACCTGATCGGCTATTATAACCCCATTTCGGAAATGCCACAATGCGCTCTACAGGCTTGACCCGTGCAAGCGCCCATCACCCAAATTTTTGACCTCATTCGGGGCCTCTAAAGCCTTCAAAACTGAGTTCAAAGTTTTTGTACCCTGCTGCCAATACTCAAAATCTTCAATATCTTCCAACATGCACTTGATCTGGAAATGAAACTTTACTGGCAGACTTATATGACCAAAATGAACCTCCAAGAAAGAAATCAGATCATTCTGAGCACATGCAAAAATTACCAAAAATAGTAACTTTCCATAAATAGCAGCTCTGCACAAAATAGCCTTTATTGAATACAAAAACAGAAATATTTTTGGGTGATGCAAGATTGGTCTTACACCTAGGATGCTCCTGCATCAGATATTTAGGAATATAGCTGATTTTTAAATGGAAAGTTGAAATGAAAATATTTTGTATTTCTTAAAGTTATGATGCAGTTTGCTTTGAGAAATAAATCTTGTTGTTAGTTTACTTAATGGATTTGAATGAATCATGCATTTAAAATGAAAAGGGAACCTTGGAAGGAATCTAAGTTTAAGTTTTGATTACATAATTATTTTTAAAGTTCAAAATTTTTCATAAATTTTTACTTAGGTTTTCTTTTGTTAAGAGAATCTTTGTTCTCTTCCCTGGTTCCCTTGCGGGGCATGACAGTTGTCTTTTGTGAACTTTGTAGAGCCCTCTAAGAGAAAATGGAAGTTCTTGTCTCCTTGCATCAATTCAAGCGCAGCTAGTGCGTGGTTCCAGTGGCCTACCCAGTACGGGAACCCAGTAAGTGTACCTCTATGCCTCTCTGTGAATTCAATTTTTCCTTATTTTTAGCATTTTTTTATCATTTTTTATCATTTTTGTACATTTTTAGATTTTTGAATTTTGCACCATAGAAACTCATGTGACAGTCCTCCAAGACTCATATGGCTTTTCAAATTTCAGTAGAGTGTCATCCCCATTAATACTCTAAGTCATATGAGAGGAACCCATCCATCCTACAACATTTCATTGAGTCCCTCAAGTCTCGTATAAGAATCTTTAGATAGTCGTGTATGCATGAAATGTCATGTGAGAACCTATGGAAATTCGTACGAGTTTTGGCATCAGTTTGAAAACTCATATGGAAAACAGCAAGTGTTTTTCACATCCTTGGGTCAATTTTTTAATTTTTTTTATTTCATAGGCTGATTCATTAGCATTTAATGCACCTTCTGAAGTGTTCATGTTTTCAATTTCTATGCTTATAGCCTAATTTTTGACCATGTTACTGATAGGTTACCTTATTTCTATGTTGTGTAGATTCATTTCCCTGATGTGCATGTGCGCATCTCACATTTTGTGACTCAGAGACTCTGCATGTCATTGCTTGATCCTCTCGGAGTGCACTTAGCTTCTTGCAGATTTGAGCATCTTATATGTTTTCCTGAGATTTAGGTGAACCATGGTTTACTAACTACCTTGATATAGAGATTTCACTCAGAGACACAGAATTTTCACCTACCCAATGGAGAGATCATAGTCACACCTAAGGATGTCTATAGGATATTGTAGATACTATTTCATGGTCCTCATCCTAACTATGTCAGTGCGGGGAATGATGGTCTTCATGCTTTTAGGATGTTGTTTGGTGCTGATGAGAAAATTGCTCAATCTATCTCCTAGGAGACTCTTGTACAGAGATATGGGCAAACCCATAGATTAGAGTGTATCATAGTAGGGATCATTGGTGGGATCATCATGTCTAACCATTAGCAGAATGGTCTTCTGATGGGCTAGGCCTCGATGGTAGCATGACTGATGGCTTCTCTGTCTAAGATGGGATGGGGTCAGTGTATGCTTGCACACATGTTCTTAGAGATGCACAAGATTGTGTATCATGAGAGAAAGTCTTTTTCTTTTGGTACACTAGTTCTATAGATTTGGACATGGGAGCACATCCCAATATGTCATCTAGTATGTCAAAGTTAGCGACAGCCACAGGAGCCTATCATATATGTGTATCCTAGATATGTCACATAGGTCTATATGGGTATGACTGAGTATTGGAGATGTGTTCTTGATGACATGACCTTTTTCATTTGGAGACCATACTTATAGGTGGAGGCATGGCCTACTGCTTGAGCTCAGTTTAATTACTTCTATCAGAGTTGGGTGTTGATTGGTTGATCCACCACTATCCTTGAGCAATTTATCATTACATAGGTGTGGAGGTAGTACAACATCATACAGCATGCACCGCAAGACTATGCCACTTATGCATGTTTTGTTTGAGAGCTGGGACTAGGATGGATAGCTCAATTATCTTATGCCCTATGTAGCCAAGAGTATACTAGATACATGTCAAGAGATTGGGACTATAGGCCACAAGTTTCTGATGTTGGGGTCACAAATGCTTTTGTTTCTTGGCTGGTAGAGCATCCTATGAGGAGATTCTCTAATCCTACAGAGTTGATTCCAACCATGGAGGAGGCTATAGATGTTACAGGTGCACCCATGGGTAGAGGTTAGAGACATCATGATGTATAGATTCTGATTGTATAGCCTACACCACCGAGACCTAGAGTAGTTGTGATACCACAAAGGCCAGCTTGACAGATGAGGCCACCTCGCTCTCATAGTTCTACAATAGGTAGACCTATAGTTCTTTAGAGGAGATCTACTAGAGGAGAGAGGGGTACTTTGGGTAGCATTGGGAGTGCAGATGAGATCTTAGGTGCATAGTGGGATGTAGGTGTTGATACTGATGTTACATAGGCTGATGTTGATTTTGATTTAGGAGCTGAGGTTAGATGCCGCAAGGTGAGTAGAGCAGAGGTTGCTAATCAGCCAATAGAGGACATAGATATGCCAACTGTAGATGTAGATTATGGACTTAGATAGACTCCTCAAGAGATTTTAGGTTAGATTATTAGGTGGCTTAGATTTTAGGTTAGAGATTTGAGATATAGCTCAAGGAGTCTGAGAGGTAGTGTGTAGAGAGGAGGTAGATAATAGATGATTACAAACAAAGGTTACACATTAGACTGCATGGGCTGCTTATTATGTGTCTACATACTATGTTTTTGTACCTATTGCGCAAAGAGTGCTAACCTATTCCTAGTATATGATATCTTCAGAGGGAGCTAGAGCACCGCGGGATGATCCACCACCCGATGCACCTACACCACCCCCACCAGATGTAGAGGAGTAGGTAGATAACTAATTTGTCTTGTTGTTCTAATTTTTTCATGTTGTCCATATAAACTGATCTATGACTTGATAGCTCACATGAGCTCATTCTTTTGTACAGTATGCCATTAGTGCACCCCTGATGATTCTAAGGTTTTATGATATATATGAGACTGATTGTTGGTTATGACTTCATGTGTACTTTTCATTTTGTGTATGATGATATCATGTGATGTAAATTCTTTGAGTAGTGTAGAATGAATGGAATATGCAATGCATTGATTTCTTTCAAATGTATGAAATATCTAAAGTATGTGTTTTATGCTCTATGGATGTACATATATGTAATGTAATGAATGTAATAAAATGATTATGATATGTAATGTAAATGCAGTGATACACTTGATATATTTTGTAGGTATTGATGAAGACAAGTACTTGATCATTTGTCAAAAAGGATGTTTAACCCAGGATGATGAATGCTTGCTAATTCAAATTGAGGGAACCTTCGTACAAACCTCAATTTTTGTGTCATGTTTAGCATAGTTTTGGAGAATCATCAAGTGTTCAAGTTGATTTGTGAATTGTGAGATCATGCAAACATGCAAAGTGCAAAATGAAATGTGAACCTAAGACTTAGGACTTAGTCACTGATCATGTGTCGGTCATTTTCATCATTGAATATATTATTGTATTTCTTTTCTCTTTAGGTAACACCAGATAAATCAATACAATGCTCACTAGTTAGGCAACCATGAACATATGAATATTGATTTTTATTTTGAAATGGCAGATTTAGATATAACCATCAAGGCACAAAAAGCTAGGATGACCTGAATATCATGTCTATTTTGATATAGAAATTTGTATAAGCATCAGAACATAAATGTTGTGATGACCTGAATACACCTTGTAGAAAAAAAAAGCCAAACAAAAGAGAGATCATTCTCATTCGCATACGAATTTACTCGCAGTGACACTTTATCATTCACAACCTTGGATAATTTTGCGTTTCACAATAGAGAAGAAGGAATGACTCCAAAGATAGTTAGATCAAAATTCCTTGAATTTTCTGGGTATTGATGGTTGAGGTACACATGGCCATCCAATACTTGATGGAGGCACTTATAGTGGACACCATTTCAATCCATAATTTTCAAAGTTATTATATTTTCACTCAAAGAAAGAAAACAAATAAAATATTATGCCCCCAGTCATCACTTCTCTAAATCTTACAAAGGACATCATTGAGGAGCTCGAAAGGACACAATATGCAAAAACCTCAATGCAAATTAGAAAGCATATAAGGAGATAAAAGTACATGAGGCAAAGATTGTTTTTAGTTTTGTTGTTGGTGTTTGTTTATGTTGTTGTTGATGCAAAATCCTTTTATGTTGAAGAGACTGACTGACTGACTCAAACTTAGCTTGGGAAAGACCTTGATTGGATATGACTCGTCTGAAAAAATTGAGGGCCATAAGATATGACATTAATTACCCCCATGTTTAGGCTTTGATAGGATATAGACACTTGTGTTGGATTGTGCTCAGACTGACTTTATTGAAAACTGGAGATATGTACAAACTAAAGCAAGACTGAAAGTTGGGAAAGACCAACATTGCATTGATAGATGGAGCATTTTGAACAAGTGGCGCTCATTTTCCAAGTTTTCACCATCTTGACAGAGATTCCATTTTTTCTACCAAGGCGCTTGTTTCTAGGTTTTCACCAAGGCACTTTTTCTTTTTCTCATTTTTTTTTGTATTTTTGAATTTTTTGTGATACATCAAGGCACCTATTGCTAGGTTTTCAATAGGATGATCATTTTTTTAGGACTTTTTCTAATTTTTATAACCTTTTTTTAGGACATTTTGCAAAGGCTGAATGCCTTAAGAATATAATTTCTTTAGATGGAGAATGATGATTGGTTCCCAGAGCTGTTCTCCTTCATTCGTTGAGAGTTGATAGGCTCTAGAGCCAAAAGTAGCAATGATAAAAAATAGACCCAGCTAGTTGGGTTCAAACTTCCCCTTGCATTCTCTATGTGATTAATTTTTAGGATTCTCTCTCAAGACTAGATCACTAACCTAAAATTCTCTGTGTCCGACTTTCTTGTTGTAGCCTCTAGACATTCTTTTCTGATATACTCTAAGATGATCATACGAAAATTGTGTACACTCATCTAGTAGTTCAAGTTCTTATAACCTAGACACTTTGTAATCATCATCGATTATGAGACCCTGAATTCTGATTCTTAGTGATGGGATTTCAACCTCAATAGGTAGTACAGCTTCAGACCCATAAACTAAAGTGAAAGGAGTAGCCCCTGTTGGCATTTTGATACTTATTCTATAGGCCCAAAGAGTTGGATTGATCATCAGATGCCAGTCTCTTCCTATCTTATTAACTCTACGATGGAGGATTTTCAACAAATTCTTATTAGATGCTTCAACTTGTCCATTCCCTTGAGGATAGTAAATAGATGACCAATATTGTGTAATCTTGAATTTAGAGTATAAGGAATCTAAGTCCTTGTTCTTGAATTGGCCACCATTACCTATGACTATTGAATGTGGAATTCCATAGCGACATAGGATGTAGTTTAGAATGAACATTGAGATTTGTTTGCTAGTTGCTTGTGTTAGAGTCACTGCTTCTACCCATTTTGTAAAATAATTGGTAGCTATAATAATATGAGTATGACCATTTGATGAATGGGGATAAATAGCTCCTATGAGATCAAATGCCCATTGTTGAAAAGGCCATTGTGTAGTAAAGGGAATCAAATCTCTCCATGGTGCATGTATCAAGTTACTATGGACTTGACATTTTTTACAGTTCTTTGCATATTTGATAGCCTCTTTTTCCATGTCAGGCCAATAATACCCAACCCTAATAAGTTTTTGAGCTAGTGTTAAACTATTTGAGTGTGATCCAAAAATACCATCATGGACTTCTTCTACTGCACGTTGAGACTCCTCACATTCTAAACACCTAAGAAGTGTATCGTCTAGAGTTTTTTTGTATAGATCATTACCAATGATGACATACTGAGATGCATTTCAAATAAGGTTATGTTTCTCATATCCATTAAAGGAATTGGGAATGATTTGGTCTTGAAGATAGGAGAAAAGGTGTTGGTATCTGGAGGAATCATGACCTACAATAGTGTAAATCATGCAAGTTTCTGGACAATCATAGGTAGGGAATGAGAGTGCTTCCACTAGGAACTTGTAGTGTAGCTCATGTTTAGGCTATTGTAGTAAAGATGATAATGTTTCCATAGCATCAGAAGCCTTGTTCTCCAATCTAGGAATCTGTTCAAATGTGATAGATATGAATTATTTCTTTAAATCATCTACCATGCATTTGTATGGAACAAGTTTCTCATCCTTTGTTTGATAAACATCATTGACTTGGTGTTTGACCAGATTTGATACACATCTGTTACTCACCACTCAATTGCTATCTTCATGCCATTAAGTAGAGCTTCATATTCATGAATATTGTTGGTGCAAGGAAACTTGATTCTGAATGCTTTAGGGATTTAGTCACCTTGTGGTGTTATGAATAGTATGCTAGCTCTAGATCCATTCTGTGTGTAAGATACATCAAAGAATAATTTCCATGTCCTAGAAGATAGATTCATAATGGAGGAATCAGGAAATTCCATTTGCATTGGTTGATCATCGAACAATGGTGCTTCAGCCAACTAGTTTGCAATAACTTGTCCTTTGATAGCTTTTCTCTGAACATACTCTATGTCAAATTCATTGAATAACATGATCCATTTAGCTAATCTACCTGTGAGGGTAGCTTTTCTCAATAAGTATTTCAATGGATCGATCTTGGCTATCAAATGTGTTGTATGTGCCAACATATAGTGTCTCAGTTTCTATGATGCAAAGATCACAGCTAGGAAAGCTTTCTCAATCATTGAATAGTTCTTCTCATAAGCTACCAATGTTTGGCTAATGTAATAGATAGCTCTTTCCTTCTTGTGTTCATCATGTTGTGCTAGTAATGCCCCCAATGATGTATCTATAGTGGAGACATACAATATCAATGGAGACATACTATAGTGGATACATACAATATCCCTTGAATAGGAGGTATCAAAATAGGAGGATTTGATAGATATTCTTTGATATGATTGAATTTTTTTTCACATTCTTTGTTCCATGAGAAGGTCACACCTTTATGTAATGTTTTTGTAAAAGGTTGTGCTATGTCAGCTAGCTGAGATATGAAATGTTTGATAGATTCCACCCTTTCTTGTAAGGTTCTCATTTGACTAATATTTTTAGGAGGTTGCATCTCCATGATAGCTTTAGCTTTAGTAGGATCCACTTCAATACCCTTCTTTAAAACAATATAGCCTTGGAGATTTCCAAAAGTGACACCAAATGCACACTTTTTAGGGTTCTGTCTGAGACTAAACTTCTCCATTCTATCTAGTATTTTGCTCAAATCATTCAGGTGTTCAGATCTTATCACTGATTTAGCCAAGGTGTCATCAACATAATCTTCCATAGTTTGATGCATCATATCATGAAAGATAGAGGTCACAGCTCATTGATAAGTAGTATCAGGATTCTTAAGACCAAATGGCATGACATTCCAACATAAGGTACCCCATGCGCATGTAAAATCCATTTTCTCTTGATCCTCTAGAGCTATCTTGATTTGGTTATATCCAAGAAAACCATCCATTAAAGAATACATTCCAAATCCCATAGTCATATCCACTATCATATCGATGTTTGGTAATGGAAAGTCATCCTTAGGGCATGGTTTGTTTACATCTCTGAAGTTTGTGCATACTCTGATAGATTTATCTAGTTTTGAAATAGGAACTATGTTAGGGATCCATTCTGCATAATCTATGACTCAGATAAATACAGCTTTTAGCAACTTCTCTAGCTCAGCTTTGACAAGAAGTTCAACATCTGGATGCATCTTTCTCAACTTATGTTTTATAGGTTTAACTCTTGGAAATATAGAAAGATGATGCATGATTAAATCAGGATCTAGACCTGGCATATCTAAATATTTCCATGCAAAGTTGATTTTCTTCTCTGTTAAGAATTTTGTAAATACTTGAGTTTCTTCCTCTGACAGAGATTGAGCTGCATGAATCAACTTTGGTTCCTCTATTATTCCCAAATTGATAGATTGAGTTGGTTCTATCAATACTGGAGATCTTTCTTGTAAATGACTTGGATGGACATCAAATATCTCATCCTTAGGTGCCTTAGAAAGGTTTTCACTCTCAAATACATCTTTTATTTTACTATTTTAGGTTTTGAGACTGCTACATAGTGGTTTTCACCCTTAGAACTCCTTTTCTTTTTATTTTTATTCTTTTGATTGAGATATTTGATATCTGACTCCATCATGCTGCCACTAGGATCACTGATGGAAGTAGTCATAGGTTCAATGATGTTTAGGTAACATGTGAGAGCATAGTCTGATTTGAAAGTATGGATGTCTTGGCTTGGATTGCTAGAGGTTTGGTCAATAAGCTCTAGATGTTGGAAGGTCAAAGGAGGAAATGATTGGGAAATTGTGTTCACGCATATGGTGTTGTCATCATTTGTCCTAACCCAACTCTCAAATTCAAAGGTGATATTACAACTCAGGATGTTCAGTTCATGAATTATTTCAATGTCATTATTGTATTCCACTTCAGCAATAGGTGGATCAGACTCGTTAAATTTTTAACTTCACTCTAGACTCACGTTAGGCATAGGTGCATATTGGTGAATGATCTCTATGTATTTTTATATTATAAGCTCATCTTCTTCTGGAACAATTCCCCATTCATAGTCATTAGATTCATCATCTATTTCTCTGGGAAAATCAAGAATATGTATGAAATTAGGACAGATTCCCCAAGCTTGGTTTCCTTCGAATTCTGAATAGAAATCATAATCATGTGAATCTATCTCTTTAGTATCACTGCCATGTGCCAAATGTTCAGCTATTGTGATAGATTCATATTGTTCCCCTTGTTGGATTTTAGGATCTATTGGTTCTTGTGTGATGAGTGTCACTTGTTCAGTAGTAGGTTCTTGTGTTTCTACCACATTGATTCTTTTAGGTTCATCTTTATCTATGAGCATGTCTAAGATTTCGTGAGGAACTTCATAAGGGAAAACATCTATAGCATATAAATCATCACTGTCACTTTGGTTTATTTTTTATGCACTCTAAAATGGTCGCCTAGACTTTGGGCCCCATTCTGCAATTTATCAAATCCTTGAATCAATATTTTCAAAAAATCAACATTTTTTAATTATATCAATTTTCCTTGATCAAATCCTAAATCCATCATTTATTCTATTATATTCTATGGGCTAACCATTTTATCCTAAGTCTTTATTTAATTAAAAGGAATCTTCTCCCTTTTTATTAAATAAAAAGCCCCACTTTCCTCTTATCCTAAGTTGCACAAATAAAGCATTATTCCTATTTTATAAAAAGGGAAAAAGGTTTTTTTGTCTCACATGGGACACAAAAGTCAACACTTC
Organism: Chamaecyparis obtusa; assembly: GCA_027943335.1. Lineage (NCBI taxonomy): Eukaryota > Viridiplantae > Streptophyta > Pinopsida > Cupressales > Cupressaceae > Chamaecyparis > Chamaecyparis obtusa. The sequence goes on along the minus strand of BSBK01001155.1, from coordinate 1,519,558 downwards.
ACTCTCATTGGAGGATATTTGTGCACATGGATTTCTCCTCTTTCAAGCTCCACCCTTGATTAAATCTTTTGCCTCTTAATCTCCATTGTCCATTCCTTTTCAATTCCTTTAAAAGAAGAGCTCTCTTCTCATTTTAGGATGAATCTTTTGAATACTAATGTTATGCTGCAGGTTTTCTAGGTGACTTTGGAGCTTTGGAGATTTGGAGCATTCTTAGCTTCTACATTTACATTCCATCTTAGTTTTATTCTTGCATTTTAGTTTATTTTCATGGCATTCATAGCTTAGTTTCCTTTATGCTTTAGATTAAACTCACATAGCTTAAATAGGAAGAATTGTAATACTTTCATTTTCATTGCTAGTTGCATACTTGCATATTCATCTTAATCTAGTTGCATTGCATTCTCATATTGATTCTTGAGGATATTGGCATTCTTTCCCTTATCTTAATTTGAATCTCCCATTGCATAGTTTTCTTAGCAAGGTCATAAGCTTAATAGCTCTAGCTGAGAGCATCATAATATCCTTGTGATTCCATGCCTAGGGAGCTATGAATCAGTTTTTGAGATCTCACTATTGAGTATTCTTAAATGTAATGATTCATAGAAGTGTGACAAAATTATAGCACACATTTTTGGCACCCACCGTGGGGTAGAACATTCTTGTTTTATCCTTCATTTTTTGCATTTCTGTCAATTTTTTCATCAATATTTGCTTGTTATTTCGTCAAAATTTGCTCTCTGATTTTTTTTACAGAATTATCATGCGATAGTTTTCCAGTGTCATAAGATAGTTTCTTACATAACAGTGTGATATTTTACCAGTTATAATATCGCACGCTTTGGCAGATTATATCGCACTCTTGTTCTATTCTCAGTCACAAGCAAGTATCAGGAATTATTGCACAGAGATATATTATCGCACCAGTACAGAATGAAATATCACATGATTGTTTCTCTGATAGAAATATTGCCTAGACCTGGAAGTGATTTTTTTTAGCTATTTTTTTTATCTTGCAAGTTTTGGGTTTTATGTTATCTTTTTGAAAATTTCAGCATTTTCAAAATTCGTGCCACTCCACAAAACTGGCACCCATTTTTGAGAAATTTTCGCATACGATATTGAAAATTGACGTGTGATATATCATTGGAAATCTCTTTCCAAGCCTGATCCAACCATGTTGGTTTCATTGTCAAATTTTGCCATTTGATCAGCTATTTTACTTACAGATTATTTGATTTTTTGATGTGCTAACCATTGTGGGGCTAACAAGTTGTGCTTGTAGGTGCTCTCATTGCTTAAAATATTTGCTTAAAAGAATGCATGTCAAAGCTCCAAATGCATAGGGGCTACTAATGGTTTTTACAGGGCTGCCCAATGCATAAAAACAAATTAAGTGCTTGTTTATTGCTTTACTTTTTCAAGTGTGGCATATACTAATTGTTTCATTTCATAGGCACTTAATATCTTGTTGTAGGAATCTATTGGTGGCAGGAGAGTATACTCTTCACCCTTGTGGTGAAATAGAAATCTTGACCTATCTTTGGATTTTGAAGGCAAGAGGGTAATTGAACCTTTTCTTGGAGTGTTTGGGAGAAATTTTTGAGCTAGGAGAGTATGCTCTTCACCCTTGAGGTGAACCAGAAATCTTGACCCTCAAAGATTGATCCACTCTTTGTTTAGTGTAAGATCCTTTAATGGGCCTACTTTTGAGCAATCAAGTGGAATGACCCAAGTGGGGACAAGCTTTTCACTGGCTATTCTGACCCACTGTAAACTTAAGGCTATCAAGGACACAAAATCTTGGTAGACGTAGTACTTGTCTTCGCTTGATGTGAGTACTTGTGGGATTGTGACCATGAGGAAAGTGTTAAGAAAGAATGCTTAAGGTACTCTTGTGGCCACGAGGTCCGTTACTTGCCACAAGGTAAGAAGTCCCTTTGGGGAGCAAGAGGGGTATTACGAATGGAAGCCCTTACTAAGAACCATAGATAGAAGCTACCCTATTTTTCTGCTTAACTTCTTGATGCAAGGATTGATCCTAGTGGACTAACTTGGATCACCCCAAGATTACTCACCATCTGTGTTCCTTTAATTGTGTCATTGGCACTTCCATGACAAAGCCAATATCTATTATGGGAAACCACTTTGTGTGAGGCAATGGAGCATCAAGTGTGGGCTAAGTTGTTAAGTATTGAGCCATTATCTTTTTAGGCTAGTAAGTGCTTGAAGTATTCTCGCTGTGATCTACCCGTGTAAACTTTCTCAAATATCAAACATCACGGTAGCATTCATAGGATTTTATTGCTTTGATATCATAGTTTCTTGTCTTGGCAAGGTTGCTTTTTCCCTTGTGCAAGTGTTTTATGACATGTTTGATCACCTACTATTTGCAAACCTATCTATTTACTACTCTCACTATCTTTGAAATCAAAAAATCTAACCATCAAACTGAAACATTAACCAAATTGCCTTTAATACTAAAATTTTTACATTCACTAGTCAAAGATCATACGATCCTGAAATACCATCACACACTGTACTGAGATTTATCATGCGATAGTTCATTGCTGCACAACTATCACACCACTTACCTGGAAAACATCGCATTACCTACCTGGATTCTATCACACTGCTTCTTGCGAAGTATCACCCTACTAAATTGTATCACCCTGTTGTCCTGGAAACTATCACATAGAGTCATTTTGTTGTCTCACTTTTTCTTGCAATCCAAAGCTGATTCGTGTCATTTCCAGTCCTCCTTGGTCAGTCTAGATCTTAGATCTTAGGTTCTATGACATGTTACTCAATATCCAAATGAACTTAAATGGTATCAATTTGCACAAAATGGCTCTTGCTCTTCTTTCTTCTACATCTCCCATGTCTTCCTAGTCTCCCATTTTCATCCTTTCTCTTCTTTCTTCAAGCTTCTTCCTAAATTCTGCATGTCTTCTTGATTCTTTTCCTCTTATTTTCTAGTCTTACTTTCTTCTATTTCATCTCTTCTATTCATTTCTTCCATTCTTGATTCCTCCTCTTCCAGAACCATGAATTTCAACTACCTTGTTATGGAACCTCTCTTGAGAATGGATGATCTCAAACTCATTTCTCAATTCAAAGAATTTTATTCCTCCAATAGTCCTTCTAGCTATCTCATGGGTGATAAACTTAAGGGACAAATAAAATAAAAGTCAAATGAATCAGACGCCTTTTCTAGAATCATAGATATGATCATGTCATGATCTTCTTCTTCCAAACATTTTTCATCATCTAAATCTTCTCATTCTTCTTCACCTTCCAAGTCTTACCATGACTCTTCTAGACATTATTCAAATTCCTCACCTTCCAAGTCTCATCATGAATCTTTTAAACATTATTCACCTTCTTCATCTTCCAAGTCTTGTTATGACTCTTCTAGACATTATTCTCATTCTTCATTATCCAAGTCTACTTCTTCCACTAGGTGTTTACTTTCATCTTTTTCACAATCTCATTCCTCTTCTACTCCTCCCAAGAGTCTTACTCCTCAATATGAGCAATATAGTAATCCTTGTGATACCTCTCTAATGCAGGAGCATCTTGAGTCTTTCACAATCTTCCATCAACCAAAAACATTTTCTGATTTCTGTAACTATTTTCTGTTATTTTATTTATAATCTTTACATTTGATGGTTTCATGGTGTAAAAATCTTATATTATGTTTAGGACCTATTTGGGAACCTTCTCCTATGATCACATAAAGTTTGGATGGACTGTTTCAAAGTTACAACTATTTTCCTTGCTGTCGGAGCAGCGTTTTCCTACAGTTTTAGTGCTGATTGTTAATGTTGGAAACTTTGATCCATAAGGAATCAGAATTTTATCTCTTAAATAATTTTATAGGACCTAAATTCATATTATTTCCCAATAGCACAGCTCCTAATTCATTATGAGTAAAAAGTTATACCCATTTTGGTTAGGGACCTATTTTCTGCTAGTGTTCACGCCGGATCCATTCCTACAGTTTTGGTGCTGATTGTTCATGTTGGCAACCTTGATCTATAAGGAATCAGAATTTTTTCACTTAATGAGTTGAAGAGGACCTAAATTACTATCATTCCCCAAGTGCACAGCTCATAATTTATTATGAGTAAAAAGTTATGCCCATTTTGCCTCAGGACCTATTTTCTACTAGTTTTTAGGTGTAACATGCGGTGTTTGTTCTTGTGATGTTCTGTATGATCAAATGGGACCTTGCACACTTAAATGAATGTTCTTGGGTCATTTCAGGACCTAAATCTAAAGGTGTATCAATTTATATTCATTCAAGCATTAGTTTTGGTTTAAATCTTCCAGACTGGACCTATATTGTAATTAAATGCCTGACTGGCTGACTTGTGGCTTAGTTGGCTATATAAGGAGTCTAGATTGATTTAGTAGGGATCAGGAGTGAGATATAGAGAGGATTAAAAAGATACATCATTGGAGACAAAGATAGGATGTGATCTGTAACTCTTAATTCATAATTTTCATTGTATAAGGCAGAAACCCGGAAGGCCTCACAGTCGGGCATGTTGAAAGAAATAATATAATTCTTTGTTGTTGCTACTAGTTGATTGTCTCATATCCATTGTGATTTCATTTCTTTCATTTTTTTTCATATTTATTCCATTGTGTAACTCTAAGTAGGGCTTGTTTTTTATTCAAGTTGAGTCAATTCTACTTGATTCTGCTTGTATCTACCTTGCCCCTGTGTCAAGTGGTATCAGAGTGAGTTCTTTCTTGTGGATTGGATCATGGAGAACCTTATTGGATTGGTTGTAGGGTGGAAGATCTGAGATCTAACCTATAACTTGTATAAGGTTACGATCTTCCTAGAGCTTGATTTTCAAGATGGTTCATGGTAGAGGAAATGATAATGCTATCATGGATATGTTGAGGCAGATTGTGACTAGGCTTGAAGCTGTAGAGATAGCCTAGAGAAGAGGAGCACATCTTGAAGATGTTAGTGATGAAGAAGAAGTAGCACCTAATGCTAAACCTGAAGTTCAACAAGATGAGGAAAGACTTTTGAGAGTTTTGTCTAAGTCTAACTCCAGACCTGTAGTTGAAGTTGCTTACTATGATGGAAGACTTGAGACTGATGCACTTTTGGATTGGATCTCTAAGATGGATAAGTTCTTTGAGTATGAAGGTACTCCTGATAATAAGAAGGCTAAGATAGTAGTCACAAAGTTGAAAGGTCATGCATCTCTTTGGTGGGATCATTTACAAACTGAGAGATAGAAGAGAGGAAAGGAAAAGATCAAGACATGGATGAAGATGCTTGGAAAGATGAAGAAGAAGTTTCTTCTAGCTAACTACCAAGTTAGTTTGATGAGGAAGATGCAAAATTTGAGACAAAAAGACATGAGTGTGAAAGAATATACTAAGGAATTTTACAAATTGGATATCAGATCTGGACATGTGGATGATGAAGTTGAGAAGGTTGCTAGATATCTGAATGGCCTGAGGACATCTATTCAAGATGAGATCAGCTATGTGAAAATAGATAGTAATGAAGAAGCATACCAATTTTTTTTGAAGGCTAAAGATAGATTGACAAAAAGACATGATCAAAGACAAAGAGGAAGAGGTGGTAGATTTCAGAGAAGTAGAGGTAGATCTTATGGAGAAAGTAGCAGATCTGACAATGCAGCACAAGATAAAGGATGGGAAGATGACCCTGCTAGTAAAATAGGTAATTACTCTAGAGGTAGCTATACTAGTTACTCTAGGAATAACAATAATGGGAAAAGAGAAGAAATATCTTGGTTTAAAGGTACTTGTTACAAATGTGGTGAAGAAGGACATAGAGCTTTTGAATGTACTAACTCTGGAAAGAAGACTAGAGGTAATGGTAGAAATAATTTGGCTTGTGAAGAAGTTGGAGAAATGTCTAATGAACCTGAACATGGTGAGAACTTGATGTTAAGAAGGATCTTGCGGAATGAAGAAGCTGATTTGAGGAAAAGTTTGTTCAAAACTAGATCTAAGATCACTGACAAATGTTGGAAGGTAATCATTGATAGTGGAAGTTCTGATAATTTGGCATCCGAAGAGCTAGTTAACAAATTGTAGTTGCAGAGATTGAAACATCCTTAGCCTTACCATATTGCTTGGATCCAGAAGGAGCATAAACTACTTGTAAGTGAACAATGCCTTGTTAAATTTAAAATTGGGAATTATCATGATGAATTCTTGTGTGATATTATGCCTATGGATTGTTGTCATATTCTTTTGGGTAGACCTTGGCAGTATGATAGGAAAGCTTTGAATGATGGTAGATTGAATCAATATACTATTTGGATGGATGGAAAGAAACAAGTGTTGTTGTCTTTGATAGAGAAGTTTGATGAAAATCACTATACTATAGTTAGAGTATGCTTGGTTGATGATAAAACATATACAAGAGAAATGAAAGAACAAAATATTTTCTTTTCATTGAAGCATAAAAGTGGACAATCAAATAAGGTTGCTGATGCCTTGAGCAGAAGAAGAAGTTTTCTAACAGAGATGAGAGTTGAGGTACTTGGTTTTGATGATTTGAAGAGTTTGTATGAAACTGACATTGATTTTGAAGAGCCCTTGAAAGCTTGTAAAGAACACATAGTTCAGTTGTGCATACCTAGAGGATCTATGAGAGAGCACATTATGAAGGAGAAACATAGTGGTGGATTGCATGGTTTGCCTAAGTCTATTGTTTCAAATAGAGATACTAAGTTTACTGGTTACTTTTGGAGAACACTTTGGAAGAAGATGAATACTAATTTGAATTTTAGTTCTACATTTCATCCTCAGACAGATGGATAGACTAAAGTTGTGAACAGAAGTTTTCAAAACTTGTTGAGATGTTTAGTTGGAGATAAGCCTACTAATTGGGATTTGATTTTGGCACAAGCAGAGTTTGCATATAATAATTCTATATATAGAAGCACTAAGAGGACACCATTTGAGATTGTTACTAGATTTCATCCTAAGGGAACCACGGAGTTGAGAGATTTACCTACTGAGACAAGAAGAAGTGATGAAGCTTATCATTTTGCAGAATACATGAGAACTTTACATGATGAAGTTAAAAAGAATTTGGAGGATAGTAATCTGAAATATAAATAGAGAGCAGACAAGAGAAGGAGACATAAATAATTTGAAGTTGGAGATGAGGTTATGATTCATTTGAAAAAGAATAGATTTCCAGTTGGTACCTACAACAAGCTAAAAATGAAGAAGTTTGGACCTTGTAAGATTCTGAAAAAGTTTGACAGTGGAAATGCTTATGAAGTGGAATTACCAGAGGACATAGATATATCACCTATATTTAACATTTCTAATATCTTTGAGTACTTTCAATGAAGTGATGAGATTGAAGATGATCTGGACTATCCTAAGAAGAATAGAGACAGCATTAAGAAGATCTTGAATAAAAGAGTGAGCAAGAGTACAAGAGGAAAAGACTACATAGAATATCTAGTTCAGTGGAAAGACAAGCCAGTTGAAGATAGTTCATGGATTACACAAGTTGAGTTGAATTTTTATGATTTAGGTTAGAATACGAGTCATTCTTGATGTGGACATCTGATGCAGGAGCATCCTAGGTGTAAGAGCAATCTTGCATCACCCAAAAATATTTAATTTTTTGTATTCAATAAGAGCTATCTTGTGTAGAGCTACTATTTATGAAAATTTTCTATTTTTAGTAAGTTGGTCATAAAATCTCAGAATGTTCTGATTTCAAATGTGGAGGTTCATTTGAGTCGTATCAGCCTGTCAGTAAATTTTCATTAATAGATCCAGTCTAGCTTTGGAGATATTGAAGATTTTCGGTATTGGCAGCAAGGTACAGAAACTTTGAACTTAGTTTTGAAGGCTTTAGAGGCCTCGGATGAGGTTGAATTTTGGGCTGAATGAAGCTTTCTTGATTCAGGCATTGTAGATCTCCTCATGCCCTTTCCGAATTAGGGTCATAATAGTCAATTGGAGCAACTAGTGATGACTTATGGTCTCCGAAAGTTAGGTCACCTAAAATGGCAGAAAATAATTTTCCTTCAAAATTTCTGTTTGGGTTTCAAAAGTTATTTTGAGCCAAATTTGATGTAATAAATTGAAAAATAAAATAATTCTAAGTTTGGTTGGCCCTATGGGCTAAATTTTTGGAACCTTCTCGAGCGGTGGAAATTGCCTATATAAAGAAGGCCCGTAGTGTTGTCTTAGGTAGTTCAGAATAGTTCTGGGAAGTTCAAGAATAGTTCTGGGTAGTAGATCTAGGTAATAATTTGAGGCCTTGTCCTAGAGAATATTGTAAGGGAATGCCCATGTGGCTTTGCATATTGTAATTCTGAAAGTTTGTAATTCCATATTTGTGGAGCTAATAAGAAGCCAATTTTTTGTTCTTGCATATTGTTGTTGTTTCTCTATTTATGTTATGCATTTGTGATACTAAGGGGAGCACCCTTCATCAAGTGGTATCAGAGCAGGAGTTCTAAAGTGTGTAAACAAATCACCGATTGTGAGGCAGTTTGCACCAGGACCGTGGGTTAGGGTTTATGTGTAAATAGATCACTGACTGTGAGGTAGTTTGCACCAGAACCATGGTAAGGGTTTTAGCACACATCATGAAAATGCCTCCACGAAGGGAACGTGGTCAGAGAACTGGTGTTGTAACACCTAAGGTTAGAGCACTCTAGAGACAATGCGAGCATTGCAAGAAGAGATTCACAAAGGAATGAATCTTAATGTCAGAGATGAAAGTGAGGATGAAGCTGAAGAAGATCAAGAAGGAGAAGTTGAAATTGTGAACCAGGAGGAAGAAAGACCTTTTCGGGCCATTTCCAACATTGGGAAAAGACCTAAGATTGAGGTTCCTACATTTTCAAGAAATCTTAACCTAGAAGAATTGATTGACTAGATCAATGAATGTGAGGAATATTTTGAGTATGAAGATGTTGAGGATCCTGATAGGGTCAAATTTGTGAAGGCCAGACTGAAAGGTCATGCAAAGATCTGGTGACAAGAGATTCAGTTGGAGTGAAATAGAAGAGGGAAGGATAAAATCACAAGATGGGATCGGATGGTGGATAAATTAAAGTGATGGTTCATCCCTGTTGATTATGAACTTGACCTGCTGAAGAAAATACAAAGTTTGAAGCAAGCGGGATGATCTGTTCAGGAGTATACAGAAGAGTTCTATCGACTCCTCATCAGAACACGACATGCAGAAGCTGATAAGGAGAAAGTTGCCCAATACCTTAATGGGTTGAGGCCAAATATTTAGGAAGAATTGAATCTGGTTTGAATAAATAGTATTGAAGAGGCATACCATTTTGCCCTAAAAATAGAGGAAAAGTTGAACAAGAAGTTTGAGAGAAAACAAAGTGGAAGAGGTCGTGATAGCAGATCTGGTGGACGGTCATATGGAGATCAAAATGAAGATCCAAAAAAGAAAGATGAGGCCAGTAAAGGTCAGAATCAAAGAGGAGATAATTTTAATCATTACCATGATCAGAATAATAGAGATCAGAGAGGAAGAGGAAGAGGACAAGGATCTGGAAGAGGAGGTTTTCGTTGAACATGTTTTCACTATGGAGAAGAAGGTCATATGGCATTTGAATGTCCTCAATGCTAAGGAAGGATAGATAGGAGAAATGAAGGCCAGGCCAGAGTTGCATATGTAGATAAAGATGCCAGACCATCACATTTTGAAGATGCTGAAAGAGGAGAGATGCTGATTAACAGAAGAATCTTGTTGAGTGGCGAGAATGAACCTGAGCAAAGGAGGAGCCTGTTTTGCACTAGATGCAAGTGTGAAGGTAAATGTTGTGATGTGATTATTAATAGGGGAAGTACAGATAATTTGGTGTCAGAAGAGATGGTGAAAAAGTTGAAGCTCGAGAGGCAGAAACATCCACATCCATATCGGGTTGCCTGGGTGCAGGATGACCACAAGGTCATGGTCAGTGAACAGTGCTTAGTGAAGTTCAAGATTGGCAGGTACCAAGATGAGGTACTATGTGATATCATATCTATGGATGCATGTCATATGTTGTTGGGTAGACCCTGGCAAGTTGACAAATGTGTTGTACATGATGGCCGTGCGAATACATATTCCTTGATAAAGGATGGAGTGTGACATAAGCTAAAACCATTGAAGGAGACTGAAGAAAAGGTATGTGTTAATGCAAGAATAAATTTTGTTGATAGAGGAGATTTCTTAGATTGTATGCGGCATGAGCATAAGTGTTTTACCTTAATTCTAAAGGCTAGGAAAGAGGAAGTAGAAGATGTACCCGTAGAAGTTGAGGAATTATTGAATGAGTTTCAAGATATTGTATCTGACAATGTAGCTGATGGATTACCACCAGTAAGAAAGATCAGTCATCAGATGGACTTGATTCTAGGAGCCAGTTTGAAAAATAAGGCAGTACACATAATAATGACACTAGCAGAAAGTGAAGAGTTGAAGACAGACTTGAAGTTTAGTTCATCACATCATCCACAGATTGTATATGGAAGTAGTCCCAAGAATGCATCTGAATTGAGAAAGATAGATAAAGGAGAAATAAGTAATGTTGAAGCTGAGGAATCTACAGAACATTTGAAGAATATCCATGAGGAGGTGAGGAATGATATTGCCAAAATGAATGCACGGTATAAGGCTAAGACAGATTAGAAAATGAAGCATAAGGAATTTCAAGTTGAAGATGAGATCACAGCAGTACAGTGGAGTATTCCAGCAACTAGTTCAGATACTAAGGAGATTGAGGATATACTAGACAGTCATGTTGGAAGAAGCACAAGGAATAGAACATATGAAGAATATATGGTCAAGTGGAAAGGATGACCTGTTGAAGATTCATCATGGCTGACAAGGGAGGAGGTTAACCATCTTGGTTTTCCTCTGCACACTTGAGTCATGACAAGGTCACTTCTCAAATTACCCTGGATGTCTGATGCAGGAGCATCCTAGGTATAAGAACAATTTTGCATCACCCAAAATTATTTATGTTTTTGTATTCAATAAGGGCTATCTTGTGTAGAGCTATTATTTATGGAAACTTTCTATTTTTCGTAAGTTGGTCATAAATCTTGAAATGTTCTGATTTCAAATGTGGAGGTTCTTCTGAGTCGTATCAGCCTGCCAGTAATGTTTCATTGATAGATCCAGTCTAGATTTGGAGATATTGAAGATTTTTGGTATTGGTAGCAGGGTACAGAAACTTTGAACTTAGTTTTGAAGGCTTTAGAGGCCTCGAATGAGGTCAAATTTAGGGCTGAATGAGGCTTGCTTGATTTATATGTTGTAGATCTCCATGTGCACTTTCTGAATTGGGGTCATAATAGTCACTCGAAGCAACTGGTGATGACTTATGGTCTTCGAAAGTCGGGTCACCTGAAATGACAGAAAATAATTTTCCCTCAAAATTTATGTTCGGGTTTCAAAAGTTATTTTGAGTTGACTTTGATGTAATAAATTGAAAAATAAAATAATTTTAAGTTTGGTCGGTCCTGTGGGCTAAATTTCTGGAACCTTCTCGGGTGGTGGAAATTGTCTATATAAAGAAGGCCCATAGTGTTGTCTTAGGCAGTTCAGGATAGTTCTAAGTAGTTCAGGAGTAGTTCTAGGTAATAGATCTGGGTAATAATTCTAGGCCTTGTCCTATAGAATATTGTAAGGGAATGCCCATGTGGATTTCCATATTGTAATTTTGAAAGTTTGTAATTCTACATTTGTGAAGATAATAAGAAGCCAATTTTCTATTCTTGCATATTGTTGTTGTTTCTCTATTTCTGTTATGCATTTGCGGTATTAAGGGGAGTACCCTTCATCAAGGGGTATCAGAGTGGGAGTTCCTGAATGTGTAAATAGATCACTGATTGTGAGGTAGTTTGCACCAGGACCGTGGGTTAGGGTTTCTGTGTAAATAGATTGCCGACTGTGAGGTAGTTTGCACCAGAACTGTGGTTAGGGTTTCAGTGCACATCACAAAAATGCCTCCATGAAGGGAACATGGTGGGAGAGCTGGTGTTGTAACACTTGAGGTTAGAGCACTCCAGAGACAAGTGCAAGCATTGCAAGAAGAGATTCACAGAGGAATGAATCTTAATGTCAGAGATGAAAGCGAGGATGAAGCCGAAGAAGAAGATCAAGAAGGAGAAGTCAAAATTGTGAACTAGGAGGAAGAAAGGCTTTTTCAGGCCATTTCCAAGATTGGGAAAAGACCTAAGATTGAGCTTCCTACATTTTTTGGAAATCTTAACCCAGAAGAATTGATCGACTGGATCAATGAATGTGAGGAATATTTTGAGTATGAAGATGTTGAGGATCCTAATAGGGTCAAATTTGTGAAGGCCAGACTGAAAGGTCATGCGAAGATCTGGTGGAAAGAGATTCAGTTGGAGATAAATACAAGAGGAAAGGATAAAATCACAAGATGGGATCAGATGGTGGATAAATTGAAGCGACAGTTCATCTGTGTTGATTATGAGCTTGACCTGCTGAAGAAAATGAAAAGTTTGAAGCAAGCGAGATAATCTATTCAGGAGTATACAGAGGAGCTCTATCGACTCCTCATCAGAACAGGCCATGCAGAAGCTGATAAGGAGAAAGTTGCCCGATACCTTAATGGGTTGAGGCCAAGAATTCAGGAAGAATTGAACCTGGTTTGAATATATAGTACTGAAGAGGCATACCAGTTTTCCCTAAAAGTAGAGGAAAAGTTGAACAAGAAATTTGAGAGCAGACAAAGCGGAAGAGGTCGTGATAGCAGATCTGGTGGACGGTCATATGGAGATCAAAATGAAGATCAAAAAAAGTAGGCTGAGGCCAGTAATGGTCTGAATATGAGAGGAAATAATTTTAATCATTTCCATGATCAGAATAATAGAGATCAGAGAGGAAGAGGAAGACGACAAGGATCTGGAAGAGGAGGTTTCGGTGGAACATGTTTTCACTGTGGAGAAGAAGGTCATGGGGCATTTGAATGTCCTCAACACCAAGGAAGGACATATAGGAGAAATGAAGGCCAGGCCAGAGCTACATATGTAGATGAAGATGCCAGATCATCACATTTTGAAGATGCTGAAAGAGGAGAGACACTGATTAACATAAGAGTCTTGTTGAGTGGCGAGAATGAACCTGAGAAAAGGAGGAGCCTGTTTTACACTAGATGCAAGTGTGAAGGTAAATGTTGTGATGTGATTATTGATAGTGGAAGTAATGATAATTTTGTGTCAAAAAAGATGGTGACAAAGTTGAATCTCGAGAGGCAAAAACATCCACATCTATATCAGGTTGCCTGGGTACAGGATGACCACAAGGTCATGGTCAGTGAATAGTGCTTAGTGAAGTTCAAGATTGGCAGGTACCAAGATGAGGTACTATCTAATATCATATCTATGGATGCATGTCATATGTTGTTGGGTAGACTGTGGCAGTTTGATAGATGTGTTGTACATGATGGTTGTGTGAATACATATTCCTTGATAAAGGATGGAGTGCGACATAAGCTAAAACCATTTAAGGAGACTGAAGAAAATGTATGTGGTAATGCAAGAATAAATTTTGTTGATAGAGGAGATTTTTTAGATGGTATGCAGCATGAGCATAAGTGTTTTACCTTAATTCCAAAGGTTGGGAAAGAGGAAGTAGAAGATGTACCCATAGAAGTTGTGAAATTATTGAATACATTTCAAGATATTGTATCTAACAATGTAGCTGATGGATTACCACCAGTAAGAAAGATCAGTCATCAGATGGACTTGATTCTAGGAGCCAATTTGAAAAATAAGGTAGTACACATAATAATGACACTAGCAGAAAGTGAAGAGTTGAAGATAGACTTGAAGTTTAGTTCATCACATCATCCATAGATTGTATATGGAAGTAGTCCCATGAATGCATATGAATTGAAAAAGATAGATAAGGGAAAAATAAGTAGTGCTGAAGCTAAGGATTCTGCAGAACATTTGAGGAACATCCATGAGGAGGTGAGGAAGCATATTACCAAAATGAATGCATGGTATAAGGCTAAGGTAGATCAAAAAAGGATGCATAAGGAATTTCAAGTTGAAGATGAGATCACAGCAGCACAGTGGTGTATTCCAGCAAGTAGTTCAGATACTAAAGAGATTGAGGATATACTGGATAGTCATGTTGGCAGAAGCACAAGGAACAGAACATATGAAGAATATCTAGTCAAGTGGAAAAGATGACCTGTTGAAGATTCATCATGGCTGACAAGGGAGGAGGTTAACCATCTTGGTTTTCCTCTACACACTTGAGTCGTAACAGGGTCACTTCTCAAATTACCCCGGGTGTCTGATGCAGGAGCATACTGGATGTAAGAGCAATCTTGCATCACCCAAAAATATTTACATTTTTGTATTCAATAAGGGCTATCTTGTGTAGAGCTACTATTTATGGAAACTTTCTATTTTTAGTAAGTTGGTCATAAAATCTCAAAATATTCTGATTTCAAATGTGGACGTTCATCTGAGTCGTATCAGCTTGCCAGTAAAGTTTCATTGATAGATCTAATCTAGCTTTGGAGATATTGAAGATTTTTGGTATTGGTAGCAGGGTACAGAAACATTGAACTCAGTTTTGAAGGCTTTAGAGGCCCCAGATGAGGTCGAATTTTGGGCTGAATGAAGCTTGCATGATTTAAATGTTGTAGATCTCCTAATTCCCTTTCCAAATTGGGGTCATAATAGTCAATCGGAGCAACTGGTGATGACTTATGGCCTTCAAAAGTTGGGTCACCTGAAATGGCAGAAAATAATTTTTCTTCAAAATTTCTGTTCAAGTTTCAAAAGTTATTTTGAGTTGACTTTGATGTAATAAATTAAAAAATAAAATAATTCTAAGTTTCATCGGCCCTATGGGCTAAATTTATGCAACCTTCTCGGTCTGTGGAAATTGCCTATATAAAGAAGGCCCGTAGTGTTGTCTTAGGTAGTTGAGAATATTTCTGGGTAGTTTGGGAGTAGTTCTGGGTAGTAGATCTGGGTAATAATTTGAGGCCTTGTTCTACAGAATATTGTAATGGAATGCCCATGTGGCTTTGCATGTTGTAATTCTGAAAGTTTGTAATTCCACATTTGTGGAAATAATAACAAGCCAATTTTTTGTTCTTGCATATTGTTGTTGTTTCTCTATTTCTATTATGAGTTTGCGGTATTAAGGGGAGCACCCTTCATCAAGTGGTATCAGAGTGAGAGTTCCTAAGTGTGTAAACAGATTGCCGATTGTGAGGCAGTTTGCACTAGGACTGTGGGTTAGGGTTTCTATGTAAACAGATCACTGACTATGAGGTAGTTTGCACCAGAACTATGGTTAAGGTTTCAGTGCGCATCGTGAAAATGTCTCCACAAAGGGAATGTGGCAGGAGAGCTGGTGTTGTAACACCTAAGGTTAGAGCACTCCAGAGACAAGTGCAAGCATTGCAAGAAGAGATTCACAGAGGAATGAATCTTAATATCAGAGAAGAAAGTGAGGATGTAGCCGAAGAAGAAGATCAAGAAGGAGAAGTCAAAATTGTGAATCAGGAGGAAGAAAGACTTTTTCATGCCATTTTCAAGATTGGGAAAAGACCTAAGATTGAGGTTCCTACATTTTCAAGAAATCTTAACCTAGAAGAATTGATCGACTGGATCAATGAATGTGAGGAATATTTTGAGTATGAAGATGTTGAGGATCCTGATAGGGTCAAATTTGCGAAGGCCAGAATTAAAGGTCATGCAAAGATCTGGTGGCAAGAGATTCAGTTGGAATGAAATATAAGAGGAAAGGATAAAATCACAAGATGGGATCAGATGGTGGATACATTGAAGTGACAGTTCATCCCTGTTGATTATGACCTTGACCTGCTGAAGAAAGTGAAAAGTTTGAAGCAAGCGAGACAATCTGTTCAGAGTATACAGAGGAGTTCTACCGACTCCTCATCAGAACAGGACATGCAGAAGCTGATAAGGAAAAAGTTGCCCGATACATTAATGGGTTGAGGCTGAGCATTCAGGAAGAATTAAATCTAGTTTGAATAAATAGTATTGAAGAGACATACAAGTTTTCCCTAAAAGTAGAAGAAAAGTTGAACAAGAAGTTTGAGATCAGACAAAGCGGAAGAGGTCATGATAGAAAATCTGTTAGACAGTCATATGGAGATTGAAATGAAGATCCGAAAAAGTAGGATGAGGCTAGTAATGGTTTGAATTAGAGAGGAGATAATTTTAATCATTTCCATGATCGGAATAATAGAGATCAGAGAGGAAGAGGAAGAGGACAAGGATTTGGAAGAGGAGGTTTCCGTGGAACATGTTTTCACTCTAGACAAGAAGGTCATAGGGCATTTGAATGTCCTTAATGCCAAGGAAGGATAGATAGGAGAAATGAAGGTCAGGCTAGAGTTGCATATGTAGATGAAGATGCCAGATCATCACATTCTGAAGATGCTGAAAGAGGAGAGACATTGATTAACAGAAGAGTCCTGTTGAGTGGTGAGAATGAACTTGAGCAAAGAAGGAGCCTGTTTCACACTAGATGCAAGTGTGAAGGTAAATGTTGTGATGTGATTATTGATAGTGGATTTACTAATAATTTGGTGCCAGAAGAGATGGTGACAAATTTGAAGCTCGAGAGGCAGAAACATCCACATCCATATCAGGTTGCCTGGGTGCAGGATGACCACAAGGTCATGGTTAGTTAACAGTGCTTAGTGAAGTTCAAGATTGGTAGGTACCAAGATGAGGTACTATGTGATATCATATCTATGGATGCATGTCATATATTGTTGGGTAGACTATGGCAGTTTGAAAGATGTGCTATACATGATGGCCGTGCGAATACATATTCCTTGATAATGGATGGAGTGCGACATAAGCTAAAACCATTGAAGGAGACAGAAGAAAAGGTATGTGGTAATGCAAGAATAAATTTTGTTCATAGAGGAGATTTCTTAGATGGTATGCAGCATGAGCATAAATGTTTTATCTTAATTCCAAAGGCTAGGAAAGGGGAAGTAGAAGATGTACCCATAGAAGTTGCCAAATTATTGATTGAGTTTCAGGATATTGTATCTAACAATGTAGCTGATGGATTACCACCATTAAGAAAGATTAGTCATCAGATGGATTTGATTCTAGGGGCCAGTTTAAAAAATAAGGCAGTAGATAGAATAATGACACTAGCAGAAAGTGAAGAGCTGAAGATAGACTTGAAGTTTAGTTCATCACATCATCTACAGATTGTATATGGAAGTAGTTCCAGGAATGCATCTGAATTGAGAAAGATAGATAAAGGAGAAATAAGTAGTGCTAAAGCTGAGGATTTTGCAGAACATTTGAAGAACATGCATGAGGAGGTGAGAAAGCATATTACAAAAATGATTGCATGATATAAGGCTAAGGTAGATCAAAAAAGAAGGCATAAGAAATTTCAGGTTGAAGATGAGATCACAATAGCACAGTGGAGTATTCCAGCAACTAGTTCAGATACTAAGGAGATTAATGATATACTGGACAGTCATGTTGGCAGAAGCACAAGGAACAGAACATATGAAGAATATCTGGTCAAGTGGAAAGGATGACCTGTTGAAGATTCATCATGGCTAACAAGGGAGGAGGTCAACTATCTTGGTTTTCCTCTACACACTTGAGTCATGACAGGTTCACTTCTCAAATTACCCCAGGTGTCTGATGCAGGAGCATCCTAGGTGTAAGAGCAATCTTGCATCACCCAAAAATATTTATGTTTTTGTATTCAATAAGGGTTATCTTGTGTAGAGATACTATTTATGGAAACTTTCTATTTTTAGTAAGTTGGTTATAAAATCTTTGAATGTTCTAATTTCAAATGTGGAGGTTCATCTGAGTCGTATCAGCCTGCCAGTAAAGTTTCATTGACAGATCTAGTCTAGCTTTGGAGATATTAAAGATTTTTTGTATTGGCAGCAGGGTACAAAAATTTTAAACTCAGTTTTGAAGGCTTTAGAGGCCCTGGATGAGGTCCAATTTTGGGCAGAATGAAGCTTGTTTGACTTATACATTGTAGATCTCCTCGTGCCCTTTCCGAATTGGGTTAATAATAGTCAATCGGAGCAACTGGTGATGACTTATGGTCTCCGAAAATCGGGTCACCTGAAATGGCAAAAAATAATTTTCCTTCAAAATTTTTGTTTGGGTTTCAAAAGTTATTTTGAGCCAACTTTGATGTAATAAATTGAAAAATAAAATAATTCTAAGTTTGGTCGGCCCTATGGGCTAAATTTCTGGAACCTTCTTGGGTGGTGAAAATTCCCTATATAAAGAAGGCCCGTAGTGTTGTCTTAGGCAGTTCAGAATAGTTCTAGGTATTTCAGGAGTAGTTCTGGGTAGTAGATCTGAATAATAATTCGAGGTCTTGTCCTACAAAATATTGTAGGGGAATGCCCATGTGGCTTTGCATATTGTAATTTTGAAAGTTTGTAATTCCACATTTGTGGAGATAATAAGAAGCCAATTTTCTGTTCTTGCATATTGTTGTTGTTTCTATGTTTCTGTTATGCATTTGTAGTATTAAGGGGAGCACCCTTCATCAAATGGTATCAGAGTGGGAGTTCCTGAGTGTGTAAATAGATCAAATGATTGTGAGGCATTTTGCACTAGGACCGTCGGTTAGGGTTTCTGTGGAAACAGATAGCCGACTATGAGGGAGTTTGCACCAGAACCATGGTTAGGGTTTTAATGCACATCGTGAAAATGCCTCCACGAAGGAAATGTGGCGGGACAGCTGGTGTTGTAATGCCTGAGGTTAGAGCGCTCCAGAGACAAGTGTGACCATTGCAAGAAGATATTCGCAGAGGAATGAATCTTAATGTCAGAGAGGAAAGCGAGGATGAAGCCGAAGAAGAAGATCAAGAAGGAGAAGTTGAAATTGTGAACCAGGAGGAAGAAAGACTTTTTTGGGCCATTTCCAAGATTGAGAAAAGACCTAAGATTGAGGTTCCTACATTTTCTGGAAATCTTAAGCCAGAAAAATTGATCGACTCAATCAATGAATGTGAGGAATATTTAGAGTATGAAGATGTTGAGGATCCTGATAGGGTCAAATTTGTGAAGCCCAGACTGAAAGGTCATGCGAAGATCTGGTGGCAAGAGATTCAATTAGAGCGAAATAGAAGAGGAAAGGATAAAATCACAAGATGGAATTGGATGGTGGATAAATTGAAGTGACAGTTCATCCCTATTGATTATGAGCTTGACCTACTAAAGAAAATGTAAAGTTTGAAGCAAACGGGATGATCTATTCAGGAGTATACAGAGGAGTTCTATCGACTCCTTATCAGAACAGGCCATGTAGAAGCTGATAAGGAGAAATTTGTCCAATACCTTAAAGGGTTGAGGCTGAGCATTTAGGAAGAATTAAATCTAGTTCGAATAAATAGTATTAAAGAGGCATACTAGTTTTCCCTAAAAGTAGAGGAAAATTTGAACAAGAAGTTTGAGAGAAAACAAAGTGGAAGAGGTTGTGATAGAAGATCTGGTGGACGGTCATATGGAGATTGAAATGAAGATCCAAAAAATCAAGATGAGGCCAGTAATGGTCAGAATCAGAGAGGAGATAATTTTAATCATTTCCATGATCAGAATAATACAGATCAGAGAGGAAGAAGAAGAGGACAAGGATCTGGAAGAGGAGGTTTCCGTGGAACATGTTTTCACTGTGGAGAAGAAGGTCAGAGGGCATTTGAATATCCTCAACACCAAGGAAGGATAGATAGGAGAGATGAAGGCCAGGCCAGAGTTGCATATGTAGATGAAGATGCCAGATCATCACATTCTGAAGATGCTAAAAGAGGAGAGACGTTGATTAATAGAAGAGTCCTATTGAGTGGCAAGAATGAACCTGAGCAAAGGAGGAGTTTGTTTCGCACTAGATTCAAGTATGAAGTTAAATATTGTGATGTCATTATTGATAATGGAAGTACTAATAATTTGGTGTTAGAAGTGATGGTGAAAAATTTTAAGCTTGAGAGGCAGAAACATCCACATCCATATCGGGTTGCCTAGCTGTAGGATGACCACAAGGTCATGGTCAGTAAACAATGCTTAGTGAAGTTCATGATTGGCAGGTACCAAGATGATGTACTATGTGATATCATATCTATGGATGCATTTCATATGTTGTTGGATAGACCATGGTAGTTTGATAGATGTGTTGTACATGATGGCCGTGCGAAAACATATTCCTTGATAAAGGATGGAGTGTGACATAAGCTAAAACCATTGAAGGAGACTGAAGAAAAGGTATGTGGTAATCCAAGAATAAATTTTATTGATAGAGGAGATTTCTTAGATGGTATGCGGCATGAACATAAGGTTTTTACCTTAATTCTAAAGCCTAGGAAAGAGGAAGTAGAAGATGTACCTATAGAAGTTGCAAAATTATTGAATGAGTTTCAGGATATTGTATCTGACAATGCAGCTAATGGATTACCACTAGTAAGAAAGATTAGTCATCAAATGAACTTGATTACAGGAGCCAGTTTGAAAAATAAGGTAGTACACAGAATAATGACACTAACAGAAAGTGAAGAGTTGAAGATAGACTTGAAGTTTAGTTCATCACATCATCCACAAATTGTATATAGAAGTAGTCCCAAGAATGCATCTGAATTGAGAAAGATAGATAAAGGAGAAATAAGTAGTGTTGAAGCTGAGGATTTTGTAGAATATTTGAAGAACATCTATGAGGAGGTGAGGAAGCATATTACCAAAATTAATCCATGGTATAAGGCTAAGGCAGATCAGAAAAGGAGGCATAAGGAATTTCAGGTTGATGATTAGATCATAGCAGCACAGTGGAGTATTCCAGCAACTAGTTCAGATACTAGGGAGATTGAGGATATACTGGACAGTCGTGTTGGTAGAAGCACAAGGAATAGAACATATGAAGAATATCTAGTCAAGTGGAAAGGATGACCTATTGAAGATTTATCATGGCTGACAAGGGAGGAGGTTAACTGTCTTAGTTTTCCTCTCCACACTTAAGTCATGACAGGGTCACTTCTCAAATTACCTCGGGTGTCTGATGCAAGAGCATCCTGGGTGTAAGAGCAATCTTGCATCACCCAAAAATATTTATATTTTTGTATTCAATAAGAGCTATCTTGTGTAGAGATACTATTTGTGGAAACTTTCTAGTTTTAGTAAGTTGGTCATAAAATCTCAGAATGTTCTGATTTCAAATGTGGAGGTTCATCTGAGTCGTATCAGCTTACCAATAAAGTTTCATTGACAGATCCAGTCTAGCTTTGGAGACATTGAAGATTTTCAGTATTGGCAGAAAGGTACAAAAATTTTGAACTCAATTTTTAAGGCTTTAGATGACCTGGATGAGGTCAAATTTTGGGTTGAATGAAGCTTGCTTGATTCAAGCATTATAGATCTCCTTGTGCCCTTTTCGAATTAGGGTCATAATAGTAAATCAAAGCAACTGGTGATGACTTATGGTCTCCAAAAGTCAGGTCACCTGAAATGGTGGAAAATAATTTTCTTTCAAAATTTCTTTTCGGGTTTCAAAAGTTATTTTGTGCTGAATTTGATGTAATAAATTGAAAAATAAAATAATTCTAAGTTTAGTCGGCACTATGGGCTAAATTTCTAGAACCTTCTCGGGCGATGGAAATTGCCTATATAAAGAAGGCCCATAGTGTTGTCTTAGGTAGTTCAGAATAGTTCTAGGCAGTTAGGGAGTAGTTCTAGGTAGTAGATCTGGGTAATAATTCGAACCCTTATCCTACAGAATATTGTAAGTGAATGCCCATGTGGCTTTGCATATTGTAATTCTAAAAGTTTGTAATTCCACATTTGTGGAGATAATAAGAAGCCAATTTTCTTTTCTTGCATATTGTTGTTATTTCTCTATTTCTGTTATGCATTTGCGATATTAAGGGGAGCACCCTTCATCAAGTGGTATCAAAGCGGGAGTTCTTGAGTGTGTAAACAGATCGCCGATTGTGAGGCAGTTTGTACTAGGATCGTAAGTTAGGGTTTTTGTGTAAATAGATCACCGACTGTGAAGCATTTTGCACCAGAACCATGGTTAGGGTTTCAGCGTGCATCACAAAAATGACTCCATGAAGGGAACATGGTGGGAGAGCTAGTCTTGTAACACCTAAGGTTAGAGCGCTCTAGAGACAAGTCCGAGCATTACAAGAAGAGATTCACAGAGGAATGAATCTTAATGTCAGAGACAAAAGCAAGGATGAAGCCGAACAAGAAGATCAAGAAGGAGAAGTCAAAATTGTGAACCAAGAGGAAGAAAGACTTTTTCAGGCCATTTCCAAGATTGGAAAAAGACCTAAGATTAAGGTTCCTATATTTTCTAAAAATCTTAACCCAGAAGAATTGATTGACTGGATCAATGAATGTGAGGAATATTTTGAGTATAAAGATGTTGAGGATCCTGATAGGGTCAAATTTGTGAAGGCCAGACTGAAAGGTCATGTGAAGATCTAGTGGCAAGAGATTTAGTTGGAGCGAAATAGAAGAGGAAATGATAAAATCATAAGATGGGATCGGATGGTGGATAAATTGAAGTGACAGTTCCTCCCTATTGATTAAGAGCTTGACCTACTGAAGAAAATGCAAAGTTTGAAGCAAGCAGGATGATCTTTTTAGGAATATATAGAGGAGTTCTACTGACTCCTCATCAGAACAGGCCATGCAGAAACTGATAAGGAGAAAGTTGCCTGATACCCTAATGGGTTGAGGCCGAACATTCAGGAAGAATTAAATCTAGTTCAAATAAATAGTAGTGAAGAGGCATACAATTTTGCCCTAAAAGTAGAGGAAAAGTTGAACAAGAAGTTTTAGAGCAGACAAAGCGGAAGAGGTCATGATAGAAGATCTGGTGGATGGTCATATTGAGATCAAAATGAAGATCTGAAAAAGTAGGATGAGGCCAGTAATGGTCAGAATCAGAGAGGAGATACTTTTAATCATTTCCATGATTAGAATAATAGACATCAGAGAGGAAGAGGAAGAGGACAAGGATCTGGAAGAGGAGGTTTTTGTGGAACATGTTTTCACTGTGGAGAAGAAGGTCATAAGACATTTGAAGTCCTCAACGCCAAGGAAGGATAGATAGGAGAAATGAAAGCCAAGCCATAGTTGCATATGTAGATGAAGATGCTAGATCATCACATTCTGAAGATGCTAAAAGAGGAGAGACACTGATTAACAAAAAAGTGTTGTTGAGTGGCGAGAATGAACCTGAGCAAAGGAGGAGCCTATTTCGCACTAGATGCAAGTGTGAAGGTAAATGTTGTGATGTGATTATTGAGAGTGGAAGTACTGATAATTTGGTGTCAGAAGAGATGGTGACAAAGTTGAAGCTTGAGAGGCAGAAACATCCACATCCATATCGGGTTACCTGGGTGTAGGATGACCACAAGGTCATGGTCAGTGAATAGTGCTTAGTGAAGTTCACGATTGGCGAGTACCAAGATGAGGTATTATGTGATATCATATCTATGGATGCATGTCATATGTTTTTGGATAGACCATGGCAGTTTGACAAATGTGCTATACGTGATGGCCGTGCGAATACATATTCCTTGATAAAGGATGGAGTGTGAAATAAGCTAAAACCATTGAAGGAGACTGAAGAAAAGGTATGTGGTAATGAAAGAATAAATGTTGTTGATATAGGAGATTTCGTAGATGGTATGCGGCATGAGCATAATTGTTTTACCTTAATTCCAAAGGCTAGGAAAGAGGAAGTAGAAGATGTGCCCGTAGAAGTTGAAGAATTATTGAATGAGTTTCAGGATATTGTAACATATAGTGTAGCTGATGGATTACCCCCAGTAAGATAGATCAGTCATCAGATGGACTTGATTCCAGGAGCCAGTTTGAAAAATATGGTAGTACAGAGAATAATGACACTAGAAAAAATTGAAGAGTTGAAGATAGACTTGAAGTTTAGTTCATCACATCATCCACAGATTGTATATGAAAGTAGTCCCAAGAATGCATCTGAATTGAGAAAGATAGATAAAGGAGAAATAAGTAGTGTTGAAGCTGAGGATTCTGCAGAACATTTGAAGAACATCCATGAGGAGGTGAGGAAGCATATTACCAAAATGAATGCACGATATAAGGCTAAGATAGATCAGAAGAGGAGGCATAAGGAATTTTAGGTTGAAGATGAGATCACAGCAGCATAGTGGAGTATTCCAGCAACTGGTTCAGACACTAAGGAGATTGAGGATACACTTGACAGTCATGTTGGTAGAAGCACAAGGAACAGAACATATGAAGAATATCTGGTCAAGTGGAAAGGATGACCTATTGAAGATTCATCATGGCTGACAAGGGAGGAGGTTAACCACCTTGGTTTTCCTCTGCACACTTGAGTCATGACAGGGTCACTTCTCAAATTACTTCAGGTGTCTGATGCAGGAGCATCCTAGGTGTAAGAGCAATCTTGCATCACCCAAAATTATTTATGTTTTTGTATTCAATAAGGGCTATCTTGTGTAGAGCTACTATTTATGCAAACTTTCTATTTTTAGTAAGTTGGTCATAAGATCTTGGAATGTTCTGATTTCAAATGTGGAGGTTCATTTGAGTCGTATTAGCCTGCCAGTAAAGTTTCATTGACAGATCCATTCTAGCTTTTGAGATATTGAAGATTTTCGGTATTGGCAGTAGGGTACAGAAACTTTAAACTCAATTTTGAAGGGTTTAGAGGCCCTGGATGAGGTCAAATTTTGGATTGAATAAAGCTTGCTTGATTCAAGTGTTGTAGATCTCCTTGTGCCCTTTCCAAATTGGGGTCATAATAGTCAATCTGAGCTACTGGTGATGACTTATGGTCTCCGAAAGTTAGGTCACCTGAAATGGCAAAAAATAATTTTCCTTCAAAATTTCTATTTGAGTTTCAAAAGTTATTTTGAGCTAACTTTGATGTAATAAATTGAAAAATAAAATAATTCTAAGTTTGGTCGGCCCTATGGGCTAAATTTTTGGAACCTTCTCAGGCGGTAGAAATTGCCTATATAAAAAAGGCCTGTAGTGTTGTCTTAGGTAGTTCAGAATAGTTCTGGGTAGTTCGGGAGTAGTTCCAGGTAGTAGATTTGGGTAATAATTTAAAGCCTTGTCCTACAGAATATTATAAGGAAATTCCCATGTGGCTTTGCATATTGTAATTTTGAAAGTTTGTAATTCCACATTTGTGGAGATAATAAGATGCCAATTTTTCTGTTCTTGCATATTGTTGTTGTTTCTCTATTTCTGTTATGCGTTTGTGGTATTAAGGGGAGCACCCTTCATGAACATCAATTCTTTATTTACCCCAGGTGTCTGATGTAGGAGCATCTTGGGTGTTTGGCAATCTTGCATCAACCAAAAACATTTCTTGATTTCTATACCTATTTTCTGTCCTTTTCTTTATAAGCTTTGCATTTGATGGTTTCATGGTGTGAAAAGCTTACATTATGTTTAGGACCTATTTGGGAACCTTCTCCTATGAGCACATAAAGTTTGGATGGACTGTTTCAAAGTGACAGTTGTTTTCCTTGCGATCAGAGCAGCGTTTTCCTGCAGTTTTGGTGCTGATTGTTAATGTTGGCAACCTTGATCCATATGGAATCAGAATTTTATTTCTTAAGGTATTTTAGGGGACCTAAATTAATATCATTTCCCAAGAGCACAGCTCCTAATTCATTATGATTAAAAAGTTATGCCCATTTTGGTCGGGGACCTATTTTCTACCAGTGTTCCCGCCGGATCCATTCCTGTAGTTTTGGTGCTGATTGTTCATGTTGGAGACCTTGATCTATAAGCAATCAGCCTTTAATCACTTACTAATTTCAAGAGGACCTAAATTTCTATCATTCCCCAAGTGCGCGGCTCATAATTCATTATGAGTAAAAAGTTATGCCCATTTTTCCTCAGGCCCTATTTTTGCTAGTTTTTAGGTGTAACATGCAATGTTTCTTCTTTCAATGTTCCGTATGATCAAATGGGACCTTGTGCACTTAAATGAATTTTATTGGGTCACTTTAGGATCTAAATCCAAAGGCTCATCAATGTATATTCATTCTAGCATTAGTTTTTTTTTAAATCTTCTAGAGTGGACCTATAATGTAATGAAATGCCTAACTGGCCGACTTGTGGCTTAGCTAGCTATATAAGGAATCTAGATTGATTTAGCAGGGATGAGGAGTGAGATATAGAGAGGATTACAAAGATACATCATTGTAGATAGAGATAGGATGTGATCTATAACTCTAAATTCATAATTTTCATTGTATAAGGCCGAAACCCAGAAGGCCTCACAACCGGGCATGTTGAAAGAAATAATATAATTCTTTGTTGTTGCTACTAGTTGATTGTCTCATATCCATTGTGATTTCATTTCTTTCATATTATTTCATATTCATTCCATTGTGTAACTCTGAGCAGGGCTTATTGTTGATTCAGGTGGAGTCAATTCTTCTTGATTCTGCTTGTATCTACCCTACCCTTGCGTCACTCTCCCATGAAGAGTGACACACCCATCTTTGATGACTATTATGATGGCTATGATGATGAACCATATAGTCATACCTATGAAACCTCTATTCCTAAGAGTCCTAGTTGTGTGTTCATACTTACTAAAGGGTCATCCCATTGGATAGATTGTGACGGTGATCCGTATGATTCTAATTTTGAAAGAGAATTTGATGAGTTCTATGAACAATAACTCATTTATGATCCATCTACTACTATTGAGGACTATAAAATGCACCATGCCAATTTGAAATGTCAATATTATAAGAATCCTTCCTCTAAGAGCTCTCATGCTGAAAATAAAGATTATATTCTCGAGCAAGATCATGTTAATGCTGAACCTTTGTCTTGTGATGGTTCCCTTCCATCCCCTACTTCCTCTAATATCCATACATTTCCTAAATATTTTGAGCCTTCCAAATCTATCACAAATCCTTCATCCAACAAAGATCCTAATGCTTTTCATGTGGTTCCCTATAGTTATTCTCAAGGGCTACCCCTTAAAGAAACTCAAGCTAACCTTTGCTTGGCTGTAAATACTTTCAATAATGCTATATGGATTCCAAAGTCTCTCTTGAAAGAGTCTGATATTGAGCAAAAAGTGAAATTGACATTCAAGCTTCCAAAGGCTTCCACTTCATCTTCTTACAAAAATATTCTACCATTCCATGCACCTAAACCACAACCTCTGCTATCCATTCACCATATTCTTTCACGTATTCCTTCATTCATATTTTCTCCATCCTCTCGCCACCCTTCAAGGTGTGTGTTGATGTTGATCTTGCCTTCCTTTCCATCTACCCTTTCACAATCCTTCCATTCATTATACTTCTACCTACTATCCTTTTTCCTCATTTGCCTATTCCTCCTATCTTCTAACCTCACTCGCTTTACATAAAACCTTATTCTCCATTTTTCTCTTCCATCTTCCTTTCCCTATCAACATTTTGAGCATATCATTTTAAATCCTTGGCATATCATGGTTTATCCTTTCAAGGAGCATTATCTGAAAATCTTGCCTTCTTCCAAAAATAGAAAAATGAAAAAAATAAATAAATAAAATTCAAAAAAATAGAAAAATGAAAAAAAAAGTGAAAAAATTAAAAATGTGCCTTGGTGGAAACCTGGAAACGAACGCCTTGGTAGCAAAAGTAAAGAGAAATAAATTCATCCTATGGTGAAAACCACTCCCTTGTGGTGCCTTGGATAAGTACCATGATGAAAACCTGGCAATCAAGCATCATGCATAGTTCTTTTACATATTTCATCCATTCTGTCTTCTCTCTTTGATCTTGACAATGTTGGCCCCTATACACGAACATTTGGCTATCTTGTGAGCTATCTTATATTTATTCTCTTCCATTCATTGTAGCCTTTTGTTATCCTTTTCTCCTTTGGTCTTGATCTAATAAAAAAAAAAAAAGTGTAAAACACAATGCTATGAAGCCTCTTGACATGTCTACTCCTTTGGACTGCATCCTTTCCTTCTTTTGTATTACACTTTTGTGACTTATCCTATGCTGGTCTTTCATTGCTTGTCCAAATATGCTTTACATGACAATTTTTCCCTAGCTTCGGTACTCTTGAGAAGTTTTCCCTTGAGGATTTCTTCCCTTCATTCTCCTTCATTCTCTTATCTTCCATCTCTTGTCCTCCACCTTCCTAGATATTGGGACTACACGATGTGATCTTGCTTGGGAGTTTGATACATATTCTGTCTGGGGGCATCCTTTGTACATACTTATTGATCCTAAAAAAATTTCAAAAACATTTCATATATGATGCTAAAAGAATCCTAAAAAGCATATAAAGTCCTAAAAAAATACAAAAAAATTGAAAAAATTCAAAAAAAAAATAGAAAAGTGCCTTGGTGAAAACCTGGAAACAGGCGGTAGCAAAAATTAAAAAAAAATCAAAAAAATCAAAAAAATCTGTATAGTGGTGAAAACCTAGATATAGGCATTGCTTGAGGCCTTTGCACCCATTTCTTAGCACGCATCCTTGACACTCAGCCTCTCTCCATCATTCCTTGTCCTTATTGCCTTGGTTTGGAATTGGTCTTTGTCTTTGTCTAGGGGCATAACTATGTCAGCATTGGTCTTTTGGATGTGTCGGTCTTTAGGACACCTCACAAATGGTGTTTTTCAACACCACCCCAGTTGTGTTTTTCATCACTACCCTAGCATCGAGTGTTTCTCAACACTTATCAGATGTCTTACCCATAGTCTAGTATGATGTGATATTTCTCACTGGAAGATGTGATACTCAATGTTTGACTCTATGACCTACACATATGCACTTAAACATTTGACTCGTTGAAACTTGTCTGACTTTATTTCTTTTTGTGCTATCTATGATTATTTCTTTGATGAGTGTTCTCTCCCTAATAGTTTTCAATGATGTCGAGCTAGAAGACTGGGGGCACGGGGACATATTTTATTTATTTTTCTACGTGTGGGTGTATTTTGTTGATCCTCACTGTCATGAGCATTTATGCTTGTTCCACTTGAAACTGGGATCTACAAGGTATTATCCTTGACTATTTTCTACAAGTGCATGCTTTTAGTCATCTTGACTTTTCTATGTCTCGATGTGAGCATAATCTTGCTATACTAAACTTAGGGAACCTCACTGCACTAGTCATCTTGACCTACATCTCTTTTATGCCTAGGTGGGATTCCCACATATCTATTTGATATAGATCATATTCATATACCCATAGTTATACTAGTGTGTATTGTATGATCTTGCAATGCTACCAATAAAGATTGATGATGATTATTAGAGTCTAATGGCTTTGTGACCTTGCAAGTAAACCACTTTTCATGTAGCTTGCATTGTTAGGCTTCATGTTAATTTGCATTTTTAGGCTGCATTGTGAATTTAGAGACCTCTTCTTTCATCTTTATTTTGGACTTTTAATCAACTGTGATCATGTTTTGATCTTCATTTCCTTATCTTCTTTCATGATCTTAATCAAAATTCTCTATCTTAAACAGTTGATTGATTTTGGGGTATTCTCCTTCTTGAGACAATTCTCTTTCTTCTCCCCATTTCTTTCCACCTCTTCCAAACTTCTATCTTCCATTTGCTTTCCCCCCACTTCTTTTCTTCTCATTCAACCTTGGGGCATAATATTTCATGCTTGATGATCTACCTTGGTTCTGTGATCCTTATATCTTTCATCTTACATCAAGAACCTTATCTTTAGTTCAATTTGATCAAATTTATCAATTTGTTGTTTCTCCTCTATCTCATTTCAATTTCGATCATGAGGGGGCAGTACCTACTAGCTTTAATATTTGATTCATCTTTATCAATCAGCTCAACTTGAGATTCTTATCTCTTATTTTATACTTTATTATCACCTAGCTATGTAGGTGCATTGGTCTTGTCTTCCAGCTTATCTTTGTCCTAATGTGTTCCCATCCATCGAACACACATCTGGGTTGTTTTGTGATCCCAAATCCATCTCACACTTAAATTCCATTCTTTGACTACATGTGATCCTAAATCGACCTCACATTAGTCAAAGAGGGGCAAATGTATGCACCCTAAAATGGTCACCTAGACTTTGGGCCCCATTCTGCAATTTATCAAATCCCTGAATCAATATTTTCAAAAAATCAATATTTTTCAATTATATCAATTTTCCTTGATCAAATCTTAAATCCATCATTTATTTGATTATATTCTATGGGCTAACCATTTTATCCTAAGTCTTTATTTAATTAAAAGGAATCTCCTCCCTTTTTATTAAATAAAAAGCCTCACTTTCCTCTTATCCTAAGTTGCACAAATAAAGCATTATCCCTATTTTATAAAAAGGGAAAAAGGTCTTTTTGTCTCACATGGGACACCAAAGTCAACACTTCACTCTCATTGGAGGATATTTGTGTATATGGATTGCTCCTCTTTCAAGCTCCACCCTTGATTAAATCTTTTGCCTCTTAATCTCCATAGTCCATTCCTTTTCAATTCCTTTAAAAGAAGAGCTCTCTTCTCATTTTAGGATGAATCTTTTGAATACTAATGTTATGCTACAGGTTTTCTAGGTGACTTTGGAGCTTTGGAGATTTGGAGAATTCTTAGCTTCTACATTTACATTCCATCTTAGTTTTATTATTTCATTTTGTTTATTTTCATGGCATTCATAGCTTAGTTTCCTTTATTCTTTAGATTAAACTCACATAGCTTAAATAGGAAGAAATGTAATACTTTCATTTTCATTGCTAGTTGCATACTTGCATATTCATCTTAATCTAGCTACATTGCATTCTCATATTGATTCTTGAGGATATTGGCATTCTTGCCCTTGTCTTCATTTGAATCTCCCATTCCATGGTTTTCTTAGCAAGGTCATAAGCTTATTAGCTCTAGCTGAGGGCATCATAATATTCTTGTGATTCCATGCCTAGAGAGCTATGAATCAATTTTTGAGACCTTACTATCAAGTGTTCTTCAATGTAATGATTCATAGAAGTGTGACACAACTATAGCACACATATTTCTTCTCCATCATTTTTGTCTACTTCTAGTTCAATCTATTCTATCACATGAGAGTAGTTCCCACTGAGATAGAATGGTTTCTTCTTATATCCTATGCATGTTGCATTTTTGTTTCTCTTGCCACAAGGTTCAAGTGGTGTAAGGATAACTTTACCTCATATTCCTAGAGGTCCTTTTCCAGTGTATCCCATTTTAGTCATTAATTTGTTCCCTGGTACATATGATTTTGAAGGAACTTTAGGCATTTTAGAGTCAAATTTTTGAACTATCTGGGATTGAGACTCATATTTTGTATAACCAATAAAGTACAATTGTTTCTTCATTAGAATCTTGTTTTGACACCTTCTCTATGATAAAGTTTCTATTAAAGATAACTTCAGGTTCTTTTGTTGACAATTTTGCTTTCTCAGAAGGTTGTCCATATGATTTAGGTGAAAGTGGGAGAGATGTGAGAAATAGGACTGGTTCCATTGTGTATTCTCCCATACCATTATCTTTGATTTTTACTCCCTTTGATAAATTCTTCATCTTGGATGTAGATGCTATGTCGATTTGTGTGGTAAAAGTCTCTCTGTTATGAGGAACAAGCTTATCTGCACTTTCTTTCAAAGCATTGCAACATGTTGATGTGTCTACAGGTATAGTGACCTCTACTCCCTCATAAGGAAACTTTAAACATTGATGATATTTTGAGGGGATAGCTTGCATTTCATGTATCGAAGGCATTCCTAGAAAAATGTTATAAGCCAAAGGAAGATCTAGCACCTGACAGGTGATATTTCTAATAACAGGTCCAGTTCTAATAGGTAGTACAATTGTTCCTTTGGATGCTCTTTCTTGTTCATCATATGCTTTTATGGTTATCTTATTTTTAGGATCAATAGCATCTTCTGATAATCTTAGTTGTGTAACCAAATTGTAGGAATAGATATTTAGACCAACGCCTCCGTCTACCAACACACATTTGACACGACAGTTTTGGATCAAGGCTTCAATGTGCAAGGGCTGATTATGTGGGTGACTCAAAGAATTATCATCTTCCTCTAAAAAGGAGATATACTATGGTGATGTTAAATGACCAACCATATTCTAAAATCTATCTAGATCAAGATTGTCAGGAATATTGGAACCGAGAAGAGCTTTATCCAGAATAGCCCTATGAGCAGGAGATATCTGAAGCAACTCAAACATGGATATTTTTGTATTGGTATGCTAGAGTTGTTAGACAATACTATATGTTCTAGGTCTAGTCTCTTTAGGATTTGATGATTTTGAGGCAGCCATCTATTTAGAAGTAGATGAAAGATTGAAAGGTACCTTAGGGGTATTTGATGAACCCAAGTTTTGTCCTTGTAATTGTGCCTGAGCTTGTAATTGAGTTATTACATTTTCTGATTGATTATCTCTATCTTTCCTTACAATTGTGATGACATTGCAATGTTCAGATAGGCATGGTTCAACCATGTTTATGAAAACATTATTTCCAAAGTAGGAATAATTGACTTTAGCACCCATGTTAGGCTTAGAAGATGAATCTCCTTGGCTATGTTTTGGAAATGGTTCCGTGAATGCTGTATGATCATTGTTGGTTTTATGGTTTTGAATTATGATTTCTCCTTCATCAATTTTCTCTTGAATGAGATGCTTCAAGTGCATCTAGTTATTGGTTTTATGTCATTTGTTTCGATGGAAGTCACAGAAATCATTCTCTTTCCACCATTTAGGTTTTACTTCAGGATCATATGGTTTTCTCTCAGGCAACATGATGATTTTATTTTCTAAAAGTTTTTTCATGGAAGATTCTAAGGACTCACCCAAAGGAGTGAACTCATGTTTTGGTGTTGTAACCTCAAGTTTATAGTCTTTTGACTTTTTAGAAGATTTAGATGCCTTTTTTTAGAAGCTTTTATAGCTTGAGTGCCAACAGTAAGATTGAATGTGGGTGCTTTGGATGGAGTATTGATATGATTAACAACACCATCTGTCACAACATTCTTATTCTTGTTCCATAATTTTTTTTATCTTTGTTGTTTGAACTAGAACTTGATTCATTCTTATTGTCTTTATTCAGCATTATTTCTCCTTTTCAAGTAAGCACATTCTCGATCTTGATAGCATTTTTGACCATTTTTTGAAAAGAAGTATGGTTTTGCATCTGTAAATGATAATTAAGTTCTGGAATTAGATTTTTGATGAAGATCTCAAGTTTTTCAGTTTTTGGAATAGGTCAATCATAGAGAAAAAACTTCTTCCTCCATCATTTAAGGAAGGTCAAGAAGGGTTCTCCTGAGTTCTATTTCAGATTACAAATATCGATCATGGTGATTGGATGTTGAATATTGTAGGAGTATTATTGATAGAATTTTTTGATTAACTCCTTAAAATTTTTGATAGTTGATGGCATTTTAGAGAACCAATGAATGGCTGCTCCTCCCAGAGATCACTGGAAAAGATGCATTAAGTAGGTTGGGTCATGCATAAAATCCATAGATTGGGTATAGAATTCTCTGACATGATCTTGAGGGTAAGAGTTTCCATCATATTTATCATACTTTGGTATCTCCAATCTTTTCAAGAATGGTGGCATGTACAAGTCTTTATCAAACGGGAAGGGGAATAAAGCCTCCATAGAGAATTCCTTAGGTTCTTTTCCTTTTTCTAGCTTGTTGAGTTTAACTTGCATGGCATGCATCTATTTCATCATGGCTATGATGGGAGTTTCTTCCTCTTGTGTGATGATATCTTCAACATCAAATTTTTGAGGAAGTTTAGCTCCTTGTTGAGCTAATTATAAGAAATAGGATTCTTTTTTCTGCTTGTAAGAAATGTTTCATCATTCTCTTGAAGTTATCATCATTTTGATATTGTGTAATTTCAGAGAGTGTGGGTTCTAGATCTCCACCATGATTGGAATGATGACCTTGGGATCCTTCATTTCCTCCTCCTTGAGACATTGTGTTGTTATGAGGACTACTAGGGATTGTTTGATATGGAGGTGATTGAGTACCTCTGTGGATTGATATAGGAGGAGTTTTGTAACCACCTTTTAAGCAAAGATTTCCAAGAGAGTCTTCTCTGAATTTAGTTGTGACGTAAGGTTTATGAATTATTTGAGCTATCAGAGAAGATGTTGTTGAAGAGATTATGGGTTGTTCTCCTTGTTTTCTCTGTAAGGAAGCTCTAGTTTACAACATTAACTTTGGGTGAATCAAAAGAGAAAGATGAAGACAATTGATGAAGGATCTAATTCAAAAAAATTGAATGGAGTAACCTTGTCAAGATTGGATTGATTGAAGAATTGATTGGACGTAAATGTAGGATATTGTACCCTAGTTGTATGGGTAGATGCCCAAAAGATAGCGAACATGAGCTCACAACACCTAGCCATTTTGAGGATTGATTTAGAAGATAAATCTAAAAAAAATTTGACACCAGATGAATGGGATTCAAATTTGTAAATCAGAAGGCTGGATTAAACTCAAGAGACCACTTTTCAGAAAATGTATGGGATTTTTTTATTTTCTGCTCTATTCCTAACACAATGAATATTTTTACAGAATCTGGGAGTTGGCTATAAAAATTATATTTCAAACAAATTTCAAGACTTTCTGACAACTTTTGCAAAGCTCTGATATGAGTTTCTCCAGGCTCGTGCGAGTTTGGATGAGGTCTGGCACAACATTTGACAAATCTCGTATGATAATTGCTATCAATTTTTTATTTTTATGACAACACTCATACAACAATGTATAGTCTCTTGTACGACAATCTGTGGGTTCTAATATGACACTTGGCAAAACTTGTATGACTTTTGAAATTTTAGGATGACAAACTGACACCAAAAATTGATTTTTGTTTAGATTTTGCAATTTTTCAAGATTTGTTTAGATTTTGATAGCTATTATTTTTCAGATCAGGTTCTATAGCAGTTCATCTCAGGTTTTGTTCATTTTCACAAGACCAATTATATAGAAAAAACATAAGACAATAATCAAGGAAGCAAGCAATCATCTTCAAAAAATGAGCAAGGGACAAAGAAACCTTGCACATGAACAAGAAATAGTCGCTTATTGTGCCAATCCATAGGAACGCTACTTGTGTATGTTCTCAAAAAGTTTTGCAAAAATGCACATAGTCCTAGAAAATGAAAAATTTGGCCTCACTGGGGCTTTTAGTAATGGTCTAACTCTACAACTTTTGTAATCTCAAGAGGGAAAAATCCAATCCAGGTGCATCGGGGTTTTGACACAATCTGAGAATTTAATCAATCATGAGCTACTAAGGAGATCTGATAGCCCAACAAAAGACTACACCTATGGAGATTTCTTCAACAAAGACATTTATATAATGGCTACTGCTACCATGATGAAAATGACTATTATCGCTTTAGGTTCCATCCACGTGGTTGACTCAATAAAGGGAATTTCCACTACGATTAACCCTCTCTAAAGGTGACTCACAATATGGACCACATGGGGACTTAGCTTAGATCCAAGAATCTAAGTTTTTGATACTACCCAAAAAGGGAGTAGAGCATAATACTCTATCCTCTTCACTTCACCAAAGCATACCAAATAGATCAATCTGACACACTAAGACTAAAACTACCTCACCAAGGTCTATATATCAGTTGTTAGGAATGGGAATACTGAGAGGGGGGGTGAATCAGTGTTCACTATATTTTAACTTTTCACTTAAATCTTTATACTGAACTTAAATGCTTAAGTACTGAATTACACATTTGCATAAACATGAAACATGAAATCAACACATGACACCAATATGGTTACGGGGAAACCCAAATAGGTAAAAACCTCAGTCAGAATTAACACCCACTAATATTTTGCACTAATGTATTGTGATCCTTGTTAGAAGATCCTTAACCCTATTAGTAGTTGATATACAATGCTTTAAGTACAGCAGACCTTGTTAAGGGTCGGGCCCTATTAGGAGTCTTTTACAATAGTCCCTATTAGGGGAGAGGATGCACTATCCAAGAGCTCACTACTCAAGTGGTGAAGGCTACAACCTTCTGATCTCAGATACACACTATATCTACTAGATGAACTGTCACTATGACACTGCTTGTCAGATCAGTTCCTTTGATGCGTTGATGCTTTGACCTCTTGCAAAGCTCTAATACATTTTATACTATCTTCACACACTTTTTCTCTACTTATCATAACTCTCTATCCACTTCCATACTGACTAAAATGGGTGCATCTTATATTTATATGCTCATACAAAATAAACAACTAGGTCGGCCCTTAGACCTATTATATTCAATGCTTCCAAATGAATTGGCTTAAGCATATTTACAATTAAACATATATACATGTCAGAAACCTAAATACAATAGGTGCATAGCCTTTACAACATTACATTATAACTACAAACCAAAATATTAACTGGCGGCTTCATGCTTTGTTCTTCACTGGCACACACTAGCTATCCACCTTCAACTAACTATATCTTTTACATCCTTACATATCTGATCATGCTCTCATAGAATAAGCATAAATATAGTCCAACCAACTTAACTTCCAGGGTGCATACCATAATTCTTCCATACAAACATGCTGATGCTTTGAGCTGTACGAACTCTGTATACTAACCAGTCTTCAACACTTAATTGAATTCTGATCTTTACATCAAGTGCACTGACTCCAAACTACTATATGACTTTATTGGCATAATGACAACACTATATCAATTCATATACATTAGTATATCTAAATTTCCAACAATCTCCCCCTTTTTCATTGATGGCAACAAAGGAATATGGCCAAGTTGTTAATTGTCCCTTAACACAAAAAACTTTTTGTCTTCTATACATTTCTTGTATATAATCTTATATCTCCCTATACATATTATGATCCATATTCTATACACAACTCACCCTTTGAAATTAATGAAAAAGGTGTTCCAAAAAATGTATCTACACATACTTACTGAGGGAAAACATCTGATTATGCTATCTTAAGGTTCTGGATCTCCTTCTTCCAAAAAGTTATGAAAGAGTTAACTATCTAGAGATGGGTGCATAAAGCATATTGTAGCTTCTCCATCTTCTTCAAATCTATGGAAGGACCTTGATCATATGTCACCATTGTGGCATCAATCTCCTTGATATTCTGATTGAGAACGTCTAGTGAAGGTGCAAGAGCATTCCTCAACTGAGTTTGTCTGAATCTTATCTTTGCAATCTCTTTCTCTACCTTCTTAGTTTTTTCTATCTATCCTTGGTAGACATTGTTGCACATGTTCACATCAGTGGATGTGTCTTTTAATGAATTCTTCACCTGCTCAATCATAGCTTTTGCCTCTTTTATTTTGAAATGAGCATCAATAAGCTTACCTTGTTCCATGCATTCTACAATGATTCTTCTCCCTTGATCTGTAAGTTCTTTTAGGGATTCTTGTCCTATCTTGAGTGAATTCAAATCTAGTGCAAAGTTTCTCATCAGTTCACTTAACCTCTTCTTTAGGTACTTCTCTTCTGCAAGTAGGGATGCAGACTCATCAAGGCTTGAAAAATAACTTTTGAACTAAGAAATGATTGTACTTACATCATCAATGGAGTGTACCTTAGATAGTTTCTTGTCCGCAGGAAACAAACTATTCAGTATGTTCACTGATTCCACAAGGAGAGGATTTCTCATTACTTGTTTCTCCTTTGCCTTCTCCATGTCTAGGACGTTGAACTTAATCAAGTCTTCTTCTCTCCATGAGTCCAAACTGGATGTGTTAGGTTTCAAACTTGACAACAATGTTGAGGAGGGAGTCATGGGAATGCTATCCATCACCTCTAGTTTTACCTTGGCTAGTTCAATTGAAGTCTCATCCTTTTGTTCACTTCCTATTTCCTCTTCTTCTTCTTTCTTTTCTTCTTCTTTCTCATTAGATATATCTTCAATATGCACTTCTTCTTGATGAGTGGATGATGAGTTGCTACATATATTTCTAGCTTCTTGTTTGCTCACAAAAGCTTCCTCAAACTTGTCCAATTCTATGTCAGTGGCCACCATGGCTCTCTCAACATTATCAATGACAATGGTGTTGTCCTTAAGTGATATTTTCATTGGTGCAAACTTGTCTACCTCTAATTGTGCTTCCACTGTAGGTGCTGAATCCTAAGGACCTGTAGATTGTACCTTGATGGTCTCTGTCACCTTAACTTGCTTTGTGGATACTTGTGCTTTGGGCGCAATAGGTGGATACGTGTGCCTATTCATAAAAACCTTCTCAAAGGATTTTTCTATTTCTTTTGCAATTAGCTCATAATTTTTATCCATTATGTTCAGAGTTCTTATCTTTGTTCTGAGGTGAGGCTTCACCAGATCTAATAGAAACTTCTTCTCTTCTAGCTCACATAGAGGAAGGATTTCATCAAGAATCTTTTCCCTTATCCACTGGTCTTCCTCAATAGCTTGTCTCTTTTGGAATTCAAGGATATTCCATACATTGTCAGGGATCATTCTTTTTAGTTCCAAGACTATCCTTTTGAACTTTATCATGTGCTTTATGATCATGCAATGAATCTTAGAATTGTCAATTTCATTGAATTTATCATAGAACTTCCCAACCTGATCAATTCTTCCTTCATCAATTATTCTAGCACTTAGCACATTTAAGTTGGGTCTGAACTCTACCTTAAGAGGAGCTTGAGTGTTCTTTCTGCTTCTTGTTTCTCATGAGGATGGATGACTGGTGCCAACCTCTTTCCTCCTCTTTGGCATTGTCTTATACTTAGGAGGAGTAGTAAGGTCAATGGTTTCCTTGGGTGCAGAATGAGTATCATCTTCTTTATCCTTCTAACTATCATCTTTTTCAATTTTCACCTTCTTCATCTTGGCATCATCAGTCTTAGCTTCCATTATGGATGTGCTCTTAATTTCCAAGGAAATATTTTCATCCCTTTCTTTATCAAGGTCTTCTTGTGTCACTCCATGAATTCTAAGTATCTCAGATGTAATCTTAGAGGCTTTCCTCTTAGTTGCTACACTGTTAAGTTTAGCATCTACTTCTCTGGTTTTCTCCTCATATGTTACCCACCTAGGTTCATTAGGATCTTTGGGGGCTGATAGAAGTACCTACACATATGCTTCAAGGACCTCTTCCTCTACCTCATAACCAAGTGGATGAATCCACTTAGTTCTTGGTTCAACGGCTTCCATAGAAGTTGTGTCTGTCTCTACCATAAAAAAATTATATCCTTATACTTTTCCACAATGCTCTCTAGAATCCTGTACCTCATTTGCATCTTAGCCCTAAAGGTCTTCAATTCCAATGTGATGTAATCTCTTAATATGCTCTGAATGCATGCCTTGTTAGATATCTATGGCATGGTTGGAATGGACTTGTCCAAATACAAATCTGATTCTCTCCCAACAATATGAAGGTACATGTAAATGATTAAAGACCCAAACCTAAATATTTTGGTCTTATCATGCTTGATGACCTTGATGTTATCAATTAGCTATGCACACAAGATCTCACAGAGATTGAACTTCCCATCTTCCTTCATAATTCTGATAGCTATTAGAATTGTGCCCGCAGACAAACTATTCACCCTGCTAGTGTGATGAAACCTGTATCCTAGTATCATAGACATCAATTTGATGTCTTCTTTTTCAATAGGCTAAATTTTCATCCCACGCCTATCGCTCCTTGACTTACATGTCTTCTCAACCATCTTTCAGATATCCTTGCCCACAGGAAGGACAACACCTATCCTAGAAAGGCCTGTCATATAATATATCAAGTCACTGGTGATTCTTACTAGTACATCTCCAATCCAAAACAAATCATCATGAATTCTTCTTAATAAAATATTTATCCATTCTATCTCATAGAATTCATATGCCATAGCTAATGCAGGAGCATCTTGGGTCCTCAGCAATCCTGTGTCACCAAAAATAATTTGGAGTTTCTCTATGTTGCTCAGTTTCTACTTTGACCAATTTCATCCTTGGTTAGTTTATTTTGGTTACTGAGTGTGGTTTGTTATCTCTTGGGTGGTCAGTTGTTTCATTAGTGCTCGGCATTTCTTGTCTGCTGCTCGGTTATCTCTCTTACTGATGGGTTTAGTTTATTTCCTGTAGAGGCTGACTTGTGCATTTATATTGGATTGCAGATTTAATGCTGGAATCCATCATTGGGAATCATTTGGTCCTAGATCTAACCATTTCTTCCATTGATTATGGATCTGAAGGCCGACTCAGCTCAATAGCTTTTTGTATAAATGTAATTGTTTTATTGTAGTTTAGGGAGTCAATTTTTGGGAGAAGATAGAAGATAGATTTAGAAAAGATATGGTTAGTAGATCCTCGTATGTCAGAGGACTTATGTAATTCATTGTAATATCTAGCCCTAATCAGGAAGGTCTTACAGCGTAGCATGTATTACTCTATTTGAAAAAATATATGAAAGATCTAGCATTCTCTCTCACTGTTGTTGTTTGTTGCTTCTACATGTGTTGGGCAGGCTAGGATCATCAAGGTGTGCCATCCTTTGGCCCCTCTTGTTCCTTGCCTTGCATCAAGTGGTATCAAAGTGAGGTGAGATCTTGATCTAGGTTTGTGGATCTAGGTTTGTAGGTTCCTCTTGAAACCCTAGTTGATTGTTGT
Organism: Chamaecyparis obtusa; assembly: GCA_027943335.1. Taxonomy (NCBI): domain Eukaryota; kingdom Viridiplantae; phylum Streptophyta; class Pinopsida; order Cupressales; family Cupressaceae; genus Chamaecyparis; species Chamaecyparis obtusa. The sequence goes on along the minus strand of BSBK01001155.1, from coordinate 1,478,870 downwards.
GGGGTAGCAGATTGCAATCTAACCTGTAATTGTAGAAGGTTGTCAAGATGGTTCATGGGAGGTGAGATGTAGATCTAGGATTGGAAGATATGCTAAGGTAGACTACTGCTAGGCTAGAAGCCATTGAGATAGCCCAGAGAAGAGGTAGACATCTTGAAGATGTTAGTGATGATGAAGTTGAAGTAGAACAGGTGAATGCAGAACCTACACCTATTATGGATCAAGGTAAAGAAAGATTTTTGAAGGCCTTGATGAGTCTGAAGGTGACACCATAGTTCAATCCTCCTGAGTATGGTGGGAAGCTATATTCTGATGAATTGGTGGACTAGATCACCGAGATGGAAAAGTATTTTGAGTATGAAAACATTTTTGAAGACAAGAAGGTGAAGATTGCAAGCACAAAGTTGAAAAGTCATGCATCCTTATGGTGGGAACATCTACAATTGGATAGGAAGAAGAAAGGAAACAAAAAAATTAAGGTATGGAGTAAAATGGTCAATCAGCTGAAAGGAAAATTTTTACCTTGTGATTATCAAATTAACCTAGTTTGGCGAATGCAAAGTTTAAGATAGAAGGATAGCTCGGTAAAAGAATATACTGAGGAATTCTATAGATTGGATATCAGATTTGAACACTATTGTATGCAAATTAGTTGGATATTATTCTAAATGATGAATTAACTACTAAGAAGCTAACAAATCTATCTAATAAGAAAACTACAATGAAGAATACAATCAAAATGAAGCTAAAATAACATTTTACCTTCACCTACCATGTAGCTTGTCTCCATTGCTCTCCTAGCCTTGATTTCTTGAAGAAGTTGAGCTCTCAAATTTCCAAATGAAGCCTTTTCCCAAGATGCTACCAAAGTGTAGAGATTTGGTGATAAATGTATGCAAAACTAAAACTTGATTATGCAAATATGGTGAATGGAATGCCAATGATGGGATGATCATATGGATGCTTGGTTTGCTCTTAAAATGCTTGGATGCTTGAATGCTTGAGAATACCTATTTGCTATTAGCCCACAAAGGGGAAATGAGGCTCCTTTTATGGAGTTTTGGAGGATCTAGGCCTAGGTGGCACAATCCTATGGTTGAGAATGAAAGGTGGAAGATCCTAGGGCTAGGATTGACTTGGTTGAAGGAGTTGAGAGAAAGGGGGATGTAGTTGGAATGTGAGAGGAGGAATAGGGATGATTTTCCTCTCACATTGACATGGAGGAGAAGAAGGTGGAAGGAAAAGACACATGTCAAGTGTCTCACAAAGACCAAAGAGAGAAAGGGGGAGAGACCTTTTCCTCATGAGGACTCTTTGTACAAGTGTCCTATGAGTCACCTTTGTTAGAAAGTAAAGATCCCCAAGATAACTGAGAGGGGGGGGTGAATCATTTATCAGATAATTTAACCATTCAACTGCTTTAAACAATATAATCAATGTAGTAATCAACCATAGAAAGATAACCATACACAATTGCACAATAACATAAGATATGTTGACTAGGGAACCTCTTGAAAAGAGTAAACCCTGGTGGGAATGATGCCCACAAAATAATGTACAAATATGAAAGTTCCCTGTTAGAGGATGGACCCTGTTAGGAGTCTTATGAAATACATTCAGTACATATAAATCCTTGTTAGGAGATTTTGAATCCCTGTTAAAAGATTCTAACCCGGTTAAGAGTTTATGGAAGACAGAAGGACCCACTGCCCAAACAGCTTCAAGGCAAGATCTCTGAACCCACTGTCCAAAAGATCTTAGAATTATTCAATAGAATAATATGAAATATATTACCTCCTTCACACTATGGCAAAACCGCACTCTCTGCTACACAAGATCATAATTCCCGATCTCTGTACTCACAAGTCTTCCTTCATCACTGAATTAGCTCTTTTCTTCACTTCATGCATATATCCACATCTCAACTCTCACAATACACATTGCAACAAGGAAAACATTCCTTCTTATATACCAAACTCAAATAATTACAAATGAGTCGGTCCTCAACTACAAAATAATAATTTCTACACGCTACACACAAAATTCACATAAAACTGTCAGCTTCCAGATACTGTAACTTTCTCCAAACATATCCTCAAATTTTGCGCTATGAACCACATCATCATTAATGAGTCTCCAACATCCCTTTAATTGTGAAAAATCAGATTCCATCCCAGCTAAGAGATATCCTCTGATTTTCAAAAATCACTACACAGAAACACTGTCTAAACACTACTTTCACCAAAATGCTCATAACTCTTATGAATGAATGAATTTATTTTTGTGATGTTAACCATAGGTTAATAACACACCAAAGAAAATACCATCAACTATGTAAAAGCCAATCTACAATACAACATGTGCACAAAACAAAACTGTACCTGCTTTCCTACTGATATCTAGAATATCACTGTGTTGACATCAATGACAATCAAAGTCATGAATGCAACAACAACTGCTATAGAATGACTGCCAAAATACTTTTCATTCATTCTTAACAATCTCCCCCATTGGCATTGATGGCAACATAGATGAAAAACATCCAATGTTCCAAAAATCCAATACTGTAACATCACTGCAAAATATCAAATCAAATCTTGCTTCGTTTTCCTATTCAGCTCTCTCATACAATCCATAAAGTTTTTCATGTATATCTCTCCCCCATTGACATCAATGATAGAAATTCCATCACTAAGTCAACAACAAATTAATGTCAAAACACACTTTTCAGAAAAATACAATAACAAGAGTCCTCATGACTCAGCTCATAAACTCCCCCATAGAGGAAGTTCCAACATCCAATCCAGAAGAAAGATAGGGCTCATATACCACTGGACATATGCAATCATCTACATCAATTCTCAGAAATGGGTTGGGGCATAACCCCAAGCATACCTCTCAGATACACAAATGTATCCTTAGGTAAAGGCTTTGTAAATATATCTGCTATCTGCTCCTTTGTACTTATGTACTCCAATCTTACTTCTTTTTTTGCAACTTTTTCTCTTACAACATGATACTTGATCTCAATATGTTTAGTTTTAGAATGCAAAATAGGATTTTTTGACATACTCACTATACTAGTGTTATCACAATGTATAACAACAGGCTCATTAAACTTTATTCCAATACCCTTCAACATCTGCTTCATCCAAATGTTCTGATTACAATTGTTTCCTACTGCAATATATTCTACTTCTGTCATACTTTGTGAAGTACAATTATGCTTCTTACTTAACCAAGGGACCAATTTTCCTCCAAGAAAAAAGGCTCCACCGCTGGTGCTTTTCTTGTCATCAACACTACCTCCCCAATCTGCATCAGTATAGGCACATAAAGTAAAATCATCAGAATTTTCATACCATAATCCATAATCCATTGTTCCTTTCAGATATCTCAGTATCCTTTTTACTGCTGCATAATGTGATTCTCTAGGTTCTTCTTGAAATCTTGCTACAATCCCAACTGAATGTGCTATATCAGGTCTTGTATGTGTCAAGTACTGCAATCCTCCAATCATAGATCTGTACTTTTTTTGCTCAACTACTGGTGTCTCATCTTTGCTAGATAACTTATGTCCAGTTACCATAGGTGTTCCAACAGGTTTAGAATCTTCCATTCCAAATATTTTTAATAAGTCATTCAAATACTTAGTCTAACTTACAAATATACCTTCATTGCTTTGTGTTATCTATAATCCCAAGAAATATTTCATTTCTCCAATCATGCTCATCTCAAATTTAGTCTTCATTTCATCTGCATATTTATCACTAGCTTCATCTTCTCCTCCAAAGATAATATCATCAACAAATATAACTATAACCAACAAACCATTCTCAATTTCTTTTGTGTATAAGTTACTATCTATTGTTCCTTTTATAAATCCCAATTTCAATAAATACTTATCCAATCTTGCATACCAGGTTCTAGGTGCTTGTTTTAAACCATATAAATTTTTCTTTAACTTAAATACCATATATCCTTCTTGTGTCAAAGGAAAACCTTTAGGCTACTCAATGTAGACTTCTTCTTCCAATTCACCATTCAGAAATGCTGACTTCACATCCATCTAATACACTTTGAATTTCTTGTAAGCTGCATATAATAGAAACATTCTCACTGCTTCAAGTTTGGCCACAGGTGCACAAGTTTCTTCATAGTCAATTCCTTCTTGTTGTGAATATCATTTACATACCAATCTTGCCTTGTTTCTTATCACTTCTCCTTGTTCATTCATCTTGTTTCTGAATACCCACTTTGTTCCAATCACATTCTTGTCTTTAGGTCTAGGGACCAATTCCCATGTCTTATCTTTTTCAATCTGCTCCAGTTCTTCTTTCATAGCAATAATCCAATGTTCATCTTCACAAGCTTCATTAGTAGTCTTAGGTTCAATTTGAGAAATCAAACATAAATGTACCTTATTTTGAGTCAAAAATCCTCTATCTAAACTTCCAATAACTTTCTCAACTGGGTGATGTCTTGAAGTATACCTGTTAGGTGTCATAGTTATTGATCTTATTCCAACTGTAGATTCTTCTCTGCTTTCTTCTCGGTTTTCTTCTCTATTTTCTTCTCTGTTTTCTTCTATGTTTTCTTCAGTATGACTTTCATTTAGCAAATCACTGTTAGTTTCAAAAAATAATTCTATATTTTCAATGTTAGGCTCAGGTTGTGCTTCTCCATCAGATTCATAATCAAGCATTCTTTCCTGAATTTTAAACTTCTCATCAACTTTTACATTTGCACTTTCAACAATAGTCTTAGTTCTTTTGTTATAACATCTATGTGCTTTTCTTTTCAAAGAATATCCAAGAAATATTCCTTCATCACTTCTAGGATCAAACTTTCCTATATCATCATCTCTCTTCATATAACATTTACTTCCAAAAATTCTAAAATACTTAACTGAGGGTGCATGTGCAAACCATAATTCATAAGGTGTCTTGTTTGTATCTGCTCTGATTTGTACTCTATTCATAGTGTATACTACTGTGTTCACTGCTTCTCTCCAAAAAGTCTTAGCCAAATCATTTTCAAATAACATAGCTCTTTCTGCTTCAGTTACTAACCTGTTCCTTCTTTCTGCAATACCATTTTGTTCTGGTGTTCTAGGGGCTAAAAGTTGTCTCTTAATACCATTCATTTCACAAAAAGTATTAGACTCTCTAGATGTAAATTCACCACCTCTATCAGATCTTAGACACTTAATCTTCATTCCAGATTCATTTTCAATTTTTCTTTTCATGATCTTAAATTTATCAAATGCTTTAGATTTTTCTTTCATAAATGCAATCTACATCATTCTTGTAAAATCATCAACAAGAATCATAAAATACCTTTCTCCATAGAATCCTCTAGTCCTAGTAGGACCACTCAAGTCTGTATGAACAATCTCCAGCTTCTCTGTTGATGTGAACTTCTTGCTGGAAAATGAACTCCTTTTCTGCTTTACCATCATACATTCTTTGCAAATCATGTTAGTAGGTTTCATAATTCTAGGTAAATCTCTTACCGCAAGTGTAGTACTCACCTTGACAATATTATCAAAGTTTATATGACAAAACCATTTATGCCATAACCAATTGTTATCAATCTTAGTTACCAAACATGTCGTCTCAGTAGGATTCAACTGAAACACATTACCTCTAGTTCTGGATCCTTTTCCAATCAGATTTCCATCTTTATCTTTTATCACACAAGTTTCTTCAGCAAACCAAACTTGATAACCCTTATCAACCAATTGTCCAATGCTTAGTAGATTATGTCTCAATCCATCAACAAAGTAAACATCATCAGTATTAGTCTTTCCATCAAGAGTAATAGATCTTATACTCTTAATCAAACAAGGTGCATTATTACCAACTCTAACAATTCCTCCATCATAATTGTCTAACTTAACAAACTTTCTTTTATCTCTAGTCATATGATGTGAACAACCACTATCTATAATCCAATCAGATTTCTTTTCAACTTGAGAAACTAATGTTTTTTCTTCCCTTTCATCAGATTCAGAACTTTCTTCCTTAATTGCTACAAATCCTATTTCCTCAAAGTTATCATTATCACTGTCACTTAAATGTCTTTCAATTCCTGCTTCAAGATCTTCATCATTTGCATAATAACATTCTTTAGATCTCCTAGGTTTAAAGTTGTTTCTATACTTCTTAACTCTTTTAGGACATTTAGATGCAAAATGACCATATTATTGACAAGTCCAACATTTAAATATTTTCTTACCATCTTGTTCTCTTTTTACAAGTAATGCAATACCTTCTTCAATCTTCTTATCTTCCTCAGATTTAGATCTGCTGCTGCTGGCATAATCTCCACTCACACTAGTAGTTCTTGATAATGTAGGTCTAATGTTAAGAGCACTGAATGATGTCTCCATTCTAGGTAGCTCTCCTGATAATCTCAAATTCATCTCTGATGTTTCTAATCTTCCAAGAAGAGTCTCTCTTGAAAAGTTTGATGTACAAGGTATCACTTGTTCAATCATCTGTGTTGTCTACTTGAATACTGGTGTCAAAGTTCTCAGAATTTTCCATATCACTTTATTCTCTATCTTATCACCTCCACAAGACTTTATTCCTATTATAATCTCAGACATCCTACCAATATAGCTTCTAATAGATTCATCTTCCATCATTCTGATATCTTCAAATGCACAAATCCAATTATGTAATCTAGCCTTCTTTGCATGTTCATCACCTTCAAAAGTAGAATGTAAAGCTTTCCAAATTGCATGAGATGTTTTCAAACATCTTACCTGACTATATTCATTCTCTAGTAGTGCTGACAAAAGTGCTTCTCTTGCAAGTATGCTACACATGAATAGATCTACCTCATCTTTAGTTCCTGCCTCTAGATTGTCTTCCTCAATGATAGTCTTCTCATTCTTTGTAATCAACCAATAACTTGGTCCTAAACACAATAGATGTGTCCTCATCTTTTCTTTCTAGCTATCAAAATTTACTCCATCAAACTTAGGGCTTTCTTTCCTAAAATTCACCATGGATCTCCTTAAGTTGTTAAACTTTTCTTTCAAGGACTTGCTGCTCTAATACCAATTGTTAGAAAGTAAAGATCCCCAAGATAATTGAGAGGGGGGGGGGGGGTGAATCAGTTATCAGATAATTTAACCATTCAACTTCTTTAAACAATATAATCAATGTAGTAATCAACCATAGAAAGATAACCAGACACAATTGCACAATAACACAAGATATGTTGACTAGGGAACCTCTTGAAAAGAGTAAACCTCGGTGGGAATGATGCCCACAAAATAATGTACTAATATGAAAGTTCCTTGTTAGAGGATGGACCCTATTAGGAGTCTTATGAAATACATTCAGTACATATGAATCCTTGCTAGGAGATTTTGAATCCCTGTTAAAAGATTCTAACCTTGTTAAGATTTTATGGAAGACAGAAGGACCCACTGCCCAAATAGCTTCAAGGAAAGATCTCTGAATCCACTGTCCAAAAGATCATAGAATTATTCAATAGAATAATATGAAATATATTACCTCCTTCACACTATGCCAAAACTGCACTCTCTGCTACACAAGATCACAATTCCTGATCTCTATACTCACAAGTCTTCCTTCATCAATGAATTAGCTCTTTTCTTCACTTCATGCATATATCTGCATCTCAACTCTCACAATACACATTATAACAAGAAAAACATTCCTTCTTATATACCAAGCTCAAATAATTACAAATGAGTCGGTCCTCAATTACAAAATAATAATTTCTACACGCTACACACAAAATTCACATAAAACTGTCAGTTTCCAGATACTGTAACTTTCTCCAAACATATCCTCAAAGTTTGCACTATGAACCACGTCATCATTAATGAGTCTCCAACATCCTTTTAACTACACAAAATCACATTCCATCCCAGCTAAGAGATATCCTCCTATTTCCAAAAATCGCTACACAGAAACACTGTCTAAACACTACTTTCACCAAAATGCTCATAACTCTTATGAATGAATGAATTTCTTTTTGCGCTATTAACCATAGGTTAATAACACACCAAAGAACATACCATCAATTTTGCAAAAGCTAATCTACAATACAACATGTGCGTAAAAAAAAACTGTACCTGCTTTCCTACTAATATCCAGAATATCACTGTGTTGACATCAATGACAATCCAAGTCATGAATGCAACAACAACTGCTACAGAATGACTACCAAAATACTTTGCATTCATTCTTAACAACCTTTGACCCTTAGAGGTGGCTTGAGAAGCCCCTTAGGAATAGGGAAAGTCTCTTGACTTGGTTGTTGAGAGGACATGTGGTCATGAGACCAAGTCCTATGAGGACACATAGCCCTTAAGAATAGGACATGTGTGGGTGAGGATAAATATGAATAAATAATTAATAATTATTATTTATTTTAGCCAAGGTGATGTGTCAAGTGACTAGGTGGATGAACTGAATTAGAAGACTTTGTCATATTTAGGTGATTGTGTATTTAATTAAATCACTTTAATAGACTATTTAGAAGACTTAGGATATAGAATTAGACTATAGTGAATTTATTAAATAAATTGAATAATTTACTTAATAAATAGAAGAAATAAATATTAATTAAATAATAAATATTTAATTAATTAATGAAGCCATTTTTAAGTGTATACATTTTTCCCCTCTTTGAAATAATGTCTTGGTCACATTGTTTCTAAGAAAAATCAAGCATTTTTGCCCCTGCCCCAGACAATGTCTCAGACGACCTATGCATGCCCCCTCGAGAGATTGATTGACAAAAAAGATTATTTGAATTTTTATTACATTTTTTGTTTTGTTTATTTTTTGTTGTACAATCAATCTCACGAAAGAAGTGTAGAAAAGATGGAGGAAAATGGGGTGGAAAGGAAGAAAAATGGGAGATAGGGTCCACACACCAAATACATTGGGTCCATAGGCTATAAATAGAACAAAGGGGTCCTAGGCTCATTGTGAACACTTGTCACTTGGAGATCAGAGCAGAGAGCAGAGCCAGAAAAATGTCATTCCCCTTCTCAGATCACTGCTTCAAGAGAGTCAGACGCTTCCAACGACCACCCGCTTCGGGTGAACCTGTAGGTGACTCAATCCTACTTTGTGATTTTACGATTTGATGCATGTTAGATACCATTGTGAAAGAACATTTGATTGTGTTCGCTTGCCTAGTGAAAATACTCCATTCTGTCCTCTAAGAGTCACAACTATCATAGATCCACTTCCCAAACTAGGTCGAGGACATGCCCCCAGCTATGTGATGGACTGACTTATTATGGATGAAGAAGGATGCAACAAGACTAGGATGAAGACCAATGACAAAAGATCAAGCTATGATGGGGTTTTATTATGGATAAATACAAGGAAAGATGCATTAACTGGCCATTTTATTATGATATATACATGGTGGGGATGAGGACTAACTAGCCATTTTATTGCAGATATATACTATGAACAGACACAATAGAAGAATCCTAATAGATAGAGGAGCTAATTAGTCACATATAGCGCCTATTTCCAGGTTTTCACCACATGCTTTTATTGCATTTTTCTTTTGATTTTTTTTTTTAATTTTTTTTTTTTTGATATTTTGAACTCTTTTCTTTTATATACATACTATATACATGCTCCTTGCATTGGGATTTCAAGGATAGAACTTCTTGAGAATTACAAAAGGACCTAACCAATTGGGTTCAAACTTGCCCTTCTTTTCACGGTGCTGTTGATTCTTGGGATTTTCTCAAAGGACTAAGTCACCCAACTGAAAGGCTCTAATCTTTACCTTGTTGTGATACTAATGAGACATACACTATTGATAGACTTTCAAATGATCATAAGCTCTCTGATGGCATTCATCTAGCAGTTCTAGTTTAGCCAGGCATGCAACTCTATATTCTTCATCAAGAATCAAATCTTTAAGAGTAACACAAAGTGAAGGCAACTTGACATCGAGGGGCAGGACTGCTTCAGATCCATAAACAAGGGAATATGGGGTGGCTCCAGTGGGAGTATGGATGGAGGTGCGGTAAGCTCATAAGGCTAGATTCAGTTGGAGATGTCAGTCACGGCCAGTGTCATTGACAGTCTTTTGTAGGATTTTAACAATTGTTTTGTTTGACACCTCAGCTTGACCGTTTCCTTGGGGATAGTATATGGAGGAATAGTTATGGGTAATGTAGAATTTGGTGCATAGTTCATCCATGTCTAGATTTTGGAACTGTTTTCCATGATCAGTGATAAGATACATAGGTATACCATATCTACAGATGATATAGTTTAAGATAAACATGGATATTTGTTTCCCTGTGGTAGTAATCAATGGAACAGCCTCAATCCATTTAGTAAAATATTTTGTGGCAGTAAGAATCCATTTGTGGCCATTGGAAGATGGAGGGTTGATAGCACCCATGAGGTCGAGTCTCCACTGACTGAATGGAAAAGTAGTTGTAAAAGGATGTAACTCTTGTGCTGGAGCATGAATAAGGTTTCCATGTATCTGACATTTCTTGCATGCTCTAGCAAAATGAAAGGAATCTGCTTCCATGGTAGGCCAATAATAACCCATACGCATGAGTTTCTTAGCCAAAGAGGGACCACTCGAATGTGTCCCACAAATACCCTCATGTACGTCATGTAAGGAAAGTTGAGCTTTGTCATGCTTGAGACATCGTAGGAGAGTACCGTCAAAACCTCACTGATAAAGGGTGTCGGATATTAGGATATAGCGGGAAGTTTGGTGGAGAAAAGTTTTTTTTTGATTCCGGCATAGGTCGGGAGGTTGGATGTCATCTTTGAGATAAGAATAGATTTTTCCATAAATAGGAGAGTCATGTCCAATGAGATGACATATAATACTCGTATCAGGGTCATCATATGCGAGACAAGTCAGGGATTCCACCAAGAACTCAAAATGGGCCTTGGTATCTTCTGTATCAAACAAAGAAGCAATTGTTGCCATGGCATCAGTAGCCTTGTTGTCATGCCAAGGAATCTTCTCAAAAGTGATGACTGAGAAATATTCTTTGAAGTCATCAACCATACGTTTATATGGTAATAACTTATCATCTTTAGTCTGATAATCATCATTAACCTAGTTTATAATTAGCTGAGAATCCCCATAGACATTTATTTCAGATACTTTCCATTGTAAGGCCATCTTTAGCCCGATCAGCAAAGCCTCATATTCTACTACATTATTGGTGCAAGCAAAAAGCAACTTGTAAGATTTCAGAATGATGTATCCTTGCGGCGTGATAAAGAGAATACCAGCTCCTGAACCCTGCTGAGTGTATGAGCCATCAAAGTATAATTTCCATGTTTGTGTAGACAAAGCTAAGATGTGTGTGTCAAGAAACTCTGTATGTATCAGCTAGCTGGTCTGATATCACTTGACCTTTGATAGCCTTCCTGTCTACATATTAAATATCAAATTCACTAAGTAGCATGACCCACTTAGCCAATCTTCCTGTTAATGTTGTTTTGCTTAATAGATACTTTAAAGGATCAATCTTTGCAATAAGCTAGATTGAATGTGACAACATCTAATGTCACCACTTCTGTGAAGCAAAAATAATAGCTAGACATGCTCTTTCAATAGGGGAATAGTTTAGTTCATATCCCACTAGAGTATGACTGATATAGTAGATGGCTTTTTCTTTTCCTTCGTGATCTTGTTGAGCTAGAAGAGCACCTAATGAGACTATCGTAGCTGAAATGTAGAGCAAGAGGGGCTTGCCTAGAATCGGTGACATCAGAGTTGGAGGATTCACCAGATATTGCTTGATTTTGTTGAAAGCTTCCTCACACTTATCATCCCATTGGAATAAGATATTTTTATGTAGCAAATGTTGAAAAGGATGACTACGATCTGCTAGTTGAGAAACAAATCTTCAGATGGATTGGAGATGCCCCTATAGAGATCTTAACTGACTGATGTTGGTGGGGGAAGCCATCTCCAAGATTGCTTTGACCTTTTCTGGATCTACTTCGATTCCTTTAGTAGAAACAATGTATCCTAATAGTTTATCAGATGTGACCCCGAATGCACATTTCTTTGGATTGAGCTGAATAAAATACTTTTCCATTCGGGTGAATATTCTATCCAACACTCTCAAATGACTAGCTCTATCTTTAGATTTTGCTAAAATATCATCTACATAATCTTCCATGATGGTATGCATCATGTCATGAAAGGTCATGGTCATGGCTCTTTGATAAGTTGCTCCAGCATTTTTAAGGCCAAATGGCATCACATTCCAGTAGTATGTACCCCACGGACAAGTAAAAGTAGTTTTTTCCTGGTCTTTCAGTGCAATCTTGATCTGGTTATAGTCCAAAAAACCATCCATTAATGATAACATTTCATGCCCAGCTATCAAATCAATAATCATGTTAATATTTGGTAAAGGAAAATCATCTTTTGGATAGGCTTTATTAAGATCTCAAAAATCAATACAAATCCAAATAGACTTGTCTGGTTTTGAGACAGGAATAATATTGGAAATCCATTCTGCATAATCAATAGCACGAATGAATCCAACATCTAAGAGCTTTTTCAATTCTACTTTAACCATTAGGGCAATATGCGGGTGCATCTTGCGGAGCTTCTACTTAACTGGTTTCACACCTGGTCTAATAGATAAATGATGCATAATAAGATCAGGGTCCAACCTAGGCATATCAGCATATGACCAAGCAAAGTTGATCTATCTCTCTTTGAAAAATTTTGCAAAAGCTTCTTTCTCTAATTCTATCAAGGATGCTGCTACTTTGAGGATGCGTGGAGACTCCTCTGTTCCAATGTTGAGTGGTACTATTGGTTCTATAAGAATAGCAGATTGTTCTTGATACAAATAATTGGGAAGAGTGTCAATCCTTCCATCATTAGAGGCCTCAGAGAGGTTTTCACCATCAGATGCGTCTTTTCTTTTTACTATTTTTGGATCTAATACTGCCACTGAGTGGTTTTCACCATTAGATCTGTTGATTATTTTTATATTTTTATGACTAAAAGGATTGACACTCTCTCCAAAGTAAGCCATGTCATTGAGTTCTATCAGAAATCCTAACTTGTGATCCCCTGGTGGTAAATGATCCCTAATTCTAAGATAGTCAATGATTGTGTCATCATTATGGAATACATCAAGTTCGGGATGATCGGGAGAATCCCAATTGATAAGGTCAGGATGGATAAGTGGTATTGGATCATTTGGGTCGGTTTCAAAGGAATAGATGGTATTGATGGAAAATTTGTCAAGGTTTATGATGATATCAGTGAGGTCTATTTCCATACTCTCATCTGAATCGTCTGTCGCCAGATAATGCTCATTTTCCTCATGATCGACAAAAGTAGTATTACATGGGGCTAATCCTAGTGAGTCACTCCTTGAACTCTCTCCCTCATGGTAATCGTTACTATATTGATGAACAACATCAAATCCTATCTCCTTGGTACCATCAGATAATGAATCCCATTCATAATCATTAGAGTCAGAATCATCATTATCTTGAAGCCTATCAATGATTCTTTGTGCTATCCTTTGTTTCTCGGGATCTACATACATACCATTCTGTCTGAATTGCACGGCAAGAGCATTAGATGTTTTATGAAAAGGTGGAATTTTTTCTTTTCCCTTTGGTTCCGTTAGTCCTTCTCCTTTATACCCCAATCTCGTGGTGTCTCTTTGATAATTTGGATTTTGCAGAATTGGCTTGATAACACCATCTCTCTGTAACCCTATAGGTCCAGCACCTTGGTATCCCATCTTTTGTAACAAAGTATACCCTTTACCATAGACATCAGGTGATATATTTTCATGTTTGATATCCTCTTCAATCTTCTGTGTTTTGAGCCAATAATTTTCATTACACTCAGTTGCCTCTTGAGATATTGTGTCCCCACTTATAAATGTGTTATAAACAAGTGCAGAAGGGGGTTCTTACTATTGTTTAGTGATTAAAGATCTACCATATGACTGAGGAGATAAAGGTAACTCTGTGATACAAAGAGCCTGACCCAAAGTGTATTCTCCCATACTACTTTCTTTGATGTCTATTTTGATCCCACTTGATTTAGAAGTGGATGCTACATTACTAGGATCAATGGGTATAGTTAAAGGAGATCCAGTACGATTATAAGGAACCAAAGAATCAAAGATCTTTACATTGTTACAATATTGAAAAGGATTAGAGTCTCCTTCTAGTGCCAAAAATGTATGCAAATTAGTTGGATATTATTCTAAATGATGAATTAACTACTAAGAAGCTAACAAATCTATCTAATAAGCAAACTACAATGAAGAATACAATCAAAATGAAGCTAAAATAACATTTTACCTTCACCTACCATGTAGCTTGTCTCCATTTCTCTCCTAGAAATTATGAGGGAACTTTAAACATTGGTGATAGGTCGATGGCACGAACTGCATGGAATGAATCCATGGTCTTCCCAAAAGGATATTATAAGCCAGATCCATGTCTAAAACTTGACAAGATACATCTTTGACAATAGGACCAACTCTAATTGGAAGAACAACAGACCCCTTAGATGATCTCTCCTCTTCATCATAGGCCTTTATTGTGATTTTCTTTTTGGGATCAACAGCATTCTCAAAAAATCCCAATGCAAGGACTAACTTTAATGTGTAGATATTCAAACCAGCTCCCCCATCTATTAGTACTCTTTTAATCTTGTGACTCTGGACAAGGACTTCGATATGTAAGGGAGCATTATGAGGTTGGGTAATAGCTAAATCATTATTTTTAGTGAAGGAAAGATAGTGTGGGGTTGTTAAATGGCCCACCATAGTTTCAAATTGATCATGATCTAGATTTGTGGGGACCTAGGTCTCTAAAAGATCTTTTTCAAGGATATCTTTGTGAGCTGGGGATAGACGTAAAAGCTCTAAGATGGATATCTGGGTAGGTCTTTTCTTGAGTTGTTCCAAAAGATTGTACTGGTTGGAAGTATTTGGGATAGACTTTGGGACATAAATGGACTTGTTCTGAGTAGTGTTTGGTTTAGACTAGACTCCTTGAAGAGTAACCTTGGCTTGACCATGAGTAGTAGCATGGACTGGTGGACTCTCTGATTTCCCCTTTATGGTAATGGCATTGGCATAATACGTAGAAGGATGATGGTCAAAAATGTTACCAACATATCTATAGGGTGTGTTATTATAATTGGCTTGATTTTCACCCTTATTGTTGGAAGAACCTCCCTTTTCATGCTCAGGAAGTGGATCTTTGAAGGCCGTATGTGATTCATTTGAGATATGTCCATCAACACCAATTTCACCACTTTCGATTAAGTCTTGGATCACATTTTTAAGCCTTTGGCATTCATTGGTTACATGCCCTTTTCCTCTGTGAAATTCACAATAATCATTTTCATTCCACCAAGAAGGCTTCACTCTAGGTTCATAATCTTTTGGTTCAGGAAGCGTGATGAGTTTCTTGGTGATTAACTTCTGTAATGCTGATTCGAGAGATTCCTCTAAAGGAGTAAAGTTTCTTCGAGGTGAGATAAAAGGAAATCTTGGTTTAGATGAATCCTTGGTGGTATTTTGATTTTCTGACTGATTATTGTATGTAGCTTGAGTAGCGTTGGTCATACTTGTGAGATTTAGAAGAGGTTTTGTCAGTTGGACATTACGATTATCAACAATTTCGTCATTGACAATGTTTTTGTTTTTATTCCAGTATTTTGATTTGTCATTTTTGGAATTGGAATTATAAGTGTTGGAATTTGAATTTGAGGAGCCAGTATTGTCTTTGGAATAAAGTTTTATCTCACCTTTTCGGACCATGGCTTCCTCAATCTTAATACCATTTTCTATGAGCTTATTGAAGTTTGGTGGACATTGCAATTGTAACCTATAACTCATTTCTGGTGTAAGGTTATGCAAAAAAATATCCATCTTTTCTTATTCAAGAATCATTCGTAGATATTTGGCAAACAATTGACGCCATCTTTGCAAAAAAGTAAGGAAGGGTTCTCCATTCTTTTGATGTGTATTGCAAAGATCAAGCATAGTGACTTCATGTTTGATGTTATATGAATAATGAGTCACAAATTTGTCCAAAAGCTCATTGAAAGATTTAATGCCTGGGGGTAGTTTGGAGAACCATTCCATGGCTTGTCCTCCTAAACTTCATGGAAATAGTCGCATAAGATAAGTGTCATTGTGAGCAACTTCAATACAAGCAGCACAAAACTCATGAATGTGGTCTTGTGGATCTGAATTCCCTTTGTATTTGTCAAATTTTGGTACCTCAAAATGAGGAGGGAATGGAATCATTGCTAAGTTCTTATCAAAAGGATAAGGACATATATCATCCAAAGAATACTTCTTAGTTGATGTTCCAGTTTGGATATCACAGATTTGTTGTTGAAGCATCTGGATTTGTTGTAGGATGGGATCCAAAGATAATGTGCTTCCTTGAGTGTTTTGGGAAACATTTTGTTGTTGAGTATGTTGAGAATCATTGGATTGTTGATTGATTTGAGAAAAATTTTGGTGTTGATCACTATGGGAAGCATTGGATTGTTGATTGATTTGAGAAGCTTTAAGGATATCTTGATTTTTCGTATGAGATGGTTCTCTAAGATGGGAAACATCAAAATCACTTGGTAACTTAGCTCCTTGTTGAGAAAGCATGAGGAAATACATCTCTTTATCCAAGCCTAAGAGTCATTCCATAACTTGTAAAAATTTAGGATCTTGTGCAGCATCCCTAAGTTCCTCATCAGTAGGTTCTTCATCAAATGTGAGAGGTGAAGTTTTCTTAGGAGGCTCTTTAGACCAAGGATTCTCTTCATTGCTGGTATTACCTTCCATTTTGTCTAGGGATTCTGGATTAATAGGTTGCTTGAGTTTTTGAGATTGAGTTTGAACCATAAAATGGATGAAATTGATTGTGGAAAGAAAGATTTTTGATAAAAAGATATGGAAAAATTTAAAAAAATTTTAAAATTGGTAGAAAAGATATGATAAGTATTGAAAATTGGTACCAAGAGACAATAATCTAAGTAAGCTTGATGGTTAAGAATGATATATCCTGATATGATAAACTCACCAAGATCAAAGTCTGATAGATAAGGTAATTTTTCAACACCACACTAAGAATCTTAAAGATTGGAAGAAAGTGATTTGTTGACTCTTGATGAAGGAATGATGATGAAAAGTGATGAAAGTGGTCAAATTAAAAATCAGAGGTCTGTGTAACTTGACTATTTTTCCAGAATCTTACTAAGGACAAAAATGGGTATCTGAAAAAGTGATTTTGAAATTCCAAAAGCCTATGGGAATGCTCTCTATTGTAAATGCGCAGCAACAAATGTGCAGGATAGTGTGATATATGCACAGTTATTTGAAATGAATGCACAGAAAATTCTTGATAGATGCAAAGTGGCACAATCAAAAGCACAGACAGTATGAACAGATGCACAGCAAATTTGATCAAATGCGCAGCAATTTTTGATATATGTGTAGACTCTTATAGTTTGATGAATTTCAACTTGATGATTTGGAATTTTTGAATTTGTTTCTGATGTTTTCTAGTTTTTGGCAAAGTAAAAATGCATAAACACACACACGCAAGACAGAAATGATTTTGATCTAATTTAATCTACTATGAATGCACAAACACGCTTACAATCCTAAGGTTGGCAAGGATGATATCTGTTGAATCCCCACTGGGATAATAAAATCCAACCACGCAAATTCATAATGGACAGCCTAGGAACTTGGAGGCACAGGCTCCTCCTTACATGTGCACACACTTCTTAGGAACACCAAGTTCTGAATTCAATGGGTCATTACTTCCCAAAGAACTGCTATCTCTACTATGAACCGTGAGTAATGTAGGGTGTCTTCACGGGCTTGGGTGACCCCTTGAGCCAGCAAATAGAAGGTTTTTGGCCACTAAACAAAAGTTGTTAATAAGGACATTCGTTCAGGTGGTTGTGATCAAGTCATTTTCCCAATTAAGGGGGCTCTCCCAAGTCTTTCAAAGCAAGGCTTTCACCTCTACTAAGTAGCACTTTAACGCACCATTGGGGTACTGGAGGAGATTTTGGTTGCCACAACAAATTCACACCTGTCTAATGTGAGACTAATCACACTAGCATTTTTTATATAGCGGTTTGGAAGGGCTTGGCTTTAGCCTATTACCGATTGAGTCATTCCTTGGGGTGAGTACCTCTTTTCCCACCAAAGACCGCTCTCTAAAAATTATAACAGTTTCTCTTACACCCAAGGTCCACGAATGGCGAGGGGAGAGGATACGTTGTTATAATTTTGGGATTACATATATGTTATTAAGAAAAACACAATAGACACTTGAATCTATGCTAAGGAAGACACACAAACCAAAAACATGTCGTATTTTAATCCCAAACGAGATTATAGTTTATTTTGAAAAACCCCTTGGAAATCTGCAATCAAACTGTTAGAAATATTTTTAGCAATGGGGTCTTCAATATCACGTCCTGCAAAATAGCCTAAAAATACTACCAGAACAAACAGACACTTGTCAAAATGTTTGCTAAAAACAAATCTAACAGAAAATTGAATTTTTTTCACAGAAACTGATAAATGTGTAGAATAGTGAAATAAATGCGTAGCAAGTATGTATATATGTGCAGGAATTATATATGCATGAAACAGCTGAATGAATGTGTAGCCTGATGATATGTATGCACAATGACTATGGATGCGCAGCTAAAAATGATGTATGCGCGAGACAGTTTAATGAATGCATAGAAAATATGACAGAAAGTGAAAAACCAGATGGAAAGTTTATGCCTGTGGTTGTAGAAAATGGATGTGCAGCAGAAATGAACAGATGCGCAAGAATCATGAACAAATGCACAGAAATCACCTGTAGAAAAACTTGCACATGGAAAACTAAAAACTAAAAGTGAAAAGCCTGGTTCGGCCCTCCATCTAGCACCAAAAATGTATGCAAATTAGTTGGATATTATTCTAAATGATGAATTAACTACTAAGAAGCTAACAAATCTATCTAATAAGCAAACTACAATGAAGAATACAATCAAAATGAAGCTAAAATAACATATTACCTTCAGCTACCATGTAGCTTGTCTCCATTGCTCTCCTAGCCTTGATTTCTTGAAGAAGTTGAGCTCTCAGATTTCCAAATGAAGCCTTTTCCCAAGATGTTACCAAAGTGTGGAGATTTGGTGATAAATGTATGCAAAACTTAAACTTGATTATGAAAATATGGTGAATGGATTGCGAATGATGGGATGATAATATGGATTCTTGGTTTTCTCTTAAAATGCCTAGATGCTTGGATGCTTGAATGCTTGAATGCTTGAGAATACCTATTTTCTATTAGCCCACAAAGGGGAAATGAGGCTCCTTTTATAGAGTTTTGGAGGATCTAGGCCTAGGTGGCACAATCCTACGGTTGAGAATGAAAGGTGAAAGATCCTAGGGCTAGGATTGACTTGGTTGAAGGAGTTGAGAGAAAGGGGGATGTAGTTGGAATGTGAGAGGAAGAATAGGGATGATGTTCCTCTCACATTGACATGGAGGAGAAGAAGGTGGAAGGAAAAGACACATGTCAAGTGTCTCACAAAGACCAAAGAGAGAAAGGGGGAGAGACCTTTTCCTCATGAGGACTCTTTGTACAAGTGTCCCATGAGTCAACTTTGACCCTTAGAGGTGGCTTGAGAAGCCCCTTAGGAATAGGGAAAGTCTCTTGACTTAGTTGTTGAGAGGACATGTGGTCATGAGACCAAGTCGTATGAGGCCACATAGCCCTTTAGAATAGGACATGTGTAGGTGAGGATAAATATGAATAAATAATTAATAATAA
This sequence comes from Chamaecyparis obtusa, assembly GCA_027943335.1. Classification (NCBI taxonomy): domain Eukaryota; kingdom Viridiplantae; phylum Streptophyta; class Pinopsida; order Cupressales; family Cupressaceae; genus Chamaecyparis; species Chamaecyparis obtusa. The sequence continues at coordinate 1,459,002 of BSBK01001155.1, read as the reverse complement.
TTATTTATTTTAGCCAAGGTGATGTGTCAAGTGACTAGGTGGATGAAGTGAATTAGAAGATTTAGTCATATTTAGGAGATTGTATATTTAATTAAATCACTTTAATAGACTATTTAGAAGACTTAGGATATAGAATTAGACTATAGTGAATTTATTAAATAAATTGAATAATTTACTTAATAAATAGAAGAAATAAATATTAATTAAATAATAAATATTTAATTAATTAATGAAGCCATTTTTAAGTGTATACAATTATGAAGATGATGTGGAAAGAATTGGTTGATACCTTAATGGTTTGAGAATTTCCATCCAAGAGGAAATTAGTATGGTCAAGTTGGAGAGTATTGAAGAGGCTTATCAATTTGCTTTGAAAGATGAGGAGAAACTAAACAAAAGACATGAGCAAAGATAGAGAGATCAAGGTGGTAGATTCCCTAGAGGAAGAGGTAGATCTAATGGTGAAAATGGTAGATCTGAACCAGAAAAGACAAATCTGGACAAAGGCAAGACCGAGTGGAAAGGTGAAAGTTCATCTAGAGGCAAAGGCAATAACTACCAAGGTGGTTATAGCAGAGGAAATTTCTAAGGAACTTGTTACAATTGTGGAGAAGAAGGACATAGATCTTTTGAGTGCACACAAGCAAGTAAGAAGGTTGGTAGCAATAGAAATGGTTTGGTACAGGAAGAATCACCAAATGAACCTAAGAAAGAAAACAACTTGATGGTAAGGAGAGCACTGTGGAATGAAAGAAAAAAGGAAGATTTGGTAAGGAAAAGTTTGTTCAAGACCAGATGTAGAGTTTCTAATAAATTTTGGAAGGTAATAATTGATAGTGGTAGCTCAGAGAACCTGGCATCTGAAGACATGGTAACAAAGTTGCAGTTGGAAAGGTTGAAACATCTGAAGCCCTATCAGATTTCATGGATCAAGGATGAGGATACACTCCTGGTAAGTGAACAATGTTATGTGAATTTTAAGATTGGAAAGTACTATGATAAGGTGTTATTGTAAGGAAACTCAGGTGCAGAAACAACTTCCTACACTAATCCCTTAAGGAAAGTATTGTGCAAATTCTTGTACAATCCTTACAATTTCAGATTCGTTAACTACTTAACAATAATATTGCAACCATATACCATGCATATAGAAAATAGAGAATGACACAATGATTTACCCTAGGGAAACCTTTCGATAAAGACCCCAGCACTGCAAAACCTACACAGTGTATTAATAAAAACTATTACAGTTTACAATACACTTGCAATGCAAGTTCTTTCAAAATATTTTTCCAACTCTTGAAGAGAGATCATGGTAGCATAAAACATTCCAACAATAAACTAACTTCTCCTATCTTCACAACCCTAAAAAATGCTTATATCATGCGCTTCCCTTTTTAGGGTAACTTCCAAAGATAGCCATATTAGGGTTTTACCATTCTCCAAGAAAATAGGAACCCAAAAAAAAATTTCCCCCATGATTGGGGAAGAGTGTACAGTACTCAACTATATCAGTTGCCACATGTCTTCACCAGTCATTGAATCTTCCATACATAGCTCTTACATGTCATAGGAATCCATCATAACCATTTCAACCGTGATCTCCTTACACATAATTTAAGATGCTGACACAACAAGTGGAGTGACACATCAACATGCCAACTAGACATGTACACTCACACTTAATTACATTATTTGTAAGAAATATATTTTACAAAACAAATAATAAGAATAGGAATTATCCAAGGTTGAGACACCTTATTCCTAACATTCTCCCACTTGTCAAACACCTTGTAAGAGCAACAAGATCATAACAGGAACTAACCACTATAGGCCAAAAGGCCCATAGACTCTGAACACCATCTGAACTTCTCAGTGCCCACTGGTTTTGTTAATGCATCTGCAACATTCTTCACAGTATCTACCTTCTCCAAATTTATGTTTCCATCTTCCACCATATCTCTCACAAAGTGAAATTGCACATCAATGTGCTTCATTTTGGCATGGAAAGTTGGATTCTTTGCAAGGAAAATAGTGCTCTAACTATCACACCAAATAGTAATCTGTTCTACATCAACACCAACATCAAAACACAATCTCCTAAGCCAAATGGCTTCCTTACAAGCATGAGTAGCAGCCATGTACTCAGGTTCTATAGTGGACAAAGCAACCACAGGTTGTCGCTTACTCATCCAACTGATGGCACCACCAAACATAGTGAACACATAACCACTGGTGGATCTCCTGTTATCAATATCACCTGCCCAATCTGAATCCATAAACCCATGAATACAAACTGAATGTAGAGATCCAAAAGAGTTACCATGATAACATATGGAGTAATCTGATGTACCCCTCAAATATCTGAATACTCGCTTAACTGTATCCCAATGTACTCATCCAGGGTTAGCCATAAACTGACTCAGGACTCCCACTGCTTGGGCAATGTCTGGTCTAGTACAGACCATAGCATACATAAGACTACAAACTACAGTAGCATAAGGTACTCTACTCATGTCCTCCACCTCACTAGGAGATTTTGGACAATCATCTACAGATAACTTTGTTCCCACAGAAACAAGAACACATAGTGGTCTACAATCTACCATGATGTACCTGTCCAACACAGACTTCACATACTTACTCTAACTCAACCAAAGTTTTCTGTTAGACCTGTCTCTACTGATTTCCATACCCAAGATGTACCTTTTTGCCCCAAGATCTTTCATCTCAAACTGTGCTGAAAATTGAGATTTAAAATCAGAAATCATGCCCTTACCCTTCCCAAACAGTAACATATCATCAACATATAATACAACAATAAGAAGGCAATCATTTTCAACTCTGAAATAAACACAATGATCTGATTTTGATCTTACAAATCCAATTGACAACACAAAGGCATCAAACTTAAGGTACCACATCCTAGGAGATTGCTTCAAACCATATAGAGATTTCTTTAATCTGCAAACTAAGGATTCTTTACCTTTAACAATGTAGTGCTTAGGCTATGACATATAAATCTCTTCCTCCAAAACACCATGAAGGAAATTTGTCTTCACATCCATCTGTTCTATCTCTAAATCATATGATGCAGCAAGAGATAATAGAAATCTAATGGATGTCAACTTTGCAACATGAGAGAATATTTCACCATAATCTATTCCCTCTACCTATGAATACCCCTTTGTAACCAATCTATCGTTGTACCTTTCAACACTACCATCTGCATAGAATTTTTTCTTGAACACCCATTTACAGCCAATAGATTTTCTCCCTTTAGGAAAAGGTACAAGGTCCCAAGTTTTTTTTTTCTCTAATGAAGCCATCTCATCATCCATAGCCTCAATCCAGGAACCTACATCTTCCATGCCCAAAGCCTCTTTCATAGATCTAGGCTCATTAGTGTTAGTAATCAAAGCGAATGCACAACTGGAATCTAACATAGAATAACCAAACCTTTCTGGTTTCTTTCTTTCTCTCATGGATCTCCTCAAGGGTTGAGGTTGAGGTTGTTCTTCCTCTTCTTCTGAACTATCAGAGCTGCTAGAGCTCTCCTCATCATTAGGCCCAACATGGTCTCTCTGTTCAGTCTTCTCAGGGGTAGGAGGCAACTGAACAACATCTTTTTCCTTTTCTTTTTCATCTGGTTGTAGCACAATAGGAGAAGATGTTAGCTCTCTGAAAATAACATTTCTACTATACAACACCTTACTATTCACAGTATCCCAAAGCTTGTATCCAGTCACGCCAACACTGTATCCAATGAAAATACATTTGACAGCTTTGTTTTCCAACTTAGATATTTTCTCCTTTGGAACATGTGCATAAGATTCACAACCAAAAACATGAAGATGTCTAATTAAAGGATTCTTACCAGACCACACTTCCATGGGTGTCTTACCAACAAGAGCTTATGTAGGAGATCTGTTAACCAAATAGCAAGTAGTGGCCACATCTTTGGCCCAAAACCTTTGTTCTAAATCAGCTCCACTAAGCATACTCCTAGCCTTCTCCATCAGTGTCTTTTTCATTCTCTCTGCAACTCCATTTTGTTGTGGGGTATAAGGAGTTTTCTTATGCCTCTCAATACCTTGTTCTTTACAGAACTATTCAAACTCTGCTGAGCAAAACTCACCATCATTGTCAGTTCTCACACACTTAATCTTCTTACTAGTCTGATTCTCTACAAGAGCTTTAAATTCTTTGAACCGACTAAAGACATGTGTCTTACTTCTAAGGAAATAAATCCAAGTCCTTCTATTGTAATCATCTATGAAAGATACAAAAAATATAGACTTGGAGATTGAAGGAACTTTTATAGGACCAAATACATCAGAATGAATAAGATCCAAAACATCAAAAGATTTGTGAGAACTAGAGTAAAATTGAACATGATTTTGTTTACCATAGACACAGTGTTCACAGAAGTCAAACTTGAGATTGCAATCATTTAACCCCTCAATCAGGTTTTTATTTTTCAAGGTTCTGAGACCTTTTTCACCAATGTGGCCAAATCTCATATGCCACAACATTGTCTTTTCTGTAGGAAGCTTACCTTCCAAAGTGTTTGCACTACCATCAAAACCAATAACCATAGAATTCTTCACTGCTCATTCAGATGGTGAGGATGAAGAACTATTACATAGAGGAATACATGCATCTAACTAAAATAAGGTACCTCTCCTAGTACCCCTTGCAAGCACTATCGATCCTCTTATCATCTTGCATCCTTCTTTCGAAAAAACAACTTGCACACCTACATCATTCAACATACTTATAGATAATAGGTTTCATGCCAAATCTAGAATGTGCATAACTCTATTGATTCCATTTACTCATCCATTAGGAAATCTGATAGTGATGCTTCCACATCCAACTATCTTTAGGTTAGAATCATCACCCATGTACACCTTTCCACCATCGAACTCTTCATATTTTGAGAACCAATTTCAATGAGAGGTCATGTGAAAAGAAGCACCTAATTCTACCAACCACACATCATCAGATGTATGGGCTCCCAAAGCTACAATAAAAGCATCTCTATCTTCTTGAGATTTTTCAAAAGTTGAATCTGAGCCTTTCTTCTTCTTCTTCAGTTCTTTGTAGTCCTTCCAGAAGTGCCCAATTTTATCATAGTTCCAACATTTCACCTTGGACTTTCCAGGAGTCTTAGAACTCCCATGGGATTTAGATTTTCCCTTCTTTGACTTGTTGTCATTTTTCTTTCCTTTGTCATTGGATCTCCCACGAACAGCAAGGGCTTCCTTAGATGAATCCGAAGTATTTCTTTGCATCTCCTTAAATAGCAGTGAAGACACCACATCATCCATATAGAATGTGACTATAGTACTTTTGAGAGCCATCACAAGATGGTCCCATGAATTTGGCAAGGAACAAAGCAAGGTCGTACAATGATCTTCCTCCTTGATCTTGGCACTGGATGATGCCAACTATGCAACCAATAAATTAAATGCATTGAGATGATCAGTTATGGATCCTCCTTCCTCCATTCTTAAAGAATACAAATTCTTTCTTAGGAACAACTTATTCACTAGAGATTTGGCCTGATACATAGACCCAAGTCATTGCCACAAAGAATTTGCAGTAGTCTCATCAAGAACATTCAAAAGAATGACATCTACTAGACAGAGTCTGATGAGACCCTTAGCCTTCCGATCCTTGACCTCCTAATTTGCTTGTGATATCGATGCAGGTTTCACATCAAGTGAAGTAACCTCCCATAGATCATGGTCTTCAAGCATGTCTTCCATCTTGAGTTTCCACAACTTGAAATTAGTGCCATTAAATTTCTCCACCTCTATTCTACTGCACGAGGAACTTGCCATCTCAATCTGCAAATAAGATTCAGAATGCTCTGCACAAAACTCCCACTCAACTTGAGATTAGCTCAAAAAACCCTACCCAACAACTAGGATCAAAATTTGATCAGGCTCTAATACCACTTGTAAGAAAACTTAGGTGCGGAAACAGCTTCCTACACTAATCCCTTAAGGAAAGTATTGTGCAAATTCTTTTACAATCCTTACAATTTTAGATTCGTTAACTACTTAACAATAAAATTGCAACCATATACCATACATATAGAAAATAGAGAATGACAAAATGATTTACCCTAGGGAAACCTTTCGGTAAAAACCCCAACACTCCAAAACCTGCACAGTGTATTAATCAAAACTATTATAGTTTACAATACACTTGCAATGTAAGTTCTTTCAGAAGATTTTTCCAACTCTTCAAGATAGATCATGGCACCATAAAATGTTCCAATAATACACTAACTTCTCCTATCTTCGCAACCCTAAAAAATGCTTATATCATGCACTTCCTTTTTTAGGGTAACTTCCAAAGATAGTCGTATTAGGGTTTTACCATTCTCCAAGAAAATAGGAACCTAAAAAAAATTTTCCCCCATGATTGGGGAAGAGTGTACAGTACTCAACTATATTAGTTTCCACATGTCTTCACCTATCATTGAATCTTCCATACATAGCTCTTACATGTCATAGGAATCCGTCATAACCGTTTCATCCATGATCTCCTTACACACAATTCAAGATGCTGACACATCAAGTGGAGTGACACATCAACATGCCAACTAGACATGTATGTTAGAAATAGGAAATACTGAGAGGGGGGGTGAATCATTATTTCACAAACTTTTACTTTTGCCCACTTATGGATATAACAGATTACTTTAGTGCATACAAAGCATAAGAAACTAAATAGCATACATAGCAGTAAATGTAAAGAACTCATAACACATGATATGTTCTCGAGGAAACCCTAGCCAAGGGAAAACCCTGGTGGGAATGGAACCCACAAAGATCCACTAATCAAAAGATATCCTATTAAGGATGTTGACCTGTTAGGAGGCAATTACAATCATATAGTGTATCAGTCCTAGTTAAGGGACTATAGGCCTTATTAGAAGCCTCAACCCTATTAGGAGTTGTAGATACAAAACCTGATTACCAGATGAGCCCACTGCCCAAACAAGTAATACAATTGATTACTAATTACAATATGGTACTTCTTATAACTTCACATCAACAACTTTTTCTGCTATCACAATATACAACTATCACGAGTTACATTTCAAATATGTACTACTTCTTCTTTCGGCCATTACAACTTCACATCTTTATACAAGGTACAAACTTAAAATCTTCCTTCTATCAGCTTGCACATCATAATCCAAGAGTAAAAATCTTAAAATGTTAGCTCTCTATAATATTAAGTCATTATTTTGACAAGCAAAATAATCCCTTAATTCATTTACAAGTTTTGTCTTCAAAACTGCTCTATCGGCTTATACACTATCATCGGTAAAACCTTCATAAATTTGTCTGTACTATCTGAAACATTTTACACACTGAGATGGAGTATCCTTAGACATCATAGAGTCTATGTTCAATTTTGAAAACTTTGATCATGCTCGAGTGAATGTCGCCAAAACAAACTGTCTCGGGTGCTCTGTCAAAATCATTGTTTCATACTTAGACAAATTTAGTCTGTGAACTTCCATACTTACTTTTCAGCTTATGCGATCTTCATAGGGAACATATGTTGCCATAATGACAACATCTATGTACATATCTCATCCAAATTTCCAACAATCTCCCCCTTTGTCATTGGTGGCAACATATGAGAAAATTGGCTAAGTGTACAAGTCAAAATCTCAAAAAATTGTATATGAAAATTGTGAACATAGAATATCTCAAAATATACTATACAACTTCATAATACTCCATAGAACTCCCCCTATGAGTATCCTTCCTCATTATATAGGCAATTTTCTACTAATTATCTCTCCCCCTTTGACAACAATGACAAAAATAAAGGGCGGAAAGGTATATACACAATTGTGCCAAAACTTTTACCTTACTATCTTATTGCAAAGCTGGTAGGCTTGCAACACAATCTGTAAAATCAAATTTCCAAGCTTCAAAATCTTTCTCCCAAGTCTTCTTAATCAATTCTGCTACATTGAGTAAAGTACTCAATCCGTATGCTGCAATCTAACAGGCTTGAAGAGATTCAAAATTATACTTCTGAAATGATGTCTTAGCAGAAAGACATTCTTCTAGTTGTTCTTCAATAATACTTAACTTGATCGAGACATGCTCTCTCAAGATGTTTATCCTGTTAAACTTCATGTTCTTTTCATCATTCAAAGTCCTTATCTCATCATACAGATTTTTTATTTTCTTTTCAATTGAAGTTATCTTTACATTAGGGCTAGACAAAGAATTTGGCTCTGTTGTAATTACATCTTGCTTCTCCTTAATCTTCTTTTCTTCCTCAATAGATATAATCTTAGATTTTGTACAATGAATGTACAAGCATTTTCTAGTCTCAAGATGTTTTCTCAAATTCTTAATATGTCTATCAAGGCTGCCAATGTCATTCTTGATATTCTGACTAATGTTTTATAACATCTCAGCTTCATAAGTTGCCTGAGCCTTAACCTTAGCTATATCTGCCAAATTTGTAAACTCATCATCAAAAGATTTTATTACCATCTTTGCTCTTTCAAGTGGATCTGAATCAAAAACATTTGTAGATATCACACTTTTTAGTTTCTCAGTCAATCTTTCAAACTACCTTCCAGATTCTTAACCTTTTTGTTCTTTCCAATTATCTTGTTTAAAGGGGTGATCAATTCTAATTGATCATCATCATCAACTTCCTTGCTCAAATCTTCAACCAATGATCCTATTCATTTCTCCTTTCCAGTCTTAGGATTAAGAATAATGTCTTCTTGTGGTACATTAGGTGTAGGGGTGATGAAGGGTGCTCCCCTTAATACCACAAACACATAACAGAAATAGAGAAACAACAACAATATGCAAGAATAGAAAATTGGCTTCGTATTATCTCCACAAATGTGGAATTACAAACTTTCAGAATTACAATATGAAAAGCCACATGGGCATTCCCTTACAATATTTTGTAGGACAAAGCCTCGAATTATTACCCAGATCCACTACCCAGAACTACCTAAGACAACACTACGGGCCTTCTTTATAGAGGCAATTTCCACCGCCCGAGAAGGTTCTAGAAATTTAGCCCAAAGGGCCGACCAAACTTAGAATTATTTTATTTTACAATTTGTTACATCAAAGTCAGCTCAAAATAACTTTTGAAACCCGAACAGAAATTTTGAATGAAAATTATTTTCTGCCATTTCAAGTGACTCAACTTCTGAAGACCATAAGTCATCCCCAGTTGCTCTGATTGACTATTACAACCCCAATTCGAAAAGGCCACGAAGTGCTCTACAGGCTTGACTAGCGCAAGCGCCTGTCACCCAAATTCTCAACCTCATCCGGGGCATCTAAAGCCTTAAAAACTAAGCTCAAAGTTTCTGTACCCTACTGCCAATACCAAAAATCTTCAATATCTTCAAAGCTAGACTTGATCTGTCAATGAAACTTTACTGGTAGGCTGATACAACTGAGATGAACCTCCATATGTGAAATCAGAACATTCTAAGATTTATGACCAACTTACTAAAAATAGCAAGTTTCCATAAATAGCAGCTCTACACAACATAGCCCTTATTGAATACAAAAATAAAAATATTTTTTTGGGTGATGCAAGATTGCTCTTACACCCAGGATGCTCCTGCATCAGACACCCGGGGTAATTTGAGAAGTGACCCTATCACAACTCAGGTGTGTAGAGGAAAACCAAGATGGTCAACCTCCTTCTTTGTTAGCCATGATGAATCTTCAACAGGTCATCCTTTCCACTTGACCAGATATTCTTCATATGTCCTATTCCTTGTGCTTCTACCAACATGACTATCCAGTATATCTTCAATCTCCTTAGTGTCTGAACTAGTTGCTGGAATACTCCACTGTGCTACTGTGATCTCATCTTCAACACCTCCTTCATGATACTATGTCAGATCTGAAATGTTAAACACTGGTGAAATATTTAGCTCAGTAGGCAATTCTACCTCATATGAATTTCCTGAATCATGTTTCTTCAGTATCTTACATGGTCCAAACTTCTTCATTTTTAGCTTGTTATATGTACCAACTGGAAACCGCTCCTTTTGTAAATGAACCATGACTTCATCTCCAACCTAAAATTCCTTATGCCTCCTTTTCTTATCTGCCTTAGCCTTATACTGTGCATTCATCTTGGTAATATGCTTCCTCAACTCCCCATGGATGTTCTTCAAGTGTTCTGCAAAATCCTCAGCTTCAGCACTACTTATTTCTCCTTTATCTATCTTCCTCAATTCAGATGCATTTTTGGGACTGCTACCATATACAATTTGGAATGGTGATCTACCAGTGCTCCTATTAATAGAATTATTCTATGCAAATTCTACCTATGGTAAAATTAAATCCCATCCTGTTGACTTATCTCCAACCAAACATCTCAACAAATTCCCTAAAATCCTATTCACCACCTCTGTCTGTCCATCAGTTTGTGGATGATGTGATGAACTGAACTTCAAATCTATCTTCAACTTCTTCCATAATGTACACCAGAAATATCCAACAAACTTAGTGTCCCAATCAGAAACTATGGTCTTTGGAAAACCATGAAGTCTCACTACTTCTCTGAAAAATAATTCTACTACATGAACAGCATCATTAGTCTTCTTGCAGGGAATGAAATGTGCCATCTTTGAAAATCTGTCAACCATGAAAAAAATTGAATCATGTCCCCGCTGAGTCCTCGGTAAACCAAGAACAAAGTCCATACTGATATCCTCCCAAAGCTTCTCTGGTATAGGTAATGGCTAATACAATCATGTATTCTGCTTCACTCCTTTCGCCATCTGACATACTCTGCAACTCTGTAAAAACTTCTTCACATCTTGCTGCAACTATGGCCAATAATAATTCTCACTAACCAAAGCAAGGGTTTTATCACAACCAAAATGTCCAGCCAATCCTCCGCTATGATTCTCTTTGATGAGATTCTCCCTCATAGAACTTTTTGGAATGCACAAATGACTCCCTCTGAATAGCATATCATCCTGAATGATAAAATCCAACCACTTCATTCTATCTAAAGTAATAGAATCTTTACACGCTTTCCAAGCTTCTCCAAAATTAGGATCCTCTGGATATAAATTCTTGAGTTCCTTGAACCCAACCACCTCAATCTACATCTTTGTCAGCAATAGTTGCCTTCTGCTAAGAGCATCTGCAACCCTGTTAGAGTTTCCACTCCTGTGTTTCAAAACAAATGTATAACTCTGCAAAAACTCAACCCATTTCAAATGCCTTTGATTCAATTTTCCTTGACTATTCAAATATTGCAAAGCTTGATGATCAGTATACAAAACAAACTCCTTAGGAAGCAGATAATGTCTCCACTTCTTTAATGCCTAAACTATAGCATAAAATTCCTGATCATAAACAGAATATTTCCTCTTGGCATCATTTAACTTCTCACTGAAATAAGCAATAGGTTTACCTTCTTGGCTCATAACAGCTCCTATTGCAATACCACTAGCATCACAATCTACTTGAAACACCTTATTAAAATCTGGAAGTGCTAAAATAGGTTGTTCTGTAACTTTCTATTTCAATAATTGAAAACTCTTTTCTACCCCATTAGTCCACTTAAACTCTTTTCTATCCCCTCTCATTGTTTCAGTCAAGGGTCCATAAATACTGCTAAAATTTCTGATAAACTTTTTGTAAAAGCTAGCTAGACCATGAAAATATCTTACCTTAGTATCACTCCTTGGAGTAGGCCATTCAAAGATAGCCTGCACCTTCTCTGGGTCCATTTTTAGACCTTCTCCTGAAACTACAAACCCCAGATACACAAACTCTTTCTTAACAAAACTGCACTTCTTCAAATTAATCAACAATTTCTCTTCTCTCAGCTTCTCAAATACCATATGAATATGCATCATATGCTCCTCCATTGTCTTACTAAAGATCAAAATATCATCTAGGTAAACAATGACAAACTTACCCAGAATTTCTTTTAGAACCTTGTTCATGAGCCGCATGAAAGTGCTCGGTGCATTGGTTAGCCCAAAAGGCATGACTAACCACTCATATAGTCTTTCCTTTATCTTGAAGGTAGTCTTCCATTCATCTCCTTCTCTGATCTGAATCTGATGATATCCACTCTTCAGATCTATCTTTGAAAAATACACAGCTCCACTTAAACAGTCCATAAAATCATCCATTCATGGCAATGGAAACCTGTACTTGATTGTGATCTTGTTTATTGCTCTAGAATCTGTACACATCCTCCATTCTCCATTCTTCTTTGGTGCTAATACCGCTGGTACAGCACAGGGACTCAGACTCTCATGGATTAATTCTTTTTGTAATAGCTCATGTACTTGTCTGTTCAACTCCTCACTTTCTGCAGGTGTCATTCTATGTGCTACCTTATTCGGAAAACTCACTCCTAGGATCAAGTCCATTTGATGACTGATCTTCCTGACTGGTGGTAATCTATCAGGCACATTATCAAATATAATATCCTGAAACTCATTCAACAAATCTACAAATCCTATAGGAACATCTTCTACTTCCTCTTTACCAGCTTTTGGAATTAAAGAAAAACATACATTCTCATGCCTCATACCAGCTAGGAAATTTCTTCCATCAACAAAAGTTATTCTTGCACTACCACATACCTTTTCTTCTATGTCATTCAATGGCTTTAGCTTATGTCACACTCCATCTTTTGTCAAGGAATAGGTATTTGCATGACCATCATGTACAACACATCTGTCAAACTGCCATGGTCTACCCAACAACATATGACATACATCCATAGATATGATATCACACAGTACCTCATCATGGTATCCGCCAATCTTGAACTTCACTAGGCATTGTTCATTGACCATGACCTTGTGGTCATCCTGTACCCAAGCAATCCGATATGGATATTGGTGTTTCTTTCTCTTGAGCTTCAACTTCGTCACCATCTCTTCTGACACCAAATTGTCAGTGCTTCCACTATCAACAATCACATCACAACACTTACCCTCACACTTGCACCTGGTGTGAAATAGGCTCCTCCTTTATTCAAGTTCATTCTCACCACTCAACAGGACTCTTTTGTTAATCAGTGTTTCTCCTCTTTCAGCATCTTCAAAATTTGATGATCTGGCATCTTCATCTACATGTGCAACTCTGGCCTAGCCTTCATTTCTCCTATCTGTTCTTCTTTGGTGCTGAGGACATTCAAATGCCCTATGACCTTCTTCTCCACAGTGAAAACATGTTCCACGGAAGCCTCCTCTTCCATATCCTTGTCCTCTTCCCCTTCCTCTCTGATCTCTATTATTCTGATCTTGGAAATGATTGGAATTGTTTCCTCACTGATTTTGACTACTATTGGCCTCGTACTTCTTTTTTGAATCTTCATTTTGACCTCCATAGGACTGTCCACCAGATCATCTACTGCGACCTCTTCCTTTTTGTCTGCTCTCAAACTTCTTGTTCATCTTTTCCTCTACTTTTAGGAAAAACTGATATGCCTCCTCAATACTACTCATTCGAACCAGATTCAACTCCTCTTGAATGTTTGGCCTTAACCCATTAAGGTATCAGGCAACTTTCTCCTTATCAGCTTCTGCATGGCCTATTCTGATGAGGACTTGATAGAACTCCTTTGTATACTCCTGAACAGATCTACCTGCTTGCTTCAAACTTTGCATTTTCTTTAGTAGGTCAAGCTCATAATCAACAAGAATGAACTGTCACTTCAATTTATCCACCATCTGATCCCATCTTGTGATTTTATCTTTCCCTCTTCTATTTCTCTCCAATTGAACCTCTTGCCACCAGATCTTCGCATGACCTTTCAGTCTAGCCTTCGCAAATTTGACCCTATCAAGATCCTCAACATCTTCATACTCAAAATATTCATCACATTCATTGATCCAATCGATCAATTCTTCTGGGTTAAGATTTCCACAAAATGTAGGAACCTCAATCTTAGGTCTTTTCCCAATCTTGGAAATGGCCCGAAAAAGTCTTTCTTCCTCCTGGTTCACAATTTTGACTTCTCCTTCTTGATATTCTTCTTTGGCTTCATCCTCACTTTCATCTCTAACATTAAGATTCATTCCTCTGTGAATCTCCGATTTCAATGCTCGCAGTTGTCTCTGGAGCGCTCTAACCTCAGGTGCTACAATACTAGCTCTTCCACCACGTTCCCTCCGTGGAGGCATTTTCACGATGCACACTAAAACCCTAACCATGGTCCTAGTGCAAACTACCTCATAGTTGGCAATCTACTTACACACTCAGGAACTCCTACTCTGATACCACTTGATGAAGGGTGCTCCCCTTAATACCAAAAACACATAATAGAAACAAAGAAACAACAACAATATGCAAGAATAGAAAATTGGCTTCTTATTATCTCTACAAATGTGGAATTACAAACTTTTAGAATTACAATTTTCAAAGCCACATGGGCATTCCCTTACAATATTCTGTAGGACAAAGCCTCGAATTATTACCCAGATCTACTACCTAGAACTGCCTAAGACAACACTACGGGCCTTCTTTATGTAGGCAATTTCCACTACCTGAGAAGGTTCCAGAAATTTAGCCCAAAGGGCTGACCAAACTTAGAATTATTTTATTTTACAATTTTTTACATCAAAGTCAGCTCAAAATAACTTTTGATACCCGAACAAAAATTTTGAAGGAAAATTATTTTCTGCCATTTCAGGTGACTCAACTTCTGAAGACCATAAGTCATCGCCAGTTGCTTCGATTGACTATTACAACCCCAATTCAGAAAGGCCATGAAGTGCTTTATAGGCTTGACTCATGTAAGTGCCCGTTACCCAAATTCTTGACCTCATTCGGGGCCTCTAAAGCCTTAAAAACTGAGCTCAAAGTTTCTGTACCCTACTGCCAATACCAAAAATCTTCAATATCTTCAAAGCTAGACTTGATCTGTCAATGAAACTTTACTGGCAAGCTAACACAACTGAGATGAACCTCCATATATGAAATTAGAACATTCCGAGATTTATGACCAACTTACTAAAAATAGTAAGTTTCCATAAATAGCAGCTCTGCACAAGATAGCCCTTATTAAATACAAAAATAGAAATATTTTTTTGGGTGATGCAAGATTACTCTTACACCCAGGATGCTCCTGCATCAAGGGGCCTCTGTTTCCATTTCCATTTTCACTTCTGCATGTGTAGTCTCTGTTTCAATATTCTTTTCCTGCTCTCCCAAAGCCAAATTGTCAACAATTCTGTCTAAATCATTGAATACTACATCATCTGAATCTAGGGTGACTTTGGTTCCTTCAATGTCCATTGATTATGTACCAATATTGATAGGTGAAGAAAAGGGTATTTCTTCAACTACAACTTCTTCTGTAGCTGCCTCTGATTGTTCTTTCCTTTGTTGCTCTACTGCAACTGATTGATCTTTTCTTGCTACCAAGTCTGCTAACACTTTCACTACTGCTTGTTCAGTTTCAGTTTTCACTTGCTCATATTTACCTCCCATGATTTGTATTGTCCTCCTTTTGGTTCTCAAAAGAGTTCCAAGTGGCTTAAGGATCTATTTAAGATGATCATTATCTCTAATATCACAAAATTGTCTAATCACTTTTTCTCTCATTTTGTCATCTTCAACTTGTGCTCTCATCTTTCTGTTCACAAGTCTGTTGCACAAGTCTTTTGGTATCTTTCCATGAATGGTATCAAATTTCTTATTTTCCAAAATCATATGTGTAACCATTGCATTCTCTAGATTTAATTTATCAGAAGATCCAAATAAATCATAGTATTTGTTCATCTTGGTAATGTCTCCATGCTGCATAATGTCTTCATTAACTCTTTCTATTATTGGTTTCCATGATTTTTTCTTTATTGTAACTTCATCATCTTTTGCTTCTATAACTTCTCTAGGTATTGGTTGAACAATTACTTTCTGTCTCTTGCCTGGTACTGAAGAACTTGCTTTCATCCTTTTGCTAGGTTTCTCTTGCTCCTTCTCAGGTTCCTCAACTTTAACTTTAACCTGACATGGTTCTACAGGGTTTGCACTAGATGCCAAAGGTGGGACTGATAGAACTTCACTTTGTCTAATTTCCTCTGTAGTTTTCTTTACAATATCATATTCTTGCTCACTCAATCCAGCATCCTTTAGAATTCTCTTAATTGTAGACTCCACTCTCTTCTTAGATTGTTTCTCATCCTTAAGAGTCTTAGCTGAATCAAAGTTTTCTTCAAATGTTTCAAATCTGCTACTATGAGCAGCAACTTTACTTTTCAATAATCTACCAACATATCCTTATGTTTCAACTTTAGAGATTTCATACCCAAGAGGTGTTGGAAACAATTGTCTAAAGAAAATTGATACTCAAATTATGTATTGTCTTTAATGTCACACAATTTCATAATCCACAGAAATCAGTATTTACCGAGCTCACTCGGTTGACAGAGAAAAGGTAGTATTTACCGAGCTCACTTGGTTGACAGAGAAAAGGTAGTATTTACTGAGCTCACTCGGTTGACAGAGAAAAGGTAGTATTTACCGAGCTCACTCGGTTGACAGAGAAAAGGTAGCATTTACTGAGCTCACTCGGTTGACAGAGAAAAGGTAGTATTTACTGAGCTCACTCGGTTATCAAAGGAAAGATAGCATTTATCGAGCTCACTCGGTTATCAGAGAAAAGTCAGTGTTTACCGAGTTCACTCAGTTATCAAAGAAAAAGGATTATCAGTGTTTACCGAGTTCTCTCAGTCTCCAAAAGATTGTAGAAAATTTCATTATGAGCACTGTCAGCCCTTGAAGGATCTTTGCAAATATAGTTTGCTTATTTCAGCCAACGGTTGTACCAAGTAATGCCGATTTGAACAATCTAAAATCATATAAATAAAAGGTCAAGTGTGAAAAATAAATGTATGGAAAGGAAGAAGATATATAGAAGATAGACAGGAAAGGTGTGTGCGAAATTGAGGAGTAGCAGAGATATATTCGATCAGGAAGGATCTCACTTATGCATAACAAAGATCTGTAATCAGCAAGGCAGTTGCATTATTATACAGGTCATTTTCATTGTTACCTTTTTATCATTGTAACAGTGAATTCTAAATCTCTTAACCGAGTTGGTTTAACAACCATATTGTAAATCCTCTAACAAGGTGACAATTCCATTGAATTGTTCTCAAGACCTCCTACCAGGCCACTCCTAGCAGGGTGATTAAATCTTCTAACAAGGTCACACCTAACAGTGTGTTTTGTAACCTTTTACCGGGTTGGCTCCTAACCGGGCATCACTTCAGAAAAGTGAAAATCAGTATCTAGATACATTTGGTGGTTTTTCCCATATTGGGTTTCCACGTTAAATCTTGTGTCTCTTGTGTTCTAACTAGTTATCTTAATCATATACAAGTGGTGATGAATATCAAATAAATAATTTTGCTAATACTTTCTGTATCTACCGAGTTACTGTAATTTTATTTACCGAGTTTTAAATAGAGAATATTCATTAAGATATCCTAAGGGATCTGGAAGGAATTAATTGGAAAAATGTTTTGTAAGTAACTGATTCACCCCCCCCCTCTCAGTCACTTTATCCATATTCTTTCAATTGGTATCAGAGCTTTTGGTGCTTGCAGGAAGGGTTTCAAGGACCTAAGCTAAAGATCAGGATGTCTTACAAGAGAGAAATTCCAAAGCTCAATAAAGATAACTCTTCAGCATGGCAAGGTCTCATGAGACTTCATCTGGCTTCCATTGGTGATTTAGGATGCAAATACTTTGATGAAGAATACACAATTCCTACTGGCACATTAACTGTTGAAGACATTGCAGAGAAAAAGAATCATAACACCATGATGATAGATATTGCCTCAGCTCTCAGCTATGAAGAATTTGATGAAATTAAAGATTGTACTACTGCATATGAAATGTGGAACAAACTGAAGAAAATATATGGTGGTGATGCAAATGTGAAAAGAGCCAAAGCAGAAAGCCTAAGAGGACAGTTTGACAAGATGAGCATGAAAGAAGATGAAAACATTGCAAAATATGTTGAAAGGATCAAAGCTAGTGTTAGTGCAATCAGAGCTTCTGGAGGAACAATCACTAATGAAACTGTTATAAGCAAGGTACTCAGAACATTACTCCCTATCTATGCAATAAGAGTATCAGCTATTCAAGAAAGAAGATGTGAAGCAAACCACAGTATAACTTTGGATGCTATAGTTGGAAGATTGACAGCCTTTGAATTAGACAACTTTGATAACTATGTTCCAATTTCCAAAAATATTGAGTCAGCATTTGAAGCCAAGGTTTCACTAAGGAAGAACAAGAAAATTAAAGAAGATCAGTCAGAAAGTGAAGAAGTATCAGAAGAAAGTTCTGAGAGTGATCTTGAAATTATAGAAGCACTACTTGCAAAGAAGTACTCTAAAGGGAAAGGTAAATATAAAGGTAAAACTCCTTTAATCTATTTTTCATGTGAAGAAATTGGACATATTGCAGCTAGATGCCCAAACAAGCAGGCAAAGGAAGAGAAGAGAGGTCACAAGTACTATGGCAAAAATAATTTCAAATCATTCAAGGATAAAGGTAAGAAAACATGTTTTATGGCTAAAGATTCTGATGATAGTGAAGAAGAAATTGTCTTTATTGCTATAAAAGATGAATCTAAAGATGATGAAGATAAGATGGCACTTATTTCTCATATAAGCAAAGATGATATATGTATAATAGATAGTGGATGTTCACATCACATGACTGGTGACAAGACAAAATTTGAATACCTAGAAGACTGTGATAATGGCAGTGTAAGATTTGGAAACAATGAACCTTGTTGTATAAAAGGAAAAGGAAGAATCTCATTAACCAAAGAACTCATATGTGATAATGTTTATTGGGTTGAAGGACTAAAACATAATCTTCTAAGTGTAGCATAGCTAATCAACATTGGTTTAAAGGTTAAATTCATGAATAGTCAAGCAAGACTGCTGGATGGAAAAGGAAAACTCATTGGATCAGGCAAACAAACAAAAGGTAACTTATTTTATCTTGATCTCAGTGAATATTCATGTTTTATTGCTCAAATTGAAGAAAGCTGGCTATGGCACAAAAGGTTATGTCATGTGAATTTTGATAATATGATGAAAATAAGAAAATTCAAGAGGGTAAGAGGAATTCCTACTCTGAAGAAACCTGATACTGGTCTATACAAGAATTGTCAGATTGGCAAAATGAGTAAAACTAGTTTTAAGAGTAAGAACTATCAGTCTAAAGATATTTTGGAAATTGTGCATACTGATTTATGTGGACCTATTGGAATAGAAAGCTATACTAGAGATAAATTCTTTATTCTTTTTGTTGATGATTATTCTAGAATGATGACTGTTATGTATTTAAGAGAAAAGTCAGAAGCATTTGAAAAGTTCAAATGGTACTTGGCAAGAGTGGAAAAGGAAACAGGAAAAAGATTGAAATGTTTAAGATCAGACAGAGGTGGTGAATTCATCTCCCATGAATTTAACAACTTTTGCATTGAAAGAGGAATCAAAAGATAGGTATCAGCTCCTAGAACTCCTGAGCAGAATGGAATAGTAGAAAGAAGAAATAGATCTATTATGGATTGTTCAAGGACTCTAATGATAGAAAAGAACATCGCCATAAAGTACTGGAAGGAAGCTATCAGCACTGCAGTTCATACCTTGAACCGAGTACAATTGAAGAAAGACACATTCAAGACTCCTTATGAGTTATGGTATGGCTATAAACCCACTGTAAGTTACATGAAAATATTTGGTAGCAAGTTTTATATCTTAAAAGAATCCAGAAGAAATAAATTTGATGTGAAAAGTGATGAAGGAATATTCCTAGGATATTCTAGAAAAAGTAAGGCATACAAATGTCTGAACTTATCTACTCACAAAGTCATAGAAAGTATACATGTAAAATTTGATGAGTTTGCAGAAAAGACTGAAGAAGAAAGCAAAAGGGAACCTGAAAACTACAGAAGATTCATTTACATTGAACCTGAAACATTGCCAAACACAACTATCAATAAGGAAACTATATCTACCGAGCCCAGCACAGTAACCGAGTCACAGGAAGAAGTGCAAACCGAGTCACAGGAAGAAGTGCAAACCGAGTTACAGGAAGAAATACAAACCGAGTCTCAGCCTGAAGTTACCGAGCAAATATCTACCGAGCCAGAACAACCTGATGAAGAGATCCTAGAAGACAACAACATGACTCATTCAAAAGGCAAGGAACCTATACTAGCCAAATATGTTAGAAGGCATCATACACCAGACCAAATTATTGGAAACAAATCAAATGGTACTATGACAAGAAGCAAGCTAAAAGGTACATGTCTGCTTACTGATTTTGAACCTAGAAATATCAAAGATACATTGAAAAATGAAATTTGGATTGAAGCAATGAATGAAGAATTAGAACAAATACAAAAGAACAAAACATGGACTCTTGTACCTAGACCTAAAGATAAGAATGTAATTGGAACAAAATGGGTATTCAGGAATAAGCTGAATGAAGATGGTCAAGTATCTAGAAACAAAGCTAGATTAGTATGTAAAGGTTATTCTCAAGAAGAAGGTATAGATTATGGTAAAAATTTTACTCCTATTGCAAGATTAGAAGGTGTAAGAACTCTACTTTCTTATGCAGCACATAAAGGATTTAAGGTATATCAGATGGATATAAAATCTGCATTTCTCATGGAATTCTTGATGAAGAAGTCTACATTGAACAACCTGAAGGTTTTGTTGATCCAGATAAAAAGGACATGGTCTGCAAGTTACACAAAGCATTGTATGGTTTGAAACAAGCTCCTAGAGCATGGTATGAAAGACTCCATAATTATTTGATTTAGATTAATTTCAAAAGAGCCAATGATAATAGCAATCTGTATATTAAAGAAGGACCGGATGACAAAATTGTATTGGCAGAAATATTTGTAGATGATACTATATTTACAGGGAATGATGATCAGTGCAAAGAATTCTCAGAATAGATGAACAAAGAATTTGAAATGTCTATGTTTGGCTTAATAAAATTCTTTGTTGGTCTTCAAATTCAGCAAAGCAAGAATGGTATATACATTACCCAATCTAAATACATTAAGGAAATTCTCAAGAAGTTTGGTATGGAAGATTCAAAACCAGTTGGTACACCCATGTGTACTGGACTGAAACTTACCAAAGATGATGATTCAAAAGAAGTAGATCAGACCTTATACAGATCTATGATTGGAAAATTATAGTATGTAGTACATACAAGACCTGATATTGCCTTAGCAGTCGGTATAGTAGCAAGATTCTCATCTAAACCTAAAGAAAATCATATGATGGCAATCAAAAGAATCTTAAGGTACTTAAGAGGAACTGAAGAATATGGTTTGTGGTATAAATTTGGAGGCAATCTAGACTTAAAAGTGTTCACTGATGCTGATTGGGCAGGGAACATTGATGATAGAAAAAGCACAAGTGGTGGAGCATTTTTTCTTGGAAAAAGACTGGTATCCTGGACCAGCAAAAAGCAAAATTGCACATCTCAATCCACAGCTGAAGCAGAATATGTTGCTGCTGCAGTAAATTGTTCAAATATTGTTTGGTTTAAACAGTTATTGCAAGGTATGAAGGTTGAGATCAAAGAACCAGTTGTTATATTTTGTGACAATACAATTGCAATAAACATTTCAAAAAATCCAATAATGCATTCCAAAACCAAGCACATTGCTATTAAATATCACTTTGTCAGAGAATTGGTACAGGACAAGGAAATCAGATTAGAATATATTCATACAAAAGAGTAGATTGCAGACATTTTTACCAAGCCATTACCCAAGGATGCATTTGTGTATCTAAGAGGTAAGTTAGGGGTCATTCCCCTATCCGAGGCTCATTAAATACAGTTTTAGTGATGGATCAACCAGAACATGATTGAAAATCAACAAGTTGATACAGCATATTCAAGGAATCATTGCATATGAATCAGTACTTGAGGTACACTAGTTTACACCGATAATATATGAATTGTCTTTGGCATGTGTTGTCAAAGAGGGAGTGTATTTGCTATGTCTTTACTTCAAGAAATTTTCAATAGTCAGGAAGAGATTTTTCTAAGGAAAAGGAAGTTTGCTGATAGAGGGAGATTTGAATTTGAACCGAGCTAATCTTTTCAAAATTTCTTATGATTATGACATATTGTGTTGCCATCAATGCCAAAGAGGGAGATTGTTGGAAACAATTGTCTGAAGAAAATTGATACTCAATGTAGACACCTAAAAATCCTTTAGAAAATAAAGTATTTTTATTTTCTGAAAAATCCCTGATGACATCATCATTTATTAATTAATTATTTATTTAATTTATTTATTTATTTTTATGTCATTAAATCCTTTTTTCTTAATTAAAAATATTTAATTAAGAAATCCCTCCCAAAAATGTTTAAATCTTATTTAAACATTAATCCCCTATTTATTAATTGTTTTAATTAATAAATTGACCAAAAATCCCCCCAAAAATAATTAATTTATTTTTTGACCAAAAGTTGGCCTTTTTTCCTAAAACCACTAACCTCTTCCAAAATCTTCTAAAACCCTCTTTAATTACGATTAAAGGCTAATCCCATCATTTTCTAACCCTAACCCCAACTCAAAATATTTAATTAAGATTAAATATTTAATCCTTATGTTTATTAAATTTATTTTAATAAATTTTCTCAAACCTAAACCCATGGAAATAAATAAATCTTTATCTATTTCCTAAAAATCCTTATTTATCCTAAGGAAGTGCTAGACTCTTCCAGAAAGTCCTAATCCTAATCCTAATCCTAATCACCTCCCTAACCTTGTCACATTCCCTAACCAAGATTAGCCAACTCCTAAACTTTAACCAAAGTCAACAAACTTCTAGAGGCTTCTCTTACATGCATTTATGATGCATTTAAAGCCTCATTATCCCTCTTACATGCATTTATGATGCATTTAAAGCCTCCTTATCCCTCTTACATGCATTTATGATGCATTTAAGAAGCCCCTCACCCCTTTCTTACACCCTTTGACTTTAGGCACATTTCCCAAATTGTGCACATTCCTCCCATCTTTCAACCCAATGCCCTTGTGACACTTGTCACAAGGAGGTGGCCTTGAACTAGCACAATCCATGTGCTCCCCTTTGAATGAATCTTGGCCTCTCTTATGGATTTTGATCCTAGCCACTCATTCATCCTCCCAAAAGTCTATAAATAGTCCTCATTTCCAAGAGCAAAATATCCATTCACCTTTCATTTTATGCATTTTTATCATGTCCATTTAGCTCTAGACTTAGCATAAGCAATACTAATTGTTAGTTTCTTTTTATCATCTTCAAGCTTTCTTAAAGAACATCATAGCTTAGCAATAATGGATTAATATAGTTTCTTTCATTGTTTAGCATAGCATATAGCATCATATCACACCTATATTTGGTCTAAAATCAATCTTAGTATGCATTAGAATATGCTCCAAGTGCCTAGAGAGCACACCCACATCCCTCTAATTGAAGCAAATCAAACATTTGCTCTATAGCACTTATTTTTTTAGCAACAATCTTGAGGTGGCTTTGGTTTTGTTTTCATGTCTTATGCTATTTTTTAGTTCATGAACATGTTAGATTAGTCTAATGTTTGAATGTTTCAGCCTTTCAAGACAGGTAACAGGTTCAAAATCATAGTCCACATTCTGGCACGCCCGGTGGGACCCACTTCACGGGTTCTTTGCAAACATTCTGATAGATTTTGGAGTGTTTTCAGATTTTTCAAGCTTATAGGTGGATGGAGCTCTTCAAATTCTTCTTCCTCTTCTTGTCTATATTCTTCTATTTCATCTACTTCTTTTTCTTCTAGCAAGGTCATGGCCATTTTTTTTCAAAAAAAATCCATAAGGAAGCAAAATCATACAAACCTTGTTTTAGTGCTTAAAATGAACCCCCAAATCATTCTTAAATGCATTAAGAACTAAAATTTGCAAAATTTATTCTAACAAACAAGAAAAAAATCAATCAAAACATTTGCATCCTTGCAACATCAAGGTTTTAAATGCATTCATGCAAAGTAGGAACATTTTATGATTTGGGAGCATAAAAAGAACATCAAGTTTGCATTGGAAAGCTAAGTGGTCCCTAATCAACTAAAAAATCATCCTAAATGGTCCTAAATCAAAATTAAAAAGCATCAAAGAGAGCTAAAAAAGAACTTCATTTGCAATGTCTTCAAAGTTTTGTTAAAAATCTCAAAGCAAACTAGGAACAAAATCATCAAAAAGCTTTGTTAAAACTTTTCAAATTTGGTTCCTAAACTTTCCTAAAGGTTTCAAAATTTTCCTAAATCAGTCCTAAAGCTTTGTTATTGATGTGAACAAGTCTCTTATTGCAAAATCTTGAAAGTCTTTTAAAATTCATGCATCAAACTAATTCTAGGCAACTTTGTTTTTAAGTCTAAAATGGACCAAACCAAATCTTGAATGAAACTAAAGGAATGAAGCTAAGTCCTAAGTGTCATTGTCAATTTGAAAATCAAACCAAATCTCAAATGCACTAAAAGGAATGAACAACTCTATTCCCTCTCTTGTTTCAGATTTCAAAGCAAGTAAATGAACACAATCTTGAATGATCTAAGAATAAAAAGCACATTTTCAAAGTTCCTAAATCAACTCGCAAATATCAATCTTGAATGCCCAAAAGGAAAGAACTTGCAAACGCTCAAATCATTTACGTTTTTGAGGAAAAGAACAAATCAAAATCTAAACATGTGTGTCTTCATTTTTCAAAGTTCAGACAAACTTAATCAAATTGGAAAAATGAACAAACTTGCTTGATGTGCATCTAGGAGCTTTCATTTTCTGTAAATCCTTGTTAAAGTAAGCAACGTAGAACATTTGGACTCGGACAAGCTCACTTGTTCTACTTTTAGCGAGGCCTGTCTGGGGAGAAAAGCGCTTCCTCCTCAGAGAACAACCTCAAACCGATATCCTCCCCGGCCGGTATATAAATAAAGTGAAGGCAAAAAGTACTCACTTACATCTCCTAATCGCCGGGCGTCTTGTGCCAAATACAAATGTCTGGGGAAAGGTAAATATTCCTCCCCTAGCGTTGTTGGCTAGGCTCTTAAGTGAGTCACAGGCGGTCAGCATAACCGGGTATGGAGACTCCACGGAACTATTAAAAACCTGATAAAATAGAGGCTACCCTATCTACATCTGAAAGTATCAAAATCCTTGTGCAAGGACCGATTCCAAGGGGTTTACCAGGTCGCCTCAAGATTAATCACCATTTGTATTCCCTTCTGGGGGATACCAAGCTGTGGGCAAGTGATTTTGATACTCACCTTCCTTAGGTAGATCTGTTTGAAGTGCTTGACAGTTAAAGACTCCGTGAAAACACTTGTTGAAATATACACTTTCAAAGCTTTATCAGAGTCAGTCATCCTGTTTGTATCCCGCAAGGTTGCTTTGCCCTTTGCGGAGATTGCCTTGTTAGAAGTCTTTTTAATTTATCCTTTGCCACTTGAGAAAATCAAACCAATCAACAAAATTGATATTCAGGAAATCTTGCAGAAATCAGATATCCAAAGAGCCTTTTGTTCTCAAACCTATCAGAATTTTCCAAAGATATGCCCAATTTGATCAAACATCCAAAAGCCAAGTTTCCCAAATCCAAAGATTATCAAGAGAAGAAAGTTGCAGAGAGGAACCTTAAAAGCCATCAATCCTTTGTCCAAGCAACCCAAGCAGAAGAAAAATATCAAGAAAGACTTGATAATATTGGCTATAATGCAAGAGTCAAATAGTTTGCCTACCATTTCCGAGTAAACCATCGCTACATCAACCTTGAAAGAGAAGATTAGCTGGATTCATAACATGTCCATTCTACCTTCAGATCTCACAATCTTATCTCGGCAGTCCGTCATCCTAGCTTCATCCTAGTTTTATCCTTGCATCATCACCAAACCTTAGTTACATCCTAGAAATCCTTCTTAGTTGCATGCACCATCATCCTCCTAGCAGCGTCATAGATCATCCATCCTAGTCGCATCTGCATCATCCTCTTAGAAAGAGCATTGTTCCATTATCCTCCACTATCTTTTCATCAGCAATCCACCATCAAAATCCCATATCCTTCATCCAAATCCAGCATCCATCATCTAAATCAGAACCCACCATCTTTTGTACCAAAATCCAAAGATCCAAAATCCACAAACACTTAGTGTTCAAAACCTTTGAGTTGTTTCCATCCCTTATCCTAAATTAGAAAGCATCCCCTTTTTGACAGAGCATTGTCTAAAGGAAATCCAACTTGTCCTTGCACAGCCTCATCATCTCGAGCAAGAGATTGGCTTGTATTGATAAGCATCCAGTTAACCGAAGATCATCAGTCTATCCTAGGTTGGCCCAAGTCCTATCACTGATCCTCCATCAGGGAAAAATAACAACTCATTGTTGACACTTAGTAATCTTCCACCAGCATCCCACCAATCCTCCACCCAATCTTGACCCAAATCAGAGCATCCCACCAATCCTCCATCATCACCAAGCTTTTTTACCAATTTGCCACCATCTCCCACCAATCTTCCACCATCCTTGATCCAAATCCGAGCAGTTCATCCATCCTTGCATTGCATTCTAGAAAGTCATCATCTTTAGAAGTTCATCAACTTTGCATCCATCAACATCTTTTAGCCAAACATCTTGCATCCATTTAGCACTTGCATCTCCATGCCTATTGAGACCAGATCTCAGAAAAGGAGAAGCATGAATCCTTATCCACCAACAACCTCATCTGATCCCAACCTTTTCACCAACGCCATGATGACCTACAATTCCCAGATCCAAGCCAGTAACCCATGTGAAGATCCAAACATCCCTTCATCCCCGTTGGCAATCCAGGCATTTGCAAGTCCTCCAAAAATCCCACCAGTGACCAATGCCCTTGTACCACAACATCAGCAAAGCACGTTTGCCCACTATCTGCCAGAAAGTACCTCCATCCCACCATCTCTCTATCCACGCATCCCCATCAATACTATCCAAGTTCCAGCACAAGCATATTCTCCGTTTGTCCAATCATTCCCTGATCCTATCATGCAAACACCCCAAGAGCTTTCCACCATTCCCCTTTTCTTGCAAGAAAGCCTCGCCAGTCCCGTAACACAAGCTGCAGCGCCATCCGCTCCATCTCCTACCCCTTTTGCTTCATCATCTGCTATGGCTGCCCAAGCCCAAATCCAACGCTTAACCCAAAGTTAGCTTCCACCTCTCACGCAAGCTTTTACACCAAAAGCTTCGCCACCATCCGCAAGTCAAGCAACGTCTTTCACCATCAAAAGAGCACCGTCACCCCTCTCCCCCCAAGCACCCGTACCTTCTTCTTTGGGGTTAGCGCAATCACTTCCCATTCCAACCTCATCTTTCTCTTGGGTGTTTCCTTCATTTTCCTCCTCACAAGCATCCACTCAACCACAACCTCAACAAGCTCCTTTCTCTCAACCATCATTCATGTCCCAAGCTCCCGTTGCTCCTACCATTCCATCATCCACTGCAGTGCACCCTAACACAAGCAAAACATCTACCTTTGAATTCTCTTTGCATACCTTTATGATGGAGTGCAAGGCAAGAGAAACCCTGATGGAGATGTCCTAGCCCCCAGCAACTAACCACATAATAGAATATAATAACAATACAGAGATATAGATCCACACAATGCCAATACTCATAATAGAATCATTATATTTTCATCCAACATGCCCGACTGTAAGGCCTTCCAGGTTACGGCCAAATACAATGCAATTATAATAGAAACTCTGTAAGATCTCACAAGATCCAAACTAAACCCTAGCTAGCCCAGATCCACACACTAGTAGGAACCCCCAAGGAAGATCTAAACTTTTGCTCGCAAGCCCACCAAGCAATCCCCTTGTTTCCCAAGTCGCAGCCACTAGCTCCTCTCAAAACTTGCTCCATAGTCACCTCCTCTTCTCCTAGG
Organism: Chamaecyparis obtusa; assembly: GCA_027943335.1. Taxonomy (NCBI): domain Eukaryota; kingdom Viridiplantae; phylum Streptophyta; class Pinopsida; order Cupressales; family Cupressaceae; genus Chamaecyparis; species Chamaecyparis obtusa. The sequence goes on along the minus strand of BSBK01001155.1, from coordinate 1,430,972 downwards.
TGGATGAAATAATGACTAAAGACTTCCCCCACAACCCCTACTTATACCAATCTAAGCCATAGGTTGGCCCAGAACATAAATTAAATACAAACACATAAATAAAATGCTACAAGTCGGCCAACAACAATAATTAAATGCCCAAAATTGATGTCTTAGTAAAATCGCGATATCTCCTAGCTCCAAATGAATTAGAACTCATGCTTCAAACCTTAGGTAGAAATATAGGCCCTCTTCAATCCTTTAAATTTTCAGCCTCTAACTCTTTGTGAAAAATTACTTATATGGCCTGTAATAGGCACCAAATTCCTAAGCAACGCTGAGCTCCTCCTAGGCCATGCTGAGCAACCAAGACCATGCCAACTTCCATTAAATACATCAAAACCAATTACCCAAGACCCAAGTAGGTTTATCCAACTCTACCAAACCCATCACATATGAAAATAAGTCCACATGACTCCATCAAATCTCCCAAACATGTAGGATAGCCAACTACTCTGGGATGCTCCTTCATCAGACTCCCCAGGTGTGAAAAGAAGTATGCCTCATACATTGATGCCAAATGAAATATTTGCAACCATCTTCATCTTCACCAAAGGCTTCCACTCCAACAAGGACAATAGAACCAACATGTAAATCATCTAGATCTACATCCATCTGTCAACCACTAGAATGTCAACCATCCAATCAGCATGCTCACTCCCAGGAACAAACTGAACATTGTACCTCACCAATAATCTCTGTAACTTATCAAAACCATCAATGTCCTCAAGCATGAAATCCACATCAGCAACATGTAATCTTAAATCCATAATAGGAGCAACAGGTAAATCCTCAACCATGTCAACCACTAACAGGTCCACATCAGGAACATACAGATTCGCAGTATCATGTAGATCCTTAACCACATCAACAACTAGTGAATCCACACCAGCAACAACCATATCAACAACATCCATATCACAAACATATGGATCATCACCCTTAGCAACCTGATTATCCATGACCAAGTTCTCCATAATTTCCATGTCAGACTCAACCAACTGATCATGAAAACCAATCTTGACCACATCATCAACAAGGTTAGGAAGCTCCTCGGCAACAACCACAAGTTTCTCTATAGGTTCCGAATCAGACTCCACACACTGATCAACAAAACCAACTTCCATCTCAACCTTTCTATGCCCTCTTCTCTCGCAAACAAGTCTTCTAACCAGCTAGACAACTCGCTTCTTGATTGGTAGACTCCAACTCCATGGTTTCAAGATCTCTCGAACTCTCTTATGAAATTTATCCAGAGATGGATCACTCTCAACCATCCCTTCCTTAACTCAATTAGTCAATCTAGCTTCCAACTGAGCACAAGTCTTTGAAAAATTCTTCTCCACCACATCATGGAGTTTTGCAATCATCGCAGGCTCCAATCTTCTTAGAGCCATCTTCCAAGATCTTCGCAAACCCTCTGCAATGAATCACCAACTAGATCCAACCTTCACTCCACCCAAAGTCCTAATGCAAATTGCCTCACATTCGACACTCTATCCACACACTCAGGAACAACTATGTTATGATAAACTCCACCCAAGGTCCTGGTGCAAACTGCCTCACATTCAGCGCTCTATCCACACACTCAAGAACAACCTTCACTCGGATACCACTTTATGTAGTGCAAGGAAAGAGAATCCCTGATGGAGATGTCCTATCCCCCAGAAAATAACCACATAATAGAATATAATAACAATACAGAGATATAGATCCACACAATGCCAATACTCATAATAGAATCATTATATTTTCATACAACATGCCCAACTGTAAGGCCTTCTGGGTTACGGCCAAATACAATGCAATTATAATAGAAACTCTGTAAGATCTCGCAAGATCCAAACTAAACCCTAGCTAGCCTAGATCCACACACTAGTAGGAACCCCCAAGGAAGATCTAAACTTGTGCTCGCAAGCCCACCAAGCAATCCCCTTATTTCCCAAGCTGTAGCCACTAGCTCCTCTCAAAACTCGCTCCACAGTCATCTCCTCTTCTCCCAAGTGGATGAAATAATGACTAAAGACTTCCCCCACAACCCCTACTTATACCAATCTAAGCCACAGGTTGGCCCAGAACATAAATTAAATACAAACACATAAATTAAATGCCACAAGTCGGCCAACAACAATAATTAAATGCCCAAATTTGATGTCTTAGTAAAATTGCGATATCTCCTAGCTCCAAATGAATTAGAACTCGTGCTTCAAACTGTAGGTAGAAATATAGGCCCTCTTCAATCTTTTAAATTTTCAGCCTCTAACTCTTTGTGGAAAATTACTTATACAGCCTATAATAGGCACCAAATTCCTAAGCAAGGCCGAGCTCCTCCTAGGCCATGTTGAGCAACCAAGACCATGCCAAGTTCCATTAAATACATCAAAACCAATTACCCAAGACCCAAGTAGGTTTATCCAACTCTACCAAACCCCTCACATATGAAAATAAGTCCACATGACTCCATCAAATCTCCCAAACATGCAGGATAGCCAACTACCCTGGGATGCTCCTGCATCACTTTAGGTGGTTCTTCTTCTTTCGGTGATTCTTCTACTTTCAGTGATTCTTCTTCTTTCAGTGATTCTTCTAAATTGTTCTCATCTGACTTCATTTCTTCACTACTTCCACATATATTCAGATTTAGTTTCTTGCTTTCACTAACTATCTTCAATGTGCTGAATCCAAGACCAGTTTTGTCATAGAATGGTTTCCCATAAGATACTTGCTCATCAATCTTCTCACCATTTGAATATAGTCTCTCAAGTTGTTGTTTAGATTGAGTCAATTCACCTTTCACTATCTTGTTGTATTTCTCAAGTTCATCATACTACAATTTTACTTTATCAAATTCAGATATTACCTTGCCAAGTTTAGATTTTAGACCTTCATTCTCATTCTTTAAACTTTCATTCTCTGATCTCAGATTGTCATTTCCATCTTTCAAGCTAAGCTTCAAATTTTCTATCTTGAATTCATGTTTAAGGATTACATTTTCTTTTTCTAAATCATCACAATCTTCAATAAGAATTTTAGATTCCTTTTTAGACTTCAGATCTTCTATTTTACCTTTTAATTTGTCAATAGTATTCTTTGCTTCATCATACCTTCTTTTCAGAGTGTTTCTTTCATCAGTAAGCATATCAATCTGTTCAAGAGCTTCTTCAAGATTCTTCTGTAACTGATCCATATCCATAGAGATCTTACTCAAGCTGCTAGGCTTTCCTTGAATGTTCCTTCTTCGAGTAACTAAGCTCTAATACCAATTGTTAGAAATAGGAAATACTGAGAGGGCGAGGTGAATCAGTATTTCACAAAATTTTACTTTTGCCCACTTATGGATATAACAGATTACTTTAGTGCATACAAAGCATAAGAAACTAAATAGCATACATAGCAGTAAATGTAAAGAACTCATAACACATGATATGTTCTCGAGGAAACCCTAGCCAAGGGAAAACCCCGGTGAGGATGGAACCCACAAAGATCCACTAATCAAAAGATATCCTATTAAGGATGTTGACCCTATTAGGAGCCAATTACAATCATATAGTGTATCAGTCCTAGTTAAGGGACTATAGGCCTTGTTAGAAGCCTCAACCTTGTTAGGAGTTGTAGATACAAAACCTGATTACCAGATGAGCCCATTGCCCAAACAAGTAATACAATTGATTACTGATTACAATATGGTACTACTTATAACTTTGCATCAACAACTTTCACTCCTATCACAATTGTAGACTAGGATTTGAGCGTGCACCTAAACCTGTTTTGAAGGCCAAAGACAAACAAATGTCATAGCATATTATCAAATCAAATTTAATGGTAAACAAACTAAAATCAAAGCCACCTCAGTTTAAGCCTAAAACGGATGCGCCCATGCACCGTTTGATATGCTTGGATATAAATGGATGTGGGTGTGCAAACTCAAGCACTTGGAGCATGCAAATTAGGATGATTTGAGGATCAAGAATATCCAAAATGACACAAAATAGGTATGAGGAACCTATTTTGCCTCAAAGGCCTCAAGAACACACAAATATGCAAAGCTAAAAGATGAACTAAGATTGATTAAACAAGAAATGAATCTATGTTAATCCAATTAAGCTAATTTAGATGTGATTTAAGCTTGAAAATGATCTAAAATAATGAGTTTATGCTTATGCTAGAATGAAAATGACATTATAACTTTGCTATTGAGTTTGAGAGTTGAAAGATGATTTGCCTTAGGAAGTGGGGGTATTTATAGGATTTCTAAAGGCTTGGGGTAGGAGGAATGAATGGCCAGGATTGAAATCCTTAAGAGAGGCCAAGATTCACTCAAAGAGAAGCACATGGATTGTGCTAGTTCTCAGTCAATCAGGAGGTGACACATGTCACAAGGTGAGTGGATGAAGGGAAGGGCAAAGAGGAGTCAACAAAGGGGGCTCCAAGCTCATAACTCTCCAAATAAATGCTTGTAAGAGCAATGAATGGGCTTTAAGAGGCTTTGAAGACTTTGGGGAAGCAATAAATGCTTTGTGGTTGAGATATTTGGAAGGAAAGACTTTGCTTTGGTTTAGGAAAGTCTTAAGCTTGGTTAGGATTGCACAAAGGTTTAAGGGTAGGATTAGGATTAGATTAGGACAAAAAAAAGGATTAGGATGGGTGAAGAGGGTGGATTTGAGAAGATTCTAGAAGAGTCTAGATTTCTCCTTAGTTTCATGGAATAAAAGTTATTCATTCCAAAAGCTTAAGTTTTAGGAATATTTATTAAAATATTTTCAATAAATATGGAAATCAAATATTTAACCTTAATTAAATATTTAACCTTGGGATTAGGGTTAGAAAAGATGGGATTAGCCTTTTAATCGAAATTAAGAAGGGATTAGAAGATTTTGGAAGAGGTTAGTGGTCTTAAGGAAATTGGCCAAGTTTGGGATAAAAAATAAATTAAAAATAAATTAATTTATTTTTGAAGTTTTTTTGGTCAATTTATTAATTAAATAATTAATAAATTAGGGATAATGTCCAAATGACATTTTTAGGCTAGATTCCTTAATTAAAGATTTTTAATTATCAGAGAGGGATTTAATGCCATAAAAATAAATTAATTAATTAAATAATTAATTAATTAATAAATGATGATGTCATCAAGGATTTTCAGAAAACAAAAATAATTTATTTTATGAAAAATTTTCCGGTGTCTACATTTTGCCCCTCTTTGATGCGATGCCGCAAGTGGCATGGCGTCAAAGACAAGAAAACAAGATGCCGAGGCTAGAATCAGAAGAAGAGGGTATGACGCCTGGGTGGACTGGAAGAAAGAGGAGATTACGCCCTGGGACAGAGTGTGCCCGGCGGGACGAGGAAGGAAAGGCCTAGGAAGAAAGGGGAGATAAATAACCTCACTTCTAAGAACAAATATGGATGATATGCAAGATGAGATGGAAATGCAAGATGCAAGATGCGGCTATATGCAAAGATGCAAGATTAATCTATATGATAAATGCAAGGGACCAGATAGCTCCAAGTGCAAACGGGAGTGCACAACCTAGATTTAATATAGCTATGTTAGAGACCTGCCAAGGATACTGGGATCACGAGGCCTGTCAACAATGTCGCAGAGGACTGACGAGGACTGACGCTAAAAAAAAAACATAGGGTTGCCCCAACATCACACATGAAGCGCAGAGGTGACATGGTGGAACCGATGCTGAAGGAACCACAAACACACAACTGACTCACAGGCAGAAGCAAAAGATCAAAAGACCTTGCCCCCAAATTATCCGCACACGCAGCACACCGTGATATAATGAATCGTGGTGACCCTGGTGGGATAAAGAGAAGCCAAAAAGATTAACAAGACCCAAAGGACAAAAATCCAAGATCAAAATGATAACTCCAAAAAGACATCCTTTGCCAAGGAGGGAAATTAGGTTTGATTGATGGTGGAAAGATTGGTCAGACAGGAGGAACGATATATCCTCAAGGACCAGGATGGAAGATTAGGTCGGACAGGAGGAACGATATATCCTCAAGGACCCATGGGTTGGTGAGAGAATAAGTGTAGTTGTTCGCTGGCAAAAGCTGAAGTTCAAGGAATAATCAGGATGAGCAAGGATAAGTTGACAATTGATGTTGCTGAAGCACAAGGCCCGAGTGGGACTAAAAGTTTTCTGAGGCTGGGGATGGGACAAGATATTTGATCAAATGCTGCTGCAGGATGGACAAAGGTTATGTACAACAAGGAGGAACAATATGCACAAGGGATATGTACAGAAGCTCAGGATTGGGGATAGGAAGATCACACTCGGCGGGACTCTCACTAGGACGGAGACAAGAAGGATAAATACAGGGAGGAAAGCACTGTACAGGAAAGGGAAAGGGATATGGTACAAGATATGGTACAAAGCTTTGGAATAGGATATAGATTGTAGATGGGTTGGAGGAAGATGGAAGCCGAATGCTTGGAGGATAGGGGAGATGGAACTGCTGGGAGATCTGTTATGGATGGAGGAAGAGGACGGTAGCTGAAAGGACAACTGAATAGATAAATAGCCTAGTTTACTGTGTTGGTGCCTGTTTACCAGGTTTTCACCAACATACTTGTCCAAGGCACTTGAATTGCCAAGTTTTCACCGTTTGGACGATTATTTTCTCTTTCTCTTTTCTTTTTTGCTTTTTTGCTCTTTTTTTTTTTGCTTTTTTTGCTTTTTTGAATATTTTTGGATTTTCTGATATATGCAAGAGCAGGTTTAGGCATAGAACCTCTTCAGATGGATGATGTTGATAGGATCATTTAAGGGCTCACCTTCTGGTGTTGATAGCTGATAGGCTCCCGAGCCGAAGGATGCGGTGACAACATAGGGGCCCAACCAAGTAGGCTCAAACTTGCCTTTCTTTTCTCTATTTGCTAGGACCTTCTGATTTTCTTTAAGGACCATGTCACCGACCTGGAATTGTCTAGGATGGACCTTTTTGTTATAACTCCTTTTGAGTCAATTTTGGTATGCCACCAGGTGATCGTAAGCTTGCTGTCTCTTTTCATCTAGTAGATCTAGCTGTGTGAGCTGGGCCACACGATAGTCTTCATCAGTTGTATAGTTCTTCATGGAGACGCGCAAGGATGGGAGCTCAACCTCGATCGGTAGAACGGCTTCAGCACCATATACAAGAGAGTATGGGGTGGTACCTGTGGGAGTGCGATAAGAAGTGCGGTAGGCCCAAAGGGCAGGATTGATTTGGAGGTGCCAGTCATGACCAGAATCATTGACAACCTTCTTGAGGATTTTCAACATAGTTTTGTTAGTTGCCTCAGCTTGGCCATTTCCTTGAGGGAAATATGGACTAGAGAAATGGTGATGGATGTGGAGTCTGGCACATAGATCATCCACATGTTGGTTTTCAAAAGGTGTGCCATGGTCTGTGAAAATGGTAGATGGTATGCCGAAGCAGCAAATGATGTGGTAAAGGATGAACTTGGATATTTGGATGCCAGTGGTTAGGGTGAGTGGAATCGCTTCAACCCATTTGGTAAAGTACTCTGTGGCTGTTATGATATACTTGTGTCCATCCGAAGAGAGGGGGGTGATCAAGCCAATGAGGTCGAGGCCCCAACATGAAAAAGGCCACGGTGGTGCAATAGGCTGTAGATCCTGTGCTGGTGCATGTATCAAATTGGCATGCTGTTGACATGGGAGACATTTCTTGACAAATTCACACGCATCATGTTCCATTGTTGGCCAATAATATCCAACTCTAAGCAGCTGCTTTGCTAGAACCATGCCACTCGTGTGGGCACCGCAAATTCTAGCGTGAACTTCTTGTAAGGCTAGGACGGCCTCGTTTGAGTCTAAACATCTAGATAGGACATTATGATACCCGTGATGATATAGGGTGTTGGCTACAAGAGTGTAGCGGGAAGCTCTGCGAATAAGGTTTTGGCGTTGGTTATTGGTGAGATGGGGAGATATGATACCATTTTTTAGATATGCATGGATGTCATGGTACCATGGGGATTGGGGACCAACCAAGACACACACCATGTTTGCATCGGTGTTCTCATAAGCTGGCAAGTGTAGCTGCTCGACTAGAAATTCATATTGTGTTGCGTCACGTGGGATTTCCAATAAGGATCCGATGGTTGCCATTGCATCTGCTGCTTTGTTTTGAAGCCTTGGGATCTGATTGAATTGTAGATGTAGAAAATGCTCTTTCAGTTTATCGACCAGTTGCTTGTAGGGTAGCAATTTGTCGTCCTTTGTCTGATACTCATCAAGGACTTGCTTGATAATGAGCTGTGAATCTCCAAAGACTTGTAGTTCTGTGATGTTCCATTGGATAGCTGTTCTGAGACCTGAGATGAGTGCCTCATATTCTGCAATGTTATTGGTACAGGGGAATCCCAACTTGAATGATTTTGGAATATAGTCACCTTGAGGTGTGACGAATAGGATTCCTGCGCCAGAGCTATGGGATGTGTTGGAACCATCAAAGTATAGTTTCCACATGGGCTACTCTTCAATCATGCATAAGTGTTCATCGGGGAATTCCATGATTAGTGGATAGGCATCCACCAGTGGTGCTTCTGCTAGCTGATCAGCAATGACTTGCCCTTTGATTGCTTTGCGATCTATATACTGAATGTCAAATTCACTGAGTAACATGACCCATTTTGCCATACGGCCTGTGAGGGTTGTCCTTGATAACAGATACTTAAGAGGATCCACCTTTGATATGAGCTTGATTGTGTGGCTAAGCATGTAATGTCTAAGTTTTTGAGTGGCAAAGACCACTGCTAGGCATGCTTTCTCCATGGGTGAATAGTTAAGCTCATAGCCCACAAGAGTGCGACTGATGTAGTAGACAGCTCGTTCTCTGTTTTCATCATCATGCTGTGCTAGGAGTGCCCCTAGTGCTGTAGCTATTGTTGAGATGTAAAGGATGAGTGGGCATCCTGGAACTGGTGGTACTAGGATTGGAGCGTTAGCTAGATACTCCTTGAGATTATCAAAGCTTCTTTGACATATGGGATCCCACTTGAAGTTGGTGTCTTTGCATAAGAGATGTGAGAAGGGTTGGCACTTGTCTGCTAGTTGCGAGATGAACCGCCGAACTGATTGAAGCTTTCCCTGTAGGCTTCTGAGTTGTTTGAGATTTCTTGGTGGAGGCATCTCTGTTATTGCTTTTACCTTTTTAGGATCGATCTCTATGCCTCGTCTAGAGATGATGAAGCCTAGAAGCTTGCCAGATGTTACGCCAAAGACACATTTCTTAGGATTTAACTTTAAGCCATAATGATTCAGACGATCAAATACACGCTCTAGGATGTTGAGGTGCTCATCTCTTGTTTTGGATTTTGCAGGGACATCATCCACATAGTCCTCAAGGATCTTGTGGATCATGTCATGGAAGATTGCTGTCATTGCTCTTTGATATGTGGCCCCTGCATTCTTTAGCCCAAATGGCATCATGTTGTAGCAGAAGGTACCCCATGGGGTTATGAATGCTATTTTATGTTGATCTGCTTCTGCTATATGAATCTGATTGTAGCCTGAAAATCCATCCATGAGTGATAGCATTTCGTGACCCGCTGTGAGGTCTACAAGCATGTCTATGTTTGGCAATGGGAAGTCATCCTTAGGACATGCCTTGTTCAAGTCCCTGAAATCAGTACAGATTCTGATGTCACCAGAAGGCTTTGTGACTGGCACCATGTTAGAGATCCACTCTGAATAATCTATTGCTCTAATGATCTTAGCTTGGAGGAGCTTCTCAAGCTCTACTTTGAGGAGCAATGCTACCTTTGGATGCATTTTCCTTAGCTTCTGCTTCACTGGCTTGACATTTGGATCTACTGATAGATTATGAACAACAAGGTTTGGATCAAGCCCAGGCATGTGGGCGTATGACCATGCAAAGTTGATGATGGATTCCTTGAGCAAGGCACTGAGAGCGATTTCTTCTCCTTCTGTTAGGTTGACTGCAATGTAGGTGATCCTTGGACATTCTTCAGTTCCCAAGTTGATTGGCTTGGTCTCCTCTATGATGATCGGTGACTGCTCTGGTCTATAATCTTGGATAGGGGAAAGAGGCAAGGCTTCATCTTCTAGCGCCTGAATTGCCAGGTTTTCACTAGAAGATACGCCCTTTATTTTTACTATTTTGGAATCAGAATGTGCCCCAAGGGGGTTTTCACATAAAGACTCATGATGTTCTCTTGCTATTTCATTTTTGTGACTAAAGCTTGCCTCTTCCCCAAAATATCCTTCTAGGTGAAGCTGATAGACAGAGGTTGATGTTGGATCCTGTTTGCTTGCTGGATCTGATGCCCCCATGAATTCTAGGAGTGCTTGTGCGCTTTGGAACTCATCGATGTGTGCGATGCTTGTTAGTCCCAATCTATGAGGTCAGGGTTTGTGAGGGGAAGATCTATGAGGTTAATGGAGAGTTGTTGGAGAATAGAAGTCCCCAGGAGGGTGTCGTCGGCAAAGATATCATCGTAGGATCGGATGTCTTTCTCTTCGGGGATGTCTTCGATTTCCATGAGGTCATCCTGGCTATTCGAAAAGTTCACGTTGGTCATGTTAGTGTCCGCAGTTGTGGTATTGGGCTCTTGTTCAAGCAGGCGAGAGGTATTAAAGCCAAGTCCTTGCTGTTCTGGATTTTGGGATGGTATGATAGGAAACAAATTTCCGTCCTCTTGTGGTCCTAGACCACCACCTTGATAGTTATAGTGTTCTGTGACATTTTTGTAGGGGATTGGATATTTCTCTTTGAAGTACTCAAAAAGTTGTGTGTCACGTGATGGGGGATCTTTGTATAACCATTAGTTAATATCTGGATCCATTTCTTTACTGTTGATGGTACCATGAGACTAAAAAGTCATGTTTCCAATTTTCTTGAGCTTATAATGTTCCTCAACAGGCTTGTTTTGACAACTTGGGCGCCCTTGAGTATGTGGATCACGTGGAAGAGCCCCTACAACAAATGCATCACTGAGGCTGTATTCGCCACAACCCTGGTTGTTGATCTTGACGGATGATAAGGTGGAAGAGAGGATGGTCTCTGGATCGCGATGGGATCGGGATGAGCTAGCAATAGAAGTACCAATATCGGTTCCAGGACAATGAGTAGAATGAGAGAAAGATGCTTCCATCGCAAGGCAGTATGCGAAGGGGTTAGGGTCAGCGTGGATGGTAACCTCAGTGCCTTGATGTGGAAACTTGATGCACTGATGGTAAGTAGATGGTACGGCCTTAATGGAATGGATCCATGGATGACCAAGGAGGATATTGAATGGTAGGTCAAGATCAACAACGTGGCAGAGAGTATCTTGCATTGCTGGGCCTAGCTGGATAGGCAAAGTTATAGTACCTTCAGAGGTACGCTCCAAGTTATCATATGCTTTGATAGTGATCATCTCATGTTGTATGTCGGCCTCTGTGAACCCGATCTTCTTGATGAATTTTAATGTGCACAAGTTGAGGGCTTAGCCATTATCCACCAGAACTCATTTGATGGCGAAATCTCTGACCATGACAGCAATGCGGAGAGGGAGAGTATGGTCAGGAGCGACATCTGGTATATCAGATTCTTTGAAGGACAAGGCACATGCTGCTGATAGGTGTCCCACAAGAGTTTCAAACTAAGTTGTGTTAATGTCCATGGGGACATGGCCTTCTTTTAGAGCTTTGTCCAAGATCTCCTGATGGATGGGTGATGTGCGGAGCAAATCCAAGATAGATATTTGAGCTGGCATGTTCCCAAGATGCTCTATGATATTGTATTGTGCTCTTGGTGCATTATGCTGAGTTGCGCATGCATTTGATGCTGGCCTGGTGTTAAACTGTGTTGTGGATGCAGTAGATGTTGGCCTTGGAGGAGCAGCTGACCTCGGAGGAGCACCGGCAACAGTTATCCTACCACTGCGGGTAGTTGCAGCACATTGTCGATCCGGCCCTCTGACCTGGATGGTATTGATGGTGGGCTCATCTTGGATGGGCTCAACTTGAGTTATGCATCCGACATACTTGTCATAGTTGATGTAGGCCGCTGTGTGATCTTCTTGCTTGCCTTTGCCACGATTTTGGGGCTGATTGGTGCTGGCTTGATTCTTCCCGGCATCGTGTTGAGGGAACACATTTTGATATATTTGCAAACCGGCGTTGGGTGAAGCTTGAGCTGGTGCATCGACCTGGATCTCCTTGCGATCAATGAGATCCTAGATGTAGTTCTTAAGCCGCATGCACTTCAATGTTGTGTGCCCCTTCACACGATGGTAATCACAGTATTCATGTTCTTTATACCAATCAGACTTTGGTGCGTTGTCATCCTTCTGTGGGATGGGTGGATATGTGATCATATTTGCCTTGGCTAGCCGATAAAAGATCTGATCCAAAGGCTCACCCAAAAGTGTGAAAGTCCTCTTTGGATTATTCTGATCGTTGGGTTTGTTCTGTCTTGGGGCAACGTTAACTACATTAACAGGATTACCTTGACATGCTGGCTGTTGCTGTTGGTATTGTTGCTGATACTGTTGCACAAGTGGTTGATGAGCTTGAGGAGGCTGCTGATAAATAGGTGCTTGATATGCGGGAGCTGGGGGTTGCTGATAGATGGGTGCTTGTGGCGGTTGGTATGTTTGAGCTAGTGTAGGACTAGCCACAATGAATTGTACATTTTTAGTGTCAGTGGCTCCATCTGTAACAACATTCTTGTTACGATTCCAGTAACGGGATTTATCATTGTTGGGTTTGTTCTTGGAATCATCCTTGAAGTGATGAATAGTGCCTTCGTCTAGGAGAGCTTTCTCGATGCCTATGCCTTTGCTCTTGATGTCTTGGTATGTCTGGAGACAGTTCATTCGCATGTGATGGGATAGCTTTGGATGCAGGTTATCAATGAAGATCTTTGTTAGATGCTTCTCTGGCGGCTGATATGATAACCTAGTTGTAAGATTCTGCCATCTTTGCAAGTATTCTGCAAGGCTTTCTCCATCTTTCTGCTTTGAGTTGCATAGGTCTAGCAAGGACAACTCATTCTCCACATTATGGGCATAGTGTGTGATGAACTTCTCAGAGAGTTCAGCAAAAGTTTTTATTGTCCCATGTGGTATTTTGTAAAACCACTCAACAGCAGTTCCTCCCAAGCTTTTGGGAAACAGGCGCAGGAGATAGTTATCACTATAAGCCACTTCTTGGCACACCATGTAGAACTCTTTGATATGGTTTACTGGATCTCCTTTCCCCCGATACTTGTCGAACTTGGGCATCTCAAAATGCTTGGGGAAAGGGATAGTTGCTATGGACCGATCGAAGGGATATGAGCACACCTCTTCGAACTTGTATGTTTTATTCTCTGTTCCACTTTGTAGCTCTTTTAGAGCATTTTTCATTGCTTCCCACTCAACATTGAGTGGTGAGGGAACTGGGACTTCTGCTTGTGATGGAAGCTGTGGAACTGGATATGGCGCTTGCTGTGGATAAATGGGTTGGAACTGATTTTGGGGCAATGGTTGCTGGGGATATTGCTGGTGTGGCATAGGGGGATATTGTGGTAAATGATATGGAACCACTTGATGTTGTTGGGCTGCTTGTTGTTGTTGAACTGGCGGTTGTTGTGGGACTGCTTGCTGATATTGGACATTTGGAACTTATTGTTGTAACTGATGGGTGGGAACTTGTTGCTGGGGGATGATAGGGTTTTGTTGCTGAGGCTGATAGCAAGGGACTTGTTCTTGTTGAGGAATGATGGGTGTTTACTGAAAGGGGACATGTGGTTGCTGTGGGGGATGCTGTTGGAATGATGTTGCTTGTGGGTATGATGGTGGTAGTTGCTGAGGTTGGCTTTGGGTTTGGCTGATATAAGCTGGGTGCATGCCTGCGTTACTTAGAGGTGGAACAGATGTGGGGAAGCTAGAAGCAAAGGGTGATGGGGTAAGATAGCTGGGGAAAGTTGGCTGTTGAGGTAGTGTAACTTGCTGGAAGGTATTTGGGATTTGGGACGAATAGCTCGAAGCTGGCGGTGGTTGGGGTAGTTGCTGCTGTGCTGCTTGGGTGAAGGCAGTTTGTTGACTTGCAACCATAGATGTAGGGGATTGAGATGGGATCCCCCATGCCTTCATTTCTTCTTGTGTAAGGCACCACTGAGAGCTTGTGTTAGGGATCACTACAGCAGATGATGGACTAGTAGGAGAAACAGGAGCTTGGGACACGAATGATGGTTGAGAGAAAGGAGCTTGTTGAGGTTGTGGTTGAGCGGAAAGCTGGTGAAAGATTACTGAGTGGTCAACAAATGAGCTACTATTTTTTCCAAATGGAGGATCAGAGATATAATGGGGTCAACCTAAGATAGACTGATGATCTTCGGTCAACTAGTTTCTTATCAATACACTCCAATCTCTTGCTCGAGATGATGGCTATGCAAGGACAAGGTTTGATTTCTTTATGACAACACCTTGTGTCAAAAAGAGGATGATGGTCTCTGATCTTTGATATGTGATAGGAACAACTCAAAAGGTAGAACACTAAGTGTTGGTGGATCTCTAGATTTGGAGCAAAAGATGATGGATCTGCTGGAAAGATAGGGAAAGCTGATGGGGGGATGCTGGTGGAAAAAAGGTATTGAAGGGTGAAGGGACAATGCTCTATCTAAAGGGATAATGCAAATGACAAGGATTGATTCTAGAATGCTGGTAGGAAGATAAATGCAAATGCAACTTTTATGATGTTCTAAAATGCAATTAAGGTTTTGATGCTGATGCAAAGGGTGAAACTAGGATGAAACTAAGATGCAAGGCTGTTGGAGACAAGATTTCAAGATCTGAAGATGGAAAAAGACATGAACAAGGAAATGGCTAATCTTCTGGCTCAAGGTTGACAAAGTGATGGTTAACTCGGAAACGGAAGGTGAACTGTTTGATGCGGGCATTATGGGCAATGTTCTCAAGTCTGGTTTGGGACTTCTCCTCTATTTGGGTTGCTTAGATAATGGCTTGATAGCTCTTGAGTTTCTTTTTGATAACTTTTCACTCTTGATAGGCTTGGGATTTGGGCAACTTCACTTTAGGATGTTTGTTCTTGCTGGGCATCACTTGGAAAAGAGGCTTCTGATTTTGAGGAAAAGGTTTCCAATGGCAAAAGTTAAAGTCAAAGCAATCTCCGCAAGGGACAAAGCAACCCTGTGGGATATAAACAAAGGCAACTGACTCTGACAAAGCTTTGAAAGTGTATATTTCAACAAGTGTTTTCACGGAGTCTTTGACTATCAAGCACTTCAAACAGATCTACCTAAGGAAGGTGAGTATCAAAATCGCTTGCCCACAGCTTGGTATCCCCCAGAAGGGAATACAGATGGTGAGTAATCTTGAGGCGACCCGGTAAACCCCTTGGAATCGGTCCTTGCACAAAGATTTTGATACTTTTGGATGTAGATAGGGTAGCCTCTATTTTATCAGGTTTTTAATAGTTCCGTGGTGTCTCCATACCCGGTTATGCTGATCATCCGTGACTCACTTAAGAGCCTTGCCAATTATGCTGGGGGAGAGGAATGTTTACCATCCCCAGACACCTGTTTGGCACGAACGCCCAGTGATTACGAGATTTAAGCGATTCTTTTGGTATTCACTTATTTGTATACCGGCCAGGGGGAATACCAGTTTGAGGTCGTTCTCCGAGGAGGAAGCGCTTCTCCTTGGACAGGCCTCGCTAAAAGCAGAACAGGTGAACTTGTCCAAGTTCAAATGTTCCACGTTGCTTACTCTAACAAGGATTATTCAAGAATTGAAAAAACTCCTACATGCACATCAAGCAAATTTTGTTCATTTTCCCAAATTTGATTAAGTGATGTTTTGAACTTTGAAATGAAGACACTCGTGATTAGATTTTGATTTGTTCTTTTCCTCAAAATGTAAATGCTTTGAACGTTTGCAAGTTCTTTTCTTTTGTGCATTCAAGATTTGATTAGCGAGTTGATTTAAGAACTTTGAAAAAGCTTTGTTTTATCCCTTAGATCACTCAAGATTGAATTTGTTTGCTTGCTTTAGAATTTGAAACGAGATAGGGAACAGAGTTTGTTCGTTCCTTTAGTGCATTCGAGATTGAGTTAGCTTTTCAAAATGACAATGACATTCTAGGACCTAAGTTCATTTCCTTAATGTCATTCAAGATTGAGTTTGACCTTTGCTGTAATAAAAGAAATGAAAAAAAAACTAGTCCCCAGAACCTCAAGACAAAAAACCAAAAAGCGACACTGTCCAGCTTATAGGCGACGCTGAAAAGTTCAGAGGCGACATTTCATTTTTACAGGTGACATTCTATACCTCAAAAGGCGACAAATAAAAAAGCAGAGGCGTGATTTCTTTCGTTACAGGCGTGATTTCATTACAAGAAGGCGACAGAAGAGAAATCCTGAGATGGAACAGAAGTTATCAATCATAGGAAAATCTTAGTTATGCAGGCATGAAAACAGAGGTCATAGGCGTCATTTCTTTCCTCAAAGGCGTGATTTAATTGCATGAAGGCGTGACTGGATTCTTTGTAGGTGACATTTCTTTTGATGAAAGCGACATTTCTTTGTTTGAAGGCGACATTTAATTGCTGTAGGCGTCATTTCTTTTCATGAAGGTGACATTTCTTTTATTTCCTACAAAATACAAGCATATAAAGTATAATTTCATCAAAATGATTGTGGTTTGTGTCCCACCGGGCGTGCCAGAATGTAGACTAGGATTTGAGCGTGCACCTAAACCTGTTTTGAAGGCCAAAGACAAACAAATGTCATAGCATATTATCAAATCAAATTTAATGGTAAATAAACTAAAATCAAAGCCACCTCAGTTTAAGCCTAAAATGGATGCGCCCATGCACCGTTTGATATGCTTGGATATAAATGGATGTGGGTGTGCAAACTCAAGCACTTGGAGCATGCAAATTAGGATGATTTGAGGATCAAGAAGACCCAAAATGACACAAAATAGGTATGAGGAACCTATTTTTCCTCAAAGGCCTCAAGAACACACAAATATGCAAAGCTAAAAGATGAACTAAGATTGATTAAACAAGAAATGAATCTATGTTAATCCAATTAAGCTAATTTAGATGTGATTTAAGCTTGAAAATGATCTAAAATAATGAGTTTATGCTTATGCTAGAATGAAAATGACATTATAACTTTGCTATTGAGTTTGAGAGTTGAAAGATGATTTGCCTTAGGAAGTGAGGGTATTTATAGGATTTCTAAAGGCTTGGGGTAGGAGGAATGAATGGCCAGGATTGAAATCCTTAAGAGAGGCCAAGATTCACTCAAAGAGAAGCACATGGATTGTGCTAGTTCTCAGCCAATCAGGAGGTGACACATGTCACAAGGTGAGTGGATGAAGGGAAGGGCAAAGAGGAGTCAACAAAGGGGGCTCCAAGCTCATAACTCTCCAAATAAATGCTTGTAAGAGCAATGAATGGGCTTTAAGAGGCTTTGAAGACTTTGGGGAAGCAATAAATGCTTTATGGTTGAGATATTTGGAAGGAAAGACTTTGCTTTGGTTTAGGAAAGTCTTAAGCTTGGTTAGGATTGCACAAAGGTTTAAGGGTAGGATTAGGATTAGATTAGGACAAAAAAAAGGATTAGGATGGGTGAAGAGGGTGGATTTGAGAAGATTCTAGAAAAGTCTAGATTTCTCCTTAGTTTCATGGAATAAAAGTTATTCATTCCAAAAGCTTAAGTTTTAGGAATATTTATTAAAATATTTTCAATAAATATGGAAATCAAATATTTAACCTTAATTAAATATTTAACCTTGGGATTAGGGTTAGAAAAGATGGGATTAGCCTTTTAATCGAAATTAAGAAGGGATTAGAAGATTTTGGAAGAGGTTAGTGGTCTTAAGGAAATTGGCCAAGTTTGGGATAAAAAATAAATTAAAAATAAATTAATTTATTTTTGAAGTTTTTTTGGTCAATTTATTAATTAAATAATTAATAAATTAGGGATAATGTCCAAATGACATTTTTAGGCTAGATTCCTTAATTAAAGATTTTTAATTAAGAGAGAGGGATTTAATGCCATAAAAATAAATTAATTAATTAAATAATTAATTAATTAATAAATGATGATGTCATCAAGGATTTTCAGAAAACAAAAATAATTTATTTTCTGAAGGATTTTCCGGTGTCTACAACAATATACAACTATCGCAAGTTACATTTCAAGTATGTACTACATCTTCTTTCGGTCATTACAACTTCACATCTTTATACAAGGTACAAACTTAAAATCTTCCTTCTGTTGGCTTGCACATCATAATCCAAGATTAAACATCTTAAAATGTCAGCTCTCTATAATATTAAGTCATTATTTTGACAAGAAAAATAATCCCTTAATTCATTTACAAGTTTTGTCTTCAAAACTACTCTATCGGCTTATACACTGTCATCGGTAAAACCTTCATAACTTTGTATGTACTGTCTGAAAAATTTTGCACACTGAGATGGAGTATCCTTAGACATCATAGAGTCTATGTTCAACTGCGCAAACTTTGAGCATGCTCCAGTGAACATCGCCAAAACAAACTGTCTTGGGTGCTCTGTCAAAATCACTGCTTCATACTTAGACAAATTTAGTCTGCGAACTTCCATACTTACTTTCTAACTTATGTGATCTTCATAGGGAACATATTTTTCCATAATGACAACATCTATGTACATACCTCAGCCAAATTTCCAACAATGTACACTCACACTTAATTATATTATTTGCAAGAAATATATTTTACAAAACAAATAATAAGAATAGGAATTATCCAAGGTTGAGACACCTTATTCCTAACAGTTATGTGATATCATGCCTATGGATTGTTGCCATATTTTGTTGGGTAGACCTTGGCAGTATGATAGACATGCTATATATGATGGGAGAATGCATAAGTATACTATTGTGGCTGATGGAAAGAAACAAATCTTGTTGCCATTGATGGAAGAACCTGTTAGTAATGTTTGCACATCTATGAAAGTTTTCTTGATGGAGGGAAGAAAGTTTGTTAGTTCTTTGAAGAAGAATGATGTATGTTTTGTTGTGATTCCTAACAAGCCGAGTAAGAAAAAAGAGGATAAAGTCCCTAAGGAGATCGATAAGTTACTCACTGAGTATAGTGATATCATTTTTGATAATGTACCTGATGGTTTGCCACCAGAAAGAAGCATTGATCATTGCATGGATCTAATCCCTAGAGCTAGTTTACTGAATAAAGAACCTCATCAGTTGACACATGCCAAGAACTAGGAATTGAACTGACAGATTCAAGAGTTGTTGGAGAAAGTTTTGATGAAAAAAAGTTTGATTCCTTGTGCAATACCTACTATTTTGGCACCTAAGAAGAATGGAGGATGGAGAATGTGTACTAATTCCAGAGCAATTAATAAGATAACAGTGAAGTATAGGTTTCCTAGACCGAGAATGGATGACATAATGGGCAATTTGACTGTAGCAAAGTATTTCACAAAGATTGATTTGAAAAGTGGATATCATCATATCAAAATTAAAGAAGGTGATGAATGGAACACTACTTTCAAGAAAAAAGAAGGTTTGTATGAGTGGTTGGTTATGCCTTTTGGTTTAACTAATGCATCAAGTACTTTTATGAGGCTGATGAATGAAGTTTTGAAGAAATTTTTGGCTAATGGTTTGAAGATGGATCCTGAAAAGGTTGAAGCTATTTTGAATTGTCCTACACCTGTGAATGCTAGTGAGGTAAGATCATTTCATGGTTTGGCAAGTTTTTATCGAAAGTTCATAAGAAATTTCAGTTCAATTTGTAATACTATGATGGAGACTATGAGAGGAGACAAGAGAGAATTCAAGTGGACACATGGAGTTGACAGAAGTTTTGAGACTCTGAAGCAGAAGGTTGTTGAATTGTGTGTTTTGGCATTACCTAATTTTAGTAAAGTATTTCAAGTGGAATGTGATGCAAGTGGAAGTGCAATTGGAGCTATATTGAGTCAAGAAGGTAAACTTGTTGCTTTCTTTAGTGAAAAGTTGAATTATGCTAGAAGGAAATACTCTGTGTATGATCAGGAATTCTATGCCATTGTTCAAGCACTGAAGAAATGGAGACATTATTTTATATCGAGTGAATTTTTGTTGTATACCAATCATAAGGCTTTACAGTACTTTGGTAGTCAGAATAAGTTGAATCAGAGACATATGAAATGGGTTGAGTATTTGTAGAGTTATACATTTGTGATAAAGCATAAAAGTGGAGTCACTAACTGAGTTGTTGATGCATTGAGTAGAAGAAGATCTTTCATGACCGAGATGAAAATTGAAGTTCTTGGTTTTGATAAGATGAGAGATTCTTATGAATCTAACCTTTATTTTTCTGAGCCATGGAGAAAGTGTAGAGCACCTATTCAAGATCAACAAGATACTAATGGGATGAATATTTTATTTAGGAAGGTATGTTGTTTAAAGGTATTCAGTTGTGTATACCGAGGGGAGTAATGAGAACTAAACTGATAAAAGAAAAGCATAATAGTGGTTTGACTGGACATTTTGGTATTGATAAAACATAGAATTTGTTAAAGGAGAAGTACTATTGGCTGCAGTTGTATAAAGATGTTCAAAAATTTGTGAAAAGTTGTGGAGTTTGTCAAGTTGCAAAAGGAGTAAGTCAGAATACTGGATTGTATACACCGATTGTTGTACCTGAGAAACCTTGGATTGACATCAGTATGGACTTTGTTCTTGGCTTATCGAAGACAGTAAGAGGTAATGATTCTATATTTGTTGTTTTGAATATATTTTCTAAGATGACACATTTTATACCTTGTAGAAAGACATCAGATGCAGTACATGTAGCAGATCTTTTCTTTAAGGAAATTGTTAGATTGCATGGATTACCGAGGAGTCTTATCTCTGACTGAGATAGTAAATTTGTTGGATATTTTTGGAAAAGCCTTTGGAAGAAATTCAGCACTAAACTGAAGTATAGTTCTACATTTCACCCACAAACTGATGGACAAACTAAAGTTGCGAATAGAAGTTTGGAAAATCTTTTGAGATCTTTAGTTGGAGACACACTGAGTAATTGGGATTCTATATTGGCACAAGCAGAGTTTGCATACAATAATTCAATGAATAGGAGTACTGGAAAGACACCATTTGATATTGTGAATGGCACACAGTTGAGAGGAATATCTAATTTGAGAGACATTACTAATGAAAATAAGAGAAGTGTTGAAGGAGTAAAGTTTGTCGAGTACATGAAAACATTGCATGAAGATGTGAAGATAAAGCTGAAAGATAGTAATCAGAAATACAAAGATAGAGCTGATAGATCAAGGAGACATAAGACTTTTGATGTTGGTAATGAAGTGATGGTTCATTTGAAGAAAGACCAATTTCCTGTTGGAACATATGGGAAGCTGAAGATGAAAAAGTTTGGACCTTGAAAAATTTTGAGGAAATTTGACAGTGGAAATGCATATGAGATTGAGTTACCTGATGACATGGACATATCACCTATTTTCAACATTGCTGATTTATATGAGTATCATGAACGTGATGAAGAAATAATAGTACTGACTAAATATCCTAAGAAATAGAATGATGAAGTCGAACAGATTTTGAAGGAAAGAGTTTGCAAGAGCACAAGAGGAAAACATTATATGGAATATCTGGTAAAGTGGAAGAATAGACCGATGGAAGATAGTTCATGGATTTCACAATCTGAGTTGGATGCAACTCAGACCAGACCAACCAAATGATTCAGAGAATCATTTCAAAATAACCCCAAGTGTCTGATGCAGGAGCATCTTGGGTCCTCAGCAATCCTCTGTCACCAAAAATAATTTGGAGTTTGTTTGTGTTGCTTAGTTTCTACTTTGACTGAGCTGGTTGGCAATTGGTTAGTTTCTTTTCATTACCAAGTGTGGTTGGTTATCTCCTAGGTGGTTAGTTATTTCACTAACGCTCAGCATTGCCTGTCTGTTTCTCAGTTATCGCTCTTACTGGCGGGTTTAGTTTTGTTTCCTGTAGAGGTTGACTTGTGCATTTATATTGGATCATAGATTTAATGCTAGAATCCATCATTGGGAAGCATGTGGTCCCAGATCTAACCATTTCTTCTATTGATTATGGATCTAAAGGCCAACTCAACTCAGTAGATTTTTGTATAAATGTAGTTGTTTGGTTGTAGTTTAGGGAGTCAGTTTTTGGGAGAAGATAGAAGATAGATTTAGAAAAGAGATGGTTGGCAGAACCTCGCATGTTGGAGGACTTCTATAATTCATTGTAATATCTGGCCCTAATCGGGAAGGCCTTACAGCCCAGCATGTATTACTCTATTTGATGAAATATATCAAAAATCTAGCATTCTCTCTCTCATTATTGTTGTTTGTTGCTTCCACGTGTGTTGGGTAGGCTAGGATCATCAGGGTGCACCATCCTTTGGCCCCTCTTGCTCCTTGCCTTGTGAAAATAGCATACTCAACAATAGGGTGATCATTCCATTTAACATATTCATCCATGAATGTTTTGTCTAGTTTCAACATGGTATCCATGTGCGCCCTTAACCTATCCAACCCTACTGGTTCTTTCTTGCAGTAGATATATGCCCTAATATCCTCAACATGCATGACATCCATAAGCATGTGGGAGAAAGCTCCATCTAA
This sequence comes from Chamaecyparis obtusa, assembly GCA_027943335.1. NCBI lineage: Eukaryota > Viridiplantae > Streptophyta > Pinopsida > Cupressales > Cupressaceae > Chamaecyparis > Chamaecyparis obtusa. The sequence goes on along the minus strand of BSBK01001155.1, from coordinate 1,408,287 downwards.
ATCATCTAGGGTTGACTTAAATGGATGTTTCTTGAATACATATCTCTTCTTCTCTACAACATCAAAAACTATGGGAGTGGCCATGACTTACTTGTTAATCACTTTCCAACCGATCTCTGAGATAATCTGAATACTTCTAAATTGGTACGATGAATTAGGTTTTCTACAACTGACGAGATGCACTACTAATTACTACAAATCACTGATGGATCACTCTACAACAACTTCCAAGGCTCTTTCTACTCTTCAATTTCTCTGAATTTGAATACAATGAGTAAGCAAACAACTTTTTGTGTACTTAAAGTGAAAATTCCACCATTAATGCTTGCCGCATAAACCAGGCTATCACTTCAAAATTTCTAACTTGAGTTCTACTAACAATAAGTATGTGTGCTCTTGTAAAAAGGTTCCTTTATACTCCAAAAGCTTAAGTTCAAAGACACATACTCTGATAAAGAGTATACCAGCCACGTAGGGGTCTAGAGCTAAATTATCTCCCCCTATGACCTTGAGGGCCATTCATCCATATGTAGAGGGTGCATCCACTACAGATCCATCCAATACATACTCATCAGTCTTGTCCTTCTTTTTCTCTGACCAAATTAAGCTTGCATTCTTTGAGGCTTTCACAAAATTGACTTCTCCTTCAGGATCCAATACTGGTTCTTCGGCCTTTTTAGAGCTTTCCTGACCTTGCGTCCCTGATCTACAAAACTTTGAGATATGTCCAACCTTGTTACAATAGTGAAAAATGACCAAAGATCTTATATTCCTTGGCGCATTGACATGATTCACCATTTTACATGTTCTAGCTGAGTGACCATTATAGTTACATATCTAACATGTAACATTCTGAGAACTTCTTACATTTGTCTGATTCTGATTTCTCTGATCATGTTGAATCCGATTCTTCTTAATATTCTTGCAATTCATAGCTCTATGACCAAATTTATTGCATGAATAACAGTAACCAATAAAAAGTCTTACCTCTGTATAGTTCCTTGCAATGTGTCCATGCTTGTTACATGCAAAACATATGCATTCAATAGGCTTGCGCTCATTCTTAGGTGGTCCACCATTATCTTTGGTTTGATCTTCAGTCTTCTCAGTATTAGTAGAGTCCTTTTGTGTCTCCTTTCTTGCTCGCATGTTGTCAATCTAATTTTGTGCTTCATTGTATCCAATACAGCTAGTGTCTCCTTTGGCTCTTCTTGCATACAACTGAGATTCTATTAAATCAGAACTAGTGTGCAAGTTGTCAATATGATTCTTTGCTTCTTTCAATTCAGACTCCAAGCTTTCTTTGCAATTTCTTAGCTCCAAGATTTCTATGTTTTCTTGTCTTAGTTATTCATTGAGATGAAGGTTCTCTTTGACTTGTTCATTGTAGACTTCCTAATTGTTGATTAGCTTATCATCAAATTCTTCAAGTAGTTCTTTCATAGATGCATTATCTTCATTAACCTTGTTGACCTTTGATCCTAGATCACTGTTAGAGAATTCTTTCAAATCCTTTCTTAGTCTTTTCATAACTAATTGAGCATCACTGACTTTTTCTTTTAGTTCTTCAATTTCTCTTTCTGATTTGTCTAGGTCTTCAAGAGTAGCTTCAAGATTTCTTTTTAGATGTTTCATTTCTACTTTTTCCATGATCTCCTCAAGTGGTTAAACCTCTTTGTTGAGGACTAGAGCTCTGATACCAATTGTTAGGAATGGGAACACTGAGAGGGGGGGTGAATCAGTGTTCACTATATTTGAACTTTTCACTTAAATCTTTATTCTAAACTTAAATGCTTAAGTACTGAATTAAACATTCACATAAACATGAAACATGAAATCAACACATGAAACCAATATAGTTATGGGGAAACCCAAATAGGTAAAAACCCCGGTGGGAATTGACACCCACTAATATTATACACTAGTGTATTATGATCCTTGTTAAAAAATCCTTAACCCTGTTAGGAGTTGTTATACAATACTTTAAGTACAGTAGACCTTGTTAAGGATCAGACCCTATTCAGAGTCTTTTACAATAGTCCCTATTAGGGGAGAGGATGCACTATCCAAGAGCTCACTACTCAAGTGGTGAAGGCTACAACCTTCTGATCTCAGATACACACTATATCTGTTGGATGAACTGTCACTATGACATTGCTTGTCAGATCAGTTCCTTTGATGTGCTGATGCTTTGACCTCTTGCAAAGCTCTAATACATCTTATACTATCTTCACACACTTCTTCTTTTCTTATCACAACTCTCTATCAACTTCCATACCGAATACAATGGGTGCATCTTATATTTATATGCTCATACCAAAAAACCACTAGGTCAGCCCTTAGACCTATTACATACAATGCTTCCAAATGAATTGGCTTAAGTGTGTTTAAAATTAAAAATATATACATGTCAAAAACCTAAATACAATAGGTACATAGCCTTTACAACATTACATTATAACCGCAAACCAAAATATTAACTATCAGCTTCATGCTTTGTTCTTCATTGGCACACACTGGTTGTCCACCTTCAACTGACTGTATCTTTTACATCCTTGCATATTTAATCATGTGCTCATAGAATAAGCATGAATACAGTCCAACCAACTTAACTTCTAGGGTGCATACCATAATTATTTTTTACGCACGTGTGTTGATGCTTTGAGCTGTAGGAACTCTGTATACTATCCAGTCTTCAACACTTAACTGAATTCTAATCTTTACATCAAGTGCGCTAACTCCAAACTGCTATATGACTTTGTTTCCATAATGAAAACACTATATCAAGTCATATACATTAGTATACATCAGGACTTAGCTTAGATCCAAGAATCTAAGATCCTCTTCACTTCACCAAAACATAACAAACAGATCAACCTGACATGCTAAGACTAAAACTACCTCACCAAGGTCTATATATCAGCAACAATGGCTATCAAGCTCTCTAAGTGGGACCAAGAGAGAATGTACCACCAAAGATTGAAGACACAAAAACCAAGTAAGACTGTGAGATAATAATAGTATCCTCCCTACCTACAAGGGGATCTATCTTTGAGAAGAGCTTCACATGCAAAATAAATGAATGAAGCCCACTCTCTCAAGAACTCTGCAAATAGCATTCATGGGGCCTAAGTACTATGTGTAATAGATATGCAAAAAGAAAATCTAAGTTCTTTTTAGAGCCCAAAATGAAAAGTGATTTATGGAAGTGTAGAAAACACTCAAGCTTAACATGAGAGAGGTTTGTTTATGTCCCAAAATGTAAGTGTTATCAGATGTAGCAGAATACCTCAGTTCCCACGCAACATGCTTAGTAGATTTTACCTAATTTTTTAGCTTTGTTGTGCAATCCCATGAGCCAAAACAGCAAGTATCAATCAGAAATAGAAAATCTCAATCGTTAGGTTTAGCTATCAGTCCAAATCTGAAAATCAAATCTAAAAGACTATCTAGAAATTTGATACGACAATTGAAATTCTAATGCCAAAACTCGTACGATAGTATACTACCTCTCATACAATAGTCAAGACATGAAATGATAGTGGGTTAGTGCACATACAACTCTTCAAAAACTTGTAAGACTATCCACATACAATTGGCATGACACTTCAGATTATCGCCTATCATACGACAGACTGTGGATCCTGGTACGACAATCTATCAAATGTCGTACAAAAATTGTACTGATAGAAAATTAAAATTATAGTTTTCAAGAAGAATGATAGAAAATTGATAGAAAAGAATGGAAACCCATTTCAGGGCCCCACGGTGGGTGCCAAAAACATGTGTGAAAATTGTACCTAGCTATGAACACAAAACTTTAGTAAAACATTAGAGGTTAGCAAATCAAGAAATCTAAAGTATAAATGAAATAAGCTAACCAGGCAATTTACTGCCTTCTAGTAGGTGCGAGTATGGTATTCTCAGATTCAGACCAAAATCAATGACAATGCAACACCTAAATGAAGGATTTAATGCAAAAGATGGATGAAATATGAATGCAAATTCATCTATATTTTTTTATTTTCTATGCAAATTGATATGAAACTAGTCTAGAATGGATTGAAATGGATTGCAAATTAATCTATTCTAACAATTCTATGATATGAAAATGAATTGAAAAAAAAATCTCACAATTGCCTTATTAGAAATAGGGAATACTGAGAGGGGGGGTGAATCAATATTCTACAAACTTTTACTTTTTCCCAATTATGGATATAACAGATTATCTTAATGGATGCATAACATAGTAAACTAAAGAACATGCATAGAAGTAAATCAAATGAACTCATAACACATTATTTGTTCTTGAGGAAACCCTAGCCAAGGGAAAACCCCAGTGGGGATGGTACCCATAAAGATTCACTAATCAAAAGTATCTTGTTAAGGATGTTGACCTTGTTAGGAGCCTATTACATGCATATAGTGTCTCGGTCCTGATTAAGGGACTTTAGGCCTTGTTAAAAGCCTCAAACCTATTAGGAGTTGGTAGTACAAAATATGATTACTAGATGAGCCCACTGCCCAAATAAGTAATTTACAATGATTACTGATTACAAAATAGGGTAAGGTAGATAACCTTATGTTGCTTGCTTTGCTTTCACAAATTCTCATCAATATCTATTCACTTGCCTTTCACTTTCAGTACACTTCATACATCTCTTTTACATTCGTTACATCTTTACATCTTTATACAAGTTATTAAGACTAATAACTCTTATAGTCGGCTTGACATAAGCATTATACAAAATACATATTTACTCAAGGGTTAACATCTAGGATGTCATCCCTTTATATTTTTAAGACATTATTTTGATAAAAAAAATAATCCCTTAACTCTTTACCAATTTTGTCTTCATATTATGTCCTGTCGGCTTAACACTATCTTCAGTAAAACTATCATAACTTCTTCCGTACATGTCATACTAACTTTCACTCTTAGTTGAGTCTTCTATAGTCATCATAGTATCTATGTTCAAATGTGAAAGCACTGAACTTACTCCAATCGACATTGCTAATCAAAACTATCTCTAGGTACACTGGAAGAAACATTGTCTCATACTTAGATAATTTTGCTTTGCACTCTGTCATACTTGCTCTCTGTCATGTGTGATCTTCATGTAGGTCATATGTTTCCATAATAACAACATCCAAGCATCTAACTCATCCAAATTTCCAACAATCTCCCCCTTTGTCATTGGTGGCAACATATGAGAAAATTAGCTAAGTCATAACACTTCAAAAACTCAAAATTGTGGCCATAAAAAAAGTATATATATTCACTATCCTTATAACTCCATATATCTTTTCTATATCTTGTACTCCCCCTAAGAATATACATCCTTATCATATATATCAATTTTCTTCTATATATCTCTCCCCCTTTGACAACAATGGTAGAAAAACGGTGCAAAAACTATGTTCAAGCAAAAATGTGTATAACTTGATTCAATTATTGTAGAGCTGGTAGGCTTGCAACACAATCTACAAAATTTATCTTGATGTTCTCTAATTCTTTCTCCCATGCCTTCTTAATGGAGTCTACAACACTAAGTAGTGCACATAATCCATAAGATGCTATTTTACAGGCTTGAAGGTTTGCAAAACTAAACTTCTGAAAAGATGTTTTTGATGAAAGACATTCTTCCAATTGTCCTTCAACAATGCTTAACTAAATAGAAATGTGCTCTCTTAGAAGAGTGAATATTTTCAGTTTCTTTTCCTTTTCATCAAATAGAGTCCTTATTTCATCGTCACTCTTGCAAATTCTCTTCTCAATGTCCAATATCTTCACATTAGGGTTGGCTAGAAGATTTACCTCTATCTAAATTTCTTCTTCTTTGGCCTTAATATTTTGATTTTCTTCTGATACAAGATTCTCATATTTTGTACATTGAATGTACAAATTTTTTCCCTCTATCTAAGTTCCTTCTCAAGTCTTTTATACATACATCAAGACTGTTGATATCATTCCTGATATTCTTGCTGATGTCTAGAAGTAATTTGGCCTCATAGGATTCTTGTGCCTTCACTTTAGCTATATCAGATAAGCTGGTAAACTTGTCATCAAATGCATTCATAACTTTCTTTTCTCTTTCAAGTGGGTCTGCCTCTGCTATTTGTGTAGTCACAATGCTTTGCAACTTCTTTGTTAATTCCTTCAGTGATCCTTCAAGAATTTTTACCTTCTTATTCTTCCCAAAAATCTTATTCATAGATGTGATTAATTCCATCTCATCATCATCATCATCAACTTCTTTTCCAAAGCTTTCAAATATAGATCCAATATGTGATTTCTTAGAAGTATCATGTGTAAAGCTGATTTCTTCTTGACTAGGAGCTTCTACTTATTTCTTTGTTTCCTTTTCTTCTTCAATCCTCATATCTTTCTTCTCTTCTTCTCTAGCACTATCATGCTCTTCAAAAGCCAAATTGTCAACAATGTTTTCAAGATTCTTGAAAGAGTTATCATCATTGTCCAAAGTGATCTTGGTTCCTTCCACATTCATTGACCAATCTTCAATGTTTATAGTTGGTGGATAGGGAATTCTCTGATGTTCAACTTCCTTATCTTGCACTATTTGTCCTACTACACTAGAGTGTCTTTCAACACTAGATGCCATTACTTTGATTATTGCTTGCTTTATTTCTTTGTTGATCTCTTCATAGTTTTCTCCCATAATCTGGATAGTTCTTCTCTTAGTTCTTAGATGGGTGTTCAATTCTTTCATTATCTCCTTGAAATATTCTTCATTCTTAACATCACATAGTTTTCTTACAAAGTTTTCTCTGATTTTATTATTTTTTCTACTGCTCTTCTCTTACTGTTTACTAATTTCTCATACAGATCATCAGGTATCTTTCCCTGAATAGAGTCAAATTTCTTATCTAATAGTATCATGTGTCTCACAATTGCATTTTCAAGATTCAATCTCTCAGAATAGTTGTAAAGGTCATAATACTTGCTCATCTTAGTAAAGTCTCCATCTTTTATGATTTGTTCATTCACTTTTTCAATCTTTGGTCTCCATGTTTTCTTTTTCACTGTTGTTTCTTCATCATCCTTTATTTTTGCAATCTTCCTCTGTACTAGTGGTACTAAATTTTTCTGCCTTTTGCCTAGTCCAGTAGAAATTTCTTTCACTCTTTTCCCTGGTGGAGTTGAGGTTGATTTAGTAGATTTTCTAACTTCTTGCTCTTTTTCAACTTTTTCTTCTTTCACCTTAATCTAAATGTCTGTCGACTATCCTACAACTGATGATAGAGGTGGAACAGATAGAATTTCCTTTTGTCCTATGTCTCTGATGGCTACTGTTGTCTTCTTAGCAATTAAAAATTCTTGTTCTATCATTCCTTTGTCTTTCAAAATCTTCTTTATTGTGCTTTCCACTCTCTTCTTAGACTATTTTTCTTCTAAGATAGACTTTGTGGAGTTGAAGTTCTCCTCAAAAGTTCCAAACTTATTACTGTGAATATCCAACTTGCTCAAGTAAGAAATCTACTCACATACTCTTATGCTTCAATTTCAAAAATTTCATAGCCAAGAGCCTCAATGAACTCTACTCTAGGTTCTACTACTTCAATGAATGTAAAGTCAGTATCAACCATGAAACATATCTCATTCTTATATTTCTCAACTAAAGACTTTGGAATCCTTTATCTTCTTTTCATTAGATTTTGAAATGTTTTAATTATCAATACTACACTCTCATTGACCTTGTCAACAAGATGCCTCATGTATACTTTAGTAATCATTTCCATTGTACTTTTACCATCATTCCAATCATCACCAATAGTGTAAGGGAATCTTCTTAGCAAATGGAAAAACATATAAGTGATCAATGATGAGAATCTAAACTGAGAGTTCTTAGTCTTCTTTATCTTTTCCAAATTCACAAATAACTGTATTCTCAAAATTTCACACATGTCAACTTGAATTTTATCAACACACATTAAGTAGGCTACATGTATCATTCTTTCTGTCATGTCATCTTCTCTTGAGTTTGCACAAAACTTAGCTGTAAGGATCTTGCACAAATACCTAACATCATCCTGTTGTATCTTGCTAATCACTATACCTTTGCCATTGTAAGATGATTTTGTGTTGTCTAATACTATTTTCCACATGTTCTTCTCATTCAATGGTATGACTCCAGTTTTAGATAAACCAGTTACATCATGAATTAGGTCAAATGTGATGTCTATCACTCTGTCATTTAACCAAAACTTTCCATTGTGAATTCTGCTCAGGATTATCTTAGTACATTCTTCACCATCAAACTCATACTGTAAGGAATACTTTATGATTTCATTATCCTTCAAGTGTTCAAACTCTACTTTCAATGACATATCTTGATTATATAGTTTTTCATACTCTTTAGTCAAATCACTATCACTAAGGGTTTCAAGGCTGCATCCCAAACAGCTTCTAACATTCTCTAAGTGTAGAACTCCATCTAGTACGGATGATAAAGCTAATTTAGGGTCTTCCTCTAAGAGTTCTTTTGGTTCCCTTTTGATCTTAGGTCTATTCTTATCTCTTACATTATGAATCAATGAAACATCCATGACTTCTGCAAATTATTTAACCAATTTATAGATCTGCTTAGTAAAATACCTCAATTCTATGATTTAGGGCTTGCGTAGATTCGGCACAAAAATCCTTTACCAATTCCTTTCAAACTACTTTCAATCACTGCTCTTTGATCTCCTTAGCACTTGTATTTGCCTTAATGATCAAATAATACTGATTATAACCTTTTAACCTTTCAATCTCACATAGATCTGACATCTCATTCAATTCCTTTGTCGCTTCTTTCCAAAAAGTTGTTTCTGCTTACCTGCAAAACTTAAAACTTCTTGCGATCTCGCATAACACAATATTATCCTATGTGCTCTTAAGCATAGCTTCAATATATCATATACTACCTTGCATTAACTATGCAAGACTCAATTCATCCTATGCTAACTTCTATACTATCCTAAGTTCCTATTCTACTGCATTTTTCATGAATTAAGTACTTTGAGATGGGTTCAGTAGAGATTCATTCTTACCATTTGATACTTCACCTTTCTGATTACCTTCAGTGCTGATTATGTCTCCTTGATCTGTGGCTTTAAAAAACTTCACTTCTAAATTACTATAGCATCCTTTCTTATTGTTACTTGCATTTTCATTTCTCCTTGCATGACTTCTAGGATTAGGGTTGGGATGTGAAACCCTATTATTCATCCTGCAAAACCTTTCTATATGTCCAAATATGTTACATATTTGACAAACTATTCCATTGTTTCCATATCTTGGTCCTGACTGGTTGATTTGTGATCTGCAATTTCTAGGAATGTGTCCAACTTTGTTGCATCTATAACACACTATTCTATTTCTTCTATTCATATCTCTAGTAGGTCTCTTAACTGCATGGTTAGTATTTCTAAACATTCTACTACTATTATTATTCTCAACAAATTTAGGTTTTCTACATTCAATAGCTCTATGTCCAAATCTATGACAATTATAACAGTAACCATTAAGAGGTTTAAATTGCTTGCCTATGCAATCCTTCTTTCTATGAGGGTATGTGCAAGATCATGAGGGGCCAAACTATGCCCTTAAGTGGCAATGAAAAATCAGCAAATCAGGGTTAGTCAACTTGACATGAAATTTCAACTACTTATAAACCTAATATCAAAAAGTTGCAAGAATAGAATCTGTAGAAAATTGAATGTAGTTTCTAAACTACTAGGCCTTTTTTGAGAAAAAGTTAGTATGATTGGTGAAAAGTATAGATTTCAATGCAGCAATACAAAAATTTTAGGAAAAAAATAAGTAGGTGTACATCTGACCACCTTGATCACAATCAAATAATAATATTTTATTATAAGATTTTATATATAAGTAGTAGACTCATGCCCGGATGTGACACATATTTTTTTGTAATTTTATTCCAAAAAAATAATTAATTATGAATTTTCTACTACAACATTTTCAGAATAAAAGAACTCCCGTGTCTGACCACCTTAACTCATTCAAAACTTTACAAAATTCAAATTTATTTTTTTTTCCTTATAGTGGGTGAAGCATAGAATGTGACGCATTTTTCGGCTTTCAAAAATGTTATATCGTTTGAAAGTTAAAGTCATTTTTCAATCAGTATATAAATCAGCACTTTAGAGGTAGGTCAATTAGAAAATAACTAATAATTACTTACCGAATTCAAAATTTGACAACAATTATATCGATAGAAAGCTGATAATATCCTTAAGATACCCTTTTCATTTTATCAAATTTAGGTGAAAAAAAAGTCGTCAGCTACATTGTCAAAGTCTGGAACTCAGAGAAACAGGGGAAAAACACGTATTTGAGACATTCCAATAGTTGACCATGTAGGTTTGGTGCACAAAGCAATACCAAGCCTAATCGGGTACCTGATATTTACCCGAATATGACGCAAAATTTTGAATTTTGAATTTTCACTTTGCCTCCACTTTCTCCCTCCCATTTCTCCATCCTTCATAAACTATATATTAGTTATATATTAGATATATATTAGATATATTAAATATTATATAATATCAATTATATATTAAATGTTATATAATATATATTTTACATTAAATATTATTTAATATATATTAATATTAAAAACTATATATTAGATTATATATTATATATATTAAATATTATATAATATACATGTTACATTAAATATTATTTAATTATATATTAATATCAAAAACTATATATTAGATTATATATTATATATAATATTATATATTAAATATTATATAATATATTTTTTACATTTTAAATATTATTTAATATGATTCTAAGTAGAGGCATGAGTCCCTACAGGGGCATAGTTGTGCCTTTTACAGGTGCCGAAAACCCTAGCTACGCAGAAATGGAGGCTTTGAAGAATAGTTCACTGGAAGCGGATTATAGAAGCAGAGGGCAAGAGAATCGCTCTGTTTCCACCGCTTGTGGCTGTGAAATGGTATCTTTCCGTGCTTTTTTAACTGGAACACTAAATTACAAAGGTTCTTGAAATAGATTCTGGTCACCGGATAGTTGTACTCATGGATGTTGATAATCCGACAGCTCAACAGAGTCATTGGGAGGTTAAACAAGAACAATCGAATGGATCTTTGAACCGGTTGAAGATTAATGAGCAGTTGTACTGGAAATTATGCAGGCATCGTAGAACTGACCGCATTAATAAATTTAAAGTAGACATCAGTAGCAACGTGACATTATGAGGAAAGGATTGCCATTTCGATGGCACTACCCCGATATTATGAAGAATGTCTTACCGCTTCAATAACAGCGCCGCCTCTATCTAAGACTTTCGCCATTGCTTCTCATCAGTACTCTGAGATATGGCAGCCTAGATTGCGGGCTTTTGCATAGCATTGTCCATCATAAATTCTCTATAAATCATCATGCGTTATAGTATTCTGTGCATTTATGAATGACTTACTCGAAGAATTTAATTTTTACCGTAATTTTGGATCCATGGATTGTCATTTTGCGCTTGGAGAGAAGCTGCGGATTGCAAGAATTTGATAAATTTGGTTTATCTCATTTTCTTTCTCTGCCATTTTTGAGTAATACAATTTTTATTTTGTCCCTCTTAAATGATTTTTCCTGAAGTTAATGAATTTTTTTAGATGATTTTGTCTGAAGTTTTAATGAAATTTCTTCCATGGATGCTAATGAAATCTCTTCCATGAATGTTGATAAGATGTTTAGATTCATAGTTAATAAATTCTATAGCTTGAATGTTCTTTGTTGTAGAAGGTTATTTTCATGGTTTGTGATTCATGACATTCCTTAATAGTTTCATTCTTAGCAGAATTCATAACTAGATTTTCCATAGCAAATTTTCTTCTTGATCATTGCAATATTTTCTCCTCAATTGAACATTTTGTAATCAGTTGATATACAATCACATTTTTCTCTTAGCCAATTCTATGGGCTCGCGATTGAACCTGTAGATCCACAAAAGGCTTGAAATCTAGATCTGGTGGAAGAGTAGTATTAGCAATCTAAGTAATTCACTAACATCTCATCCGGGTCATGGGGAATCCCTAGGAGTCCTAGTAAGCTTTATCACGTGTTAGGACACCTAGGAAGTCCCCCTGACCCCTTTTGACACATTGGAATCCTCAAGTGTGTCTTAAGGGGTCGTAGGACCCCTTAAGACACACTTGAGCGTTCCAATGTGTCAAAAGGGGTTACAGGGACTCCCTAGCGGTCCTAACACCTTATCATGCGTTAGGACCCCTAGGGAGCCCCCATGACCCCTTTTGACACATTCAAATGCTCAAGTGTGTCTTAAGGGGTCTTAGGACCCCTTAAGACACACTTGAGCATTTGAATGTGTCAAAAGGGGTCACGGGGACTCCCTAGGGGTCCTAACGTGTGATAAGGCATTAGGACCGCTAGGGAGTCCCCGTGACCCCTTTTGACAAATTGGAATGCTCAAGCGTGTCCTAAAGGGTCCTACGACCCCTTAAGACACACTTGAGTGTTCCAATGTGTCAAAAGGGGTTAGGGGGACTTCCTAGGGGTCCTAACGCGTGATAAGGCGTACTAGGACCCCTAGGGATTCCCCATGACACAGATGAGATGTTAGTGAATGACTTAGATTGCTAATACTACTCTTCCACCAGATCCATATTTCACGCCTTTTGTGGATCACAATTGAACCTGTAGATCCACAAAAGGCTTGAAATCTAGATCTAGTGGAACAGTAGTATTAGCAATCTAAGTCATTCACTAACATCTCATCTGGGTCATGGGGAATCCCTATCGGTGCTAGTACACCTTATCACGTGTTAGGACCCCTAGGAAGTCCCCCTAAACCCTTTTGACACATTGGAATGCTCAAGTGTGTCTTAAGAGGTTGTAGGACCCCTTAAGACACACTTGAGCATTCCAATCTATCAAAAGGGGTCATGGGGACTCCATAGCGGTCCTAACGCCTTATCACGCATTAGGACCCCTAGGGATACCCCGTGACCCATTTTGACACATTCCAATGTTGAAGTGTGTCTTAAGGGGTCTTAGGACCCCTTAAGATACACTTGAGCATTTGAATGTGTCAAAAGGGGTCACGGGGACTCCCTAGGGGTCCTAGTACACCTTATCATGCGTTAGGACCCCTAGGGAGTCCCCGTGACCCCTTTTGACACATTGGAATGCTCAAGTGAGTCTTAAGGGGTTATAGGACCCCTTAAGACACACTTGAGAATTCCAATGTGTCAAAAGGGGTCACAGGGACTCCCTAGGGGTCCTAGTATGCCTTATCATGCATTAGGACCCCTAGGGAGTCCCCATGACCCCTTTTGACACATTGAAATGTTCATGTGTGTCTTAAGGGGTCTTAGGACCCCTTAAGACACACTTGAACATTCCAATGTGTCAAAATAGGTCATAGGGACTCCCTAGGGGTCCTAGTATGCCTCATCACATGTTAGGACCCCTAGGGAGTCCCTGTGACCCCTTTTCACACATTGGGCATTCCAATGTGTCAAAAGGGGTCACGGGGACTCCCTAGGGGTCCTAACACATGATAAGGCATACTAGGACCCCTAGGGAGTCCTTGTGACCCCTTTTGACATATTGGAATGCTCAAGTGTGTCTTAAGACCCTCTAAAGACACACTTGAGCATTCCAATGTGTCAAAAGGGGTCACTGGGACTCCTTAAGGGTCCTAGTATGTCTTATCATGAGTTAGGACCCCTAAGGAGTCCTCGTGACCCCTTTTGACACATTGGAATGCTCAAGTGTGTCTTAAGGGGTCTTAAGACACACTTGAGCATTCCAATGTGTCAAAAGGGGTCATAGGGACTACCTAGGGGTCCTAGTACGCCTTATCACATGTTAGGAACCCTAGGGAGTCCTTGTGACCCCTTTTGACACATTGCAAGACCCCTTAAGAAAGACTTGAGCATTGCAATGTGTCAAAAGGGGTCATGGCGACTCCCTAGGTGTCCTAGTATGCCTTATCACACGTTAGGACCCCTAGGGAGTCACCGTGAACCCTTTTGACACATTGGAATGCTCAAGTGTATCTTAAGGGGTCATTGGAATGCTCAAGTGTGTCTTAAGGGGCTGTAGGACCCCTTAAAACACACTTGAGCATTCCAATGTGTCAAAAGTGGTAACGAGGACTCCCTTGGGGTCATAGTATGCCTAATCATGCGTTAGAACCCGTAGGGAGTCCCCGTGACCCTTTTTGACACATTGGAATGCTCAAGCATGTCTTAAGAGGTCCTATAACCCCTTAAGACACATTTGAGTGTTCCAATGTGTAAAAAGGGGTCACGGGGACTCCCTAGGGGTCCTATTATGCCTTTTCATGTGTTAGGACCCCTAGGGAGTCCCCATGACCCCTTTTGGCACATTGGAATGCTCAAGTGTGACTTAAGGGGTCCTACGACTACTTAAGACACACTTGAGCATTCCAATGTATCAAAAGGGGTCATGGGGACTCCCTAGGGGTCCTAGTATGCCTTATCACATGTTAAGACCCCTAGGGAGTCCCCATGACCGCTTTTGACACATTGGAATGCTCAAGTGTGTCAAAAGGGGTCACGGGGACTCCCTAGGGGTCCTAACGCGTGATAAGGCATACTAGGACCCCTAAGGAGTCCCCATGACCCCTTTTGACACATTGGAACACTCAACTATGTCTTAAGAGGGTCTTAAGACACACTTGAGCATTCCAATGTGTCAAAAGGGGTCATAGGGACTCCTTAGGGGTCCTATTGAACCTTATCATGCATTAGGACCCGTAGGGAGTCCCTGTGACCCCTTTTGACACATTGAAATGCTCAAGTGTGTCTTAAGGGGTCCCCCTTTTGACCCCTTAAGGTAGACTTGAGCATTCAATTGTGTCAAAAGGGGGACCCCTTAAGACACACTTGAGCATTCCAATTTGTCAAAAGGGGTCATGAGGACTCCATAGGGGTCCTAGTATGCCTTATCAAGCGTTAGGACACCTAGGGAGTCACCGTGACCCCTTTTGACACATTAGAATGCTCAAGTGTGCCTTAAGGGGTCCTACGACTCCTTAACACACACTTGAGCATTCCAATGTATCAAAAGGGGTCACGGTGACTCCCTAGGGGTCCTACTATGCCTTATCACATGTTAGAACCCCTAGGGAGTCCCCATGACTCCTTTTGACACATTCAAACACTCAAGTGTCTCTTAAGGTGTTATAGGACCCCTTAAGACACACTTGAGCATTCTAATGCATCAAAGGGGGTCACAGGGACTCCCTAGGGGTCCTAGTATGCATTATGATGCGTTAGGACCCCTAGGGAGCCCCCGTCACCCCTTTTGACACATTGGAATGCTCAAGTTTGTCTTAAGGGGTCCTAAGACCCCTTAAGACAAACTTGAGCATTCCAGTGTGTCAAAAGGGGTCACAAGGGCTCCCTAGGGGTCCTAGTATGCCTTATCACGCGTTAGGACCCCTAGGGAGTCCCTATGACCCCTTCTGAAACATTATAATGCTAAAGTGTGTCCTAAGGTATCCAACGACCCCATAAGACACACTTGAGCATTCCAATGTGTCAAAATGGGTCACAGGGACTCCCTAGGAGTCCTAGTACACCTTATTACATGTTAGGAC
This sequence comes from Chamaecyparis obtusa, assembly GCA_027943335.1. Lineage (NCBI taxonomy): Eukaryota > Viridiplantae > Streptophyta > Pinopsida > Cupressales > Cupressaceae > Chamaecyparis > Chamaecyparis obtusa. The sequence continues at coordinate 1,392,643 of BSBK01001155.1, read as the reverse complement.
CCCTAGGGAGTCCCTATGACCCCTTTTGACACATTGGAATGCTCAAGTTTGTCTTAAGGGGTCCTACAACCCCTTAACACACACTTGAACATTCCAATGTGTCAAAAGGGGTCACGGGGACTCCCTAGGGGTCCTAGTATGCCTTATCACGTGTTAGGACCCCTAGGGACTCCCCGTGACCCCTTTCGACACATTGGAATGCTCAAGTGTGTCAAAAGGGGTCACAAGGACTCTCTAGGGGTCCTAACGCATGATAAGACATGCTAGGCCCCCTAGGGAGCCCCTGTGACCCCTTTTGACACATTGGAACACTCAAGTTTGTCTTAAGGGGTCACCAGACCCTCTTAAGAAAAACTTGAGCATTTCAATGTGTCAAAAGGGGTCACAGGGGCACCTTAGGGGTCCTAGTATGCCTTATGACATGTTAGAACCCCTAGGGAGTCCCTATGACCCCTTTTGACACATTGGAATGGTCAAGTGTGTCTTAAGGGGTCCTACAACCATTAAGACACACTTGAGCATTCCAATGTGTCAAAAGGGGTCACGGGGACTCCCTAGGGGTCCTAGTACACCATATCACATGTTAGGACCCCTAAAGAGTCCCCGTGACCCCTTTTAACATATTGGAATGCTCAAGCATGTCAAAAGGGTTAACAGGGACTCCCTAGGGGTCCTAACATGTGATAAGGCATACTAGGACCCCTAGGGAGCCCCCATGACCCCTTTTGACATATTGGAATGTTCAAGTTTGTCTTAAGGGCTCCTACGAGCCCTTAAGACACACTTGAGTGTTCTAATGTGTCAAAAGGGGTCATGGGGACTCCATAGAGGTCCTAATAAGCCTTATCATGTGTTAGGTCCACTAGGGAGTCCCCGTAACCCCTTTTGACACATTGGAATGCTCAAGTGTGTCTTAAGGGGTCATAGGACCCCTTGAGAGACACTTGAGCATTCTAATATGTCAAAAGGGGTCACAGGGACTCCCTAGGGGTCCTAGTACACCTTGTCACAGGTTAGGACCCCTAGGGAGTCCCTGTGACCCCTTTTGACACATTAGAATGTGCAAGTGTGTCAAAATGGGTCACAGGGACTCCCTAGGGGTCCTATTACATGATAAGGTGTACTAGGACCCCTAGGGAGTCCCAGTGACCCCTTTTGACACATTAGAATGCTCAAGTGTGTCTGTGACCCCTTTTGACACATTAGAATGCTCAAGTGTTAAGACACACTTGAGCATTCTAATGTGTCAAAAGGGGTCACTAGGACTCCCTAGGGGTCCTAGTATGCCTTATCATGTGTTAGGACCCCTAGGGAGTCCCCATGACCCCTTTTGACACATTGCAATGCTCAAGCATGTCTTAAGAGGTCCTACGATCCCTTAAGACACATTTGAGTGTTCCAAGGTGTCAAAAGGGGTCATGGGGACTCCCTAAGGGTCCTATTATGCCTTTTCAAGTGTTAGGACCCCTAGGGAGTCCCCATGACCCCTATTTACACATTGGAATGTTCAAGTGTGACTTAAGGGGTCGTAGGACCCCTTAAGTCACACTTGAGCATTCCAATGTGTCAAAAGGGGTCACGGGGACTGCCTAGGGGGCATAGTACATGTTATCACGTGTTAGGGTCCCTAGGGAGTCCCCGTGACCCCTTTTGACACATTGGAAAGCTCAAGTCTGTCAAAAAGGGTCACAGGGACTCCCTAGGGGTCCTAACGCATGATAAGGCATACTAGGACCCCTAGGGAGTCCCCGTGACCCCTTTTGACACATTGGAACACTCAAGTGTGTCTTAAGAGGGACTTGAACATTCCAATGTGTCAAAAGGGGTCACGGGGACTCCCTAGGGATCCTAGTACACCTTATCACATGTTAGGACCCCTAGGGAATCCACGTGATCCCTTTTGACACATTCGAACGCTCAAGTGTGTGTTAAGGGGTCCCCCTTTTGACCCATTAAGGCACACTTGAGCATTCCAATGTATCAAAAGGGGGACCACTTAAGACACACTTGAGCATTCCAATGTGTCAAAAGGGGTCATGTGGACTCCCTAGGGGTCCTAGTTATCCTTATCACACATTAGGACCCCTAGGGAGTCATCATGACCCCTTTTGACACATTGGAATGCTCAAGTGTGCCTTAAAGGGTCCTACGAACCCTTAAGGCACATTTGAGCATTCCAATGTGTCAAAAGGGGTCACGGGGACTCCCTAGGGGTCGTATTATGCCTTATCACGCGTTAGGACTCCTAGGGAGTCCCTATGACCTTTTTTGACACATTGGAACTCTCAAGTGTGTCTTAAAGAGTTGTAAGACCCCTTAATACATACTTGAGTGTTCCAGTGTGTCAAAAGGGGTCACGAGGACTCCCTAGGGGTCCTAGTATGCCGTATGATATGTTAGGACCCCTAGGCAGCTCCCGTCACCCCTTTTGACACATTAGAACACTCAAGTTTGTCTTAAAGGGTCCTGAAACCCCTTAAGATAATCTTGAGCATTCCAACATGTCAAAAGGGGTCACAAGGGCTCCCTAGGGGTCCTAGTATGCCTTATGATGCGTTAGGACCCCTAGGGAGTCCTTGTGACCCCTTTTGACACATTGGAATGCTCAAGTGTGTCTTAAGGGGTCCTACGACCCCTTCATACACACTTGTAGATTCCAATGTGTCAAAAGGGGTCATGCGGAATCCCTAGGGGTCCTAGTATGCTTATTACATGTTAGGACCACTAGGGAGTCCATGTGACCCCTTTTGACACATTGGAATGCTCAAGTGTGTCAAAAGGGGTCACGGGGACTCCCTAGGGGTCCTAACACATGATAAGGTGTACTAGGAACCCTAGGGAGCCCCTGTGACCCCTTTTGACACATTGGAACACTCACATTTTTCTTAAGGGATCTCGTAAGAAAAACTTGAGTGTTCTAATGTGTCAAAAGGGGTCACAGGGGCTCCTTGGGGGTCCTAGTATGCGTTATCATGCGTTAGGACCCCTACGGAGTCCTCGTGACCCCTTTTGACACATTGGAATGCTAAAGTGGGTCTTAAGGGGTCCTACAACCCCTTAAGACACACCTGAGCATTCCAATGTGTCAAAAGGGGTCACAGGGACTCCCTAGGGGTCCTAGTATGCCTTATCACATTTTAGGACCCCTAGAGAGTCCTCATGACCCCTTTTGACATATTGAAATGCTCAGGTGTGTCAAAAGGCATCACAAGGACTCCCTAGGAGTCCTAACACATGATAGGGCATACTAGGACCCCTAGGGAGCCCCCATGACCCCTTTTGAAACATTGGAATGCTCTTGTTTTTCTTAAGGGGTCTTACTACACCTCATCATTGGAAGGTGTCACAGGGACTCCCTAGGGGTCCTAACACATGATAAGGCATACTAGGACCCCTAGGGAGCCCCCGTGACCCCTTTTGACACATTGGAACACTCATGTTTTTCATAAGGGGTCTTAGGACCCCTTAAGACAAACTTGAGCATTCCAATGTGTCAAAAGGGGTCGTGGGGGCTCCCTAGGGGTCCTAGTACGCCTTATCATGTGTTAGGACCCCTAGGGAGTCCCCACGACCCCTTTTGACACATTGGAATAGTCAAGTGTGTCTTAAGGGGTTGTAGCACACCTTAAGACACACTTGAGTGTTCCAATGTGTCAAAAGGGGTCACGGGGACTCCCTAGGTGTCCTAATATGCCTTATCACATGTTAGGACCACTAGGGAGTCCCCGTAACCCCTTTTGACACATTGGAATGCTGAAGTATGTCTTAAGGTGTCATAGGACCACTTAAGACACACTCGAGCATTCCAATGTGTCAAAAGGGGTCATGGGGAATCCCTAGGGGTCCTAACGCATGATAAGGCATACTAGGACACGTAGGGAGCCCCCGTGACCCCTTTTGACACATTGAAACCTTTAAGAAAAACTTGAGCCTTCCAATATGTCAAAAGGGGTCTCAAAGGCTCCTTATGGGTCCTAGTATGCCTTATCACACGTTAGGACCCCTAGGGAGTCCCCGTGACCCCTTTTGACACACTTGAACATTCCAATGTGTCAAAAGGGGTCACGGAGACTCCCTAGGGGTCCTAACACATGATAAGGCATACTAGGACCCCTAGGGAGTCCCCGTGACCCCTTTTGACACATTAGAACACTCAAGTGTGTCTTAAGGGGTCATAGGAACCCTTAAGACACACTTGAGCATTCCAATGTGTCAAAAGGGGTCATGGAGACTCCCTAGGGGTCCTAATGCATGATAAGGTGTACTAGGACCTCTAGGGAGTCCCTGTGACCCCTTTTGACACATTAGAATGCTCAAGAGTGTCTTAAGGGGTCGTAGGACCACTTAAGACACACTTGAGCATTCCAATGTGTCAAAAGGGGTCACAGAGACTCCCTAGGGGTCCTAACGCATGATAAAGCATACTAGGACCCCTAGGGAGATGCAATGACCCCTTTTGACACATTGGAATGCCCAAGTGTGTCTTAAGACCCTCTTAAGACATACTTGAGCATTTCAATGTGTCAAAAGGGGTCACGGGGACTCCCTAGGGGTCCTATTAGGCCTTATCACGCGTTAGGACCCCTAGGCAGTCCCCATGAACCCTTTTGACACATTGGAATGCTCAAGTGTGTCAAAAGGGATCACGGGGACTCCCTAGGGGTCCTAATGGGTGCTAAGGCATACTAGGACCCCTAGGGAATCCAAGTGACCCCTTTTGACACATTGGAATGCTCAAGTGTGTCTTGAGCATTCCAATGTGTCAAAAGGGGTCACTGCGACTCCCTAGGGGTCCTTGTATGCTTTATCACACGTTAGGACCCCTAGGGAGTCCCCATGACCCCTTTTGACACATTGAAATGCTCAAGTGTGTCTTAAGTGGTCCTATGACCCCTTAAGACGCTCTTGAGCATTCCAATGTGTCAAAAGGGGTCACAGGGACTCCCTAGGGGTCCTAGTACACCTTATCATGCGTTAGGTCCCCTAGGGAGTCCCCGTCACCCCTTTTGACACATTGGAATGCTCAAGTGTTTCTTAAGGGTTCCTATGACCCCTTAAGACACAGTTGAGTGTTCCAATGTGTCAAAAGGGTTCATGGGGACTCCCTAGGGGTCCTATTATGCCTTATCACACGTTAGGACCTCTAGGGAGTCTCTGTGACCCCTTTTGACACATTGGAATGTTCAAGTGTGTCAAAAGGGGTCACAGGGACTCCCTATGGGTCCTAACATGTGATAAGGCATACTAGGACCCCTAAGGAGCCTCTGTGACCCCTTTTGACATATTGGAAGGCTCAAGTTTGTCTTAAGGGTTCCAATGTGTCAAAAGTGGTCACAGGGGCTCCCTAGGTGTCCTAGTATGCCTTATCATGCGTTAGGACCCCTAGGGATTCAACATGACCCCTTTTGACACATTGGAATGCCTTAGTGTGTCTTAAGTGGTCCTATGACACCTTAAGACACACCTTAGCATTCCAATGTGTTAAAAGGGGTCACAGGGACTCCCTAGGGGTCCTATTATGCCTTATCATGTGTTAGAACCCCTGAGGAGTCCTCGTGACCCTTTTTGACACATTGGAATGCTCAAGTGTGTCAAAAGGGGTCACAGGGACTTCCTACAGATCCTAACGCATGACAAGGCGTACTAGGACCCCTAGGGAGCCCCAGTGACCCATTTTGACACATTGGAATGTGCAAGTTTGTCTTAAGGAATCTTAACACCCCTTAAAACAAACTTGAGCATTCTAATGTGTCAAAATGGGTCACTGGGGCTCCCTAGGGGTCCTAGTACACCTTATCACATGTTAGGACCCCTAGGGAGTCCCCGTGACCCCTTTTGACACATTGGAATGCTCAAGTGTTTCTTAAGGGGTCATAGGACCCCTTAAGAAACACTTGAGCATTCCAATGTGTGAAAATGGGTCACGGGGTCTCCCTAGGGGTCCTAGTACATGTTTTCATGCATGAGGACCCCTAGGGAGTCCCCGTGATCCCTTTTGACACATTGGAATGCTCAAGTGTGCCTTAAGGGGTCCTACAACCCCTTAAGACACACTTGAGCATTCCAATGTGTCAAAAGGGGTCACGAGGACTCCCTAGGGGTCCTACTATGCCTTATCACATGTTAGGACCCATAGGGAGTCCCTGTGACCCCTTTTGACACATTAGAACACTCAAAAGTGTTCCAATGTGTCAAAAGGAATCACAGGGACTCCCTAGGGGTCCTACTACACCTTATCACGCGTTAAGACCCCTAGGGAGTCCCCGTGACCCTTTTAACACATTGGAATGCTCGAGTGTGCCTAAAGGGGTCCTACGACCCCTTAAGACACACTTAGCATTCCAATGTGTCAGAAGTGGTCATGGGGACTCCCTAGGTGTCCTACTACGCCTTATCACATGTTAGGACCCCTAGGGAGTCCCTGTGACCCCTTTTGACACATTGGAATGCTCAAGTGTGTCTTAAGGGGTCCTACGACCCCTTAAGGCACACTTGAGCATTCCAATGTGTCAAATGGGGTCAAAGGGACTTCCTAGGGGTCCTACTATGACTTATCACGCGTTAGGACCCCTAGGGAGTCCCCGTGACCGCTTTTGACACATTTGAATGCTCAAGTGTGTCTTAAGGGGTCCTACAATCTCTTAAAGCACACTTGAGTGTTCTAATGTGTCAAAAGGGGTCATGGGGACTCCCTACGGGTCCTACTATGCCTTATCACGTGTTAGGACCCCTAGGGAGTCTCTATGACCCCTTTTGACACATTGGAATGCTCAAGTGTACCTTAAGGGGTCCTACGACCCCTTAAGGTACACTTGAGCATTCCAATGTTTCAAAAGGGGTCACAGTGACTCCCTAGGGGTCCTACTACACCTTATCATGCATTAGGACCCCTAGCGAGTCCCCATGACCCCTTTTGACACATTTGAATGCTCAAGTGTGCCTTAAGGGGTCATAAGACCCCTTAAGGCACACTTGACCATTCCAATGTTTCAAAAGGGGTCACGAGGAGTCCCTAGGGTTCCTACTATGCCTTATCATGCGTTAGGACCCCTAGGGAGTCCCCATGACCCCTTTCGACACATTGGAATGCTCAAATGTGTCTTAAGGGTTCGTAGGACCCCTTAAGACACACTTGAGCATTCCAATGTGTCAAAAGGGGTCACAGGGACTCCGTAGTTGTCCTAGTACACCTTATCACGTGTTAGGACCCCTAGCGAGTCCCCATGACCCCTTATCACATGTTTGGAACCCTAGGGAGTCTCTCTCTGCCTCTAGTGAACTATTCTTCAAAGCCTCCATTTCTGTGTAGCTAGGGTTTACGATGCCTTTTAAAGGCACATTTAATACAAAGATTTAGCCAACCACCTTTAAAGACCTAAAAGAAACGAGAAATTGTTTTTGGCCAAAAATACATACCGCATTTTTGTATGTAGTACCGTAAGCTTGAACAATCTAGCTGGCTTCCTCTGCTAAGACATGAAGAACTTCATTAATGTATTGTCTAGGAGGAAGATTATAATTTCCATATTTCTGTAAGAGTTTCTCAAAAATTTGTAATATTATATATAATATATTAGTATACATTAGTATATGTATTTTATATATATATATATATATATATATATATATATATATATATATATATATATATATATATATATATATATATATATATATATATATATATATATATATATATATTATATACATGTTAGTATATATTATACATTAGTATATATATAATATATTATATATATTAGTATATTTATTACATTAGTACATTTAATACATTAGTCTATTATAATACATTATTATATATATAATATACATTATATATATCATATGCCTCTTATATATATATATCTATTATATACATAAATATATGTAAAAGTTCAATTTTTTAAATTTGCTCCCGCCCTTTTTTCATCAGCCTGGGAATATCAGGTACCCGATATGGAATCAGATACCTTATTTTTGCTAGGTAATGTTTGACCAAATTATTCCCTATCCCCACAGAGTAGACAATCATGGGATTTTATACTTTTTTCATGCATTGCAAAACAAAAAATGTGATTTGGGGCCCATTGTTTGATTTTTGTCGACTTGTGGTCTCACCATGGGAAGCAACAGTCATCGAAAGGCTAAATGCAAGAGGAAGCTGATAGATGACGAAATTCAGGCATATAGGGAAAAAGATAAGGAAAATCACTGAAGAAGGAGAGAAGGTATGTTAAACATTAATCAAGGTGACCCCGTAAATGTAGTTGTAAGTGAAGAGGATGTTCAATTTGAAAATGCATAGATGGAGATTGAAAATGTAGACTTTGGGAATGAAAATGTTTCACAAGAACCACATGAATGTTATACATCTCCAAATTACATGCGAAATGAAGTCCCTTACAATAAAGATAATCAATCTTCAAATTCGGGGCTTTCAAGAACACCTAAATGGTTAATTGAAATTGAGGAGAACATTATGAATAATTGGGAAGGAAAGAGGTCACATAGAACCATTAGGTTGTGGGCTTCAATATTTTATGATCAATTTTTTCGAAACAAGACATTGGTTGAGAAATGTCAAATTTTTATGCAGTTGTTAAAGATGCAAAAGATGAGACCTGTGCTTGTGAAATTGAAGATTCATGTGAACAAGAAAATGGAGAGAAATGCCATTGTTGTGAAGAATCTTTTCAATGCTCTCAATAGAATTGGGAAGACTAGCAGAGAAAAAGATAAGAGAGTTTCTCAGAGGGTTATTACAACCTCCTTAGTAAGTCATCAATTGAGAAAGGCTCGTTTGATGAGACAAACTTGTGTTGACTTCAATATAGACCGTAAAACTTTGGGTAGAGCATTTGCAAGAAGAGAAAGACTTCATGATCTGCTTCAAATTGATACATGGGCTTATGGTGGGAGACTTCCACATTTCGATAAGAAGCTAACAGATGTTGTCAAGGATGAAATTCAACAATTTTGGCATGCTAACTCAAGAGTGTCACCAAATGTGAAGCATGTCTTGAAGTTGAGAGTTGGCAATTGAGACCGCACTCCACCTCCTAAACATTATGTGGAGGTAAGTCAAACAATGTTGTATAAAAAAATTTGCGAGACACATCCAACATTGAAAATATCACAAAGGTCTTTTGAATCCGTGAAGCCATTTTATTGTGTACCCCTTAAGATTCGAAATACATGTTGTTGCAAATATCATGTTGAGTTTTCAATGCATCATGAATTATTATGGTCCATTCATTCTACTTTGCATACTAATGAAATGCTAGAGGATTATGGTGCAAGTGGTCTTCCCAAATCATCAAGAGACTTGCTAGATCAATTTTTATGTCATAGAGATGATGGTTGTTTATTTTATAAAAAAGATTGATTAAATGCCAAGTGCTCAGAATGTGGTGGCTTGTCCAATTTTAGAACATGTTTTCATGAAGGTTTGGAACACAATTTTGCAAAGACAGTTGTCCAAAAAAAGGTATATGAAATAGTGAAATATACATTGAAGAGTGGAGGTGAAGGCTCTAGATGTGAGTTAGTTGCAAATGAATACAATGTTGTTGATTTTATCTCAGATTTTGAGACAAATCTTTTTTCCAAGTATGCAAGGCATAGTCATAGGTCTCAATGGTTGGATCAACAATTCAGGACATGTACGGACACTTTCCCCATTGGAACTATTATATCTGTTGTAGACTTTGCGGAGAACTATACATTGCAGCCCCAAAATGAGACTCAAGCTCAATATTACAATTCCATTTAGGTTGCTATTTTTGCAAACATCACATATAGACATTCCCCTGATAGCAAAAAAGATGAGCAAAAGATAATCAAAGAGTACCATTTTTATATGAGCGACGACAGGTCTCACTCTCATGAGTTTGTTCAACATTGTTTCCAGAACTATTTTGACTTCTTGCAGGAAAATGGTATTGTTATGGATAGGCATCTCATTTGGTCTGATAATTGCACCGGTCAATTTAAGAATGCCAGAATGTTTTATTGGTTGTGCAGAATGCATGTGGAGAGAGGTGTACCTCATATTTGGAGTTTTTTTGAGTCAGCGCATGGGAAAGGGGAGCATGACGGAGCAGGTGCATGTGTGAAGAGAGCTCTAGTTAAGGAGCAATTGAGGATTTCAAGTGTTGTACTTCTTGATGCTCATTCTATTGTTGATTGGTGTACTTTAGCATTGTCACAGGGGGGGACTCTTGATTCTACAATGTGTAGATTCTTTTGGTTGGTTGAGGAGGGAACTATAGGAGATAGATTGGATTGTCAAATAGTGAAAGACTCTTCAAAAATGCATTCATTCCGAAGCTCCAATAGTAGTACATGGACCATTTGGACATGAGATTTGGCTTGTTTTTGCCCCATGTGTTTTCAATATGATTGGGATCATCGCGAGTCAAGTGAGTGGGTGGATACATGGGTTCCACAGTATCTGACTCCTCTATCTTTGACATTCTCTATAAGAAATGATGACATGGACACTTCAGTTGACTATGACCATCTTTCAGATCTTCTAAAGCCAAGAGATGTTTTTGCATTGGTTGCACCATAGCGGAATGATGAGAGGTCAGATTATTGGTTAGCACGTTGTGTACAAGGTAAACAAAAGCTTGTACAACCGATGACAGATGGTGATGGGTTCACATATCCTACTAGTTCAATTGTTCTTGTGGGAACATGGTTGCGAACATACATGATTAGAAAGAATGGAGTTCCCACATTTGAAGACTATGAGAAGCAAAAAACCATTCTCATGTATTCACACCTTGTTATAGCAACAAATCTCAAGTTGTCAAAGCATCAAGGAAGACCAAAGACAAAAGAACTTTGGACTATTACTACTACTGATCATGAAGCACTATTGGAGACCCTGAAGCAAAGAGATGACCCTTCAGGAACACTTGACTAGGTAATAAGTTAACTTAGTGCATTGTTTTCTAAGTTCATTAAGCTTAATTTCAATACATTAATTTGACCTTTCTTAGATTGTATTTTGAGTCAATAAACTTGGTTTTGTATGTGGATTGTAACTTGTGTAGGAGCACCTATGAAGACACCTATGGTCACCATGGATCCAATCAGAGATAGAAGGACAAAAGGGTCCTTAATGGTTAATTGAGATCTTTTGAAGCCTATAATGGCAATTTTTAACAATCAATTTGATTTAAAAGTTAAATGTCCTAAAACTCTTCATAAGGACTTGTGACCAAAATCATGTATGGGTGGCCAATAGTGCCAAGCAGAGATCTTACATGTCATATACTTATGCCATTTGCATGGTTTGAATTCTTACATGTTTGATTGTTGTTGCTAATGCTTTAAGGATATAATTTTTTATCATTTCAAACAATCTATAAAAGTTAAACCTCAAACATAATAAGCTCCACAGTTCAAATTTCACAAGCTTAATCATGATTAATTTCACAGTTCAAATTTCAAACATACCACTAACAGTTAGTTGAAAGCATCTGGTATCTCAGACCTCATGAGAGGTATTGACAAACTGTTAAGTGCTACGGGATCATGTTTTCAAGGTCTACAATAACCTCTGTCAGTTTTGGGCAATTCGACTTCGTTTGCATTTGGCAAGGTGATCTCAGTCGATGCCAAAACTTGCAGTGAGGGTCAATTAAAAGTGGCTCAGCAGCGTATTTTTAAATCATCTGACCTGGCATCAAATTGTCTACTCCATTAGCTCTAGTTGGCTAGTTAAATGTTAGTGACAACCCCATTCTACCCATAGAGTCATCAGAACGCTCGTAACCACGCTCGACCCAAGTGACCCCAAGGTGCAGTAAGCACGATTGGGTAGTGATCTTCTAGGGCTCGTATCTCAGACCTCATGAGAGGTATCAACAAACTATTAGGTGCTACGGGATTGTGTTTTTGAGGTCTACAATAACCTCTCTCAATTTTGGGTGATTTGACTTCGTTTGCATTTGGCAAGGCGATCTCAGTCAATGCCAAAACTTGCAGTGAGGGTCAATTGAAAGTGGCTCAGCAGCATATCTTTTAAACCATCTGACCTGGCATCAAACCATCTACTCCATTAGCTCTGGTTCTCTAGGTAAACTCTAATGACAACCCTATTCTGCCCATAGAGTCACCGGAATGCTCGCGACCATGCTCGACCCGAGTGACCTCAAGGTGCACTAAGCACGATTGGGCAGCGATCTTCTAGGGCTTGTATCTCAGACCTCATGAGAGGTATTGGAAAACCATTAGGTGCTATGAGATCTTGTTTTTGAGATCTACAATAACCTCTCTCAATTTTGGGTGATTTGACTTCATTTGCATTTGGCAAGGTGATCTCAGTCGATGCCAAAACTTGTAGTGAGGCTCAGTTGAAAGTGGCTCAGCAGCATATCTTTCAAACTGTCTGACCTGCATCAAACTATCTACTCCATTGGCTCTGGTTGGCTGGGTAAACACTATTGACAACCCCATTCTACCCACAAAGTCACTGGAATGCTCGTAACCATGCTCGACCGAAGTGACCCCAAGGTGCACTAAGCACGATTGGGCAGCGATCTTCTGGGGCTCGTATCTCAGACCTTGTGAGAGGTATCGACAAACTATCAGGTGCTATGGGATTTTTTTTTTGAGGTCTACAATAACCTCACTCATTTTTGGGCGATTTGAATTCATTTTCATTTGGCAAGGCCATCTCAGTCGATGCCAAAACTTGCAGTGAGGGTCAGTTGAAAGTGGCTCAGCAGCGTATCTTTCAAACCATCTGACTTGGCATCGAACTGTCTACTCTATCAGCTCTGGTTGGCTGGGTAAATGCTAGTGACAACCCTATTCTACCCACAGAGTCACTGGAATGCTCGTGACCACGCTCGACCCAAGTGACCCCAAGGTGCACTAAGCATGATTGGGCAGCAATCTTCTGGGGCTCGTATCTTGGACCTCATGAGAGGTATCAAAAAATATTAGGTGTTACAAGATTTTTTTTTTGAGGTCTACAATAACCTCTCTCTATTTTGGGCGATTCGACTTCGTTTGCATTTGGCAATGCAATCTCAGTTGATGCCAAAACTTGCAGTGAGGGTCAGTTGAAAGTGGCTCAGCAGTGTATCTTTCAAACCATCTGACTTGGCATCAAACCATCTACTCCATCAGCTCCAATTGGCTGGGTAAATGCCAGTGACAACCCCGTTCTGCCCATAGAGTTACCGGAACGCTCGCGACCACGCTTGACCCAAGTGACCCCAAGGTGCACTAAGCATGATTGGGCAGTGATCTTCTGGGGCTCATATCTTAGATCTTGTGAGAGCTATTGAAAAACCATTAGGTGCTACAAGATCATGTTTTCAAGGTCTACAATAACCTCTCTTATTTTTGTGTGATTCAACTTCATTTTCATTTGGCAAGGCGATCTCAATCGATGCCAAAACTTGCAGTGAGGGTCAGTTGAAAGTGGCTCAGCAGCATATCTTTCAAACCATCTAACCTAGTATCAAACCGTCTACTCCATTGGCTCTGGTTGGCTGGGTAAATGCTAGTGACAACCCTGTTCTACCCACAGAGTCACCAAACCCAAGTGACCCAAGGTGAACTAAGCATGATTGGGAAGTGATCTTCTAGGGCTCGTATCTCAGACCTCATGAGAGGTATCGACAAAATGTTAGGTGCTACAAGATCATGTTTTTGAGGTCTACAATAACCTCTCTCAATTTTGGGCGATTCGACTTCGTTTGCATTTGGCAAGGCGATCTCAGTCGATGCCAAAACTTGCAGTGAGGGTCAATTGAAATTGGCTTAGCAGCATATCTTTCAAACCATCTGACCTGGCATCGAACCATCTACTCCATTGTCTTTGGTTGGCCAAGTAAATGCTAGTGACAACCCTGTTCTGCCCAAAGAGTCAACGGAACGCTCGCGACCACACTCGACCCAAGTGACCCCAAGGTGCACTAAGCACGATTGGGCAGTGATCTTCAGAGGCTCGTATCTCATACCTCGTGAGAGGTATTGACAAAATATTAGGTGCTATGGGATCATGTTTTTGAGGTCTACAATAACCTCTCTCATTTTTGGGCAATTCAACTTCATTTGCATTTGGCAAGATGATCTCAGTCGATGCCAAAACTTGCAGTGAGGGTTAGTTGAAAGTGGCTCAATAGTGTATCTTTCAAACTGTCAGACTTGGCATCAAATCATTTGCTCCATCGGCTTCGGTTGGCCAGGTAAATGCTAGTGACAACCTCGTTCCTTTTTGTAATCGTTTGAAATGGAGGAAATAAATGAAATTAGCCAACGGAGTACGAAGGAAGTCATGACACCTTGTTTCCCCGTCACAATGAAAGTGAAATATTTTACAATACATTAATCTAGTTTGGTATCAAGACTATGCCTATTATTGTAGGACCATTGACATACTTTTTATCCAAGCCTGCAAAGGGAGTTGTCAAAATATTCGATCTCCTCTTTCTCCTCGATACAATTCTTCTTGTCTACAAAGAGGTTGGGTGGATATATGGTTCAGTTACAAAGGACATTTTTACTGCTTTCAAAACACATTGTCATGGATGGAGTTCTATATATTGTGTGCCCCCTAGGCCAGCTTTCACGGGGTCTGCTCTAATTAACCTTTCAGATCAGCTTAATCAAGTTCTACATTAGGCTCATTGATCAGTAGAAATTTTTCTGAGCAGACATTGTCCTATTTGGTATGGTTATGAAGGTAGATTGAAATGGTTGGAGAGGCTATCAATGCCATTGTCTATCCAAGGACATGCCATCATCCTCGGGGTTGGTTATAATTTTAAATATCGAGTCCCATAAAAACTGTGACTTGGAAGCATAGATAGTGTAGACACCTAAAAATCCTTTAGAAAATAAAGTATTTTTATTTTTTGAAAAACCCCTGATGACATCATCATTTATTAATTAATTAATTATTTAATTAATTTATTTATTTTTATGTCATTAAATCTCTTTACCTTAATTAAAAATATTTAATTAAGAAATCCCTCCCAAAAATGTTTAAATCTTATTTAAACATTATTTCCCTATTTATTAATTATTTTAATTAATAAATTGACCAAAAATCCCAAAATAAATAATTTATTTATTTTTTGCCCAAAACTTTGCCAAATTCCTAAAAACCACTAACCTCTTCCAGAATCTTCTAATCCCTCTTTAATTTCGATTAAAGGCTGATTCCATCATTTCCTAACCCTAATCCCAACTCAAAAATATTTAATTAAGATTAAATATTAAATCCTCATGTTTATTAAAAATATTTTAATAAATATCCTCAAAAACCTAAAACCTTTGAAATAAATAAACTTTTATTTATTTCCTAAAATCCTATTTATCCTAGAAAGCCTAGACTCTTCTAGAAAGTCTTTATCCTCATCCAAAGCCTAGACTCTTCTAGAAGAAGTCAATCCTTATCTATGACCCTAACTTTACCCCAAACCCTAACTCAACCACCTAACCCAACCCTTTCCAAAATCCTATAAATACTCCTCATTTCTAAGAGCAAAATACCAATTCACTTTCAATTCTAGTATTGTTATAATGCTAGAATAGCTCTAAATCATTTAGCTTTCATACTAATTGTTAGTTTTAATCATTTTCAAGCATTTTTAGCTCACATCTTAGCATAGAACTAATGGATTAACTTAGTTTGATTCTTGTTTATGCATCATTCTCACATCTATTTTGGGTTCTAAAATCTACTTAATCATACTAGTTGCATAAATCTTGAGTTCTTGAAGCCTTAGGGGCAATTTTGGGTGTTCTACCCAATATTGTGCCATATATGGGGTTTTCGTGAAACTTAATCCTCCAAATCTGCATTAGGAACATGCTCCAGGTGCTTTGAGAGCATACCCACATTCCTTTTATATGAGCAAATCAAATAGTGCTTGGGTGCACTTGTTTAGGCTCTATCTGAGGTGCCTTAGCTTAGATGTTCTTGTTTTGAATTGATATGATGCTAGATTAGAACTTAACGTTTGACTGATTTGAGCCTTTCAAAACAGATACAGATAGCCTTGCTCACATTCTGGCATGCCTGGTGGGACCCACTTCACGGGTTCTTTGCAAACATTCTGATGGGTTTTGGAGTGTTTTCAAATTTTTCAAACTTATAGGTGGACAGAGCGCTTCAAATTCTTCTTTCTCTTCTTGTCTTTATTCTTCTTCTATTCTGTCTACTTCTTCTTCTTGCGGGATCTTGGCCAATTTTTCTTAGAAAAAAAAAATCAAAAAAAAAAATCCATAAGGAAGCAAAATCATACACACCTTGTTTTAGTGCTTAAAATGAACCCCCAAATCATTCTTGAAGGCATTAAGGACTAAAATTTGCAAAATTTGTTCTAACAAACAAGAAAAATCAATCAAAACATTTGCATCCTTGCAACATCAAGGTTTTAGATGCATTCATGCAAAAATTAGGAATATTTCAAGTTTTGGGTACTTAAAAAAAAAAAAAGAGAACCTCAAATTTGCATCTCATTTCTAAAAACATTCAAAATCAATCCTAAAAGTGCATGCAAAAGTTCCTAAAATCAATCCTAAATAACTTTGTTTTTATTGAAAACTAACTTCATTTTGCAAAAATCTTGAATGCCTTATTTTTTCAAATTTCACGCATCAAAGCTAAATTAGGAACTTATCTTTTGGAGCTAAAAAATCAAAGCAAAGGTCAAAACAAATCTTGAATGAAACTAAAGGAATGAAGCTAAGTCCTAAGAGTCATTGTCGTTTTGAAAATCAAACGCACTCTTGAATTCATTAAAAGAAAAAAATCTCTATTCCTTCCTTTTCATTTCAAGCAAATGCATAATCAAATCTTGAATGCCTTAAAGGATCAAAACAAAGCACTTCAAAATTCTTAAAACAACACGTCAATCTCAATCTTGAATGATCAATGAAAGAACTTGCAATCGCTCAAATCGCTTACTTTTTAGAGAAAGAACAACTCAAAATCTAAAGACTTGTGTCTTCAGAAGTTTTCAATCAAATCACACTTAATCAATTTGGGAAAAAGAATAGCTTGCTTGATGTGCATCTAGGAGCTTTCATTTTCTGTAAATCCTTGTTAAAGTAAGCAACGTAAAACATTTGAACTTAGACAAGTTCACTTGTTTTACTTTTAGCGAGGTCTGTCCGGGGAGAAAAGCACTTCCTCCCTGGAGAACGACCTCAACTAGTATCCCCCCGGCCGGTATATAAATAAAGTGAGGGAAAAAGGTACTCACTTATATCTCCTAATCCACAGGCGTTTGTGCCATATACAATGACTGGGGATGGTAAATATTCCTCCCCTAGCATTGTTGGCTAGGCTCTTAAGTGAGTCATGGGCGGTCAGCATAACCAGGTATGGAGACTCCATGGAACCATTACAAACCTGATAAAATAGAGACTACCCTATCCACATCCGAAGGTATCAAAATCCTTGTGCAAGGACCGATCCAAGGGGTTTACCGGATCACCTCAAGATTACTCACCATTTGTATTCCCTTTTAGGGGGTACCAAGTTGTGGGCAAGTGATTTTGATACTCACCTTCCTTAGGTAGACCTGCTTGAAGTGCTTGACAGTCAAAAACTCTGTGAAAACATTGTTGGAACATACACTTTTCAGAGCTTTTTTAGATTAAAGGTTAGTTATCCTGCTTGTATCCCGCAAGGTTGCTTTGTCCTTTGTGGAGATTTCTTTTCCAAAAATCTTTGTTGAAATCTATCCTTTCCCATTGGAAAACATCAAACTAATCTACAACCTGGTTCAAGATACTCAACAAAGCCATGTCAGTCCAAATCCTCCAAAAATCAAGAAAAACATCAAAAACTTTCAGAATCTCAAATCATGGTCTTCCAGTCATATTCAATCCAGTCTTATCATCCTTTCCTCCTATCCTAGGTTAGCAAAGTCATCTCAGTCATCCTCCATCCCCTTGTTTATCTTCCTCTAAAGTTAGTTTTCTTCCAAACTTGAGCCAAATCCAAACCTAAGTCTAATTCTATCAGTCATCCCAATCGGAGTCTTAGTCTTCCAATCCATCTTCATCCTTCATCCTTATCCAACTCATCTGCCAATTAGCATGTCTCAAAACTATTATGATGAGTTTGGTTATTATGTATCTTCTCCCGCTCCATCCTATCCCAATGATGATAAAAGCCTTGTAGATCATGATAAATACTTTGAAAATCCTAGCAAGCTTGCCCCAAACATCTTTCAACATCCAATAATTCCTCCAAAATATCCTATCACACCTTCACGCTTATCCACTAGCACTCCCTTGCATGTCCTCAGCAAGGAAAATCCATTCTCTTATCCATCCACAACTTATCCCTATCTTAAATCTACACATCCTCCATATGCATCCTTCATACTTCCATCTCCTCCTATGGTCATATCCCAATCACCATCATCCCATAGAAACACTTAATGCTACTTCCCTTATCTAAAAAATCCATCCACTCATCCTCCAAATCATTCTCAAAACCAAAAACCAAGTCTTCCAATCCTTTTCTCCAATCCACCATCCTATCTCAACCCACCATCCTCCATTCAAACCCATGTTTCTACAAATCCCCTCCCACAAAAAGAATGCACCCTTCAATTTGATTCATATCCTGTACCTCAATCCATCATTCCTACCTCACCAAATAGTCAATCAAGTTCACAAGCTTCCTCTAAACCTACCTATGTGAACTATCCAACCCCACCATCCTCCAACTCCTCATTTTCACCATCATCCCCTCAAGCAGGTTCCCCTTCATCCACCCCATCTTCATATAAGGACTATCCTAGCTCTCCATTTCCTCCACATTCCAATCCTTCTTCACCACGAAAGTCTCGAAGGAGTTTCACAAGGAAGACAATAACAAATCCCACTCCTAAAGTTGAAGAGCCAAGCCATCTCAAACCTTCATGTGAAGCCATCATTGATGAGGCCCATCCATCGCTCCCATCTATTATCTATCTTCCATACATCCCACTCATTGATCTTCTTCCATCTCCTAGCATCATTGAGTCCCTTCCATCTAAAGTCTCCATCCAATCCCCACCAACATCACCTCCTCCAAGTATTATCCAAAGCATATCTAAGGAGCCTCATGAGTTCACCCTTCTTCCTGCCATCATAGCTATAGAATCTTCCATCTTTTCATCCCTACCATCTGAAGAGTTCTTCCTTCTTCTAAACATCACAGCTACAGAATCTCCCATCCTTCCATCCACCCCCTCTGAAGAGTCCATCCATACATCCTCCATCACTCTATCCACACAAAACCTACCATGTCAAGATCTTGTCCAAAAGCATGTTGAAATACTCGCAGAAGAAAATCAAGATCCAATCCCTTCACTTCCCCCATCACATGTTCTATTGCTTCCATCACCCCCAATCCAAAATCCTACAATCCCAATTCCTCCAATCCAAGATCCTATCATCCCAGTTTCTCCATCTGAAGATCCATTACTATCCCCCAATCCCAGTCAAAATCCCACCATCCTATCCTCTCCTCTTGAGGATCTTCCAATCCAAACTATCCCACTGCCATCACTCTATCCACTTGGACCACTTACATTTGTCAAAGGCAGTCCACTTGAAGCAGAAGAAATTAGTTTCATATCTTCCATCAGGGAACCAAAAACTAGATGTTTATCTTATTCCCCAAGTCATAAATATCCTTGTTTGGATAAAATGCTCAAGAAATGGAATTATCAAGGCAAAGGCTTAGGATCTCATGAACAAGGAAATCTAGAGCCCATTCAAGACAAGAAACATCCAAAATCATGTGGTATTGGTCACACATCAGAAGAAGGCACTTCCTCCAGAAATTCAAGCATCCTTCCAAAACCACCATCACATCTTCCAAGGCATACAATGCTATTCCTCCTCCTCTATCATTACAGCCCAGGACAACCTATCACATTCCTCCTTCATCCTCTAAATCCATTTTGGGTCCCTATGTCCCAAAATCTACTAGCACATATCCTCCACATACCAAATCCATTTTGGGCCCTTACATCCCAAAATATCATCCCCCATCTTATCCTACTCAGTCTTTATCCAAAATCCAAGCATCCCTAGTCGGGATCAACAAAGGCACATGTCCATATCTCCTATCTACCAATCTCCTTCCATCTCTCTATCCCACACATCACTGCATATTCCTTCCAAAGCTCTTTGCAATTTGGATGCCATATCCAAGATGCATAAAGGGAAATATCCACAAAAATCCAAAGATTGTCATGTCCAGCCTAAATGACATGGTCAACCAAAGAAAAATCCAATCAATCAATCCAATGCATCCCAATGGCCACAAAGGCCCAGCAAAACATAAGCAAAATCCACTACATGGCCACAAAGGCCCATCAAAGAAAAAGCAAAATCTGATGCATACCAATGGCCACAAAGGCCCACCAATGCTAAAGTAAAAATGATGTGGATCCCAAAGAAAAAAGATGTAATGCATCTAAAAGAAACATCCATAATGGCATCCAAAGTTTCTAATCCCCTAGCTACTCAATCTTCTCCTCCATATCCTCAATCTATTTTGGGTCCCAAAGATCCAAAATATCCTAGCATAAATCCTCCATCCTATCTTCCTCTATCTTCCGAAAGCCATCCACTTCATCCATCTTCCTCACAACATGTGCCAATGTTGGTCTTGACAACATCCCCCTATCATGATCACTTTCCATCCTTCCATCCAAACACTTTCTACCACCATATCTCCCATCTACCTCATCCCATCCATGCCTTTGCATAATCCCTCCATCCTAACAAAGTTGTACCAACATCCAGAGAAATAAGAAAGGAAGCAACAAATCAGAAAATGTCAGCAACAAATCAGAAGATCACTGAAGAAAGACAACATATCAGAACTATCAGAAGGTCAACATCTAGTTAGTGGAAAATAAGAAAATCCATAAAAATTGAAAAAATCAAGGGAAAAATATCAAAAAAGAAAAGAAAAAGAAAAGAGAAAAACATTCATCCTATGGTGAAAATTTGGCAATTCAAGTGCCTTGGACAAGTACCATGATGAAAACCTAGCAAACAGGCATCATGCGTAGGCCTCCCTCCAATTCCTTTCTGCAGTTGGGGGCCATTCCCTTCTATCACCTTTTATCCAACATCTCCTCCATCCCATTTGTCTCTCACCTCCTTCATCCTCCTTTGGATCTTGATGACAAAACAAAGACTAACAGGTATACATGCTCTTGGGCACCTTCTTGGCATCCATCACACCTTTCACCTACATATCCTCTATCCAATCCATTCATCCTAGCTTCCATCTACCTTCCTCATCCTCTTGTCAGCATATCTTCTGTCCAATCATACCCCATCCTACTGCCTCTGAATGAATGAACTATCCTAAGCAGGGGGCATCTTATTCCTTGGTAACATATTCCTTGGAGACTATCTTTCATCCAAAATCTTCCATCTCCCAATCCTTAAGCAAATCCACCATCCAATCTCCCCAAGTATTCCTCTATCCAAATCCCTCAGTGGTTCCTCCAACATTCCATCTCCCAAATCCTTAAGAAAATCTACCATCCAATCTCACCAAGCATTCCTCTATCCAGATCCCTCAGCGGTTCCTCCAACATTCCATCTCCCAAATCCTTAAGAAAATCCACCATCCAATCTCCCCAAATCTTCCTCTATCCAATCCTCAAGCATTCTTCCATCCAAATCCAAATCTTCCTCCATCCAAATCTCCTAGCAGTTCCATCATCCTCATCCAAAGCATTTCCTCCATCTTTCGATCACCTGGTATCTTCCCTTATCATTGGTATCTAGCTATAGGCTAACCTCATTGCAATCCAATGCCATTCATTCCTATCCAAACATTCCTAGTAGTCTTGTAGAAATCTTCCAATCCTCTCCACATCCTCTAGCTATCCAAAATCCAACATCCAAGATCAAGCCAACCAATCAAATCACATCCTTAGTCTTGTAGCAAGCCTTGATCTCAATCCAATCATCATCATTGGGATATGTCTTTCCCAAATCCGTGTCATTTCAAGACACATCATCCATCACCAGTCCATCTTGGCCTTCCAGCCCAACTGGGGCATCATCTTGCATATCTTTGGAGTTTCAGCTTCACCCCCAGGTTCTTTGTACATCCTAATCCTGAGCTTCTGTACATATCTGTTGTAAATATCCTCGCAGCTTGTTGTACATATCCTCATCCGTCCTACAACAATACTTGATCAGATATCTTGTCCCACCCAGCCTCGCACTTCAACAACATCAATTGTCGACTATCCTTGATCATCGTGACTATCTTTGAACTGCATCATTTGCCAATCAGCAAACACAACATTCTCCCCATCAGCATAGAGTCCGCACAAATGTATGCTTTTGTATTGTTTGACCTAAGCCTAATCACGGGTCCCCTCAGATGTATCTTTCTTGTTAGACCTAATCTTCCACCAAACACACCAGGTCTGTGTCGATGTATCCTTCCACACGTTCAGACCAAATCTTCCCACCATCAATCCATTAATCAAATCAATCTCTCTCCTTGGAAAAGGTTGTCTTTTGGATTTATCATTGTGACCTTGGATTTTGTCCTTTGGGTCTTGTTTATCTTTTTACGGCTTCTCGTTATCCTCTACTCAAAGTCGCCATGATCATTTATATAATGGTGCACTGCGAATGAGGACAATCTGGGGCAAGGTCTTTTGATCTTTTGCTTCTACCTGTGAGTCAGTCATGTGTTTGTGGTTTCTTCAGCATCATTTCCACCATGCCTCCTATGGGTTTCATGTGTGATGTTGGGGCAACCTTGCGTGTCTTTTTAGCGTCAGTCCTATGCAACGTTGGTGACAAGGCCTCGTGATCCCAGTATCCTTGGCGGGTCTCTAGCATTGCTATATTAAACTAGGTTGTGCTCTCCACATTTGCACTTGGAGCTTCCCCAATCCCCTTCATCTTGCATCATATAAATTAATCTTGCATCTTGCATCTTTTCATCTAGTTGCATTATGCATTATGCATTCCATCTCATCTTGCATTCACCCATCTTTGCTCTTGGAAGCTTGGTTATTTATCCTCCCTTCTTCCTTTCTTCTTTCTTCATGTTTCCTTTCAAGAAAATTCCATAAAGTTTCCTCTTTGTGTTCTTTTCTCAATGGGGCACAACCCCTTATTCCTCTAAATTCTAGCCTTGGGCATCTTATTTTCTTGTCTTTGACGCCACGCCACTTGCGGCATCGCATCAAAGAGGGGTAAAATGTAGACACCTAAAAATTCTTTAGAAAATAAAGTATTTTTATTTTCTGAAAAACCCCTAATGACATCATCATTTATTAATTAATTTATTTATTTATTTATTTTTATGTCATTAAATCCCTTTACCTTCATTAAAAATATTTAATTAAGAAATCCCTCCCAAAAATGTTTAAATATTATTTAAACATTATTTCCCTATTTATTAATTATTTTAATTAATAAATTGACCAAAAATCCCAAAATAAATAATTTATTTATTTTTTGCCCAAAACCTTGCCAGATTCCTAAAAACCAATAACCTCTTCCAGAATCTTCTAATCCCTCTTTAATTTCGACTAAAGGCTGATTCCATCATTTCCTAACCCTAATCCCAACTCAAAAATATTTAATTAAGATTAAATATTAAATCCTCATGTTTATTAAAAATATTTTAATAAATATCCTCAAAAACCTAAAACCTTTGAAATAAATAAACTTTTATTTATTTCCTAAAATCCTATTTATCCTAGAAAGCCTAGACTCTTCTAGAAAGTCTTCATCCTCATCCAAAGCCTAGACTCTTCTAGAAGAAGTCAATCCTTATCTTTGACCCTAACCTTACCCCAAACCCTAACTCAACCACCTAACCCAACCCTTTCCAAAATCCTATAAATACTCCTCATTTTTAAGAGAAAAATACCAATTCACTTTCAATTCTAGTATTGTTATAATGCTAGAATAGCTCTAAATCATTTAGCTTTCATACTAATTGTTAGTTTTAATCATTTTCAAGCATCTTTAGCTCACATCTTAGCATAGAACTAATGGATTAACTTAGTTTGATTCTTGTTTATGCATCATTCTCACATCTATTTTGGGTTCTAAAATCTACTTAATCATACTTGTTGCATAAATCTTGAGTTCTTGAAGCCGTAGGGGCAATTTTGGGTGTTCTACCCAATATTGTGCCATATATGGGGTTTTCATGAAACTTAATCCTCCAAATCTACATTAGGAACATGCTCCAGGTGCTTTGAGAGCATACCCACATTCCTTTTATATGAGAAAATCAAACAATGCTTGGGTGCACCTATTTAGGCTCAATCTGAGGTGGCTTAGCTTAGATGTTCTTGTTTTGAATTGATATGATGCTAGATTAGAACTTAACATTTGACTGATTTGAGCCTTTCAAAACAGATACAAATAGCCTTGCTCATAGATAGTATATGTAAATTGTTCGACAGAATGCCCGCAAGCAGAGCACGGCATATGGAATTACAGATAGGAGCAGTAGAACTAGTAAAAGGTATCCAAAAATGAAGTTTCTGAAGCTTTGTCAGGTTAGACTAGTCGATTACAATGAGAATTGGTTTTGTACATCGACAGCATTGGCATTTGAGAACATGATAATCTATAACGCAATTTCAATATTAAGATATTATCATTTCCTAAGAATGCCCCAACACTGAATGTTAAGGAGGACCCGACATCTTCCCTGATGGACAGAACCTTGTTTCATGCTCCGTTGTTGGGTTCATAGAGGTCTGGGACTCTATCAGTGGGAAACTTAAGAGCGATTTTCAA
Organism: Chamaecyparis obtusa; assembly: GCA_027943335.1. Lineage (NCBI taxonomy): Eukaryota > Viridiplantae > Streptophyta > Pinopsida > Cupressales > Cupressaceae > Chamaecyparis > Chamaecyparis obtusa. The sequence goes on along the minus strand of BSBK01001155.1, from coordinate 1,367,848 downwards.
TACCAAGCTGATGATGCCTTCATGATGCATGATAATGTTGTTCTTTGTGTTGACATCAGTCATGATTCAGAGATGTTGGCTTCAGGTTCACAGGGTGGGAAAATTGAGGAGGACGTGCTCGCAATTTAATCCCAAAATACATATGTATGATGGCTTCGACAAAATGTTTCTTGGAGTCACTTGCATGAAGCGGTATGTTTGTGGAGAGCCAGAAATGACACACTCTAGTTATAGCACCAAGCGTCCAATCAAAACACATAGGCATTAACACTTGTGTTGCAATAAGATCCAGATGGCACTATTCTATAGGAATAGATCCATTTTGAAAGATGTAGAGCACCAAGTAACATGGACTGTCATAAAAAAATATTACTAAGGCACTCACAAAGGGAGACTTTAATGTATTCAAGAAAGAAGATGTGGATAGACACGTCCTCAAGAATTAGTTATTATAATAGGAAAGAAACTGACCGAAAGGGGAAAATAAGTAAGGCTCATAGAGGAGATTTTGGGGGTTTCGGATTCTACCTAACCTGAGAGACTTTGTGCTAGGGGAGGGATAGATTAGGATTTTTATTGTAATGCAGGGAAAGAGGGATTTTATTTTCAGATAATGATTAATGTACAGGAATAGCAGAATCTTTGTTGTTTTGCTGTGTTCAAAGAAGGATATGTCAGCATATTAAAACTTTGATTTTAGATGCTCACTTTTTGATTGATATTCATCTTTGAATGATATTGGTTTCTTTTGAATGTGTATCTATTACGTCTAATCATCAACACAATCATCGATGGACTTTATGCTATAGTTTTTCATGTATTTGGAAAGAACCATTCGTCTTTCTCTCTTAGTTTCTTTCTGTAATGCATTGTTTAGGAAAATGAAATTTGTAGCGTTTACTGTCCTTTTCTTTTCAGTAAATTAGTCCCTTCATGTCTATCTCATTTTTATGAATAGATGTTTGTAAGCCTTTATTGCTTTCAGGTTAAAAGCATTATCATTTATAGTTTAGTTGATTCATTGTAAATCCTGTACGGGGAACTGTACCTGGATAATTCAAAGGGTGCTTATGCTTCTCAATAGTGAAGTGACCTAACTGTTGGTGTTGGTTGAGTCTTTTTATTTGGGCTTTAAGGGTCATTTTGTAAGTGTTTCTTTGGAAGACAAAGTTGTTCACCAACAAGAAGTTAAACCTCAAACATAATAAGCTCCATGAACAGGGTATTCCAGAGTAAAGAAAAACAAATGTAACTTCAACAAGATATAATTTAAATCATAATGATAATCATAGTCAAGATATAACTTCACCATTCAATTCCATAAACATGAATAATAAATATGTATATACAAAAGATGACGCAAATATAACATATAAATGAACATGTTCTATATATGTATCAAATGTATCAAAAGTATGTCCATATACAAATATGGCACATGCCATTTCAAAATGTCTACAAAATCAATGTTTTAAGGTATACAATGTGGCATATATGCCATCTCAAAATGTGCCAAGTGTCATCTCTAAATGACCACAAAACTAAAACTACATCCTATGTTGTAGGGGGATCATCAAGATGTAGCCTCTTTGAAGAAGTGTTGGGCTCTGATTGATCCTGCATAAAAAATGAGTTCAAACCAAAGTTATATATATATATATATATATATATATATATATATATATATATATATATATATATATATATATATATATATAATTCATAATTTTCAAACACTAATTTAATTAAAATTATAACTGAATACAAATAAATTTGTACCTGGTCTCTCGATTGCCTACCACGATCAGGTGTCCTAGCATAAGTCCTGGGTAGTGAAGGGACCATGCCAACAATACCAACTCTGACCTATAAATATATATTTGCAATAATGAGATTAGTAGAGTGGTGCAACATAGAGTAATAAATCTACAAAATAGGATGATAGCATAATAAAATTACAAATTGATTGAACTAAAATTAAAACTTACATCTGGTGATCCCTCCTCTAGAATAGTGGGCTAGGTCAACAAAGAAACAAAAGATTCTCGTGGGACCTCCCTCATAGTCCGAGTAACCTATGAGAGTAAAAAGATTGTCAATTATATATCAATGTACTTCATCATAGCAACCCTAGTTACAAAATGCAAATAACAATATGTAAAAGTCTACGTACAATCCGGCTATCACTCCGAATCGAGACGCCTGTAACCCTACGTCGTCGAACCAGTGTCAGGACATCATCAATAGCTACACCCTATACAATAAAGTGCAAGTAAAATATTTATTACTACACACAAGTGGCATACATATGCATGCATAATTAATCTTAAACAATTAACTACCTTTCCTTTGTCGACACCTGATGAAGGAACCCCCTCACGCCCCCCATTGACATCAGTTGTAGCCTGTAAGAACATAATAAGATGACAATATATATTTGTAAATGTATGAATTTTATTGCTCTAATTGATAGAGATTTAAGCATGTACACCAAATGATATAAAAAAAACTAATGGGTACATAATTTATAATATATCGTATAGTCATCAAGGCCAAATGAAATGGCCGAAAGTGTGGACTCATCCACATGTCTCACCTCCTCCTATGTCATCGACTGAACATAAATGGAAAAAATATATATACATAAGTGCATGCAATCATTAAAACTAATCTAAATAAATAAATTATTTTTAAATTAAATAAGTCGTGTGACAAATTTATTTATAATGTTTACTCTTACCGTATCAATAGGAGTCAATGGCTCTACATGCACCTCCTGAGCACTCTCATGAGATGTAGATGCTCCATGAGGTATTGCAGCCTCTGTAGTAGCCTCTCATATATCTCCCTCATCAATATCATGAAACTGATATATATCAGAATAAGTAAGTGGTCTGAGGCACATATGCCTGTACATAATGCACATATGGGGCTCCCATACATGTGAACTCCGACGAGATGTTGATGCACTAGCAGCATCCACAGGAGGCAACACTGACCTGGTCTGTGTGATCAACTAATCACTCAGTAAATGAATGGCCCTAATAGTTTGTTCAATAGCCTCTCTAATGATATCGGGATGCTACACTGCAGGAGGGGTGTGACATCAGTGGGGGGGACAAAGGTAGTGGCCTTTCGACGCTGGGAAGATGGCCTAGTCTGAGGAGCTCCTTTGCCTACGCCCATGTTGGGCCTCATACTCCAATAATCAACATGGTGACCAAGCACAAACTCAGCATACAATTTTTTAAGGAAACAAAATGGGACCTCCAAATTGCTATGTGGTGGTTTATCAAAAACCATCCACCAGCGATCCCAAAAGTTTGTGCGTATTGCTTCATTTGTACACCATTTTATTGATAATTTGGGCTTTTGGGGGTCAACTAATATTCCGATTTTAGGATCGAAAAAAAGGGTGGCTATATCTTCCTTACTTATATTAAGGGGGCCGCAATCCCATTATAGTCAAGCCTGTCATCAAATTGGGTGTGCATATCATCACACCAATGAAGAGCAACATTATGTTGTTGCGTGAGTGTGTCAATATTTCCAACAATCGTATTTAGTGTGGCAAGCATGGGACCTAATGTAGGTATATTTTGATACGTGTTTTGGAAACCTCATATTGTGTTCAAATTTTCTTCTATCAAATCTTGTAAAGATTTAGGGTTTAGATATGGGGGATTGTTTTCGGGATTGTTATTTGGAGGGTTATTTTCTTCATTGTTGTCAGCCATGCCTGATTAAATAAAAAACAAATCTAAGTTTCAAATATTATTACAAATATAAATACAAAACCCTATTTTTAAAAAAAAATGCTACATTTAGAATGAAAATGAAATAAATTAATAAAAATATACAAATAACTACTTACTGAATATGCTCAGAGTTGAATTTGTTGTTTCCAATATCAAGTATCCGAAAATATATCAGGTATCAAAAAATCATGGTTAGAAACTTGAAAAAAATTGCGCTAGGAAATGAAGAATAGGGCTCACGGGTGTCAGATTTATGCCACAATTATCGGGTACCCAAAAATATCAGGTACCCAATTAGGCCTGTGCTTTGGTGGTAGGTTTGCCTAGGTGTACTAACACCCAGGCCTACTAAAAAGTCAACAAGCGCTTTCATGCACTTTTGGACGAGTGAAAATTGAATATTTTTCACATCGCCACTTTTTGGCCCCTCATTTTCTTGCACATACCCATGACCAAAAGTATTACAAACAAAGCATCTACCTTTAAATTCTCTTTGCATACCTTTAGGTGATTCTTCTTTCTTAGGTGGCTCTTCTTCTTTAGGTGTATCTTCAGATTTGTCAATTTCATCAGATTTCTTTTCATCTATGCTTTCAGATATTTTCAGATCTGGTTCCTTGATTTCTTCATTTACTTTAGATGAGTTGAATCCAAAACCAGTTTTATCATAGAATGGTTTTTGATAAGACATTTGTTCATCAATCTTCTCATTACTTGAATATAGTCTCTCAAGTTGCTACTTAGATTGAGTTAGTTAACCTTTCACAATTGTATTGTACTTCTCAAGTTTAGCATACTGTAATTTAGTCTTCTCAAGTTCAGATTTCATTTTATAGAGTTCAGATTTTAGATCTTCATTGTCAAGCTTCAGGTTTTCATTCTCAGATTTCAAACTTGCTTCATTCTTGTTTTTTCCATCTTTTAGAGTTAACTTCAGATTTTCTATCTTTAATTCATGTTTAAGAATCTCATTTTCTTTTTCAAGATTATCATCACAATCTTCAATTTGAATTCTAGATTCATTTTCTGATTTCAGATCTTCCAGCTTGTTTTTTATTTTCTCAATGAAGTTCTTTGCATCATCATATTTTCCTTTCAAAGTTTCTCTTTCTTTACTAAGCATATCAATCTGCTCAAGAGCTTCTTCAGGATTTTGCTATAGCTAATCCATATCCATAGAGATCTTACTCAAGCTACTAGGCTTTCCTTGAATGATTCTTTTCTGAGTCATTAAGCTCTGACACCACTTGTTAGAAATAGGGAATACTAAGAGGGGGAGTGATTCAGTATTCTACAAACTTTTACTTTTTCCCAATTATGGATATAACAAATTATCTGAATGCATGCATAACATAGTAACATAGCAATAAAGCAAATGAACTCATAACACATTATTTGTTCTTGAGGAAACCTTGACCAATGGAAAACCCTGGTGGGGATGGTACCCACAAAGATTCACTAACCAAAAGTATCTTATTAAGGATGTTGACCCTGTTAGGAGCCTATTACATGCATATAGTGTCTCAGTCCTAATTAAGGGACTTTAGGCCTTGTTAGAAGCCTCAACTTTGTTAGGAGTTGGTAGTACAAAATATGATTACTAGATGAGCCCACTGTCGAAACAAGTAATGTACAATGATTATTGATTACAAAATAGGGTAAGGTACATAACCTTATGTTCCTTTCTTTTCTTTCACAACTTTGCATCAATATCTACTCACTTGCCTTTCACTTTCATTACACTTCATACATCTCTTTTACATTCGTTACATCTTTACATCTTTATACAAGTTATTAAGACTAATAACTCTTACAGTCGGCTTGACATAAGCATTATACAAAATACATTTTTAATGAAGGGTTAACATCTAGGATTTCATCCCTTTATATTGTTAAGACATTATTTTGATAAACAAAATAATCTCTTAACTCTTTACCAATTCTGTCTTCATATTCTGTCCTGTTGGCTTAACACTGTCTTCAGTAAAACTATCATAACTTCTTCCGTACATTTCGTACTGACTTGTGCTCTTAGGTGAGTCTTCTATAGTCATCATAGTATCTATGTTCAAGTGTGCAAGCACTGAACTTACTCCAATCAACATCGCTAATCAAAACTATCTATGGGTACACTGGAAAAAACATTGTCTCACACTTAGACAATTTTGCTTTGCGCTCTGTCATACTTGCTCTCTATCATGTGTGATCTTCATGTAGATCATATGTTGCCATAATGACAACATCCAAGTATCTAACTCAACCAAATTGCCAACACACCTTGTTCACAAAAGCTTGATTCTTTAGATGCAAATTCGCTAGAGTAAATATGCAAATTCAAGGAGGTCATTTTTAAAGAGCTGAGCCTTGTTTATATAGAAATATAGGGCTTGAGGATGCATTGAGAAAAAACCATAAATCACTCTTGATAAACTCAGGCTGATTTTTGAGTTAACAAAAAATTATAACAAAATAACTCATAAAATTATGCAAAAATAGCTTTTAACTTAAAATAGAGTTTTAATTTTCTTTTTCAACTCATAATCTAATGTTGAGTTTAGAAAGTTAACAAATTGAAATTGATAATTGGTTTAAAATTGCCTGTTTTGCTGATTGTGCATGATTTAATATGAAATAATTTAATAATTAAGTGATTTACTCTCAGCTTAACTGATTTTGAATTAAAAATAACAATTGATTTATGGGTTAATCAATCATTAAATCAAACTTTATTCTAAAATAATATCATTAAAAATATGACAACTTGATTTAATCAATTAAATAAGAATTTAATCAATTATTGATAGGAATTTTGATTTATTGTCAAATTAAATAATATTAATTAGGAATAAATATAATTAAATCTACTTAAATAATTAAGTGGCAAAATTAAATTAATTAATCAAATATTTAACATATTCAATTAATTAACTTTAGGATAAATAATGACATTTATCACCAAATAATATTTAATTAAAGATAATTAGAATAAATAAGAATATTCAAGGAATATTCTCCAATGCAAAATTAAGATAAATCAATTAGGGTTTTGATAAACTGATGTGCAGATGTGCCTTAGGTTAGGACTTTGATGTTGATTTCAATCGATTTGTTGATGTAGAAGGTTAATGAACCTATAGCCCATTTTCGGGGTATTACACTAAGTACCTTATTATTTCTAAGAAGTTTAAAGTAGTAGGATCAAGCTGTGAATTGTAGAATTGTTCAATTGCTTTAGTAAGCTAGTTTCAACTATGGATCTTCTATCAATTTGGTGGATCACCTAGTTCAAGTTAGTTTCAGTTATTTGTTTAATGCACTCTCTCCCTTTCCTCAAAAAGTTAGTCAATTTTCAAGTCATCCAAGGGGAAGCTGACCCCTAATCTGGAGGTCTACTTTCTAATAGGTTGCCCACAACCTCAAAGTAGTCCCATGTTTCACAAGGTTGCTGGGTTTTACACTTAGCAAATTGGGTGCAATCCTTAGTGACAACAATGACCCCGTAAAGATCATTGATTTCGTGCTGAAGGGACCTTGAGGAACACTTCAGCCCGGAGTCATCGATGGTGTTCGAGTGACTGTGTGGAAAATGAGGTTGCCACTAGCGTTTACTCAATCACTCAAAGTTGTTGAAATAGATGGTTCGATGCTACAACTGACGGTTTGAAATATACCCAATGTTGGTCATTTAACTTGAGGAACACTTTGAGTTTTGACATCGACCGAGAATGTGTTGCCAAATTTAAATGAACTTGAATATTTGAAAACTAAGATAGACTATTGTAGGCCCCGGCAACAGTGTCCCATAGAACCTAATGGCTTGATTTTACCTCACACAAGCTCTGAGATATGACCCCGTAAAGATCGCCAATTTTATGCTAAAGGGACCTTGAGGGACACTTCAGTCTAAAGTCATCGGCTGCATTCGAGTGACTCTGTGTAGAAAATGAGGTTGCCACTAGCGTTTACCCAGCTATTCTAAGCTATTGGAATAGATGGTTTGATGCTACGACAGATGATTTGAAAGATACACAATGTTGGTAGTTTGAACTAAGGAACACTTCGAGTTTTGACATCGATCCAGAATGTGTTGCCAAATATAAAAGAACTTGAATCTCTAAAAACTAAGATAAGTTATTGTAGGCCTTGGCAACATAGTCCCGTAGCACTTGACAGGTTGATGGTACCTCAAGCGAGGTCCAAGATATGATCCCGTAAAGGTCACTAATTTCATGTTGAAGGGACCTTGAGGGACACTTCGGCCCGGAGTCATTGGCAGTGTTTGAGTGACTCTGTGAGGAAAAAGAGGTTTCCACTAGCATTTACCCAGTCATTCAGAGCTATTGGAATAGATGGTTCGATGCTACGACCAACAATTTGAAAGATACACAATCTTGGTCCTTTGAACTGAGGAACACTCTGAGTTTTGACATTGACTGAGAATGTGTTGCCAAATTTAAAAGAACTTGAATCTCTGAAAACTAAGATAGGTTATTGTAGGCCTCGGAAACACAGTCACGTATCACTTAACGGCTTGATACTACCTTGCATGAGCTCCAAGATATGACCCCATAAAGATCATTGATTTCATGCTGAAGGGACCTTGAGGGACACTTTGGTTCGGAGTCATCAGCGGGGTTCGAGCGACTCAGTGTGGAAAATGAGGTTTCCACTAGTGTTTACCCAGCCATTCGGAGCTATTGGAATAGATGGTTCGATGCTATGACCGATGGTTTGAAAGATATGTAATGTTGGCCATTTGAACTAAGGAACACTTCAAGTTTTGACATCGACCGAGAATGTGTTGCCAAATATAAAAAAACTTGAATCTCCAAAAATTGAGACAGGTTATTATAGACCTCAACAATACAGTCCAGTAGCACCTTATGGATCGATGCTACCTCACATGAGCTCCAAGATATGACCCCGTAAAGATTTCCTATTTTATGTTAAAGGGACCATGAGGGACACTTCGGTCTGGAGTTGTCAGCAACGTTCGAGTGACTCTATGTGGAAAATGAGGTTTCCACTAGCATTTTCTTAGCCATTTAGAGTTGTTGGAATAGACAATTCAATGATACAATCGATGGTTTGAAAGATACACAGTGTTGGCCTTTTGAACTAAGGAACACTTCAAGTTTTGACATCGACCGAGAATGTGTTTCCAAATATAAACAAACTTGAATCTCTAAAAACTGAGACAGGTTATTGTAGGCCTTGACAGCACGGTCCTGTAGCACCTAATGGATGAATGTTACCTCACACAAGCTCTAAGATATGACCCCGTAAAGATCATCGATTTCATGCTAATGGAACCTTGAGGGACACTTCAGCCCAGAGTCATCGGTGGCATTCGAGCGACTCTGTGTGGCAAATGAGATTGCCACTAGTGTTTACCCAACCATTTGGAGTTGTTGAAATAGACGGTTGGATGCTATGATCGACGGTTTGAAAGATACGAAATGTTGGTCATTTGAATTGAGGAACACTTCAAGTTTTGACATCGACTGAGAATGTGTTGCCAAATATAAATGAACTTGAATCTATGAAAACCAAGATAGGTTATTGTAGGCCCCGACAGCTCAGTTTCATATCACCTAAAAACTTGATGCTACCTTGCATGAGCTCTGAGATATGACCCCGTAAAGATCATTGATTTCATGTTAAAGGGACCTTGAGGGACACTTTGACTCAGAGTTGTCATTGGCATTCGAGTGACTCTGTGTGGCAAATGAGGTTTCCACTAGCCTTTACTTGACCATTTGGAGCTGTTGGAATAGATGGTTTGATGCTATGACCAACTATTTGAAAGATACGCAATGTTGGCCATTTGAACTGAGGAATACTTCAAGTTTTGACATCGACTGAGAATGTGTTGCCAAATTTAAATGAACTTAAATCTCTAAAAATTGAGATAGGTTATTGTAGGTCCTAGCAATATAGTCTTATAGCATATAACGGCTCGATGCTACCTCACGTGAGCTCTAAGATATGACCCCATAAAGATCACCAATTTCATGTTGAATGGATGTTGAGGGACACTTCAGCTCAGAGTGCAGTCTAAGACTAGTGAATTAAAATATTTTCATAAAATGTGATTCGGATTTGTCTATGATGTAAGGACTTTGCCTTGGTTGTTATTTATCTTTCCAAAGGAAATTACTAGTGTTCTTGACAGTGACTGGATTTGGGGTCACAGTTAGTGATTGGGATTGAGGTCTCCTTATGAGGATTGACTCTCCCACCCCCTATGATCATTGGTTGGAGAGGTTTGAATGTGTATTATATCCTTGTAATATAATGTTTGGTACAAGAATATGATGGATAATGTTGGAGAGATCACTGAATGAAGGAGTTTGTTGTGTGAGGAGAGCCCTGTTTTGGCACCAGTCATTTTTGTGAGTGTAAATCCTTGAGAGTGGATGTTTTTATGGTGGATTATGGATTTTGGGATCTATACTGATGTGTTTGATCAACTGGTTTGATCTAGAAGAAGTTGTAAAGTTCCATTTGTGTAGGCCCTAGTTGTGTGACCCTAAAAACAAGGGTTTGGTGGCTAGAAGAATGGGTAGGTGTTGAGACCTTAAAAACTTCAATTTTTTTTTTGTTTTTAAACCTTATGAAAGATTATTTATTGGTTGGGATGTTGGGGAGTGAATATATCTATCATTTTCTTTGTAATGGTGATGGAATTAGGCATAGTTGGTGACTTCTAAGGTATTGGATCTACTAGATGGTCCAAATGAGTCTATCTCAGGGTTTGGGTAGGATTTATAGAACCCAAAAGGGTCTCTAAAACAATCAAGAGTTCCTTTAGTTGTTTGCAAGGATCGGGAGAAAAAGGCTGATTTGACATATTGGAGGCTCTAGGTGCATTGGGAGGCTCTAAGTGAACCGTCAATGAAACAACAATTTCATATTCTTGACTGGAATGTGTTTTGGATAGGGCAGTAAAGTAAATACATTGTTGTGTTTATTATTTACATTTCTATGCATTTGAATCATTATTTTATTTGCTAAGAAGGTGAAGGAATAGACTGGTGTTGGGGACAATGACTGGGCATGGGAGTGAATGCACTTAAGGGTGGAGGTTTTTGGTGAAGGAACATGAATGTTCATATCCAATATGGTGTGTTATAACCATTGGATCGATCTGGAGAGGGTTGTGGAGGCCTTCTTGAATAGACCCTAGGAACCAGGGTTTTTTGGTGAGAGGGTTTGGTGAATGGTGGAACCTTACAAATTTGAAAATAATGTATTTTGAAACCTTGTGCAAGACTATTTCATGCCTTGAAGTGCAATGGGAAAGTAGAAATATGAGTTTCTTTGTTATGGGTGGCAAATTAGGCCTAGTTTGTGGGTGCTAGGTGTTGGCAATTTGGTTGATCTGAGTACATAGATGTTGTCATTATGGAAACATATGATCCACATGAAGATCGCACAGGTCGGAGAGCAAGTATGGCAGAGCGCATTGCAAATTTGTCTAAGTGTGAGACAATGTTTTCATAGTGTACCCAAACACAGTTTTTATTTGCGACATTGACTGGAGTAAGTTCAGTGTTTGCGCACTTGAACATATACTCTATGATGACTAATGATGACCCATCTTAGAGTGCAAGTCAGTACGGAATGTACAGAATTAGTTATGACAGTTTTACCGAAGACAGAGTTAAGCCAACAGGATAGTTTTGAAGACAAAATTGGTAAAGAGTTAAGGGATTATTATTTTTATCAAAATAATGACTTAACAATGTGAAGGGACAACATCCTAGATGTTAACCCTTAGATAATGATATATGGAAGCTGAACATGTAAAGTTATTAGTTCTAATAACTTGTATATATGTAATTGTAATTGTAAAGAAGAAAGAAAAAAGGTATGCATTATGAAGCAAATGTAATAGTGATGATGCGAAGATAAGAGCAGAGAAGAGATATTGATGCAAGGTTATGTATCTTAACCTCATTTTTTAATTAGTATACATTGTACATTACTTGTTTGGGCAGTGGGCTTATCTAGTAATCAGATTTTGTATCAACAACTCCTAAAAGGTTTGAGGCTTCTAACAAGGCCTATAGTCCCTTAATCAGGACTGATACACTATATGTTTTTAATAGGCTCTTAACAGGGTCAACATCCTTAACAAGATACTTTTGATTAGTGGATCTTTGTGGGTACCATCTCCACCGGGGTTTTCCCTTGGCCAAGGTTTCCTCAAGAACATATCATGTGTTATGAGTCCTTTATTTTTATTGCTATGCATGTTGTTTAGCTTCTTATGTTATGCATGTATAAAGATAATCTATTATATCCATAACTGGGAAAAAGTAAAAGTTTATGGAATACTGATTCACCCCCCCCTCTCAGTATCCCCTATTTCTAACACTAGGGTAGTAGATCAAGGTGAGAAGCCTAGTTGAAGTTTTCACATGATGGAGGCATTAGGTGCACTAAGTGGCCTAGGATGTAGTTGGTGCCAGGAGAAGTTGGAAAGTAAATGAGATAGTGCATCCTTGAATTGATTTCGTTCCTTAAGGCTCTTCCATGGCCTTCCAAGTATTATGTGCCTGCAAGTCATTGGCATAACATATAGGGTAATGCATGAGCAATTTACAGTCCACCCAATTTATAGTGCTATATAAATTTGACATTAAAATATTTTGTATCTTCATTTAGTCCAATGAACCAATTGGATCTGCCCTACCCTTGATTGTCTCAAGTATTTCCTTGTGGTCTAACTCACGAACCTTCCAAAGATTTTTATTATGTGGTCTTCCCCCATATTCGATAGAGTGGAGATTTGATGCAATGACGAGGTTTGAATAATGAAGAATCTTTCTATGTGTCTATCAATCCTCAAACAACCACAACCTAAGGTTCTTCATAGCATACTGTCTAAGCCATGTACCAGTTACAGCCATTGCTCCTATAGGGTATTCTAATTCTTCACCATCTATAACTGAGTGATTCAATTTATTTTTTGCCTCAACACAATGACACAAATAATAATATGTCCCTTCTTCATTGTCTTTAGGTGCAATAACAACAAAAACATGGCCTGTAATAATATAAACATAATGAGGACATTAGTTTACTGAATATTTATGATAAAGTACTAAATTTGAGATTATTTGTATGTGGAAAATTTACCTAGTTGTACTAGATCAGATAAGCGATCAAAGTTAATAGATGATTCCATTTCTATCAGTTGTAGTGATTCATGTGGATGATAGGAGGCAAGTGGACTCAAAATACATGTATACCATCCGTCAAACCATTCCTTTGACTCGCACCCATCCTAATTGTCATCTACACATGATGAACAAAAGCACGCCATATGTCATGTGTGGATACTCCATGGACCTACATTACAACTTATAAAAGAGTGTAGCTCACTCAATCCTGTCAGTGTACAACAGTCCTCATATGGTGCAATGTTAGTTTCATCCATCAACCAAAAAAATCTACGAACCGTAGACTCACCTTCTTTACCTGGACCCATTGTAGCATTACACCACTGGACAATACATCCCACATCTGACAATGTTGCTTGCTCTTTGTACTTTAATTCTTCACATGCTAAGGCTCTTTTAATACATGCACCTGCACCATCGTGCTCTCCCTTTCCATGACCGACCTCTATGAAATTTCACATATATTGAATTCTAGTAATCTTATGCATCTTGCACAACCAATAAAACATTCGAGAATTATTGAATTGTGATGCACAATTATCTGACCATATGATATGTCGATGATATTTTATGCCCCTGTTAGCCAAATGACCATAAAATAGTTGAAAGAAATTGTGTACAAACTCTGTAGAATGTGAGCAATCATCGCTGATATAAAAATGACACTCCCTTAATATCTTCCTATTCTCCTCTATACTGTCAAGTGAATGCATGAATGCTATATGAACAAATATAGAAACCTATTGAGAGCTATAATAATTTGTTTGCACCTCATTCTCTGGTTATAGTGTGTAGTTCTCTACGAAGTCCACAACTAAAACAATGGTATCAAGTGGGAATGTGTCCTTGCACAACTTGAATTGCATATCCAACCATCATGCTCTATGTGTATGCCTTGCATACTCATAAATAATTTTTTGACGAAAAATGTGGACATAAACTGATACACTGGAATTTTTTCAATTACTAAATCACATCTTTTAGCTCTTCTTTTTCATCTTTTAGATTTTATGTCACAGGCTTATATTTTTCAAATTTCACTATTTCATTACCGATTGCATGCGTACTCTCCATATGTTGACAAATTGGCAAATGTCGCGCAAACCTCTGCAATCTATGCATGTACCATTCAAGCATGAGAGCTTGTAAAATTGTTGACCATCCACTCTTTCACATAAAATGGTAGATATTAATTCCCTTGAAGATCTAGGTGGGACATTTATGTTACAATCCTGCAAAATATTGTTAGACTACAAATCTACACATATATTCTTATAAACTTCAAAATGGTTAGATAATTCAATATATACCCTACAACAAGAAGTTGTGCATGTGTGATTTATCTTCACATAAAAAGGTTTACACATTTCAAAATATATCTTACTAATTTTAATTTGAGGATACATATGCGTAAATTTTGCAAAGAATTATGTCTGAGTTGAATCCAAAAATTGTTTTGGATGTGGACCACGAATTCGACTACCAATCCTCCTTCTTACAACATCTCTTTGATTAGGAGATACTTGTGTGTTATTCTTCAAAAAATCTTCAATCAAGGATTTCAAAGCTTCAACAATTGCTTTATCTTTTCGTGGTAGTTGTGTGCTAAAATGTTGTCCACACTTCTATGAATCATTACGTGCAAGGAAACTCAAGAATGAGCCCTCACAAATCGATCCATAGCTCCCTAGACATGGAGTGCAAGGGTTTTAAGAATGCTCTCAGCTAGAGCTATTAAGCCAATAACCTTGCTAGTAAACCATGCAATGAGAGATTCAATGAATTAATCTAAAGCATAAAGAAAATCTAAACTAAGAATGCCATGAAAATGAAACTACTATGCAAGAAAAGAAATCTAACTATGAAGCAAGAAAGCCATGATGATGCAAGAATGAAGACAAGAAGATAGAGTGTTGATGAAGATCCAAGATGAATGCCAACAATGCTCCAAACCTTCAAACCCTAGATGCAAGAATATCTCCAAAAGCTCCAAGATGACCTAGAAAACCTGTAGCATAACAATAGCATTAAAATTTGTGTGTGCAAATGAGGAAGAGAGCTCTTCTTTTATAGGAGGTGAAAAATCAATGGATCATGGAGATTAAGAGGCAAAAGATTTAATCAACGGTGGAGCTTAAAAGAGGAGCAATCCATGTGCACAAATATCCTCCAATGAGAAAATAAGGGTTGACTTTTGTGTCCATATGAGACAAAAAGTGCTTTTTCTCTTTTTATAAAATAAGAATAATGCTTTATTTGTGCAACTTAGGATAAGAGGAAAAGTGGGGGCTTTTTATTTATTAAAAGGGGAGGAAATATTTCTTTTAATAAATAAAGACTTAGGATAAGATGGTTAGCCCATAGAAAATAATCAAAATAAATGATAGAACTAGGATTTGATCAAGAATAAGCAATTTATGATTTAGCAAAAGGGGCTAATAGTCTAGGTGACCATTTTTAGGTGTATACATTTGCCTCTCTTTGACTAATGTGTGATCGATCTGGGAACACATGTAGTCAAAGAATGAAGTTGAAATGTGAGATCGATTTGGGATCACAAAGCAACTTAGATTAGCCAAGAAAGCAAGAGATAGCCAAGAAGGCAAGCAATAGCGTTCTGACTCCAAAGAATGAAGTCCAGAGAGATAACCAATCCTGCATGGTCAACCTAGTAGCAACAGTACTGAACACTTAGGAAAGAGATAGCCAATAAGATATGATGTGTCTGCCCCCTCGGGATCGAAAGTGAAATCCAGGTAGAGGGAAAGCAGAAGCAAGAGTAGCATGATCAAATCACTAGAAACCATAATCAAAGAAAGAGAATAGAATAACCATCAAGCAGTGAAGATATGCCCCACACATGGGACACAGGGCACGAACCTATCGGTCCCTCAACCCATAAACACCATGGAGAGAGAAGATTTGAACTTGGGATTTGAAAGTGAATGAAAGACTGGAAGTTTGAAAGAGATGGGGATGAAGAGGTGAAGAATGCCCTAGCGAAGATCAAAGTATCAAGCCTCAAAAGGTCAGCCAACTGCATGGAAGAAAGAGAAAGAAAGGCGAATGCGGATTTGGGTGATCAAGGATTTTGGTTTGGATCCCGAAATGAAAGGAAAATGATGTGATATGAAAGACCAAAAGTGAAAGACATGATCAGGAAGAAGCGAAAGGTGAATGCAATTGATTAACAAGTCCATGAAAGACGAAAAGAGAGCTCTCTCCATATGCAAGATGCAAAACTAAACTAAACTAACATGAACCTAAGAATGCAAGCTACATGAAAAGTGGTTTACTTGCAAGGTTACAAAGCCAATAGACATCTAATATTCATCATTGAGCGGTATTGGTAGCATCGCAAGATCATACAATACACACTAGCATAACTATGTGGATCTGAATATGATCTATATCAGATAGAAATGTGGAAATCCCACCTAGGCATCAAAGACATGTAGGTCAAGATGACTAGCGCAGTGAGATTACCTAAGTTTGATATAGCAAGATTATGCTCACATCAAGACACAAGAAAGTCAAGATGACTATAAGCATGCACTTGTGAAACAGTCAAGGATAATACCTTGTAGGTCCATAGTGTCAAGTTAGACCAGCATAAATGCTCATGATAGTTAGGACCCACAAAATATACCCACAAGTAGAAAAAGCAATAAACCATGTTCTCATTCCCTCAATCTTCTAGCTATGCATCATCGAAAACTTCTCAAGGAGAGACCACTTAGCAAAGAAATCATCATAGACAGCACGCAAAGAAATAAAGTCAAACAAATCTCAGCAAGTCAAGTGCGTGTGTGTAGGTCATAGAGTCAAACTTTGAGTATCACAGCTGCCAGTGAGAAATATTGCATCATCTAGATTGCGGGTAGGACATCTAATAAGTGTTAAGAAACACTCGACGCTAGGGTAGTGTTGAAAAACACAGTTGGGGTGGTGTTGACAAACACCATTTGCGAGGTGCCTAAGAAACCCAGATGCACAAAGAGACCCAAGATAAGCTCAAAACAACGTATGCCCCCTAGACTAAGAAAAGAGCCAATTCCAGGCTAGGAGAGACAAAGCAAGAAGTGGAGTGAAAGGAGTGCCATGCAAGACTGATAGACATAGGTGCAGAGGGTCTCAAGCAGCACCTATTTCCAAGTTTTCACCACTTGATAGATTTATTGCAATTTTTTTTTAGGACTTTTTATAATTTTTTTGTATTTTTGCTACCAAGGCGCCTGTTTCCAGGTTTTCACCAAGGCACTTTTTCAATTTTTTTGAATTTTTTGAATTTTTTTGATTTTTTTGGTGAGAGATCAAAGCGCCTATTGCTAGGTTTTCACTAGGATGCTCATTTTTTCAGTACTTTTTATGCTTTTTAGGATTTTTTTAGCATCATATATGAAAATTTTTGGAATTTTTTGAGGATCATAAAGTATGTACAAAGAATGCCCCAGACAGAAACGGGCATCAAGAATCTGCTTCCTCTGATGTAGAGAACCGATAGGCCCCAGGCCCAAATGCTATAGCTGTGACGATAGGAGGTCTCAACCAGTTTGACCAATAATAACCAGCCCTAAGTAGTGTCTGAGCTAGCGGAGGATCGTTAGAATGTGATCCACATATGCCATCGTGGATTTCAGCTAGCACTTTTTCTGACTCCTCTATTTCTAGACACCTAAGGAGAGTTCCATCTAGACCCTTCCTATACAAGTCACCAGAGACAAAGGCAAAGTGTAAGGGATGACGGAAAGAATGGCGTGGTGGATTTTCAGGAGGAATATGAGGTGGAAGATATGAAAAGATGGTAGGATTGTAAGATTTGTGAGCAGGATAGCGTAAGTCATCCACTAGGAACTTGAAGCGAAATTTATGCTTTTTCATTTGTAAAATGGATGTTGAAGTAACCAAAGCATTACCAACTTTGTTCTCAGCTCTAGGAATGGGCTGAAGTGTAACAAATATGAGATCATGCTTAAAGTAGTGCACCATTTTTTTGTAGAGAATCAGCTTGTCATCTTTTATTTGATAATCAATATTTTTGAGCAGATTTTTATTTTTACTTTTCTTAGGTTCGGATACTGCCACAATGTGGTTTTTTCCATCCGACCATTGCTCTTTCTTTTGACTTGATGACTGTGATGTTTGATTGCTGATTCAATCTTTTTTGTGGCTACTTTGCTGGTGGAAGAAGTAACAAGTGTTGATGCAAGATGAAATGAAGTGACTGGTTCAATAGCATTTATGCGAGGGGCGTCATCTCTAGTAACAAGAGAGGTTGAGCCTATAGGGTAAGCTCCAAAAGTAGCTAGATCTAGACTTGTCATAGAAGAACCAGCGTGGTCCGCTAAGGCAATATGAGGAACAAACTCATCATACCCCACACAAGACCCATCAACCACGTCGGGATGGTTACTACAAGAATGAACCATATCAACATCCATATCATCAGTAGATATACATTTTTCTCCCCAAAGAAGTGAAGTAGAGGGAAGATCATCTCCCATGTGAGCCATAGTGTGTAGTGGTGACTCATTTGTATCTGTGTCTGAATGACTGAGCATGGGAGTATTTCTCAAATCATCTCTATAGATCCACTCTTGGATAGCTTGTTCTTCTTGTTCTGCCTCTAAAGGAATGGATGGAGGAACAAAAGTATCAAAGATCGCCATAGCAGAAGTGGAAGGTTTCATCAGATCAGAAGGTTTCCCATATGACGTAGGAGAAATAGGTATAGAAGCAAAGGAACCCAACGTATATTCACCCATACCAAGGCTCATCATCTTAAGTGATTTCTCAGTAGCAACTAGAGATGTACTAGGATCAACAGAAGGTTCATTGTGAGGAACAAATTTTTTAGCAGCAGCAAGAGCATTAATAGCAATAGTATGGTCTCCAGGAATCACAACTTCAGTGCCATTGTATGGAAATTTGACGCACTGATGATAAGTGGAAGGAATAGCCTGCATGTCATGGATCCAAGGATGACCCAAAAGAATGTTATATGTGAGTGAGATGTCCAATACTTGGAAGCTAATATCTTTTGTGACAGGACCCACTCGGACAAGTAGTGTGACAAGACCTTTGGAAGATCTTTCCACTTCATCATAAGTTTTTATAGTAATCTTCTTCTTAGAATCCATAGCAAATTCTGACAAACCCAACTGTTGTATGACATTGAAAGAAACAATATTTAACCCTGCACCATTGTCTATCAGGACTCGGCGGACTCGGGTGTGGTAGACTAGAACTTCAATGTGCAAAGCCAGATTATGTGGGTGAGCAATAGATATGTCATCTTCTACAGAAAAGGAGAGAGATAGTGGAGATGAAATGTGGTTGACCATAGCCTGAAATTGATCTGGATCAATGTCATTGGGAACACATGTTGTACGTAGAGCTTTATCAAGAATCTCTCTATGCGAAGGGGATAATCGAAGCAACTCAAGGATAGATATTTGTGCTAGTGTCTTTTGCAAATGTTGGACAAGATCATAGCTAGGGGTGGCTGAAGGAGCCACTTACTTGGAAGGCAAAGCTTGTTCGGGATCTTGCACAGTTTTAAGGACAACCTTGGCTTGCCCCCTAGTAACAACATTCAGTGTCTCACTTTGGGAAGATGAACTACCATGTGTTTGCAAGACCAACTTTTGCTTACCATGATTGGCTTTATTATCATCTTGAGATCTCATCATAAGAATACTCTCAACAGGCTCTACCATGTTAATCACAAGTGCATTAGAAGGATATGTGTAATTGATCTTAGCATCATGATTCTTCTTATGTGCTTGAGAGGTTTCCCCCTTATCATGCTTAGGTAGAGGATCTTTGAAAGCTGTGTGATCAGAATTTTTAGTTAAGCCATCAGTGGAGATTGTGCCACTCTCAATAAGATCCTGAATATCATCCTTAAGCCTAAAACAATTATCTGTTGGATGTCCCTTGTTTCTGTGATAATGGCAGTAATGATCCTCTCTCCACCAATCAGGCTTATTTATCAGATCCCAGTTACCAGGTTTATCAGGAAGCGTAAGATATCCATTGTCAACCAAAGTCTTAAGGATCACATCATATGGTTCCGCCAACTTGGTATAGACTCGCTTTCGAAATGACTTCTTAGGCTTATCTGCATATTGAGGTTTAGGAGCACTGTGAGCGTTGGCAGCTTCTTGTTGTTTTGCTGCATAGATAGCATTGGAAAGATTGAAAGCAGGCTCTTTAACTTTAGGAGCGTCAACAACCCCATCATTAACAACATACTTGTTCTTATTCCAAGGTTTGTTCTTGTCTTTACCATTGCCTTTAGCATCTTTATTAATAACAATATCCCCTTTTCTTATAGCTACATCCTCAAGCCAATATGCACTTTCAACCATGTCATGGAAGGAGGAGAACAGTAGCTTCCTTAGATCATAAAATAGCTCAGGCACAAGTGTGTTGATGAAAATGTCAATCTTTTCTCTTTCAGGTAGCAGACGAGGATATCTAGAATACAATGACCTCCAACGTTGTAAGTAAGTTGCAAATGGCTCACCTTGATGTTGTCTTAGATTACCAAGATCTATTATGGTGACAGGTTGTTGCATATTGTATGAATAGTGTTGTGTGAAGCGCATAGCCAACTCATCAAAAGTCTTAAGAGGTGGTGTCAATTTTGCAAACCATTCTAAAGCTTGGCCTCTTAAGCTTCGAGGGAATAAGCGTAGAAGATATGTGTCTTCATGAAGAAAATCTATACTAAGAGCATAAAAATGATGCACATGGCCTTGGGGATCACCATTTCCATCATACTTGTTATATTTGGGAACCTCAATATCCCTAGGAAATGGGACCATGTATAGAATTTTATCAAAAGGAAGAGCACAAATTGATTCTACAAAAGAGACCTTTGGAGGCTCTCTTTCTAATGCCATTTGGGTAAGGCGTTGATTTGTCCGACGTAGTTCTTCCTGAAGGACTTCCAATTCAGTTGGTACTCTTTGTTGGACAATTTGTCTGACATCATAGCCGGGAGGAAGCTTGTATCCTCTAGAAGTCATATATTGAAAATATTGATCACCATTACGCTCCAAAAGCTTATGCATCATTCGTTGGAAATCCACATCTTGTTCACATCTCATAAGATCCTCACTAGAAATCTCATCATCAACCTTTGCCTCATGTTGAGAGGGAGGAGGCCTAGGAGGTGAAGAAGGCATAGCAAAAGTTGGCCTTGGTGGAGATCTTGGTGGCGTGTTGTTGCCATTGTTGTCATTAAAAAGAGGTCGATGCTCAAAGTTACTAGTCTCGGGTTGCTCATGAAATGTCCCTCTATAAGCCATGCGCCTAGCAGCATCCATCCTTTGCTGATTATGTTCTTTGTCTAAGCGTGCTTGGTTATCCTTACGCTCAAAGTGTTCTTGCAAGAGTTGAAATTTTTCTTGTTCAGTCAAAGTGAGTGAGACATTGTCTGTGTTTTTGGGGGTCTTGAATGCAGAAAAGAGGAAACCTCCTTTGTACTATGGTGTAGCCTTAGAATTCTTAGATTGGTCAGAACTAGAACTATCGTTGCTAATGGGTGCTTTTGAACGTCGAGTTGGAGAAGGTAACTGTGTATAAGTGAACGGAGGGTGATTCTCCTGCTCAAATTGAGACCGAGTTGTAACCGGCATGAAAAAAGGTGTTGGTTGACTAATAGAATGAGACAAAGTTTCTCAGATTTAAGATAAGCAAAGCTAATAAGGATCACTTGTCAAAGTAGAACAATAAAGAGAGATGACTTGTCAAAAGTTCTCAAGCACTTACAGCAATCAATTGACTAAATCCGAGTAGCGAGCAAGAAGCTCAATAAGCAAGTAGCTAGAGAGGTAACCGTGATGCGACAAGTGATCAAGAGTAGCATTCGCTAAGCTCAAATCCAATAGTTTTAGCTCATTTGTTTCAGTCTATAACAAGTCTAAGCATGCAGATAACAAACCAGCTTCAGGTAAGAATAGGAAAGGACACTCTACGATAGGTTAAAGTGCAAGTTTAGTAGCTCCAGATGGCAATAGCAACAAGACAACAAAAAGGTTCTGAGATCTAGATTGACCAAGGAAGACTAAGCTCATAAGGAGAACTCACTATAGCAGGATGGAACTCAGCTTCAATATTCCAATTAGATTTTTCAAAAGATTTCACAATGATGATCAAGCACATAGAACAGCAACCAGGGAGTTCAAGCAAACAGTCTTCAAGCAATGGGCAAGGGACAAAGCAACCTTGCGCATGAACAAAGATAGTGACTTAGTATTTCTACTCCCTAGAGATGCTACTTGTGTATGTTCTTGAAAATGTTTTAGCAGGCACATAAAACACAACAACATCCTGGCAAGCTGTCTACAAGGCTATACATGGCTTTTCTAAAGGGAGTCCTTGATATACGCAAGGTACGTGAGGCCCAAATCCGTAGATGAGAAGAATCCAAAATCACACAGCCAGGGGGAGACGGTAACCCAAATCTCCTCCTTCACTTCTCAAAGGTATAAAGTTCTTTGAGGCTTAGCCAAGAGTGATATCAAACTCAATTCCCAAGAGAGGTGTCTTTGGATTCACCTCCCGATATTTATACTCCGCCAGAACACAGGAGTTAAGGTCATCCCTTGAGGTGGTGTGTCCCCAAGCAGGCCTTCTAGAAATAAAAACTAAGTAATTCACTATCAAAAGTATTTAGAGCACTAAAGGTAGAACACTTAACTCTTCAAGCAAATGCAAAGTGAGTCCAAAAGTGGGACACTTAACCCTTCAAGTGAATGCGAAGTGAGTCCAAAAGTGGAACATTTAACCCTTCAAGAGAATATGAAGTGAGTCCAAAAAAGTGGAACACTTAACCCTTCACACAAACTCAAAGTGAGTCCAAAAGTGGAACATTTAACTCCTCACATCAACTCAAAGTGAGCCCAAAAGTGGAACATTTAACTCCTCACATAAACTCAAAGTGATTCCACACCTTAGAAAACAAGTGAGTTCCAAAAAGCACAAAAGGGTTGCCTAGTGGAACACTTAACGCTTCTCTCCTATAGACCCATCCCCTTTAATGTGGCACTGACCTTGCAACCACAGGGTGGAAATGAGGGGTCAGTGGATTTAGCGAGTCCAATAACCCAAGATAGCAATCTAGATCAATCACAAGTAATCTAAGGCTGCTAATCAATACTACTCACAAATGAAAAAGGGTTGAACAACGGAATATTTAACTTCCCAAATAAACATGAAGTGAGTCCACAAAGTGGTGCATTTAACTCTTCATGTAAACAAGGAATGAATCCATGCCTTAAATCACTCAATGAGATATTTGATATTGGAACCAAGAATTACTTAGGGTTCAAACACAAGCATTCACTTACACAAACTTGTATGAAAGCAAATCTATGTTCATTCATTTCCCATTAAGAGCATCAATTGAAATGTGTTCTATGAAAGCATGTAAACACTCAAGCCAAACACATGAGAGGTTCAATTTTAATCCCAAGATCTAAATATTTTAGGGATGTAACAAAATACCTCAAGTCCAATGCTTTGTTTTAAGCATATTCCATGAAAGCAAGAGCACCTTCAAATGAACAAGATAAGACACAAACAAATAAGATATGCAATGTATATCCAACTTATGTAAACCCTAAGATTAGATCTAAAAATCAATTGTTAGGAGCAATGATAACCAGCAAATAATCCAAATGATAACTCATATCATGCATTGAACAATGAAAAATAAGTGCATACCCATCACAAAATAATTGCATTTGACCTAGTCAACAAGATCTGATTTTTACCACATGAATTTGGACCCTAAACCTAAAATGTAGAAAAGAGAACTCTTTCAAAAAATAGAGAGCTTTCCAAAAATGTAAAAATTTTAGAAAAATCTCTTGATTTGTGCCCTAGAGAGCCATTTTACCAAAATAGACTAGTTTTTGTAAATAAATCAAATGAGCTATGATATGATCTCTAAATTAAAAACATAGTGAATGGACCCCCTGTAGAATTCCAAGACCTTTCCAAAAATATAAAAATTTCTAAAAAATATGCTGATTTGCGCCAGAAATTGATTTTTTATGAAAAATTAAGAAAAAATCATAAAAAATACAAATCACCTCTGAAAATTCTAAAATTTCTTTTAGAGCTTCTCTGATATGTTGCCAACCTATAAAAATATTTTCAAACCAAAACATTGAGCCGTTTGGGAGATATGATCAAATCTTTAAAATCTAGGGTTTCCCATCTCCAAACAAATCTGCACAAGGGTTAACTCCAAAAATAATCAGAACCAGCAAGTGTTAGCTCCAAAAATAATCAAAACTCGCATGTAAAAAAAAAAGTGGGTTGCCCCACGGTGGGCGCCAAAAATATTTGCTAAAATGTTGTCCACACTTCTATGAATCATTACATGCAAAGAAACTCAAGAATGAGCCCTCACAAATTGATCCATAGCTCCCTAGGCATGGAGTGCAAGGGTTTTAAGAATGCTCTCAACTAGAGCTATTAAGCCAATAACCTTGCTAGTAAACCATGCAATGAGAGATTCAATGAATTAATCTAAAGCATAAAGAAAATCTAAACTAAGAATGCCATGAAAATGAAACTACTATGCAAGAAAAGAAATCTAACTATGAAGCAAGAAAGCCATGATGATGCAAGAATGAAGACAAGAAGATAGAGTGTTGATGAAGATCCAAGATGAATGTCAACAATGCTCCAAATCTTCAAACCCTAGATGCAAGAATATCTCCAAAAGCTCCAAGATGACCTAGAAAACCTGTAGCATAACAATAGCATAAAAATTTGTGTGTGCAAATGAGGAAGAGAGCTCTTCTATTATAGGAGGTGAAAAATCAATGGACCATGGAGATTAAGAGGCAAAAGATTTAATCAATGGTGGAGCTTAAAAGAGGAGCAATCCATGTGCACAAATATCCTCCAATGAGAAAATAAAGGTTGACTTTTGTGTCCATATGAGACAAAAAGTGCTTTTTCTCTTTTTATAAAATAAGAATAATGCTTTATTTGTGCAACTTAGGATAAGAGGAAAAGTGGGGGCTTTTTATTTATTAAAAGGGGAGGAAATATTCTTTTTAATAAATAAAGACTTAGGATAAGATGGTTAGCCCATAGAAAATAATCAAATAAATGATAGAACTAGGATTTGATCAAGAATAAGCAATTTATGATTTAGCAAAAGGGGCTAATAGTCTAGGTGACCATTTTTAGGTGTATACAGTAGTCTACCGAAAAATGTCCATAACTCATTTCTATTTGGATCTTCCACTCTTTGACGCCTTCCCAGGGCTCTCATTAGAGACTTTCTACTTATTTTCATTATTTTTCTTGTCTTTCTAATGAGTCAAGATTTCTTCATTTGAGAGCTTACTATTATTGATGTAAGTACACATTGTGTGACATTACTATCTTTCGTACGTGATTTAGAACCCACACTCTCATATGCAATCATTAGATTCTTTACAATAGATTTTTCACTTGACTCATCCATCGTTCTTAGCCCAAGAATCTTCATGATGGGCCTAAATTTTAAATTTCTCATCATTTCAACAAATAGTTGACATCTTCCTGTCACGTTTAAATTCTCAAAAAATGATCTCCAAATACGATTAGCATTTCTTTGACAAGTACGCTTGGGAATCTTATCAAGCATTGCTTGCAAAATGTTAGTATCAATATCAATCAAATATTTTGGCTTTCTATAAATAATTTTAAGAGCATCAAAAATATTATGTGTGAATTGTGTACCATCTTGAGTGCCTTCAACATGACACGATGTGGTGCCTACAGTTTGGGATGTAGATAATGGTGTGCCTTGAACATGATACAATTGTGTACCTCCACTTTGGGATGTAGACAATGGTGTGCCTTCAACATGATACAATGGGGTGCGTACACCTTGGGGGATGTAGACGATGGTATGCCTTCAACATGATACAAGGGTGTGCCCACACCTTCGGAAGTAGACAATGGTGTGCCTTCAACATGATACAATGGTGTGCCTCCAACATTGGATGATGATGTCTCTTCAACTTGGGAACTCATAGATGATGTGCCAGCATCTTCATAATTCAATTGTCTTGTTGCACGCAAGTTTCTCATTTGTTGTCTTTTTTTTTCTAATTCTAATTCTCTCTTACTTTGTATTGATGTTTCATGTTCCTCATCCAAAGAAAAATCTTCTTCTATGATATCCAATTATTTTTGTTCACGAAGTTGTCTCATTCTTTCCCTTTTCTTCTCTTTATCTCTTTCATGCTCTTCCGGTGTTAAAGTCTTTGCTCGTTTCCTTGGCATGATGACGATTTCTACATATGAATTGATTACAATAAATTTATTATAATTATATCAAATTATGTATTCAACAAGTCTATATCATACCAATTATAAACCAAAAGACTCTTTATTCACATTTCACATGTAAAATATTAAAAAACTTACCTCAATCGATAAATTTTGGTGAAGAATGATTGACTTTCACAATTCGATGTTGATTTTTGAACAAAAAGATGGTGCAAATTTGTAGAATATGCTTCTTTGTCACCTTCAAGACCATGAAAAGTGAATATTTGTTGGATAAAATGTAGAAACCAGATAGTATACAGCAAAAGTGGGCCTCTTTCGTGAGATATTTAATACATAAGACCATTTTTTTTAGTCTTACATAGGCGTGCACGTGCTATAGCACGTGCGCCCTATGCAAAAACATTAAAATGTAGTCCATATTCTTACATAGCATGCACGCGCTATAGGGCATGCACCCTATAGCGCGTGCGCCCTATGGAAAACTAGAAAGAGAGAGAGAGATAAGGGAGGGAGAGAGAGAGAGAGAGAGAGAGAGAGAGAGAGAGAGAGAGAGAGAGACTCTCACTCTCTTCCCCCCTTTGTCTCTCTCCCTCTCTCACTCTCTTCCCCCCTCTCTCTCTCTCCCTCTATCTCTCTCTCTTCCTCTCACTCTGACTATTTCTCCTCACAATTGAAATCTATGACTTAAATAGGACGCACGCCCTATAGGGCGCACACACTTTGTAAGGCATTAGAATTTACCAATCCTAAGGCTTGGATTTGCCTTGGAGGACCAACCCAAAGGCTTGTAGGATTCAAATAGGCCTGTGATGTGTTTTCCAACAGACATACAAAAAATGACATATTTTTTTGTGTGCTCCTCATCAGGTTTACTCATGGTTCAATAACGTAAAAATCAAATGACGTGATATTGCAGATCTCTCTGTTAGCTATCTAAGCATATAATTTATTTTGTATTATGCTTATGTTAAGTTTTTCATCTCTAATTTCTTTTGTGTGTGTGTCCGTTTTTTGTAAAAAACCAATGTGTAGTATTTTGGGCATAGAGTTTGGCTCATTCATCGAATTTTGCAACAAGTTACATTTTTAGAAACTAGACTCCATTCTACACACTTTTTAAAAAAATAATTTAATTTTTGATTAGTTTTAAATGATTTCTAGGGGGAGCACATAGAAATTTCATGTTTTCAGGATGTGTGCACTTCGTAAATTCATCAAAAATTATACATTCATAAAAAAATTAGCAAAAAAATCTAAGATAAACTATGTGGTGTTAGCTAACTTCTCATCGGAGCGATTAAAAAATTTTTAAAAAAAAGTTAACATTTTAGGGGGAGCACACGAGACGCTATGTTATATTTTTTCACAAAAAAATGACCACTTTTTGTACCCCCTTTTTGAGGGCCTTAATCTGCACCATTTTCAAAATAAATTAGTAGTTTATGAACTAGATTCAGAGTATTACAACTCTTTTTCTTGCCGCATCTTAAAATTTTGAGTCTAACTATCTTCAATTTCTTGTTGAAGTTTAGAGTTTGTTAATTTCAAAAAAAAAGTGGCATCTTATACCCCATTTTTGGTCCCCCATCTTTGTGCACTTACCCCATTGTGGAAAGAGAAAACAAATAATATTGATTGCTACATATAGATCATTTACTAAAAATCTCCAACCTATTTCAATGTTTCTATTTTTTGGGAAGTCCTATAAAAAGTCAAGTACGATAGTACTGTACATTCAACTTTTCCAAACTGAACTCTGTTATATATAATGCTTCCTTCTACCATGAAGCATCTTTGTAAAATGACACTTCAAAACAATATTAAAAGTTTATTTTCTCGCTTCAAAAACAAATGTTTTGTCTCAACTTTGAATATTCTATTGAAGGTTATTAATTGCTTATTACCTGCTCTAGCTTCATACAATCTATACATTCCATAAATGTCGTGACATTTGATGCGTCTTAATTAGGTTTCTTCCCATTTACAATTTTCGACACTTGCTTTAATTATGTAAACCTATAGCTATGCTTTCAAATAAAATACCTATTTGCACCTCATTTTGGTACAAGTGCTACTTTAATAACACCTAGTATAAATATGTTAAATATATCTATCTAAAAAACAAAAGGCATATCCATAACAAATTTGATATTCTCATGCAGATACCTTTCTAATATTATAATTAAAAAATCTACATGACAATTTTACTCTTCCCATATATTTTAGATATTTATACTAATACTATAAAAAAATAATAAACAAATATAATTAATTTTATTTAATAATTAAATAATCCAATTTATATTACTGAAAGAAAAAACAAAAAACAAATATGTTTAACAATACAAAATATAACAACTTATACAATATTAAAATATATTTATATTTTATCTTTAATTTCCTACAACTTATCCCTCAAACCTGCCAATAAAGAAGATAGACTTTTTCTCGTGTCTTTGAAGCGAGTACCGCGCGTAATTCGTAACCCCTAGTTTGGTCACGCGTAACCCCACTCCAACGCGATAACTCGTTTGATCCCCTGTTCTCTTGCCCATCTACTATATCGCCCACAGCCCCTACTTCCCAAAGAAGCCAAACCCCAGTTTTTTCCTATCCATGGACAACATGGCAGTTGCCTCCTCTTCAACAGGCCGATCTGAGAGTGGTTTCTCTGAAATCGTCGAACAACTTCCTTCTTCATCAACAACACTGAAGAAGGGGCCCTGTGATGTTTTCATTAATCACCATGGCAAAGATGTGAAACTGACACTGGCCAGCTCCATCTACCATTACCTTGATAGCCATAAAGTGAAATCCTTTCTGGACCAAAAAGAGCTTGAATTGGGCGATTGCTTTCCAAACGAAATAAAGGATGTAATGCGTAGTGCTCAAATTCACATTGCCATATTTTCAGAAAATTATGCGAGATCGCCCTGGTGTTTGGAAGAGTTGTCGCTTATGCTAGAATTAAGTGTCACAATTATTCCTGTTTTCTATGATGTCCAGCCTAGTGACATCAGACGGGTAGATTCAGGAATGTATGCCGAGGCCTTTCGAGAGCACGAAGTGAAAGGTAGATACGCGCCAGCAACCATTAAGAAGTGGAAAAGCGCTCTAAATAAAGTCTCCCTTATTAGTGGCGATATATTTAATAGTAATGGGTATGTACCAAATGTTCAGAAATCTAGTGATCAGATGCATGATATTTATTGTCTTTTAAATTTTTGATGTTAACAATGATTAACGTCTTAGAGTTATTTGTTTGAAATGGCCAGTGATTTGGGGCTTCATGTACAAAAAATTGCGGAACGCGCACGGCAGGAGATAAAGAATATGACGTTGCCACTCGAGGTTGCTCGATATCCAGTTGGACTGGATGATGCCGTAAAAGGCTTTGAAGATGCCATTGGTCGATCTGCTGAAGGACATCAAAGTGTACAGATTGTGGGGATTGTTGGCGCGAGCGGTGTTGGTAAAACCACACTTGCCAAAGAGTTATATAACCGAAAATATAAAGCCTTCGTTGGTTGTAGCTTTCTATCCGAAGTAAGAACGGCTGAGTTAACTGAGTTGCAGAAAGAACTCTTGAAGGACTTGGTGCATTTAGAAAATGTGACATCTAAGAATGTAAGCAAACTCAAGCCTATTTTGGCTGGGCGTTTCAAAATCTTATCCGGCCCCGTGCTCATCGTTTTGGACGATGTTGACCACTTCGATCAATTGGACTCTCTGTTGCCAGAAGAGGGCAGAGGGCTTGGATCGGGCAGTTTAATTATTGTCACTACATGCAGTAAGGACATCCTTAGATGGAGGGGCATTTCGTCGATTTACGAAATGGAAACACTGGATCAGCATCATGCAGAGGAACTTTTTTGTCAGCATGCCTTCTCACAACCCTCCCCTCCGGATGACTTTAAGCATCTCGTTCAAAAGTTCATAAATGCCTGTGATGGGTTACCGTTGTCTCTTAAAGTTATTGGACAAATGCTTTACAAACAGTCTGAGGACTACTGGAAGTCTAAATTAGAGAAGATGCCCAGAGTATTGCCCGGCGAGATAGCAACGAGGCTGAGACTTAGTTATGAAGCACTGGACCCAGAAGAGAGAGATATATTTTTGGATGTAGCTTGTTTCTTCGTTGGAGAAAAAAAAAACTTGGCCATTGCGGTGTGGGATGCGACTTCGTGGAGTGGCTTCGAAACCCTTGTAAGCAAGTGTCTCGTTGAGGTCGACAAGCAGAACCGCATAAGAATGCATAATCATCTTCGCGATTTGGGAAGGCAAATCGCAACTGAATGTCTGCCGCGTCGTCTTTGGTCCCCTGAGCAGATCGCCGAGATTAAGAGGAAGATGAAGGTAAGATTGATATTTTAATTTACTGAGCTGCTACTGAAGGTACTCAAGGCAAGTTTGCTGGTCTAACTCTTTTCTCACACTATTAGTCTATGCAGTATCTAGGATTCATCTTTGACTCTGTTTAGCAACCGCTCCATGTAGAGATAATAAAACTTTTACAATGTAAAGATTCCAGGACTGTTGCTTTTTCGAGGTTACAGACTCCATTAATAATTAGCCTCTGTCGAGTTTGAAAAAGCTACAGAAATTGTTCTGTAACAATTCGTTTAAAAATAATAGAATGTAATTGTATGTTGATCACAATAAAAATTAATTTGCCCGTGTCTCTGCTGTAAGTGGTTTTAATTTTACGTGCTTGTACTACTGCTGTTATAATTGTGTGATCAGTTTGTTGGGCCTCAATAGAATCTTCATGATTGCTTGGATCCAACTTTTTTTCTGTTTTTCTGTTTCCCATGCAGGAAAGAATGTTGTCTATTCGGGGAATAATGGCCGCTACAGCTCACTTTGTTGCATGTTCTGCTCATAACGAGCTTCCTAAATGTTCTCATCGCTACCGTCCTCCTTTTGAAGAATGGATGGATCTTAGATCCCTAGAACTTCTCGTTGTTACCGGAGAGTATTTCAGCTCATCAGTTTTTGCCAAATTATCGATGGATCTAGTGTGGCTTCGTTTATTTGATTTTCAAGACAAAGATCTTCCGTCCTGGCTGTCATTGTCAAACTTACGGGTTTTAGAGCTTTATGGTGCATCGAAATTACAAGTATTGTGGGAAAGTAGCGCGCGTGTAAGCAAGATATTTTGCTTTACCATTGTTTTTCAAAATCTTACTTGCAGTCATTAATCTAGCACCTAAACTAAATTTAAAACTGTGCTGCAGCTACCAAAAGAGTTGAGAGAGATGATTATTACTGCTACTGAAGGCAACGTTTTCCAGAGATTCCCAAGTATACCATCAGGTCTGGAACATTTAAAAAAGATAGCTTTGATTTCCGAGCATGGAGAAGGGTTTTGCTTTGCATCACTGCCGGATGAGCTGTGTTATCTCCAATCCCTTGAACACTTAGAGCTACGGCATTGTAAATTGCTGCAATCACTACCGGAACGTTTTGGCATGTTAACAAAGCTGCGACATTTAGATTTGCACTCTTGTGAAATGCTGAGCAAGTTGCCGGTATCTTTTAAACAGCTCAAAGATCTGGAATATCTTGATTTATCAGACTGCAGAAAGATCATCCCCATGCCAGACATTTTCGAAAACATGGAAAATCTGAAGAATTTGTACTTCTCAGGATGCTCCCCCAGATGGCGACACTTGCCCCTGCATATTACATATCAGAAGTCACTGATGGAGCTCCATATTCAAAACACCAGGCTAAATGACATACCAGATAACATCAATAAGCTGAGCAAATTGGAAACACTGAAAATTGGGAGTCCCTGTTTGGCAGGCTTGCCAAAGTCTCTTGGAGATTTGGCCTGCTTGACTAATCTGGAAATTACGGGATGCGACAAACTGGAAGTTTTGCCTCCTGTAGAAGGACTAAAACTTTTAGAAAGATTTTGTCTAGAGGACTCCCAAGTGAAGTCTTTGCCCAAAGGATTTGGACAACTGACTAACCTTCAGAGTTTGAAGATTTTTGATTGTCGAATTGGCGAACTTGATTTCAGTTCGGTGTCTTCTGCGTCATCATTGGGGAAGCTTAAGATAATGCATTTACAAGATAACAGAGTGACAAGGATATCAATTGGTAAAGGTAGTTGTCCCAGCCTTGAAACTTTCCAGCTTGAAGATTCTGCCTGTTTAACGGACATAGAGATCTGTTCAACATCAATCAAGATAGTCAAAGTGTATGGATGCGGAATGCTTCAGACTCTGAAGATTTTTGATTGTCCAATTGGCGAACTGGATTTCAGCTCGGCATCTTCTAGGACATTGGAAAAGCTTAAGGTAATGCATTTGAAAGGAACCAAAGTAACAAGGGTATCAATTTGTAAAGATTTTTGTCCTAGCCTTGAAACTCTCCAGCTTGAAAAGAATGGCGACTTAACGGAGCTAGAGATCCTTTCGACATCAGTAAAGATTGTCAAAGTGTATCAATGCACAATACTTCGCATCATCAAGGGTATTCCCGATCTAGTAAATCTTGAAACATTGGAAATAACGGAATGCCAGGAGTTAGATCAAGATACTGTTGCAGCGGCTAAGAATTGGGAATATAATTCCATCCCGAGTCTCACACAGAGGTTCAATCCTCTCCGAATCCATTAGAAGGCCACAATGCTTTGGTGCCTTTTGAAGCACCTTACGAATTTGGACAAGAAGAAAAGCTGGAGAGTTGTTTAAAATGACATCCTTCCAAGAATAAAGAGGTTGTTGCCGTAGCGGCGTTAGGAAGATTCTGTTGTTTTAAGTAATGGAGGAGTTGTACCCAGCCTATGGTATTAAGCATGAGAGTTGTATTTGATTTCTATTGCTGATAAATAAAACCATTATTCTGTTTTTTTCACTTTCACACGAACTATCTGCCCCCCCCACACAAATAATTGATTATTAAATCACTTATTAGTGGAGAGGCCAATTCAAATTTCAACTCATTTAAAGGTTACCCATTTCTTATGTTTATGGATTTTGGTACAAATACGTTATTTAATTTTCTTTATATTTTAGGCTTTTATGACAATTTTACAAATAATGAAAAGGTGGATTGTCTAGTAGGTTCTTACACACTTATGACAAGAGTTAAATTGATACACAATGATACAGAATAAGTTCTTTCAATATCTTTAGATCCAAACATGAGAATATAGAATTATTAATAATTACTAATGTATTTCTGGAGGTTTTACATTTTAAGAGTTTGTTATAGGTGTTGAGAAGATTTAGTTTGTCAATACTTGTGCCTATTTATAGCTATAGAGTCAATTATTTGTGTAAATTTCTTTTCTGACAATTAACGGATTTTCAATTGACAATTAATATTACTGACTTATAATTAAATATACTACTCATGACATTCAATGTAATTTAATTCTTATTCAATACAACACTCTTAATATTTATGAAAAATATTTACTTTAGAACTTAAATAGACCACAATTCATAAAATAATCATTACACAAGATACAAAAATGAACTCAACAACCCTTGAACAATTTAGTGATTAAAGAAAATTGCATTATAAATTGAAAATAACTACTAAAACATATATTCATATATTTCAATTGAAAATGAACATTAATATTACAAAAAAAAAAGTTAATTAAAAAAACTATCCCCCTCTATCTTTAACATAAAAGCCTATTAACTCTAGACTATTCCCACCTCAATTACATTTCCTAGAGCCCTATTACAGTGAGGTTCAAATTCCTTTATTTGGCGAACACATAGACTCATGAGCCAAGTCACATAAAAAATGTGTCTTGTTATATATTTGGCACTTCATATTTTATTTTTAAGAATAGAACAAGATTAGAACCTGTTTTATAAATAATTAAAAGTTAACATTTGTCAATGTTATTGTTTATATCTTGGTAGTATCTTGACATTCTAGTTTCATAAACAAATTTAATATTTATCTATATAAATCCATGTAAAAACTCTTTAACATTAATACAAAGAAAATTATTTTTTTGAGATCATGAAAATGTATCGGAAGAGGGCTTATCAACGTGGACTATTTGTAAATCTCAAATGATGGCCTTAAAAATAATTGTTATTTTATGTTAGTGCTAGATATTATCTAAAAGGTACTTATTAACAATGTATTTGCACGGTGGTTTGTGGTCTCATGCGGCCTTGTCTGGAGCTCCTTTGTTTGGGGGGCGTCGTCCTGCTTGTGGCTTCGAGGAGTGGTTCCCTTGCCTGGTTCTGGTGTAGTTTTTCCGGTAGTGGTGCTTCAGCTTCCTGTGCCTATCGAGAGCTTCTGTGGAGGCGTTGGCTCTTTAGGGGTTGTGTTTCCTGGTTCTTCTTTGGTTGTGGCTTTCCTCTTGCTCTGCCTTTCTCTTCCCCACACCTCCCTTTTGTGGTGCATTCTTGGGCTAGGTTGTCATGAACCGGGTGTTATGTTCCTATTTGTGGTTAGAACTTGGGGTGTTGAGGGTTTTGATCGTCTGCGGATGGAGTTTTTTTTTGTTTCCCCCTACTAGATGGTGTGAGTAGCTCATCCCTATTTTCTTTCATCTTTCTATCTCTGGGCTGTGCGAATTTGGTGTAAAGACAGAGGTTTCGACACAAAAAGCCACATCAGTAAACCCCGCAATTTTAGGTAGTTAGTCAAAAAGTTAATAGTTGAATGCATAGGTCGATAAAATACTAGTCAATTCCCTACAATATAGGAATGAAAGAAATACAATTAAGACCAAAATTGTCAAGATGCTAAAGCATACCTTTGTCCAAAGATACGAGGAAAGTCGACCATCTGTCGAGTGTCCTAAAGAAACCATGATAAGAGATGTCATATCAACTTCAAACAAGTACAAGCTATCATGTCTGGGTAACAACCTAAGAGATTTTCATCACCAACTGTCGAATCACATCAATAAAATATAAGAATTATATCAAAATATGTACTTCCATATTAACGACAAAGGTAACCAACAAAATTTACCAAATACCACAATGTCGAATACGGAATTGCATAACACTTGAAAAAGAAACTCCTTCCTATAAGAAACTTCAGTAACCTGTTCACAAATGTCAACAAGGGCGAGAATATTGTAGGAGTGCATTTCCACCCTACCATGAAGCATTAACACTTCCCCGGAATCCTTCCTGACAAGAAGGATACCCAGCCTAGCTAGAGACAATCTAACAAGTAAAACTAAGGAGTAATGGAATATGTGCTACTTGATACATTGTCATTCAATTTCCAATATAACATGTCATGGACTTCCAAATGCATACTTTTAAAATCTACTTCCATTTCATACATATGGAAAATATCATGCAAAGATTCACATTTTATGCATAGTACATCAAGTTTCCATGGTGCATTCAATATACATAAAAAAACATAACAAAAATCCTTCTCTTAACTATAAAAAACATGTCAAGCTCATAATATCCACCAATATATCTTTTAGTTCAACTAATAATTATAACTTGAATTCTTCATAGTACATGGTGAAAACCAAAGATATAAACATATAACAAATTCATTTCATTCAAGAAGCATAAACTATAATAGTGATTAACAGGTACTACACAATAGGTCTGACAAATTTACATGTTTAAGCTTTTCTTCATATATCTACTCAATAAGATTTTGATTCCTCCTTTCAACAAGGATCAATCACAGAATAACTTAAAAATATAGGTTTATCCTTTCCAAATAGAATTCACTTCTTACTGAATTAGCCACAAATACTGAACCTAAGGAAAATCATTCAATAAAATAAAACCATATTTCATATTTTATACAAATGTTTATATACACAATATTCTACGAGAAATTACTAGTTCTTGCCACAGATTTAATAGGCTGTCAACAATTTTTGCCCAAGCTATAGGAAATAGATTTACATCTTGTTACAGGTTCAAATATAAACACAACAAGCATGTATACTAATTTTGACCAAGAGTTTAATGTGCAAGTAGTTTAAAAAAAACATCTTTCTAAAATAGGTACACCAAAATCCAAATCACTAACTAGTTTCAAATTTGCAACGAATGTCAAATCTTTAAGGACATTGCCCAATTTTCTAACAACTTCTAGTTTTATTTATTTTAACAAATATTCAGTAATAACAAGTTTCTTTAGTAAGAAAATAGTTTATTAAGACATCCATGAAAATAAAACAGTGGTATAAGCCAACAATAACTATGTTTCCAAAAGAAAAATGTGACACTTATGCCATTTGAATATCCAATACTATAAAATGGCTTCTATTGGCTGTTTATGTTGGACATTGAAAGAATAGAGCCAAGAGAGAAGAAAGACAAATAACATGCATGCAGATGAAAAGATAAGTTGAGAGTAAGGAGAAGAATATATTGGGACTCTAAAAATAAGGAGACACCAAAATAGGGGAGATAAGGATCATGCCTCTAATCACGGTAATAGAGAACATGCTTCTTGGATAGCAACATGAAAAAAAGAATAGTTAACAAAATGAATGCCCAATATAAAAATATGTAATGAAGGATGCAATAGACGTAATTTCAAGAACAAACACCATAATTTAGTAACCAGAGATCTTGTGATTAAATTGTAAACAGACACAACAATTTGAGGATTAAATGCCAAGGAAAGGCTAGGATATGAAATGGCAACATCGGGCAAGGACAAAATGGTATCATCATTTGAAACAGATAAACTTATATAAAAGAACATGCAAAGACATTCTTACTAGCCAAGATAAAGTATAAAAACTCTAATAAAACATACATGCAAGGTATGAAATCACAGACATCACACCTGAATTCTTTGGAAATACAAATGGTTTGTATTGTTTCTCGCTATAGAATTTCAGTAAAAATCAAGATGTAAGGCGACATTTCAAAGAAAACCCTAGGAACCAAAACCAGGGAGAGCTGAAGAGATTAAGGCAAAATTTGCATTTGTCTCTCAAAGGTAAATTCAAAAGCATCAACAAAGAATTTTAGCCCATGCCTATTGGAACAAAAGAATAATAATCTATCTTAGCTCTGTTATTTTTTTGAAAACAGAACACCCACATGATCCTGTTGTGATTTTGATACAACATTTCTCTTCCTTGATGCCATTTTAAGTTCAAACCTAAGTCAAAACAACACCCCGAAGAAAACCAGTACCAATCATAGCAGGAACATCGCAAACAAATCATTTCAGTGGATCAAGTCAGTAACAATACTTACAGATGCTTCCGACGAATCTTCAGACTTTGTAACTGTGGAGGACACAAATATATTAATAGTCTGCAAGAAGGCATTGGGCAAAAATGGGTTGAAGGTGATAGCAGCCTTGTGTACAATGGCTGACACAACAACACCAATGATAGTGTCCCAGACCAGAATTAGAACCACATTGATGAAGGGTGCTCCCCTTAATACCACAAACACATAACAGAAACAAAAAAATAACAACAATTTGCAAGAACAGAAAGTGGGCTTCTTATTATCTCCACAAGTGTGGAATTACAAATTTCAGAATTATAATATGCAAAGACATATGGGCATTCCCCTTACAATATTCTATAGGACAAAGCCTCAAATCATTACCCAGATCTATCCAGAACTGCTCTGAACTGCCTAAGACAACACTACAGGCCTTCCTTATATAGGTAATTTCCATCGCCTGAGAAGGTTCCAGAAATTTAGCCTTTTAGGCCAACTAAACATGAAATTATTTTATTTTTACAAATATTACAATAGGGTTGACTCAAAGAAAATACAAAATATGTTTTTAGGTAACCCAACTTCCGGAGGCCATAACTTTTTAACCGTAGCTCCGTTTTTCTATTATAACCACTTTTCAGAAATGCCAAGACGAGATCTATAGTGCTTGACAAGCGCAAGCACCAGTTAGTTGGGGGTTGATCACAATCTGGAGCCAAGCTAAGGTCTTCAAAATTGAGCTCAAAGATTTCATACCCAAAAACCTCAATAACTTCACTAATACTGATGATGTGGCAATGAAACTCAACTGGTAGGCTAAAATGACTAAGATGAACCTCCACCTTTGAAATCAGAACATTCCGAGATCATATGACCAACTTACTAAACATAGCAAGTTTCCATAAATAGTAGCTCTGCACAAGATAGCCCTTATTGAAAAGAAATCAAAAATATTTTTGGGTGATGCAAGATTGCTCTTACACCTAGGATGCTCCTGCATCACACATCCTTCCTATTGTGCTTGTGCTTCTTTAGGCTTGTCATTCTTCCCAATGACAATCTAGACCCAAACAGTATCTCCAAAAGCTACTACAGAGATTTCTCTATGTGACATCCAAGATCCGAACCCGGGACCTGTAGTCCATCCAATAAAATTCTAGGAATCGTAAAGAGAAACCAAAAGCCGCTACTTA
The DNA here is from genome assembly GCA_027943335.1 of Chamaecyparis obtusa. Taxonomy (NCBI): domain Eukaryota; kingdom Viridiplantae; phylum Streptophyta; class Pinopsida; order Cupressales; family Cupressaceae; genus Chamaecyparis; species Chamaecyparis obtusa. The sequence goes on along the minus strand of BSBK01001155.1, from coordinate 1,329,215 downwards.
AACACTCCACCACCATAAATACATTTTTCTCCTCCATTGGTCGTTACATGCTTCCATTAGCACGTCTCTCTTTTCCTGCCACCTTCCTACCGCGTATCTCCTTCTGTTTTCTCCATTTATGTTTTTTTTATGGTGATGGTCTTTCATGCCGTAATTTTCAAATGCTCGGAGGCTGTTTATTTTAGATTTTGTTAATTTAATGCCACCTTTGAATTGAACAAAATAGTCCTCCATCTATGTTCGACATGACAAGTGGAATTAACTATAATTTTATTTTACCTAACAATTCTTGACTCACTAGAAGTTAATCCTAAAATATAGGAACTAACTTCACTTTCTAAAAATGGTTGTGACATCCTTCCCCCCTTAAACAATGCACCGTCCTCAATGCTTAATTCAAAATTTGTAATCATATTCAAAGATTTAATTCAAGAAATTTACAATTGACATGATAATAATGTTAGAGATTTGCCAGCAGGCCAGTACTGACTGTATGTTTGTCATTGATGACAACATAAGGAAAGTAGCATGTGTGGAAGTCTTATGCAGTAAGCTATTAGTATATGTAGCATGGACATGATATCAACATGATATCATGGGCGCAGAGGTTAACTGTTAGTACAGACAGTTATATAGTAGCTTGTGTTAGTAGTGTTCCTAACAGAGTAACAAACAATGTTCTATGTATGGTTGTCCATACAGTTGTCATGGAGGCTTGCACCCTTAGATATGTGATGTAGACATGTTACTGATGTTTTAGTTATGGATGCATAGTCAGATATTCAGTAGAAGTGAAGTTATGCAGTCTCTATTTGCTAGTAGCAGTTTCATGTGTTTATTCAAAAGAGCCGACAGAGAATTTATTGGTTCCAGAGTTGCACCTATCACGTGGGTATGCGCTCTTGGATTTAAGCTTAGAGAAGAGTTATTGATGTTAGGTTAAGAGCGCATGAGTTAATTCAGCCTGAGGAAAAAGATCCAGTTATTTTGGTAGAGCCGACAGTGTGTAGCATGTGTCTACAATTATCTTATAAAGATAGGTCCCAGAATGTGTTGCGTGTATAGTAGAGCTAACAGAATGTTTGTTGGAGTTTGTTATGGTTTCTCTATTATGATTTGAAGGTGGTTCTAACAGGCCGACTTGATTATATCATTTAGAGAAAAGATATTTATAAGCAGTCATTTGTGATTGCTTGAGTGTGGTTCATGGTTGATTAAGCAGAGCAGAGCAGAGTGTGTGAAGTGTTGAGCTATCAGAGAAAGGTCTATGTGACCAAGTAAAGTACTTGTGCTATTCATTGGAACTGATCCAGATAGCAGGTCAAAGCGTAGTTCACCAAGATCTAGATATAGTGTGTATCTGTTATTCAGAAGGTTGTAGCCTTCACCCCTTTGAGTAGTGAGCTCTCAGACAATGCGTCCTTTCCCCTAACAGGGACAATTGTAAAAGACTCCTAATAGGGTCCGACCCTTGACCAGGTCTACTATACTTAATATATTGTAAAGCTACTCCTAACAGGGTAAATGATCTTCTAACAAGGATCATTATACATTAGTACAGAATATTAGTGGGTATCAAGTCCCATCGTGGTTTTTACCTATTTGGGTTTCCTCGTAACCAAAATATTAGTGTTGTGTTCATGTGTTCTTTCATTGTGTTTATGCCTTATGTTTAAGAATACTTAATTGGATAAAGAATTGAATCTTATAGATAACTGATTCACCCCCCCTCTTAGTTATCTCTCGGGACTATTTGTAACAATTGGTATCAGAGCCAAGTGCCTCAGAGAGAAAGTTTAATAGCTTGAGGTTGATTAGATGACATACTTCAGGAAAGAGAGTCCTAAGTTTGATGGAGAGAATTATCTTGACTGGAAGAACAAGATGGTGACTCATTTGTAGTGCATTGCTTTTGAAGTTTCTAATGTAACTATCAAAGTAGCCAAGATTCCTACTTTAGAAGACCTTACAAAGGATGATGCTACTGAAACACAGAAGGAATTGTTTCATATGAATGCTATAGCTAAAGAAGCCCTTATCAGTGCCCTATTTGATAGTGAATTTTTAGAGATAAAGAAAGTTGACACTACCCACAAGATATGGAAGTACCTAGAAGACATATTTGAAGGAGACAAACAAGAAAAGGATGCGCATAGAAAGACATGGAAGAAAAGATTCAATGCATTAGAGATACTGCTTGAAGAAAACATCAGAGCTTATAATCAAAGGATCAATGAAGCAGTTGCTGAAATCAGGAACAATGGTGGAGAGATCTCAGAGGAAGACATTATGGACATGTTGATGACAACTCTCATTCCAGAATATGAAAGCAAGATCAACATCCTTGATGAGACCATGAAACTTACATCTAATTTCAAGAGAGAGACCTTGATCTACAAAATCTCAGCTTTTGAGATTTCAAGATTGAAGACAAAACCTAAAAGTGAGACAGCCTTCACAACAACAGTTCATGGTAAGAAATCTGCAAACACTTCTGGTAATTTTGATGATGATGAAGAAGAGAAAACTTTAGATGATTTTATTGCTATGATTGTCAAAAGAGAAAAGAAAGGAAAAGGAAAATATAAAGGTCAGTTACCATTTAAGTTCTTTTCATGTAATAAGATAGGTCACTTTGCATCTAAGTGTCCTACTAGAGCTAGAAAGTTCAAAAAGGATTACAAGCCTAAGTACTCTAAGGAATGTTACTTTGCTGGAGTTGTGGTTTCAGATGAAGAATCAGGTGAAGAAGAAATTGGATTCATTGCTATTGTAGATAAGACAGAACATAAAGATGTGAAAGAGAAACAAGAGCTATCATTGATTTCCCAAGTAGATATAAGGACAGACTGGATTATAGATAGTGGTTGTTCACATCATATGATAGGTGATAAAGGCAGATTTGTTCATCTACCCAAATACAATGGCGGTATAGTTAGATTTGGAGACAACACTCCTAAACTAATATTTGGTAGAGGATCCATCACCTTGGATGGAAAGAATAGTACTAATGATGTTCTCTATGTTGATGGTTTGAAACATAACCTTCTTAGTGTTGGACAGTTACTTGGAAAAGGATATCAGTTGGAGTTCAAACATGACAAATGCATCATTAACAACAAGGATGTTGTTATGATTACATCAGGCTCAAAGACAAGAGGTAATGTTTTTCAACTCAACAACAAGGATGTTGTTATGATTACATCAGGCTCAAAGACAAGAGGTAATGTTTTTCAACTCAATTTAGAAGCAAGTTGTTTTGTTACTAAAGTTGATGATAGTTGGTTATGGCATAAAAAATGATGTCATATCAATTTTGATAACATAGTGAAGATAAGCAATGTTAAGGCAGTAAGAGATCTACCTGGCATAACAAAGCCAGTTGATACTATATGCAGGGAATGTGTGATGGGAAAGCATGTAAGGAATTCATTCAGGAGAAAGCACAATTCAACAGAGAACAAGTTGGATCTGATTCATATAGATCTATGTGGTCCAACTCAAACAAGATCATACTATGGTGAAAGGTGTTTCATTTTGTTTGTTGATGATTATAATAGGATGATGTGGGTTGCATTCTTAAAAGATAAGTTAAAAGCATTTGAGAGGTTCAAAATATTAAAAGCTAAGGTTGAGAATGAATCTGGACTAAAGATAAAATGTTTGAGATCAGATAGAGGAGGAGAATTCACCTCTGACAGATTTTATGAGTACTGCGAAGAACATGGCATAAAGAGACAGTTAAGTGCACCTAGAACACCTTAGCAGAATAGAATTGTAGAGAGAAGAAATAGGATCATCCTTGATACAACACGCACCATCATGATTGAAGGAAAAGTTGCACACACCTATTGGAGAGATGCAATCAATACATTAGTCTACACCACCAATAGAGTTCAATTAAGGCCTGGCACTGACAAAACACCATATGAGCTATGGTTTGGTAATGTTCCCACAGTAAAATATTTCAGAATCTTTGGAAGCAAGTGCTACATCAAGAGAGATGAAGTAGTAGGCAAGATTGATGCAACAATTGATGAAGGTATTTTCCTTGGTTACTCTACTAAAAGTAAAGCTTATAGATATTTCAATTTAAGATTGAAAAAGATCATTGAAAGTGCTCATGTTAAGATTGATGAAAAGTTCATGGTTCAAGAAAGATATCATGATTACTCACCCATGATTGAAAAAGAACCCAAACCATCCACTAGTGAGACAGTTATTAAAGAAATGTTTGACAGTATTGATGTGTTATTCAATGACCCTGAGAAAAGTGAAGAAGAAACTCCTAAGGCTGATGAGTCAGCATCAACTAAGGTCCCAAAGTTTACATCTAGAAACCATTCTAAGAAAGACATCATTGGAGATTAGAGCAGCAAAGTCATGACAAGATCACAAGCAAAGAACTCAGCTAGCAGTGAAGTGGTATGTTTAGTGTCTCAGATTGAACCTTTAAGTGTTGAAGATGCTTGTAATGATTCAGATTGGCATGATGCTATGAAAGAAGAACTTGATCAGATTATTAAGAATGACACTTGGGAATTGGTCCCAAGACCTAGTGATAAGAATGTGATTGGAACAAAGTGGATATTCAAAAATAAGATGAATGAAGATGGTACAGTAGTAAGAAACAAAGAAAGGTTAGTATGTAAAGGATATGCACAAAGAGAAGGCATTGATTATTTAGACACATTTGCACCTGTGAGCAGATTAGAAGCTATTAAGTTATTTCTAGCTTATGCTACAGTCAAAAACTTCAAAGTTTATCAGATGGATGTAAAGTCAGCATTCCGAATGGAGATTTGAAAAAATAAGTATACATTGAGCAGCCAGAAGGATTCACCTTATCAAACAGACTTGATATGGTATGCGGATTGAAGAAGGCTCTCTATGGACTTAAGCAAGCCCCTAGAGAATGGTATGAGAGACTAGATGGATACTTAACAAAGATTGGATTCAAGAAAGGAGCAGTAGATTGTAATCTATTCATAAGAGAGACATTTAAAGGGTTGTTACTTGTAGCTATATTTATTGATGATATTATCTTTGGAGGTAATGACAAACTTAGTGCAGAATTTTCTAAAGAGACACAATGAATTTGAGATGAGTATGATTGGTCCTATCAAATACTTTTTGGGATTGAATGTGTAGTAGACAGAGAAAGGTATTTTCATTAATCAATCCAAGTAGGTGAAAGAAATATTAAAAAAATTCAAGATAGATGATTGCAAGCCAGTAGGGACACCTATGATTACTGGATGCAAGCTCACAAAGGAAGATGACTCACCAGTAGTGGATATAACATTGTAGAAGTCTATGATTGGCAAACTTATTTATCTTACTCATACTAGACCTGATATTTTGAATGCAGTTGGCATAGTTGGAAGATTTGTAGTAGAGCCTAAATGAAGTCACCTCATGGTAGTAAAAAGGATATTCAGATAATTACAAGGCACTATAGACTATGGTTTATGATATCCTAATTCAAAAAATGTTGAACTTCATGTGTACACTTATGCAGATTAGGCAGGATGTGTTGATGACAGAAAGAGTACATCAGGTGGAGCAGTGTTTCTTGGTGATAGACTTGTCACTTGGACAAGCAAGAAACAAAATTGTATTTCTTAGTCAATAGCAGAAGTAGAGTATGTTGCAGTAGCCTTGAATTGTTCTACAATTGTTTGGATCAAGTTGATGATAAAAGATTTTGGAATTCAGATTGATTATACTATTGTTATTCACTATGATAATACTAGCACTATTAATATGTCGAACAACCCTATGATGCATGCAAAGACAAAGCACAATGGGATCAAGTATCACTTCCTAAGAGACAAAGTGACAGAGAAAGAAGTTAAGTTGGACTATGTGAATACCCAAGATCAGTTGGCAGACATATTTGCAAATCCCTTGCCTAAGGATACTTTTGAGTATCTCAGGGAGAAGTTGGGAGTAATTCTCTTCTCTAATTTTTCTTAGAAGAAAGAATGAAAGGCATCAGTCCTCTAGGACTGATGGAAGGTTGAGTACTCTACCTCAAGAGTAGTACCAGTGCTTAAAATGAATGGCACCCTTTTCCATTGATGTCAACAGGGGAGTATGTTGGAAATTTGGCTAAGTTGGATACATAGATGTTATCATTATGGAAACATATAATCTACATGAAGATCACACAGGTCAGAGAGCAAGTATGTCAGAGCGCAATGCAAAATTGTCTAAGTATGAGACAATGTGTTTTTGCCAGTGTACCTGAAGATAGTTTTGATTGGAGATGTTGATTGGAGTAATTTTAGTGATTGTGCACTTGAACATAGATACTATGGTGACTATGGAAGACTCACCTAAGAGTGCAAGTTAGTACGACATGTACAAAAAAAGTTATGAGAGTTTTACTAAAGACAGTGTTAAGCCAACAAGACATAATATGAAGACAGAATTGGTAAAGAGTTAAGGGATTATTTTGTTTATCAAAACAATGACTTAACAATATAAAGGGATGACATCCTAGATGTTAACCCTTGGGTAAAGATATTTTGTATTATGTAAGCCGACTATAAGAGTTATTAATCCTAATAACTTGTATAAAGATGTAATGATGTAATGTAAGAAAAAGAGATAAGATATGTATGTAATAGCGATAGTGAAAGAGCAACGAAGAGATATTGATGTGAATTTTCAAGTAGTATAAGGTTATGTACCTTGACCTATTTTTGTAATCAATGAATATTGTATATTACTTGTTTGGGCAGTGGGTTCATCTGGTAATCATATTTTGTACTACCAACTCCTAATAGGGTTGAGATTTCTAACAAGGCCTATAGTCCCTTAATCAGGATTGAGACACTATATACATGTAATAGACTCCTAACAGGGTCAACATCCTTAACAGGATACTTTTGATTAGTGGATCTTTTTGGGTACCATCCCCACCGGGGTTTTCCCTTGGCCAGGGTTTCCTTGAGAACAAATAATGTGTTATGAGTTCTTTTGCTTTATTGCTATGCATGTTGTTTAGCTTTCTATGTTATGCATGCATTAAGATAATTTGTTATATCCATAATTGGGAAAAAGTAAAAGTTTTTAGAATATTGATTCACCCCCCCTCTCAGTATTCCCTATTTCTAACAATTGGTATTAGAGCCTAGTTACTCGAAAAATAATTATTCAAGGAAAGCCTAGCAACTTGAGTAAGATCTCTATGGATATGGATCAGCTACAAAAAAATCTTGAAGAAGCTCTTGAATAGATTTATATGCTTGCTAAAGAAAGAGACACTCTAAAAGGAAAATATGATGATGCAAAGAACCTCATTGAGAAACTGAAAAACAAGTTGCAAGATCTGAAATCAGAAAGAGGAATCTGAAATACAAATTGAAGATTGCAATGACAACTTAGAAAAATAAAATGAGATCCTTAAACATGAACAAAAGATAGCAAATCTGAAGCTAAGTCTGAAAGATGGAAATGGAAAGAATGAAGCAAATCTAAAATATGAGAATGAAAATCTAAAGCTTAAAAATGAAGGGCTAAAATCTAAACTTGGTAAAGTAACATCTTAACTTGAGAAAGTCAATTTGCAGTATGCTGAACTTGAGAAATAAAATACAATTTTGAAAGGTGAATTGACTCAATATAAGAAGCAACTTGAAAGACTATATTCAACTAGTGAGAAGACTAATGAACAAATGTCTTATCAAAAACTATTCTATGATAAAACTGGTCTTGGATTCAACACATTTAAAGAAAATGAAGAAAGCAAGGAATCATATATGAAAATATCTGAAAACATAGATGAAAATAAATCTGATGAGATTAACAAATATGAAGATACACCTAAAGAAGAAGAACCACCTAAGCGAGAGGAGTCACCTAAAGGTATGTAAAGAGAATTCAAATGTAGATGCTTTGCTTGTAATACTATTGGTCATATGAAGAAAGATTGCACATATAAGCAATCTAAACCTCTTAATGGTTATTGTTATAATTGTCATGGTTTTGGACATAGAGCTATTGAGTGTAGAAAACCTAAATTTGTTGAGAATAATAATAGTAGTAGAATGTTTAGAAATACTAACCATGCAGATAAGAAACTTACTAAAGATATGAACAGAAGAAATGAAGTAGTATGTTATAGATGCAACAAGGTTGGACACATTGCTAGAAATTGCAGATCACAGATAAAGTAGCTTGGACCAAGATATGGAAACAATGGAATAGTTTGTCAGATATGTAACAAGATTGGACATACATCAAGGTTTTGTAGAATGAACAATAGAGTTTTTAATACCAATCCTAACCCTAGAAGTCATTCAAGGAGAAATGAAGATGCAAGTAACAGTTAGAAAGGATGCTATAGTAATTCAGAAGAAGTAAAGTTTATTAAAAACACAGATCAAGGAGAGATAAACAACACTGAAGGTAGTCAGAAAGGTGAAGTATCAAGTGGTAAGAATGAATCTCTACCTAACCCATCTCAAAGTACTTAATTCATGAAAATTACAGTAGAATAGGAACTTAGAATAGTGTATAAGTTGATATATGATGAATTGAGTCATGCATAGTTAATGCAAGGTATTATATGATGTACTGATGCTATGGTTAAGAGCGCATAGAAAAATATTATGTTTTGTGAGATAGCAAGGATTTTTAAGTTTTGCAGGTTAACAGAATCAACTTTTTGGATAGAAGCAACAAGAGAATTGAATGCGATGTCAGATCTATGTGAGATTGAAATGATAAAAGGTTATGATCAGTATTATTTGATCATCAAAGTGAATACAAGTGTTAAGGAGATCGAAGAGTAGTGATTGGAAGCACTTTTACAAGGATTTGGTGAAGGATTTTTGTGCCCAATCTATGCAAGCCCTAAATCACAAAATCGAGGTATTTTACTTGGTTGATCTTTAAATTAGTTAAGGAATTAGCGAAAGTCATGGATGTTTCTTTGATTCACAATGTCAAAGATAAAAATAGACCTAAGATGAAAAGGGAACTAGTATAACCCTTGGAAGATGATCCTAAGTTAGCTTTATCATCCATACCTGATGGATTTTTACATCTAGAAAATGTTAGAAGTTATCTGGGATGTAAGCTAGAGACTCTCAGTGATAGTGATTTCACAAAATAATATCAGAAGATCTACAATCAAGATATGCCATTGAAAGTAGGGTTTGAGCATTTGAAAGATAATGAGAACATAAGTATGCCTTATAATATGAATTTGACAATGAAGAATGTACCAAAATAATTTTAAGTAGAATTCATAATAAGAAGTTTTGGTTAGATGATAGAGTGATAGATATCACAGCTGACCTAAGTCATGAGGTAACTGGACTATCTAAAATTGGAGCCATTCCTTTGAATGAGAAGAACATGAGGAAAACAATTATAGACAACACAAATTCATCTTACAATGGCATGGGAATAGTAATTAGCAAGATACAACAAGATGATGTCAGATATTTGTGTAAGATCCTTACAACTAAGTTTTGTGCTAACTCTAGAGAAGATGACATGGTAGCTAGAATGATACATGTAGCCTATTTGATGTGTGTTGATAGAGTACAAGTTGACATGTGTGAGATTTTGAGAATTTAGTTGTTTGAGAATTTGGAAAAGATAAAGAAGACTAAGTATTCTCAGTTTAGATTCTCATCATCTATCACTTATATGTTTTTCCATTTGTTGAGAAGGTTTCCTTACACCATTGGTAATGATTGGAATGATGGCCAAACCACAATGCAAAGGATTAACAAAGTGTATATGAGGCATGTTATTGATAAGGTAAATGAAAGTGCAGTGTTGGTAATCAAAACATTTCAGAATTTGATGTCAAGCAGAACAAGGATCCCACAGTCCCTAGTTGGAAAGTATAAAAATGAGATATGTTTTATGGTTGATACTGACTTTACATACATTGAAGCAGTAGAACCTAGAGTAGAGTTCATAGACCCTCTTGGCTATGAAATCTCTGAGATTGAGATAGAAGAATATGTGAGTAGACTACTTTAGAGCAAGTTGTACATTCATAGTAACAAGTTTGGAACCTTTGAGGAGAACTTCAACTCCACAAAGACTATCCTTGAAGAGAAATAATCAAAGAAAAGAGTTGAAAGTACAATCAAGAAAATACTAAAAGATACAGGGATGACTGAACATGAGTTCTTGATAGCCAACCAGATAGCAACAACAATTAGAGAAATTGGACAAAAAGAAGTTTTGTTTGTGCCACCTTTATCATCAGTTGCAGTACACCAAGAAGAGACACAAGTAAAGGTAAAAGTGGAAGAAACAAAGAAAGAGCTAGAAGCAAGAAAATCCACTAGATCAACCTCCTCTACACCTGGTAAAAGAATGAAATAAATTTCTACTGGACCAGGTAAGAGGCAGAAGACATTGATGCCACCAGTTCAAAGAGAAATTGCAGAAATCAAAGATGATGAAGATACTCTTATTAAGAAGAAAACTTGGAAACCTAGAATTGAAAAGGTAAATGAACAGATTATACAAGATGGGGACTTTACAAAGATGAACAAATATTATGATCTCTATGATTATGCAGAGAGATTGAACCTAGAAAATGCAGTGGTGAAGCATATGATTTTGTCTGATAAGAAATTTGATACAATTTAGGGTAAGATACCTGATGACTTGTATAAGAAGCTTGTAAATAGAAAGAAAAGAGCATTAGAGGAAGATATAACAATAAGAGAAAATCTTGTAAGAAAGCTATGTTATGTGAGAGATGAAGAACACTTCAAATAGATCATGAAAGATCTGAACACCCATTTGAGAACCAAGAAGAGAACTATTCAGATTATGAGAGGTAAATATGAAGAAATCAACAAGGAAACATAACAAGCAATTATTAAGGTTATGACAGAGAATGCTGGAAAACCATCAGTTGCAGCAGAACCTACAAAGCAAGCAGAAGAAGTAGAACAGCAAGACATTCCCTCTCCACCAACCATCAATATTGAGGATGAAGCTATGAATGTTAAAGGAACAAAGATCACTTTGAATAGTGATGATAAAATATTTAAGAATCTTGAAAATATTGTTGACAATTCGGCTTTTGAAGAGCAGGATATTGCCAAAGGAGAAGAGAAGATAGAAACCAAAACTGTAGAACCTAAAGTGACAGAGAAGCAAGTATATGTTCCCACCCAAGAAGAAATCAGTCTTACACTTGAGACTGGTAAGAAAACTCAAATTAGTTCTATATTTGAGAATTTGGGAAAGGAAGTAGATGATGATGATCAGATGGAATTGATCACATCTTTGAAAAATATTATTGGAATGAAAAAGAAAGTAAAGAGCCTTGAAGGATGCTTAAAGGAGATTACTGACAAGTTACAAGGCATTGTAACCACACAAATTGTAGAGGTTGACCCTCTAGAAAGAGAAAAGAAAGTGATGAACACATTTGATGATGAGTTTACCAACTTATTTGATATAGCAAAGATGAAGGCTCAAGCAGCCTATGAGGCCAAAATACTTTTGGACATAAGTCAAAACATCAGGAATGATATCAACAATCTTGATATTTGCATAAAAGGTTTGAGAAGGAATTTAGAAAGAGGAAAATATTTGTATATTCAGTGTACAAAATTAGAAAACCTGATAGCAGAGGAAGTGCAGAAGATGAAGACTAAGGAAGTAGAAATTCAAACTGAGATAAACCTTCTTTCAAGCCCTAATGTGAAGGTAATTGATGTTGAGAAGAAAATCTACAAAATTTATTATGAAATAAGAATTTTACAAGATGACAAGGACAGGAAGCTGAAGAGATTCGCTCTTTTAAGAGAGCACATTTCTATAAAATTGAGCATTGTTGAAGGACAACTGGAAGAATGTCTTTCATCCAAGACAACTTTTTAGAAGTTTAGTTTTGAGAATCTCCAAGCATGTGAAATTGCATCTTATGGATTGTGCGCACTACTCAGTGTTGCAGATTCGATTAAGAAATCATGGTAGAAAGAGTTAGAGGCCATGAAGATTAACTTTTTAGATTGTGTTACAAGCCTACCAGCTTTGCAATTTTGAATCAAAGTATAACACTCTTGTTTGAACACAATTTTGTCACCCTCCTTACCTTGTTTTTGTCATTATTGTCAAAGGGGGAGAGATATATAGTAGAAAATTGATAAGGATACATACTCTTAGGGGGAGTATAGTATATAGATAGGATTCATGGAGTCATAAGGATAGTTTATACATATTTTGTATTATGGCCACATTTTTAAAATTTTGAAGTCTAAGACTTAGCCAATTTTCTCATATGTTGCCACAAATGACAAAGGGGGAGATTGTTGGAAATTTGGATGAGTTGGATACATAGATTTTGTCATTATAGAAACATATAATCTACATGAAGATCACACAGGTCGGAGAGCAAGTATGTTAGAGTGTAATGCAAAATTGTCTAAGTATGAGACAATGTGTTTTTGCCAGTGTACTCAAAGATAGTTTTGATTGGTGATGTTGATTGGAGTAAGTTCAATGCTTGCACACTTGAACATAGATACTATGGTGACTATTGAAGACCCACCTGAGAGTGCAAGTCAGTATGGCATGTACAGAAGAAGTTATGACAGTTTTACTAAAGACAGTGCTAAGCCAACAGGATAGAATATGAAGATAGAATTGGTAAAGAGTTAAGGGATTATTATTTTTTATCAAAATAATGACTTAAAAATATAAAGGGACAAAATCCTAGATGTTAACCCTTGGGTAAAGACATTTTGTATTATGTAAGCTGACTATAAGAGTTATTAATCTTAATAACTTGTATAAAGATGTAATGATGTAATGTAAGAAAAAGAGATAAGATATGTATGTAATAGCGATAGTGAAAGAGCAGCGAAGAGATATTGATGGAAAGTTGCAAGTAGTATAAGGTTATGTACCTTGACCTATTTTTGTAATTAGTGAATATTGTATATTACTTGTTTGGGTAGTGGGCTCATTTGGTAATCATATTTTGTACTACCAACTCCTAACAAGGTTGAGGCTTCTAACAAGGCCTATAGTCCCTTAATCAAGAATGAGACACTATATAAATGTAATAGACTCCTAATAAGATCAACATCCTTAACATGATACTTTTGATTAGTGGATCTTTGTGGGTACCATCCCTACCAGGGTTTTCCCTTGGCTAGGGTTTCCTCGAGAACAAATAATGTGTTATGAGTTCTTTTGCTTTATTGCTATGCATTTTGTTTAGATTTCTATGTTATGCATGCACTAAGATAATTTGTTATATCCATAATTGGGAAAAAGTAAATTTTGTAGACTACTGATTCACCCCCCCCTCTCAGTATTCCCTATTTCTAACAGAGTAATATACAAAGTCATAAAAAATAGGAGTATTATACTAAGGTGGAGCAGTATTCAGTTGTGACAATAATTCAATTGAGGAAATGGAGAATGTTATAAAAGCAATATTCATTTGGGTTGGTGGTGGTTTTTCATTCCACATGTTGCCATCAATACCAAAGGGGGAGATTGTTGGAGATTTGCCAATAGGCTAGTACTGACTGTATGTTTGTCATTGATGACAACATAAGGAAAGTAGCATGTGTGGAAGTCTTATGTAGTAAGCTTTTAGTATATGTAGCATGGACATGATATCAACATGATATCATGGGCGCAGAGATTAACTATTAGTAAAGACAATTATATAGTAGCTTGTGTCAGCAGTGTTCCTGATAGAGTAACAGACAGTGTTCTGTGTATGGTTGTCCATACAATTGTCATGGAGGCTTGCACCCTTGGATATGTGATGCAAACATGTTAGTGATGTTTCAATTATGGAAACATAGTTAGATATTTAGTAGAAGTGAAGTTATGCAGTTGCTATTCTCCAGTAGCAGTTTCCTATGTTTATTCAAAAGAGCCAACAAAGAATTTATTGGTTCCAGAGTTGCGCCTATCATGTGGGTATGCACCCTTGGATTTAAGCTTAGAGAAGAGTTATTGATGTTAGGTTAAGAGCACATGAGTTAACTCATCTTGAGGAGAAAGATCCAGTTATTTTGGTAGAGCCGAGAGTGTGTAGCGTGCATCTACAATTATCTTATTAAGACAGGTCCCAGAATGTGTTGCGTGCATAGTAGAGCTGACAGAATGTTTGTTGGAGTTTGTTATGGTTTCTCTAATATGATTTCAAGGTGGTTCTAACAGGCTGACATGATTATATCATTTAGAGGAAAGATATTTATAAGAAGTCATTTGTGAATGCTTAAGTGTGGTTCATGGTTGATTAAGCAGAGCAGAGCAGATTGTGCAAAGTGTTGAGCCATTAGAGGAAGGTCTATGTGACCAAGTAAAGTACTTGTGCTATTCATTGGAACTAATCGAGACAGTAGGTCAAAGTGCAGTTCACCAAGATCTAGATATAGTGTGTATCTATTATTTAGAAGGTTGTAGCCTTCGCCCCTTTGAGCAGTGAGCTCTCAGACACTGCATCCTCTCCCCTAACAGGGACAATTGTAAAAGACTCCTAATAGGGTTCGACCCTTAACTAGGTCTACTATACTTAATATATTGTAAAGCTACTCCTAACAAGGTAAAGGATCTTTGTTGGTGTAATTAATTATTCCTAATTACACTTTACTTAATCTTACTTAGGTTAATGCATTGCATAGTAGTTTGTGATTGAGACACCTAGGAGTGTGCACATCTATTAAGCACATGGTGTAGGAGAAATTCCACTTTTGGTGTGATAGTTTTCTTCACATACCTTTTTGTGTGTGAGATCCACCTTTCATGCTCTGATCACATTATCATCATAATCCATTGCACATACTTTATTGCATAATGGAGGATGATCCACATCTAGTGGACATGTGATTACACCTAGCATAGGTGATACCTTATTATCTCCTTATCATTCTCTCTTATTGCCTTTCCTATATAAGGAGGCCTATTATGTAATCATTTCATAACATTCAATCAAGGTGAATTCATTGGATCTATTCAATCCATCTTTGCATTCATATTTTCTCTCTTGTGCTTTTCTTCAACCTCTAGATCCTTGGTTCAATATTTGCTATTTGCAAATTCTTATATGGTATCAGAGCCATTAGAGTGTTTTAGATCAGCTAATTTGAAGAGATCTTGATGCAAGCTTTAAAGGTCCAAATCTCAGATCTGGCAACCAACGTACGATAGAGGCATCTTGGAGCAAATCTGATCTCACCATTGCGTCCAGGAGGTTGTTTCGGTTAAAATCGACTATAAAATTGCCTATATTAGGTGAAAGTCAAATCCGAGCAAAAAAATTTTGCAAATTAGACCGTACGGCCCGATCTGCCCTCTTTGGTACGTTTTTTGAAAAAAAAAATTATTTTTTTTAATTCTGCAATTTGGTCAGAATAATTTTTTTTGCTATACAAAATTTTGGTTCGGGCTTGGTACGTGCCCTTCGGATTATACTCTGTCAAATCACCAAAAACATCACTGGTGACATCATCAACAAAGTACCTGCACAACACTCAATAAAGTTTGACCTAATCTAAAGACCGAAGGTAATCGTGGGCCCAAGCACCTTCATGCCTCACTTTGGTTTTAGAAGGGAGTATCGGCATATATAAACTGCTGAGTCTAAATAGCACAAAGGATGTGGGATTAAACCCACAAACTCCTCTCCTCCAACCACCTACCAGTGGCCACCACCACGCGACAGTCGTTCCACCGCTGGTCACGCTGACTGCCTCTTCCCCAATCTGCAGTCTCCTCTGTGGAATCTGCGCTACCACCGCTTCTCTGTCCTCCATTCGAGCGGAAGACCTCTGCACTGCTCCACGCTTGGTGACCACCACCGAGATCTACCACCGCAGAACCACCAGCTTCCTCCTCCCCAGCCACCGAGATCTGCCACCAACACGGGATCTCTGTCGCCCTCAGCACCTAGACATGCGGCCGAACAGGGTAGGGCCATGCAGTTGCCCACTAGACACCACCTTTGTCATCCGCAATCCAACCAGAATGTGCCACATGCCAGAGACTCACTCTACGCAGTGCCTAGTCATTAACTGATGTCATCATGTATGAACAATGATGTCAGTAGTATGACTTGCCACATCATCTGCCACATCACCAAGGGGCCCATTTTTACTGGCCTAAATTTGATGGCCATTTAGTCATCAAACCAGAGCCAAATTGGCTTTCTATGATGGCCTCCAAAATGTCAAATTTAACACAATGAAATGTTGACGTTAGCAGGGTTTGGAAATTTGAAAGCCTTCACCATATGCATTTTTTATTTGATAGTCCAACTTTGAGAGGCCATAACTTGGTCATCTGGGCTCCAAATCAGGTGCAATTTTTTTGAAATTGGGTAAAATTTCTTGAATTTTTTAGTGGTGGTGTTGATTTTACATTTTGGTGGCCAGATTTGTCAGAAATTGTAGATCTTGTTGACTATTCATGTCTGTTCCTAATTTCTGCAACTTCCAGGGCTTCGTTTGGGCACATATGGTAACATTTTGAGGTGAATTTTTTTTGAAAGTGCATGATTTTTTATCTACTTTCTAGATCTATGATCAGATTTGAGTTATTTTGGATAGACATATCACTTTCAGGAATAGGTCATTTTGGGGCTATAATTGCACTTGGTTAATCCTTGGATTTTAGTTTTCTAATTTGCATCAGTCATTTGAAGGAGTTATCAGTAGTTATCAGTCATTATTTGATCTCAATATGGATAATTCAAAGGTTAAAATCCCCACTCCATATAACTACCATGAATGGAAAGTATCTTTAAGTGATCATTTGTTGAGTCTTGGATTTCTTAGAATGACTCTTGGGCAAGATCAAGAACCTCAAACAGGTGTTGCAAAAAGGCAAAAATGGTTTGATAGAAGGGATAAAGCACTTGGCTCTCTTAGATCATCCATCTCTCGTGACATGCTATTTCATATTGCATCTTGCACACATCCTCATGATGCTTGGATCACATTAGAAGGACTCTTTGGTAAACTTGATAGAATGAGGAAATTTAGATTAGAGAATGATCTCATAGGTCTTAATCCTAGTGATTTTGACAATATTCAAGATTTTTTCTCTAAGTTCAATTCTATTAGATTGGAGCTTTCTTCATGTGGCATTGTTAAAGGGGATGAACAATTGATCTTTTCTATTCTTTCCAAGCTTGGTCCTAATTATTCTATCTTTGTTTCTACATTCTATGCTACTATGGATGCTCTTGGTAGTGCATACAAATTTCCCTCTCTTGACGAATTTGCAGCGTAGCTCACAAGGGAACAAGCAAAGTTGGCACACATGGGAAAGTTGAAGCCTTCCACACATCAAGCATTGATTGCAAGTGGGTCCACATCAAAGGCTTCTAATGGCAAAGGAAAGAAACACAATAAGGATCCAAATCCTCATGACAAAGGTAATGAATCTTCTTCACCAAAAAGTACTGAATCCAAGTCCTCTTCAAGAGAGGAATCATCTAGAAGAAAGAGAGATAAATGTGCATATTGTCAAAAGTTAGGACATGATGAATATAAGTGTTTTAAAAAGAAGATTGATGAGCTAACTCACATTATTCAGAAACACAACATTAAGTTTCCCTCATCAGTGTATGCTCCTTCTTCTACACAATCGGCAGCTTCTACATCTACATTATCATCCAAAGATAAAGGAAAAGGACAAGCACTCATGGCTTCCACACATCCTGAGCAAGGTAAATGGCTTCTTGATTCAGGTGCATCACATCATATGGCATCTTCTATGGATATGTTTTCTTCTATTGAGCCTTGTAATTCTCCTAATATTTTGATGGGTAACAACACATTCAT
The DNA here is from genome assembly GCA_027943335.1 of Chamaecyparis obtusa. NCBI lineage: Eukaryota > Viridiplantae > Streptophyta > Pinopsida > Cupressales > Cupressaceae > Chamaecyparis > Chamaecyparis obtusa. The sequence continues at coordinate 1,311,405 of BSBK01001155.1, read as the reverse complement.
GAGAGTTTGTGGGAAAATTTCTATTCCTGTGGGAGAAGGGACATTTAATGATGTTCTTTATGTACCATCCTTGACCACTAATCTTCTTTCTATTTACCAAATTACACATGGGGCACAAGGTAAAATTATTGAGTTCACTCATGATTATGTCTACATTAGGGACATGGAGACTAGAGATGTCATAGCTATGGTATTTGTTGATCACACATCCCACTTGTATTCATTTTCTAATTTTGTTGATAATGATGATGATATTCATGATGTACCCATCCCTTTGCCAAGGGATAATTATGAGGAGAACTTTGGGCACTTGAATCATTTTTTTGTTGAGACAAGTGTTGATCTTCCTACTCCTCCATCTCCTACTTCTTCAGACATGGGCTCTGCTATTCAGCAGGATGTTCACAGTGTTTTAGATCTTGCAGAGTGTGATGACTACTTGGATGCATCTTCAACATTTGTTGATTCTCATGATGTAGATTTGGAAGACATACATGAGGGGGTTTCTCTTTCCCTTGATGACAGTTTCATCATAGCTGGGGATACTTCTTCACCTTCTTTGGAGATTGGTGTACTTGATTCTTCTCCTTCTTCACTTGATTTGTCACATGAAGTGATAGATTCTTTGAGCTTGGAGATTCCTAATTAGTCTTTGGAGATTCATGCATGGAGACCTTCATCTTCTTCCTCATTCCATTTGCACAAGGATTGGCTTCTTCATCATTTGATGTATCTATTTCTTCCTAAGGGGAGACATGTTTCTTGTAAGCATTGGTTGATCTACTATTTGTAGGTACTCTTCATCAACATTGAAGCTTCTACATTATGGGTGGGATATCATGTCTCCAACTATCCTTCTTATGGGGGGATAATTCTTTGTATATATATGATGTATGTAGTTCTTGGGGGGTCTTGAGCACTCCATCTATCCATGCATCTTATTTTCTTCTCTCTTTTGGGGGGAGGGTTTTTTCCATGAGGTTTTCCCTCTTTCTCAACTTTATGAGAGTTATGCATTTCATATATTTTGTAGATGGGTACCTAACATGGCCTAGTTGTTGGGACCCATCTTGCATTGTGAGTTTAAGTGCATTCCCTTAAGTTGCACTTAAGAGGGGGTGTTGGTGTAATTAATTATTCTTAATTACACTTTACTTAATCTTACTTAGGTTAATGCATTGCATAGTAGTTTGTGATTGAGACACCTAGGAGTGTGCACATATATTAAGCACATGGTGTAGGAGAAATTTCACTTTTGGTGTGATAGTTTTCTTCACATACCTTGTTGTGTGTGAGATCCACCTTTTGTGCTCTTATCACATTATCATCATAATCCATTACACATACTTTATTACATAATGGAGGATGATCCACATCTGGTGGACATGTGATTACACCTAGCATAGGTGATAGCTTATCAACTCCTTATCATTCTCTCTTATTGTCTTTACTATATAAGGAGGCCTATTATGTAATCATTTCATAACATTCAATCAAGGTGAATTCATTGGATCTATTCAATCCATCTTTGCATTCATATTTTGTCTCTTGTGCTTTTCTTCAACCTCTAGATCCTTGGTTCAATATTTTCTATTTGCAAATTCTTACAATCTTCTATCAAGGATCATTATACACTAGTACAAAATATTAGTGGGTATCAAGTCCCACCGGGGTTTTCACCTATTTGAGTTTCCCCATAACCAAAATTTTGGTATTGTGTTCAGGTGTTCTTTCATTGTATTTTTGCCTTATGTTTAAGTATACTTAATTGCATAAAGAATTGAATCTTGTAGATAACTGATTCACCCCCCCTCTTAGTTATCTCCTTGGGACTATTCCTAACAAATAAATCATCTTCCATTGTTCAAATATTAAAGGTAATGTATATATACACTTTTACTTTCTAGCAAAAAATCAACAAGATTAAATTTTATTTTCTTACATAAAGTCAAATTTTCATTAGATGTGCATTCTAATAAGTACATGCAGAAAAAAAAAAAAGACACATTTGGAACAAAAAAAAACACACTTGAATCATAATTATTTCATTAACATTTTCTATGTGAGTGTATGAATTCCATTACTATCCTTCAGTTTTATAAAGTTAGAGTTACCTCTCTTTGACAATATTCCCCCTATATTATAATGTGTCATTCCATTTACGATACATAGGAACAACATCAAAACATTAGTTAATGTCACTATCATAATCAAAATTGAAATTTTAACATTCACATACTATGTTCTTTCAGAAATAACTTACATGATACTCTTAAGTAGAAAAAAAGGACCCACATACCTATGCTTACTATACCATATCGTGGTATTCACAATAAATTGAGCACTTTTCTGGTTGCTTTGGATCCTAGTTCTTGGCATATTTTTATTTGTATACTCACAATATTTTTTAGCCCAATCATAGTGTCATTACTTCATAAAATAAAAATTCTAATATTCTATATTCAAGAGAAAAGAGTCATTTGAAGATTTCTAAATTTCAACTAAATATTCTTTAAATCACACTTTGATCACAAGTAAGTAAATACTTCATATGTACCATCTAATATGTGATACTCACTAAATGAGAAAATAATTCATACATCCTCGTCCATCACTTGAAAAGGTTGGTAAATCCATTTTTCTATTTCTGTGACTTAGGCCCTCATACCCATCTCATCACAACAATATTTCAAAAGAAAATTTTCAACTCATTTCATCATAGCATTTATATTTCATCTCTAAAATAATATAAGTCCTACAAGTCTTACATCTTATTACGAATAAGCATTCACATTTTCATCAATGTAATGCAAGTGTGCTTCATCTAAGCATAAACATCCAAATAAATCATGATAAATCATCACGATATAAAATCAACACATCAATGTATGTCATACATCTATAACAATGCATCCAAAAACATAACCATAAAGGTCAATCATGAAACAAGACACTTAATTGTAATTGGACATCTGTCCTTATATAAGTCCATGTCTCCTATGCCATTAGATAGTTAGTCATCCATCTGCAAATCTTGAGATAGGAGTGTGGCTCAGACGCTTGTCCATTCTATCCACAAAGCCTTACACTTCCTTGAGATTCTATCACCCTTCATAATTTCCAACCCTACAATTCCCAAAAGGAATAAAAGGCAGGTGGTATCTAGTGCAGCCATGAAACTTCCTATCGTTCATGAATGTGGCAAGGAGATGAAACATGGGTAGCATATTTATGAAAACATATGCAAACAAGCTTTAGCCAAAGCATCTTTTTATCACTAGGAATGAAAACTGGTAGGTAAAGAAACATCCCTTTCTACCCTTCCCTGTTTACTTCTTCCACATTAGTACCCTCACTGAAAAGTAAGCTTTCCAATACTCATATAAAGTAAGCAAAAAGATGCAATTCATGCATTTCATATAATTTCCTTTCATGCAATAATACACTTAACAAGAGCATGAAAGTCACAACTAATCCAAAGTAATTATGCCCTTCATCATGAAAAATATCATTAATCATAAGCAATCACATAGTTTGAATCATCTAGTCAAATAAACATACACATACAAATAAGGGGCGTGTTGACCATTCTGTCAAAAACACCAATTATGTGTCATAACCAAAGATCTCTATTTCATTTCCATAAAAATATGTCGTCAACTCTTTGATCCTCAAATGCATCAAATGGTACATCTATTTCAATCATCTCATAATAATTTCATGCAAGGTCTCAAATATAATCACCCATGTGATAGTAATATCATATTAATATCAAAAAAATGTATTTTTCTTGAATTCCATCATTCTGTGAATATCCATGCAATTCTCCTCATAGCATCAAAACTCAAATCAAAGAATATCAATCATTATTAATTATTTCATAAAATATATTTCTAATATATACAACCCTTTGCATGTCAATTCAGTTGAAACATATTTCAAATAACATATGAGTAGAAGATTATAATTGGTGTGTTCTTAACAATCTACTCCCTTTCAAAATCTATCAATGTTATATGTTGAACATGATAGATGACATTACTTCACATCATAGGACTAGAAACTTAAAACACATATTCTAGCTACCCTAAGATCATTATATTTCAAGTTGCAAATTTTAATTCAGAACCTCAATGACCATAAGAAAAATCAAGAAGTAAGTGTGAACAAAATCTCAGTTGATTGAAAAACTCAAAATTGGTGGCTAGGTGGTCACAAGAGAACTTAAAATTTCAAGATAGTCCTTCGCCTCTTTCAAAGTTTAACAAAGTTCAAAAATAAAACATAAATTGAAACAAAATCAAATTTACAGAGTGACTAACACTAGCCACAAGGAGGGAATAAAAGCTACACATCACCTTGCATCCAAGGTATGCTAAAGAACATGACCATAATTCTAGAACATAAATCAAAAAGTTTACATCATCATGTAATAACATATTCAATTACCTTAAACAACATCACTCTATCCAATAAAGCCAACCCACATAAATTATTAATTTTCTCTTTTCTTTTGAAATCTCATGCCATGCAAGGTAAGACAAATATATTTTCACAATTTTCTAAAAATTTATGTTTCATATAAAACATGTTGAATTTTTCTTCCCTAAGAATTTCATAAGGTTCTAGTATTAAAATCATTTCATAAAACTTGCAAATATACCTTACAATAGTACATATTTCCTTCATTTATCACAAGCCAAGTCCTAAATTATGGCAAGCTCTCTTACCTTATTGCATAACCATCGTTATTTAACTACACAATATCTCTTAAAATTTTATCTTATTTATTTGCTATACTAATGTAGAGAAAAAGGCTTTAAATTTTAAAGTGTATCCCACACACAAAGTACCCAATAGTTTTTTTACATGTTCTAACATTTTACAATATGGAACATGAAGCACTTGTTGAACCTTTGGTATTTGGTCTTTGAATATTGTCATTGATGTCAATAATACATTCATGAATTATAATGGACATATGGTGTGGTTAATATCATGAAATTATCTTATTTGATGTCCTTCAATATTGTTCAAAACATATTCAAGACATACACTAAGTGTTATACAATTAACACTTAATGTTCACATTGGTTAAGAAAACGGTTATTAAAAAAATAATTTTGGTATATGAGAAAGTCGATCGGCTTAGTTATCTGATAGACCTTAACTATAATAGCTTTTTGGAAAGGTATATGAATTAGATAAATTGAGTCTATGTTATTTTTTACATATCACATGTATGGAAAAAGAAACAATCTGTTTAACAGACATAGTTACAAAAATCCAAAACAGTTTTAGTAGTTTTGAGCAGTTTTGGTCTAATGGAAGTTTGGGTTATCTAACTACCTCAAAAATGTTGAATTTTTGGATTTATAAGTAGGGGATACATTCCTCTAAAACATAGTATAGGTGTTTGGAGAAAAGTTTCAGGATTTGTGTGGAGTTCTTTGTAGACCGAACAACTTGCAGGCAAATTTTAAAACTTTAAAGAAGAGGGTAATGCTTTGTCATTCTATTTTATCATTTGTGAATTGATTTTCATTGCAGAAGTTTATCAGAGATAGAAGAAGGGATATTTTTAATTTTTTTGAGTCATTCACATTAGTATTTTATCAGATCTTTTAATGGAAAAAGAAAACATATTTGGGTACTTGATCTTTTGAAGTGAAACAAGGGTTTATCACTCCAAGAAAGTTAATAGTTTGAAAGACATTAACTCAAGTCATATTCTTGAATTCAAATATATTATTTTAAGTCTGATTATACCTTTTATAATATGATATATTCATTTTAATAAGGCTTGTATTCTTTGGTGAAATTTATTGGTGTAAGAGAATCAGTAAGAGAGAAGAAGAGAAGTATATCCTGCATTATGTTTTCAACAAGAAGTTGAAATCAATTATTCATGATTTGTATTGTAATAGAGTTGATCCTCTGATTTTGTATCTCCTTTATTCATTTTGGAAGTTGGTGCTTCTTTTATTCTTGAAGTTGGTGCTTCATGTGTAAGGGATCGGTGTTCCTTGAAATCAGTGTTTCAAAAATAGGGTGTTGGTGCTTCCCAGAGTTGTAGCTCTAAAAGATTTTCCCAAGAGGCTAATAAAGTTTCAGATTAAAAGTGGTTTTTACCCTAAGGGTTTTTCCACTATAAATATTGTGTACTTTGTTCTTTTTACATATCTTATTCATATTTTATAAGTATATGTTATAATTATAAAAATTGAAAAGAATAAGTTTTAAGGAACCACTGATTCACCCCCCCTCTCAGTGGTGTTTGTATTCCAACAAGTGGTATCAGAGAAAGGTTCCCCATATCAAGTTTAACAACTTTGGGTAGATTTTGGTTGAGTGGAATACTTATCTACAATGGCTCATGATAGTTCTTCAAAGGTTCCTATTTTTTATGGATCAGATTATGCTTTTTGGGAAGTAATGATGCAAACGTACTTGTTATCTATTAATGTTGATGTTTGGGCTTCAGTTGTTAATGGTTATAAAATTCCTAACGCTTTACCTATAGATATTGATGAAAAGAAGTATGAAAATAATATGAAAGCTAAATATGATATATTTAACAGTTTGTTTAAAGATGTTTTTGTTAAGGTAATGCATTGCAGATCTTCTAAAGAAGTATGGGACAAATTGAAAAATACTTATCATGGTAATGATAGAGTTAAAGAAGACAAGATATAATATTTGAAAGAAAAATTTGAGGACCTAAAGATGGGTGATGATGAAAAGCTAGAAGACTATCTTCTTAAGATAGATGAAACAGTTAATGGCATAAGAGGACTTGGTGAAACAATTGATGATATTGATGTTGTAAAGAAAGTCTCATTAGAATCAGAAGACCTTGATGTTCTTGAAGCACATTTCTCAAGGAAATTAAAGAGAGGAGGAGGTAAATACAAAGGTAAACTTCCTTTCAAATGCTTTAATTGTGGTAAAATAAGACACTTTGCATCTAAATGTCCTTATAATAGTCATGATGAAGTAGATGATAAGAAAGAGAAATCAAGTAAAAAGAAATTCTATAACAAAAAGAAGTTCTTTAAGAAGAAGAAGAGTTTGATTATTGATGTATCAGATAGTGAATCTAGTAGTTTTGAATGTGATGAAAATGAAGTTTCATTCATGGCTATAGAAACTACTTGTCAAGAATCAGATAGTGATAATGATGTTGAACTTGTTGAAGCTGATTTAGAATGTGAATTTCTGTTGGCAATTTGGCTGAGGTATGTACATAGATGTTATCATTATGGAAACATATGTTCCCTATGCAGATCACATAAGCTGGAAAGTTAGTATGGAAGATCGCAGACTGAAATTGTCTAAGTATGAAACAATGCTTTTAACAGAGCACCCAAGATAGTTTTTTTTGGCGACGTTCACTAGAGCATGATCAGAGTTTGCGTAGTTGAACATAGACTGTAAGATGTCTAAGGATACCCCATCTCAGTGTGCAAAAGGTTTCAGATAGTACAAACAAAGTTATGAAGGTTTTACCGATGACAGTGTATAGCCGACAACAGTTTTGAAGATAGAACTTGTAAATGAATTAAATAATGACTTAATATTATAAAGAGCTGACATTCTAGATGTTTACTCTTGGATTATGATGTGCAAGCTGATAGATGAAAGATATTATGTTTGTACCTTGTATAAAGATGTGAGGTTGTCATGACCGAACATGCCAAAAGAAGTACACACTTGAAATGTAATTTGCGATAGTTGTATATTGTGATAGCAGTGAAAGTTGTTGATGCAAAGTTGTGAGCAGTACCTTATTATAATTAGTAAACAATTGTATTAATTTTTTGGGTAGTGGGCTCATCTGGTAATCAGGTTTTGTATCTACAACTTCTAACAGGGTTGAAGCTTCTAACAAGGCCTACAGTCCCTTAATCAGGACTAATACACTATATGATTGTAACAGGCTCCTAACAGGGTCAACATCCTTAACAGGATATCTTTTGATTAGTGGATCTTTGTGGGTACCATCCCCACCGGGGTTTTCCCTTGGCCAGGGTTACCTCGAGAACATATCATGTGTTATGAGTTCTTTACATTTACTGCTATGTATGCTATTTAGTCTCTTATGCTTTGTATGCACTAAAGTAATCTGTTATATCCATAAGTGGGAAAAAGTAAAAGTTTGTGAAATATTGATTCACCCCCCCCCCTCTCTCAGTATTTCCTATTTCTAATAATTGGTATCATATCTTAGTTACTCGGAGAAGGAACATTGAAGTAAAGCCTAGCAGCTTGAGTAAGATCTCTATGGATATGGATCAGTTACAGAAGAATCTTGAAGAAGCTCTTGAACAGATTGATATGCTTACTGATGAAAGAAACAATCTGAAAAGAAGGTATGATGATGCAAATAATATTATTGACAAATTGAAAGGTAAGATAGAAGATCTGAAGTCTAAAAAGGAATCTAAAATTCTTATTGAAGATTGTGATGATGTAGAAAAATAAAATGTGATCCTTAAACATGAATTGAAGATAGCAAATCTGAAGCTTAGCTTGAAAGATGGAAATGACAATCTGATATCTGAGAATGAAAGTTTAAAGAATGAGAATGAAGATCTGAAATCTAAACTTGGCAAGGTAACATTTGAATTTGATAAAGTCAAATTGCAGTATGATGAACTTGAGAAATACAACAAGACAATGAAAGGTGAATTGACTCAATCTAAACAACAACTTGAGAGACTATATTCAAATAGTGAGAAGATTGATGAGCAAGTATCTTATGGGAAACCATTCTATGACAAAGCTGGTCTTGGATTCAGCACATTGACAATAGTTAGTGAAAGCAAGAAACCAGATCTAAATGTATGTGAAAGCAGTGAAGAAATGAAGTTAGATGAGAACAAATCTAAAGAATCACCTAAAGAAGAAGAATCACCGAAACAAGAAGAATCACCAAGGCAAGAAGAACCACCTAAAGGTATGCAAAGAGAATTCAAAGGTAGATGTTTTGCTTGTAATACAATTGGTCATATGAAAAGAGATTGTACAGGTAAGCAATTCAAACCTCTTAATGGATATTGTTATAATTGTCATGGTTCTGGACATAGAGCTATTGAATGTAGAAGACCTAAAGTTATTGATAATAATTATAATAGTAGAATGCCTAGAAATACTAACAATGCAGATCAGAGATCAACTGAAGACATGAAAAGAGGAAATGGAATAATATGTTATAGATGCAACAAGATTGGACATATTGCTAGAAATTGTAGGACTCAAATCAATCAGCAAGCACCTAGATATGGAACAAATGGAATCATATGTCAGATATGTTACAAGATTGGACACACAACAAGATTTTGCAGAATGAACAATGGAGGTTATCATCATAACCCTAACCCTAGAAACTATGCAAGAAGAAATGAGAATGTAGGAAACAAAGAGAAAGGATCTTGTAGCAATGAAAATGAAGTAAAGTTTGTTAAAGGCACAAATCAAGGAGACATATTCAGCACTACAGGTAATCAGGAAGGTAATGTATCTGATGGTAAGAATGAATCTTTACCTAACCCTTCTTTAGGCACTTAAACTATGTAAATTTCTATAGTTTAGGAATTTAGAATTAGTGTAGAATTAGATTTTGAAAGAGTTAAGTTTTGCGCAGTTAGATGAAGGTTTTTTATGTTATAATAATGCTATGGTTAAGTGCACAAAAAGAAATATTGTGTTTTGCGAGGTCACAAGAAGATTTATAGTTGCAGGTTTACAGAATCAACTTTTTGGCATTTTAGCGGCAAAAGAATTAAATGCGATGTCAGATTGAGTAAATGTTAAGTGTTAAAAGATTGAAATCAAAGTTATTATGATTATCAAGTGATTTGGAGAGTAAAGGAAGAAATTTGGAAGCGATTTGCAGAAGTTTGAAGTGCCGATCAAGAGAAAGCCCTAATTTTGTGAATCTGAGGTATTTATCCGATCAAGATCTTAAATCAGTATTTGAAATCAGTTGTAATAATGGATGTTTCATTGATTCATAACATTAAGGATAAGAACAGACCTAGAATTAAGAAAGATCCAGTTGAACCCTTGGAAAGAGATGCTAGTTTAGCTTTGTCATACATACCATATGAAGTTCTTCATATTGAGAATGTTAAGAGTTATCTTGGATGAAAATATGAAACCCTAAGGGAGAATGATTTTATTGAAGAATATCAGATATTGTACAACAAAGATATGTTAGTTAAACAAGGTTATGAGCACCTAAAAAATAATGAAATCATTGACTACTCTATGAAATATGAATTTGATGATGAGTTTACAAAGATCATTTTGAGTAGGATTCATAATGGTAAATTTTGGCTAGAAGACAGAGTCATAGACATTACTGTAGACCTTATTCATGATGTGACTGGACTATCAAAAGTTGGTGCAATTCCACTTAATGAGAAAAACATGAGAAAGATTTTGATTGACATCACCGGTTCAGTATATAATGGCAGAGGTATAGTCATTAGTAAAATCAAGCAACATGATGTAAGATACCTATGTAAGATTTTGACAACAAAATTTTGTGGAAGCTCTAGAGAAGATGATATGGCAGCAGGTATGGTACACATTGCCTATTTGATGTGTGTGGAGAAGAAACCAGTAGACTTGTGTGAGATTTTCAGGATACAGTTGTTCGAGAACCTTGAGAAGATAAAGAAGGCTAAATACACTCACTTTAGATTTTCATCATTGATCACTTATATGTTTTTCCACTTGTTAAGAAGATTTCCTTACACTGTTGATTGGAATGATGGTGAGAATATTATGGAAAGAATCAATAAAGTTTACATGAAACATCTTTATGAGAAGGTTAATGACAGTGTGAAGCTTGTATTGAAAAATTTTCAAAACATTGTGGTGAATAGATCAAGAATCCCTCCTTCCCTAGTTGAGAAATATAAGGAAGATATCTATTTTATGGAAGATATTGATTTCACCTATATTGAAGCAGTAGAACCTAGACATGAATTCATAGACCCTCTTGGCTATGAAATCTCTAAAGTTGAAACAGAAGGATAGGTTAGTAGATTGTTGAAAAGTAAAGTGGATGCTCATAGTGATAGATTTGGAACATATGATGAAAAATTTGATCCAGCAAAGACTCTTAAGGATGAGAAATAATCTAAGAAGAGAGTGGAGACTAAAATTAAGAGAATTCTGAAAGATGCTGGAATGAGTGAGCAAGAATATGATATTGCAAAGAAAACTACAGAGGCAATCAGACAAAGTGAAGTTCTATCAGTCCCACCTTTGGCATCTAGTGCAGACCCTGTAGAACTAATTCAAGTTAAAGTTAAGGTTGAAGAACCTGAGAAGGAGCAAGAGAAACCTAGCAAAAGCATGAAAGCAAGTGCTTTAGGACCCAGCAAGAGACAAAAAGTAATTGTTCCACTAGTACCTAGAAGAGTTGTAGAGAATAAAAATGATGAATTTGCAACAAAGAAGAAATCATGGAAACCAAGGATAGAAAGAGTTAATGAAGACATAATGTAGCATGGAGACTTTACTAAGATGAACAAATACTATGATTTATATGGAACCTCTGACAAATTAAATCTAGAAAATGCAATGGTTACACATATGATTTTGGAAAATAAGAAATTTGATACCATTCATGGAAAGATACCAGAAGATTTGTACAACAAACTTGTGAACAGAAAGATGAGAGCACAAGATGAAGATAACAAAATGAGAGAAAATGTGATAAGGCAATTTTGTGACATTAAAGATAATTATCATCTTAAACAGATCCTCAAGCCACTTGGAACTCTCTTCAGAACCAAAAGGAGGACAATAAAAATCATGGGAGGTAAATATGAGCAAGTGAAAACTGAAAGTGAGCAAGCAGTAGTGAAAGTGCTAGCAGACTTGGTAGCAGGAAAAGATCAATTAGATGCAGCAGAGGAACAAAGGATAGAACAAGCACAATCAGAGGCAATAGCAGAAGAAGTTGAAGTCGAAGAAATACCCTCTTTGTCATCTATTAATATTGGCATAGATTCAATGGACATTGAAGGAACCAAAGTCACCCTAGATTCAGATGATGTAGTGTTCAATGACTTAGACAAAATTGTTGACAAGTTGGCTTTGGGACAGTAAGAAAACAATATTGAAACAGAGACTACACGAGAAGAAGAGAAAATGGAAATAGAAACAGAGGCCCCTACACCTAATGTACCACAAGAAGACATCAGTCTTACTCCTCAGACTAGAAAGGAGAAAGGTATAGGAACTTTGATTGAAGATTTGAGAAAGGAAGTTGATGATGATGATCAATTAGAATTGACCACCTCTTTAAACAAGATAATTGGAAAGAACAAAAAGGTTAAGAATCTGGAAGGTAGTTTGATGGACATGACTGAGAAACTACAAAGTGTTATATCTACAAAAGTATTTGATTTGGATCCACTTGAAAGGAGCAAAGATGGTAATAAATTCTTTTGATGTTGAGTTTACAAATTTGGCAGATATAGCTAAGGTTAAGGCTCAGGCAGCTTATGAAGCTGAGATGTTGCAGAACATTAGTCAGAATATCAAGAATGACATTGGCAGCCTTGATATACATATTAAGAATTTGAGAAAACACCTTGAGACTAGAAAATGTTTGTACATTCAGTGTACAAAATCTGAGAATATATCAGCTGAGGAAGAAAAGAAGATAAAGGAGAAGCAAGATGTAATTTCAGTAGAGACAAATTCATTATCTAGCCCTAATGTAAAGATGAGTTCAGTTGAAAAGAAAATCAAAAATCTGAATGATGAGATAAGGACTTTGAATGATGAAAAGAACAGGAAGATTATCAGAATGAACATCTTGAGAGAGAATGTCTCAATCAAGTTAGCTATTATATAAGAGTAGCTAGAAGAATGTCTTTCTGCTAAGACATCATTTCAAAAGTTTAATTTTGAATCTCTTCAAGCTTGTCAGATTGCAACATACAGATTGAGTACTTTACTCAGTGTAGCAGAATCGATTAAGAAGACTTGGGAGAAAGAGTTTGAGGCTTGGAAGTCAGATTTTGTAGATTATGTTGCAAGCCTACCGGCTTTGCAATAAGATAGTAAGGTAAAAAGTTTTGGCACAATTTTTGTGTATCCTTTTCCACCCTTTATTTTGTCATTGTTGTCAAAGGGGGAGAGATACTTAGTAGAAAATTGTGTATATAATGACGAAGGATACTCTTAGGGGGAGTTCTATGGAGTATTATGAAGTTTTATAGTATATTTTGAGATATAAGAATAATATTCTATGGCCACAATTTTCATATACAATTTTTGAGATTTTGACTTGTACACTTAGCCAATTTTCCCATATGTTGCCACCAATGACAAAGGGGGAGATTGTTGGCAATTTGGTTAAGGTATGTACATAGATGTTGTCATTATGGAAACATATGTTCCCTATGAAGATCACATAAGCTAGAAAGTGTATGGAAGATCACAAACTGAAATTGTCTAAGTATGAAACAATGATTTTAACAGAGCACCCGAGATAGTTTGTTTTGGCGATGTTCACTGGAGCATGATCAGAGTTTGCACAGTTGAACATAGACTCTATGATGTCTAAGGATACCCCATCTCAGTGCACAAAAGGTTTTGGATAGTACAGACAAAGTTATGAAGGTTTTACCAATGACAGTGCATAGCTGACAAAGCAGTTTTGAAGACAGAACTTGTAAATGAATTAAGGGATTATTTTTCTTGTCAAAATAATGACTTAATATTATAAAGAGCTGACATTATAGATGTTTACTCTTGGATTATGATGTGCACACTAACATATGAAAGTTATTATGTTTGTACCTTGTATAAAGATGTGAGGTTGTAATGATCGAACATGCCAAAAGAAGTACACACTTGAAATTTAATTTGCGATAGTTGTATATTGTGATAGCAGAGAAAGTTGTTGATGAAAAGTTGTAAGCAGTACCTTATTATAATCAGTAAACAATTGTATTGATTGTTTGGGTAGTGGGATCATCTGGTAATCAGGTTTTGTATCTACAACTCCTAACAGGGTTGAGGCTTCTAACAAGGCCTATAGTCCCTTAATCAGGACTGATACACTATATGATTGTAACAGGCTCCTAACTGCGTCAACATCCTTAACAAGATATCTTTTGATTAGTGGATCTTTGTGTGTACCATCCCCACCGGGGTTTTCCCTTGGCCAAGGTTTCCTCGAGAACATATCATGTGTTATGAGTTCTTTACATTTACTACTAAGTATGCTATTTAGTCTCTTATGTTGTGTATGCACTAAAGTAATCTGTTATATCCATAAGTGGGAAAAAGTAAAAGTTTTTGAAATACTGATTCACCCCCCCCCCCTCTCATTATTTCTGATTCATGGCTATAGAAACTACTTGTCAAGAATCAGATAGTGATAATGATGTTGAACTTGTTGAAGCTGATTTAGAATGTGAATTTTTTTATGCACTTAAAAAGATCAAGGAATTAAAAAGGAATTTAAGTGTTCAAGAAAATCAATTCATAAAAGAAAAAGATAACTTTGAGAAAGAAGTTAAATAATTAAATCAACAAGTTGTAGATTTAAAATTACAAGTGGAGGAACAAAAGAGAATTGTCTTTGTCACTAAGGAAGAGTTAAGTTCTAAAGATTAGGAATGTACAAGGTTAATGAATGAATTAGTATCATATAAAAGGAAGTTAGAAAATTATGAGAATACTACTTTGGATGACATGTTAAGAAAACAAAGAAGAAATGATGATCTAACTGGAATTGGTTTTCAACTTGGACAATGCTCTAGTGACAAGAAAGATAAAACTTTATTTGAGATATTCAAATCTGAAAGTAAAGACATAGATCAACATGTTATCACTCCAAATTCAGATAAAAATGAAGATTTTAATCAGATTTATAATGGTAAAAGGCAGGTTACATCAAGCTCTTCATTCAAGGGTAAAAGATATTCAAACAGGTTCACTTCTTTCTTTGATGGATATTGCTTCATGTGTCATCAATATGGACATAGAATAAGTAATTGAAAATATATGTCAAGAAGGTTTTCAAAGTTTCATTTTGGTTACTCCTTTCCTAAAGTGAATGGTTTAAGATGTTACAAATGCAATCTTTTTGGTCATGTTATGAGGAATTGCAAAACTAAGACATTTTAGAATGATCAATCTTATACTAGTCTAGAAGTTGATAAAGAATTTGATACTAAAGTAACAAAGATATGGAGGCCTAAGATTAATAAGTCTATGTTTGTTCAAATGGCTTTACATTAAGATTAACAAGTCTATGTTTATTCAAATGGCTTTACATTCTAAAGAAAAAGACTTGTGGATAATTGATAGTGGTTGTTCTAGACATATGACAGGTGATAAATCAAAGTTTGATAAATTGGTTAACTACAAAGGTGGCAATGTGAGTTTTGGTGATGATTCTTCAGGGAAAATTAAAGGTTTGGGTTCTTTGATGCTTAGTGACAAAATGTCTATTCATGATGTGTATTATGTTGAAGGTTTAAAGTACAATCTTCTAAGTGTTAGTCAAATTTGTGATAATGGATATGAAGTTGTATTTGATGATCATGGTTGTCAAATCAAATTTAAATTAGGACAGTTGGTTGCATCAGGTAAAAGATCTAAAGGAAATGTATACAACTTAAAAGATATCACAAATACTAACAATCATGAAGATGTTTCTCTAATGGGACAGGTGAATGCAGTTGAGAAGCATAAAGGTAATATTATCATTTATGAAAATGATAATGACTTGAACAAATCAGTTAATAAAATTGAAGAAAGTGAAGAAGAGATAAAATATCAAAAAGAAACACCAGAACCAACAGGTACAAAGTCTACTAGTTCAAGATTCAATAAATATCATTCTCAAGAATAAAATATAAGAGACAAAAAGGAAGATCAATTAGCTAACATATTCAAAAAAGCTCTCACAAAATATGTGTTTCAAAGATCAAGAACAAGATTGGGGGTTCTATCCCTCTCTTCTCTTGCATAACTTAAATAGTTTGTGATAGGTTTCAGGGGGAGCGTTTATGATAATTTTTACAACTGAAACCTTGGTATATCTCCTTTGTCATTGATGTCAAAGGGGGAGAAAACGCATGAGGAAAACATATTGTGATTGATGCAATCTATATAGGTACATTATTTTTTCTATAGGTGATGATATACAGGTGCTACAGGTGCATGCAAAAGTTAATATGTTTTTACAGGTATTGACATCAATGCCAAAGGGGGAGTATGTTGAACCTTTGGTATTTGGTCTTTGAATATTGTCATTGATGTCAATAATACATTCATGAATTATAATGGACATATGGTGTGGTTAATATCATGATATTATCTTATTTGATGTCCTTCAATATTGTTCAAAACATATTCAATACATACACTTAAGTGTTAAACAATTAACACTTAATGTTCACATTGGTTAAGAAAACGGTTATTAAAAAAATAGTTTTGGTATATGAGAAAGTTGACAGGCTTAGTTATCCGATATACCCCAATTATAATACCTTTTTGGAAAGGTTTATTAATTATATAAAATAGGTCTATGTTATTTTTTACATATCACATGTATGGAAATAGAAAACATCTATTTAATAGATGCAATTACAAAAATCCAAGACAGTTTTAGCAGTTTTGAGCAGTTTTGGTCTAATGGAAGTTTGGGTTATCTAACTACCTCAAAAATGTTGAATTTTTGGATTTATAAGTAGGGGATACATTCCTCTAAAACATAGTATAGGTTTTTGGAGAAAATTTGCAAGATTTGTGTGGAGTTCTTTGTAGACTAAACAACTTGCAGACATATTTTAAAATAACAAAGAAGAGGGTAATGCTTTGTCATTCTATTTTATCATTTGTGAATTGATTTTCATTGAAGAAGTTTATTAGAGATAGAAGAAGGGATTTTATTTTTTTTTGAGTCATTCACATTAGTATTTTATTAGATCTTTTAATGGAAAAAGAAAACATATTTGGGTACTTGATCTTTTGAAGTGAAACAAGGGTTTATCACTCCAAGAAAGTTAATAGTTTGAAAGACATTCACTCAAGTCATATTCTTGAATTCAAATATATTATTTTAAGTTTGATTATACCTTTTATAATCTGAAATATTCATTGTAATAAGGCTTTTATTCTTTGGTGAAATTTATTGATGTAAAAGAATCAGTAAGAGAGAAGAAGAGAAGTATATCCTGCATTATGTTTTCAACAAGAAGTTGAAATAAATTATTCATGATTTGTATTGTAACAGAGTTGATCCTCTAATTTTGTATCTCCTTTATTCATTTTGGAAGTTGGTGCTTCTTTTATTCTTGAAGTTAGTGCTTTAGGTGTAAGGGATTGGCGTTCCTTGAAATTAGTGTTTCAAAAATAGGGTGTTGGTGCTTCCCAGAGTTGTAGCTCTAAAAGATTTTCCCAATGGGCTAATAAAGTTTCAGATTCAATTTGGTTTTTACCCTAAGGGATTTTCCACTATATATATTGTGTACTTTGTTCTTTTTAGATATCTTATTCATATTTCATAAGTATATGTAATAATTATAAAAATTGAAAAGAACAAGTTTTAAGGAGCCACTGATTCACCCCTTCTCTCAGTGGTGTTTGTATTCCAACAGAACTCACGCTACTCAAGGTAGACAGTTGCCAAGCTCACATAACTATTTCAAACTTTCATAGTTTTAAGAGCTACAGGGGCCATTTAGAAAATTTCACATGCATAAGAAATATTGTCCCTCAAGTGTCTATTTCCCATAATACAAGGAACATCCTATCCTTTCCTATCAAGATATATTGAAATTAGAAGACACTCTAGTCAATCCAAGGAACTATAGTTACATTCATAAACCAAGCATTAATTGACTCACAATTTATGCGACTAAGGGTTGCAGCTAAGCATACTGAACTCAAGGCCCTAGTATGGAACCTAGAGCTCTGATACCATATGTAAAATAGAGGTTTCGACACAGAAACGTACATCAGTAAACCTCACAATTTTAGGTAGTCAGTCAAAAAGTTAATAGTTGAATGCATAGGTTGATAAAATACTATTCAATTCCCAACAATATAGGAATGAAAGAAATAAAATTAAGACCAAAATTGTCAAGATGCTAAAGCATACCTTTGTCCAAAGATATGAGGAAAGTCAACCATCTATTGAGTGTCCTAAAGAAACCATGATAAGAGATGTATCAACTTCAAACAAGTACAAGCTATCATGTCTGGGTAACAACCTAAGAGATTTTCATCAGCAACTATCGAATCACATCAATAAAATATAATAATTAGATCAAAATATGTACTTCCATATTAACGACAAGTAAACAACAAAATTTACCAAATACCACAATGTCAAATACGGAAATGCGTAACACTTAAAAAAGAAAGTCCTTCCTGTAAGAAACTTCAGTAACCTATTCACAAATGTCAGCAAGGGTGAGAATATTGTAGGAGTGCATTTCCACCCTACCATGAAGCATTAACACTTCCCCAGAATCCTTCTTGACAAGAAGGATACCCAACCCAACTAGAGATAATCTAACAACTAAAACTAAGGAGTAATGGAATATGTGCTACTTGATACATCGTCATTCAATTTCCAATATAACATTGCATGGACTTCCAAAAGCATACTTTTAAAATCTACTTCCATTTCATACATATGGAAAATATCATGCAAAGATTCACATTTTATGCATAGTACATCAAGTTTCCATGGTGCATTCAATATACATAAAGGAACATAACAAAAATCTTTCTCTTAACTATCAAAAACATGTCAAGCTCATAATATCCACCAATACCTCTTTTAGTTCAACTAATAATTATAACTTGAATTCTTCATAGTACATGGAGAAAACCAAAGATATACACATATAACAAATTCATTTCATTCAAGAAGCATAAACTATAACACTGATTAATAGGTACTACACAATAGGTCTGACAAATTTACATGTTTAAGCTTTGCTTCATATATCTACTCAATAAGATTTTGATTCCTCCTTTCAACAAGGATCAATCACAGAATAACTTAAAAATATAAGTTTATCCTTTCCAAACAAAATTCACTTCTTACTGAATTAGCCACAAATACTGAACCTAAGGAAAATCATTCAATAAAGTAAAAGTATATTTCATATTTTATACAAATGTTTATACACATGATATTCTATGGGAAATTACATAGTTCTTGCAACAGATTTAATATACTGTCAACAATTTTTGCTCAAGCTATAGGAAATAGATTTACATCTTGTTACAAGTTCAAATATAAACACAACAAGCATGTATACTAATTTTGACCAAGAGTGTAATGTGTAAGTAGTTAAAAAAAAACTTCTTTCTAAAATAGGTACACCAAAATCCAAATCACTAACTAGTTTCAAATTTGCAATGAATGTCAAATCTTAAAGGATATTGCCCAATTTTATAGCAACTTCTAGTTTTATTTATTTTAACGAATATTCAGTAATAACAAGTTGCTTTAGTAAGAAAACAGTTTATTAAGACATCCATGAAAATAAAATAGTGTTATAAGCCAACAATAACTATGATTCCAAAAGAAAAACGTGACACTTATGCCATTTGAATATCCAATACTATAAAATGGCTTCTATTGGCTATTTATGTCGGACATTGAAAGAATAGATCCAAGAGAGAAGAAAGACAAATAACACACATGCATATGAAAAGATAAGTCAAGAGTAAGGAGAAGAATATATTGGGATTCTTAAAATAAGGAGACACCAAAATAGGGGAGATAAGGATCATGCCTCTGATCACGGTAATAGAGAACATGCTTCTTGGATAGCAACACAAAAATAAGAATAGTTAACAAAATGAATGGCCAATATAAAAATATGCAATGAAGGATGCAATAGATGTAATTTCAAGAACAAACACCACAATTTAGTAACTAGAGATCTTGTGATTAAATTGTAAATAGACACAACAATTTGAGAATTAAATGCCAAGGAAAGGCCAGGATATGAAATGGCAACATCGAGCAATGACAAAATGGTATCATCATTTGAAACAGATAAACTTATATAAAAGAACATACAAAGAGATTCTTACTGGCCAAGATAAAGTATAAAAACTCTAATAAAACATACATGCAAGGTATGAAATCGCAAACATCACACCTCAATTCTTTGGGAATACAAATGGTTTGTATTGCTTCTCGCTATAGAATTTCTGTAAAAATCAAGATGTAAGGTGACATTTCAAAGAAAACCCTAGGAACCAAAACTAGGGGGAGTTGAAGAGATTAAGGCAAAATTTGCATTTGGCTCTCAAAGGTAAATTCAAAAGCATCAACAGAGAATTTTAGACCATGCCTATTGGAGAAAAATAATAATAATCTATCTTAGATTTATTGTTTTTTTGAAAATAGAACACTCACATGATCCTGTTGTGAGATTGATACAACATTTCTCTTCGTTGACACCATTTTAAGTTCAAACCTAAGTCAAAACAACACCCTAAAGAAAAATAATACCAAATAGAGCAGGAACATCACAAACAAATCATTTTAATGGATCAAGTCAGTAACAATACTTACAGATGCTTTTGACGAAACTTCAGACTTTGTAACCGTGCAGGACACAAATATATTAACAGTCTGTGAGAAGGCATTCGACAGAAATGGGTTTAAGGTGATAGCAACCTTGTGTACAATGGCTGACACAAAAACACCAATGATAGTGGCATAGACTAGAATCAGAACCACATCCTTCCCAATATGCTTGTGCTTCTTTAGGCTCGTCATTCTACCCAATGACAATCTAGACCGAAACAGTATCTCCAAAAGGTGCTATAGAGATTTCTCTATGTGACATTCGAGATCCAAACCCGGGACCTGTAGTCCATCCAATAAAATCCCAAGAATCATAAAGAGAAACTAGAAGCCATTTCTTAAAGACTCGACCACCATAAATACATTTTTCTGCTCCATTGATCGTTACATTCTTCAACTAGCACCTCTCTCTTTTCCTGTCGCCTTCCTGCCACGTATTCTTGTCCTTCTATTTTCTCTATTTATGTTTTATTTATGGTGATAGTATTTCGTCCTGTAATTATAGAATGCTTAGAGGCTGTTTATTTTAGTTTTTGTTACTTTAATGCCACCTTTGAATTGAACAATAAGTCCTCCATCTATGTTTGGCATGACATGTGGAATTAACTATAATTTTATTTTACCTAATGATTCATGACGCACTAGAAGTTAATCCTAAAATATAGGAACTAACTTCACTTTCTAAAAATAGTTGTGACATTTGGTGACATTGGAGGAGTATGGCTTCTTGTGCTTTCAGTTTATCCTAACGTGTCATATGTTCCCCTTGTTTCTTTTCTTGTGCTTTTTTAGATTGGAGTGGGGATTATGGTTTGGTATCCCTTGGTCTTTGGTCGGATGTCGTGGTCTCTTCAAGTGGCAGTAGTATATGCTTATTAGGATTTGTTAGAAAGTAAAGTCCACCAAGATAACTGAGAAGTGGGGGGTGAATCAATTATCAGATAATTATAAATTTTATCAATTTCAAGAGCATTTAACCATGTAAATAATATAATTACCAACCATAGAAAGATATTCATACACAATAACACAATGACACATGATATGTTGACTAGGGAACCTCTTGATCAAAGAGTAAACCCCGGTGGGAATGATGCCCACAAAAGATACACTAATATGAATATTCCTTGTAAAAGGATGGACTCTGCTAGGAGTCGTACAAAATACATTCAGTACATATGAATCTCGGTTAGGAGATTTTAAATCTCTGTTAAAAGATTCTAACCCTGTTAAGAGTTATGGAAGATAGAAGGATCCACTGCCCAAACAACTTCAATGGAAAGATCACTCAACACACTATCCAACTAATCTCAAGATTATTCAATAGAATAATAGAAAATATGTTACCTCCTTTCTCACTGTGCCAAACTGCACTTACTGCTACACCAAATCTCAATTTCAGTTCTCTGTACTTCGCATGTCTTCCTTCACAATTTCGCTTTCACAACCGCTTTAGCTATTTTCTTTACTTCATGCATACATTCACATTCAACCATATCACAACCATATTACAAGAAGGAAAGACATTCCTTCTTTTATGCCATACTCAAGTAATTACAAATGAGTCGACACACAATTACAAAATAAAAGTTTCCACATGCTACATCAAAATTACACAAAAATTATCAGCTTCCAAATACAATAATTCTTCACTCATGCGACCTCAAAGTTTGCACTGTCATCCATGTCACTATCAATGTGTCTTTAACTTCCTTTTAACTGCGCAAAACTAGATTCTATCCTGATTAGGAGATATCATTTGATTTCCACAAACCGCTACTCAGGAACATTGCCTGAATACTGCTTCCACCAAAATGCTCATAACTTCCATGAATAAATGAATTACTATCTGTGCTCTTAACCATAAACATATAACATAACAAAGAGTATATCCTCAACATCACATAGCTCCAACTACAATATCCCATGTGCGCTAATCCAAACACTGTCTGCTTCTCTGCAAGTCTCCAGAAGATCACTATGTTGACATCAATGAAAATCATAGTCATGAATGCAACAACAACTACTACAAAGTGACTGCCAAGCATTTAGCATTCATTCCTAACAATCTCCCCCATTGGCATTGATGGAAACATAGATGAAAAACATCCAATGTTCCAAAAATCCAATACTGCACTACAATGTTGCTACTCTGAAAAATACTTCAAGTCTTCTTCATCAATCAAATCTTGCTTCATTTTCCTATTCAGTTCTCTTCAAAAAATGGTTTCTCATGTACACTTCTCCCCCATTAAGATCAATGATAGAAAATTTCATCATTATGTCAACAACAGCTCCAATGTCAAAAGACACTATTCAGAAAATACATTCACTAGAGTCCTCACAACTTAGCTTAGATATACATACTCCCCCATAGAGGAAGTACCAACATCTAGTCCAGAATAAAGATAAGGCTCATATACTACTGGATGGATGCAGCCAACTACATCATTAATCAAAATTAGGTTGGGGCATAACCCCAAGCATACCTCTTAGATACTCAAATGCATCCTTAGGCAAAGGCTTTGTAAATATATCTGCTATCTGCTCCTTTGTGCTTATGCACGCCAGTCTGACTTCTTTCTCAGCAACTTTCTCTCTTACAACATGATACTTGATCTCTATATGCTTTGTCTTGGAATGTAATACCGGATTCTTAGACATACTAACTATGCTAGTGTTGTCACAATGTATGAGAACAGGCTCAACAAACATTATTCCAATATCTTTCAGCATTTGCTTCATCCAAATTATCTGGTTACAATTATTTTCTGCTGCTACATATTCTGCTTCTATTGTGCTCTATGAGATACAATTCTACTTCTTGCTTAGCCAAGAAACCAATATTCCTCCAAGGAAAAATGCTCCACCACTGGTGTTTTTCTTATCATCAACACTACCTCCCTAATTAGCATTTGTATATGCACATAGGGTAAAATCATCAAATTTTTCATACCACAATCCATAGTCTATTGTGCCTCTTAAATATCTCAGTATCCTCTTTACTGCTGCATAATGTGATTCTCTAGGTTCAGCATGAAAACTTGCTACAATTCTAACTAAATGTGCTATATCAGGTCTTGTATGTGTCAAGTACTGCAATCCTCCAATCATGGATATGTACTGCTGTCCAACTATCAGTGTTTCATCTGTGCTAGATAATTTATGTCTAGTTACCATAGGTGTTCCAACTGGTTTACAGTTCTCCATTCCAAATCTTTTCAACAAGTCATTCAAGTACTTTGTCTAACTTACAAAGATACCATCATTGTTCTATGTTATCTGTAATCCCAAAAAGTATTTCATTTCACCAATCATACTCATTTCAAATTCAATCTTCATTTCATCAGCAAATTTGTCACTAGCTTCATCTTCTCCTCCAAAAATAATGTCATCAACAAAAATAGCTATAATCAACAAACCATTTTCAATTTCTTTTGTGTACAGATTGCTATCAGCTGTTCCTTTAGTAAATCCCAATTTTAACAAATACTTATCCAATCTGGCATAACAAGTTCTAGGTGCTTGCTTTAGTCCATATAATGCTTTCTTCAGTTTACATACCATGTCTCTTTGAGTCAAAGGAAAACCATTAGGTTGCTTAATGTAGACTTCTTCCAATTCACCATTCAAAAATGCAGACTTCACATCCATCTGATATACTTTAAATTTCTTAAAAGCTGCATAGGCCAAAAACATTCTTACTGCTTCAATTCTTGCTACAGGTGCAAAAGTTTCTTCATAGTCAATTCCTTCTTTCTGTGAGTATCCCTTACATACCAATCTTACTTTTTTTCTTACTACTTCTCCTAGTTCATTCATCTTGTTTCTGAATACCCATTTAGTTCCAATAACATTCTTATCTTTAGGTCTAGGGACCAATTCCCATGTCTTGTTCTTTTCAATCTAATCTAGTTCTTCTTTCATAGCTTTAATCTAATGTTCATTTTCACAAGCTTCACTAATAGATTTAGGTTCAATTTGAGAAATCAAACATAACTATTCTTGTACCTTATTTCAATTCAAAAGTCCACTTTTAATGCTTCCAATAATTTTCTCAATAGGGTGATTCCTTGAGAGGTTCTTGTTAGGTGTCACTGTCTCTGTTCTTTCTTCAAGTGTCAGTTCTTGATGCAGGAGCATCCTGGGTGTAAGAGCAATCTTGCATCACCCAAAAATATTTCTTTTTTTTGCTTTTCAATAAGGGCTATCTTGTGCGGAGTTGCTATTTATGGAAACTTACTATTTTTAGTAAGTTGGTCATATGATCTCAGAATGTTTTGATTTCACAAGTGGAGGTTCATCTTAGTCATATCAGCCTACCAATTGAGTTTCATTGCCACATCATTTGTATTGGTGAAGTTATTGAGGTTTCTAGGTACAAAATCTTTCAGGTCAATTTTGAAGGCCTTAGAGGCTCCAGATCATGGTCGACCCCCGGCTGACTAGAGCTTGCACAAGTCAAGCACTGTAGATCTCGACATGGCATTTCCGAAAAGTGGTTATAATAGAAAATCGGAGCTACGGTTAAAAAGTTATGGCCCCCAAAAGTTGGGCTAGCTAAAAGCATTTTTGTGTATATTTTCTTAGCCGACCCTATGTAAAAAGAAAAGAAAATAGAATAATTCTTAAGATCATCGGCCTTTAGGGCTAATTTTCTGGAATCTTCTCGGGTGGTGGAAATTGTCTATATAAAGAAAGCCCGTAGTGTTGTCTAAGGCAGTTCTGGGTAGTAAATCTGGGTAATAATTTGAGTTTTTGTCCTACAAAATATTGTAAGGGAATGTCCATGTGGCTTTGCATATTGTAATTCTGAAAGTTTGTAATTCCACATTTGTGAAGATAATAAGATACCAATTTTCTGTTCTTGCATATTGTTGTTGTTTCTCTATTTCTGTTATGTGTTTGTGGTATTAAGGGGAGCACCCTTCATTAAGTGGTATCAAAGTAGGAGTTCCTGAGTGTGTAAACAGATCGCCGATTGTGAGGCAATTGGCACTAGGACCGTGGTTAGGGCTTCAGCAAGTAGTGCAAGGATGCCTCCACAAAGAGAACGAGGTGAAAGAGCTGGTGTTGTGACACCTGAGGTTAGAGAGCTCGAGACAAATGTGAGCATTGCAAGAGCAGATTCGTAGAGGAATGAATTTTAATGTAAGAGAAGAAAGTGATGATGAAGCGGAAGAAAATTTTGATCAAGAAGGAGAAGGCGAACTTCCAAACCTAGAAGAAGAAAGGCTTTTTCGAGCCCTTTCCAAGATCGGGAAGAGACCTAAGATCAAGGTTCCTACATTTTCAAGGAATCTTAACCCAAAAGAATTGATCGACTGGATCAATGAATGTGAAGAATATTTTGAGTATGAGGATGTTGAGGATCCTAATAGGGTCAAATTTGTGAAGGCAAGACTAAAAGGTCACGCAAAGATCTAGTGGCAAGAGGTTTAGTTGGAGAGAAATAGAAGAGGGAAGGATAAAATCACAAGATGGGATCGAATGGTGGATAAATTGAAGTGACAGTTCATTCCCGTTCATTATGAGCTCGATCTACTGAAGAAAATGCAAAGTTTGAAGCAAGCGGGGAGATCTATTCAGGAGTATACAGAGGAGTTCTATTGACTCCTCATCAGAACAGGCCATGCAAAATCTGATAAGGAGAAAGTTGTCCGATACCTTAATGGGTTAAGGCCAACCATTCAGGAGGAGTTGAATCTAGTTTGAATGAACAGTATTGAGGAGGCATACAATTTGCCCTAAAAGTAGAGGAAAATCTAAACAAGAAGTTCGAGAGTAGACAAAACGGAAGAGGTCACAGTGGACGATCTAGTGGATGGTCCTATGGAGGCCGAAATGAAGATTCGAAAAAGAAGGATGAGGCCGGTAGCAGTCAGAATCAGTGAAGAAACAATTCCAATCATTTCCAAGATCAAAATAATAGAGATCAGAGAGGAAGAGGAAGAGGACAAGGATCTAGAAGAGGAGGCTTTCGTGGAACATGTTTTCACTGTGTAGAAGAAGGTCATAGGGCATTTGAATGTCCTCAGCGCCAAGGAAGAACAGACAGGAGAAATGAAGGCCAGGCCAGAGTTGCACATGTAGATGAAGATGTCAGATCATCAAATTCTAAAGATGTTGAAAGAGGAGAAACACTGATTAACAGAAGAGTCCTGTTGAGTGGTGAGAATGAACCCAAAAAAAGGAGGAGCCTATTTCACACCAGGTGAAAATATGAGGGTAAGTGTTGTGATGTGATTATTGATAGTGGAAGCACTGACAATTTGGTGTCAGAAGAGATGGTGACAAAGTTGAAGCTCAAGAGACAAAAACACCCACATCCATATCGGATTGTCTGAGTATAGGATGACCACAAGGTCATGGTCAATGAGCAATGCCTAGTGAAGTTCAAGATTGGTGTATATCATGATGAGTTACTATGTGATATTATATCTATGGATGTATGTCATATGTTGTTAGGTAGACCATGGCAGTTTGACAAATGTGTTGTACATGATGGTCGTGCAAATACCTATTCCTTGAAAAAGGATGGAGTGTGACATAAGCTAAAGCCATTGAATGACACAGAAGAAAAGGTATGTGGTAGTGCAAAAATAACTTTTGTTGATGGAAGAAATTTCCTAGATGGTATAAGACATGAGCATGTATGTTTTACTTTAATTCCAAAAGCTGGTAAAGAGGAAGTAGAAGATGTTCTTGTAGAAGTTGCATATTTGTTGAATGAGTTTTAGGATATTGTATCCGATAATGTGCCTGATGGATTACCACCAGTCAGGAAGATCAGTCATCAGATGGAACTGATCCCGGGAGTGAGTTTTCCGAATAAGGCAACACACAGAATGACACTTGCAGAAAGTGAGGAGTTGAACAGACAAGTACATGAGTTGTTACAGAAAGGATTGATCTATGAGAGTCTGAGTCCCTGTGTTGTACCAGCAGTATTAGCACCAAAGAAGAATGGAGAATGGAGGATGTGTACAGATTCTAGAGCAATAAACAAGATCACAATCAAGTACAGGTTTCCATTGCCACGAATGGATGATATTGTGGATTGTTTGAGTGGAGCTGTGTATTTCTCAAAGATAGATATGAAGAGTGGATATCATCAGATTCGGATTAGAGAAGGAGATGAATGGAAGACTACTTTCAAGATGAAGGAAGGACTGCATGAGTGGTTAGTCGTGCCTTTTGGGCTAACCAATGCACCGAGCACTTTCATGTGGCTCATGGATGAGGTTTTCAAAGAATTTCTGGGTAAGTCTGTCATTATTTACCTAGATGATATTTTGATCTTTAGTAAGACATTGGAAGAGCGTATGATGCATATTCATATGGTGTTTGAGAAGCTGAGAGAAGAGAAATTGTTGATTAATTTGAAGAAGTGTAGTTTTGTAAAGGAGTTAGTGTATTTGGGCTTTGTAGTTTCAGCAGAAGGTCTAAAAATAGACCTAGAGAAGGTACAGGCTATCCTTGAATGGCCTACTCCAAGGAGTGCTACTGAAGTAAGATCTTTTCATGGTCTAGCTAGCTTTACAGAAAGTTTATCAGAACTTTTAGTAGTATTTGTGGACCCTTGACTGAAATAATGAGAGGAGATAGAAAAGAGTTTAAGTAGACTAATGGGGTAGAAAAGAGTTTTCAATTGTTGAAACAAAAAGTTACAGAAAAACTTGTTTTAGCACTTCCAGATTTTAATAAGGTGTTTCAAGTAGATTGTGATGCTAGTGGTACTACAATAGGAGCTATCATGAGCCAAGAAGGTAAACCTATTGCTTATTTTAGTGAGAAGTTGAATGATGCCAAAAGAAAATATTATGTTTATGATCAAGAATTTTATGCTATAGTTCAGACATTGAAGAAGTGGAGACACTATCTACTTCCTAAAGAGTTTTTTTTGTATACTGATCATCAAGCTTTGCAATATTTGAATAGTCAAGGAAAGTTGAATCAAAGGCATTTGAAATGGGTTGAGTTTTTGCAGAGTTATACATTTGTTTTGAAAGATAGGAGTGGAAAGTCTAACAGGGTTGCAGATGCTCTTAGCAGAAGGCAACTATTGCTAACAGAAATGCAGATTGAAGTGGTTGGGTTCAAGGAACTCAAAAATTTGTATCCAGAGGATCCTGATTTTGGTGAAGCTTGGAAAGCTTGTACAAAACCTGTTACACTAGACAGAACAAAGTGGTTGGATTTCATCATTCATGATGATATGCTATTCAGAGGGAGTCAGTTGTGCATTCCAAAAAGTTCTATGAGGAAGACTCTCATCAAGGAGAAGCATAGCGGAGGATTGGCTGGACATTTTGGTCATGATAAAACCCTTGCTTTGGTTAGTGAGAATTATTATTGGCCACAGTTGCAGCAAGATGTGAAGAAGTTTGTACAGAGTTGCAGAGTATGTCAAATGGCGAAAGGAGTGAAGCAGAATACAGGTTTGTATCAGCCATTACCTGTACTAGAGAAGCCTTGGGAGGATATCAGCATGGACTTTTTTCTTGGTTTACCAAGGACTCAGCGGGGACATGATTCAATTTTTGTGGTGGTTGATAGATTTTCAAAGATGGCACTTTTCATTCCCTGCAAGAAGACTACTGATGTTGTTCATGTAGCAAAATTATTTTTCAGAGAGGTAGTGAGACTACATGGTTTGCCAAAGACCATAGTTTCATATCAGGACACTAAGTTTGTTGGATATTTCTAGCATACATTATGGAAGAAGCTGAAGATAGATTTGAAGTTCAGTTCATCACATCATCCACAGAATGATGGACAGACAAAGGTGGTGAATAGGAGTTTGGGAAATTTACTGAGATGTTTGGTTGGAGACAAGCCAACAGGATGGGATTTGATTTTACCATAGGCTGAATTTGCATATAATAATTCTGTCAATAGGATCACTAGTAAATCACCATTCCAGATTGTATATGGAAGTAGTCCAAGAAATGCATCTGAATTGAGGAAGATAAATAAAGGAGAAATAAGTAGTGTTGAAGCTGAGGATTTTGTAGAACATCTGAAGAACATCCATGAGGAGGTGAGGAAGCACATTACCAAGATGAATGCACAGTATAAGGCTGAGGCAGATGAGAAAAGGAGGCATAAGGAATTTCAAGTTGGGGATGAAGTCATGGTTCATTTGCGGAAGGAGCGGTTTGTAGTTGGTATATATAACAAGTTGAAAATGAAGAAATTTGGACCATGTAAAATACTGAAGAAGAATGATTCAGGAAATGCATATAAGATAGAATTGCCTATTGAGTTTAATATTTCATCAATGTTTAACATTTCAGATTTGACAGAGTATCATGAAGGAAGTGTTGAAGATGAGATTACAGCGGCATAGTGGAGTATTCCAGCAACTAGTTTAGATACTAAGGAGATTGAGGACATACTGGATAGTCATGTTGGCAGAAGCACAAGGAATAGAAGATATGAAGAATATTTGGTCAAGTGGAAATGATGACCTGTTGAGGATTCCTCTGACATGTAACAGGTTAACCAAGATGGTTAACTGTCTTGGTTTTCCTCTACACACCTGAGTCGTGAAAGAGTCACTTCTCAAATTACCCCAGGTGTCTGATGCAGGAGCATCCTGGGTGTAAGAGCAATCTTGCATCACCCAAAAATATTTCTTTTTTTTTCTTTTCAATAAGGGCTATCTTGTGTAGAGCTTCTATTTATGGAAACTTACTATTTTTAGTAAGTTGGTCATATGATCTCAAAATGTTTTGATTTCACAAGTGGAGGTTCATCTTAGTCATATCAGCCTACCAATTGAGTTTCATTGCCACATCATCTTTATTGGTGAAGTTATTGAGGTTTCTAGGTATGAAATCTTTCAGGTCAATTTTGAAGGCCTTAGAGACTCCGTATCGCGGTCGACCCCCAACTGACTGGAGCTTGCGCAAGTCAGGCACTGTAGATCTCGACATGGTGTTTTCGAAAAGTGGTTATAATAGAAAATCGGAGCTACGGTTAAAAATTTATGGCCTCCGGAAGTTGGGCTACCTAAAAGCATTTTTGTGTATATTTTCTTAGCCAACCCTATGTAAAAAGAAAAAAAAAAAAAATAATTCTTAGGATCGTCGGCCTTTAGGGCTAATTTTCTGGAATCTTCTCGGGCGGTGGAAATTGTCTATATAAAGAAAGCCCGTAGTGTTGTCTAAGGCAATTCTGGGTAGTAAATCTGGGTAATAATTCGAGGCTTTGTCCTACAGAATATTGTAAGGGAATGCCCATGTGGCTTTGCATATTGTAATTTTGAAAGTTTGTAATTCCACATTTGTGGAGATAATAAGAAGCCAATTTTCTGTTCTTGCATATTGTTGTTGTTTCTCTATTTTTGTTATGTGTTTGTGGTATTAAGGCGAGCACCCTTCATCAGTTCTTCAATGAATTCATTGTGGCTTTCATTCAACAAATCACTGTCAAACTCATTTAATAATTTATTAGTTTCAGTGTTAGGCTTAGGATGAGTTCCTTCATAAGATTTATAATCAAGCATTCTTTCATGAATTTTGAACTTCTCATCAACTTTAACATTTGCGCTCTCAACAATAGTCTTAGTTCTCTTATTGTAACATCTATATGCTTTCCTCTTTAAAGAATATCCAAAAAAAATACCTTCATCACTTATGGGATCAAACTTTCCAATATCATCATCTCTCTTTATATAACATTTGCTTCCAAAAATTTTAAAATACTTAACTGAGGGTGCATGTCCAGACCATAATTCATAGGGTGTCTTGTTTATGTCTACTTTAATTTGTACTCTATTCATTGTATACATTTTTGTGTTCACACTACTTCTCTCCAGAATATCTTCGCCAAATCATTCTCAAATAACATAGCTCTTGTTGCTTCAGTCACTGATCTATTTCTTCTTTCTGCAATACCATTTTGTTCAGCTGTTCTAGGGGGTGAAAACTATCTCTTTACACCATTCACTTCACAAAAGGTGTTAAACTCTCTAGAAGTAAATTCTCCACCTTTATCAGATCTCAAAGATTTAATCTTCATTCTAGATTCATTCTCAACTTTATTCTTAATGATCTTAAACTTATCAAAAGCTTCAAACTTTTCTTTAAGAAATGCAATCCACGCCATTCTTGTAAAATCATCAAACAAGAATCATAAAATACCTTTCTCCATAGAATCCTCTAGTTTTGGTAGGACCGCTCAAGTCTGTATAAACAATCTCCAACTTCTCTACAGATGTAAACTTCTTACTGGGAAATGAACTTCTCTTTTGCTTAGCCATCACACATTCTTTGTAAATCATGTTAGTAGGCTTGATAATTTTAGGCAAATCCCGTACTGCAAGTGTAGTACTCACTTTCATAATGTTATCAAAATTTATATGACAAAAAATTCTATGCCATAACCAACTGTCATCAATCTTAGTAATCAAACATGTCATCTCAATAGGATTCAACTGAAATACATTACCTCTGGTTCTAGATCTAGTTCCAATCATATTTCCATCTTTATCATTTATCACACAAGTTTTCTTAGTAAACCAAACTTGATGTCTCTTATCAACTAACTATCCAACACTCAAAATATTATGTTTCAAACCATCCACAAAATAAACATCATCAGTATTAGTCTTTCCATCAAGAGTAATAGATGCTATACCTTTAATCAAACAAGGTGCATTGTTTCCAACTCTCACAACTCCTCCATCATAATTGTTAAACTTTATGAAGTTTTTCATATCTCCAGTCATATAATGTGAACAACCACTATCTATAATCCAATCAGCTTTCTTTTCAACTTGAGAAACTAAGGCTTTTTCTTCCTTAACATCAGTTTCAGGATTCTCTTCTTTAATTGCAACAAATCTTATGTCATCATTATTCTTAGTATCACTTTCACTTAGAGTTCTTTCTATACTAGTTTCAAGATCTTCATCATTAGCATAATAACATTCCTTAGATCTTCTAGGCTTGAAATTGTTTATGTACTCTTTAACTCTCTTAGGAGATTTAGATGCAAAATGACTATATTCTTGACAAGTCCAACATTTGAAAATTTTCTTACCGTCTGGTTCTCTCTTCACAAGCAAGGCAATACCTTGTTCAATCTTCCTGTCTTCTTCATTTCTAGATCTGTTACTACCAGCATAATCCCCACTCACACTGATACTTCTTGACAAAGTAGGATGAACACTAAGAGCACTAAATGTTGTCTCCATTCTAGGCAAGTCTCATGATAGCCTCAGGTTCATTTTTGTTGCTTCCAATCTTTCAAGAAGAGTCTCTCTTGTAAAGTTCAAAGTACAAGGTATAACTTGTTCAATCATCTGTGTTGTCTACTTAAATACAGGAGTCAATGTCCTCAGAATTTTCCATATCACTTCATTCTCTGTCTTTGTTCCTCCACAAGATCTTATCCCTGCAACAATTTCTGACATTCTACCAATATAGCTTCTAACAGATTCATCTTCCATCATTCTTATATCTTCAAATGCACATATCCAATTATGTAATCTAACTTTCTTTGCATGTTCATCACCTTCAAAAGTAGAGTGTAAAGCTTTCCAAATTTCATAAGATTTCTTCAAACATTTTACCTAACTGTACTCATTCTCCAGAAGGGCTATCAAAAGTGTTTCTCTTGCAAGTATGTTACACATGAATAGATCTCTTTCATCGCTAGAACATGTCTAAAGATTGTCCTCTTCAATGATAGTCTTATCATTCTTTGTAATCAACCAATAACCTGGTCCTAAACACAATAGATGTGTCTTCATATTTTTGTTTCTAGCTGTCAAAATTTACTCCATCAAACTTAGGGCTTTCTTTCCTAAAATTCACCATGGATCTCCTTAAGTTATTAAACTTCTCTTTCAAGGACCTGCTACTCTAATACCAATTGTTAAAAAGTAAAGTCCACCAAGATAACTGAGAGGGGAGGTGGTGAATCAGTTATCAGATAATTATAACTTTTATCAATTTCAACAACATTTAACCATGTAAGCAATATAATTACCAACCATAGAAAGATATTCATACACAATAACACAATGACATAAGATATGTTGACTAGGGAACCTTTTGATCAAAGAGTAAACCCCAGTGGGAATGATGCCCACAAAAGATGCACTAATATGAATATTTCTTGTGAAACGATAGACTCTATTAGGAGTCTTATGAAATATCTTCAGTACATATGAATCCTGGTTAGGAGATTTTGAATCCCTGTTAAAAGATTCTAACCCTGTTAAGAGTTATGGAAGATAGAAGGACCCACTACCCAAATAGCTTCAATGGCAAGATCACTGAACACACTGTCCAACTAATCTCAAGATTATTCAATAGAATAATAGAAAATATGTTACCTCCTTTCTCACTATGCCAAATCGCACTCATTGCTACACAAGATCTCAATTTCAGATCTCTATACTTCGCATGTCTTCCTTCACAAATTCGCTTTCACAACTGCTTTAGCTCTTTTCTTCACTTCATGCATACATTCGCATTCAACCATATCACAACCATATTGCAAGAAAAAACATTCCTTCCTTTATACCACACTCAAGTAATTACAAATGATTTGGCACACAATTACAAAATAAAAGTTTCCACACACTACATCAAAATTACACAAAAACTATTGGCTTCCAAATACAATAATTCTTCACTCATATGACCTCAAAGTTTGTGCTATCATCCACGTCACTATCAATGTGTTTCTAACTTCCCTTTAACTATGCAAAACCAGATTCCATCCTGATTAGGAGATATCATCTGATTTCCACAAATTGCTACTCAGGAACACTGCCTGAATATTGCTTCCACCAAAATGCTCATAACTTCCATGAATGAATGAATTACTATCTGCACTCTTAACCATCAACATATAACATAACAAAGAGTATATCCTCAACATCGCATAGCTCCAACTGCAATATCCCACATGCACTAATCCAAACACTATCTTCTTCTCTGTAAGTCTCTAGAAGATCATTGTGTTGACATTAATGACAATCATAGTCATGAATGCAACAACAACTGCTACAGAATGACTGCCAAACATTCAACATTCATTCCTAACAGTATTTGCTAGTAGGCTAAGAAAATACTATTGCATCATGATTTCTTCCATTAAGGAGTGACTAAAAATAACATATATTTTATATATTCTATAGTCTAAATGTAATTTTTTTAAGTTTATAAATTGTGAAAATTAGTTTTTGATGATATGATTGGCTAATACATTTGATGTCTTATAGACCATTTTTTTAGGAATAGCTTTGAGTTTTTTTAGGATTTATATATTTTAGGATTTTACTCAATTTTATGGTATGTAATTTGTGTCATAATATATTAAGACAATATTGGCTATTTTTTTAATATTATAAAATATTGAATATTTGTCAATTTATTTTAATATATATTATATAAGTTTAAATTTAATATAATAACATTATAATATTGCTATTATATTTCAATTGTGTACTCTTATTTGACCTCTATTTTTTAATATTATAAAATATTGAATATTTATGAATTTATTTTAATATATATTTTAATTATGTACTCTATGAAAAATAGTTATTTTTCGTAAATAATTAACACAAAAATTAATTAGAAGAAAAATTATTTTACAATTTAAATTAATTATAATTTATATATTTTTAATTATTTATTAAATTGAAAAAAATTATTATTACAACTATAATTATAATAATTTTATAATTATTTATAATGAAAAATCAATTTATATATAAATTAAAATTAAAATTAACGTTAAACTTAATTATTAAACTAAAGGCAAGTACTAGCCACTATGTGGCACTTGTTTAATTTTTCTTTCTCTACTGCTCATTTTGAGAAGAATGCCTTTTGTCCAGGTGTTCTAGAGCCTCTTGGTGTTAAAGAGTGTAAAGGAGCTCTAGTTTGATTTCTTAGTAAAACCATTCCCCTTTGCTAATCGGCCTAGTTTTTTTCTGTGCTTTGGTTTAGGTTTGGTGTTGGGTTTTTCATCATAGGTGCTTTTGGTGTCTGCTCCTATTTTGTTCGCTTATCTTGCCTTTATTGTTTAGAGCATTTGTGGCCTTGGTTCTCTTGGTTTTTATTGAGAAACGTGTGTCTCAATCTTGTAAGCTTTTTCCAAATAATTCCAATAAAATTTGTTGGTAGTTTTCCACTTGTTTTTGCATTGGAAAAAGGTATATGAGTTGTCAAAAGAAGCCCTATTCATAGTAGAATATAGGAGGGCCATTTTTAGAGCATAGATGACTCATTTTGTGACTCTTATGAGGTCTAAACTAGGGGACAAAGGTTTGGATGAGAATATTATTTAAACCTAGTTCTTTTCCCATCTTGGAAATACAAATGTAAAGAATGGGCATCATGTAGCATGGTGGGTTTTCTCCATGGTTTTGTAAAACCAAAAGTGGTTTTCAAGTTGTGAAATGCCTATATAATGAAGGGTTGGAGAGGAGTTTGATTATGGAGTTTTGTATGCAAGACTGGGTGCTAGAGGAAGTCCTTCCAAGCTTGAGTTGAGGTGATGCTCTTGTAAGAACTTGCATTGCAAGTTGTAGACATGGAAAATTGGCAAAAGGCTTAAATCAATAAAAAGGTGCAACAAATCATCAAATAGCACTAAAAATTAATAAATGGAACAAAGGCAATTCAAATCAAAAGAAAATTTAATTAAATGATTAAATGATTAAATAAAGCTTGAAAAGGGGAACAACACTACGAAATTGATTAAATTCAATTAATGACATAGTTGTTGAAAGCAAAAATCAAAATGAACCTCTTACCCTTCATGGCTAAATTTAATTACTTTAATTAATTAATAAATCATAATTTCCCTCAACAAAGCAAAAAGGAGACAAAATGGACACAAATCACTCACTTTTATTGAAATGGTCCAGCCTTTTGAAACCATTTAAATACTTGTCCCCCCATTTATGGACAAAGCAAAGCCAATTGACCTTACCCAAGGATGACCATGGTTATCTCACTCTACACCCTACCCTTGGGAAAATCCTATATATTGAAAACATTTTGAGACATAATTCACCCACTCCATATCTTTGAATTGCAGCAAAGCTCTTGCAATTTGCATCCACACCACTCACTTGCATTTTTAATAGCTTAATTGCTTTGATCATATTAGATTGTTCATCAAATAGAGCTAGAATTTTATAGAATAGATCTTAATTTGCATATCATATAGCTTAATTCTCATCTTTAGAGTGTCACTAGTGAGGATCATAGCTAAGAGCCTCATTTACCACTTTATTTTAGAGATCCATGAGATGTTGATAGATTAATTATGCATTTGTTAGATTAATTTGCTCTAATTCTTCTTGTTCTTAGTTAATCTTGTTAATTTCATGAAGGTGTATAACTCACACACACAAATGGCGCCCACTGTGGGGCTTCTAGGCCTCAAATTCATCATTATTTTCATGTTTTTGCTAAATTTAGTCTAGAATTGTATATTTTTGCTCGCTGTCTACAGATCACAGAGAAGAAATCACGCCGGCAGATAAAGAGATCTCGCCTTTAGCAAAGAAATGTCACCTACAGAGAATAAATCGATGCGCTGAGTCAGGACTTTTACGCGGATTAACCTACAGATTCACGCTACCGAACAAAGAAATAACGCACCAGAGAAATAAATCACACTTCTGGTTATTAAATTGTCGCGTTTGTGACAAAGGTACCATGCCTCTGGTCATTTAAATGTCATGCACAAGAAATTGAAAAGCCGCTTTCAGGAAGTCATTTTACATCTGGTGTGAAGGGAGTATTCCGCTTTATTGATTTAATTTCTCGTTTTCTTCATTTTAAATCTCGCGTTTGATAAATTAGACTTCACGGTAATAGCATCAGTTTGTCGCGGTCTTGTATAGATTTCACTTGCAGAAAAATTAAACACCGCTTCTGGTTATTTTAATCTCGCTTGAGCCCCGTAAGGTGACACTCGCGGTTAAAGTAATCACGCGTGTGTGAAATTTGATCTCGCGTACAGTCTAGACAATGTCGTGTGGACTGTATTTTTGTGTTTTATCAAATTGTTAAAATGATGACTAGATTTTAACTCTATGTCTATTTTTCTATCTCAGGTACATGCTCTGTCACAAAAAAGTGCTCAAAAATTTTTAAAGGACATCCTATTAGAGTATACCTTGCACCTTTTGATTTAATTTTCAAATATTTGAGTTCAAAATAAATCAAAAGCATAATCAATTTGATCATTTTAAGCTTTTTGATTTTGGTTTCCCCTCATTTTGTTCGTTTGTGCCAACTAACTTGT
Organism: Chamaecyparis obtusa; assembly: GCA_027943335.1. Classification (NCBI taxonomy): domain Eukaryota; kingdom Viridiplantae; phylum Streptophyta; class Pinopsida; order Cupressales; family Cupressaceae; genus Chamaecyparis; species Chamaecyparis obtusa. Next base: position 1,273,502 of record BSBK01001155.1, on the reverse strand, counting down.
TGGTGGAGGGAACGTTTTGCTAAGGTAAGGGAAGGATTTGGAGAGAAAACAAGAAAACTACTACTTAAAAATGCGCCTAGCCTTTGCTAGCATCAGTTGAGGTATTTCTCTTAACAAGCTTGCAAAATTCCCTTAGCTTGTGGCATTTCAAAGTTCAAAACATAGTTTGATCATTAAGAGGAAAGAACAAACATTTAAATTATAAGAACCCCTTTGTCACGGGGTTGAAAAAGAACAATTGATTGTAAGTGTTTGGGAGAAATCCACTTTTCATGCTTTCAATGAACATGTTTAGAACTTAGTGGGCTCGCCTCCTGAGATTGCCTTAAAGGGCCGGTGAGAGGGACAGCCCAAAGTGGGATACACTTGTCATTGCTGCAAGAATCCAACCCACTATAAAAAGAAACACATGTATCCTTAATGGGGTGCATGATAAAAGGATTTTATCCCTTTCGAACTTCCTCTAGTAGTCCTAATGGATTGCGCAAAATTGTACTTCGATGCGTGTGGGAAGCCCCTTAACATACTTGGGGGATGAACAGTTGAAATCCATTTTGAACGGAATCCACACTACAAAATGGTAAAAATAGCAAAAACTACCTAATAGAGCCATTTAAAAGCCAAATTTGTGCTAGGTAGCTTGCTTGGAATTCTTTCTTGTGATCAAACCCGTGGCAACATTTGAGAACATACACATTAGAGTGATCTAGGGATATGGTGAACTATTGATGTGTGTGTTGTGATTGTTTTCAACTTTTCAAACAAGAGGTTCCAAAGTACTTGATCAAAATACAATTAAAGTTTTAAATCTTACAAATTGATCAATACCATTTACCCATTCCAAACCAACCTAACTGGATTGAAATTAAAGAAGGAAGGATTGATCCATAATGATGAGCCTATTTGAGAAACAAATCAATCCTATTATGGAGCATAATTATCAAAGTCAAGATCAAGATGTCCATAGGAATCAAAGTAATGAGGTGTCTGAAGATGATGTTGTTGAAGCATCCCAAAGTCCCAGGTTTCTGGAAATAATGGAATTACTTTTGAAATGGGATAAAGAAACATATTTTCTAACTTTAGCTCAAGCAGGAGCTAAACTTCCTTATAATTATGACACATCAAACTTGAGAAAGAATGAGGAAAAACAAAGAGATACATCATATAAAAGGCCATTATTAATATCAAACTATTCTTTTCAAAGTGATGAGGTGTCTAAAGATGATGTTGTGAGAGCATCCCAAGATCCCATGTTTATAGAAATAATGGAACGAATTTTGGACTGGGATAAAGAAGCATATTTCCTAACTTTAGCTCAATCAGGAGCTAAGCTTCCACATAATTATGACACATCAACCTTGAGAAAGAATGAGGAAAAACAAAAAGATACTTTATGTAAAGAGCCATCATTAAGATCAATTTGGCCATTCCTTTATGATGATGGGCCATCCGTATCTTCATCCTCCTCACAAAAAGAAGCATTTCAGAGAAACAAAGTTATCTCGGATCAAAGGAAATTGCATAATCAACCTATTTGTGATCAAGATAATAAAGAGTATGGAGTGAAAAATACCGCTCTCAAGCAAGATAATAAACCTCCATATAGCAAGAGTAATCCTTTCATCCTTTGTCCATCTCCTAACAAGGTTTCTCCCTGGATGACTTGTACACCTTTCATCCTTCATCCATCTCCCAAACCTCTATCTAGTAAAGACCCTACCATAGCTAGTATTCCTTTCATCTTTTCTTCATCTCCCAAAGAGTCACAATTATCCAAAATTCCTCCATCAAAGAATGAGCCTAATGATGACACTTTTCACGTTGACTATGACTACCCTCAAGGGCTACCTCTAAAAGAAACCCAAGCTAACTTACATCTTGTTGTAGATCATTTCCATTCTTCAAAGATCTTGGACCCCAAGGCTTCATGTGCTTCAATGCCTATTATACCTATTCAAGATGATCCTACACTATTCTTCCAAACATTTTCCACACATATCCAAGCAACTACCTTTCCCTTAGAAGTGGCTCCATGTCAAGAGGATAATCTAAAGAGAAAAGAAATAAATGTTGATAAAGATCAAGATCAAGATTATATACAAACATCTCCCATATTTGATGAAGGTCTCATATCCATAGAACCTTATGATGATCCCCTTGCATTCTTTCATGTCTTCCAAGATGATGTCCTTCCATTCCAACAACAAAATATCCTTCCAAGTTCCACATTTCCTCCACTTCCCAAGCAAGATCAAGATATCCCTTCCATAATTTCCAATGAGAATATTGAAAATCAAGAGCAAGATACCCTTTCTATACCATTCAAAGATCCTTGTCAAGATAGAAGTATCCCATCATTTCCTTGTCATATTCCTCCATGTTCATGTCAAGAAACCATCATTCTTCCAAATCCTTTGCATGATAATAAATCCCTTCAAGCTTCAGTTGAGCCTATCAAATGTGTTCCTATCAAAGCTACTCATGAGCCTATTGGTATAAAGATAAATCTTAAAGATGAGAACTTTGGCAATGCAACTCCTTTTAAAGATATTGATATCCCTTTCACACCTTGTATTCCTCCATTCAAACGAAACCATATGCCTTCACTATACTCCAAATCCATTTTGGGTGCCTATGTCCCAAAACAAAAGTCTTCATTCCTTCCACCCATATTAGGTCCATATATTCCTCCATCAACCATTCCTATCATCTCTAGCTATCCATTCACTTACCCTACCATGTATCAAGATCAACAAAGACACACATACTTGAAGAATGTCCAAACACCAATCCATATGAACCCTCTGTATTATTCCTATTCATCCACAATTCCCAAGTCTTTTGGAAGCAATGTTGATGTGCAACATAAAAATCATGAATCCAAGAATCCATATGTGCATAAAAATCACAATGTCCCATCTAATCGACATGTGAATGAAAATAAAAATGAAACATCCAAAATGCCACAAAGGTCCACCAAGCAAAAAGAAAAAAATAAAATGTGGGTTCCTAAATCCCTCATTGAAGAAATGCATTCAAAAGAATCACAAAAGGAAGAAAAATCAAAGAATATGTGGATTCCCAAGCCACTTTTGAAAGACTTGCACACAAAAGAAAAATCAAAATTGACATTCAAGCTTCCAAAGGCTGCCATTCCATCTCCTTCCAAACATCCTCCACTTTCCAAGTCTAATTTGGGTTCTCATATCCAAAAATCCACTACCTCAAAAAGATCCTTACCTCCATCACCTATTGTTCCTCCATCATTCCAACACCCTTCAAAGTGTGTGTCAAAGTTGATCTTGCCAACATTCCCATCTACAACATACCTTCTTCTTATCCTCACATTCATTTTCCAATGCATACTTTGCATACTTCCATCTCTCTTGTCAATATCTTTGAGCATCCTGGTCATACCCATGGTTTATTACAGCATATCTTTCAAAGGAGCATTGTCCAAAGATTCCGATGTTGGGAAAATATTGAAAAATACAAAAAAAGAAAAAAACAAAGAAAAAAATGAAAAAAATGAAAAAAGAGAAAAAGTACCTTGGTGAAAACCTAGCAATAGGCACCTTGGTGGAAAAAGTAAAGAGAAATAAATCTATATACCATGATGAAAACTTGGCAAACAGGTGTCATGCGTAATTCTTCCTTCTTGCACTCTACACTTGGGGGCAAGTTTCATCCATGCCATCCTCCATCTTCCTATCATTTATCTCACTTTCATCCATATTTCCTCTCTCACCTTTCATCTTGACAAGGTTGAACACATCCATGAGCATTGAGTATCTTAACATCCATTATCCTTTTCATCAGCTTATGTACTTGTTGCATCCATGTTACCCCATCATGATCTTGCTTATCCCAAATTAACCTTCATTATTCCTTGACAGTCTTTCCATAATTCCAAAACATCCCTTCATAAACTCCATCACCCTTTATCCTGATTGTGTTATTTTATCCACATCTGACCCAAATTGATCCCTTAGTCTTGATCAAGATGAAGAACTTAAAGTACAAAATTTGTTATCAAATTTTTTTTGATATGTCCACCTCTTTTGGATCCCTCATTTTCATGGCAGTAGATCGTTATCCTATAGACTATCTTACACCACATAATTGACTTCCATGGCTTATCCAAAAACATGCTTCACATTGCTATATCATTTTTCCTTAGCTTGGGTAATCTTGAGGAGATAGTCCTACGGGTCACATTAGCATACTTCTTCCATCATAGCCTTTCCATCTCTAATCCATCAGCTTTAAAATCCATCCTTCATGTCCTATATCTTGCTAGACATTGGGGGAAAACCAATGTGATCTTGTTTGAGAGCTGGTAAAAAGGAAAGCATAAAATGCTTTGAGCTACATCTGGCATGAACTGAGTTTTTGTAATATTTTGGGAGTTTGCCCAAGTCCAACATTTTTCCTATCAAATCAGGGGCATTTGATCTTAATAGCGGATTTCAACAAAGAGGCATCAATTCACATGAAGCAAGGCATTAAACTCAAAAGGATTCAATAGTACAACATTCAGTCACATCAGAGAGAGAGAGATCAGAATTTCAGAGAAGAGAGAGATTTTCATGAACCTTTGATGGATATCATTGTTAACCAACCAAGAATTTTGATTACCACAACTTGATCCATGAGCCTTCATTGACTTTATTATTCGGGATTAAAAATTGACAAAACACTTTAAAAAGATCAGAATACTTGGAAATACTTTTTGAAAATCATGAAACATTGCAAAACACTTGAAGCTTTCTTTTGATAAACTATATTGAATTGACTTTTATCACATCTTTTTAGCTAATCGATGATGTTTTGACTAGATTGGCGATGATAGAGACATGATATTTTTCTTGTCTTTGAGTGACTGTCTTGAGGGAGATCCAACAACTTATGTGAATTCATCTAATGACATGGTCATCAAAGAACCATCGAGGACTTTCATATAGGGTGGAAGGTTGACCTTTGTTTATGCAACATTGAATCCGATGAAACCAGTATTCATACTCTCATAGTTGGTCATCCAGCTAGTGAGGGTTGTACTCGTTCAAAAAAAGGAGGTTACCAAATGCGATAAAAAGTGGTATTCATATCATCATGTCAGTGGGTAGTGGTGATTGTATCGACTTTCCGATCCCAAAAAGCTCAATGATGAAAATATATCCTCAAGGCATTTATTTGCTAAAAGCTAGTGACACTTAGCTGCATTGCATTGCATTATCATGGAAGGTTAATTGCATTATCATGTTAGATTAATTGCATGTGCATTTGTTTGTAGTATTTTTCCAAGGAAAAGGGGGGTCATTCAATCGAAATCTTGATCAATCATAAAATGGGTCATTCAATCAAGAACCAAAGAAAAGTCCAAATCAAATAAGTGTCCATAACATCAAAGATCCATGAAATCGATATATATCAAAGATACAACAATGTCATCAAAGTGATACATCCAAGTCATGATCAATAACTGAAACATGATACAATATTAATAAACTGAAGGAGCTCCATAATCAATCATCTCAATAACCTATACTCTAGCTGGGTCAAACCATGACTTAAAATCCAAATATCCAAGAAAGCTAAGGTCCATATATATATCATTTACAGAAATGTACCTGTTTCACAAATCAAGGGAATCATATCAGTATTCTATATAAGTGAATCATCTTACGTCAATCAAATCCTATCAAAGTATCAAGCAATCACACCCAGTACCATTTGTTCGTGTCTTTGTGTCCTGAGAATGAAGCAGTAGTATCAAATCATATTGGTTTTCACACTGATTGATTTATCCTATCAAGAACTATCCTATCAAATTGACAAATCACATTCATCGGTACCATTATCCTGTTATCCTAATCACTTGTTTCACTTAACTACAACAGACCTATCTATCTTGGATGTGCAAATTGCAAGTCATGGCATATCATCAATATTTTTTAGAAATGAAAACATATTGGACCAATCAATCAAAATCTTTCAAATCAAGGAATCAATATGTTTTATTTCTGAGGGGGCATCAGAGTATCAAATTGGCATCACATCAAAAACATTTATCAGTATCATATCATATCAATTTCATATCAGTATCATATCATATCATATCAATTTCATATTAGTGGGGCATATCATATCAATTTCATATCAGTATCATATCATATCAATTTCATATCAGGAGACAAATCAACATCAGACCTGCTATCATATCAAACCTATCAACATATCAGCAATTAGTGAACCCAGGACCTTTATCAGTAAAACCATGACCCATATCATATCAGCACCATCATCAGAGGCACATCACCACCATCAGAGGCACATCATCATCATCAGGAAGTACATCAATCAGAACGATCAGAGGCATATCAAAACCAGGACCGAGATGAGATCATCAGACTAAGGGAATCTTTGAATCGGTGTTCTTCGCACATCGACTCAAAGAGGGGCATTTGTAGACATAGAAAATTGGCAAAAGGCTTAAATCAATAAAAAGGTGCAACAAATCATCAAATAGCACTAAAAATCAATAAATGGAACAAAGGCAATTCAAATCAAAGGAAAATTCAATTAAATGATTAAATAAAGCTTGAAAAGGGGAAAAACACTACAAAATTGATTAAATTCAATTAATGACATAGTTGTTGAAAGCAAAAATCAAAATGAACCTCTTACCCTTCATGGCTAAATTTAATTACTTTAATTAATTAATAAATCATAATTTCCCTCAACAAAGCAAAAAGGAGACAAAATGGACACAAATCACTCACTTTTATTGAAATGGTCCAGCCTTTTGAAACCATTTAAATACTTGTCCCCCCATTTATGGACAAAGCAAAGCCAATTGACCTTACCCAAGCATGACCATGGTTATCTCACTCTACCCCCTACCCTTGGGAAAATCCTATATATTGAAAACATTTTGAGGTATAATTCATCCACTCCATATCTTTGAATTGTAGCAAAGCTCTTGCAATTTGCATCCACACCACTCACTTGCATTTTTAATAGCTTAATTGCTTTGATCATATTAGATTTTTCATCAAATAGAGCTAGAATTTGATAGAATAGATCTTAATTTTTATATCATATAGCTTAATTCTCATCTTTAGAGTGTCACTAGTGAGGATCATAGCTGAGAGCCTCATTTACCACTTTATTTTAGAGATCCATGAGATGTTGATAGATTAATTGTGCATTTGTTAGATTAATTTGCTCTAATTCTTGTTGTTCTTAGTTAATCTTGTTAATTTCATGAAGGTGTATAGCTCACACACACACAAGTTTTTTGTAATAATTTGTTGATTCGATAATACATTATGCAGGTTTTAGAGTGTGAGATTTTTCTTCCGTAAGGGTTTTTCCCACAATAATCACTGTGTTACGTGTTTATGGTTATTTCATTTATGCTCTTGCATATTTCTTAAATCATTGTAAGACTTAAGTTGAACTTTGCATATTTGTCCTCTCAAGATTATCATAGGAAGCATTTTCACATACGTTTGCTTCCTTACAAGTGGTATCAGAGATTGGACAGCTTTGGTTCTATTTGTTGGGTACAAGATTTTTTGAGCTAATCAAGGTTTGAGTGGGAGCTTGTGTAGAGTATTTCATTTGTGTGTTGTAGGATTGTTAAGATGGAAAGCATGTCAGGGAAGATTAACATAGAGAATTTTTTTGGCACAAACTTTTAGATGTGGAAGCTAAAGATGGAAGATCTATTGATTGATCATGATCTATGGGACACGGTGGATGAGAATAAGTTGAGGCCCATAGATCCAGTTTTAGCCACATAGTATGATGTGATGGATATAAAAGCTAAAGGTCTCATAAGATTATGTTTTGTAGATTCAATTTTGATCAATGTGCATAAAGAGTCTACTATGAAGAAGCTTTGGAAGAATTTAAGTGAGATCTATCAAGAGAAATCACTTCTAAATAAGATTTTCTTGAGCAAGAAATTGTATTCCTTGAGAATGGAAGAAGGTGGATGAATTTATGAGAATCTAGAAAGTTTTAACATCTTGGTGACTCAGTTGAACTTTGTAGGGGTGTCAATGGATGAAGAAGAAAGGTGCCAAATCTTTCTATGTTTATTGTCAGACTTATGGGATAGTCTTGCCATGGCCATAGGGAGCACTTTAGATATCTTGAAGATGGAGGATGTTGTTGGTTCTCTACTTTCTGAGGAGATGAGAAGGAAGGTCTCTCTGAATGCCAAAGAGGCTTTGAGTTTTTGAGGAAGATGAAAAGAAAGAGGCAAGAATGAAAAGAAACATGGCTATTCTAAGTCCTAGAATAAGGGGACATCAAAATCCCTTGGTAAGTCCAAGGTAATCTGCTAAGACTATGGAGAACCCAGACACTTCTGACAGGACTATAAAGAAGAAAAGAAGAAAAAGAAGAAGCAAGATTCTGATTCTGAGTTTGAGAAGGAAGATGGAGATTCTTTTATTGCTTCCTTGGCAACTCGTGTAGGTGACAATGCATGGGTGATAGAATCGCGTGCATCTTTCCATATGACTCCTAATAGAAATTGGTTTAATAAGTATGAAAATTTTGATGGCGGTAAGGTGTATTTGGGTGATAACTCTAATCTTGATATTGTTGGTCATGGAAATATTTGTGTGAAATTTTCTAAAGGTAGAATTATAAGATTTGATGGTGTCCAAGGCATATCTCAGGACTAGCAATGAATTTGTTATCTATTAGCAAGCTAATAGATGCAGGTGTGCATGTACAATTCTTTGAAGCATGGGTGAAAATAGTGAGAGGTTCTATGGTGATAGCAAGAGGAAGTAGATTGGGTACACTGTACCAACTTGATGCATGCACAATTGAGTGCAATAGTACTTCTGATAAGATTGTGAGAAAGACTACTCAATTCGAAAAGAAGAGGGTTTCTCTTTCAATAGATGGTTGTGGATTTTCGGTACCCATGGGTTCTCTATCAAGTGAATCAAAGTTTCCTGCAAAGAAGACAATGTTATGGCACTAGAGACTCAACCACATAGGTGAGAAGGGTCTACAGACGTTGAAAAATAAGAACCTTGTTGATGGGTTGAATGATTGCAATCTTGAATTTGATTTTTGTGAGCATTGTATTTATGGAAAATAAAATTATATTTAGTTTTACTCAATCTCTCATATAAGTCTTCATGTATATTGGGGTAAGTGCATAAAGATGGGGGACCAAAAAGGGGGTATAAGATGCCACTTTTTCCTAAAATCAGAAAACTCTGAACTTCAAAAAGAAATTGAAGATAGTTAGACTCAAAATTCTAAGATGCTACAATAATAAGAGTTGTAATACTCTAAATCTAGTTCCTAAACTACTAATTTATTTTGAAAATGTTGTAGATTAAGGCCCTCAAAAAGGGGGAGCACAAAAAGTGGTCCTATTTTTTGTGAAAAATCATAACATAGTGTATGTTGTGCTCCCCCTAAAATGTTAACTTTTTTTTTGAATTTTTTTAATCACTCCAGTGAGAAGTTAGCTAACACCACGTAGTTTATCCCAGATTTGTTTGCTAATTTTTTTATGAATGTATACTTTTTTATGAATTTATGAAGTGCACACATCTTGAAAATGTGAAATTTTTGTGTGCTCCCCCTAGAAATCATTTAAAACTAATCAAAAATCATTTTTTTTTAAAAGTGTGTACAATGGAGTCTAATTTCTAAAAATGTAACTTGTTGCAAAATTCGATGAGCAAGCCAAAATCTATGCCCAAAATACTACACGTTGGTTTTTGACAAAAATGAACATACACACAAAAGAAATTGGAGATGAAAAACTTAACATAATAAGAATTCAAAATAAATGATATGCTTAGATAGCTAACAAAGAGATCTACAATATTGAACGTTGTCTGATTTTAACGTTATTGTACCATGAGTAAACCTAACGAGGAGCACACAAAAAAAAAAGTCATTTTTTATGTCTGCTGGAAAACACGTCTCAAGCCTATTTGAATCCTCCAAGCCTTAGGCTTGGTGGATTCCAATGTCTTTAAAAGTGTGATGCCCTATAGGGCGGGCATGCTATAGTGTGAGCATGTTATTGAAACCTATGACTTCCATAGGGTGTGCACGCTATAGCGCGAGTGCCCTATGGAAATCATAGATTTCAATAGTGACAAACAAATAGTTATAAAGTGGCAGGGGTTGAAGAGGATAGGGGAAGAGGGAGGCAGAGGGAGAGTTATAAACCCCTCTCTCTCTCTCATCACTCTCTCCCCCTTTTATATATATATATATATATATATATATATATATATATATATATATATATATATATATATATATATATATATATATATATATATATATATATATATATATATATATATATATATATATATATATATATATATATATATATATATATATATATATCCTACTCTCTCTCTCTCTCTCAATAAATAGCCCTGGAAAGTGAAATGACAATAAACCATAAACCATGAACCAAGACTTGGACTAATAGTGATGTGACAAACTACATCTTAATTCTTATACAATGAGGTTGCAACATAGTTGCCAAATGAAAGAGACTTGGATAGCCAACAAACTAACCAGCCCCAGACTTTGTCCAGCATTTCAAGTGCCTTTGACTTGGATGTGGGGAGCCAATAGGGTTTGAAATAGTCCTGGAAACCATAAACATAAAGTGAAATATTAGTGAAAGCACAGTTTGACTCATGGACAAGCAGGTTTTGAAATGACAAGTAGTCTCTCTCTCTCTCTCTCTCTCTCTCTCTCTCTCTCTCTCTCTCTCTCTCTCTCTCTCTCTCTCTCGTTTTGTATAGGGCACATGCGCTATAGCGTGCTCACGCTATGCAAAAGTATGCATAACACATTTTAGTTTTGCATAGGGTGCACGCGCTATAGTGCGCTCACGTACACTATGGAAGACTAAAATAAATGGTCTTCTTTGTTAAAGATCTTGTGAAAGAGGCCCACTTTTTTTGTATGCTATCTGAGTTCAGCGTGTCATCCGATAAATATTCACTTTTCATGGTTTTGATAGTGACATAGAAGCATATTCTATCAATTTGCACCATCTTTTTGTTTAAAACTCAACATCAAATTGTGAAAGTCAATCATTATCACCGAAATTTATCGATTGAGGTAATTTTTTTATTTTTTTATATGTCAAATGTGAATAAAGAGTGTTTTGGATTATAATTGGTATCATATAGACTTGTTCAATACATAATTTGATATCATTGTAATAAATTTATATTTTAATTTATCATATTGTAAGAGGTTTATATTATAATTTGACTTATTATTTTACATTTATATTATATTTTTAAAATTGTAATCAATTCATATGTAGAAACAATCATCATGCCAAGGAAATGAGCAAAGACTTTAACACCGGAAGAGCATGAAAGAGACAAAGAGAAGAAAAGGGAAAGAATGAGACAACTTCATGAACAAAAAAAATTGGATACCATAGAAGAAGATTTTTCTTTGGATGAGGAACATGAAACATCAATACAAAGTAAGAGAGAATTGGAATTGGAAACAAAAAGACAATGAATGAGAAACTTGCATGCAACAAGACAATTGAATTATGAAGATGTGGGAACATCATCTATGATTTCCCAAGTTGAAGAGACATAATCATCCAATGTTGGAGGCACACCATTGTATCATGTTGAAGGAAAACCATTGTGTTAGGAATGGGAACACTAAGAGGGGAGGGGGGGTGAATCAGTGTTCACTATATTTCATCTTTTTACTTAATCTCAAACTAAACTTAAATACTTAAGTACTAAAATGAACATCCACATAAACATGAAACATGAAATCAACCCATAACACCAATATGGTTATGGGGAAACCCAAATAGGTAAAAACCCTGGTGGGAATTGACACCCACTAATATTTTGTACTAATGTTTTATGATCCTTGTTAGAAGATCCTTAACCCTGTTAGGAGTTGTTTTATAATGTATTAAGTACAGTAGACCTTGTCAAGGGTCAAACCCTGTTAGGAGTCTTTTACAATAAGCCCTGTTAGGGGTGTGGATGCACTGCCCTAGAGCTCACTACTCACCTGGTGAAGGCTGCAACCTTCTGATCTCAGATACACACTATATCTGTTGGATGAACTATCACTATGACACTGCTTGTCTGATCAGTTCCTTTGATGCTTTGACCTCTTGCAAAGCTCTAATACATCTTATAGAATATTTGTACACTTCTTCTCTACTCATATCAACTTTATATCAAAATCCATATTAATTACAATGGGCGCATCTCTTATTTATATGCACATACAAAACAAATAACTAGGTCAGCCCTTTAACCGATTTCATACAATGCTTCCAAATGAATTGGCTCAAGTGTGTTTACAAACAAACATAATTACATGTCTTCAAGCTAATTGCAATAGGTGCATAGCCTTTACAACATTAGAATTTAACCACAAATCAAAATGCTAACAATTGGCTGCTTACTCTGTTCTTCTCTGGCACACATTGGCTGTGTAAATTCAACTGTCTGTAACTTTATCATACTTGCATATTTGATCATGTGTTCATAGAATAAGAATGAATATACTCTAACCATCTTATCTTCTAGGGTGCATACCATAACTCAGTCGTACGCATGTGCGCTGATGCTCTAAGCTTCAGGTACTCTGTATACTATCCAGTCTCCAACACAGCCAATTTCTGATCTTCTCATCAAGTGCACTAACTCCAAACTACTATATGACTTTTTTTCCATAATGAAAACACTATAACAAGTCATATACACTAGTATAGCTAACTTTCCAAAAATCTCCCCCTTTTTCATTGATGACAACAAAGGAATATGGCCAAGTTGCTAATTGTTCCTTAATACAAAAAACTTTTTTCTTATATCTCCTTTATACATAAATTTCTTTTCTACATCTCCTTATGCATATATATAACCCATATTGTATACATAATCCCCCTTTGACATTAATGACAAAGGTGCTTCAAAAATATATTTACAAGTACTTACTATTGTATGGTAGAAAAATGACCACACTTCTATGAACCATTACATGCAAGGTTGCTCAAGAATGAAGCCTCACAAAGCGGCTCATAGCTCTCTATGCATGGAGTTGCAAGGGACTATGATGTATTTGCTCTCAACTAGAGCTACAAGCTTGTGGCCTTGCTAGTCAACCACACAATGAGAGATTCAAATGAGGGCAAGGGTAAGAGTGCCAATATCCCCAAGAATCACTATGAAAATGCAATGCAATGCAAATATATATGAGAATGCAAATTAATCTATGAGGATGAAGATGCAATTAAGCTATGAAAATAGAAATGAAAGAGTTACAAACCCTCTAATTAAACTATGTGAGCTAAATCTATTGCATCAAAGGAAAATTTCTCTAAAATGCCATGATATGCAAACTAAGAAAGCAAATATGAGAACTATGGAATGCAACAATGATCTTCAAAGCTTGGATGAAAGAGTGTCTTGAAAGAGCTCCAAATGACCTAGAAAACCTGTAGCATAACATTAGCATAAAAAAAAGATGGATATGCAAATGAGGAAGAGAGCTCTCCTTTTATAAGAAATGAGAGGAAATGGACCATAGAGATTAAGAGGCAAAAGACTTAATCAACGGTGGAGCTTGAAAGAGGAGCAATCCATGTGCACAAGTATCCTCCAATGAGAAAATAGGAGTTGACTGTATGTCCATGTGAGACAAAAAGTGCTTTTTCCCTTTTTATAAAATGAGAATAATGCTTTATTTGTACAACTTAGGATAAGAGGAAAAGTGGGGCTTTTTATTTAATCAAAAGGGGAGGAAATATTCCTTTTAATTAAATAAAGACTTAGGATAAATGGTTAGCCCAAGGATAAAAATCCAATATATGATCGAAATTAAGACTTGATCAAGAAATTGATAATGTTGAAAATATTGATTATCGATAAAAATGATTCAAGGTTGATAAATCAAATAAATGGGGCCCAAAGTCTAGGCAACCATTTTAGGGTGCATACATTTGCCCCTCTTTGACTAATGTGTGATCGATCTGGGAACACATGTGGTCAAAGAATGAAGTTGCAATGTGAGATCGATCTGGTATCACAAAACAACTCAAATGTGAGGTCGATTCAGGATCACACCCGGACAAAGCATAAACAAAGGCCTTTGAACATGAGGTCAATTCGGGATCACATTCAAAGTAAGAGATAAGAATCTCAAATTTGAGTGAAAGCTCACAGAAAATATGTCTGAATCAAGAAAATCAAGCAATCGGGGATGGGAATCCCATAGGTAGTGCCCCCTCGAAGTCAAAATCAAAATCAGATGGAGAGGAATAGCAAAATCGATAAGGTTGATCAAATCATAATAAAATCACAATCGAAGGATAAAGGTCAATAGGTTAACCATTTAGGCAATGAAACATGCCCCAGTGAGGAAATAGAAGAAAAGAAGTGGGGTGAATGAAAGACAAGAAGTTTGAAAGACATGGAAATGAAGATGCCCCTAAGAAAGATTGAAGGATTAGGCCTCAAAAGGTCAGTCAACTACACAGAAGAAGGATGAAATTTTGAAATGTGATTTTGACTATCAAGCTGACCTTAGATTTTGATTTTGAGTCTGAAAATGGATCCAGGACGTTGAAATTAGCTAGGGGTGCAATTTTTGTGCAATTCTGAGGTGTTTTGAAAATTAGGTCAAAAAGTCAAAATACTATAAAAGGGGTCAAAAAATGTCATTTTCAAAATCATTTGTCTTTTAGTGATTTGAGAATTTTTAGAGCTTTAGAGAAAGAAAATGGCCCAGCAAGCAGGAGTTCCTGTCCACAGGCATCGATTCAAGCGTGCCACCGGCCACCACACTATCCTGTCCCGGTAAGTCTTCGGAAAACTCACAATTTCTGAGTCATTTATTACATTTTGAGCACGTTGTTAAATTTTAAAATTTCAAATTTTTATTGTTAGGAAAAATATCACGCGATACTTTAGAAGTATCGCGTCCTTTGGGGAGAAATATCGCGCGATACTTCGCGGGTCCCCAAAGTATCGCGCGAGTATAGACACTAGTATCGCATGATATTGGGAAAAATATCACGTGATACCAAGCGAAGTATCGCACGACCAAAGGTATATCACCTAGCTATAGAGAGAAGTATCGCGCGATACTTGTCTCAAAAAGAAATATCGCCTAAGGGCAAAATTTGAAATTTTAAGTTCTTGTGAGAAAAAATGACATGGGTCTAGACAATTTTACATGTTTAAAGATGTGTTAGACTAGTTTTTAGGCATCCATCATGATATGTTCTAACAACTAGCTTGGTTTAATGGATTGTAGGAGATCTTTCCAGTGTTGATCATCAGAGCGCCGAAGGTGATCGGGTTGAGATGTGTCCAAGATCTAGATGATCTGGGCAATGTTGATATCAGGGCCATGGGATTCAGATATTTGTTGAGGTATCCATATATCAGGGCCAATCATGGGTTGTTGACTACTCTTGCTGAGAGATGGCATAGTGAGCACAACACCTTCCACCTGCCTACTAAAGAGGTGTCCATTACTCTGGAGGATGTCTATAGGATCCTATGAGTGCCATGCCATGGAGAGTCGGTAAGTATAATCATGTTTTGAGAGATAGTCATAAATGTAATGTTTCCATACGATGAAAACTAACATGTTTGTTTGTTGGCACAGGTGTACTATGATCAGGATGCCACTGAGGGGTGATGATTGATGTAGGAGACATTCCAGGATGTGACTATTCTGGATCAGCATGTCAGCTGGGAGTGGCTGCTAGATGACTTCGACCGAGATTTTTTAGTGCCATATATTGTGGCATTGATCATATCACAGATCCTGATGACTGATCACAGTCAGAAGGGGTTTCCTCTTGGATGGGCTAGGTTATTGATAGACCTAGTAGGAAAACCTTGACGCATGGCATGGGGTCCTATCATATTGGTAGAGATGTATCATGAGTTGCATGAGATCATCTACAGGGATGGTCAGACATGGGCCTACAGTGCCATCCTGGCACAGGTGTGGGCATGGGAGCACATCGCTGTGGTGCGTCCCCAGATTCAGCCGAGAGAGAGGGGGTACCCATACATATATAGGTACGATAGGGGATTCATATCACATGCCCATACTGAAGATGTGACATATTACAGGCGGATCTTGGATGAGATGACCTCATTCACATGGAGGCCATACAAGGATGTGGAGGCTTGGAGTGATGCAGATGATGAGCTGAGTTATATGATGTGCACTTGCCCACTAGTAGGCCAATATGCAAATATTGTTGAGAGATTCTACATCACTCAGGTATGGAGGCAGTTTGGGAGGCAGCAGTGAGTCTCCATAGAGACCATGACTTATGCACGGTCCTGGGATGACGAGGGTCATGGGTGGCTACCGATGCTGGATTACCAGCAAATAGTACATGATACAACTGCTATCAGGAGGGAGCCATGGGAGTATCTCTCAGATATGGAAAATGCAGGGGCAAATGCAACATACAGGGTAGAGAGGCACAGGGCACCATTCCCTCGGTTCACAGTCCCCAATGCACAGGTACCAGCAGCATAGGGAGATGAGGGGGATGTCAGAGGAGATGGAGGAGATGAAGGAGATGGAGGAGAGGGAGGAGAGGGAGGGAGAGGGAGGGGGAGGGGGATGGAGAGAGGGGAGGGATCCAGATCAGGTGGCTGGAAATGGTCACGAGGATGGAGATCGGTGACTCTTGTTGATGAGGTGAGACCAGCTCACCAACAGGCAGAGGTACAGTAGGATCAGCCTGCAGGAGGGGAGGATCTAAGAGCCTGGATATAGGCTCTGGAGATAGAGATGTAGCAGCTGAGGACTACTATAGCTATGAGGGATCAGCAGCTAGTAGATCTGAGAGCAGAGAGAGATCAACAGATAGCCAATCTCAAGGTAGAGATAGCACGTCGCGAGGCATTGGCGCAGGTAGATGCTCTAGAGATCTGACGAGAGACAGTCAGAGCGGCCTATTATCATGGACTCTATCTCCAGGTAGTGTCATAGGATCAAAGAGCACCATCATACTCTCAGAGGGTAGGGGCATTAGATATGGTACTTGATAGGAGAGCCATGCCCCCTCCACCACCACGGGCTCCTCGCAAGGGTGGTAGCGAGTTCTAGGTTTAGGGCTTAGATGTTAGATATTTAGACATATCTTTGAGACCTTGATCTAGATTTTGGGATCCTCATATTGTATATTGTACCATGATATTGATTTATATATGAGATTACTGGATGTTTAGTATATCATGTGTTTATGTCTCACTTGTGATGGATGTATCAGTTTATGTATATTGTCTTGTCATTTTTCTCAAAGTGTTTATACATATGCTCATGTATGTTTTCTCTTATAGATGTATATTTGATTCTCATGTATATGATATAGACTCATGTTTCTAAAAATGACACCTCTTAGGATATAGATATGATGATATGATTAACCCCTTGTGATGAATAGGAAAATGATGTGATGTGACAGATGAGGAGTGAAAGACATGATCGAGAAGGAGGAAAGATGAGCGCAGTTGACTGACAGGTCCACGTAAGATGAAAAGGGAGAGCTCTCTCCATATGCAAGATGCAAAAACTAAACTAATCATGAACCTAAAAATGTAAGCTACTATGAAAGTGGTTGACTTGCAAGGTCACAATGCTTAAAGACATCTAATTATCATCATCGAGCGTTAGGTAGCACCGTAAGATCATACAATGCACACTAGCATAGCTATGTGGATATGAATATGATCTTTATCAGATAGAAATGTGGGAATTTCACCTAGGCATCAAAGACATATAGGTCAAGATGACTAATGCAGTTAGATTACCTAAGTTTTGATATGGCGAGATTATGGTTGTATCAAGACACATGAAATTCAAGATAACTATAAGCACGCACTCACAAAATAGTCAAGGATAATACCTTGTCAATCCATAGTGTCAAGTAAGACCAGCATAAATGCTCATGACAGTTAGGATCAACAAAATATACCCACAAGCAGATAAAGAAATAAAACATGTTCTCATACCCTCAATCTTCTAGCTGTCCATCATCGAAAACTTCTCAGGGAGAGACCAGTCATCAAAGAAATCCTCATAGATAGCACACAAAGAAAAATAAAGGCATCATATCTCAACAAGTTGATTGTTTAAGTGCATGTGTGTTGGTCATAGAGTCAGACTCTGGTTATCGCATCTGCAAATGAGAAATATCGCATCATACTAGACTGTAGGGTAAGACATCTGATAAGTGTTAAGAAACACTCGACGCAAGGGTAGTTTTGAAAAACACTGTTTGGGGTGGTGTTGAAAAACACCTGTTGTGAAATGCCCCAAGAGACAAACGCACCTAAAGGACCTATGCGAACAGTTATGGCCCCTAGACAAAGATAAAGACCAATTTCAGACCAAGTCAAATAAGGTCAAGGCATGATGGAAAGTGGTTAAGTGTCGAGGACGCATGCTCAATAAATAGGAGTGCAAAGGCCACAAGTAGTGCCTATTTTTAGGTTTTCACCACTTGGATTTATTGCAATTTTTTCTTTTTTTCTTTTTTTTTGTAATTTTTACTACCAAGGCACCTGTTTCCAGGTTTTCACCAAGGCACTTTTTCTTTTTTTTTTGAATTTTTGAATTTTTTGATTTTTTTGTATTTTTCCAGGACTGTATATGCTTTTTAGGATTTTTTTCAGCATCATATATGAATTTTTTTGGCATTTTTTTAGGATCATAAAATATGTACAAAGGATGCCCCCAGATAGAAATGGGCATCAAGGATAGAACTTCTTGAGGTGCAAAATGTTGATGGGATCAGGGAGCTACTCTCCATCTGGATCTGACAGTAAATAGGCACCTGTACCAAAAGCAGCTGTAATAACATATGGTCCAAGCCAATTGGGTTCGAACTTGCCCTTTTGTTCTCTATGTTGTTGGTTCTTAGGATTCTCTCGCAAAACAAGATCACCTACTTGAAACTCTCTAGGATGAACCTTCTTGTTAAATGCCTTGGTCATACGCTTCTGATACACTCTCATATGATCAAAGGAAGCCTTATGCTTCTCATATAGAAGTTCTAGTTCCTGTAACCTCATGGCACTGTAATCCTCATCCGTGATCAATCCTTTGAGTGAGACCCTAAGTGAAGGTATCTCTACTTCTAAAGGCAATACCACTTCAGTGCCATAGGTAAGAGAAAAAGGGGTAGCTCCTGTAGGTGTATGAATGCTAGTTCTGTAAGCCCATAGCACGGGATTGATTTGCAAGTACCAATCCCTACCATTCTTGTGCACTATCCTATGAAGAATCTTAAGAATGGTTTTATTGGAGGCTTATGCCTATCCATTTCCCTCTGGAAAGTAGATGGAGGACCAATGCTGCTTGATTTTAAACTTTTTGCATAAGTGCTTGAGGTCCTTATTCTTGAATTGACCTCCATTATCAATGATGATCTTAGAAGGCACTCCAAAGTGGCAAATAATAGGATTCAAGATGAATAAAGAGATAGCCTTCCCCGAAGCAACAGAAAGTGGCACAACTTCCACCCATTTTGTGAAATAGTCAGTAGCAGTAATAATGAACTTATGTCCACCTGATGAGTTGGGATGAATTTTCCCAACTAGATCAAAGGCCCAGTGCTGAAACGGCCAATGAGAAACAGAAGGAATCAGCTCCCTACCTGGAGCATGAATCAGGTTTCCATGTTTCTGACATTTTTCACAAGACTTAGCAAATGCTACTACGTCTATCTACATCGTGGGCTAATAATATCCTTCCCTAAGAAACCTTCGAGCCATGGCAAGACCATTGGAATGTCCACCACAAATGCCCTCGTGGATGTCGGCTAATGCTTGGTTGGATTCCTCCTTTTCCAAGCACCTAAGAAGCGTCCCATCTAAACCCCTCCTATATAAATCACCAGACATAAGGGTGTGGTGAGAGGCATTGCAGACAAGATTTCGGCATTCAGAATGATTGAATGTGTCGAGGATGATGCCATCACGAAGATATGAATAGATAGCACCATATCGGGAAGACTCATGGGTGACAAGGGAACAAATGATATGGCTTATAGATGAGTCAAATATGGGATGGTGCAGCTCTTCCACCAGGAATTCAAACCTTGATTCATGTTGTTCCAACTGAAGAAGTGAAGCTAATGTGGCCATAGCATCTATAGCTTTGTTCTCTATTCTAGGGATCTGTTGAAAGGTTACAAATGTAAAGTAATGTCTCAATGATTCAACCAACTTTTTGTAAGGGATCAATTTATCATCCTTGGTTTGATACTCCTCATTGACTTGGTTGATAATTAACTGGGAATCCCCAAAGATGTGTAACTCTATTATGTTCCATGCTATAGCCATTTTTAATCCATTGGTTAAAGCTTCATATTCTGCAATATTATTTGTACATGGGAATAAAAGTTTGTAAGACTTTGGAATATTGTACCCATGTGGAGAGACAAATAATACTCCAGTACCTGATCCATTTTGCATGTGGGAACCATCAAAGAACATTTTCCAAGTGTGAGTAGTCATATATAGTATGTGTTCATCTAGGAACTCTACCTAAATAGGCATACTATCCTGGACTGGAAAATCAGCTAACTGGTCAGCAATAGCCTGCCCCTTGATGGCCTTTCTCTCAATGTACTCTATGTCAAATTTAGTCAAAATCATCATCCACTTAGCAAGTCTACCCGTGAGAGTAGCCTTACTAAGCAAGTACTTAAGAGGATCAATTTTTGCAACCAAATGTATAGTATGAGAAAGCATATAGTGTCGCAACTTTTGGGAAGCAAACACTACTGCAAGACAAGACTTTTCAATGCTATTGTAATTGATCTCATATGATACTAGAGTAAAACTAATGTAGTAAATGGCCCTTTCTTTCCCAGTGTCATCCAACTGAGCCAATAATGCCCCCAAGAAGTGTCTGTAGCTGAAATGTATAGAATCAAAGGCTTCCCTAAAATAGGAGGCATCAAAACTAGAGGATTAGCCAAGTACTGTTTAATTTGATCAAGGCTCTTTTGACAATCCTCATTCCAAACACAAGAAGCACCCTTATGCAATGTCTTATTAAAGGGTTGTGCTCTATCTGCAAGTTGAGAAATAAACCTCCTAATTGATTGAAGACATCCTTGAAGACTTCTCATTTGACTAATGTTTCTTGGAGGTGGCATATCTAAAATTGCTTGGACCTTTTCGGGATCAACTTCTATACCTTTTTCTGATATTATAAATCCTAAAAGTTTGCCTGAGGTGACACCAAATGCGCACTTCTTTAGATTCAATCTGAGTTGAAACTGTTCCATGTGATCTAGAATTACTTCCAAATCGGTAAGGTGTGTATCCCTTTTTCTTGATTTTTCTAGGGTATCATCCACATAATCTTCCATGTTCTTGTGCATCATATCATGAAAAATAGTGGTCATAGCTCTTTGGTATGTAGCCCCTGCATTCTTTAACCCAAATGGCATGACGTTCCAACAATAGGTTCCCCATGCACATGTGAACGCTATTTTCTCTTGGTCTTCAGGAGCTATTTTAATTTGATTGTATCCTGAGAAACCATCCATTAGAGAGTATATTTCATAACCCGCTGTCATGTCCACTATCATGTCAATATTTGGAAGTGGAAAATCATCCTTTGGGCATGCTTTATTTAAATCTCTAAAATCTGTGCATATACGAATGGAGCCATCATGTTTGGAAACTGGTACTATGTTTGAGATCCATTCTACATAATCTATGGCTCTGATAAATCCAGCTCTCAAAAGTTTTTCTAATTTGGCTTTGACAAGGAGAGCTACATGTGGATGCATTTTTTTGAGTCTCTGTTTCACTGGTTTGACTCCTGGAGCTATGGATAAGTGATGCATTATAAGATCTGTGTCAAGCCATGGCATGTCTGAATATGTCCATGCAAAATTGATTTTCTTCTTTTGTAAGAATTGTATATATGCCTTGGTTTCTTCTTCTGATAAAGACTGAGCAAGATGAACTATTTGAGGAGCTTCTTCCGTGTTCAAATTAACTGGTTTTGTTGGCTCAATCAATACTGATGATCTGTCCTAAAAATAACTTGGCAAGTTATTAAGTACCCCATCCTTGGGTGCCTCAAAGAGGTTTTCACCCTTAGATATGTCATTTCTTTTTACTATTTTTGGTTCTGATACCGCCACAAAGTGGTTTTTTTTTGCCATTAGACCTATTTTTCTTTTCTTCTTTTTCTTTTATTTTCAGACTAAGGTACTTAATATCAGGCTCTGTCATACTCGTTGTTGGTTCACTAGTGGAAGAAGCTATAGATTCAAGAGAATTTAGATAGCAGGCAGTTTCGTAATCATTTTGAAAAGTGAGGAATCTAGGCTCTTGATGGCGCTGAGACCAGTCAATTAGGTCATAGTGAATGAGGGGTAGGTCAATGGCTGGTTCAACATTGTTTATGCGGAAGGTGTTGTCTCTGGTGACCACACAAGTGGGATTCATCAACTCTTCCCCTAAGATACCTGAATCAAGACTCATCCTACCAAATGAAGCATCATCCACTAAGGCAATTCAAGGAGTCCAATCCTCTAGTCCTACACTAGGCTCATTGGTCACGTTGGGTTGAGTACTATAAGTATGGACAACATCCATGTCCAAATCAACTGTTGCATCTAAAAGTGAATCCCATTCAAACTCATACGAGTTTGTTTCTAAATCATCATTTGGGCCTCATGATGTAGAAGCCTCAAGGTTGGGAAAGGTTTCCCCTTCTCAGATACTAGCATCGTTACTACCCATCGCAGCTAAGGTAGCAACACTTTCCATTGTCAGTCGAGCATTCATATAGTCACTATCCATTGTAACTAGGATAGGAGGACTATCAATTGTCAAATTTTGAGATTCTCCCCAAAGGAGATTAGTTGAAGGCACCCAATCTTCTGTCATGTCCTATTGGTTAGAGAGATTAGGTGTGTATTCAGAATCAGAATCATTGTCCTTCGCAGCTAGGATAGCAGTACCTTTTAGTTTATCACTTTCAAAACCTAAACCCACTGTGGATTTGTCACATCGTGCAAATAAAGCATGATCTAATGGCTCAGACCTGGCATCCAATCTGTGGCTAAGGGGACTGTGTCCTGGATATCCCATGTTTTTCACTAGCGTGTACCCTCTCCCATAAACTTTAGGTGGAGTAAAATTCTCATTGTGTTGGTACTTTTCTTCATGATAGATCTAGTCTCTTATGACAACTTCTTCTTTCTCTTCCTGAATAGGAACTGAAGACTCAAAAAATTTCCTAAATAATGTCATTGCTGATGATGAAGGTTTCATATCTGGTGATGGTTTCCCATAAGACCTAGGAGAGATTGGCAATTTTGTAAAAGAATCAATTTTATAATCTCCCATCCCAAGATATATGGTCTTAAACTTCTCTTTGCATTATTCAAGTGAAACATTAAAACTGTCAGCTTCCCTATTCAAAGGTACATGTGATCCAGTAGAAATGTTATAAACTGACAAAGCACTATCTCCAGGTATGCAAATTTCTACACCATTATGAGGAAACTTAACACATTGGTGATATGTTGATGGGACTGCTTGCATTTCGTGAATCCATGACCTACCTAGCAAAATGTTGTAGGCTAAAGGTCCAACATCAACAACTTGAAATAAGATATCCTTTTCTACTAGACCAATGTGAATAGGCAAAATGGCCAATCCCTTAGAACTTCTCTCTGCTTCATCATATGCCTTAATTGTAATCTTTTTCCTTGTGTCAATGACTTCTTTAGAATATCCTAGAGCCTTCAACAAACTCATGGTACAAATATTAAGCCCCACACCCCCATCTATCAATACGCGCCTGACATGGGTTTTATGAATCATGACTTCTATGTGTAAGGCCAAGTTATGTTTGTGACTGATGGATTTGTCATCTTCTTCTGAGAAAGAGAGGTAATGAGGGCTAGCCAAATGGTTGACCATATTTTGGAATTGATCAATATCTAAGTTGTTAGGGACACTGGCTGCTCGCAAAGCATCCTCAAGGACACACTTATGTTTAGGGGACAATTCCAAAAGCTCAAAGATAGATATTTGTACTTGTGTGCATTGTAACTGGTCAATAAGGTTATAGTTTGAAGCAGATTTAGGAAGAACACCCTTTGACATTGGCTACTTAGACTTACTAGAGATAGGACCTCTAATAGTAATGGGAGCTTGAGGTTGACTCCTAGTGACAGCATTGAGGGGTTGGGACATCCTTCGTGAGTGAGGACCTCTTAGTACCACAGCGGGTCCTTCATCACACATAGGAGTTGAATCCACATCATGTCCATAAGGGTCCTTCCCCTTCACCATGTTGACATTATCATGAGCAACTTCAAGCATGTTAATAACATTTTCAGCATTGGTGTAAGTGTAGTTAATAGCAGCCTTGCCGCTCTTGTTGTTAGAATTCTCTCCTTTCTCATATTTGGGCAAGGGTTCCTTAAAAGCTTTATGGTTTGCATTAGTAGTTAACCCATCAACTTGTAATCATCCACTTTCAATGAGGTCTTGAACAAGATGTTTAATTCTAAAAAAAATTTCTATATCATGTCCAGTTCCATTGTGAAAGACACAAAAGGCTTTCTCATCCCACCAATGAGGTTTAGGATCAGGTATGCGGTGCTTGGCAGGATCCTGAGGTTGCACCAAATTATGAGCAATTAATGTCTTGAAAATGTCAGCATATGAATCCCCAAGTTTGGTAAGTTGCCTCTTTTCCTTTTTAGGTCTCCCTTGATACTTGGGTTTATTCTCTTGTTGTCCTGAAGATGTTTGTAGTTTCATGACTTGTACCACATTGGAGAGATTAAGAACTCCTTCATTCTTAGGTTGGGATGATTCAACAACTCTGTCATTGACCACCTATTTATTCTTGTTCCAATAAGAGTTCTTTTTTTCCTTATGACCATTATTGTTGTTGTTTTGGCCATTTTTGTTATTAGTTGATTTAGCCAAAATTCCTTGTTCTTTCAGGACATCCTCTATGCGACATGCCACTTCTACCATGGTATCAAAAGAATTAAATGGGATCTTTCTTACTTCATACCTTAATTCTGGCACCAAATTTCTCACAATGATGTCTATTCTTTCCTCCTCAAGAATTGTCCTTGGATATTTTGAGCATAAATACCTCCATCTTTGTAGGAAGGTGACAAAAGGTTCTCCTTGATTTTGCTTGAGTTTGCACAAATCAAGCTTGGTTACCGACCTTGATAAGTTGTAAGAAAAATGTTAAACAAATCTTTCCACAAGCTCTCTAAATGTCTTTACTAGAGGAGGAGGAGTAAGGTTAGTAAACCACTCCATGGCTTGACCTTTGAGACTCCTTGGAAATAATCTCATCAAGTAGGAGTCTTCATGGTGAAAAGAAAAGCTCATTATGTAGAACTATCTAACATGGTCGTGAGGGTCACCAACACCATCATATTTGTCATAGGTTGGGAACTCAACTTTCTCAGGAAATTCAACCAACACCACACTCTTGTCAATTGGATTGGGACATATGGAGTCCAAATTAAATGTGCTCTTAAGAGCCCTCATCCTTTCTATGTCCCTTTGAAGTTGTTTGATCACCTCATTAGTTGATGGATCTTGATTCTTTACCTTTTGGTCCACATCAAAATTATATGGGACCTTAGCACCTTTGTTGATGAGACTTTCTAGGAACTGATCCTTATTTTATTCCACATACCTTTCTACATGTGCTTGAAAGGATGGTTCTTGTTGCATAGTCATAAAATCTATATGATCAAATTTGGCATAACTTCCTCCATGTTGTGAGCCACGATGTGCTCATTGGGAGGGTTGCTTTGAATGTCCATGAGGCGATTATCTCCTATGATGATCATATCTTGAAATCCTTCTTCCTCTAGGACTTGGGGATCATGAGGGCATCCTTGATCTTCTTCTAAGACTAGGTGAGGGACTAGATGGGGGTGAGTTGGTCCCACTATTGGTACCCCTCCCATTAAATCAGTTGTGGAGTTGTTGTACATAGAGCCTATCTTCTTCTTCTTGGGGGGCTCTTTTTCTCATATCCAATAATGCACGTTCCTCTTCCTCTAATTGTCTGAATTTCTCCTTTTTGACAGCTTGTTCATCTAAATAGGCTTGCTTCTCCCTTTCAATGCTTTTCAACCTCATACTCGCATATCGAGAGGTATCGTTAAGGGGAGAAGGTTGCCTTGAATGTCTTGTTGCATTATCCATGTTGATGTGGTGATCACTAGACTCATTGTTCTGGTCCTCGTGTTGTGACCTTGAATCTGAGTGAGTTTGTTGGTAGTGTCTCGCAGCTCATTGGTGAGCATCAAAATATCTTGTGTTGTTGGGGGGTGACCCGGGTGGACTAGCATGAGAGGAACCACCATACTCTTTGGTACTCTTATGTCATTGGAAAATATCCTCAAGAGTTTGATTCATGGCTTCTCTTTATTACTGAGTGAAAGTGTAACTCATATCCATACTTGATGAAAGTGGCACAAAAGAGGTACTAACTTCACTAGGATTACCCTTTGGTTTAAAACAAACCTCAGATTCACTCTTAGGAGATTGATCAAAAAGGGGTTCTTTTCCCTTATGCTATTGACGATTCTTAACTGGTGATAACTGGTTAAACACAACAGGGGGTCACTTTGTTTGATTGACTTGGTACCTTGTTGTAACTGACATGAAAGAAAGAGATTCTTAATGATAAGATGACCTTTCAAAATGTCAACACCAAACTTAGGATAATCAAAGTTCTCTATTGTCCAAAATGAAATGAAAAGATAGAAAAAGGGGCTTTACCAACACTGTCAAAGAGGTGCTTTAAATCAAAGGGTGACTACCCTTGCACTTTTGAACCAGGAGGTTGGACTACGCCAAAATATAATTAAAATTAAGATAAAAATGAAAGCAATTTGGACAATAAGAGTACTAAAATTTTCCAAGAATGTAACTAACAATCCTAGAGATGAACTTTGTCACCAAGAATGGCCTTCTAACTTGAAAACTATTCCCAAAGTGACCTTGTAAATCAATTAATGCTATCCCTAGAAAGCAAAAACCAGAGATTTAGAGCCAAGAAAGGTCTCTAACGACAGAGCAAGAAACCTACTCAAACACCTAACCTGACTAATAGCAATTGAAACTGACCAAACTGAAAGCATGATAGAAACTAACCAAGCGATATAGTCTAGGCTACTAGGGTGATATACCTATAATCGGGTGATACTTCACCTTACCCCAGGCGATAGACCTCACAATAGCCAGGCGATATACTCCAGGCAGGTCGGGCGATAGTCTAGTGGGGGTGAACTATCGCGCGATTTTTCTTCTCAAAGCAGGTGATACTGTTGCAAAATTGCTTAACTCTTGACCAAAACTGTGTAAAATTTGCATTTTTGAGTCTATTTGGTCAAAATTTTCGGTCTAAGGGTTGATGTTTTCGATCTCAATCACAATATCAGCAGAATTTTGGCAGGTTTGCAAACAGTGAGGGATCAAACGTGTCTCCAAGCACTTGAAACAAGGGTGAAAGCAACCTTGCCAAGACAATCAATTGTGATATCAAAAATGAAAAAGCACCCTATGAATGCTACTGATTGTTTGTATGTTGAGAATGTTCACACTGGCATCACACAATCAAAGACAATTCAAGAAAATCTATCCTAAAAAGTCAAGGCTCAATACTTACCAACTTAGCCCACAACTTGATGTCCCCTTGCCTCACATAAAGTGGTTACCCACAATAGATGTTGGCTTTGTCATGGAACTGTCAAAGACACAACCAAAGGAACACATATGGTGAGTATCTTAAGGTGATTCGGGTAAACCACTTGGATCAATCCTTGCACTAAGAAGATAAGCGGCTAAAATAAGGTGGCTTCTATCTATGGTTTTTAATAAAGTTTTCCGTTCATAACACCCCTCTTGCTCCTCAAAGAGGACTCGGACCTCGCGGCCTCAAGAGTACCTTAAGCATTCTTGTTCAATGTTTTCCCCATGGTCACAATCCCATGAGCTACTCACATCAAACAAAGACAAGTGTTACGTCTACCAAGGTTTTTGGTGTCCTTGATAGCCTTGAGATTATAGTGAGTTGGAATCACTCACCACCAAGGAAAATGATGACAAGGTTGTCCCCACTTGAGTCATTCCTCTTGATTACTCAAGAGCAGGCCCGTTAACGGATTCCTAAACTAAACAAAAATGGATAATTTTTGAGGTTCAAGGTTTTTGATTCACCTCAAGGGTGAAGAGCATACTCCCCTATCTCAAAAATTTCTCCCAAACACACCAAGTAAATATCCAAGTACCCCCTTGCTTCCAAAACCTTAAGATGGGTCAAGATTTTTTGGTTCACCTAAAGGTGAAGAGCATACTTCTCCTACCACCCCAAGATTTCTTTCACAAAGTATTAGAGTGCCTATGAAATGAACAACTAGTATATGCCGCACTATAAAAAAAAAAGTAATTAAACAAGCACTTGATTTGGTTTTTATGCTTAGGGCAGCCCTGCAAAAACCATTAGTAGCCCTCTTTGACATGCGATTTAGCAAAATATTCAAGCAAGAAGCACCTACAACCACAACTTGTTAGACCAACAAGGTTAGCAAAATCAAAATCAAAATGCAAATAATACAAGAAATTGATTTATCTAAGCTAAGAGATGCAGGTTAGACCTATCTAAATGCAGTAAAGTAAACCAGCAAACTAAATATGATCAAATTCAGATGATAAAACTTGAACTACAATTCTCTGTCAGATTAGATGATATATCTCAAACTTCACCAGTATCGTGCAATACAGTTTCCTGTATCCGAGCGATATACCTCAGTCTAGGCGATATACTGCATAATAGGCGGGCAATACTTCGCATGACACCAGGTGATATACCCTAATACTGGTGTGCGATTCTTCTCTGGCGTGAAGTGTCACACTAGTATAATAAGGTATATTGCACGATATACTTGAGAAGTATCGCGCGATACTCTGAGACAGAAAACTAGAGACTGCAAAATTTCTAAAAAATAATCCAAAAAATGATGAAAATGCAAGAAACTAAAGGACAAAGCCTATCTACTCTGCCCCATGGTGGGCGCCAAAAATGTATGGTAGAAAAATGACCACACTTCTATGAACCATTACATGCAAGGTTGCTCAAGAATGAGGCCTCACAAAGTAGCTCATAGCTCTCTATGCATGGAGTTGCAAGGGACTATGATGTATTTGCTCTCAGCTAGAGCTACAAGCTTGTGACCTTGCTAGTCAACCACACAATGAGAGATTCGAATGAGGACAAGGGAAAGAGTGCCAATATCCCCAAGAATCACTATGAAAATGAAATGCAATGCAAATCTATATGAGAATGCAAATTAATCTATGAGGATGAAGATCCAATTAAGCTATGAAAATAGAAATGAAAGAGTTACAAACCCTCTAATTAAACTATGTGAGCTAAATCTATTGCATCAAATGAAAATTGCTCTAAAATTCCATGATATGCAAACTAAGAAAGCAAATATGAGAACTATGGAATGCAACAATGATCTTCAAAGCTTGGATGAAAGAGTGTCTTCAAAGAGCTCCAAATGACCTAGAAAACCTGTAGCATAACATTAGCATAAAAAAAAGATGGATATGCAAATGAGGAAGAGAGCTCTCCTTTTATAAGAAATGAGAGGAAATGGACCATGGAGATTAAGAGGCAAAAGACTTAATCAACAGTGGAGTTTGAAAAAGGAGCAATCCATGTGCACAAGTATCCTCCAATGAGAAAATAGGAGTTGACTTTATGTCCATGTGAGACAAAGTGCTTTTTCCCTTTTTATAAAATGAGAATAATGCTTTATTTGTGCAACTTAGGATAAGAGGAAAAGTGGGGCTTTTTATTTAATCAAAAGGGGAGGAAATATTCCTTTTAATTAAATAAAGACTTAGGATAAATGGTTAGCCCAAGGATAAAAATCCAATATATGATCGAAATTAAGACTTGATCAAGAAATTGATAATGTTGAAAATATTGATTATCGATAAAAATAATTCAGGGTTGATAAATCAAATAAATGGGGCCCAAAGTCTAAGCGACCATTTTAGGGTGCATACAACTATGAGAGAACATCTGGATATGCTATCTGTAGGTTTTGGATCTCCTTCTTCCAAAATGTGATCAATGAATTTACAATCTGGAGATGGGTGCATAGTGCATATTGTAGCTTCTCCATCTTATCCAAATATATGCTAGGATCTTGATCATATTTCACCATGGTGGCATAGATCTCCTTGATATTCTGATTAAGTATATCTAATGAGGGTGCAAGAGCATTCTTTAGCTAAGTTTTCCTAGCCCTTAGCTTAGACATCTCTTTTTCTACCTTCTCAATCTTATCTATGTGTCTTTGGTAGACATTATTACACATGTTCACATCAACAAAAGGATCTTCCACTAATTTTCTTATGCTTTCTATCATAGCTTCTGTCTCTTGTATCTTCTTATATAGATCACTAGTCAGCTTGTCTTGGTTCATACAGTCAGCAATAATCTTTCTGCCCTTTGCTACAAAATCTTTCAAGGATGCTTGACCAGTCTTTAGTGAGCTTAGGTCAAGTGCAAATTTGATAACTAATTCACTGAGCCTTTTCTTCAAGTACTTCTCTGCAACTAGGGATGCAGATTCTTCTAGGCTAGAGAAATTACTCTTAAACTATGAAATAACTATACTCACATCATCAACGGAGTGTACCTTGGACACTTTCTTGTCTATTGGTAACAAGTTATTCAGGATGTTTACTGATTCTACAAGGAGGGGATTCCTCATTACCTGTTTCTTCTTGGCTTTCCCCATAGCTAAGATGCTAAACTTGATCAAGTCTTCTTCTCCCCAAGAGTCCAAACTGGTTGTGTCAGTTGTCAAATTTGACAACAATGTTGCTGAGGGAAGTGGAGTGAGAGGAGTGCTATCCATGACTTCCTCTTTGACTCTTATAGTCATTGGTTCATTTCATTTTATCTCTACTTCTTTTTTTTTCTTCTTCTTTTTCTTCTTCTTTATGAATGGCAGGAGTGTTACTACAAAGAGTTTTAACCTCTTTTATACTTGAAAATGCCTCTTCAAACTTATCCAAGTCCATTTTTGTGGTCGCCAAAATGACTTTTACATTGTCAATGAAAATTGAGTCATATTTGAATGTCTTTGATATGGGCGTAGACTTATCTTCCTTAGATATTGTTTCAACTCTAGGCACTGAGTCCTGGGGACCTATCATAGGTACATTAGTAGTCTCTGACTCTTTTGCAACCATAGTGGGTACTTGAGATTTGGGTGTAGTAGATAGATACATGTGCCTATTCATGAAGACCTTCTCAAAGGCTTTCTTTGTTTCCTTTGCGACCAACTCAAATTTTTTGTCCATTATATGTAAATTTTTTGTTTTTGTTCTGAGGTGTGGCTTCACTAGATCTAACAATAACTTTTTCTCTTCTAGCTCACATACTAGTGTGTGTGTGTGTGTGAAAATTGTACCTGATCTGTAGACACAACACTTCAGTAAAACATTAGAAGTTAGCTATAATTAAAATCATGCAAAATTGAAATCTAATCTAACCAAGTGATTTACTGCCTTCTAATAGGTGCGATATTGATGTTCTCAGATTGTAATCGAGATCAATGACCTAGAGGACACCTAAACGAAGGATTTGAATGCAATTGATCTATATTTTTTATTTTATGATGCAATAAGAATGATATGAATCTGATATGAAATTATGCAAGCTATGAAATTCTATCTAACAATGATATGCAAGCTATGAAATTCTATCTAACAATGATATGCAAGCTATGAAATTCTATGCTATGAAATCTATCTAACAATGATATGCAAAAACAAGATTGATCTCACAAAGATGTTGAATTGCAAAAGCTTTGATTCTTCAATTCCAATTCTCCAGTGTGATTGTGCAACTCTTGAATTGATACTGACAGCGTAAGTGTGCAAATTTGTGGATGATTTGTGAAGAGCTGAAGCCTTTAATTTATAGAAATTTCGGGCTTTGGAGGTGCATGAAAGAAAGCCATAAATCACTCAAATAACTCAGGTTGATTTTTGAGTTATTTTTAAATAATAGATAATTAAATCACAAAAATCATGCAAAAGCACAGTTCAACTTGAATTAGAAGTTTAGATCAACTTTAAAACTCAAAAAGATGTTGAGTTTCCAAAAGCTAACAACTTGCATTGATTTTCCAATTTTGAGTTTAACTGGTCCTTTTAAATGTGCATAATAATTAAGAATTAAATAAATAAATAATTTGATTTATCCTCAACTTAACTAATTTTTGAAAATAAATAATTGATTTATTGGTTAATCAATTATAAATCAAGCTTTTATTAAAAACTATACTATTAAATAATGACAATTTGCTTTAATCAATTAAATAAGAATTTAATCAATTATTCATAGGATATTGGGTTTATTGTCAAAATTAAATAATATAATTAATAATAGATAAAATTAAATTTAATTAAACAATTAAGTGGCAAATAATAAATCTAATTAATTAAATATGAAAATATTCAATTAATCAAACTTAGGATAAATGTGATTTATCGCCAAATAATCATTAAATTAAAGATAATTAAGATAATTAGAAATATTGCTAGGAATATTCCTTGATGCAGATTTTGAGATAATCAATTATGATTCGATGATGTTTAGATGTGCCTTAGGTTAGGACTTTGATGTCGATTTCATTCGATTTGAAGATGTAGGAGGTTAATGAACCTATAGCCCATTTTGGGGGTATTACATGTTGCCCCTCTTTGAATTACTATGCGAAGCACAGTGGTTCAAAGATAGTCTGTGTTTGATAAAGATATGAAACTTGATTCAAAAGATTAACCGATCTCAAGATAGAAACCGATTGAAAGATATGGAGATAGGAGGTCCTGAATGACCAAAGATAATGTTCACTATAGCAGCGATGAATCGATGATTGGGAAAAAGTGTCAAAATGCCTGATTCTGAACCTTAGG
Organism: Chamaecyparis obtusa; assembly: GCA_027943335.1. Lineage (NCBI taxonomy): Eukaryota > Viridiplantae > Streptophyta > Pinopsida > Cupressales > Cupressaceae > Chamaecyparis > Chamaecyparis obtusa. Next base: position 1,240,404 of record BSBK01001155.1, on the reverse strand, counting down.
ATTGCGAAGAAGTGAGTGACGGGTCCTAGACTCGATTTTCTTAGTAGAACCATGATAGAGGTATCAAATCTGAACCCTTCTGTTTACAAATAACCAAGGAAATAACACTAATGAACTGATGGTTATGAAAAGCTGATACAGATTACAAGATTAAGAGAATACCAGATTGAATCTAATATGCCACAAGTGATGATAGATTTGCCCCAAGTGATGAGGACTTTTGATGAATCAGCAACTAGACGTGGTTGTTGTCTTGATTACTGATGAAAGATATTGATAGATTTGAGATAAAATTAGATTTACAGACTTGAATGATGTGCAATACCATGCCCCCTTCGGGATTAAAATTGAAATCTAACAAGAAGAGTCAGTGTTATAGTTTAGAAGCATGTTAATTGATTTGAGAAGTGGTTATACACATTTGAGAACACATTCTGCATCGTTTAGGGGTCCTGGAGACCAAGTTTGACTAGGTTTCACCATGAGTTGCCCATGGTTGACCAAGTTGAAATTTTGATAGTTTGATGTAAGATAATCAGTTAAGTTGAATTCTAGATTTCTGTGATGACTAAAGGTTGAATATGCAAGCAGTTAATAATATGAATGATATCAAATTTCAATTTTGATCTCGAAAAAGGATTCTACTTGCTATTTCATTGGATGGACCTTCATGTATGATTCAACTCTTGTTAGATTTGAAGAGGCAATTGAAGAATCATTTAAGCTTTGAAGTTTGTTTCCAAACTTTTGTGAGATCATGCAGACATGCAATATGCAAAGAAATATGCAATATGAAATGCAACCTAAGACCTAGGACCTAGTCACTGATCATGTGTCAATTTGTTATCATCATTGAACTTTTAGGTAACCGGATAAATCAATACAATTCCCACTAGCTATCAAACCATAGACATATGAATATTGATTTGTAATGCTCAAGAACCAATACAACACCTACTGGTCAAAATAACCATGGATATATGAATATTAATTTTGTTTTCAGAATTTTGGATTAGATATAAGCACCAAGGCACAAACACCAGGATGACCTGAATATCATGTCCATTTTGATATAGCAATTTGTATAGGCAACAAAACATAAATGTCGTGATGATCTGAATACACCTTGCGTTTAACATACACATCAAACAGTCAAAAGATCATTCAAAATCCAGTGTGAATTACCTATAGTGACCCTTTATCATTCACATCCTTAGGCAAGATCTCGTTTCATAGTAGGAGAAAGAATTCACTTCAAAAAGATAATAGTTAGATCAAACTTTCTTAAATTTTCTAGGTATCAATGGTTGAGGTAGGCATGGCCATCCAATTCGAGATAGAGGCTCTTACAGTTGGACACCATTTCAACCCAAAATTTTCCAAGTTGTTAGATTTTCACATACAATCAGAAGACCAAAAATAAGATTATGCCCCCAGTCATCACTCTCTAAATCCTGTGAAGACATCATCGAAGAGCTCGTGGGAACAAAATATGAAAAAATCTCAATGTGAATCAGTAAGCATACAAGGAGATAAAAGCATGAAGCACAGATTGTTTTTCAGTTCGTTGTTTGATTGTGTTGTTGTAGATGCAAAATCCTTTCTGAAGACGAGACTGACTGATTGATTCAACTTGAAGCTTCAAAGGACTCTGACTGGATATGACACGGCTAAGATACATTGGAGGCCATAGGATATGACATTGATTGCCCCCAAGTTTGAACATTGGTAGGATACAGACGCTCAAGTGGATTGGTGTACAAACTGACTTTATTGAAACCAAGATATATGCAGACTAAAGCAGACTGAAAGTTGAGAAAAACCAAGATTGCGGTGATAGATGGAGCATTTTGAAACAAGTGGCGCCTGTTTGCCAGGTTTTCATCATCTTGGTAGAGATTCTACTTTTGCTACCAAGGTGCCTGTTTCCAGGTTTTCACCAAGGCACTTTTTCTTTTTCTCATTTTTTTGTATTTTTCATTTTTTCAATTTTTTTGTACTTTTGATTTTTTCAAAAAAAAATTTGATATTTTTCATTTTTAAGATTTTTAAGATTTTTCAGGATATTTACCAAGCACTGAATGCCTTAGGCATAGAATTTCTTCAGATGGAGAATGTTGATTGGTTCTCGGAGCTGTTCTCTTTCAGTCATTGAGAGTTGATAGGCACTAGAGCCAAAAGTAGCAGTGATTACAAATGGACCCAGCCAGTTGGGTTCAAACTTCCCCTTGCATTCTCGATGTGATTGATTTTTAGGATTTTCTCTCAAGACTAGATCGCCAACCTGGAATTCTCTATGTCTGACTTTCTTGTTGTAGCCTCTAGACATTCTTTTCTGATACACTCTGAGATGATCATACGCTGCTTGTCAGCGCTCATCTAGTAGTTCAAGTTCTTGCAACCTAGACACTCTGTAGTCATCATCGGTGACAAGTCCATGCATTCTAATTCTGAGTGATGGGATTTCAACCTCAATAGGTAGTACCACTTCAAACCCATAAACTAAAGTGAAAGGAGTAGCCCCACTGGACGTTTTGATACTAGTTCTATAGGTCCAAAGAGCTGGATTGATCATGAGATGCCAGTCTCTTCCTATTTTATTAACTGTTCTATGCAAGATGTTCAAGAGATTTTTGTTTGAAGCTTCAGCTTGTCCATTCCCTTGAGGATAGTATATAGCTGACCAATGTTGTGTGATCTTGAATTTAGCACATAAATCATCTAAGTCTTTATTTTTGAATTGCCCCTCATTATCTGTGATTATAGAGTGAGGAATCCCATATCTGCATATGATGTAGTTCAAGATGAACATAGAGATCTGTTTCCCCATTGCTTATGTCAAAGGAACTGCTTCTACCCATTTTTTGAAATAATCTGTAGCTGTAATTATATGGGTGTGCCCATTAGAAGAGTGTATATGGATAGCACCTATGAGATCAAAAGCCCATTGTTGAAAAGGCCATTGTGTAGTAGAGGGAATTATATCTCTCTCTAGAGCATGAATCAAGTTACCATGTACTTGACACTTTTGACAATTCTTTGCATACTTGATAGCATCTTTTTCCATGTCAGACTCCCAAGCAAGATCATATCATGTAGTCCCAATGTCTAGCAAGGTGGAGAACAAGAGGGATTGGCAAGCTGGTGGATGAGATGGAAGACAAGAGAATGAAGGAGAATGAAGAGAAAAAGTCCACAAAGGAAAACTCCTCAAGAATACCCAAGCTAGGGAAAAATTGTCATGTAAAGCATATTTGGACAAGCAATGAAAGGCTAGCATAGGATAAGTCACAAAAACATAATGTCCAAGAAGGATAGGATGCAGTCCAAAGGAGTAGACATGTCAAGAGGCTTCATAGCACTATGTTTTATTCTTCTTTTTTTAGATCAAGACCAAAGAGGAAAATGATAGCGAAAGGATATAATGACTGGAGGAAGATAGATATGAAGGCTAAACATCAAAGGAATGAAAGCAAGATCATCATAAGATAGTCAAATGTTCATGTATAGATCAACTTGTCAAGATCAAAGAGAGAAGATGGAATGGATGAAATGTGTAGAAGAACTACGCATGATGCCTATTTGTTAGGTTTTCATCATGGTACTTATCCAAAGCACCACAAGGGAGTGGTTTTCACCATAGGATGAATTTATTTCTCTTTACTTTTGCTACCAAGGTGCCTGTTTCCAAGTTTTCACCAAGGCACATTTTCAAAAAAAAAATTTCTTTTTTTTTTTTTGGAAGAAGGCAAGCTCTTTAGATAATGCTCCTTGAAAGGATAAACCATGATATGCCAAGGATTCAAAATTATATGCTCAAAGATGCTGATAGGGAAAGGGAGATGGAAGAGAAAAATGGAGGATAAGGTTTTATGTAAAGCGAGTGAGGTTGGAAGATAGGAGGACTAGGCAAATAAGGAAAAAGGATAGAAGATAGAAGGATAATGAATGGAAGGATTGTGAAAGGGTAGATGGAAAGGAAGGCAAGATCAACATAAACACACACCTTGAAGGGTGCTGAGAGGATGGAGGAATCATGAATGAAGGAATACGTGAAGGAATATGGAAAATGTTTAGTAAAGATTGTGGTTGAGGCACATGGAATGGAAGAATGTTTTTGGAAGAAGATAAAGTGGAATTCTTTGGCAGCTTGAATGTTAATTTCACTTTTTGTTCAACACCAGACTCTTTTAAGAGAGACTTTGGAATCCATATAGCCGTAGGCTTTTCATTTTTTTTTGGTAATTTGGAGAGAATATCTTCAATGATGGATTTTAGAACCCATACTTGTCTTGTAATTTTTTCTTAGATATCTCTTTTGACTTTATGGCTCCATATCGATTAGAGGAAACATGGTGATCTTCTCTTTTTGATAGATTCTTGTATTGCTTCTTTTTCTTGTATTGAGAATTCAAGTTACTTCCAAATGACTTGGGACTTGTGGAAGAAGAAGAATATGACTTGTTTAGATGGGTGGGTGGATGAAAAGGATTCAAGGGTATGCATCTATGTTGATCTTGAGGAAAGATGGGAGATCGAGGGATGTAAGGACCCAAGATGAATTGTGAATTAGGAGAGTTAGGAAGGGAAAGTGAAGGGACATAAGGACCCAAGATGGAAGGAAGGCGTGAAGCCCTTAGTATTGGTGGAGGAGGTCCAAGGATGGATGTGGAAAATGCAAAAGGATAATCAATAAGTTCATCAACATCTATATGACAACCAAGGATATCAACATCTTCAGAGTGAGCATTAGGATTTTCAATAGAATCATGAACATCTTGAATATAAGAACCTTCTTTGATAGGATCATTCAAAGCTTGCAAAGACTTAGGAAGAGTAGAAAGCAGAAGTGAACATGGAGTGGTAGAATAAGAAGATGGAAGGCTTTGATCTTGACAAGGATCTTTGGATAGCATAAGCTCATAATTTTTTTCTTGATTTTTAATAGGCTTAACATTGGAAGTAACAACACCATTTTTACCAACCTTAATGGAAGTATCATCTTTGGAAAGCGCTAGTGTAGTAAGGTTATTTTGATTGTCAATAAGCTCAATGGTGTAAGTAGTAGCTTGATCTTTCTTAGGAGAAGACTTAAGACATGGTGGAATGCATGAAAAAGGGTGTGGAGGATCAAAAGAACCATGAAGCAGATAAGAGACATCATGAAAAGGAGTGGATGACATGGAGGGTTCTTGATCTTGATCTTTCTTTATGTTCTTTTCTTTATCATTTTTGGAGTCCTCTTGACATGGAGACACTTCTAAGGACAAGGAAGCATGTTGGGATCGAATGGAAGACTCTGGAAGAGATGGTGGAGGACTAGCTGAAGTAGGCATTGTAGCATATGAAGGCTTAGGCTCTTTAGGTTTATCATTATTGAAAGTATTTGCAGCCAAGTGAAGGTTAGTTTGAGTTTCTTTAAGAGGCATCCCTAGAGGATAACTATAGGAAACCCTATGAAAAGCATTAGGACTTGTGTTGGATGAAGGTTCTGTGAAAGATTTGAAAGACTCAGAAGCTTTAGGAAATGTTCAGGTATTGGAGGAAGTAGGGGATGGAAGGGAACCATCACAAGACAAAGGGCCAACATTAACATGATCTTGCTTGAGAGTGTAATCTTTATTTTCAGCCTGAGAGTTCTTAGAGGAGAGATTCTTATAGTATTTACTTTTGTAATTAGCACAAAAAACTTTCTCTTCCTCAAGTGAAGTAGATGTGTCATCTAGGTATTGTTCACAAAAATCATCAAAGTCTTTTTCAAAATCAAAATCATATGGATCACCCTCATGATCTATCCAATGTGACGGCCCATTTGTAGTAAGCAGGAATGAATGACGAGGAGGATTCTTAGGAATAGAGGTGTCATAGGTATCATTACATTGTCTATCATCATAGTCATCATAGTCTCCAAAGCTGGATGTGTTACTCTCCGTGGAAGAGGTATCATATTGCTCAAATTTTTTCTGGGGGCAAGGTGACATGTACAAGTCTTTATCAAATGGAAAAGGGCATAGAGCTTCTATGGAGAACTCTTTAGATTCCTTCTCTTTCTTAAGATTGTCAAGCTGGACTTGCATAGCATGCAGCTGTTTCATCATAGCAGTGATTAGAATTTCTTCCTCATGTGTACTAATTCTTTGAGACATGTGTATTGATTCTCAATAGCTACTGCTCTGTTCTTGACATAGTGATTTGTTTGACAGATTCTGGAATTAGGCTGAAAATGCTAAATATCTAGCAATTCTGACAATTTTCTAATAATTTTTCAACATTTTCCCAAATGACACTCTGCAGACTCGTACAACAGTGGGTAGTCTATGAAATGATAGTTGCTAAACTCATACGATAGTGGGTAGGTAACCATACGACAGTTGCTAATATCCTACGACAGTTGCAAGCAGGATTTTGACTTTCTTGAATTTGCTGGCCTGAAAACTCGTATGACACTTGGTACTCAATCATACGATAGATGGGCAGTATTGAAATGACACTTGACAAAACTCGTATGACTTTTGACTTCCTAAAATGACTTTTGACTCTAGAAAAGATTTTACGTCAAATTTTGCAAAATTTAAGGTTTTCAATTTTGGATTGTTTGCAAATTGTACTGTCCAAATTTAAAGATTATACCAAATTTGTTCATTTTTAAATAGCCAAGTAGATAAACAAGCACACAGAATAGCAAGCAAGTGATTCCAAGCACGTCTGAAAATAATGAACAAGGGCAAAAGCAACCTTGCGCATGAACAATCAAGTGACCAAATTGTGCTAATCCCTGAGAGTACTAATTTTGTATGTTCTGAAAAGTTTTGCAATAACACACATATACCTGAGAATGAAAAATTTTCCTCTCTAGGGTTTTTAGTAATGGTTTGACTCTGCAACTTTTATGATCCAAAGGGGTGAACTCCAATCCCGGCGCACCAAGGTTTTGATATAGTCTGAGAACTTAATCTTCAAGAGCTGCTAGGGAGATCTGACAACCCAACAATGAACCATACCCATGGAGATTTCTTCCACAAGGACATTTATATAGCAGCTTTCACTACCACGTCTGAAATGGCTATGACCGCTTGAGGTTCCGTCAATGCAGTTTGCCCTGTGAAGGGATTGTCCACTACAGTTAACCCTCTCTAAAGGTGACTCACAGATTTATACCACAAGGGGACTTGGCTCCAGATTCAAGGTTTTGACGCATCTTCACTTTTAACCCAAACAAAGAAAGCAGATTAATCCGACACGCTAAGACAAAGTTTTGTTCCACCAAGGTCTGTGATATCAACTCCACGTGATCTATCAACCTCTCTGGGGAGAGAATGTATCAATCAATAAGAGAATACGCACTAACCAATTTTGATTCATCAAAGCTCATGATATCAACCCCACGTGATCTATCAACGTCTCCAGAGAGAGAATGTGTTGATCAATAAGAGAAGACGCACTAACCAAGTTGAATGTGAAACGCACTAAGTATCCTCCCTACCGACAAGGATTCTGTCATCAAGGAAGGATTTCACTAAGAATTCAATCTCTCAAGAATCATGAATAGTGTTCATAGGGCCTAATTACTATGTGACAATAGATGTATATTCCTGAAAGAAAATCTACCAAAAGTATTCAAAAAGTAGAAAGAGGAACACTTAACGCTTAAAGCAAATATGAGATGAGTCCACAAGGTGGAACACTTAACACCTCACACAAGTTGAAAATGAGTCCACAACTTAGAAAATAAGTGAGTTCTTAAAAGCACAAAAGGGTTGCCAACTGGAACACTTAACGCTTCTTTCCTGTTGACCCCTCCCCTTTAATGTGGCGCTGACCTTGCAACCACGGGGTGGAACGAGGGGCCGATAGATTAGCGAGTCCAATAACCCAAGATAGCAATCAAGATCAATCACAAGTATCTAAGACTACTTAATGAATCCTTAAGGGGTCACAACCTAGTATCAATTATGCAAGTGTGTAGAAATAGATCAAAAGCATGAAAAGATGCACACAAGCTTGACACATGAGAGATTTATTTTAAGTCCAAATTAAAATTTTATTAGATGAAGGAGAATACCTGAGATCCTTGCAACGTGCTTAGTAGATTTTACCTGAATTTTAGCAATTCTTGTTGAGCTTTACCATGCAAGCAAGCTACGAACTCTCCAACAAGCCAACAAGCAAACAAGATATGCAAGGTATATTCAACTTATGAAAACCCTAGGGTTAGATCTAAAAATTAATTATTAGGAGTAGTAATAACCAGCAATTAATCCAAATGACAACTCATATCATGCATTGAATCATATGAAAAATAAGTGCATACCGATCACAAAATTTTTATTTTTTTGCACTGCATTTGACCTAGTCAACAAGATCTGATTTTTTTTTTATGATTTTGGCCAGAAAAATAGAAATTTAAAATAGAGACCCTACTAAAAAATAGAGTGCTTTCCAAAAGTGTAAAAATTTTAGAAAAATCTCTTCATTTGTGCCCTAGAGACCCATTTTATCAAAACAGACTAATTTTTGTAAATTGACTATTTGAGCTATTATATTGCATCCAAATTTAAAACACAAAGAATGGACCCCTTGTATAATTTAAAGAGCTTTCCAAAAATATAAAAATTTCTGAAAAATATGCTGATTTGCATCAGATATTAATTTTTTCCATAATTTCAAGAAAAAATTATTAAAAATTTAAAACATCTCAAAAAATTCTAACTTTTTTACTGTGGCTTCCCTGATATGTCACCAACCTGAAAAACAAATTTCAGACCAAAAATCTAAGCCATTTGGGAGATAAAATTACGTCTTTGAAACTTTGGGGTTTTATCTCCCAAAAAAATCAAAACCAGCATGCAAAGGTGGGTTGCCCCACAGTGGGCGCCAGAAATGTGTGTGAAAATTGTAACTGATTTATAGACACAACACTTCAGTAAAACATTAGAAGTTAGCTATAATCAAAATCGTGGAAAATTGAAATCTAATCTAACCAAGTGATTTATTGCCTTCTAATAGGTGCGAGATTGATGTTCTCAGATTGTAATCGAGATCAGTGACCTAGATGACACCTAAACAAAGGATTTGAATGCAATTGATCTATATTTTTTATTTTATGATGCAATAAGAATGATATGAATCTGATATGAAATTATGCAAGCTATGAAATTCTATCTAACAATGATATGCAAGCTATGAAATTCTATGCTATGAAATCTATCTAACAATGATATGCAAAAACAAGATTGATCTCACAAAGATGTTGAATCACAAAAGCTTTGATTCTTCAATTCCAATTCTCTAGCGTGATTGTGCAACTCTTGAATTGATACTGACAGCGTAAGTGTGCAAATTTGTGGATGATTTGTGAAGAGCTGAAGCCTTTAATTTATCGAAATCCCAGGCTTTGGAGGTGCATGAAAGAAAGCCATAAATCACTTAAATAACTCAGGTTGATTTTTGAGTTATTTTTAAATAATAGATAATTAAGTCACAAAAATCATGCAAAAGCACAGTTCAACTCGAATTAGAAGTTTAGATCAACTTTAAAACTCAAAAATATGTTGAGTTTCCAAAAGCTAACAACTTGCATTGATTTTCCAATTTTGAGTTTAACTGGTCCTTTTAAATGTGCATAATAATTAAGAATTAAATAAATAAATAATTTGATTTATCCTCAACTTAACTAATTTTTGAAAATAAATAATTGATTTATTGGTTAATCAATTATAAATCAAGCTTTTATTAAAAACTATACTATTAAATAATGATAATTTGCTTTAATCAATTAAATAAGAATTTAATCAATTATTCATAGGATATTGGGTTTATTGTCAAAATTAAATAATATAATTAATAATAGATAAAATTAAAATTTAATTAAATAATTAAGTGGCAAATAATAAATCTAATTAATTAAATATGAAAATATTCAATTAATCAAACTTAGGATAAATGTGATTTATCGCCAAATAATCATTAAATTAAAGATAATTAAGATAATTAGAAATATTGCTAGGAATATTCCTCGATGCATATTTTAAGATAATCAATTATGATTCGATGATGTTTAGATGTGCCTTAGGTTAGGACTTTGATGTCGATTTCGTTCGATTTGAAGATGTAGGAGGTTAATGAACCTATAGCCCATTTTTGGGGTATTACAACTAGAAGGGTTTCATCTAAAAGCTTTTCTCTTATCCTTAGATCCTCTTCAATAGCCTGTCTCTTTTGGAACTCTAAGATATTCCATACATTATCAGGAATCATAGTCTTCAATTCTAGGATTGTCTTCTTAAACTTCAACATATGTTTGAGAATCATTGCATGTATTTCTGATTTGTCAATCTCACTGTATTTTTCATAGAACTTTCCTACTTGATCAATTCTTCCTTCATCAACAATCCTTGTGTTTAACACACTGAGATTAGGTTTGAAACTTACTACTTCAGAAGGAACTTGAGTGTTCCTTATGTTCCTTGTTACTCGCGAGGATGGATGACCAATGCTAATTTATTTCTTCCTCTTAGGAATTACCTTATACTTAGGAGGAGCAGTAAGGTCAATGGTTTCTTTGGGAACAGAAGGAGTACCGTCAGTCTTACCCTTCTAAACATCAAATTTCTCAATTTTCACTTTCTTTAGCATAGGATCCTCTAATTCTATTTTTGTTGTTGTTGCACTCTCATTTTCCAAAGAAATCTTCTCTTCCCTTTCTTTGTCTAGGTCTGCTTGAGAAACACCATGAATTCTCAAGATCTCTAAGGTAACCTTGGTAACTTTCCTTTTTGTTGCTACACTGTTCAAGATTGCATCAACTTCTCTTGTTTTCTCTTCATAGGTTCCCCATCTTGGCTCATTAGGGTCTTTAGGGGCTGAAAGAAATACTTGTGCATATGCTTCTAGGACTTGTTCATCAACTTCATACCCAAGTGGATGGATCCACTTTTTCCTTGGTTCAACCACCTCCATGCATGTTGTGTTAGTTTCAACCATAAAACAAATAGTATCCTTGTACTTTTCAACTATCTTCTCTGGAATTTTGAATCTCATTTGCATCTTAGCCCTGGATGTCTTCAACTCTAGTGTCACATAATCTCTTAGAGTGTTCTCAGTAGATGCCTTGAAGGATATCTGTGGCATAGTAGGAATAGTCCTATCAAGGTATAAATCTGACACCTTTCCAACAATATGGAAGTACATATATATGATCAAAGGCCCAAATCTGAATATCTTGGTCTTATCATGCTTGATTGCCTTAATGTTATCTATCAATTGTGTGTGTAGGATCTCGCACAAATTGAACTCTCCATTCTCTTTCACAAGTCTTATGGTTGCAAGAATTGTGGTCGCAGACACATTGTTCATCTTGCTGGTGTGTTGTAACTTGTATCCAAGTATCATGCACATTAATTTGATGTCATCTTGCTCAAGAGGCTCTATGGTCATGCCACACCTATCACTTCTTGACTTGAAGGTTTTCTCAACAAGTTTCCTCACATATTTTTCAGCTGGAAGAACAATGCCTATTTTTGAGAGGCCTATCATCTCATGAATTAGGTCACAAGTAATTCTGACCGACACTTCACCTATCCAAAATAGGTCATCATGAATCCTGCTCAGTAGAATCTTGATCCATTTTGATTCGTAGAACTCATATGCTGTAGCATACTCCACTATAGGGTGATTATTCCATTGTGCATACTCATCCATGAGGGTTTTGTCTAGTTTCATCATTGTTTCCATGTCTACCCTTAATCTATCCAATCCTACTAGCTCTTTCTTACAGTAAATGTATGCCCTAATGTCTTCGACATGCATAACACCCATATGCATGTGGGAGAACACCCCTTCTAGGTCATCAAGTGTTGATTTAAATAGATGCCTCTTAAACACATATCTTTTCTTCTCTGCAACATCAAATACTATAGGAGTAGCCATCACTTGTATATCACTTTCCAAATGATCTTGAAAACTTATTTAATTGGCGGGATGAACTAGGGTTTTCGCAACCGATCAAATGCACAACAAATCACTTGATGAATCAATTTGAAATCCTTCAAAATCAAATGATAGGGCACTTCTGCTCTCCAATCACTCTAAATTCAAATGCAATGAGAGATTTACAAAGTTTTGTGTACTTTAAAGTAGAAAATCTTCCATTAATGCTTGTCGTGTAAACTAGGTTGTCACTTGAAAAATTCTAACTTTCATTCTATAGACAATTAGCTAGTGCATTCTTGTACATAGGTTCTGCTAGTCTCCTAAAGGTTAAGTTCAAAGGAACATACTCTGAGAGTGAGTATACTAGCCACACAGGGGTCTAGAGCTAAATTAGCTCCCCCTATGACCCTGAGGGTCATTCATCTAGATTTAAAGGGTGTATCCACTGTGGATGCATCCAATACATTCTCATCAACCTTATCCTTCTTTTCTTCTGACCAAATCAAGCTCGCATCCTTTGACACTTTCACAAACTTGACTTCTCCTTTAGGATCCAATACTGGTTCTTCAGGTTTTTTAGGGCTTTCCTTACCTTGCATCCTTGATCTACAAAACTTTGAGATGTGTCCAGCCTTGTTACAAGAGTGACAAATGACTGGAGGCCTTATATTCCTTGGTGCATTGACATGGGTCACCATTTTACATTGTCTAGCTGAGTGACAATTATAGTTACATATTTGACATGTAACATTCTGAGAACTTATATTTTACTCATTTTGATTTCTTTGATTATGCTGAGTCTTGTTCTTTTGACTTGTTTTGCAACTCATAGCTCTATGACCAAATTTATTGCATGAATAACAATAACCATTGAAAGGTCTTATCTTTGTATAGTTTCTTGATGTGTCTGTGTATGTTACATGCATAAAAAGTGTGGTCTACTAGCTTGCGCTCATTCTTAGGTGGTTCAATGTGATCTTTAGTCTAACTTCTAGTCTCCTTAGCATCTGTGGTTTCTTTTGGTGCTTTCATTCTTGCTCGCATGTTGTCAATCTGATTTTGTGCTTCATTGAATCCAATGCAGCTAGTATCTCCTTTACGTCTTCTTGCATACAACTGAGATTCTATCAAATCAGAACTGGTGTGCAATTTATCAATGCAATTCTTTGCCTTTTTCAATTCAGATTCCAAGCTTTCTTTATTGTTCCTTAGCTCCAAGATTTCCGTGTTTGCTTGCCTCAATTCTTCATTGAGTTGAAGGTTCTCTTTGATCTATTCATCATAAACTTCCCAATTGTTGGTCAACTTATTATCCAATTCTTCAATCTATTCTTTCATAGATGAATTTTCCTCATTCATCTTTTTGATCATTATCCCTAAATCACTGGTAGAACATTCTTTCAAGTCTTTTCTTAGCTATTTGATGAATATTTGAGCATCACTAAATTTTTCCTTTAGTTCTTCAATTTCTTTTTCAGATCTATCCAGGTCTTCAAGAGCAGCTTCAATATTTCTTTACAGATATTTCATTTCTGCTTTGTCCATGATCTCCTCAAGTGATTAAACTTCTCTACTAAGGACCAGAGCTCTGATACCAATTGTTAGGAATGGGAACACTGAGAGGGGGGGGGGTTAATCAATGTTCACTATATTTTATCATTTTACTTAATCTCAAATTGAACTTAAATACTTAAGTACTGAAATGAACATCCACATAAAAATAAAACATGAAATCAACACATAAAACCAATATGGTAATGGGAAAACCCAAATAGGTAAAAACCCTAGTGGGAATTCATAGCCACTAATATTTTGTACTGATGTTTTATGATCCTTTTTAGAATATCATTAACCTTATTAGGAGGTGCTTTTACAATGTATTAAGTATAGTTGATTGTTAGGAATAGTCCCAAGAGATAACTGAGAGGGGGGGGGTGAATTAGTTATCTACAAGATTCAATTCTTTATCCAATTAAGTATACTTAAACATAAAGCATAAACACAATGAAAGAACACATGAACACAACACCAATATTTTGGTTACGGGGAAACCCAAATAGGTAAAAACCCTGGTGGGAATTGACACCCACTAATATTCTGTACTAGTGTATAATGATCCTTGTTAGGAGATCCTAAACCCTATTAGGAGTTGCTTTACAATATATTAAGTGCAATAGACCTGGTTAAGGGTCAGACCCTGTTAGGAGTCTTTTACAATTGTCCATGTTAGGGGAGAGGATGCACTGTCTGAGAGCTCATTGCTCAAAGTGGTGAAGGCTACAACCTTCTGAATAATAGATACACACTATATCTAGATCATGGTGAATTGAGCTTTGACCTGCTATCTAGACCAGTTCCAATGTATAGAAAAATAACTTTACTTGGTCACATAGACCTTCCTTTGATGGTTCTACACTTTGCACACTCTGCTTTGCTCTTCTTAATCAACCATGAACCACACTACAACAATCACAAATGACTGCCTATAAATATCATTCCTCTAAATGATATAATCAAGTTGGCCTATTAGAACCACCTTGAAATCATATTAGAGAAACCATAAAAAAAATTAGATAAACATTCTCTCCGCTCTAGTATGCATGCAACACATTCTAGGACCTATCCAATAAGATAATAGTAGATGCATGCTACACAGTATTAGCTCTACCAAAACAACTAGATCTTTCTCCTCGAGCTAAATTACTTCATGCACTCTTAACCAAACATCAATAACTCTTCTCTAACATTAACTCCAAGGGAGCATTCCCAAAATATAGGCGCAACTCAAGAACCAATAAAATATATATCGACTCTTCTGAATAAAAACATGAAACTGCTACTGGCGAATAAAAACTGCATAACCTCACTTCTATTGAATATCATTCTATTGAATATCAGACTATGCATCCATAACTAAAACATCACTAACATGTCTTCAACATATATCCAAGAGAGCAAGGCTCCATGATAATTGTACGGACAACCATACACACAACACTGCCTGTTACTCTTTTAGGAACACTGCTGACACAAGTTGCTATATAACTATCTATACTAACAGTTAACCTCTGCGCCCATGATATCATGCTGATATCATGTCAATGCTACATATACTAAAATCTTACTGCATAAGACTTCCACGCATGCTACTTTCCATATGTTTTCATCAATGACAAACATACAGTCAGTACTGGCTTGCTAGAAAATCTCCAACAATCTCCCCCTTTGGCATTGATGGCAACATGTGGAATGAAAAACCACCAAAAACCCAAATGAACATTTATTTTATAACATTCTCCATTTCCTCATCAAAACTTCCCTAAGGATGAATCCTTCATCTACTGCAATATTAATCAACATTCTCCATTTCCTCAACTGAACTACTATCGAAACTGAATATGACTCCCCCTTAGTATATTACTCCTCCTTTTTACTTCTATTTTTCTTGACTCTATATATTACTCCCCCTTTGACATTAATGGCAAAGGGTGCCATTCATTTTAAGCACTAGTACTACTCTAATAGTAGAGTAGTCAACCTTCGATCAATCCTTGAGGACTGATGTCTTTCCTTCTTTCTTTTAGGCAGAATCAGGGAAGAGAATTACTCCCAACTTCTCCCTGAGATACTCAAAAGTATCCTTTGGCAAGGGCTTTGTGAATATGTCTACCAACCGATCTTTAGTATTCACATAGTCCAGCTTGACTTCTTTCTCTGCCACTTTCTCTCTTAGGAAGTGATACTTGATCTCAATGTGCTTTGTCTTTTCATGCATCACATGGTTCTTTGACATAATAATAGTGCTAGTGTTATCACAGTGAATAACAATAGGATAATCAATCTGAATTCCAAAATCCTTTATCATCTATTTGATCCAAACAATTGTAGAATAATTCAAGGCTACTGGAACATATTCTGCTTCTACTATTGATTGAGAAATCCAATTTTGTTTCTTGTTTGTCCAAGTGACAAGTCTATCACCAAGAAACACTGCTCCACTTGATGTACTCTTTTTGTCATCAACGCATCCTGCCTAATTTGCATCAGTGTACACATGAAGCTCAACATTTTCTGAATTAGGATACCATAGACCATAGTCTATAGTGCCTTGCAGATATCTGAATATCCTTTTTACTGTCACAAGGTGACTTTGTTTAGGATCTGCTGCAAATCTTCCAACTATGCCAACTGCATTGGAAATATCAGGTCTTGTCTGAGTAAGATAAATAAGTTTGCCAATCATAGACTTGTACAAAGTTATATCTACTGCTGGTGAGTCATCTTCATTTTTAATCTTGCATCTAGTAATCATAGGAGTCCCTACTGGCTTGCAATCATCCATCTTGAATTTCTTTAATATTTCCTTCACATACTTGGACTGATTAATGAAAATACCTTTCTCTGTCTGCTGCACATTTAATCCCAAAAAGTAGTTGATAGGACCAATCATACTCATCTCAAATTCATTTTGCATCTCCTTAGAAAATTCAATACTAAGTTTGTCATTACCTCCAAAGATAATGTCATCAAAAAATATAGCTACAAGTAGTAAACCTTCAAATGTCTCTCTAATGAATAGATTACAGTCTGCTGCTCCTTTCTTCAATCCAATCTTTGTTAGATATCCATCTAGTCTCTCATACCATGCTCTAGGGGCTTGCTTAAGTCCATAGAGGGCCTTCTTCAATTTGCATACCATATCAGGTCTTTTTGATAAAGTGAATCCTTCTAGCTGCTCAATGTATAATTCTTTCAAATCTCCATTTAAGAATGTTGACTTGACATCCATCTGATAAAATTTGAAGTTTTTTACTGTAGCATAAGCCAGAAATAACTTAATAGCTTCTAATATGCTCATAGTTGCAAATCTGTCTGAATAATCAATGCCTTCACTTTTTCCATAACCTTTACATACTAATCTTTCTTTGTTTCTTACTATTGTACCATCTTCATTCATCTTATTTCTGAATATCCACTTTGTTCCAATCACATTCTTATCACTAGGTCTTGGGACTAGTTCCCAAGTTTTATTCTTAATAATCTGATTAAGTTCTTCTTTCATAGCATCATGCCAATCTGAATCATTACAAGCATCTTCAACACTTAAAGGTTCAATCTGAGATAGTAAACATACCGCTTCACTATTAGCTAAGTTCTTTTCTTGTGATCTTGTTAAGACTTTTCCGCTCTGATCTCCAATGATGTCTTTCTTGGAATGGTTTCTAGATGTGAACTTTGGAACCTTAGTTGATACTAACTCATTAGCATTAGGAGTTTCTTCTTCACTTGTCTCAGGGTCATTGAATAACACATCAATGTTGTCAAACATTTCTTCAATAACTGTCTCACTAGTGGAGGGTCTAGGTTCTTCTTCAATCATGGGTGAGTAATCATGATATCTTTCTTGAACCATGAAATTTTCATCAATCCTAACATGAGCACTTTCAATGATCTTTTTCAATCTTAAATTGAAACATCTATAAGCTTTTCTTTTAGTAGAGTAACCAAGAAAAATACCTTCATCGCTTCTTGCATCAAACTTTTCTACTGGTTCATCTCTCTTGATGTAGCACTTTCTTCCAAAGATTCTTAAGTATTTTACTATGGGAACATTACCAAACCATAGCTCATATGGTGTTTTGTTAGTGTCAGGCCTTAATTGAATTCTATTGATGGTGAAGACTGTTGTATTGACCGTATCTCTCCAATAGGTGTGTGCAACTTTTCCTTCTATCATAATGGTAAATGCTATATCAATGATGATCCTATTCCTTCTCTCTAAAATTCCAATCTACTGAGGGGTTATAGGTGCACTTAATGGTCTCTTTATGCCATGTTCTTCATAGTACTCATAGAATCTATCAGGGGTGAATTCTCCTCCTCTATCCGATCTCAAACATTTTATCTTTAGTCCAGATTCATTCTCAACCTTAGCTTTGAATATTTTTAACTTCTCAAATGCTTCTGACTTATCTTTCAAGAACACAACACACATCATCCTAGTATAATCATCAAAAAACAAAATGAAGTAACTTTCACCATAGTATGATCTTGTTTGAGTTGGACCACATAGGTCTGTATGAGTCAGATCCAACTTGTTCTCTTTTGAATTGTGCTTGCTTCTGAATGAATTTATCACATACTTTCCCATCACACATTCCCTGCATATAGTATCAACTGGCTTTGCTATGCTAGGTAGATCTCTTACTACCTTAACATTTCTTATCTTCACTATGTTATCAAAATTGATATGACATAGTCTTTTATGCCACAACCAACTGTCATCAACTTTAGCAACAAAACAACTTGCTTTTGAATTGAGTTGGAAAACATTACCTCTTGTATTTGAGCCTGATGCAATCATAAAACCATCCTTGTTGTTAATTATGCATTTTTCATCTTTGAACTCCAACTGATAGCCTTTTCCAAGTAACTGTCCAACACTGAGAAGGTTATGTTTCAAACCATCAACATAGAGAACATGATCAGTACTATTCTTTCTATCCAAAGTGATGGCTACTCTACCAACTATAGGTTTAGGAGTATTATCTCTGAATCTAGCCATACCACCATTGTATTTGTCTAGAACAAATCTTCCTTATCACCTATCATGTGATGTCAACAACCACTATCTATAATCCAGTCTGTCCTTATATCTGCTTGTGAAATCAATGCTATCTCTTGATTCACTTTTTGATCTTTATGATCTGACTTACTATTCATTTTGTCTACAATAGCAATGAAGGAAATTTCTTCTTCACCTGATTCATCATATGAAACTCCATCTCTAGCATAGTAACATTCCTTAGAGTACTTAGGCTTGCAATCCTTTTTGAACTTTCTTGCTCTAGTAGGACACTTAGATGCAAACTGACCGATCTTATTACCTAAAAAGCACTTAAATGGCAATTGAATTTCATATTTTCCTTTCCTTTATTTTCTCTTTTAGAAATCATAGCGATAAAATCATCTAAAGTTTTCTCTTCATCATCATCATCAAAATTACTAGAAGTGTTTGCAGATTTCTTACCATGAACTGTTGCTTTGAAGGCTATCTCACTTTTTGGTTCTGTCTTCAATCTTGAAATCTCAAAAGCTAAGATCTTGTTGATCAAGGTCTCTCTCTTGAAATTAGATGTAAGCTGCATGGTCTCATCAAGGATGTTGATCTTGTTTTTCATATTCTAGAGTGAGAGTAGTTATCAACTTGTCCATGATGTCTTCCTCTGAGATCTCTCCACCATTGTTCTTGATTCCAACAACTGCTTCATTGATCCTTTGATTATAAGCTCTGATATTTTATTCAAGCTGCATCTCTAATGCATTGTATATTTTATTCCATGTTTTTTTGCATGCATCCTTTTCTTATTTGTCACCTTCAAACATGTCTTCTAGGTGCTTCCATATCTTGTGGGCAGTGTCTACCTTCTTTATCTCTAAAAATTCACTATCAAATAGGGTGCTAATAAGAGCTTCTTTAGCTATAGCATTCTGATGAAACAATTCCTTTTGCCTATTAGTATCATCATCCTTTCCAAGATCTTCTAGGGTAGGAATCTTGGCTTCTTGGATAGTTACATCAAAAACTTCAAAACCAATGCATTGCAAATGAGTCACCATCTTGTTCTTCCAATCAAGATAATTCTCTCCATCAAACTTAGGACTTTCTTTTTTGAAGTATGCCATTTGATCAATCTCAAGTTGTTAAAATTTATCTCCGAGGAACTTGGCTCTGATACCAATTATTAGGAATAGTCCCAAGAGATAACTAAGAGGGGGGGGGGAGGGGGGTGAATCAGTTATCTATAAGATTCAATTCTTTATCCAATTAAGTATACTTAAACATAAAGCATAAAGATAATGAAAGAACACATTAACACAACACCAATATTTTGGCTATGGGGAAACCCAAATAGGTAAAAAACCCAGTGGGAATTGACACATACTAATATTCTGTACTAGTGTATAATGATCCTTTTTAGAAGATCCTTAACCCTATTAGGAGTTTCTTTACAATATATTAAGTACACTAGATGTGGTCAAGGTGGTGAGGACACTTAGGTAGGGCTAGTTTGGTACCTAGTGTGTGCCTAAATTTTGTCTTGTAGTGGCACTAGCCAAGCCACTATACTAGGGTTTGGTCTAAGTCCTTTTTGGTGTGCTCAATGTGTGGTCTTTTTGTCCGGTTCTCCCTAGGTCTTAGTTTGAGGTGTGTTTTGGTCACTATTAAAATAATAATAACAAAATATAGAGTTAGGAAATTTTTTAGTCAATGAGCAAGGAAAAGAAGGTTTACCATGAATAAACACAAAGCTAGGAGCATTCACCAAAGCACAATGAAACAAGGAGACAAGATTTTGAACGGGAAAAGCATAAAAAAACCTTTGTGAAATTAATGAAAGTGGCAACAAATGCATAAGAATGAGAGATAGTGAGTGAGAGAAATTCTCATACAAAATAATTAAGAAAAGGAAGAAAAATTATGAGATGAGAGAATGAGAACCATCTCTTAATAGAGATGTGAGAAAGGAGTTACATTGTAACTCTCATTTCTGTGTATGCCACATTTCACTAGTGTGTGAGACAAGTGTAGGATTCCTCATAAGGAAGAATATTTATTTTCCTTAATAAAGGAAATTATAAATATTACATGTCCTCCCACTTGGAATAGAGGACAAATACATAGGATACCTTGGTTTATCCTTTAAATACAAATATACCAAGGAAAGATTAAATTCTAACACCCCCCTTTAATCTTTACTTGGGGTAATTACATCAATAGGTATTAAACCCAAATGTTTACAATGAATTTGAGATGTTTCTTTAGAAAGAGTCTTCACTAGGATTTCTTTGGCTTGATCATCTTGCATGTCTTCAACTTGTGCTTTGGAGCTTGAATGGTACATAGGAGCTTGAATAGCATGTTGAGGAGAGCCCAAATCTTGAAGAGACCATTGATATTCTTGAGATGTATTTATAAAGTTTGTATATTCATTTCCATTTAAAAATAGAGGTGGAGCATAATCAATACTTGATCCTACAATAAGGCAAAAACCACTAGTAGAGTGCCCATCATTGGGATCACCTAGTGCTGAATCAGTAACACTTTGGAAAAAATCATATTGAGAATCATGAGGAAATAATTAGAAATGCAATCTTCAGTTGCATAAAACAAATCATAATAAGAATCGTGAGTTATTGAATTAGAAATGCAATCTTTAGTTGCATAAGATAAATTTGTAGTGTAGTCATCAGAATATGAAGCATCAAGAGGAGAGTTAATATAAGCATCATTATCATTAACCTCCACAATAATCTTAGGATTAGTACTATCATCATGAATTTCATTTTGAGTAATAAACATATCTTGCAAAGTAACATTAAGAAAGTTAGATATAATTTCCTCTTCTTGGTCAAACATATCATCAACATGAGAGAAAGGAGGAGTAAATAGATTATCACCATCACCATCAACCTGTAACAAGTTATCTCTATGAGGAAAATAGCAAGAGAGGGGATCTTCCCCAAAACAAACATCATCACATGGGTCATCCCAAATAGGACAATCATTTAAAGGATACATAATGTCACAATGCAGTGTAGAGTTTTGATTTGTATGATTAATAAGGGGAACAGGTTTCTCGTAAGTTTGAAATGTGTTCTCTAAGACATGCCAAGCCCGATGAGCCATACTACAATCTGAGATAAGGTGATATAAATTTGGATTTAATGAGAGTCCAATTAGACCAAACGCTTCCTCATCTTTCAACTGTTAGGAATCCTGGTCAGCCTGAGGAGTGGGGGATGTTGGTTTCAAATTTGGTGAAGATACAATATCCAAAAGGTGTCAAGATTTTAGAAAATTAGACATGTGTGGCCTCCAAATAGTATAATTGGAGCTAGTGAGTTTAAATTTTGGCATTAGAGTAGACATGATGAAATACGAGATTTAAAGTAAAGAACAACTAAACTTGAGTAAGGGAGTGAAAACTTTAGACTAAATGTACTTGCATGCAACAGTAGAAAGCTATAAAAGCTTTTGCCAAGGAGACATGCAAGAGAAAAAAAAGAACAACCAGAGAGAGAGAAAAACTAAGATATCTAAAGAGCAAATAGATCTCGAGTAGGCTATTATAGATTAACAAATACCGACAAGGATCTCTTGAATTGAATCTAAACAATTTTAATGAAAATAACTTGAGTTACAAAAAAGAAAAGAATCTAATTTTTTATTGAGCAAGTGAAAAAAAATGACTAATAGGAGCTAAGAGGATCAACAGAGTTATGAAATAACCCAATATCCCTTGCAAAAAAAAAACATTAGAAGACTGAAATAAAAAAGAGTTAAATTAAGAGTTTCAGACCTGTAGAAAAAGGTTAGCAAAAACGTGTAAAACAAACTAGATTGGGATCTGAAAAAGGATCTAACGAAAAAAATTTAGACACTAAAAATGACAGAATAGACGAATTAAGAAGGAACTTATATTAAACTATATATTTTATTTTTTTTAATAAAAAAAACCCCAAATACTAATATGAATTTAGATTGATTACTTAAAAAAACTCAGAAGAAACTGAATATAAATGAAGAATTCACAAACGGCCTTGCAAAAAAAATATTAGGGTAATCTGATTGCAATAATGTGATTTCACCGAAAGAAAAGATCATGCGTATTGTAATACCCCAAAAATGGGCTATAAGTTCATTAATATCCTGTATCTACATATCAAACGAAATCGACATCAAAATCCTAATCTAAGGCACATCTAAACATCATCGAATCATAATTGATTATCTTAAATTCTGCATCGGGGAATATTCCTAGTAATATTCCTAATTATCTTAATTATCTTTAATTTAATGATTATTTGGCGATAAATCACATTTATCCTAAGTTTGATTAATTGAATATTTTCATATTTAATTAATTAGATTTAATATTTGCCACTTAATTATGTAATTAAATTTAATTCTATCTATTATTAATTGTATTATTTAATTTTGACAATAAATCAAAATTCCTATCTTTAATTGATTAAATTCTTATTTAATTAATTAAAGCATGTTGTCATTATTTAATAATATAATTTTTAATAAAAGTTTGGTAAAATAGTTAATTAACCCATAAATTAATTATTTATTTCAAAAATCAGTTAAGTTGGAAATAAATCACTTTATTATTAAATTAATTCATAATTAAAACATGCACAATCATAAAAGCAAACAACTATCAATTATCAATTAAAGCTAAACTCTATTTTTAGTTAAAACTTAACTTTTGCATGTTTTTGTGAGTTAATTATCTTTTATTTAAAAATAACTCAAAAATCAAGTTGAGTTATTTGAGTGATTTATGGCTTTTTTCCCATGCACCTCCAAAGCTTTGGATTTTTATAAATTAAGGCTTTAGCTCTTCACAAATCATCTCATATTTTGCACAATCACGCTGGAGAATTGGAATTGAAGAATCAAAACTCTTGCGAATCAACATCTTTGTGAGATCAATCTTATTTTTGCATTCATATTACATATCATTGTTAAATTCATAGCATATCAATTTTCAATAGCATTCATAGCATATCAATTTCATTTAGCATAGATTTCATATCAGTTTTTACAATTATTATTGCATAGAAAATATCAAAAATATAGATTAATTGCATTCAATTTCATATCCATCTTTTGCATTCAAATCCTTCATTTAGGTGTCGTCTAGGTCACTGATCTCGATAATAATCTGAGAACATTAATCTCGCACCTACTAGAACGCAGTAAATCGCTTGGTTAGATTAGATTTTAATTTTGCACGATTTTGATTTTAGCTAACCTCTAATGTTTTACTGAGTGTTGTGTCTATAGATCAGGTATAATTTTCACACACACATTTTTGGCGCCCACCGTGGGGCAACCCACCTTTGCATGCTGGTTTTGATTTTTTTGGGAGCTAAAACCCCAAAGTTTCAAAGATTTAATTTTATCTTTCAAACGGCTTAGAATTTTGGTCTGAAATTTTTTTTTCAGGTTGGTGACATGTCATGGAAGCTACAGTAAAAAATTTAGAATTTTCTGAGATGTTTTGAATTTTTAATAATTTTTTCTTAAAATTATGGAAAAAATTAATATCTGACGCAAATTAGCATATTTTTCAAAAAAATTTATATTTTCGGAAAGCTCTTTAAATTCTACAGGGGGTCCATTCTTTGTGTTTTAAATTTGGACATGATATCATAGCTCAAATAGTCAATTTATAAAAACTGGTCTATTTTAATAAAATAGGTCTCTAGAGCACAAATGAAGAATTTTTTTAAAATTTTTGCATTTTTGGAAAGCTCTCTATTTTTTAGCAGGGGTCTCTATTCTGAATTTCTATTTT
This sequence comes from Chamaecyparis obtusa, assembly GCA_027943335.1. NCBI lineage: Eukaryota > Viridiplantae > Streptophyta > Pinopsida > Cupressales > Cupressaceae > Chamaecyparis > Chamaecyparis obtusa. The sequence continues at coordinate 1,216,099 of BSBK01001155.1, read as the reverse complement.
TGTGGCCAAAATCATATCAAAAAAATTAGATCTTGTTGACTAGGTCAAATGCAAAAAAAAAAAAAAAGTTTTGTGATGGGTATGCACTTATTTTTTTTACATGGTTCAATGAATGATATGAGTTGTCATTTGGGTTGATTGTTGGTTATTATTACTGATAATAATTGATTTTTAGAGCTAACCCTATGGTTTTCATAAGTTGAATATATTTTGCATATCTTGTTTGCTTGTTTGCTTGTTGGAGAGTTCGTCACTTGCTTGCATGGAAAAGCTCAACAAAAATTGCTAAAAATCAAGTAAAATCTACTAAGCGCGTTGCAAGGATCCCAGGTATTCTCCTTCATCTAATAATATTTTAATTTGGGACTTAAAATAAATCTCTTATGTGTCAAGCTTGTGTGCATCTTTTCATGCTTTTGATCTATTTCTACACACTTGCATAATTGATACTAGGTTGTGAACCCTTAAGGATTCATTAAGTAGTCTTAGAATACTTGTGATTGATCTTGATTGCTATCTTGGGTTATTGGACTCGCTAATCCGCCGGCCCCTCATTTCTGCCCCGTGGTTGCAATCTCAGCGCCATAAAGGGGAGGGGTCAACAGGACAGAAGCGTTAAATGTTCCACTTGGCAACCCTTTTGTGCTTTTAGGAACTCCCTTGTTTTCTAAGTTGGGGACTCATTTTTAGCTTGTGTGAGGTGTTAAGTGTTCCACCTTGTGGACTCATCTCATATTCGCTTTAAGCGTTAAGTGTTCCTCTTTCTACTTTTTGGGTACTTTTGGTAGATTTACTTTCGGGAATATATCTGTGCTCACATAGTAATTAGGCCCTATGAACACTATTCGTGATTCTTGAAAGATTGGATTCCCAGCGAAATCCTTCTTGACGATAGAATCCTTGTAGGTAGGCAGGATACTTAGTGCGTTTCACATTCAACTTGGTTAGTGAGTCTTCTCTTATTGATCGACACATTCTCTCTCCGGAGAGGTTGATAGATCACGTAGGGTTGATATCACGAGCTTTGGTGAATCAAAATTGGTTAGTGTGTCTTCTCTTATTGATTGATACATTCTCTCCCCGGAGAGGTTGATAGATTACGTGGAGTTGATATCATAGACCTTGGTGGAACAAAACTTTGTCTTAGCGTGTCGGATTAATCTGCTTGCTTTGTTTGGGTTAAAAGTGAAGAGGTGTCAAAACTTTGAATCTGGAGCCAAGTCCCCTTGTGGTATACTATTGTGAGTCATCTTTAGAGAGGGTTAACCGTAGCGGACAATCCCTTCACAGGGCAAACTGCATTGACGGAACCTCAAGCGGTAATAGTCATTTTCGCCATGGTAGTGACAACCGCTATATAAATGTCCTTGTGGAAGAAATCTCCACGGGTATGGTTCATTGTTGGGTTGTCAGATCTCCCTAGCAACTCTTGAAGAATAAGTTCTCGGACTGTGTCAAAACCCTGGTGCGCCGGGATTGGAGTTCACCCCTTTGAATCATAAAAGTTGCAGAGTCAAACCATTACTAAAAACCCTAGAGAGGCCAATTTTTCACTTTCAGGTATATGTGTGTTATTGCAAAACTTTTTAAAACATACACAATTAGTACTCTCAGGGATTAGCACAATTTGGTCACTTGATTGTTCATGCACAAGGTTGCTTTTGCCCTTGTTCATTGTTTTCAGACGTGCTTGGAATCACTTGCTTGCTGTTCTGCGTGCTTATTTATCTACTTGGCTATTAAAAATGATCAAATCTAGTATAACCTTCAAAATCTGGATAGTACAATTTGCAAACAATCCAAAATTGAAAACCTTAAATTTTGCAAAAATTGACGTAAAGTTCTTTCTGGAGTCAAAAATCATTTCAGGAAGTTAGAAAGTCATACAAGTTTCTATCAAGTGTCATTTCATTACAACCCATCTGTCGTATGATTGAGAACCCAGTGTCATATGAGTTTTCAAACCAGCAAATTCAAGAAAGTCAAAACCCTGTTAGCAACTATCGTACGAGTTTTGTCAACTATCGTTTCATTGCTTCCCAACTATCGTACAAGTTTAGCAACTGTCATTTCATAGACTACCCAGTGTCGTACGAGTCTGCAGAGTGTTATTTGGAAAAATTTGAGAGAGTTGTCAGAAATTGTCAAATTGCAAGATATCCAATGTTTCCAGCCTAGTTCCAGAATCTGTCAAAAATATCATTGTGTCAGGAATAGAGTGATAGCTATTGAGAATCAGTACACATGTCTCAAAGAATTAGTAAACAAGAGGAAGAAGCTCTGATCGCCACTATAATGAAACAGATACATGCTATGCAAGTCCAGCTTGACAAACTTGGGAAAGAAAAGGAACCTCTATACTCTTTTCCATTTGATAAAGACTTGTACATGTCACCATGCCCCCAGAAAAAAATTGAACAATATGATACCTCTTCCACGGAGAGTGACACATCTAGCTTTGAAGACTATGATGACTATGATGACAGAAAATGTAATGATACCTATGACACCTCTGTTCCTAAGAGTCCTCCTCATCGTTCATTCCTGCTTACTACAAATGGGCCGTCACATTGGATAGATCGTGATGGTGATCCATATGATTCTGATTTTGAAAGAGATTTTGATGGCTTTTGTGGACAATACCTTGATGATGATCCATCTACTACTGCTGAGGACTATAAAATACATCGTGCTAGCTTGAAACGTTAATACTATAAGGATCTCTCCTCTAAGAACTCTCAGGCTGAAAATAAAGATTACACTCTCAAGCAAGATCATGTTAATGTTGAACCTTTGTCTAGTGATGGTTCCCTTCCATCCCCTACTTCCTCCAATACCCATACATTTCCTAAAGCTTCCGAGTCTTTCAAATCTTTCACAGAACCTTCATCTGACACAAGCCCTGATACTTTTCATGTGGTTCCCTATAGTTATCCTCCAGGGCTACCTCTTAAAGAAACTCAAGCTAACCTTCACTTGGCTACAAATACTTTCAATAATGATAAACCTAAAGAGCCTAAGCCTTCATATGCTATAATCCCTACTTCAGCTAGTGCTCCACCATCTCTTCCAAAGTCATCCATACAATCCCAACATGCTTCCTTGTCCTTAGAAGTGGTTCCATGTCAAGAGGACTTTAAAAATGATAAAGAGAAGAACATAAAGAAAGATCAAGATCAAGAACCCTCCATGTCATCCACTCCTTTTCCCGATGTCTCTTATCCACTTCATGGTTCTTTTGATCCTATACACCCTTTTTCATGCATTCCACCATGTCTTAAGTCTTCTCTTAAGCAAGATCAGGCTACTACTTACACTAATGAGCTTATTGATAATCAAAATGACCTTACTACACTTGCGCTTTCCAAAGATGATACTTCCATTAAGGTTGGTAAAAATGGTGTTGATACTTCCAATGTTAAGCCTATTGAAAAACCAGAGAAAAATTATGCACTTGTGCTATCCAAAGATCCTTGTCAAGATCAAAGTCTTTCATCTTCTTGTTCTACCACTCCATGTTCACTTCCACTTTCTACTCTTCCTAAGTCTTCGCAAGCTTTGAATGATCCTATCAAAGAAAATGCTCTTATTCAAGATGTCCATGATTTTATTGAAAATTCTAATGCTCACTCTAAAGATGTTGATATCCTTGGTTGTCATATAGATGCTGATGAACTTATTGATTATCCTTTTGCATCTTCCACTTCCATCCTTGGACCTCTTCCACCACTACTAAAGGCTTCACATCTTCCTTCCATCTTGGGTCCTTATGTCCCTTCACTTTCCCCTCCTAACTTTCCTAATTCACCATCCATCTTGGGTCCTTACATACCTCCATCTCCTATCTTTCCTCAAGATCAACATAGATGCATACCCTTGAATCTTTTTCATCCACCCACCCATCTAAACCAGTCGTATCCTCCCTCTTCCACAAATCCCAAGTCTTTTGGAAGTAAATTGAATGTTCAATACAAGAAAAAGAAGCAATACAAGAATCCATCAAAAAAAGAATATCACCATGTCTCCTCTCATAGACATGGAAGCATAAAGTCAAAAGAAATATCTAAGAAAAAAACTACAAGACAAGTATGGGTTCCAAAATCCATCATTCAAGATATTCTCTCTAGATCATCAAAAGGAAATAAAAATCCTAAGGCTATATGGATTCCAAAGTCTCTCTTGAAAGAGTCTGGTGTTGAGCAAAAAGTGAAATTGACATTCAAGCTTCCAAAGGCTTCCACTTCATCTCCTTCCAAAAATATTCCTCCATTTCATGCGCCCAAACCTCAACCTCTGCTATCTATTCACCATATTCCTTCACGTATTCCTTCATTCACGTTTCCTCCACCCTCTCGCCACCCTTCAAGGTGTGTGTTTACGTTGATCTTGACTTCCTTTCCATCTACCCTTTCACAATCCTTCCATTCATTAACCTTCTACCTTCTATCCTTTTTCCTCATTTTCCTATTCCTCCTATCTTCCAACCTCACTCGCTTTACATAAAACCCTATCCTCCATTTTTCTCTTCCATGTTCCTTTCCCTATCAACATCTTTGAGCATATCATTTTGAATCCTTGGCATATCATGGTTTATCCTTTCAAGGAGCATTATCTAAAAATCTTGCCTTCTTCCAAAAGAGAAATGTAAAATAAAAAAAATTGAAAATGTGCCTTGGTGAAAACCTGGAAACAAGCGCCTTGGTAGCAAAAGTAAAGAGAAATAAATTCATCCTATGGTGAAAACCACTTCCTTGTGGCACCTTGGATAAGTACCATGATGAAAACTTGGCAATCAGGCATCATGCGTAGTTCTTCTACATATTTCATCCATTCCATCTTCTCTCTTTGATCTTGACAATGTTGATCTATACACGAATATTTGGCTATTTTGTGAGCTATCTTACGGTGATCTTACTTTCATTCCTTCCATGTTTAGCCTTCAAATCCATCTTCCTCCATTCATTTTCGCCTATCACTATCCTTTTCCCCTTTGGTCTTGATCTAATAAAAAAAGAAAAAAAGAGTAAAACACAGTGGTATGAAGCCTCTTGACATGTCTACTCTTTTGGACTACATCCTTTCCTTCTTTGGCATTACGCTATTGTGACTTATCCTATGATGGCCTTTCATTGCTTGTCCAAATACGCTTTACATGACAATTTTTCTCTAACTTGAGTATTCTTGAGGAGTTTCCCCTTGAGGATTTCTTCCCTTCATTTTCTTTCATTCTCTTATCTTCCATCTCTTCCACCAGCTTGCTAATCCCTCTTGTTCTCCACCTTGCTAGACATTGGGACTGCATGATATGATCTTGCTTGGTAGTTTGCAAATAGAAAAAGATGCTATCAAGTATACCAAGTATTAGAACAATTATCAGAATTAGTATCAGAATCAGTATCAAAATTAGTATCAGAACTAGTATCAGAACAATTATCAGAATCAGTATCAGAACCAGTATCAGCACAAGTATCAGAAAAAGCATCTCATGATCAATCCATCTCTTTGGGCCTACAGGAATAGTATCAGAACGCCTACTAGGGCTACACCATTCACTTTAGTTCATGGGTCTGAAGTGGTACTGCCTATTGAGGTTGAAATCCCATCACTCAGAATCAGAATGCATGGACTTGTCACTGATGAAGACTACAGAGTGTCTAGGTTACAAGAACTGGAATTACTAGATGAACACAGGCAAGCAGCGTATGATCATCTCAGAGTATATCAGAAAAGAATGTCTAGAGGCTACAACAAGAAAGTCAGACATAGAGAATTTCAGGTTGGCGATCTAGTGTTGAGAGAAAATCCTAAAAATCAATCACATCGAGAACGCAAGGGGAAGTTCGAACCCAACTGGCTGGGTCCCTTTGTAATCACTGCTACTTTTGGCTCTGGTGCCTATCAACTCTCAACGACTGAAGGAGAACAACTCCGAGAACCAATCAACGTTCTCCATCTGAAGAAATTCTACGCCTAAGGCATTCAGTGCTTGGTAAATGTCCTGAAAAAAATCTTAAAAATCAGAAAAAGTCCTGAAAAAATGAACATCTTGGTGAAAACCTAGCAATAGGCGCCTTGATGATTCGCAAAAAAATCAAAAAAATATCAAAAGTATAAAAAAATTGAAAAATATCAAAAGTACAAAAAAATTGAAAAATATCAAAAGTAAAAAAAAAAAAATTTGAAAAAATGAAAAAATACAAAAAAAATGAGAAAAAAGAAAAAGTGCCTTGGTGAAAACCTGGAAACAGGCGCCTTGGTAGCAAAAATAAAATCTCTACCAAGATGGTGAAAACTCGGCAAACGGGCACCACTTGTTCCAAAATGCTCCATCTATCAGCACAATCTTGGTCTTTCCCAGCTTTCAGTCTTGTTTTAGTTTGTACATATCTCCCGGTTTGTTCCTGCATTTCCAGTTTTCAATAAGTCGGCCTGTACACCAACCAACTCAAGCGTTTGCATCCTATCAATGTTCACACTTGGGGGAAATCAATGTCATATCCTATGGTCTCCCATGTATCTTAGACGTGTCATATCCACTCAGAGTCCTTTGAAGCTTCAAGTTGAGTCAGTTAGTCTGTCTCGTCTCCAGAAAGGATTTTGCATCAACAACAATCAAGCATCAAAACTCAACTGAAACAATCTGTGCTTTTCATGCTTTTATCTCCTTGTATGCTTACTGATTCGCATTGAGATTTTTGCATATTGTGTCCCTTCGAGCTCTTCGATGATGTCTTTTACAGGATTTAGAGAGTGATGACTGGGGGCATAATCTTTTCTTTGTCTTCTGCTTGTATGTGAAAATCTAACAACTTTGGAAATTTTGGATTGAAATGGTGTCCGACTGTAAGAGCCTCTATCTCGAATTGGATGGCCATGCGTACCTCGACCATTGATACCCAAACAATTCAAGGAAGTTTGATCTAACTATTGTCTTTTTGAGTAAGTTCTTTCTCCTACTGTGGAATGCAATCTTGCCTAAGGATGTGAACGATAAAGGGTCACTACGGGTAATTCACATTGGATTTAGAATGATCTTTTAATTGTTTGATGTGTTTTTAATGCAAGGCGTACTCAGGTCATCACGACGTTTATGTTTTGATGCTTGTACAAATTGCTATATCAAAATGGACATGATATTCAGGTCATCCTGGCGTTTGTGCCTTGGTGCTTATATCTAATCCAACATTTTGAAAACAAAATCAATATTCATATATCCATGGTTGTTTGACCAGTGGGTGTTGTATTGATTCTTGCGCATACAAATTGATATTCATATGTCTATGGTTTCATGGCTAGTAGGCATTGTATTGATTTATCCGGTTACCTAAAAGTTCAATGATGATAACAAATCGACATATGATCAGTGACTAGGTCCTAGGTCTTAGGTTGCATTTCATTTTGCATGTCTCTTTGCATTTTGCATGTTTGCATGATCTCACAATGATTAAATGAACTTCAATGCTTAAATGATTCTTCTAATCGCATCTTCAAGTCTAACAAGAGCTGAATCTCACACGAAGGTTCCTCCAACGAAACAGCAAGTAGAATCCTTTTTCGGAATCAAAATTCAAATCTGAGATCATTCATATTATTAACTACTTGCATATTCGACCTTCAATCATCACAGAAATCTAGTATTCAACTTAACTGATTATCTTACATCAAACTATCGACATTTCAACTATGGTCACCTCATGGTTTAACCTAGTCAAATTTGGTCTTTTGGACCTTCCAACGATGCAGAATGCGTTCTCGGATGTAAATAACCACTTCTCAAATCAATTAACATGCTTCTAAACTATCAACGCTGACTTTTCTTGTCAGATTTCAATTTTAATCCCGAAGGGGGCATGGTATTGCACATCATTCAAAGTCTATAAATCAAATTCTATCGATCAAATCTATCAATATCTTTCATCAGTAATCAAGACAAACAATCATGTCTAGTCGCTGATTCATCAAAAGTCCTCATCGCTCAGGGCAAATCTATCATCACTTGGGGCATATCAGATTCGTCAAGATCCATATCAATCTGATATTTTCTTAATCTTGTAAACTGTATCAGTTTTTGCAACCATCAGATCATAGTGTTCTTTCCTTGGTTCTTCAGCAACTGAAGGATTCGGATGTGATACCTGCTAGTTCTGCTAAGACAATCAAGTCTAGAACGGGTCACTCACTTCTTATCAATCCTAAGGTTCAGAATCAGGCATTTTGACACTTTTTTGCAATCATAGGTTCATTTGCTGCTACAGTGAACATTATCTTTGGTCATTCAAGACCTATTATCTCCATATCAATTCAATATCAATCAACTCCTATCTCAATATCTTTCAATTGGTTTCTATCTTGAGATCGGTTTATCTTTTGAATCAGTTTCATATCTTTATCAAACACAGACTATCTTTGAACCACTGCGCTCCGCACAGTAATTCAAAGAGGGGCAAAATGTAATACCTCAAAAATGGGCTATAAGTTCATTAATATCCTGTATCTACATATCAAATGAAATCGACATCAAAATCCTAATCTAAGGCACATCTAAACATCATCGAATCATAATTGATTATCTTAAATTCTGCATCGGGGAATATTCCTAATTATCTTAATTATCTTTAATTTAATGATTATTTGGCGATAAATCACATTTATCCTAAGTTTGATTAGTTGAATATTTTCATATTTAATTAATTAGATTTAATATTTGCCACTTAATTATGTAATTAAATTTAATTCTATCTATTATTAATTGTATTATTTAATTTTGACAATAAATCAAAATTCCTATCTTTAATTGATTAAATTCTTATTTAATTAATTAAAGCATGTTGTCATTATTTAATAATATAATTTTTAATAAAAGTTTGGTAAAATAGTTAATTAACCCATAAATTAATTATTTATTTCAAAAATCAGTTAAGTTGGAAATAAATCACTTTATTATTAAATTAATTCATAATTAAAACATGCACAATCATAAAAGCAAACAACTATCAATTATCAATTAAAGCTAAACTCTATTTTTAGTTAAAACTTAGCTTTTGCATGTTTTTGTGAGTTAATTATCTTTTATTTAAAAATAACTCAAAAATCAAGTTGAGTTATTTGAGTGATTTATGGCTTTTTTCCCATGCACCTCCAAAGCTTTGGATTTCTATAAATTAAGGCTTTAGCTCTTCACAAATCATCTCATATTTTGCACAATCACGCTGGAGAATTGGAATTGAAGAATCAAAACTCTTGCGAATCAACATCTTTGTGAGATCAATCTTATTTTTGCATTCATATTACATATCATTGTTAGATTCATAGCATATCAATTTTCAATAGCATTCATAGCATATCAATTTCATTTAGCATAGATTTCATATCAGTTTTTACAATTATTATTGCATAGAAAATATCAAAAATATAGATTAATTGCATTCAATTTCATATCCATCTTTTGCATTCAAATCTTTCATTTAGGTGTCGTCTAGGTCACTGATCTCGATAATAATCTGAGAACATTAATCTCGCACCTACTAGAAGGCAGTAAATCACTTGGTTAGATTAGATTTTAATTTTGCACGATTTTGATTTTAGCTAACCTCTAATGTTTTACTGAGTGTTGTGTCTATAGATCAGGTATAATTTTCACACACACACGTATGACCTATTTTTCTCCACCACACAAAGATTACCAATGGCAACCAATTTGTAATAACCGCATGCAAGATGATTCACCAAAAAAAATGCAAACATAAATAGGATAAAGAAGAGTTTGCTGAGACCAATTCCAAGTCTAAAATGCCTATAGATTGTCAATAATATGAATGATATTGAACCATAAGTGATAAGAATTGAACCTTAAGAACAAAAAAACTTAGATAAGGAGATGGCTAGAAATCAGAGTGCTCAAAATAGAATGCATAAAGTAAAGGAATGAACATGCAAGATACTAAAATCAAAACAGCTGCTAAAAGTAGAATCTTGACTTATACGAAATGTTGATTTCACATAAATAAGAGCAAAAAATGTGGGAGGCAAAGATAAACAAAATTGAAAAGCTTGAAAATAAAAACCAGGGAGATTTGGTTCCAACGCAAGGTGAATGACTACCACCAAGGGTACTGAGAAACACCAAGAGGCTCCAGCTCATTGCGATGAGGTTTTGAGCTTAGGCAAAAGAAGGCAGAGGATCTACTCAAACTCAGTGATGGTGAAGGTGACAATAACAACAAAAGTTACCAAAATGCAGCACGAGAGAGGAGGGATCGAAGTCACAGTAATAGGATAGGAAAAGCACGCAAACAAAAGACTGCAACATAAATGAAATCAAGAAAGGAAAAAAGAAATGAAACCAGAAGAAATAAAAAGCATGCAATTGAACCTAAGAGAAAGTTAAAACGGAAAGAAAGAAAGAAACGAAAGAAAACAAACTCTAGGTGAAAATGCAGAGGCCCCGTTGGAGTAAAACTCTAGTTTTATTTACTAATGTCTACAAAGACATGCAACAAGACAAAAAAAACACAAATAGAGAATAGAAATACTAGATGCGCAAATGAAAATCCTAAGATTTTAGAAAGGAGAAAGACACCCAAAGTGGGGGCGGTGAATGACAAGGGCGAAGATGACACAAAGAGATATGGCATCTCAAAGAAAAGAGAACTCAGACAAGCCGATTTCAGGATGCATGGAGAAGTACTACCGCCCATGCAAAGGAACTCCTCCACAGTTCTTGACTCCATAGATTTTCAAGGTAGATGAATAGAGACAAGGGATATCGAGGATTCTTCTGTACCATCACCAGACAAGAAGAATACAAAGGATAGTGCCAAAAAGAAATGAAAAAAAATGCAAGTAAAAAAAACTTAGAACAAAGATTACTAAAAACAACGTATTTAAAAAGGAGAAGAAAAAAAGAACACGAAGCCAACATGCAAAGGAGAACATTGCTGAAACAAGCAAGAATGACGCTAAGAAACTAAACAAGATAAACTTCTAACAATCTAGGAGAGTCCTGAAGTTGTCATAGCGATTAGTATAGGATACAAGAGATACAACGTGCTCTTCGAATGAGATATATATTAAAGAAATAACTATACAAGACCAATATATTAGCATAAAAAAAATGCATGCAAGAATTTGCTAACAGTGCTATTCAAATTAAGAATAGTTCTAAGTTATGCAAGGAGACATAATATGAAAATCTCTCTATTCTACAAAACTGAAGAACACTCTATTCAACAATTGATCTTGAAAAACGCAATGTGTACATGCAATAAAAAAGTGCATGCAATGAGGAAGGAAAGTGCATGTAATGATGATTTTCCAAAAATGCCTGCAAGGAATAGAACTAATTTTGGAAACAAATAATTGTAATTTGAAAGAAATTCTATTCAAGCAAGAACCTGATTTTAGAAACTTTTAACTCTTTAAAAGCTTTCAATATTATAATATTAAGAAATTCTATATAGCCAGGAACCGATATTAGAGCAAAAAAATGAAGAAGCTTTAAACGTTTTGATTTCTATTAGTATTAAAAAATATTATAATATTAAAACAAAATTTAATAATATGATAAAATGAAGATTTTGATAGATTTAAATTTGTATAAATTTCTTTATCAAAAATGCAACCAAACTTGCACAAATTAAAACAAAAAAAGACCAATAGTTAACCAAGTTTTGGCAGTAAACCAGCCAAAACCAAAAAAAAATTCAATTTTTCTCTCTTAATCAGATTAGTAAAAAAAATAGTAAAGAACTCTCTCAAGAGTCTTCGATATTGGAGTGCTCCAAGATATGGTAGCTCCTTCACCTGTACACTCAATAAATGATTAAACCAACCTTCTCTGATACCATGTTAAAATAATAATAACAAAATATAGAGTTAGAGAATGGTTTAATCAATGAGCAAGGAAAAGAAGGTTTACCATGAATAAACACAAAGATAGGAGTATTCACCAAAGCACAATGAAACAAGGAGACAAGATTTTGAACGGGAAAAGCATAAAAAAACCCCTGTGAAATTAATGAAAGTGGCAACAAATGCCTAAGAATGAGAGAGAGAGAGAGAGAGTGAGTGAGAGCAATGCTCATACGAAATAATTAAGAAGAGGAAGAAAAATCATGAGATGAGAGAATGAGACCCATCTCTTAATAGAGATGTGAGAAAGGAGTTACATTGTAACTCCCATTTCTATGTATGTCACATTTCACTAGTGTGTGAGACAAGTGTAGGATTACTCATAAGGAGGAATATCTATTTTCCTTAATAAAGGAAATTACAAATATTACATGTCCTCCCACTTGGACTAGAGGATGAATACATAGGATACCTTGCTTTATCCTTTAAATACAAATATACCAAGGAAAGATTAAATTCTAACAGTCACCAAGTGAGACAAACTAGCTAGCTTGCTAGGTTGCTAAAATTGTGGACAATGGGATATTTGATGTCCTTATAACCTATTTTGTATTTATAAGGTTTTTCATGGTGTGTGTGACCTTATTTTTCTTAGGGTTGAGTGCCCTTGAGTTTTAGATGACTATCTTAGCCATTTGTCAAAAGTTGCTTGACAATTTCAAAAGTTGTCATGACAACTTTTAAAGTTGTCATGACAGTTTTCTTGTAAATCTTGTAATCGGCCTATTATTGAGGTGTAGCTTGATCCTAGTGACCTAACACTAAGAAGGGAGTATTAAAGCTTAGGAAACCCTAATTTATACACATTGGGAAGTGTGTAGTATAGAGGAGAAAGATTGACTATTGTAGATTTGTGTAATTGTTTAACAGAGATATAGATTTTTGGCATGATAGAGACTGAAATGGATTGAAATCCTTATTGAAATGCTTGCATGCGATGTTTGTTAATGCATTTGAGTTCATATATTAGTTTTTAGCATTTCATTTCAGTATTTTAGTTAGTGTTTCTTTGTTTTCCTTATTTTGATCTGTCTTGGGTTAGCTCTGACAGAGTTTAGAAGAATGGAGTGCTAGAACACCTTCCTACCATACAAACTATATGGGTCCTTGGGATTCATATCTAGACTCCTTGTAATTTATGTTGTGTAGAGGAGGGGCCTTGGAAATTTTGGCATGCATCTATAATCTGATGCCCTAGGCAAGCAGTCTGGTTTGGTTAGGGATTAGTGAGTTATTGCAGAGCTAATGGGATGATTGAGGGCACTCAAAGCCTCAATCAAAGCATGTGGAGGGGAGATACAATTATTTTCAAATAATTTCCAACATTGAGGAACATTGGAGGAAGGTAGACAAAGGATGTATTGACAAACCCTCACTGGTTTACATAGTGAGTTCAAAACCCTTAAAAATAGCCTAAATTATAGCAAGTACTATATAGATAGTATTGGGAAGGGAGACAGAAAAAATCTTCAAGTATTCCCAAAAGGGTACTTGAATCCATAACTTGTTGGGTGCCCTATTCAGACAAGTTTGGAGCTATAAGCAAAAAGAGACCAATTAGGTCTGCTAAGTCTAGTAGCCTTTTTTGGCCAGTCAGCAAGCCAAATTGAATAGCGATAGGATTGAACTAGTTGGAATAGGTGTGGGATGGGGTTTTGAATGACGGTTGATTGAATAAAAATCCTCCTCTCCATTTGAGGATGAATCTGGGTTGCATTTCTATTTCATATAGAGGTGAGCAATGTGAGAAGGGAGTAGAGAAGGCATGTTAGAAGTAAGTTTCATATCAGTATTGATGTCATAGACTGAACAACAAGAGGAGAAGTTTGAGACTTCTTGGTAGGGATTAGATTAGATCGCTAAGAACATAGGAGGTTAGCCTATGCAATTCTAGGAGAGCCTAGAAGAATTTTAGAGCAAGGTTTATGTTACATTAGATTGGTATCACAGCGTGGTAAAAGGTTTTGAGGACAGTGCATGTCTCTTTATACTGGTGAATTAGTAGAGGAGAACAAAATGGTCACTAATGCAGAGTTAGCTAAAGAAGTAGAAGAGAAAAAGGAGAGAAATAGACTCCTTGAAGATGCAATGGAAGAGATGAGGATCAAGCTACAGGAAGTAGTTGATCAGAGAGCACAAGAGATGGATGGTGGTGCTGAAAGCAGTGTTAGAGGAAAGAAACCTATTGATGTAGATGACATCATAACTGAACTAGACAATTAACATGAGAGGAACCATTCTTGAAGGCCATCAAGGCTATGAATGCAAAGGCTTTTGAAGGATTACCACTTTTTAGTGTAAAAATGGACATTGAGACTGTCATGGAGTGGATTGAGGGCATGGAAAATCATTTTGAATGTGAAGGTGTGACAAAGGCCCAAAAGGTTAAGGTTGCAAAATCTAGATTGAGAGGAGTAGCCTTGACATGGTGGAAGGACCTACAAGATGAGAAGGTCAACATGGGTAAGTTACCTATAGAAAATTGGAAAGCCATGATGAATAAGATAAAAGACAATTACTTGCCAGAAGAATATGAAGTCCAACTTCACAAGAAAAGATAGGGATTGAAGCAAAAGGACCTAGATGTGTCCTCTTATATAGAGGATTTTCAAAAACTATGCCTTAGGTCCAAAATCTAAGAAGAGGAATTCATTAAGTTGGCTAGATATCTAAGTGGTCTAAAATGGAACATTCAGGAGGAGATAAGTTTATGGACTCCTACCACAATCCAAAAATGTCATCAATTAGCCACCAAAGTTGAAGAGAGAAATAAAAAGAAGGGAGATTCCAATAATAGGGGTAGGGGTAGAGGTAGAGATCAAGTGAATCATAGAGGTGGTTACCAAGGTAGTGGTAATGAGCAGAGGAACCAAGGAGAATCCAAATTGACAGGCAGGAGCAGTTCTTACTTTGCAAGCATGAAATGTTACAACTGTGGCCAATTGGGTCACCTGGCCTATAGGTACCCTGATAAGCCCTCTTCATCAAACAATGGGAAAAGAGTTAACCTTGTCCATGAGGAGACATCTAGCATCAAAGAACCTGAAGTAGACCATATTGAATCAGAAATGGGAGATAATCTGATGTTCAAAATGGTTTTGATAAGACAACCGGTCAAGGATGAGCCTAAGCATAGGAGAGCCCTGTTCAAGATGAGATGTAAGATTCTTAGTAAAGTGTGTAAGGTAATTGTGGATTCAGGGTCCACTGACAATATCATAGAAGAGGAGGCTGTGAACAAACTAAAATTAGAAAAGGTTCCTCATGTCAATCCATACAAGGTGACATGGCTAAACAAAGGGCAGAGTATATTGGTGAATGAGCTAGCTTGGGTGGAGCTCTCTATTTCCAGGTATAAAGACAAGTTACTTTGTGATGTGCTACCCATGGATGCATGTAATTTGCTCTTAGGAAAGCCTTGGAAATTTGATAGGAGTGTAGTGTATGATGTCAATGAGAACTCCATCTCCTTCAAGAAGGATAACAAGAATTTTAAAATTCAGTCCTTGTTGGAAGAGGATGAATCTCAGTCTAAAAACCCAAGCATATTAATGAGTGGAAAAAGGGAGTTCATCAAAGCTCTTAAGGATAAGGAAAGTGATGAGTATGCTATCTTACTCAAACCCAAGGAGGAAGAAAAGGTCAAAATAGAACCATTACCACCAGCCATACAAGAGTTGTTGGAAAAGTACAAGGAGATTGTGAGTGATGGTACACCAACAACCTTAGCTCCTAGAAGAATAATAAGTCATCAAATAGACTTTGTACTAGGTGCATCATTGCCCAATAAGGCAGCCTACAAGCTCACCCCAGAATAGAACTTGGAAGTAGCTAGACAAGTACAAGAATTGTTGGATCAAGGGCTGATTAGAAAGAGCATAAGCCCATGTACAGTCCCAGTTGTGTTGGCATCAAAAAAAGGTGGTAAGTGGAGGCTCTGTATAGATTCAAGAGCCATAAATAGGATTACAATCTGGTATAGGTTCCCTATACCTAGAATTGAATATTTGATGGATTTTCTTGGAGGGGCAATTTATTTCACCAAGCTAGACCTTAAAAGTGGATACCATCAGATTAGAATCAAGGATGGTGATGAATGGAAGATAGCCTTTAAGACCACGGATGGGTTGTATGAGTGGAGAGTTATGCCATTTGGCCTCTCAAATGCACCTAGCACATTCATGAGGCTCATGAATGAAGTGCTTAAGGATTTCAAAAGTGTGTTTGTAGTAGTGTATCTAGATGATATACTCATATTCAGTAAGACAAAAACATAGCATTTGGAGCATGTGGAAAGGGTCCTAAAAAGATTACAAGGGGAGAAGCTTTCCATAAATCTTGAAAAGTGTGAGTTCTTCAAATAGGAGCTTGTTTATTTGGGGTTTGTAGTATCCCATGGATCACTAAAAATGGATCCAAGTAAGGTGGAAGCTATCTTGAGTTGGCCTACACCAACATTAGCAATAGAGGTGAGGAGCTTTCATGGTTTGGCTCAATTTTATAGGAAGTTTATAAGGTAGTTTAGTGGTATTTGTGCACCAATGGTAGATACCATTAAAGGAGGTCTCAAGACCAATTTCAAATGGACTTCTGTAGTAGATCAAACATTCAAGAAATTGAAGGAACAAGTAGCAACATAGCCTATCCTGAGGCTACCTAGTTTTGATAAACTTTTCACCATAGAGTGTGATGCTAGTGGATTGGCAGTAGGAGGTGTGTTAAGCTAGGAAGGTAGACCAATGACCTTCTTTAGTGAGAAACTAAATGAAGCTAAGAAGAAATACTCTTCTTATGACTTGGAGTTTTATGCCTTAGTACAATCATTGAGGAAATGGAGGCACTACTTGCTACCAAAGGAGTTTGTAGTATTTACAGACAATCAGGCCCTTAGCTAAATAAATACACAAGAGAAGTTGAGCAATAGGCACCTAAAATGGATGGAGTATCTTCAGGTATTCACTTTCACAATCAAGCATAAAAAGGGTAGCTAAACAAGGTTGCAGATGCACTTAGTAGGAGGATGCTTACCATTCAAGAAGTATAGCTAAGTAGCATTGTGATAGAGAGTTTCAAAGACCTCTATAAAGATGATGAAGATTTTGGTGAAGCCTACAAGGTGTGCTCTAATTTTTAGAATCATTTCCATAGTAAGTTTTTTTATTTTACCTTTCAAAGTGGTTTGTTGTTTAGGGGAAATCAGTTGTGTGTGCCCAAGGGATCCATGAGGGAAAACCTCATATAGGTGAAACATAATGGGAACTTGAGTGGTCATTTTGGAGTCAACAAAACCATAGATCTTGTACAAAGATTTTATCATTGGCCCAAGTTGGTTAGAGATGTTACCAAATATGTAGAGTAGTATGTAGTATGCATGAAAGCAAAGGGATGATCCAGTAATGTAGGTTTGTACCAACCTCTACCAGTGCCAAATAGACAATGGGAGTGTGTGAGCATGGATTTCATCATGGGCTTGCCAAAGACTAAGCTTGGTTATGACAACATATATGTTGTGGTGGATAGATTTAGTAAGATGGGACACTTCATACCTTACAAGACTAAACATGATGCTAGTAACATTGCTCATTTGTTCTTTAAAGAAATTGTAAGGATCCATGGACTTCCCCTCAACATTATTTCAGATAGGGATGTTATGTTCATCAGTCACTTTTGGAAAACATTGTGGAGTAGATTGGGTACCAATCTCTCATTTGGATCAGATTACCATCCTCGGAGTGATGGAAAAATTGAGGTGGTTAATAGAGTGTTGGGAAAATTATTGAGGTGTCTAACTCAAGAATATGGACATACATGGGATGTGGTTCTTCCTCAAGAAGAGAATGCATACAATGATAGCAAGAATAGGACTATAGGTAAAAGTCCCTTTGAGATTGTGTATGAGATGCACCCAAGAGGTGTATGTGAACTTAGAGACCTTGGAGCCATGGAATACAAGAGTGGTCATGCTGAAGACTTCACTCAAATAATGAAATAAATTTAGTAACAAGTAAGGAAGAACATCCTAGATTCAACTCAAAAGCTAAAAGCAAAGATTGATGAGATGAGAAAGAACATTCAATTTTAAGTAGGTGACAGTGTTATGGTTAATCTAAAAAAATCAAGGTTACAAAAGGGCATGTCTACCAAGCTACAAATGAAGAGGATTGGTCCCTGTAAGATCTTGGCCAAATATGGGGCCAATTCCTACAAGCTAGATCTACCTAGTGGACTGACCATCTCCCTAGTTTTCAACATTTTTGACTTGATCAAGTACAAAGGTCCTCTTTCTAAATTGGATCCAAATGCTACAAACATGTCTATTGATGTAGAACATCAGGCCCTACCTCCCAAACCAAAACTTGAGGCAGCCAAGATCTTAGACTCAAGAGTCAAGAAGACTACCTGGCACAAGGTCTATATGGAGCACTTGATTCAATGGAAGGCCAGGCCTGAATCTGAGGCTACTTAGGTGGAGGTAGTAGACTTCAAGTAGTAGGGAATTCCAGAGGATCTACTAGTCCTAGGAGGGACTTAAGCTTTTGTTTTTGGGGGAGTATGGTGAGGACACCTTGGTAGGGTTGGTTTGGTACCTAGTGTGTGCATAAATTTTGGCTTGTAGTGGAACTAGCCAAGCCACTAGACTAGGGTGTGGTCTTAGTCCTTTTTGGTGTGCTCAATGTGTGGTATTTTTGTCCAGTTCTCCCTAGGTCTTAGTTTGAGGTGTGTTTTGGTCACCAAGTGAGACAAACTAGCTAGCTTTCTAGGTTGCTAAAATTGTGGACAGTGGGATATTTGATGTCCTTATAACCTCTTTTGTATTTATAAGGTTTTTCATGGTGTGTGTGACCTTAGTTTTCTTAGGTTTGAGTGCCCTTGAGTTTTAGATGACTATCTTAGCCATTTGTCAAAAGTCGCTTGACAATTTCAAAAGTTGTCATGACAACTTTTAAAGTTGTCATGACAGTTTTCTTGTAAGTCTTTCAACCGGCCTATTATTGAGGTCTAGTATGATCCTAGTGACCTAACACCAAGAAGGGAGTACTAAAGCTTAGGAAATGCTAATTTCCATGAATTGGGAAGTGTGTAGTACGAAGGAGAAAGATTTACTATTGTAGATTTGTGTAATTGTTTGACAGAGATATTGATTTTTGGCATGACATAAACTAAAATGGATTGAAATCCTTATTGAAATTATTGAATGCAATGTTTTTTAATGCATTTGAGTTCATAGATTAGTTTTTAGCATTTCATTTCAATATTGCAGTTAGTGTTTCTTTGTTTTCCTTGTTTTGATATGTCTCGGGTTAGCCCTGGTAGAGTTTAGAAGAATGGAGTGCTAGAACACCTTCCCACTATAAAAACTATACGGGTCCTTGGAATTCCTATCTAGACTCCTTATACTTTATGTTGTATAGAAGAGGGGCCCTGGAAAGTTTGGCATGAATCTATAATATGATGCCCTAGGCAAGCAGTCTAGTTTGGTTTGTTAGAAAGTAAAGTCCACCAAGATAATTGAGAGGGGGGGGGTGAATTAGTTATCTAACACTTACAAAATTTATCAATTTTAATAGAATTCAACCATGTAAGCAATGTAATTACCAACCATAGAAAGATAGTCATAAATAATAACACAATGACACATGATATGTTGACTAGGGAACCTCTTGATCAAAGAGTAAACCCCGGTGGGGATGATGCCCACAAAAGATGCACTAATATGAATATTCCTTGTGAAAGGATGGACTCTATTAGGAGTCTTATGAAATACATTCAATACATATGAATCATGGTTAGGAGATTTTGAATCCCTGTTAAAAGATTCTAACCCTGTTAAGAGTTATGGAAGACAGAAGGACCCACTAACCAAACAACTTCTGGGTAAGATCACTAAACCCACTATCCAAATGACCTTAAGATTATTCAACATAATAATATGAAATATATTACCTCCTTCACTATGTCAAACCGCACTCACTGCTACACCAGATCTCAATTTCAGATCTCTGTACTTCGCATGTCTTCCTTCACAATTTCATTAGCTCTTTTTTTCACTTCATGCATACATCCACATTCAATCATCCACAAAATCTCATATCAACAAGGAAAAAATTCCTTCCTTTATACCACACTCAAGTAATTACAAATGAGTTGGCATACAATTACAAAATAAAAGTTTCCACACGCTACATCAAAATTACACAAAACTGTCAGCTTCCAAATACAATAACTCTTCACTCGTGTGACCTCAAAGTTTGTGCTATCAACCATGTCACTATCAATGTGTCTCAAGCTTCCCTTTAACTATGAAAAACTAGATTCCATCCTGATTAGGAGATATCATCTGATTTCCAAAAACCGCTACTCAGGAACACTGCCTGAATACTGCTTTCACCAAAAAGCTCATAACTTTCATGAATAAATGAATTACTATCTACGCTATTAACCATAACCATATAACATATCAAAGAGTATATCATCAACATCACATAGGTCCAACTGCAATATACCACTTGCGCCAATCAAAACACTATCTGCTTCTCTGCAAGTTTTGAGAAGGTCACTGTGTTGACATCAATGACAATCATAGTCATGAATGCAAGAAAAAATGCTATAGAATGACTACTAAGCATTCAACATTCATTCCTAACAATCTCCCCCATTGGTATTGATGGCGACATAGATGAAAAAACATCCAATGTTCCAAAAATCCAATACTGCAAAACTACTGCTCTCTAAAAAAATATTTTCAAGTCCTCTTCATCAATCAAATCTTGCTTTGCTATCCCCATTGATATCAAATCAATCTTAGTTTATTCCCTCTTTTTTTTCATGTACATTTCTCCCCCATTGACATCAATGACAGACATTTCATCATTATGTCAACTCAACTAATTTTTCATATTTTATAGATTTTATTCATCAAACATTATGTTTGTGTGTATATATATATATATACATATATATATATATATATATATATATATATATATATATATATATATATATATATATATATATATATATATATACATACATATATATATATATATACATATATATATATATATGTATATATACATATATATATATATATATACATATATATATATATATATATATATACATATATATATATATATATACATATACATATATATATATATATATATATATATACATATATATACATATATACATATACATATATACATATATATATATATATATATATATATATATATATATATATATATATATATATATATATATATATATATATATATATATATATATATATATATATGTATATGTATATATATATAACAAATGCTTTCAACTATCACTATTATAGCTAGCAAGGTTTATATCGTAGTTAGAAAATGGATGTTGAAAATATATATTTAGATCATCTATTTCTATTTAATATTTGCAATGTACTAATTGTTCATTTATTATGTTTTTCAACTGTCAAATATATTAAAATATTAAATAGTATATACGAATGGACGTTACAGAAGTAAACACAACTTACGAAATTCTAATAACATATCACCCAAGTTATCGTGTTAGAAACCTAAGACATTTTTTGTTGAAATTTGAAGTTTTAAACAACCAAACAAGTTCAAAAGTAGGGGCACAAGCACCTACGGATCATATAGAATGTAATTATACCTTCTAATGATTTTTGCATTGCAAATATGTTTTTGTTGTTATTTGATGCTGTAATAAGACCCTAATGACCATTCACCTAATTTTGAACTGTTATTTTAAGCCTTTCAAAGGAATTGTCTATAATAGTCCTATGGCACTGGTTTCCTCAAATTGATAAAACCACTCCAAATATCAGAATATGATTTATAGCTATATTCCAATCCGTAAGTCAGAAATGTCATCAATAAATATAGTTATAACTTATGTTAGAAGCATACATTTCTAATCTCCAAACTAAACCAACATACCCAATATTGAAAACAATTTACATATATCGTGAAAAATGAAATTTTTAAGAAGCATCAAAACGTATCAAATAGGAAAGTAGCTTAATAGTATACGTCAAACATGAAGGTCCCCAAAATGTATGGAAAATGTATGGGCATGTGTAAAAACAAGTAAGTTTCAATTTAAAAGTCAATCGGATAACCTGTGAACACCCCTGACTGTGCTCCCCATTCAATGGCGTCATCATCTAGACGCCCTATGAGTCAGCCTGGACAGTGTGCTATAGTCCAACACCACTCTGGAGGCTCGAATGTTGTGTGCTACAAATTCAATGGCGTGTTTAGGAACTGCATCTACCAGCTGTGTCCCCCATGAACTAACCTCATAAGTACAGTCCATGACTATTATTCAGTTCCCCGATGGCCATAGTGTCATAATATTATTTATCAATGCAGTCTGCCCATCGCTCTCAAGAGCACTGCAGAAAAACTACCAAATGTCAATACTGATCTCACACTATGGGGGTGTAGAGAAAACGGAGAATAGGAAATCCCCTAACCAAACCACCACGCATATGTTGTCGTGGCTAGCAGTATATGTCACTGCAAATCATCAGGCAGCTAGCAGAGATGTTCTCTTGTGGTGTTATCCATGTTATTTGTTTGCAGTCTCCTACAAAACTGAAGCACAAAATTCTTAGTAATATGTTTGTAATGTACAAAAACAAAATAAATTAAGCATAGCTTACTTTATCGCATTCCTTACTTGTTCTTACTTTATTCCCTGTCCATAACATTTAAATAAATTTTTCAATACTCTGTAAAATGCATCTATATAACTCAGCTATATAAATATTCGAATACAAAAACAACAACAGCTAGCACATCCTCTAAAATGGACAAAATATATCACCTTTAATTCAAGTGTAAAACAATAGTAAATGTAAAGTTGTATTGACAGTTGGGGTAAGGTTAGTATAACAGATAACTTATTTGCTAATAAAGGAACTGGTATGTTGTATTAATTCAAAATATTTAACACTTATAACTGATAATACTGATTGAATAGGACTTACAAAGGATCTTTTCCTTTCGATGACTATTTTGGAAAAAATAATGGTAGCTAGCACATCCTCTAAAATATATCACCTTCAATTCAAGTGTAAAACAATAGTAAATGTAAAGTTGTATTGACAGTTAAGGTAAGGTTAGTATAATAGATAACTTATTTGTTGATAAAGGAACTGGTATGCTGTATTAATTCAAAATATTTAACGCTTACAACTAATAATACTGATTGAATAGGACTTACAGAGGATCTTGACCTTTCAATGACTATTTTCAAAATTAACAATCCATAACAACAATAAACAAATATAATTAGGCTTCCTCAAACCATAATTTAACATTGGAGAAATCCTGTATCTATTTTTCTTTCTCATTTGTATAAGGACCATTTATGGCATTTCTTGGCATTTGTTGTGCGTGGTAGAAAACATTATACACTTTCATAGGAAATATTGTGTCTGTGAACAATGGCAACCACCTTCCTTTTTAACTTCTCACTAACACATGGTGTTGTGGGCTATCGATACCTTATATCTTCTATCGCCATAGCATTATTGTCATTTCTCCAATAAGAGATTTGTGAATGTACTAGAGTTTTCGATCATCTCTACATCTTTATCTAATAGTTTTCCATCATCTCTACATCTTTATCTAATAGCGGCATCGAAAACATCCACCGATTTTGCCATCAGTGTAAATTAGCTTATCCCAGGAAGATTTTAGACCCATCCAGGCAACTTCTATTGAGGTTAGTTTAAGATTGTTTTGTAGAATAGTTAAGCATTATTTGTTTGGTCTTGCTTGCACGAATCAATTTGAGATGTATAAAATAATAAGTGTGCATGTCTGCGGTCAAAGACATCAGGTATTTTCTGTGAAGTCAGTCCTAATTACCTTACATTATTTGCAAGATGTCTACGACGTGTGACCAACTTTAAAGGGAATGCACTGTAATTAACAGAACAAGTATTGAAAAATAAAAAATAGTTGTAGATAAAGATAGAGATCTCTTACCTATACAGCCCTCCCCTTGACACCATGTCTAGAAATCATGGATGATCAAAAAAGTTGACAAAAAAATCATATAATAACCTATGAGTGATTTTGTCAATGTCACCCATTATCATCATTATCATGTCGAGGCCTTCAAAAATTGTCATCGGTCGATCTTTCGATACATACTTGTGCACATTGTTCGGCCATGCCCGACGCACATGCCAAGTGCATAGAATGACACGGCATTGAAAAGATGCCCTGGTGCACATGAATAGGAGCATGACTGGGGTCAGTAATTGAAAATGTGAATCACTTTTTCTACCATATTTGTCAAGATGGACCAAAAGGGTAACTGCATAGGTGTGGGGTATTCTTTGTTTTTGCTATTCGATTCACTTTTTCTGCCATATTTTTCAAGATGGATGAAAGGGTAAGTGCGCAAGAGTGGGCTATTCTCTATTTTAGCTATTTGAATCACTTTTTCTTTGGTGAGATAGATTACAATGATTCCGTTGGGTGTTATTACCATGATAGACAAAGCTAACATTTTTCTTATTTTGTGAATGGAAAAGCCAATACTGTCTGTAAAATTGGTGAAAACTTGGGTGATCGTTTCATTACTTTCGACCCCTTGCGATGGGAAATGTTATGCCGATACGATATATTTTCACTACTTACCTATGTTGTCATACAAATGTTGGTTTTAAATCATGCAACCGTGATTAAATATAACATGGATGAAAGGGTAAGTGCACAGGGCTACGCGCTATTCTCTATTTTCATCATTCCAATCGATTTTGTTTTTTCTATGCCTGACTAAATATGGAAACTACTGTCTTTTTGAACATTTTGCCATTTCATTGTGTGTTTTTGCATGCCCATTGAAGGAGCAGTCATACCCTACACATTCATGGACAAACTAGTTTTTTTTTCCAAGGATAGCTAATGCCTATAACTACAATTTTTGGTGGTCCTCGTGAATCTACAACCCAAGCCAATCAAAACCCAAATCCATTAACTATTAAAACAAAAATTCTATAGTAATGTCACATGAATACATGGTAATGTACAAACACCAAAACAAATCATATTTTTTAAACTATTGAGACAAACTACTGTAAGGACAAACAATTTTCACTACTTACCTATGTTGGCGTCCATACTTTAATGGGTGGTCACATTTGTCAAACAACAAACGTAGGTTTAAAATCATGAACCCGTGATTAAATATAAGATGGACGAAAGGGTAAGTGCATAGGGCTCTGCTATTCTCTATTTTTGCCATCACAATCACTTTTTGTTTTTTCTATGCATGAGTAAATATGGAAACTATTGTGTATTTTCGACCATTTTTCCATTTCGTTGTGTGTTTTTGCATGGTCATTCAAGGAGCAGCCATACTATACACAGTCATGGCCAGACTAGTTTATTTTCCATGGACACCCAAACCTACAACTACAATTTTTGGTGCTCCTACTGAATCTACAACCCAACACAATCAAAACCCAAATCCATTAACTGATAAAACAATAATTCTATAGTAATGTCACATGAATAAATCATATTTTTAAAACTATTAAGACAAAATATTGTAAGGACCTACTATATCATATTTTTATTTAAATACAACACACTTGTTCATGGCTTCTCAATTTTTCTATACCGAAAACCTGAAATCATTCTGCGTTTACCATCCAGGTCTTCTCTAGAAAATGCTCAAAGTTTTCCGTCTCCCACTAGAACTCTACTACTTAACACTAGTCCTTTCTTAACAGTGAAGTAAGTCTTTGAATATTAACTTCAACATGAGTTGAATTAAAGGCAATGGACTGGCAAAGGTAGCACGCATCCCAAGTTGAGTTAATTTCATCATCCTTTTTGCCTTTTTCTGTGGCATTTTCACTTTTTCATTTGATGCAAAACTATCACATAACATGTCTAGTCCTGTCACTGATAGGAAACTATTATGTGTTTTCAATTATAAGTGCCAAAGTCCGCACTCAAAAATATCAAGTATTTTCTATGAATTCAGTCCCACTTATACTATAGATGAAGTGTAAGTGAGCACATTCGAATGGCAAAAATGTTATGTGCTTTAGACATGCGGTATAGCAACTACGAAAGTGCGATGTCGCCGGTCGGAGTTTTGGTCAAATCCAAACACACTTTAATAAGGTGTGATCCTGCAATGGTTTAAAGATAATTATATATTTATATCTTGACCGTTAGATCATTTTTTATCTCACATTTGGCAGTATACCTTAATCCTCAAAGTGCACGTCTTTTATCTTCACGGGATCACACCTAAATGCCACCTGTCCACAATTGTCAATGGAGATGACATAGCATCTGTTAAGCTGCCCAGTGAAGGTTACCTGGGTGGTTAATGTAAGATGGGCCTAGTTAGTAACTAGTGTAACACCAGTTGCATCCAAGAAAAATCAATGTCTCTACTTCGGTCATCAGATTCTGAATGCACTAGTGTTTTCCATCGTCTCTACAAAATATGTAACCGTTATTTGTTTAATCCTGCTTGCGCGTATCGAATGATAGAGCTTGCACGATTACATTTAAGATACCCTATATGTAAGCGTGTAGGTGCATTGTGCCAAGTGTTCTATGTTTTTGACATGTTTGCATAACTGTAAATGTAACTATCTCTAACATTGTCATGTCACGGGTACCAGATGCAGTAACCCTAACATTTTACGCCACACTTAACTATTTTTTTCATGTCCTTTCTTCACAGTCTCCTTCACACAATTACTGTCTCAATGAGTTTTAGCTCAAAGGAATGGGAGGAATCAGGACACGTGTCAAACAGGCATGATCTCGTGAAGGTTGAAAGATCTTTAGTAAGTACTTCACAGGATAATGCCTGAATGCCATGTGTCTACAGTTGTGAGTGGAACCACATAGCATGCATTAAATCACCCGGTTAAGGTTATTTTGGTGGTTAATCAAATGGTGGACTGATGGTGGTGATAGGCCAAGTACCTTAAGTGAAAATTATTCATTTATATCTTCACCGTTAGATCATTTTTTATCTCACGGTTGGTGCTTTCCCTTAAACCTCAAGGTGCCCGTCTTTTATCTTAACGAGATCGCACCTGATTGCCACCTATCCACTATTGTTGGTGGGACCACATAGAATCTATTAAGCCACCCATTAATGGTTGTTTTGGCGGTTAATGTGAGACAGGCCCAGTTACTAACCAGTGTAACATCTGATTTCATCCAAGAAAAACCAATCTCTCCTTCAATTATCAGATTTGCGAATGCACCAGTGTTTTCCATGCCATTATATATGTAAAATAGGTAAACATTATTTATTTTCTCCTGCTTGTGTGATTACATTTATGATGCCCTAATATAAGTGCACATGTGCACTATGCTATTGTATGTACAGTTGTGCTATTGTACATGCCCAAGCACGATGTCAAAAATGGCGTAAAAAACACACAATAGTTTCCCTATTCACACCTACATAATTAACATTTCATCCATCTTATATTTAATCCTGCACATGCCACTAGAGCTCAGGCATTGATCTTAAAAAGATGATGGCTGCATAGACATCTTGTGAATAAGGTTAGGTAACTGCAACCAACTTCACAGTAAATACGTGATGTTTTTTACTGCAAAATTGCACATTTACTATTTTGTACATCTCAAATCAATTCATGCAAGTGGGACAAAAAAAATAATGGTTACCTATTCTACAAAACAATCTTAAATTTACCCCGATATGAGTTGCCTGCATGGGTCTAAAATCATCCACCGATAACCTAATTTACATAGATGGCAAAACGAGTGGATGTTTTGTATCCTATTGTCAAATGTAGGTTGCATAGTGCACTTCATGCACGGAAAACTTGTAGTAGTTATTGAATGGAAGATATCTCAGATTGGACATTTAAGTGTCCACATGGTTATGAAGAAATAAAGAACTGATAGATGTAAGACAGATCAATAATTTTTGTACAAGGATTTTCTATAAGTAGTGAGGGTTTTGGCTGGATGCTTTGCCATCGAATGCTTTGATGGCTATGAATATGTCATTCATTCTCATCTTTCTATCCTTTAGTTTTAGAATTATTGGCCAATGAATAAGGCAATCATCTGAACAATAATATCTCGTATTGGTACATTTTCATCAAAGTTGTTACAATCTGCAAATTTGAAGTAAAAAATAGTTGAACTCTTTAAGTATTATTGTTGAGAGGTTAGATGTTCTTTCATAACAATGGAGATTCAATGAATGCTTAGTTATCATTTTGTACTTTCTTGTTATCTATCTGTTGTATTGAATCTACTCTTCTTGTTGTAAAAGTGTTATATTCACTGGATTAGGTGCACCTGCATTGGTTTTGGAGACCCAGAAATGTAGAGTCGGTCTTGTCCCTATATTTGGTCCACAACTACATTACATCCATAGTTTTCCCACAAAAACTATCATTAAATGAGTGTTTTTTTAATGACTCTATATCCAAGGCCTCCCCAATAAATTGGCATTGGGGAAATCCACACATGCATGCGAATACCTACTTGTAAAAATGAACAGATTACTTCAAGGGAGAACAGGCAAATAGATAATGCATTAATACATATCCAATCCATGCAAAATAAGACAAAACAATATGGCTATGCAAGTGTTAGACTAAAAATAATGATCAAGTTTCCAAAGCCAATGTAATTATTTCCAGTTAAAACATGTAAAAATGCACATAGCATAAAGAGAAGGGTGTGCCTGCTGCATATGGTTACTAAGAAGAATAAAAAAAATGTTCAAAATCAGTTGCATTTTATTTAAATATTTTTTTAATTTTAAGATAAATTGCCAAAGAATACAATTGAAAAGTATACGTGCAATGCATGGACATAAAAGACATGGTGGGAGGTGCAAATTGATCACTAACAATAATTGTCTATTTTATGTATACAAGATCAGTGTTGAGGGAAGAGATATGATTACTATAATTAGTCATCTAGTGTCCCTTATTTACGTATACATAAAATTCAAAGTCCACATATTTTCCATCACTTGCAAATCCAATACAATTCTTTCAAGTTAAAACATGCAAAAAATGCACGTAGCATAGAGAGAAGTGTGTGCTTGCTGCATATGGTTACTCAGAATAATACAAAATATTTCCAATATTTTACATATAATAAACACCTTTTTTAAGTTTAAGGTCAATCACCAAAGAATACAATTGAAAAGTATATGTGCAATCCATGAACATAAAAGACATGGCAAGAGGTGCAAATTTTTCATTAACAATAATTGTCTATTTTATGTATTATGAATCAGGTGTCCAGGGAAGAGATATGATGACTGTAATTAGCCATGTTGTCCCTTATTTACATATACATAAATTTCAAAGTCCACATATTTGCCATCACTTGCTATTACATTGCTCAATACAAGTGGGCCTTGTTAGTAAAATGAATAGCATGTAGCCTATCATGAACGTGTTGTATTACGTAGATAGAACTATCCACATTTTAACGACCCTCCACATCCATAGCAATTTGGCAAGAACAGAACAGGTTCTTAGAGACTATCAAGAGTCAATCCAGCTGCCTCCATGAATTTAACCTTCCAAACATTTTTGTGACATCTCCAAACACCTAGCATCGCATCATACTTATTAGTTGACTCAGAAAACATCTTCTTGTTAGAAGTAAGGGTTGCCTCCACACTGCTACTAATCAACTATTGTTCAAGCAATTCCTACTCCTACTTCACACTCTTCTCCCTCAACTCTGCAAACAACCTCTCCAGGTCACTATTTTTCTTCCGTAATTCTAAATTTTGCAACAAAAGATGTTTGTTCGCTGCTTCAGCAGCCTCCAACTTCTACAATATCACAGTAATATGATTGCACTGAAGTGAAATATGAATTTCAGTCAAATTCTATACTAAACTCTTCGATGTATCAGTCGTGAGGGGATCAGTTGTGGCTGAATTTTTCCCACTCTTGGCCACACCACCAGCATCTATTACTCCCGACAACAGTGCTTCCATTGAAGGTCCTTCCCTCTGACCGGATGAGTTGGTCAACATTGGACACTTTCCCGGGCTATCAGACTGTGAATTTCATAAACATGTATTAACAGGGTTATGCTTGGTAGATTTTTCCTCGCCCTTTAGCTATGTGGGAGCATCTTTCCATTTTCCCATCCCTACACCCTTTCGAACAGTGCAATTATAGTTGGTTAATGAGGAATGAACTTTATTGGGACTCGCACAAGTTGCCATACTATCAATTTCCATAAATAAGGAGTGAGCACATGAGGGCATATAGGTACTTTATACCTCCACTATCAGGCCACCAAAAAGCTGGTCTGTAGTGTCTTCTGCTTGATCTGCAACAAAATCAACAAAAAAATAGTCATTAAAACTTATTTCTGAGATGCAAAGGGAGAGCATCTACATAAAGTGATTAAATACATAAGTTCACTACATGGATAATGTAGAATGACACCCATTAAAATAATATAGTCCTAAGCAAGATGTTATAGAAAATGGTAAGAATGGATTTGAAACCTCAGTAAGTGGCAAACAAAAACATTTGTCGTTAGCCTGCTTTAGTAATAGCATTTCGATGCCCTTCACTTGCCATAGTAATTAGCCAATTTAGTTTTTGTAAGCACACAATGTGTTATCTTAACAGAAAAACATATAACCCCAACGGTTAGCAAAAACACATATCAAATATCATAATAGCAAACAGTTAAACTGGGACCCAAACAAAGGGATGCACATGAATGCACGAATAAAATCCACCTTATAGTGCCAAACATATATGTGCACCTCTTGAGAGTACTATACTGCAAATAATGCCACTAACAAAGAAAAATGTGAATTGGAGTTTAAGTTGATACCAGTAAAGGTAAATATTCTACATTAAAAATAGAAGCATTTGGCAGTGCATCATACTATTCATAGATCACCAATAATTTCATTAAAATTAGTATTATAAAGAATGGTAATATAATGACTCATCATTCAAATATACAACACAATAAAATAATTAATTAGTAACATGATAACAATGTACCACAAACTGAAATGCCTTGAATGTGCACCATACAATGCAAATATAACAACGTACGTTATCAACTGTCTAAGGGTATGCACACAAATGGGCATTGAACAGAGAATAATGAAGTAACACAAGGGAATCTGTGCACAAATTAAACTCATCGCAGATCCCATTAAAGAATACATCACCAAATTAACTAAACTCAATCTAAGAAATGTTAGTAACCCTATTGCGCCACTCGATACAATAATGAATCAATTCAAACCCCTCCTCATTTCCTCCTACATTGTCTATTTTACGCAAGTGAAGAAATGCATGCATAGAATCTACTCCACTTCTTCGGGTCCTTGTACATCGTTGGAGGGGTTATACTAAGGCATCGAATCCTCACACTGTTTCTTTTAAGAGGAGGACCCAAGAGCTCGTCAGATTCTATGTTCACTATCAAGGCGTCATCCACTTTCTCTTGGAGTTACGTAGACAACTTTTGATGAGTGCAAGCTCCAAAACAATGTTGATGACAATATTACCATACACTTAACCAAAATTTATATTCAGACATTAAAAAAATTGAAAGGAATAATACCTTCTTCTACATCACAGGCAAAGGGCGACCGAGGTCTGAAATGTTCCACACCTCGAAAGAATTAAGGGAGTCACATAAAGATTCTGAAAAAGAGTGGGGAAAGGGCAACCTATCATGGGGGTCAATGACCTCTACGATTTCAACTTTCACAATGCCCAGTGGTAGTCATTTGTTGTGGCATTTCACATTCATGCCCACACCTACAATAATGCCTTTGCCAACTAATACACCATTTGTTAGCAACTCGATGTGATCTTCGCTTGCATATGTGTGAGCACCTTCCTCTGAGGGCTTCTCTTCGATAATGGGTGCATGTACTTAGAAAATGTACACGAGCGAACCAAACTCATGTGTCAAAAAGACATATGAATCATGGTTAAAGAGGCATAGAAAATTAAAGAATCCTATTATTACCGATTCAGAAAGGCTATGGGAATTGTCCACTTCACCACACCAAACTTCACCAGCACTATTAGTTTCCATCCCCAACTCCATTCACGCAAACTCACCAATAATGTGATGCCCCACATTCCTTTGTCCACACATGTTTTCTTCTATACCACAATCCTGTAAAGTACATAACGAGTGGAGGGACTGGTATGACACTATGAAAGAGACTACCAACTACATATAAGACAACCTAATACATTAATGATAGAATTGCATCGTGCAAATCTTTGAACGTGTAATAGCTCATGATAGAATATTCCCAACAACTTTTTTCTTTGCTCTGAAATATGATTGACACTCACCGGCATAGAACCAGCTTGAATGGGACTCTCCTGCAAGACAATAAATCAGTTTACACTATGTTCGCATCCACTTTCATTTCTAGTGTATGACATTGACTGATAAAATAAAATGTACATCTCTGGTTGGGGCCTGGATCATGGGAGGGCTGACCATGCTAACCCCAACACTCTCAGCCTGACATAACATATAAGAACATGTTTAAAGAAAACATGTTATCAATGATGAAAGTATCAAATGTGTCTACAGAAAAGTGCCTACACATTAGAACACTAATTATATGCATACCACTTCTTTGACTGAATCAGCACTTACCTGTTCACATGCACACCCATCATCACCTCCATTGCCCTCCAACATAGGCTATGTCACCATTCAAAATGGTCAACATTGTTAACACCAAGAAAATAATGAGGATAAGGAATTCCGTACAACCACCACATGAGACTTACCCCGACATCCCTCTCATTGCGGTCCACTAGCATTTCTTTTCTATGCATTCCTTTCACCAACTTGTATGAACTCCTAGGTTTCCGCCCAATAGAATAAGTACCTTGATATTCATAAACAAGGGAGCCAAGATAGTGCATTCTTCATCTTCACCACCCTGCTCTACCAGACCATGTCCTTTATCCATAGACACTTGATATGGCAATTCATTCGGGTCTCATTGATTGTCATTGCAAATTCTGAGGTGAGTGATGAAATGGAAAAATAAATGAATGCTTATAATACCATATTGCCTTCTCCTCTAACTCAACACACCTCATCAAGCCCGTCAAAAAACTCAAAAACCTCATTTTTTGGGGAAGATTTCCTCCTGATTTCTATCTTCTTCCGTCCCAGGGGGCATCACTTCATATGAGGATTTTTTGCTACAACTGGTGTGGCAAGTGATGCATGAGATGGTGTATCCCTATCAGCGTCCTCACACACAATTTTAGATGCTCCTAGACTGCCCTGTCAATTGCGCATTTTTTCAATGTGAGTCAAAATAACAGCAAAGCGAACAATTTTTAAAAAGAATTATAAACCAGACTCCTGATTCATCCTCAATTTTCCAATACCTTATAATATTTTTTGTGCACCAATGCTAACACCTTTCTTAGTCTTTTCTATCTGGCTGATGGACTCTCATATTGATGCATTTCTTCTTCAATCTTCGACTTGCCAACTACTAGAAGGAGCTTCACTAACACCTTCTTGTAGAACTCACATATGCGCTTCTCTGTGCACTTTCTTTGGGCTGTGGGCCTCATCCTCATCTGGTATTCAACATTTCTCTCCCTCCTTTGGTAGTACCCTTGTTCTTTATAACTAGAGTAATGCCATTTTGGGTTGGCTGAGGCAGGTCACCCACATTTGGGTGCTTCGATCAATGGAAGTGCATGCATCTACATCTTATGAATGTTCATCCTTGCAATGTCCCAAAATTTGAGACCTCTATCTAGCGAGCATGGACCAATGATGCAGTAATATACTAATCTATTATTGCACCTTTCAGTTCTGTAATTGGTCGCCCCCTACGCACAATGCGCTAGAACAATTAAAACAATATTTGTACAACCACAAAGCTTAAAAGATAGAAAATAATAGCGTTGGGCAAGAAGGATGATTGCACTATTCCTAAACATTACATCATGGTTGAAGGTTTCTAA
This sequence comes from Chamaecyparis obtusa, assembly GCA_027943335.1. Taxonomy (NCBI): domain Eukaryota; kingdom Viridiplantae; phylum Streptophyta; class Pinopsida; order Cupressales; family Cupressaceae; genus Chamaecyparis; species Chamaecyparis obtusa. Next base: position 1,182,144 of record BSBK01001155.1, on the reverse strand, counting down.
GATAAATCAAACCTTACAATCAATCTGAGTATCCAAACCGTCTCCCCAACCACTGTGAATATTGGGCTCCTCCAAAGCCACATAGTTCTAAGCACTAGCATAATTATCATCCCTCTCATTTTCTTCACCACTGCCACTGTCGACATAAGCGCTTCCTCTTTCAATCTCAAGGGAACCTCTCTCAAGATGACCAATTGAATCACATTCAGCTCCTTCGTTCAAGGGGTCCTCTACTCCAGGCATAGTGCACATATCACCCTGAAGTAAACAAAGTTACGATGACAACAAAGCACACATCATTTGAAGGTTGAAGAACATGAACCAAATATATATGCATTTTTAAGGCACACTCATTCTAATTATATGATATTGGTATGATGTAAATGATTACCAATTTGCTTGATGAATGGGTAGATCTCGCCAGTCTGGGAGATGTCCTTCTGAAATCCCTCACTGTCTCCTGACAAGGCTAAGTCCACATATTAGTGAGCTAGCCAACTGCTAGATCAACTCACACAAAATAATATTTATAGACATCCCAAGACCATACTATCTTACAATTCTTACCAACAAAATTTTTGCATTGTCCAAATCCCTCCGACTTACCCTAGACTGCATCCCCTCAAATGAATCACAGATCTCCATAAATTTTTCCTTATATTGTATCGACATACTAGCCTACCCATATTAAATAATGGGAGTGTTACTGGCTGGTCAAGTTGTAGATACATTATGTCTAGTGGACCTCCTAAAGAAAACCACTTTGAATGGCATATCAACTTAACATATAGAATGTATTGTATAGATCTCAGTTCACAATATAATTATCCACATTTCTTTATTCTACTTATTTGCAACTATCTTATTTATTCTTATTTCATTTTACAAATGACATCTTCTATACAAATAAGCTAATGGCCTAATTAAGTGGCATAGAGCTTACACATTTATTTATAGACTATCAACATATTTACCATTTGTATGAAATAATTCCACATAAGATTCCACTCGACTCATCCTCCATTGTATCCATGAGGGGGTCCCCTGATTCAAATACAAGCTAAATTTTATATAAACCCATATTTGACAAGTTACCCTATTATGGAGGTTTGTATTTGTTACTGGACAGAAACAAACATTTACTGCCTTGTCGACATATATATGGAACAACATACAACTTCTATATTTAATATTATTCATTATCTTTCATGTATATAATGAATTGATAGGACAAGCAATCTAATTAAATGGCTGCGTAGGCTTCAAGAATTATGGCTATTCCCACCTATTTTTTCTTCACTCTCAGGCAATTTCAAAATGGAGTGACTTACATTGAAAAGCTGCAATGAAAGGGAATGGAGGCATGCCACGAGAATGCATAAATATGGCACACAAACAAACATGCCTCTCCCAACCCTACACAAGGATATACATAAACAATCAACCCGACTAAATAAACCATTGCATGGAAAAAAAATAACACCTCCAATAACAATATGAGAGCTTATAACATCCGCAGTGGCAATAGGGATATCAACTGGCAACAACTAGAATGTGGGATGCCAACTAAAGAAAGCGTCAAACTACGTATTGCAACCAATTCTAGTCAACTACGTGATGGAGAGGTAACAAGATACTAATAACATTCATTCTGTTTCTATATATATATATATATATATATATATATATATATATAGAGAGAGAGAGAGAGAGAGAGAGGTTGTTCGACTTTATATGACATTACAATGGCTATTTAGGTGTAATTTTCAAATAAACAATAGTTCTTCCTTTCATTACAACAGAAGATACTTTATGCAAGAGCATCCTGGGCATAAGAGCAACCTTGCATCACCCAAAAATATTTATGTTTTTGTATTCAATAAGGGTTGTCTTGTGTAGAGCTACTATTCATGGAAACTTGTTATTTTTAGTAAGTTGGTCATAAAATCTTGGAATGTTCTGATTTCACGTATGTAGGTTCATCTCAATCATATTAGCCTACCAGTAAAGTTTCATTGACAGATCAGGTCTAGCTTTGGAGATATTGAAGATTTTCGGTATTGGCAGCAGGGTATAGAAACTTTGAACCCAGTTTTGAAGGCTATAGAGGTCCTGGATGAGGTCAAAAATTTGGGTGATGGGCACTTGCGCTAGTTAGGGCCATAGAGCGCTTCGTGGCCTTTCTAGAATGGGGTCATAATAGTCAGTCAGGTCAACTGGTGATGACTTATGGTCTTCAGAAGTTGGGTCGCCTGAAATGGCAGAAAATAATTTTCCTTCAAAATTTTTGTTCGGGTTTCAAATATTATTTTGAGCTGACTTTGATGTAATAAATTGTAAAATAAAAATAATTCTAAGTTTGGTCGGCCCTATGGGCTAAATTTCTGGAACCTTCTCGGGCAGTGGAAATTGCCTATATAAAGAAGGCCCGTAGTGTTGTCTAGGCAGTTCTGAGTAGTTCGGGATAGTAGATCTGGGTAATAATTTGAGGCTTTGTCCTACAGAATATTGTAATGGAATGCCCATGTGGCTTTGCATATTGTACTTTTGAAAGTTTGTAATTCCACATTTGTGGAGATAATAAGAAGCCAATTTTATGTTCTTGCATATTATTGTTGTTTCTCTGTTTCTATTATGTGTTTGTGGTATTAAGGGGAGCACCCTTCATCAATACTTTCCCTGGAAAAAAAAATCACTGTGGGTTTTATATGTGACCTCCACCATGGTAATTAATGTTCAAACATAGGCACACAATTGTTAATGAATAATGCATACTATGACAACAGTACACAAAACAATTGTTCAAACTTCAAACATCTCAACTATCAAACCAACTATACCTTTCAGCAGTTGGGGCAAACTGTATACCCATTAAATATTGCAAATAGCAGTATGGCATAAATAAAATTAATTACCCATGTTTCAAGAACAATGCCATGTCTCTGATTTCATTCAATTGATTCCCTTTGGATTGCATTAAATGTATATATTTCAACCTTCTTCCAGCTACCTGCCCACTGACATTGCTTTGCTAAAACCTCCAGAAATGAACCCAACAAATTACGAACAAAAACCCCACACAAACCAATTTATATATCTGCCACATTATCAATTTAGAAACACAACCTACCAAAAACAATGGAGGTTACAACATTGTCCATCTATGTACACCTTCAGATTGACCCCAAAATATAAAAATAAGAGTGCAATAATATTTTTGGCCTGCCCAATAGGCCATTCTCATTCTTTTCAATCTACAAGCTATTATTGAACATCTGCGTCGTTGTTCTCTCTAACTTCCTCTATTCCTTCCAAGCTACAATCCTAATTTGAAACACATGGTTCAAGGTCAATCACACCATGGTGGCATTTGTGTTTAAGTAGGAATAAAATAGATCCATATCTCTTGTTCAATTCCTTTATCATCCCAGCATTCAACCCTTGACCGTGCCTCTGTACTCCAACCCTAGCAATTTCATCATCAAATAACATTGCAAATTGCATGTAAGTCTAAAGAACATGTTTAACACTTGGATCACCATTAACCATCTCTCTTGGCACTATTCCTCCTACTGGGGCTTTTCCCTCATATAGGTCATAACCCCTTATAGCGTCATCCAATGTATTGCCTGCAATATAAACTTCCTTAACAAATGCCAAGGCTATATGTCGAAATAGCCCAATGCTCTGAAGGAGATCCATGTAGTTTGATATAAATATAGGTATCAACTGAGATGGAAATATGAAGTGGGGCTAGAAATAAAGAACATTTCACCCAATGACATTTGCAATGGTAGATTCCACGTACATACAGTCAATTTTGAACCACTGTGACAACATTATTGGTACAATATGTCCCTCTTCTGCCTTATCCCATTCCTAAACAAGGATATGGATGTGGTAGTTGTGAGGAAGCAGCACCATCCACAACAAGATAGACAAGTACAATTTCTATTTCACACTGACAATAACACAAAAAAATACATCCTTTAGGAAATAGTGGTGTGCTACAAATAACAATAACACTACAATTATCAAGATCACAAATACAAAAAAAAATTGCATCTCTATAAACCAAGACTTGCTTTGCTAAGATAAACATTGTGTGGCCTTATTCAACAGAACAAATCATATCAATATGACAAGGCCACCGCTCATATTGGCTAGGATAGTCTTGTTAACATTTCTTTTCCCTACCACAAATATCTGATTATAAGGGTGGCATTGTTTTCCTCCCTCCATGTCATCCACCCTTCTTTAACATAAACATGATGCATGGTGCTCAAAAAATCTCATTGTGCTCAAAATTATACCTTTAAATCATGACATTATGAGAGGGATGATTGTTTTTGCCCTCTGTTTTGTATACCCACAAATTGCACATTTTACTGTTGTTCAACCACACATGAAAGAATTTCTATTTTTTATTCAACTATGTTTTTTTTGCTCAATGCCTTATCTTTTGCATGTTCTCTTTGAAATATTGCTTTCGTCGGAGCATAACAGTATAACATGTAATGCCCAATTTTAAGATGGTAGAACATAAATGTCTCGATGTCCATACCATGCACGGGGATGGCCTCATCAGCTCCAATCGTTCACCAACAACGACTACTATTAACCATGGAACATAACTCATCCAATAAGAGTTGTGCTCACAAAAGTTTGCACCCATCCTTTGGGTATGGCAAGAGAGAAAATTTGTGAAACATTATGGCAGCCTCACAATTGTGGGACTCACACGTGTTAGGGTTAAACGGTGAAAAAGGCTGCCATCCTTTCAACCTCAGTGCACCTAACCAAAAATAATGATGACAAAAGTGAAGAACTAGAATGGAGCTAATTTAAGAAAGGGGATCCACCAGTTACGAATGCAGTTGCTAAATGCTTCTAAATACAAGTAATATGAAAAAGAACCCCTAATATGCACCACTCCTACTAAATGTCATGTTTCAAAGACATAAATATACTTTACACCTTAATAGGTGTTCGAAGAAAATATGACTTTCACATTGCAACAACTAAAAAGAACATTTTGCAAAACATATAAGATGAAGTAAGAATGAGGGATCAAAACAAAATGTATAACAAGCGCACATTTCTTACTGTAAAACAACATAACAACAAAAAGTTCATTAATATATTACAAAGCTAAACTTTACAGTCTGATAGACTAAGATGTTTGAAAAGGTCGACGAAGGAAAACCCGTGAAATAGGTGTGAAGATTCCTTATATAGAATTCAACCATTGCTCAGCTCGGATAGGAAAAGAGACCTCTCTCCAATACATTTATTTTACTCGAAAGGGAGTGTTCTAGATGGTGTGTGAGGACTTTGTTGTGTAGTCTATTTTATAGGATTTATATAGTCTTTTCTTCTAATCTATTCTAGGATATACTATCTAATATTCTTGTTGTCTCTATGCCAACTAAGATGGGTGGTTGGGTTTGTTTGTGGGAAAGTCTATTTTTTCCATTAACATGATTGGGGATTCTACTAACTTTCTAAGTGGGTTTTTTCTTTGGTCAAAGGTTATGGTTTGTTTGGAAGGGAATGTTCCGATGGTGTTGTCAGGACTTAGTTGTGTAATCTATTTTATATGCTTTATGTAGTCTTGTTGACATGAAAAGTCTTCTATTCTATTCTAGGATATACTATCTAGTGTTCTTGTTGTCTCTTCATCAACTAAGTTGGGTGGTGTGTTGAAGTATTGACAACACATAGAGAGGTCTAAGCATTAATAAAGATCTATTGACGGTTAATTACAAGCTCCAATAGTTTCAATATTCTTCAATTTGACATGTAGTTGGTCATGGAGAATATGATCACCACCCATTGTGATGGCACCTTGATGTCATGATTTCTATTACCCTTCCATAACTAACGAAAGTTGTTATTTTTTTTTTATCAAAGAAAAGGTAGGAAGTCATCCACGGTATTTAATTTGGTAAACTTTCAAACTAGTGTTTCTCTACTAACTAGTGTGTCTGTTGGTTAAAGTTTTGTTGGTTTTGGTATAATTCAGTTTTTGATCTTTATAAATTGTTTGGTCTCAAGGAACATCAATATTTTTTCAATTTAATTTAAAAACTAGATATCTCTTCACCGAGGTCATGGTTTCTTCAACATAGATAGTGGTAGTAGTGTTCAAAAATGGGTTGTGACCATTTATCTTGAATTATCTATAAGTCATTCTTTATGTGGTTGTGGTGTTGGTTGGCTCTTCAAGTGGTAGTGTGCATAGTGGCATACGTAATTTAATCTTGTTTTGTTTCTTAGGCTACAACCTTCTTCCTTTTTCGATCTATATATTCATGATTGCTATTTCACCATGGTTATTGCTTGTGCTTGCTTGATAGGTTTACATTGTCTGGACTTTCATCTCTATGTTTTGCTATCATTATATATTTTCTTTAAGTGGATGAAGATGCCAATAAATTTTCTTTGTAAATATTAAAATAAAAAATAATGTGATGATATCTCCCATAGGATCAAGATAATTGATTATCTGACTTATAGTCTAACATAAAAATCTTAGATAACTCGATTGTTCACCTAGGGAAAACTAGCTTCTTAGGGGGCAGATTTATCTTAGATAACTTGGTGTTAGCCTAGGAGACTATGGAATGGGCTCAACAATCAGCTCAAGATTCTCTTATCATTGATCTAGATTTTGATAAAGCATACGATCACATTTGAATGCATGTTATTCTAAAAATTTTAAGCTATCTTGATTTTGGTCCAAAAATCTATGATCAAATTAAAATTCTTTTCACAAATGCTAATGCTAGAGTGGTTCTAAATGGTGTTCTCTCTCCTTAGTTTACCTTGCAAAAATCCAACCACCAAGGTTGTCCTCTAGCTCCTTTCTTGTATGTTCTCTCTGTTGATTCATTGAGATATCATCTCCAACATGCTCTTGACAATAGGCCGATTAGAAGAATCATGCTTCGAGGAAATGCTACAACTCTTAACTCCCATTTTGCTGATGATAACATGATTTTCATTCGTAACTCACCAGAGGAACTAAACAATGGGCTTGAGGTTTTGTAGCTTTATTATTTAATTTTAGGTTCTAAATTATCCATGCATAAAATTTAGTTTTGAATGACAAGACCCAACCCTCACCCTCCTTGGATCTTGAGTGACTGGAAGTAGGTGAAACATGGTACCATCAAAGATATCTTGGGATACTAGACTCCTAAATTGGACTAGAACATATTTCTTTCCATGCCTAGAAGAATTCAAGTCACTAATAAAATACTCCTGGATAGCCATGTGTCTATATTTGTTCTTGTTGGTTACCATCTAAATCATGTTATAACCAATTAACTCGGTTAATTAGAACCTTCCTGTGGGATAACTGGGGAAACAAGAAAGGTGCACCCATTACTTCATGGACCCATTGTATCCAACCAATAGATAGAGAAGGATTGGGGATCATCAACCCTCACACCCAAGCCATCTGTCTTACAACTAAATGGATCATTAGAGCCCCAGATGGTGATGCTCCTTGGAAACATCTGGTTCGTCATCAAATCCAATCTGCTACACTTGGGAGCAACACATGGGATATAGTCAAATTAGGGGACAAACTTTTACTTGCTCCTTTCTTAAAGACTCATGGCTCAACTCAATCTAAAAAGCTTGACAGACTACTTCAAATAAATTAGTTTGGTAAGATCAATCCTTGATGCAATATGGTTTGATTTTTTCCTTTTCCTCCGTATGGTAGAATCGCTTGGTTCACTTGATGATGCTCCTATTGCTACTATCAAAATCCTTTAGGGAAAACAATTGTTTAAAAAAGACATTCAAACCTTTCATGATTTACAAGATTCGGTTAAATTTAATTGGAAATCATGGAGTTGCCTTGAGTCATAATTTAGTCTCTCACCAATACAAAAACCTTTGATTTTAAAAATCCAACAACTTGTTCCACCAAAATTTTCTTGGCTATTCCACCCCATGCCATGATAACTTCCTCTCTGATTGGAAATGGCTCTGCAACAAAACCCCCGGCATTGAGAAATATTCTTAATAACCAACTCTGGAATTTTTTTAGCATTACCTTATTCAGAGGCCTTGTTCTAGAAGCACTGAAAATAACATTTGATCATTATAATATGTGGAAATACACAACAAATTCATAAGAGTTTTCAATGCTTACATAAAAACAATGGATAAAAATGATAAATCTAAATTGGGGGGGGGGGGGGGGGGGCGGAATCTGAAATCTACAAAAAACTTGATAGTTTACATAAAGATGTCACTTCAGAAGATGCTAATGGAGTTGATCCCTTCCAACAACCACATAAAATGGCAAATCATGTTGTTGAATATTTAAATGCAAATTGGTTAACACTCACTGTATTGATTAGATTGTGGTTCTAAACTTTAACCTTTCTTTTAAAGCTTGTACAATGCTATTTTCTTCATGTATCTGAATTCAGCATGTGATTTTGACTTTCTATGAGGGAAACTCAACACCTGAATCTAAATCCTTGTATTCTAGTTAACTAGTCTCAACAAAGTGTTTGCAATAACAATTGAATGTGAAAATTTCAGGCATCATAGTTAGACTCTTAATATCTTTTCAAATGTGACCATATAAAATATATACACAATCATTAACTTGTGTTCCTTGAGATAGTTATCCACAAAAATCATTAAATACACAGTGGTTGTAAATTGAGAATCATTGGGTAGTTGTAACGTACAGCCTAGTCCTAAGTAGGTTTCAGGTTATTGTAGCGACTGCAATTATCTTATTGTGCATAATGCGTGTATTTGTCCACTCCACCTAACTTGGAACAATGAAGGACCACATTTTGCTACAAGGTATTCTTTCATTCTTAGAAATTACAATAATATCAAGCTCAAGAGACCTATATCAAATGAACATGCATTTGATGACCTCAGCATGCTCTATCCTTCTTTGTTGGGGTGGAGGTATTTAAATATCAATAAGAGCCAAAATGTGCATGCCTACCTAACTCTCTTCCTAAAATTCGTCAATAGCAGAAGGTTGTTTGTGTACACTGTACAACTGTAATGCTTTTTGGAAGTTACTGATCAATATGTTTAGTTTTATTTCTGACATTTTTCCCATTTTGTCTTCTTCTTGCCTGTAGTTTCCTATTCTTTAGACTATAGTCTGTACTTGTAGCAGCCCAGATTTTTGACATGGTCTTAAGTTATTACTTTGAAAGATGACAATGCAGTATTAGTCTAGAAGAGGTGAAGAGGTTAAATAATGTGTATTGAGAGGATAATCCTTTATGTCAAGGCCATGAAGCTCCCAAGTGTTGTGCCTATCTGGTGCTTGTGGAGGTTTGGAATTGTATTTTTTGATGTAGAACATGTGCAAACTGCAACAAATTCAATAGATTATGTTAGAAAGTAAAGTCCACCAAGATAACTGAGAGGGGGGGGTGAATCAGTTATCTGATAATTTATCAATTTCAACAGCATTTAACCATGTAAGCAATATAATTACCAACCATAGAAAGATATTCATACACAATAACACAATGACACAAGATATGTTGACTAGGGAACCTCTTGATCAAAGAGTAAACCCTGGTGGGAATGATGCCCACAAAAGATGCACTAATATGAATATTCTTTGTGAAAGGATGGACTCTGTTAGGAGTCTTATGATATACATTCAGTACATGTGAATCCCGGTTAGGATATTTTGAATCCCGGTTAAAAGATTCTAACCCTGTTAAGAGTTTTGGAAGACAGAAGGACCCACTGCCCAAACAACTTCAATGGAAAGATCACTGAACACACTGTCCAACTGACCTTAAGATTATTCAATAGAATAATATGAAATATGTTACCTCCTTCATTGTGTCAAATGCACTTAATACTAGATCTCAATTTCAGATCTATGTACTTTGCATGTCTTCCCTTCACAACTGCATTGTCTCTCTTCTTCACTTCATGCATACATTCACATTCAACTATATTCAATCACTTTCTCATCATAATCATAATCATACCTTACATACATTACAACAAGGAAAATTATTCATTCCTTTATACCACACTCAAATAATTACAAATGATTCGACACACAATTACAAAATAAAAGTTTTCCACACGCTACACCAAAATTACACAAAACTGTCAGCTTCCAAATACAATAACTCTTCACTCGTGCGACTTCAAATTTTGCACTATCATCCACATCATTATCAATGTGTCTCTAGCTTCCCTTTAACTGTGCAAAACCAAATTCCATCCCGATTAGGAGATATCATCTAATTTTTACAAACTGCTACTCAGGAACACTACCTAAATATTGCTTCTACCAAAATGCTTATAACTTTTATGAATAAATGAATTACTATCTACGCTCTTAACCATAGACATATAACATATCAAAGAATACAACCTCAACATTACATATCTCCATCTACAATATATCACGTGCGCTAATCAAAACATTGGTTGCTTCTCTACGAGTCTCCAAAAGATCACCGTGTTGACATCAATGACAATCATAGTCATGAATGCAACAAAAACTGCTATAGAATGACTACCAAGCATTCATTCCTAACAATCTCCCCCATTGGCATTGATGGAAACATAGATGAAAAACATCCAATGTTCCAAAAATCCAATACTGCAACACTGTTGCTCAGAAAATGCTTCAAGTCCTTTTCATCAATCAAATCAAGCTTTGTTTTCTTATTGGTACAAATGGTTTTTCATGTACACTTCTCCCCCATTGACATCAATGGTAGAAGTTTCATCATTATGTCAACAACAACTCAATGTCAAAAGACACTATTCAGAAAATACAATCACAAGAGTCATCATGACTCAGCTCAGATACACATACTCCCCCATAGAGGAAGTACCAACATCCAGTCCAGAAGAAAAAATAAGGCTCATATACCACTAGACGAATGCAACCAGCTGCATCATTACTCAAGAGTAGGTTGGGGCTTAACCCCAAGCATACCTCTCAGATACTCAAATGTATCCTTAGGAAAAGGTTTAGTAAATATGTTTGCTATCTACTCCTTTGTGCTTATGTACTCTAGTCTGACTTCTTTATCAGCAACTTTCTCTCTTACAACATGATACTTGATCTCTATATGCTTTATCTTAGAATGTAATACAGGATTCTTAGACATACTAACTGTACTGGTATTGTCACAATGTATGACAATAGGCTCAACAAACTTTATTTTGATATCCTTTAGCATTTTCTTCATCAAAATTATCTGGTTACAATTGTTTGTTGCTGCTACATATTCTACTTCTGCTATGCTTTGTGAAATACAATTATGCTTCTTGCTTAGCCAAGAAACCAATCTTCCTCCAAGGAAAAATGCTCCACCACTGGTGCTTTTCTTATCATCAACACTACCTCCCCAATCAGCATCTATATATGCACATAGGGTAAAATCATCAGATTTTTCATACCATAATACATAGTCCATTGTGCCTCTTAAATATCTTCGTATCCTCTTTACTACTACATAATGTGATTCTCTAGGTTCAACTTGAAATCTTGCTACAATTCCAACTGAATGTGCTATATCAAGTCTTGTATGTGTCAAATACTGCAATCCTCCAATCATAGATCTATATTTCTTCTGTTCAACTGTCGGTGTTTCATCTTTGCTAGATAGTTTATGTCCTGTAACCATAGATGTTCCAACTAGTTTACAATTCTCCATTCTGAATCTTTTCAATAAATCATTCAGGTACTTTGTCTGACTTACAAAAATTCCATCGTTGTTCTGTGTTATTTGTAATCCCAAAAAGTATTTCATTTCACCAATCATACTCATTTCAAATTCAATTTTCATTTCATCAACAAATTTGTTGCTAGCTTCATCTTCTCCTCCAAAAATAATGTCATCAACAAAAATTACTACAACTAACAATCCATTTTCAATTTCTTTTGTATACAGATTGCTATTAGTTGTTCCTTTTTTAAATCCCAATTTTAACAAATACTTATCTAGTCTTGCATACCAAGTTCTAGGTGCTTGCTTTAGTCCATATAATGCTTTCTTCAGTTTACATACCATGTCTCCTTCTTGAGTTAAAGGAAAACCTTCAGGCTGCTCAATGTAGACTTCTTCTTCCAATTCACCATTCAAGAATGCGGACTTCACATCCATCTAATACATTTTGAATTTCTTAAAAGCTGCATAGGCCAAAAACATTCTTACAGCTTCAATTCTTGCTACAGGTGAAAAAGTTTCTTCATAGTCAATTCCTTCTTGTTGTGAGTATCCCTTACATACCAATCTTTCTTTTTTTCTTACTACTTCTCCTTGTTCATTCATCTTGTTTCTAAATACCTATTTAGTTCCAATCACATTCTTGTCTTTAGGTCTAGGAACCAATTACCATGTCTTGTTCTTTTCAATCTGATCTAATTCTTCTTTCATAGCTTTAATCCAATGTTCATCTTCACAAGCTTCATTAGTAGATTTAGGTTTAATTTGAGAAATCAAAAATAAATGTACCTTATTTCAAGTCATAACTCCTCTGTCCAAGCTTCTAATAAGTTGTCCAATAAGATGATGTCTTGATATATACCTGTTCGGTGTCATAGTTTCAGATCTTGCTTCAACTGTAGATTCTTCTCTAGATTCCTCTAGGGTTTCTTCTGCATGACTCTCATTCAACAATTCACTGTCAGTCTCATAGAATAATTCAGTAGTTTTAGTGTTAGGCTGAGGATGAGTTCCTTCATCATATTCATAATCAAGCATTCTTTCCTGAATTTTGAACTTTTCATCAACTTTAACATTTGCACTTTCAACAATAGTCTTAGTTCTCTTATTGTAACATCTATATGCTTTTTTCTCTTCAAGGAATATCCAAGAAAATTCCTTCATCACTTCTAGGATCAAACTTTCCAATGTCATCAACTCTCTTTATATAACATTTGCTTCCAAAAATTCTAAAATACTTAACTGAGGGTGCATGTCCAAACCATAATTCATATGGTGTCTTGTCTGTGTCTGCTCTGATTTGTACTCTATTCATTGAATATATTGTTGTGTTCACTGCTTCTCTGCTGAATATCTTCACCAAATCATTCTCAAATAACATAGCTCTTGTTGCTTCAATCACTAACCTATTTCTTCTTTCTACAATACCATTTTGTTCAGGTGTTCTAGGGGTTGAAAACTATCTCTTAATGCCATTCACTTCACAGAAAGTGTTAAATTCTCTAGAAGTAAATTCTCCACCTCTGTCAGATCTCAAACATTTAATCTTCATTTTAGATTCATTCTCAACTTTATTCTTAATGATCTTAAACTTATCAAATGCTTCATATTTTTCTTTCAGCAATGCAATCCACATCATTCTTGTAAAATCATCAACAAGAATCATAAAATACCTTTCTCCATAGAATCCTCTAGTCCTAGTAGGACCAGTCAAGTCTGTATGAACAATCTCCAACTTCACTTTAGATGTGAACTTTTTACTAGGAAATAAACTTCTCTTTTGTTTAGCCATCACACATTCCTTGCAAATCATGTTAGTAGGCTTCATAATTTTAGGCAAATCTCTTACAGCAAGTGTAGTACTTACTTTCACAATGTTATCAAAATTTATGTGACAAAACCATCTATCTCATAACCAACTGTCATCAATTTTAGTAATCAAACATATCATCTCAGTAGGATTCAACTGAAATACATTACCTCTAGTTCTAGATCTAGTTCCAATCAGATTTCCATCTTTATCCTTTATCACACAAGTTTTCTCAGTAAACCAAACTTGATATCCATTATCAACTAACTGTCAAACACTCAAAAGATTATGTTTCAAACCATCCACAAAGTAAACATCATCAGTATTAGTCTTTCCATCAAGAGTAATAGATCCTATACCTTTAATCAAAAAAGGTGTATTGTTTCCAACTCTCATAACTCCTCCATCATAATTGTTAAACTTTATAAACTTCTTCATATCTCCAGTCATATGATGTGAACAACCACTGTCTATAATCCAATCAACTTTCTTTTCAACTTGAGAAACTAAGACTTTTTCTTCCTTAACATCAGTTTCATGATTCTCTTCTTTAATTGCTACAAATCCTATTTCATCATTATTCTCAATATCACTTTCACTTAGAGTTATTTCAATACTAGCTTCAAGATTAGCATAATAACATTCCTTAGATCTTCTAGGCTTAAAATTGTTTCTGTGTTTCTTAGCTCTCTTAGGACATTTAGATGCAAAATGACCATATTCTTGACAAGTCCAACATTTAAAAAATTTCTTACCGTCTGGTTCTCTCTTCACAAGCAAGGCAATACCTTCTTCAATCTTTCGGTCTTCTTCATTTCTAGATCTGTTGCTGCCAACATAATCTCCATTCACACTGATGCTTCTTGAAAAGGTTAGGCACATGCTAAGAGCACTAAATGTTGTCTCCATTCTAGGTAAGTCTCTTGATAACCTCAGGTTCATCTCTGTTGCTTCCAATCTTCCAAGAAAAGTCTCTCTTGTAAAGTTCATTGTACAAGGTATAACTTGTTCAATCATCTATGTTGTCTGCTTAAATATACGTGTCAATGTCCTCAGAATTTTTCATATTATTTCATTTTCTGTCTTTGTTCCTCCACAAGATTTTATCCCTACAACAATTTTTGACATTCTACCAATATAGCTTCTAACATATTCATCTTCCATCATTCTAATATCTTCAAATGCACATATCTAATTATGTAATCTAACTCTCTTTGCATGTTCATCACCTTCAAAAGTAGAGTGTAAAGCTTTCCAAATTTCATAAGATTTTTTCAAACATTTTACTTGACTGTACTCATTTTACGGAAGGGTTGTCAAAAGTGCTCCTCTTTCAAGTATGTTACACATGAATAGATCTCTCTCATCGCTAAAACATTTCTCAAGATTATCTTCTTCAATGATAGTCTTATCATTCTTTGTAATCAACCAATAACTTGGTCCTAAACACAGTAGATGTGTCTTCATCTTCTCTTTACAGCTGTCAAAATTTACTCCATCAAATTTAGGGCTTTCTTTCCTGAAATTCGCCATGGATCTCCTTAAGATGTTAAACTTCTCTTTCAAGGACCTGTTGCTCTGATACCAATTGTTAGAAAGTAAAGTCCACCAAGATAACTGAGAGGGGGGGGTGAATCATTTATCTGATAATTATAACTTTTATCAATTTCAATAGCATTTAACCATGTAAGTAATATAATTACCAACCATAGAAAGATATTCATACACAATAACACAATGACACAAGATATGTTGACTAGGGAACCTCTTAATCAAAGAGTAAACCCCGATGGGAATGATGCCCACAAAAGATGCACTAATATGAATATTCCTTGTGAAAGTATGGACTCTGTTAGGAGTCTTATAAAATACATTCAATACATATGAATCCTAGTTAGGAGATTTTGAATCCCTATTAAAAGATTCTAACCCTGTTAAGAGTTTTGGAAGACATAAGGACCCACTACCCAAACAGCTTCAATGGAAAGATCACTAAACACACTATCCAATTGACCTTAAGATTATTCAACAAAATAATATGAAATATGTTACCTCCTTCACTGTGCCAAATTGCACTTAATACCAGATCTCAATTTCATATCTTTGTACTTCGCATGTCTTCCCTTCACAACTGCATTGTCTCTCTTCTTTACTTCATGCATACATTCGCATTCAACTATATTCAATCACTTGCTCATAATAATCATAATCATACCTTACATACATTACAACAAGGAAAATCATTCCTTCCTTTATACCACACTCAAATAATTACAAATGAGTTGGCACACAATTATAAAATAAAAGTTTTCCACACGCTACATCAAAATTACACAAAATTGTTGGCTTCCAAATACAATAACTCTTCACTCATGTGACCTCAAAGTTTGCACTATCATCCATGTCATTATAAATGTGTCTCTAGCTTCCCTTTAACTGTGCAAAACCATATTCCATCCCGATTAGGAGATATCTCTGATTTCCACAAACCACTACTCAGGAACACTACCTGAATACTGCTTCTACCAAAATGCTTATAACTTTCATGAATAAATGAATTACTGTCTGCACTCTTAACCATAGACATATAACATATCAAAGAATATAACCTCAACATCGCATATCTCTAACTGCAATATAACACGTGCGCTAATCAAAACATTATCTGCTTCTTTGCGAGTCTCCAAAAGATCATTGTGTTGACATCAATGACAATCATAGTCATGAATGCAACAAAAACTACTACAGAATGACTACCAAGCATTCATTCCTAACAAATTATAGTCAAACTATGTTTTTAGATTATTGACCTTTCAGTCAAGGATGCAAAACTTTAAGCAGTGTTGATTCAAGGTCTGTTGTCGACGCTGAAGATCAACAGAATATATAAAATATTTGTAAAAGCCAATAGAAATCATTGTTGAAATGTAGTGGTAAAGTGACTCTAGTGTCTTCAATGTATTGCAAGTTTTGAATATGGGCTTTAGAAACTGCAAGGATGCTGGGGTTGGTAGTCTTTATGTAAAATTTTCATTTTGTGTTAAATGGAATAGCCACAAAACTAGATCAAAGAATAATGCTATTCTCTATTCAATATAATGGAGCATAATTACAAATACAAAGAACTATCAGTCAAATCCATGAATCAAGTAGTGAAATGGCTAAGAGGTTAGAGTTAAACTCCCATCACTCCAAATTAGGAGGTGATTAAAGTTCAAATATATAGAGTTGTTAGATCCATAAATCAAGGTGATGACATGGCGAAGATGTAAGAGCTTAACTCTTAATTGCTTCCAATCAAATGTGTAAATTACAAATATATAGAACTCTAAGATCCATGTTCAAGGAGATGAAATAGCTAGGAGGTAAGATTTAACTCCTAATCTCTCCCAATCGGGAGGTCAGTTAACTTAGCCTAATTGAGACAGAGCTGGCCTTGACTAATTACAGGTGGCAGATCACTTCCATCACTCAAGGATTGACAAGGCAACGATGGCACTTGTGTACATCAAGTCAAGGTAAACACATCCTTATTGGCCACCTAGTTGAGAATAATTAAATATTCCTAATATTTTAAGTAAACATAATAACTACCAAACATAATTCTGATTATAATTATCTAAAAATCTGGAAACCAATAAGTGATGAACTGAAGGAGAAAATGGCAGTCAATAAGAGAAGTGGGACAAGGAAAGTGAATTAGATAAAGAATATTCTCTAAGGAGAATGGTCACTGTAAGATTTGACCAAAAGAAAAAGATCCTGATGGAGACATTGTAACCATTGATGAAATCTTAGGATCTTAAATAAGCTACGAAATCAACTATAATTATTAATAATAGTACGTAAACTTGAAAAAGAAATAAATTAGTTGATCTTATTACTGCCAGGGAATAAAATATGTGACAATCACAAATTATACAACAGAGGTCCCATTTAAATGCATATAACAAATAGCCTCTTTCTCAAGAATGTTAGTAGAAGTTAAAATTGACAATCATTTGAAGATTGTGCCTAATCATAGTAATCCTTTGAAGTTTCTACAAGAATCAAGGCACGATTTGAGACACCAAATCCTGTTACTTGAGACAGATTTATATAAGTCCTTGGAATGTTCTTCAGGTATTAGTAAGACTTATGATCACCTTCGACCTATGAATACCCTAGAATACCTTGATAGTGACCTTATGTGCATTGGTTGTGAGAACCATACAATTGAAATCTTTTCTTGAGATAAAATTCTAGGTACATATTTTCAAATTTGTATTTATATTGTGCATACATTTTGTATATGTTGTTGGAGACCTTTTCATCACTATAATAATTATGCAGAACATTTAATTTACATATCAAAGTCTTGAGTCAATGCACTCAATACTAAAACTCCAAAGTATTTCTTACATGAAACTTATGTTGTTGAGGCTTCTTCCATATGGTAAGTCATGTTGGCCTTATTTAGTTAGGAAATGCTTTGATTATTGCTTATTTGAAAATCAACCATGTATTTGTGTTGAACAATCTCAACTATTCTAGTTTTTTCCAAGTTGATATATATGCACATACATTTCCAACATTTCCTGATATGCACAGTGGGCAAACGTTCGGCAGATCATTATCTTGACAAGGATGTGAAATATATCTTTGAACATATGTATAGTTTCATCACAGTGCTTATCCTCTCCTGATTGAACTCAACCAGTTTACTATTACATATCATAACCAATTAGTTTTAGCACATAGAGGGGATGATTAATCATTAATGTGTTGGAGAAGTTAATGCCTTATCTATTTTCTGGACTTGTATATGAATCTCTTGTGAACCTTTGTAGAGTTCTTCCATATATCTAAGCTAATAGTGACTCGAGTACAATATCTAATTGATTAATGAGTTACAACCTAAAATTCAAAACTCTATAAATTTAGAAGGATGTAAGATGGAGTAAGTTTATGTTCTACAACTATTGTTTCTGTATGAGACTCTTCATTGTGTTCATGTGTCCACAGTTGAGCAAAAAAATATCAAAAAGTGTAAACAATACTTTCTCAATTTTTTGATATTGCTCACTTCAACTTCATCTCAAGAATAAGGTTGGTTGTCCTCAACTCAATTGGGTTGCTCAATCTAGAGCTCTAATATATTTTATCACATTAAGAATTAAACTTGGGTTAGTCTTAGTCAGTTGAAGGCTCAAAGTGACTGGCTTCTGCTAATTGTGAATGAATTGATAAAAATATAGAACTCATTGCGACCATGGAATGGAATATATTTTTGAACTATTGAGTACAAACAGTTGTTATGGATTTGGTCTATTTGGACTTGTAACCTAATTTAGAGAGTTTTAAGGTTATTGGATCTTGCTGTTGCAAACAAATCCATTAATTTTCAATTTTCAACTCCTCCATGATGGTTGTTTTCTTTGTTGGTTTAGTCTTTATAAATTATGATCATGATGCACACTATGTGTGCTTGTAAAGATGGAGATCTAGAAATTGTATGTGACTATTTTATGGATCCTCGTTTTGAATGATTGAGTAAAATACTAAAACCATGTGTAATTGATGTGGTCTATTTGTCCTTTTGATCTAATTTAGAGAGATTTAATGCTACTGAATGTTGGCTATTTCAAACAGATCCATTGGTTTTCAATCTTCAAATCCTTCATGATGGTTTTTTTTCTCGCTGGTTTAGTCTTTATGATCATGATGTGCACATTGAAAAATGACTATGCAAAATATGCCCATGGAGATGATGATATAGAAACCCTGGTGAGTTCTAGATTTCTATTGTGATATGGTCCAATTCTACATCTAGTGTCAATTATTCTCTATGATTTATACAACTCTGAATCAAAGACCACTTTCAATTGTTGTAGCTCAATAATTTGGTATATTGTCCTTGTGGTGAGCAAGGAAGGGATAAGTAAATAATAATATTAACTGAGACATTGCTTATTTGGATAATTGGTTAAATGACAACTTTTGGATTGTTCGCATACCTAGTTTTGTAGCACTCTATTGATGTTACTGGACTATCTTGTAGCAATAGTCATTTGGAGGATTATTGAATAGGTACCATCCCATTATGTATGATGAATGTCGAGGTGGATATTGAGTGGCTTGGATGTTCTCTGGAACAACTCCAAATAAGTCTCCACACACATTTCGTTAAAGAACATCAATATCAGCTCTGCTAATTTTTTTGTCTTGTTATCATGTTATATCCTCAACCACATTTTGATTCTAATATAGTTTATTTATCTACCTACAGTAAAGAGATGGAAGTGAAGAATCGAGATGGAAGCTTGTTCATGTGGATGTTTTTTGTACACCAAGAAATCTTGTATTGTTGTCAGCATTGGTGGTTACTGGTGCACAACTTTGTATACTTGTGCTTCTTGTCATCGTGGTGGCAATTATTGGCATGCTCTATGTTGGGTATGCAAGCATGCTTCATTTCTCTTGGTTTGATTTTTGTAACAATGAGTATCATGCTTTGTTTTAAAACACATTCACAAAATTCATAGATGTTTGAATACTATATTGACTTCAGGCCCCTCTCAGTTTGATTTGAAGTGCTTTTTGGTTCTTCACGAGTGGAAGTTAGTATGTTTAGACCGTTTCACTCACCATTTGTACATATTCTTGTATATTTTTGGCCATGTTTTTTATTAGACAGTAAATGTATATATACTTTTAGTGGCCAACTATCATGTTCTTTTTGATAAGGTTATATATGAGGAAGTTGGAGAATGACTAGATCCACACGTTAAATAATAGAAATATGCCCATAATTACAACAATAAGCAAAAATACTATAGAGATCACACAATAAAATAGAGGTTAAAGATGCCCAAAAAAAAAAACATACTATAGTACAAAAATGCAATAAATATTGTTTATTAAAAACCATATGAGCTGACATTCCTAGAAATATTCCCCAAACTTAGAGGACATCTCTCATATCTGAATATTTATGGATGTAACACAACTTTTTATTCCCATTTCAAGTTATTGAAACATCCCCATTTTGAGGGCGGTAGGAAAGCCCACCCCATGCAATATCTCTAACTTGAGATTGCAACCAAATAGAATACTCTCCAGATAATTAACACACTTAGACACTGATATTCATTTTATATATATACACCCCCCACTAATACTAATGGAGGGCTAAATGACTAATCTGAACATATGATGGTTAATTACTCCATACTATTAATCTTACAAGACACTTCTATCACTCCATTTACAGCTAAGATCACATAACAGAATGAGTTCAAAATCTATGCAGAGAAAATTACTTAATATGTCTAATTGGTTTGAACAAAGTGAGAGAATAGAGGCAAGTAGGCACACAATTAAGATAAAAAGCAATACAAAATCAAGTTAAAGGTCAGTCAAATGTCTTCCTTTTTTACTCTGTCAAGCTTTTCAATGGAGTGATGCAACCATTCAAGATAAAATACAAGGAATTGAACCTTTTGAAATCTGTTTTATTTTCTAGAGTTTTGAGTTGTTAAATGTCTAGCTTCACTATATGTATTGGCATCAATTTTTCTTAAAGCTCTTTTAATGCTATTGCTTACTTGAATTTCAATGACTTTATTTATCTTTTTTTGGGCTGTAAACTTAAGCTATCCAACTTCTTTTGTTGACGTTGGTTCAGTCATGGAGCAATTGTTACAACTTTCATTGTCTCCTATGCCCGTACATCATTTATCTTAGGTCATGTGAGTGGAAGCCTTTTCTCGCGGAATGATGGTAAATATATTAATGTATTAGAACTTGACATTTAATATCAAATTTTCTAACACAAGCTTTTCACAATATCATTGATTTTAGATGGCTTGTTGATGTTTTTTGCAGCATTATTGGAAGTTATGTCTTTTTTATCATTGCTTGCATGGCTCATTTCATGTTTTACTTGACAAGGAAGCATTGGGTGATATCAATGGTCCTTACCATATCTCTGTTTCCTTTCATGTGCTTTGGGGTTGGTTTTGCATTGAACATTGTAGTTATATTTAAACAGTCACTGGCTGCTATTCCTTTTGGCACTATGGTATCTTTCCTGCTACTAAGAATGCATACCACTGTTATTTTATATCTAGATATTCATATTTATGCCATTTATTAATTTTTTAATCAATCTTCATCTAATACAGGTGGTGGTTTTTGTAATATGGGCTTTCATTTCTTTCCCTTTAGCACTTCTAGGAACATTTGTAGGAAGGAATTGGAGTAGGGCTTCAGTTAATCCTTGTTGAGTGAAGAGTATTCCTCGACCAATTCCTGAGAAGAAATGGTATCTCACTCCTTCGATGGTGTCAATAATTTGTGGTTTGCTTCCATTTGGAAGTATATTCATTGAGATGTATTTTGTTTTTACATCATTTTGGAACTACAAGGTAAGAGAGTGTGGTTGAATAGTTAGTTGTGCAAATTAACATATAGATTAGTAATTTAATTTAATTATTCTCTGTTTTCAGTGTTTCATGGCTTAAGCTACTTTCTATAACCTCGTTATTGTGGTTGTTATGTTGAAGGTTTACTATGTGTATGGATTGGCAAAAAATAAATCCTAATAATAAACAGGCTATTATTATTGTAGACACCTAAAAATCCTTTAGAAAATAAATTATTTTTATTTTCTGAAAAACCCCTGATGACATCATCATTTATTAATTAATTATTTATTTAATTAATTTATTTATTTTTATGTCATTAAATCCCTTTATCTTAATTAAAAATATTTAATTAAGAAATCCCTCCCAAAAATGTTTAAATCTTATTTAAACATTATTCCCCTATTTATTAATTATTTAATTAATAAATTGACCAAAAATCCCAAAAAAAATAATTTATTTATTTTTTGACCAAAACTTGGCCAATTTTCTTAAGACCACTAACCTCTTCTAGAATCTTCTAATCCCTCCTTAATTTCGATTAAAAGGCTAATCTCATCCTTTCTAACCCTAATCCCAACTCAAAATATTTAATTAAGATTAAATATTTAATTTTCATATTTATTAAATATATTTTAATAAATATTCCCAAAACCAAAAGCCTTTGGAATGAATAAACATTTATTCCATAAAACTTAAGAAAACTCTAGACTCTTCTAGAAACTTCTCAACCCAACCTCTTCACCCATCCTAATCCTAAATTCCCCTAATCCTAATCCTAATCCTCCCCCTAACCTTGTCACATTCCCTAACTAAGGTTAGCCAACTCTTAAGCTTACCCCAAAGTCAACAAAGAGGGCTTCCCTTTTTGAAATGCACTAAATGCATTTAAAGCTTCCTTATCCCTCTTACATGCATTTATCATGCATTTAAGAAGCCCCTCACCCCTTTCTTACACCCTTTGACCTTAGGCACATTTCCCAAATTGTGCACATTCCTCCCATCTTTCAACCCAATCCCCTTATGACACTTGTCACAAGGAGGTAACCCTTCCCCTAATGAGCCTCAAACTCATTAAAGCTTTTGAGATAAATAAATCTTTATTTATCTCCTAAATTCCTCTTTATCCCTAGAAAGCCTAGACTTTTCTAGAAAGTCTTTATCCTCATCCAAAGCCTAGACTCTTCTAGAAGAAGTCAATCCTTATCTTTGACCCTAACCTTACCCCAAACTCTAACTCATCCTCCTAACCCAAGCCCTTCCCAAATCCTATAAATACTCCTCCTTCCAAGAGCAAATTATTAGCTTAGTTTTTATCATTTATGCATTGTTATCATGAGCATTTTTAGCTAGATCCTCTTAGCATACATCTTAATTGTTAGATTTCTTCATGTTTTTCATGTTTTCTAACACATCTTAGAATAGCTTAATAGATTAATCTTAATTCATATTTCAAGCTTTTCTCATCATTTATGCATCACCATAAATCCCTCTCCATGCATTTGAGAGCACATCCACATCCCTCTAATTGAAGCAAATCAAACATTTGCTCTATAGCCCTTATTTTTAGCAACAATCCTAAGGTGGCTTAGTTTTGTATTTGTTTATGCTTTGAATTGATAAATGCTAGATTAGTCTAATGTTTGAATGTTTCAGCCTTTCAAAACAGATAACATGTTCAAAATCATAGTCTACAATTATAAAAATCAAGATTATTAAAGGTTGAAAATATTAAATAACCTAAATTTTAACAAAATGGCAAATAATTTTTAAAAAGTAGTTTTTTTCATGTGAGAAATGACAAAAGCTAGTTAAAATGACAAGCATTAGCTACTACTAAGATCTACGAAAACGCACTATAGACAAAAACAAAAACAAAAAAAAACTAAGATCTGTGAAAACACAGATTTTTTTTCAAAATTTTTTTGTTATTTTCGATTCAAAACAAGCAAATCATCGATATTTTCTACATACCTACAATATTGCAAATCAATCTCTTCTATGAAATGGTATGCTGAAATAGAGCCTCCAATTTGGGGCCAAAACCCTCTTTATGCACACGGCGATAAAATCTTTGATTTGCAGCTGAAACCCTGCAATGTTGCAACTTGATCTCTTCTGTGAAAGGATTTGCCAAAACAAAGCCTCTGATTCACATCTAAAACCCTATACACAGTGATAAAAAAATGTAAACTACATTAGTCAAACCCTATACACCGTTAAAAGGCAAAAAACACAAAATATTTTTTTGCAAACATACGTTGTTCGCATGTCTAGATCTTTTGCGAACGGCTTTGGAAATCAGCTATGCCCGCCTGAATCTGGAAAATGGATCTAGAAAACAGCTATGCCCGCTTGAAAAAAATGGACTGGCTTTGGAAATCAGCTATGCCCCCTTGAAAAAAATGGACTAGCTCTGGAAATCAGCTACGCCCGCTTGAAATAAAAGGACTGGCTCTGGAAATCAGCTACACCCGCGTCCCTTGATAAAATGAAAAAACCTGGCTCTAAAAACCCCAACTCACAGACCGTTCGCAGCCCACATAAAACTTAAATGTGACTGGTAGGAATTTTTCTATTTCTTATTGACTCTTGTACGTCTAACTCACTTATCAGTCAAGTTAGCAAACCACAGTTACTATGTCCGGTTAGCAGACCACGGTTAGCTGATCCGGTTAGTAGACTACGGTTAGCCGATCTAGTTAGCTTATTAGGGGGTGGACTACACTTCCTGTTACGATTATGGGCTTCCCATTTCAGTTATGATATGTCGATGAAGTAGAGATCCCGGCGTCGGGCATCACTATCCCATTGGGCATCAGATCGCCCTCCCTGACAGACCCTAACAGCACTTTTCAGTACCTTTTGTACATGCTACTACTACTGCTACTATGGGGACATAGATGGACGATTTATCGAGAGCTTAGCTTCTCCCAAATTTTTATGTTGATGCAGTCTGACTCTTTGAATTCCTCATCACTAGCTATATGACATGATACAACCATTTTAAAATTGGACCGACTTTCTATCGTATCAGTTTTGTCAAAATATAAGTATATTCTAATTTTTAATGTTGAATAGACAATTCTGACTTTATGTTCCAATCTTGTACAGAAAACGCTTGGCTCCAAACATTAAAAGACAAAAATCTTTCCCGTAAGACTTTGACAATATATAGTACTTATAAGTGGAAAGCACGCTTAGCTTCGCTGTGTGGGGGACTGGGGTACATTCATGTTGGTGGATTCCATGTGCCTTTCATTCACTGTATTTTATGTTGATTTCTTGGATTCCTTACCGCTGTAACACGAGACGTCTGCCATAGTTGTGCGCCAGGTCCCTGCATGAAGATGGAATGTGACATGACAGCATATGGCATCTTTGAACAAATCAAAATTTCTCCATCAGGGAAAAGAAAAAAATGCTCCTTGCCCAGTTTATGTAGTGGATTACATACCTATTTCCTTATTTTATGTAGATGATCGATCGATTCTTGAATTTTTACCCTAGTCGATGCATGATGTCATCTTTGACCAATTCTCCGTTTTATGTAGTGGGTTACATCTGGCTATCAGTGTATTTTATCTTTGACCAATGCTTGAATTCCTTACCACTCTGGCACATCTTTATGGGATCCACACTAAATTAAATTATTTATCAAATTTAATGGCGTACACTTGAGATTATTAAAATAATGAAATTTTTATAGTGTATATTGATTTTTATTTTAGTTTTTAATTTTTAATTATAAATTATTATTATTATTTTAGCAAATATTATAATATTTCATTAGAATATAAAAGAAAAAGAAGATAATAATTAGAAAAGTTTAATGATTTTATATATATATATATATATATATATATATATATATATATATATATATATATATATATATATATATATATATATATATATATATATATATATTTATTTATTTATTTATTTATTTATTTATTTATTTATTTATTTATTTATTTATTTATTTATTTAATTGTTAAACAATAAATAATAATATAATACCTCATTCATATTAAAAAGTATAAAATATTTATAAATCAAAATTACATTATATATAAGAATCCTTGAATTTACCTCTTATTATTCAACTTCTATATTTTTTTAAACCAATTATTTATATTTAAATTCTTTCTTTCTAAATTACAATATATAAATTATTTAGCTATCTTTTTTTTTATTGGACCTATCTTATTTTTTAATTATTGGTCTTACCTATTATTTTAGGTTAGAACAAAGAAATTTTTTGCAAGAATAAATGGAAGATAGTAATTGAAGGGAGCTCACCATTAACTCTATAGGCAATTAAATTTTAGAAATTATAATCTTATAATAGCTAATAGATAGAAAGTAATAAACAAACTTGTATAAATTCAAGAAGTTTTAACTATCTATCTAATCTCTAAAAATAAGAAATTTTCATTTTCAAGAATGATAATAAATAAACATACAAATATACATAGTGAAATAACTTAAATAAATTTTAATGAAGGTTCTATAAAGAAATTAGTTAATTTAAATAATCTAAAATTAATTAAAAAAAATTTGCTAAAATAATTAATATATTTAATGGGGCAAAAGGCGAATACAGTGAAATATGGTGGGAATTGTCAGGTTTGTCTGCTCCCGCGTGCAAGTTTGTGTAGAGTCGCTTTCAGCTGCAATTTTTGTCGAGTTGTCAAAATCTCATAGAGATGATTTCGTATCTTTTATAATTATTGTGTTTAGAGTCAAGATTATTTTTCGTGGAAGATGTGACTAGAGTCACTTCAATTACGCCCGGATTCCACAAAGATGTGCCAGAGTGGTAAGGAATTCGAATAATCTATTTCCATCAACATAAAATATTGTGAAAGCCAGATGTAATCCACTACATAATTCAGAGAATTGGTAAAAGATGGCATCATGCATCGAACAGGGGGAAAAAAATAAGGAATCGATCGCCATCAACCTAAAATAAAGTGAAAGAAATACATATGCAATCCATTACATGATAAACCAGCGAAGGGACATTCGAGTAACTTTTATTTGGTCAGAGATGCCTATGCTGTCCACATTCCACCACCATGCAAGTCTTGACACACAATGAAGACAAGTGTCTCGTGGGAGGAACAGTGGTCAGAAATGACACACCACCGACATGAATGGACCCCAGAGACCGAAGCCCAGCGGGCTTTGCGTGTATATTGTGAAAATCTTACGGAAAAGATTTTGCGTCTTTTAGCATTTGGAGCCAAGCGTTTTCTGCACAAGATGGAACATAAAGTCGGTCAAGTTAGATGATGGATTCCACTAAAATGGTTTGTCTCGTGTCAAGAATGGTAGTATCGGTCTCTATCAATATAAATAAACAGCTGTAATCAACTGTGAAAAGTGGAAAATTGTCAGTTTTGTCGCTTCTGTGAGAGACAATAAATTTAATTTCACTTTGGTCAAAGATGCCATATACAACTAGACAAATAAATAAACAGTAGCACTGATGGGCAATGGAACGGACCTTGCATTTAAGTATTTATAGAATGGATTCAACATACATGAAATTACTAGTACTCTTTTTACAAATGCTTAAACTAATGATGTCAAACTAAACACCCCATCCAATTTTATATAATATAGTTTATTGATATCATAACATTTATATAATATGAATTTACGAAATTTTTATATTAATATTTGAATACAATATATCTAATATTTTTCTTTAAAGATTTCAGAATATGATTATATATATATGTTTTCTTAAAATTGTGTATATTGAATTTAAATGGTTGTATGCTATATAATTATTTAAGTTTCATCTCTTTATATATATAATTGACACCCACTAATATTTTGTACTAGTGTATTATGATCCTTGTTACAAGATCCTTAATCCTATTAGGAGTTGTTTTACAATATGTTTAGTACAATGACCTTGTCGAGGGTTGGACCTTGTTAGGAGTCTTTTACAATAAACCCTATTAAGGGTGTGGATGCACTGTCCTAGAGCTCACTACTCAAGTAGTGAAGGCTACAACCTTCTGATCTCAGATACACACTACATCTGCTAGATGAACTGTCACTGTGACATTGTTTGTCTGATCAGTTCCTTTAATGCACTGATGCTTTGACCTCTTGCAAAGCTCTAATACATCTTAACAACTCTTCGCACACTTCTTCTCTGCTTGTCTCAACTCTATTTTTCCTTTCATGCCAAATATAATGGGCACATCTAATATTTATATGCGCATACAGAACAAATAACTAGGTCAGCCCTTTAACTGATTACATACAATGCTTCCAATTGAATTGGCTCGGGTGTGTTTACAAACAAACATAATTACATGTCAGCAACCTAATTACAATAGATGCATAGCCTTTACAACATAATATTATAACCGCAAATCAAATACTAACAGTCGGCTACTTGCTTTGTTCTTCTCTGACATTCACTGTCTATGCAACTTCAACTGCCTATAACTTTGACATAGCTGCATATTTGATCATACGCTCATAGACTAAGCATGAATATAGTCTAACCAACTTATCTTCTAGGGCGCACACCATAACTTGGTCGTACGCACGTGCACTGATGCTCTGAACTGTTGGTGCTCTGTACATTGTCCAGTCTTCAACACTTAGCCAATTTATGATCTCCTCATCAAATGCGCTGACTCCAAAACATCATATGACTTTATTGCCATAATGACAACATTATATTAAGTTATATACTCCAATATAGTCAACTTGCCAACACTTACAGGCTATATTAACTTGCATGTTGAAGTTTGTGATAAAGTTGTGGACACTACCTTCATTGTTATTCCTACTTCTGATTCGTTTCAAGTTAAGTTTGGTTTGCCTTGGTTAAATGTCATGCATGTCATTGCTTCTCCTATCCATAAGTGTCTTAAATTCACTCATGATGAAATGAAGATGATTAATCATAGTTTATATCAACCTTCTAGGCCCAAGGATTGCGCTACCCTTGACTTCTTTTCGCCTTCATTACCTAATTCATGTCCTTCTCGACCTGATAACCTTTTTCGCTCATATCAAGCCTATAAACATCGCAATATTCTTGAGTTAAGAATGCCTCAAATGGATCTTAACCTTGGTATTTTGCCTACACCTTATATACCTCCTTTATCCATGGCTTCTAGTTCTATTAATCAAGCTCCTAGTGTTTCTTTTCAGCCTACTAAGAATCCTACTAATCCTCCTATAAAATCTGTGAAGGAACCAGTGGTTGTTTCTCCTAGTTCTCAACATATTTCAAACAAGACAAAATGTAACCGATCTTCCAATGAGCATCGTAAGAAGCGTCGGGCTCAAGCTAAGGCCCGTGCCTCTGTTCTTCAAAGTTATTTACCTTCTTTTGACCAACCTATGCCTAATGTGTTAGAAGAAGTTAATGTTAATAATGATGTTAAGATGAATGATTATGATGATTCTATTTATATCTTAGATTCTATTTTGATTAATCTTGATGAAGAAGATACTCTTGATGATACTAATGATGGTAATGATGAATATGAGACTATTGACATTGATATTGATTTACCTAATATGCTTTCAGCACAATTGATAGTTACACCTAGTATCGAACATCATGATTCTCAAGAGGATCCTTGTTTGAAACTGGCTATTATTCCTACTGCATTGGATAGAGTCCCTCTTGCGAGTTTCCCACCTTCCCTAAATGATATAGACCGAGATGGGGAGAGTAGGTGACGCGCTTGACTGGCTTGTCCTTCATGGTAGCTTTTTGTGTGTTTTCCTATTGTATTGTGCTTCTTCCGTAATGTGTTTTCTAAATGTTTGTTAGATTATTTTATGTGACCCTTGTTACTTTGTTGGTGCAAGCTGATAAAGGAATCAAACCTATTGTACTAGATTCCTCTATATGTATATCTATTCTTCTATATGTTATTTTTATGTTATGTTATACCTGTGCTATTGTTCGTAAATATTTTCCTTGTGTAGTCTGCTTGGATTTGCGACTTGGTAGCACTAATTCTTTTTGGTTTCCATGTTATGGTCTGAAAAGACTCTTCTTTATAACTCTTGTATTTTCTTTCCTCCATTGTGATTGTAGTTCTAATTTCTTTGGGGAATGATGTCAATTCATTTACAATAATATCATATATAAATATTATCTTATGATCATATTGACCCCATGGTAGGTAGATCCCTTCTGTGTTCTTTGTATGTTTATGTGGTATTTCCCTTTATTTGTCTTCACTTGGGGGCATCTCGTAGTGGAAACGTAATCAGTGGATTTTTTTATGTTTTTGTTCAAGCCATTGCTCCTATTAAAGTGTTAGCAATGATTTTAATGTGGGGGCATACGCTTTGCTCACTTTTTGCACACACGCACTTTCAACATATTTTTCAAAGCTATTTTCTCCCTTTATGGATTAGAGATTAATCCTTAAAGCATAGATTTTTACCTTATATGATCTCTTGATCCCTCCAATTTTAATTTTCAATATTTTGATCCCTTAAGGTCGAAGGTGTCCTTAAGACTGGATCTCTCTTGTTTTGGCTTTGCTCTTTTGGAATAGAATATTCTTGAGGGTGAATCCTTGACGGGTTGAATAGTGAGTGGCTACATTCACTAGGCGGTTCAACTCCATCTTTCTAATTGTGTTGTTTCCTTGTGTGATTCACAATGGGACATAAGTTCTCATTGGGCGAGGTAATCACCCCCTCTTCTCTCTTTTTTAGAGATGTCTCTCTTATTGTAATCTTGGAGTTGACGAAGAATCGAGTCCCTGGGGGCTTGAGGATTCTTTTGTCCCTTCAATTTCAATAAGATTGTATTTTTCTTTGTGATCTCCTTTACCAAGAGTTTGCATCGAGTCCATACTCTTGCTAAAGTGGGGGCTAAATCTATTGTCAGAAAATGGAAGCACTTCCATCTAGGACTGGTTTAGCCCTCCAAGTAAGTGATTTGGGATCATGTCGAATGCCTTGAATGGGTCTTTGACTTGGATCTGTATTTGTTCCCTATTCTGCCCCATTTTTCACTTATTTCCTACCTAATCCTAGCAACCTGCTCTAAGAATTTGAGGTTCTTGACCTCAGGGTCAAGGTCGACCTCGACCCTAACCCAGGGTCCAAATTTCAAAATCCAAAGGTTTTTAGATGTCGATTTCATAAAGATTTATTTTTCCACTTACGAGTCAGCTGTTTCAGGCTTCAAAATGGTAAACTCTTAAATGATATTTAATTTAAGTCCACTTCCAAGGGTATAGACTTAATAGAAATTTAATTATCCTATGTTGGCCTCTTCTAGAAGTTTGTTCCCTAAACTAGTATATAAGGAAGCTTTCTCCTCTCATTTCAATTCATTCAACATCCTCCAAATTCAACCAATTCCATCAAGTGAAATCAAGCAATCAAGAAGCAACAAAGAAGGAGAAAGAAAGTATTAAAGCATTCATCCATCTTCAAGCATTCAAGCATTCAAGATTCAATTAATCAAGGAGATCCATTGGTAGCCATTGAAGGATTCAATCTCTATGGAGCCCTCTTGTTGAAAATTTCTCCATCCATGTCCATTCAAGCTTCTTCATATTCTAAGATCCATTTAAGATTGGCGTTGAAAATCTACAGACAATTGATTTGAGACATCCTACATTCAATTCTACATTCATTTGGAGCATCCATACTTGTGGATCCAAGGATTCGAATCCTCCACAAGGGTTTCAACATAAGAAAGGTGAATTGTTCTATTTACTTTGTTTATTAATGCAATTTCGATTCAATTTCAAGGTTAATTCCAAAATTGGGTTTTGACTAAGGGAAAACCCTCATCCAAATAACAAAACCATTTTTCTTGCAAAAATAGGTACGAAACAATGAATTACAGAGTAGATTTGGACACCTTTTTTGACAAACTTTCAGGATCCGTGAATAGAATTTCCGTCAGAGCAGCGCAAGTCAAGGTCGACATTTTGGGGTCAAGGTTGACCTTTATTTGGGTCAAGGTTGACCTAGTTTAGAAAAGGAAAATATTTCTAGGTTTTCTCTATCTTTGTTTTCATGTTCAAGATCTGCTAGTAGAATTTCCAAAAATTAAGTACAGACACCAGAAAATAGCATTTTCCAAATCTATTATACTTTGAGGTTAGTATTTGTCTTCAATTCAATTAAGATTTTAATACTCTTTTCCATAACAAAATATAAGATTTTCCTCTTTCTTCATATTCTTCATCAATTGATTCATTTATGCATTGATCCCTTATTGTGGTTAATCTATTTGGATATTTCCTTTGGAAATTTGGGGTTAAAAAGATCTTACCTTCCTCACTCCTACACACACACACACATATCACATCTGTAATACCTCTCTTATGGTGATACTTAGACTTTTCTGATTTGGATATTTTATTATTATTATGGTCAAGACTATACATTTACATTTATGTTTTGTGGATGATGACATGATGAATATGCTCATTTATGGTTAGTAATTACATGTTTATGAGATTAAAAAATTATCTATTTTTATATGGATCTAACCCAATTATTTGAATCTAACCACTATCATGATGTTTTATGTTTCATGGATGTGTCTGATGTGTTTTTCATGACTCCAGGACGAAGTCGTAGTTACTCACTTAGTTGAGGTCCACACGATGTATCAATCCTGGTCATCTGCTTGCATATATCTGATTTGTATCTCCATATGTATATATATGTATCTCTTCTTGGTGATGCAGGATTGTAGGTACCGGGTGTCGTCTCCACTTGGCTTCACAGGTCTGAGCGATCCCTCAAAATCCTCGATCGTTGTTGTTGTTACGGAGGTATCACCAGGTCCACAGGAAGAAACTTCACCTTTGATCCTTTTATCCTTAGGTGGGAAGTGTCGAGTCAGTCCCTTGTGTGAATGTCTTATGTGGTTTTGTAGTTAATGGAATTGTGGATCTTGTAGCTAGTTCTTGCCTTCATGATATGTTCAATTCTGTTAGTAGATCATGGATGTAGATTATTGTTCATTTGAGGGTATGATTTAGTAGTGTATCTCATTAGGAGCGATTTTTGAGTGCAATTAAATCATGTGGTTTTAATACCCATGATAAGGATTAATTTTATGGTATTTTAATGTCTAAGGAAATATTAATAATAAGAGGTTTTAAATAATAATAGTGGTAAAATTCTAACCTATGTTAGTGGCTACTTAATATATGCATATATATTTTAGAATGGGGATTAAGGTATGAATAAACAATATAGTTTATAATAATGTTATTCTAATGTTTAACATTAATAATAATGTACCTTATTTAGGGTATTATTTTATAATACTAATAATGACAAAGAGTCTATAGCAATAAAAATAATAATATGTTTTATAATAATAATATTGTGCTTGTAATAATATTTATAATAATAATAATATATGTACACATAGGCATATGGGTGCACACATATGCATATGCATACATATATTTATATATAATTATTACCATGTAATCATTTATTATATTAATAAATAATTAGATCAATTAGCGGTATGGTAAATAGGATCATCCTATTACCATAGTTAAATAATTTAATAAATTGTTTTAAGATTATAATACTTATTTTAATATCCTTAAATTTAAGGACTTAGATTATAGTTTATTTATTCCTTTACGGGAATGAGTTTTCAAAACCATCTCTTTAACGGATGGATAGTTGAAATGGTTGCACCAGTTGGATTACCCGTGCAACCACCTCCTCCATCCTATTTACAGGAAAGATTTCCTGTGTAAAAGAGAGTTGGGAGAAGAGGATTAGTATTATTATTGTAGAAAATTTATCCTGTGAGTTTGGCATTTGGATTGTTACGGGTAGAGGCTGGAAGATTGCGAGCAAAGGGATTCAAAGGAGTGTTGGAAGCATTGGAGAGGGTTTGATCTTCCTTCTTCTCCAACTGGTCTTCACAGGACTCCAGGTTGGAATCCATCCTGAGAAGTAGATTTATCTTGTAGAATGAAAGTAAAATCTAGATTTCTGGAAAAGTTTCTGTATATTGTGCTATGGTTGCAAAATATATATATATATGTTTTATTTTCTATGTATTTGAAATGTGTTTGTGGAAAGTTATTTTACGAATGTCTGTATGTTCACTGTGGTGAAACCTCCCTGGTAGGGTAGAAGTGGTTTTGATCTGGTAGGGTAATGTATTTTACTGTCACTGGATGTATTATGAACGCTTCCAGAGTTTAGAACTTTTGTTGCAACCTTACTGTTTCATGTCCATATATGTGCCACCCTTTCTTGTCCCAGATCTAGAATATATATTTGTTAGATAGGTAGGGAGGATTGATGGGCCGTTTCTGAAGGGAAACTGGGATATCTCAAATGGGTCGTGCTCATATTAGGCAACCTTAGTCCCCATAACACCCAGTTTTACCCGCAAGACAAAGTTGACAGTCGTTCTCTGCAGTTCCAGTCGGCAATGTGTTTATCGAGTAAGGTCGGTAATGTGTTTACCGAGTTAGGTCGGCTCAGTGGTAACCGAGTTAGGTCGGCTCAGTGTTAACCGAGTTAGGTCGGTAATGTGTTTACCGAGTTAGGTCGGCTCAGTGGTAACCGAGTTAGGTCGGCTCAGTGTTAACCGAGTTAGGTCGGTAATGTGTTTACCAAGTTAGGTCGGCTCAGTGTTAACCGAGTTAGGTCGGTAATGTGTTAACCGAGTAAGGTCGGTAATGTGTGAACCGAGTTAGGTCGGTAATGTGATAACCGAGTAAGGTCGGTAATGTGTGAACCGAGTGAGGTCGGTAAAGTGTCAACCGAGCTAGGTCGGTAGTGTGTCAACCGAGCTAGGTCGGTAGTGTGCTAACCGAGGAAAATAGGATTCAGACTTACGTACTTTAATTTTTTATACTTTAAGTTATACTTGTATAAAGGGATTAGGTACCCTTTGAATCCATTGGAATAGGTTTCAGGTTCCTAGGAGTTAAGTTGTAACTTTTAAATTTCAGATTTTTAATTAAATCAAACTTAGCCAATTTTCAGGATTAGCCAGGTTTTAGGTTTAGAAAGAAATTTTGTTTAAACCTGAAGATTGTTCATTCCTTGTTTAGTGGAGATTATTTTCAGTACATTTAGATGTCTTTATTGAGATAGAATGTTTGTAAGGAGCAGTTTAGGGTTTAGAGTCAAGACATTCTAAACATTCTTAACATACCTAATTTCTTTAAACATACATAACTATCCTATTATTTTCAACTCTTGGTAGTAGTTCTCAAATGTGTTTGCAATATGCTTTTACTATGTGTATGATGTAATTGTGATGTATGGGTTGAGGGTAGAAAACCTAACGACACCTAGTGAGTGGCTCTCAGTGCGGGGCCGGGGCCCTAAAGTGGCTAGAACCAAGATAACCGACTGAAGAGTTATTTAACAAGTGAAAATTTAATTAAACTGATGGGAATGGGTTAAAACATTAAAAAGATTAAATGTGCCTCGCCCATGCCATTAGTGCTAGTAAAGGCTATGGATGGGAGTGGGAGAAGGTACCTATGCGTAGGTACGATCGAATGGCACTTGTCTGTACGAAAGGCATTTGATCCCGCATGTGCCTACTTGGGGGCCGGGGCCCAGAGTGGCTAGTACCAGGACAACCCAAGGGGTGAGGGCTATGCGATGACACTCACTTAGGTTGTTGCTTAGAGTTTCTACCCAAGCCTTAGAACCTTTTGGGAAAGATCTATACTTTGACTCTCTTTTCATTTGCTATTTTGGGAAAGATTACCCAACCCTAGGTTTGGCCTAGCTATTCCTTCTTTGTGGACCTTGGTGTTTATCTCCTAGCACGGGGGAGTGGGCCTTATAGGTACCCACGTGGTTGGGTGGTAAACATTTTTATCGGGGTATCTTTTGCAGATACATGCTTGAAGATTCATGCTTGCTTATGTACCAGATTTGAAGAATGAAGGCCTTGTGATTATATTTCATGATGCATAATCTTGTTACCTCTTATGAGGAGTTGAATGCAATGTAATCAATAATGTATTTCAAAATGATGTAATTGGAATGGGTAGACTTAGGAAGAAGGGAAAAGGGAAATGTGAACTTTATGTTTAAGATGTATGTTGGAAAGAAAAAGGATTTTGTAACATTCCAAATTATGTAACATGCTTTCATTATTGTTGTTTAAGTGAAGCTATTGAAAAACCAAATGTAGTATATTTTAATGTATCAAATGAGTTGGATAAATTTTATAAGTTACATTGTTCATAAAGGATACTTAGGAATATAGATGATTTCTAAATGGAAAGTTGAAATGAAAATATTTTGTATTTCTTAAGATATGATGCAGTTTGCTTTGAGAATTAAATCTTGTTGTTAGTTTACTTAATGGATTTGAATGAATCATGCATTTAAATGAAAAGGGAACCTTGGAAGGAATCTAAGTTAAAGTTTTGATTACATAATTCTTTTTAAAGTTCAAAATTTTTCCATAAATTATTACTTAGGTTTTCTTTAACAAAGAGAATCTTTGTTCTCTTCCCCGGTTCCCTTGCGGGGCATGACAACATCATCATCACTTTTCACACATTGCATTACATTTTGGCAAACAATATACATATATATACCTCCCTTTTTATCCTTTACATATACACATGTATATATATACATATATATATATGTATATATATACATATATATGTATATGCTTCATATTTTATATAACATATTAATAAATTAATATGTAAGATAATAAAATTCAATTGTTTTTGGATTAGTGTTTTTTGGTTTATATGACATTTTTAAATTGCAATCAAATATATAAGACAATAAAATTCAATTGTCTATACACAAGTGTCAAGTGAATAGTTTAAACTATTTAGGAAACATTAAAATTGAGAAATCCAGTTCTATTATTTTTTGATTTAGTATTTTTTGGTTTATATGGCATTTTTTACCTTTGTCAATTAATAGATGAGAAGCTTCCCGATAGGTTATTGAAGCTCCCTCCCTTCATACATAGACTCAAGATCTCGAACATATTAATCAATATCACTTAGCTCTCTCATTAATATATTTTAATTGTTGAAAATGAAATAATCAATATGCATTTCTATATTTATTATTTAAATCTATTTCATTTCTAGCTCCACATCCATCTCTCTCTCTCTCTCTCTCTCTCTCTCTCTCTCTCTCTCTCTATTAGTAGTTTTTTGCAATGTAGTAAAAGAATTTGTTATGTCCGAGCTATGGAATATGTGAAAATTCTTGGAAACTTTCAAACAAATGAAATCAACATGTAAAAAGCACCCTCAAAAACATTTACTTTTCTTCTCCTTAATTGTGTTAAATGAGTAGCTCTCTATAAGATGACATGTACTAATACATCGTGGAAGGAGATTTTGCTAGATGTTATAGATCTTATTAGAATTTTATGGCTAATGCTCTTTGTTTCTCCCCATCTCTACTTATATCTCTCTCTTCAATATTATCCCACCCTCTCTTGAAAACATAGCATGATCCTATTGATAGTGGAGTCTGATTATCTTCCTCATTCAAAGGTTTTTGTTCAATTGCATAATTGATTTGAAGATATCGCTTATCCACTGATACCTTTGTCGCACAAATGACATTTCTAAAGGGTCTACTGACAAACCTCATGTATTCTACAAAGACCAAATTTTTCCCTAATTGACTCCCACAACTCTTAGGCGTACCCATTGCACACCAAGGTGTGATTGCTAGTATGATTGTTGAAGAGGTCCCAATTGATATGACTCCAAGTGCTCTCATGCTTCTAGGTGGCCCAGTTGGTAAACTGGATGCTGACATTGCAGGTATTAAGGAGAATCTTCAAAGTCTGAAGACTGAGGTTATTGATGTCAACAAAAGACTCTAGGATGTGAATTGTTTTACCCTTAAAGTTATGCATAGCTTGACGACCATTCTCTGCTTGTTGCAAGAGAAGATAAAGGGCAAAAAATTAGCGGAGGAAGATGACTACAAGGAACTTTATAAGTTCCTAACGAAAGAATGGGCCAGAGCTCAATTGTCCAAGACTCCTCTCGAGAAGAATCCTAATGCTAGCTGATAGTTTTTTTGGGGGGGTCCTTTATCAGCTTGTGTGGCCTTATTTTTAATGTTAATAGTTTAAATACTGTGAAAAACTACTTATTAGTTAGCCCCGTGTAGCTTACTATATGCAAATTAGTTGGATACTATTCTAAATGATAAATTAACTAAAAAGAAGTTAACAAATCTATCTAATAAGCAAACTACAATGAAGAATGCAATAAACAATGAAGCCAAATTAACAATTTTACCTTCACCTACAAATGCAGCTTGTCTCCATTGCCCTCCTAACCTTGATTTCTTGAAGATGTTGAGCTCTCAGATTTCCAAATGAAGCCCTTTTCCCAAGATGTTTCCAAAGTGTGGAGATTAAGTGAAATGAGTGCACAATAGCTTATGCAAATCTAATGAATGGAATGCAAATGATGGGGATGATAATGAGGATGCTTGATTGCTCTTAGAAATGCTTGGATGTTTGATTGCTTGATGGCTTGATTGCTTGAATGCTTATTTTCTATTAGCCCACAAAGAGGAAATGAGGCTCATTTTATAGAGTTTTGGAGGATCTAGGCCTAGGTGGCACAATCCTACGGTTGAGAACGAAAGTTGGAAGATCCTAGGGCTAGAATTGACTTAGTTGAAGGAGTTGAGAGAAAGGGGGATGTAGTTGGAATGTGAGAGGAAGAATAGGGATGATGTTCCTCTCACATTGACATGGAGGAGAAGAAGGTGGAAGGGAAAGACACATGTCAAGTGTCTCACAAAGACCAAAGAGAGAAAGGGGGAGAGACATTTTCCTCATGAGGACTCTTTGTACAAGTGTCCCATGAGTCACCTTTGACCCTTAGAGGTGGCTTGAGAAGCCCCTTAGGAATAGGGAAGGTCTCTTGACTTGGTTGTTGAGAGGACATGTGGTCATGAGACCAAGTCCTATGAGGCCACATAGCCCTTAAGAATAGGACATGTGTGGGTGAGGATAAATATGAATAAATAATTAATAATAATTATTTATTTTAGCCAAAGTGATGTGTCAGGTGACTAGGTGGATGAAGTGGACTATGAGACTTAGTCATATTTAGGTGATTGTGTATTTAATTAAATCACTTTAATAGACTATTTAGAAGACTTAGGATATAGAATTAGATTATATTGAATTTATTAAATAAATTGAATAATTTACTTAATAAATAGAAGAAATAAATATTTAATTAATTTATCAAGTCAATAGTAATTAAATAATAAATATTTAATTAATTAATGAAGTCATTTTTAAGTGTATACACTTACTATTAAGACTGTTATTTTATATCTTAACTCTGTTAAGTTGGTTTTCTAGGTACTGATATTTGGTTCAATGATCATAGATGTTGGGTTGTTGTTTTTTTGTTTTTTTTTTGTTTTTGTTTTTGTTTTTTTGTTTTTTTTTTGTGTGTGTGTGTGTGTGTGAGAGAGAGAGAGAGAGAGAGAGTCAGTTTGTCTTTGTAGTTTATATAATGAGTTAGTAATTTCTTACATAGAAGATAAACCTCAAACGTATGATAGAAATAACTAAGATGAAAATTTTAATACAAAAAATATTATTCAATTATGTATATTTTTTATATATATTAAATACACATTATAGAATTAGACTAGTTTTAATATTTCTAACCACCTCTTTAATCTAAATTTATTTATCAATTTAAATAATTTATTATATAACATAGAATAATAAATTTGTTATAATATTAATTATATAAGCAAAGTAAACTAAATATATTGAAGATTATTATTTTGAAAATAAATTTATACAAATTGAATGATTTCTTATATATATATATATATATATATATATATATATATATATATATATATATATATATATATAACTTTTATTAAAATATAACTGTATAATATTTTCCTAAAATTAAATTTAAATTTTATAAAACACAATATATTATTTAAAATATTAGTATTAATATGATAATTAGTAATAATTTAATTAAATTAGTTTCTAAATATTAATTAACAATTTTAAATTTGTATAAATTAATTTAAAAACATTTTCATAATTTAGTATATATATTAGATTAAGTTTAATAATAATAATATACAATATAAAAAAATAAATACAATTATAACAATAATAAATATAATTTCAACAATTATAATTAGTTAAAAATGCATGAAACCCAAAATATCTGTCAATTAAAACATTGAATAAAACAAATTTATGAAACCAATAATATATTAATTAAAAATTTAAAACATTTCCCTACCATTTGGACATAAAACATATGTATATGTGAAGAGAGAAATATTTTTACGTACTTGTGGGAAATTTATCGTTGGCATTGTTTGAAACAATGCCCGGAGTTGAAGTGGACGGTTAAGATGGACACGCCAAACAAAATTGGTAACCACAGAAAATGACGGCTAAAAAAATAATGAACGAAGGGGATGTGTATTTGATGGTCGTCCACGCCATTCAGAGAGACTGAACCGTTGATTGACGGAAATAGCTCGTCCATTTGATATAGTAAACGCCTTGGCGTAATTAGAATACAACTGTATTCTGATTTTTAACTAATTTAATTATTAAATGTCAAAAACTGTCATACACCCATCTTGCCTATGCACTCCTTTCCATAAAACTGCTAAATAAATCAAATGTGCAGTACAGTGAAAGCATGTTGAAATTGTCAGTTTTGTCTCCAGCGCTCTAAAATAAAATTCAATACAGTGGGACATTGAAGGAATGAGTCTTCTGTCAATATAAAATAAAGTCGAATACAGTGAAATATGGTGGGAATTGTCAGGTTTGTCTGCTCCCGCGTGCAAGTTTGTGTAGAGTCGCTTTCAGCTTCAATTTTTGTCGAGTTGTCAAAATCTCATAGAGATGATTTCGTATCTTTTATAATTATTGTGTTTAGAGTCAAGATTATTTTTCGTGGAAGATGTGACTAGAGTCACTTCAATTACGCCCGGATTCCACAAAGATGTGCCAGAGTGGTAAGGAATTCGAATAATCTATTTCCATCAACATAAAATATTGTGAAAGCCAGATGTAATCCACTACATAATTCAGAGAATTGGTAAAAGATGGCATCATGCATCGAACAGGGAGGTATACATATAATCAATATTAAGTTAGTAGACCTACAGAAGTTTTAGAATGATGACTTAGAAAATTGTCAGTACCAAAGAGATTATTTTGGTCAGTCTAGTTCACAGAGATATTTCCAGCACATGCGCACTTAGATACAGATAGTATTGAGTGTGTAGATCCTACAACTAAAAGTGTGTGATTGTACAACCTGTACATACAAAGTTACTATTATTTTACAGAAATAGTGTCGAGCCGACTGAACAGAATAACATCAAGTAAAGGGATATTTTGGGTTGAGATTATTTTTTTATTAAAATAATGACTTAGCTAATTATGGACGACATCTTAGATGTTAACTCTTAAGTCAGCAAGAAGTAACTTTATGTTCTAGGAAGCGTGTAATGAATTGAAGGCTGGCTGAAAGATTATTTTGGTAATAGCTTGTATAAAGGAAAGAAACTTGCAATGTGAAGTAAGTAGTAAGTATTGTATTGATATATATTAATGTATTATGCGAATTCTGATGTATGATCAGAGCACTGAAAGTTTTTGATAAGTTTTGTGAAGAGGATCAAAGGAAAGTCATAATATTGAAGACATTTAACAGTAGTAAAAGGTTTTGTTCATTATTTTTAGTATTGAAGATTATCATTGTACATTGCATGTTTTGGCAATGGGCTCATCTTGCATACATACTTTTGTATTTTTTAATACCAACTCTTAACAGGGTTGAAGCTTCTAACAAGGACTGAGACACTATACAAATGTAATAGACTCCTCACAAGGTTAATATCTTTCACAAGATACTTTTGATTAGTGGATCATTTAGTGGGTACCATCCCCATTAGAGTTTTCTCTTGGCCAGGGTTTCCTTGATAAAAAAATATGGTGTAATGAGTTCCATTGTTTTATGGTTGTGTTTACTATTTATTTTAATCAGCTTAGTTTCTTATGCAAGTTACAAGTTAATTAATAATATCCATATTTAGGAAAAAGTTAAAGTTTGTGAAATATTTGTTCACCCCCCGTCTCAGTATTTTTTATTTCTAACAATTGCTATCAGAGCTCAATTACTTGGAGAAGGCCTAACAACTTGAGTAAGATATCAATGGATATGGATCAATTGTAGAAGAACCTGGAAGAAGCTCTTGAGCAGATTGAAATTCTTATTGAAGAAAGAGATACTCTGTAGAACAAGTATGAAAGTGCAAAGGACTACATTAAGAAGTTGAAAGATAAGATAGAAGATATTATATATCAAAGAAAGAGCCTAAAAATAAGATCAAGGATAGTGATGAAGTTTCAAGACTACAAAAAGAGAATGAGATCTTGAAGCATGAACTAAAGATTACAGATCTAAAGTTAAGCTTGAAAAATGATAACAACAAAATTGAGTCATATTTGAAGTCTGAGAATGTAGATCTAAGGTTTAACCTTACCAAAGTAACATCCTAGTTTGAGACTACAAAGTTACAGTATGCTGAACTTGAGAAGTATAATACTATTGTGAAAGGAGAGCTAACTCAGCCTAAGCAACACCTTGAGAAGTTGTATTCCAACAGTGAATTGATTAAAAAATTACATATTACTGTTCTACACTTGAATCTATGCACTTATAAAAAAATAGATTGTATTTTTCGATTATTTTGATGTAAGTTATGCCCAACACACGAATAGGTATCAAATTTTCAAGATGTGTCCACTTCAAAATATCATAAAAAATAGTACTCTGCAAAAAATTTTGACAAAATACACAACTAGATCTCTCTTACCTACCATCCTACCAAATGATTTTTCAAAATATTAAATCTAACTATACCTTTCGTTGAGCACATGAAAACAACTTTTATATTTTTTCTGAAAAAATCAAGAACGATTGTTCTTGTGCAGAGGGTTTGACCCTCTTAATAATATTCATTTTTTAAAAAAATTAGTAGTTTAGAAACTAGATTCAAAGTACTACAATTATTATTCTTTACACATCTAATTTTGAATGCAAGACCCTCCAATTTCTCTTTGAAGCTCACGTTTACCTCTGATTTCAAAAAATAAATAAATTATTTAAAATTATATATATATGTGTGTGTGTGTGTGTGTGTGTGTGTGTGTGTGTGTGTCATTTATACCCCTTTTTGCACACCATCTTGGTGCACGACCCTAACAAAAAATGTTTTATATGAAAACATGTATTTAACATTTCTTGAAATAATCAAATATAAATATTTTGTTGTAATGTCAAGATGTTGTGAGATATATTTCATACAGGTTTTACATTAGTTGAGGATTTGTGTTCCATTTGGTCTAGGCTATTAATTCAATTTTGCACAAATTAATGAATCAATTTATGTATACTTTAGTTAGGGTTCATTTTGGCTTATTACTAGACTTCAATCTATTTTTGTTAAGAGTTAGGGTACATATAATTTAGTTTAGGGTTATGTTTATTGTTTCTAGAGTAAGGATTAATTTTAGTGTAATACTAGGAAGAGGGTTCAATGTGGTTAAATGTGGATAAATGTCAAGGTTCATGTTCAATTTTGTTTAGTATTAAGGTTCTAGAGTTAAGATTTTTTTATATAGTGTTTAATCAAGTTTATGTTTAGTGCTTATTTTCGAGTATTATTCAATTATATTCAAAGTCAGTAGTATTCGATTAGGGTTTAATTAGGTTTATGTTTTGATTAGTGCTCATTTTCACTATCATTTTCAATTTGGTGCAAGGTTAGTGCTCATTTTCTATAATGTTTATTTAGATTTAGGATTAAGGTTTAATTTTCTTGGTATTGCCATTAGGGTTAGGGTTAAACATAATGCTAGTTTAGTCTAGGTTTAAGGT
Organism: Chamaecyparis obtusa; assembly: GCA_027943335.1. NCBI lineage: Eukaryota > Viridiplantae > Streptophyta > Pinopsida > Cupressales > Cupressaceae > Chamaecyparis > Chamaecyparis obtusa. The sequence goes on along the minus strand of BSBK01001155.1, from coordinate 1,138,250 downwards.
TTAGTTTGGCTTAATCTTCAATAAGTTTAGGCTTAGGGTCCGATTTGGTTTAAATTCATTCTATCTAATTAATATTACATGAAGTGAGAGTATTTTGAAATAACGAAATTTGAGTCTCTATGTTAATATGATGTCAATATTGAAAATTTTGTTCTATACTTGTATGATGTGAGAAGATGGGACACAATACCTAGGTTGATGGATTCGATAATGTGAGATGAGCATTGATGTTTAGGTCACATGATTAGCTAGGGAGTGTAAGTTGTCATCTATAATTAGATGCTCATTTTAGCTCCATTTTAGTTTTAATAGTTTAATGATTTAAGTTTTGTTTTGAGAAACAATTTGAAGATTTAAATTTTGTTTTAAGTTTGATAGTATGAAGGTTTAAAGTTGAAGGTTTAAGTTTTAGGTTTTAAGATTTTAGTTTTCAAAATAAAATATTATTTAACTAGTCATTTTATACAACATAAAAAAATTAAACATTTGCTATTAGATAGCATTAAAAGAGTTTTTAAAAGCATACATGAAAAATTAAATATTTGGTACTAAAAGATCTACGATACAGCTTCACAACAAAGATGTTTGACTTCATTAACTTTTAAGCATTCAAGCTGTCCAAATCACTGTTACCTCTACCTTATTGTCTACTCTATTTCTTAAGCCTACATAGTCTATATCATTCATAAAATAAATCTCCTCAAAAAACTATGTATAGATTAGGATACCCAAAGCCATGACAGAAATTGAACACAAGTTATAACATTCTAAGACCTCAAACGGCTTTTGCGTTCTAATCTATTTTCTACAAAAACATCTTTTGGAAAAAAGCTATGTATGATAGAAAAAAGATAAACAAGATGACACAAAAATTTAGATCAACCATATAATATTTTTCATTTATGAAATTTAATACTCAATTTCTACTTTTCAATGGGTTTATTCTTCATGACTTAATCTGCCAAATTTTAGTGGCCAATCACGTAATGAACAGAACATCAACATACCTAGCAAGGAGACACTAAATACTAAATAGTCAATGGTCATGGCAGATTTGGAGCAAAAATCAATCCAAACTCTTGCTGTCTTCACCACCAACACCAGCTGCACCGTGGAATCCACAGGGAATCTGGGCCCACTTTGCATTTTTTTATTTTTTAAAATTAAAAATGAAACTAAACCCTAACACACATTTAAATTTTCAGCATGTAGCAACATTTAAATTTTCAGCACGTAATGACATAAATTTTCAACTTAAATGACAAAGATTCAAACACAAGATATTATAGAGAACATGATTCAAACTGTAGCACACTTTATTTGCAAAAATATTGTAGATTCTAGTGTAAGATATGCAGGGGAACATAAATAAAAAATCCAAGGGATCATAAATAAAAATGTTTCTCTATATTAAAAATTTATCATCAGAAATATGACAACAAACTCCAATGAAAGAATTTTTGTCAACCAAGTAACAAGCATCGATCTTAAGAGATGAAAGATACCAGCATGATCTTGCAATAGTTGATCAATTACATCACAACATGTGAGAACTAACCTGATCAGTTCTCTATAATATGCCAAAAATCCTTTCATTTCTTCATCTGTGACTCCAATGCACTAGATTAATCTCAATACCCTCAAATATTTGCAGCTTCTACCAGCATAATCTAGTGCGGTGCAAGAATATTTAGAAGCATCAAATTGATTATTTGAAGTCCATCAAAGTTTGGGAGCTTGCAAGATCATTTGCAATATGCATTACATAAATATATAGAATATGAAATTATAAAACAATGGCTACAAAGTGAATTAAACTTAAAGTACTTAAATACCATGGCAATCAAGAAAGCTAGTCTTTAGAAAATATTTAATACTTACTGGGATGCTATAGGCAAGAGTAAGTTGGCACAACTCTGGGAAAACACTTACAGAGTTGCTTATTCTAGTAGAGATGATTTTGGAGCATTTTGAAATATCTAGTCCCTATGATAGTAAACGAGCAACATATCACAGTTGATACATATGTTTCAGGGTACAAACTTTTAGCCACATTCTTATGATATTTTTAATTGGGTCAATGACCAAGTAGAAAAAAAAACACTCAGCATTAAAATTTTAACTGTGCAATTTCAGAATGATGAGTTCAATCACATTTCAGCTGTGCTAAATGTTGGGCTTAATTCAAAACAATTATATTATCCTCTGAGCATTTTATGTTGATGAGCATGTCCTTAAAGATGCTAATGAAAGGAGTAGCTCCACTACCAAGCCCAACCAGTAGTAAAACATCAGTTTCTGTAATCTTGTACTGGAGCTCCATGTGGTCCACCCACAAAGAGCTTTGGAAGACTGCACAAGAATCATGTCAGACCCTTTTATCCTGTGCTGAATTTCCTTTTTTTCCCCTTTAAAATACAATTTAAATTTGTGTAAGTTACTTGCAAGTTAGTTTTGCTACCTTATGCCTATGGTCTTCTCAATTGTTAGTTCAATCCTGTTCTTTACAATTGTTTGGGGTTCACATAGCTGCATGCATAAGGAATAACATGGATTCATGAATTATAAAAATAATTGAATACTTAGGCAAAAAAACACACATTTTTCATAAATTTATTAGTTTAAAAAAGAATTACATGCTCCTACAAAAAAACTGTTTCAATTCTTGGGCCCAATCTCCCAACATGCGAATGTGAACACTTATGAAATCATCTCTAGGAGCCAAGGTTATTGAGAATGGGTGCCTGTGATTTACACCAAAATATTTAGAATTTTACAATATTTAATAAATTCAATAATAAAAGTTCTTTATATTACTCACTGTTGAAAAGGTGAGACTGCGGGACATTTCAGCAAAATATATTTTCTGCTCTTGTATTTGAACCCTTGTGGCTTGGACATTATAACGCTCGAGACACTTCCAGGATACACAGAAATGTTTATCGTTCATATATAATAAAAATATTTTAAAGATAGACAATTTCTTTTAACTAATTAGGAGTGATTTATTTCAAAACAAATTCCCAACCTTCAATATTATAATTACACAGCAATATCCAGGCCTGAAGAGCCTTAAAATCCTCATAGCCATATGTAATAGAATTGGTACATCAAGATACATCCATGTCTGCACAGAGAAGCAAGTAATAATAAATTGCTAAATTCCTAAAAACTTGAAGCAGAGATTGGTCACTTAACTTGGAAGACAAAAGAAATCTTATAGATTTTACAGCCCACTTATGCACAGATGATGATGGACCCATGTATGATGAGCAGAATGTAGACAATAGCAAAAAGATGGCAATAATACCAAAAGACATTAAAACTTGTCAATCTGTTGAAAAGCCATGGAAGCCTGACAACATTTCTTCTGAACCGGCGAGTTGCAAGTATGAATGAAATGGTCATAAAAATAACTGTGAGGATCCCCATACACCAAGCTACTGCTGTTTTAATGTTTGGAGCAGGGCACCATACATTTTCACCTTCTGATGATTTAAAACTTGAACTGCTTGTACTACCATCTTAATCTTATTTCGCAGACAAGAAATCTTGTTCGCATTTCTATTTTTAACATCAGCTACATTAGAGGACTTTTTCCTGAGAAGTATTTTAATGATAAGTTTGTGTCATCTCTAGGTCAGGTTTCTAAATAAACTTGGTTTGAACTTTGAATATTTGGTGAGGTACTTTCGGGTGTTGTTTGAATGAATTTGTGTCCACAGATTCAATTGATGTCTTTGTTAGATTAATAGCATTCTTCACTATTATCTAGAAATACATTGAGATGACATACAAAGTGTGGTTAGATTATAGCAGGTAGCATCCATGAATTTCTGGATTCAAACCTACTAAAAAGAGATTGTAAATTATAACCTGTCAGAGAGACCAAATATTGCAAAGTTCCAAGTGGTTCAGAATGGTATCAGAGGAAAAAGGAAACCTGAAAAATGGTACTGCAGGCATTTAAATGAACACAATTTTTTCAACGCTCATAAAATGTTTATGATTATCATCACAAGTGCAATGTTTTCCACTACACCATTGTCTGATGTTAAGGAAGTGAAACTACTTCATTGATGAACATGATTAGAAATGGCTATGATACGATGTGTCAAACCAGAAAAATCTCACCGTCTTTCTTTTTTAATCAGGAAGACAAACAAATTAAAAATCTATAGAATGTAAATAACGTTTCTGGCAGGTTAGTGCCAGAGTAAACTCAGTAACATATTACTCAGTAACATATTAAGAAAGGATTTTTACCATTTGAACACCATATAAATCATTATCAACTTTTAGCAAGATATAAAATAGTAACTTCATAGCTCATATTTATTTAGAGGCTCATCCATTATTTGGTTCTTAATCTACAAGCAGTCACTTTTAAGTTTGACTTTAATCTCAAGGGATACTATAGTACTTACCGAATCCAAGAGGAAATCAGGTGTGACTCGTTGAAAAAGATAAACAGGTTCTACAGTATTTATAAAAAAGCCTTCTTGATATGCTAGCTCTAATAGCCTTAGGAAGTTTTTCCATGAGCTTTTGTTGCTGAAGCTCCTCTGCTCTCAATTTGAGACACGCATACAATATTATTTGTTCCTTGAGTTTTAGTGGAAGATCATTCCTATGAACAAAGTTTGATGCAGCACATATTCTTTTTCTCTGAAATTTTGATCAGTTAAGGGTAGTGTCTGAGCATTGAACATTACAAGCTTTAAAATCAAACATAGAAAATGTACATATATTCTACAATCCGTGCATATTTTTAAAATTTTAGGTAGAAAATTGATATGAATTTGAATGAATTTTGCAAACTGCATGGTTATACTTGTTCCTTCTACAACAAGATTGGTCATATTGCCAATCAAGTAAGCAGTGAGGCTGAGATTGAACAAGACATAAAATACAATGAAGATCGTCTCCTTGGCATTTACAAAACATATATTTCTATACCCAACGCTACTTAAGGTTGTTATTGGCCAATATATGAATGAAATGTAATGAATTGAAAAGATTTATTGTTCAACGTGCATTGAGTCCCAAATAATTTTACTTAAACCTGTGACTCAATTCCAATTCCATGTTAAAATTTTAGTTTTCTCTAATATAAGCAGCTGACTACATTGTTTAAATGCAATTTGTAGAATGGTGGATAACCATTTCTTACATAGGCAGCCACCGACTACCTAAACTAGTAGATGTACACAATTTTCATTTTGGGGTCATAAGATTTTACTGAACTAGACTTACCCTTACCCTCTACCATTCAAGAAGAAAGCATGAAGAGCTTTATGGCCTCCTATCTGCTACAATCCACATCAACACTAGCAAATATCACCGGCCTCTAGCAAACATTTTTCATTACTCTATGAAAACTTACACTCTATTGTAAACATACCGCAATTAAATGAACACTTGGTTTCTTCATTTTCTTGGTTGAACAGGTGCTTAATTGAAGTTGGACAATAACTCAAGAATTCCGACTCAGCCAAAGTTGCACCAAATTTTTGAGGTTTTGCACCACCAGCAATGAAAACCCATATATTTCCTCTCTCAATTTTTGACTGTAAGTTGTTACTAGGCTTCAGCTTCTCCACCCAGTTGCCTAGAGAATACACCTGTCTCCTCATTGAGAAAGGAAATCGTTCATACAACAAATAGATTGCTTTGCAGAAGAGTATATGAAAAATGCCATACACTAACACCCTCAGTGTTGTGCTCACAACCAGAACTATAGCTGTTAGTGTTAGTAACACAGGTATCGGCCAATGTATGAGCTTCTAACTATGCAAGAACAACCCACTAATTGTTAAAAACCTTGAGCAATCTTTCCTCAGACAATGATAAATTAATAGGTTGAAAGTAGTCGTGGTCTAGACAGGTAATTCTATGGCCATCAAGAATCGAGCACCGCTTCTAGACTAGAATAACAAACACACAAAAAATATCACTTAGAATCGAGCACCTCTTCTAGACTGGAATATCAAACCCAAAGATGCCTAGAAATAATGAACATAAACTTTCACTTAAATATTTTAGTATTCAAATTTTGAAAAATGAATTAGTTAAATAATTCCATAAATATGACAACTCCAAGACATGGCACGACTTCAAATCCTGAGCTTTACCATGTATAGATATACCTATAAAAATGTAATAAAATGTTGTGGTTTAACAAAAATGGAATAAATCGGAGTGATCGGCTGGACATTAAAATAGGCACCATAAGATCATCCCAGATTAAAATAGACACCAGCTGAAAAACATGACATAAATTAAAAGTAAACAAATAAACTGAAAAATTAACAAAGACAACATAAAATCAAACCTCTTGAGAAATTCTTCTTCTTGATCAGTAGTTACTTGTTGATTGAATGAAATTGAGTTGATTCCACCTGTAGGCTGAAAAAAAAAAAACCAAAATTAAAATGCACCTCCTAAAATTTTTGTTTCAATGCCTGTTTTAAAATTGATTGGTACATTTTGGGTTCAGAAAAATAGAGGCGTACCTGACAGTTATTAGAGAGAGGAGATCTGATGAGAGATTTAGAAAAGGAAGAGGCGAAAGGGAGAGAAGCTTATTACAGTCCAGTTTTGAGTGACAGTGTCATGCCAGGTGACAGCGCTAAAAGCACCTTGGAACATCCTCAGGATATTCACCGGTTGGTATGTATGAAATTCCAGTCTAGAAAAGCAACATAGCAGGGACTCCATAATCTACAACTATTCTTTGCTTCCATCCTATAGCACATACATGTCCATTTTTGTGAGTATCACCTAGATGTTATGAGTGCAAAGTGCTTTCCCACGAGAGATTAGTTCTTGTGAAGAACTACTCATGAAATATGAGTTAATGAGTTTGAGTTGAAAAACTATATGATTGAATCTTGAAGGCAATATCATAATTTGACTTACTGTAGAAAATATCTCCTACTTATCAGAATAAACATTTTTTAGTGATTATTAGTTGATGAATGAACATAGCAAAAGTCCTTGTTTGTAGAAAATGCCGAACAGACCCCTGAGCGGAGCTGGACTTGCGTGACATGGCCAGAAAACTCCAAAAACGTGGTAGTGAATACTGCCAAGAAAACAAATATTGGGAGCTGGGTGGTAAAAACAACAAATCTTCGCCAAATGTAACCCATGTTTCTACAAGGCTTGGGAATGACATTTCAAGTTAGAATCCTTACTCAACAAGATATTCAGATTTATTTGTTTAAGAGAAAGGAATTTCAACGATCAAGTCATACAGTGCAAATTCCAGAAGACACAAAAATGGAGGATTTTAAGGTCTACTTGTATGGCAGAGTATTTTTTCTAGTTTTTCCAATTCAGTTTATATGAGTAATGATAGTTATTTACTTTTCTACAGCATATTTTATTTTTTAGCTTAATCTTTCAGTTCTAATTCCAGAAGCAGTTTCAGCCTTTGACACAGACGCCAAGAGTCAAAAGAAAAGGTCTTCAGTTAATGAAACTACAAATGATGATTCATTAGAATTAACTGATGACCACCAGGTTATGACCAACATTGAGCCTACCCTGGTTCAGCAGGCTGAAGCTACTCCACATAAGCAAATGTCACCTAATGACTTACTAGAAATGACTGACATGGAGACTGCCCTGGACCAATAGGATGGAGTTTTTCCTCAGAAGCCGATGCATAGCATCCAGCCCTGGAAGTGGAGGCAGATGCGTGCAGGTGTGGACAACTGTTTTTCTATTAAAGAAAACATCTTTTGTAGAAGACTTAATGGTTTAGAGGTAGATGAGGACAATTCCCTAGAAACACATGCATTCACACTTTTTTATCTCAAGTTGTTCAATGTGATGTGTGAATCAGGACACAAGTTAGGCATGAAATTAGTTCCGAAAAACGTACATAAGGTCTGTTCAATCCAAACAAAACATATTTCTTGCACCATAATCAACAGGTTTGTATTCAAGTTTACCTCAAGGAGTAGCTCCAACAACGAATTTGGAGAGTTTTCATTAGATGATCATTTGCAGAAAATGATTTCTACTGCTAGAACCAAGAATATGTGGCCTTTGAATAGGAATGTTGCATCACTTAAGCAGTGATGTTGAATATAAACACAACTTCACTAACAAGAATTGAATTGTTGTGGCATGCCAAAATTATTTTCCTATTTTTCTTGATCTGGAGTTCCTTCTCAAACTCCTACACTGAGAAGTTAAGGGGAGAGTAGACCAGTCAATTGAAAAAAGAAATATCAGTTCCTAAATTGTTTAGAAAAGCCAGATGATTAAAATAAGCGCTATTTGACAAAGGTGACATGCTATTCAACATCTATGTACTTTGGGAAATAGGAAGCATACTGACACACTTATCTATTTATTATATTGGGTGTTCAACTATATAGAATATAGTATACTATATCTATGAGCCCTTGAGAACCAATCAGGGACCAAGATTCCCAAAAACAATTGTAAACCCACAAACAGATAGAGGTAGCTCGCTTGGGAGGTATACAGAGCGAGACTTCTAGGCAGAACAACCCTGATCTTATTCTTAAGCTATTACCAAGATCACTGTTTGAAGAACAAAGCCAGATTGTCTGCCAGATCACTGTTGCCAATCAATGTCTATGAAAGAAGAAAAAAAATTATTCTTAACTCAAAACATAATCAAAGAAGTCTGAATTGAAAATATCCATTGAAATGTTGATAAATCAAAACATAATTCGAGGCAATGCAAAAACAAATCTGACATGATTTTTGAAGTTTACTCAAGGCTGTACACACTTCCCCATCTGTCCACTTTAGGAGTTGGAAATTATGTTTACCAAATGCAGCATATCTATATTGGACATTTCTTCAGATAGATTACATTATATTATGTCTGTATGGCTAAAGAAACCCAGCACATACAAATGCCCCAAACAAACAACTTTTGACACCCAACCTGAGCAACAAACTCTCTATTGGGGTATGCAAAGTGAAAGCATGCTTTAACCATATGTACAACTTGATGACTCTACTAGTGCAATAACTGTAAGAATAAGTGGGATTCTACATTTGCCCACCTCAGTAAACAGAGGACATATTTATTGAAAAGAATATAAATAGTATTGTGAGTTTCAGCTGGCATTCATATATATCTTATATATGTCCAAAATTCTCAATAATTAAAAACCCAGCAAATTTGTGTCAACACTCAATCACGTTGAACATTCAACAAAGCCTCTAGGTACGGGTCAAAGGGACTTTTGACCTTTTAAGGTTAGTAAATTTATATTGTGATTCCTTTTGCATTTGGAACAAAGGCAAGAGATTGTTGAGCTTTTACTGTTTGTGGGGCAGGGATGATTCTTCCCATGACTTTGAGCAATTTTCATAATCTACCAATGTGCATGGAGCTGCAGGAGATCATTTGGGAAAGTGGGAACCCACCTCTAGAGTGAGTTTCTCTACCGCTCTTACTTTGGACGGGTTGTGTGAACCTGAACAGCCAAATAGAAGGCAAAGGAAAACGTAATTTTATTGGAACACCCCAAACATAGACACTATCCAACTTAATGTATGAAGCTGTTGAAAATTACTAATATTCATTTTAAATTCTATATCATTCAAACAATGTATAAATACACATTCCCTCTTGAGATTCAAATGCACATTCTCAATAGAGTATACACGCCTGCTCCAACTGGCCCTGCCTGCTAAAATCAAATTGTTTTCGAGAATTTCTTTACAGTCCAGCTTTCAATGTAAGATGGCATTTGAATCTTGAGCCTCACCAGCCACACAATAAAAAAAATACATAGAAGACGATCATATTTTATATAGGCACCTACAAAGCTTCTATCAGATACCTAAAGAAGGGATCTAAACTCCAAGCATCAAATACACTGCATGTTATCGAATCGTTAAAAGATTTGAGTAATATGAATTAATTTATCTGATAACTAGAGAACTTGAAATGAAAGTATTCAACGATACCTAGCCACTGATTTTAGGCACATCGTGGCAATAGGGTTTGTGCACTGCCGCTGGTGTTCAAAGAATGCAAGCTCTCACACGTTAGGGTTTTGTTTTGCTTTTTGTTCGCGGTCTCCCCATTTCTCCTTATGGCACGTATTGAAGCAACTTCCACAATGAGTATTATCATTGAAAAAGTTAGTACACTTTTCTCCAGAGCAACCTAACCCATAACCACATGCATGCCCACATGATCCACAATTTAATGCGTCAAAAGAGACATCAATGAAATACCTCTTGCAGCAGCGGCCCAATTACCATTTGCATATCCACGAGCTGTAGCAGAACGAGCACAAAACCCTGGATCTTTATCATACAAAATCTATTTTTTTAGCACCTCTGCTATTGCAATTTCTTCTCAAGAACATAGAATGTCTACCCAGGGAGCTCAACTCTCTACTCTCACATTCTCCATTTTTTATAAGTATAGCCACAAGTACCAGACATATCAAGACCAAAGCTGATAACCTGATTGTAAGTACCATTGTTTTAGACAAAGGGCTAAGGTCTTACCAAGGATAAACCTCTAAAAAAGCTTGGTTTCTTTTCTCAAATGGCTGATTCAACTCAGATTTTAGAAAATGGCCTCCATTAAGGCTTTGTTCTGATTCCTGAGATTCTTCCCCCACTGTTCTATTCGTTACTTTCATTGAAAATTTTTGCTCCTACATCAGCTAAAACCCGACCCGTTGCGTTTTAAAAGGTCCACCCTCTTACACTCCTTTCATTACCTAATGAATTTCCCTTCCCGCTTAAACTTTTCATGATCTTTCTATTTTGTCATGCTAGAGACAAAAGTAAATATGTTAATTAAAAAAAATTAAAAAATTAAAAAGCTAGAAAGTTAAAGACAAAAGAGGAATTTTGTCTCAAACATGTCTTAAAACATGCTACCATGTAGTAGTGTACTGGGCAGAATACTCAGATTATAACCCAGATCAAAAGGGACAAAAATGAAATAAAAATCCAATGCAATTCGGGGATTACTTTTCTCTTTTTGCCTCTTTAACATGGAGTACAGTCGCTTGGAAGTTAAACAGTCTTTTAACCGGATATTCCGATTTATTTTTTATCGAGTGAAATCGGTGCGCACAGGGCCAGTTATATATGGCAATTGGCATCTTGACCACAACTAAATTAAATCAATATATTTCACCAAATAGACAAATCTACAAATTCACTACCATCCGTACCTGATTATATTTGTCTTTCACTGTAAACTTTTATGTTCCATCTTGATTATATCCGTACTTGATTATAGACAATTCCGACTTTATGTTCCATCTTGTACAGAAAACGCTCGGCTCCAAACACTAGAAGACTCACAATATACGGTACTTATCAGCGCACAGCACGCTTAGCTTCGCTGTGTGTGGGGGACTGGGGTCCATTCATGTCGATGGATTTCATGTGCCTTTCATTCACTGTATTTTATGTTGATTTCTTGGATTCCTTGCCGCTATAACACGAGACGCCTGCCATTAGTTGTGCGCCAGGTCCCTGCATGAAGATGGAATGTGACGTGACAGCATATGGCATCTTTGAACAAATCAAACAAATCAAAATTGCTCCATCAGGGAAAAGAAAAAAAATGCTCCTATCCCGGTTTATGAAGTGGATTACATATTTCCTTATTTTATGTAGATGATCAAAAATGCTCCTTGCCCAATTTATGTAGTGGATTGCATATTTCCTTATTTTATGTAGATGATTTGATCAATTCCTGAATTTTTACCCTACTCGATACATGATGCCGTCTTTGACCAATTCTCCGTTTTATGTATTGGGTTACATCTGCCTATCAGTGTATTTTATCTTTGACCAATGCTTGAATTCCTTGCCACTCTGGCACATCTTTATGGGATCCACACGTAATTGAAGTGAGACTACACGTCACAACTTGTAGGGAAATAAAAACTTTACTCCAAACATGATAATTATAAAAGACAAAATCATCTCGATTAGATTTTGACAACTGGAAAAAACAACGACGGCAGTCTGCTTAAACATCGCTTCGTTGTGGGTGCATTTTTGGCTAAAAGCTAGGTAATACGCTATGACACGGCACCACCATTTAATGGAATCCATCCTTAATTGGACTTGACTTAATGTTCCATCTTGTGCAGGACTATAATCACGAAAGATACAACAATCTTCGAATGATTTTGACAATAGGTGCTTAATCCAATGAGGAAAGTGCTAGTTGGACATATAACTCTTCCGACTTTGGGTTCCATCTTGGTGGTACTGGTTATCCAGCCACGAAAATCTTTTTCTTTATATAGCTTTTTGCAACTTTTTGAAAAAAAAACTAAGTGTTTCCCCTTCGTACTTCGTATGGTTAACTATTTTGGTGGCTGCATAGCCGCTGCCTCCATCTTGTACAGAAAATGCTTGGCTCCAAATATTAAAAGACAAATCTTTTCCATAAGATTTTGACAATATACAGTACTCCCTGTATGATGGTGGAATGTGATGTGACAGCATATGGTATCTTTGAACAAATCAAAATTGCTCCATCACGGGGTAGTGGCTAAATAGCAATTAAATCAATGTCTTTCACGAAAGAGACAAAACTGCCCATTCACTACTTCCCACAATTGAATACAGCTGTCTTCACTGTTAGTTTATATCGATAGAGACTGATCTCTATCAATCTAAAAAAATAGTGAAATCAGTCTTCACCACTCTGACACGAGATAAACTATTTTAATGGAATCCATCTCTAATTCGACCGACTTCATGTTCCATCTTGTACAGAGAACCCTTGGCTCCAAATACTAAAAGACAGAAAATCTTATACGTAAGATTTTAGTCGATGACTACTAACGCAAAACATGCTGGCATTCACTATGTGTGGGCCCGGGGTCCATTCAAGATCTACTTACCTTTCCTTCACTTTATTTTATGTTGATGGCAATTGATTCCTTAATTTATTAATTTCTTTGGTCCATGCACGATACTATATTTGACCAATTCGCTAATTTATATAGTGGATTACATCTGTTTCACTGTATTTTATGTTGATGGAAATTAGATAATTCGAGTTCCTTACCACTCTACCATTCGTTTTGTAATCCGTACGTAGTTGAAATGACTATGTCACATCTTGCAGAAAAATACTTCTCAGCCTCCAAACACTATAATCATAAAAAATCTTCTCAATTGGATTTTGGCAACTCAAAAAAAATGAAGCTGAAGTTGACTACACATAAATTTGCACGAAGCCAACAAAACTGACAATTCCACATGCCTTTCACTATATTCAGCTTTATTTTAGATTGATGGAGATTGATTCCCTGAATGGTAGAAATGCGAATCATTTTGCTGGAATCCGCATTTATATTAAATTCAGAATTATGAGGTGCACCAGTGTGGACTCGACATTAGTTGCTTTTATACTAACTTAATAGGAGATTGGAGTGGATAAGAAGGCAGGCTAACTAAAATTGGAAGAGCGGAGTCGTGATTCATACGTGAAATGTTAAAGACTTTGTGACCTTAAAAGTAAAGGTTGGGTTCAAACCCTAACTTTTACCTTTCATTTTAAAATCTAGACATATCTTGAGTTGAAAAGTGCTAGTTGGACATATAATTCTTAATTATATAATATTAACTTATGTTTTTCCTTGTTTTATGACTAGTAATTGCATTGTTGGTATGCAATAGGTACCCCGAATTAATAATTTGAGTAGTAATTTTGGGTAGAGGAATATGGCTCGCAACGAACGCAGGCACTAATTGCAAGAAGTTTCTTCAATGGCTTCTCATTGCAATTGGGGGTTTTCTCATACTCCTCTCTCTTGCCGCCTTCCTCTGTGTTTGCTGCACAGCCACATGGTTGCTCTGGCTTTACATGGCCGCCTTCATTTTGGTCATTATACTATTATTTTGCTTCACTATCTTTACCTTCCTCATCATAGGCAAGGGTGTTGGGCATGCCGTTTCCAAGAAAGGGTACAAAGAATACAAACTTGAGGACTACTCGAAGTGGTTGCAAAAGAGAGTGGAGAAGAGCAGCCACTGGAACAAAATCAAGAGTTGTCTTCAGGATGGCAAAGTATGTAAGAAACTTGCTCATGATTCGGTCGGCCAAGTTGCAGAGGAATTCTACAAAAGAAATTTATCCCCAATTCAGGTATCTCGCTTAAGCTTCCACACCTAAAATCTGCATTTTTTTATTTTAAATACTGTAATTATGGAGAATTTGAGCACTCTTCTGCATTTTTTCACCTCATGAAAACTACGATCTTGATCTGTTGTAGAATTTGAATTGATTTTTGCAGTCGGGTTGCTGCAAGCCTCCAAAACCTCATTGAATTTTGTGTATGTGAATGCCACTTATTGGACTTCCACGGCAGGCAACATAACAAACATGGATTGTAGCAGATGGAGTAATGTGCAAGATCAACTGTGCTACAACTGCGATTCATGCAAGGCAAGTGTGCTAGCAAAGTTGAAGCCCGAGTAGCATAAGATTGCTATAATCAATATTGTGGTCGACGTCCTTTTGGATGTGGTTTATTCAGTGTGGTGTCGTGCGTTGAGGAATAAGAAGCGTGAAGAGAGAAATAGGAATGGATATCCTTGAGCTCCAAGTCCGGTTATGGCCAAGGAAGGGAAAATCATTGTGCTGCAAATGATTATCCTTGAGCTCCAGGTCCCACCTTATCTCAAATGCTTGTGTGCAGTGTGTTCTGAGGTAATTATCCTTGAGCTCCATGTCCGGTTATGGCCAAGGAAGGGAAAATCATTGTGTTGCAAATGATTATCCTTGAGCTCCAGGTCCCACCTTATCTCAAATGCTTGTGTGCAGTGTGTTCTGAGGTAATTATCCTTGAGCTCCATGTCCGGTTATGGCCAAGGAAGGGAAAATCATTGTGCTGCAAATGATTATCCTTGAGCTCCAGGTCCCACCTTATCTCAAATGCTCGTGTACAGTGTGTTCTGAGGTAATTATGATAAAAACCCCAAGCGAATCAAATTTTAAATTGAAAAAAACTAATGCTATTGAACTTTGAAGTTTACACGCATCAACATCTACTCATTTCAAAAACATAATGCACCTTAAGTTGAAACGAAAGGTTATTTTACACTTCATATACCTGTAAATCTACCAATTGGAGTTGTATAAAAAACAAATTTGATATAACTACAAGCACTATGAAATTGAATATATGATTTAGGCATTTTTTGTCCAAATATATTCAATTATTTATGCAGTCTATTAATCGTTTAACTACACAAAATATTATTGATGAAACAAATTAAAGAGAAATAAAGTTTCAAAAGAAAAGACAATATTCAATAATACATGCTTGGTATCTTTTTAAAAATAGTTGCTTTGAAATGAATTTCATAAAGAGAATTAAAATATGGTTACATAATAATATGGTTACATGTAATTGAATCTATATATTAATTTTAACATCTTGAATGAGGAATGTGTACATGAGAATTATATATGAAAGATATAAAGTATTTTAAATTTGAACGATTTAATGAAACAATAGTATGTAGCTATGTCTACGAATACTATATGGTATATAGACATGCAGTACAAAGAAAAGATTTGAATATTGAATAAATAGAAAATATATAAGTGAATTTCGCCACTAGAAAGTACAACTTCATATAAACTAATTTTGGTTTAGCTTATTTATAATGTAAAGTCTTTCCGTCCATTACGATCTACTTAAGCTTTCTCTACCAGCAAGAAAATATCTATACTTCAAAGCATACAGATATGGAACCTCTGTTGCTTTGCCCCAAACATACACACAAAAAATTGGCTCAGAGCCTCTGTTTCTCTGAAAGTGATGGAGAGAATCTGCAGCCCTACCTGCAGGACACATTATGAACTGCTGCAACACCTGCTCTTCTCCTAATCCTCTACAAGTCTCTGCTTTGTTTTACCATAAATACCAGCTCAACCTCCTCAATAGACCTGAAAGAAAAGATCTACAATCTATCCACTGAAAAAGAAGATCTACGCCAGTAAATGCAAAGACATAACTTGGGAAAGACGACATAGCTACTCAGAAACAGAACAATTCTCAGAACTCAGAGTAATACACATTTTTTCTTGTCCCACTTAAAAAGAGAAAACAAACACACTTGGGATTCTGCATCAGTTAACATTAGAGCAATGACAGATGCTGAGAACGATAAATCTATTGGGAGGCATGAGTGATATATATATATTAAAAAAAAAAATGAAAGATGAAAGAAGAATTGATTATGAATATGACTAGGATGCAGAGTGAGCATATACTCTTGCCCCTAATATGCAACCGACGCAGGACATAGATATCTTAAAACCCTAAAGGTTGCAGTTTTGACTAACCTAACACTCCCTCGAGCCCCATTTATAAAATGAATACCCTTAATTATGATTCTGTAGAGCGCTTTACCTCTGGCCACTACATATTTATTTATACATTATCAATAGAAAAATGGAAAGAGGGGAGTACTTATTGATAATCTCGCCATTAACAGTCACAGTATCATTTCAACCATTGCACGAACTCCAGGTTATCAAGCGCCCTGCCAAAATATACTCATCGGTAATAAAGCTGATGAACTCTGAAACACATTCTTGACGGTCTCTTTCGCATCCTTTGTGATTTCGCCATTAGAGGTCAGTGCTCTTTTCATAATGCGGCTGATATTAGCGATGAACAGAAACCTATCCTGCTCCCGCACGTTCGATTGGGGGCTCTGCTCACCCAAGTGAGGACTCTCCTAGCTACCCGGACTGGCCGTCACTTTCGCCATGGAACCAACAACTTAGAACAACAACAAAAAGAAAACCCACAACCATTATCACAAATAAAATACCAGAAGCAGAAGAGATTCACAGTAAATACATCCCCCAAACCCTAGCCCCATGAAAGCACCGCCATAGAGAGAAGTATGAAGAGATTGCAAAATGATCAATTGAATCTTCTTTAGGGTTTCGAAACCCTATGTTGTAAAAATGACTTCAGGGAAGTGCGCAAGGTGCAGCCATTAATTACCTAAAGCATGACGAAGAAGAAAAGAACGCAAAATATCTCTTCCATCTGCCTCGAAAAGAACGCAAAATATCTGACGGCGCCTAGCTTTCCACGTTTACTATGCGAATATCAGCTTGCACGTTTAGTATAAGGTTTTGGCTATGGAGGGGCTAAAATGCACGTGTTTAGTTAATTTATTTGCATTTATTAAATAAATTAAAATTTACAAAAACATTGTATTGTAATTTTTAAAATAATTAATAAATGTAAATAAATCACCTAAACAAGTGCACTCTGGCTTCTGCATAGACAGCGCCTTAGTATAAATTGTAGCAACTGGCTGATAAAGTATTTTGTAAGTAGTTTTACAGGCTGCAACAAGTTGAACTCCTCACGTCATTGTTGAGAAAAATGCACAGGCAAGATGATTTCAATCGTCTTGCACGGTTGAAGAGGATTATGCACCGTCAATGCCTTTCTGGTAGATGCCTTTCATATAACGAACCCCTTTGGAGTAATTAAATTGATAAAATATTTTATTTTTTATCATTTTATTTATAAAATTAGATGTATTTAATTTAATAAGGTTTTTATTCTTTTGAATAAATATATATTTATTATATTATTTGGATAGATTTATATGTACAATCTTATTAGACTTTTTAAAGTTTCAATTTTACTACTCTAATACAAATATAATCAATACAAGCATTCTATTAAACACATTATCAAGAAGATATATTGGGCTTCCATGAGCATCTATATTATGGTAGGTATTTTTGCATCTTTGTATTACATTACTTCAATATTTGTACATTAGTGAAGGGGTGTGACTTTGCATTAATAGAAATTCTACACATCTTTCCACTCATGACAAATGCCCAAGATGTAATTCCACACCCCTTATGTAGAAGATTATACAAGTAAAAGAGGATAATTCTAGAGATTAGCATTTATAGAAGTTGATACCCAAAATTGCTTTAATGGTAAACAACATTATGGGAAGCTTAGTGAGTGTGGGACATTATGCATTCCCACTGAGCAACCTCCAAGATTTTAGAAGTCGAGTCTTCATTTCATGAAAGGGAAAAGGAGAAGAAAGTGTTACGTTACTAACTAAATTTAGAGAGAAATGTCAATCTTTTGGAACATTTTAAAACTTAAAATGCACATGCTATTCTGAAGAACAAAATATCAAGGCAATCTTATTATAATTATTCTAGGCACAGTCAAAGACATTCAAAACCCTTCAATAGACATAAAAAAATCATACAATAGCAATCTACAGAATAGAGAAGCTAAAGCATAATCTACTCAGTAAAACTAAAGATGCATGTGTTAAAGTACAAAATCTTATTCGAGCAATGAATCTTAAAGAAAATCAAAGGGTTGAAAAGCACAGTTGATTGTATTATATTTATTCAAGTGCTCAAAATATAGCTCAAGGCTTACAATGGGTAATTTTTCATAAAAAGTGAAAGTCCTCTCTTTTTACATTACAATGCTCAACATATAAAAATGGCATAGGTAATCACCATCTTGAATGGACCCCAGGGCCACACATAGTGAATGCCAGCGCATTTTCCGTTTGTAGTCATCCAAAAAAATTGCTTACATATGTATCTCAATCTAACCAAAATTGGTAGCCAAAATGGAAAATCAATAAATTTGATGTAGAAAAAAAATTTATTAAGTTCTTATATGTCATATTTTATAATATTATAGAATTAAAATGAATTATTAAACTTAAATAAACTATTTTTAAAAAATTAGCAAGAAAATTGATTAGAAATTGTATAAAATTATCATTTGAATTGAAATCTTCAATCACATTGAAATATTAAATAATATATATTAAAATTAATAATATCAACCATCTTTAAATTTTAGGATCGAAGATGGCGCTCAGGAATGGAGCTCGGGGAAATTTGCAGAGGGCTTATGGACATGTTGCCCCTCACTACAGACCTCAATGGGTCTTTCACAATGGGAAATGGATATATATGGGCTTCAAATTGACTTGCAGACCTCAATGGGTCTTTCACGATGGTCAATTGAGAGATATGAGCCTAAGATCAACTTATCCTCATGGATTTTCTGGTCAAGATGGGTGAATGGATGAATCATAAAGGTTTAATAACATGAACATGCCATTTGAGGGTTTCCAGGATTCCTTTTAAAAAATTCAAGGAAAACCTATTGTACAACCCACTAAGTTTTTTCACAACAACTCTATTAACTCAGGCAAACGTATTTTTGAAGTTGGGTAATGCTCGAAGGATAATGAGGCCACAAATCCTCACACTCATCCACCTCCACCTCATCGAGAACAAGGACCTTTTTATAACCACACTCGAATTCCTTATCAAAAGACCGATGGGCATTATTTTTACAATAATAAACAGGGTTTTAACAGAGGTGGGCTAAGGCGCAATGGATTCCAAATATTCATGCAAAGAAGACTAATCCAGAAGCCTCAACCTATCTTCAATATTTGTGAAGGAACGTTTCCTCCAACACCTATTGCTTATATTCACGATCTTACAGAATCCATGGCTGCCATATTTTCAAGTCTGCCCTCAGAAGCTCATCTAAGGCTCCCAAATTTTTCTCTAAAAAGTAACCTCACAGCAAAAAACAATGATGGGAAGTTGTTGGATGGTAGTAATAGAGCTCTCTCAAATCCAAAAGTAGTTAAACTTGAATGGCTGATGAAGGGTACTCCCCTTAATACCACAAACACATAACACAAATAAAGAAATAACAGCAATATGCAAGAACAAAGCATGGGCTTCTTATTATCTCTACAAACGTGGAATTACAAATTTTCAGAATTACAATGTGCAAAGCCACGTGGGCATTTTCCTTACAATATTTTGAAGGACAAAGCCTCGAATTACTACCCAGAACTACTGTGAACTGCTCTGAATTGCCTAAGACAACACTACGGGCCTTCCTTATATAGGCAATTTCCACTACCTGAGAAGGTTCCAGAAATTTAGCCTTTAAGGCCGACTACACATAGAATTATTTTATTTTTACAATTATTACAATAGGGTCGGCTTAAAACAAATACAAAATATGTTTTTAGGTAACCCAACTTTTGGAGGCCATAACTTTTTAACAGTAGCTCCGTTTTTCTATTGTAGCCACTTTTCAGAAACGTCAGGATGTGATCTATAGTGTCAGACTCGCACAAGCTCCAATCAGCTAGGGATCGATCGTGATCTGGAGCCTCTAAGGTCTTCAAAATTGAGCTCAAAGATTTTGTACCCAAAAACCTCAATAACTTCAATGATACAGATGATATGGCAATGAAACTAAATTGGTAGGCTGGTATGACTAAGATGAACTTTCACTTGTGTAATCAGAATATTCCCAAATTGTATGACCAACTTACCAAAAATAATAAGTTTCCATAAATAGCAGCTTTCCACAAGATAGCCCTTATTGAAAAAGAAACCAGAAATATTTTTGGGTGATGCAAAATTATTCTCACACCCAAGATGCTCTTGCATCAAACACCCAGGGTAATTTGAGAAGTGACCCTGTCACGACTCAAGTGTGAAGAAGAAAACCAGGATGGTTAACCTCCTCCTTTGTCAGCCATGATGAGTCTTCAACAGGTCGTCATTTTCAATTGACCAGATATTCTTCATATGTCTCATTCCTTGTGCTTCTGCCAACATGACTATCCAGTATGTCCTCAATCTCCTTAGTAGCTGAAGTAGTTACTGGAATACTCCACTGTGCCTCTGTGATCTCATCTTCAACACCTCCTTCATGATACTGTGTCAAATTTGAAATGTTAAACACTAATGAAATATTCAGCTCAGTAGGCAATTTTACCTCATAGGCATTTCCCGAATCATGTTTCTTCAGTATCTTACATGGCCCAAACTTCATCATTTTCAACTTGTATGTACCAACTGGAAATCACTCCTTTTACAAATTAACCATGACTTCATCTCCAACCTAAAATTCCATATGCCTCCTTTTCTCATCTACCTTAGCCTTATACTGTGCATTCATCTTGGTATTATGCTTCCTCACCTCCTCATGGATGTTCTTCAAGTGTTCTGTAAAATCTTCAGCTTCAACACTACTTATTTCTCCTTTATCTATCTTCCTCAACTCAGATGCATTTCTGGGACTACTTCCATATACAATTTGGAATGGTGATTTACCAGTGCTTATATTGATAGAATTATTGTATGCAAATTCTGTCTGTGGTAAAATCAAATCTCATCCCATCAGCTTATCTCCAACCAAATATCTTAGCAAAATCCCCAAACTCCTATTCACCACCTCTATCTGTCCATCAGTTTGTGGATGATGTGATGAACTGAACTTCAAATTTGTCTTCAACTTCTTCCATAATGTACACCAAAAATATCCAACAAACTTAGTGTCCTAATCTGAAACTATGATCTTTGGAAAACCATGTAGTCTCACCACTTCCTTGAAAAATAATTCTGCTACATGAACAACATCATTAGTCTTCTTGCAGGGAATGAAATGTACCATCTTTGAAAATCTGTCAACTACTACAAAAATTGAATCATGTCCTCGATGTGTCCTTGGTAAACCAAGAACAAAATCCATATTGATATCCTCCCAAGGTTTCTCTGGTACAGGTAATGGTTGATACAACCCTGTATTATGTTTTACTCATTTTGTCATTTAACATACTCTGTAACTTTGTGCAAACTTCTTGACATCTTGTTGCAACTGTGGCCAATAATAATTCTCACTAACCAAAGTAAGAGTTTTATCACGACCAAAATGTCCACCCAATCCTTCGTTGTGCTTCTCCTTTATGAGATTTTCCCTCATGGAACTTCGTGGAATGCACAACTGACTCCCTCTGAATAGCATACCATCATGGATGATGAAATCTAGCCACTTTGTTCTTTCTAGAGTAACAGGTTCTGTACAAGCTTTCCAAGCTTCACCAAAATTAGGATCCTCTAGATACAAACTCTTGAGTTCCTTGAACCCAACCACCTCAATCTACATCTTTGTCAGCAAAATTTATCTTCTGCTAATCACATTTGCAACCCTGTTAGACTTTCCACTTTTGTATTTCAAAACAAATGTGTCACTCTGCAAAAACTCAACCCACTTCAAATGCCTCTGATTCAGCTTTCCTTGACTATTCAAATATTGCAAAGCTTGATGATCAGTATACAAAACAAACTCTTTAGGAAGAAGATAGTGTCTCTATTTCTTCAATGCCTAAACTATAGCATAAAATTCCTAATCATAAACATAGTATTTTCTTTTGGCATCATTCAACTTCTCACTGAAATAAGCAACAGGTTTACCTTATTGGCTCAAAACAACTCCTATTATAGTACCACTAGCATCACAGTCTACTTAAAACACCTTATTAAAATCTGGAAGTGCTAAAATAGGTTGTTCTGTAACCTTTTGTTTCAACAATTGAAAACTCTTTTATGCCCCTGTAGTCCACCTAAATTCTTTCCTATCCCCTCATTGTTTCAGTCAAGGGTCCACAAATACTGCTAAACTTTCTATAAAAGCTAGCCAAACCATGAAAAACTCTTACCTCAGTAGCCTTCCTTGGGGTAGGTCATTCAAGGATAGCCTTCACTTTCTCTGGGTCCATTTTTAGACTTTCTGCTGAAACTACAAATCCTAGATATACTAACTCCTTCACAAAACTACACTTCTTCAAATTAATTAATAATTTCTCTTTTCTCAGCTTCTCAAACATCCTATGAATATGCATTATATGCTCCTCTAATGTCTTGTTGAATATCAAAATATCATTTAGGTAAATAATGACAAACTTACCCAGAAACTAATTCAAGAACCTCATTCATCAGCCGCATTAAAGTACTTAGTGCATTGGCTAGCCCAAAAGGCATGACTAACCACTCATACAGTCCTTCCTTTGTCTTGAAGGCAGTCTTCCATTCATCTCCTTCTCTGATCCGAATCTGGTGATATCCGTTCTTCAGATCTATCTTTGAGAAATACATAGCTCCACTCAAACAATTCATAATATCATCCATCTGCAGTGATGGAAATTTGTACTTGATTATGATCTTGTTGATAGCTCTGGAATTTGTCCACATCCTCCATTCTCCATTCTTCTTTGGTGCTAATACTGCTGGTACAACATAGGGACTCTGACTTTCACAGATCAATCATTTCTACAACAACTCTTGTACTTATATGTTCAACTCTTCACTTTTTGCAGGTGTCATTCTGTGTGTTGCTGACGTAAAGGAGAGAAAGGATGGAGGGGCCAAACACAATGACACACCCAGCCTGATCCACTCTCTTTCTCAACAACACGCGAAAGCTAAAATGAACACAGTGAGAGAGAGTAAGCCATATCTTTCATTAATTTTCATCAAATAGATTCATACATGTCGCCCTGTAAGGCCTTCCCGGTTACGGCCAGGTATTACAATGAATAACATAAGTCCTTAAACATGCGAGGATATGCGAATAATCCCCCAATCTATCTTCTATCAAAATTGACCCCTACACTCTAACCAAACAACTACATATGTACAAGAGGCTACCGAATCAAGTTGGCCTTCAGATCCATAATCAATGGAAGGGACAACCATATCTAGGTCCACACGCTTCCCAATAATGGATACTAGCATTAAATCTGTGACCCAAATTAATTACACAAGTCGGCCTCAACAAAAACTCAAAATAAACGCGTTGGTAAGCAAAGCCAACCGAGCATCAAACAAGCATCACCGAGCGCCAAGGAATTGACTGAGCGCCCAAAGAGATAACCGATCAACACCGATGAACACAAAAAATTGACCAACACCGAACCAACTTGGTCAAAGCAGGAATCGAGCAACACAAACAAACTCAAATATGTTTTTGGTGACACAGGATTGCCAAGGACCCGAGATGCTCCTGCATCAGACGCCTAGGGTTGTTTGAAATGATTCTCTGAATCATGAAACAAGTATGGTCTGAGCTGCATCCAATTCAGATTGCAAAATCCATGAACTGTCTTTAATCGGTCTATTCTTCCACTTTACCAAATATTTCATATACTATTTTCCTCTTATACTCTTGCCAATTCTTTGCTCCAAAATCTACTCAACTTCTTCTTTTTGCTTCCTAGGATATTCCATCGGTACTGCCATGTCTTCATCAGGTTCATGATACTCATACAAATCAGTAATGTTGAAAATCGGTGATATGTCCATGTCATCAGGTAACTCAATCTCATATATATTTCCACTATCAAATTTCTTCAAAATTTTGCAAGTTCCAAACTTCTTCATCTTCAGCTTTCCATTTGTTCCAACAGGAAATCGATCTTTCTTCAAATGAACCATCACTTCATCACCAACATCAAAAGTCTTATATCTCCTTGATCCATCAACTCTATCTTTGTATTTCTGATTACTGTCTTCCAGCTTCAGCTTCACATCTTCATGCAATGTTTTCATGTACTCAGTAAATTTCACTCCTTCAGCACTCATATTTCTTTCATCAGTAATATCCCTCAAATCAGATATACTTGTACACACTAAAATGGTGCACTTCTATGGATCATTACATTCAAGAACACTCAAGAATGAGCCCTCACAAATCGATCCATAACTCCCTAGGCATGGAGTGCAAGGGTTTTAAAAATGCTCTCAGCTAGAGCTATTTAGCCTATAACCTTGCTAGTAAACCATGCAATGGGAGATTCAATGAAGACAAGGGCAAGAATGTCAATATCCTCAAGAATAAAAAATGAAAATGCAATGCAATGCTATGCTAGAAATGGAAATGCAAGCTAAGCTATGAAAATGAAAGATGCAAGTATTACAAAGCCTCCTATTTAAGCTAGATGAATTAATCTAAAGCATAAAGGAAACTAAGCTAAGTATGAAGCTATGAATGCCATGATAATGCAAGAAATGAAACTATGATAACATGTAGATGCAAAAAGCCAAGAATGCTCCAAATCTTCAAAAAGCTCCAAAGTGATCTAGAAAACCTGCAGCATAACATTAACATAAAAAGTTGGGGATCTAGAATGAAGAAAAGAGCTCTCCTTTTATAAGAAATGAGAAGGAATGGACCATGGAGATTAAGAGGCAAAAGATTTAATCAAGGGTGGAGCTTGAAAGAGGAGCAATCCATGTGCACAAGTATCCTCCAATGAGAAAATAAGAGTTGACTTTTGTGTCCATATGAGATAAAAAGTGTTTTTCTTCTTTTTATAAAATAAAAATAGTGTTTTATTTGTGCAACTTAGGATAAGAGAAAAAGTGGGGGCTTTTTATTTATTAAAAGGGGAGGGAATTCCTTTTAAATAAATAAAAACTTGGGTTAAGATGGTTAGCCCATAGAAAATAATTGAATAAATGATAGAACTAGGATTTGATCAAGAATAAGCAATTTATATTTTAGCAAAAATGCTAGCAAGGGGCTAATAGTCTAGGTGACCATTTTTAGGTGTATACATTTGCCCCTCTTTGACTAATGTGTGATCAATCTAGGAACACATGCAGTCAAAGAATGAAGTTGAAATGTGAGATTGATTTGGGATTACAAAACAACTCAGATCAGCCAAGAAGGCAAGCAGATTGCCAAGAAGGCAAGCAATAGCATTCTGACTCCAAAGAATGAAGTGCAGAGAGATAGCAAGTCCTGCATGGTCAACCTGGTAGCAACAGTACTAAACACTTAGGAAAGAGATAGCCAATAAGATATGATGTGTCTACCCCCTCGGGATTGAAAGCGAAATCAGGTAGAGGGGATGCAGAAGCAAGAGCAACACAATCAAATCACTAGAAATCATAATCGAAGAAAGAGAACAGAATAACCATCAAGCAGTGAAGATATGCCCCACACATGGGACACAGGGCACGAACCTATCAGTCCCTCAACCCATAAACACCACAAAGGGGATTTGAAAGTGAATGAAAGATTGGAAGTTGGAAAGAGATGGGGATGAAGAGGTGAAGAATGCCCTAGCAAAAATCAAAGGATCAGGCCTCAAAAGGTCAACCAACTGCATGGAAGAAGGAGAAAGGTGAACGCAAATTTCAGTTTCGATCCTGAAATGAATAGAAAATGATGTGATATGAAAGACAAGAAGTGAAAGACATGATCAAGAAGAAGCGAAAGGTGAGCGTAGTTGATTAACAAGTCCATGAAAGAGGAAAGGAGAGCTCTCTCCATATGCAAGATGCAAAACTAATTAACATGAACTTAAGAATGAAAGCTACATGAAAAGTGGTTTACTTGCAAGGTCACAATGCTAATAGACATCTAATATTCATCATCGAGCGTTAGGTAGCACCGTAAGATCATACAATGCACACTAACATAACTATGTGGATATGAATATGATTTTTATCAGATAGAAATGTGAGAATCTCACCTAGGCATCAAAGACATGTAGGTCAAGATGACTAATGCAGTGAGATTACCTAAGTTTGATATAGCAAGATTATGCTCGCATCGAGACACAAGAAAGTCAAGATGACTATAAGCGTGCACTCGCAGAACAGTCAAGGATAATACCTTGTAGATCTCAATGTCAAGTGGAACAAGCATAAATACTTAATGACAGTTAGGACCAACAAAATATACCCACAGGCAGAAAGCAAATAAAACATGTCCTCAATCCCTCAGTCTTCTAGCTATGCATCATAAAAAATGATCATAGGGGGAGAACACTCAGCAAAGAAATCATCACAGACAACACGCAAAGAAATAAAGTCAAACAAATCTCAGTGAGTCAAGTGCGTGTGTGTAGGTCATAGAGTCAAACTT
The DNA here is from genome assembly GCA_027943335.1 of Chamaecyparis obtusa. NCBI lineage: Eukaryota > Viridiplantae > Streptophyta > Pinopsida > Cupressales > Cupressaceae > Chamaecyparis > Chamaecyparis obtusa. The sequence goes on along the minus strand of BSBK01001155.1, from coordinate 1,111,458 downwards.
TGAGTATCGCATCTGCCAGTGAGAAATATTGCATCATCTAGACTGCGAGTAGGACATCTGATAAGTGTTAATAAACACTTGACGCTGGGGTAGTGTTGAAAAACATAGTTGGGGTGGTGTTGAAAAACACCATTTACGAGGTGCCCAAGAAACCCAGATGCACAAAGAGACCCAAGATAAGCTTAAACAATGTATGCCCCCTAGACTAAGACAAGAATCAATTCCAGGCTAGGAGAGGCAAAGCGAGAAGTGGAGCGAAGGAGCGTCATGCAAGACTGATAGACATAGGTGCAAAGGGTCTCAAGCAGCGCCTGTTTCTAGGTTTTCACCACTTGATAGATTTATTACTTTTTTTTTAGGATTTTTTATAATTTTTTTTGTATTTTTGCTACCAAGGTGCCTATTTCCAGGTTTTCACCAAGGCACTTTTTCAATTTTATTTTTTTTTAAATTTTTTTTAAATTTTTTTTGTGAGACATCAAAGCGCCTATTGCTAGGTTTTCACTAGGATGCTCATTTTTTTCAGTATTTTTTATACTTTTAAGGATTTTTTCAGCATCATATATGAATTTTTTTTTTTGAAATTTTTTCAGGATTATAAAGTATGTACAAAGAATGCCCCAGACAGAAACGGGCATCAAGAATCTGTGTCCTCTGATGTAGAGAACTGATAGGCCCCAGGCCCAAATGCTGCAACTGTGATGATAGGTCTCAACTAGTTTGACCAATAATAACCAGCCCTGAGCAATGTTTGAGCTAGCAAAGACTATTAGAATGTGATCCACATATGCCATCATGGACTTCAGCTAGCACTTTTTCTGACTCCTCTATTTCTAGACACTTAAGGAGAGTTTCATCTAGACCCTTCCTATACAAGTCACCAGAGACAAAGGCAAAGTGTAAGGGATGGCGAGAAGAATGGTGTGGTAGATTTTCAAGAGGAATATGAGGTGGAAGATATGAAAAGATGGTAGGATGGTGAGATTTGTGAGCAGGATAGCGTAATTCGTCCACCAGGAACTTGAAGTGAGATTTATGCTTTTTCATTTGTAAGATGGATGTCGAAGTAACCAAGGCATTAGCAACTTTGTTCTCAGCTATAGGAATGGGCTAAAGTATAACAATTATGAGATCATGCTTGAAGTAGTGCACCATTTTTTCGTAGAGAATCAGCTTGTCATCTTTTATTTGAGAATCATTATTTTTGAGCAAATTTTTATTTTTACTTTTCTTAGGTTCGGATACCGCCACAATGTGGTTTTCGTCATCCGACCATTGCTCTTTTCTTTTGACTTGATGACTGTGATGCTTGATTGTTGATTCAACCTTTTTTGTTGCTAGTTCGCTGGTGGAAGAAGTAACATGTGTTAATGCGAGATGAAATGAAGTGACTGGTTCAATAGCATTTATGTGAGGGGTGTCATCTCTGGTGACAAGAGAAGTTGAGCCTATAGGGTAAGCTCCAAAAGTAGATAGATCTAGATTTGTCATAAAAGGACCAACGTAGTCTACTAAGGCAATACGGGGAACAAACTCATCAGACCTTGCACGAGACTCATCAACTACATCGGGTGGGTTATGAGAGGTATGAACTACATCAATATCCATATCTGTCATGGAAGAATCTTCTGGAAGAGGCTTAAGATGCCGAGAAGTAGAAATACTCATGTCATTATGTGATAGATCACCTCTTTGTAGTAACCGTGCAATGTTATGACGTTGTCTATCATAGTGCAATGATTCTTTAGGCACGTAGATTCTAGACACAAAGGCCTCATCCATAGCATCAGTAGATATACATTCTTCTCCCCAAAGAAGTGAGGTAGAAGGAAGATCATCTCCCATTTGAACCATAGTGTGCAGTGGTGACTCATCTGTATTTGTGTCTGAATGACTGAGCATGGGAGTATTTCTGGAATTATCAAGGAGGGAAAATCTACCCTCATCTTCTCTATAAATCCACTCTTGGACAGCTTGTTCTTCTCTTTCTACTTCTAAAGGAATGGATGAAGGAACAAAAGTATCAAAGATCGTCATAGAAGAAGTGGAAGGCTTCATCTGATCAGAAGGTTTCCCATATGACCTAGGAGAAACAGGTATAGAAGCAAAGGAACCCAGCGTATATTCACCCATACCAAGGCTCATCATCTTAAGTGATTTCTTAGTAGCAACTAGAGACGTACTAGGATCAATAGAAGGTTCATTATGAGGAACAAATTTTTCAGCAGCAACAAGAGCATTGATAGCAATAGTATGGTCTCCAGGAATCACAACTTCAGTGCCATTGTATGGAAATTTGATGCACTGATGATAAGTGGAAGGAATAGCCTGCATGTCATGGATCCAAGGATGACCCAAAAGAATGTTATATGCAAGTGGAATGTCCAATACTTGGAAGCTAATATCTTTCGTGACAGGACCCACTTGGACAGGCAGCGTGACAAGACCTTTGGAAGATCTTTCCACTTCATCATAAGCTTCTATAGTAATCTTCTTCTTAGAATCCACAGCAAATTCTGACAAACCCAACTGTTGTATGACATTAAAAGAAATAATATTTAACCCTGCACCATTGTCTATCAGGACTTGGTGGACTCGGGTATGGTAGACTAGAACTTCAATGTGTAAAGCTAGATTATGAGGGTGAGCAATAGATATGTCATCTTCTGCAGAAAAGGAGAGAGATAGTGGAGATGAAATGTGGTTGACCATAGCCTGAAATTGATCTGGATCAATGTCATTGGGAACACATGTTGTACGTAAAGCCTCATCAAGAATCTCTCTATACGAAGGGGATAACCGAAGCAACTCAAGGATAGATATCTGTGCTGGTGTCTTTTGCAAATGTTGGACAAGATCATAGCTAGGGGTGGCTGAAGGAGCCGCTTGTTTGGAAGGCAAAGCTTGCTTGGGATCTTGTGCAGTTTTAAGGACAATCTTGGCTTGCCCCCTAGTAACAGCATTCAGTGTCTCACTTCGGGAAGATGAACTACCATGTGTTTGCAAGACCAACTTTAGCTTACCATGATTGGCTTTATTATCATCTTGAGATCTCACCATAAGAACACTCTCAATAGGCTCTATCATGTTGATCACAGGTGTATCAGAAGTATATGTATAGTATATCTTTGCATCATGATTCTTCTTATGTGTTTGAGAGGTTTCCCCCTAATCATGCTTAGGTAGAGGATCTTTGAAAGCTGTATGATCAAAATTTTTAGTTAAGCCATCAGTGGAGATTGTGTTGTTATCAATGAGGTCTTGAATATCATCCTTAAGCCTAAAATAATTATCTGTCAGATGTCCCTTATTTTTGTGATAATGGCAGTAATGATCCTCTCTCCACCAATCTGGCTTATTTATTAGATCCCAGTTACCAGGTTTATCAGGAAGCGTAAGATATCCATTGTCAACCAAAGTCTTAAGGATCACATCGTAACGTTCTGCCAACTTGGTATAGACTCGCTTTCGAAATGACTTCTTAGGTTTATTTGCATATTGAGGTTTAGGAGCACTATGAGCATTGGTAGCTTCTTGTTGTTTTGTTGCATAGATAGCATTAGAGAGATTGAAAGCAGGCTCTTTAGCTTTAGGAGCATCAACAACCCCATCAGTAACAACATACTTGTTTTTATTCCAAGGTTTGTTCTTGTCTTTGCCATTGCCTTTAGCATCTTTATTAATAACAATATCCCCTTTTCTTATAGCTACATCCTCAATTTGATATGCACTTTCAACCATGTCATGGAAGGAGGAGAACAATTGCTTCCTTAAATCATAAAATAGCTCAGGCACAAGTGTGTTGACGAAAATGTCAATCTTTTCTCTTTCAGGTAGCGGACAAGGATATCTAGAATACAATGACCTCCAACATTGTAAGTAAGTTGCAAATGGCTCACCTTGATGTTGTCTTAGATTACCGAGATCTATCATGGTGACAGGTTGTTGGATGTTGTAAGAATAATGCTGGGTAAATCGCTGAGCCAACTCATCAAAAGTCTTAAGAGGTGGTGTCAATTTCGCAAACCATTCTAAAGCTTGGCCTCTTAAGCTTTGAGGGAACAGTCGTAGAAGAAATGTGTCTTCATGAAGGAAGTCCATGCTAAGAGCATAAAAGTGACGCACATGGTCATGGGGGTCACCATTTCCATCATACTTGTCATATTTGGGAACCTCAATATCCCTAGGAAACGGGACCATGTATAGACTTTTATCAAAAGGAAGAGCACAAATTGATGCTACAAAAGAGACCTTTGGAGGCTCTCTTTCTATTGCCATTTGGGTAAGGCGTTGATTTGTCTGACGCAGTTCTTCCTGAAGGACTTCCAGTTCAGTTGGTACTCTTTGTTGGACAATTTATCTGACATCATAGCCAGGAGGAAGCTTGTATCCTCTAGAAGTCATATATTGAAAATATTGATCGCCATTACACTCTAAAAGCTTATGCATCATTCGTTGGGAGACCACATCTTGTTCAAATCTCATAAGATCCTCACTAGAAATCTCATCATTTGCCTCTGCCTCATGTTGAGAGGGAGGAGGTCTAGGAGGTGAAGAAGGCATACCAAAAGTAGGTCTTGGAGGAGATCTTGGTGGCGTGTTGTTTCCATTGTTGCCATTAAAAAGAGGTCTATGCTCATAGTTACTAGTTTCAGGTTGCTCATGAAATGTCCCTCTATAAGCCATGCGCCTAGCAGCATCCATCCTTTGTTGATTGTGTTATTTGTCTAAGCGCGCTTGGTTATCTCTATGCTCAAAGTGTGCTTGCAAGCGTTGGAATTTTTCTTGTTCAGTTAAAGTGGTCTGTGTTTTTGGGGGTCTTGAATGCGGAAAAGAGGAAATCTCCTTTGTACCACGGGGTAGCCTTGGAATTCTCAGATTGGTCAGAACTAGAACTGTCGTTGCTAATGGGTACTTTGGAATGTCTAGTTGGAGAAGGTAACTGTGTATAATTGAATGGAGGATGACTCTCCTGCTCAAATTCAGACCGAGTTGTAACCGGCATGAAAAGAGATGTTGGTTGACTAATAGAATGAGACAAAGTTTCTCAGATTTGAGGTAAGCAAAGCTAATAAAGATCACTTGTCAAAGTAGAACAATAAAGAGATGGCTCGTCAAAAGTGCTCAAGCACTTACAACAATCAATTGACTAAAGCCGAGCAGCGAGCAAGAAGCTCAATAAGCAAGTAGCTAGAGAGGTAACCGTGATGCGACAAGTGATCAAGAGTAGCATTCATTAAACTCAAATCCAATAGTTTTAGCTCATTTGTTTCAGTCTAGAACAAATCTAAGCATGTAGGTAACAAACTAGTTTCAGGTAAGAACAGAAAAAGACACTCTACGACAGGTTAAAATGCAAGTTTAGCAACTCTAGATTGCAACAGCAACAAGACAACAAAAAGGTTCTGGGCGATACTTTCCAGGAAGACAGGGCGATACTTCTCAGTCAGGCGATACTTTGCCTTAAGCCAGGTGATAGACCTCAATATACTAGAGCGATAGACTTCAAGCAAAGCAAGCGATAGACAACAAGCGCGAACTATCGTGAGATATTTCTCAGGAAGGCGCGCGATACTGTTGCAGATTTGGGTGATTCTTTGACCAGTGAACATAAAAATCTCAGTTTTGAAGCATTTTGATCAAGTTCAAAGGTTGGATAGTACAATTTCTCAGTTTGATGGACAGTAACAGCAAGTAAAAGACAAGTTTGCAAATAGTATAGGATCAAACATGTCATAGAACACTTGAAACAAAGGCAAAAGCAACCTTGCCAAGACAAGCACTTGTGATATCAAAATAGAAAACCTTATGAATGCTACCATTTGTTTGAATGTTGAGAATGTTTACACTGGTATAGCACAATCGAAGACAATTCAAGCAATTACTACCTAGAAGGACAAGGCTCATTACTTAGCAACTTGGCCCACAACTTGATGCTCCCTCGCCTCACACTAAATGGTTGCCCACAAGAGATATTGGCATTGTCATGGAAGTGTCAAAAACACAACCAAAGGAACACATATGGTGAGTATCTTGGGGTGATTCGGGTAAGTCCACTTGGATCAATCCTTGCACCAAGAAGCTAAGCGGCTAAAATAAGGTGGCTTCTATCTAATGGTTCATAGTAAGGGCTTTCGTTCATAACACCCCTCTTGCTCCTCAAAGAGGACTCGGACCTTGCGGCCTCAAGAGTACCTTAAGCATTCTTGCTCAATGTTTTCCCCATGGTCGCAATCCCATGAGCTACTCACATCAAGCGAAGACAAGTGTTATGTCTACCAAGGTTTTGTGTCCTCGATAGCCTTGAGATTATAATGAGTTGGAATCGCTCGGTACCAAGGAAAATGATGACAAGGTTGTCCCCACTTGGGTCATTCCTCTTGATTGCTCAAGAGCAGGTCCGCTAAAAGATCCTATACTAAACAAAGAATGGATGATTTTTGAGGTTCAAGGTTTTTGGTTCACCATAAGGGTGAAGAGCATACTCCCCTATCTCAAAAACTTCTCCCAAACACACTAAGGAAAGATTTAATTACCCCCTTGCTTTCAAAATCCCAAGATGGGTCAAGATTTATGTTTCACCACAAGGGTGAAGAGCATACTCTCCTACCACCTCAAAATTCCTACAACAAGGTGTTAAGTGCCTATGAAATGAAACAACTAGTATATGCTGCACTTAATAAAGAAAGCAATTAAACAAGAACTTGATTTGGTTTTTATGCTTGGGGTAGCCCTGCAAAAACCATTAGTAGCCCTCTTTGACATGTGATTCTTTTGGCAAATTTCAAGCAATGAGAGCACCTACAAGCACAACTTGTTAGCTCCACAATGGTTAACACATCAAAAATTAGATAATCTGCATGTAAAATAGCTAATCAAATGATCAAATCTGAAAATGAAACCATCATGGTTGGATTAGGCTTGGAAAGACCTTTCCAATGATATATCACACTTCAATTTTCGATACCATTTGCAAAAATTCTTCAAAAATGGGCACCCGTTTTCCAGAGTGGCACGGAACCCGAAACTTGCAAGATAGATTAAAATAACTCAAAAATAGCTCATTGTCAGGTACAGACACAGTATAAACACTAGTATTGCGTGATACTTCGCAGTATACTAGGGCGATACTTATCAGTTTGCGTGATATTTCGCTCGACACCAGGCGATACTTCGCCCGAGACCAGGTGATACTTCTGACAGGCAAAGTATCGCACGCGCATACAGAGGTATATCGCGCAATACTTCTGGAAAGTATCGCATGACAGTTTGAGACAAAAAAAACATAGACTAAAAATTAAGCTAAAAACTTGCTGAAAAATTGACAGAAATGCAAAAAAGGAAGGGACAAAGCTAGTCTACTCTGCCCCACGGTGGGCACCAAAAATGTACACACTAAAATGGTGCACTTCTACGGATCATTACATTCAAGAACACTCAAGAATGAGCCCTCACAAATCGATCCATAGCTCCCTAGGCATGGAGTGCAAGGGTTTTAAGAATGCTCTCAGCTAGAGCTATTTAGCCTATAACCTTGCTAGTAAACCATGCAATGGGAGATTCAATGAAGACAAGGGAAAGAATGTCAATATCTTCAAGAATAAAAAATGAAAATGCAATGCAATGCTATGCTAGATATGAAAATGCAAGCTAAGCGATGAAAATGAAAGATGCAAGTATTACAAAGCCTCCTATTTAAGCTAGATGAATTAATCTAAAGCATAAAGAAAACTAAGCTAAGTATGAAGCTATGAATGCCATGATAATGCAAGAAATGAAACTATGATAACATGTAGATGCAAAAAGCCAAGAATGCTCCAAATCTTCAAAAAGCTCCAAAGTGACCTAGAAAACCTGCAGCATAACATTAGCATAAAAAGTTGGGGATCTAGAATGAAGAAGAGAGCTCTCCTTTTATAATAAATGAGAAGGAATGGACCATGGAGATTAAGAGGCAAAAGATTTAATCAAGGGTGGAGCTTGAAAGAGGAGCAATCCATGTGCACAAGTATCATCCAATGAGAAAATAAGAGTTGACTTTTGTGTCCATATGAGACAAAAAGTGTTTTTCTTCCTTTTATAAAATAAGAATAGTGCTTTATTTGTGCAACTTAGGATAAGAGAAAAAGTGGGGGCTTTTTATTTATTAAAAGGGGAGGAAATTTCTTTTAAATAAATAAAAACTTGGGTTAAGATGGTTAGTCCATAGAAAATAATCAAATAAATGATAGAACTAGGATTTGATCAAGAATAAGCAATTTATGATTTTAGCAAAAATGCTAGCAAGGGGCTAATAGTCTAGGTGACCATTTTTAGGTGTATACAATACCTCTCAGCTGTATGCCATTCACAATCTCAAAGGGTGTTTTTCCAATACTCCTATTCACTGAATTATTATATGCAAACTCTACTTGTGCCAACACAGAATCCCAATTACTCAGTGTGTCTCGAACTAAACATCTCAAAAGATTTCCCAAAATTTTGTTCACAACTTTTGTCTATCCATCAGTTTGTGGGTGAAATGTAGAACTATATTTCAACTCAGTACCAAACTTTCTCCAAAGAGTCTTCCAAAAGTATCCAACAAATTTATTGTCTCAGCCAGCTCGATAATACTCAGTAATCCATGCATTCTAATAATTTCCTTAAAGAAAAGATCTACTACATGTACTACATCTGATGTCTTTCTACAAGGTATAAAATGTGTCATCTTAGAAAATCTATTCACAACCACAAATATAGAATCATTATCTCTTATTGTCTTCGGTAAGCCAAGAACAAGATCCATACTGATGTCACTCCAAGGTTTCTCAGGTACAACAATTGGTGTATACAACCTAGTATTCTGACTTGCTCCTTTTGCAACTTGACAAACTCCACAACTTTTCACAAATTTCTAAACATCTTTATACAACTACGGCCAAAAGTATTTCTCCTTAAGCAAATTCTAAGTTTTATCAACACCAAAATATCCAGCCAAACCACTAATATGTTTCTCCTTTATCAAATTAGTTCTCATTGCTCTTCTTGGTATACACAATTGAATACCTTTAAATAACATACCTTCTTGAATAAAATATTCATCCCACTTAGTATTATGTCGATCTTGAATAGGTGCTCTCACTTTCTCCATGGCTCAAAAAAATCAGGATCAACTTCATACAAATCTCTCATCTCATCAAAACCAAGAACTTCAATTTTCATCTCGGTCATCAAAGATCTTCTTCTACTCAATGCATCAGCAACTTGGTTAGTGACTCCACTTTTATGCTTTATCAAAAATGCATAACTCTGCAAATACTCAACCCATTTCATATGTCTCTGATTCAACTTATTCTGACTACCCAAATACTGTAAAGCCTTATGATCGGTATACAACACAAATTCACTTGGTATCAAATAATGTCTCCATTTCTTCAGTGTTTGAACAATAGCATAGAATTCTTGATCATACATAGATATTTCCTTCTAGCATCATTCAACTTTTCACTAAAGAAAGCAACAGGTTTACCTTCTTGACTCAACACAACTCCAATAGCACTACTACTTGCATCACATTCCACTTGAAATACCTTACTGAAATTAGGTAATGCCAAAATAGGAAATTCAACAACCTTTTGTTTCAGAGTCTCAAAACCTTTATTAGCTCCATGTGTCCACTTGAATTATCTTTTATCTCCTCTCATAGTCTCAGTCATAGCATTACAAATTGAATTGAAATTTCTTATGAACTTTCGGTAAAAACTTGCCAAACCATGAAATGATCTTACCTCACTAGCACTCACGTGTAGGCCAATTCCAAATAGCTTCAACCTTTTCAGGGTCCATCTTCAAACCATCAACTAAAATCACAAATCCCAAATACACAATCTCTTATTTCATGAATGAACACTTTTTCAGATTTATCAGCAACTTTTCTTCTTTCAATTTCTACAAAACTTGTCTAACATGTAACAAATGTTCTTCTCTGGTCTTACTAAATATTAGAATATCATGAAGATATACAATCACAAAATTACCCAAGAATTTCTTCAAAACTTCATTCATCAACCTCATAAAAGTACTTAGTGCATTAGTTAAACCAAAAGGCATAACCAACAATTCATACAAACCTTCTTTTGTCTTGAAAGAAGTCTTCTATTCATCACCTTCTCTAATTCTGATATGATGATATCCACTTTTCAAATCAATTTTGGTAAAATACTTTGCTCTAGTCAAACTGTCCATTATATCATCCATTCTTGGTAGAGGAAACCTATACTTCACTGTTATCTTATTGATTGATCTAGAATATGTACACATTCACAATTCTCCATTCTTCTTCGGTGCCAATACCGCAGGTACTGCACAAGGACTCAAATTTTCTCTAATCAAACATTTCTCCAATAATTCTTGAATCTGTCAATTCAATTCCTGATTCTCGATAGGTGTCAACCGATGAGGTGCCTTATTTGGTAAACTAGCTCCAAGGATTAGATCCATGCAATGATCAATGCTTATTTTCAGTGGCAAACCATCAAGTACATTATCAGAAATAATTTCACTATACTTAGTGAGTAACTTATCAATCTCCTCAGCAACACAATCCTCTATTTTCTTACTCGTTTTGTTAGGAATCACAGCAAAAAATACATCATTCTTCTTCAAATCCTTAACAAACTTCCTTCCTTCCATCAAACAAACTTTCACAAATGTGCAAACATTACTAACAGGTTCTTCCATTAAAGGTAACAAGATTTGTCTTCTTCCATCAGCCCAGATAGTATACTTATATAATCTCCCATCATATATGGCATGTCTATCATATTGCCAAGGTCTACCCAACAAAATATGACAATAATCCATAGGCATGATATCACACAACACCTTATAATAGTACTTTCCAATTTTCAAACTCACGTAACATTGTTCACTTACCAAGAGTGTATGCTCATCTTTTATCCATGAAATCTGATAGGGCTTTGGATGTTCCAACCTCTTCAACTGCAATTTTGTGACCATATCCTTAGATTCCAAATTCTTCGAGCTACCATTGTCAATGATTATTGATAAGCCTCTTCAACGTTCTCCAATTTAACCAAACTGATTTCTTCTTGGATGGCAACTCTCAAACCATTCAGGTATCTAGCAATTGTTTCCACGTCATATTCATCATGTCCAGATCTGATATCTAATCTATAGAATTCTTCAGTATACTCTTTTACCGAGCTATCTTAGACTTTGCATTCACCTAACTAGGTTAATCTGATAATCACAAGGTAAGAACTTTCCTTTCAACTTATTTACCATTTTATTCCATACCTTGATTTTGTCTTTGCCTTTCCTCTTTCTGTCTAGCTGCAGATGATCCCACCATAAGGATGCATGACTTTCAACTTTGTGCTTGTAATTTTCACCTTCTTTTCCTTAGGAATGTTTTCATACTCAAAATATTTTTCCATCTCTATGATCCAATCCACAAATTCATCAGAATCCAATTTTCCACCATATTCAGGAGGATTAAAATGTGGTGTCGACTTCATGTTTGTCAAGACCATCAAAAATCTTTCTTCACCTTGATCCATCACAGGTGCAGGTTTTGCATCACCTTGTTCCACCTCAATTTCATCATCACTAACATCTTAAAGATTTCTACCTCTTCTCTGGGCTATCTCAATAGCTTCTAATCTAGCAGCAAGTTGTCTCAACATATTTGCCAATCCTGGATCTGCATCTCGCCTCCCACAAACCATCTTGGAACCCTCTGCAATTTCAAGTCAGATCGCAATCTACCGCCCGACAATAATTCAACTAGGGCTTCACAAGAAGGAACCTACAAATCTAGATTCACAAACCTAGACCTAGATCTAACCTCGCTCTAATACCACTTGACATAAAGGAGATAAAGGATGGAGGGGCCAAACACAATGGCACACCCTGCCTAATCCACTCTCTTGATCAACAACATGCGAAAGCTAAAACAAACATAGTGAGAGAGAGAAAGCCAGATCTTTCATTAATTTTCATCAAATAGATTCATACATGTTGGGTTGTAAGGCCTTCCTGGTTATGACCAGGTATTACAATGAATAACAGAAGTCATCAAACATGCGAGGATTTGCGAATAATCTCCCAATATATCTTCTATCAAAACTGACCCCTACACTCTAAGCAAACAACTACATATATACAAGAGGCTACTGAATCAAGTCAGCCTTCAGATCCACAATAAATAGAAGGGACAACAAGATCTAGGTTCACACGCTTCCCAATAATAGATACTAGCATTAAATCTATGACCTAAATTAATTGCACAAGTCGGCCTCAATAGAAACTCAAAATAAACCCATCGATAAGCAAAGCCAGCCAAGCATCAGACAAGCATCACCGAGCGCTAGGGAATTAACTGAGCACCCAAAGAGATAACCAACCAACACCGACAAACACATAAAACTGACCAACACCGAACCAACTTGGTCAAAGTAGGAACCGAGCAACACAAACAAACTCAAATATGTTTTTGGTGACATAGGATTGCCAAGGATCTGAGATGCTCCTGCATCAGCTGCCTTATTTGGAAAACTGGCTCCTAGGATCAAATCCATCTGATGACTAATCTTCCTTACCGGTGGTAATCCATCAGGCACATTATCGGATACAATATCTTGAAACTCATCCAACAAATCTACAACTTCTATAGGTACATCTTCTACTTCTTCTTTACTAACTTTTGGAATTAAAGCAAAACACATATGTTCATGCCTCATACCCTCTAGGAATTTTCTTCCATAAACAAAAGTTATTCTTATAGTACCACATACCTTTTCTTTTGTGTCCTTCAAAAGCTTTAGCTTATGTCGCACTCCATCCTTTGTCAGGAAATAGGTATTCGCATGACCATCATGTACAGAATGTCTGTCAAACTACCACAGTCTTCCCAACAACATATGACATGCATCCATGGGTATGCTATCACATAGTAGCTCGCCATGGTACCCGCCAATCTTGAACTTTACTAGGTATTGTTCATTGACCATGACTTTGTGGTCATCCTACACCCAAGCAATCTAGTATGGATGTGGGTGTTTCTATCTCTTGAGCTTCAACTTTGTCACCATCTCTTCTAACACTAGATTGTTGGTGCTTCCACTATTAATAATCACATCACAACAATTATCTTCACACTTGCATCTAGTGTGAAACAAGCTCCTCCTTTGCTCAAGTTCATTCTCACCACTCAGCATGACTCTTCTTTAATTAGCGTTTCTCCTTTTTCAGTGTCTTCAGAATGTGATGATCTGACATCTTCATCTACATGTGCAACCCTAGCCTGGCCTTTAGTTCTCCTGTCTATCCTTCCTTGGCGTTGAGGATATTCAAAGGCCCTATGACCTTCTTCTCCAAATGAAAACATGTTCCACAGAAGCCTCCTCTTCCAAATCCTTGTCCTCTTCCTCTTCCTCTTCCTCTTCCTCTTTGATCTCTACTATTTTGATCTTAGAAATGATTGAAATTGTTTCCCCTTTGATTCTGACTGCTACTAGCCTCATCCTTCTTTTTCAGATTTTCATTTCAGCCTCCATAAGACCATCTGCTAGATCTTCTACCACGACCTCTTCCACTTTGTCTGCTTTCAAGTTTCTTGTTTAACTTTTCCTCTACTTTTAGGGCAAACTGGTATGCCTCTTTAATATTGTTCATTCGAACTAGATTCAACTCCTCTTGAATGCTCGACCTCAATCCATTAAGGTAACAAACAAATTTCTCCTTATCAGCTTCTGCATAGCCTATTTTGATGAGGATTCGATATAACTCCTCTGTATACTCATGAGCAAATCTTTCTGCTTGCTTTAAACCTTGCATTTTATTCAGTAGATCAAGCTCATAATCAATAGGAATGAACTGTCACTTCAATTTATCCACCATCCGATCCCATCTTGTGATTTTCTCCTTTCCTCTTCTATTTCGCTCCAATTGAATCTCTTGCCACCAGATCTTCGCATGACCCTTTAGTCTAGCCTTCACAAATTTGACCCTATCAGGATTCTCAATATCTTCATACTCGAAATATTCTTCACATTCATTGATCCAGTCAATCAACTCCTCTGGGTTAAGATTTCCTGAAAATGAAGGAACCTCAATCTTAGGTCTTTTCCCAATCTTGGAAATGGCTCAGAAAAATCTTTCTTCTTCTTGATTTAAAACTTCAACTTCTCCTTCCTAATCAAAATTTTCTTCTCCTTCAGCTTCATCCTCACTTGTGTCTTTGACATTAAGATTCATTCCTCTGGGAATCTCTTCTTGCAATGCTCGCACTTGTCTCTAGAGGGCTCTAACCTCAGGTGTCACAACACTAGCTCTTCCACCACATTCCCTTTGTGGAGACATTTTTGTGCTTATCGATGAAACCCTAACCACAGTCCTGGTGCAAACTATCTCATAATCGATGATTTATTTACACAGAAACCCTAAACCACGGTCCTGGTACAAACTACCTCACAGTCAGTGATTTTTTTACACACTCGGCAACTCCCGCTCTGATACCACTTGATGAAAGGTACTCCCCTTAATACCACAAACACATAACAGAAACAGAGAAATAACAACAATATGCAAGAACAGAACATGGGCTTCTTATTATCTCCACAAACGTGGCATTACAAATTTTTTAGAATTACAATGTGCAAAGCCACCTGGGCATTTTCCTTACAATATTTTGAGGGACAAAGCTTCAAATTACTACCTAGAACTACTCTAAACTTCTCTGAACTGCCTAAGACAACACTACGGGCCTTCCTTATATAGATAATTTTCACCACCCGAGAAGGTTCCAAAAATTTAGCTTTTAAGGCCGACTACACATAGAATTATTTTATTTTTACAATTATTACAATAGGGTCGGCTCTAAACAAATACAAAATATGTTTTTAGGTAACCCAACTTCCAGAGGCCATAACTTTTTAACCGTAGCTCCATTTTTCTATCGTAACCACTTTTCAGAAATGTCAGGACATGATCTACAATACTTGACTTGCACGAGCTCCAGTCAGTTGGGGGTCGATCATGATCCAAAGCCTCTAAGGCTTTCAAAATTAAGCTCAAAAATTTTGTACCTAAAAACCTCAATAACTTCACTGATAAAGATGATATGGCAATGAAACTGAATTGGTAGGCCGATATGACTAAGATGAACCTCCATTCGAGAAATCAAAACATTCTGAGATTGTATGACCAACTTACCAAAAATAGTAAATTTCAATAAATAACAGATGTGAGCAAAGCTTTTGAGGATCCTGTTATCTGTTTTGAAAGGCTCAAATCAATCAAACATTAGACTAATCTAGCATTTATATCAAAACAAATACAAGGAGAACTCTAAACTAAGCCACCTCAGATTGAGCTAAAACAGGTGCACCCAAGCACTATTTGATTTATTCTTGCTTAAGGGAATGTGGGTGTGCTCTCTAATCACTTGGAGCATGTTCCTAATGCCGATTCGGACGGATTGAGATCCATGAAAACCTCAAAATTGACACAATATTAGGTAGAACACCCAAAATTGCCCCTAAGGCTTCAAGAACTCAAATGATGCAAACTAATATGATTAACTTGATTTTTAAACCCAAATAGAAATGTGATATGATGCACAAACAAGAATGAAACTATGTTAATCCATTAGTTCTATGCTAATAGATGAGCTAAGAAAGCTTAAAGATGAAATAAACTAACAATTAGTGATTTTGCTAAATGATTTAGAACTATTCTAACATGAAAATGACATTATAAGATTACTATTGCTTGAAAAATAAAAGTGGATGGATTGCTCTTAGAAATGAGGGTATTTATAGGATTTGGGAAGGGCTTGGGTTAGGAGGATAGGTTAGAGTTTGGGGTAAGGTTAGGGTTACCTCCTTGTGACAAGTGTCACAAGGGCATTGGGTTGAAAGATGAGAGGAATGTGCACAATTTGGGAAATGTGCCTAAGGTCAAAGGGTGTAAGAAAGGGGTGAGGGGCTTCTTAAATGCATCATAAATGCATGTAAGAGGGATAAGGAGGTCTTAAATACCTTCAATGCATGTAAGAGAAGTCTCTAGAGGTTTATTGACTTTGGGTCAAGCTTAGGAGTTGGCTAACCTTGGTTAGGGAATGTGACAAGGTTAGGGGGAGGATTAGGATTAGGATTAGGGGAATTTAGGATTAGGATGGGTGAAGAGGTTGGGTTGAAAAGTTTCTAGAAGAGTCTAGAGTTTTATTAGGTTTTATGGAATAAATATTTATTCATTCCAAAGGCTTTTGGTTTTGGGAATATTTATTAAAATATATTTAATAAATATGAAAATTAAATATTTAATCTTAATTAAATATTTTGAGTTGGGATTAGGGTTAGAAAGGATGGGATTAGCCTTTTAATCAAAATTAAAGAAGGATTAGAAGATTCTGGAAGAAGTTAGGGGTTTTAAGGGAATTGGCCAAGTTTTGAGCAAAAAATAAATAAATAATTTATTTTAGGATTTTTGGTTAATTTATTAATTAAAAATAATTAATAAATAAGGAGATAATGTTTAAATAAGATTTAAACATTTTTGGGAAGGATTCCTTATTAAATATTTTTAATTAAGACAAAGGGATTTAAGGACATAAAAATAAATAAATTAATTAAATAATTAATTAATTAATAAATGATGATGTCATCAGAGATTTTTCAGAAAATAAAAATACTTTATTTTCTAAAATTTTTGTAGGTGTCTAAATTTTGCCCCTCTTTGATGTGATGCCATAAGTGGCATGGCGTCAAAGACAAGAAAATAAGATGCCCAAGGCTAGAATTTGGAGGAATAAGAGGTTGTGCCCCCTCGAAAAAATAACGCAAGGAGTAAACGTTGTAGAATTTTCTCGAAAGGAAACAGAGAAGGAAGGACCTAGGAAGAAGGGGAGATAAATAACCAAGCTTCCAAGAGCAAAGATGAGTGATTGCAAGATGAGATGGAATGCAAAATGTAGGATGCAGCTACATGAGAGATGCAATATGCAAGATTAATCTATATGATGCAGGATGGGGGAGCTCCATGCTTTAGATTTTTTAGAGAGCATAACCTAGTTTGATATAGCAATAATAGAGACCTGCCAAGGTTACGAAAGAACACAAGGCTTTGTCACCAGCATTGCATAGGACTGACGCTAAAAAGACACGCAGGGTTGCCCCAACATCACACATGAAATCCGAAGGAGGCATGGTGGAAACGATGCTGAAGAAACCACAAACACACGACTGACTCACAGGCAGAAGCAAAAGATCAAAAGACCTTGCCCTAGATTATCCTCATTCGTGGTGCACCATGATATAAAGGATCATGGTGACTTTGAGTAGAAAACAACGAGAAGCCATAAAAGATTAACAAGATCCAAAGGACAAAAATTCAAGACCAAAATGACAAGTCCAAAAAGACATCCTTTTCCAAGGAGAGAGATTTGATTTGATTGAGTGATGGTGGGAAGATTGGTCTGAACGTGTGGAAGGATGCATCGACACGGACCTGGTGTGCTTGGTGGAAGATTAGGTCTGATAGGAGGAAGGATACATCCTCAAGGACCTGTTGGTTGATGAAAGAATGAGTGTTGTTGTGTGCTGGCAAATGATGAAGTCAAAGAATAATCACTGTGAGCAAGAATAGTCGACAATTGATGTTGCTGAAGTACAAGGCTAGGAAGGACAAAGTGTTCTGATCAAATGTTGCTGCAGGACTGACAAGGACTATGTACAACAAAAAGGGACAATATGTACAACGGACGAGAAAATATATACAATAGATATGTATAGAAGCTCAAGATTTGGGATAGGAAGATCTCGCTATACAGGATATACAGGAAGGATTGCGCTATACAAGAGATGGTACAAGATATGGTACAAGAGATAATACAAGATATAGGGAAGTTGGATGGCGGATTCGCGGGAGGATTATGAAAAAAGAGGAATGCTGGGGGATGGTGGGTGGGGATGGCAGAAAAAGGACTGAGATGGTGGGATGGGGGGATGAGAGTTTGATAGATAATGATTCGGTCTACTATGTATGGTGCCTGTTTGCCAGGTTTTCACCAACATACTTGTCCAAGGCGCTTGAATTGCCAAGTTTTCACCATTGGACGATTATTTTCTTTTTTTCTTTTATTTGTATTTTTTTGTATTTTTCTGCTTTTTTCAATTTTTTTTAGATTTTCTGAATAGGTAGGATCTAGTTCAGGCATAGAACCTCTTCAAATGTATGATGTTGATTGGATCGTTCAAAGGCTCACCTTCTGGTGTAGATAGCTGATAAGCTCCAGAGCCGAAACATGTTGTGACAACATAGGAGCCCAACCAAGTAGGCTCAAACTTGCCTTTCTTTTCTCGATTTACTTGGACCTTCTGATTTTCTTTGAGGACCAAGTCACCAACCTGAAACTGTCTAGGATGGACCTTTTTGTTGTAACTCCTTTTGAGTCGATTCTGGTATGCAACCAGGTGATCATATGCTTGCTGTCTCTTTTTATCTAACAAGTCTAGCTGTGTGAGACGGGCCACATGATAGTCTTCATTAGTGGTGTAGTTCTTCATGGAGACTCGCAATGATGGGAGCTTGACCTCGATCGGCAGAACGGCTTCGGCACCATATACAAGAGAATATGGGGTGGTGCCTGTGGGAGTGCGATAAGAAGTGCGGTAGGCCCAGAGGGCAGGATTGATTTGGAGGTGCCAGTCATGACCAGAATCATTGACAACCTTCTTAAGGATTTTCAAGATAGTTTTGTTGGTTGCCTCAGCTTGGCCATTTCCTTGGGGGAAATATGGACTAGAGAAACAGTGATGGATGTGGAGTTTGGCACACAGATCATCCACATGTTGGTTTTCAAAAGGTGTGCCATAGTCTGTGAAGATGGTAGATGGTATGCCGAAGCGGCAAATGATGTGGTAAAGGATGAACTTGGATATTTGAATGTCAGTAGTTAGGGTGAGCGGAATCACTTCAACCCATTTGGTGAAGTACTCTATGGCAGTTATTATGTACTTGTCTCCATCCGAGGAGAGGGGAGTGATTAAGCCGACAAGGTCAAAGCCCCAGCATGAGAATGGCCAAGGTGGCGCAATGGGCTGCAGGTCTTGTGCTAGTGCATGAATCAAATTTGCATGCTGCTGACATGGTAAACATTTTCTGACAAATTCACAAGCATTATGTTCCATGGTTGGCCAATAATACCCAACTCGAAGCAACTGCTTAGCTAGAACCATGCCACTCATGTGGGCACCGCAAATTCCAGCATGAACCTCTTGTAAAGCCAAGACGACCTCATTTGATTCTAAACACCTAGAGAGGATATTATGATATACTCGACGATAAAGGGTATTGGCTACAAGAGTGTAGCGGGAAGCTCTGCGAATAAGGTTTTGGCATTGGTTATTGGTGAGATGGGGAGATATGATACCATTCTTTAGATATGCATGGATGTTGTGGTACCATGGGGACTGAGGACTAACCAAGACACACCATTTCTGCATCAGTGTTCTCATAAGCTGGCGTGTGTAGCTGCTCGACTAGGAATTCATACTGTGATGCGTCACATGGGATTTCTAACAAGGATCCGATAGTTGCCATTGCGTCAGCTGCTTTGTTCTGAAGTCTTAGGATCTGTGTGAACTGTAGATTCAGGAAATGCTCTTTCAGTCTGTCCACCAGCTCTTTGTAGGGTAGCAACTTGTCATCCTTTGTTTGATATTCATCTAGGACTTGTTTGATAATCAACTGTGAATCTCCAAACACTTGTAGTTCTGTGACATTCCATTGAATGGCTGTTTTGAGACCTGAGATGAGTGCCTCATATTCTGCAATGTTGTTGGTACATGGGAATCCCAACTTGAATGATTTTGGGATGTAGTCACCTTGAGGTGTGACGAATAGGATTCTTGCCCTTGATCCATGTGATGTGTAGGAGCCATCAAAGTATAGTTTCCACATGGGTTGTTCTTCGATCATACATAAGTGTTCATTAGGGAATTCCATGATTAGTGGATAAGCATCCACCAGTGGTGCCTCTTCTTGCTGATTGGCAATGACTTGCCCTTTGATTGCTTTCCGATCAACATATTGGATGTCAAACTCACTAAGTAACATGACCCATTTTTCCATATGGCCTGTGAAAGTTGTCCTTGATAGTAGATACTTGAGGGGGTCTACCTTTGAAATGAGCCTGATTGTGTGACTGAGCATGTAGTGTCTAAGCTTTTGAGTGGCAAAGAACACCGCAAGGCATGCTTTTTCCATGGGTGAATAATTAAGCTCATAGCCGACAAGAGTTCGACTGATGTAGTAGATGGCTCTTTCTTTATTTTCATCGTCATGCTAAGCTAGAAGTGCTCCCAGTGCTGTAGTGGTTGTCGAGATGTAGAGTATGAGAGGGCGTCCTGGAACTGGTGGTACTAGAATTGGAGAATCGGCTAGATACTCTTTGAGCTTATAAAAGCTTCTCTGACATATGGGATCCCATTTGAAGCTTGTGTCTTTGCATAAGAGATGCATAAAAGGTTGGCACTTGTCTGCTAACTGAGAAATGAATCGACGCACTGATTGAAGCTTTCCTTGTAGGCTTCTGAGCTATTTGAGTGTTCTGGGTGGAGGCATTTCTGTTATTGCTTTGACCTTTTGAGGGTCGATCTCTATGCCTCGTCGTGATACTATGAAACCTAGGAGCTTTCCTGATGTAACACCAAAGACACATTTCTTTGGATTGAGTTTCAAGCCATAATGATGTAAGCGATCGAACACACTCTCAAGAATGCTTAGATGTTCACCTTGTGTTTTAGATTTTGCAAGGATGTCATCCACATAGTCCTCTAGGATCTTATGGATCATGTCATGGAAGATTGCTGTCATTGCTCTCTAATATGTGGCCCCTGCATTCTTTAGCCTGAATGGCATCATGTTGTAGTAGAAGGTACCCCATGGAGTGGTGAATGTTGTTTTATGTTGATCTGCTTCTGCTATACGAATCTGATTGTAGCCTGAAAAGCCATCCATTAGTGACAACATTTCATGACCCACTGTAAGATCTATAATCATGTCTATATTTGGTAGCGGGAAATCATCTTTAGGACATGCCTTGTTCAAGTCCCTGAAATCTGTGCATATTCTGATGTCGCCTGAAGGCTTTGTGACAGGCACCATGTTCGAGATCCATTCTGAGTAGTCTATAGCTCTGATAATCTTGGCTTGGAGGAGTTTTTTAAGCTCTATTTTGACTAATAAGGCGACCTTTGGATGCATTTTCCTCAACTTCTGCTTTACTGGTTTGACATTAGGATCCACTGCTAGATGATGGACAACAAGACTAGGATCAAGCCTAGGCATGTGTGCATATGACCATGCAAAATTTATGATTGATTCTCTAAGGAGCACAATCAAAGCCATTTCTTCACCCTTTGTCAGATTTGCCGCAATGTAGGTGATCCTCGGACATTCCTCTGTACCTAAGTTGACTGGCTTGGTTTCTTCTATGATGATAGGTGATTGCTCTGGTCTGTAATCTCACATAGGAGGAAGAGGCAAGTCTTCATCTTCTAATGCTTGAATTGCCAAGTTTTCACTAGAAGATACGCTCTTTATTTTTACTATTTTGGAATCAGGATGCGCCCCAGAAGGGTTTTCACATAAGGACTCATGTTTTACCTTTTCTATTTCTCTTTTACAGCTAAAGCTTGCCTCCTCCCTGAAGTATCCTTCTGGGTTGAGCTTGTAGATGTGAGTTGACTCTGAATTTTGAACTGATTGTGGGCCTGATGCCCTCATGAATGCTAGGAGTGCTTCCGTGCTTTGGAACTCATCGATGTGTGCAATGCTTGGTTGGTCCCAGTCTATGAGGTGAGGGTAGATGAGGGGAAGTTCTATGAGATTTATGGCGAGTTGTCGGAGGACAGAAGTCCCCAAGAGGGTATCGTCATCAAAGATATCGTCATAGGATTTTATTTCTTTCTCTTCAGGGATGTCTTCAATTTCTATGAGGTTGTCCTGGCTATCCAAGAGGGGAATGCTAGTCATGTTGGTGCCCCTAGTTGCGGTATTGGGCTCTTGTATATGCAGGTGAGGGGTATTAAAGCCAAGACCCTGATGTTGTGGGTTCTTTGATGCTATGATAGGGTCTTTTCTTCTGCCTTCTTGTGGTCCTAGACCACCTCCTTGGTAGTTCCATTGCTCAGTAGTGTACTTGTGCGATTGTGGGTATTTATCTTTGAAGTAGCCAAGGAGTTGAGTGTCAGGTGGTGGGGGATCTTTGTACAACCACCTATTGATGTCAGGATCCATCTCTTGACTATTAATGTTACCATGGGATTCAAAAGTCATAGGTCCCATTCTCTTGATTGCATGGATATCTTCTACAGGCTTGCTTTGGTGACTCGGGCGCCCTTGAGTATGTGGATCAAGTGGGAGGGCCCCTACAACAAATGCATCATGTAGGCTATATTCACCACAGCCTTGGTTATTGATCTTGACGGAAGAGAGGGTGGAAGTGAGGATGGTTTCTGGATCACAATGGGATCGGGATGAGCTGGCAACAGAAGTGCCAATGTTAGTTCCAGGACAATGAGTGGAATGGGGGAATGATGCTTCCATCGCACGACAGTATGCGAAGGGTTGGGGATCAGCATGAATGGTAACCTTAGTGCCTTAATGCAAAAATTTGATGCACTGATGGTAAGTGGATGGTACAGCCTTGATGGAATGAATCCATGGTCGGCCTAGGAGGATATTGAATGGTAGATCAAGATCAACAACATGGCAAATGGTATCTTGTGTTGCTGGGCCTAGCTGAATAGGCAAAGTAATAGTACCTTCAGAGGTACGCTCCAAGTTGTCATAGGCTTTGATGGTGATTACTTCATGTGATTATCGGCTTGTGTAAACCCAATTTGCTGAATGAATTTCAAAGTACACAAGTTCAGGGCTAAGCCATTATCTATTAAGACCCGTTTGATGGCAAAGTCTCTGATCATGACGACGATGCGAAGGGGGAGAGTGTGGTCAGGTGCAACGTCTGGTATGTCAGATGGTTTGAAGGATAAAGCATAGGCTACAGATAGATGTCCCACAAGGGTCTCGAATTGGGTGGTGTTAATGTCTGTGGGGACATGTCCTTCTTTGAGAGCTCGGTCAAGGATCTCCTGATGGAGGGGTGAAGTGTGAAGAAGGTCCAAGATGGATATTTGGGCTGGTGTGTTCCCAAGATGTTCTATGAGGTTGTACTATGCATTGTGTGCATTATGTGCTGGCCTTGGATGGGCACCAGCAATAGTTATCCTGCCTCTGCGGGTGGTAACAACACATTGACTATCTGCTCCTCTGACATGGATGACATTGACTGTGGGCTCAACCTGGGTTATACATCCAACAAATTTATCATAGTTGATGTAGGCAGTAGTATAGTCTTGGCGACCGGTTGTATCTTCTTGTTTGCCTTTGCTATGATTTTGGGGATGATTAGCATTAGCTTGGTTCTTCCCAGTAGTGTGTTGTGGGAACACATTCTCATAGATTTGTAGGTTGGCATTTGGTGAGGCTTGAGCAGGTGTATCGACTTGGATCTCCTTTTGGTCGATGAGATCTTGGATATAGTTTTTGAGCCTCATACACTTTAGGATAGTGTGTCCTTTGACATGATGATAATCACAGTACTCATGATCTTTGTACCAATCAGGCCTGGTGGTAGTATCATCAACTGGCTGTATTGGTGGAAATGTGATCAAGTTGGCCTTGGCCATTCGGTGGAAGATAACATCCAGGGGCTCACTCAGTGGTGTGAAGTTCTTCCTTGAGTTGTTCTGAGTTCTGGGCTTGTTTTGTTTAGGAGCAACATTAATGGTATTGACTTGATCGTCCAGATTGCCTTGATATGCTTGATGGGCTTGCTACTAATAATTCTGTTGGTTATTCTGAGGATGATATTGTTGCATGGGTTGCTGAGGGGCTTGAGGAGGTTGCTGATAGACGGGTGCTTGTTGTTGGTATGCAGGAGTTGATGTAGGACTAGCCACGACAAATTGAACATGCTTGGTATCAGTGGCTCCATCAGTAACAACGTTCTTGTTACGATTCTAGTATTGGGATTTATCATTGCTAGGTTTATTCTGAGAATCATTTTTGAAGTGCCAGATTGTTCCTTCATCTAGGAGGGCCTTTTCAATGCCTATCCCCTTGCTCTTGATATCTTGATAGGTTTGGAGACAATTCATCCTCATGAAGTGGGATAGCTTAGGATGCAGATTATTGATAAAGATTTTGGTCAAATGTTTTTCAGGTGGCTGGTAGGATAACCTAGTGGTAAGGTTCTACCATCGTTGCAAGTATTTTGCTAGGCTTTCTCCTTCTTTCTATTTTGAGTTGCAGATATCTACCAAGGTCAACTCATTCTCAACATTGTGGGCATAATGGGCAATGAACTTCTCAGAAAGTTCAGCAAAGGTTGTGATAGTCCCACATGGTATTTTATAGAACCACTCAACATCAGTTCCTCCCAAGCTTTTGGGGAATAGGCGTAAGAGATAGTTATCACTGTAAGCCACTTCTTGGCACGCCATATAGAATTCTTTGATATGATTGACTGGATCTCCTTTCCCCTAATATTTATCAAATTTAGGCATCTCAAAGTGCTTGGGGAAAGGGATAGTGGCAATGGATTGGTCAAACGGATAAGGACATACTTCTTCAAATTTGTAGGTTTTATTCTCGGTACCAGTTTGAAGCTCTTTAAGAGCATTCTTCATGGCTTCCCACTCGGCATTGATTGGTGTTTGAGTGGGTACTCCCATTTGAGGTGGGTATTGTGGAGTGGGATATGGAGATGGCCCAGTGGGATAGGTGGTTTGGAGTGGATTTTGAAGCAATGTTTGCTGGGGAGGATACTGCTGATGCGACACAGGGGGATATTGCGGTGGAGGATACGGGACTGCTTGCTGGTGTTGTGGAATGACAGAAATTTGTTGTTGCGACTAGTAGGAGGAAGCTTGTTGCTGCTGGGGAATGATGGGAGTTTGTTGCTGCGATGGGAAGTGCGGTTGTTGGGGGGGAGGCTGGTAGAATGACGTCGCTTACTAGTAAGATGGTCCTTGCTGAACCTAGCTATGTGGTTGACTGATATAGGTCGGGTGCATTCCCGCATTGCTTAAGGGTGGAACTGATGTAGGGAAGCTTGAAGCAAAGGGTGGCTGAGAAAGATAACTTACAAAATGGGATGAACTTTGCTGCTGAGGTGGAGGAACTTGCTGAAAAGCACTAGGTGTTGTAAATGGATAGTTCGCAAATGATGAAACTGATGGGGGCTATGATGGTGGTTTCTGTGCTGCTTGTGAGAAGGTGGCTTGTTGGTTTCCAAACATGGACATAGGAGAATGGGTTGGTATGCCCCAAGCTTTCATTTCTTCTTGAGTGAGGCCCCAACGAGAGCCAGTGTGTGGTGGGAATTGTGTTGCAGCGGACGCCGGGAAGGTAGATGTGATGGGAGTTTGGGACATGAATGGTGGATTGGAAAAGCCCATGGAAGGCATCCCTGTGGTGAAGGCATTTTGCTGGGATTGTGCCTGGGTAGATGCTTGTTGGGGGGGAAAGGAAGGGAACGTTTGCACTCCCCATGAAAAGGGTGATGTTGATGCGGAAGCTTGCTGAGTAGGAAAGGGGAGCGATTGCGCTGCCCCCGAAATAGATGACGCTGATGTTTGTTGGGTGAAGGAGGGAAACGATTGCGTTGACCCTGGAAAAGATGGTATGGATGCCAAAGTTTGTGGAGGGAAAGGAAAGGGTGTTTGCATCCCTCCTGGCATAAAAGGTGTGGATGTGGGAACTTGTGAAGCGAGGGGGAAGGATGATTGCATCCCTCCTGAAAAGAATGGTGTTTCTTGGTTTATGGAAGGTGGTGGAACTACTTGTGTAAAGGTTTGTGTAAGAGGTGGGAGTTGTTCTTGCAACAAGTGTTGGATTTGAGCGAGAGCCTGGGCGGCCATGGCGGATGATGAAGTACCTGTGTTAGAGAATGGAGTAGATGGTGTTACAGCTTGTGTTACAGGACTTGCGAAGCTTCCTTGCAGAAGAAGGGGAATGGTGGAGGTTGCTTGAGATGTTTGCAAGGTTGGATCAAGGAATGGTTGGATGAATGGAGAGTATACTTGTGATGGGATTTGGATAGTGCTTATGGGAATACGAGGATGGAGATATGGTGGAATGGGAGTATGCCTTTGCGCAAAGTTAGTGAACATGTTCTGCTGATTTTGGGCCATGAGTGTATTGACTACTAGTGGATTCTTTAGATGATTCACAAATGTTTCTATTGCTAGAGGGGTTGAGGGGATATTGGGATCATCCCATGTATTTCCAGTTTGTATTTCAGGATCATAGGCTACCATTGCACTGGTAAAAATGTTGGGATTAGATGAGCTGGTGATTGGATAGGGATTCATGTTTCTTCACTTCCTAGATCTGGATCTTGTCTCGACAGGCATGGAGATGCAGATGCTAGATGGATGCAAGATGTTTCCTAAAGCTTCTAAAGAATGATGGATGCAAGCTTAAGGAACCTCTAAGGATGATGAAACTTCTAGAATGCAATGCAAGGATTGGTGAGATGCTTGGATATGAATCAAAGATGACAAAAGATTTGATGGAAGATGGTGACAGATTGGTGAGATGCTTGGTGATGATGGAGGCTTGGTGGGATGCTTTGATTGTTAGGATTAACAAGACAGAAATAACAATTATGTGCAAATATAACTAATATCAAAAAATAATAAACCACATAGAATAGAATACAAGACACATAGATTTAACGTGGTTCACCCAATCCTTGGGCTACGTCCACCAATAGCGAGTCCAATATTATTATTATCCAGTGATTACAACCTGATTACAATCCATAATCCCTTACAGCCCAATTCTGCTGTAAGTACTAAAATCATACATAATGAAAATCCCTAACCCTAAGCCATATTATATAATATTTTTTCGCTTTAGGGTTAGAATGAGTTATAAGTAGTCGGCCCAAATAACTGAAAAGTAGTCAGCCTCTTGAACCTCGGTGAGGTCAGGAGGAAAAGTGTACAGTACTTTCCTGGATAGTACTTTCCTGATTAGTCACCACAAGCTAACAATCTCCCACTTGGTGACTGATCAGTATCCACACTATACTAAAAAACCTCCCACTTGGAGACTGATCCTGTAGCAATACCGCTACCCATATGAGGCTCCCACTGGATTGAACCACCTTGGACTCAGCTGTTCCTTTATTTTGTTCAGTCTAGAAGACCAACTAAAGCTGAACATGAG
This sequence comes from Chamaecyparis obtusa, assembly GCA_027943335.1. Taxonomy (NCBI): domain Eukaryota; kingdom Viridiplantae; phylum Streptophyta; class Pinopsida; order Cupressales; family Cupressaceae; genus Chamaecyparis; species Chamaecyparis obtusa. The sequence continues at coordinate 1,084,146 of BSBK01001155.1, read as the reverse complement.
TTCAACTTCTCCCTTGGTACTACTTTTGTAAATATATCTGCTGGATTATCATCAGTATGAATCTTTTCCAGCCTTAACTTTCCATCATCCAAAACTGATCGAATGAAATGGTACCGCAACTGTATGTGTTTTGTCTTTGAGTGCAAAGCAGAATTCTTTGCAAGATGAATGGCACTTTGGCTATCTGTATGTAGAAAATTATCCTTTTGTGGATGTCCCAATTCTTCCATGAAGAATTGAAGCCATATCATCTCCTTGGCTTCCTCTGTAGCAGCAACATACTCTACCTCTGTAGTGGATAAAGCAACCACCTTTTGTAGTCGAGAAATCTAACTCACTGCTGTCCCACCAATAGTAAATATATAACCTGTAGTACTCCTCCTGCTATCTATATCTCCTGCCAAATTTGAGTCAACATAGCCTTGTACAGTAGTAGTAGAACCCCCAAAGTGTAAACACTTACTGGATGTGCCTCTCAAATATCTGAGAATCCATTTGACTGCATTCTAATGTTCAAAACCAGGGTTACTCATATATCAGCTAACGACTCCCACTACGTGTGCAATATCTAGCCTAGTACATACCATAGCATACATTAAGCTCCCTACAGCTGAAGCATAAGGTACCTTAGACATTTTAGTCTCTTCTTCTGGTGTCTTGGGACACATATCCTTAGTCAATTTCAAATGACCAGGCAAAGGTGTGCTGACAACTTTGGCATTTTCCATAGAGAAACGTTGCAACACCTTCTCAATATAATTAGCCTGAGATAGAGACAATTTCCTATTTTTCCTATCTCTACAAATTTTCATACCAAGGATTTGTTTTGCTGCCCCCAAATCCTTCATAGCAAAAGATTTTGCTAACTGTTGTTTCAACCCCTTAATGTGATCCATGTTAGACCCAACTACAAGCATATCATCAACATATAAACATAAAATAATGTAGCTATCATCATCCAACCTCTTAAAATAAACACAATGGTCAAAATGACACCGACTATATCCATGCTCATTCATAAAAGTGTCAAATTTAATATACCATTGCCGAACTACTTGCTTCAAGCTATATAAACTTTTTTACAATCTGCACACCAAATTCTCCTTACCCTTGACCTCAAATCCTTGTGGCTGAACCATATATATTTCTTCATCCAAATCACCATGAAGAAAAGCTGTTTTAACATCAAGCTGCTCTAAATGCAAATCTTCAATAGCCACAATACTTAAAACAATATGAATAGAAGTCATTTTAACAAATGGAGAAAATATCTCATCAAAATCAATACCATGTTTCTGTGCAAATCCTTTTACAACTAATCTGGCTTTAAATCTTTTCGTACCTCCATCCTCTTCTTTTATCCTGTAAACCCATTTATTTTGTAAAGCCCTTTTACCTGCAGGTAACTTACATAAATCCCATGTCTGATTTTTCAGCAAAGAGTCCATTTCATCTGTCATTGTAGACTCCCACTGAAGCTTTGTATCCACTTGCACAGCTTCATTATAACATTCAAGTTCACCAGCATCTGTTAACAAAATAGAATACAAAGATGGAGAAAATCTTTCTGGAGGTCTACTTAGCCTTGTTGACCGTCTAACACTCACTGGGGTGTGTGGTATTTGTTGTTGCTATTGTTGCGGAGCATAAGGAACTACTGGAACATGAACTTGTGGAGTATCATCCAGTACTACATAGTCATTTTCTTTCTTCTCATGCTGCAGCAACAGATCTTTGTACAATACTTTCTCATTGAATATGACATTCCTGCTTCTTACAATTTATGATTTTCAAAATCCCAAAGCCTATAACCAAATTCATCAATGCCATACCCAACAAATACACATTTCTTTGACTTAGCTTCCAGCTTGGTTCTATTTTCAGAATCTATAAGTGCAAAAGCTTCACAACCAAAGGTTTTGAGAAAAGAATAACTCACCTTCTTACCACTCCATGCTTCCTCTGGAATACCATAGTCCAAAGGAGTAGAGGGGCCTCTATTGATTAAATAAACAACAGTGTTCACAGCCTCTACCCACATATTTTTGGGCAGCCTAGCATGCAACCTCATACTCCTTGCACGCTCCATTATTGTCTTGTTCATGCGTTCAGCCACTCCATTTTCTTGTGGAGTCTTTGGTACAGTTTTCTGCCTACGAATACCATTAGAGGAACAATATTCTTCAAATTCTGTGCTACAATACTCACCACCATTATCAGATCTGAGACATTTTAAATTTTTACCAGTCTCATTCTCAACCAAGCATTTCTATTTCCTAAAAGTTTGAAATACATCAGATTTCTGTCTAAGGAAATAAATCCATACTTTTCTTGTTGCATCATCTATAAATGTAACATAATACAAAGAGCCACCAAGGGAAGATACCTGAGCTGGTCCCCATACATCTGTATGCACAAGCTCTAATCTCTCATTTTTCTTTTCCTTCCCACTCTTCACAAAACTAACTCTCTTTTGTTTTCCATAAACACAACTTTCATAGAAATCCATATTGACACATTTTAGACCAGGTAAAACTTTCTTTGAATGAAGTAATTTTATACCTTTTTCACTCATGTGCCCGAGTCTATTGTGCCACAGTGTTGTGTCAGAATCTACAGCAACAGTTTGATGTTCTTCCTGCTCAACTGCATCCACTATTCCTGAACATTCATTATCTTCTGAAACAATTAAAGTAGAAGGAACAGTATGACCTGTACAAAGATATAAGGTGCCTACTTTCACACCTTTTGCTACTACTAAGGAACCTTTTGAAACCTTCCAATTTTTATCATTGAAAGTAACTGTGCAACCCTCATCACCTAGTTGCCCTGCTGAAATTAAATTCTTACTCAGCCTTGGAACATGTCTTACCTCTTGTAGTAGCCAATGATTCCCATTCTGCAACTTAATCTTAATTTTTCCCTTTCCAACAATCTGACAGGGTTCATTATCTCCCAAATAAACTAGCCCAAAATCCCCTTGGACATAATCAAGAAAGTAACCTCTATGGGGTGTAGCATGAAATGAAGCCCCAGAGTCTAAAACCCATGAATCATCAATACTTTCTAAGGACAAGAGCAAAGCATCCTCTTCGGATTTGTTACTTACCACATTTGCCTCCTTGTTTCCATCATTTTTGTCTCCTTGATCTTTCTTTCGAGACCAACAATCTTTCTTCTTATGACCTGGTTTTCCACAGTACCAGCAATCATTTAGCCCTTTAGATTCAGACCTCTTTCCCTTTGATTTTCCTCTTGATTTCCCACGATTTCCAGAGTTGTTTCCTCTATCTCTTGTTCTGCCTCTGCTTTCTGCGTTCAATACACTACCCAATGTGGATGCCCCTGAGCTTTTCCTACGAATTTCCTCACTCAATATAACACCAATAACATCATCATACTTTAAGGTATTAGAACTAGAAATAGAATTACTAACAGCCATTACCAAGCCATTCCAGCTTTCTGGCAAAGAATACAAAATCAAGAGAGCCCTAACCTCTTCATCAAAAATAATTTTAACTGAGGTTAATTGACTTGTAACTATATTAAACTCATTCAAATGATCAGTAACTGATCCACCTTCTACCATTTTCATATTAAATAAACGCTTCATAAGAAATACCTTGTTTGAAGCTGAAGGCTTTTCATATAACTTTGCTAGGGTTTCCATCAGATCTTTAGCTGTCTTTGCTTCAGTAATATTGAATGCTACCGATTGTGCCAGGCATAGATGAATACTCCCCAGTGCCTTCCTATCCAAAATATCCTAATCATCCTGAGACATTGATTGCTCTTTCTTGGCTACTCCCTCTAATGGCTGCCATAGATCCTTCTGATAGAGATAATCCTCCATTTGCATCTTCCATAACTGGAAGTTTTGCCCATTAAACTTATCAACCTTCAGCCTACCCTCGTCTGCCATTTCTCCCACTTAACCGAGAGACTCTCCCACTAACTCATGAGACCTGCTTCAGAGAATAGATGAAAGAACGAATGAAATAACCTCGCTCTGATACTACTTGTTAGGATTAACAAGGAAGAAATAATAATTATGTGCAAATATAACTAATATCAGAAAATAATAAACCACACAGAATAGAACATAAGACACATAGATTTAACATGGTTCACCCAATCCCTGGGCTACATCCACCAATAGCGAGTCCAATATTATTATTATCCAGTGATTACAACCTGATTACAATCCGTAATCCCTTGCAGCCCAATTCTGCCGCAAGTACTAAAATCATACATAATGAAAATCCCTAACCCTAAGCCATATTATACAATATTTTCCCACTTTAGGGTTAGAATGAGTTATAAGTAGTCGGCCCAAATAACCCCGGCGAGGTCAGGAGAAAAAGTGTATAGTACTTTCCTGGATAGTACTTTCTTGATTAGTCACCACAAGCTAACACTGATTTGGGTCAAGATTGGGTGGAGGATTGGTGGGAATGCTGGTGGAAGATTACTAAGTGTCAACAATGAGTTGTTGTTTTTTCCCGATGGAGGATCAGTGATGGGATTGGGGCCAACCTAGGATAGACTAATGATCTTCAGTTAACTGGATTCTTATCAATGCAAGCCAATCTCTTGCTCGAGATGATGAGGCTATGCAAGGACAAGTTGGATTTCCTGTAGACAATGCTCTGTAAAAAAGGGGATGATTTCTAATTTAGGATAGGGAATGGAAACAACTCAAAGGTTCTGAACACTAAGTGCTTGTGGACTTGGATCTCTAGATTTGGTGCAGAAGATGGTGGGTTCTGATTTAGGTGATGGATGCTGGATTTGGATGAAGGATATGGGATTCTGATGGTGGATTGTTGATGGAAAGATGGTGAAGGATGATGGAACAATGCTCTTTCTAAAAGGATGATGCAGATGCGACTGGGATGGATGATTTATGATGTTGCTAGGAGGATGATGGTGTACGCAACTAAGAAGGTTTCTAGGATGCAACTAAGGTTTGGTGATGATGCAGGGATGAAACTAGGATGAGACTAGGATGAATGCCTGCCGAGATAAGATTGTGAGATCTGAAGGTAGAGTAGGACATGTGATGGATCCAGCTAGTCTTCTCTTTCAAGGTTGATGTAGTGATGGTTTACTTGGAATCGATAGGCAAACTGTTTGACTCTTGCATTATAGCCAATATTATCAAGCTTTTCTTGATATTTTTCTTCTGCTTGGGTTGCTTGGATAGAGGATTGATGGCTCTTGATGTTTCTTTTTGCAACTTTCTTCTCTTGATAATCTTTGGATTTGGGCAACTTGGCTTTCGGATGTTTGATCAAATTGGGCATATCTTTGGGAAAATTCTGATAAGTTTGGTTTGAGACAAAAGGCTTCTTGGATATCTGATTTCTGTAAGATTTTCTGAGTATCAAGTTTGTAGGTTGATTCAATGTTTCCAAATGGCAAAGGATAAAAAAGACTGTTGGAAAAGCAATCTCCACAAGGGTCAAAGCAACCTTGTGGGATACAAGCAGGATGACTGACTCTGATAAAGCTTTGAAAGTGTATGTTCCAATAATGTTTTCACGTAGTATTTGATTGTCAAGCACTTCAAGCAGATCTACCTAAGGAAGGTGAGTATCAAAATCGCTTGCCCACAGCTTGGTATCCCCCAAAAGGGAATACAAATGGTGAGTAATCTTGAAGCGACCCGGTAAACCCCTTGGAATCGGTCCTTGCACAAGGATTTTGATACTTTCAGATGTAGATAGAGTAGCCTCTATTTTATTAGGTTTCTAATAGTTCCGTGGAGTCTCCATACCCGATTATGCTGACCGCCTGTGACTCACTTAAGAGCCTAGCCAATAATGCTAGGGGAGAGGAATATTTACCATCCCTAGTCACTGTGTTTGGCATGAACGCCCAGCGATTAAGAGATGTAAGTGAGTACTTTTTGCCTTCACTTTATTTATATACCGGCCGGGGGGGATACCGGTTTGAGGTCATTCTCCGAGGAGGAAGCGCTTCTCCCTGGACAGGCCTTGCTAAAAGCAGAACAGGTGAACTTGTCCAAGTTCAAATGTTCTACGTTGCTTATTTTAACAAGGATTTTGCAAGAAGATAAAGCTCCTAGATGCACATCAAGCAAGTTTGTTTCTTTTTTCCAAATTGATTAAGTGACGTTTGAACTTTGAAATTGAAGACACAAGTGCTTAGATTTTGATTTGTTCTTTCTCCAAAATGTAAATGATTTGAGCGGTTGCAAGTTCTTTCCTTTTGGGCATTCAAGATTGATATTTGTGAGTTGATTTAAGAACTTTGAAGATGTGCTTTGTTTTATCCTTTAGATCATTCAAGATTGAGTTTGTTTGCTTGCTTTGAAATTTGAAACAAGAGAGGGAATAGAGTTGTTCGTTTCTTTTAGTACATTCAAGATTGGATTTGATTTTCAAAATGATAATGACACTTTAGGACCTAAGTTCTTTCCTTTAGTTTCATTCAAGATTTGTTTTGACCTTTGATTGCAATAAGAAAAAATGAATTTCAGTCCCAAGCAAATTAAGACAGAAAAAAACAAAAAGTGACACTATCCAGCTCATACGCGATGTTGGAAAATGCAGAGGCGACACCAAAGACTCTTAGGTGACATTTTAAATGTTACAGGTGACAGATAAATATGCAAAGGTGACGGAGAGATTTTCCAGGCGAAAAAGAAATGGGTTCAGGCGGTAGAGAAAGATTTACAGGCGATACAGAAATACTCTGAGCGATGGTGGAATGTTTACAGGCGATAACGGAATGATTACAGGTGATAAATAAAATACTGAAGGCGACAAAGGATGATTACAGGCGAGACTTCTGTACCCAAAGGCGTAAAAGTTTATCTAACAGGCATGATTACTTATGTTCTAGGCATGATTTCTTATGTTGCAGGCGTGATTTAATTACTTGTGGGCGACAGAAGATGAGTTTTGAGGCAGAATAGAAGTTATCGATGGCGAAAATCTGTCAGAAACTAGGCGTGGATACAGAGCTTGTACGCGTCATTTCATTGCTTGAAGGCATGATTTAATTGCTTGAAGGTGACATTTAATTGCTGTAGGAGACATTTCTTTGCTTGAAGGCAACATTTCTTTTGTTTCCTGCAAATACAAGAATATACAGTATGATCTAATCAAAATGATTGTGGTTTTGGTCCCACCGGGCGTGCCAGAATGTGAGCAAGGATTTTGAGGATCCTGTTCTCTATTTTGAAAGGCTCAAATCAATCAAACATTAGACTAATCTAGCATTTATATCAAAACAAATACAAGGAAAACTCTAAACTAAGCCACCTCAGATTGAGCTAAAACAGGTGCACCCAAGCACTGTTTGATTTGCTCTTGCTTAAGGGGATGTGGGTGTGCTCTCTAATCACTTGGAGCATGTTCCTAATGCTAATTCGGACGGATTGAGATCCATGAAAACCTTAAAATTGGCACAATATTGGGTAGAACACCCAAAATTTCCCCTAAGGCTTCAAGAACTCAAATGATGCAAACTAATATGATTAACTTGATTTTTAAACCCAAATAGAGATGTGATATGATGCACAAACAAGAATGAAACTATGTTAATCCATTAGTTCTATGCTAAGAGATGAGCTAAAAAAGCTTAAAGATGAAATAAACTAACAATTAGTGATTTTGCTAAATGATTTAGAGCTATTCTAATATGAAAATGACATTATAAGATTACTATTGCTTGAAAAATAAAAGTGGATGGATTGCTCTTAGAAATGAGGGTATTTATAGGATTTGGGAAGGGCTTGGGTTAGGAGGATAGGTTAGAGTTTGGGGTAAGGTTAGGGTTACCTCCTTGTGACAAGTGTCACAAGGGCATTGGGTTGAAAGATGGGAGGAATGTGCACAATTTGGGAAATGTGCCTAAGGTCAAAGGGTGTAAGAAAGGGGTGAGGGGCTTCTTAAATGCATCATAAATGCATGTAAGAAGGATAAGGAGGCCTTAAATGCCTTCAATGCATGTAAGAGAAGCCTCTAGAGGTTTGTTGACTTTGGGTCAAGCTTAGGAGTTGGCTAACCTTGGTTAGGGAATGTGACAAGGTTAGGGGGAGGATTAGGATTAGGATTAGGGGAATTTAGGATTAGGATTTCTAGAAGAGTCTAGAGTTTTCTTAGGTTTTATGGAATAAATGTTTATTCATTCCAAAGGCTTTTGGTTTTGGAAATATTTATTAAAATATATTTAATAAATATGAAAATTAAATATTTAATCTTAATTAAATATTTTGAGTTGGGATTAGGGTTAGAAAGGATGGGATTAGCCTTTTAATCGAAATTAAAGAAGGATTAGAAGATTCTGGAAGAGGTTAGGGGTTTTAAGGGAATTGGCCAAGTTTTGGGCAAAAAATAAATAAATAATTTATTTTAAGATTTTTGGTTAATTTATTAATTAAAAATAATTAATAAATAAGGAGATAAAGTTTAAATAAGATTTAAACATTTTTGGGAAGGATTCCTTAATTAAATATTTTTAATTAAGACAAAGAGATTTAAGGACATAAAAATAAATTAAATAATTAATTAATTAATAAATGATGATGTCATCAGGGATTTTTCAAAAAATAAAAATACTTTATTTTCTAAAGGATTTTTAGGTGTCTACTATACACAAGATAGCCCTTATTGAAAAAGAAACCAAAAATATTTTTGGGTGATGCAAGATTGCTCTTACACCTAGGATGCTCTTGCATCAATGGCAAAAAAAGATTCTGTAGAACCTAAATGAGCAAGGCTTCTGGCACAGGCAAGATCAGAAAACAGAGGGACTTCACCAGGTTTCATTGCTTCATCATCCCTTTAAGAATCCCTCACACATATCTGAACTCCTTCATCCCTAGAAGTGGTTCCATGTCAAGAGGACAATCTGAAGTGTGAAGAAATAAATATCAATAAAGATCAAGATCAAGATACCATCCATTCTTATCCAATGGTTAACCAATGTCTCATATCCCAAGAGTGTCATGATGATCCCTTCATACCCTTTAATTTCAAGTCCAAGATGATACGCTTTGATGCAGTGCAAGGTAGGAGGATCCCCGATGGAGATGTCCTAGCCCCCAGCAAATAACCACACAATAGAATATAATAACAATACAAAGATTTAGATCCACACAATGCCAATACTCATAATAGAATCATTATATTTTCATCCAACATGCCCGGCTGTAATGCCTTCCGAGTTACGGCCAAATACAATGCAATTACAATAGAAACTCTACAAGATCTCGCAAGATCCAAACCAAACCCTAGCTAGCCCAGATCCACACACTGGTAGGAACCCCCAAGGAAGATCTAAACTTGTGCTCGCAAGCCCACCAAGCAATCTCCTTGTTTCCCAAGCCGCAGCTACTAGCTCTCCTCAAAACTCGCTCCTCTACCTCTTCCTCTTCTCCAAGATGGATGAATGAATGCCTCAAGAGTTCCCCCACAACCTCTACTTATACCAATCTAAGCCACAAGTCGGCCCTGAATATAAATTAAATACAAATACCGAAATTAAATGCCACAAGTCGGCCAACAACAACAATTAAATTCCCAAAATAGATGTCTTAGTAAAATTGCGATATCTCCTAGCTCCGGATGAATTAGAACTCATGCTTCAAACTGTAGGAAGAAATATAGGCCCTCTTCAATCCCTAAAATTTTCAGCCTCTAACTCTTTGTGGAAAATTACTTATACGACTTGTAATAGGCACCAAATTCCTAAGCAAGGCCAAACTCCTCCTAGGCCATGCTGAGAAACCAAAACCATGCCAAGTTCATTAAATGCATCAAAACAAATTACCTAAGACCCAATTAGGTTTATCCAACTCTACCAAACCCCTCACATATGAAAATAAGTCCACATGACTCCATCAAATCTCCCAAACATGCAGGATAGCCAACTACCCTGGGATGCTCCTGCATCAGACTCCCCAGGTGCGAAAAGAAGTATGCCTCATACTTTGACGCAAGATGAAATATCCAAAACCATCTTCATCTTCACCAAAGGCTTCCACTCTAACAGTGACAATATAACCAACATGCAAATCATCCAAATCTGCATCCATTTGTCAACCACTAGAATCTCAACCATCCAATCAACATGCTCACTGCCAGGAACAAACTGAACATAATGCCTCACCAACATTCTCTGTAGCTGATCACTACCAACAACAACAATATCCTTAAACATGAAATCCATGTCACCAACATGTAAGCTCAAATCCATAATAGGAGCAACATGTAAATCCTCAACCATGTCAACCACCAACAGGTCCACATTAGGAACATACAGATCCGCAGTATCATGTAGATCCTCAACCACATCAACAACTAGTGAATCCACACCAGCAACATCCATATCAACAACATCCATATCACCAACATATGGATCATCACCCTTATCAAACTGATTATCCATGACCAAGTGCTCCACAATTTCCATGTCAGACTCAACCAACTGATCATGAAAACCAACCTCAATCACAGCATCAACAAGGTTAGGAAGCTCCATAGAAACATCCATAGGTTTCTCCGCAGGTTCCGCATCAGCCTCCACACACTGATCAACAAAACCAACTTCCATATCAACCTTGCTATGCCCTCTTCTCTCTCGAACAAGTCTTCTAACCGGCCACACAACTCGCTTCCTGATCGGTAGACTCCAGCTCCATGGATTCAAGATCTCTCGAACTCTCTTACGAAATTTATCCAAAGATGGATCACTCTTAACCATCCCTTCCTTAACTTGATTATTCCATCTAGCTTCCAACAGAGCACAAGTCTTTGAAATATTCCTCTCCACCACATCATGGAGTTTTGCAATCATCTCAGGGTCCAATCTTCTTAGAGCCATCTTCTAAGATCTTCGCAAACCCCTTGCAATGAATCACCAACTAGATCCAACCTCCAACTAGGTCCTAGTGCAAACTGCCTCACATTTGGTGCTCTGTCCACACACTCAGGAACAACCTTCACTCTAAAAAAAATCCACCCAAAGTCCTGGTGCAAACTACCTCACATTCAGCGCTCTGTCCGCACACTCAGGAACAACCTTCGCTCTGATACCACTTGATGCAGTGCAAGGTAGGAGGATCCCCGATGGAGATGTCCTAGCCCCCAGCAAATAACCACACAATAGAATATAATAACAATACAAAGATTTAGATCCACACAATGCCAATACTCATAATAGAATCATTATATTTTCATCCAACATGCCCGGCTGTAATGCCTTCCGAGTTACGGCCAAATACAATGCAATTACAATAGAAACTCTACAAGATCTCGCAAGATCCAAACCAAACCCTAGCTAGCCCAGATCCACACACTGGTAGGAACCCCCAAGGAAGATCTAAACTTGTGCTCGCAAGCCCACCAAGCAATCTCCTTGTTTCCCAAGCCGCAGCTACTAGCTCTCCTCAAAACTCGCTCCTCTACCTCTTCCTCTTCTCCAAGATGGATGAATGAATGCCTCAAGAGTTCCCCCACAACCTCTACTTATACCAATCTAAGCCACAAGTCGGCCCTGAATATAAATTAAATACAAATACCGAAATTAAATGCCACAAGTCGGCCAACAACAACAATTAAATTCCCAAAATAGATGTCTTAGTAAAATTGCGATATCTCCTAGCTCCGGATGAATTAGAACTCATGCTTCAAACTGTAGGAAGAAATATAGGCCCTCTTCAATCCCTAAAATTTTCAGCCTCTAACTCTTTGTGGAAAATTACTTATACGACTTGTAATAGGCACCAAATTCCTAAGCAAGGCCAAACTCCTCCTAGGCCATGCTGAGAAACCAAAACCATGCCAAGTTCATTAAATGCATCAAAACAAATTACCTAAGACCCAATTAGGTTTATCCAACTCTACCAAACCCCTCACATATGAAAATAAGTCCACACGACTCCATCAAATCTCCCAAACATGCAGGATAGCCAACTACCCTGGGATGCTCCTGCATCACGCTTCCACCTCAAGAGCCATGTAACCCTCCATCTTCCAAGCAAGATCAAGATACTCCTTCCATCATCTCTAATGAGCTTATTGAAAATTGAGAGAAAAGTACTCTTCCCACATTATCCAAAGATCCTTGTCAAGATCAGAATATCCCAAAAAATCCTTGTCATAATCCTTCACATCCATCTCAAAAATCTCCCATTTTTCCTACTCCTGTGCATAAGAAAGCTTTTATTGATCCTATCAAAGCTACTCATGAGCCTATTGGTATGAATATGGACCTTATATATTAGAGCCATGTCCATGTTTCTCACTCTACGGATGTTGATATCCCTATTCATTATTCATTTTCATCATCCAAATCCATCCTTGGTCCTTATATCCAAAAGTTAACACCTTCATATCTTCCATCCATATTGGTACCTTATAACCCTCCATCCACTATACCCCTCACTCCTATCTTATCATCCACTTCCCCCATTATACCTAAAGTTCAACAAGGACATGCATCCTTGAGAAATTTCCATCCATCCATCAATCTAAACCCATCATATCAGCCTCATTCATCCACAATTCTCAAGTCTTTTGGAAGCAATTTAGATGTACAACATAAAAATCAGAAATACAAGAATCCACTTACATATGAAGATCACCATGTGCTATCTAATTGACATGTGGCTACAAAGAAAAATGAAATATTTAAGAGACCACAAAGGTACTCAAAGCAAATAAGGAAAACTCAAAGCAAATAAGGAAATCAATGAAAATATGGATTCCTAAATCCATTTGTAATGCCCAACTTTTACACACTAGACAGGATGTCACACAACCTGTTCATTCTACTCAAACATAGAAAATAGCATCATAATTTTTTTTTGCTAGAATTCAAAAACTGATAACACTTCTACTCGAAACATTGGACTTTATAACTACATTAAAAGAATGATCAAGACTTACAATTGCATACCTAAGAAATCTCTTCATGTTCCATATGTTTGTCTCACATCCCAATTACCTGTTCCTGCATACATGACTACCAGCTAGGTGCATAATATAAGATCCATTAAAGGTTAGATACAAGATGATGAAGATAGTTCTATCATCAATATGTTACATAGATGATTAAATAAGTGTTTACATCATATTAATGACAGACGAAGGGAATGTGTGAGCTATGAAGAAAGAGTAAGCCATAATAATCTCAAATTATTCAATGACAAGTTATCCGAGTTCTTTCAAGGAAACCAATAAATAGTTCTCTAATATTTACATTCCCATTAAAGTAAGTTTATTATTTAGTCACTCAATAAGCTTCTTACTCAATATCCTAAGGTTCCATTCAAGCAAATTTCCTAATTTGGAGTATGTTTATCATTAGATGAGTACCAAAGGAAAATATAATAACAACGTACATGCTCTCCACCCAACCAAATGACATCATGAGACCCTTGAGGTCCTAGTCAACCCCCAAGCAAGTAAAATCTTTTTGCACCATTATGATCAATGGTGAGATTGACTTCACTATCACAACTTAATTAACTTTAGGAACGAAGAACTTTATAGAAGAGCTCTATTTAAACTTATATATTTTTATAGAACTCATTTGAGCATTTAATGTCGTATCTACTCAACATGTGTATTTAGTGATAGATTAAAAATCTAACATAATTTTATTTTAATTTGGGTCATTGTACCAAAACTATTAAATTAGATCCTACAAACTTGACCCTAAAAGAAGATCCTTACCTAACAAACTCTTCAAACGTGTTTCTTAACACCACTTATACACACTTGAATTCAAGGAGGCAAGCAAATAATTTTTAAGAGACCTATGCTTGATAGATCATTTGCTTATAAATATTGAACCCACAAATAGAGATTAGTTCTATGGGAAGGAAGATTAGTTTGTAGGGACATATTCACTCTAGAATTACTTTAAAACTATGTTTGATATCAAAGAACATTTTTAATATAGAATGACAACCTACAGTCAAACATCATCTAACCCTATTCATCTAAACCACAATATTTTTAATCCTCTATATTTAAGAGTAGTGTTGAAAGGACAAATTACCTCTTCTAAAACATTGTAATAATATTTTTCTTTTCTCTCCAAATTCTTTCAAAGAACTTAAAAAATAAATCTTCTTTTAGATAGTACTATTTTCTTATAACTTACTACAATTTTAATATTCCTCTCCTTTAAAATATAAATCTTAGAATTAAAACTCTCATTTAATTTACTTCATATCTTTCTTTTTTTAACACAGAGAACGTCTTCATATGAACAAGGTACGATTATTATTCCCATACAAATAAAATAATTATTCACTATTTTATAAAATGAATATTATCAAATATTTGTCCAATTAACAATATTAAATATAAGGAGAGGGTATTAAAAATATTAAATATAAACAGAAAGCATTTTCCAGGGAATAAAAATTAAAATGCAAGACCATGAGGAACAAAAATTTATCTAAAAACCCCTCAACACATTGTTTTTTTTGGTTCTTTGTATTCGAATTTATTCGACATTTGTTGTAACAACTTGTTTGTAAGAATTTATATGCCTTAATAAAAAAATCTAAAACACTTGAATTAAAGCAGTTATCTTCCATTACGCAGAGTATAATGTAGAGAGAAACTAGACGTTCCTTACCTGGGGGCTTGCAAACTTGTACAGTTTCCCCATGGGCAAGAAAATGATGAGCCCGATTTCAGCCTCGTAGAGGAGAGAGAATTTTCTAGCCTTCTTCAATAGTCTTGTTTTACGCTTGGATAATGTGAAATTGCAATTTAGAGGGTTTTCTATTCTTTGTAGATTCACCTTTCCCCTTGCCATTCTATTCCAAGCTCACAAGTAGTAGGAGCGCCAACACAGTCACACAAAAAAAAATAGTTCCCCACGACTCAAATCTCCCAGATCATAAAACCCCAGAAATGTAAAGCAGACAAAAATAGAAACCCAAGTTTGCTATAATTGTTTAGTCCTTTTGCAGGGAAAATCCATATCCTTGATTGCTTTAGAGATTTTATAATACTTTTTCAGATAAAAAAATTAAGAAACAACAAAACAAGAGCACCATTCAAAAGGCATTAAAGAGCCAGGTCCCCATGCCATTACACCCTTCCTGCCTCCAGAATGTAAACCTAAAAGTCTAATATAAGCCACCCAAGTAAAACCAAGATGCACCAGCTACAACTTGGCCGCCACATTCGTAGATTTGTAAGGCAATCCCATATCCCTCCACAGGAAACAAGTATATTATTGCATACCCGAGCGTATTCGCAGTATTCCCACGATCTGCAAAGACTGCGAAAACTCCAGCCACAAAAAGCACATACACATCACCATCACATGATGAAACACATGCTAGAATGTCAGTGGCTTGTTAAGCAACATCCCTATGATTGTGTCGAAGAGCTGGTGATACTTTGTCAGGTAAAACATATATGACCAGAAGAACACCCATCCTGAAGGTCGCGTGCCCGTTGGGAAACACATTATCCCTTCCACCGTGCTCTTCTTTGACCTCTGCCAAATCCACATTGTTTCCCTAATTTCCACCACCGTCACCTCTAAACACCCAACAAATATAGCCAAGGGCACCAAAACAACACACAGGTTGTGTATTCCAGGAATAGGTCCTAAAGGTAGAGGATATTTTTCTGTGCAGAAGCAAAATCTTCAGGAACAAAATTCCAATAGATAAGAAGTAGTTTCCACTACTAAAATAGCCAAGTTCTCCAGAACAATCCATTCCTAATGCATGGTGGTAGCTCAAAACCCTCCTCTCTTCTTCAATACATTCAGATCTCAAGAAGTACCTACACACCTACTTCCCAAAAATGATCAAAATAGCTGCTTCTATTTTTCTGTTGCACCCACTACCCAAAACTCTTATTTTATGATAAAAAGAGTTGCTTCTGCTAAGCTTTTATGTTTGAGTAGAATGAATAGGTTGTGTGACGTCCTAGCCACCTGTTTGACTTCAACAGCTCCATCGACCCAGTTAAACCAAAACATACTACAAATATCGCCAATGTGCTAACCCTCGACTTGGATTTAAGACCAGCAATGGTATAAAACATACTAATTTATGCCATTGAGATGTTGCTAATCTAAGCCATTCCCTTTTGTGAATGGCATAAATGAATCTAAAGTTCTGTTCGGATGAAAGAGGAAGTGTCAGCGATTAAAGATTAGAGGCTCATACAAGCTTCTTGTCACATTATCGAGAATTTCTCTGAGAAATTAATGGAGAGGATTTAGGTGTATGATTCTGAGAAGCGGTCTGCACTGTGTCTCGAATATATGGTACGCTAACAGCCATGGATGTTTTTTTTCTTCTCACTTCTGCCCTCCCCCCCCCAACTTCTATATTTGACTGATTCCTTCTTATTAATTATCCCTAGTCCTTGCCCTCGACATCACTATTAATTAGCGTAGTAGATTTGATCCTTTGTCAGAAGAAGTAAATTATGCACCAGCCCACTCCAATAACCTTCCTTTCTTTTTTTTTTAGGACGAGACAGAATCTAGGTGTTGTAATATTGTCTCTGTGATCTCCAATGGCTTCCCACACCACCAAAGGTCATGGTAGTTGGCAAGATTTGGTGAAATTTAAGTTGCAAGGAAACGTGATAAGAAAAAAAAATAGGGAAAACTCGTGAATTAATTGACTCCATGACGATGCTCCGCACCTATATATTCTAACCTTTCTATGTTTGATAACCAATGTCTAAAATTTCAAAACATAAAATAATAATAAAGAATTATTCATGTACATTTGAGAAGTTGGAGGTCTACTATCCATTATATTAAGTTGGTAATAAAAAACACACCAATATGTCATCAAATAATTACGAAGGTAATAGGAATTCTCCTTGAATATATTTCCACACTCAATATACAAGTAATTATATTAAATGACAAGTAGTGATAAGTTTTAATACTTTATTGAAACTAGACGCTTAATAACCAATGCTCTTTTGTTTAGGTCCATAATTAATCACATCAATGATTTAAATTTCTTAGCACTTCACGATGTCTTCACATTCTAATAAATGTGCATTTATGATTTCACTCTTTTAAATTTATATTAAGATGTTCATTAATGATCGATTCTAATAATCTTCCAAATGTCTTGTATATCACGAGGTTTTATTTTCTCATCCAATAGTTAACACGGTATCAAAACTTTTGTAACTTATTCACCGTGAAGTATTGGTATCCCTTACATGTTTTATTATTAGATAATGTCACTCTAACCATTACACCCTCTAAATTTTAGTATAGCGTAGGTTTGTAAATTTGAGACACATTATCTTCGCTTGACGAGTACTTGACTTTTTGTATAGTAAGAAACATTTCTACAACTATCTACAATCTAAATGTAGCAATTCCTTAAAGTAGTAATATCGAATCACCATGCAACTTTTCCCTTCTCATCTATATATAATGTTTACAATAGTTCAAGTAGTAAAGGTTACCATAATATTTAAATTCCCTCAACCAACACTGTCACCATTTCTCACATTATGATACTATTGTAGTATTTGAAATTAACATGCTCATATTTAAACGACTAAATGTATTACATAAATTATGTAATTAACACTAGGTGGGTCATCGCTACCATAAAAATAAAGTACTTACCTCTTCGTCATGAGGTTAATTTTGCACCACTCGCTTCTTTTGAATCTAAGATTATTTCATAGTCAATAGAAATCATTAGTACAATATAACATTATATATAAGGTAACATGAATTTATGATCATCATATAATTAAAAGCATTTCATTTCACCTAATCATGAACCGTATGCCAGAGACCCTCACGTTAAATATTTATTCATGCTAGGTTAATGATTCATTTTAATTAAACTATATTATATTTCAATTTTCACATAATGTATAGAAAATTCAAGATCGTGGTTATACTGTCCCAAGTGAGAAACATAATGATAAATAAGATCTAATCAATACAAAATTTCCACATTCACAAACTCAAGTATTATTCCCAGAGGTAGGCTCAAAATATAGGGTATGTGTATTGATCTATGGGGAGGGCATCACACCATTATAGAACAATTGCGAACAAAAGCCCCTAAAAGTAAAGAAAAATGAAAAGCTATGTGGATTCCCAAGTGTCTCTTAAAGGAATTGAATATAAAAGAAAAATCAAAGTTGACATTCAAGCTTCCAAATACTTCCACTCTGTATCCTTCCAAACATCTTACACCCTCTCCTTCATCCATTTTGGTTCCTTGTGTCCCAAGATCCACATCACTTCCTACATCAAAACCTCAAGCCAGCCAATTCATTCTCCCTACAAATATCCACTACCCTTCAAGGTGTGTGTTGATGTTGATCTGATCACCATTTCCACCTACTCTTGCACAAACCTATCCAACACCTACTTACTATCCTTCCATCTCCTATCCTTCCATTCTCTTTATCTAATCCATTCCATAAAACATCTATCTTTTCTTCCATCTCATTTCCCTATCATCACCTTACCACCATCCTTGAGCATACCTTTCTGTGGCCTTGGTTGATCACAACATATCCTCTCAAAAGAGTATTATCCAAAGAGAAACGGGTTTGAACTCCTAAAAATTAAGAAAATGAAAAACAAAAAATTAAAGTTCCTTAGTAATGTTAGGAATGAATGCTAAATATATCCTATGGGTGTATTGGTAGTCATTCTGTAGCAGTTGTTGTTGCATTCATAATTGTGATTGTCATTGATGTCAACACAGTGATCTACTGAAGATTAGCAGAGGAGCAGACAATGTTTGAATTAGCGCACATGGGATATTGAAGATCAAGCTATGTGATGTTGAGGATTTAATTTGTGATGTGTTATATGTTCATGGTTAAGAGCACAAACAATAATTCATTTATTCATAGAAATTATGCACATTTTAGTCGAAGCAGTATTCAGGCAGTGTTCGTAAGTATCAGTTTGTGGAAATCGGATGATATCTCCTAATCGGGATGGAATCTGGTTATGCACAGTTAGAGAGAAATTAAAGACATGTTGATAGTGATGTGGATGACAATGCAAACCTTGAGGTCACACGAGTGAAGAATTATTTTAATTGGAAGTTGACAGTTTTGTGTAATTTTGATGTAACGTGTGGAAACTTTTATTTTGTAATTTGGATGCCAACTCATTTGTAATTACTTGAGTGTGGTATAAAGGAAGGAATTTTTTCCTTGTTTTAATGTATGTTGTATGTTAAGAAAGAGTGAATGAAGTTGTGAAAGCAAATTTGTGGAAAGAGGACATGCGAGGTACATAGATTTGAAATTAAGATCTGGTGTAGCAGTGAGTGTGGTTTGGCACAGTCAGAGAAGAGGTAACATATTGTTGAGATCAGTAATGATTTGATATTATTCTATTGAATAATCTAGAGATTAGTTGGACAGTGTGTTTAGTGATCTTTCCATTGAAGCTATTTGGGCAGTGGGTCCTTCTGTCTTCCATAAACTCTTAACAGGGTTAGAATCTTTTAGCAGGGATTCAAAGTCTCCTAACAGGGACTCATATGTACTGAATGTATTTTATAAGACTCCTAATAGAGTCCATCCTTTCATAAGGAATATTCATATTAGTGCATCTTTTTTGGGCATCATTCCCACCGGGGTTTACTCTTTGATCAAGAGGTTCCCTAGTCAACATATTTTGTGTCATTGTGTTATTGTGTATGAATATCTTTCTATGGTTATTAATTACATTGCTTATATGGTTAAATTTTGTTGAAGTTGATAAAAGTTATAATTATCTGATAACTAATTCACCCCCCCCCTCTCAGTTATCTTGGTGGACTTTACTTTCTAACAATTGGTATCAGAGCAGCAGGTCCTTGAAAGAGAAGTTTAATAACTTAAGGAGATCCATGGTGAATTTTAGGAAAGAAAGCCCTAAGTTTGATGGAGTAAAATTTGACAACTGGAAAGAAAAGATGAAGATACATCTACTGTGTTTAGGACCAGTATATTGGTTGATTACTAAGAATGAGAAGACTATCATTGATGAGGATAATCTTGAAGCATGCAATAATGATGAAAGAGATCTATTCATGTGTGACATACTTGCCAGAGAAGCACTTGTGTCAGCCCTTCTGGAGAATGAATATAGTCAGGTAAAATATTTGAAAACATCTCATGAAATTTGGAAAGCTTTACACTCTACTTTTGAAGGTGATGAACATGCAAAGAAAGTCAAATTACATAATTGGATATGTGCATTTGAAGATATAAGAATGATGGAAGATGAATTTGTTAGAGTCTATATTGGTAGAATGTCAGAAATTATTGTAGGTATAAAATCTTGTGGAGGAACAAAGACAGAGAATGAAGTGATATGGAAAATTCTAAGGACATTGACTCCTACATTCAAGAAGACAACACAGATGATTGAACAAGTTATACCTTGTACTACGAACTTTACAAGAGAGACTCTTCTTGGAAGATTGGAAGCAGCAGAAATGAACCTAAGGTTATCAGGAGACTTACCTAGAATGGAGACATCATTCAGTGCTCTTAGTGTTCGCCCTACTTTGTCAAGAAGCATCAGTGTGAGCGGAGATTATGCTAGTAGCAGTAGAACTAGAATTGAAGAAGACATGAAGATTGAAGAAGGTATTGCCTTGCTTGTGAAAAGAGAACCAGACGGTAAGAAATTTTTTAAATGTTGGACATGTCAAGAATATGGTCATTTTGCACCTAAATGTCCTAAGAGAGTTAAGAAGCATAGAAACAATTTTAAGCCTAGAAGACCTAAGGAATGTTATTATGCAAATGATGAAGAATTTGAAGCTAGTATAGAGAGAACCTTAAGTGAAAGTGATATTGAGAACAATGATGACATAGGATTTGTAGAAATTAAAGAAGAAAATCTTGAAATTGAGGTTAAGAAAGAAAAAGCCCTAGTTTCTCAAGTTGAAAAGAGAGTTGATTGGATTATAGACAATGGTTGTTCACATCACATGACTGGAGACATGAGAAAGTTCATAAAGTTTAACAATTATGATGGAGGAGTTGTTAGAGTTGGTAACAATGCACCTTGTTTGATTAAAGGTATAAGATCTATTACTCTTGATGGAAAGACTAATACTGATGATGTTTACTTTGTGGATGGTTTGAAACATAATCTTTTGAGTGTTAGATAATTGGTTGATAAGGGATATCGAGTTTGGTTTATTGAGAAAACTTGTGTGATAAAAGACAAAGATGGTAATTTGATTGGTACTAGATCTAGAACAAGAGGTAATGTATTTCAGTTGAATCCTCCTGAAATGACATGTTTGATTACTAATATTGATGATAGTTGGTTATGGCACAGAAGATTTTGTCATATAAATTTTGATAACATTGTGAAAGTGAGTACTACACTTACAGTAAGAGATTTGCCTAGAATTATGAAGCCTACTAACATGATTTGCAAGGAATGTGTGATGGCTAAACAAAAAAGAAGCTCATTTCCTAGTAAGAAGTTTACATCAACAGAAAAGTTGGAGATTGTTCATACAGACTTGAGCGGTCTTACAAGGACTAGAGGATTATTTGGAGAAAGGTATTTTATGATTCTTGTTGATGATTTTACAAGAATGATGTGGATTGCATTTCTTAAAGAAAAATCTGTAGCATTTGATAAGTTTAAGATCATTAAGAATAAAGTTGAGAATGAATCTAGAATGAAGATTAAATGTCTGAGATCAGATAGAGGTGGTGAATTTGCTTCTAGAGAATTTAACACTTTTTGTGAAGTAAATGGTATTAAGAGACAATTTTCAGCCCCTAGGACACCTAAACAAAATGGTATTGTAGAGAGAAGAAACAGATCAGTGACTGAAGCAGCAAGAGCTATGTTATTTGAGAATGACTTAGTGAAGATATTCTGGAAAGAAGCAGTGAACACAATAGTGTATACAATGAACAAAGAACAAATCAGAGTAGATACAAACAAGACACCCTATGAATTATGGTTTGGACATGCACCCTCAGTTAATTATTTTAGAATTTTTGGAAGCAAATGTTATATAAAGAGAGATAGTGACATTGTAAAGTTTGATCCTAGAAGTGATGAAGGTATATTTCTTGAATATTCATTGAAAAGAAAAGCTTATCGATGTTACAATAAGATAACTAAGACTATTGTTGAGAGCGCAAATGTTAAAGTTGATGAAAAGTTCAAAATTCAGGAAAGAATGCTTGATTATGAATCAGATGAAGAAACTCATCCTAAATCTAACACTAAGACTACTGAATTATTCTATGAAACTGGCAGTGATTTGTTGAATGAAAGCCATAGTGAGATTAGTGAAGAACAAACACCTAAAGTAAGCTCTAAGACAATGACACCTAACAAGAATTTATCAAAGAATCATCCTGTTGAGACGATTATTAGAAGCATAGATATAGGAGTTTTAATTCAAAATAAGGTACAAGAACAATTATGCTTGATTTCTCAAATTGAACCTAAATCTACTAGTGAAGCTTGTGAAGATGAACATTGGATTAAAGCTATGAAAGAAGAACTTGATCAGATTGAAAAGAAAAAAACATGGGAATTGATCCCTAGACCTAAAGATAAGAATGTTATAGGAACAAAATGGGTATTCAGAAACAAGATGAATGAACAAGGAGAAGTAGTAAGAAACAAAGCAAGATTGGTATGTAAGGGATACTCACAGCAAGAAGTAATTGACTAAGAAGAAACTTTTGCACCAGTAGCAAGAATTGAAGTAGTAAGAATGTTTTTGGCCTATGCAGCTTACAAGAAGTTCAAAGTATATCAGATGGATGTGAAGTCAACATTTCTGAATGGAGAATTGGAAGAAGAAGTCTACATTGAGTAGCCTGAAGGTTTTCCTTTGACTCAAGAAGGAGACATGGTATGCAAACTGAAGAAATCTTTATATGGACTAAAACAAGCACCTAGAACTTGGTATGCAAGATTGGACAAGTATTTGATAACATTGGGATTCATAAAAGAAATAGCTAATAGCAACCTGTACACAAAAGAAATTGAAAATGGTTAGTTAGTTGTAGTTATTTTTGTTGATGACATTATTTTTGGAGGAGAAGACGAAGCCAGTGATAAATTTGCAGATGAAATGAAGATAGAATTTGAAATGAGTATGATTGGTGAAATAAAATACTTTTTAGGATTGCAGATAACACAGAACAATGATGGTATCTTTGTAAGTCAGACAAAGTACTTGAATGATTTATTGAAGAGATTTGGAATGGAGAACTGTAAACCAATTGGAACACCTATGGTAACCAGACATAAGTTATCTAGCATAGATGAGACACCTACAGTTGAACAGAAGAAGTATAGATCTATGATTGGAGGATTGTAGTACTTGACACATACAAGACCAGACATAGCACATTTAGTTGGAATCATGGCAAGATTTCAAGCTGAACCTAGAGAATCACATTATGTAGCAGTAAAGAGGATACTGAGATATTTAAGAGGTACAATTAAGTATGGATTGTGGTATGAAAAATCTGATGATTTTACCCTATGTGCATATACAGATGCTGATGGGGGAGGCAATGTTGATGATAAAAAAAGCACTAGTGGTGGAGCATTTTTCTTTGGAGGAAGATTGGTTTCTTGGCTAAGCAAGAAGAAAAATTGTATTTCACAAAGCATAGCAGAAGTAGAGTATGTAGCAGCAGCAAATAATTGTAACTAGATAATTTGGATGAAGCAGATGCTAAAGGATATTGGAATAAAATTTGTTGAACCTATTGTTATACATTATGACAACACCAGCATAGTTAGTATGTCTAAGAACCCTGTATTACATTCTAAGACTAAGCATATAGAGATAAAGTATCATGTAGTAAGAGAGTTAGTTGCTGAGAAAGAATTCAGACTTGAATACATAAGCACAAAGGAGCAGATTGCAGACATATTTACAAAACCTTTGCTGAAGGATACATTTGAGTATCTGAGAGGTATGCCTAGGGTTATGCCCCAACCTACTTTTGAGAATTAATGTAGATTGTTGCATCCGTCCAGTGGTATATGAGCCCAATCCTTCTTCTGGACTAGATGTTGGTACTTCCTCTATGGGGGAGTATGTGTATCTGAGCTGAGTCACGAGGACTCTAGTGAATGTATTTTCTGAATAGTGTCTTTTGACATTAGAGTTGTTGTTGACATAATGATGAATTTTTGTCATTGATGTCAATGGGGGAGAAGTATACATGAAAAAAATATTTGAACTATCTATTGGAGAGAATTGATGGGAAAATGAAGCAAGATTTGATTGATGAAGAAGACTTAAATAATTTTCAGAGCAACAGTGTTGCAGTGATTGGATTTATGGAACATTGGATGTTTTTTCATCTATGTTGCCATCAATGCCAATGGGGGAGATTGTTAGGAATGAATGCTGAATATATCCTATGGGAGTATTGGTAGCCATTCTATAGTAGTTGTTGTTGCATTCATGACTGTGATTGTCATTGATGTCAACACAGTGATCTACTGAAGATTAGTAGAGGAGCAGACAATGTTTGAATTAGCGCACGTGAGATATTGAAGATCAAGATATGTGATGTTGATGATTTAATCTATGATGTGTTATATGTTCATGGTTAAGAGCGCAAATAGTAATTCATTTATTCATAAAAATTATGAGCATTTTAGTGGAAGCAATATTCAGGCAGTGTTCCTAAGTAGCGGTTTGTGGAAATTGGATGATATCTCCTAATTGGGATGGAATCTAGTTATGCACAGTTGAAGACATGTTGATAGTGATGTGGATGACAGTGCAAACTTTGAGGTCACACGAGTGAAGAATTATTCTAATTGGAAGCTGACAGTTTTGTGTAATTTTGATGTAACATGTGGAAAATTTTATTTTGTAATTTGGATGCCGACTCATTTGTAATTACTTGAGTGTGGTATAAAGGAAGGACTATTTTCCTTGTTGTAATGTATGTTGTATGTTAAGTGTTAGTATACAGATTTTCCCTCAATTTAAATGATAACAATTTTGGATGCTCTAGCCCAAAATGAAGCAAAATGCATACAACAGTTGAGTTAGTCTCTCATGACTATACTCTTTGCAATCAAAGGAGAAACTACCTTCTAGAATGATCAAACTTGACAATCCATTTATTCAAAAAAAATGATACAAAACTGAAAATATCAATATACTTTTAACCTGAAAGTATAAAAGGCTTTTTCAAGACTTGAATAAAATGAATACTGAGAAATTTATGTTCTGAAAAAGACTCCACACATTTCTAAGTCAACTGACTGAGATGTAAAGGAAATCTTCAGAAAGTTTGATCCAATATAAATATACTGAAATAAAATCGAAAGCTAATAGATGAATAAACTAAAACACATACACAAATGGCAGTAATATGTAATCAATTCCAACTGAAATCAACACATATGTATTAACTAGATACACTGATCTGCTAAAGATACTGCTAATTATTATATAAACTAACTGATATCATATCATAAGTTCCAGCTTAACATATTAATCAAACTATCAAAATATTTGCAGTAAAATATAAAATCGTATGTTTCTGAATCCAGAGAACCGACCCCTCTAAGGTCTCTTCAAAATAAACTTATAGCCATGCAGGGCATAATCCAAATCTTAACTATAAACCTAATCTTGAAAAAGAAACTAACAACTTGGAACCACCTGGAACTATCTTTCAAAACTAATCAAAATAGATTAGCTTTTCTCGGCTTCAGCATCGATGGTGGCCTCCTTTGCTTTGCACTCCTCTAACCACTCCTTGAAACCTACCGTGAATCTCTCTAAGAGCTCCTTGTTTGGTGAGGAAATGAGGTCCAGCCTTTGTTCCTAGATATCCTTACAATTTTGCAACTGCTCCAGCTTTGAACTCAGTAACTTTGTTTGTTCTTCACTGATTAGGACCAGTGATTGCACCTTGGCTATAATTGAGAAATCTTTGGGTACCATTTCTTTGGTGTCCTTTACTTCTTTTTCCTTTTGGATGAATGACTCATTCATCTTAGCTATATCAATTTCTATTTTTGCTTCACCCTTAGATAAATTGTAGATACAATTTTCATGGGTCTCGAGAACCTCTTCAACACAGGAAACTGTTTTTAAAACTTGCTCCGATTCTTCAATACCTTGCTCCATCAGAGAACATTACCATTCCTCATTAACCTTGGCTATGAACAAGAGACCATTATTTGCGCTAGGAATAATTTTCTTAGACAGAAACTTCTCTATGCCATAATTGAAAACTTCATCTAAGTTGGCTATTGCTATCTCCAGACTGTCCCTTTTCCTTTCCCAGAGCTTGACCTTAGCCTCCAAGGTAGCTACTAGTTCAGATGACCATTTAGTCAAACCTTCATAGGTTTGAGCAAAGAATTTGACCATCCCTTTAACCTCTTCCATCCAATTATAGAATGCCTTAGAGAGAGACCTCTCTTTGTGTACCTAGTCAAGAAATTTCTGATTGTCTAGAGACTTGATATCTAGATTCAAAGGTACAATTGCCAAAGGTTGAGGAATAGGGTTTTGCAATTGCTGAATATACTTCACCATTTCACATAAGCTTGTTTTAGCTTAGCCTTGTCTTCAGCATCCTTTAGCACCCTATGGTTGATCTTTTTGTTTGTAGAATTCAAGATCTTCAAATCGGCAGCCCTGGAGGATATCCCTAGATCCACCTTATCTATGGTGAAATCCTGCTTAATGACTTTGGTACTAGTTTTATTAGAATTAGGTTTGAAAATCTCTACAACCCAATGACCTGTGGCTGGGTCCACATCCACCATGGATTCTATTTTTGGTTTCTTTGCTCTAGGAGATTTCCCAAGATATTTACTAAGAAAATCACCAACAGGAACTGAAGAAGACACAACGTTCCTCTTCTTACTCATAGTTAAGTCCAACCAATTTGGAGAAGTAGGAGTCATGTTTTGCATGGAAACTGTGGAACTTGGATTGCTCGGGGTGACATGTTCTTTCTAACCTGAACTATTAACACCTCCAACTAGTGTTGAATCCATGGAGACTGCTTTACCTCTTTTTAGTCTTTTGAACTGCTTGGGCTCCTTAGTGTCAGAATCTAACACAATGCAACAAGGAGGTTCAATCCTCTCACTTCTTTTACTTCTCTGCCTTGGAAACTTCACAACATCATCAGAAATTGGCTCTAGATCCTCTTTAATTCCTGGAGGAATTGATACACCTGCAAAAAGCAATGGATCAATCTTATTAGTTAGTAGAGGAGAAGATTCAATTTTGGGAGTCCTTGGACTCTTTCTGGTTGCCAGCATAGGGGTAACTAAGATTCTCTTCTTTAGGGCTTTAAGCCATTGTTCTATTTTCTTGAAAACTTCTTTGGTTAAAGATTTTACATTGTCTTCTTCCTCTGCCAGCCAATCAATTTTCCTGACCACCATTTCTGCTTCTGGTTTGACATTTTCTGACTCCAATGCATCAACATCTTCATCTTTGATACTTTTGATGTTGAAAGGCAACTTCAAAGAAGTGATTTGTTCAAAGGAAAACCTAGAACTCAGACTTTTGGTAACCTCAACTTCATCTATACAATCTTCCCAATAATCTTCTAGGGCTGGCTGATGAAGAAATCTGGCATCTACTCTGGGAAGTTTTAATGGAGCATCGTTGAAGCCTCGTACTCTTAAATAAGTAAAAGTAGGAAACTGAATATAAAAAATTCCATAGATTTTCACAAATTCCATGGCTTCATTAGACAGTCTGCAATCAAGTTTCCCTCTTAATTCAAAGACCAATTTGGATGCAAAGGTATCATGTATTTTCTTGAAACCCATGGAATATTTTCCTTTCTATAAAAGAGGGTAATATTCATAGATAGGCATACTACTGTTCCATTCTTCATGAGTCAGACCATCCCAAATTCTGCAAATAGAAAGAATATAGAAGAGATAGGAGGACATGTAAAAGCTAGAAACTAAGGTTGGTTGAGATAAAGCCTCATGCAGCTGCTCAGCTATAATTTCTGCCTAGTCAATGGCATTACCAGCATCTAAGATGGCCTGAACAAAAATATACATCTAGTCTTCCCAGTTGGTGTCTGTCAAATTGCCTTTAACCCTATTCAACATTACCATTATGTCCCTAACCTCCCTGAATAGGTGATCTTTTCTCAGTGGTCTAGGAAAATGAGACCCCCCCTTCTCTGCGTTTATCAGCCAATCTCTGGGTATATTATTCCTATACTCCTTTATGTTCTTCTCAGAATCTACTATCACTTTACTGATACTCCAGTCACCGTAAATTTCAATAAGCGGGATCCTAAGAGCAGCCATCACTACTATTCTATCAACATTTACCAGAACTTCACCACTCTCAGTTTTAATACACCTCTCAACCTTGCAATAATGGTTACGACATTCTATTACTAGCTCTAGGCACGAAATCACATCAAGAAAACCCCCGGCCTCCAATAAACCACTTTCTACAATCCTAACAGACATAGCTTCTTCAATTGTCTTCCTTAACCTCAAAACAATCTCTCCAATATCATCATCTACAATAGCTGTATCCTTCATCTTAGGCAAACAACAACTAACTGTAGAGAATCTATTTTCTTTCAAGAATTTCACTTTGGAAGAAGACATACTGAAATATAACCTTGCAAAATTCTACGGAGATAGCTCTTTAAAATGCAGAAGCTCAAATGAAGTACATAGCCAAGGTTACTGAAAACTCACCGTTCTTCTACCTTTCAAGAATGTTACCTTCGTAGCTCCCAAAATGCCTCTAGAAAATAACAGAGAAGAACAAGGAAATGCAGAGAAAAGATAGAGTAAATACACACTTGTTTCAAATCCCCATCACTTCACAATAACTTCCATTAATTCACTTTTCGTGCCACAATAAATGAAAATAGCTTGTCCCACACACTTCCTTTTTGGTAAATACATCTTCGAGCTGAAGTGGCACCATCTTTTCAGTCACATCAATCATTTCTCCGTCAGCCAATAAAGATTTGGCTCATGTTTCATATTTGGGTATTATTACATCTCAAAAATCAAACCTTGAACCATGGAGAAATGGTTCAAAGTACATGATTTGTGATGTTTTAATTATTTATGCACATAAGACAACAAGGTGGGACCCAATAGCTTTAATAACGGACTTGGAAGACTCTTTGTGAAAAACTCATAGAAGTGCATATTCTATCGTGAACTTTGAATTGAGAAATTGGGGTTCAAATTTCAAAACCAAAATTAACTTTTGCACATTAACATATGAAAGCGGCGCACAAGATGTAATGCATACACAGTGTTTTGTGGGGAAAGATATATTGAACTTTGAACCTCGAACCGCAAAGGTTCAAGTTCAAAGTTCAAAGTTTAATTTACAATTTAAACTTTGACAGTTCCGAGAAAAGATAGCCATAAGAGAAAAAATTTATTCTATGGGCAACAGGTGGCTCTGACTGGGGATTAGGACTATGAAGGACTAAACAAGGAACCCAAGCTCTTTGGTTTCGCACCTAAGCAGAAAGAACAACACACACAACTAACCTAAAGCACAACAAAACTTATGTACAAGAAGGGGCAACTTACTTATGACTCATAGAGTTTCAAATCTTGCCCATTATAAGATAAGGGCATTTTAGTTCCTTCAGTATATCTGAGTTTGAAAGAATTTGGTCCCAAGACTTGACTAATCTCAAAAGGTCCCTTCCAGAGGGACTCAAATTTTCCGTGAGTGCCTTTGGGCTCTCTTCTTTTATCCCATAATAACACTTTATCATTTTCCATAAATTTCCTGGGCCTGGCTCATTTGTCAAATATCTTCTTAACTCGAGACTGGTGCAGAGCTATGCAATCCACCATTTCTTCTCGCTCTTCTTGGATCCTTCTCAGATACATAATCCTTTTATCCAAACCATCAGAAAATGTTTGGTCTTCAATTACCTTTTGTAACTTTATGGTTGATAACTCTAGAGGCAATGAGAATTGAGCTTCTACTCCATAGACCAGTTCAAACAGAGTCATACCAATGGCCCTCTTAGGAGAAGTACAATCAGCCCAAAGGGCCTCAAACAATTTCTTATGCCAGTCTTTAGAATTCTCACTCACCAATTTCTTCATAATATTAATCAAATTTTTATTTGTAGATTCTGCTTGCCCATTGCCTTGCGGAAAGTAATATGATGAATGTGCCAGTTGAATCCCATTATCATAGAAGAACATTTGCATTTCTTGTGAAGAAAAGTTCTGTGCATTATCAGCAACTATCTTCGTAGGAACACCAAACCTTACCAAAATATTCTCTTTTAGAAAAGAACAAACCACATCAGAAGTAGTTTTCCTCACTGCAATAGCCTCTACCCATTTGGTGAAATAATTTGTAGCTATTAGAATATGGGTATGCCCAACACTAGAAGGAGGATTTATGGGCCCTATAAAATCCAAACCCCATTGTTTGAATGGCTCATCAATTCGTACTGGCCTTAAAGGCAAAGCAGCTAGATGTGGTTTACCTGAAAATAGCTTGCATTTTTCACATTGAGCTACCCATTTGTAGGCATCTTTAAACATTCCAGGCCAATAGTAACAATTCCTCAAAATTTTGAAAGCAGTTACCATTGAAGAATAGTGTCCTCCACATGCCTCATTATGAAATGATTGAAGCAATTTCTTTTGCTGATCCTCATCTACACACCGGAGAAACATACCATCTAGACCTCTTTTATACAAAATATCATCCACAATAACATATTTGGTTGCTTTCAGTTTCAAGTTCCTCTGTTCCTTTGTTGTAAGGTGAGTAGGGCATTCCCCATATGTAAGATAATAAGCTACATCTGAGAACCATGTGTCATGTAACCCTGTAAATAGAGATAATGGAATTTCTTCATCAAGAACCTCATTATTTTCAACAATTAATTTGCACAGACCTTGGCCCCTAACCAATTTGGTTGGTTTGATCTCCAGATCAAACTCTTGAACCTTGGCCACCCAGTTGGCTCTCTTATTCATCAACACCTCCTGTTGAGTTAATATGCTTTTAACAGCAGAACTTGGGACATATACCATGGAATGAGAATGTAAAATATAATACCTAAATTGCTTTAAGGCCTTCACTACTACATATGCCTATTTTTCTATGGGTGAGTATTTTAATTCATGATTATTTAAAGGCACACTCATAAAAGAAATAGGCATTTCCTCACCTGTGTCATTTTTCTGTAACAAAACTCCTGACATTGTATGCTCGGAGGCATAGCAATGTATCACAAACTCCTTACAAAAATCCAGATGAGCAAGGACTAGAGCTTGCACAATTGCTTCCTTGGCCTCATCAAAGGACCTTTTAGCCTCATCATTCCATTTAAATGTCTATTTCTCACTCAGCAAGTTGACCATTGGTCTAGTTGTTTCTGAAAAGTCTGGCACAAATTTCCTTAGAAAATTTATCTGGCCGAAGAAAGATCTTATACCACTTCTATGAGATGGTAAGCAAAACTGCTGAATAGCTCTCACTCGCTCTGGATTTATTAGAATTCCCTTTTCTGAAACAATGTGACCTAACAATTTTCCCTCGGTCACATAGAAAATTGACTTCTTGGGATTCAGAGAAATTCCTTGGTTTCTACATTCCTGAAGAACAAGCCTCAAATCTTTAGGATGCTTCTTTCTTCATCGAGAGAAAACTATCATATCATCAAGATACACCACAATCACTTTATTCATCAGATGACTAAAGGAGGAATTCATAGCGCGCTGGAAAGTTGCCCTTGCATTAATCAGCCCAAAAAACATACGGTTGTAAGCAAAGGTACCCTAGGGAGTAGTGAAAGTGGTTTTGTGTTGGTCTTCTGGGGCCACACTAATCTGGTTGTACCCTAAAATTCCATCCAACATAGACATCATTTTAGATCTTGCCACCATCTGCAAAATATGATCCATATTGGGAAGAGCAAAATTGTCCTTCAGACTAGACTGATTAAGATTTATGAAGTCGACACAAATCCAAATTTCTCTATTCTTCTTGCGAATAGGGACAATGTTTGCTACCCAAGTAGAGTGATGAATTAGATAAATTATTTTTGCTTTAAGCATTTTATCAACCTCTCAGAGAATAGCATCTGCAACTCGGGGGTTATAATTTCTTAGTTTCTGTTTGTAAGGTGTAGCCCCAGGTTTTAAAGGAATGTGATGCTGAAACTTTCCTTTTCTGAAATCTTTGAGATCCTCATACGACCATGTGAACACATCTCTAAACTCCTACAATAATCATTTGAATATGCCTTTCTCAACAACACTACAACATGTGCCCAAGTTAACAAACCTGGGATCCTCTTCACTTCCAATATTGATCTTCTCAAAATTACCAGACTATTCATTTTTTATTCCATCACTATGAGCTACAAAGCAATCCTCGTGATCAAACAACTTTTCCATATTTACAAGACCTTTGGGAATATGATTCCCTTTTAATTGAATAACATCCTCTTCATCCTTTACCCTTTCATCTACACAGAAATCTTGACAGTCAAACTTTGAACCTTCGAAGAAAACAGAGGAAAATTTTTCAATACCTTGAAGGAAAGACAATATGTGTGCATTGTCACTGAAGACTTGCTAAGAATTTGCATTGTTTGGTACATTGGGTCAGTGAATGAGCTCAATGGTATACTTATCACTATCAAAATCAGGATGAGGAATTAACAACGATGCAAAACCAGCTAAGGCATCTGCTTTAGAGTTCTTTTCTCTTGGTATGGATTCGATTGAAAATGCCTCAAATACTTCAATCTCTTCCCACACTCTGTTTCTGTAGTGTTTCATCCTATCATTATTCACCACATATTTTCCTCTTACCTGTTTCACAATAAGCTCCACATCTCCTTTGGCTTTAAGTATCTTGATACCTTTCCTTTTTGCTTCTTGGATTCCAAGCAACATGGCTTCATATTCTGCAATATTATTAGTGTTCTCAAATTTGAGTTTATAAGCAAAAGGAAACTTTTCTTCAAAAGGTGATATTAACACTACCCCATCACCTGAACCAGTAGATGAACAACTTCCATCAAATTCCATTATCCATAATTCTTCCCTATCATGTTCACTCATGACATCAATCTCCAACATAATTAAATAGTTAGAGAAATCAGTCTCCTGGTATAAAATATGAGACTTAGGATCATCTGAGGGAAAAACTATATATTTGTATTTGGTCTCAGGTTGCAAAGTAACTTTCTTATCCCTAATGGGAGCAATAGCTTGAGACCAATCTAGTTTGATTTCTCCACTAAGATCCCTACAAAAAGTTCTGCTTAACAACATACCATAACTAGCTGGTATGTCAACTACTAGGATAGTCAATTTAAGCCTTTTATCAGGATAAGCTAATAGGGCAACCTGTGCATCTTTAATCTGACCAATCAGAGGAACCTACTTGGAGTCCATTAAATAACATCTACCAAAAGTTTTTGTTAGGGGAAAATCCAGGGCCTTAGCCACTGAAGAGGGCATGATATTATTTGAAGCACCAGAATCTATTATATAATTGCTAAGCTTGTGACCATGAATAAATAATGATACATAGAAAGGCTCAGGCTTCCCAATTACAGGAGTAGGTTTAGAAGATTCATGATTGACTATGGGTTCTTTGACCTTAGGTTGTTTGACATTTGGCTCACTTGGGCCTTCAGTACTAGACACAATATTTGATTGATTAGATTGTACAGAAGGGGAGGAAATTTTCACAAAGGCAACCAATCTATCCAATTCACTAGGATTTGACTTCAAATATTCAACAGGAGAGATCTGAATTTTAGTGGATTTACAAAATTCTACAAAATCAAAAGTTGGTTTAGAATCCGACCTCTTAAGGATTTTGATTCCTGCAGGTTCACCCCCTAGAGTTTTAATGCTACTGCTAGCTTGACTCATTGGTTCCTTATCTTTCTTGCCTTGGGATGGAGATGAAGAATGACTATGGATTTTGCCACCCTGCTGTGCTCGAGTAAGCACTAAACATGAAGGATGCTCCAGAGTTGTAAGAATTTCACCACCTCATTCTGAGTCAGACTCATACTCAAGATAGTAACTTACAGAGTCACCAGGTCCTCCTGAGTTATCTTCATTACCAGGAATTTCTACGATGGTCTCCTTATTGGCCTCCATTTGCTTGTACCACACCATCTTAGGACAAGAATCACCATCATGCTCATCAGTCAAACATAAAATACACATGTTGCTTTTGGTAGGAGGTGCTTCAATTTGAAGTCTAGGTTGATGTGTTAATGTATTTGATTGCTTTTTATAATTTCCTATACTAGGACCTCCATACTTCCTAGGAATATCTTGATAAGGAACAAGGGTAGTTTTAGGTAATTGCCTTTTTAGGGTAATCATATCGTTTACTAATCTCTGAACTACAGGATCAGAAGACTGTGATGTAGAGGCTTGATTTGGTATCTGAACCTCTCTCCTCCATTTCCTAGCTATAATCATGTCATCCTCAAGTTCTACTGCCAATGCTTAGGCAGCTTCCAAATCTACCACTCTCCCTCGTTTAAGATGGAAACTGATATCAGGAGGCATTGCATTAACAAAGAATCCTTTCCTATTTTCATTGCTAGGGTGATAAGCAACTGGAATCTACTGAAGGAGTTTATTAAATTTCACTATAAACTCTCTCATAGGTTCTTGCATCTCCTTCTTTAGTTGAGAAAGTTGTAGCAATAAGGAGTGTTCATCATCAGCTACTTTAAAAAGAGCCAAAAATGTTGTTCTCATGCCATCCCAAGTAGCTATTGACCCAGTTGGAAAATGATGAAACCAATCCACAACATTTTTAGTCAGTGTCTGAACAAATAGACGTATGGCTACATCCTCTGTCCCTACACCTATCACACTCTAGGTAGTATTGAAGGCATTGATGTGATCACTTGGAGAGACCTTGCCATCACCACTAAATTTGGGCAAAACCTCTCTAGCTCCTTTTGGAAGAGCTTTTAGATTAAAATTTGTTAGGTTCAAAGGACTAGCCCAAGCACCCCAAGGCTGATTTTGAGCCATAACTGGTAGAGAGATATTTAGGGGCAGAGGATTGAAAAAGGAAGGAACTAAAGTGCCAAATAGTGTAAGAGCCTGGAAGCCAGAAATGGGAGCAGAGGATTTTGTGGGAGAAGAAGTTCTACTTGTTGTTTGTTTCTTTCTCCTTACAGGGATAATGGGTTTAAAATTCAATTGCTCAAGAGCTTCAAAATCTTTGTCAACTAGTCCTCTTGCTCTGTCTCCCCGGGTATATCTCCTTCCTGCTAGCTTCTTGACTATGGTTGTAACAAAGATATGCAAATGGAAAGATTATCCTCTAGGTCTTTGGGCTACTCTATTTTCCACTGCAACTGGTTGAGCCAAAGGCAAATGTCTCAACCACTCTCCAATCTCTTCTTCCTCTTCAATTACCAATCTCACTTGTTGATATTGCCGATCATTTGCTCTTAATTTCCAAGCAGTATTATTCAAATCAGCAATAAGATCTTCTTGCGTATCAGTGAAGTGAAGATTAGGTTGCAATACTGGGGGTAGTTCTTGCCGACTGAGAATTACCTCAGCATGTAGCACCATAACTAACCATCGAAAGAGAAACTCAAAGCTTTGGTCTACTTATAAGTTTACCTAGCGGAGTCACAAAAAATCTATTAGTATACAGATTTTCCCTCAATTTAAATGATAAAATTTTTGGATGCTCTAGCCCAAAATGAAGGAAAATGCATACAATAGTTGAGTTAGTCTCTCATGACTATACTCTCTACAATCAAAAGAGCACCTACCTTCTAGAATGATAAAACTTGACAGTCCATTTATTCAAAAAAAATGATACCCAATTGAAAATATCAATATACTTTTAACCTGAAAGTATAAAAGGCTTTTTCAACACTTGAATAAAATGAATACTGAGAAATTTATGTTCTAAAAGAGAATACACACATTTCTAAGTCAACTGACTGAGATGTAAAGGAAATCTTTAGAAAGTTTGATCCAATATAAATATACTGAAATAAAATTGAAATCTAATAGATGAATAAACTAAAACACATACACAAATGGTAGTAATATGTAATCAATTCCAACTGAAATCAACACATATGTATTAGCTAGATACACTGATCTAGTAAAGATACTGCTAATCGTTATATAAACCAATTGATATCATAGCATAAGTTCCAACTTAACATATTAATCAAACTATCAAAAAATTTGCAGTAAAATATAAAACCGTATGTTTCTGAATCCAGAGAACCGACCCCTCTAAGGTCTCTTCAAAATAAACTTCTAGCCATGCAGGGCATAATCTAATTCTTAACTAAAAACCTAATCTTGAAAAAGAAACTAACAACTTGGAACCACCTGGAACTATCTTTCAAAACTAATCAAAATAGATTAGCTTTTCTCAGCTTCAACATCGATGGTGGCCTCCTTTGCTTTGTGCTCCTCTGACCACTCCTTGAAACCTGCTGCGAATCTCTCTAACAGCTCCTTGTTTGGAAAGGAAATGAGGTCCAACCTTTGTTCCTAGATTTCCTTGAAATTTTGCAACTGCTCCAGCTTCAAACTTAGTAACTTCATTTGTTCTTCACCAATTAGGACCAGTTATTGCACCCTGGCTATAACTGAGCAATCTTTGGGTACCATTTCTTTGGCATCCTTTACTTCTTTTGCCTTTTGGATGAATGACTCATTCATCTTAGCTATATCAATTTATGTTTTTTCTTCACCCTTAGATAAATTGTAGATACAGTTTACGTGGGTCTCGAGAACCTCTTCAACACAAGAAACTGCTTTTAAAACTTGCTTCGATTCTTCAATACCCTGCTCCATCAAAGAACATTGCCATTCCTCATTAACCTTGGCTATGAACAAGAGACCATTATCTACACTAGGAATCATTTTCTCAGACAAAAACTTCTCTATGCCATAATTGAAAACTTCATCTAAGTTGGCTATTGCTATCTCCAGATTGTCCCTTTTCCATTCCCAGAGCTTGACCTTTGCCTCCAAGGCAGCTACTAGTTCAGATGACCATTTAGTCAAACCTTCATAGGTTTGAGCTAAGCGTTTGACCATCCCTCTAACCTCTTCCATCCAATTATAGAATGCCTTAGAGAGAGACCTCTCTTTTTGTACCTGGTCAAGAAATTTCTGATTGTCTGGAGACTTGACATCTAGATTCAAAGGTACAATTGCCAAAGGTTGAGGAATAGGGTTTTTCAATTGCTGAATATACTTTGCCATTTCACATAAAGCTTGTTTTAGCTTAGCCTTGTCTTCAACATCCTTTAGCACCCTGTGGTTGATCTTTTTATTTACAGAATTCAAGATCTTCAAATCGGCAGCCCTGGAGGATACCCCTAGATCCACCTTATCTATGGTGAAATCTTTCTTAGTGACTTTGGTACTAGTTTTATTGGAATTAGGTTTGAAAATCTTTGCAACCCAATGACCTGTGGCTGGGTCCACATCCACCATGGATTCTATTTTTGGTTTCTTTGCTCTAGGAGATTTCCCAAGATATTTACTAACCAAATCACCAACAGGAACTGAAGAAGACACAACGTTCCTCTTCTTACTCACAGTTAAGTCCAACCAATTTGGAGAAGTAGGAGTCATGTTTTTCATGGAAACTGTGGAACTTGGATTTCTTGAGGTGACATGTTCTTTCTGACCTGAACTATTAACACCTCCAACTGGTGTTGAATCCATGGAGACTGCTTTACCTCTTTTTAGTCTTTTGAACTGCTTGGGCTCCTCAGTGTTAGAATCTAACACAATGCAATAAGGAGGTTCAGTCCTCTCACTTCTTTTACTTCTCTGCCTTGGAAACTTCACAACATCATCAAAAATTGGCTCTAGATCCTCTTTAATTCCTGGAGGAATTGATACACCTGCAAAAAGCAATGGATCAATCTTATTAGTTAGTAGAGGAGAAGATTCAATTTTGGGAGTCCTTGGACTCTTTCTGGTTGCTAGTATAGGGGTAACTGAGATTCTCTTCTTTATGGCTTTAAGCCATTGTTCTATTTTCTTGAAAACTTCTTTGGTTAAAGATTTTACATTGTCTTCTTCCTCTGCCAGCCAATCAATTTTCCTGACCACCATTTCTGCTTCTGGTTTGACATTTTCTGACTCCAATGCATCAACATCTTCATCTTTGATACTTTTGATGTTGAAAGGCAACTTCAAAGAAGTGATTTGTTTAAAGGAAAACCTAGAACTCAGTCTTTTGGTAACCTCAACTTCATCTATACAATCTTCCCAATAATCTTCTAGGGCTGGCTGATGAAGAAATCTGGCATCTACTCTGGGAAGTTTTAATGGAGCATCACTGGAGCCTCCTACTCTTAAATAAGTAAAAGTAGGAAATTGAATATAAAAACTTCCATAGATTTTCACAAATTCCATGGCTTCATTAGACAGTCTGCAATCAAGTTTCCCTCTCAATTCAAAGACCAATTTGGATGCAAAGGTATATGTATTTTCTTGAAACCCATGGAATGTTTTCCTTTCTGCAAAAGGGGGTAATATTCATAGATAGGCATACTACTATTCCATTCTTCATGAGGTAGACCATCCTAGATTCTACAAATAGCAAGAATATAGAATAGATAGGAGGACATGTAAAAGCTAGAAACTAAGGCTGGTTGAGATAAAGCCTCATGTAGTTTCTCAACTATAATTTCTTCCCAGTCAATGGCATTACCAGCATCTAAGATGGTCTGAACAAAAATATACATCTAGTCTTCCCAGTTGGTGTTTGTCGGATTGCCTTTAACCCTATTCAGCATTACCATTATGTCCCTAACCTCCCTGAAGGTGATCTTTTCCCAGTGGTTTAGGCAAACAAGACCCCCCCTTCTTTGTGTTTATCAGCCAATCTCTGGCTATATTATTCTTATACTCCTTTTTGTTCCTCTCAGAATCTACTATCACTTTATTGACACTCTAGTCGCCGTAAATTTCAATAGGTGGGATCTTAAGAGCAGCCATCACTACTGTTCTATCAACATTTACCAAAACTTCACCACTCTTAGTTTTAATACACCTCTCAACCTTGCAATAATGGTTACGACATTCTATTACTAGCTCCGAGCATGGAATCACATTAGGAAAACTCATGGCCTCTAATAAACCACTTTCTACAATCCTAACAGACATAGCTTCATCAACTGTCTTCCTTAACCTCAAAACAATCTCTCCAATATCATCATCTACAATAGCTATATCCTTCACCTCAGGCAAACAACAACTAACTGGAGAGAATCTATTTTCTTTCAAGAATTTCACTTTGGAAGAAGACATATTGAAATATAACCTTGCAAAATTCTACGGAGATAGCTCTTTAAAATGTAGAAGCTCAAATGAAGTACAGAGCCAAGGTTACTGAAAACTCACCGTTCTTCTGCCTTTCAAGAATGTTACCTTCGCAGCTCCCAAAACACCTCTGGAAAATAATAGAGAAGAACAAGGAAATGCAGAGAAAAGATAGAGTAAATACACACTTGTTTCAAATCCCCATCACTTCACAATAACTGCCATTAATTCACTTTTCGTGCCACAATAAATGAAAATAGCCTATCCCACACACTTCCTTTTTGGTAAATACATCTTCGAGCTGAAGTGGCACCATCTTTTCAGTCACATCAATCATTTCTCCGTCAGCCAATAAAGATTTGGCTCGTGTTTCATATCTGGGTATTATTACATCTCAAAAATCAAACCTTGAACCATGGAGAAATGGTTCAAAGTACATGATTCATGATGTTTTAATTATTTATGCACGTAAGACAACAAGGTGGGACCCAATAGCTTTAATAACGGACTTGGAAGACTCTTTGTGAAAAACTCATAGAAGTGCATATTCTATCGTGAACTTTGAACTAAGAAACTGGGGTTCAAAGTTCAAAACCAAAATTAACTTTTGCACATTAACATATGAAAGCAGTGCACAAGACGTAATGCATACACAGTGTTTTGTGGGGAAAGATATATTGAACTTTGAACCTCGAACCGCAAAGGTTCAAGTTCAAAGTTCAAAGTTCAATTTACAATTTAAACTTTGACAGTTCCAAGAAAAGATAGCCATAAGAGCAAAAATTTATTCTATGGGCAACATTAAGAAAGAGTGAATGAAGTTGCGAAAGTGAATTTGTGGAAAGAGGATATGCAAGTTACAAAGATTTGAAATTGAGATATGGTGTAGCAGTGAGTGCAGTTTGGCATAGTCAGAAGAGGTAACATATTGTTGAGATCAATAATGATTTGATAGTATTCTGTTGAATAATCTAGAGATCAATTGGACAGTGTGTTCAGTGATCTTGCCATTGAAGCTGTTTGGGCAGTGGGTCCTTCTGTCTTCCATAAACTCCTAACAGGGTTAGAATCTTTTAGCAAGGATTCAAAGTCTCTTAATAGGGACTCATATGTACTGAATTTATTTCATAAGACTCCTAACAGAGTCCATCCTTTCATAAGGAATATTCATATTAGTGCATCTTTTGTGGGCATCATTCCCACCGGGGTTTACTCTTTGATCAAGCAGTTCCCTAGTCAACATATTTTGTGTCATTGTGTTATTGTGTATGAATATCTTTCTATGGTTGTTGATTAAATTTCTTATATGGTTAAATGTTGTTGAAGTTGATAAAAGTTATAATTATCAGATAACTCATTCACCCCCCCCCTCTCAGTTATCTTGGTGGACTTTACTTTCTAATAGGTGAAAACCTGGAAACAAATACCTTGCTAGAAAAAGTAAAGAGAAATAAATTTTTCCTATGGTTAAAACCACTACTTGTGGCACTTTGGACAAGTACCATGATGAAAAACTAACAAACATACGTCATGCGTAACTCCTCCCTCTTGTACTCTACACTTGGGAGAAATATTCATCCACACTAGCTATTTCATGTACGCCCATACTTCCTCTTTCACCTTTGATCTTGACAAGGTTGAAACTGTCCATGGACATCACATATCATGTCATATGATATCCTTTCCACTAGCTTACTCACTTTCTTCCATCCATTCTACCCTATCAAGATCTTGCTTATCCAAAACTGGCCATCACTATTCTTAAGCATCTTTTTCATTATCTCAAACCACTCACTCATAGCCTCCATTATCCTTTATCCTAATCATGCTATCCTATTACTATCTTATCCAAATCAACCCCTTTGTCTTGATCAAAAGAAGAAGCTAAAATACAAATTTTTTTAACAAGAGTCACTTGACATGTCCACTCTCTTTTGGACCACATTCTTTCATGACACCAGGTCATTGTCATATATTCTATCCAATATCACTTAAATGAGCCTACATTGCTATGTTCTGTTTCCTAGCTTGGGTAATCTTGACTAGACTATCCCTCAGGGTTGCATTCACCCACTTCATCCCTCATTATCTTTCTACTTCATCTATCAGCTTGCTAATCCATCCATCATGTCCTATACCTTGCTAGACATTGAAGGCAAACCAATGTGATCTTTCTTGAGAATGAGTAATCCCTAAAGATCTAAAAAGTGTAAAAATGTGAACTTGGATTTTCTTTTCAAAAATAGCAAAAATAAAAAATCCTAAAAAGCATATAAGATTATGAAAAAATGATCATCTTGATGAAAATATGGAAACATGCACCTTGGTAGAAAAAATAAAAATACTACCAAGTGGTGAAAACATGGCAAACATGCATTACTTGTAATCAACGCTCCATCTATCAACATGTGGCTGAGCTCTCATACTTCCATCAACCTGATTTGCTTCCATCTCCTACTTCCTATCTCCTCTATGTCGTCATGGGCTAGAACTAGTCTTAGTCTTGTCCTTGGTTCTCACTTGTCACCTAGGGGCAATCTCGGACTCTATCTATCTGAGTTGTCAATGCTTTACCACTTGGTTGATCTCTTGAGCTTAACCCGAGTCAATATATCAGTTATTCCCAAAAGGAAAATTTACTACTAATGCTACTTAGTGTTTCTTAACACTCTAATCCTACAATGTTTCTTAACACTACCAATCTAGACATCACTATGTTTCTCAACACATATCGAATCTTTCACTTCCTGCTTCACACATGCAGTTTCACACAAACACAAAAGGTGTTCCTTAAAACCCAACACAAACTAAAACCTAGAAAATTGAACTGACTGAGATATGTTGAACTATTTTCTTGAGTGTTGTTTGTTATCATTTATTTTCACTTGGTATGTCGTCTAAGGTCGCTCGACGATGTCTACTTGACTAGAGATTCACGACTAAGAGCATAACATATTTTCTTTGATTTCTGCTTGTGGTGTGGTTTCAATGATCCTAAAGTTGTCTAATAAACTGGGTGTCTGTGGTAAGAGCCTCTATCATGATTGGAATGTTGCACATACCTCAACCCTCTTTATTTGAACACTTATGTGAGGTTGGAACTATCTCCTTGTCTGTTGCTTGTGTGTGACACATACGATGACACTCCTGGTTATCTTGGCTTCTTGTGCTTTGATACAGGTGTTATCTTACAACAACAAAATGGAAACCATGTTCAAGTCATCTTGGTGCTCATGCCTCGATGTTTACGTGTGTTTCCTACATTTTATCCAGTAAGGTTGTATTCATATCTCCATGGTCTCGCTCACACCAGTGAAGGTTGTACTGACCTTCGATGTCCCAAACACTCAAATGATTATAAACAAACAGCTACAGGATCAGTGACTTGACTAGTGTCTTAGGCTACATTCTCATTTTAGGGTTGCATTTTAGTTATGCATTTCTTGTTCCCTTGAGTCACCATTCATTTCTTGCCACTGAAGCGATCAATTGCAACTATCCCTCATTGAATTAATCAATTACCTACAAAGTGCTTGGAATACCTAATTGCACCCCTAGCTAATTTCGACATCCAAAATCTATTTTTGGGATTGAAATTTAAATCTGAGCTTGTTTACCTAGTCAAATTGTAAAGTCAACCCTTCTTGGTTAAATACAGTTGATCATTGATGCTATCGCTTCTTGCTCACTTCTGTCTTCATTTCTCAAACCCTTGAGGTCAATCTCATGCAAATCTATCAAATTTAAGTGATTTTAATATGGTCAACCCTAGTCAAACTTGGTCAAAATTTAGTCAAATCTAGTCAAGAGGACCTCAAAATAGCTCCGAACAAGCTCCAATCTATTTTGAATCTATTGGAAATCTAATCTTATCAATGCACTTTCAATCAATCAAATTAGGCTCCAACCTCTCTACCTCATTTCAATCTTGATCTTGAAGGGGCATGACAATATAATTGTATGGTGGAAAATATGGATGGGATCTAGAACAATGGGGGTTTGCACATAAAAGAGACCTCAAACCAATATTTAACACATACATGAAATTATAA
Organism: Chamaecyparis obtusa; assembly: GCA_027943335.1. NCBI lineage: Eukaryota > Viridiplantae > Streptophyta > Pinopsida > Cupressales > Cupressaceae > Chamaecyparis > Chamaecyparis obtusa. The sequence continues at coordinate 1,040,752 of BSBK01001155.1, read as the reverse complement.
TGCTATGGAAAATAAATCTAGAAGACTAATATTGAAATAAAGAAATAAAAAGTACTTACCTCGAAAAAGAATCTGCTAAAAACCTTGTCAAACGGTCTCAGAAACTGTTGATTTTCAAGATCCTTATTCGAAACTGTGAGATCTAAAAAACCCATAAATATTTTTCTTTTCAGAGAAAGGTCGACCTTGACCCAAATGAAGGTCAACCTTGACCCCAAAATGTCGACCTTGACTTGAGCTGCTCTGACGGAAATTTTGTTCGCAAATCTTGAAAGTTTGCCGAAAAGGGTATCTAGATTTGCACTATAATTCACTATTCTGCACCTGTTCCTGCAAGAAAAATGGTTTTGTTTGTTGGGGGGGGGGGGTTGCCTTGGTCAAACCCCAATTTAGGAATTAACCTTAAAATTGAATTGAAATTGCAGTAATAAACAAAGTAAATAGAACAATTCACCTTTCTTATGTTGAAACCCTTGTGGAGGATTCAAATCATTGAATCCACAAGTATGTATGCTCCAAATGAATGTATAATTATAGGATATCTCAAATCAACTGTCTTTAGATTTTCAACACCAATCTTGAATGGATCTTGGAATAGGAAGAGGGATCCATAGAGATTGAATCCTTTAATGGCTACCAATGGATCTCCTTGATGAATTTGATCTTGAATGCTTGAATTCTTTCCTTCTCCTTCTTGCTTGCTTCTTGATTTCTTGATTGATAGATGATTGATTATACTTGATGTGTGATGGAGAAAAATTGATTGAGAAAATGAGAGAAGGCTTCCTTTTATAGTGATATAGGGCACAAACTTCTAGAGAGGCTGACATGGGGAAAATAAATTCCCATTAAGCCTATACCCCTAGAAATGTACCTAAATTAAATATAATTTAAGATTTTACCATCTCAAAGCTTGAAATAGCTGACCCAAAAGCGAGAAATAAATCTTTCCGAAACCTGACATCTAAAATCCTTCAAATTTTGAAATTTGGACTCTGGATCAAGGTCGAGGTCGACCTTGACCCTGAAGTCAATATTCTCAAGCTTTCAGATCGGGATGCTAGAAATAGGTAGGAAAGAAGTGGAAAATGGGGCAGAATAGGGGAAAAAGCCAGATCCAAGTCAAAGACCCATTCAAGGTGTTTGACATGACCCCAAACCACTTACTCGAAGGGCTAAACCATTCCTAAATGGAAGTGCTTCCATTTTCTGATAATACAATAACAAATCTTCTTCTACAATCAACCCTCATCAACAAATCAATTCAAGCTTCATGGCTTGGGGCATCTCAACTTTTTTAGGAACCATATCAAGTTGATCTACATCTCTCTCTGAAAGAGTGATCTCATCACTTCATATCAAGTCACTCACACAAGCATCTATTTGATCTCTTGGGGTATGTCAGGCTCATCAAAACCCATATCAATCTAACATCATTCCCGGGGCATATCAAGTTCATCAGGACTCATATCAATCTAGTACTGTCTCTCAATCAAGTGATTGGCTTCTTTAGAATCCTTGTCGAGGTAGTTGATGGTGTGCAATTGTGTTTCCTTCTGAACATATTTTTATGTGTTTTGTTATTTCTTAGCCCTTCCTATAGTCCCTTATGTGCCCTTAGTTATTGAGGAATTTAAGTATATTTGATAAAGTTGTAAGGATGAGAATAATTTTTGAAATTAGTGCACCAAGTGTAGAAATTGACAAAGATTTGGATTGGTTTATGCTACAGGAACTAAATAAGGATGAGCATGTGGCTATAGGAGCTTTTGAACAATTGGATCAACTAGATAAGGGCATCGTAGTTCTATTTTGATTCCTATTAATTAGTTAGGATATTTTGAGTCTATATTTTAGAGCCATGAATTAGGAACAAACTTTGGTATTATCTGTTTTATAGTTTAAAACTCGTGGCCAACGGCCAAAACAAACTTGTATAATTTTAGGATAATGGCCTGCGGCCATAATCATCCAATCCAAATTCTATTTTGGAACATGTGCAGCTAAGACATTAGATTGGATATCAATACATTAACACACTATTATAATCATTATGTGTGTTAGTATACCGATTGGAATTGGATTAATTAAGGCAGTCACATGATTGAATTCTTTGGTCACCATGGGAACCGAAGGTAGGGCCCCCTCTCAGGAAACTTGGTGAACTTGTTCATTTCTTGTACAGTTCATTGGTGTGATTTCCTTTTTATGCTCCGTTCTCATATATGTAATTGTGGATGAATGGTTTTACTTATTTAATTCTACTACTCAGATTTAATAGTGACTTCATTTTAATGCATATAGAACAATGGATGGATATTAAGAACGTAATCTATGTTATGTTTGTGAAAGGAAGGAAATAGTTTATGAACCCAATTAAATTCCAAGGTTTCATTTGAGTCTGATCATTTCATTATATTACCACCACTACATGCCATTCTTCTTTCACAATATTCTAAACTTCATGTCGCATCCTGCTATCTTCCACTTCTTATACCAACCATTATTGGAGACTTCCTATCGCAACTGAACTTCCTATCACAAATAGAGTCCATCCCAACCTTTGTTATTAAAAACACATTTTAGAGAAGCAAAGTGTGGTTTGTAGTGTGATCTTTGATTTTGTTATTTGATTTTCAATTAATTAACTCAGGTGTGATTATGTTATGAGATTTAATTAAGACTTTAATATTTGATGATTGAAGTAGTTGGATTGAAAATAGATTTCATTTTGCAAGTGTGAAGTCCTTATGAAGAAAGTTGGATTCTTTGAAGTGTGAATTTCACTTCATTAGTTAAAGATATCTTGAGTGTGTGAATTAGATTGCATCCATAATCACTTGGCCTACTATCTTCATCCCTTCAGTAGATAGACACTATATCTCTCATCAACTTACAAGTCCCAAATTGACACTCATGGGGTATTTAAGTCCAATTTATACCTCACAAATAACTCATCAAAATAGACCTCAACTTTATCCAATATTTTTTGGCACCATTACTAGGGAGAGATATTAAAGGCGTGAAATTGTAGTAAGTCAAGTTAGGAACAATGCGTCTTTGGGAGTGTCTGATCAAGTGTCGACCTTGCCCAGTCCGGTACCTTAGGTTTGTGCTACAGTAAATCATTTAGGTGCATGAATAGACCTAGAGATAGTCAAGGAAGGTTTGTTAAAAAAGATTAAGCAGGTAGCTCAAAACCCTAGAAAATACAAAAACAAAAAGATCCATTGCTTGAGGAAACAAAACCTAAGATAAACCAGTCTAAAGTTGCTACAAGTGAAAACCTGTCTCGTTCACTCCCATTTGAAATTTCTCCTAAGCTTTTCAAACAATTCAAAGAGTCCTTTGAAGCTAGAAGTAGCATACCTCCTGAGAAGCCTTTCCAAACTTCTTATACTCCTTGGGCATTCAGAGTTCTTCAGGAAATCATGGGTGATAATAACGCAAGAAACTAGGGTGGGGGTAATCAGGGTAATGGAGGACAATCTAGGCAAGAAAGGGCTATGGTGCCACATAATCCCATAACTTTTGAATTCCCTATCCACCATCCTGAAGATAATGCACCAATAAAAAATATACCCCACTCTGCCTTACCTATCTTTTGGGGATTAACTATTAAGGATTATGATATGTTTCTCTTTGAATTTGATGTTCTCTGCCATAGTTACAACTACCAAAATGATGCTCAAAAGCTCAAATTGTTTCCAGCAACACTTAAAGGTGCATCACTCTAGTGGTTTATGAGCCTCTAAGATATTCGAACTTGAGAATAGATGAAAAAAACATTTTTGGAGAAATATTAGGAATTTGTAAAACAAAGGAAGTGTGGGATGAGAGCTTTTGTATGGTACAAAAGGAAGATGAATTAGAAGAGGAATTTTTGGAATGATTTGCTTTTAGTTTCCAATGGTCCCAACATCCTGATTTGACCCTTGACACTATTAAAATATTGTTTCTTAGAGGGATCATCAGGGATGAAACTATGGATGCCTTAAATTTAATGGGAAAATGTGATATTTCAAAATTAACTTTTGAAGATATTAGTGACATTTGCAGGAACTATTCTCAGTCTTAGAGATTAGTACAAGGAAATCTAGGTAATTTTCCTTCTATGGTGAGTGCTACAAGTATAACTAAATGTGAAATTGGTAACTTGCTTGAAGATCTTAAAATTGATTTATTAAATCATATGGGAAAGCAAATTGACACACTTTATACTGGCAGGAAACAAGAGGAGGCTGAGAAGACATTGGCTATATTTTGCCCCACTTGCAAAAAAAAGAATAGTAGTGAGGAATGTCCTTATAATAGGACAAACATTTCCTCCCTTGAAGAAGCTAATAAAAATTCCTATTTACGACCTTTTCTCGCAGAAATGCAAGATCAAGAATACTCTGAGGAGCTTGTTTATTTTACGGCACCTAGACATCATTTCTTCCATCCCATGCATTTGGTATGAAAAATGATTATCTTATGGGACAAAATCAATCAATGAACTTTTCAAACCAACCAGGGGGATATGGGGATTGGAAACAATTTCCACAACCAACACTGTGGTAGCCATCTCCTTAGTATTCGCAATGGCTACCACAACCTCCAAGAAAACATCAACTATGACAACATGCATGGAGGCCACAACCGCAAAAGTCTTCATTCTATCCATCACAACAACCATATCCATTTCCACAATACCCTTCACCTCCTATAATAAGTCCATATCAACAACCACAACAATTATTGCCATCAATTCTGCCAGCTCCTAATCAACCTTCTAGTTCTTCTCAACCACCAAAAACAACACCTATGCCAGCACAACCAACACCCAATCCTAATAATAAGGTAAACCAACCTGTATACAATAATGAGGTGGTAGGTTATCCCATGTATCTAATAAACTCCCTTTCAATTGATGGAGTTCAACTTCAGTTTGGATAGGCCCTTCAAGGCCCAACTATTATAGAAGTTGAGGATTCACCTGATGATACTATTGAGCCTGACAATCATAGACAAGAGCCTAAAGAACCTCATTTTCCTGAATGACTTAAGGAACAACCACAAAAGCCTTTGAAACCAATGTTTACATTTGATTTCATGGAATAATTAAGGAACATTAGTATTCAAATTCCTTTGTTGCATGCAATTCAAGATGTACCAGTCTATGCCAAGGCCATTGAGGAACTTTGTGGAAAGAAGCAGAAAAATAAAGAAGATCCAAAAATTGTCCAAGTTATTGGACAACTTGTTGACTTAATGTTAGGAAGTATTTATATTCCCAAGTATGTAGACCCAGGGAGTCCAACGATTAAGGTACGTATTGGTGATTTGATATTCCTAACACACTTGTAGACCTTGGGGTAGCAATAAATGTAATGACTAATGAGACTAAGGAGAAATTAGATTTATAAGGGCTTAGACCTACTCCCATGGTCTTACAAATGGCTGATTGTTCCTTAGTAAAACTAGAAGGTATGATTGAAGATGTTATCATTTCTATTGAATTTTGGGAGTATCCCACTAATTTTATGATATTGCAACCCAAAATTAAGTTGGGGGGATACCCCCTCATTCTAGGAAGACCTTGGTTAACTACTGCTAATGCTTTTATTAATTACAGGTCTAGAAACATGGTGATTTCAAATGGGGAACATATGAAAGAGTTAAGCTTGTACCCTCTAGCACAACCTTTGACAGAAACATAACAACCCTTGTGGATTGACAATGATTTGGAAGATTCTTTTCCCATTTTGACCATAGAACAAAGTAGGGGCTTAGAAGGTATGTCTGAGGACACTATCATTAACATTTTTTTGCAAAATCATTATGAGGTTGATGAAGTATTTGAGTCAATGCTTTTTCTTACTAATGTCAACAAAACTTTCCCATTTGGGAACTTTCCACTAGTAGGTGACTCATCATCTATTCAACATTTTATTACTCCACATCAACTGTTACCCCACACTTGTCAGTATAGTCCATTTTTTTATGTCCACTTCTAGCCTACAACTTCATGCTATAGAAGCTCCTACATAATCTCGTCCCATTGAAGCTCTCCCTAGAAAAACACTTAATCTTAACCCAAGTCTAAGTGAATCCCAAACCAAGGAATTGGTTAAAATGGTATGCAAATACAAAGAGGCCTTTGCTTGGGATTATCAAGACATGCGTGGTATACACCCTTTTACCTATACTCATCATATCTATATAGACGAAGGGAGTAAACCAATATGACAACCTCAAAGAAGATTAAATCCATCCCTAAGGGAAATTGTGAAAGAGGGAACTTCAGAAACTCCTAAATGTTAGATTTATTTATCCAATATCTGATAGCCAATGGGTATCTCCTATGGTAGTTGTACCTAAGAAGAATGTTAAATGGTGGATATGTGTCGATTATAGGGCCCTTAACAAAGCCACAAAGAAGGATCATTTCCCATTGCCTTTTATCGACCAGGTTTTAGACACTTTAGCTGGTAAAAAGTTTTTCTCTTTTCTAGATGGCTTGAGTGGATATAACCAAATACAAATTGCCCTGGAAGACCAAGAAAAACCTACTTTCACATGTCCTTGGGGTACATTTTCCTATAATATTTTACCATTCGGATTGTGTAATGCCCCAACAATCTTTCAAAGAGCAGTTTTGAGCATTTTTGCTGATCTGATTCATGACTGTGTAGAAGTATAAATGGATGAATTTATTGTATATGGTGACACTTATGAAGAAGCTAAAATGAATCTTGATAAAATTCTTAAATGATGTATTGACACTAACCTTTCTCTAAGTCATGAAAAATTTCATTTACTAATGACTGAAGGTATTGTTTTGGGTCACCACATATCCTCTTGAGGAATTGAGGTAGATCCCAGAAAGATTCAAATCATTCAAGATCTTCCTGTACCTAATTTTCCCAAAGTAGTACATATCTTCTTATGGAATGCTGGTTATTATCATCGATTCATTCAAAATTTTATTAAGATTGCCTCACCACTTTTTGAGTTGTTAGTTAAAGATGCAGACTTTTTGTGGACACCAAGTTGCCAACAAGATTTTCAAGACATTATAGGTAAGCTCATTTCTACTCCTATTTTATGTGGGCCAAATTGGGAATTTCCTTTTCATATTCACATAGACATATATGACACTTCTATGGGAGATGTCCTTAGACAAAAAGAAGATAACCTTTTCTATTCTATTGATTACATTAGTAATAATTTTACTGGTGTTGAGGTAAATTATACAGTTACTGAAAAGGAATTCTTGGCTTTTGTGTACGCAATTAACAAATTTTGCCATTATATCACTGGTTATAAAATTTTTGTACATACTGATCATTCTATTATTTAATTTTTGATGAATAAACCAGTGGTTATTGGTCGCATAATTAGATGGTTACTTCTTTTGCAAGAATTTGATATCACCATACTTGAAAAACCAGGATGTGAAAATGTTATTGTCGACTTTCTATCATGATTACAAAATACAAATGAACCTCACCCAGTTGATGATGTTTTCTTGATGAACATCTATTTGCAATCTCTGTTAAAAGTCTATACTTTTCTAATATTGCTAATTATCTTGTTACTTGAAAGTTTCCATCTCACTTTTCTTCTAGAGAAAGGCGAAAGCTCATTGGGCTTAGTGGCCAATATTCTTGGATTACTGGTTTACTTTTTCATACTGGAATTGATAATATTATGCGTGTTGGATATTTCTAATGCATGGGGTGGTGAGTGCTACATGTAATATTTTTAATCACTATGTTACTAAATGGGAATTCATACTGTTGTCATTTGTGGTTTGTCACTGATGTCAACATATATCCCTATGAAGAGTACAGGATGATTATGACCATGTACGAACACTGTACAGATGTTTCAAAACATGTGAAGATAGATGAGAATACAAAAAGATGTTGTGATCTTATATCCAAGATTGAATCATGTAATGTTCCATATTGAGAGAGTTACACTTGTTTTGGTGAGGATTGGTCACTGGACAAAAACAATGGAAGTTGACAGAGTAAGTCTCTGTATTTTCGGTATATCTTGTACATAATATATGGATTCGGTACATGTGAGTTTGAGAGATGAAAGACAAGGCACTAAAGGATGTTTTTTGATGAGCACAAGGTACAGAATGTTGGATGATGTCAGTTGTGGCACGTGATTTGGAGAAAACTTATTTGGGAGCCGATTGCAAAAGTGTAGCATGCATTTTGTTTTGCAAATGTGAATTAAGGATGTCAGTCCTTAATTGTTGTAATGAAATCATTGTATACTTGTTTTAGGTACCGTGTGTATCTTAGCAAGAGGTTATGTAAATAGGAAAGCCAAATTGGTCAACTTGATCATGTCAAATGTAATAACTAGTATATATGTAAGATCTTTTCTTTGGAAAAGATATGGAGATAATGAATGTGATATACAAAGGATTTTAAGAAGCTGCGAGCTTGTTTCTGTTGAATGTAGAGTAGAGATTTATTGGTGAACTTCATTGGAACTGATCAATAAAAGATAGTTGTTGTTAGACAGTTCAAAAGATTATGTATGTCTTCATATACACTTGTTGTGAACAATGAGTTCTGAAGGTGGATTTAGCCTTATTTGGGTAGTGATCCCACCCTTCTTTCTTGACTCCTAATAGGGTCTGTCCTGTTAGCCCATTTTCCTATCATTGCCAAAAATCCAATGAAAATGGTCTATATCTACTAAAATCCTAAGAAATTGCCATGTCTTGCTGCAAACTTGTCTTGATCAGAAAAGATGAATAAGGATGTTTTGTGGCTTGCGAGCTGAGTTAGGGATAGTTTTGGATATGAGAAAGCTCCAGTCAAGATATCATGTCTTTTGGTGTAGGAACCAGTAAAATATTATAGTTTTAATTTGTCAAGGTGTATTAGGAACTAGGGTTTTATTCAATGTGTAAGGGTTTCAATAAATTTTCCTAAGTCCTAAACCCTACCCTTGTTCTATTTCCTCATTACCTTTTTCGGGTCACTTAGGGTCCTTTCTTGCACATGTCTTTTCCTTCGCTAAGTCTCCAAATGATTGGGCAGTTAGTCATTCTATTTAGTGACTTGGCGACTAAGTGTTCTCCTATTCTCCAAGCCTGGGGCAGTTAGTTGTTTTTATCTAGCGAATGGGAGAATGTAGTTATCTCCTGATCTCTAGATCTTGGTGGTTAGTGGCCTAGCATTCCATGACCTAGAGTGTGGTTTGGATTTCTTTCATCACGTAATATTCAGATGATCCTGGGTCAAAGTCAAGGTTAGTAAGAGGTCTAGGGTAGTGATTAAGTCTTACATATGGTGAACAATCGACTAAGTGTTTGTGTGATCTCTCAATCTCGACAGTTAGTAAGAAAGAATCCAGCGAACGGTTAAGTTCTATCATTGTCATTGAATCTCCATATGTAGCGGCTAAGTATACTAGCACTCAGTGAATGCATGTGGGTTGTTGATGTTGATCAAGATCGACAGTGGGTGCTTGTTCTCATAATGTAACCCAAAGTAAAGACATGTATTCATCGACTTGGAGATTTCCTTTGTTGTGCATTCTCAAGATTCAACCTGTTGGTACCTATATAGACCTTAGTAATAAAATTTTCAATTTAGGGTCTTGAACTCCTTTGAACAATAGTTCAAGGTGGTTCAAAATGGTTCATCTCATAGGTCCCAAGTTCGGTTTCTAGTCTCAGTTTCACTAGTTCAAAAATGAAGATGAATGTTCATAGTTAAGAGTTTGATGTATAGATCTAGAAACCTGAGATTCAACTTTCAGATTGAAGGGCTAGTGTAAAAGTCCAAATGCAGATCTAGTTTTCACTTTCAGATCCATATTTCAAAATGTAGATTTTGAGGTTTAAAGTTCACCAATACAAGTTCTAGAGCTCAAATGCTTAGAATTCAAAATTCAAAGATCATTAAGGTTGTAAGTTTAAATGCCTATAAGTTTGGGTATCCCCATGCTTTTCTAAGATAAAATTCACTCATTATGTTCTAATTTGAATAGTCTATTAGAATGCAGGAAGAGAGTATGAGTAGAACATACTTGAAAGTTTTCCCCATGTATGGTTCAGACTGAGAGCTTACTGGTTGTAAGAATCTCTAAAACAAAGCCTTGATCCTATGTATTACATATGAATTGCCTTCTATAAAAGGGTGCATAAGTCCACAAATTCAAATTGGGGTCAAATCATTAGAAGTCTCGTAGTTCAGGCATGAACATGGGCAAATACTAGGACGCGCTCATTTCAAATCATTTAAGTGAGTGTTGATGTCTTAAGAAGATTTCAGTGAAATAATCCTTCCTAAAGTCAGATTTTAGAGCTCGTGGCATATAAAGGCCTTAGGTAGTTGGAGCCATGGTCACCCGAGCATAAAACTTCAAGTACTAGTGCATTCAAATGGTTTGACAAAATACTGAAGCTCGATAAAGATATGGTCTCTTCTCTAGGGTAAGCCAATAGAGCCACCAAAAGTACACTGCTAAGTTTAGAATGATGACCAAATCAATGTCACTGTGGAGGCATCATGATCATAGAGAAATATTTAAAAAATTCAAAAGCTATTCATGCCCGAACTGAAAGGCTGGGTTGCATTCTAAGTCTTGAAGGCTCGCAGTCGCGGTCGATGGCTAGGGATGAAAGAACAAACATCATCACCAACAGTTTGTCCAATCTTCATTGGAACATGACTTGGGGGACTGCATCTCAAATTCACCCTATCGGGTTTCCCAAATAGAGAACCCGATCCTTATGGTTGGACCACCAACAATACACATAAAGTGTTTGAAATAATGCCAATGGAACACATGTTGATATAGAGGACTATAAAAGCCACATAATCCCTCATCCAGTTTCAAGATCCTTGAAACCAAACATCAATCGAATACTCAAATTGGTGAAATTATACATATGATGGAAAACATCGAGCATAGTGCTCGAAGAGCAAGTGTGTAAGAACATGGATATTGGGAGAAGGCATGGGTGTGAATATAAAAAGGTGGATCACAAGGATGACACACATATCATCCACACCCACACAGTCAATAATCACCGTAATGAATCATCAAGCATTCAATGAATCTTGAGAATCCATCATAAACATTTGCAAAGAACCCAATACCCAATGACAAGTTTAACAAGATTGAAATTTGGTGTCAATATTACTCACATAGCCACTTGTCTTTTGATATATTTGTGTCATCAAAGATAATAACCCAAGTGTATATCAGGCTCATGGGACTTGGTCCACAACAGGTATAGAGCTAGGTGGTAGCATCCACACTACGACACGAAGGAAGAAGAAACATAACACACAAAATTTCAATGTTACTATTGAAATGTCATTTGGAAATACTCGGTGATAGTTACAACCAGCTTGGGGAACTTCATTTCCTAATATATCTTCATGAACATAATCGGTTTGTAAAAAAAAGTTCCTAATTTGATTAGAAAAGCCACCTGTCCTGACATATATTCACCTTTGATTCCGTCACCCTCCCATTACTTTTATCCTTATTAATATAATATCTATAAAATATGGGCCCAATAAAACATTGTATTGAGAAGTCATATAAGTAAAAAGGAAAATATATGGTGTACTATGATTAAAAGGAAAAAGGAAAGCAGAGACACTTCCAAGAATCAGTTATGGTAACTGAGTAATGTGCCCACCAATTCTATACATTGTAAAAACATCGAGCGGTTTGGGGGAGGAGATAATTTTTGGAGTTCTGTAATTATAGTGGGAATGGAAGGAGAGTTTATATTTTTATTTTTGTAGAGCTGGTTTTTGTTGTGCAAAGATAGGATGACCAGTTGGTCATTGTATTAAGCATATAAGGATAAACTATATTTTATATGTCTAATCAGTTGGTTCTGATATATAATCTCTTGATTGAAATAAATTAGTGGGTGATTTTAGTCATTCTTAAATGTTGTTTTTCAATGCTTTTTCAAGATTGTGTGTACATCATAGGTCTATTGGCCTTATGTTTCCATATATATGCAAAATATGATATTGAATTCTCCTTTACTCTTCTGTGTTGGGAAGATTAGATGAGTGATATTTTGGTCACTTGTTTCTTTCTTTCTTAGTTTGTACACCAAATTGTATTCATTCCATGTTTATGGATGAATGCTTATAGGCCTTTGTGTCTTCTAGTTAAAGATATATCAAGTTATTTTATTCATTGTAAATCTGAAGAAGGGAGCTGAGCCTTTGTATCAAAACTCAGAGAGCACTTGCACATAGCCATTGCAAGTGACTTAGCTATTAGTCATGGATTGTGTCTTGTTATTTGGGCATTCTTGAGCCATTCTATAAACATTTATTAAATGGAAAAATATATTTACTAACATATTTTTTGGTGACTCTACTAGGGATACGAAATCAAGGATCAGGACTAAATTCATTTCCTCAGTTTGCATCTATATATGCAGGCTTGGTGACTCTATTGATACATCAAGCAAATGAGAAAGATCATGATCAAGAAAAGGCCTAATCCTACTCCTATGGAAATCCATCTAATAGATGACCAGGTGTTGCACGATTTATGGGATCGATGCAAAGAAAGCATCTCATGGGCTATCCGAGAAAATATCATCCTGGAAGATGACCATGGAAGCAATCTTTTTTGGAGAAGTCTCTGTGTATGGTTCCACAAACTCAAGGATCTGGAAGATTATGAGGGAAAGGTGGCAAGACTGAAAGAAGAACTGATAGTTGATGATGAGGAACCTCTGGTAAAATCATCTTACTTCATCTCTCGCAACTATGCAGTCTTTGCTGATCATGATGGAACTCAAGGAAACATAGATAAAGGGGCTCTTGAATCCTTTTTCTCTCTGGATTTAGAAAGTTTTAGATTTGAAAGTGATGATAGTAATCTTTCTTTGAAAGTTCCTATTTGTGAAAAAATTGACAATAACATGTTACTGGATTTTGAACCTTTTGTTTTTATTGAAAAGGCTAAAAGTAATTTATCATATTGTGAAATTGGTGATCAGCCCATTAGAGGATCTTTTCAGTGTGAAAATGAAATTTATGGTTATGATGAGGTAAATATACCTTTGGTTAAAGCTTCTCATGCTGAAATTATTTTTGAGAAAAGGAGGTATGAAGTTGACTTCCAACCTATTGGTGCCTTGACTGGTGTGTTGAAGGATGCTCTTCTCAATGAAGAAGAAGAAATTATACACAAATTTCTATCATCACTCAAACCAGATCATTTATCTCAAAATGGCTCAGGTACCCATCCAAATCAAGTTGAAAATGAAACACTAATAAATGAATATTCTTTTCATTCCTCTATATGTGGTTTTGCTTATTTGGATTGTGGAAGTAATGCTGGAAAATGTGATGGCACTTTGGGAAAGAGAAAAGATAGAATGCATTACATACTTGATGACAGTTTGATTCTTGAAAGAGATGAAGAGAACATATAATCGAGAATTGACCCTATGTTGGATGAGGCATCTCTTTTCCTACAAGTTGACCGTGATATTAAAAGCCATATGCAAAAGGTGAGTCTTGATGACAACATTTTTGGATATTGTGCCCCATTTCTTGATGAGATTTCTACACTTTATTCTTTTCAGTGTGAGATGAAATCTCGCCCGATGAATGTTGAAGATCAATCCTTGAGGGAAAAAGAGTGCTATAATGAGTTATAGATTTTTGGGAAGATGTGCCTGGTCAACATATTTATATGTGCATTTAGCTTGAGGTTCGACATTGAAGAAGTCGCTAGTAGGAAATGGTTTGGGGCTACTCCATTGAGACATGATTTGCTATTGTAGAAAGGCTCCTATTTCTCCCAGCTGGTAAATGGATTCACATGACCTCTTCTTGCTTTTGTTTCCTATGGTAGGCTCTCTTCCTACCTTTGTATATATTGTAAATATTCTATTGGTGTGCGTAGTGTTAGTTTGAATAATGTACAAGCTTCGAGCTTGCTGGTAGATTAGGTGTTTAGGCTGGTTGGCTTTGCCCCGCTCCCCTCTGCCCTTTTTTTGCAACTCCCAATTTCCCTTTTCTTAGTGACTCTATTCACCCAATGGATAAGGCACTTATCTTTTCCCAGAGATTGCTGGAGTTCTCTATTTTTGTGCCAAAAATAGCCCCACAGTTAGAGCCCATGTTGGTACCCATATAGACCCCAGTAATAAAATTTTCAATTTAGGTCTTGAACTCCTTTGAACAACGGTTCAAGGTGGTTCAAAATGGTTCATCTCACAGGTCCCAAGTTCGGTTTCCAGTCTCATTTTTATAGTTCAAAAATGAAGATGAATGTTCATAGTTCAGAGTTCAATGTACAGATTCAGAAACTCAAGATTCAACTTTCAGATTGAAGGGCTAGTGTAAAAGTCCAAATGTAGATCTAGTTTTCACTTTCAGATCTATATTTCAAAATGCAAATTTTGAGTTTTAAAGCTCGCCAATACAAGTTCTAGAGCTCAAATGCTTAGAATTCAAAATTTAGAGATCATGAAGGCCGTAAGTTTAAATGGCTATAAGTTTGGGTAGCCCCATGCTTTCCTAAGAGAAAATTCACTCATTATGTTCCAATTCGCATGGTCTATTAGAATTCAGGAAGAGAGTATGAGTAGAACATACTTGAAAGTTTTCCCCATGTATGGTTCAAATTGAGAGCTTACTGGCTGTAAGAATATCTGAAACAAAGCCTTGATCCTATGTCTTATATATGAATTGCCTTCTATAAAAGGGTGCATAAGTCCACAAATTCAAATTGGGGTCAAATCATTAGAAGTCTCATAGCTTGGGTATGAACACCAAAGAATACCAGGACACGCTCATTTCAAATAATTTAAGTGAGTGCTAATGTCTCAGGAAGATTTCAGTGAAATACTCCTTCCTAAAGTTAGATTTCGGCTTCTCAAAGATATCATAGCTCGTGGCATATAAAGGCCTCGGGTAGTTGGAGCCATGGTCACCCAAGCGTAAAACTTCAAGTTACCAGTGCATTCAAATAGTTTGACAAAATACTCAAGCTCGATAAAGATATGGTCTCTTCTCTAGGGCATGACAATAAAGCCATAGAAAGTACGTTGCTAAGTTCAGAATGATGACCAAATCAATGTCATGGTGGAGGCATTGCGACCATAGAGAAATATTTAAAAACTTCAAAAGCTATTCATGCCCAAACTGAAAGGCTGGGTTACATTCTAAGTCTTGAAGGCTCACGGTTATGGTCGATGGCTAGGGATGAAAGAAAAAAGATCGTCACCAACAGTTCGTCCAATCTTCATTGGAACACAACTTGGGGGACTGCATCTCAAATTCACCCTATCGTGTTTCCCAAATAGTGAACGCGATCCCCATGGTTGGAGCACTGACAATACACATAAAGTGTTTGACAAAATGCCGATGGAACACATGTTGATATAGAGGAATATAAAAGCCACATAATCTCTCATCGGATTTTAAACCAAACATCGATCAGATACTCATTGGTGAACTTGTACATATGAGGGAAGACATCAAGCATAGTGCTCAAACAGAAAGTGTGTGAGCTCGGGGCTCTTGGGAGAAGGCACATGTGTGAATATACAAAGGTGGATCACAAGGACAACACATAGATCTGTAGACACCTAAAAATCCTTTAGAAAATAAAGTATTTTTATTTTCTGAAAAATCCCTGATGACATCATCATTTATTAATTAATTAATTATTTAATTAATTAATTTATTTTTATGTCATTAAATCCCTTTTTCTTAATTAAAAATATTTAATTAAGAAATCCCTCTCAAAAATGTTTAAATCTTATTTAAACATTAATCCCCTATTTATTAATTATTTTAATTAATAAATTGACCAAAAATCCCCCAAAAAAATAATTAATTTATTTTTTGACCAAAACTTGGCCAATTTTCTTAAGACCACTAACCTCTTCCAAAATCTTCTAATCCCTTCTTAATTTCGATTAAAAGGCTAATCCCATCTTTTCTAACCCTAATCTCAACTCAAAATATTTAATTAAGATTAAATATTTAATTTTCATATTTATTGAAAATATTTCAATAAATTTTCCCAAACTTAAGCTTTTGGAATGAATAAACTTTTATTCCATAAAACCTAGGAGAATTCTAGACTCTTCTAGAAACTTCTCAACCCAACCTCTTCACCCATCCTAATCCTAAAATCCCCTAATCCTAATCCTAATCCCCTTTCTAATCTTGTCACATTCCATTAGCAAAAGGTTTACCAAAACTTATGCTAACCTCCTCTTAGTCATCCTCCTTAGTCAACAAAGATGGCCACCTCTTGGCCACCTCTTGCAAATGCATTTAAGGATGCATTTAAGCCTTCTTTATCTTTCTTACATGCATTCATTATGCATTTAAGACCTTCTTATCCCTTCCTTGCCACCTCTTGGCCTTGGGCACATTTACCAAATTGTGCACATGCCCTCAAACTTTCAACTCAATCCTCCCTTGACACTTGTCAGGACACTTGTCCTTGACTCAACCCTAAACTTAGCCCTAACTCTGACTCATCCTTTTTAACCAAGCCCTTCCCTTTTCCTATAAATACCCTCACTTCCTAAAGCAAATCATCTTTCAACTCTCAAACTCAATAGCAAAGTTATAATGCCATTTTCATTCTAGCATAAGCATAAACTCATCATTTTAGATCATTTTCAAGCTTAAATCACATTTAAATTAGCTTAATTGGATTAACATAGATTCATTTCTTGTTTAATCAATCTTAGTTCATCTTTTAGCTTTGCATATTTGTGTGTTCTTGAGGCCTTTGAGGCAAAATAAGTTCCTCATACCTATTTTGTGTCATTTTGGGTCTTCTTGATCCTCAAATCATCCTATTTGCATGCTCCAAGTACTTGAGTTTGCACACCCACATCCATTTATATCCAAGCATATCAAACGGTGCATGGGCGCATCCGTTTTAGGCTTAAACTGAGGTGGCTTTGATTTTAGTTTGTTTACCATTAAATTTGATTTGATAATATGCTATGACGTTTGTTTGTCTTTGGCCTTCAAAACAGGTTTAGGTGCACGCTCAAATCCTAGTCTACATTCTGGCACGCCCGGTGGGACCCACTTCACGGGTTCTTTGCAAACATTCTGATGAGTTTTAGACCATTTTCAGATTTTTCAAAGCTTATAGGTGGACGTAGCACTTAGATCCATTCTTCTTCTTCTTGTCTATATTCTTCTTCCTCTTCTTGTCTATATTCTTCTTCTATTCCGTCTCCTTTCTTCTTCTTCTTCTAGCAAGGAGGTCATGGCCATTTTTTTTCAAAAATAATAATAAAATCCATAAGGAAGCAAAATCATACACACCTTATTTTAGTGCTTAAAATGAACCCCCAAATCATTCTTGAATGCATTAAGGACTAAAATTTACAAAATTTGTTCTAACAAACAAAACAAAAAAATTAATGAAGGCATTTGCATCCTTGCAACATCAAAGATTTTTAACAATGCATTCATGCAAAGTAGGAATGATCATATCTTTTTGGGCATAAAAAGAACATCAAATCTGCATTCAAACGAGTCAAAACAAAATCTTGAATGAAGCTAAAAGGAAGAACTTAGGTCCTAAAGCGTCATTTTCCATTTGAAAAGCAAACACAATCTTGAATGCCTTAAAGATCAAAACAAAGCTTTTTAAAAAAAGTTCTTCATCAACACGCACACTCAATCTTGAATGCCCAAGTCAAAAAATTTGCAAAGACTCGATTTACTTTTTGGAGAAAGGAACAAATCAAAATCTAATCACGAGTGTCTTCATTTCAAAGTTCAAACACCACTTAATCAAATTTGGGAAAATGAACAAAATCTGCTTGATGTGCATGTAGGAGTTTTTCAATTCTTGCATAATCCTTGTTAGAGTAAGCAACGTGGAACATTTGAACTTGGACAAGTTCACCTGTTCTACTTTTAGCGAGGCCTGTCCAAGGAGAAGCGCTTCCTCCTCGGAGAACGACCTCAAACCGGTATCCCCTCCGGCCGGTATACAAATAAGTGAAGTCCAAAAGAATCACTTATATCTCCTAATCGCCGGGCGTTCGTGCCAAACACGTGTCTGGGGATGGTAAACATTCCTCTCCCCCAGCATTATTGGCAAGGCTCTTAAGTGAGTCACGAATGATCAGCAAAACCAGGTATGGAAACACCACAGAACTATTAAAAACCTGATAAAATAGAGGCTACCCTATCTACATCTGAAAGTATCAAAATCCTTGTGCAAGGACCGATTCCAAGGGGTTTACCGGGTCGCCTCAAGATTACTCACCATTTGTATTCCCTTCTGGGAGATACCAAGCTATGGGCAAGCGATTTTGATACTCACCTTCCTTAGGTAGATCTGTTTGAAGTGCTTGATAGTCAAAGACTCTGTGAAAACACTTGTTGAAACATACACTTTCAAAGCTTTGTCAGAGTCAGTTGTCTTTGTTTGTATCCCGCAGGGTTGCTTTGTCCCTTGCAGAGATTGCTTTGACTTTAACTTTTGCCATTGGAAACCTTTGCCTCAAAATCAGAAGCCTCTTTTCCAAAGTGATGCCCAGCAAGAGCAAACATCCTAAATCGAAGTTGCCCAAATCCCAAGCCTATCAAGAGCGAAAAGTTGCCAAGAAGAACACCAAGACCTATCAATCCATTATCCAAGCAACCCAAGCAGAGGAAAAATCCCAAGCCAGACTTGAGAACATTGCCCATAACGCCAGCATCAAATAGTTCGCCTTCCGTTTCTGAGTTAACCATCACTTTGTCAACCTTGAGCCAGAAGATTAGCCAAATCCTTGTTCATGTCTTGTTCCATCTTCAGATCTTGAAATCTTGTCTCAAACAGCCTTGCATCTTAGTTTCATTCTAGCTTTCATTTTTGCATTATTAATCAAAACCTTAGTTGCATTTGCATTCATCCTCCTACCAGCATTTTAGAATCAGTCCTTGTCATTTGCACTTGCATCATCCTTCTAGAGCATTGTCCCTTCACCCTTCAAAACCTTTTCCACCAGCATTCCCCCCATCAGCTTTCCATATCTTTCCAGGAGATCCATCATCTTTTGTTCCAAATCTAGAGATCCACCAACACTTAGTGTTCTACCTTTTGAGTTGTTCCTATCCTATATCCAAGATCAGAGACCATCATCCTCTTTTTTGACACAACGTGTTGTCATAAAGAAATCAAACCTTGTCCTTGCATAGCCATCATCTCGAGAAAGAGATTGGAGTGCATTGATAAGAAACTTGTTGACCGAAGATCATCAGTCTATCTTAGGTTGACCCCATCATATCTCTGATCCTCCATTTGGGAAAAATAGCAGCTCATTTGTTGACCGCTCAGTAATCTTTCACCAGCTTTCCACCAGCAACCTATCTTTCCTCCACCGTCTTGATCCATATCCGTTCCATCCAGCTTCCATCATCGTCATCTTGATCCCTATCTTTGCATTTGCATCTTAGAAGTCATCATATTTAGAAGTTCATCAACTTTGCATCCATCAACATCTTTTAGCCAAACATCTTGCATACATTTAGCACTTGCATCTCCATGCCTGTTGAGACCAGATCTCAGAAAAGAAGAAGCATGAATCCTTATCCACCAACAACCTCATCCGATCCCAACCTTTTCACCAACACCATGATGACCTACAATCCCCAGATCCAAGCCAATAACCCATGTGAAGATCCAAACATCCCTTCATCCCCGTTGGCAATCCAAGCATTTGCAAATCCTCCAGAAAACCCACCAGCGACCAATGCCCTTGTACCGCAACATCAGCAAAGCACGTTTGCCCACTATCTGCCAGAAAGTACCTCCATCCCACCATCTCTCTATCCACGCATCCCCATCAAAACAATCCAAGTTCCAGCACAAGCATATTCTCTGTTTGACCAATCATTCCCTGATGCTATCATGCAAACACCCCAAGAGCTTTCCACCATTCCCCTTTTCTTGCAAGGAAGCCTCGCCAGTCCCACAACACAAGATGCAGCGCCATCCACTCTATCTCCTACCCCTTTTGCTTCATCATCTGCTATGGCTGCCCAAGCCCAAATCAAAACCCAAAGTCAGCTTCCACCTCTCACACAAGCTTTTACACCGCCGCCATCCACAAGTCAAGCAACGCCTTTCACCATCAAAGGAGCACCGTCACCCTTCACCCCCCAAGCACCCGTACCTTCTTCTTTGGGGTTAGCGCAATCACTTCCTATTCCAACCTCATCTTTCTCTTGGGTGTTTCCTTCATTTTCCTCCTCACAAGCATCTGCTCAACCACAACCTCAACAAGCTCCTTTCTCTCAACCATCATTCGTGTCCCAAGCTCCCGTTGCTCCTACCATTCCATCATCCGCTGCAGTGCACCCTAACACAAGCTCTTAATGGGGCCTTACGCAAGAAGAAATGAAGGCATGGGGGATCCCATCTCAATCCCCTACATCTATGGTTGCAAGTCAACAAACCGCCTTCGCCCAAGTAGCACAGCAGCAACTACCCCAACCACCGCTGGCTTCAAGCTATTCGTCCCAAATCCCAAATACCTTCCAGCAAGTTCCACCACCTCAACAGCCAACTTTCCCCAACTATCTTACCCCATCACCTTTTGCTTCTAGCTTCCCCACATCTGTTCCACCTCTAAGTAACGCAGGCATGCACCCAGCTTATATCAGCCAAACCCAAAGCCAACCTCAGCAACTACCACCATCATACCCGCAAGCAGCATCATTCCAACAGCCTCCCCCATAGCAACCACATGTCCCCTTTCAGCAAATAACCATCATTCCTCAACAACAGCAAGTCCCTTGCTATCAGCCTCAGCAACAAAACCCTATCATCCCTCAGCAACAACAAGTTCCCACCCATCAGTTACAACAGCAAGTTCCAAATGTCCAATATCAGCAAGCAGTCCCACAACAACCGCCAGTTCAACAACAGCAAGCAGCCCAACAACATCAAGCGGTTCCATATCATTTACCACAATATCTCCCTATGCCACACCAGCAATATCCCCAGCAACCATTGCCCCAAAATCAGTTCCAACCCATTTATCCACAGCAAGCGCCATATCCAGTTCCACAACTTCCATCACAAGCAGAAGTCCCAGTTCCCTCACCACTCAATGCTGAGTGGGAAGCAATGAAAAATGCTCTAAAGGAGCTACAAAGCGGAACAGAGAATAAAACATACAAGTTCGAAGAGGTGTGCTCATATCCCTTCGATCGGTCCATAGCAACTATCCCTTTCCCCAAGCATTTTGAGATGCCCAAGTTTGACAAGTATCGGGGGAAAGGAGATCCAGTAAATCATATCAAAGAGTTCTACATGGCATGCCAAGAAGTGGCTTACAGTGATAACTATCTCCTACCCCTGTTTCCCAAGAGCTTGGGAGGAACTGCTGTTGAGTGGTTTTACAAAATACCACATGGGACAATAAAAACCTTTGCTGAACTCTCTGAGAAGTTCATCACAGACTATGCCCATAATGTGGAGAATGAGTTGTCCTTGCTAGACCTATGCAACTCAAAGCAAAAAGACAGAGAAAGCCTTGCAGAATACTTGCAAAGATGGCAGAATCTTACAGCCAGGTTATCATATCAGCCGCCAGAGAAGCATCTAACAAAGATCTTCATTGATAACCTGCATCCAAAGCTATCCCATCACATGCGAATGAACTGTCTCCAGACATACCAAGACATCAAGAGCAAAGGCATAGGCATCGAGAAAGCTCTCCTAGACGAAGGCACTATTCGTCACTTCAAGGATGATTCCAAGAACAAACCCAACAATGATAAATCCCGTTACTGGAATCGTAACAAGAATGTTGTTACAGATGGAGCCACTGACACTAAGAATGTACAATTCATTGTGGCTAGTCCTACACCAGCTCAAACATACCAACCGCCACAAGCGCCCATCTATCAGCAACCACCAGCTCCCGCATATCAAGCACCTATTTATCAGCAGCCTCCTCAAGCTCATCAGCCACCTGTGCAACAGTATCAGCAGCAATACCAACAGCAACAGCCAACACGTCAAGGCAATCCTGTTAACACAGTTAACGTTGCCCCAAGGCAGAACAAGCCCAACAATCAGAACAATCCAAAGAGGACTTTCACACCTTTGGGTGAGCCTTTGGATCAGATCTTTTATCGGCTAGCCAAAGAAAATATGATCACATATCCGCCCATCCCACAGAAGGATGACAATGCACCAAAGTCTGATTGGTATAAAGAAAATGAATACTGTGATTACCATCATGTGAAGGGGAACACAACATTGAAGTGCATGCGGCTTAAGAACTACATCCAGGATCTCATTGATCGCAAGGAGATCCAGGTCGATGCACCAGCTCAAGCTTCACCCAACGCCAGTTTGCAAATATATCAAAATGTGTTCCCTCAACACGATGCCGGGAAGAATCAAGCCAGCGCCAATCAGCCCCAAAATCATGGCAAAGGCAAGCAAGAAGATCACACAGCGGCCTACATCAACTATGACAAGTATGTCGGATGCATAACTCAAGTTGAGCCCATCCAAGATGAGCCCACCATCAATACCATCCACGTCAGAGGGCCGGATCGACAATGTGCTGCAACTACCCGCAGTGGTAGGATAACTGTTGCCGGTGCTCCTCTGAGATCAGCTGCTCCTCCAAGGCCAACGTCTACTGCATCCACAGCACAGTCTAACACCAGGCCAGCATCAAATGCACGCGCAATACAACATAATGCACCAAGTGCACAATACAATATCATAGAGCATCTTGGGAACATGCCAGCCCAAATATCTATCTTGGATTTGCTCCGCACATCACCCATCCATCAGGAGATCCTGGACAAAGCTCTAAAAGAAGGCCATGTCCCCACGGACATTAACACAACTCAGTTTGAAACTCTTGTGGGACACCTATCAGCAACATGTGCCTTATCCTTCAAAGAATCTGATATACCGGATGTCGCTCCTGACCATACTCTCCCTCTCCGCATTGCCGTCATGGTCAGAGACTTTGCCATCAAACGGGTTTTAATAGATAATGGCTCAGCCCTCAACTTGTGCACATTAAAATTCATCAAGAAGATCGGGTTCACGGAGGCCGACATACAACATGAGATGATCACCATCAAAGTATATGATAACTTGGAGCGTACCTCTGAAGGTACTATCACCTTGCCTATCCAGCTAGGCCCAGCAACGCAAGATACTGTCTGCCACGTTGTTGATCTCGACCTACCATTTAATATTCTTCTCGGCCGCCCATGGATCCATTCCATTAGGGCTGTACCATCTACTTACCATCAGTGCATCAAGTTTCCACATCAAGGCACTGAGGTTACCATCCACGCTGATCCTAACCCCTTCGCATACTGCCGTGCGATGGAAGCATCTTTCCCTCATTCTACTCATTGTCCTGGAACCGATATTGGTACTTCTATTGCTAGTTCATCTCGATCCTATCGCGATCCAGAGACCATCCTCTCTTCCACCTTATCATCCGTCAAGATCAACAACCAGGGTTGTGGCGAATACAGCCTCAGTGATGCATTTGCTGTAGGGGCTCTTCCACGTGATCCACATACTCAAGGGCACCCAAGTTGTCAAAACAAGCCTGTTGAGGAACATTATAAGCTCAAGCAAATCAGAAACATGACTTTTGAGTCTCATGGTACCATCAACAGCAAAGAAATGGATCTAGATATTAACAAATGGTTATACAAAGATCCCCCATCACGTGACACACAACTTCTTGAGTACTTCAAAGAGAAATATCCAATCCCCTACAAAAATGTCACAGAACACTATAACTATCAAGGTGGTGGTCTAGGACCACAAGAGGACAGAAATTTGTTTCCTATCATACCATCCCAAAATCCAGAACAGCAAGGACTTGGCTTTAATACCTCTCGCCTGCTTGAACAAGAGCCCAATACCACAACTGCGGACACTAACATGACCAATGTGAACTTTTCGAATAGTCGGGATGACCTCGTGGAAATCGAAGACATCCCCGAAGAGAAAGACATCCGATCCTACGATGATATCTTTACCGACGACACCCTCTTGGGGACTTCTGTTCTCCAACAACTCTCCATTAACCTCATAGATCTTCCCCTCACAAACCCCGACCTCATAGATTGGGACCAACCAAGCATCGCACACATCGACGAGTTCCAAAGCGCACAAGCACTCCTAGAATTCATGGGGGCATCAGGTCTAGCAAGCAATCAGGATCCAACATCAACCTCTGTCTATCAGCTTCACCCAGAAGGATATTTTGGGGAAGAGGCAAGCTTTAGTCGCAAAAATGAAATAGCAAAAGAACATCATGAGTCTTTATGTGAAAACCCCCTTGGGGCACATTCTGATTCCAAAATAGTAAAAATAAAGGGCGTATCTTCTAGTGAAAACCTGGCAATTCAGGTGCTAGAAGATGAAGCCTTGCCTCTTCCCCCTATCCAAGATTATAGACCAGAGCAATCTCCAATCATCATAGAGGAAACCAAGTCAATCAACTTGGGAACAGAAGAATGTCCAAGGATCACCTACATTGCAGTCAACCTAACAGAAGGAGAAGAAATCACTCTCAGTGCCTTGCTCAAGGAATCCATTATCAACTTTGCATGG
The DNA here is from genome assembly GCA_027943335.1 of Chamaecyparis obtusa. NCBI lineage: Eukaryota > Viridiplantae > Streptophyta > Pinopsida > Cupressales > Cupressaceae > Chamaecyparis > Chamaecyparis obtusa. The sequence continues at coordinate 1,016,131 of BSBK01001155.1, read as the reverse complement.
TCATACGCCCATATGCCTGGGCTTGATCCAAACCTTGTTGTTCATCACCTATCAGTAGATCCAAACGTCAAGCCAGTGAAGCAGAAGCTAAGGAAAATGCATCCAAAGGTAGCATTGCTCGTCAAAGCAGAGCTTGAGAAGCTCCTCCAAGCTAAGATCATCAGAGCAATAGATTATTCAGAGTGGATCTCTAACATGGTGCCAGTCACAAAGCCTTCTGGCGACATTAGAATCTGTACTGATTTTAGGGACTTGAACAAGGCATGTCCTAAAGATGATTTCCCGCTACCTAACATAGACATGATCGTAGACCTTACAGCGGGTCACGAAATGCTATCACTCATGGATGGATTTTCAGGCTACAATCAGATTCATATAGCAGAAGCAGATCAACATAAAACAGCATTCACAACCCCATGGGGTACTTTCTGCTACAACATGATGCCATTTGGGCTAAAGAATGCAGGGGCCACATATCAGAGAGCAATGACAACAATCTTCCATGACATGATCCACAAGATCCTTGAGGACTATGTGGATGATATCCTTGCAAAATCCAAAACAAGAGATGAGCACCTCAACATCCTAGAGCGTGTATTTGATCGTCTGAATCATTATGGCTTAAAGTTAAATCCTAAGAAATGTGTCTTTGGCGTAACATCTAGCAAGCTTCTAGGCTTCATCGTCTCTAGACGAGGCATAGAGATCGATTCTAAAAAGGTAAAAGCAATAACAGAGATGCCTCCACCAAGAAATCTCAAACAGCTTAGAAGCCTACAGGGCAAGCTTCAATCAGTTCGGCGGTTCATCTCACAACTAGCAGACAAGTGCCAACCCTTCTCACATCTCTTATGCAAAGACACCAACTTCAAGTGGGATCCCATATGTCAAAGAAGCTTTGATAAGCTCAAGGAGTATCTAGCTAACGCTCCAATCCTAGTACCACCAGTTCCAGGATGCCCACTCATCCTTTACATCTCAACAACAGCTACAGCACTAGGGGCACTCCTAGCACAGCATGATGATGAAAACAAAGAACGAGCTGTCTACTACATCAGTCGCACTCTTGTGGGCTATGAGCTTAACTATTCACCCATGGAGAAAGCATGCCTAGCAGTGGTCTTTGCCACTCAAAAACTTAGACATTACATGCTTAGCCACACAATCAAGCTCATATCAAAGGTGGATCCTCTTAAGTATCTGTTATCAAGGACAACCCTCACAGGCCGTATGGCAAAATGGGTCATGTTACTCAGTGAATTTGACATTCAGTATATAGATCGCAAAGCAATCAAAGGGCAAGTCATTTCCGATCAGCTAGCAGAAGCACCACTGGTGGATGCCTATCCACTAATCATGGAATTCCCCGATGAACACTTATGCATGATTGAAGAGCAGCCCATGTGGAAACTATACTTTGATGGTTCCAACACATCCCACAGCTCTGGCGCAGGAATCCTATTCGTCACACCTCAAGGCGACTATATTCCAAAATCATTCAAGTTGGGATTCCCCTGTACCAATAACATTGCAGAATATGAGGCACTCATCTTAGGTCTCAAAATAGCTATCCAATGGAACATCATAGAACTACAAGTCTTTGGAGATTCACAGCTCATTATCAAGCAAGTCCTTGATGAGTATCAGACAAAGGATGACAAATTGCTACCCTACAAGCAACTGGTGGATAAACTGAAAGAGCATTTCCTACATCTACAATTCAATCAGATCCCAAGGCTTCAAAACAAAGTAGCAGATGCAATGGCAATCATCAGATCCTTATTGGAAATCCCACGTGACGCAACACAATATGAATTTCTAGTCGAGCAGCTACACTTGCCAGCTTATGAGAACACCGATGCAAACATGGTGAGTGTCTTGGTTGGTCCCCAATCCCCATGGTACCACGACATCCATGCATATCTAAAAAATGGTATCATATCTCCCCATCTCACCAATAACCAATGCCAAAACCTTATTCGCAGAGCTTCCCGCTACACTCTTGTAGCCAACACCCTATATCGTCGCGGGTATCATAATGTCCTATCTAGATGTTTAGACTCAAACGAGGCCGTCCTAGCCTTACAAGAAGTTCACGCTAGAATTTGCGGTGCCCACACGAGTGGCATGGTTCTAGCAAAGCAGCTGCTTAGAGTTGGATATTATTGGCCAACAATGGAACATGATGCATGTGAATTTGTCAAGAAATGTCTCCCATGTCAACAGCATGCCAATTTGATACATGCACCAGCACAGGATCTACAACCTATTGCACCACCGTGGCCTTTTTCATGTTGGGGCCTCGACCTCGTTGGCTTGATCACCCCCCTCTCTTCGGATGGACACAAGTATATCATAACAGCCACAGAGTACTTTACCAAATGGGTTGAAGCGATTCCGCTCACCCTAACCACTGGCATCCAAATATCCAAGTTCATCCTTTACCACATCATTTGCCGCTTCGACATACCATCTACCATTTTCAGAGACCATGGCACACCTTTTGAAAACTAGCATGTGGATGATCTATGTGCCAGACTCCACATCCATCACCGTTTCTCTAGTCCATATTTCCCTCAAGGAAATGGCCAAGCTGAGGCAACTAACAAAACTATCTTGAAAATCCTCAAGAAGGTTGTCAATGATTCTGGTCGTGACTGGCACCTCCAAATCAATCCCGCCCTTTGGGCCTACCGCACTTCTTATCGCACTCCCATAGGCACCACCCCATACTCTCTTGTATATGGTGTTGAAGCCATTCTACCGATCGAGGTTGAGCTCCCATCCTTGCGCGTCTCCATGAAGAACTATACAACTGATGAAGACTATCGTGTGGCCCGGCTCACACAGCTAGATCTGCTAGATGAAAAGAGACAGCAAGCTTACGATCACCTGGTGGCATACCAAAATCGACTCAAAAAGAGTTATAAGAAAAAGGTCCATCCTAGACAATTCCAGGTCGGTGACATGGTCCTTAAAGAAAATCAGAAGGTCCTAGCAAATAGAGAAAAGAAAGGCAAGTTTGAGCCTACTTGGTTGGGCCCCTATGTTGTCACCGCATCCTTCGGCTCGGGAGCCTATCAGCTATCAACACCAGAAGGTGAGCCCTTGAATGATCCTATCAACATCATCCATCTGAAGAGGTTCTATGCCTGAACCTGATCCTGCATATATCAGAAAATCCAAAAACATTCAAAAAAGCAAAAAAAGCAAAAAAAAAGCAAAAAAGCAAAAAAAAAAAGAGAAAGAGAAAATAATCGTCCAAACGGTGAAAACTTGGCAATTCAAGCACCTTGGACAAGTATGTTGGTGAAAACCTGGTAAACAGGCGCCAACATAGTAAACTGGGCTATTTATCTATTCAGTTGTCCTTTCAGCTACCGTCCTCTTCCTCCATCCATAACAGATCTCCCAGCAGTTCCATCTCCCCTATCCTCCAAGCATTCAGCTTCCATCTTCCTCCAACCCATCTGCAATCCATATCCTATTCCAAAGCTTTGTACCATATCTTGTACCATATCCCTTTCCCTTTCCTGTACAGCGCTTTCCTCCCTGTATTTATCCTTCTTGTTTCCATCCTAGTGAGAGTCCCGCCGAGTGTGATCTTCCTATCCCCAATCCTGAGCTTCTGTACATATCCCTTGTGCATATCGTTCCTCCTTGTTGTACATAACCTTTGTCCGTCCTACAGCAGCATTTGATCAAATATCTTGTCCCATCCCCAGCCTCAGAAAATTTGTAGTCCCACTCAAGCCTTGTGCTTCAGCAACATCAATTGACGACTTATCCTTGCTCATCCTGATTATTCCTTGAACTTCAGCTTTTTGCCAGCGAACAACTACACTTATTCTCTCACCAACCCATGGGTCCTTGAGGATATATCGTTCTTCCTGTCTGACCTAATCTTCCATCCTGGTCCTTGAGGATATATCGTTCCTCCTGTCCGACCAATCTTCCCACCATCAATCAAACCTAATCTCTCTCCTTGGCAAAGGATGTCTTTTTGGAGTTATCATTTTGATCTTGGATTTTTTGTCCTTTGGGTCTTGTTAATCTTTTTGGCTTCTCTTTATCCCACCAGGGTCACCACGATTCTTTATATCACGGTGTGCTGCGTGTGCGGATAATCTGGGGCAAGGTCTTTTGATCTTTCGCTTCTGCCTGTGAGTCAGTTGTGTGTTTGTGGTTCCTTCAGCATCGGATCCGCCATGTCGCCTCTGCGCTTCATGTGTGATGTTGGGGCAACCCTGTGTGTTTGTTTAGCGTCAGTCCTCGTCAGTCCTCTGCGACGTTGTTGACAGGCCTCGTGATCCCAGTATCTTTGGCAGGTCTCTAACATAGCTATATTAAATCTAGGTTGTGCACTCCTGTTTGCACTTGGAGCTATCTGGTCCCTTGCATTTATCATATAGATTAATCTTGCATCTTTACATATAGCTGCATCTTGCATCTTGCATTTCCATCTCATCTTGCATTCACCCATCTTTGCTCTTGGAAGCTTGGTAATTTATCTCCCCTGCTTCCTCAGTCATTCCTTCTCTGTTTCCTTTCGAGAAAATTCCACAATGTTTACTCCTTGCGTTATTTTCTCGAGGGGGCACAATCCCTTATTCCTCTAAATTCTAGCCTGGGGCATCTTATTTTCTTGTCTTTGAAGCCATGCCACTTGCGGCATCGCATCAAAGAGGGGCAAAATGTAGACATCTAAAAATCCTTTAGAAAATAAAGTATTTTTATTTTCTGAAAAATCTCTGATGACATCATCATTTATTAATTAATTAATTAATTTTTATGTCATTAAATCCCTTTTTCTTAATTAAAAATATTTAATTAAGAAATCCCTCCCAAAAATGTTTAAATCTTATTTAAACATTAATCCCCTATTTATTAATTATTTTAATTAATAAATTCACCAAAAATCCCCCAAAAAAATAATTAATTTATTTTTTGACCAAAACTTGGCCAATTTTCTTAAGACCACTAACCTCTTCCAAAATCTTCTAATCCCTTCTTAATTTTGATTAAAAGGCTAATCCCATCTTTTCTAACCCTAATCTCAACTCAAAATATTTAATTAAGATTAAATATTTAATTTTCATATTTATTGAAAATATTTCAATAAATTTTCCCAAACTTAAGCTTTTGGAATGAATAAACTTTTATTCCATAAAACCTAGGAGAATTCTAGACTCTTCTAGAAACTTCTCAACCCAACCTCTTCACCCATCCTAATCCTAAAATCCCCTAATCCTAATCCTAATCCCCTTTCTAATCTTGTCACATTCCATTAGCAAAAGGTTTACCAAAACTTATGCTAACTTCCTCTTAGTCATCCTCCTTAGTCAACAAAGATGGCCACCTCTTGGCCACCTCTTGCAAATGCATTTAAGGATGCATTTAAGCCTTCCTTATCTTTCTTACATGCATTCATTATGCATTTAAGACCTTCTTATCCCTTCCTTGCCACCTCTTGGCCTTGGGCACATTTACCAAATTGTGCACATGCCCTCAAACTTTCAACTCAATCCTCCCTTGACACTTGTCAGGACACTTGTCCTTGACTCAACCCTAACCTTAGCCCTAACTCTAACTCATCCTTTTTAACCAAGCCCTTCCCTTTTCTTATAAATACCCTCACTTCCTAAGGCAAATCATCTTTCAACTCTCAAACTCAATAGCAAAGTTATAATGCCATTTTCATTCTAGCATAAGCATAAACTCATCATTTTAGATCATTTTGAAGCTTAAATCACATTTAAATTAGCTTAATTGGATTAACATAGATTCATTTCTTGTTTAATCAATCTTAGTTCATCTTTTAGCTTTGCATATTTGTGTGTTCTTGAGGCCTTTGAGGCAAAATAGGTTCCTCATACCTATTTTGTGTCATTTTGGGTCTTCTTGATCCTCAAATCATCCTATTTGCATGCTCCAAGTGCTTGAGTTTGCACACCCACATCCATTTATATCCAAGCATATCAAACGGTGCATGGGCGCATCTGTTTTAGGCTTAAATTGAGGTGGCTTTGATTTTAGTTTGTTTACCATTAAATTTGATTTGATAATATGCTATGACGTTTGTTTGTCTTTGGCCTTCAAAACAGGTTTAGGTGCACGCTCAAATCCTAGTCTACAAGATCATCCACACCCACACAGTCAATAATCATGACAATGAATCATCACGCATTCAATGAATTCTGAGAATCCATCATAAATATTTGCAAAGAACCCGATACCCAGTGGAAATTTTAACAGGATTGCAGTATGGTGTCAATATTACTCACACAGCTGCTTGTCTTTTAATATATTTGTGTCATTAAAGATAATAACCTAAGTGTATATCAGGCTTGTGGGACTTGGTCCACAACAGGTGTAGAGCTAGGAGGTAGCATCCACACTACGACATGAAGGAAGAAGAAATAGAACACACAAAATTTAAATGTTACTATTGAAATGTCATTTGGAGATACTTGGTGACAGTTACAACTAGTTTGGGGAGCTTCATTTCCTAATACATCTTCATGAAAAGAATCAGTTTGTAAATCAAAGTTCCTAATTTGATTAGAAAGCCACCTGTCTTGACATATATTCACCTTTGATTCCATAACCCCCCATTACTTTTATCCTTATTAATATAATATCTATAAAGTATGGGTCTGATAAAACTTTGTATTGAGAAGTCATATAAGTAAAAAGGAAAATATATGGTGTACTATGATTAAAATAAAAAAGGAAAGCATAGACACTTCCAAGAATCAGTTATGGTAACCGAGCAATGTGCCCACTAATTCTATACATTGTAAAAGCATCGAGCGGTCTGGGGGAGAATATAATTTTCAGAGTTCTGTAATTATAGTGGGAATGGGAGGAGAGTTTATATTTTTATTTTTGCAGATCTAGTTTTTGTTGTGCAAAGATAGGATGACCAGTTGGTCATTGTATTAAGCATATAAGGATAAACTAGATTTTGTATGTCTAATCAGTTGGTTCTGATATATAATCTCTTGATTAAAATAAATCAGTGAGTGATTTTAGTCATTCTTAAATTTTGTTTTGCTATTCTTTTTCCAGATTGTGTGTGCATCATAGGTCTGTTGGCCTTATATTTCCATATATATGTAAAATATGATATTGAATTCTCCTTTACTCTTCTATGTTGGGAAGATTAGATGAGTGATATTTTGGTCACTTGTTTCTTTCTTTCTTAGTTTGTACACCAAATTGTATTCATTCCATGTTTATGGATGAATGCTTATAGGCCTTTGTGTCTTCTAGTTAAAGACATATCAAGTTCTTTTATTCATTTTAAATCTGAAGAAGGGAGCTGAGCCTTCATATCAAAACTCAGAGAGCACTTGCACATAGCCATTGCAAGTGACTCAACTATTAGTCATAGATTGTGTCTTGTTATTCGAACATTCTTGAGTCATTCTGTAAACATTTATTAAAGGGACAAATATGTTTACTAACACAATCCTAGTTAAGAAAATGGTTCAGAGACTTAGAGATGCCTTTGGTCATGAAATCTCGTGATGAGATGTGAGTTAAGGATAAAGGTTTTGAGACTCGGTGTGGGTCATGGATGCAGGAAAGATCAGATGGTGATCATTATCCTATGAAGGGAAGTTGCCAATGGTTTAGTGATTTTGAGATCATGCCTTGTCACCACGTATCTTGTTTCAATGTGGGTCTATTGTTTTGAATCGAGTAAAGAGCGAAAGGATCTGACGGTTGTCACAATTCTGCTAAGGAAAGATGCAAGATAGATAATGATCATGGGTTTGCGCTAGCCATCCAATGGAAAGACTAATAAGGTGGTGGGTCCTTAGTGCTAGATAGATCTGACGTGCTTGATCCTTATTGGTGCTACAAATAGATAATGTGGCCAAGTGTTTTCAAAGATTAATTGATTATTTTATCAAAATTTGTGAACCGCTTGATGTGTTGGGAAAGATGAGATCAACAGTCACATTTTAAAATTAAGGGGTTAATTGTTGTAGCTGGAATTTAAAATTTTAAGTGTTTTCAACTAGTAGAGGACTGGTTATTGAATGCAACAACGACAAATCTACTTGATCAAATCCTATTCACCACTCAGAGTGATCGTGAAATAATGTTTGGCTGCATAGGGTGTTAGGGATTTTTCTTGTGGGATCAAACTTGGCAAAGGTATGGACTTGATTCTGAGTTTAAGGGGATTCCAAGTTTGCAAGAAAAGCCTAATTGATGAGGATTAGATAAGGTCCTCCTTCTACTTTGAGCTCCATAGGACTCAGGCGGGTATTGCCTATGAATAGGTTACTATGTTTCAAGTAAGCTTGTGATCAGTGGATTAGTTCTTCACTGTTATGCTATTAATCCTTTGAATTGGTTCAATAGAACATTATCACTCTGCAGATAGTCCATAATATCCTTGTGCAAAGAATCATAATGAAAACTATAAGTGTGAAAGCATGGTACAATGGTGTTAAGATATTCATTCTTCTTCTTTTTGTGAGTAGAACTCAAGGAAGGGTAACCTTTTGATTCTCTCTTTAAGGAATCAAGAAATATGAACTGTGTGATCTAGGTACAGTCTAATCTATTTTGTGCAGTAAACATGAAATGAAAAATGTACTGGTAATGATATAAAAGTTTTAATTTTTCTTCTTTAAAAGATGTGAAAGATAAGATAACAAGAAACAAATACTAAACCAGTGCCTTATCCAATGGGCAAAAGAAATCCAAATGTAAATCAACTAGATAATTTTAAAAGAAATACAAAAGTATGCCTTGCATACTAGCTACAAATTCAAATAGATTGCCTTACAAACTATTCTATTAACCAAACACTGTTATCATCAATAATCCTTACAGATATGTTTACTCTTTTAACTAAACTATGATAAATTTAATTCTTTCCTTGAAAGAAACTCATAATCAATCAAACAAGCTACTTTACAACTGGTGTATTTTAAATGCCTAACATATAAAACATACAAGAGTACAACATAAAAGTAAAGAGACAACAACAAGATATGGCATAAGTTGTAGTGTATTTGTATTAAAATCAACTTGCCAATTACATTCAAAGTTCAATTACTTAGAAAGTCAGACACAAAATTTAGAAGTCTGCTTCAAAGCAATTCTGTTCAATTTTTCTATTATCTTCCAACTCTCTCAAAAATGAATCTACAACTCTATTTATACATCTATGTTTCAACCATCTTGGAATTCTCTTATCAATGAGAATGCAACAAGCTTCGGATGGTTGGAAACCATAACCCTAAAAGCATAAGAGACAAATTATAAAAAACAAAATACAATGATCCCTTAGGTGGTGGAAAGACAAAACTTTCTTGGACTATTCTGCATCTTGGATCACTTGAAATTTGACACCTTTGTCTGCAAGTCTTCAGGATAGCTGTTGTATTTATAACAAGATATGGTGACCGCCATTTTAGGCTAACCTACACCATTCTTAAATGATAGCTTATCATCCCTGTATTCTAAGCTCAGGTGTCACGTACTCCAGATGTCTTCTTTACTCATCATCCAAAATATCCAAGTCAATTGTGGTAGATCTAACTTTCTTGGGCTTTGTCAACTCATCCCACGTAGTTACTTCTTCTGATGGCCAATTAAATTTTTGGACAAGTTGCAACTGTGCTTTTTGTCTCTCCCACCTGGTATCTGTTATGGCTTTGACATCTGTTATGAATCTGGTGAGATCTGTCTCTGCCTTTATAGCTTCATCCAGGGTTTTATTGAAGCTCTCTATATCTACATTATTATCTTCACCTAAAAATGCCTCCTTCCTAGGCAATACGAGATCACCATTCGATCTCCACTGATCAAGACTCTTAATGGTTTCATCTACATTTTTGATGGAAGGGATAAACCTGTTGGAACAAGAGCTGAGCATGGCTATCTTAGACTCAATTAGATTTGCCTTACCCTTAAAAAGTGGTAATATGGCTTTAACTCTATCAATCTCCTCACCAACCCTCACAACTGTCTCTAGAATGTTACTGCTCAAAGATTGAGCAAAAATCAATCTTTCAAAAAGTGGTGCTCTGACAGACCGTACTGTATGAAATCCACTCAAAATTTGCACATAATTATTGACCTCCTTCTGTAATTCTGGAAGTTTTCCATAAGCATTAAATACAAGATCAAATCTATCCTTAATTACATTCATTCTATGTTGCAAAATACTCAATAGGGCCTGTAATATAGCCTCATTCTTCTCCTCATTTATTTTCTTCAATTCTGCAGCCACCTCCTCCTCTGTCATTGCTTGCATTATGGGTTTCTCTGGAGGTGTAGGGGTTGCTACAGGAGCACTAATGAGTTGTTCCTCCAATTCTTCTGCATGCTTTTACAATGCAGTTAGCCTTATTATTTTTAAATCCCTATCTTTTACAAGGGCACTTTAGTCTTCACACAAAGCACCATACCTCTTTGATAATTGCTTTGTTTTGTCCTCATTCAATTTAGCAAATTGGGTCAAAACCTAAGATATCTCGAGGTCCCCTGTATTGTGGATAGACCATACAATTTTATCACCTTCCATCTGCTCTTTTACATTCAAAATCTGAGGCTTCTTATCCTTGGGGTACAAACTCCACATGGCTAATGCCTAATTCTTTGGGCTATACCCAAATCCTTTGATTATGTCCCCCACTTGGGTCTCTAAGGACAGAGTGACATCTTCCTGTCTCTTTATTTTATCAGTTATAAAATCTGAATATAAACTCCACCCAGGCACAAGTAGCATGTTGCTATGTCTTACCAATTTCCTGGCCTCATCTGGAGTCAAAATCTCATCTTCTGGGTCATATTCTTTCAATTGTTGTAATGCCTCATCTGGCACCTAACCCTCTTTAGTTATCTGCACACTAGATGCAACCTGTTGTTGCTTGTGCCACATCAAGAAGCTTTTAAATTCATTTGAATTAACAAAATTGTCATAATTGAGGAAAGCATCTTGCTCAATTATCCTCTCATCTTGGCCAAGGGCCAAGGGAAGCTCAACATCTTGAAATTCAAGCTTTCATTTCCTTTTATCCTCTCTCACCTTCTTTCTAATTTGGTGATGATGCTCACCAGTCCCTGTATAGAGGGAACCTACTCTATCTCTTTTGTTCTCTGAAGGCTCCCCAGTCAGTAATTTTTCCTTTTTCCTTTTGGGCTTAGCAGTGTCCTCAGAACTAGGCAATTCAGTGAGGTCAACAGTCTCACCTCCCTCTTTAGGCCCTTCAACCAATGGTTGTTCCATAGTGGGTTGGATATACACTGGGTAGCCACCATCACTATCATCATCACACTTAGATTCAGAATGGGCCTTTTTGTCCTGATTAGTTTTATCAATTTGATCCTCCATGGACCTCATCAGTGTGTTGAATTGAGCCATCATTTGCTCAATTCTTTGAAGGTAAGGTAGAGTGGGAAAGAAACCCCCAAATACCAGTCCTTTTCTCTTTAATTGTTTTTCAGCATCAAACAATGTGCCTAATTGATGAACTCTCTTCTCCACCTCATTGTCTTCAATGATGTTCCTGATAACATCTTCCTTTGGATACTCCTCATGTTGTTTATTGAAGGGAATGCTAGGAGTGTAATATTGCCTAGCAGCAGCTATGAAACCTTCTGTATCCACATATCTATATGGTGTTGTAAACATGTGGAAACCTTCCAACCAGTCATTAACCTTGCTGAGAGCTCCCTTCCCAATTATGAGATAATGCACTTTGAAGTGCTGAGGTGTGAAAGTTCCTTTCCTGTGGGGAGAAAGATGTTCCTTATCTATCAACATCAATTGCCATATAAACTCTAAAAATGCAATCCTTGGTGGAACATAGAATGGAAGTAGATGGGGGGATGAGGGCATCCATAAACCCTAATCATTGTATATCCCTTCTCATAAAAAATATCTCCCTAATTGTGACCCTTGGTCCATTTGTCAATAAATTGTTGGGGCCTCACCAATTGTAGGACCTTGGTGGATAATCTGGTACAATTAACTCCCAGACTTCAAAGAATAGGGTACATAATCCAATTTTCAAAAGCACCAAAATCCCGCCTAGGGCAAGAAGGACTCCAAATTGCCAACCAAAACTGCACTGGGTTGGGCTGTCCATTCCATGTCATTTGTGGCCTGAGATCTTGTAAGTTTATGAGATCATAATTGTGGTACACAATAAGGTGCATCAACAAGGAGTAGTGCATGAATTTGGGCATAGAGCCAGATGCAAAATTATTCAAAGACAATAAACCCTCATGCATTTTATTTATTACATATCCAATAAAATCATATCCTCTATTCACCAGACGGTTCTGAGAATCCATTACCAACATCAAAATATCAGAGGTGATCCTCTCTAGGCCTGCATCAACTCCCAAGACCTGGCATAACCCATATGCAATATATTTCATATAAAATTTGAGGTCCTTGTTGATGCAGGAGCATCCTGGGTGTAAGAGCAATCTTGCATCACCCAAAAATATTTCTGCTTTTGTATTCAATAAGGGCTATCTTGTGTATAGCTGCTATTTATGGAAACTTGCTATTTTTAGTAAGTCAGTCATACGACCTTGGAATGTTCTGATTTCACATGTGGAGGTTCATCTTAGTCATATCAGCTTGCTAGTAAAGTTTCATTGACAAATCAAGTCTAGCTTTGGAGATATTGAAGATTTTTGGTATAGGTAGCAGGGTACAGAAACTTTGAACTCAGTTTTGAAGGCTTTAGAGGCCTTGGATGAGGTCAAATTTTCAGTTGAATGAAGCTTTCTTAATTCAAGCGTTGTAGAGCTCCTCGTGCCCTTTCTGAAATGGGGTTACAAAAGTCAATCGGGTCAACTGGTGATGACTTATGGTCTTCGGAAGTTGGGTCACCTGAAATGGCGAAAAATGATTTTCCTTCAAAATTTCTGTTTGGGTTTCAAAAGTTATTTTGAGCTAACTTTGATGTAATAAATTGTAAAATAAAATAATTCTAAGTTTGGTCGGCTCTATGGGCTAAAATTCTGGAACCTTCTCGGGCGGTGAAAATTGCCTATATAAAGAAGGCCCGTAGTGTTGTCTAGGGCAGTTCTGGGTAATAATTCGAGGCTTTGTCTAGTAGAATATTGTAAAGGGAATGCCCACGTGGATTTTCATATTGTAATTCTGAAAGTTTGTAATTCCACATTTGTGGAGATAATAAGAAGCCCATTTTCCGTTCTTGCAAATTGTTGTTGTTTCTCTGTTTCTGTTATGTGTTTGAGGTATTAAGGGGAGCACCCTTCATCACTTGTATTGATATGGAGTTGCCCCATCCATAGCTACAATATAATTCCTATTCTCTTTGGACATGTGGTTTTTAATCTCCTTAGAGACCAATGTAGCCTCTCGAACATACCTATTTGCTAGGGCTTGTAAGTTTATCTCAGTGGCCATAGGGATTTGAATTTCGAACACCTTCATGAAAGAATTGCAGTCTAGGGTAACTAAAGGAGAACCATCCTCCTTTCTAATAGTTTTTGACAAGGGATCATAGCACTGAGATAGCATAAGCAATGTGTCTACGTCAAGAAAGACCTCAGGAACAATTAACTTAGCCAACCCTGATGTCCAAGGGTTTGAGACTGGTACTACACTATCATGGTTCTTATAAAAATACGAAAATAAACACATGCTCGTGACTTCTGGGGTCTTAGCATCTCTGCAATAAGCTAATTCATACATAAAATAATCATCACTGACCTTTTTGTTCTGAGATTAACCAGGCAAGAGGGTGAGGAACTCATCTGAAAAACTTTCTTTTACTTTTTCCTTAGACCCTCAGCTGGTGGAGGCTCTGCTTGCTGTTGCTTGACTCATTTTGACTGAAATTTTGAAAATTCTCTTCAAAATCATTGGTCACACTATAAATCCAGAAAGCTCTGAAAACCTAGTGCTCTGTACTCTTTGATATGCTCTGTAACTTTCAAATGAGTAGCCTCTAACTATTTTATTCTGCATAATTGAATGCGCCACCATTTTCTAGCACCAAAAATGTCATCTCTACCATTACTCCACACAAACATGGCTTCAATTTACTAGTCGTAGCTCAAAAATTTAAAATTCATATATTCAGAGACCTGGTGACTGGAGAAAAAGTCTCACAATCATTTAATAATATTGGTGCCTTCATAAGGCTTATGAGACCTGGCAACTAAGAGGACTTCTCGTAGTCATGAAAAGACTTTCCACTTTATGAATTCATTATGAGATTAAGCGATCATTACAGATTTTTGATGTAGAGACTTAGCGAGCATAGTCGACCTCTTTAGTCTCTCTTTAATTTTTCACATTCAGAGATTACCTGACTATAGTCTATGTCTTAGTCATAGGTGAAATATTTCTCATTATGAGATCAGATGACTAAGACCACCTTTCATTTCTATTACAAGATCTGGCGACAATAGGCAAACTCTAAGTTGTGGAACACAGTTGACTTTTCAAACTTCTTTCTGAGATATCCTGATCCGGCCATCTAGAGATTTAGCGACTGAAGGGAGGAATTCTTAATTTATCTTATCTAGAGATCTGGTGACTATAGTCTATCTCATAGTCGTGACAACTTTATTTGTTCTTTAAAACATTTAGCGATCACCTGACCAAAAGTAAATCCATTTAGAGACTGTGCGACTATAGTCCCTTCCATAGAAAAATTATTACAACAGTCACTAGATCTTGGAAAGAACTCACCAAGTCTTGGAGACTAGAAAGGCAATCGCTAAGTCGTTTGACAATAAAGAATATTCCAAAGTGCTTATGAGATTAGGCGACAAAGGGCTTTCTGGCAATCGCTAGATATTTAGGAATATTCTTATTTCTTTGGGAGACTAAGCAACTAACTAAGGAAAAATAACATGCACATGCTTAATTTGAAACTTAAGTGACTCGATAAAGTAACAGAGAAAAAGAAGGTTGATGACTCAAACTAGGGATTTTTGATTTTTAGGATATTTAGACCTAGGAAACCCTAGAGACTGCAAAATTCTTCAAAAACATCCTGTCTTTTGGGGCAAAAAACAAAAACAGAGATTTTTACCAACATAGGGTATGGGTGGAACGGTCATGCCATTTATTGTGTAGATAGCAGAGGGCCCAATGATGAATTTCATGTCCCAGTTAGGGTTTTTGGTCATAAAGGAAGATCAAATTGGATATGTTTGCCCCAGTTTTCCTGGCATATCCTTTCTGCAGTGATTTCCCTGTTTCATTAGACTGATTGAAAGTGGTTGGAGAATTAATTTTTCCAAAATGATCAGATGCTTGTTACAATCCTGATATAAAGGATTTTTTATGATCATTTTGGAGGTATTGGGAGTTAGGTTTTGAGAGAGCACATTTTTTGTATAAGTTTCGTTAATAGAAGATAGAAAATTGTAGGTCTTTTCCATTATTTGCAAGCTTGTATTCTGAAGATAAATTGTATGCAAAGGTGAGATTCATAATACTTTATACAAATACTCAACTCTTTTCTCTCCTTTGTGTCAAGTTTTATGAGTTATGAACTTTCTAGTTCATTACATAATCTTTATGTGTGTATCATCATTCCTGAGTTCTGATCAAGGATTTGATTAAATACCGTTCTAGATGGGATATGAATTCATTTTGACTTGCACATGGATTCTATGTAAGTAGTGGGGATTGTGGTAAATGTATTTATGGTTATTAATCTTTGATCCATTTTAGTCTTTGTATCCCTTTCATTTTGGAGTTCTTGCCCAATGGGTAAGGCACTAGTCTAAATGAGTATATCTACTATTGGCACATATTGGCCAGGTTGTACAATCTTCAAAATTGAATTGAAAACCGGTTGTAACTTTTAAGTTTTTTGTTGAAAGGTTGATTGTTCATCCATATCAATGGAGAGTCAATGAATGTTTGGTTGACATTTAGTAATTTCTTGCTATCATCTATTGTTTGAATCCAGTCATGGTATCAAGAATTTATTATATTCACTGGATTAGGTATACCCACCTTGGTCTTGCAGAGCCAAAAGTGCAGAGGGTAGTCTTGTCCCTATAGTTGGTCCAATTACCTTAAGATCCTTAATACATTTGGAATTAACCACTCCTAAATATCAGTCTGAAGGTATATTGGTAGCCTAAGAGCGTAAGTCATTTTGAAACACCAACAAGATGGTGACTCCACTGGGGAGTTGTTGTAACTATTTATAAATAATATAGGTTTCAAGTTGAGCTAGACTCCTCGACTACTTATTTCAAACCAGTAAGTTACCATTGATAACACAGAGTTATCCTTTTCCTTTGTTTGTCCATTGTTTTACAAGGCTCATTGTGATACATATTATTCAAGGATTCCCATTTAATTGGGTGACAACTCAAAGAATCTCTGTAGGAGTGTTGATCAGAAAATTATCTTACTCAAAATGAGTTATAGAAATACTAGGTCTTGGAGGAGGGGACATCTAGAGGATAAACTAGAGGAAGGGCTTCCAACCACCTCTAGGCTTAGTTAGGCAAGAAGGGAAAGGAATAATAAGGATATGTCTCATATATGGAGACAGAAAGAAAATACAAGACAAGAAAATCCAATTGAGCCTAGTCAAGAAGGTAATGCATCAAAATATGAAGAGGTTGTTGATTTGGGATTAAACCAATATGAGGACTATTAGTCTCCTTCGGAGAGAGGAGGAGAAAGTTCACAATATAATAAGAAGATAGTCCTTGATAATTCTTTCGAACATGAGAGAAGATCAAGAAGCAAGAGTAGAAGTAGGAAAGCCTTTTGTACTCCTTTTACCCTTGGAAAGTCAATACCCCAGGTCCCCCATGTTTCAGAGGACAGATGAGATGAAATTCATGTTGAAGGTTCAGAATTTGAAACAACTCTCCTAGATTTTGAAGAAATATTTGGAGAAGTCTATGAGTTGGAGAGGAGAGTCCAGGAACAAGTTGCTATTAGACAACAAAGGGAAAAAGAAAAGGAAGAAAAAATAAGACAAGCTATGATAAGAGCTGAATAGTTAAAAAGGCAAATTTTAGACTAGGAAGCAATAAATTACATTCTAGTACTGAAAAAATAAAGGAACAACCTCTCATCCAAGAAATATGTGAGGTGAGAAAATCCAAAGATAAGGGTAAACAAAAGGCTGTTGGGATTACAATCAATGAGCCTATCAATGATAAGGATCCTTTAGATCAAGTATTGAGGTTGGATGCTGATATTGAGAAGGCCAGAAGAGAGAAATAAATATGGGCTAAAGAGCTTGAAAAATTAGAATTGGAAGCTACCGCCACAGAGATGAAAAAGAAGATTGAGTTCCTTAAACAAACTTCAGGGCTTTCAAATGTTGTTGCTTCTTCTCTGGCACATGGTGGAAATCTTGAGAACACTACAAGTCAAACAACAAATGTCCCACAACCAGATGCTGCTAAAGTTTCTACTACATCAAACACAAAGGCATCTGCATCTCAGGGTGCTGGCCCATCACAAGGAGGACTGTTGATCTTTAAAGGTACAAACAACTCACTTTTTATGGTATTTCTAGTTATCCTAATGTAATCCCTGATGAACTTAGAGAAAAGCTCCCTAAATTCACTGGAAATAATGCCATTACATGTGAAGAACATCTGAAACATTTTATTGATATGATGGATAACCACATTATAATGTTGAACCTAATGATGTGGTTATGAAATTATTTGTACAATCTTTAACTGAGGATGCTAGGGATTGGTTCAGAGGATTGCCATGTGCTAGTATAGGGTCTTGGAATGAATTTAGAAATTGATTTAAAGAACAATATGGTGATAAGACAAATGAGGATTTTATGTTGAATGAATTCAATAATATTAAGAAAAATCAGAATGAGGATGTCATTGAATTCAATGTAAGATTCCAAAAGGCCATGCATAAGCTCTTGCAAGTTATTAGGCTAGATGATAGGATATGTCTTGTGACATATTTAAATGCTTTTGATGCTAAAATGGGGTACCTCTTAAGGGATACAAATCCTAGAAAATTTGGGGAGGCTTATAAGTTGGCTATTAACATAGAAAGTAACAGAAGGATATTAGAAAAGTTGGGAAGAAGAGAGGATTGGAAACCTCAGATGCTAAACAAGAGGGAGCCAGGAAGGTCTTCATTTTTAAAGCCAAAAGAAGATGATAGCTTGAAATAGATTTTGAGTGTTTTGAAAGATCTAAAGTCTAGTGAGAACAGAAACAATAGGGCTGCAATGAGTGACAAGCCAGTCTTATACAATTTTAGCAGGCAGTCAAGAATGCAAAAATACCCCTATAGCACCCAATGGAAGGATGGAAAGCTCATCATTCCACCTAAAAGGGATAAACCTGATGAAAAGCCCCCCGATCCTCTACAAATGAGTTTAGTTAACATGAATGATGATATCCCATGGTGTATTTCTTATCAATCCCCACATAGTCCAGAGTATTATGTTGTTGCTTTAAGCATACCTGAATATGATGAGAAAGCTGAGAAATATGATGATAGTGGTTGTGGAATGAATTTTTCACACCTTTGGGATGAGGTTGATTCTACTGATGAAATTAAAAATTAGGATGTTGTTGCCTCACAAGCCATAAATGAGGTGTACCATCATCATGTTTTTCTAGTGAAGATGATGAGAAATTTGGTGATGTTGGTTGCAAATGTAATGAAAGGTGAGGAACTAGTTGTTCTAAGATGGTCCATTGATGAAGAAATTGCTCAAATTACTGCAGACATGGTCACTTAGGCCAAGAGTAATTATAATATGAGGAATAGGACAATTAGTGATGCTAATGGTAAACCAACTAATATGTTCATCAAAAATTCAGAAAGAGACACCAAGCAGTCTAAGGGAAAGGAAAAGGTTGCTGATGTTGTCAACAAAGTTAAAATAAAGAAGAATACCAAGTCTACTAGTCCTAACATAGTGTATAAAGAAAAGACACCATAGATAATTGTTCCTCCACCCCAAAAGGAGAATAGTTTTCAACATAAGGAGAAACCTAGATTGACTGTCCAATGGGAGGATAAAAGTGTTACTGATGAGAAGAAAGAAATGATTGATCAACAATACATCCCAATTGATATGAGCAAGTCACTTTCACAAATGACTGTCAAGGTCCCATTGTTGGAAATGATGAGAATAAAATAACATAAGGAAAAGGCCTTGAATTGGGCAAATGGTGTCACTTCCACAAATGTCCTAGGATCAAAAGGAAATGATAGGCATGTTGGTTCCTTTGATGACTTACATGACAGTAAGGGTGAAGAAATTATTTCTAAGATTCCACAGATTTACCTGGATACAAATGTTGTTAGTGCTTCATCTGGGACAATTCACCCCTTCTTTTTGACTTTGGTGATTAATGGAAAAATGCTAAAAAAATTGCATGATTGATTCTGGGGCATCAAATGTTGTCATGCCTTCAAAAGTTATGAAGTCATTGGGATTGAAGGTTGATACACCTCATGGGAGGTGTCAGGCTATGGACTCAAGGGAAGTACCAATTATTGGTACCATTAAATCTTTACCTTATAGGTTAGCAACATATCCAAATAAATAGCTAACTATGAGTGCCTTGGTGGTAGACATCCCTCCTCAATGTGGGATGTTATTATCTAGAAGGTGGAGTGCTTCCATGGGTGGGAGGAAGTATCCAATGTGATTTGTCATTTACCTCTTTTAACATTAAAGGGGAAAGTGTTAAGGTGTCTATGGAAATCATAACTCCTCATATGATCAAGGAAAATGAAGAAGATAGCGTGAACTATTTTCTAGACACTGACATTGCTTCTTTCCAAGTTCAGGAGAGAGAGATGGAGGAAAAGGTTAGGCCTATCATATTGACTGAAGACAAAAATAACCTTGTAGACTAGGATGACTTGTGGACTTTATATTTTTATGGAGCAAGTTCGAAAGAAGGAACCAGAGCAGGAGTTGTTGATATCTCCAAATGGTAAAACTTTTAAATTTTCTTTTACTCTCCTATTTTCTTGCACAAACAATGTTGCAGAATATGAAGCCCTATTGATTGGACTGAGATTAGCATCAAGGCATAGAATAAAATTCCTTGGGGTCATTGGTGATTCTGATAAGTAATTTCTCAGATTAGATCAAAGTATGCATAAAAAAATAAAAGGCTAAAACAATATAGAAATGCAGTTTGGGATGAAATTGAGGATTTCAGTGCATTTGGTATTGATTGGATGGATAGGAGTCAAAATAGAATGGATGATTTATTAGGAGATATATCCTTAAGGCCAAAGGATATTACTTTTTTTGGGATATCCAAGATTGAAGTTCAGCCCATGCCCTCAATCCCAAACAATGTTGAAAATTGGCAAGTATTTTCTGATGATCAAAATGTACTAAGATTCTTATAATGTGAATCTCATTTTGGTGACAAAGAAATGGACTTTAGTACTTGCGTAAACATTAATGATGGAAAATAAACTATTCTTGGGAAGGAAGTCTTACAGTTAATATCAAATAGGGTTCCTAAGGGGCTAGTTGCTCTTGAAAGAGTATTTGACAACAAAGACAAGGCCTTTTCTGCCAAAGTTGTAAACAAACTGGAAGATTTAGAAGAAGTAAATTTTGGAATAGATATGGTACCAAAAAATGTTTACATTGGTAGGAGGTTGTCTCCCAGGGTTAGAAAGATGTTGATTGATCTTCTCAAAAAGTTTAGACATGTTTTTGCATGGTCTTATGATGATTTGAAATCCTACAGAGAAGATCTGTTCCAACATGAGATTCCATTGAAGGAGGGCACCAAACCTTTTAGATAGAAATTAAGGCTTGTGAAACCCACTTTAGCACCCAAGATGCAAGATGAATTAAAGAAAATGATACATGCTAGAATAATCAAACCCATTAGACATTCTACTTGGGTGTCCAATCTGGTTCTAGTAAGAAAGAAGAATGGTAACATTGGGCTGTGTGTTGATTTTAGAAACCTAAATATAAATTATTTGAAGGACAATTATGGATTTTATAACATGGAGAATATGTTACAAAGAGTCACTAGATCAGAACTGATATCCATGATAGATGGTTTCTCAGGCTACAATCAAGTAATGGTTAAGGAATATGAGCAATTTAAAATTGCATTTACCACTCCATGGGGAACATATGTATATGTCAGAATGCCTTTTGGTCTGACTAATGTTGGTGCAACTTTCTAGAGAGCCATGGATGTGGCCTTTGCAGATTTTATAAACAAGTATTTGGTTGTATATCAAGATGATCTCACAACATATTTAGCTAGGGAGGATCAACATTGTGGACACCTTGAGAAGATTTTGGTCAGAGCATTGGAATATGGGGTGTCATTGAATCCAAAGAAATGTGCTTTTGGTGTTGTGGAAGGGAAGCTTCTCAGACATATTGTATCCAAGAATGGAGTGAGAATTGATCCTAAGAGGGTTATGGCCATTGATCAGCTTTCCCAACCTAAAAATGTTAAAGGAGTTCAATCTTTTTTTGGACAAGTGAACTTTTTAAGAAGATTTATTACTAATTTTGCAGAAATTAGTATTCCTATCTCCAGAATGTTGAAGAAAGGAGAAAAGGTTGAGTGGAATGGAGAGGTAATTGAATCTTTTTAGAACATTAAAAAGGCCATCAAAGATGCTCCTATTTTGAGAACACCTGATTACAGTAAGCCCCTACAAATCTTTTCTTTTGCCTCATGTCACATTGTTGTTGCAGTATTACTACAAAAGAATGTTGAAGAATATGAACAACCAATATCATTTTTTAGCAAATCCTTATAGGCAATTGAATTGAAATATGATATTATTGAAAAACAAGGATATGCTTTGGTTAGGGATGTTAAAGCTTTCAAATGTTATCTTATGGGAGCTTCAGTGGTTGCATATGTTCCTAGTGCTGCAGTCAAGGATATACTGGTTCAACAAGAAGCCTCAAGGAGGAGATGTAGATGGATCAACAAGATCCAAGAATTTAACATAGATATCTAGATTATAAAATTGGTAAAAGGTCTAGGTATTGTGAAGTTGATGGACCAAATTAATTTGGTTGTAAATCACATAAATATGTTAGAAGAGGAACAAAGGCCTTATATTTGTGACATGGACTGTTGTGATTGGTACAAAGATATCATTAAGTATTTGAAAAAAATGATCCTACCTCCTGAAATGGATGATAATAAGAAGAGAACTGTTAAGTTTCATGCAATGAGGTATGCCATTGTAGTTGGTGGATTATGGTAGAGGAGTAATGAATGAGTATTGCTCAGATGTGTAAATCAGGACAGGTCTAGGACCTTTCTGGAGGAGATGCATAATGGTGTTTGTGGGGGTCATTATATGGCAAAAACCACAGCCTGTAAGATTCTCAGGTCTGGATTTTGGTGGCCTACAATTTTCAAAGATGCTCATCAATATGTGAAGAGATGTGATTCTTTCCAAAGATTTGCTAGTAAGTTGAAATTCAATGGGAATCTACCCCTTCAACCTGTTACAGTTTAGGTACCTTTTCAAAAATGAGGTTTGGATTTCATTGGTGAAATCCCTGACAAATCCAGTGGAGGACATTCTTGGATGCTGGTGGCAACAAATTACTTTACCAAATGGGTGGAAGTTGTCCCTACTAGAAGAGCTACCAGTAGGGTTGTAACAGATTGTGTAATGCAAAATATTCTTATCAGGCCTGGTTGTCCAAAACTTATTGTGGTTGACAATGCAATGTGTTTTACATCACATGAATTCAATGACTTCTGTCAACAGTATGGGATACAAATTTCATATTCTTCCCCTTATCATCCATAGAGAAATGGCTAGGCTGAGTCTAGTAATAAAAGATTGATTAATATCCTTAAGAGGATATTGGATAAAAATAAGAAGGCTTAGGATTCAAAGCTTCAGTTAGCATTGTGGGCTAATAGGGTGATTGTGAAAAAGGCAATAAGATGTGCCTCTTTTGATTTAGTTTATGGAATAAATTGTAGATTGCCTTAGAATAATTTATTGCAGATGTATAAATTTATTCAAGCATATGATGAGGATCTAGATGATCAAATGAAAGTGAGAATGAATGAATTGATACAATTGGATGAGGCAAGGAGGGATGCACATGAAAGAAATGAAAGATTGCAAAAATAGTGTAAGAATCTATATGATAGGAGATCCACCCAAAGAAATTTTAAAATTGATGATCTTTTCCTAATGTGGAATGTAAGGTTAGAAGGTAAAGGTAAGCATGATAAGTTTGACCCAATCTGGTTAGGCCAATATTTTATTGAAAGCAAATGGGGAATTGATTCTTACATCTTGAAAGATTTGACCAGAGATACTTTGGAATTGCCTATTCATGGACAATTCCTAAAGTTTTACTTCTCTTAAAGTATCTTTTCCATAAGCAGTAGTTGAGGGTTTTCTTGTACATTTCTATGTATAGTGTGTTTGTTTCCAGACTGTATTTTTTGTGGGTGGTCTGCTTCTCCCATAATTTCTGGATTCTTGCATGGGAACAAGTTACCCATCATCCAAGGTCTGATATTTAAAAAAAATAAAGAATTATTATAATTTCTTAGTCAGAAAATCTTTGTTCTCATTTTATAGTCTATCTATATTATTTTATTGTTTTTAAATTTACTACTGCTGCAGATTCGTTTATGTTTTGTGTTTTAGCATTAAAAATGAGATATACCTTTTTTTTAACATTCTCTTTTCTTAAAGTACATAGAAAAATGGAGAAACATTACAAGTTTACAAATACAAAAATTTTGAAACATATTACATGCTTTTAGGCATTTACATGGCCTTTAATACACTACTCTTTTACACGTAGCTTTTTAGCCCCTTTTTCAAAATAAAAATCTGCTACTAGAAAGATGAAAATCATTTTTTCTTCAACAAAACTAGCAACCCCTTCAAATAGAAATCTACAAATAAAAACCCACTTGACCATGGAGGCTCACCTCCCAACCTAGGCTATTACATGGCCAACCCCGAGCTTGGGGAAACAAATATGGATGGGGTACAATCATGCTCAAACTCACATACACAAATAAAAAACAACAAATACATTCTTCACATAAAGTTCCCTTCCCATGTATTTACAAATTGGGTCACCTTGGACCCATAAGAGGTGAAGGTGGAAATGAACCCAAGTAGGAGAAGCCATAAAATAAATATGCCATGCCTTTAACAAGACTCAAAACCATACATTATTACCTTCACAAGGCCATCGCAAATTTCACCATTCCTTCCATTTTTCATACACAAGTAAAATCCTTTATGGCCCCCAAATAAATAGACACAAAGATAAGATGGAAACATGGAGCCCATACATCCATGTCTTATCCCCTTCCTCTATGAGGAAGGACTCTACACTATTTGGGCATTCCCAACTAAAACCCTTCACCCTCAAGGCTCTCTTCCCTCCCAAGGGTGAGTTTAGCCTTGCACACCCTAACAAAATAAAGAAACAAAAATAAAACCAGCAAGATGCATTATGCAAGAAGCCATGAAAGGCGAGCTTGAAGTTTCACAAAACCATTTACAAATACCACACAAAAATCTGCATAAAAAGAAAACAAGTCTTCCATGAAAGGAGCACCAACCTTGCTCCAAGATATGAAAAAAGATAGTTGAGTAGAGCTCCCTCCTTACAAACCTTCCTTTGCTAAGTCCACCAAAAACCTGCTAAGGCCACTAAAAGTCCCCAAAATTGGAGAGTGGGAAATCAACCTACCAAATTCCTCTCCATCCCACTAAAAGGAAAACTCTACCTAACATCCTACCTAACCTCAAAGATGATTGGACACACTATCCAAGGGTTCTCTCTCCAACAAGAGGGAAATTCAAATTTGCAAGAGAGGAAGACATGTCACACTTCTCAATTTTGTCACATTCTAAAAAGATATTTTTAGAAGAGGTTAAAATGAGATAAATAATCTTATTAGTCAAAATTTAACCCCCAACCCAAAGTGCACCTATGGGGTTATCTTATTTTAACCTTAACTAACCTCTAGGGCTACATTTAACCCCTCAAAAGTCCACTAAGAGTTGACCCATGAAAATTTGAAATGAAATTCCCTCTCAAGGCTCATCAACCAAGATATCTAACCTTGGGATACTACAAGGTGACTCAAATGTAGAAGACAACCAATAACAATTTACTTGGTCATGTCAACTCACATACACATGTGTCAATTAACACCACATAAAGTCACAACACATCACTACACACATGGCATGCCAAGTAGACATAGATATAAAATAAAATAAACATAATTTTAATACATTCAAATAGTACTTTACAACATTATTACATAACAACGAGGTTATTTCTCCCTTTGGAGTTAACCTTGGCTTTACAAGATTTTCACATGTATCCATCTTTAATTTCCCCTCATTTAATCCATCGTCAATTTCTTGCACACTAGATAAAAATATCAGTAGCTCATGAAAGATCAAATGGCATATATATATATATATATATATATATATATATATATAAACATATCATTAATAATCACATAAAAATATATTATATAATCCAACTACATCTACACAACATCACATGAAATTCACTTAATCTCAAGATTGCATTTCCAAGTTTTTAAGAAGTTATTTCTAGAGCGCGCGTGTGCACATACACACACACAAACATCAAATAACCTAATTCATTAACTAGGTTCATGTCACATAAACATTTCTTTCATCAACATGAACTAAAGCATAATATTCTAAATTTAATAATTCATCAAATGCCATAACATCAAGACTTGGAAATCAAAGCATGGAAATATGTCCTAAATCATCATCCACATAATCATAGGTCATCACATAGTTATAAAAAAAATATAAAATCCCAATCCAAATAGTCCAACATAACAAAATAACGTATCATCATGATTTAATCATAAGGTGGAAAAAGTCTTCTACGAAATGATGGTACGAGATGAGGCCTCACAGATTATATTATTAAATTTTAAATTAGTTATTTTTTCTAATTAATTATTAATATATTATTTATTATTTTTTAATTTTTATTAGTATAATAATTTTGATATAAATTTGGGAACACCCCACAACGCAACGGTAAGTTGTGAGCCTCTCAATTGGGAGGTCTTGGGTTCAAGTCTTCTTGAGCCCCTTGTTGATCTTGGCTTCGGCCTATTACCCATAATTTTTTTTTTTTTGATATAAATTATTTCATTTGTTTTTATATTATTGATTTATATTTTTCTTTTTAAAAAATAAAGACTTTTAATTTTCATTTTTTAATATCAATTTAGAATTTAATAGTTATTATCTTATTTTAATATTATTGATTTATATTTTTTATATTAGAATTAACTCATAAATTTTATATTCAATTGATTATTTTATCGGACATAAACAACATTGAAAAATTAGCTTTCGAAAATTAAAAGTCTTTTAAACAAGATAGTGAAAATTGGCATTAGAAAATTAGAAGCCTTTTAAATAAGTTATTCATTTCTCTTTAAATTTTAATGAGATTACTTCAAAAAAAATAAAATTTAATAAATTAAATTAATAATTGTGAAATGGTTAGGATTAGGGTTATGATTATAGTTATAATTAGGGTTTAAGGTTGACGTCATGGTTAGGATTAGGTTTTGGCTTAGTGAAATATTTCGGATTAGGATGATTATGTGAAAACATGATTAATATAATTGATTTCTTTTTATTTGCTTTCCCTAGGTACTTTTGTCCAAATAGTGGGTTTAGGGTTTAAGGTTATGTTAAAATTAGTGTTCATAGTTAAGATATGGTTTGATTAGGGTTAGTGTTCAATTAGGATTAAAGTTAATGTTAAGCTTAAGATCAGGTTTTGTTTAGGATTAGGTTCAAGTTCAAGATAGGGCTTAATTAAGGTTAGACAATTGTTAGACTTAGAATTAGATTTTGGGTTAGAGTTAGGGTTAGAATTGGATTTTGGTTGGGGTTAGGGTTAGGGTTAGAATTAGAATAGAATATTAACCCTATCTGTAACCAAATAGTAAAATTAACCCAAATTATATAGCATAATAAAAACTATAAACCTTAATTTAATTATAATTCTAAAGTAATTTTAATTGTATTCATAATTTGAACTCTAGGTAATTCTAACCTAACTCTAACTCTAACTCCAACAATAACCTTAATTCTCATCCTAACTCTAATTCTACCTTTAAAGATAACTTTTACCATAATTTTAATTTAGATTCTAAATGTAACTCTAATTCTAATCTTAATTATAAGCCTAACCCTTAATTTGATCCATAATTGCAACAATAACCCTAATTAACCTCATCTCTACATCTAACTAGATAGTTTTAATCATCAAGATATAATCATAATTATAATTGTAATGTTAACGTTGATTCAAACCCTACCTATCTATCCTTAAAATTTTAAATAAAAAATAACCTAATTATTAATTTATTTTTTTTAAAATAAGAATTAAATTTTAAAGAAAAATGGATAACCCGTTTAAAACACTTCTAATTTTCTAATGTCAATTTTTACAATCTTGTTTAAAAGACTTTTAATTTTAGAAGGCCAACTTTTTAATGTTGTTTTTGTCCAATAAAATAATTGATTGAATATAAAATTTAAGAGTTAATTCTAATATGAAAATATAAATCAATAAATCAATATTATTAAAACAAGATAATAAATATTAAATTCTAGATTAAAATTAAAAATATATAAAATTAAAAGTTTTTTATTTTTTTAAAAATATAAATATAAATTAATATTATTAAAATAAATATATTAATAAAATTTTAAAATAATAAATAATATATTAATAATTATTTTGAAAAAATAACTAAATAAAAATTTAATAATATAATTAATTATAAATTATAATGGAATATCAAAATTATAAAATTTAGAGAGATAATTTTTACAACCATAAAATTTATAAAGAAAGTTTGAAAAAAAAAACTAAGTGCTTGCATTCCTTTGTCAGATGTGTGTAGCTAGAAATGGTCGGAGTACGAAGGAGTACAAGGATTGCCTTGACGTATGGCACTAGTGGGTGTAAATATTCTGCTATTTAGCCATTGCCTATGGCACTGGTAGATGCAAATATTTGACTATTTAGCCAATGTTGATGATCTATTGGATAGCCATTTCCGTAGGCATTCACATTGTAGTCTACTCTACTGAATGATTTCTCATATCAAATTAGCGTCCTTAACTCACAGACACAAAAATTGCGTGGTGAAATAGTTGGCCAAAGAAGAGGGAAATAAAATATTGGAAATGGTGTTCCTTTGAAATATATGCCTCCATGTCGTGTAGTACGCCAGCTGCATGTCACTTGTATATATTTTCTAGGTGCTCTCTTGCAACATACTTTATGAACCATCATGAGTGTTCAAATGACACTGCTAGTCTATTCTCGATAGATCTGTGTCCCATCAAATCATCTTTAACCTAGATAGCACTAAACTTATAACTAACACTTGCACCTGAACAAGGTGCAAATCTTTTTTTATGGATAAAGCTTTAATTTGGAAGTAAAAGGTTGGAAGAAATAAACAATGCATTTGTTAAGAGTAATCAATTGTTAAAAAAATAGTCTAGAGTTAGTTATGCATAAATAACATAAAACACTATTATAATGAAAGAAAGTTGCACTTTATCTTTAGTTTGGATAGATCATGATTACAATTAGAATTCTAATAATAGTTAATATTGACATAGAGCCATAATCTTAATTACATTGTAACTAATTGAACTTTAATGGTAACCCTATCCCTAATTCAATTATAACCTTAACCCGAGCTTTATCAAAAAATAATAATCATGTACGTTAGTTTTAGTAACTTTTACCAGTTCTCCATCTTTGACTGATGGAAAGGGTAGAGGCAAGGAGGTACTTACAAGTTGTCTTGTCCAACAAGCTCCTGCCAAACTTATGTGAGTTAAAGGATGACACGAGTAATTGATGGTACGGGGGCATATTATGGATGCGCATACATGCCATTATGTGTTGTTAAGAGGCTGTCATGTTCATAGGCGGAGAAATGTCTTCGCTATTTGTGGGCATGGATTCCAGTATTCATGTATGATGGGACATGGGTTCAGGTATTCATGCATGATGGTCTTGCATGATACATTGCTTTAAAACTACAAAATGTGTCTTGATGGACTTGACTTTATGTTTCATATTGTCCAAGACTATAATCACAAGAGACAAAAGCATCTTTGTATGATTTTGACAATATACAGTGCTTATAAATGCAAAGCACTACAAAATGTGTATAATCACTAATAAATGCAAATGCATGAAAACAAAATGTGACATTATGTATTGTTGACCAAGTGCCCTATCTATGTAGTGGGTTACATCTGTCTTTCTAATAGAAATATAGTCCTTGAGTTCCTTAGCACTCTGGCACACCAGGGCCATTTTGAATGGAACCCGTATGCAATGTCACATCTTTCACTAAACTTCTCGTGCTCCAAATACAATGATATGTTGAAAACTGTCAAATCTTTACTACCATCATGAAATAAAATAAAATGAAATTTTTTAGTAACGTCCACAAGGCCAAACAATCTATGGGACCTACGGGTAGCTAGTAATGAAATGAATGAGCGAAATTGGAAATAGGCAGCTAGCATATACATAGATGTATGATAAGCATTACAATTTAGTTTGTTGTTTAGACACAAGCCTAAATTAGGGGCCAATAAGTGTGCAGGGTTCGATTCATTAAATTATTTCACTGTGTGGTACAATGATGGTGTCTATCTAGTAATATATTTAGCATCAAAATTCCCTCTTTTGTATGATGTGTTAAATATATGGTTGAATAATGTCTCATAACAATATATATTTATATTAAAATAATAATTTTGGGGTGCATTATGTCACTTAATTTAAGCAATCTATGCCTAATATAAGAATGACTAATTGTTCCTTATCCATGCTCCAACAACACTATTGTTTGCTAGCCATGCTACAACAACACTACAACATTGTCGACATCTATAAATATATAGATTTGAATTGATCTAGTAAAATGCAAGTGACTTCAAGAGCCAATTACTTGCCAATCCAACTCTTAATGGAACCTAGATGGATAATCTAGTGTTGTGTAACACCCCGCCAGGCAACCCAAGAGGACAAGACATAAAACCTCTATAAAATGCAAGTA
The DNA here is from genome assembly GCA_027943335.1 of Chamaecyparis obtusa. Taxonomy (NCBI): domain Eukaryota; kingdom Viridiplantae; phylum Streptophyta; class Pinopsida; order Cupressales; family Cupressaceae; genus Chamaecyparis; species Chamaecyparis obtusa. The sequence continues at coordinate 985,981 of BSBK01001155.1, read as the reverse complement.
GTGAATTTTATTTATTTATTTATTTATTTTAACTAGAATAATATTCATCATTACACTTCATATTTCTAAAAGAAGAAATAATTTTCTACTACTTGAATGTAAGATTTATACAACTTAAGTCCTCCCGGGTTCCCTAACGTCACTACTAAAGCAACATCATATAAACCATTTACATGCATAAGATATTCATGGAATCATGAGCTTAAAAGATCTACATTCATTTTAATGCACCAAGTTAAATGTCCCTAACTTATTTCTTTTATTAAACATAGGTTAATCATCCAACATCATTATTCCTTTTATCAACTCATTCCATAAATTCATATTGATTTCATCTACATCTACTATCCTTTATATCACTTTTCTCTAATAATTTAGGTAAGAGATTAATATTCATTAAGGTAGGCATTATCCTAGGTATTTCATTAACATGAACCAAGTATTAACATTATAATCAAGTTACTATTTTATTGCATTGTTTCATAACCATTCATTGTTAATAATTCCAATCACTAACCTATCATTTCTCAATAATTTCCTTGGATCCTTTCATCAAGAGAGAATACATTATTTTTGTGATACATCATTATATATAATTATATTTAAGATTATTTCCTTTACATATGGACAACATAAAAGGATAGGAGAAACAACATAAACACGTTCTTTTAATGCTAGTAACATGTCCAATATTCCACATTATTTTCCCTTTCTTTTACCTAGAACTACCCATTCCCTTATGCATTGCTTTGAATTGAGATTACATCAATACTACAAGACTCCTTTTAGGAGATTAAAAATTACATGAATACAAATACATAAGTACATCTCAACATATTAAAATATCCAATAAGAAATCTTCAACTGCAGATCTGGAAAGGAATATGTGCTAGGATCATCCAAAGAATCACGATCAATACCTCGATATAAATATTAACCACCCAACCACGTGGAACCAATAGGCCCACTCCCCCGAGCTAGGAGATAGAACCAAAGGCCCATACAAGAGGTAACAACTAGAAAATTCTTAAGGTGGTGATAAAAGTTCCCCAAAGTCACAACAAAAAAAGAAAAGATAAGAAGATCACAAGGAATACCAGAGGCATGATCAAATTTGATAGAGACTCTAAGCTACAAGCTAGGTGAGTGTCATCGCATAGCCCTCACCCCTTGGGTTGTCCTGGTACTAGCCACTCTTGGCCCCGGCCCCCAAGTAGGCACATGCGGAACCGAATGCCTCTCGTACAGACAAGGTCATTCAGTTGTACCTACGCATAGGTACCTTCTCCCACTCCCGTCCTTAGTCTTTACTAGCACTAAAGGCATGGGCGAGGCACAATTAATCTTGATTAATGTGTAATTTCCCATTCCAATAATCTCCCATTCCCAATTCATTTATTTAGGTTATCACTTGATTAAATAACTCATAGTAGGTTATCCTGGTACTAGCCACTTAGGGCCCCGGCCCCTCACTATAAGCCACTCACCTAGTGTACTTAGGTTCCCTAAAATACATATAAAAATCATAAGAACATAATAGATTCATCATCAAGAATTCATATCAATTCCATAACAACATTTGATTGAGTTTAGGAAAACATATGTTGTCCCTAGTCCACTTGACAACCCTAAACCCAATATGGCATTCAGAATGTTTCAAACATATAAGAAGACATCCAAGTGATATTATAAACATATTCAGAGTATACATAGATCCAATTAACCAAAAAAAAATTCTAATAGCCTCTGGTAACCATACGAAACCTTAAAACTTAATGATGTTCTTAAATTGAATTATTTCAAGCAAGGATTAAATGCAAAGAATAGTCATCATAGAACAGTCATCCATATCTTTCACAAAACATAAAATAAAGGAAATCACTTCGGTGGAGATTTAGATAACATAATTATGGACTCTAAATTTTATTTTTAGAAAGATCCAACGGTGGGAAAGAAAGTTATGACTTCTGGTTTAAAACAGAAAATTCTAGTTAGGGTTCAGACCTGCCTTCACTAAAATGGTTGTAATTTTCACAAAACATAATTAAAATTCACCAAACCAATTGGAAATGAAATATAAGACTTAGGAGAATATTTGATATCAAATTTAGACTTTTATATAATCATATCAGCCTGTAGCATACGAATACATTTGACAGAAAATTTGGAATCAAGAATGGACAGGCATAGTCTGCCAAAATGTCAAAAATAAGGCATTAATTCGACCCTAAAAATAAAATCAGATAGATACCCATTTGAGATCTATGAATTTTGCTTCCAGAAAATCAATTTAGTAAAACCATAGATACAATTTAAATTTTTATAATAACAGATCTCCAAAAATGGGTTGCTAAAAACCCTAGGAAAACACATGCCAATTCTTACAAACAAAAACTCAAAACTTTAAAATAACCATAAAAATGAAAAGTAAAGATATAATAAATAATGATAATATATAAATAGATCTATAATCTATCAGATACATCAAGTAACTAAAATATTCAATCCATACCTCATGTCCTACGAAGGTTGAATCGAAGAAGGAAGGAAACAAAAGAGAAGACAAATCCAAACTTGAGATGCATCCTTCAAACCCTATCCACTTTCAGAAATCTCCATGAAAGAAAGAAATAATTCCACAGCAAAGAATCCCTCTCTCAACTACTGAAATTCTCACAAAAATGTCTCTCTCCCAAAAGCAAAGATAACCAAAAATTCTTAAAGACATATGCTTACAAACTCTCCTTCACATCTCCAAGTTTTCTCTCCAAAATCTCCATGAAAAGTAAGGCCATCCTCTCCTCAATGCTTCAGCCCCAAAACCCCCTCCCTTCAAATGAGAAAGTAGTGCATATAAATAGATTTCCAAAGGTTGAGAGGAAAAGTAACCAATTCCCAACTAACTCTTAACTAAAGAGTATTATAAAATAACTTAATATCATACAACTATATTACTCAAATATACAATAAAAGATTATTTGTATTCATTCATACACACATTTAATATTATCCTAACATATATGCATATGCAATCATTAATTACATCAATATCTATATATATAACCTATCCTCATTATTAATAATTAACATTTGAGAATAATATACCTCGCATTATTTAATATTTAATTATTAATAATATTATACTTTACATTAATCCCAAAATATACACCATCAACAATATCTACAATAATTAACATATAATCACATATAAATTATATATATATAAATACATATATGTGTGCACCCATATATATATATTTCCATATATATATTTATATTTATATAGATACATGCCAAATACCAAACACTATAATCTATAAGATTATGAAGTAATAGATCACAATATTATTACCTATTTATAATTGCTATAGGATATAACACTGAGGTAGAATAAAATCACATGCCTCAAAATAAATCTAATCATCGAAAGAGGCCATAAAAATCAACTATGAAACATATTGAGTAAACTATAAGATCAAACAAGGTCAACCAAAGTTAACAAGGAAAGTCAAGCCAAACTCTTGAAACACAACATAGAAAGATTAACTAAGAATCATACCAAGAAGGAGAAATAAATAAAATGAGTAAACAAATCATACAACCAAATGAATTCAAGTGGCCACAAGGCACTAACTACAACCATGCCCAACCGGGTGCGTTGGATCTGGGTTTTTGACCCAAAGGTTGACTGACAAAGAAGGAACCCTAATATTCTCAAATTGGAATAATGACAAAGGAAGACTCATGTAGGGGCCTTAGTACTATCTCCATAACAACAACCATCGAGGATTTGAGGGCATGCTCAGACCTGTGAAGCCAGGTGAAGTCGATGCCCGGTACCTGCAAGCCTACATCACAAAGAAGAAATACATATGCACGGATATACATATAAAAGAAAACATTGCAGACAGATGACTAGGATCGATACATCGTGTGGACCTCAGCTATGTGAGTAACTACGACTTCGTCCTGAATCATGAAAACACATCATGTATATATATACACTCAAAGCATGTAGCATCATCATAATGAAGGTTAGAATCTCAAGCATTGTGTTAGTCTCTTATCAATACTAATAATAAATTAACATAATCAAATCATCAAGTGAGATACAAGATTAATCCAAGGTAACCTTAATAGAAGAAAATATAAATAACCACTTATATATATCTATCAAGTACATATCATATAACATCCTAACTATGTTCATAAAGGTCTTGTAGGTACTCAATACATACATGGAGATAAATACATACAAAAATGATACCTTTAGATAGTATGTCTGATATTAGAATCATTGAGTACTAGCTTATGAAATTATTATAAACAACTATAGGAATAGATCAAACAAGTATCATGTACAACTTAAGCTGTAAGAAAATATCGAAGGATCTTAATTCTTTCAAAAACACAAAACTTATATTAGGGTTAGAGGGGTATTACATGTTGCCCAAAATGATTGCTCTCTTGTGATATTTGAAAATCCCTGATAAAAGATTTTTATTCTAAAATAGAAAAAAAACTATTATCTACAATATGTAAATTCTAAGAAAAATATTGGTGTCCCTACTATTATAGCTCCTATTGGATAACCAAGATACTAATAGGACAAAGTGAGAGGATATGTTAGGTGTAATACCCCAAAAATGGGCTATAGGTTCATTAACCTCCTACATTTTCAATTCGAACGAAATCGACATCAAAGTCCTAATCTAAGGCACATCTGCACATTATTGAATTCTAATTGATTTTATGTTAAATTCTGCATCGGGGAATATTCCTAGCAATATTCCTATTTATCCTAATTATCTTTAATTTAATTATTATTTGACAATGAATCCTATTTATCCTAAAGTTTGATTAATTGAATATTTTGAATATTTAATTAATCATATTTAATACTGCCACTTAATTATTTAATTAAATTAAATTAAATTATTCTTAAGTTGTATTATTTAATTGTGACAGTAAATAAAAAATCTCATGACTAATTGATTAAATTCTTATTTAATTAATTAAAGTCAATTGTCAAATTTAGTGATATAGTTTTTGAATAAAAGTTTGATTTAATAATTGACTAACCCATAAATCAATTATTTTTAATTCAAAAATTAGTTAAGTTGAGGATAAATCACTTTATTTATTTAATTAATTCATAATTAATTATGCACATTCAAAGAGGAGTTAAACTCAAAATCAGGAAATCAATGCAAGTTGTTAACTTTTGGAAACTCAACATTCTATTTTGAGTTCAAAGCTGATCTAAACTTCTGATTTGAGTTAAAAAGTTGTTCTTGCATGGTTTTTGCATGATTTTTGTGAGTTCATTATATCTGATTTCTAATAACTCAAAAATCAACCCGAGTTTATCAAGAGTGATTTATGGCTTTTCTCTTGCATCCTCAAAGCCCTAGATTTCTATAAAGTCAAGGCTCAACTCTTCATAATTATCAACACTCGAATTTGCACAATTACTCTGGCGAATTGGCGATTGAAAGATTGACCACTTGCGACAGGTGATTTGTGAGATCTTTTCATTGTTGATCATTAGCTTTTGCATAGTTTCATATCACTCATAGCATTTTTAGATCAAATCTGCATTCCAATTTCATTCATATAGATTAGCTTCATACAGATTTTCATTCATATTATTGCACAAAAAATACCAAAAATATAGCTTAATCTGCATTCATAATCTTTCATATTTTGCATTCAAATCCTTCATTTAGGTGTTGCATTGTCACTGGTCTCGGTCTGATATGAGGGAATCATACTCACACCTACTAGAAGGCAGTAAATCACCTAGTTAGTTTAGTTTCCATCTCATTGCATGATTTCAATTTTTTTGCTAACCTCTAATATTTTACTAAAGTGTTGTGTCTACAGCTAGGTACAAAATTCACACACACATTTATGGCACCCATCGTGGGGCCCTGAAATGGGTTTCCATTCCATTTCTATCAATTTCTTGTCATTTTCTAGTTAAAACTGTGATTTTTGTTTTCTGTCAATACATTTTTCATACGACTTTTGTTAGAAAGTCATGCCAGGAGGTACCCACTATTGTACGATAGGGTTAAATTTCAAGTCTCGTATCAAAAAGTACACACTATCATTTAGAAGCTCAATTGTCGTATGAGAAGACACCCATAGTTGTACAAGTTTCCAGACTGTCATCTGGGAGGTAACCCACTGTCGTATGAGTTTTGACTCCATAATTCAATTGTCATTTCAGTATCTTTGGTAGTTTTTCAGATTTGATTTTCAGATTTGGACTAACAGCTAACCCTAACAATTGAAATCTTCTATTTTTGCCTGATACTTGGCGAATCTGATTGGAAAAGCGCAACTAAATTGCTAAAACGGGTAAAAATCTACTAAGCGCGTTGTGAGGAATTCAAGTATTCTTCTCAAGCTGATAACATTTTGATTGGGATTAAAATGAACTCTCACGTGTCAAGCTTGTGTGACTTTTCTTTCTTAATTATCACAGACTTCATTTTGGGCTATAAAACGAACATAGATTTTTCTTTGTGCATATCTATTACACATAGTAAATAGGCCCTATGAGCACTATTTGTGGATGATCTTGAGAATGTGGGCTTCTTCTACTTGTTCATGCATGCATAGCTCTTCTTGACGATGGATCCCCTTGTAGGTAGGGAGGTTACTGAGAGAGTCTCACGTTCTACTAGATTTGTGTGTCTTCAACTTTTGATTGATACATTCTCTCTCTAGAGAGGTTGATGGATCATAAGCGGTTGATGTCATAGATCTTTGTGAGATAATCTTGGTCTTAGCATGTTGGATTAATCTTTCTGCTTTGTTTTGGTTTAAAGTGAAAAGGCTAGAGGACTATGCTCTACTCCCTTTTTGGGTAGTATCAGAAACTCAGATCCTTGAATCTAGAACTAGTCTCCATGTGGTATATTTTGTGAGTCACCTTTAGAGAGGGTTAACCATAGTGGACATTCCCTTAATTGGGTCAACCACATGGATGAAACCTCAAGTGGTAATAGCCATTTTCGTCATGGTCACAACAGTCACTATATAAATGTCCTTGTGGAGGAAATCCTCACAGGTGTGCTCTCTTGTTGGGCTGTCAGATCTCCCTAGTAGCTCCTGATTGATTAATTTCTCAGACTATGTCAAGACCCCAGTGCACCTGGATTGGAGTTCACCCTCTTGAGATCACAAAAATTGTAGAGTCAAACCATTACTACAAACCCTAGTGAGGCCAAATTTTCATTTTTCTAGGAATATGTGCGTTATTGAAAAACTTTTAGGAACATACACAATTAGCACTCCTAGGGATTAGTACATTCAGTCACTTTATTTTTTATGTGGGGGGTTTCTTTGTCCCCTATTCATTGTTTTCAGACATGCTTGGAATCACTTGCTTGATATTTTGCATGCTTGTTTATCTATTTGGTTACTAAAAACAAACAATCTCAGAATAATCTTCAAACTTGGACAGAGAAATTTGCGAACAATCAGAAATTGAAAACTAGAAATTTGCAAAATCTGAAGTAAAAATTCCTTTCTGGAGTCAACAGTCATCCCACCAAGTCAAAAATTCATATGAGTTTTGGCAATTATCGTTTCAAAACCCCTATATTGTCGTATGATAGCTTGTATAGTGTCGTACGAGTTTTGCCACCAGTTCAAAAGCAAAAAGTCAAAATCCCGCTATCAATTGTCATGCGAGCTTTGCAATTGTTGTATGATTTTTTCAACTATAATTTCATAGCATACCCATTATCGTACGATCCCGCATAAAGTCATTTGAGAAATTTCATTGCCGGAAAGTTGTCAAAATTGTTTGAGACCCAATTTTTACAGACCATTTCCAGAATCTGTTGAACAAATCACTGTGTCAGGAACAGAGCAGAAACTAGAAAAAATTCATTCATTTTCCTCAAGTGAGCCTTTGAGTCTAATTTAGCCTTCTGATTTATCGATTTGAGTCTTTTTCATCTTGTGTCAAAACCTTGTCAAAATTATCTTCAAATTCAATCTTTTTACTAAACGGCTGAGTGTTGTGAGCTCATGTCCACCATCTGTTGGGTGTCTACCCACATTACTATGGCACAGTATCCTTCATTTATGTCTGATCTAATCTTTAATCAACTCAATCTTGACAAGGTTGCATCATTTGATCTTCTTGAATCAATTCATTCTTCAATTGTCTTCATCTTATTCTTTTGCTTCACCCAAGGTTAATGGTGGAAACCAGAGCTTCTCCACACAAGAAATCTGGAGAGGTATCCCATACAATACCTCTGAATATTCTCTAGGTCCCAACTCTTGAGAAACTCTACAATTTTGGTCTTTATGAAGACGATGGTCTTGGCAATTTTAAATTGAAAACTGGTTACATACCCCCTCCATCAACTCACAGAGGTAATCAACAAACTCCACCTTGGTCTAATCCAGGGAGCCCTAAAACTCCTAACATGTCTCATAGAGCGACACATCATGGGTCCCAAGGATATCAATCTCAACAAGGTATGGATTAAGAGCCTACACCTTCTGAAGTTGCCCAATATCAAAATGATGATAACTTCAAAAGGATGATGAAGTATTTCTTGAAAGAAGATATGGAAGCATATTTTCTAGAGTTAGCTCATCAGGGAGCTAAACTTCCTCCAAAATTTAATGTGGAAGATATCATTACACATGAGGAAGAAACTCCTACAACTATGATGAAATAGATGCATGCCATGCAAGTCAAACTTAACAAACTTGAAAAAGAAAAGGAACCTAAAGAGTTCTCTTGGAGGCTCTATGTCCTTTTCCATTTGATAAAGACTTGTACATGCCGCCATTCCCTAAAAGAGTGGAGATGCCTAAATATGATAAGTATGATGGAAACTCTGACCCTCAAGATCATGTCAAAGAATTATGTACTCAATCTATGGAGTTTATGCACGAACCAACCTACTTAATGCATCTTTTCCCTTGATCTCTGGGAGGAGAAACCAGTCATTAGTTCTCTAGAATGCCTCCTACTATAAATTTTTTTGAGTTAATCAGACTGTTCTATCAACAATACTCCTACAATATTCAACATCTGGTCACCATGATCGACATTTGCAACTTGAAATAGTATCCAGGAGAACCATTCCTGACATTTCTCAAGAGGTGGAGAAAGAAATTTTCTCTATATGCTAGACCCATTCCAGAAACTGAGAAGCTAGAAATATTCATCAACAATCTTGTTCTAGAAATCAACTACCCTTTACAAATGCAAAATCATACATTTTTTGATAATATGGTAGATAATGCAATCAAAATTGAGAAAGTACTTGTGAAAAAATGAGACATCACACTTCAAAAGGACAAGTATGAATCTGGATCTAGTTCTAAAGACAAGAACAAAAATTGGAACAAGAATAAAGGCATTGTCACTGATGGTGTTTTTGATAATATCTGTGCCCCATCTAAGGTACCTACTTTCAATCTCATTATTGGTACCCAGGCCATCAAAGCTTCCGAAGCTAAAGCAACAGAGTCCAACAAAAAGTCATCTGATTACAAACCTTGGGCTACAGATCCTAATCACAAATTCACTCCTCTTGGAGAATCCTTGGAATCTGCCATGAAAAATCTATTGGCAAACAAAATCATCTACTTGCCTGAGATAAAAGTCTTTGATCCTGAACCTAAACCAAAATGGTGGAGAGAGAACGATTTCTATGAATTCCATCTCAATAAAGGTCATAAGACTAATAACTACGTTTGCTTGAAACACATCATAAAAGACAAAATTTATAATGGAGATATCACAATTGATAATCATAAGAGCAATAATGATCATACAACATTCACAAAACCATTTCCTAAACATGGTAAAGAAGATTCTTCCTCTCAGCCTAATATGGGTGCTAAAGTCAATTATGCATACTCCAAAAATAATGCTATCATCAATATGGTTGAACCATGTCTATCTAAGTGTTGCAATGTCATCACAATTGTAAGAAGAGATAGAGAAAATCAATCAGCTAATGCAGTTACTCGATCACAAGTTCAGGCACACCTACAAGGACAAATACCAAATTCATCAATGTCCTTTCAGTCTTTCATCTGCTTCTAAACAGAAGGCTACATCTAAATCTTCAAATCCTAAACACACGAGGCCTACTTCATACAGTATTGTTCAACAACTCCATCACACAAATTCTAAGATCTCAATGTTTGAGTTACTTCGGATATCCCTAGCTCATAGAGCCATTCTAGACAAAGCTTTGCTTAGATCCAATGTTCTTGATGACCTTGATTTAGAAAGATTCTAGTCTATGGTTGGTCATCTTACGTCTTCACAGTATATTTCCTTTTCAGAGGAAGATGATAACTCCTTGAGTCACCCACATAACCAACCCTTGCATATTGAAGTCTTGATCCAAAACTTTCATGTCAAACATGTGTTGATAGATGGGGGCACTGGTCTAAACATTTGTTCTTTCAGCTTGATCACACAATTGGCATTTTTAGAAATGGCCATTGATCCTAGAAAGAAGATAACTATCAAAGCATATGATGAGCAATAAAGATCTTCAAAGGGAACAATTGTCCTACCTATCAGAGCAGGTCCTATCATCAGAGATACTATATGTCAAGTTCTTGATCTACCTTTGGCTTACAACATCCTTCTAGGGAGACCTTGGATACATGAGATGAAAGCTATTCCTTCTAAATATCATCAATGTTTGAAATTTCCTTATGAAGGGGTAGAAGTGATGATTCCAGCTGATCTGCATACAACTTGCAATACCTTGAAAGAGAGTGCTGATAAACTTGTTCCCAATAATAGAGAATCTTCCACTAAGCAAACAGATGTAGCATCCACATCCAAGATGGAAGACATTGCTAAAGAGGTTAAGATCAAAGACAATGGTATGGGAGAATATACTATACGGCCAGTCTTATCTTTGAAATCTCTCCCTATCTCACCTAAGTCTTATGGGAAAACTCTGAAACAATCCAAACTAGAGTCTAAAGAACCTCCTGCAGCATATAAAGGAAAATTTGTGGCAGAACAAGTATCTAAACAAGAGTTTGAAGAAGATGAAGCTGTGCTTATATGGCTATATAAAGATGAATCCGAACCTCAAGTTGTTCAAAAATGTGATGTTGAAACTCCTAAGAGCCCTTCTAAGTCATATGGCCCAGGGGACAAATTGATCACAAAAATGGGATATAAAGGAAAAGGACCTCTAGGACTACAAGGTAAGGGTCTTCTGTTACCTCTTGATCATCATGGCCTAGAAAACACGAATACAATAGGTCTAGGATACATGAAGAAGCCTTTCTATCTTAGCAAGAACTCCCCACATATATTAGAATAGATTGAGCCCTTCGTAGCGAATCAACTAAAGGGAGAAATAACTGAACAATTTGATAGTGTGGATTCATACACCACTGATGAGCTCATTCCTTATGAGCATTTTCCTAAAGAAATCAAAGACCTCCTTGATGTTGAATATGATCCAATAAAAAGAATTAATGTAGTAGAAACACAAGAACCTACTATAAAGCAAGAGATAGTTGCACCACAAGAACTAGCTAATCTTGAAGACAATCAAATAGACAAAGAGGAAGGTGGTAGTTATTCTAAGACAGATTCCCATGAGTATGAATTCAAATCAGAATCTGAGGGAAACCATTCTTGGGGTATTCATCCTGACTTTACTCATGTTCTTAGATTTCCTAGAGGTCTAGATGAAGAAATATAAGATGAATCAAATGACTATGAATGGGGAGTCATTCTAGAACCAAATGAACTTATTACAGAAAAGCATGTTGATGTTATTCACCAATATGCACCTAAACCCAATGTAAGTCTAGAGTGAAATGATGAACTTATCGAGTCTGGTCCACCGATGGCTGAAGTGGATTTTCACAATGACATTGAACCTATTGATGAATTGAATGTCTTAAGTTGTAATATCACCTTTGAAATTGAGCGTCGGGTTAGGACAAATGATGAAAGATCCATATCTATAAACACTCTTTCCCAATCTTTCACCACTTTGACTATCCGACGGCCTGACCTTCTTGACCTAACATCCACAAACCTGAACCAAGGTATTTATACCTTTCCTAATGATTATGCCCTTGCTTGTTACCTCAATGCAGTTGAGCCTATGAGGATTTCCATTAGTGAACTGAGCATCAGCATGATGAAGTCAAACATCAAATATCTTAGTCAAAAGAATAAGAATAAAAATAAAAAGAAAAGGAGTTCTGAGGGTGAAAACCACTTTGTGGCAGTCTCAGAACCTACAAAAGTAAAAATAAAAGATGTATCTGAAGGTGAAAACCTCTCTGAGGTGCCTAAGGATGAGATATTTGATGTCCTTTCAAGTCATTTATAGGACAGATCTCTAGTTCTAATTGAGTCCACTCAATCCATCAACTTGGGAACAACAGAAGAACCATAGTTGATCCATGTAGCACAATCTTTATCAGAAGAAGAGAAGTAAAAATTTACAGCATTCTTAACAGAAAAGAAGATCAACTTTGCATGGAAATACTTAGATATGCCAGGGTTGGATCCTGATCTTATTATGCACCATTTATCTATAGCTCCATATGTTAAACCTGTTAAGAAAAAATTGAGAAAGATGCATCCACATGTTTCACTCTTAGTAAAAGATGAATTAGAGAAGCTACTAAAAGTCGGATTCATCCGTGTTAGTGATTATGCTGAATGGATCTCTAATATTATACCTATTTCTAAACCAGACAAATCTATAAGAGTGTGCACAGATTTCAGAGATGTGAACAAAGCATGCCCTAAGGATGATTTTCCACTACCTAACATTGATATGATTGTGGACATGATTGTGGGCTTTGAGATGTATTCTTTAATGGATGATTTTTCTGGATATAATCAAATAAAAATTGCTCTAGAAGATTAAGAGAAAATTGCTTTCACATGTGTGTGGGGTACCTTCTGTTGGAATGTCATGCCATTTGGGCTTAAGAATGTTGGTGCTACATATTAGAGAGCTATGACATCTATTTTCCATGATATGATACATTGAACTATGGAGGATTATGTTGATGATACTTTAGAAAAATCTATGATTAGAGCTAAACATCTAAATTACTTGAGCAAGATGAGCAAGATACTAGACATAATGGAAAAATATAGTCTTAGATTGAATCCTAAGAAGTGTGCTTTTGGTGTCACCTCTGGAAAACTCTTAAGATACATAATTTCAAAGAAGGGCATTGAAGTTGATCCTGCTAAAGTAAAGGCTATAATGGAGCTGCAACCCCTGAAGAACATTAGTCAAATGAGAACGTTACAAGGGAGAGTACAATCTATCAGGCATTTCATATCATAGCTAGCAGATGTCTCACAACCTTTTACAAAAACTTTACATAAAGGTGTGACTTTTGCATGGAATGAAGAATGTGAGAACAACCTTAACCATATCAAGAAATATCTATCAAATCCTCCTATCCTGATGCCTCCTATATAGGGGAAGCCATTGATCTTATATGTCTCCACCACAAATACATCACTGGGGGCATTGCTAGCACAACATGATGAGAACAAGAAAGAAAGAGCTATATACTATATCAGTAGAACATTGGTTGCATACGAGAAGAACTATTCAATGATTGAGAAAGCTTGCCTAGTTGCACAATCTTTGCATCACAGAAACTGAGACACTACATGTTAGCTCATACCACTCAATTGGTAGCTAAGATAGATCCATTGAAATACTTATTGAGCAAAGCTACCCTCACGGGTAGATTAGCCAAATGGGTCATGCTCTTAAGTGAATTTGACATTGAATATGTTGAAAGAAAAGCTATCAAAGGATAGGTAATTGCTAATCAATTAGTAGATGCACCTTTGTTTGATGATACACCAATGCAAATGGAATTCCCAGATTCTTCTATCATGAATCTTTCTTCTAGAGAATGGCAATTATTCTTTGATGGCTCCTATACATAGAATGGATCTGGAGCAGGCATATTGTTCATAAATCCTCAAGGATACTCAATCCCAAAAGAATTTCGTATCAAGTTTCCTTGCACAAACAATATTGCTGAATATGAAGCCCTCCTTAATGACATGAAAATAGCAATTGAGTGGAGAGTGACAGAGTTACACATTCATGGAGACTCACAACTAGTTATCCATCAAGTCAATTATGTGTACCAAATGAAAGATGAAAAGCTTGTTCCATACAAGAGAATGGTAGATGATCTAAAGAAATAATTCATATCTATCACATTTGAACAAATACCTAGAATAGAGAATAAGGTTGCCGATGCAATGGCAATGCTATCAACTTTATTACAACAGTCAAAACATGAGCTATGCTATGAGTTCCTGGTGGAAGCACTATCTTATCCTGCATATGATTCCCTTGAAACCTGCATGATTTGCATTATTGTAGTTCATGATTCATCCAGATATAAAAACCTATTCTCCTATCTCAAAGACCAAATCATTCCCGATACCTTTAACCACCATGAAAAAAGATACCTTATCCAAAATGCATCCCGGTATGTCATCATTGGTCACGATCTATACAAACAAGGTCTAGATGGTATGCTACTTAGATGTTTAGAACAAGAAGAGTCTCAACGTGCATTAAAGGAAGTCCAAGATGGTATTTGTGGGTCACACTCGAATGGTTTAACACTAGCCTAAAAACTTATTAGGGTTGGATACTATTGGCCAGAAATGGAGAAAGAGTCTATCAAGTTTGCTAAGAATTGTCAAAAGTGCCAAGTGCATGGCAACTTAGTTCATGCTCCAATGAGAGATTTAATCCCCTTCACTACATAATGGCCTTTTCATCAATGGGCATTTGATCTTATAGGAGCCATACATCCTCATTCTTCTAATGGACATACCCATATAATCACAGCTACAGATTATTTTACAAAATGGGTAGAAGCAGTCCCTTTGACTCAAGCAACTGGAAAACAAATATCTATGTTCATCTTGAACTACATCATATGTTGGTATGGTATTCCACATTCTATAATCATAGATAATGGTGGACAATTTAAGAACAAAGACTTAGATGATCTATGTGCCAAATTCAAGATAACACAACATTGGTCATCCATCTATTATCCTCAAGGGAATGGACAAGCAGAGGCTACTAACAAGAATCCATTGAAAATCTTGCATGAAACAGTTAATAAAATAGGAAGAGACTGGCATCTCATGATCAATCTAGCTCTCTGGGCCTACAAAATAAGTATCAGAATGCCTACTGGGGCTACACCTTTCACTTTAGTTTATGGGTCTGAAGTGGTACTACCTATTGAGGTTGAAATCCCATCACTAAGAATCAAAATGCATGGTCTAGTAACTGATGATGACTACAGAGTGTCTAGGTTGTAAGAACTTGAACTACTAGATGAGTGTAGACAAGTAGCGTATGATCATCTCAGAGTGTATCAGAAAATAATGTCTAGAGGCTATGACAAGAAAGTCAGACATAGAGAATTTTAGGTTGGCGATCTAGTCTTGAGAGAGAATCTTAAAAATCAATCACATCGAGAACGCAAGGGGAAGTTTGAACCCAACTGGTTGGGTCCCTTTGTTATCACTGCTACTTTTGGCTCTGGTGCCTATCAACTCTCAACAACTGAAGGAGAACAGCTCTGTGAACCATTCAACATTCTCCATCTGAAGAAATTCTATGCCTAAGGCATTCAATGTATGGTAAAACATCCTGAAAAAAATCATAAAAATAAAAAAAATTCTTTAAAAAATGAACATCTTGGTGAAAACCTAGCAATGGGTGCCTTGTGTGTGTGTGAAAATTGTACCTGATCTGTAGACACAACACTTAGTAAAACATTAGAGGTTAGCTATAATCAAAATCATGCAAAATTGAAATCTAATCTAACCAAGCGATTTACTGCCTTCTAATAGGTGTGAGATTGATGTTCTCAGATTGTAATCGAGATTAGTGACCTAGACGACACCTAGACGAAGGATTTGAATGCAATTCTAGATATGAAATTGAATGCAATTAAGCTATTTTCTGGATTTTTCTATGCAATAAAAATGATATGAATCTGATATGAAATCTATGCTAGATGAAATTGATATGCTATAAATTGATCTATCTAACAATGATATGCAAAGCTATGAAATTTTATGCTATGATATGTGTAGACTAGGATTTGAGCGTGCACCTAAACCTGTTTTGAAGGCCAAAGAAAAACAAACGTCATAGCATATGATCAAATCAAATTTAATGGTAAACAAACTAAAATCAAAGCCACCTCAGTTTAAGCCTAAAACGGATGCGCCCATGCACCGTTTGATATGCTTGGATATAAATGGATGTGGGTGTGCAAACTCAAGCACTTGGAGCATGCAAATAAGATGATTTGAGGATCAAAAAGACCCAAAATGACACAAAATAGGTATGAGGAACCTATTTTGCCTCAAAGGCCTCAAGAACACACAAATATGCAAAGCTAAAAGATGAACTAAGATTGATTAAATAAGAAATGAATCTATGTTAATCCAATTAAGCTAATTTAAATGTGATTTAAGCTTGAAAATGATCTAAAATGATGAGTTTATGCTTATGCTAGAATGAAAATGGCATTATAACTTTGCTATTGAGTTTGAGAGTTGAAAGATGATTTGCCTTAGGAAGTGAGGGTATTTATAGGAAAAGGGAAGGGCTTGGTTAAAAAGGATGAGTCAGAGTTAGGGCTAAGGTTAGGGTTGAGTCAAGGACAAGTGTCCTGACAAGTGTCAAGGGAGGATTGAGTTGAAAGTTTGAGGGCATGTGCACAATTTGGTAAATGTGCCCAAGGCCAAGAGGTGGCAAGGAAGGGATAAGAAGGTCTTAAATGCATAATGAATGCATGTAAGAAAGATAAGGAAGGCTTAAATGGATCCTTAAATGCATTTGCAAGAGGTGGCCAAGAGGTGGCCATCTTTGTTGACTAAGGAGGATGACTAAGAGGAGGTTAGCATAAGTTTTGGTAAACCTTTTGCTAATGGAATGTGACAAGATTAGAAAGGGGATTAGGATTAGGATTAGGGGATTTTAGGATTAGGATGGGTGAAGAGGTTGGGTTGAGAAGTTTCTAGAAGATTCTAGAGTTTTCTTAGGCTTTATGGGATAAAAGTTTATTCATTCCAAAAGCTTAAGTTTGGAAAAATTTATTGAAATATTTTCAATAAATATGAAAATTAAATATTTAATCTTAATTAAATATTTTGAGTTGAGATTAGGGTTAGAAAAGGTGGGATTAGCCTTTTAATCAAAATTAAGAAGGGATTAGAAGATTTTGGAAGAGGTTAGTGGTCTTAAGGAAATTGGCCAAGTTTTGGTCAAAAAATAAATTAATTATTTTTTTGGGGGATTTTTGGTCAATTTATTAATTAAAATAATTAATAAATAGGGGATTAATGTTTAAATAAGATTTAAACATTTTTGGGAGGGATTTCTTAATTAAATATTTTTAATTAAGAAAAAGGGATTTAATGACATAAAAATAAATTAATTAATTAAATAATTAATTAATTAATAAATGATGATGTCATCAGAGATTTTTCAGAAAATAAAAATACTTTATTTTCTAAAGGATTTTTAGGTGTCTACATTTTGCCCCTCTTTGATGCGATGCCGCAAGTGGCATGGCTTCAAAGACAAGAAAATAAGATGCCCAAGGCTAGAATTTAGAGGAAAAAGGGATTGTGCCCCCTCGAGAAAATAACGCAAGGAGCAAACATTGTGAAATTTTTTCGAAAGGAAACAGAGAAGGAAGGACCTAGGAAGAAGGGGAGATAAATAACCAAGCTTCCAAGAGCAAAGATGAGTGAATGCAAGATGAGATGGAATGCAAAATGCAGGATGCAGCTACATGTAAAGATGCAAGATTAATCTATATGATAAATGCAAGGGACCAGATAGCTCCAAGTGCAAACGGGAGTGCACAACCTAGATTTAATATAGCTATGTTAGAGACCTGCCAAAGATACTGGGATCACGAGGCCTGTCAACAACGTCGCAGAGGACTGACGAGGACTGACGCTAAACAAACACACAGGGTTGCCCCAACATCACACATGAAGCGCAGAGGCGACATGTCGGATCCGATGCTGAAGGAACCACAAACACATAACTGACTCACAGGCAGAAGCGAAAGATCAAAAGACCTTGCCCCAGATTATCCGCACACGCAGCACACCATGATATAAAGAATCGTGGTGACCCTGGTGGGATAAAGAGAAGCCAAAAAGATTAACAAGACCCAAAGGACAAAAAAAATCCAAGATCAAAATGATAACTCCAAAAAGACATCCTTTGCCAAGGAGAGAGATTAGGTTTGATTGATGGTGGGAAGATTGGTCGGACAGGAGGAACGATATATCCTCAAGGACCAGGATGGAAGATTAGGTCAGACAGGAGGAATGATATATCCTCAAGGACCCATGGGTTGGTGAGAGAATAAGTGTAGTTGTTCGCTAGCAAAACGCTGAAGTTCAAGGAATAATCAGGATGAGCAAGGATAAGTCATCAATTGATGTTGCTGAAGCACAAGGCCTGAGTGGGACTACAAATTTTCTGAGGCTGGGGATGGGACAAGATATTTGATCAAATGCTGCTACAGGACGGACAAAGGTTATGTACAACAAGGAGGAACAATATGCACAAGGGATATGTACAGAAGCTCAGGATTGGGGATAGGAAGATCACACTCGGCGGGACTCTCACTAGGACGGAGACAAGAAGGATAAATACAGGGAGGAAAGCGCTGTACAGGAAAGGGAAAGGGATATGGTACAAGATATGGTACAAAGCTTTGGAATAGGATATGGATTGCAGATGGGTTGGAGGAAGATGGAAGCCGAATGCTTGGAGGATAGGGGAGATGGAACTGCTGGGAGATCTGTTATGGATGGAGGAAGAGGACGGTAGCTGAAAGGACAACTGAATAGATAAATAGCCCAGTTTACTATGTTGGCGCTTGTTTACCAGGTTTTCACCAACATACTTGTCCAAGGTGCTTGAATTGCCAAGTTTTCACCGTTTGGACGATTATTTTCTCTTTCTCTTTTTTTTTTGCTTTTTTGCTTTTTTTGCTTTTTTGAATGTTTTTGGATTTTCTGATATATGCAGGATCAGGTTCAGGCATAGAACCTCTTCAGATGGATGATGTTGATAGGATCATTCAAGGGCTCACCTTCTGGTGTTGATAGTTGATAGGCTCCCGAGCTGAAGGATGCGGTGACAACATAGGGGCCCAACCAAGTAGGCTCAAACTTGCCTTTCTTTTCTCTATTTGCTAGGACCTTCTGATTTTCTTTAAGGACCATGTCACCGACCTGGAATTGTCTAGGATGGACCTTTTTGTTATAACTCCTTTTGAGTCGATTTTGGTATGCCACCAGGTGATCGTAAGTTTGCTGTCTCTTTTCATCTAGCAGATCTAGCTGTGTGAGCCGGGCCACACGATAGTCTTCATCAGTTGTATAGTTCTTCATGGAGACGCGCAAGGATGGGAGCTCAACCTCGATCGGTAGAACGGCTTCAGCACCATATACAAGAGAGTATGGGGTGGTGCCTGTGGGAGTGCGATAAGAAGTGCGGTAGGCCCAAAGGGCGGGATTGATTTGGAGGTGCCAGTCACGACCAGAATCATTGACAACCTTCTTGAGGATTTTCAAGATAGTTTTGTTAGTTGCCTCAGCTTGGCCATTTCCTTGAGGGAAATATGGACTAGAGAAACGGTGATGGATGTGGAGTCTGGCACATAGATCATCCACATGCTGGTTTTCAAAAGGTGTGCCATGGTTTGTGAAAATGGTAGATGGTATGCCAAAGCGGCAAATGATGTGGTAAAGGATGAACTTGGATATTTGGATGCCAGTGGTTAGGGTGAGTGGAATCGCTTCAACCCATTTGGTAAAGTACTCTGTGGCTGTTATGATATACTTGTATCCATCCAAAGAGAGGGGGGTGATCAAGCCAACGAGGTCGAGGCCCCAACATGAAAAAGGCCACGGTGGTGCAATAGGCTGTAGATCTTGTGCTGGTGCATGTATCAAATTGGCATGCTATTGACATGGGAGACATTTCTTGACAAATTCACACGCATCATGTTCCATTGTTGGCCAATAATATCCAACTCTAAGCAGCTGCTTTGCTAGAACCATGCCACTCATGTGGGCACCGCAAATTCCAGCGTGAACTTCTTGTAAGGCCAGGAAGGCCTCGTTTGAGTCTAAACATCTAGATAGGACATTATGATACCCGCGATGATATAGGGTGTTGGCTACAAGAGTGTAGCGGGAAGCTCTGCGAATAAGGTTTTGGCGTTGGTTATTGGTGAGATGGGGAGATATGATACCATTTTTTAGATATGCATGGATGTCGTGGTACCATGGGGATTGAGGACCAACCAAGACACACACCATGTTTGCATCGGTGTTTTCATAAGCTGGCAAGTGTAGCTGCTCGACTAGAAATTCATATTGTGTTGTGTCACGTGGGATTTTCAATAAGGATCCGATGGTTGCCATTGCATCTGCTGCTTTGTTTTGAAGCCTTGGGATCTGATTGAATTGTAGATGTAGGAAATGCTCTTTCAGTTTATCCACCAGTTGCTTGTAGGGTAGCAATTTGTCATCCTTTGTCTGATACTCATCAAGGACTTGCTTGATAATGAGCTGTGAATCTCCAAAGACTTGTAGTTCTGTGATGTTCCATTAGATAGCTGTTTTGAGACCTAAGATGAGTGCCTCATATTCTGCAATGTTGTTGGTACAGGGGAATCCCAACTTGAATGATTTTGGAATATAGTCACCTTGAGGTGTGACGAATAGGATTCCTACCCCAGAGCTATGGGATGTGTTGGAACCATCAAAGTATAGTTTCCACATGGGCTGCTCTTCAATCATGCACAGATGTTCATCGGGGAATTCCATGATTAGTGGATAGGCATCCACCAGTGGTGCTTCTGCTAGTTGATCGGCAATGACTTGCCCTTTGATTGCTTTGCGATCTACATACTGAATGTCAAATTCGCTGAGTAACATGACCCATTTTTCCATACGGCCTGTGAGGGTTGTCCTTGATAATAGATACTTAAGAGGGTCCACCTTTGATATGAGCTTGATTGTGTGGCTAAGCATGTAATGTCTAAGTTTTTGAGTGGCAAAGACCACTGCTAGGCATGCTTTCTCCATGGGTGAATAGTTAAGCTCATAGCCCACAAGAGTGCGACTGATGTAGTAGACAGCTCATTCTCTGTTTTCATCATCATGCTATGCTAGGAGTGCCCCTAGTGCTGTAGCTGTTGTTGAGATGTAAAGGATGAGTGGGCATCCTGGAACTGGTGGTACAAGGATCGGAGCGTTAGCTAGATACTCTTTGAGCTTATCAAAGCTTCTTTGACATATGGGATCCCACTTGAAGTTGGTGTCTTTGCATAAGAGATGTGAGAAGGGTTGGCACTTGTCTGCTAGTTGAGAGATGAATCGCTGAACTGATTGAAGCTTGCCCTGTAGGCTTCTGAGCTATTTGAGATTTCTTGGTGGAGGCATCTCCGTTATTACTTTTACCTTTTTAGGATCGATCTCTATGCCTCGTCTAGAGACGATGAAGCCTAGAAGCTTTCCAGATGTAACACCAAAGACACATTTCTTAGGATTAAGCTTTAAGCCATAATGATTCAGACGATCAAATACACGCTCTAGGATGTTGAGGTGCTCGTCTCTTGTTTTGGATTTTGCAAGGATATCGTCCACATAGTCCTCAAGGATCTTGTGGATCATGTCATGGAAAATGGCTGTCATTGCTCGCTGATATGTTGCTCCTGCATTCTTTAGCCCAAATGGCATCATGTTGTAGCAAAAGGTACCCCATGGGGTTGTGAATGCTGTTTTATGTTGATCTGCTTCCGCTATATGAATTTGGTTGTAGCCTGAAAAGCCATCCATTAATGATAACATCTCATGACCCGCTGTGAGGTCTACAAGCATGTCTATGTTTGGCAATGGGAAGTCATCCTTAGGGCATGCCTTGTTCAAGTCCCTGAAATCAGTACAGATTCTGATGTCGCCAGAAGGCTTTGTGACTGGCACCATGTTAGAGATCCACTCTGAATAATTTATTGCTCTGATGATCTTAGCTTGGAGGAGCTTCTCAAGCTCTGCTTTGACGAGCAATGCTACCTTTGGATGCATTTTCTTTAGCTTCTGCTTCACTGGCTTGATGTTTGGATCTACTGATAGATGATGAACAACAAGGTTTGGATCAAGCCCAGGCATGTGGGCGTATGACCATGCAAAGTTGATGATGGATTCCTTGAGCAAGGCACTGAGAGCCATTTCTTCTCCTTCTGTTAGGTTGACTGCAATGTAGGTGATCCTTGGACATTCTTCTGTTCCCAAGTTGATTGGCTTGGTTTCCTCTATGATGATCGGTGACTGCTCTGGTCTATAATCTTGGATAGGGGGAAGAGGCAAGGCTTCATCTTCTAGCGCCTGAATTGCCAAGGTTTCACTAGAAGATACGCCCTTTATTTTTACTATTTTGGAATTAGAATGTGCCCCAAGGGGGTTTTCACATAAAGACTCATGATGTTCTCTTGCTATTTCATTTTTGTGACTAAAGCTTGCCTCTTCCCCAAAATATCCTTCTGGGTGAAGCTGATAGATAGAGGTTGATGTTGGATCCTGTTTGCTTGCTGGATCTGATGCCCCCATGAATTCTAGGAGTGCTTGTGCGCTTTGGAACTCATCGATGTGTGTGATGCTTGGTTGGTCCCAATCTATGAGGTCGGGGTTTGTGAGGGGAAGATCTATGAGGTTAATGGAGAGTTGTTGGAGAGCAGAAGTCCCCAGGAGGGTGTCATCAGCAAAGATATCATCGTAGGATCGGATGTCTTTCTCTTCGGGGATGTCTTCGATTTTCACAAGGTCATCCTGGCTATTCGAAAAGTTCACGTTGGTCATGTTAGTGCCCGTAGTTGTGGTATTGGGCTCTTGTTCAAGCAGGCGAGGGCTATTAAAGCCAAGTCCTTACTGTTCTGGATTCTGGGATGGTATGATAGGAAACAAATTTCTGTCCTCTTGTGGTCCTAGACCACCACCTTGATAGTTATATTGTTCTGTGACATTCTTGTAGGGGATTGGATATTTCTCTTTGAAGTACTCAAGAAGTTGTGTGTCACGTGATGGGGGATCTTTGTATAACCATTTGTTAATATCTGGATCTATCTCTTTGCTGTTGATGGTACCATGAGACTCAAAAGTCATGTTTCCGATTTTCTTGAGCTTATAATGTTCCTCAACAGGCTTGTTTTGACAACTTGGGCATCCTTGAGTATGTGGATCACGTGGAAGAGCCCCTACAGCAAATGCATCACTGAGGCTGTATTCGCCACAACCCTGGTTGTTGATCTTGACGGATGATAAGGTGGAAGAGAGGATGGTCTCTGGATCGCGATGGGATCGGGATGAACTAGCAATAGAAGTACCAATATCGGTTCCAGGACAATGAGTAGAATGAGGGAAAGATGCTTCCATCGCACGATAGTATGCGAAGGGGTTAGGATCAGCGTGGATGGTAACCTCAGTGCCTTGATGTGGAAACTTGATGCACTGATGGTAAGTAGATGGTACAGCCCTAATAGAATGGATCCATGGGCGGCCGAGAAGAATATTAAATGGTAGGTCGAGATCAACAACGTGGCAGACAGTATCTTGCGTTGCTGGGCCTAGCTGGATAGGCAAGGTGATAGTACCTTCAGAGGTACGCTCCAAGTTATCATATTCTTTGATGGTGATCATCTCATGTTGTATGTCAGCCTCCGTGAACCCGATCTTCTTGATGAATTTTAATGTGCACAAGTTGAGGGCTGAGCCATTATCTATTAAAACCCGTTTGATGGCAAAGTCTCTGACCATGACGGCAATGCAGAGAGGGAGAGTATGGTCAGGAGCGACATCTGGTATATCAGATTCTTTGAAGGATAAGACACATGCTGCTGATAGGTGTCCCACAAGAGTTTCAAACTGAGTTGTGTTAATGTCCGTGGGGACATGGCCTTCTTTTAGAGCTTTGTCCAGGATCTCCTGATGGATGGGTGATGTGCGGAGCAAATCCAAGATAGATATTTGGGCTGGCATGTTCCCAAGATGCTCTATGATATTGTATTGTGCACTTGGTGTATTATGCTATGTTGCGCGTGCATTTGATGCTGGCCTAGTGTTAGACTGTGCTGTGGATGCAGTAGACGTTGGCCTTGGAGGAGCAGCTGATCTCGGAGGAGCACCGGCAACAGTTATCCTACCACTACGGGTAGTTGCAGCACATTGTCGATCCGGCCCTCTGACGTGGATGGTATTGATGGTGGGCTCATCTTGGATGGGCTCAACTTGAGTTATGCATCCGACATACTTGTCATAGTTGATGTAGGTCGCTGTGTGATCTTCTTGCTTGCCTTTGCCACGATTTTGGGGCTGATTGGCGCTGGCTTGATTCTTCCCGGCATCGTGTTGAGGGAACACATTTTGATATATTTGCAAACTGGCGTTGGGTGAAGCTTGAGCTGGTGCATCGACCTGGATCTCCTTGCGATCAATGAGATCCTGGATGTAGTTCTTAAGCCGCATGCACTTCAATGTTGTGTGCCCCTTCACACGATGGTAATCACAGTATTCATTTTCTTTATACCAATCAGACTTTGGTGCGTTGTCATCCTTCTGTGGGATGGGCGGATATGTGATCATATTTGCTTTGGCTAGCCGATAAAAGATCTGATCCAGAGGCTCACCCAAAGGTGTGAAAGTCCTCTTTGGATTGTTCTGATTGTTGGGCTTGTTCTGCCTTGGGGCAACGTTAACTGTGTTAACAAGATTGCCTTGGCGTGCTGGCTGTTGCTGTTGGTATTGCTGCTGATACTGTTGCACAGGTGGCTGATGAGCTTGAGGAGGCTGCTGATAAATAGGTGCTTGATATGCGGGAGCTGGTGGTTGCTGATAGATGGGCGCTTGTGGCGGTTGGTATGTTTGAGCTGGTGTAGGACTAGCCACAATGAATTGTACATTCTTAGTGTCAGTGGCTCCATCTGTAACAACATTCTTGTTACGATTCCAGTAACGGGATTTATCATTGTTGGGTTTGTTCTTGGAATCATCCTTGAAGTGACGAATAGTGCCTTCGTCTAGGAGAGCTTTCTCGATGCCTATGCCTTTGCTCTTGATGTCTTGGTATGTCTGGAGACAGTTCATTCGCATGTGATGGGATAGCTTTGGATGCAGGTTATCAATGAAGATCTTTGTTAGATGCTTCTCTGGCGGCTGATATGATAACCTGGTTGTAAGATTCTGCCATCTTTGCAAGTATTCTGCAAGGCTTTCTCTATCTTTTTGCTTTGAGTTGCATAGGTCTAGCAAGGACAACTCATTCTCCACATTATGGGCATAGTGTGTGATGAACTTCTCAGAGAGTTCAGCAAAGGTTTTTATTGTCCCATGTGGTATTTTGTAAAACCACTCAACAGTAGTTCCTCCCAAGCTCTTGGGAAACAAGCGCAGGAGATAGTTATCACTGTAAGCCACTTCTTGGCATGCCATGTAGAACTCTTTGATATGATTTACTGGATCTCCTTTCCCCCGATACTTGTCAAACTTGGGCATCTCAAAATGCTTGGGGAAAGGGATTGTTGCTATAGACCGATCGAAGGGATATGAGCACACCTCTTCGAACTTGTATGTTTTATTCTCTGTTCCACTTTGTAGCTCCTTTAGAGCATTTTTCATTGCTTTCCACTCAGCATTGAGTGGCGAGGGAACTGGGACTTCTGCTTGTGATGGAAGTTGTGGAACTGGATATGGCGCTTGCTGTGGATAAATGGGTTGGAACTGATTTTGGGGCAATGGTTGCTGGGGATATTGCTGGTGTGGCATAGGGGGATATTGTGGTAAATGATATGGAACCGCTTGATGTTGTTGGGCTGATTGCTATTGTTGAACTGGCGGTTGTTGTGGGACTGCTTGCTGATATTGGACATTTGGAACTTGCTGTTGTAACTGATGGGTGGGAACTTGTTGTTGCTGGGGGATGATAGGGTTTTGTTGCTGAGGCTGATAGCAAGGGACTTGCTGTTGTTGAGGAATGATGGTTGTTTGCTGAAAGGGGACATGTGGTTACTATGGGGGAGGCTGTTGGAATGATGCTGCTTGCGGGTATGATGGTGGTAGTTGCTGAGGTTGGCTTTGGGTTTGGCTGATATAAGCTGGGTGCATGCCTGCATTACTTAGAGGTGGAATAGATGTGGGGAAGCTAGAAGCAAAGGGTGATGGGGTAAGATAGTTGGGGAAAGTTGGCTGTTGAGGTGGTGGAACTTGCTGGAAGGTATTTGGGATTTGGGACGAATAGTTTGAAGCCGGCGGTGGTTGGGGTAGTTGCTGCTGTGCTGCTTGGGCGAAGGTGGTTTGTTGACTTGCAACCATAGATGTAGGGGATTGAGATGGGATCCCCCATGCCTTCATTTCTTCTTGTGTAAGGCCCCACTGAGAGCTTGTGTTAGGGTGCACTGCAGCGGATGATGGAATGGTAGGAGCAACGGGAGCTTGGGACACGAATGATGTTTGAGAGAAAGGAGCTTGTTGAGGTTGTGGTTGAGCGGATGCTTGTGAGGAGGAAAATGAAAGAAACACCCAAGAGAAAGATGAGGTTGGAATGGGAAGCGATTGCACTAACCCCAAAGAAGAAGGCACGGGTGCTTGGGGGGTGAAGGGTGACGGTGCTCTTTTGATGGTGAAAGGCGTTGCTTGACTTGCGGATGGCGGCGGTGTAAAAGCTTGTGTGAGAGGTGGAAGCTGACTTTGGGTTTGGATTTGGGCTTGGGCAGCCATAGCAGATGATGAAGCGAAAGGGGTAGGAGATGGAGCGGATGGTGGTGCAGCTTGTGTTGCGGGACTGGCGAGGCTTCCTTACAAGAAAAGGGGAATGGTGGAAAGCTCTTGGGGTGTTTGCATGATAGGATCGGGGAATGATTAGACAAACAGAGAATATGTTTGTGCTGGAACTTGGATTGTTTTGATGGGGATGCGTGGATAGAGAGATGGTGGGATGGAGGTACTTTCTGGCAGATAGTGGGCAAACATGCTTTGCTGATGTTGTGGTACAAGGGCATTGGTCGCTGGTGGGCTTTCTAGAGGACTTGCAAATGCTTGGTTTGCCAAGGGGGATGAAGGGATGTTTGGATCTTCACATGGGTTACTGGCTTGGATGTGGGGATTGTAGGTCATCATGGCGTTGGTGAAAAGTTTGGGATCGGATGAGGTTGTTGGTGGATAAGGATTCATGCTTCTTCTTTTCCGAGATCTGGTCTCAACAGGCATGGAGATGCAAGTGCTAAATGTATGCAAGATGTTTGGCTAAAAGATGTTGATGGATGCAAAGTTGATGAACTTCTAAAGATGATGACTTCTAAGATGCAAATGCAAAGATAGGGATCAAGATGGCGATGATGGAAGCTGGATGGAACAGATATGGATCAAGACGGTGGAGGAAAGATAGGTTGCTGGTGGAAAGCTGGTGAAAGATTACTGAGCGGTCAACAAATGAGCTGCTATTTTTCCCAAATGGAGGATCAGAGATATGATGGGGTCAACCTAAGATAGACTGATGATCTTCGGTCAACAAGTTTCTTATCAATGCACTCCAATCTCTTGCTCGAGATGATGGCTATGCAAGGACAAGGTTTGATTTCTTTATGACAACACGTTGTGTCAAAAAAGAGGATGATGGTCTCTGATCTTGGATATAGGATAGGAACAACTCAAAAGGTAGAACACTAAGTGTTGGTGGATCTCTAGATTTGGAACAAAAGATGATGGATCTGTTGGAAAGATATGGAAAGCTGATGGGGGGAATGCTGGTGGAAAAGGTTTTGAAGGGTGAAGGGACAATGCTCTAGAAGGATGATGCAAGTGCAAATGACAAGGACTGATTCTAAAATGCTGGTAGGAGGATGAATGCAAATGCAACTAAGGTTTTGATTAATGATGCAAAGATGAAAGCTAGAATGAAACTAAGATGCAAGGCTGTTTGAGACAAGATTTCAAGATCTGAAGATGGAACAAGACATGAACAAGGATTTGGCTAATCTTCTGGCTCAAGGTTGACAAAGTGATGGTTAACTCGGAAACAGAAGGCGAACTGTTTGATGCGGGCGTTATGGGCAATGTTCTCAAGTCTGGCTTGGGATTTTTCCTCTGCTTGGGTTGCTTGGATAATGGATTGATAGGTCTTGGTGTTCTTCTTGGCAACTTTTCGCTCTTGATAGGCTTGGGATTTGGGCAACTTCGCTTTAGGATGTTTGCTCTTGCTGGGCATCACTTTGGAAAAGAGGCTTCTGATTTTGAGGCAAAGGTTTCCAATGGCAAAAGTTAAAGTCAAAGCAATCTCCGCAAGGGACAAAGCAACCCTGCGGGATACAAACAAAGACAACTGACTCTGACAAAGCTTTGAAAGTGTATGTTTCAACAAGTGTTTTCACAGAGTTTTTGACTATCAAGCACTTCAAACAGATCTACCTAAGGAAGGTGAGTATCAAAATCGCTTGCCCATAGCTTGGTATCTCCCAGAAGGGAATACAAATGGTGAGTAATCTTGAGGCGACCCGGTAAACCCCTTGGAATCGGTCCTTGCACAAGGATTTTGATACTTTCGGATGTAGATAGGGTAGCCTCTATTTTATCAGGTTTTTAATAGTTCCGTGGTGTCTCCATACCCGGTTTTGCTGATCATCCGTGACTCACTTAAGAGCCTTGCCAATAATACTGGGGGAGAGGAATGTTTACCATCCCCAGACACGTGTTTGGCACGAACGCCCGGCGATTAGGAGATATAAGTGATTCTTTTGGACTTCACTTATTTGTATACCGGCCGGAGGGGATACCGGTTTGAGGTCGTTCTCCGAGGAGGAAGCGCTTCTCCTTGGACAGGCCTCGCTAAAAGTAGAACAAGTGAACTTGTCCAAGTTCAAATGTTCCACGTTGCTTACTCTAACAAGGATTATGCAAGAATTGAAAAACTCCTACATGCACATCAAGCAGATTTTGTTCATTTTCCCAAATTTGATTAAGTGATGTTTGAACTTTGAAATGAAGACACTCGTGATTAGATTTTGATTTGTTCCTTTCTCCAAAAAGTAAATCGAGTGTTTGCAAGTTTTTTGACTTGGGCATTCAAGATTGAGTGTGCGTGTTGATTAAGAACTTTTTAAAAAAGCTTTGTTTTGATCTTTAAGGCATTCAAGATTGTGTTTGCTTTTCAAATGGAAAATGACGCTTTAGGACCTAAGTTCTTCCTTTTAGCTTCATTCAAGATTTTGTTTTGACTCGTTTAAATGCAGATTTGATGTTCTTTTTATGCCCAAAAAGATATGATCATTCCTACTTTGCATGAATGCATTGTTAAAAATCTTTGATGTTGCAAGGATGGAAATGCCTTGATTAATTTTTTTGTTTTGTTTGTTAGAACAAATTTTGCAAATTTTAGTCCTTAATGCATTCAAGAATGATTTGGGGGTTCATTTTAAGCACTAAAATAAGGTGTGTATGATTTTGCTTCCTTATGGATTTTATTATTATTTTTGAAAAAAAAAAATGGCCATGACCTCCTTGCTAGAAGAAGAAGAAGAAGGAGACGGAATAGAAGAAGAATATAGACAAGAAGAGGAAGAAGAATATAGACAACAAGAAGAAGAAGGGATCGAAGTGCTCTGTCCACCTATAAGCTTGAAAAATCTGAAAATGGTCTAAAACCCATCAGAATGTTTGCATAGAACCCGTGAAGTGGGTCCCACCGGGCGTGCCAGAATGTAGACTAGGATTTGAGCGTGCACCTAAACCTGTTTTGAAGGCCAAAGACAAACAAACGTCATAGCATATGATCAAATCAAATTTAATGGTAAACAAACTAAAATCAAAGCCACCTCAGTTTAAGCCTAAAACGGATGCGCCCATGCACCGTTTGATATGCTTGGATATAAATGGATGTGGGTGTGCAAACTCAAGCACTTGGAGCATGCAAATAAGATGATTTGAGGATCAAGAAGACCCAAAATGACACAAAATAGGTATGAGGAACCTATTTTGCCTCAAAGGCCTCAAGAACACACAAATATGCAAAGTTAAAAGATGAACTAAGATTGATTAAACAAGAAATGAATTTATGTTAATCCAATTAAGCTAATTTAAATGTGATTTAAGCTTGAAAATGATCTAAAATGATGAGTTTATGCTTATGCTAGAATGAAAATGGCATTATAACTTTGCTATTGAGTTTGAGAGTTGAAAGATGATTTGCCTTAGGAAGTGAGGGTATTTATAGGAAAAGGGAAGGGCTTGGTTAAAAAGGATGAGTCAGAGTTAGGGCTAAGTTTAGGGTTGAGTCAAGGACAAGTGTCCTGACAAGTGTCAAGGGAGGATTGAGTTGAAAGTTTGAGGGCATGTGCACAATTTGGTAAATGTGCCCAAGGCCAAGAGGTGGCAAGGAAGGGATAAGAAGGTCTTAAATGCATAATGAATGCATGTAAGAAAGATAAGGAAGGCTTAAATGCATCCTTAAATGCATTTGCAAGAGGTGGCCAAGAGGTGGCCATCTTTGTTGACTAAGGAGGATGACTAAGAGGAGGTTAGCATAAGTTTTGGTAAACCTTTTGCTAATGGAATGTGACAAGATTAGAAAGGGGATTAGGATTAGGATTAGGGGATTTTAAGATTAGGATGGGTGAAGAGGTTGGGTTGAGAAGTTTCTAGAAGAGTCTAGAGTTTTCTTAGGTTTTATGGGATAAAAGTTTATTCATTCCAAAAGCTTAAGTTTGGGAAAATTTATTGAAATATTTTCAATAAATATGAAAATTAAATATTTAATCTTAATTAAATATTTTGAGTTGAGATTAGGGTTAGAAAAGGTGAGATTAGCCTTTTAATCGAAATTAAGAAGGGATTAGAAGATTTTGGAAGAGGTTAGTGGTCTTAAAGAAATTGGCCAAGTTTTGGTCAAAAAATAAATTAATTATTTTTTTGGGGGATTTTTGGTCAATTTATTAATTAAAATAATTAATAAATAGGGGATTAATGTTTAAATAAGATTTAAACATTTTTGAGAGGGATTTCTTAATTAAATATTTTTAATTAAGAAAAAGGGATTTAATGACATAAAAATAAATAAATAAATTAATAAATGATGATGTCATCAGGGATTTTTCAGAAAATAAAAATACTTTATTTTCTAAAGAATTTTTAGGTGTCTACAATATGAAAACTATGCAATTGAAATTGATCTCACAAAAGCTCGAATTCACCAAATGATTCCTCAGCCTCCAATTCGACATTGTAATTGTGCAAAAATATGAGATGATTTGTGAAGAGCTGAGGCCTTAATTTATAGAAATCTCAGGCCTTGGAGGTGCATGGGAAAAACCATAAATCACTCAAATTAACTCATCTTGATTTTTGAGTTATCTGATCATGAAAGATAGTTAATTCTCAAAATCATGCAAAAACATGCAAAAATAGCTTTTTAACTCAAATTAGACTTTAGATCAGCTTTTTGAACTTCAAAAGGATGTTGAGTTCCAAAAAGTCAATAACTTGCATTGATTTTCTGATTTGGAGTTTAACTGTTTCTTTTGAATGTGCATAATAATTAAGAATTAAATAAATAAATAAAATAATTTATCCTCAACTCAACTAATTTTTGAAAATAAATAATTAATTTATGGGTTAATTAATCATTTAATCAAACTTTTATTAAAAACTATAGTATTAAATAATGACAACATGCTTTAATTAATTAAATAAGAATTTAATCAATTATTCATAGGATATTAGATTTATTGTCAAAATTAAATAATATAATTAATAATAGATAAAATTAAATTTAATTAAACAATTAAGTGGCAAATATTAAATCTAATTAATTAAATATGAAAATATTCAATTAATCAAACTTAGGATAAATGTGATTTATCACCAAATAATTATTAAATTAAAGATAATTAAGATAATTAGGAATATTACTAGGAATATTCCCCGATGCAAAATTTAAGATAATCAATTAGGATCAATGATGTGCAGATGTGCCTTAGGTTAGGACTTCGATGTCGATTTCGTTTGATTTGTTGATGTAGGAGGTTAATGAACCTATAGCTCATTTTTCGGGTATTACATTTTGCCCCTCTTTGAATTACTGTGCGAAGCGCAGTGGTTCAAAGATAGTCTGTGTATGATAAAAATATGAAATTGATTCAAAAGTTATGATGATTGAGAGATATGGAGATATTAGGTCCTGCATGACCAAAGATAATGTTCACTATAGCAGCGATGAACCGAAGATTACGAAAGAGTGTCAAAATGCCTGATTCCAAACCTTAGGATTGCTAAGAAGTCAGTGACCGGTTCTAGACTCGATTGTCTTAGCAAAACTAGCAGGTATCACATCCGAACCCTTCAGTTGCCGAAGAACCAATGAAATAACACTAATGAACTGATGGTTGCGAAAAGCTAATACAGATTACAAGATTAAGAGAATACCAGATTGATATGGATCGATGAATTTGATATGCCCCAAGTGATGATAGATTTTGATGAATCAACGACTAGACGTGGTTTTTGTCTTGATTACTGATGAAAGATAACAGATTCCAGATAAAATTAAATTTACAGACTTGAATGATGTGCAATACCATGCCCCTTTCGGGATTAAAATTGAAATCTGACAAGAAAAGTCAGCGTTATAGTTTAGAAGCATGTTAATTGATTTAAGAAATGGTTATACACGTCCGAGAACGCATTTTGCATCGTTTGGAGGTCCTGAAGACCAAGTTTGACTAGGTTTGACCATGAGTTGACCATAGTTGACCAAGTTGGCATTTTGATAGTTTGATGGAAGATAATCAGTTAAGTTGAATTTTGGATTTTTGTGATGATTGAAGGTCGATTAGGCAAGCAGTAGACCGTCCTGGTCCCAAAAATTTTAAATCGCGATTTTGACATAATAACTGATCTCAGATTTCAATTTTGATCCCGAAAATGGATTCAGAGCGTCAAAATTAGCCAGTGGTGCAATTTTCATGGAAAACGGAGCACTTTTGAAAATTAGGTCAAAAGCTATATAAAGGCCGGAAGGGTCATTTTCAATTCATTTCAACCTTTTGACTTTAGAGATTTTGTGGAGCCCTCTGAGCGAGAAAATGGTAGACTAGCGAGAACTGAAGGTACCTATGAGTTCGCACCGATTTGAGCGCAGCTGGAGACATGACAGACCTCGACAGTATGGACATCCGGTAAGTGGACCTCTGTTCCCCTCTGAAAATGCATGTTTTTGATGATTTATAGAATTTTTTAAAATTTTCATATGCATTTTTAGCTTTAGATTTTCGCATGTGTAGAAACTTGTACGAGTCTCAGCCCAGACTCGTACGATATTTCATTTCTCGTTACATTGTCATTTCAATCACACCCAAGTGTCGTATGAGAGGGACCCCTGTGTCGTATGACATTTCATCGGGTCCCTCAAAACTCGTATGATTCTTGGAACAGTGTCGTATGATCATGCATTGTCGTTTGGTATACTGTGGAGTGTCGTACGACACTTGATGCTAGTCTGAAATGTTGTTTGAAAAACAGAGTGTTAAAAACTCAGACTTAGGTCAAAAATCTGACTTTTTTGATCCTTCTGCTTGATTACGGACACTTTGCCCCACCTTCTGAAATATCAAACTGTGCCATGCTGATACTATTAGCCTGATTTTGAACTCAATTTTTGATAAAAATACCCTGTTTCTGCATGATTTAGGTCACATATCCAGATGTACATGGTTGACATTCTTACCCGGCGACACAGAGACTGTGTGTCTCCCTTCCGGACCCGATGAGGGTTCATCTTGCTACCTATGGATTTGAGCACCTCATTCATTTACCCGATATTAGGGTAAATCATGGTTTATTGACTGCCTTGATTGAGAGGTTTCACTCTGAGACCCAGACTTTTCATCTTCCGACTGGGGAGATTACTGTTACCCCTGAGGATGTGTATAGGATTCTTCGCATTCCTTTTCATGCTCCACGACGTCCAGAGTATGTTAGTGGAGGATCGAGTGGACTTCACGCCTTTAGACGGCTATTTGGTGATGACACCTAGTTGACACAGTCCATCTCCTGGGAGACACTTGTATAGAGATATGGTCAGACACACCGTCTAGAGTGTATCATTGCGGGGATGATTGGAGAGTTAATTATGCCTGGCCGTCAGCAGAATGACTTTTTGATGGGATGGGCACTGATGGTAGTGCTTCTGATGGCTACTCCTACCGAGCTTGCCTGGGGTTAGTGTCTATTAGCCCATATGTTTTCTAAGATGCACGAGGTGGTCTACTAGTACTGCAAGAGCTTTTCTTCTGGAGCTCTTATTTTACAGATATGGGTGTGGGAGCATATCCCAGTTTTGAGACTAGTTTTTCAGAGTTAGCGACAGCCACAGGAGCCTATTATATATACGTATGCTGGTTATGTCACTCAGGTTCGCATGGGTCATACCGAGTATTTCTGCCGATGCTTGGATGACATGACCTTTGTCATATGGAGGCCATACTTGCAGATAGAGGCCTGGCCTACTGCGAGGGAGTAGTTCTCCTTTTTTTTCCAGAGTCGAATATTGATAGGGCGGACTCCCACCATTTTGGAGAGATTTCTAATTATGAGAGTCTGGCGTCAGTATGGACACATTTAGGATGTTCCATAGGAGTATACAGCATATGCCCAGATAATATGTGAGCTTGGGCTTGGATGGACCACTTGGCTTACATATGCATTGTGTTCAGATGAGTATAGCCGGATCATTGGTAGGGATTGGGACTACCTTCCACAGGTGGTCGATGCAGGAGTGACAAATGCATATATTGCTTGGTGTGCAGATCACTGTGTTCATAGATTCTCAGATCCCATAGAGCGGATACCCTCCATGGAGGAGGCAATGGATGTTACGGGAGCTCCTATGAGACCAGGGCCTAGACCACAAGTGGTGCATCCGATGCCACCTAGACAGAGAGCCATTTCCCCCACACAGAGACCACCAGGACACATGAGGCCTCCTCGCCCCCCTTCGTCTAAAGCAGGTACATCTATAGGTTCTCAGAGATGGAGCAGAGGAGAGAGTAGCACTTTAGGCGGTGTTGGTTCAGTCGGGGATGTGCTAGGTGCTGAGCAGTTTGTAGGTGGGGATATAGGTGGAGGGGAGGCTTTTGATTTAGGAGTAGAGGTTAGATGCCGTAAGGCGCAGAGAGCAGGCACACCATCACAGGCCAAGCAGTCAGCCCAGCCAACACAAGATACTGAGATGCCAGTGGCGGAGGATGATCCTAGTGTTCCCACCACAGCCTTAGGTACTATGAGTTGGCTCCGAGCTTAGGTCCGGGACCTGAGGATTCAGAATGCCAGATTGGAGGAGAAGTACCGACAGGTAGATAGGCAGTGCACAGAGCTTCATGTAGAGCTTCGGTTAGAGGTTCGGCGTTTACAGATAGAGTTGACTCATCAGACCTCTCAGGCTTCATACTATGTGTCAGCTTATTTTGCCGCTGTCCCTACTGCGCAGAGAGTTCCTTCTTATTCTGAGTATATGGTGGCATCAGAGGGAGCGAGGGCACTGAGATCAGAGGCCATTCCAGATGCTCCACCTCCTCCTCCACCTTATGTAGAGGAGCATGCTGACAGTTGATTCCTGTGTCTATGTTCTTGATACTGATATACTGTACTCTGTTGTTCTCTTTTGATCATTGATACACACTGTTCAGATTTTGATAGCTCTGAGGAGCTCATTCTGTTGTACATTGTGCCAGTAGTGCACCCCTGACTTAGTTTGAGTTTTTGATATATATGAGATCGAGATGTTTTTGGTTATGACATCATTTGTACTTGTCATTTTGTTGATTTATGATGATATCATGTGATGTTCATGCTATGAGTAGTGTAGAATGTATGTATGGATCAATGCAATGCAATGATTTCTTTCATATGTATGGATGTTATGAAAATGTAATGATTATGGAAAGATCTATGTATGATTTATGTTTATGCACATGGATGATATATAATGCAACAAATGGTTATGAGTATGATATGTAAATGCAACGATTCACATGATATGTTTTGCAAGTTTTGATGAAGACAAGTACTCAGTCTCATGTCAAAAGGATGTTATTAACCTAGGAGTGTTACTGCTTGTGATTCAGTGAAGAGACCTTCGAGTTAGGCTTTAGCTCTAGTTAGATTGGAATAGGTGATTGAATCATTTAAGCTTTAAAGTTTTTGTCAAACATTTGTGAGATCATGCAAATATGCAAAATGCAAAGAAACATGCAGAATGATATGCAACCTAAGACCTAGGACCTAGTCACTGATCATTTGTTGATTTGTTATCATCATTGACCTTTTTGGTAACCAGGTAAATCAATACAATGCCCACTAGCTATGAAACCATAGACATATGAATATCGATTTGTATGTGCAAGAATCAATACAACACCCACTGGTCAAAATAACCATGGACATATGAATATTGATTTGTTTTTCAAAATGTTGGATTAGATATAAGCACCAAGGAACAAGTGCTAGGATGACCTAAATATCATGTCCATTTTGATATAGAAATTTGTACAAGCATCAAAACATAGATGTCGTGATGCCCTGAGTACGCCTTGCATTTAACATACACATCAAATAGTCAAGAGATCATTCAAAATCCAATGTGAATTACCTGTAGTGACCCTTTATCGTTCACAGCCTTCGGCAAGATCGCGTTGCACAGTAGGAGAAATAATTCACTCAAAAAGACAATAGTTAGATCAAACTTCCTTGAATTTTCTGGGTATCAATGGTCGAGGTACGCATGGCCATCCAATTCGAGATAGAGGCTCTTATAGTCGGACACCATTTCAATCCAGAATTTCCAAAGTTATTAGATTTTCACATTCAAGCAGAAGACAAAGAAAAGATTATGCCCCCAGTCATCACTCTCTAAATCCTGTAAAGGACATCATTGAAGAGCTCGAAGGAACACAATATGCAAAAATCTCAATGCGAATCAGTAAGCATACAAGGAGATAAAAGCATGAAGCACAGATTGTTTTCAGTTTGTTTGTTTGATTGTGTTGTTGTAGATGCAAAATCCTTTCTAGAGACAAGACTGACTGACTGACTCAACTTGAAGCTTCAAAGGACTCTGACTAGATATGACACGTCTAAGATACATTGGAGGCCATAGGATATGACATTGATTGCCCTCAAGTTTGAACATTGATAGGATACAGACGCTTGAGCTGATTGGTGTACAAACTGACTTTATTGAAACAAGGATATATACAGACTAAAGCAGATGGAAAACTAGGAAAGACCAAGATCACGCTGATAGATGGAGCATTTTGAACAAGTGGCGCCTATTTGCCAGGTTTTCACCATCTTGGCAGAGATTCTATTTTTGCTACCAAGGTGCCTATTTCCAGGTTTTCACCAAGGCACTTTTTCTTTTTTTCATTTTTTTGTATTTTTCATTTTTTCAATTTTTTTGTACTTTTGATATTTTTTTACTTTTTTTGTGAATCATCAAGGTGCCTATTGCTAGGTTTTCACCAAGATGCTCATTTTTTTAGAACTTTTTTAGATTTTTTAGATTTTTTCAAGACACTTACCAAGCATTGAATGCCTTAGGCGTAGAATACCTTCAGATGGAGAACGTTGATTGGTTCTCGGAGCTGTTCTCCTTCAGTTGTTGAGAGTTGATTGGCATTAGAGCCAAAAGTAGCAGTGATTACAAAGGGACCCAGCCAGTTGGGTTCAAACTTCCCCTTGTGTTCTTGATGTGATTGATTTTTAGGATTTTCTCTCAAGACTAGATCACCAACCTAAAATGCTCTGTGTCTAACTTTCTTGTTGTAGCCTCTAGACATTCTTTTCTGATACACTCTGGGATGATCATACGCTGCTTGTCTGTGCTCATTTAGTAGTTCAAGTTCTTGCAACCTAGACACTCTGTAGTCATCATTGGTGACAAGTC
Organism: Chamaecyparis obtusa; assembly: GCA_027943335.1. NCBI lineage: Eukaryota > Viridiplantae > Streptophyta > Pinopsida > Cupressales > Cupressaceae > Chamaecyparis > Chamaecyparis obtusa. Next base: position 947,882 of record BSBK01001155.1, on the reverse strand, counting down.
CATGCATTCTGATTCTGAGTGATGGGATTTCAACCTCAATAGGTAGTACTGCTTTAGACCCATAAACTAAAGCGAAAGGAGTAGCCCTAGTAGGCATTCTAATACTTGTTCTATAGGCCAAGAGAGCTGGATTGATCATGAGATGCCAGTCCCTTCCTGTTTTATTAACTGTTCTATGCAAGATTTTCAAGAGATTTTTGTTTGAAGCCTCAGCTTGTCCGTTCCCTTGAGGATAGTATATAGATGACCAATGTTGTGTAATCTTGAATTTGGCACATAAGTCATCTAGGTCCTTGTTTTTGAATTGTCCCCTGTTATCTGTGATTATAGAGTGGGGAATCCCATATCTACAAATGATGTAGTTCAAGATGAACATAGAGATCTGTTTCCCCGTTGCTTGTGTTAGAGGAACCACTTCTACCCATTTTGTAAAATAATCTGTAGCTGTGATTATATGGGTATGTCCATTGGAAGAGTGTGGATGGATAACACCTATGAGATCAAATGCCCATTGTTGAAAAGGCCATTGTGTAGTAAATGGAATTAGATCCCTCCCTAGAGCACGAATCAAGTTGCCATGTACTTGACACTGTTGATAGTTTTTAGCAAATTTAATAGCCTCTTTCTCCATTTCAGGCCAATAGTACCTAGCCCTAATAAGTTTTCGAGCTAACGTTAAATTGTTTGAGTGTGACCCACATATACCCTCGTTTGAGACTCTTCCCGTTCTAAACATCTAAGTAGTGTACCATCTAGACCTCATTTGTACAGGTCATTACCAATGATGACATATCAAGATGCAGAGCGGATAAGGTTTCATTTCTCAAAACGGTTAAAAGAATCAGGAATGATTTGGTCGTGGAGATAGGAGAATAGATTTTTGTAGCGGGATGAATCATAACCTACAATGGTGCAAATCATGCGGGTTTCAGGGGAGTCATATGCAGGATAGGATAGGGCTTCCACCAGGAACTCGTAGCGTAGCTCATGTTTGGGCTGTTGTAAGAGAGTAGATAAGGTCGCCATTGCATCGGCAGCTTTATTCTCCGTTCTAGGTATTTTCTCAAATGTGATAGATATGAAGTATTTCTTTAAATCATCTACCATTTTCTTGTAAGGAATGAGCTTTTCATCTTTGCTTTGGTATACATCATTGACTTGGTGGATAACCAGTTGTGAGTCTCCATGAATGTGAATCTCTGTAACTCTCCACTATATTTCCATTTTCATACCATTGAGAAGTGCCTCATATTCAGCAATATTGTTTGTGCAAGGAAACTTTAATCTTAATGCTTTTGGTATCGAGTATCCTTGAGGAGTGATGAACAATATGCCTGCTCCAGATCCATTCTGTGTGTAGGAGCCATCAAAGAATAACCGCCATTCTCTAGAAGAGAGGTGCATGATAGAGGAATCAGGAAATTCCATTTGCATGGGTGTATCATCAAACAGTGGTGCTTCAGCTAATTGATCAGCAATGACCTGTCCTTTGATAGCTTTTCTTTCAACATATTCAATGTCAAATTCGCTCAAGAGCATGACCCAGTTAGCTAGTCTACCTATGAGAGCAGCTTTGCTTATTAGGTACTTCAGTGGATCAATCTTAGCTACCAAATGAGTGGTATGAGCTAACATGTAGTGTCTCAATTTCTGTGATGCAAAGATCACAGCTAGACATGCCTTCTCTATCATTGTGTAATTCTTCTCATAGGCCACTAAGGTTCTGCTGATGTAGTAGATGGCTCTTTCCTTCTTGTTCTCATCATGCTGTGCAAGCAACGCCCCTAGTGATGTATCTGTTGCAGAGACATATAATATCAATGGCTTCCCATGAATAGGAGGCATCAAGATAGGAGGATTCGAGAGATAATTCTTGATATGATCAAAATTCTTTGCACAGTCGTCATTCCATGCAAATGTCACACCTTTATGTAATGTCTTTGTGAAAGGTTGTGATATGTCAGCTAGCTGTGATATGAATCTCCTGATAGATTGCACTCTCCCTTGTAAGGTTCTCATTTGATTGATATTCTTGGGGGGTTGCATTTCCATGATAGCTTTGACTTTAGCTGGATCAACTTCAATACCTTTCTTGGAAACTATGTATCCCAATAGTTTTCCAAAAGTGACACCAAAAGTGCACTTCTTAGGATTTAGTCAAAGACTAAACTTTTCCATTCTGTCGAGGATCATAATCAAGTTAGTTAGATGTTCAGTTCTGATCATTGATTTTGCTAAGGTGTCATCAACATAATCCTCCATTATTCTATGCATCATATCATGAAAAATAGATGTCATTACTCTTTGATATGTAGCTCCAGTATTTTTGAGTTCGAATGGCATAACATTCCAACAGAAGGTTCCCCAAGCACATGTGAAAGCTGTTTAATCTTGATCTTCTGGAGCAATTTTTATTTGGTTGTATCCAAAAAAGCCATCCATTAAGGAATACATTTCATAGCCCGCAGTCATGTCCACTATCTTATCAATGTTAGGCAATGGAAAATCATCCTTAGGGCATGCTCTGTTCACATCTCTAAAGTCTATGCACACTCTGATTGAACCATCTGGTTTTGAAATAGGTACAATGTCGGAGATCCACTCAACATAGTCTATGACATAGATGAATCCAGCATTTAGGAGTTTCTCTAGTTCTGCTTTGACTAAGAGTGCAACATGAGGATGCATCTTTCTCAATTTTTGCTTGACTGGTTTTACTCCAGGAGCAATGGATAGATGGTGCATGATGAGATTGGGATCGAATCCTGGCATATTTGAATATTTGCATGCAAAGTTGATCTTTTTTTTCTGATAAGAATGTAGTGAATTTCTATTTCTCTTCTTCTGATAAGGATTGTGCTACATGTACCAATTATGGTTCCTCTGTTGTACCCAAATTGATGGACTGCGTGGGCTCAATTAGAACTGGAGATCTATCCTGTAAATGACTCGAAAGGACATCAAATATCTCATCAGCAAGCACCTCAGAGAGGTTTTCACCTTCAAATACATCTTTTCTTTTTACTTTTGTAGGTTCTGAGACTGCCACAAAGTGGTTTTCACCCTCAGAACTCTTTTTCTTTTTATTTTTATTCTTTTGACTAAGATATTTGATGTTTGACTCGGTCATGCTGATGCTCGGTTCGCTGATGGAAGTCCTCATAGGCTCGACTGCATTGAGGTAACAAGCAAGGGCATAGTCATTGGGAAAGGTGTAAACACCATGGCTTGGGTTCGTGGAAGTTTGGTCGATAAGATCAAGGTGTTGGATAGTCAAAGTGGGAAAGGCTTGGGATATGGTGTTCATGGATGTGGATATGTCATCATTGGTCCTAACCCGATGCTCAAGTTCAAAGGTGATATTACAGCTCAAAATGTTCAATTTGTGAATAGGCTCAACATCATTATGAGAGTCCTCTTCAGCCATAGGTGGATCAGACATGTTAAGCTCATTGTTTCACTCTAGACGTACATTGGGTTGAGATACATATTGGTGAATAACATCAATATATTTCTCTATTATAAGCTCATCTTCTTCTGGAATGGCCCCCCATTCATAGTCATTTGAATCAACATCTGATTCAGGATCTCTAGGAAATCTTAGAAAATGTGTGAAGTCAGGATGAATACCCCAAGAAGGATTACCTTCAGTCTCTGACTTGAATTCATATTCATGGGAATCAGTGTTAAAATAACTACCCCCTTCTTCTTGATCAGTTTGATTGCCTTCAAGATTAGCTAGTTCTTGTGGTGCAACCATCTCAGGTTCTATAGCAGGTTCTTGTGTTTCTACTACATTGATTCTCTTCATTGTATCATTTTCCATGTCAAGAAGATTTGTGATTTCTATAGGCAATTGTTCATAGGGGATAAGCTCAGAGCTGTCTAAATCATCATCTGAGGGTTCTGTTTCTTCTATCTTAAGAAGGGGTTCTCCTGGTGCAATTTGTTCTATGACATGAGAACAACCACCTTTGAGATGATAGGGTTTCTTCTTAAAGCCTAAGCCAATAGTATCTTTGTTTGTTCTACCAGTATGTGAAATGGGTGTCACAAGACCCTTTCCTCTAATTCCTAGAGGTCCTTGACCTGGATAACCCATCTTGGCTATCAATTTGTTCCCTAGACCATATGAATTAGAAGGGATTGTAGGTGCTATAAATTCACTAGTTTGAACAATTTTGGATTTAGAATCATCTTTGTATAGCCATGCGAGCACAGCTTCATCTTCTTCAAATTCTTATTTAGATACTTGCTCCGCCACAAAATTTCTTTTGTGTGCTTCCATAGGTTCCTTAGGTTCTGATTTAGACTGCTTCAGAGATTGTCCATATGACTTGTGTGAGATAGGGAGAGATATCAGATACAAGACTGGCTCTATAGTGTATTCTCCCATCCCATTTTCTTTGATATTAACCTCTTTAGCAATGTCTTCCATCTTGGAGGTGGAAGCCACATTTAGCAGTTTGATGGAAGATTCTCTGTTATTGGGAACAAGCTTATTGACACTTTCCTTCAATTTATTGCAAGTTGTACTCAGATCTGCTGGGATAGTAACTTCTACTCCTTCATAGGGAAATTTCAAGCATTGATGGTACGTAGAAGGAATAGCTTGCATTTCATGTATCCAGGGTCTCCCTAGAAGGATATTGTAAGCCAATGGTAGATCAAGCACCTGACATGTGGTATTTTTGATGACTAGACCCACTCGGATTGGTAAGACAATGGTGCCTTTAGAAGATCTTTCCTGTTCATCATAGGCCTTTATGGTGATCTTCTTTCAAGGATCAATAGCCATCTCCGAGAATCCCAACTGTGTGATTAAGCTGTAAGAACAAATGTTGAGGCCTGCGCCCCCATCTATCAACACACATTTGACTCTACGGTTCTGGATCAAGACTTCTATGTGTAAGGGTTGATTATGTGGGTGACTCAAAGAGTTGTCATCTTCCTCTAAAAAGGAGATATATTGTGGAGATGTTAGATGACCAACCATAGTCTGGAACCTGTCGAGATCTAGGTCATCAGGAACATTAGAGCCGAGCAAAGCTTTGTCTAGGACATCTCTGTGAGCTGGAGATATTCGAAGTAACTCATACATAGAGATTTTGGCATTGGTATGCTGGAGTTGTTGGATAATGCTATAGGATGTAGGCCTTGTATCCTTTGGATTGGAAGATTTTGAGGTACCCTTCTATTTGGAAGCAGATGTGAGGTTGAAAGGTATCTTAGGGACATTAGATGAACTTGGTGTTTGTCCTTTCAGATGAGCCCGAGCTTGGGATCTGGTAACCACATTAGCTAAGGAATGATTTCTATCTCTTCATACAATGGTGATGACATTGCAACTCTCAGAGGGACATGGTTCAACCATATTGATGACAACATTATTTCCAGGGTAAGCGTAATTGACTTTTGCCCCCATGTTAGGCTAAGAAGTTGAAACTCCCTTGCCATCTTGTGGAAATGGTTCTATAAATGCTATGTGATTGTTATTACTAGTAGGATTATCGATCGTGATGTCCCCTTAATCTATCAAGTCTTGAATGGTATGCCTCAAGTGGAAGCATCCATTAGTTTTGTGGCCTTTACTCCGATGGAAAGCACAAAATTCATTATCTTTCCACCAATATGGTTTTGGATCTAGATCAGAGTTTCAGATTGGTGGTAAAGAGATGATGTTATCAGCTAGAAGGGTCCTCAGGGTGGATTCCAAAGATTCTCCAAGAGGAGTAAACTTTCATTTATTATCCCATCGTTTGAATGGCTTCTTTGGAGATGGTTCGACAGATTTTTGCTCTGAATCTTTAATGGCTTTGGTGCCAAGGGTAAGATTGTAGGTTGGTGCCTTGGATGGGGTGCGGATAGTGTCAACAATGCCATCAGTGACGATACCTTTGTTCCTGTTCTAGCTTTTGTTTTTATCTTTTAAGCTAGATCCAGATTCAGACTTGTCCTTTTGAAGTGTGATTTCTCCTTTCTTGACAAGTACTTTCTCAATCTTGATTGCATTATCCACCATTTTATCAAAAGATACATGATCTTGTATTTGTAATGGATAATTGAGCTCTGGAACCAGGTTATTGACAAAGATTTCAAGTTTCTCCATTTCGGGAATTGGTCTAGCATATAGAGAGAACTTCTTTCTCCACCTCTTGAGGAAAGTTAGGAATGATTCTCCTAGATATTGCTTGAGGTTATAAATATCGATCATGGTGATAAGATGTTGAATGTTGTAGGAATATTTTTGATAAAACAATTTAATCAATTCCTCAAAAGTTTTGATCGTAGAAGGTAATCTCGAAAAACACTGAATGGATGCTCCTCCCAAGGATCTAGGAAAAAGATGCATCAGATCAGTCGGTTCATGCATGAATTCCATGGATTGCATACAGAACTCTCTGACATGATCTTGAGGATCAAAGTGTCTGTCATATTTGTCATACTTTGGCATCTCAACTTTTTTTGGAAAGGGTGGCATATACAAGTCTCTGTCAAATGGAAAAGGACATAGGGCCTCCATGGAGAGCTCTTTAGGTTCCTTCTCTTTCTTAAGATTGTTTAGTTCAACTTGTATAGCATGCATCTATTTTGTCATAGCTGTGAGTGGAGTTTCTTCCTCATGTGTGATGATATTATCAACATTAAAGTTGGGAGGAAGTTTAGCTCCTTCTTGGGCTAATTGTAAAAAGTATGCCTCTCTATCCACTTTCAAGAAATGCCTCATCATTCTCTTGAATTCATCATCATTCTGACATCAATGGATTTCAGAGGGTGTAGGTTCTTGGTCGGCATTATGTTGAGAATGGTGTCCTTGGGATCCTCCTTCTAGAGAACCATGGTTTGTCCCTGCTTGAGACATGGTAGGAGTTTTTGGGCTCCCTGGAATAGATTGAGGAGGAGTTTGCTGATTATCTCTGTGAGTTGATAGAGGAGGTATGTAACCAGTTTTCAATCGAAAGTTACCGAGACCATCATCTTCGTAGATACCTGACTTGATGAGTTGTTCAAGAGTTAGACCTGGGGTATTGGTCAAAAGTAAGTTCTGAGATGTTTCTTCTAATTTCTTGTGTGAAGAAGCTTTGGTATCCACCATTAACTTTGAATGAAATAGAAGAAAAGGATGAAGACAACTGAAGAACAATTTGATTCAAGAAAATCGGATGACGCTACCTTGTCAAGATTATGATAGTTTTGAAGATCTGATGAGACGTGGGTGAAGGATACTGTGCCCTGGATGTATGGGATAGATCACCCAAAAGATAGCGGACATGAGTTTTCAACACTTAGTCTATTTTTGAAGATTGTTTGAAGATTGATAGTTATGACAAGGTTTTGACACAAGATAAATATGACTCAAATTGATCAAATAGAAGGCTAGATCAGATTCAAAATATCACTCTTGAAAAAGGGTAGGATTCTCAATAGCTACTGCTCTGTTCTTGACACAATGATCTTTTTGATAGATTCTGGAACTAGGCTAGAAACATTGGATATCTTGCAATTTGACAAATTTCTGACAACTTTCCCAAAATTTTCCCAAATGACACTCTGCAGGCTCGTACGACAGTGGGTATTCTATGAAATGACAGTTGCTAAACTCATATGATAGTGGGTAGGTAACCATACGATAGTTGAAAATATCATACGATAGTTGCTAATAGGATGTTGAATTTCTTGAAGTTGCTGGCATGAAAACTCATACGACACTGGGTTCTCAATCATACGACAGATGGGCAGTACTGAAATGACACTTGACAAAACTCGTATGACTTTTGACCTCCTGAAATGACTTTTGACTCTAGAAAGAATTTTACGTCAATTTTTGAAAAATTTAAGGTTTTTAGTTTTGGATTGTTTGCAAATTGTACTGTCCAGATTTGAAGATTATACTAGATTTGATCATTTTTAATAGCCAAGTAGATAAACAAGCACATAGAATAGTAAGCAAGTGATTCCAAGCATGTCTGAAAATAATGAACAAGGGAAAAAGCAACTTTGCGCATGAACAATCAAGTGACCAAATTTTGCTAATCCCTGAGAGTACTAATTGTGTATGTTCTGAAAAGTTTTGCAATAACACACATATACCTGAAAATGAAAAATTGGCCTCTCTAGGGTTTTTAGTAATGGTTTGACTCTACAACTTTTATGATTCAAAGGGGTGAACTCCAATCCCAATGCACCAGGGTTTTGACATAGTCCGAGAACTTAATCTTCAAGAGCTGCTAGGGAGATCTGAAAACCCAACAATGAACCATACCCATGGAGATTTCTTCCACAAGGACATTTATATAGCGATTGTCACTACCACGTCTGAAATGGCTATGACCGCTTGAGGTTTCGTCAACGTAGTTTTCCCTGTAAAGGGATTGTTCGCTACGGTTAACTCTCTCTAAAGGTGACTCATAGATTTATACCACAAGGGGACTTGGCTCCAGATTCAAGGTTTTGACGCCTCTTCACTTTTAACCCAAACAAAGCAAGCAGATTAATCCGACATGCTAAGACAAAGTTTTGTTCCACCAAGGTCTGTGATATCAACTCCACGTGATCTATCAACCTCTCTGGGGAGAGAATGTATCAATCAATAAGAGAAGATGCACTAACCAATTTTGATTCACCAAAGCTCGTGATATCAACCCCACGTGATCTATCAACCTCTCCAGAGAGAGAATTTGTCGATCAATAAGAGAAGATGCACTAACCAAGTTGAATGTGAAATGCACTAAGTATCCTCCCTACCTATAAGGATTCCATCGTCAAGGAAGGATTTTGCTAGGAATCCAATCTCTCAAGAATCATGAATAGTGTTCATAAGGCCTAATTACTATGTGAGCACATATGTATGTTTCCAAAAGAAAATCTACCAAAAGTTTCCAAAAAGTAAAAAGAGGAACACTTAATGCTTAAAGCAAATACGAGATGAGTCCACAAGGTGGAACACTTAACACCTCACACAAGCTAAAAATGAGTCCACAACTTAGAAAACAAGTGAGTTCCTAAAAGCACAAAAGGGTTGCCAAGTGGAGCACTTAATGCTTCTTTCCTGTTGACCCCTCCCCTTTAATGTGGCATTGACCTTGCAACCACGGGGTGGAAATGAGGGGCTGGTGGATTAGTGAGTCCAATATCCCAAGATAGCAATCAAGATCAATCACAAGTATTCTAAGACTACTTAATGAATCCTTAAGGGGTCACAACCTAGTATCAATTATGCAAGTGTGTAGAAATAGATAAAAGCATGAAAAGATGCACACAAGCTTGACACATGAGAGATTTATTTTAAGTCCAAATCAAAATGTTTTCAGAACAAGGAGAATACCTGGTGATCCTCGCAATGCGCCTAGTAGATTTTACCTGATTTTTAGCAATTCTTGCGCTTTTCCCAATCAAAACCAGCAGAAATCAATTAGAAACAGTAAATTTCAATTGTTATGGTTAGCTGTTAGTCAAAATCCAAAAATCAAATCTAACAAACCATCTACAAAAATGAAACGACAATTGAAATCTGGTACCAAAACTCATACGACAGTGGGTATGCTCCCAGACGACAGTCCAGAAACTCGTACGACACTGGGTGTCTGATGAAATGATAGTCAAACTTCCACATGACAATGGGTTCTGTCTGATATGATTCTCAATTCGATAGACTGTCGTATGACAGTGGGTACAGTATCATACGATAGTGGGTATGCTCCCATACGATATTTGTCAAAAACTCGTACGACAGTTGTACGAACAAAAATTAAAAATCATAGTTTTGCACAGATCCCGAGAAGAAAAAGATAGAAATTGATAGAATTGAATTGGAAACCCGTATCAGGGCCCCATGGTGGGTGCTAGAAATGTGTGTGTGAAAATTGTACCTGATCTATAGACACAACACTCAGTAAAACATTAGAGGTTAGCTATAATCAAAATCATGCAAAATTGAAATCTCATCTAACCAAGTGATTTACTGCCTTCTAATAGGTGCGAGATTGATGTTCTTAGATTGTAATCAAGATCAGTGACCTAGACGACACCTAGACGAAGGATTTGAATGCAATTCTAGATATGAAATTGAATGCAATTAAGCTATTTTTTTGGATTTTTCTATGCAATAAGAATGATATGAATCTGATATGAAATCTATGCTAGATGAAATTGATATGCTATAAATTGATCTATCTAACAATGATATGCAAAGCTATGCAATTCTATGCTATGATATGAAAACTATGCAATTGAAATTGATCTCACAAAAGCTTGAATTCGCCAAATGATTCCTCAGCCTCCAATTTGACAGCGTAGTTGTGCAAAAATATAAGATGATTTGTGAAGAGCCGAGGCCTTAATTTATAGAAATCTTGGGCCTTGGAGGTGCATGGGAAAAACCATAAATCACTCAAATTAACTCATCTTGATTTTTGAGTTATCTGATCATGAAAGATAGTTAATTCTCAAAATCATGCAAAAACATGCAAAAATAGCTTTTAACTCAAATTAGACTTTAGATCAGCTTTTTGAACTCCAAAAGGATGTTGAGTTCCAAAAAGTCAATAACTTGCATTGATTTTCTGATTTGGAGTTTAACTGTTTCTTTTGAATGTGCATAATAATTAAGAATTAAATAAATAAATAAAATTATTTATCCTCAACTCAACTGATTTTTGAAAATAAATAATTAATTTATGGGTTAATTAATCATTTAATCAAACTTTTATTAAAAACTATGGTATTAAATAATGACAACATGCTTTAATTAATTAAATAAGAATTTAATCAATTATTCATAGGATATTGGATTTATTGTCAAAATTAAATAATATAATTAATAATAGATAAAATTAAATTTAATTAAACAATTAAGTGGCAAATATTAAATCTAATTAATTAAATATGAAAATATTCATTTAATCAAACTTAGGATAAATGTGATTTATTGCCAAATAATTATTAAATTAAATATAATTAAGATAATTAGGAATATTACTAGGAATATTCCCTGATGCAGAATTTAAGATAATCAATTAGGATCAATGATGTGCAGATGTGCCTTAGGTTAGGACTTCGATGTCGATTTCGTTCGATTTGTCGATGTAGGAGGTTAATGAACCTATAGCCCATTTTTTGGGGTATTACACCTTGATGATTCACAAAAAAAGTAAAAAATATCAAAAGTACAAAAAAATTGAAAAAAAAAGAAAAATACAAAAAAATGAGAAAAAGAAAAGTGCCTTGGTGAAAACTTGGAAACAGGCGCCTTGGTAGCAAAAATAGAATCTCTGCCAAGATGGTGAAAACCTGACAAATAGGTGTCACTTGTTTCAAAACGCTCCATCTATCAGTGCAATCTTGGTCTTTCCCATCTTTCAGTCTTGCTTTAGTTTGTACATATCTCCCAGTTTGTTCCCACTTTCCGTTTTCAATAAGTCAGTCTGTACACCAATCAGTTCAAGCATCTTTATCCTATCAATGTTCCAAACTTGGGGGTAATAAAGTCATATCCTATGGCCTCCAATGTATCTTAGATGTATCATATCTAGTTAGAGTCCTTTGAAGCTTCATTTGAGTTAGTCAATCTGTCTCGTCTCTAGAAAGGATTTTGCATCTACAACAACGCAATCAAACATCACACTGAAAATAATCTATGCTTTTACATGCTTTTGTCTCCTTGTATGCTTATTGATTCACATTGAGATTTTTGCATATTGTGTCCCTTTGAGCTCTTAGATGATGTCCTTTATAGGATTTAGAGAGTGATGACTGGGGGCATAATCTTTTCTTTGTTTTCTTCTTGTATGTGAAAATCTAACAACTTTGGAAATTCTGGATTGAAATGCTGTCCATTTGTAAGAGCCTCTATCTCAAATTAGATGGCCATGAGTACCTTGATCATTGATACCTGGAAAATCCAAGGAAGTTTGATCTAACTATTGTCTTTTTGAGTGAGTTTTGTCTCCTAATGTGAAGCGCGATCTTGCCTAAGGATGTGAACGATAAAGGGTCACTACGGGTAATTCACATGGGATTTAGAATGATCTCTTGACTACTTGATGTGCTTGTTACACAAGGTGTATTCAGGTCATCATGACGTTTATGTTCTGATGCTTAAACAAATTGCTATATCAAAATGGACATGATGTTCAGGTCATCCTGGCGTTTGTGCCTTGGTGCTTATATCTAATCCGACATTCTAAAAATAAAATCAATTTTCATATGTCCATGGTTGCCTCACCAATGGGTGTTGTATTGATTCCTGTGCATACAAATCGATATTCCTATGTCTATAGTTTCCTAACTAGTGGGCATTGTATTGATTTATCTAGTTACCTAAAAAAAACTCAATGATGACAAATGACCGACACATGATCAGTGACTAGGTCCTAGGTCTTAGGTTGCATTTCATTATTGCATGTCATTGTACACTTTGCATGATCTCAAAAATTGCTTGAAAATCTTCAAACAATCCTTCTAAAAACTATACTTAAACTGAAAATGAAGAGCTGAATCTCATACGAAGGTCTTCTCATAGAAACACAAGTCGTCACAATCTTGGGTTAAACATCCTTTTTGACATAAGACTGAGTACTTGTCTTCATCAATAGTTGCAAAACATATCATGTGTATCGTTGCATTTTCATTACATATTCATAATCATTCATTCCATCTATTGCATTACATACATTTCCATACATACACTTTCCATAATCAAGTGCACTTGCATCACATTCATACATTTGAAAGAAATCATTGCATTGCATGAATCCATACATACATTCTACTCTACTCATATGTAGCATAAACATCACATGATATCATCATACATAAAAAAACATGACAAGTACAAATGAAGTCACAACCAAAAGTCTCGATCTCATATATATATTATAAAACTCAAAATAGTCAGGGGTGCACTACTGGCACAATGTACAAAAGAATGGGCTCATGTGAGCTATCAAAAGTTAGAATAGTATCAATATCAAAAGAGAAATAAAAATATCAAAATATCATGACAGATTAGCTGTCAGCCTGATCCTCTCCGTCTGGTGGAGGTGGTGGTGGTGCATCTGGTACTACCTTGTCCCTAGGTGCTCTCACTCCCTTTGATGCTAGCATATACTGAGAATATGAAGGAACTCTCTGAGCAAGTGGTACCGCAACATAGTATGCAAAAACATAATAGGCTGATTTGGAGGTATGATGAATAACCTCTGCCTATAATCTCTAAACCTCACCCCGAAGCTCAGTGTGCTATCTATCTGCCTCTAGAAACCTCTCCTCCTAGCAAGCACTATGCACCTTCAGGTCCCTGACCTGTAATCCGAGTCTCCTCACAATCTCTTATGTAGTCAGTGGAACACTAGGATCAACGTCTGCCACCAGCATGTCAGTATCTACATCAGGCTGCTCTATGGTCTCTGCTCTCTATGCCTTATGGCATCTAACCTTTGCACCAAGATCAAAACTAGTATCCTCCTGTAAGGGATCAGAATCACCACCTACAACCTGCTCTACTACAAGTACCTCCTTAGCAGTACCAACACTACCTAAAGTACCACCCTCTCCCCTCGTCTATCTTTGTGAACTTGTAGGCCTACTTGCTTTCGAACTAGTGGGACGGGGAGGCCTCATCTATCCTAATGGTCTCTATGGGGGAGCCATCACTCTTGGTCTTAGAGGTGTGGGGTGCACAATTGGAACCTATGTGGGTCTCGAACCCTGTCTCATTAGAGCTCCAGTAACATCCATCGCCTCCTCCATGGAAGGTATCATCTCTATGGGGTTAGAGAATCTATAGACCAAATGATCAATGAGCCATGCGATAAAACCATCTGTCACTCCGACATCAACAACCTATGGTCTGTACTCCCAGTCTCTACCAATAATACCACTATACTCTTGTGAACACAAGGCATAAGAAAGCCTCAGGGTCCATCCAAGTCTGAGCTCACGGGCTATCTGAGCATAAGTGGCATAATCCTGAGGTGCATCCTGCACTCATCCATACTATCGCCAAACCCTGGTAATAAGAAATCTCTCCAGTATAGAGGATGATCATCCTATCAACACACAACTCTAGAAGAAGAAACTAAACTGCCCTTGTGCAGTAGGCCAAGGCTCAATATCTACATAGGGCCTCCATCATACAAATGTCATGTCATCAAGACACCATCTCCAGTACTCTACATGACCCATGTGACCCTGTATGACATATCTAGCATAAATATAAATCACAGGCTCCTATCATTGTCACTGTGACTGACACACTGGTCTCAAAACAGGGGTATGCTCCCACGCCCAGATCTGTAAAACTAAACCACTAGCAGCAAAAGATTTTCTCTCCTGATACAATACCTCATGCATCTCAGAGAACATATGGGCTAGAAGACACTGACCCCAGGCTAACCCAAAGGAGTCACCATCAGACGTGCAACCATCATGGCCCAGCCCATCAGGAGACTGTTCTATTCACGGTCAGACATGATAATACCTCCTATCATCCTAGCAAGGATGCACTCTAATCTATGGGTCTGACTATAGCGCTATACCAAGGTCTCCCAGGAAATAGAACCAGTCAACTGAGTGTCATCTCTAAAAAGATGTCTGAATGCTAGTAATCCAGAGTTCCCCGAACTCACATAAGCTAGACGTTGACCTGAATGGAAGGGAATGCATAGTATACGATATACATCCTCTGGTGTCACAGTGATCTCCCCAGTCGGCAGGTGGAATGTCTGGGTCTCAGAATGAAATCTCTCTATCAACGTAGTCAAGAGTCCATGATTTACCCTAATCTCGGGTAAATGGATCAGATAATCAAATCCACATGAAGCAAGATGAACTCTCATAGGATTAGGCAAGGAAACACAGAGTCTCTGAGTGGCTGGATGTGAGATGCGTACATGAACATCAGGATATGTGACCTACACAGTACAGAAATAAGGAATCCTATCAGAACTTTGGTTGAAAAATAGGCTACAAATACAGGAATTGAACAGTTTACTATTTTAGTAGGTAGATCAAGGACTCAGTAATCAGGCTAAAAGATCATAAAATTCAAAATTTTGATCTAGAAATGAGTTTTGGGCTCACTATTTTCCAAATGAAAAAGAAGACTGGCGGTCAAACTTGTACGATTTTTCACTGGTTACCATAGACAAACAATGATGATACGACACTGTATGTCTCCTCGTACGAGTTAGGAGGGACCCGAAGAAATGTCGTATGACTATTGGGTCCCTCTCATACGAGTCTTGGGGGATAATGATACGACAATCTAACTACAATTGAAAAGTCGTACGAGCCCAGAAGGACAGTCGTATGAGTTTTCGTGCATGCAAAAAATTAAAAATTGAAAATGTATGAAAAATTTGCTAAAAATGCTATAAACAAAGAAAAATTGAATTTTCAAAGAGGCACAGAGGTCCACCTATTGGATGTCCATACTGTCGAGGTCTCTGATGCCTCCAGCTGCACTCAAAATGGTGAGAAGACATAGGTACCTTCATTTCTGCCATTTTCTCACTTAGAGGGCTCCATAAAGTTTTCAAAAGTCAACGGTGAAAATGAATTGAAAATGACCCTTTAGAAATTTATATAGCTTTTGACCTAATTTTCAAAAGTGCTCCATTTTTTAACAAAAATTGCACCCTAGCTAATTTCAACGTTTTGAACTTATTTTCGGGATCAAAATTAAAATCCGAGATTGTTTACTATGTCAAAATTGCAATTAAAAATTTTCAGACCCAGGATGACAACTGCTTGCATAATCGACCTTCAATTATCACAGAAATCTAGAATTCAACTTAACTGATTATCTTACATCAAACTATCAAAATTTCAACTTGGTCAACTATGGTCAACTCATGGTTTAACCTAGTTAAACTTGGTCTCCTGGACTTCCAAACAATGCAAAACATGTTCTCAAATGTGTACAACCACTTCTTAAATCAATTAACATGCTTCTAAACTACAACACTGACTTTTCTTGTCAGATTTCAATTTTTATCCCGAAGGGGGCATGGTATTACACATCATTCAAAGTCTCTAATCTAAATCTGTAATCAAATCTTTCCTTAGTAGTCAAGACAACAACCACATCTAGTTGCTAATTCATCTAAAGTCCTCATCGCTTGGGGCAAAGCTATTGCAATATGGTATCCTAAAACTATCTTGTAAACTATATCAGCTTTTGTAACTATTAGTTCATTAGCGTCATTTCCTTGGTTCTTCGTAACTGATGGGTTCAGGATGTGATACCAATATGATTCATACAAGGACATTGAGGTCTGGAATTGGTCACTCACTTCTTCGCAATCATAAGGTTCAGAATCAGGCGTTTTGACACTTTTTCATAATCATTGGTTCATTGTTGATATAGCTAGTTAGCATCATCACAATTCCTAGTCATTCTGGGCCTGGTTCGGTATCTCTTTTTCCAATCTTTCAACTGGTTTCTGTCTTGGAATCGGTTCATCTTTCAAATCAATCTCAACATCTATATCATACACAGACTATTCTTTGAACCACTACGCTTTGCACAGTGATTCAAAGAGGGGCAAAATGTAATACCCCAAAAATGGGCTATAGGTTCATTAACCTCCTACTTCTTTAATTTGAATGAAATTGACATCAAAGTCCTAATCTAAGGCACATCTGCACATCATCAAATTCTAATTGATTTTATCTTAAATTCTACATTGGGGAATATTCCTAGCAAAATTCCTATTTATCCTAATTATTTTTAATTTAATTATTATTTGACGATGAATCCTATTTATCCTAAAGTTTGATTAATTGAATATTCTGAATATTTAATTAATTAGATTTAATATTGCCACTTAATTATTTAATTAAATTTAATTAAATTATTCTTAAGTTGTATTATTTAATTGTGACAATAAATAAAAAATCTCATGACTAATTGATTAAATTCTTATTTAATTAATTAAAGCCAATTGTCAAATTTAGTGATATAGTTTTTGAAGAAAAGTTTGATTTAATAATTGACTAACCCATAAATCAATTATTTTTAATTCTAAAATCAGTTAAGTTGAGGATAAATCACTTTATTTATTTAATTAATTCATAATTAATTATGCACATTCAAAGAGCAGTTAAACTCAAAATTAGGAAATCAATGCAAGTTGTTAACTTTTGGAAACTCAACATTCTATTTTGAGTTCAAAGCTGATCCAAACTTCTGATTTGAGTTAAAAAGTTGTTCTTGCATGATTTTTGCATGATTTTTGTGAGTTCATTATCTTTGATTTCTTGATAACTCAAAAATCAACCTGAGTTTATCAAGAGTGATTTATGGCTTTTCTCTTGCATCCTCAAAGCCCTGGATTTCTATAAAATCAAGGCTCAGCTCTTCATAATTATCAACACTCGAATTTGCACTATTACTCTGGCGAATTGGGGATTGAAGGATTGACAACTTGCGACAGGCGATTTGTGAGATCTTTTCATTGTTGATCATTAGATTTTGCATAGTTTCATATCACTCATAGCATTTTTAGATCAAATCTTCATTCCAATTTCATTCATATAGATTAGCTTCATACAGATTTTCATTCATATTATTGCACAGAAAATACCAAAAATATAGCTTAATCTGCATTCATAATCTTTCATATTTTGCATTCAAATCCTTCATTTAGGTGTTGCATTGTCACTGGTCTCAGTCTGATATGAGGGAATCATACTCACACCTACTAGAAGGCAGTAAATCACCTGGTTAGTTTAGTTTCCATCTCATTGCATGATTTCAGTTTTTTTGCTAACCTCTAATGTTTTACTGAAGTGTTGTGTCTACAGCTAGGTAGAAAATTCACACACACATTAGGTAGTTATATAAAGTTCTAAATGTTAAAAACATAATGAAACATAATCCTATAGAATTTATCTTGATGCAAAGTAGTACATTCTTTGCAAAAGATTAGTTAAAATGTGAATTACAAAAAGAACAAATGTTGTAAATAAGAATATAATGAACAATATTCTATTGAATTGTCAAAGTTACATAGCTATTTGTATGCTATTTATGGATTTGAATACTTAAGTATTTTTGGCATCAATGTTTTGGATCACGCTTTGTGATCCATCATCAAGATGATAGAGAGCATAAGAAGAAAATGGTTATTGTAGAAAACCTAAACAAACTAAAAAAATGTAAGAATGGTGGAAGGAAAGAGTGTGAAGGTATGTACAATGACATGATAGGACAAGTGACAAGTAGGAAGTAAAAAATACCAAATTAATGAAAAGGAAGTAAACAAAGAGTTAAGAAAATATACAAAAAGTGAAAACCTCTCACAATGCACACAAAAAGGAATGCAAGAAAGAAAATAAATAACTATATAATGCATTAGCATTAAAAAAAAGGAGTTTAGAATGCTTAATGAGCACATATTAGTGTATTAAACACTCAATACGTTTATTTGCTTTGAAAGTTACATAACATTATAATGTTGGCCTCTACAAAGAGAATTTACAATACCTAATCATTTGACAATTTTTCTAATTCTATCTTAATCTAGAAGTATTAAAATTAGGAAGAGAGAGGTTGTGGGTCCTTACAGACAAAAAGTTCCATAGCAATTTTTTGTAACCCGCCAAAAGTATTTTCATGATGTTGTTAATCTAAATAATGATGTAAAATAAGATGAATTTGACAAGTCAAAATATCATATGCATAATACTAATATGATTAGATATACACAACCAATGATAAATCTATAGACATGAAGTTATCGAAGGATGTGATATCAACTTAAGATATATATGCATGTCATACACCCAATTTGAATGATATATAAGTAAAGAATTCTCAATTAAAAAATAAAAAATAAATTTAAAATACTCATTACAATTAATAATATTTAATTATTGAACTAAATATCCTCATATTTCACATCTAATTTCCTAAAACAATATAAACATATCTCAAACAAAAACAATAATAATAATTCTAAATTATTATACAATATATATTTTATGAGTTTAATGTAAACTTAATTGAAGAAAAAAATATTTTCTTTTACATGTATACAAATCATGTTCCATTTCCAAATAAATTTACACTTTATATAAAACTACAATAAAATTCTACCATTAAATAAATTTCACAATCTAGAAAAAATATTAAAATATTTTTACAACATAAAATGATATCTAAAATATATTTTACAAAATTACTAATTTAATATAATTGATAAATTTATAATATCTACACATATTTTTATATTTATATTCACTATAAAATCAAGTTACATGTAAACTAATTTTCACACTGTAATAGTTACATGGGGATTTATGCCCTTGATTCTATTCCAATAATCCCCGCCGTTGTGTGCAACTTTTCCTTCTATCATGATAGTGTGCACTGTGTCAAGTATGATCCTATTTCTCATTTCTACAATTCCATTCCGCTAAGGGGTTCTAGGTGCACTTAGTTGTCTCTTTATTCCACATTGTTCACAATACTCATAATATCTATTAGAGGTGAATTCTCCTCCTCTATCTGATCTTAGATATTTTATCTTTAATCCACACTCATTTTTAACCTTAGCTTTGAATATTTTGAACTTCTCAAATGCTTTAGATTTATCTCTTAAGAATGCAACCCACATAATTCTAGAATAATCATCAACAAACAAAATAAAGTACCTTTCAGGTCATAGTATGATCTTGTTTGAGTTTGTCCACATAGGTTTGTATGCACTAGATCCAACTTTTTCTCTATCGAGTTATGCTTTCTTTTGAATGAATTCCTTACATGCTTTCCCATCACACATTCCCTGCATATTGTATCAACTAGTTTTGCAATACTAGGTTGGTCTCTTACTGTATTTACATTGTTTATCTTTACTATATTGTCAAAATTGATGTGACATAGTCTTTTATGCCATAACCAACTATCTGTTAGCTTGTGGTGACTGATCAGGAAAGTACTATCCAAGAAAGTACTGTACACTTTTCATTCATTGTGGGGTTAACTCGTTAAGCATTTTTGAGTTGACACATCAAACATTTCCCTAGGTTGACTCATCAAGCCTTTTCTTAGGTTGACTCATCAAGTATTTTAGGGTTAACTTGTTAACCGATATAAGCCTTGTTATATTGGCTTAGGGTTAGGGATTTCTTTATGATGTATGATTTTAGTACTTGCGGCAGAATTGAGCTGTAAGAGATTATAGATTGTAATCAGGTTGTAATCACTAGATAATAAAATATTGGACTCACTGTTGGTGGACATAGCCCAGGGATTGGGTGAACCACATTAAATCTTTGTGTCTTGTGTTCTCTTCTGTGTGGTTTATTGTTTTCTGATATTGGTTATATTTGCACATAATTGTTATTTCTGCCTTATTAATCCTAACACTGTCATCTACTTTAGCAAAAAAATAACTTGCTTCTAAATTAAGCTAAAAAACATTACCTTTAGTCTTTGAACCCAGTGAAATCATTTCTCCTTCTTTGTTATTAATGATGCACTTATTGTTTTTGAATTCCAATTGATATCCTTTGTCAAGCAACTGTCCAACAATAAGTAAGCTATGTTGCAAACCACCAACATATAACACATCATCAATGTTGTTCTTTTCATCCAAAGTGATAGCTCCTCTACCTATGATAGGTTTAGGAGTGTTGTCTCCAAATCTAAGCATGTCTCCTTTGTACTTATCCAAATGAACAAATATATCTTTGTCTCTTGTCATGTGATGTGAAAAACCACTGTCAATGATCCAATCTGTCCTGATGTTTGCTTTTGAAATCAAGGCTAGCTCTTGTGCTTTCCTCTTATCTTCCTTATCCATTTCATCATAAATTCTTTCCATTTCTTCAATTTCTACATATCCAATTTCATCTTCTATTGAATCTTCATTTGATACTCCATCTCCAGCATAGTAACATTCTTTATACTTAAGCTTGTAATTTTGTACTACTTGACTCTTGTAGGACACTTAGATTCAAAATGACCAATCTTGTTACATGAGAAACATTTGAATGGTAGTTGTGCTCATATTTTCCTTTTCCTTTTCCTTTTCCCTTTCCTTTTCTTTCCTTCTTATCAATCATAGAAATGAAATCATCTAGTTCTCTATCATCATCTTCATCATCAAAATTACCAGAGGTGTTCAAAGATTTCTTACCATGGACTGAGGCTTTGAATGTTGTTTCACTTTTAGGATTTGTCTTCAATCTTGATATCTCAAAAGCTAAAATCTTGCTGATTAAGGTCTCTCTTTTGAAGTCTTTTGTGGAGTGCATAGTCTCATCTAGGATGTTTATCTTGCTATCATATTCTGGTGTCAAGGTAGTCATCAACCTATCCATTATGTCTTCTTCCAAAATTTCTCCACCATTGTTTCTGATTCCTATAATTTCTTCATTAATCATTTAATTATAAGTTATGATGTTCTCTTCAGGAAACATCTCCAATGTATCCTATCTTTTCTTCCATGTCTTACTGCATGCATTCTTGGCTTGAATATCTCCTTCAAACATGTTTTCTAGATACTTCCATATCTTGTAAGCTTTATCTACTTTCTTGACCTCTGATAAATCACTGTCAGACAAGGAACTAATAAGGGCTTCTTTGGCAATTGCATTTTGAGTGAACAATTCCTTTAGCTTCAAAGTTGCATCATCTTTTGCAAAATCTGATAAAGAAGGAATCTAAACTTCTCTAGTAGCTACTTCAAAAATCTCAAAAGCAATGCACTGAAAATGTGTCATCTTTTTGTTCTTCCAAACTAGATAATTCTCTCCATAAAACTTAGGACATTATTTTCTAAAGAATGCCATCTGATCAACCTCAAGTTGTTAAACTTCTCTCCGAGGCACTTGGCTCTGATACCAATTGTTAGGAATAGTCCCAAGAGATAACTGAGAGGGGGGAGTGAATCAGTTATCTACAAGATTCAATTCTTTATCCAATTAAGTACATAAGAACATTAAGAATGTACACAATGAGATAATACTTAAACACAACACCACAATTTTGGTTATGGGGAAACCAAAATAGGCAAAAACCCTGGTGGGAATTAGCACCCACTATAATATGCACTACTGTATAATGATCCTTGTTAAAAGATCTTACAAACCTATTAGGAGTTGATCTTTACAATGCATGAAGTACAGTGACCTAGTCAAAGGTCAGACCCTATTAGGAGTCTTTTACAAATAACCCTATTAGGGGTGAGGACTCACTATCCAAGAGCTCACTTCTCAAATGGTGAAGGCTGCAACCTTTTGCACAATAGATATATACTATATTTGGATTTTGGTGAACTACAAGTTAGACCTGCTATCTTGATTAGTTCCAATGAATAGCACACACTCTCTTCTTTTTCACATAGACCTTCTACTGATGGCTCAATACTTCACACATTTTTCTCTGCTCTTATCTTTCAACTCACTACCATACTTAGCGATCACAACTGACCGGCTATAAGTATCTTTCTCTAAATGATATAATCAAGTTTGCCTATTATAACTTCCTTGAAATCATACTAAAGAAATAATACAACTCTCTAGCAACATCTCCAATGACTAAATCAAGAACGCAACACAAATAGGACCGCGCAACTCAAGATGAGTAGATGCATCGCTTCACACTATTAGCTCCACCAAATTAACTGAAACTTTATTCTCAAGATAAAATACGTTATGCAGTTTTAACCAAACATTCTTAACTCTTATCCAAACACAAAAGAAAACACGCATATCATAATGATAAGCGCAACTGTTGAAACACTATGAACATTGTCAGCTCCAATAAATAATCTCAAGAAATTGTAACTGGCAAATGAAAACATCATAACTCAATTGTAACTACATAACTAATTCTACATTCATGAACATAACTTCACACATATGTCTACAACACAAAAATAAATGCACAAGTCTCCATTATAACCATACTGATAATCGCATACAAAACTCTGTCTGTAACATTGTCAGGAACACTACTGATACAAACAACTACACAATTGTTTGTACTCAGAATCAACCTTTGTGCTTATGATATCATGTTAATAACATATCTAGGAAAAATATGCTCAAGGCTCCATACATAGAAATTTCATGCATGCTTCTTACCATATGTTGTCATCAATGACAAACATACAGTCAACACTGGCTTGCTGGCAAATCTCCAACATAAATATTTTACATTTACAAAAGTTCTATATTGGAACATTAAAAGTCACTCAATTATTTTAGACTTGAGAATATTGTAATATTCTTTTGGTTGGGGAAATTATGTTCACTTCTAGATAATTAAGAAGTTAGTTCTTGAGTGGAGTTTCATGCAACTTCATTATCCAAAAAGTCTTTTGTATTGTTCAACTCTAACCACACACTCAAATAAGTTCATCCTAAAGATACTACATGGACAAACTTTTATAAGATCAAACTTAAATGATTTTGATACAATGTTTAATAAGATGTTGAATAGGGACAAAAACATATTTTCCTTGTTCTTTGACATTTTTTTAGTTTGAACTTATAGTCTTAAAATATTTTGCTATAATTTTTATACACAATATGCACACATTAATAAAGAAAGTAAATAAATTTTATTAATTTATCTATCAATTCTCATTAAATCTCAATACATTTCTAATATTATGTATTAAAATTCTATAGTATGATGAATGTTTATCAATATTATCATTTGAATATTCAAATTTTCAATTTTATTATGCTGGAGGCATTTTCTATATGGAAAGGAGGAGCTCATTATTTCATCTAACGGTTTAAACTCCTCAAGAAGGAACAAAAAACCATAGTGTTAATCATGTTCGTCCACATTTTATTTGCCATTACAATTTCTGATGTCAGGTTAGAACATAACTTTAATCAGGCTTCCATGTATGCGATTCAAAATTTTCTCAGAGGTGTCTTCCACATCCCACGATTTTGAATCGAATACGTGGAATCCTAGTCAAAGTTAAGTTCTAACTTGATGTCAGAACTAGTAATGACAGATAAAATGTGAACGGACTTGATTAACACTATGATCGTTCATTCCTTCATGAGAAGTTTAAACCGTTAGATGAAATAATGAGTCGTGGATGTGGCTAAGCTCCCTACAAAATGCACCATTGACCAAATTTCAAAAACCAGAAAACACAATAGATTCTTACGAACTTTCTAGCATCTGTTCTTCATGATCCACATATTTTGTGGTTGAAAACCACAAAAAAATCGCTGTATTTTTGTGAATCTAGAAAAAAAATTTAGACATTTTTATGTCTTTGTTGCATTTTGTAGGGAACTTAGCCTGTGCCTCTAATAAATTTATCCATTTGATTCCATTGAACTATAGTGATGATGACGGCTCAAATGAAAAAAATGCAATTGACTAATGTTGCTCTAAATGATGGTGGCTCCCTTCTAAGTGTCGAATGTGGTAAATATGAGGGGTGGTGTAAGGGGCTTCCAATTCACAATCTATGAAACTCTTAGCGATGGGGCTAAGCGGGGAGCTGGGAGCTCTTTTTTTTAGTGTAGGTTGATGTATGGTGCATCATCCAAGGAGTAACCAATGGGGCTATGTTGTGCACAAGAACCACATAGTTGGGGTGTAGGATCTCATCTAGGATGCATCTCAGGAGTATCCTTTGGGACTCTGTGGCAAGATAGACATTCAAACTTGTGGTGTAGGATCCTAAATGCAATCAATCTAAGGAGAAAGATTGGGTTTGTGCAGTGATGACCCCACTCACAGTTGTCATGTAGGAAATGCATGATGCAAACCTGAGGTGTAACTACAAAGAGAAAGTGCATGAGCATACAAGGGCAGCTATAGTGGCCAACCTCCCTCAAGAGAGATGAATCAAAGTAGTCCTTTCCTCTAGTCATTGGGAAATACTAAGGTGTTTGTGTTGATATTAGGAGTGAAGAATAGTAGCTCCACCTTGTCACTAGGTGGCGGGGTTTGGTTGCAGATGCAGGCTTGAGGTCCCTATCTCAATGAAGGTAACTAATCCAATGTTGGAAATGACTCCTTGTGGGTCATCTGAGATCTAAAAATTGGGGAAGAAAAGTACCTACTCCTAACATGGAAGGTATTCATACAATGGGTTGTCTAAGTAGGAGAGTTGGAGCTTATGGTGAGCTATGTGGGTGAGTGTTGCATAGTTGGATAATGATGTATGGTGGATCTAAGGGGTGTCACATTGGGTGCACATCTAGGTTACCTATAAGGTTGGATTTGCATTGGGATTAGGTATCTCAAGGGCCGTAGGGTCCAAAATGGTAGTTGGAATATGGTATTCCAATGGTGAGCTCCAGGCAAGCTGATCCATGAGGTGAGTCAAGAAGGGAGATCAAAAAGGTAAGTTGTGGTGTGTGGACCTGAAATGGTGTGATTTGGTTCATATGCAATGTGCTATGGTGGTACAACTAAGTTGTAAAGTAAGTACAATGACTAAGGGATCGAGTGGATTGTGGTGCTAGAGCATGATGGTCAAGTAAGTATGCATTACATAGGAATATAATAAGATAATATTGTATGTGTGCATGGAGTTGGTCTGTATGTAATGGATGCATGAGTAATAGGGTTCACCAATGAATCCATGTAGGTAGAGAATGGGAGACTAAGGAAATTATCATGCAGTGTTAGGATTTAGAGATAGCTCAGTCATCTCATGTGGATCAGTTTGGTGCCTTGAGGTATACGGTGGACTAGGGGAGCCCAAAATGGCGAGTCAAGATGGTATGGAGGTATTTATGTGAACTAATATATTGGAGGATATTGAGGTTTAGATCTAAAGAATGGTTTAGGTGACAAGGTGTGGTGTAGAGTAGGATTTATATGGTGCAAGTTTGAGGTGCAAGAATTGGGTTGCATGGGGCAGTGTGGTGTAGAACTTTGATGGTGTGGGCTCAAGAAGGAATGATTTGGGTTGCAAAAATAAATGAAGTGAGGGGGCTTGCATAGGGTAAGTCCAACATGGAAAAAAAGCTAGGGCCATATGATATGGTGCAATGTAGGATTTTCATGGTGGAAATCTAAGGAGCAATGAACTAGTGGTGTGGTAGGTTGGCTTAGTGGCTACAATGGCAAGTTAGGAAGTAGTGTTATGAATTAGAAAATTTTGGGTGATTTGGTATCATGTGGTGTAGGAAGGCTAAGAACTTGAGTGTAATGAGAACTTACACCTTGCGAGATTAGATTGCTTCAGATAAGAGATTTGGATTTGCAGCAGGTATCTAAGAAGATTTCTGAGGTGTAACAGTTATCATTGAAACTGATGAATGAATCTCAACCAGTAAAATTAAAGGTTGGTGACAATTAGATGATGTTACAATAGAGTAAGGGAGTGGTATCAAATGAGAAACATAATCTTGTGAGTAGATAGATGGTTAAATATGACAAGTTACTAAATGATGTCAAGAGTGAAGTCAAGCAACAGAAAGGGAAGCATACATTAATTGTTGTATGTAGGAGTGAAAAAAGTAGGAGAAATTGGTGTAAGTTGGATAATCAGAGTAGTGATTGTGGAAGAAATATTAGAGCAGTATTTGACAAGGGATTTTATACTACTATGTTTGAGGATTCAGATAGTAGGCGTAGCCATTTGCAAAATATGATGGTTGTAGACAACGAGGACATATGGATTAAGAATGAACAAGGGATTTATGTTCTAAATCTTGTTAGATGTTCATAATTTTCTCTTATGGAACATATTCTTATTCACCTAGAGTTTTTGATGCAGGAGCATCCTTGGAACATTGGCAATCTTGCATCACCCAAAAAATATTTCCTTTCGGTTTGTCTGTTTATTGCTCCAGCTAGGCAATTTTTGGTGTTTAAGCTAGTGATCATTCTAGTTGGCTCATTTTCTTATGCTCCTTATGTTGTGTTCTAAACATCCTAGATATCTTATTTCTAGCTCAGCAGCTCATTCTGATATGTCCAAATGAAGTTATTTATTGATTGGTCTAGTCCTATTTAGTTTTCCTGTTCTAGTGACCAAGGTGGTGAGATTTGGCTTCTGATGGAGTTTTACATTATGCAAAGCTTTGTGGCATTTGTTCTATGTTCTTACACATGTGTCTGACCTCCTCGTGTGTTTTCACAACATGATATATCTATTTGGGGGTGTTCTTATGGTTTTAGGTCCTAACCTATATGTTGTAATTTATTTTCTTTACCTTGGAAGTTATTGATTGGATAAGCTGACTTGTGGTTGGCAATATTATATATAGGTAGGGTAGTAGTTCTTGTTTGGAGAGGGAGGAGGATCTAGGATTTACGATATGATGATAGCTAGAGTATGTGGCTTGGTTTGTAGAAGTCATCATAATTTTGAGGGATAATTAGTTGTACCTTGCTTGGGAGCTTGGTATTGAGGACAACGAACATATCTGACTATGTTGTAGTTGTGTATTAACAATGGTGATCGGGAATAAGGTTCCTTTGATGTAATAACTTTGTATGTAGGCTAACTTGAAGATAATATATATGATATTTCTACCTTGAATGATTGTTTTTCATATCTTATTTGAGCA
The DNA here is from genome assembly GCA_027943335.1 of Chamaecyparis obtusa. Classification (NCBI taxonomy): domain Eukaryota; kingdom Viridiplantae; phylum Streptophyta; class Pinopsida; order Cupressales; family Cupressaceae; genus Chamaecyparis; species Chamaecyparis obtusa. The sequence continues at coordinate 920,363 of BSBK01001155.1, read as the reverse complement.
TTTCCATTGTGACATTTATAGCTGCAAGGATTTGACATCTCCTTTGAGGATTCTTTGCCCTTGTCTACACCAAGTGGTATCAGAGTAGGTCGACCTTATTCCAAGTTTTGACTTGTTGACCTTGTTTTTGTGGAGTGGTAGAGAGGAGGATTTGATCTACATCAACTGAAGGTTAGTGCAAGGTTGCAGAAGGAGGACTGGTTGTGGAAGTTGCATAAGGAAGATCAATTGGTAGAGTAGTAGATATGGCCTACAATTGTAGAGTTTGCACAAAGAAGATCAATTGTTAGATAATTTGATAGTTTTCTAGTTACCAAATAGACCTATTTACTTGAGGTAGATTTTTGGTGTTGGTAGATTGTTGGATTAGATTAGGGAAATCAACACCTGTGATCAGATCATCAAACCTGAGGAGATTGAAGATTGACATCTTGTGAACATATCACCTAGAAGGATGAATCATAGAAGATTAGAGAATATTGTGGAGGAATTGAAAGATGAGATGAGTACTAAAATATGAAATGCTTTAATTTGAGCTAAGATAAACCTTGAGGCTAAATATGAATTTGAAGAAGCTGCTGAATATATCGAGATAGTTGAAGTTGAGATTATTGTCACTCAAAGAAAAGATTATTTAGAGCTATTGCACAAATGGGTAAGATTCATAGGCTTGATGTTTCTAATTTATCTGGTTCATTAAATCCTAAGGATTTTCTAGATTGGATTAATGAATTGGAAGATTACTTTGAGCTTGAAGATATTAAGGATCTACATAGGGTTAGGTTAGTACAAACTAAGTTGAAAGGTCATGTTGCCTTATAGTGGAGAGAACTATAGAAAGATAGGGAAGATAATGGTGAACATGAGATCACTAGGTGGAGAGTTATGATTTTGATGTAGGAGCATCCTGGGTGTAAGAGCAATCTTGCATCACCCAAAAATATTTCTAGTTTCTTTTCAATAAGGGCTATCTTGTGCAGAGCTACTATTTATGGAAGCTTGCTATTTTTTAGTAAGTTGGTCATACGATCTCAGAATGTTTTGATTTCATACGTGGAGGTTCATTTTGGTCATACCATCCTGCTAGTAAAGTTTCATAGCTAGATTGAGTCTAGTTTTGAAGATATTGAAAATTTTCGGTATTGGCAGCAGCATACAGAAACTTTGAACTCATTTTTGAAGGCTTTAGAGGCCCCAGATGAGGTCAAAACTTCAATTGAATGAAGCTTACTTGATTTAGGCATTATAGAGCTCCTCACACCCTTTTTGAATTGGGGTCATAATAGTCAATCAGGTCAACGGGTGATGACTTATGGTCTCCGAAAGTTGGGCCACTTGAAATGGCAAAAAATAAATTTCCTTTAAAATTTTTGTTTGGGTTTCAAAAGTTGTTTTGAGCCGACTCTAATGTAATAAATTGTAAAATAAAATAATTCTAAGTTTGGTCGGCCTTATTGGCTAAAATTTTGGAACCTTCCCAAGTGGTGGAAAATTGCCTATATAAGGAAGGATGTAGTGTTGTCTTAGGTAGTTCAGAGTAGTTCTTGGTAGATCTAGGTAATGATTCGAGGCTTTGTCCTATAGAATATGCAAAGCCACATGGGCATTCCCTTTAAAATATTCTATAGGACAAAGCCTCGAATCATTACCTAGATCTACCAAGAACTACTCTGAACTACCTAAGACAACACTACATCCTTCCTTATATAGGCAATTTTCCACCACTTGGGAAGGTTCCAAAATTTTAGCCAATAAGGCCGACCAAACTTAGAATTATTTTATTTTACAATTTATTACATTAGAGTCGGCTCAAAACAACTTTTGAAACCCAAACAAAAATTTTAAAGGAAATTTATTTTTTGCCATTTCAGGTGGCCCAACTTTCGGAGACCATAAGTCATCACCCGTTGACCTGATTGACTATTATGACCCCAATTCAAAAAGGGTGTGAGGAGCTCTATAATGCCTAAATCAAGTAAGCTTCATTCAATTGAAGTTTTTACCTCATCTGGGGCCTCTAAAGCCTTCAAAACTGAATTCAAAGTTTCTGTATGCTGCTGCCAATACCGAAAATTTTCTGTTCTTGCAAATTGTTGTTGTTTCTCTATTTATATTATGTGTTTGTGGTATTAAGGGGAGAACCCATCAGATTTCTAGACTTAAGGCCAAGTTCATACCTGAGGATTATAAGTTGGAATTGTTTAAGAAGTTGCACAATCTAAAGAAAAAGGGTTTGACTATTAAGGAGTACAATGAGGATTTCTACAAGATGCAAATTAGATCTAGACATCGAGAGTCATCTAAAGAAAGGTGGTTAGATATATCAATGGTCTAAGACTTAACATTTAGGATGAGTTGAATATGTTGATGATTAGTGCAATTGAAGATGCTTATTAGTGTCCTGAAGGATGAAGACAATAAAACCCTAAGGGAAGGGACATACTGCTTGGCAAAAAGGGAAAATATAAACTTGTGATTGAAGAGGAACCTAATCAGAAGATTCAAGGAAGGGGTAGTAGTAGCAGAGAATTTTAAGGGTACTCATTTCAAATGTGGTAATGTTGGACATAGAGCTTACCAATGTTTAGTTGGTTCAAGCAGAGGAAAATAGAACTTGGTGGCACATGAGCAGCAAGTTGAGGATGAACCTATTGAAAGAGAGGTTGTACCTGAGAAGGGAAAATCTCTAATGTTTTAGAGAGTTATGATGATTAAGAAGGAAACTAAACCTTTTCAGAGAAGGTAGTTGTTTTGAATAGTTTGTAAATAAGAAAAAAAATGTAGCAAAGTGATAATGGATAGTGGTAATATAGAAAACCTTGTATCAGAGGAGATGGTAATGAAGTTGTGGTTGAGGTGACTTAACGACCCTTTTCCATAAGGGATAAGTTGGTTTCAGGATGACCATATGGTGGAAGTGAAAGAATAGTGTTGGGTTAAGTTCAACATTGGTCCATACCATGATGAGGTAATAAATGTGATGTGGTGAACATGAGTGCTTTTCATCTCTTATTGTGGCACAAGGTAGGGAGCAAGAGGGGCCAAAGGATGGTGCACCCTAATGATCCAAGCCTACAACACACATGCGAAAGTAACAGACAACAAGAGTGAGAAAGAGAATGCCAGATCCTTTCATATATTATCATCAATTTGAACCATACATGCTAGGCTATAAGGCCTTCTTGGTTAGGGCCTCATATTACAATGAATTAAAGAAGTCCTCAAACATGTGAGGATCTATTAGAAATCTCCAATCTAATCCTTCTATCTTCTATCAAAACTGACTCCTAAACTACCACCAAACATCTACATTTATACAAGAAGCTACTGAGATGAGTCGGCCTTCAGATCCACAATTAATGGAAGTATCAGTCAAATCTAGGACCACACACTTCCCATTGATGTATAAAAACATTAATTCCATGATCCAATATAAATGCACAAGTCAGCCACAACATGAAACAAAACTAGACCCGTTGGTAAGGAAGATAACCGAGCAGCAGATAGACAATGCTGAGTGCCAGTGAAATAACCAACCACCCAGAAGATAATCGACCACCCTCGGTAACCAAAGGAAACTGACCAACTACTGACAAAATTGGTCAAAGTAGAAACTGAGCAACACAGACAAAACTCCAAATTCTTTTTGGTGACACAGGATTGCTAAGGACCCGAGATGCTCCTGCATCAGACACCTGGGGTTGTTTTGAAATGATTCTCTGAATCATTTGGTAGGTATAGTTGAAGTTTCATCCAACTCAGACTATGAAATCCATGAACTATCTTCCATTGGTCTGTTCTTCCACTTAACCAGATATTCCATGTACTATTTTCCTCTTGTACTTTTTCCAACTCTTTCCTTCAAAATCTGTTCCACTTCATCATTCTGCTTATTAGGATATTCTATCGGTACTGTCACTTCTTCATCAGGTTCATGATACTCATAAAAATTAGCAACATTGAAAATTGGTGATATGTCCATGTCATCAGGTAACTCAATCTCATATGCATTTCCACTGTCAAATTTCTTCAGAATCTTGCAAGGTCCAAACTTCTTCATCTTTAGCTTCCCATATGTTCCAACAGGAAATTGACCTTTCTTCAAATGAACCATCAATTCATCACCAGCATCAAAATTTTTATGTCTTCTTGATTTATTAGCTCTGTATTTGTATTTCTGATTACTATCTTCTAGCTTCAACTTCACATCTTCATGTATTCAACGAATTTTACTCCTTCAACACTTTTATTATTCTCATTAGCAATGTCTCTCAAATCAGATATTCCTCTTGGTTGTGTGCCATTCACAATCTCAAATGGTGTCTTTCCAGTACTTCTATTCATTGAATTATTATATGCAAACTCTGCTTGTGCTAACACAGAATCCCAATTACTTGGTGTGTCTCCAACTAAACATCTCAAAATATTTCCCAAACTTTTGTTCACAACCTTAGTCTATCCATCAGTTTGTGGGTGAAATGTAGAACTATATTTCAACTCGGTGCCAAATTTCTTCCAAAGTGTTTTCCAAAAATATCCAACAAATTTATTGTCTCGGTCAGAGATAATACTCCTCGGTAATCCATGCAATCTGACAATTTCCTTAAAGAAAAGATCTGCTACATGTACTGCATCTGATGTCTTTCTACAAGGTATAAAATGTGCCATCTTAGAAAATCTATCCACAACAACAAATATTGAATCATTAACTCTTACTATCTTCAATAAGCCAAGAATAAAGTCCATACTAATGTCAATCCAAGGTTTCTCAGGAAAAACAACCAGAGTATACAATCTAGTATTCTGACTTAGTCCTTTTGCAACTTGACAAATACCATAACTTTTCACAAATTTCTGAATATCTCTATACAACTGCAGCCAATAGTACTTCTCTTTCAGCAAGTTCCATGTTTTATCAATACCAAAATGTCCAGCCAAACCACTACTATGTTTCTCCTTTATCAAATTAGATATCATCACTCCTCTCGGTATTCATAATTGAATACCTTTAAACAACATACCTTCCTGAATGAAACATTCATCCCATTTAGTATCTTGTTGATCTTGAATAGGTGCTCTGCACTTTCTCCATGGCTAAGAAAAATCAGGGTCATTTTCATACAAACCTCTCATCTCATCAAAACCAAGAACTTCAATTTTCATCTCGGTTAGCAAAGATCTTCTTCTACTCAATGCATCAACAAATTAGTTAGTGACTCCACTCTTATGCTTTATCACAAATGTATAACTCTACAAATACTCAACCTATTTCATATGTATTTGATTCAACTTATTCTTGACTACCCAAATATTGTAAAACCTTATGATCAGTATAAAACACAAATTTATTCAGTATCAAATAATGTCTCCATTTCTTCAGTGCTTGAACAATAGCATAGAATTCTTGATCATACAAAGAATATTTCCTTCTAGCATCATTCAACTTTTCACTAAAGAAAGCAACAGGTTTACCTTTTTGATTCAACAGAGCTCCAATTGCACTTCCACTTGCATCACTTTCTACTTGAAATACTTTACTGAAATTAGGTAATGCCAAAATAGGTAATTCAACAACCTTTTGCTTCAGAGCCTCAAAAATTCTATCAGCTCCATGTGTCCACTTGAATTCTCTTTTCTCTCCTCTCATAGTCTTAGTCATAGCATTACAAATTGAACTAAAATTCCTTATGAACTTTTGGTAAAATCTTGCCAAACCATGAAATGATCTTACCTCACTAGCATTCACAGGTGTAGGCCAATTCAAAATAGCTTCAACCTTTTTAGGATCCATCTTCAAACCATCAGCTGAAATAACAAATCCCAAATACACAATCTCTTCCTTCATGAACGAACACTTTTTCTGATTTATCACCAACTTTTCCTCTTTCAGTCTCTGCAAAACTTGTCTAGCATGTAACAAATGTTCTTCTTTGGTTTTACTGAATATCAAAATGTCATCAAGATATACAATCACAAATTTACCCAAGAATTTCTTCAAAACTTCATTCATTAGCCTCATAAAGGTACTCGGTGCATTAGTTAAACCAAAGGGCATAACCAACCACTCATACAAACCTTCCTTTGTCTTGAAAGAAGTCTTCCATTCATCACCTTCTTTGATTCTGATACGATGATACCCACTTTTCAAATCAATCTTTGTGAAATACTTTTCTCCAGTCAAACTATCAATTATGTCATCCATTCTTGATATAGGAAACCTATACTTCACTGTTATCTTATTGATTGCTCTGGAATCAATACACATTATCCATTCTCCATTCTTCTTCAGTTCCAATATAGCTAGTACTACACAAGGACTCAAACTTTCTCTGATCAAACCTTTCTCCAACAACTCTTGAATCTATTGGTTCAATTCTTGATTCTTAGTAGGTGTCAACTAATGAAGTGCTTTATTCGGTAAACTAGCTCCAGGGATTATATCCATACAATGATCAATGCTTCTCTTCAATGGCAAACCATCAGGTACATTATCATAAATGATATCACTATACTCGATGAGTAACTTATCAATCTCCTCAAGGATATTATCCTCTATTTTCTTACTTGGCTTATTAGGAATCATAGAAAAACATACATCATTCCTCTTTAATGAGTTAACAAACTTTCTTCCTTCCATCAAACAAAATTTCATAGATGTGCAAACATTACTAACAGGTTCTTCCATCAATGGTAACAAGATTTGCTTCTTTCCATTAGCCACAATAGTATACTTATGCAATCTCCCATCACATATAGCATATCTATATATTGCCAAGGTCTACCCAACAAAATATGACAACAATCCATAAGCATGATATCACATAACACCTTATCATAGTATTTTCCAATCTTCAAATTCACATAACATTGTTCACTTACTAGGAGTGTATGCTCATCTTTAATTCATGAAATTTAATAGGGCTTCAGATGTACCAACCTTTCCAACTATAATTTTGTGACCATCTCTTCAGATGCCAGGTTCTTCAAGCTACCACTAGCAATGATTACCTTCCAAAATTTGTTAGAAACTCTACATCGGGTCTTGAAAAAACTTTTCCTTACTCAATGTTCCTTCTTGCTTTCATTCCACAGTGCTCTCCTTACCATCAAGTAATTTACTTTCTCAGGTTCATTCACTGACTCTTCTTGCACCAAAGCATTTCTATTACTACCAACCTTCTTACTAGCTTGTGTACATTCAAAAGATCTATGTCCTTCCTCTCCACAATTATAACAAGTTCCTTAGAAACTTCCTCTACCATAACCACCTTGGTAGTTACTACCTTTGCCTCTAGAGCTTTCAACTTTCCACTCGGTCTTGCCTTTGTCCAGATTTGTCTTTTCTGGTTCAGATCTACCATTTTCACCATTAGATCTACCTCTTCCTCTAGGGAATCTACCACCTCGACCTCTATGTCTTTGATGATGTCTTTTGTTCAATTTCTCCTCAGCTTTCAAAGAAAACTGATAAGCCTCTTCAATGTTCTCCAACTTGACCATACTAATTTCCTCTTGGATGGAAACCCTCAAACCTTTCAGGTATCTGCCGATTCTTCCAAATCATCGTCATCATGTCTAGATCTGATATCCAATCTATAGAATTCCTTAGATCTTTCTATCTCAAACTTTTCATTCACCAAACTAGGTGTTAGAAATAGGGAATACTAAGAGGGGGGGGTGAATCAGTATTCTACAAACTTTATCTTTTTCCCAATTATGGATATAATATATTATCTTTATACATGCATAACATAAGAAGCTAAACAACATGTATAGCAATAAAACTAAACTCATAACACATGATATGTTCTTGAGGAAACCTTGGCCAAGGGAAAACCCCGGTGTGGATGGTACCCACAAAGATCCACTAATCAAAAGTATCCTGTTAAGGATGTTGACCCTATTAGGAGTCTGTTACAAGCATATAGTGTATCATTCCTGATTAAGGGACTATAGGCCTTGTTAGAAGCCTCAACCCTGTTAGGAGTTGTCAATACAAAATTTGATTACCAGATGAGCCCACTGCCCAAACAAGTAATGTATAATGTATACTGATTACAAAAATGGTTAAGGTACATAACCTTATGTTGCTTGCATCAATATCTTTTCACTGCTCTTACATTTTCATCACCACATTCTATTATGTCTCATTACAATATTACAACATCTCATACTCTTCTTACAATTTACAATTACATATATACAAGTTATTAAGGATAATAACTTTGCATGGTCAGCTTCCATATATCTTTATCCAAGAGTTAACATCTAGGATGTCATCCCTTTATATTGTTAAGATATTATTTTGATAAACAAAATAATCCCTTAACTCTTTACCAATTCTGTCTTCAAAATTGTCATGTCGGCTTCACACTGTCTTTGGTAAAACTATCATAACTAATTCCGTACATGCTATACTGACTTGCGCTCTGAGATGGGTCATCATTAGTCATCATAGAGTCTATGTTCAAGTGCGCAAGAACTAAACTCACTCTAGTCAACATCACAAACAAAAATATATCTTGGTGCACTGGTGAAAACACTATCTTACACTTAGAAAAATTTGCAATGCGCTCTGCCATACTTGCTCTCTGACCTATGCAATCTTCATGTGGATCATATGTTTCCATAATGACAACATCTATGTACTCACTTCAGCCAAATTGCCAACAATCTCCCCCTTTGTCATTGGTGGCAACATATGAGAAAATTGGCTAAGTGTACAAGTCAAAATCTCAAAATTGTATCAAAATTGTGGCCATAGTATAGAATATGTGTACTATCCTTATAACTCCTCAAAATATAATCTCTAATACACTGCTCCCCCTAAGAGTATCAATCCTTATCAAATATATCAATTTTCTACTCTAATATCTCTCCCTCTTTGACAACAATGACAAAATAAGGTAGGGAGGATTACAAAATTGTATCCCAAAAAGATTATACCTTCATTTTCTTATTGCAAAGCTGGTAGGCTTGCAACACAATCTTCAAAATCAGCTTTCATAGCTTCTATCTCCTTCTCCCATGAATTCTTTATGGAATCTACCACATTGAGTAATGTGCTTAGTCCATAAGCTGCTATTTGACAAGCTTGGAGGTTGTCAAATTTGAATTTCTAAAAGGATGTCTTAGCTGTAAGACATTCTTCTAACTACTCTTCAATGATGCTCAACTTCATAGAGGTGTGTTCTCTCAAAAGAGTGAGTCTCCTCATTTTTCTATTCCTCTCATCTTGCAATATTCGTATTTCATCATAAAGCTTCCAAACTTCCTTTTTAGCATCACATACCTTCACATTAGGTCTAGAAAGAAGGTTACATTCATTCTGAATCTCAGCTTCCTTCAACTTGATCTTCTATTCCTCTTCTGCTATCAAAATCTCTAGTTTTGTGCACTTTATGTACAATGATTTTCCTATCTCCAAATGTTTCCTCAAGTTCTTGATACAAATATCAAGACTGCTAATATCATTTCTGATATTCTGACTAATGTTCAAAAGCATTTCAGCTTCATAAGTTTCTTGAGCTCTCACTTTTGCAATATCAGCTAGGTTAGTGAATTCATTGTCAAAAGTGCTCATTATATTTTTAGCTTTCTTCAAAGGGCCTGCCTCTGAGATTTGTGTAGTTACAATGCTTTGTAAATTCTCAGTAAGGTCCTTCAGACTCCCTTCAAGATTCTTCTCTTTCTTGTTCTTGCCAATGATTTTATTCAAAGAAGTGATCAGTTCCAACTGATCAACATCATCAACTTCCTTTCCTAAATCTTCAAACAAAGATCCAATTTATTTCTTCTTTCTAGTCTCAGGAGTAAGACTAATGTCTTCTGTGGTAGGAATGGGTTCTTGAATCTCAGTCTCCTCAGGTTCTTCACTGATAGATTTAGTCTGCTCTACTTCTTCAGTTCTATTCGGTTCATCAAGAGTTGAATTTTCAATAATGTTTGCTAAGTTATTGAATACATTGTCATCAGTATCCAAGGTGACCTTAGTACCTTCTATATTCATAGTTTCATCTTCAATGTTAATAGCTGAAGGAGAGGGAATATCCTCTTGTTCAGCTTCAACTACTTGCTCTGCTGCAACCTATGGCTCTCCAACATTTTCTGCCATGACTTTGATTATTGCCTACTCTGTATCTGCATTAACTTCTTCATATTTGCCTTCCATATTCAAAATGGTTCTCCTTGTGGTTCTCAAATGGGTGCTTAAAGCCTTTAATATCTACTTCAAGTGTTCATCATCTTTCACATCACAAAGCTTCTTCACAAGATTCTTTCTGATATTAGTGTCTTCTTCAATTGCTCTCTGCTCTCTATTTACAAGTTTGGTATACAACTCATCAAGTATTTGACCTTGAATAGAATAAAATTTCTTGTCTGCAAAAATCATATGCTTCACAATAGCATTCTCCAAATTTAGTCTTTCTGAATAATCATGAAGCTTATAGTACTTGTTCATTTTAGTGAAATTTCCATCTTGTATGATTTCTTCATTCACTCTCTCAACTCTCAGTTTCCATGTCTTCTTCTTAACTGTAGTGTCATCATCCTTTACTTCCGCAATTTCTCTTGGTACTGGTTGAACTAAAGTCTTCTATCTCTTTCCTAGTCCAGTAGCAATTTCTTTTATTCTCTTGCTAGTTGTGGAGGAAGTGGATCTAGTTGTTACTTGTTCCTTTTCTAGTTCCTCTACTTTCCCCTTGACTTGAGTACATTCTTGCTATACTGCACTAGATGAGAAGGGTGGTACACTCAAGACTTCTTTTTGTCCAATATCCCTGATTGCTGCTATTGTCTATTTTTCTATTAAGAATTCTTGTTCTAAAATTCCTGAATCTTTTAGTATTCTCCTAATAGTGCTGTCAACTCTCTTCTTAGATTGCTTCTCTTCAGTTATAACTTTTGCTGAGTTGAAGTTCTCTTCAAAAGTTCCAAATCTATTGCACTGAGTGTCCAATTTACATTTAAGTAATCTGCCAACATATTCTTCTGTTTCAGCCTCAGATATCTCATAGCCAAGAGGGTCTATGAACTCAATTCTAGGTTCCACTACTTCAATATAGGTAAAGTCAGTGTCAACAATGAAACATATATCATTTTTATACTTCTTCACAAGTGACTGTGGAATTCTGGATCTGCTAGTTACCATGTTTTGAAATGTCTTCATTACTAACATAGCACTCTCATTTACTTTGTCAGTAACATGTCTCAAATATATTTTATTTATCCTTTCCATAGCAGTTTGTCCATCATTCCAATCATTTGCAATGGTGTAAGGAAATATTCTCAATGAGTGGAAAAATATGTATGTGATTAAGGATGAAAATCTAAATTGTGCATACTTAGATTTCTTAATCTTCTCCAAGTTTTCAAATAATTAAATTCTCAGAATTTCACACATATCAATTGGCACCTTGTCAACACACATTAAATAGGCAATATGTACCATTCCAGCTACCATATAATCTTCTCTAGAATTTGCAAAAAACTTAGTGGTTAGGATATTGCATAGGTATCTCACATCATCTTGTTTGATTTTGCTAATCACAATTCCTCTACCATTGTAGGATGAACCTGTGTTGTCCATGAATATTTTTATCATATTTTTCTCATTTAAAGGAATAGCACCAACTTTAGATAAACCTATGACTTCATGAATCAAGTCAGTTGTAATGTCTATGACTCTATCCTCTAGCCAAAACTTCCCATTATGAATTCTGCTCAAAATAATCTTAGTGCATTCTTCATTGTCAAACTCATACTTCAAAGCATACTAAACAATCTCATTATCTTTGAAATGTTCATATCCTTGTTTCAATGACATATCATGGTTGTAAATCTTCTGATATTCATTAGTAAAATCACTATCATTAAGGGTTTCTAACTTGCATCCAAGATAGCTCCTTACATTTTCTAAATGCAAAACTCCATCTGGTATGGATGATAATGCTAACCTAGGATCATCTCCTTCCAAGGGTTCTACTAGTTCCCTCTTCATTCTAGGTCTATTCTTATCTTTGATATTGTGAATTAAGGATACATCCATGACTACTTTAAATTCCTTATACCGATTCAAAGATCTACCAAGATAAATACCTCAAATTCATGATTTTAGGGCTTTCGTAGATTCGATGCTCAAATCTTTCACTAAATCACTACAAAATGCTTCCAATCTCTATTCTTTGCTCTCCTAAACACTTCAATTCACTTTGATGATCAAATAACTCTGATCATAACCTTTTATTACTTCAATCTCACTTATATCTAACATCGCATTCAATTCTTTTGCCGCTTCTTTCCAAAAAGTTGTTTATGCTATCTTGCAAAACTTAAAACTTCTTGCGATCTCGCAAAACATAATATTTTCTTTTGCACTCTTAACCATAACATTATTACATCATAAACTACCTTATATTAATTGTGCAAGACTTAATTCATTGAAAATCTACTTCTACACTAATTCTAAGTTCCTAATCTACTGCAATTTTCATAAACTAAGTGCTTTGAGTTAGGTCAGGTAAGGATTCATTCATACCATTTGATACTTCACCTTTCTGATTACCTTCAATGTTGAATATGTCTCCATGATCTCTGCCTTTAACAAACTTTACTTCATCTGCATTACAACAACAACCTTTCTGTCTATTTCTTGCATCTTGATTTCTTTGTTCATGATTTCTAGGGTTAGGGTTAGGATGAAAAACTCCATTGTTCATTCTATAAAATCTTGTTGTGTGTCCAATCTTGTTGCATATCTGATAAACAATTCCATTGTTTCCATATCTTTGTCCTTGCTGATTGATTTGTGATCTGCAATTTCTAGCAATGTGTCCAACCTTGTTGGATCTATAACATATTACTCCATTTCTTCTATTCAGATCTTCAGTAGGTCTCTTATCTGTATTGTTAGGATTCTTAAACATTCTACTACTATAATTGTTCTTAATAACTTTAGGTTTTCTACATTCAATAGCTCTATGTCCAAAACCATGGCAATTATAACAATAATCATTAAGAGGTTTAAATTGCTTACTTGTGCAATCTCTCTTCATATGACCAATAGTATTACAACCAAAACATCTACCTTTGAATTCTCTTTGCATACCTTTGGTTGATTCCTCTTGCTTCGGTGATTCCTCTTCTTCTTTAGGTGGCTCTTCTCCTTCAGGTGTGTCTTCAGATTTGTTGATCTCATTTGACTTCTTCTCATCTATGCTTTTAGATTCTTTCAGATCTGGTTCCTTGCTTTCATCATTTTTTCTGAATATATTAAATTCAAGTCCAGTCTTATCATAGGATGGTTTTCCATAAGATACTTGTTCATCGATCTTCTCACTATTTGAATATAGCCTTTCAAGTTGTTGTTTGGATTGAGTCAATTCACCTTTCACAATCTTATTGTATTTCTCAAGTTCTGCCTGCTGCAAATTTACTTTCTCAAATTTAGATGTTACTTTCCCAAGTTTAGATTTTAATTCTTGATTCTCAACCTTCAACCTTTCAGTCTCAGATCTTAGATTTGCTTCATTTTTGTCATTCCCATCTTTCAAACTTAGTTTTAGTTTTGCAATCTTCAGTTCATGCTTAAGGATCACATTTTATTTTTCTAAATTGTCATCACAATCTTCAATAAGAATTTCGGATTCCTTTTTAGATTTCAGATCTTCCAACTTATTTTTTAGTTTCTCAATGAGATTCTTTTCATCATCATATTTTCCTTTCAGAGTGTCTCTTTCATTAGTAAGCATATCAATATGTTCAAGAGCTTCTTCAAGATTCTTTTGTAGTTGATCCATATCCATAGAGATCTTACTCAAGCTGCTAGGCTTTCCTTGAATGATTCTTCTCTGAGTAACTAAGCTTTGATACCAATTGTTAGAAATAGGGAATACTGAGAGGGGGGGTGGGGTGAATCAGTATTCTACAAACTTTATCTTTTTCCCAATTATGGATATAACAGATTATCTTTACACATGCATAACATAAGAAGCTAAACAACATGCATAGCAATAAAACTAAAGAACTCATAACACATGATATGTTCTCGAGGAAACCCTGGCCAAGGGAAAACCTCGATGGGGATGGTATCCACAAAGATCCACTAATAAAAAGTATCCTATTAAGGATGTTGACCCTGTTAGGAGTCTATTACAAGCATATAGTGTATCAGTCCTAATTAAGGGACTATAGGCCTTGTTAGAAGCCTCAACCCTATTAGGAGTTGTCAATACAAAATCTGATTACCAGATGAGCCCACTACCCAAACAAGTAATGTACAATATATACTAATTACAAAAATGGTTAAGGTACATAACCTTATGCTATTTGCATCAATATATTTTCACTGCTCTTACATTCACATCACCACATTCTATTATGTCTCATTACAATATTACAACATCTCATACTCTTCTTACAATTTACAATTACATATATACAAGTTATTAAGGCTAATAACTTTGCATGTTCGGCTTCCATATATCTTTATCCAAGAGTTAACATCTAGGATGTTATCCCTTTATATTGTTAAGACATTATTTTGATAAACAAAATAATCCCTTAACTCTTTACCAATTCTGTCTTCAAAACTGTCATGTCGGCTTCACATTGTCTTCAGTAAAATTATCATAACTAATTTTGTACTGACTTTCACTTTGAGATGGGTCATCATTAGTCATTAAAAAAGTCTATGTTCAAGTGCACAAGCATTGAACTCACTCCAGTCAATGTCACAAACAAAAACTGTATCCTGGTGCACTGGTGAAAACACTGTCTTACACTTAGACAAATTTGCAATGCGCTCTGCTATACTTGCTCTCTGACCTATGCAATCTTTATGTGGATCATATGTTTCCATAATGACAACATCTATGTACTCACTTTAGCCAAATTTCAAACACTAGGTTAATCTGATAATCATAGGGTAAGAATTTTCCTTTCAACTTATTGACTATTTTACTCCATACCTTGATTTTGTCTTTTCCTTTCCTCTTTCGATCTAATTGTAGATGTTCCCACCATAAGGAGGCATGAATTTTCAACTTTGTGCTTGCAATCTTTACCTTCTTATCCTTAGGGATATTCTCATATTCAAAATACTTTTCCATCTTGGTGATCTAGTCCACCAATTCATCAGAATCCAACTTTCCACTATACTCAGGAGGATTGAAATGTGGTGTTGACTTCAGACTTGTCAAAGCCTTCAAAAATATTTCTTTACCTTGATCCATAATAGGAGAAGGTTCTGCATTCACCTGTTCTTCTTCAATTTCATCATCACTAACATCTTCAACATGTCTACCTCTTCTTTGGGTTGTTTCTACTACTTCTAATATAGCAGCAATATGTCTTAGCATATCTGCCAATCATGGATCTGCATCTCACCTCCCACAAACCATCGTGACAACCCTCTACAATTGTAGGTCAGATCGCAATCTGCTACCCACAATAATTCAACTAGGGCTTCAAGAGGAACCTGCAAACCTAGATCCGTAGAACTAGATCAGGATCTCACCTCACTCTGATACCACCTGGCGCAAGGCAGGGAGCAAGAGGGGCCAAAGGATGGCACACCCTAATGATCCAAGCCTACAACACACATGTGGAAGCAACAAACAACAAGAGTGAGAGAGAGAATGCTAGATCCTTTCATATATTATCATCAATTTGAACCATACATGCCAGGCTATAAGGCCTTCCCAGTTACGGCTTGATATTACAATGAATTATAGAAGTCCTCAAACATGCGAGGATCTGTCAAAAATCTCCAATATAATGCCTTCTATCTTCTATCAAAACTAACTCCTAAACTACCACCAAATATCTACATTTATAAAAGAAGCTACCGAGTTGAGTCGGCCTTCAGATCCATAATTAATAGAAGTAACAGTCAAATCTAGGACCACACGCTTCCCAATAATGGATACAAACATTAATTGTGTGATCCAATATAAATGCACAAGTCAGCCAAAATAGGAAACAAAACTAGACCTGTCGGTAAGAAAGATAATTGAGCAGTAGATAGACAATGCCGAGCACCAATGAAATAACCGATTGCCCAAGAGATAACCAACCACCCTCGGTAACCAAAAGAAACTGACCAACTACCAACCAACTCAGCCAAAGCAGAAACCAAGCAACATAGAAAAAACTCCAAATTCTTTTTGGTGACACAGGATTGCTAAGGACCCGAGATGCTCCTACATCATGTTGAGTGGGCCTTGGAAGTTTGATGCTAGTTCTATTCATGATTGTCAAAGTAATATTCAATCTATAGTGAAGGATGGCCAAAGGTTCACCTTGATTCCTTTGAAGGAAGATGGAAGGAAGTCTAAGAACTTGATGTTGGAAAATTGGCTACACTGATGTATATGACTTAATATAGTGTTGTCATTATGGCAACAAAGTCATATAGTAGTTTGGAGTTAGTGCACTTGATGAGAAGATTAGAAATTAGTTAAGTGTTGAAGACTAGATAGTGTACAGAGTTCCTGAAGCTCAGAGCATCAGTGCACATGCATATGAATGAGTTATGGTGTGCACCTTGGAAGTTAAGTTGGTTAGACTATTTTCATACTTAGTCTATGAGCACATGATTAGATATGCAAGTATGAGAAAGATACAGATAGTTGAAGTTACACAACCAGTATGTGCCAGTGAAGAACAGAGTAAGTAGCTAACTATTATCATTTTGTGTTGCGGTTATATTCTAATGATGTAAAGGCTATGCGCCTATTGTAATTAGGTTGCCATGTATATATGTTTGTTTGTAAACACACTTGAGCCAATTCATTTGGAAGTGTTGTATGTAATAGGTTTAAGGGCCGACCTAGTTGTTTATTTTGTATGCTCATATAAATATGAGATGCGCCCATTGTAACAAGTATGGAAGTTGATAGAGAAGTGTGATAAGTAGAGTAGAAGTGTGTGAAGAGTCTATAAGATGTATTAGAGCTTTATAAGAGGTCAAAGCATCAGCGCATCAAAGGAAGTAATCTAACAAATAGTGTCATAGTGATAGTTTATCCTACAGATATAGTGTGTATCTGAGATCAAAAGGTTGTAGCCTTCACTTAAGCAGTGAGCTCTAGGGAAGTGCATCCACTCCCCTAATAGGGACTATTGTAAAAGACTCCTAACAGGGTCTGACCCTTAACAAGGTCTACTATACTTAATGCATTATAAGGAAACTCTTAATAGGGTTAAGGATCTCCTAACAAGGATCATAATACACTAGTACAAAATATTAGTGGGTGTCAATTCCCACCGGGGTTTTTACCTATTTGGGTTTCCTCGTAACCATATTGGTGTTAGCTATTGATTTTATGTTTCATGTTTATGTGGATGTTAATTTTAGTACTTAAGCATTTAAGTTCAGTTTAAAGATTAAGTGAAAAGTTAAAATACTCTGAACACTGATTCACCCCCCCCTCTTAGTGTTCCCATTCCTAACTATTGGTATTAGAGCTCTGATCCTCAGCAAAGAAGTTTAACCACTTGAGGAGATCATGGACAAAGCATAAATGAAACATCTAAAAATAAATCTCGAAGCTTCTTTTGAAGACCTAGACAAATCTAAAAGGGAAACTGAAGAACTAAAAGAAAAACTCAGTGATGCTCAATTAGTCATCAAAAGACTAAGAAAGGATTTGAAAGAATGCTCTACCAGTGATCTAGGAACAATGGTCAAGAAGCTGAATGAAGAAAATGCATCCTTAAAATAACAACTTGAAGAATTTGATGATAAGCTGATTAACAATTAGGAAGTCTATGAAGAACATGTCAAAGAGAACCTTCAACTTAATGAATAATTAAGGCAAGCAAACATGAAAATCTTGGAGCTAAGAAACAATAAAGAAAGCTTGAAATCTAAATTGAAAGAAGCAAAGAATCACATTGACAAATTACACACCAGTTCTGATTTGGTAGAATCTCAGTTGTGTTGGCAATTTGGCTAAGCTGAGTACATAGATGTTGTCATTATGGAAACATATGATCCAAATGAAGATCGCACAAGTCAGAGAGCAAGTATAGCAGAGTGCATTACAAATTTGTCTAAGTGTAAAATAGTGTTTTCACCGGTGTACCCAGACACAGTTTTTGTTTGCGACATTGACTGGAGTAAGTTCAATGCTTACACACTTGAACATAGACTCTGTGATGTCTATTGATCACCCATCTCAGAGTGCAAGTCAGTATGGCATGTATGGAATTAGTTATGACAATTTTACCGAAGACAGTGTTAAGCCGACATGACAGTTTTGAAGACAGAATTGGTAAAGAGTTAAGGGATTATTTTGTTTATCAAAATAATGACTTAACAATATAAAGGGATGACATCCTAGATGTTAACTCTTGGATAAATATATATGGAAACCGACCATGTAAAGTTATTAGCCTTAATAACTGGTATATATGTAATTGTAAATTGTAAAGAGAGATATAGAAGAGGATGTGGTAATATTGTAATGATATGATAAAGTGATATGATGTGAATGTAAGAGTAGAAAAAAGATATTGATGCAAGCAACATAAGGTTATGTACCTTAATCCATTTTTTTGTAATCAGTATACATTGTACATTACTTGTTTGGGTAGTGGACTCATCTGGTAATCAGATTTTGTATTAACAACTCCTAACAGGGTTGAGGCTTCTAACAAGGCCTATAGTCCCTTAATCAGGACTGATACACTATATGCTTGTAATAGACTCCTAACAGGGTCAATATCCTTAATGGGATACTTTTGATTAGTGGATCTTTGTGGGTACCATCCCCACTAGGGTTTTCCCTTGGCCAGAGTTTCCTCGAGAACATATCATGTGTTATGAGTTCTTTAGTTTTATTGCTATGCATGTTGTTTAGCTTCTTATGTTTGTGCATGTGTAAAGATAATTTTTTATATCCATAATTGGGAAAAATATAAAGTTTGTAGAATACTAATTCACCCCCCCTCTCAGTATTCCCTATTTCTAACAATTGGTATCAGAGCTTAGTTACTCGGAAAAGAATCATTCAAGGAAAGCCTAGTAGCTTGAGTAAGATCTCTATGGATATGGATCAACTACAAAAGAATCTTGAAGAAGCTCTTGAACATATTGATATGCTTACTGATGAAAGAGATACTCTAAAAGGAAAATATGATGATGCAAAGAATCTCATTGAGAAACTAAAAAAGAAGTTGGAAGATCTGAAATCTGAAAAGGAATCCAAAATTCTTATTGAAGATTGTGATGAAAATTTAGAAAAAGAAAATGTGATCCTTAAGCATGAACTGAAGATAGCAAAACTGAAACTAAGTTTGAAATATGGAAATAGCAAGAATGAAGAAAATCTGAGATCTGAGAATGAAAAGTTGAAGATTGAAAATGAAGAACTAAAATCTAAACTTGGCAAAGTAACATCTGAATTTGAGAAAGTAAATTTGTAGTATGCTAAACTTGAGAAATACAATAAGATTGTGAAAGGTGAATTGACTCAATCCAAACAACAACTTGAAAGGCTATATTAAAATAGTGAGAAGATAGATGAACAAGTATCTTTTGGGAAACCATCCTATGATAACACTGGACTTGGATTTAATATATTCAGAACAAATGATGAGAACAAGGAACCAAATCTAAAGGTATCTGAAAGCATAGATGAAAAGAAGTCTGATGAATCTAAAGATACACCTAAAGAAGAAGAATCACCAAAGCAAGAGGAATCACCCAAAGGTATGCAAAGAGAATTCAAAGGTAGATGTTTTGGTTGTAATACTATTGGTCATATGAAGAGAGATTGCACAAGTAAGCAATTTAAACCTCTTAATGGTTATTATTATAATTGTCATGGTTTTGGACATAGAGCTATTGAATGTAGAAAACCTAAAGTTATTGAGAACAATTATAGTAGTAGAATGTTTAGGAATACTAACAATGCAGATAAGAGACCTACTGAAGATTTAAATAGAAGAAATGGAGTAGTATGTTATAGATGCAACAAGGTTGGACACATTGCTAGAAACTGCAGATCACAAATCAATTAGCAAGGACAAAGATATGGAAACAATGGAATTGTTTGTCAGATATACAACAAGATTGGACACACAACAAGATTTTGTAGAATGAACAATGGAGTTTTTCATCCTAGCCCTAACCCTAGAAATCATGAATGAAGAAATGAAGATGCAAGAAACAGACATAAAGGTTGTTGTAGTAATGTAGATGAAGTAAAGTTTGTTAAAGGCAGAGATCAAGGAGACATATTCAACATTGAAGGTAATCAGAAAGGTGAAGTATCAAATGGCATGAATGAATCCTTACCTGACCTAACTCAAAGCACTTAATTTATGAAAATTGTAGTAGATTAGGAACTTAGAATTAGTGTAGAATTATATTTATGATGAATTAAGTCTTTCATAGTTAATGTAAGGTATTTTATGATGTACTAATGCTATGGTTAAGAGCACAAAAGAAAATATTATGTTTTGTGAGATCACAAGAAGTTTTAAGTTTTGCAGGTTAACAGAAATAACTTTTTGGAAAGAAGCGGCAAAAGAATTGAATGTGATGTCAGACCTAAGTGAGATTGAAGTAATAAAAGGTTATGATAGATTTTATTTGATCATCAAAGTGAATTGAAGTGTTTAGGAGAGCAAAGAGCAGAGATTGGAAGCATTTTGCAGCGATTTGGTGAAAGATTTGAGCGTTGAATCTACGCAAGCCCTAAAATCATGAATTTGAGGTATTTATATTGACAGATCTTTGAATCGGTATAAAGAACTAGAAGCAATCATGGATGTAGCTTTAATTCACAATGTCAGAGACAAAAATAGACCTAGAATGAAGAGGGAATCAGTAGAACCCTTGGAAGATGATCCTAGGTTAGCATTATCATCCATACCAGATCGAGTTTTACATTTGGAGAATGTAAGAAGTTATCTTGGATGCAAGTTAGAAACCCTAAGTGATAGTGATTTTACCAATGAATATGAGAAGATTTACAACTAGGATATGTCATTGAAATAAGGATATGATCATTTGAAAGATAATGAGATTATTAAGTATGCATTGCAATATGAATTTGACAATGAAGAATGCACTAAGATTATTTTGAGTAGAATTCACAATGGAAAGTTTTGGCTAGAGGATAGAGTGATAGACATTACAGCTGACTTGATTTATGAAGTCACTGGACTATCTAAAGTTGGTGCTATTCCTTGAAATGAGAAAAACACAAGGAAAACAGTCATGGACAACACAAAATCTAGCTATAATGGTAGAGGAATTGTAATTAGTAAAATCAAACAAGATGATGTGAGATACCTATGCAAGATCCTAACCACTAAGTTTTGTGCAAATTCTAGAGAAGATGACATGGCAGCTAGAATGGTACATATTGCTTATTTGATGTGTGTTGATAAGGTACCAGTTGATATGTGTGAAATTTTGAGAATACAATTGTTTGAAAACTTGAAGAAGATTTAAAAAACTAAGTATGCACAGTTTAGATTCTCATCCTTAATCACATATATGTTTTTCCACTTATTGAGAAGATTTCCTTACACCATTGCAAATGATTGGAATGATGGTCAATCTACTATGGAAAGAATCAATAAAGTATATATCAAGCATATTATTGACAAAGTAAATGAGAGTGCTATGTTAGTGATGAAGACATTTCAGAACATGGTAACTAGCAGATCAAGGATTCCATAGTCACTTGTGGAGAAGTATAGAGATAATATATGTTTTATGGTTGACACTGACTTTACCTATATTGAAGCAGTGGAACCTAGAATTGAGTTCATAGACCCTCTTGGCTATGAGATATCAGAGGTAGAAACAAAAGAATATGTTGGCAGGTTACTTAAGTGTAAGTTGGACACTTAGTGCAAAAGATTTGGAACTTTTGAAGAGAACTTCAACTCTGAAAAAGCTATAATTGAAGAGAAGCAGTCTAAGAAGAGAGTTGACAACACTATTAAGAAAATATTGAAAGATTCAGGATTGATTGAGCATGAGTTTTTAGTAGAAAAGAACACAGCAACAATAATTAGAATGAGTGAACAGAAAGAAGTTTTGTCTACCCCACCAATTGTAGTACAACAGAAAGAACCACTTGTGAAGGTGAAAGTAGAGGAACCATAAAAAGAACAAGTAGCAAGTAGACCTACTAGATCCACTTCCTCCACACCTAACAAGAGAATGAAAGAAAGTTCTATTGGACCTGGTAAGAGGCATAAAACTTTGGTGCCACCAGTTCCTAGGAAGGTTGCAGTAATTAAAGATGATGACACTACTTTGGTTAAGAAGAAAGCTTGGAAACCTAAAGTTGAAAAGCTTAATGAGCAAATTATTGAAGATGGATACTTTACCAGAATGAATAAGTACTATAATCTTTATGATTATTTAGATAGACTTAAATTGGAGAATGCTATTGTGAAACATATGATTTTGTAAAATAAGAAGTTTCATACTATTCAAGGACAAATACCTGATGATTTGTATAACAAACTTGTAAATAGAAAGTAGAGAGCAATTGAAGAAGACAAATCTATTAGAGAGAATCTTGTGAGAAAGCTTTGTGAGGTAAGAGATAATGAACACCTGAAGCAGATATTGAAAGCCCTAAGCACCCATCTAAGAACCAAAAGGAGAACTATTATAATTATGGGAGGTAGATATGAAGAAGTTAATTTTGACATAGAGCAAGCAATTATCAAAGCTATGGCAAAAACTATTGGAGAGCCATCAGTTGCAACAGAGCAAGTAGAATAAGAGGATATTCCCTCTCCTCTAGCTATTAGCATTGAAGATGAATCAATGAATGTAGAAGGTATAAAGGTCACCTTGGATACTGATGACAATGTATTCAAGAATTTAGGAAACATTGTTGACAATTCGGCTCTTGATGAACCGAATACAGAAGCAGAGCAGACTGAAACCACTATTGAAGAACCTAAAGCAATAGAGATTCAAGCACCTATTCCTATCAAAGAAGACATCAGTCTTACACCTGAGACTAGAAAGAAGAAGGAGATTGGATCATTATTTGAAGATTTGGGAAAGGAAGTTGATGATGATGATCAGTTGGAACTGATCACTTCCTTGAATAAAATTATTGGCAAGAACAAGAAAGTGAATAATCTTGAAGGGAGTATCAAGGACCTAACTGAGAAGTTACAAAGCATTGTAACTACACAAATTACAGAGGTAGACCCTTTGGAGAAGGCTAAGAAGGTAATGAGCACTTTTGACAATGAATTCACTAACCTATCTGATATTGCAAAAGAGAGAGCTCAAGCAGCTTATGAAGCTGAAATGCTTTTGAATATTAGTCATAATATTAGGAATGATATTAACAGTCTTGATATCTTTATGAAGGACTTGAGGAAGCATTTGGAAATAGGAAAATCCTTAGACATATAGTGTACAAAATCAGAGACCTTAATAGCAGAAGAAGAACAGAAGATGAAGTTGAAAGAAGCAGAAATTTAGAATGAATGTAACCTTCTTTCTAGCCCTAATGTGAAGGTATTAGATGTTGAAAAGAAGATTCAGAAACTGTATGATGAAATTAGAGTTTTACAAGATGAGATAGATAGAAGAATGAGGAGATTCACTCTTTTGAGAGAACATACTTCTATGAAGTTAAGAATAATTGAAGTACAGTTGGAAGAATGTCTTTTAGCAAAGACATCTTTTCAGAAGTTTAACTTTGAAAACCTTCAAGCATGTCAAATAGCAGCTTATGGACTGAGCACTTTACTCAATGTGACAGATTCCATTAAGAAATCATGGGAGAAGGAGATAGAAGCAATGAAAGTTGATTTTGTAGATTGTGTTGCAAGCCTACTGGCTTTGCAATAAGGAACTAAGGTATAATATTTTAGTGACACAATTTTGTAGCCCTCCCTACTTTATTTTGTCATTGTTGTCAAAGGGGGAGAGATATTGAGCAAAAAATTATTGTATATGATATGGATTGATACTCTTAGGGGGAGTATTGTATTAGAGATTATATTTTGAGGAGTTATAAGGATAGTATATGTATATGTTAGACTATGGCCACAATTTTGAGATTTTGAGTTGTACACTTAGACAATTTTCTCATATGTTGCCACCAATGACAAAGGGGGAGATTGTTGGAAATTTGGTTGAGCTGAGTACATAGATGTTGTCATTATGGAAACATATGATCCACATGAAGATCGCACAAGTCAGAGAGAAAGTATAGCAGAGTGCATTACAAATTTGTCTAAGTGTAAAACAGTGTTTTCACCAGTGTACCTGGACATAGTTTTTGTTTGTGATGTTGACTGGAGTAAGTTTAGTGCTTGCACACTTGAACATAGACTCTATGATGTCTATTGATCACCTATCTCAAAGTGTAAGTCATTATGACATGTACAGAATTAGTTATGACAGTTTTACCAAAGACAGTGTTAAGCCGACATGACAGTTTTGAAGACAGAATTGGTAAAGAGTTAAGGGATTATTTTGTTTATCAAAATAATGACTTAACAATATAAAGGGACAACATCCTAGATGTTAACTCTTGGATAAATATATATGGAAGCCAACCATGTAAATTTATTAGTCTTAATAACTGGTATATATGTAATTGTAAATTGTAAAGAGAGATATAGAAGAGGATGTGGCAATATTGTAATGATATGATAAAGTGATATGATGCAAATGTAAGAGCAGCAAAAAAATATTGATGCAAGTAGCATAAGGTTATGTACCTTAATCCATTTTTTTGTAATCAGTATACATTGTACATTACTTGTTTGGGCAGTGGGCTCATCTGGTAATAAGATTTTGTATTAACAACTCCTAACAGGGTTGAGGCTTCCAACAAGGCCTATAGTCCCTTAATCAGGACTAATACACTATATTCTTGTAATAGACTCCTAACAGGGTCAATATCCTTAACATGATACTTTTGATTAGTGGATCTTTGCGGGTACCATCCCCACAGGGGTTTTCCCTTGGCTAGGGTTTCCTCGAGAACATATCACGTGTTATGAGTTCTTTAGTTTTATTGCTATGCATGTTGTTTAGCTTCTTATGTTATGCATGTGTAAAGATAAGCTGTTATATCCATAATTGGGAAAAAGATAAAGTTTTTAGAATACTAATTCACCCCCCTCTCTCAGTATTCCCTATTTCTAACAAGTTGTATGCAAGAAGAGCCAAAGGAGACACTAGCTGCATTGGATACAATGAAGCACAAAATCAAATTGATAACATGTGAGCAATAATGAAACCACAAGAAGGCACCTCAGATGCTAAGGAGACTAGAAGTTAGACTAAGGATCACATTGAACCACCTAAGAATGAGCGCAAGCCATTATACCACACTTGTTATGCATGTAACAAGCATGGACACATAGAAAGGAATTTTATAGAGGTAAGACCTTTTAATGGTTACAGTTATTCATGCAATAAATTTGGTCATAGAGCTATAAATTGCAAGACAAGTCAAAAGAACAGGACTCAATATAATCAGAGAAATCAGAATCAGTCAAATGAA
This sequence comes from Chamaecyparis obtusa, assembly GCA_027943335.1. Taxonomy (NCBI): domain Eukaryota; kingdom Viridiplantae; phylum Streptophyta; class Pinopsida; order Cupressales; family Cupressaceae; genus Chamaecyparis; species Chamaecyparis obtusa. The sequence goes on along the minus strand of BSBK01001155.1, from coordinate 894,840 downwards.
AGAAGTTCTCAGAATGTTACATGTCAGATATGTAACTATAATGGCCACTCAACTAAACAATGTAAAATGGTGACCCATGTTAATGCACCAAGGAATATAAGGCCTCCAATCATTTTTCACTCTTGTAAAAAAGCTAGACACATCTCAAAGTTTTGTAGATCAAGGATGCAAGGTTAGGAAAGCCCCAAAAAGCCCAAAGAACCAATTTTGGATCCCAAAGGAGAAGTTAATTTTGTAAAAGCCTCAGAGGTTGTGAGCATGATTTGGTCAAAAGAAAAGAAGGATAAGGTTGATGAGTATGTATTGGATGCATCCATAGTGGATGCACCCTCTACATCTGGATGAATGGCCCTCACGGTCATAGGGGGAGCTAATTTAGCTCTAGACCCCTGCACGGCTAGTATACTCACTCTCAAAGTATGCGTCTTTGAACTTAAGGTTTTTAATACTAAGGGAACCTTCGTTCAAGAGTGCACTAGTTGATTGTTTGCATAATGAAAGATAGAAGTTTCCAAGTGACAACCTAGTTACGTGACAAGCATTAATGGTAAAAATTCTACTTTAAAGTACACAAAATTTAGAAGATCTCTCATTGCATTCAAATTAAGAGTGATTGAAGAGAAGAAGAGTCTTAGCAGTTGATTGAGAAGTATTGCAGTTTGATTCATCAAATGATTTTCTATGCATTTGATCAGTTGCGGAAACCCTAGTTCACCACGTCAATTCAGAATCTCTTGGAAACCCTTGTGAAAGTGATATTAAAGTAAGTGATGGCTACTCCTATAGTATTTGATGTTGTAGAGAAGAAAAGATATGTGTTTAAGAGGCATCCATTTAATTCTACACTAGATGACCTAGAAGGGGAATTCTCCCGCACGCCTATGGGCATTATGCATGTCGAGGACATTAGGGCATACATCTACTATAAAAAAGAACCAGTATGACTAGATAGATTAAGGGTGCACATGGAAACCATGTTAAAACTAGACAAAACCTTCTTGGATGAGTATGCATAGTGGTATAATCACCCTATAGTGGAGTATGTTACAACGTATGAGTTCTATGAATCAGAATGGATTAAGATTCTACTAAGTAGAATTCATGATGACCTATTTTGGATAGGTGAAGTGCCATTAAGAATCACTAGTGACCTAATTCATGAGATGACTGGCCTCCCAAAGATAGGCATTGTCCTTCTCATGGGTAAAGATGTGAAGAAGATTGTTGAACAGACTTGCAAGTCAAGGAGTGATAGGCACGGAATGACCATTGAGCCTATTGAGAAGATAACATCAAATTGATGTCTATGATACTTGGATACAGGTTTCAACACACTAGCAAGGTGAATAGTGTGTCTGTGGCCACAATTCTTGCAGCAATAAGAATTGTAAATGAAAATGGAGAGTTCAACCTATGTGAAATCTTACACACACAGCTGATTGATAACATTAGGGAAATCAAGCATGATAAAATCAAGATATTCAGCTTTGGGTCCCTAATTATCTACATGTACTTCCATATTGTTGGAAAGGTGTCAAATTCATACCTAGACAATACTATTCCTACCATGCCTCGAATATGTTTCAAAGCATCTATAGAGAGCACTCTAAAAGACTACATGACACTAGAGTTGAAGACATTCAGGGTCAAAATGGAGATGAGGTACAGGATACCAGAGAACATTGTTGAGAAGTACAAGGATACTATTTGATTCATGGTTGAAATAGACACAACATGCATGGATGCAATTGAACCTAGAATGAAGTGGATTCATCCACTTGGATATGAAGTAGATGAACAAGTTTTAGAAGGATATGCTGAAGTATTGATTTCAGCTCCTACTGACCCTAATGAGCCAAGATGGGGAACTTATGAGGAGAAGACAAGAGAGATAGATGCTAAACTAAACAACACAAAAAAAAAAAGAAAGGTTGCTAAAGTCACCTCTGAGATCTTGAGAATACATGGACTGTCTAGAGCAGATCTAGACAAAGCAAGAGAAAAAAAAATTGCTTTGGAATTAGAAAGCGCAGATGCAACAAAGGCAGAATCAGATGATCCCAAACTAAAGAAGGTGAAGATAGAAATATTTGATGAATAGAAGGGTAAAATTGACATACTCCTTCTGCGCCCAAGGAAACCATTGACCTTAATGCTCCTCCTAAGTATAAGGAAATGCCAAAGAGGAAGAAGGAGATCAACACTAGTCATCCATCCTCAAGAGTCACAAGGAATAGAAGGAACCCACAAGCACCTCCTGAAGTAAGTTTCAAACCTAGTCTCAGTGTGCTATGTCCAAGAATAATTGATGAGAGAAGAATTGATTAAGTAGGGAAGTTTTATGAAAAATATAGTGAAATAGACAAATCTGAGATACATGGTATAACACATGCTGAAGTTCAAGAAGACAGTCTTGGAACTTAAGACTATGATCCTTGACAATGTGTGGAACATCCTAAAATTCCAAAAGAGATAGGCTATTGAAGAAGATCTACATATAAGGGAGAAGATCTTAGATGAAACCCTTCTTGTATGCAAGCTAGAAGATAATAAATTACTGTTAGATCTAGTGAAGCCTCACCTCAGGACCAAGATAAAAACATTGAATATAATGGATAAAAACTATGAATTATTTGCCAAAGAAATAGAGAAAGCCTTTGAGAAGGTCTTTATGAACAGGCACATGTATCCACCTACTGTGCCCAAAGCACAAGTATCCATAAAGGAAGTCAAGGTGGCAGAGCCCACTAATGCATCAATAAAAAGCCCTTAGGATTCAACACCTACAGTGCAAACATAATCAGAGGTAGATAAGTCTGCACCCATGACAGAGTCACTCAAGGATAGCACCATTATCATTGATAATGTAGAGATAGCCATGTTAGCCACCAAAACTGAGTTGGATAAGTTTGAAGAAGCTTCTCTGAGAACACAAGAAGCTGAAATTTTATGCAAAAACACACCTCCCACTCATCAAGAAGAAGTATTGATTGAAGATATAACAGATGAGAAAGAAGAAGAAAAGATGGAAGAAAAGAAAGAACAAGAAAAAGAAGAAGAAAAGAAAGAAACAAAAAAAGAAGAGAGTAATGAACCATCAATTGAAAAAATCAAGGTAAAACAAGAAGTGATGGATAGCACTCCCATCACTCCTTCAGCAGCATTATTGTCAAGTTTGACACCTGACACAACTAGTTTGGACTCATGGAGAGAAGAAGACTTGATTAAGTTCAGTGTCTTAGCTATGGAGAAGGCCAAGGAGAAACAAGTGACGAGGAATCCTCTCCTTATAGAGTCAGTAAACATATTGAATAGTTTGTTACCTACAGACAAGAAAGTGTCCAAGGTACACTTTGTTGATGATGTAAGTGCAGTCATTTCAAAATTCAAAAGAATTTTCTCTATCTTGGAAGAATTTGCATCCTTAGTTGTAGAGGAGAAGTACTTGAAGAAGAGATTAAGTGAATTGGTTAGCAAATATACGCTTGACCTAAGCTCACTAAAGTCTGGTCAAGCATCTTTGAAGGAGTTTGTAGCAAAAGGCAGGAAAATCATTGCTGACTATATGAAGCAGGACAAGCTGACTGGTGAACTATACAAGAAGATTCAAGAGGCTGAAGATATGATAGACAGCATAAGAAAATCAGTGAAAGATCCATCAGTGGATGTGAACATGTGCAATAATGTCTACCAAGGTCAGATTGATAAAATTGAAAAGGCAGAAAAAGAGATGACTAAGATAAGGGGAAGGTAGACTCAGCTAAGGAATGCTCTTGCACCCTTATTAGACATACTAAATCAGAATATCAAGGAGATCAATGCCACCATGGTGACATATGATCAAGGTCCTATCACTGATCTAGAGAAGATGGAGAAGCTTCAATATGCTTTAGGCACCCATCTACAGATTGTAAATTCACTGATCACATTTTGGAAGGAGATCCAAAATTTGTAGATTGCATATCTAGATGTACTATCACAATAAGTTTTTGTAGATTCAATTTTGACACACCTTTGTGATTAATGTCAAAGGGGGAGTATGTATAGAATATGGATAATAGATATGTATAAGGAGATATAAGATAGAAAGATATGTATAGGGAGACAAATTTTTTTTGTATTAAGGACAGTTAGCAAATTGGCCATATTCCTTTGTTGCCATCAATGACAAAGGGGGAGATTGTTGGCAAGTTGGCTACACTGATGTATATGACTTAATATAGTGTTGTCATTATGGCAAAAAAGTCATATAGTAGTTTGGAGTCAGTGCACTTGATGAGAAGATCAAAAATTGGTTAAGTGTTGAAGACTAGACAATGTATAGAGTTCCTGAAGCTCAGAGCATCAACACACATGCGTATGACCAAGTTATGGTGTGTTGCTTGGAAGTTAAGTTGGTTAGATTATTTTCATGCTTAGTCTATGAGCACATGATCAGATATGCAAGTATGAGAAAGATATAGATAGTTAAGTGACACAGCAAGTATGTGCCAATGAAGAACAAAGTAAGCAGCCGACTGTTATCATTTTGTGTTGTGGTTATATTCTAATGATGTAAAGGATATGCACCTATTGTAATTAGGTTTCCAAAATGTATATATATTTGTTTTTAAACATGCTTGAGCACATTCATTTAGAAGCATTGTATGTAATAGGTTTAAGGGCCGACCTAGTTGTTTATTTTGTATCCGCATATAAATATGAGATGCACCCATTGTAACAAGTATGGAAGTTGATAGAGAAGTGTGATAAGCAAAACATAAGTGTGAAAAGATTCTATAAGATGTATTAGATCTTTGCAAGAGGTCAAAGTATCAGTGCATCGAAGGAACTGATTTGACAAATAGTGTCACACTGAGAGTTCATCCAGCAGATGTAGTGTGTATCTAAGATCAAAAGGTTGTAGCCTTCACTTGAGCAGTGAGCTCTAGGGTAGTGCATCCACTCCCCTAATAGGGACTATTGTAAAAGACTCCTAATAGGGTCTGACCCTTAACAAGGTCTACTGTACTTAATGCATTGTAAAGCAACTCCTAATAGGGTTAAGGATCTTCTAACAAAGATCATAATACACTACTGTAGAATATTAGTCGGTATCAATTCCCACCGAGGTTTTTACCTATTTGGGTTTCCCCATAACCATATTGGTGTTATGTTTTTATTTCATGTTTCATGTTTATGTGGATGTTCATTTCAGTACTTAAGCATGTAAGTTTAGTTTAAAGATTAAGTGAAAAGTTAAAATACAGTGAACACTGATTCACCCCCCCCTCTCAGTGTTCCCATTCCTAACACTTGAGTGTAATGAGAACTTACACCTTGGGAGATCATACTTCTTTGAATCAGAGAGAGTTGGATTTGCAACATGCATCTACGAAGATTTCTTAGGTGTTATAGTTGTGGTTGAAATTGATGAATGAATCTTAATCGATAAAATTGAGCGCTAGTGAAAATCAAATGATATTACAATAGAGTGCAGGAGGAGTGGTATCAAATGAGCAACATAATATTGTGAGTAGATCGATGGCTAAAGCTAAAAATTTATAGAATGACGTTAAATGTGAATTCAAGCAACATAAAGGGAAGCATACATTAGTTGTTGTATGTAGGGGAGAAAAAAATAGGAGCAATTGGTGTAAGTTAGATAATTAGAGTAGTTATGGTGTAAGTAGTAGTAGAGAAGTACCTAATAAGGGATTGCATACTATTAGGTTTGAGGATTTGGATAGTAGGACCAGCCATTTTCAGAACATGATGGTTGAAGAAAAAGAGGATACATGGGTTAAGAATGAACATGGGATTTATGTTTTGAATCCTATTATTTGATCATAAGTGGAATCTTATGGAACATCTTCTTATTCACCTAAGGTTTTTGGTGCAGGAGCAGTCTTGGGTCATTGGCAATCTTACATCACCCAAAAATATTTCCTTTCAGTTTGTCTATTTACTATTCTAGTTGGGCAGTTTCTAGTTTTTAGGTTAGCGAACATTCCAGATGTCTTTTTTATTCTTATGCAACCCTTATGCTATGCTCTAGACATCCTATATATCGTATGTCTAGCTTCGCAACTCATTCTGAAGTGTCTAGATGAAGTTATTTAATGATTGGTCCATTCCTATTCGATTTTCCTATTCTAACGGTCAGGGTGGCAAGATTCAGCTTACGATGGAGTTTCACATTATGCAAAGCTTCATGTCACTTTGTTCTATGCTCTTACACATGTGTCCAACCTCATTTTGTGTTCGCACGACATGATGTATCTATTTGGGGGTGTTCTTATAGTTTTAGGTCCTGACTTATATGTTGTAGTTCATTTTCTTTATCTTGGAGATTTTTGATTGGATAAGCCAACATGTGGCTTGGCAATACCATATATAAGTAGGGTAGTAGTTCTTGTCTGGATAGGGAGGAATATTTGGGAATTAGGATATGATGATAGCTAAAATATGTGGCTTGGTTTGTAGAAGTCATCATAATTTTGAGGGATAATCAGTCGTTCCTTGCTTGGAAGCTTGGTATTGAGGACATCAAACATATGTGAGTATGTTATAGTTGTATATTGACAATGGTAATCGAGATTAAGGTTCCTCTGATGTAATAACTACTTATGCAGGCCAAATTGAAGATAATATATGTGATATTTTTTCCTTGAATGTTTGTTTTCCATATCTTGTATGAGCATTTCCATTGTGACATTTATAGATGCAAGAATTGGACATCTCTAGGGATTCTCTATCCTTGACTGCACCAATATTTCTATAGACATAACAAATGAAATTCTTATGAATACTTTGGGGAGGAATATCTTTCCTCTCAAAATGGGAATCGAGGAGGTGGATAAATCTTCCAATATTGTTCCTTCATTGGCTAGATTATATATTTTACTTTGGCGATCTTAGTTCCAATTAATAAATCTAATACCCTCTAGAATACATTAATGTTCAAAATATGTTTCTGAAGAGAAAATTATGAAAGTAATGAGACATTCCATTTTTGAACTAAAGAGGGGGTTTTGGAGAGAATATCTGATTAAATAAATAAATATGACCTCATAAATAGACTTGTTCAATTATTTGAATAATTAAATTCAATTATTGACATGAGGATATTTATTAAAAAAAAAACACATATTATTTAATTCCTTTCTACGTGTTTTAGCTAAAAGGGTGAATTTAATTTAACTAAAGTGCTAGGGCTTTGTAATTAATTAGTCACTCATAGGGTTTATTTAGCAATTTACTGTCAATATTCAAGAATTAAATGTAGCATGTGATTAATGCAGATTTAGGGTCTTCTACATTTGAAATTAAGTCAAGTAGGGTCAATTAGGAAAATAGAATTGCCTAGTACAATAGGACTTTGATGATTTAGAAAGTTTGATAGAATGAGACTAAATGCAACAAAATTAGTTAGGGTTGCAAGATGCCAATTTTGGGGTATTACATTTTGCCCCTCTTTGAATTGATGTGCAAGTAGCACATTGATTCAAAGAATAGTATGATGTGACGATTGATGAAGGTTTCAGGATTTTCTTTAGAATGAAGCTTAACCCTCTGAAGTCTAGGTTAGATTGTGATGCAGGAGCATCTCAGGTCCTTGGCAATCCTGTGTCACCAAAATGTTTTTAGAGTTTGCCTGTGTTGCTCAGTTCTTGCTTTGACCAAGTTGGTCGGTTTCCTTTGGTTACCAAGTATGGTTGGTCATTTCTTGGGCGGTCAGTTGTTTCACTGGTGCTCAACATTGCTTTTCTACTACTTAGTTATCCTTACTCACTGAAGGGTTTAGTTTTGTTTTCTGTTGAGGTTGACTTGTACATTTATATTGGATCATGGATTTAATGTTGGTATCCATCATTGAGAAGTGTGTGGTCCTAGATCTGATTATTACTTCTGCTGATTATGGATCTGAAGGCCGACTCAGTTCGGTAGCCTCTTGTATAAATGTAGTTATTTGGTTGTAGTTTAGGAGTCTATTTTGGGGGATAGAGGATAGTAGACATTAGATTGGAGATTTGTATCAGATCCTCACATTTTTGAGGGCTTCTGAGATTCTTTGCAATATCAGGCCATAACTGGGAAGGCCTTACAGCCTGAGATGTATGATTCAATTGATGAAAATATATGAAAGATCTGGCATTCTCTCTCTCACTATTGTGTTTGTTTTCTTCCGCATGTGTTGAGCAGGCTTGGATCATCAGGGTGCGCCATCCTTTGGCCCCTCATGACCCCTACCTTGCGTCAGGTGGATTCAGAGCGAGGTGAGATCTTGATCTAGGTCTGCAAATCTAGGTTTGTAGGTTCCTCTTGAAGCCCTTGTTGATTGTTGTGGGGTAGTAGATTGTGATCAAACCTGCAATTGCAGAGGGTTGTCAAGATGGTTCATGGGAGGTGAGATGTAGATCTAGGATTGGCAGATATGCTAAGGCAGATTGCTGCTAGATTAGAAGTAGTGGAAACATCCCAAAGAAGAGGCAGACACTAGTACAAAAACAACAATATATGACCAAATAAACTACCAAAAATTGTAGATAAATGACCAAATTTGGTCATGTGACCAGTGGTAGTTTATTGCCGGTCATTTATCTCGTGACCAAATTTATGACTAAACTATTTGTCATTGATTTGGTCATATATTTAGTCATTTATTTGGTCATTTGGTAGTTTATTTGGTCGTTTATTTGGTCATTTATTTAGTCATTTGGTAGTTTATCTGGTCATTTATTTGGTCATTTATTTGGTCATTTATTTGATCATTTATTTGGTCATTTATTTGGTCATATATTTAGTCATTAATTTAGTCATATATTTAGTCATATTAGGGCATGATGGAATCGAACCATCAACCTCCTACTTGTAAAGTAGGTGCTCTTCCATTGAGCTAGTACCCTTTAAAGAATAATCATACCATGTATACTAATACTTTCCACTAAACATGATTTCAAATTTTTTCATCTATAGTTCAAGGGTTATGATAGTAAATGGTTATGAGAATCATTGAAAACAAAGTATGTCAAAGACTGTTATGAGGCAAAGTTTGTGATTGTCATGTAAAGAGGAAGAATTGTAGGCTCCATCACAGTGAAAAGCACATTCTATATATGAAAGAAAATGTAAATTTCTTGATCTAAGGGGAAACAAAATGGCAAAAAAATAGAGTAGCAACTTCCATGCAATTTCATGAATAAAGGAGAAAAATTCAAAGATTAAAACTCTTCCTAATGACTGTAACTAGACTAAGTACCATAGAACTCTTCCTAATGACTGTAACTGGACTAAGTACCCAGCTTTAGACTAATCCAATCCTTAATCCAAAAATTCACTTTCTAGACCATTGCCATGCACCTAGAGCCTCCAACTTGTCCAATCTTCAAGAAAAGATTCCACCCTTGTTCTAGCACCTTAGAACATCATAACATGGCCAATGTACCATGTTCCACCAGCCTTCCAAGTCTGGTTGAGAGATCTGCAATGCAACTCACTCCAAGAGCATAATCTCCTTGTAGCCCTGTCCAGTCAGTAATCTGCCTTTAACTCACAAACTTTCCAAACAACTAGAGAAACCCTGGATAGTTCCATACACCCTTTACAATGCTACTAAACATATCCCAAACCCAGGGTATGTTACTTTGGACCAACTACTCGATCCACTACCTTTGCAACAACCAAATAGGCCTAATTTGCACCCATTTACAAAGACACCTATATAAGGACTTGCTCCCTTGACTCCTAACCTCAAAACAGTCTTTACCCAAGCCATCCTGGATTCTTTCCTTGAAAATTCAACGTATGCCTCATCCAACAAAACCAAGATAGGTAGACGAAGAATTTTCAGAAGGTCGTCATCATTAATAATGCTGGTAGATAGTCAAAAGGTAAAGTGATTGGCAAGATAATTTGTAAACCACAATGTTTTAGTTGTCAGCAATTTTAGTGAATATATTTGGTCCATGACGCCTCTCATATATATACACAGAAAATAAATACATCTACATAAACATCTATTTTGAGCATACTACCAGAAAATCTAAGGTGTAAATTCATTCGAAACATCCACCAAAGGAGTACGATTTATCTAATTTGTCAAATGTTGTTGCAAATGCTCTAGTAGATATTTATGCAAAATGTAGAAGCATAGACAAGGGATGTAACTGATTGTTGGAACCACCCAACAAAGTTTAAAATTATGGAGCTTTAGAAGCTTTCAAGAAAATGCAATTGGCAGGTGCCAAAATAAGAGTTTTGAACAGGAACATCCAACAAAGCATAAAGGATAGGAGCATCTATAAATCCATCAAAGATAACAAGAAAATCCACTTTGCACGAGAAAATACAATGAATTCAAAATTAATTTGCAAGTATCAACAATATTTTTTAATTTCTTATTTAAAATACACACAAACCTCAGATGGAGCTTGATTTTGACCTACTCAAGTTGTTTTGTGGATTTGTGGATGCTCAACAGTTGGAGAAAAATGATAATGATTTGATTCAAATGGATTAGATATTTTTTCAAAGAGAACTCTGAATTTCTAAAAGGGTGGTGAATTTATAGATTTTTTAGGTGAAAATATGATGACCATGGTCTGTGTGCAGGTGGTTTAAAGGCACAGTCAAGTGAAATATCAACATTGCAGAACATCAATATCAGACTTCACCTCTATTTCTATTGGAGTTTTACCTATGTTTTTTTGAAGGTTTTCTTCCTTTGGCGGTCAAGCAGTCCACTGCAGCTTCCCCTAAGCAGATTCATGAACCTAGCAACAACCTTAATCTTTGTTGAGGTGTGTTAAGGCCACATTCAAAAACAACATCAACATGGCACAACAGCAATGGCAGAATTCGCCTCTATTTATTTGTGGAGAAGAGACCCATTTGTGAAGACATGGTAGCCATTAGCGATGATCCTTGTAATAGAGGCACAAACTTACTTAGAAGTATCGCTCCAAGTTAGGAAGCCAGTTATTTTGTTCTCTTTTTAGGCTATATGAGCCTTGTGTGAGAAGCTTCTATTTGAGCATTGCACTAATTATTGTTCCAGATTCAAAGGTATAAATTAAGTATTTGTTATATTGATTTCCTTGCATGCTTAGCTTTTTCCTTTTCTTTGAAAGTGACATTTTGCATACATTCATCTATAAAAGAAAGGCAGGGGCATGAATGATTCATATTCATTAATTTTAGTTTTGAGCTAGTGCAGCATATTTCTTTTCAGATTATGTGTTTGTAGAATCTTGTATTCATAATCAAAAGTTTAGTAAGATTGGAATAGGGCATTGAGGTCGTGGCTACATGCAGATAAACTATAGACATTAAAACAGACAAACAAACAGCCAAACTCATACTATGCTAACTATGAGTCCTGCACTACCCATTCTTTATAGTGCATCTGCTAACCCAAAAATTGTAGTCTTGCTTACCATTCTTAGAGTTGTCCACCATCCACAATCTCTAAAAACTATCTCAATTGTGTCATTCATCCTAACCATTAAACCTATATCATTGCTGGAGCTAATATGACAAATGTTTTAAATTTTTTGTGACTGAGATTGGATGACAGCTGATTGCCCTAAATGTGTAACTACATTTGAAGATCAACCATCTTCCTTGAAATTTGTCACACTGAAAACAACAAAAGTAGAGATAAGTAAGTTACAAATACATATAGCAAATGTTTTGAATAGAATATAACCAATGTTCAATGGCTGTAAGTCTAGATCATCCATAGATTGAAATCTTTTATAGGCCACATTTGGGAATTTACTTTTAAAATTATTCCTTATATTTTGACCCCTCTATGTTTCCATTGTATTTAAATTATTAGCTAGTTGCTATGCATGCAGTTTGATTGCGAATTGAGATAATAATGCTAGTTAAAAGCATATGAAATGCATCATTGACAGAGTCTAGAATGAAAATACCAGTTAAAATAAATGATATACATTGCTAAGGAATCAATGATATGTAGACAAATTACTGTGAGCTTTACATCTTTAGTATCTTGTTTTTCAATTTTATTGTTTTTGTGTTGTTTTCTTGTTCAGCTATTTCGTAGTTATTTCTAATTTAATATTTTGGAGTTTGTAGTTTTATTTACTTTAAGAGTTCTTTATGATCTTTGTGTTATCTTTTAAAAGTTTCATATTAATGTCTTTTTTAGCCTTTTATTTGGTGCTCATGACATCATTTATGCTTCTCCCTTCTCTCATTTTTGGTCATGGCACTAAATTTAATTACTATAAATTATGTCACTGGATGTAATTACAGTAAGCCATGCCACTGGACTTAAGTAGAAGTTATGCCACTAGGCATAGTTAATGATGCATAGACATATTATTATGAGGTTAATATCTTTAACCTCATAATAATATATTATTATGAGGTTAATACCTTTAACCTCATTTGCATTTTCTTTTATGTTTTGGTTTGGTGTTTACATTAGTTTATATAATTATATAGTCATAGTCTCATGGATCATGTCAAGAAATTGTACAAAGAGGACTACACGTTTAACAGAGAGGAAAGCTTCAACAAGTCTCCCATGGTGAAAATGCTGAACAATCTGATATTGGTGATGTTGATTGGGAAGACATTTTCATGATTAGTGACCTCCAAAAGACAAGTTCCAGGCCAGCAGAGCCCAGCAATTTGAAGTGTAACCATTGCACCTTGTTGGGGTGCACTTGCTAGTTTATTCTAAAACTAGACAACCCAAAAGATAATGTTCTAAACAAGAAATCATACTTTGATAAGCCCTACATTTTGTTTTGGCTTAAAGAGCATTACAAAACATCTCACCTCGAATAGAAACTCCAATTAATATTGATAAGACAATTACCGAGGGCTCATCCTAACAAGATAAATCCATGTTACCACCATAAATTAAGCCATAATGTAATTTAGATAAAATACATGACTTCACTTGTCTATCAAAAGGTTAATACAAAATTGCAGTTTGTTTTGCCTATTTCCAACCAATTACTACACACTACGCAAACAAATAAGGTTGCAGTTTACATTGTGAACTTCCAACCACTTAATAGAGACCCTCAACAAAGGAATTACATGTCAAAGATGATTCAATAATAAACACAATTATCTTATTGTTCTCATACCCCTGAAGTAGAGGTGATCAATAACTGATAGTAACAGCATCGGTATGCAGAATTGGTGATGTTACTCACCTTCGATGATTCTGAATTTGCCTTTGGTTTTGTTAATCATTCATATCTGCTTCCTTACATGTGCCTGAAACTTGTGAATCATCCTCCATCTCTCTAGTATAATTTACTTGCAATCAAGGACCAACTTTGATAATATGTAAAGAGTTTCCTTTGTCAAATCTTCTAGGTTTTACTGATAAATGAGAATACCTACAAAAAACCGTCGAGCGTTTGATTCAATGTTCTATCATCAGTCAATTCCAGCAAAGCAATAAATTGTCTCTACTGAATTACTTCAGAATTGGTCCCAATAGTTAAAAGACCAAATCAAAAAAAGAAAAATTGGAAACTTACAATGAATAAGTGCCTATTACAAAATCACCCTAAGGTAGCTATATGGTGTTTCAAGAGCTACTGTTTTCTTCTTGCAGAAGTCGTCAACTAAGCAATATCTACATATTTTACTTAATACGAAGAGATCACCTGAAGAATTCATTATTGTGTACAAACACGTATCAGCATACAAAATTGTATCCTGTAAATCCACTGACTCAAATTTATTAACTCAAAAACAGTCCAATTTGGACTTCCCACTGGGAGTTTGAAATTAAAGTCTGACAAAAAGCTTGCTAATAGGATATGGATCCTTGTTGAGACCCATCACAAGTGCTTTCAATATAAAATGTTATTAGGGTTTATGAACAATGAGAGAAAATAGACTCACCTCACCACCTACAAGTGATACTTTAGGAACATTTGAAAGTGCACCTTCAAGCAACTCTACTGCCTTATTGTACATTCCCTTTCCATAGTCACGTTGACCCATCTAAAACATTACTTCTTCTATTTTTCTCTTCTCAGCAAGCTCCTTTGCACGCTATAACAATGAATCATGTTGTGTCAAAATTCTATAAAAAATATGCATTTCTCAAAAAGTCAACTGTTAAAATGTTAACTTAGTGTCAACATAGGAGTCAACTCATGGTTACAAAATGAAAAAAAGATGCATCGTCTTAAGAATAAAATCCTTCTTCTGGCCCATCTCCTATCAACTGATCAAAAAACTTTTAATGATAAAGGAAAAAGGCAAATTACACAAGAAACTACGTGAAGAGTTATCAATCCCAAGGAAGAAAATGTATCAAGCTTTCTGTCATTTGTATGCAAAGAGGCTCTGCAAAATTCTCAACCCAGAGAGCTCTATAATGAATTTATAAACCACCCAAATTCAGTAGAATGGCAATGTCATGAGAGATGGATTTCCACTAAGGCGGGAAATAATACATGCCTAATGGACCAATTATAAAAAGTGAGATCAGAAATAAGTCAGCACAGGTTTGTAGTACCCACAATCAAAGTTGAGATGTAATATAGCTGAAATGTTCCATGTTCAAAAACAATCTCATTTGAATCATATGAACAAGCTTAAGAAGCTTAAAGATATTTCCATTATCCACTCACTTCTCCAATAACAATTTGCAAAACACATAAAATTCAAACCTTGTGCAATATAGTTTGACTTATTAATGCAAAAGCCAAAAAGCACTGAAGTCAAGAGATGGCAGGCATCATAGGTACTGATCTAAAACTCATGTTACAGTATAGAGTTGAATAGATTAACATTGATTGGGAATTTTGAATTTCAGTTTTCAACCATTAATATTATTTGCTCTGCAGAGGCTTGAATGTAGTAAGATTGGATAGACTGTTGGTATTCACCAATTTCATTAACTTTCAAGCACCATGCTTATAAGTAACAGCCAAATTGAAACAAAAGATAAGTATTTTCAGTAGCTAAATTATAATTAACAGAAGGGAATTTTGCTACCACATATTCTAAATTGAAAAGTATAATCCAATTCCAGTAGCTGCATAGCCTGATTGCCTTCAAACCAATAATGAGTTCACAAGGGTAGCTTTATATGACTGAACTTCATGTCTTTGGGTTCAGTTGTTCATATGAGATCCAAAAGAATTATAAATCAATAATAAGATTGAGCATTATTTTCTGTGATCAAGTAGACTCTATCCATGAAATTTTTGTAAGTTTATCTAGAGGTATCAACAACCATAACACTCAAGTTCAGATTCCATACATGTCAGATTTAGTTAACTTATGCTAAGTAGCTTGCCTTTACACATTATCTCTGAAGAATTATGGATCAATTTAAGCACATTGTCTCTGATGAATTAATATATCACTTTAATGAAATTTATCTGTAAGCAGGAAATGACACAAAGCTTAAATGGAATCTGGATTCTTCTTCCAATCCAGCTATCAGAAGTGCAAAAAATAACTAAAAAGGCCTCAAATTGTAAGAACAATGAAATAGAGAGGAACTTGGAGCTCTTTCTCTGGTTGAAGGAAGATAAGAACCTCCATTAGAACTTCTCCAAGTCTCCTAGTTTTCTTCCTCCTGTGTGAAGCTCTAAGGATAATATATTAGTTTTAGCTTGGAAACTTGTTGATCTAGTTATTGCATAAAAAATGAAAATTGTTTTCACAAATAGAAAATAATGGCTTCTAAAAGTTAGCATCCCTTTATTCAAAATCATGAAGCATTGCCATCTTGGGAATCAAAAAACACTAATGTTTTGGTTGACCCTATTTTTATAACAGTTAAAAGGGATTTTTTATTTTTCTATTTTTTATGACTGTTGAGATGTCCAAAAAAGCTGTGAAAAGAGTGTTGTGGATTTGGGTAGATTTATGTTCAAGGTGACTGTATAAGATCCTAACATCAATTTTGACCAAGTAATATTGCATATGGTTCCTGTATGGATTCAGATTTACAATTTGCCCCAGACTAACCACCTGTTGCTGCTTGATATGAAGGGGTCCTCCAAAAAATAGAGTAAGATGGATGAGAATATGTAATTGTCCTTTTCAAAAATAGGATTCAATATTAAATAATAATAATAAATTTTAATTAATCGATTAATTAATTATATATATATATATATATAATGTAAATTAAAGTGTAACATAATTAAACAACGAATGGTCAAAGGGCATGAAAAAGAGATTTCTAAATTCCAGTTGATCATATATATATATAGTGCTGCTCTGTAAAGTTGCTTATGCAGAATATGTATTATATAATATATTCCATGGCATTTATGCAGTGAACAATATATTACTCCAATATAATCTATTTGAGAACATTATATCCAATTGCTGGAGAATGGTATCAATTGGTATAGGATACAGTGTCTAGCATAGTTTCTCAAACAATATAGTCTAAGTAGCCGGTTCAGATTCTGGTACAGATGCGGGTTCGAGATTCGGGTTTGAAATTTCATCAAGAATTTTTCGGAGTTAGGTTTGGATTCATTTTGGATTCCTGAGCGAATGTGGTAACGTAGAATATAGTTGTATGGCTTTTCCTCTAAACTGTCGTACATGATATGTGAAGCCTTATCAGCATTTAACTGGAGCTGAGTTAAAACATCACTAGCAACAGTTAATTAAAATTAAAAGGAAGCGATCAAGTCAAATAATATTGGCCAATAACATATGCGATGCATTAAGGTTAGATGAATAGTCAATATCACTTTCATAACAGAATTGTTTTTCTTTGGAGGTCCGATCAATAGTAATTATAATTATAGAATGAAGGCAACAATGATAAACCGATCATCATGAATAGTCAGGTTTGCATAACTAATCAAATTGTTATGTTATTAAAAAATCGACTTGCAAGCCAATCTGCTTATATTATGAAATGATGCGATTATAGAGAGGCATACGAAATGTCCTTCAGGATACAACTAATCACTTGGTATTGCAAGATATATGAAGGAGATCACAGAAAGGTGAGACTAAAGCAACTGGGAGAGGGGAGAGGAAGATTTGGATCATTTGATTTTCCTCATACAACAACGAAATTTGGAGACCCAAAAATGGGTAGACATAAGACCATATTCATAGAGTTCACAGGGTTTTAAAGTTCATGGGAGGTTAAAAAATAGAATAAACCAAAAGTCGCAAGGGGGCTACAGCAACAGTAGAGGGAAAAGGATACTGATCATCTGATTTTTCTTCATACATCAACTATGTTTTAATCTCTTGAAATCAAGATCGGTACTGAGTCTTAACAAAAGTTTTGAGAAGAAAATTAATGGGTTTTTGTTTATATGCAGGGAAACCATTGAGGAATTCCAGCAAGAAATCTACAAACTTGGAGAGGAGATAAGCTTAAACTTAGGATTGGAGAAGAGTTATATAAATGAGGGATGGCCATGTCTAAAAAAATTCCCAAAACCTAACAAATGCTTGGACCACTTCTAGATTTATAAAAAATATACATATCATTCAATAAAAATTCATTTGATATCTAGCTCAAATTACGACATATACCTGGATCCTTTTATTGTTTTGGAGATTTTCTACCCAACGAATTTCAATCTTTGCAATACGAGATAGCTTTATGTTCCTCTATGAATGAAATTTCATGGACTCCATGTTCTTGTATGAATAAAATTTCATGAATTATTTTCTAGAGGAATATACAATAAGGGCAAAAAAAGACTATGATAGATATTAAAAAATTAATAAAGAGATAGAAACGAGAAACAAAGATATGGATAAGAAGGAAAAAAACAACCGTTGAATCCAAACAAAGCATTTGAGTTGAAAAGATTTCCATGGCCAAGAAAAACACGGGAGAATTAGCATTTGACCTTTTTTCTTTACAGTCAATTTGTGTGGTTGCAGCTCCAAACCTTTCTTCTTTAAATTCCACCAAAAATTTCCTTGGTTCACGAGATGAAGGAGAAATGAGATTATAGGAGCGAAAATTGGTGATCAAAAACTCGTTTGCAACCCTATCGATGAAAATGGCTATGAGGAAATCAAACCAGTGTTTTTAGGAGTTGCCTATGACGTGCAATCAGGTGGGTTTTGGAAAGCACCTTGAAATTTTATTCTCAAAGCTCCTGCTTTTCCCCGAAAATAGACATCCCGCCCTACTCTACCTCTTCCTCCCGCCTCTTACCCGCACGTTGTAAATGAAAATGCACGGGAGTTTTGTCTTAAATTTTAATTTAAGGCAACAAAATAATTTTCATTTTCATTTTGTCTTAATTTTCAATTTAAGACATTTATAATATTTTTAATTTAAAAATAATGAAAATAATAATTCAATATTTAAAATAAAATATCAAATTCTTTTTTAAAAAATGACTTAAATTGTTAGTGCAAGGGCACCCATGGAGCATCTAGGAACATTAAAAGGTTCTTGAATCATAATGTGATGTAATAAGGTCTTATGGACTATTTGGGAAGATTACGGAATCAATTGGACCCATTTGTAAGATATTGTTGTGATAGGCATTTATAAGTTCTCATGGTCAAATTTGGTCAATGAGTCATCAAAGATATAGGGAAGGGTAGAATGGGATTGATATGTTGTTATGGACCACTAATGGTCATTTAGAAAATATAAATTTTTCATATAAAATACATAATTAAATATATTAAATATATTAAATTTTCAATAAACCAAATTATAGTTATTGCACTCAAATTTGATGTTATACAACTCAATTCTATTATTTTATATATATCATGAAATTAATTTATCCTAAATATCACAACAAATGTTATTCTAAAATAATTGAATAATGTAATGCTAGTTTTACAAGTCCACCTTATTACATATAAAGAGTTTTTCCATAAATTTTAGATATTATTTTATTTATTAATATTTTTCTTTTGTAATATGTTTAATATTTATTAAATGATGATATCTATTATTTAATATATATTAAATATATTATTTATTAATAAATGAGATAATAGAAGAAAAAATTGCATGATGTATACATTGTAATTAACTTTAATTAAGTGATGGTGTTGTAAATTGCTTGATTAAAGTTGAAATCTTATATGCAAATTGGTTGACCTTGAGCATTTAGAGATCACTTTTGCATGGTAGGGAATAATTTTCAGACTTTGAGTCTAATACACTTTGAAAGGGCGCATGTTTGGGTCATTTTTTAAATAACTTATATTTTTTAAGACTTTTCATAACAGGACATAGATGATGAAAATACTCATTTTCATTATTTGAACAGGTCAAAATACTATCTAAAACTAGTAAAGTGGAGTTATTTTTAAGGATTTGATCACCTTGTTCATCAATTTCATGTATGTGGTTGGCTTGCAATCACTTTCACTAAAAACTAATTATTTAGTCATTTTAGTTGTGATTTTACCTGATGACCAAATTGGTCATTTATTTAGTCATTTATATTTGTAAAACATGATCAGTTTTAGTCACGTGACTAAAAAAATGGTAGAACATGATCAGTTTTAGTCACGTGACTAAAAAAATGGTAGAACATGATCAGTTTTAGTCACGTGACTAAAAATTTTAGTCACCTGGTCATTTATTTGCCAAATTCTACTAGTGTGAAGAAAGATTTTTGAAGGCTTTGACAAGTTTGAAGTCAACACCACATTTTACTCCTCCTGAGTATGGTGGAAAGTTGGATTCTGATGAATTGGTAGACTGGATCACAAAGATGGAAAAGTATTTTGAATATGAAAACATCCCTGAAGATAAGAAGGTGAAGATTGCAAGCACTAAGTGTAAGAGTCATGCATCCCTATGGTGGGAACATCTTCAATTGGATAGGAAAAGGAAAGGCAAAGACAAAATCAAGGTATGGAGTAAAATAGTCAATACATTGAAAGGAAAGTTCTTACCCTATGATTATCAGATTAACCTAGTTTGGAAAATGAAAAGTCTAAGACAGAAAGATAGCTCGGTAAAAGAATATACTGAGGAATTATAGACATTGGATATCAGATCTGTACATTATGAATATGATGTGGAAAGGATTGGTAGATACCTAAATGGTTTGAGTTTCCATCCAAGAAGAAATTAGTATGGTCAAGTTGGAGAACATCGAAGAGGCTTATCAATTTGGTTTGAAATATGAGGAGAAACTGAACTAGAGACATGAGAAGAGGCAGAGAGGAAGAGGTGGTAGATTCCCTAGAGGAAGAGGTAGATCTAATGGTAAAAATGGTAGATCTGAACCTGAAAAGACAAATCTAGACAAAGGTAAGACCGAGTGGAAAGGTGAAAGTTCATCTAGAGGTAGAGGCAGTAACTATGAGGTGGTTATAGTAGAGAAAGTTTCTGAGGAACTTGCTACAATTATGGAGAAGGACATAGATCATTTGAATGTACACAAGTGAGTAAGAAGGCCAGTAGTAGTAGAAATGCTTTGGTGCAAGAAGAGTCACTGAATGAACCTGAGAAGGAAAATAACTTGATGGTAAGAAGAGCATTGTGGAATGAAAGAAAAAAGGAAGATCCAGTAAGGAAAGAGTTTGTTCAAGACCAGATGTAGAGTTTCTGATAAAGTTTGGAAGGTAATCATTGACAGTGGTAGCTTGGAGAACCTAGCATCTGAGGAGATGGTCATAAAATTGCAGTTGAACAGGCTAGAACATCCGAAGCCCTATCAAATTTCATGGATGAAGGATGAGCATACACTCTTGGTAAGTGAACAATGTTATGTGAATTTGAAGATTGGAAAATACCATGATAAGGTGTTGTGTGATATCATGCATATGGATTGTTGTCATATTTTGTTGGGTAGACCTTGGCAATATGATAGACATGCTATATATGATGGGAGATTGCATAAGTATACTATTGTGGCTGATGGAAAGAAACAAATCTTGTTACCATTGATGGAAGAACCTATTAGTAATATTTGAACATCTGTGAAAGTTTTCTTGATGGAAGGAAGAAATTTTATTAAAGATTTTAAAAGGAATGATGTATGTTTTACTGTGATTCCTAACAAACCGAGTAAGAAAATAGAAGATAATGTTCTTGAGGAGATTGACAAGTTACTCACCGAGTATAGTGAAATCATTTTTGATAATGTACCTGATGGTTTTCTACCGAAAAGAAGCATTGATCATTGTATGGATCTAATCCATGGAGCTAGTTTACTGAATAAGGCACCTCATCAGCTAACACCTATCGAGAATCAGGAATTGAACTGTTAGATTCAAGAATTGCTGGAGAAAGGTTTGATTAGAGAAAGTTTGAGTCCTTGTGCAGTACTTGCTGTATTGGCACCTAATAAAAATGGAGAATGGAGAATGTGTACTGATTATAGAGCAATCAATAAGATAACCATGAAGTATAGGTTTCCTATATAGAGAATGGATGACATCATGGATAGTTTGACTAGAGCAAAGTATTTCACAAAGATTGATTTGAAAAGTGGATATCATCAGATCAAAATCAAAGAAGGTGATGAATGGAAGACTACTTTCAAGAAAAAAGAAGGTTTGTATGAGTGGTTGGTTATGCCTTTTGGTTTAACTAATGCATCGAGTACTTTTATGAGGCTGATGAATGAAGTTCTGAAGAAATTCTTGGGTAAATTTGTGATTTTATATCTTCATAATATTCTGATATTTAGTAAGA
The DNA here is from genome assembly GCA_027943335.1 of Chamaecyparis obtusa. Classification (NCBI taxonomy): domain Eukaryota; kingdom Viridiplantae; phylum Streptophyta; class Pinopsida; order Cupressales; family Cupressaceae; genus Chamaecyparis; species Chamaecyparis obtusa. The sequence goes on along the minus strand of BSBK01001155.1, from coordinate 873,218 downwards.
CCAGAGAAGAACATTTTTTTCATGTTAGACAAGTTTTATAGAGATTGAAAGATGAAAAGTTGTTGATAAATCTAAAAAAGTGTTCATTCATGAAAGAGGAAATTATGTATTTGGGATTTGTGATCTCAGCTGATGGTTTGAAGATGGATCCTGAAAAGGTTGACGCTATTTTGAATTGGCCTACACATGTGAATACTAGTGAGGTAAGATCATTTCATGGTTTGACAAGTTTTTTTTTGAAAGTTCATAAGGAATTTTAGTTCAATTTGTAATGCTATGATTGAGACTATGAGAGGAGACAAAAGGGAATTCAAGTGGACACATGGAGCTGATAAAAGTTTTGAGAATACGAAGCAGAAGGTTATTGAATTAGCTATTTTGGCATTACTTGATTTCAATAAAGTATTTCAAGTGGAATGTGATGCAAGTGGAAGTGCAATTGGAGCTGTGTTGAGTCAAGAAGGTAAACCTATTGCTTTCTTTAGTGAAAAGTTGACTGATGCTAGAAGGAAATATTCTGTGTATGATCAAGATTTCTATGCTATTGTTCAAGCATTGAAGAAATGGAGACATTATTTGATACCAAGTGAATTTGTGTTGTATACTGATCATAAGGCTTTACAGTATTTGGGTAGTTAGAATAAGTTGAATCAGAGACATATGAAATGGGTTGAGTATTTGCAGAGTTATACATTTGTGATAAAGCATAAGAGTGGAGTCACTAACCAAGTTGCTGATGCATTGAGTAGAAGGAGATCTTTGATGACTGAGATGAAAATTGAAGCTCTTGGTTTTGATGAGATCAAAGGTTTGTATGAAAATGACCTTGATTTTTCTAAGCCATGGAGAAAGTGTTGAGCACCTATTCAAGATCAACAAGATACTAAATGGGATGAATATTTTATTCAAGAACGTATGTTTTTCAACAGTATTTAGTTGTGTATATACCGAGAGGAGTAATGAGAACTAATTTGATAAAAGAGAAACATAATAGTGATTTGGCTGGACATTTTGGCATTGATAAAACATGGAATTTTCTTAAGGAGAAGTACTTTTGGCCGCAGCTGTATAAAGATGTTCATAAATTTGTGAAAAGTTGTCAAGTTTGTCAAGTTGTAAAAGGAGTAAATCAGAATACTGGTTTGTATGTACTGATTGTTGTACCTGAGAAACCTTGGATTGACATTAGTATGGATTTTGTTCTTGGCTTACCAAAGATAGTAAGAGGTAATGATTCTATATTTGTTGTTGTGGATAGATTTTCTAAGATGGCACATTTTATACCTTGTAGAAAGACATCAAATGCAGTACAATTAGCATATATTCTCTTTAAGGAAATTGTCAGATTGCATGGATTACCGAGGAGGATTATCTCTGACCTAGACAGTAAATTTGTTGGATACTTTTGGAAGACCCTTTGGAAGAAATTTGGCATTGAGTTGAAATATAGTTCTACATTTCACCCACAAAATGATGGATAGACTAAAGTTTTGAACAAAAGTTTGGGAAATCTTTTGAGATATTTAGTTGCAGACACACTGAGTAATTGGGATTCTATTTTGGCACAAGTAGACTTTGCATACAATAATTCAATAAATAGGAATACTGGAAAAACACCATTTGAGATTGTGAATGGCATACAACCAAGAGGAATATCTGATTTGAGAGACATTGATGATGAAAATAAGAGCAGTGCTGAAGGAGTAAAATTTTCTGAGTACATGAAGACATTGCATGAAGATGTGAAGTTGAAGCTGGAAGACAGTAATAAGAAATACAAAGACAGAGCTGATAGATCAAGAAGACATACAACTTTTGATGTTGGTGATGAAGTGATGGTTCATTTGAAGAAAGGTCAGTTTCCTTTTGGAACATATGGAAAGGTGAAGATGAAGAAGTTTGGACCTTGCAAGATTTTATGGAAATTTGACAGTGGAAATACATATGAAATTAAGTTACCTAATGACATGGACATATCACCTATTTTCAACATTGTTGATTTGTATGAGTATCATGAACCTGATGAAGAAATGACAGTACCGAAAAAATATCCTAAGAAGCAGAATGAAGAGATTGAATAGATTCTAAATCAAAAAGTTGGCAAGAGCACAAGAGGAAAACAATATATGGAATATCTAGTAAAGTGGAAGAATAGACTGATGGAAGACAGTTCATGGATTTCACAGTCTGATTTGGATGCATCTCAGATCATATCTACCAAATGATTTAGAGAATCATTTTGAAATAACCCTAGGTGTCTGATGCAGGAGCATCTCGGGTCCTTGGCAATCCTGTGTCACCAAAAACATTTTGGAGTTTGTCTATGTTGCTTGGTTCTTGCTTTGATTGAGTTGGTTGATAGTTGGTTGGTTTCCTTTGGTTACTGAGTATGGTTGGTCATTTCCTGGGTGGTCAGTTGTTCCAGCGGCACTCGACATTGCTTGTCTGCTACTCGGTTATCCTTTCTCACCGACGGGTTTAGTTTTGTTTTCTGTTGAGGCTGACTTATACATTTATTTTGGATCATGGATTTAATGTTGGTATCCATCATTGGGAAGCATGTGGTCCTAGAATTGACCGTTACTTCCATTGATTATAGATCTGAAGGCCGAATCGGTTTGATAGCCTCTTGTATAAATGTAGTTGTTTGGTTGTAGTTTAGGAGTCAGTTTTGGGGGATAGAGGATAGTAGACATTAGATTGGAGATTTGTATCAGATCCTCGCATGTTTGACAACTTCTGAGATTCTTTGCAATATCAGACTATAATCGGGAAGGCCTTACAATCTGACATGTATGATTGAATTGATGAAAATATATGAAAGATCTGGCATTCTCTCTCTCACTGTTGTGTTTGTTTTCTTCCGCATGTGTTGAGTAGGCTTGGATCATCAGGGTGCATCATCCTTTGGCCCCTCATGATCCTTGCCTTGCGTCAGATTGCCAAGGCACCAGTCAAGATGAGTTTCAAAACCATCTTGAGAACAAAGCTTGATCCTCTGACATCTTGGTTAGGTTGCCAAGACATCGGTTAGGTTATCACCTTTTGCAAGATTTCCCCATAACAAGGGGCAATCTTCAGGAGTTATGGTTAGATTGCCCCAATTCTCATTCATTGGATGATAACTGATACAAATTTTTAGGACTATCTCCAGAACAAAGCTTAGTCCTCTGAAATCTAGGTTAGATTGCCCAGATACTGGTCAAAAAAGGCTTTAAAGAGCCATCCCCAGAATGAAGCTTGACTTTCAAGGATCAAGGTTAGATTGCCCTGATGCCTACCAGAGAGATTTTGAGAACCATCTGCAAAATGAAGCTTGATCCTCAAGGATCTAAACTAGACTCCTTAGATACCTAATAGGTAGATTACAAGATGCAAGGAATAGAGATGACCCTTAGTGATTCGAGATTGTAGAATATCCAGTTTTGACTGTGAAGTATGAAAAAATAAATATGTTGCAAGTGATGAGATGCCCCTAGCGATGAGGACTTTTGATTTAGATTAAATTGATTTGAGAATTGATTCAGTGATTCAATGATGGAATCATCCTACCCCCTCGGGAGCGAAATTGAAAGATGACACGTCATAAAAGTGATTGATAGCAATAGGTTGCAGATATAGAGATAAAATTAGAGGTGTAGAAGAATTTAGAGTAGATTATGGAAGATCCAAGGAGATTGGGAAGTAATTTGGAGTGATTTCAAGGTCCTGTTGACCAAGTTTGACCAAGGTTGACCAAAGTTGACTTTTGATAGAAAGGTGGTAAATGTCAAGAAATTGATGATGAGAGATGATTTTGACAAGAAAGAGGCATCAAAAGGTTGACTGCACAAGCGTCCAATCACATTGATCCTTTAAATTTTAAAACACAATTTTGAGCTATCTAGAAGTGTCAGATTTTGATTTTGATCTTCAAAATGGATTCAGAACGGTTGATTTAGCCAAGGGTGAAGTTTTCATGCAAAATGGAGCCCTTTTTAAAATTAGGTCAAAACCTATATAAGGACCAAAAAGGACTTTTTCAAATCATTCGCACTGTTTGACTTTTGGTAATTAGAGCTCTGAGCGAGAATGAGATCAGTCCACATGAGATTGCACCGATTCGAGCATTTCTGGCATCATAGCTGACTGTCGATGTATGACACACCTGTAAGTAGTCAAAAACTTGACTTGTATTTCAAAATTTTTACGCATTTAGATAGATTTTTTAGATTTTTAGGGTGTGTTAAGAATCAACTCACAGGTTCTCACAAAAGAAAATAGTTTCCTTGTGCGGGTCGGCAAAGATTCTCACATGAGAAAGTGTCAAAAAACACTTCCTTGTGGGAGCTTCTTCATAGGCTCGTGCACGAGACACCCAGAACTCACGGGAGAAACCCTTGACAGGGGAGTTTTCTCACACAATTTTAAGAGGAAGTTCGCATTGTTTGGAAAGTTTGTGTGAGACCCGTTCTTCCTTGCATGGAAAGAGGGGTCAATTTGAGAACATTAAGAGTTTATTTTGCATCAAATGAGTCAATTAGATCATCTGATAGCCATGTTTAGGATAGTTGCATAGATTTAAATTTAGTTTTAGCAATGAAATGATTTCCATTAGATACTGATCATGTGTTGTCTCTTGCATTACAGGTCGACTTCCTCGATATCATGTTCTAGTCACACCATCCAGTGATCAACGAGGTGGTCAGGTAGCTAGATGACACTGAGTCTACCCACATAGATGCATTAGGATTGTCACATGTTCGTGATATACCCAACATTCAGGGAAATCACGGGCTACTGGGTGCATTAGTTGAGCATTTCCATTCGGAGATGAACATGTTCCATCTACCATAGGGAAAGATGACACTGATACCCAAGGATATCTACAGGATCCTCAAAGTACCATTCCACAGGCCATGCATGGAGTACGATGTGCAACCATGTGCATGGACAACTCCACTTAGAGATATTTTCTAGGACAATCTTTTCATGGGTCGGGCCATCCCCTAGGGTGAGCTTATAAAAGATTACGGTCTTGGTCACAGATTAGCAGTTGTTTTAGCAATGTTCCTGGGTTGCTACTTGATGCCAGACATAGGACAACACAAATTAGCGTGTGGATGGTGCCAAATACTGTAGCAAAATGTATATGCTAAATATGGGCCTCTAACTTAGCCATACACTTCAACATAGTCCTTGCTCATTAGTCAAATACAAGAATGAATATGAGATCATTCATCTTGCATGTGTGGATGATTCAACCTATTGCCTCCTATCTAGGTAGGGTTTTGAATAGCTCTAAAAATACACAGTCTAGCAACCATAGACTAGCACTAGAATGGAGGATTTAAGCTAACATGGAAGTACAATTAAGCTAGAATGAGAGTATGCAATTAACCTAGAGATGATAAAAAATGAAATTAATCTAAGAATAATGTAAATAAGCTATTTTAAAATGAGATGCATCATTTATCTAAGCATGATATTAAGCTATAAATGATATAGAAAATAGTAAACAATAAGAGCTTGAATGCAAAGCAATTTGAGATTACAATGCACTAGTACTTTGACACTCAAAAGTTGCATCTCCTGAATGAGGAATAAGAGAGTCCTTTTATAGAATCCCAAAATCAATCGACAGTCAAGATTGAATGAGATGAATGGTGGAGATTGAAAGGAAGCTTAGTTCCGAATGGTAAGTTTACTATAGAGGAACAATAAACTAGTTGCCCTCTGGAGTGAGTGGAATAGTTAACTGGCTTGTTGCACTTTCGGATTTGTAGTTAACTCAGAGTTTCCATTTCTAAATTGAAGAGATGATTTTGGAGAGTATTTGATTAAATAAATAAATATGACCTCATAAATAGACTTCTTCAATTATTTGAATAATTAAATTCAATTATTGACATAAGGATATTTATTAAAAAAAACCCAAATATTATTTAATTCCTTTTTATCTATTTTAGCTAAAAGGGTGAATTTAATTTAATTAAAGTGCTAGGACTTTGTAATTAAATTAATCAATCATAGGGTTTATTTAGCCAATTACAGTTGATATTCTGGAATTTAACATAGCATGTGATTAATGCAGATTTAGGGTCTTCTACATTTGACATTAAGTCAAGTAGGGTCAATTAGGAAGACAAAATTGCCTAGTACAATACAACTTTGATGATTCAAAAAGTTTGATAGAGTGAGACTAAATGCAAAAAAATTGGTTAGGGTTGCAAGATGCCAATTTTGGGGTATTACATTTTTCCCCTCTTTGAATTGATGTGCAAGTAGTGCATTGATTCAAAGAATAGTCTGATGTGACAATTGATGAAGGTTTTAGGATTTTCTTTAGAACGAAGCCTAACCCTCTGAAATCTAGGCTAGATTTCCAAGACACCGGTCAAGATGAGTTTTAGAACCATCTTCAGAATGAAGCTTGATCCTCCAAAGTCTAGGTTGGATTGCCAAGACATCGGTCAGGTTATCACCTTTTTAAGATTTCCCTAGAACGAGGCTCAATCTTCAGGAGTTAGGGTTAGATTGCCCCGATTACCTTTCATTGGATGATAACTGATAAAAATTTCTAAGACTATCTCTAGAATGAAGCTTAGTCCTCCAAAATATAGGTTAGATTGTCCAAATACCAGTCAAAAAGGGCTTTTGAGAGCCATCTCCAGAATGAAGCTTAACTTTCAAGGATCGAGGTTAGATTGCCTCGATGCCTAGTAGAGAGATTTCGAGAACCATCTCCAGAACAAAGCTTGATCCTCAGGGATCTAAGCTAGATTGCTCAGATACCTAATAGATAGATTAGAAGATGTAAGGAATATAGATGCCCCTTAGTGATTTGAGATTGTGGAATATCTAGTTTTGACTGTGAAGTATGAAAAACTAAACATGCCCCAAGTGATGAGATGCCCCTAGTGATGAGGACTTTTGATTCAGATTAAATTGATTTGAGAATTGATTCAGTGATTCAATGATATAATCATCCTGCCCCCATGGGAGCTAAATTGAAAGATGGCACATCATAAAAGTGATTGACAACAATAAGTTGTAGATATAGAGATAAAATCAGAGGTGTAGAAGAATTCAAAATGGATTATGAAAGATCCAAGGAGATTGGAAAGCAATTTGGAGTGATTTTGTGGTCTTGTTGACCAAGTTTGACCAAGGTTGACTAGAGTTGACTTGGGCTAACTTTTCATAAAAAGGTGGAAAATGTCAAGAAATTGATGATGAGAGATGATTCTAACAAGAAAGCGGCATCAAAAGGTTGACTGCATAAGTGTCCAATCACATTGATCCTAGAAATTTTAAAATGCAACTTTGAGATATCTAGAAGTGTCAAATTTTGATTTCAATCCCAAAAATGGATTCAAAATGGTTGATTTAGGCAAGGGTGAAGTTTTCATGAAAAATAGAGCACTTTTGAAGATTAGGTCAAAACCTATATAAGGCCCAAAAAGGTCTTTTTCAAATCATTCGTGATGTTTGAGTTTTGGTGATTAGAGCTCTGAGAAAGAATGGTATAAGTCCCTATGATATTCAACCAATTTGAGTGTTTGAGGTGTCACAGTCAGCCACCGATGTATGACGCACCTGTAAGTAGTCAAAAACTTGACTTGTATTTCAAAAAATTTATGCATTTAGATAGATTTTTTAGATTTTTAGGGTGTGTTAAGAATCAGCTCGCGGGTTCATGCATGAGAAAATAGTTTCCTCGTGCAGGTTGGTGAAGATTCTTGCATGAGAAAGTGTCGAAAAACACTTCCTCATGGGAGCCTCTCCATAGGCTCGTACGCGAGACACCCAGAACTCACGCGAGAAACCCTCGACATAGGAGTTTTCTCATGCAATTTTGAGAGGAAGTTCGCATTCTTGGAAAGCTCGCGTGAGACCCATTTTTCCTTATGTGGGAAGAGGGGTTAGTTTGAGAACATTGCGAGTGGATTCTACATCGAATGAGCCAATTAGATAGTCTGATAGCCATGTTACGGACAGTTGCATAGATTTAAATTTAGTTTTAGCAATGAAATGATTTCCATCAGATACTGATCATGTTTTTTGCTTGCATTGCAAGTCGACTTCCTAGATATCATGTTCTGGTCACACCATCTAGTGATCGGCAAAGTGGTCAAGAAGCTAGATGATACTGAGTCTGCCCACATAGATGCATTAGGATTGTCACATGTTCGTGATATACCCGACATTCAGGTGAATCACGGGCTACTGGGTGCATTAGTTGAGTGTTTCCATTTGGAGATGAACACGTTCCATCTACCATAGGGTGAGATGATAGTGACACCCAAGGATATCTATAGGATCCTCCGAGTACCATTCCATGGGCCGTGCGTGGATATGATATGCAGCTACAAGTAGGGACAACTGTACTTAGAGAGATTTTCCAAGAGCTTGTCATGGGTCGGGCCATCCCCTGGGAAGAGCTTATCGGAGACTATGGTCCTGGTCATAGATTAGCAGTGTTCTTGGGTTGCTACTTGATGCTAGATAGAGGACAACATAGATTAGAGTGTGGATGGGGTTGGATGCTACAATGAAATGTATATGCTAAATATGGGCCTCTAACTTAGCCACACACTTCAACATAGTCCTTGCTCATCAGCCACATACAAGAATGACTATGAGATCATTCATCTTGCACCGATAGATGATTCAACATATTGCCTCCTATCTAGCTAGGGTTTTGAATAGCTCTCAAAATTGAAAGTCTAGCAACCATAGACTAGCACTAGAATGGAGGATTTAAGCTAACATGGAAGTACAATTAAGCTAGAATGAGAGTGTGAAATTAATCTAGAGATGATAAAAAATGAAATTAATCTAAGAACAATGTAAATAAGCTAATTGAAAATGAGATGCACCATTATTATAAGCATGATATTAAACTATAAATGATATAAAAAATAGTAAACAATAAGAGCTTGAATGCAAAGCAATTTGAGATTATAATGCGATAGCACTTTGACACTCAAAAGTTGCATCTCGTGAATGAGGAATAAGAGAGTTCTTTTATAGAATCCTAGAATCAATCGATGGTTGATATTGAACAAGATGAATGGTGGAGATTGAAACAAAGCTCAGTTTAGAATGGTAAGTTTCTTGTAGAGGAACAATCAACTGTTTTCCCTCTGGAGTGAGTGGAATAGTTAACTGGCTTGTTGCACTTTCAGATTTGTAGCTAACTCAGAGTTTCCATTTCTGAACTGAAGAGAGGATTTTGTAGAGAATATTTGATTAAATAAATAAATATGACCTCATAAATAGACTTCTTCAATTATTTGAATAATTAAATTCCATTATTGACATGAGGATATTTATTAAAAAAAACCAAATATTATTTAATTCCTTTTTATGTGTTTTAGCTAAAAGGGTGAATTTAATTTAATTAAAGTGCTAGGACTTTGTAATTAAATTAATCAATCATAGGGTTTATTTAGCCAATTACGGTTGATATTCAGGAATTGAATGTAGCATGTGATTAATGCAGATTTAGGGTCTTCTACATTTGACATTAAGTCAAGTAGGGTCAATTAGTAAGACAAAATTGCCTAGTACAATAGGAATTTGATGATTTAGAAAGTTTGATACAATTAGACTAAATGCAACAAAATTGGTTAGGGTTGCAAGATCCCAATTTTGGGGTATTACATTTTTCTCCTCTTTGAATTGATGTGCGAGTACCACATTGATTCAAAGAATAGTCTGATGTGATGGTTGATGAAGGTTTCAGGATTTTCTTTAGAACGAAGCTTAACCCTCCAAAGTCTAGGTTAGATTGCCAAGAAACTAGTCAAGACAACTTTTAGAACCATCTTCAGAATGAAGCTTGATCCTCCAAAGTCTAGGTTGGATTGCCAAGACATTGGTTAGGTTATCACCTTTTGCAAGATTTCCCTAGAACGAGGCTCAATCTTTAGGAGTTAGGGTTAGATTACTTCGATTCCCATTCATTAGATGATAACTGATGTAGATTTTTAGGACTATCTCTAGAATGAAGCTTAGTCCTCTGAAATATAGGTTAGATTGGCCAGATACAGGTCAAAAAGGGCTTTCGAGAGCCATCTCTAGAATGAAGCTTGACTTTCAGGGATTGAGGTTTGATTGCCCCAATACCTAGCAGAGAGATTTTCAGAACCATCTATAGAATGAAGCTTGATCCTCAAGGATCTAAGCTAGATTTCTCAGATAACTAATAGATAGATTACGAGATGTAAGGAACAGAGATACCCCTTAGTGACTCAACAATGTGGAATATCCAGTTCTGACTATGAAGTATGAAAAACTGAACATGCCCCAAGTGATGAGATGCCCCTAGCGATGAGGAATTTTGATTCAAATTAAATTGATTCAGTGATTCAATGATGCAATCATCCTTCCCCCTTGGGAGAGAAATTGAAAGATGGCACGTCATAAAAGTGATTGACAACAATAGGTTGTAGATATAGAGATAAAATCAGAGGTGTAGAAGAATTCAGAATGGATTATAGAAGATCTAAGGAGATTGGGAAGCAATTTGGAGTGATTTGGAGGTCTTGTTGGCCAAGTTTGACCAAGGTTGAATAGAGTCGACTTGGGTTGACTTTTGATAAAAAGGTGGAAAATGTTAATAAATTGATGATGAGAGATGATTCCGACAAGAAAGAGGCATCAAAAGGTTGACTGCACAAGTGTCCAATCACGTCGATCCCATAAATTTTAAAATGCAATTTTGAGCTATCTAGAAGTATTAGATTTTGATTTTGATCCCAAAAATGGATTTAGAACGGTCGATTTATCCAAGGGTGAAGTTTTCATGCAAAATGAATCACTTTTGAAAATTAGGTCAAAACCTCTATAAGGCCCAAAAAGGTCTTTTTCAAATCATTTGCGTTGTTTGAATTTTGGTGATTAGAGCTCTGAGCGAGAATGAGAGTCCCCATGAGATTTCACTGATTAGAGCATTTAGGGTGTCATAGCCAGCCGCTGATGTATGACACACCTGTAAGTAGTCGAAAACTTGACTTGTATTTCAAAAATTTTACGCATTTAGATGGATTTTTTAGATTTTTAGGGCATGTTAACAATCATCTCATGGGTTCTCGCACAATAAAATAGTTTCATCGCATGGGTCGGTGAAAATTCTCACATGAGAAAGTGTCTAAAAACACTTCCTCATGGGAGCCTCTCCACATGCTTGTGTGTGAGAACCCAGAACTCACACGAGAAACCTTCTACAGGGGAGTTTTCTCGCATGATTTTGAGAAGTTCACATTGTTGGGAAAGCTCGCGTGAGACTGGTTCTTCCTTGTGTAGGAAGAGGGGTCAGTTTGAGAACATTACAAGTTGATTCTCCATCGAATGAGCCAATTAGATCATTTGATAGCCATGTTTAGGATAGTTGCATAGATTTAAATTCATTTTTAGCAATGAAATGATTTCCATCAGATACTAATCATGTGTTGTCGCTTGTGTTTCAAGTCAAATTCCTCAATATCATGTTTTGGTCACACTATCCAGTGATTGGCGAGGTGGTCAGGTAGCTAGATGATGCTGAGTCTGCCCACATAGACACATTAGGATTGTCACATCTTCGTGATATACCTGGCATTCAGGTGAATCACGGGCTACTGGGTGCATTAGTCGAGCATTTCCACTTAGAGATGAACTCATTCCATCTACCATAGGGCAAGATGATAGTGATGCCCAAGGATATCTACAGGATCCTCAGAGTACCATTCCACAGGCCACGCGTGGAGTATGATGTGCAACCTCGAGTAGGGACAACTGCACTTAGAGAGATTTTCTAGGATGAGCTTTTCATGGGCCGGGCCATCCCTTGGGAGGAGCTTATCAGAGATTACAATCCTGGTCACAGATAAGAAGTTATTTTAATAGTGTTCTTGGTTTGCTACTTGATGCTAGAGATAGGACAACACAAATTAGAGTGCGGATGGGGTCGGATGCTTCAATGAAATATATATGCTAAATATGGGCCTTTAACTTAGCCATACACTTCAACATAGTCCTTGCTCATCATTCATATACAAGAATGAATATCAGATCACTCATCTTGCATGTCTGGATGATTCGACCTATTGCCTCCTATCTAGCTAGGGTTTTGAATAGCTCTCAAAATCGAGAGTCTAACAACCATAGACTAGCACTAGAATGGAGGATTTAAGCTAACATGGAAGTACAATTAAGCTAGAATGATAGTATGCAATTAACCTAGAGATGATAAAAAATGAAATTAATCTAAGAATAATGTAAATAAGCTAATTGAAAATGAGATGCATCATTAATCTAAGCATGATATTAAGCTAGAAATGATATAGAAAATAGTAAACAATAGATCTTGATAAGCAAAGCAATTTGAGATTATAATGCGACATCACTTAGACACTCAAAAGTTACATCCCCTGAATGAGGAACAAGAGAGTTCTTTTATAGAATCCTAGAATCAATCTACGGTCAAGATTTAACAAGATGAATGGTGGAGATTGAAAGGAAGCTCAGTTCGGAATGCTAAGTTTCTTGTAGAGGAACACTCAACTGATTTCCCTCTGGAGTGAGTGGAATAGTTAACTGGCTTGTTGCACTTTCGGATTTGAAGTTAACTCAGAGTTTCCATTTTTGAACTAAAGAGAGGATTTTGGAGAAAATATCTGAGTAAATAAATAAATATGACCTCTTAAATAGACTTGTTCAATTATTTGAATAATTAAATTTAATTATTGACATGAGGATATTTATTAAAAAAAATAAATATTATTTAATTCCTTTTTATGTTTTTTTAGCTAAAAGGGTGAATTTAATTTAATTAAAGTGCTGGCACTTTGCAATTAAATTAATCAATCATATGGTTTATTTAGCCAATTAGGGTCGATATTCAAGAATTAAATGTATCATGTGATTAATGCACATTTAGGGTCTTCTACATTTGACGTTAAGTCAAGTAGGGTCAATTAGGAAGACATAATTGTTATGAATAGTCCCAAGAGATAACTAAAAGGGGGGGGGGTGAATCAGTTATCTACAAGTTTCAATTCTTTATCCAATTAAGTATACTTAAACATAAAGCATAAACACAATGAAAGAACACTTGAACACAACACCAATAATTTGGTTATGGGGAAACCCAAATAGGTAAAAACTCGGGTGTGACTTGATACCCACTAATATTCTGTACTAGTGTATAATGATCCTTGCTAGAAGATCCTTTACCTTGTTAGTAGTAGCTTTAAAATATATTAAGTACAGTAGACCTGGTTAAGGGTTAGACCCTATTAGGAGTCTTTTACAATTGTTGCTGTTAGGGGAGAGGACACACCGTCCAAGAGCTCACTGCTCAAATGGGTGAAGGCTACAACCTTTTGAATAACAGATATACACTATATCTAGATCTTGGTGAACTACACTTTGACTTGCTATTTGGATCAGTTCCAATGAATAGAAAAAGTACTTTACTTGTTCACATAGACCTTCTTCTGATGGCTCAACACTTTGCACACTCTACTCTACTCTGCTTAATCAACCATGAACCACACTTCAACAATCACAAATGACTGCCTATAAATATCTTTACTCCAAATGATATAATCAAGTTAGCCTATTAGAACCACCTTGAAATCATATTAGAGAAACCATAATAAACTCCAACAAACATTCTGTCGGCTCTATTATGCACGCAACTCATTCTGGGACCTGTCTAATAGAATAATTTTAGATGCATGCTACACACTATTGGCTCTACCAAAACAACTAGAACTTTCTATGTAAGCTGAATTAACTTATGCATTCTTAACTGAACATCAATAAAACTTCTCCAAGCTTAACTCCAAGGGTGCATACCCTCAAGATAGGCACAACTCAAGAACCAATAAAATCTTTGTCGGCTCTTCTGAACAAATAGAGGAAACTACTACTAGCAAATAGCGACTGCATAACTTCACTTACATTCATCATCAGACTATGCGTTCATAACTAAAACATCACTAACATGTCTTCAACATATATCCAAGCGTGCAAGGCTCCATGATAACTGCACAGATAACCATACATGGAACACTGTCTATTACTCTGTCAGGAACACTGCTGACACCAACTGCTATATAACTATCTATACTAATAGTTAACCTCTATACCCATGATATCATGCTGATATCATGTCCATGCTACATATACTGAAAGCTTATTGCATAAGACTTCCACACTGTTGGAAATATTCAAGACTAGCTAAGTTACTGAGAGGGGAGGGGTGAATCAGTAACTTCAAAATTTTTATATCAAATTCAGATCTTAACCATTTAACATTTAGATCTAAGAACATGCATGAGAAACTGAAAGCATAAAATATTCATAACACTTTGAACACACAGATTTGGTGACCCAGAAACCTTCCAAATAGAAAGTAAAACTGGGGTGGGGATGATACCCACAAAACTTCAATACTGTAGTATAAAGTTGGCTGGTTAAGGCTTACAATGATCACTTCTGATGATCTACCCTGTTAGGAGCAATAAGGACTGCTAGGTCCACCTTGTTAGAGGATTTACTAACATACAATGAAGTATGCACTCGGTTAAGATATTTTACAAAAGACTGTTAAGTCTACCCTATTAAAGGATTTGGGGACTGAATCACTTGTTAGGATGAAATAGTAGATCTCTTACTTGCAACTATACTTGCTAATTGAGATTCCTTAATGTACTGATCACCTTCTGTGATAGATATATCTTTGCTGCTCCTTAAACTGCTATAGCCATTTGTAATTTGCTTATCTATGCCTTTCTTGCATCTTCGCATATGCACTTCTTATTTTTTTATATATATATTTCATTCATTGAATATGATACAAAACATTGCTTATATATCAATCCAAAACAATTACAAAATAATTACAAAGTCAGCTCTTAAACAAGCTAACACAAATATTACTAAGTCGACCCAAATATAGTTACTTGGTTACTGCAAACTAACTCGGTGACTTTTTGATACTCGGCATCCACTGCATTACTTAGCATTGTCATGCTCTTGGTAGAAGTGGAGGCTCAGTCCATACTAACCACTCGGTCGTAGTTTCAAACTTGGTATATACTGGAGACTCGATAGATATAGTGTCACTCGGTTGAAACTGAATTCCCTGTTTACTGTGCTGGCACTCGGTAAATACTGCTCATCTCATTACTCGGTTAACACTACGAAGCTCGGTCTGCTTGGTAAGCTTGGTCTGCTCGGTTGTCTAAATAAGTGTTGTCACTAATGACAAACATAACTTAGTGCCAACAATCTCCCCCTTTGGCATTAGTGACAAAAACACTTATTGCCCAAAACTTATATGCACAATCATGCTGATACTGTTTTTATTTTTATTTTTCAAAATTTATCTTTGTCAATCTGTTGTATATACATTTCATGACTCCCCATATAGTATACATATATACAAGTATCTTATATCTCCTTATACTCATATTTCCTATTTCTGTATCTCTCCACATCTCTCCCCCATTCATATAACTCTTCCCCTTTTTGACAATAATGCCAAAGGTGTATATACAAAATAGTTTATATGGAGATGCCAAAATGTGAGAGAAAATCAAAATGTACCTTGCTGATTAATGCCAAAGTTCTATCCCAATTCTCTTGCAGAATCTTGCATGTATGGAGTGCAACTTGGACTTCTGCAGAGAGTTCAATCATATGGTCTGCAATTGAAAACTGATTGTCATGGATCAATGTTTTTGAGTGTGCAATGTGCTTCTGCATTGTGTCCATGATGGGAAGGATCATATTATGAATATCTAACAATGTTGATCTGATCCTTGCATCCTCTTTCAGTAACTCTGACTGCTTATCAGATAATCTGATTATCATATGATGTGCAGAGCTTGAACTAGTTTCAAGTTGCAACTTTTGTGGAATGACCTTTAGATCCTCATCAATCTTATTTATTTTGTCCTTAATCTCTTTTGATAACTCGGTAACATTACATATCTTGACAAAAAATGATGTTACCCTAGAGTAGGAGGACTCAATGTTAGTCAAGACTGAAAATAACTCTGCCTAATTGATAGCAATTTGCTGAGCAATGCACTCAAGCACTTTATTATCAAACTTCTTCTCAGCCTTCTCAAGCAATTTATCTGATCCAGAAGAATCCTCATTGAACTTGTTTACTGCCTCTGCCAACTGCAACAAGATGTGTTGAGAGGAATCAACCTCAACACCTATTGCTTCTATCAAAATATTCTTGGCATCTTAAATGATCTTATATTCTTTATCTCTTTCCTCTCTTAGCTTCTTCTACTTTGCCTTCCTCTGGAGGAGTTCACCAACCATTTGCATTTGATCTGCTGAGAGATTTACAAAGTCTAATTGTGGAATCTCTATCTTTTCATCCAAATCTATATCTCCTTCTACACTCTTACTCAAAAATCTTGTACTCGGTTGAGCCTTAGGTTCAACTATCATTGTACTTAATTCCTTTGTAGTAGAAATTATTGTAGACACAATAGGACTTGCAGTGAAAAATGATAAACTTCCAACTGATGGAATGCTAACTGGAATACTTGATAAAACTAAAGTATTTACAACTGTAGAATTTGAAGTACTTACTGAGGTATCCAAAACTGAAGTACTTGCTGCTAAAGAACTCAAAACTGAAGAATGTACTGAAGTTGATGTTGGAGACTGCAACTTAGTGGAAAAAGGAGGCTGCTGCTTGGTAGATGAAATGGTAGCCACTTCTGCCATTGATACACTGAGCTAAGCTAGTGATGATTGGACATTTGATGCATCTGTAGTTGTCACAATCATACTTGAAGCTATCTCTGGGCTAGATGTAGCAATTTCTGTTGGAAAGTGAGGAAGTGAGGCAATTACCTCTGTAGCTATCCAAACTGGATCATCTTCCTCAACATTCTACTTACCTTCCTCAGTAGCTTCTTCCTTTTCTTCTTCTACCTCAACATTATCTATCTGAACTGCTTCTCCTTCTTCTTCATCATTGTCATCTTCAATATCTTTTATTATTACAGTTTCAACACTCGGTTTGTGAAGATGATAGATGTTTTTCCAGGTAGATTTTGCACTTTTCACAACCGACTCTATATCCTTGATCAAAATCAAACAACTGTTGAATCTAAGTGTCATTTTATTCTCATTTTCTATCAATGCCTTATTAATTTTAGTATTTTTCAAACTGGGCATCAACTGTCTTAAGGTTTGAGCATATATGCCCTTGACAATTTGATTTGCATTGGACAAATCTGCTAGGTCAAATGACAAGTTGTTCTTTACAATTTTATAAGCTAGGTTAACTGCTTCACACGGAACACTATTCTGCCGACTTGAACTGTATATCTTGTGAGCTATGAAATATGTGCCAAATTTTAGTTCTTCATTAGTAATACTACTTATTCTCATACCTCTACCATCCCACTCGGCTAGGGTTTTCTTTTCTTGCTCTACCCAACCTAGGGTTTTAGTAGATTTAGCCTTGTCAAGCATGGGAAGACCAGTGAATCTGTGAATCATCTTCTTGGTTATCTCTACTGGTTGCTCTAGCCAAATTTTACCTTCATGCACTCAGCTTAGGATATATCTGATCCATTTTATCTGGAAACTCCGAGGCAAGTGAGTGATGTGAACTAAACCCTTATCTTCCAAATGCTTATGTTCCAGTTTGAGAACACCATCAACACATAGTTCATTACGAGAAACATCTATTTATTTGGCTGCAAGCTCTTGAATTGTACACTTAAAATGATTGTGAATGTCATTTACAAGAATTACCTTAGGAGGGATCTATGATTGAGCTCCACTCAGGTCTAGGGTTTCTGTAATTGTGGGCACGAGTTTGAAATCTGGTGCTTTCCATTCTCCTTGAACTAACATTTTTGAACCTTTCTTCATTTTAGTGCTGGATGATGCCATGGTAGCTCGGTGGACAAAGAAATTCTCTAAATAAATTTTGCTGCAAATTTTGCTCTGAATCACTTGATCACTCTAAGAAATTTCTCTGCTCAATATGCTGATATTCACGGTGAAGAATGAACTTGATTTCATGCTTTTTGTTAAAATTTTATCATTAATGCTCAGTAGGAATTAGGGCATTGAACTAGATAGACTATCATCCACTATTGCATTAATTTCTCGGTGAAGATTCCACAACTCGGTGAATATATGAATTCATACTGCTCTGACCTTACTCGATAACCACATAAAATTAGGTTACTCCTGACCTTGCTCAGTGGTAACTAATACCGACCTTCTTGTGATCTTGCTGTATCTTACATACTGATTTGGATCTTTCTTTTTTCTCAATTCAAGAACTATTTTGAATTTGTCTATGAAGATACATTTCCAGTGCTTCCTTGGAGACTTAGTTATAGTCGATAGAGCCACCCTCTTCATGAGTGACTTCATTACTTTGACTAGTTTTCTTGGTAGATTTAGGAATCCATTGTTGTCTCATCTGCTTTCTAATGCTATCTACTTTTGCTTTCTTTTCATCTTCAATTTTGTCCATATTCATGCAATTTTTAGCTATATGACCAAGTTTAGTACATTTATAACATCTTATGGTAGTATCCATTTTTCTCAAGTGATGCCTTACACAATTTAAGCCAATGTGTCCATATTCTCCACAGTAATGACATCTACACCAAGTGTTGTAATCCCAACCAAATATTGTTTTCACAATTTTTTTTGTTGGATTGGATGTTTTAGATCTACATTCTGATGCCTTGTGACCTTGTTTGTTACATTTGTGACATTTGCCTTTAAATCTTGGTTTCTCCTTGCATTCATTTTCTTTATGACCATGCTGATTGCAATTGTAGCATTTTCCATTGAATTTTGTTTTTCCATTGCTCCAACATTTGTTTGAAGTATGACCTATTTTGCCACAGTGATTACAAGTAGGTTTCTGATTCTTTTGAGTACCTTGTTTAGAGGATTCACTTTCTTCTTTGTATCCAAGTCCTGCTTTTCCTTTTTGCTTATGAAGGTTTTGTTCATACAACTGATTCATATCTTCTTGAGATTTCAACATGCTTTCATTAATTTTCCTTTCAGTGTCTAGGTCATTCACCAATCTTAAATTGATTTTCTTTTCAAATCTCAGCTCCTCTTATATTTTCATTTTCTGATCTCAGAGTCAAAATTTCTTCATTTGCATTGGAGATCTGATCAATAAGGTTTTCTAGCTAAAGAGTTTGATTCTGGATTTCATTGTTCTTTCCATCTATTTCATCTTTCATGTTGTTTCTTTGTTCTAAGATTTCACAAAATCTTGTTGACTGAATTTCCTGTTCTCTTTTCAATTTTCTTACTTCTTGCAGAGATCCATTCTTTTCAAGAAGTTCTTTGATTGCATTGTTTGCTTCATCTGAGCTGCTTGAAGGGAAAAGGTCTTCAATCTTTTCTTCAATATACTGATGGTCAGTCATCTAATTTGCAAGTTCCTTCCTTCTTTTTAGGGATTGGGAAAGATGCTCTTTTGCTTCCTTGAGTTGAGCTATGGCCATTTCCAGATCTAGCTTTTCATTTTCAATTACTTTGTTAAGTTTGAATATCTCCATTGTCCTGGATCTTTACTCAAGCTGTCACACTTTATTTTGAGAACCACAACGCTCTGATACCAATTGTTGGAAATATTCAAGACTAGCTAAGTTATTGAGAGGGGAGGGGTGAATCCGTAACTTCAAAATTTTATATCAAATTAAGATCTTAACCATTTAACATTTAGATCTAAGAACATGCATGAGAAACTGAAAGCATAAAACATTTATAACACTTTGAACACACAGATTTGGTGACCTAGAAACCTTTCAAATAGAAAGTAAAACTGGGGTGGGGATGATACCCACAAAACTTAAATACTACAGTATAAAGTTGGCCGGTTAAGGCTTGCAATGATCACTTCTGATGATCTACCCTGTTAGGAGCAATAAGGACTACTAGGTCCACCTTGTTAGAGGATTTACAAACATACAATGAAGTATGCACTTGGTTAAGAGATTTTACAAAAGATTGTTAAGTCTACCCTGTTAAAGGATTTGGGGACTGAATCACCTATTAGGATGAAATAGTAGATCTCTTACTTGCAACTGTACTTGCTAATTGAGATTCCTTAATGTACTAATCACCTTCTGTGATAGATATATCTCTACTACTCCTTAAACTATTGTAGCCCTTTGTAATTTTCTTATCTATGCCTTTCTTGCATCTTCACATATGCACTTCTTATTTTTTATATATATATTTCATTCATTGAATATGATACAAAACATTGCTTATATATCAATCCAAAACAATTACAAAATAATTACAAAATCGGCTCTTAAACAAGCTAACACAAATATTACTGAGTCGGCCCAAATATAGTTACTCGGTTATTGCAAACTAACTCAGTGACTTTCTGATACTTGACATCCACTGCGTTACTCGGCATTGTCATGCTCTTGGTAGAAGTGGAGGCTCAGTCCATACTAACCACTCGGTCATAGTTTCAAACTTGGTATATACTGGAGACTTGGTAGATATAGTGTCACTCGGTTGAAATTGAATTCCCTATTTACTGTGCTGGCACTTGGTAAACACTGCTCATCTCATTACTCGGTTAACACTGTGAAGCTCGATCTGCTCGGTAAGCTCGGTCTGCTCAATTGTCTGAATAAGTGTTGTCACTAATGACAAACATAACTTAATGCCAACACCACACATGCTACTTTCCATATGTTGTCATCAATGAAAAACATACAGTCAGTACTGGCCTGCTGGAAAATCTCCAATAACCTCCCCCTTTGGCATTGATGGCAACATGTGGAAGGAAAGACCACCATCAAACCAAATGAATATTTCTTTTATAACATTCTCCATTTCCTCTTCAAAACTCCCCCAATGATGAATCCTCCATCTGCTGCAATATTTTATAATATTCTCTATTTCCTCAACTGTACTGCTGTCATAACTGAATGCTGCTCCCCCTTAGTATATTACTCCTCTTTTAATTCTATTTTTTATGACTCTATATATATACTCCCCCTTTGACATCAATGGTAAAGGGTGCCATTCATTTTAAGCACCAGTACTACTCTTGAGGTAGAGTAGTCAACCTTCCACCAGTCCCAAAGGACTGATGCCTTTCCTTCTTTCTCTATGCAGAATCAGGGAAAGGACTGACTCCCAACTTCTCCCTGAGATACTCAAAAGTATCCTTAGGCAAGGGCTTTGTGAATATATTTGACAATTATTCTTTAGTACTTACATAGTCCAACTTGACTTCTTTCTCTGCTACTTTCTCTCTTAGGAAGTGATACTTGATCTCAATGTGCTTTGTCTTTGCATGCATCATAGGGTTCTTTGACATATTGATAGTGCTAGTGTTATCACAGTGAATAACAATAGGATAATCAATCTGAATTCCAAAATCTTTTATCATCTGCTTGATCCAAACAATTGTAGAACAATTCAAGGCTACTGCAACATACTCCGCTTCTACTGTTGATTGAGAAATACCATTTTGTTTCTTGCTTGTTCAAGTGACAAGTCTATTACCAAGAAACATTGCTCCACTTGAAGTACTCTTTCTATCATCAACACATCCTGCCCAATCTGCATCACACATGAAGCTCAACATTTTTTGAATTAGGATACCATAGACCATAATCTATAGTGCCCTACAAGTATTTGAATATTCTCTTTACAACCATGAGGTGACTTTGTTTAGGTTTTTCTGCAAATCTTCCAACTATGCCAAATGCATTTGAAATATCAGGTCTAGTTTGAGTAAGATATATGAGTTTACCAATCATAGACTTATACAATGTTATATCTACTGCTAGTGAGTCATCTTCTTTTGTAATCTTGCATCCAGTGATCATAGGAGTTCCTACTGGCTTGCAATCATCCATCTTGAATTTCTTCAATATCTCTTTCACATACTTTGATTGATTAATGAAAATCCCTTTTTCTATTTGCTGCACACTTAGTCCCAAAAAGTACTTGATAGGACCAATCATACTCATCTCAAACTCATTTTGCATTTCTTTGGCAAATTCAGCACTGAGTTTGTCATTACCTCCAAAGATAATGTCATCAACAAATATAGCTACAAGTAATAAACCTTTAGATGTCTCTCTAATGAATAGATTACAATCTACTGCTCCTTTCTTGAATCCAATCTTTGTTAAGTATCCATCTATTCTCTCATACCATGCTCTAGGGGCCTACTTAAGTCCATAGAGGGCTTTCATCAATCTGCATACCATATTAGGTCTGTCTGATAAGGTGAATCCTTCAGGCTGGTCAATGTATACTTCTTTTAAGTCTCCATTCAAGAATGCTGATTTAACATCCATCTGATAAACTTTGAAGTTTTTAACTGTAGCATAAGCTAAAAACAACTTAATAGCTTCTAATCTACTCATAGGTGCAAATGTGTTTGAATAATCAATGCCTTCTCTTTTCCCATATCCTTTACATACTAATCTTGCTTTATTTCTTACTATTGTACCATATTCATTCATCTTGTTTCTGAATATCCACTTTGTTCCAATCACATTTTTATCACTTGGTCTTGGGACCAGTTCCCTAGTGTCATTCCTAATAATCTGATCAAGTTCTTCTTTCATAGCATCATGCCAATCTGAATCCCTACAAACATCTTCAATACTTAAAGGTTCAATCTGAGATAGTAAACATACCGCATCACTACTAGCTGAGTTCTTTGTTGGTGATCTTGTTAAGACTTTGCCACTTTGATCTCCAATGATGTCTACCTTGGAATGATTTCTTGATGTAAACTTTGGAACTTTAGGTGATGTTGATTCATTAGCCTTAGGAGTATTTTCTTCACTTGTCTCAAGGTCATTGAATAACACATCAATACTGTCAAACATTTCTTCAATAACTGTCTCACTATTAGAGGGTCTAGGTTCTTCTTCAATCATGGGTGAGTAATCATGATATCTTTCTTGAATCATAAACTTTTCATCAATCTTTACATGAACACTTTCAATGATCTTTTTCAATCTTAAATTGAAACATCTATAAGCTTTACTTTTAGTAGAGTAACCAAGGAAAATACCTTCATCACTTCTTGCATCAAACTTTCCTACTGCTTCATCCCTCTTGATGTAGCACTTGCTTTGAAAGATTCAGAAGTATTTTACTGTGGGAACATTACCAAACCATAGCTCATAAGGTGTTTTATTACCACCAGGCCTTAACTGAATTCTATTGATTGTGTAGACTGCTGTATTGACCGCATCTCTCCAATAGGTGTGTGCAAGTTTTCCTTCTATCATAATGGTGCGTGCTGTATCAAGAATGATCCTATTCATTCTCTCTACAATTCCATTCTGCTAAGGTGTTCTAGGTTCACTTAACTATCTTTTTATGCCATGTTCTTCGTAGTACTCATAAAATCTGTCAGAGGTGAATTCTCCTCCTCTATCTAATCTCAAACATTTTATCTTTAATCCAGATTCATTCTCAACCTTAGCTTTGAATATTTTGAACTTATCAAATACTTCTAACTTATCTTTTAAGAATGCAACCCACATCATCCTAGTATAATCATCAACAAACAAAATGAAATACCTTTCACCATAGGATGATCTTGTTTGAGTTGGACCACATAGGTTTGTATGAATTAGATCCAGCTTGTTCTCTTCTGAATTTAGCTTGCTCCTAAATGAATTTCTCACATGCTTCCCCATCACACATTCCCTGCATATATTATCAACTGGCTTTGCTATTCTAGGTAGATCTCTTACTACCTTTACATTTCTTATCTTTACTATGTTATCAAAATTGATATGACATAGTCTTTTATGCCATAACCAACTGTCATCAACTTTAGCAACAAAACAAATTGTTTCTGAATTGAGTTGAAAAATATTGCCTCTTGTCTTTGTGCCTGATGCAATAATAACACCATCTTTGTTGTTAATGATGCATTTTTCATCTTTAAACTCCAATTGATAGCCTTTACCAAGTAACTATCCAATGCTAAGAAGGTTATGTTTCAAACCATCAACATAAAGAGCATCATCAGTACTATTCTTTCCATCCAAAATGATGGCTCCTCTACCAACTATAGGTTTAGGAATGTTGTCTCCAAATCTGACCATACCTCCATTGTATTTGTTCAAATGAACAAACTTGCCTTTATCACCTACTATGTGATGTGAACAACCACTGTCTATAATCTAGTCTGTTCTTATATTTGCTTGGGAAATCAAAGCTAGCTCTTGATTTACTTTCCCATTTTTAGGAACTGACTTACTATTCATTTTTTCTACAATAGCAATGAATCCAACTTCTTCTTCACCAGATTCTTCATTTGAAACTCCATCTCCAGCATAGTAGCATTCCTTAGAATACTTAGGGTTGTAATCCTTTTTGAACTTTCTAGCTCTAGTGGGACACTTAGATGCAAAGTGACCAATCTTATTACATGAAAAGCACTTAAATGGTAATTGACCTTCATATTTTCCTTTTCCTTTCTTTTCTCTTTTGGCAATCATAGCAATCAAATCATCTAGTGTTTTATCTTCATCATCATCATTAGAATTACCAGAAGTGTTTGCAGATTTCCTACCATGAACTATTGCTTTGAAAGTTGTTTCACTCTTTGGTTCTTTCTTCAATCTTGAAATCTCAAAAGCTGAGATCTTTTTGATCAAGGTCTCTCTCTTGAAATTTTATGTAAGCTACATGGTCTCATCAAGGACATTGATCTTGCTTTCATATTCTAGAGTAAGAGTAGTCATCAACTTATCCATAATGTCCTCCTCTAAAATCTCTCCACCATTGTTCCTGATTCTAGCAACTGCTTCATTAATCCTCTGATTGTAAGCTCTGATGTTTTCTTCAGGAAGCATCTCTAATGCATTGTATCTTTTCTTCCATGTCTTTCTGCATGCATCCTTTGCTTGTTTTTCTCCTTCAAATGTGTCTTCTAGGTGCTTCCATATTTTATGGGCTGTATCTATCTTTTTTACTTCTGAAAATTCACCATCAGATAGGGCACTAATAAGTGCTTCTTTAGCAATAGCATTATGATGAAAAAATTCCTTTTGTATGTCAATATCATCATCCTTTCCAAGGTCTTCTAAGGTAGGAATCTTGGTTTCTTTGATGGTTACGTTAAAAGCTTCAAAAGCAATGCACTGCAAATGGGTTACCATCTTGTTCTTCCAATCAAGATAATTCTCTCCATCAAACTTAATACTTTCTTTCTTAAAGTACACCATCTGATCAACCTCAAGCTGTCAAAATTTCTTTCTGAGGCACTTGGCTCTGATACCAATTGTTATGAATAGTCCCAAGAGATAATTGAGAGGGGGGGGGGGGGGGTGATTTAGTTATCTACAAGTTTCAATTCTTTATCCAATTAAGTATACTTAAATGTAAAGAATAAACATAATGAAAGAACACTTGAACACAACACCAATATTTTGGTTACGAGGAAACCCAAATAGGTAAAAACCCTGGTGGGACTTGATACACACTAATACTCTATACTAGTGTATAATGATCCTTGCTAGAAGATCCTTTACCCTGTTAGGAGTAGCTTTACAATATATTAAGTATAGTAGACCTAGTTAAGGGTCGGACCCTGTTAGGAGTCTTTTAGAATTGTCCCTGTTAGGGGAGAGGACACACTGTCTGAGAGCTCACTGCTCAAATGGGCGAAGGCTACAACCTTCTGAATAACATATATACACTATATCTAGATCTTGGTGAACTGCGTTTGATGTGCTATTTGGATTAGTTCTAATGAATAGCACAAGTACTTTACTTGGTCACATAGACCTTCTTATGATGGTTCAACACTTCGCACACTCTGCTCTACTTTGCTTAATCAACCCTGAACCACACTTCAGTAATCATAAATGAATGCCTATAAATATCTTTCCTTCAAATGATATAATCAAGTCAGCCTATTAGAACCACCTTGAAATCATAGTAGAGAAACCATAATAAACTCCAACAAACATTTTGTTGGCTCTATTATGCATGCAACTCATTTTGGGACCTGTCTAATAGAATAATTGTAGATGCATGCTACACACTGTTGACTCTACCAAAACAACTAGAACTTTCTCTGTAAGCTGAATTAACTTATGCGTTCTTAACCGAACATCAATAACACTTCTCCAAGCTTAACTCCAAGGGCACATACCCTCAAGATAGGTGTAACTCAAGAACCAATAAAATCTCTGTCGACTTTTCTGAACAAACATAGGAAATTGCTACTGGCGAATAGCAATTGCATAACTTCACTTTCGTTCATCATCAGACTATGCATTCATAACTAAAACATCACTAACATGTCTTCAACATATATCCAAGTGCGCAAGGCTCCATGATAACTATATGGACAACCATACATAGAACACTATGTATTAATCTGTCAGGAACACTGCTGACACCAACTACTATATAACTGTCTGTACTAATAGTTAACCTCTGCACCCATGATATCATGTTGATATCATGTCCATGCTACATATACTAAAAGCTTACTACATAAGAATTCCATGCATGCTACTTTCCATACGTTGTCATCAATGAAAAACATACAATCAATATTGGCCTACTGGCAAATCTCCAACAAGAATTGCCTAGTACAATAGGACTTTGATGATTCAGAAAGTCTGATAGAATGAGACTAAATGCAACAAAATTGGTTAGGGTTGCAAGCTACCAATTTTGGGGTATTAAATTTTCCCCTCTTTGAATTGATGTACAAGTAGCACGTTGATTCAAAAAATAGTATGATGTGATGATTGATGAAGGTTTCAAGATTTTCTCCAGAACAAAGCTTAACCCACCAAAGTCTAGGTTAGATTGCCAAGACACTGGTCAATACGAGTTTCAGAACCATCTTCAGAATGAAGCTTGATCCTCTAGTATCCAAGTTAGATTGCCAAGACATCGGTCAGGTTATCACATTTTGCAAGATTTCCCCAGAATGAGGCTCAATCTTTAGGAGTTAGGGTTAGATTTCCCCGATTCCCATTCATTGCATGATAGCTTATTCAGATTTTTAGGACTATCTCTAGAATGAAGCTTAGTCCTCTAAAATCTAGGTTGGATTCTCAGATACAGGTCAAAAAGGGCTTTCAAGAGCCATCTCTAGAACAAATCTTGACTTTAAGGGATCAAGGTTAGATTGCCTCGATACCTAGCAGAGAGATTTCAAGAACCATCTCTAGAACGAAGCTTGATCCTTAGGGATCTAAGCTAGATTGCTCAGATACCTAATAGATAAATTATGAGATGTAAGGAACAAAGATACGCCTTAGTGATTCAAGATTGTGGAATATCCAATTTTGACTGTGAGGTAAGAAAAAATAAACATGCCCCAAGTGATGAGATGCCCCATAGCAATGAGGACTTTTGATTCAAATTAAATTGATTCGAGAATTGATTTAGTGATTCAATGATGCAATCATCTAGCCCCCTCAGGAGAGAAATTGAAAGATGGCACTTCATAAAAGTGATTGGTAGAAATAGGTTGCAGATATAGAGATAAAATCAGAGGTGTAGAAGAATTCATAATGGATTATGGAAGATCCAAGGAGATTGGGAAGCAATTTGGAGTGATTTCGAGGTCCTATTGACCAAGTTTGACCAAAGTTTACTTGGATTGACTTTTGATAAAAAGGTGGAAAATGTCAAGAAATTGATGATGAGAGATGATTCTGACAAGAGAGTGGCATCAAAAGGTTGACTGCACAAGCGTCCAATCACGTCGATCCTAGAAATTTTAAAATGTAATTTTGAGCTATCTAGAAGTGTCAGATTTCAATTTTGATCCCGAAAATGGATTCAAAAAGGTTGATTTAGCCAAGGGTGAAGTTTTTGTGCAAAACAGAGCACTTTTGAAAATTAGGTCAAAACCTATATAAGGTCCCAAAAGGTCTTTTTCAAATCATTTGCATTGTTTGACGTTTGGTGATTAGAGCTCTGAGTGAGAATGGGAGTCCCCATGAGATTGCACCGATTCGAGTGTCTGAGGCACCATAGTTGGCTGCCAACGTATGACACACCTGTAATTAGTCAAAAACTTGACTTGTATTTCAAAAAAATTACACATTTAGATAGATGTTTTAGATTTTTAGGGCATGTTAAGATTTAGCTCACGGGTGCTTGCATGAGAAAATAGTTTCCTCATGCAGGTCGGTGAAGATTCTCGCATGAGAAAGTGCCAAAAAACACTTCCTTACGAGAGCCTCTCCACAGGCTCGTGCGTGAGACACCCAAAACTCGCACGAGAAACCCTCGACAGAGGAGTTTTCTTGCGTGATTTCGAGAGGAAGTTCTCATTGTTGGGAAAGCTTGCGCAAGACCCATTCTAATTTGTAGTTAACTCAGAGTTTCCATTTATGAACTGAAGAGAGGATTTTGGAGAGAATATCTGATTAAATAAATAAATATGACCTTATAAATAGACTTGTTCAATTATTTGAATAATTAAATTTAATTATTGACATGACGATATTTATTAAAAAAAACCAAATATTATTTAATTCCTTTTTATGTGTTTTAGCTAAAATAGTGAATTTAATTTAATTAAAGTTCTAGGACATTGTAATTAAATTAATCAATCATAGGGTTTATTTAGCCAATTACGGTCGATATTCAAGAATTAAATGTAGTGTGTGATTAATGCAGATTTAGGGTCTTCTGCATTTGACATTAAGTCAAGTATGGTCAATTAGGAAGACAGAATTGCCTAGTACAGTAGGAATTTGATGATTTAGAAAGTCTGATAAAATGAGACTAAATGCAACAAAATTGGTTAGGGTTGCAAAATGCCAATTTTGGGGTATTACATTCCCTAAGGGGGGAACAAATGTGTAATGCCCTGATGTTTCCCATTTACTTGTCTAGACTAGTATAGGATTTAAATATTAGAGCCTTGTAATTTATGATCTTGGATGGGATGAATTAAATTAGTTTTATTTATAAATCCAATCGATTAAGATCAACTCTTGTAATATTTATATAACCAGTTATGACAATATCTGATAACATAAGTGTTAGGAATAGTCCCAAGAGATAACTAAGAGGGGGGGGGGGTGAATCAGTTATCTACAAGTTTCAATTCTTTATCCAATTAAGTATATTTAAACATAAAGCATGAACACAATGAAAGAACACTTGAACACAACACTAATATTTTGGTTACGGGGAAATCCAAATAGGTTAAAACCCCAGTGGGAATTAACACCCACTAATATTTTGGAGTAGTGTATTATGATCCTTGTTAGAAGATCCTTAACCTTGTTAGAAGTTTCTTTACAATATATTTAGTATAGTAGACCTGGTCAAGGGTCAGACCCTATTAGGAGTCTTTTACAATTGTCCCTATTAGGGGAGAGGACGCAATGTCTGAGAGCTCACTGCTCAAAGGGGTGAAGGTTACAACCTTCTGAATAATAGATACACACTATATCTAGATCTTGGTGAACTACGCTTAGACCTACTATCTGGATCAGTTCCAATGTATAGCAAAAATACTTTACTTGGTCATATAGAACTTCTTCTGATGGCTCAACACTTTGCACACTCTGCTTTGCTCTTAATCAACTATGAACCACACTCAAGCGATCACAAATGACTGTCTATAAATATCTTTCCTCTAAATGATATAATCAAGTGGGCCTATTAGAACCACCTTGAAATCATATTAGAGAAACCATAACAAATTCTAATAACCATTCAGTTGGCTCTACTAAGCACGCAACACATTTTGGGACCTGTCCAATAAGATAATTGTAGATGCATGCTACACACTGTCGGCTTTGCCAAAACAACTAGATATTTCTCCTCAAGCTGAATTACTTCATGTGCTCTTCACCAAACATCACTAACTCTTCTCTAAGCTTAAATCCAAGGGTGCATATCGAAATGATAGGTGCAACTCTAGAACCAATAAAATCTCTGTCGACTCTTCTGAATAAACACAAGAAACTATTATTGGTGAATAGCTACAACATAACTTCACTTCTACTGATCATCAGACTCTGCATCCATGAATGTAACATCAATAACATGTCTTCAACATATATCCAAGTGTGCAAGGCTCCATGATAACTATATGCACAACCATACACAGAACACTGCATGTTACTCTGTCAGGAACACTGCTGACACAAGCTGCTATATAACTGTCTTTACTAATAGTTAACCTTTGTGCCCATGATATCATGCTGATATCATGTCCATGCTACATATATTGAAATCTTACTACATAAGTCTTCCACGCATGCTACTTTCCATATGTTGTCATCAATGACAAACATACAGTCAGTACTGGCATGCTGGCAAATCTCCAACAATCTCACCCTTTAGCATTGATGGCAACATATGGAATGAAAAACCCCATCAATCCAAATGAACATTTCTTTTATAAAATTCTCCATTTCCTCTTAAAAAATCCCCCAAAGATGAGTCCTCCATCTGCTGCAATATTTTTTAACATTCTCCATTTCCTCAACTAAACTGCTGTTATAACTGAATACTACTCCCCCTTAGTATATAACTCCTCCTTTTTACTTCTATTTTTCATGACTATATAATACTCCCCCTTTGACATCAATGGAAAAGGGTGCCAATCAGTTTAAGCACCAGTACTACTCCAAAAGTAGCGTAGTCAACCATCCATTAGTCCCTGAGGATTGATGCTTTTCCTTCTTTCTTCTAAGCAAAATCAGGGAAGGGAATTACTCCCAACTTCTCCCTGAGATACTCAAAACCCAAATAGGTAAAAACCCCAATGGGAATTGACACCCACTAATATTCTATACTAGTGTATTATGATCCTTGTTAGAAGATCCTTAACCCTGTTAGGTGTTGCTTTACAATATATTTAGTACAGTAGACCTAGTTAAGGGTCAGACCTTGTTAGGATTCTTTTACAATATTCCTTGTTAGGGGAGAGGACGCACTGTAGGAGAGCTCACTGCTCAAAGGGGTGAAGGCTACAACCTTTTGAATAACATATACACACTATATTTAGATGTTGGTGAACTACACTTAGACATGATATCTGGATCAGTTCCAATGTATACGACAAATAATTTACTTGGTCACATAGACCTTCTGATGGCTCAACACTTTACACACTCTTCTTTGCTCTTCTTAATCAACTATGAACCACACTCAAGCAATCCCAAATGACTGTCTATAAATATCTTTTCTCTAAATTGTATAATCAAGTCAGCCTATTAGAAATGTGTGTGTGAATTTTGTACCTGATCTGTATACACAACACTTCAGTAAAACATTAGAGGTTAGCGATAATCGAAATCTTGCAAGTAATTGAATTTGAACTAACTAGGCAATTTACTGCCTTCTAATAGATGTGAGTATGATGCTCTCAGAATGAAATCGAGATCAGTGACCTTGATGAAACCTAAACAAAGGATTTGAATGCAATTAATCTATATTTTTGATTTTATGATGCAATAAGAATGAAAATTTGATATGTAATCTAACAATGATATGAAAAACTTGATATGAAATCTATCTAGAAATGATGTGATATGACAATGAAAATCCTAACAATAATATGAAAGCTATGAAATTGAAATTGATCTCACAAAGCTTCAAATTTGCAAGTTGATTCTCAATCTCCAATTCGATAGTGTAATTGTGCAATTCTTGTGGATGATTTGTGAAGAGCTGAGTCTTGATTTTATAGAAATCTAGGGCTTTGGGGTGCATGGGAAAAGCCATAAATCACTCAAATTAACTCATCTTGATTTTTGAGTTATTTGATCATGAAAGATAGTTAATTCTCAAAATTATGCAAAAACATGCAAAAATAGTTTTTTAACTCAAATTAGAGTTTAGATCAGCTTTTTGAACTCCAAAAGGATGTTGAGTTCCAAAAAGTCAACACTTTGCATTGATTTTCTGATTTGGAGTTTAACTGTTTCTTTTAAATGTGCATAATAAATATGAATTAAATAAATAAATAATTTGATTTATCCTCAACTTAACTGATTTTTGAAATAAAATAGTTAATTTATGGGTTAATTAACTATTTAATCAAACTTTTATTCAAAAATAATATCATTAAATATGACAACTTGCTTTAATCAATTAAATAAGAATTTAATCAATTAATGATAGGAAATATGATTTATTGTCAAATTTAAATAATAATACTTAGGAATATATATAATTAAATTCAATTAAATAATTAAGTGGCAGAATTAAATCTAATTAATTAAATATTTAGAATATTCAATTAATCAAACCTTAGGATAAATGAGATTTATCGCCAAATAATCATTAAATTAAAGATAATTAGATAATTTAGGAATATTGCTAGGAATATTCCCCGATGTAGAATTTAGAATAATCGATTAGGATTCGATAATGTTTAGATGTGCCTTACGTTAGGACTTCAATGTCGATTTCGTTTGATTTGAAGATGTAGGAGGTTAATGAACCTATAGCCCATTTTTGGGGTATTACATTTTGCCCCTCTTTAAATTACTATGCAAAGTGCAGTGGTTCAAAAATAGTCTGCATTTGATATGAAACTGATATGGAAGGATAAACCAATTCTGAGATAGGAACTGATTGAAAGATATGATGCTAGGTCCTGAATGACCAAAGATAGTGTTCACTATAACAACAAATGAACCGATGATTGCGAAGAAGTTTCAAAACGCCTGATTCTGAACCTTATGATTGCGAAGAAGTTAGTGACCAATTCTAGACCCGATTGTCCTTATATTGAATCACATTGGTATCACATCTGAACCCTTCAGTCACTGAAGAACCAGGGAAAATAACTCTAACGAATTGATAGTTGCAAAAAAAAAGCTGATATAGTTTACAAGATTAAGAGAATACCAGATTGATATGAATCTCAATGAATCTAATATGCCCCTAGTGATGATAGATTTGCCCTGAGCGATGAGGACTTTTGATCAATTAGCGAGTAGACGTGGTTGTTGTCTTGATCACTGATGAAAGATATTGATATATTTGATCGATAGAATTTGATTTATAGACTTTGAATGATGTGCAATACCATGCCCCCTTCAGCGTTAAAATTGAAATTTGACAAGAAAAGTCAGCATTGAATGGTTTAGAAGCATGTTAATTGATTTGAAAAGTGGTTATACACGTCCGAGAACACGTTCTGCATCATTTAGAGGTCTTAGAGACCAAGTTTGACTAGGTTTGACCATGAGTTGACCATAGTGAACCAAGTTGAAATTTTGATAGTTTGATGTAAGATAATCAGTTAAGTTGAATTCTAGATTTCTGTGATGATTGAAGTTCGATTATGCAAGTAGTAGACCGTCCTAGTCCCAAAAATTTTAAATCGCGATTTTGACATATTGAATGATCTCAGATTTTGATTTTGATCCCAAAAATGGATTCAGAACATCGAAACTAGCCAGGGGTGCAATTTTCATGGAAAACAGAGCACTTTTGAAAATTAGGTCAAAAGGCTATATATAGGCCTGAAAGGTCATTTTCAAATCATTTCAACCATTTGACTTTGGAGATCTTGTGGAGCCCTCTGAGTAAGAAAATGACAGAACAATGAGAAGCGAAGGTACCCGTTAGTTCACATCGATTTGAGCGCAGCCGGAGACATGACAGACCGCGACAGTATGGACATCTGGTAGTTGGACCTCTGTGCCCTTCTGAAAATGCAAATTTTTCATGTTTGATTGCATTTTTGAAATTTTTCATACATGTTTTTAGTTTTGAATTTTTTTTGTATGAAAACTCGTATGAGTCCCATTCTAGACTCATACGACACTTCATTTCAATTTTGTTTGTCATTTCAATCCCACCCAAGTGTCATATGAGAGGGACCCTTGTGTCGTACGACATTTCATCAGGTCCTTTAAAACTCGTACGATATTGGTTACAGTGTCATATGAATATGGATTGTCATTTGGTCTTCTGTGGAATGTCGTACGACATTTGATGCTAGTCTGAAATGTTGTTTGAATAACAGTGAGCTAAAAAATGATACTTAGGTCAAAAATTTGATTTGTCTGATCCTTCTATTTGATTGCTGACCCTTTGACCCACCTTCTGAAATATCAAACTGTGCCATTCTTGTACTATTAGCCTGATTTTAGACTCAATTTCTGATAAAATACCCCGTTTCTGCATGATTTAGGTCACATATCCAAACGTCCATGTTCGTCAGCAACACAGAGACTGTGTGTCTCACTTCCTGACCCGATGAGGGTTCACCTTGCTGCTTGTGGATTTTAGTACCTCATTCATTTACCTGATATTAGGGTAAATCATGGCCTATTGACTGCGTTGATAGAGAGATTTCACTTAGAGACTCAGACCTTCCACCTACCGACTGGGGAGATCACTATATCCCCTGAGGATGTGTACACGATTCTTCGCATTCCTTTCCATGCCCCACATTGTCTAGAGTATGTGAGCGGGGGATCCACTGGACTTCACGCATTTCAATGTCTATTTGGTGATGGTACCTAGCTGACACAGTCCATCTCTTGGGAGACACTCATATAAAGATACAGTCAGACACACTGTCTAGAGTGAATCATTATGGGGATGATTGGAGAGCTGATTATGCCTGGCCGTCAGCAGAATGGCTTTTTGATGGGATAGGCACCGATGGTAGTGCTTCTGATGGCTACTCCTACTGAGCTTGCATGGGGTCAGTGTCTATTGGCCCATATGTTTTCTAAGATGCATGAGGTGGTTTACCAGGACTACAAGAGCTTTTCTTTGAGAGCTCTTGTGTTACAGATATGGGCATGGGAGCATATCCCAGTTTTGAGACCAGTTTTTTAGAGTCAGCGGTAGCCACAAGAGCCTGTCATATATTCATATGCTGGCTATGTTACACAGGTTCTCATGGGTCATACTGAGTACTTTCGACGATGCTTAGATGATATGACTTTTGTCATATGGAGGCCATACTTGTAGATAGAGGCCTGGCCTACTACGAGGGAGTAGTTTAGTTTCATGTATCAGAGTCAGATACTCATAGGGAGGACTCCCACCATTTTTGAGTGATTCTTGATTACTAGAGTCTGGCGTCAGTATGGATGAATTCAGGATGCCCCATAGAAGTACACAACATATGCATGCATTGTTGGTGAGATCGGTCTCAGATGGACATGGAGGCTTACTTATTCCTTATGTGCCGATGAGTATAGCCGCATCATTGGGCGAGACTGGGACTACCTTCCACAGGTTGTCGATGCAGGGGTTACAGATGGATACATTGCTTCACATGCGGAGCACCGCATATACAAATTTTCTAATCCTACTGAGCTAATACCCTCCATGGAGGAGGCGATGGATGTTATAGGTGATCCTATGAGACCAGGGCCTAGACCACAGGTGGTAAATCCTACACCACCCAAACAGAGAGCTATTGCTCTAGCACAGAGACTAGTAGGACACATGAGGCCCCCACGTCTTCCTACTTCCACAACAGGTACATCTATAGGTGCCCAGAGATAGAGTAGAGGAGAGAGTGGTACTTTAGGTGGTGTTGGTTCTTCAGATGATGTCTTAGCAGATGAGCAGGTGGCAGGTGCAGACATGGGTATAGGTGATACTTTTGATCTTGGTGCCAAGGTTAGACACCATAAGGCACAGAGAGCAGGTACCTCATCATAGGCAGAGCAGCCAGCACAGCCAAGACAGGACATGGAGATGCCCTCAGCAGAGGATGAGCCCCGTGTACCTTCTACCACACAGGGTACTATGAGTCAGCTCAGAGCTTAGGTCTGGGACCTGAAGATTCAGAATGCTAGATTGGAGGAGAGATATGTTGAGGCAGATCAGGTACGTGCAGAGTAGCATGCAGAGATTCAAAGATTATAGGTAGAGGTGATTCATCAGTCCTCTCAAGCTTCTTACTATGTATCTGCGTATTATGCTGTGGTCCCTACTGCACAGAGAGTACCTACATATTCATAGTATATGGATGCATTAGAGGGAGCCAAGGCACCGAGAGTAGAGACTATTCCAGATGCTCCACCTCCTCCTCCACCAGATGCGGAGGAGCATGCTGATAGTTGACTCTTGTTCTCATGTTTTTGATAAACTCTATTCTTTTCATTGATATATTTGTGACTCTGATAGCTCTATGGAGCTCATTCTTTTGTGCATTGTGCCAGTAGTGCACCCCTAACTTTCGAGTTTATGATATATGAGATCGATATTTTAGTTATGATTTCATTTGTACTTGTCATGATTTTGATTGATGATGATATCATATGATGCTTATGCTATGAGTAGTGTAGAATGTATGTATGGATCAATGTAATGTAATGATTTCTTTCATATGTATGGATGTTATGCAAATGTAATGATTACGTAAAGATGTATGTATGATTTATGCGTATGCACGTGGATGTAATGCAAATGTAATGATGTGATATGTAAATGCAACGATACACAAGATATGTTTTGCAGGTGGATGAAGACAAGTACTCAGTCTTATGTCAAAAAGGATGTTTTAACCCAGGACGATTACTGCTTGCAATCTTGTGAAAAGACCTTCGAGCTAGGCTCAGCTCTTGTTAGATGTGAAGAGGTGATTGAAGAATCATTTAAGCTTTGAAGTTTTTGTATCAAACATTTGTGAGATCATGCAAAGTGCAAAAATGCAAAAATGACATGTAGAATGAAATGCAACCCTAGGACCTAGGACCTAGTCACTGATCATGTGTCGATTTG
Organism: Chamaecyparis obtusa; assembly: GCA_027943335.1. Lineage (NCBI taxonomy): Eukaryota > Viridiplantae > Streptophyta > Pinopsida > Cupressales > Cupressaceae > Chamaecyparis > Chamaecyparis obtusa. The sequence continues at coordinate 836,492 of BSBK01001155.1, read as the reverse complement.
TTATCATCATTGAACTTTTAGGTAATCGGATAAACCAATACAATGCCCACTAGCTATGAAACCATAGACATATGAATATTGATTTGTATGCGCAAGAAACAATACAACACCCACTAGTCAAACAACCCTGGATATATGAATATTGATTTTTTTTTCAGAATGTCGGATTAGATATAAGCACCAAGGCACAAATGCCAGGATGACCTGAATATCATGTCTATTTTGATATAGCAATTTGTATAAGCATCAAAATATAAATGTTGTGATGACCTGAATATGCCTTGCATTACAAACACATCAAACAATTAAGAGATCATTTCAAATCCAATGTGAATTACCCGTAGTGACCCTTTATCATTCACATCCTTAGGCAAGATCGCGTTTCACAGTAGGAGAAAGAACTCACTTCCAAAAGATAATAGTTAGATCAAACTTCCTTGAATTTTATGGGTATCAATGGTTGAGGTACACATGACCATCCAATTAGAGATAGAGGCTCTTACAGTCGGACACCATTTCAATCTAGAATTTCCAAAGTTGTTAGATTTTGATGCAGGAGCATCCTGGGTGTAAGAGCAATCTTGCATCACCCAAAAATATTTATGTTTTTGTATTTAATAAGGGCTATCTTGTGTAGAGTTGCTATTTATGGAAACTTTCTATTTCTAGTAAGTTGGTCATATGATCTCAGAATGTTCTGATTTCACACGTGGAGGTTCATCTCAATCGTATAAGCCCACCAATAAAGTTTCATTACTAGATCAAGTCTGGTTTTGAAGATATTGAAAATTTTCAGTTTTGGAAACAGGGTATAGAAACTTTGAACTCAATTTTGAAGGCTTTAGAGGCCCCGGATGAGGTCGAGTTTTCAACTGAATGAAGCTTACTTAATTTAGGCATTGTAGAGCTCCTCGTGCCCTTTCCAAAATGGGGTTATAATTGTCAATCGGGTCAACTGGCGATGACTTATGGTCTTCGAAAGTTAGGTCACCTGAAATGGAAGAAAATAATTTTCTTTCAAAATTTCTGTTCGGGTTTCAAAAGTTATTTTGAGCCGACTTTGATGTAATAAATTATAAAATAAAATAATTCTAAGTTTGGTTGGCCCTTTGGGCTAAATTTCTAGAACCTTCTTGGGCGGTGAAAATTGCCTATATAAAGAAGGCCTGTAGTGTTGTCTTAGGCAGTTCGAGACAGTTCTGGGTAGTAGATCTGGGTATTGATTCGAGGCTTTGTCCTACAAAATATTGTAAGGGAATGCCCATGTGGCTTTGCATATTGTAATTCTAAAAGTTTGTAATTCCACATTTGTGGAGATAATAAGAAGCCAATTTTCTGTTCTTGCATATTGTTGTTGTTTCTTTGTTTCTGTTATGTGTTTGTCGTATTAAGGGGAGCACCCTTCATCAAGTGGTATTAGAGCAGGAGTTCTTGAGTGTGTAAATAGATCATTGATTGTGAGGTAGTTTGCACCAGGACTGTGGGTTAGGGTTTTTGCGTAAACAGATTACTGACTGTGAGGTAGTTTGCACCAGGATCGTGGTTAGGGTTTCAGTGCGCATCATGAAAATGCCTCCACGAAGAGAACATGGTGGAAGAGCTGGTGCTATGACACTTGAGGTTAGAGAGTTGCAGAGACAAGTGCGAGCATTGCAAGAGGAGATTCATAGAGGAATGAATCTTAATGTTAGAGACGAAAGCGAGGATGAAGCCAAAGAAGGAAATTTTGAACAAGGGGAAGTTGAAGTTTTGAATCCAGAAGAAGAAAGACTTTTCTGAGCCATTTCGAAGATCGGGAAGAGACTTAAGATTGAGGTTCCTACATTTTTAGGGAATCTTAACCTAGAAGAATTGATCGACTGGATCAATGAGTGTGAAGAATATTTTGAGTATGAAGATGTTGAGGATCCTGATAGGGTCAAGTTTGCAAAGGCCAGACTGAAGGGATATGTGAAGATTTGGTGGCAAGAGATTCAGTTGGAGCAAAATCAAAGAGGAAAGGATAAGATGATGAGATGGGATCGAATGGTGGATAAATTGAAGTGATAGTTCATTCCTGTTGATTATGAGATGGACCTACTGAAGAAAATGCAGAGTTTGAAGCAAGCAGGAAGATCTGTTCAAGAGTATATAGAGGAGTTCTATCAACTTCTCATCAGAACAGGCCATGCGGAAGCTGATAAGGAGAAAGTTGCCCTTTACATTTAATGGGTTGAGGCCAAGCATTCAGGAGGAGCTGAATTTGGTTTGAATAAATAGTATTGAAGAGGCATACCAGTTTTCCCTAAAAGTAGAGGAAAAGTTGAACAAGAAGTTTGAGAGCAGACAAAGCGGAAGAGGTCGTGATAGCAGATCTAGTGGACTGTCATATGGAGATCGAAATGAAGATCTGAAAAAGTAGGATGAGTCCAGTAATAGTTAGAATCAGAGAGGACATGATTTCAATAATTTCCATGATCAGAATAATAGAGATCAGAGAGGGAGGGGAAGAGGACAAGGATTTGGAAGAGGAGGCTTCTGTGGAACATGTTTTCACTATGGAGAAGAAGGTCATAGGGCATTTGAATGTCCTCAGCACCAAGGAAGGATAGATAGAAGAAATGAAGGCTAGGCTAGAGTTACATATGTAGATGAAGATGCCAAATCATCACATTCTGAAGATGCTGAAAGAGGAGAGACACTGATTAGCAGAAGAGTCCTGTTGAGTAGTGAGAATGAATCTGAGCAAAGGAGCCTGTTTTGCACTAGGTGCAAGTGTGAAGGTAAATGTTGTGATGTGATTATTGATAGTGATAGTACTGATAATTTGGTGTCAGAAGAGATGGTGACAAAGTTGAGGCTCAAGAGACAAAAACATCCACATCCATATCGGGTTGCCTGGGTGCAAGATGACCACAAGGTCACGGTCAGTGAACAGTGCCTAGTGAAGTTCAAGATTGGTGGGTACCAAGATGAGGTACTATGTGATATCATATCTATGGATACATGTCATATGTTGTTGGGTAGACCGTGGTAGTTTGACAGATGTGCTATACATGATGGTCGTGTGAATACATATTCCTTGATAAAGGATGGAGTGCGACATAAGCTAAAACCATTGAAGGAGACTGAAGAAAAGGTGTGTGGTAATGCAAGAATAAATTTTGTTGATAGAGGAGATTTCTTAGATGGTATGTGGCATGAGCATAAGTGTTTTACCTTAATTCCAAAGGCTGGGAAAGAGGAAGTAGAAGATGTACCTGTAGAAGTTGTAGAATTCTTGAATGAGTTTCAGGATATTGTATCCGATAGTGTGCCTGATAGATTACCACCAGTGAGAAAGATCGATCATCAGATGGATTTGATTTCAGGAGTCAGTTTGCCAAATACGGCAGCACACATAATGACATTAGCAGAAAGTGAAGAGTTGAAGATAGATTTGAAGTTTAGTTCATCACATCATCCACAGATTGTATATGGAAGTAGTCCTAGAAATGCATCCGAGTTGAGAAAGATAGATAAAAGAGAAATAAGTAGTGTTGAAGCTGAGGATTTTGTAGAACATTTGAAGAACATCCATGAGGAGGTGAGGAAGCATATTTCCAAGATGAATGCGCAGTATAAAGCTAAGGCAGATCAGAAAAGGAGGCATAAGGAGTTTCAGGTTGAAGATGAGATCACAACAGCATAGTGGAGTATTCCAGCAACTAGTTCAGATACTAAGGAGATTGAGGATATACTGGACAGTCGTGTTGGCAGAAGCACAAGGAACAGAACATATGAAGAATATCTAGTCAAGTGGAAAGGATGACCTATTGAAGATTCATCATGGCTGACAAGGGAGGAGGTTAACCGTCTTGGTTTTCCTCTGCACACCTGAGTCATGACAGGGTCACTTCTCAAATTACCCTGGGTGTCTAATGCAGGAGCATCCTGGGTGTAAGAGAAATCTTGCATCACCCAAAAATATTTATGTTTTTGTATTCAATAAGGGCTATCTTGTGTAGAGCTGCTATTTATGGAAACTTGCTATTTCTAGTAAGTTGGTCATATGATCTCGGAATGTTCTGATTTCACATGTGGAGTTTCAGCTCAGTCGTATAAGCCCGCCAGTAAAGTTCCATTGCTAGATCAAGTCTGGTTTTGAAGATATTGAAATTTTTTGGTTTTGGAAATAGGGTATAGAAACTTTGAACTCAGTTTTGAAGGCTTTAGAGGCCCCAGATGAGGTCGAGTTTTCAACTGAATGAAGCTTGCTTAATTCAAGCATAGTAGAGCTCCTTGTGCCCTTTCTGAAATGGGGTTATAATTGTCAATCGGGTCAATTGGTGATGACTTATGGTCTTCGGAAGTTGGGTCACCTGAAATGGCAAAAAATAATTTTCTTTCAAAATTTCTGTTCGGGTTTCAAAAGTTATTTTGAGCTGACTTTGATGTAATAAATTGTAAAATAAAATAATTCTAAGTTTGGTCGGCCCTTTGGGCTAAATTTCTGGAACCTTCTCGGGTGGTGGAAATTGCCTATATAAAGAAGGCCCGTAGTGTTGTCTTAGGCAGTTCGAGACAGTTCTGGGTAGTAGATCTGGGTATTGATTCGAGGCTTTGTCCTACAAAATATTGTAAGGGAATGCCCATGTGGCTTTGCATATTGTAATTCTGAAAGTTTGTAATTCCACATTTGTGGAGATAATAAGAAGCCAATTTTCTGTTCTTGCATATTGTTGTTGTTTCTCTGTTTCTGTTATGTGTTTGTCGTATTAAGGGGAGCACCCTTCATCAGATTTTCACATACAAGAAGAAATCAAAGAAAAGATTATGTCCCCAGTCATCACTCTCTAAATCCTATAAAGGACATCATTGAAGAGCTCGAAGGGACATAATATGCAAAAATCTCAATGCAAACCAGGAAGCATACAAGGAGATAAAAGCATGAAGCACAGATAGTTTTCAGTTTGTGTTGATGTTTGATTGTTGTTGTAGATGTAAAATCCTTTCTAGAGAGGAGACAGACTGACAGACTCAACTTGAAGCTTCAAAGGACTCTGACTGGATATGATACGTCTAAGATACATTGGAGGCCATAGGATATGACATTGATTGCCCCCAAGTGTTAAGCATTGATAGGATACAGACGCTTGAGTTGATGGTATACAAACTGACTTATTGAAACAAGGATATATATAGACTAAAGTAGATTGAAAGCTGGGAAAGACCAAGATTATGCTGATAGATGGAGCATTTTGAAACAAGTGGTGCCTGTTTGCCAAGTTTTCACCATCTTGGCAAAGATTCTATTTTTGCTACCAAGGTGCCTGTTTCCAGGTTTTCACCCAGGCACTTTTTTCTTTTTCTCATTTTTTTGTATTTTTCATTTTTTTCAATTTTTTTGTTCTTTTGATTTTTTTTGTGAATCATCAAGGTGCCTATTGCTAGGTTTTCACCAAGATGTTCATTTTTCAGGACTTTTTCCGATTTTTAAGATTTTTTCAGGACATTTTTGAATACTGAATGCCTTAGGCATATAATTTCTTCAGATGGAGAATGTTGATTGGTTCTCAGAGCTATTCTCTTTCAGTTGTTGAGAGTTGATAGGCACCAGAGCCAAAAGTAGTAGTGATTACAAAGGGACCCAACCAGTTGGGTTCAAACTTCCCCCTGCGTTCTTGATGTGATTAATTTTTAGGATTTTCTCTCAAGACTAGGTCACCAACCTGAAATTCTCTGTGTCTGACTTTCTTGTTGTAGCCTCTAGACATTCTTTTCTGATACACTCTAAGATGATCATACGTTGCTTGTATGCACTCATCTAGTAGTTCAAGTTCTTGCAACCTAGACACTCTGTAGTCATCTTCAGTGACAAGTCCATGCATTCTAATTCTTAGTGATGGGATTTCAACCTCAATAGGCAGTACCGCTTCAGACCCATAAACTAAAGTGAATGGCGTAGCCCCAGTGGGCATTCTGATACTTGTTCTGTAGGCCCAGAGAGCTGGATTGATCATGAGATGCTAGTCTCTTCCTATTTTATTAACTGTTTGGTGCAAGATTTTCAACAAATTTTTGTTTGAAGCCTCTGCTTGTCCATTCCCTTGAGGATAGTAGATAGATGACCAATGTTGTGTAATCTTGAATTTAGCACATAAGTCATCTAGGTTCTTGTTTTTGAATTGTCCCCCATTATTTGTGATTATTGAGTGAGGAATCCCATATCTGCATATGATGTAGTTCAAGATGAACATAGATATTTGTTTCCCCGTTGCTTGTGTCAAAGGAACCGCTTCTACCCATTTTGTGAAATAGTCTGTAGCTGTGCTTATATGGGTATGTCCATTAGAAGAGTGCGGATGAATAGCACCTATGAGATCAAAAGCCCATTGTTGAAAAGGCCATTGTGTAGTAAAGGGAATTAGATCTCTCCCTGGAGCATGAATCAAGTTGCCATGTACTTGGCACTGTTGACAGTTTTTAGCAAATTTGATAGCCTCTTTTTCCATTTCAGGCCAATAGTACCCAGCCCTAATAAGTTTTTGAGCTAATGTTAAACCATTCGAGTGTGACCCACATATACCCTCATGGACTTCCTCTAATGCACGTTGAGCCTCTTCCCGTTCTAAACATCTAAGCAGTGTACCATCTAGACCTCGTTTGTACAGGTCATTACCAATGATGACATATCAGGATGCGGTACGGATAAGGTTTTGTTTCTCAAAATGGTTAAAGGAATTAGGAATGATTTGGTCATGGAGATAGGAGAAAAGGGTTTTGTATCAGGATGAATCATAACCTACAATAGTGCAGATCATGCGGGTTTCAGGGGAGTCATATGCAGGATAGGATAGGGCTTCCACTAGGAACTTGTAGCGTAGCTCATGTTTAGGCTGCTGTAAGAGAGTAGATAATGTCGCCATTGCATCGACAACCTTGTTCTCCATTCTAGGTATTTTCTCAAATGTGATAGATATGAAGTCTTTCTTTAAATCATCTACCATTTTCTTGTAAGGAATGAGCTTTTCATCTTTGGTTTGGTACACATCATTGACTTGGTGGATATCCAGTTGTGAGTCTCCATGAATGTGTATCTCTGTCACTCTCCATTGTATTGCCATTTTCATACCATTAAGAAGTGTCTCATATTCAGCAATATTGTTTGTGCAAGGAAACTTTAATCTAAATGCTTTGGGTATCGAGTATCCTTGAGGAGTGATGAATAATATGCCCGCTCCAGATCCATTTTGTGTGTAGGAGCCATCAAAGAATAACTGCCATTCTCTAGAAGAGAGGTGCATGATAGAGGAATTGGGAAATTCCATTTGCATTGGTGTATCATCAAACAGTGGTGCTTCAGCTAATTGATCAGCAATGACCTGTCCTTTGATATCTTTTCTCTCAAAATATTCAATGTCAAATTCACTCAATAGCATGACCCATTTAGCTAGTCTACCTGTGAGGGTAGCTTTGCTTAGTAGGTACTTTAGTGGATCGATTTTTTCTAACAAATGAGTGGTATGAGCTAACATGTAATGTCTCAGTTTCTATGATGCAAAGATCATAGCTAGACAAGCCTTCTCGATCATTGAGTAATTCTTCTCATAGGCCACTAAAGTTCTGCTGATATAGTATATGGCTCTTTCCTTCTTGTTCTCATCATGTTGTGCTAGCAATGCCCCCAGTGATGTATCTGTTGCGGAGACATATAATATCAATGGCTTCCCATGAATAGGAGGCATCAAGATAGGAGGATTCGAGAGATAATTCTTGATATGGTCAAAATTATTTTCACATTCTCCATTCCATGCAAAGGTCACACCTTTATGTAATGTCTTTGTGAAAGGTTGTGATATGTCAACAAGCTATGATATGAATCTTCTAATGGATTGTACCCTCCCTTGCAAAGTTCTCATTTGACTGATATTCTTGGGAGGTTGCATCTCTATGATAGATTTTACTTTAGCCGGATCAACTTCAATACCTTTCTTTGAAACTATGTATCCCAAGAGTTTTCCTAAAGTGACTCCAAAAGCACACTTTTTAGGATTTAGTCGAAGACTAAATTTTTCCATTCTGTCGAGGATCATGCTCAAGTTTGTTAGATGTTCAATTCTAATCATGGATTTAGCCAAGGTATCATCCACATAATCCTCCATGGTGCGATGCATCATGTCATGGAAAATAGATGTCATTGCTCTTTGATATGTAGCACCTGCATTCTTAAGCCCAAATGGCATAACATTCCAACAGAAGGTATCCCAAGCACATGTGAAAGCTGTTTTCTCTTGATCTTCTAGAGCAATTTTGATTTGGTTATAACTAGAGAAACCATCCATTAAGGAGTACATCTTGAATCCCGTGGTCATGTCCACTATCATGTCAATGTTCGGTAGTGGAAAGTCATCCTTTGGGCATGGTCTATTGACATCTCTAAAGTCTGTGCACACTCTGATTGAACCATCTGGTTTAGAAACATGCACAATGTTAGAGATCCACTCTACATAGTCTATGACATGGATGAATCCAGCTCTTAGGAGTTTCTCTAACTCAACTTTGACCAGGAGTGCAACATGAGGATGCATTTTTCTCAATTTTTGCTTCATAGGTTTTACTCCAGGAGCAATAGAGAGATGGTGCATGATAAGATTTGGATCTAATCCTGGCATATTTGAATACTTCTATGCAAATTTAATCTTCTTTTCTGTTAAGAATGTGGTAAATTTCTATTTCTCTTCTTTTGATAGAGATTGTGCCACATGTACCAATTGTGGTTCCTTTGTTGTACCCAAGTTGATAGATTGAGTGGCCTCAATCAGAACTGGAGATCTGTCTTGTAAATGACTTAAAAAGACATCAAATATCTCATCTTTAGGTGCCTCAGAGAGGTTTTCACCTTCAGATACGTCTTTTCTTTTTACTTTTATAGGTTCTGAGACTGCCACAAAGTGGTTTTCACCCTCAAAACTCTTTTTATTTTTATTTTTATTCTTTTGACTAAGATACTTGATGTCCAACTTGGTCATGCTGATGCTCGGTTCACTGATGGAAGTCCTCATAGGTTCAACTGCATTGAGGTAACAAGCAAGGGCATAGTCATTGGGAAAGGTGTAAACATCCTGGCTCGGATTCGTGGAAGTTCGGTCAATAAGGTCAGGACATTGGATAGTCAAAGCGGGAGAGGCTTGAGATATGGTGTTCACAGATATGGATCTGTCATCATTGGTACCGACTCGACATTCAAGTTCTAAGGTGATATTATAGTTCAAAATGTTCAATGCGTGAATAGGCTCAATGTCATCATAGGAGTCCAATTCAGCCATAGGTGGGTCAGACATGTTAGGTTCATTATTTTGCTCTCGACTTACGTTGGGAGTAGGTGTGTATCAGTGAATAGTATCAACATATTTCTTTGTGATGAGCTCGTCTTCCTCTGGAATGGATCCCCATTCATAGTCCTTTGACTTAGCTTCTGATTCAGGATCTCTAGGAAATCTTAGGATATGTGTGAATTTAGGATGAATACCCCAAGAGGGGTTACCCTCAATTTCAGACTCGAATTCATATTCATGGGAATCAGTGTTAGAATAACTACCACCTTCCTCTTGATCAGTTTGATGGCCTTCGAGATTAGCTGGTTCTTGTGGTGCAACCATCTCTTGCTCTATAGTAGGTTCTTGTGTTTCTACTACATTGATTATCTTTATTGTATCATTTTCTGTGTCCAGAAGATCTTTGATTTCCATAGGCAAATGATCATAGGGGATAAGCTCTGAGCTATCTAAATCATCATCTGAGGGTTTTGTTTCTTCTTTCTTCAGAAGGGGTTCTCCTGGTGCAATTTGTTCTATGACATGAGAACAATTTCCTTTGAGGTGATAGGGTTTCTTCTTAAAGCCTAAGCCAACAGTATTCTTGTTTGCTCTACTTGTATGTGAAATGGGTGTCACAAGACCCTTTCCTCTAATTCCTAGAGGTCCTTGCCCTGGATATCCCATCTTGGCTATCAATTTGTTCCTTGGACCGTATGAATTAGAAGGGATTTTGGGTGCTATAGAATCACTAGATTGAACAAATTTGGATTTAGAATCATCTTTGTATAGCCATGCAAGCACAACTTCATCCTCTTCAAATTCTTGTTTAGATCCTTGCTCTGCCACAAAATTTCTTTTGTATGCTTCCATAGGTTCCTTAGGTCTTGATTTAGATTGCCTCAAAGATTGTCCATACGACTTAAGGTGAGATTGGGAGAGATGTCAAAGACAAGACTAGCTCTATAAGGTATTCTCCCATCCCATTTTCTTTGATATTGACCTCTTTAGCAATGTCTTCCATCTTGGATGTGGAAGCAACATTTGGTTGGTTGATGGAAGATTCTTTGTTATTGGGACCAAGCTTGTCGGCACTTTCCTTCAATGTATTGCAAGTTGTACTCAAATCTGCTAGGATAGTAACCTCTACTCCTTCATAGGGAAACTTCAAGCATTGATGGTACATAGAAGGAATAGCTTGCATTTCATGTATCCAGGGTCTCCCTAGAAGTATATTATAAGCCAAGGGCAGATCAAGCACCTGACATGTGGTATCTTTGATCTCCCACTCAGATGGGTAAGACAATGGTGCCTTTAGAAGATCTTTCCTATTTATCATAGGCCTTTATGGTGATCTTCTTTCAAGGATCAATAGCCATTTTTGAGAATCCCAACTATGTGATTAAGCTGTAAGAACAAATGTTGAGGCCAACGCCCCCATCTATCAACACACGTTTGACTCTACGGTTTTGGATCAAGACTTCTATGTGTAAGGGCTGATTATGTGGGTGACTCAGGGAGTTGTCATCTTCCTCTGAAAAGGAGATATATTGCGAAGACGTAAGATGACCAACCATAGTCTGGAACCTGTCTAGATCTAGGTCATCAGGAACATTAGAGCCGAGCAAAGCTTTGTTTAGGACATCTATGTGAGCTGGAGATATTCGAAGTAACTCAAACATAGAGATTTTGGCATTTGTATGCTAGAGTTGCTGGACAATGCTGTAAGATGTAGGCCTTGTATCCTTTGAATTGGAGGTTTTAGAAGCAACCTTCTGTTTGAATGCAGATGAAAGATTAAAAGGTATCTTAGGGACATTAGATGAATCTGGGATTTGTCCTTTTAGATGGGCCTGAGCTTGTGACTGCGTAACTACATTAGCTGAGGAATGATCTCTGTCTCTTCGTATAATAGTGATGACATTGCAGCTTTTAGAGAGACATGGTTCAACCATATTGATGACAACATTATTCCTAGGGTACGCATAATTGACTTTTTCCCCCATGTTAGGCTGAGAAGTTGAAACTCCCTTGCCAAGTTGTGGAAATGGTTCTGTAAATGATGTGCGATCATTATTGTTTTTAGGATTATCAATTGTGATGTCTCCCTTATTGATTAGATCTTGAATAGTGTGTTTTAGCCGCAAGCAGTTATTAGTTTTGTGACCTTTACCCCGATGGAAATCACAGAATTCATTCTCTCTCCACCATTTCGGTTTAGGATCAGGATATTCTTGGATCTCAGGAAAAGAGATGATGTTATCAGCCAGTAGAGTTCTCATAGTGGATTCCAAAGATTCTCCAAGAGGAGTGAACTTTCATTTATTATCCTTAGACCAAGATTTGTATTCTGGCTTCCTTTGAAATGGTTTGGATGACTTCTATTCTGAAGCTTTAATGGCTTGGGTGCCAAGAGTCAGATTGTAGGCTGGTGCCTTTGATGGGGCACAGACAGTGTCAACAACACCATCTATGACAATACCTTTGTTCTTGTTCCAATTTTTATTCTTTTCTTTGGAACTAGATCCTGATTCGTACTTGTCCTTTTGAAGTGTGATATCTCCTTTCTTGACAAGTACTTTCTCAATCTTGATTGCATTATCCACCATTTTATCAAAAGATACATGATCTTGCATTTGTAATGGATAGTTGAGCTCTGGAACAAGGTTATTGATAAAGATTTCAAGTTTCTCCATTTTGGGAATTGGTCTAGAATATAGAGAGAACTTCTTTCACCACCTCTTGAGGAATGTTAGGAATGGTTCTCCTGGATATTGCTTGAGGTTATAGATATCGATCATGGTGACTAGATGTTGAATATTGTAGGAGTATTGTTGATAAAATAATTTAATCAATTCCTCAAAAGTTTTGATAGTAGGTGGCAATTTTGAAAACCATTGAATGGATGCTCCTCCCAGGGATCTAGGAAAGAGACGCATCAGATAGGTCGGTTCATGCATGAATTCCATGGATTGTGTATAGAACTCTTTGACATGATCTTGAGGATCAGAGTGTCCGTCATATTTTTCATACTTTGGCATCTCCACTCTTTTTGGGAATGGTGTCATATACAAGTCTTTGTCGAACGAAAAAAGACATAGGGCCTCCATGGAGAACTCCTTGGGTTCTTTTTCTTTTTCAAGCTTATTCAGTTTGACTTGCATATCGTGCATTTGTTTCATCATAGCTATTAAAGGAGTTTCTTCCTCATGTGTGATGATATCTTCAACATTGAAGTGAGGAGGAAGTTTAGCTCCTTGATGAGCCAACTCTAAAAAGTATGCTTCCCTATCTTCCTTCAAGAAATGTCTCATCATTCTCTTGAAGTTATCATCATTTTGGTATTGGGCAATTTCTTCAGGTGTGGGTGCCTGATCTGTGCCATGTTGAGATTGAGCTCCTTGGGAGCCATGGTTCGTTCCTACTTGAGACATGGTAAGAGTTTTGAGATTCCTTGGGATAGATCGAGGAGGAGTTTGCTGATTACCTCTGTGGGTTGATGGAGGAGGTATGTAACTAGTTTTCAATCAAAAGTTACTGAGACCGTCATCTTGGTAAAGACCAGAATTGATGAGTTGTTCAAGAGTTGGACCCTAGATATTGGTCAAAGGTAAGTTCTGAGAAGTTTCTCCTGATTTCTTGTGTGAGGAAGCTCTGGTCTCCACCATTAACTTGGAATGAAATAGAAGAAAAAGGATGAAGACAACTGAAGAACAATTTCATTCAAGAAAATCAAATGACGCAACCTTGTCAAGATTATGATTGTTTTGAAGATTTGATTAGACATGGGTGAAGGATATTGTGCCCTGGATGCATGGGTTAGATTGCCCAAAAGATAGCGGACACGAGTTCTCACCACTTAGTCTATTTTTGAAGATTTATTGAAGATTGATAGATCTGACAAGGTTTTGACACAAGATAAAAGGACTCAAATTGATCAAACAGAAGGTTGGATCAAGTTCAAAAGATCACTTTTGGAAAATGATTAGGTTCTCAATAGCTACTGCTTTGTTCCTGACACAATGATTTGTTCAATAGATTCTGGAACTAGGCTGGAAACATTGGGTATCTTGCAATTTGACAAATTTCTAACAACTTTCCAAAATTTTCCCAAACAACACTCTACAGACTCGTACAACAGTGGGTAGGCTATGAAACGACAGTTGCTAAACTCATACAACAGTTTGCTTAAGACCAAACGATAGTTGACAATAGTTTTGAACTTTTTTTTGAAATTTCCTGGCAGTAAGACTCGTACGATAGTGGGTTTGATACCATACGACAGTGGGTACACAACCAGACGACACTTGGCAAAAACTCGTATGACTTTTGTCTCCATAAAAGATTTTTCACTTTAGATTTTGTAATTTTAGGGTTTTCAATTTTGGATTGTTTGCAAATTGTACTGTCCAGATTTGAAGAATAGACTAGATTCATTCATTTTTAATAGCCAAGTAGATAAACAAGCACACAGAATAGAAAACAAGTGATTCCAAGCACGTCTGAAAATAATGAACAAGGGCAAAAGCAACCTTGCGCATGAACAATCAAGTGACCAAATTGTGCTAATCCCTGAGAGTACTAATTGTGTATGTTTTGAAAAGTTTTGCAATAACGCGCATATACCTGAAAATTGAAAATTGGCCTCTCTAGGGTTTTTAGTAATGGTTTGACTCTGCAACTTTTATGATCCAAAGGGGTGAACTCCAATCCCGGTGCACCAGGGTTTTGGCACAGTCTGAGAAATTAATTAATCAGGAGTTGCTAGGGAGATCCGACAACCCAACAATGAACCACACCTGTGAAGATTTCTTCCACAAGGACATTTATATAGCGGCTATCACTACCACATCTGAAATGGCTATTACCGCTTGAGGTTCTGTCAACGCAGTTTTCCCTGTGAAGGGATCATCCGCTATGGTTAACCCTCTCTAAAGGTGACTCACAGATTTATACCACAAGGGAACTTGGCTCCAAATTCAAGGTTCTTACGCCTCTTCACTTTTAACCCAAACAAAGAAAGTAGATTAATCCGACATGCTAAGACAAAGTTTTGTTTCACCAAGGTCTGTGATGTCAACTCCACATGATCTATCAACCTCTCCAGGGAGAGAATGTATCGATCAATAAGAGAAGACGCACTAACTAATTTTGATTCACCAAATCTCATGATGTCAACCCCACGTGATCTATCAACCTCTTCGGAGAGAGAATGTGTCGATCAATAAGAGAAGATGCACTAACCAAGTTGAATGTAAAACGCACCAAGTATCCTCCCTACCTACAAGGATTCCATCATCAAGGAAGGATTTCGCTAGGAATCTAATCTCTCAAGAATCACAAATAGTGTTCATAGGGCCTAATTACTATGTGAGCACAGATATATATTCCCGAAAGCAAATCTTCCAAAAGTACCCAAAAAGCAGAAAGAGGAACACTTAACGCTAAAAGAGAATATGAGATGAGTCCACAAGGTGGAACACTTAACACCTCACACAAGCTAAAAACAAGTCCCCAACCTAGAAAACAAGTGAGTTCCTAAAAGCACAAATGGGTTGCCAAGTGGAACAATTAATGCTTCTGTCCTGTTGACCCCTCCCCTTTGATGTTGCACTGACCTTGCAACCACAGGGTGGAACAAGGGGCCAGTGGATTAGCGAGTTTAATAACCCAAAATAGCAATTAAGATCAATCACAAGTATCTAAGACTACTTAATGAGTCAGTAAGGGGTCACAACCTAGTATCAATTGTGCAAGTATGTAGAAATAGACAAAAGCATGAAAAGATGCACACAAGTCAGACACATAAGAGATTTATTTTAAGTCCAAATCGAAATGTTATTAGATGAAGGAGAATACGTGGGATCCTCGCAATGCGCTTAGTAGATTTTACTTGATTTTTAGAAATTATTGCACTTTTCCCAATCAAAACTAGTAGGAATCCATAAAAAATAGAGATTTTCAATTGTTAAGATTAGCAGTGAGTTGAAATTTGAAACCAAATCTGACAAACTTCCCTGAAAAATGAAATGACAATTGAAAACCTAATGCTGAAACTTGTACGACAGTGGGTCTATTCCCAGACGACAGTCTAGAAACTCGTACGACACTAGGTATCTGATGAAACAAGAGTTGAAATCTCAAATGACAATGTGTACTATCTGGCACGATTCTTGATCTGATAGACTATTGTACGATAGTGGGTGTAGTCTCAGATGACAGTGGGTGTCATCTCATATGACATTTGTCAGAAACTCGTACGACAATGGTACAGACAAAATTAAAAATCACAGTTTTGCATAGAAACTGAGAAGAAAAAGATAGAAATTGATAGAATTGAATTGGAAACCAGTATCAGGGCCCCACAGTGGGTGCCAAAAATGTGTGTGTGAATTTTGTACCTGATTTGTATACACAACACTTTAGTAAAATATTAGAGGTTAGTGATAATCAAAATCTTGCAAGTAATTAAATTTGAACTAACCAGGTGATTTACTGCCTTCTAATAGATGCGAGTATGATGCTCTCAGAATGAAATCAAGATCAGTGACCTTGACGACACCTAAATGAAGGATTTGAATGCAATTGATCTATATTTTTGATTTTATGATGCAATAAGAATGAAAACTTGATATGTAATCTAACAATGATATGAAAAACTTGATATGAAATCTATCTAGAAATGATATGATATGACAATGAAAATCCTAACAATAATATGAAAGCTATGAAATTGAAATTGATCTCACAAAGCTTCGAATTCGCAAGTTGATTCTCAATCTCCAATTCGACAGTGCAATTGTGCAATTCTTGTGGATGATTTGTGAAGAGCTGAGCCTTGATTTTATAGAAATCCAGGGCTTTGGGGGTGCATGGGAAAAGCCATAAAACACTCAAATTAACTCATCTTGATTTTTGAGTTATCTGATCATGAAAGATAGTTAATTCTCAAAATTATGCAAAAACATGCAAAAATAGCTTTTTAACTCAAATTAGAGTTTAGATAAGCTTTTGAACTCCAAAAGGATGTTGAGTTCCAAAAAGTCAACACTTTACATTGATTTTCTGATTTGGAGTTTAACTGTTTCTTTTAAATGTGCGTAATAGATATGAATTAAACAAATAAATAATTTGATTTATCCTCAACTTAACTGATTTTTGAAATAAAATAATTAATTTATGGGTTAATTAACTATTTAATCAAACTTTTATTCAAAAATAATATCATTAAATATGACAACTTGCTTTAATCAATTAAATAAGAATTTAATCAATTAATGATAGGAAATATGATTTATTGTCAAATTTAAATAATAATAATTAGGAATATATATAATTAAATTCAATTAAATAATTAAGTGGCAGAATTAAATCTAATTAATTAAATATTTAGAATATTCAATTAATCAAACCTTAGGATAAATGAGATTTATCTCCAAATAATCATTAAATTAAAGATAATTAGATAATTTAGGAATATTGTTAGGAATATTCCCCAATGTAGAATTTAGGATAATCGATTAGGATTCGACAATGTTTAGATGTGCCTTAGGTTAGGACTTTGATGTCGATTTCGTTTGATTTGAAGATGTAGGAGGTTAATGAACCTATAGCCCATTTTTGGGGTATTATAAGAACCACCTTGAAATCATATTAGAGAAACCATAAAAATTTTTAATAACCATTCAATTGGCTCTACTAAGCACGCAACACATTCTGGGACCTATCCAATAAGATAATTGTAGACGCATGCTACACACTGTCAGCTCTGCCAAAACAACTGGATCTTTCTCCTCAAGTTGAATTATTTCATGCCCTCTTAACCGAACATCACTAACTGTTCCCTAAGCTTAAATCCAAGGGCACATACCGAAATGATAGGCGCAACTCCAAAACCAATAAAATCTCTGTTGGCTCTTCTGAATAAACACAAGAAACTGTTATTGGTGAATAGCTACTGCATAACTTCACTTCTACTGATCATCAGACTTTGTGTCCATGAATGTAATATCACTAACATGTCTTCAACATATATCCAAGCGTGCAAGGCTCCATGATAACTATACGCACAACCATACACAAAACACTACCTGTTACTCTGTCAAGAACACTGCTGACACAAGCTGCTATATAATTGTCTGTACTAATAGTTAACCTCTATGCCCATAATATCATGCTGATATCATGTCCATGCTACATATACTAAAAGCTTACTACATAAGTCTTCCACGCATGCTACTTTCCATATGTTGTCATCAATGACAAACATACAGTTAGTACTGGCCTGCTGGCAAATCTCCAACAATAAGTAGTTCAAATTAATAATGATTTTGATTCTAAAGTTACTTAGTATAAATTTGAGTGATTATTTATAGACTAACCCCGTTGCAAGATAAGACACTATAGCAATGTAAATCACGTTCATATGTAATTTCTTTCTTATAAAGACCATATTTTAAAGTTTCCAACCTTTTGTGTCTAACATGCTTGATCTATCTCAATTCCATATTCAATTTCAACTTATCTTCATTTAGGACCAAGTATGTACTAATTTGGAACCATATTTGGGGGGAAATATGCCTTGGGAAACCCACTCCCCAAAGTAGGCCAATCAAGGTGTCCCACTCCCTGATATTTGGGCCCAAATTCAAACTACTTGACTATTAATGTGTTTGCGTGATAATTTTAAACCCACATCGACATGCTTCAATTTTTACACCCTAAAAAAATTGGGAGAAGTATATAAGCAAGGTATCCTCCCTCAATTTGATATAGAAAAAGTTCAATCAAGCTCCCAACTATAATTTTCCATTTCTAGCTAGAGAACAAACATCAAGGCATTAAATAGTAGGAGTATCTGCATATTTACGTATTTGTGAAGGTCTCCATGATCTTCTCTTTCTAAAATCAACTACAAGTCAACACCAAGCATATTCATGAGCATTTTGAAATCAAGAAAGTTTATGAAGGTATAAAAACTATATTTTCAAATCTAGCCTCTGCTATCTAACAACGCGCTTTCAATTCAAGTTCAATTTATTTTTATTTAAAGGTTGATTCCTAACTCGGGGTTTGACCTAGGCAAACTCCTTTCTACACAATATTTCTTATATTTTTTGTGTGAAGGAACAAGCGATAGATGTGCGTAAATAGTTATAGATACAAAAGAAAGAGATCTACAAACTGCAATTTGTCAAGGCTTTGTCAAAATGTTATTTTTATCATGATAATCTCTATGGTGTGCAAATTTCTTAGGATGAGAATTTTAAATACACACTTGAGATATATGAAATTAAAATTTTGACACTTTTGTAAATAATGGTTAGACAAAATATCAACCTTTTTCATTAGACTAGTAAATGCAAATATTACCATGTCTTAATTTTTTTGTCACTTGCTCATCACAATGTCAATATACTACATAAAAGATGGAAGAGCTAAACTAAATGAACAATGGCTAATATCATCTATAGAGAGTCAACAACCATACAAAATATCCTGACTGTCCATTTTTTTTCCATTTGTGGTCATCTTTCAATTTATATCTTCATTATTTTCACCATCATCTTGTTTGGCGACATAGGAAACGATTGTTGGATTTATTTTGAACAATGAGCATGGGTCCAAAGGGAAAGGCAAAAGGGTTTCAACATGACAAATTGCATAGCTCAAAGAGATGTTCAAGAGATTTGATCGCAATGTCGACAACAACCTGATGGCATTGGAGCTTGATGCACTTTTAAGGTCTTTAGGGCTCAAACCAACCGACAAACAATTAGATTTGGTGCTTGTGAGTGTAGATGCCAATGACAACAACTAGATGGCTGACAAATATGGATATTAGCAATAACCAAGAAAATTTAAATCAGTAAACTACTAATGTTACATAATAATCAAATGTGAAAGACCTTGCATTCTCGAAGAAATCTTTTATATATATTTCTATAAAAATGCTATAAATGAGTTGTAATGGTTTAAAATCTGTTAGAAATGATATCCAATTAATAAATGTAATCTTTAAGACGCTTATAATATTCCTTCAAATTAATATTAATAATTATTTTAAACAAAATTTCACTTAATGAAACCTTAGAAATGTATTGAATAGCTAATTGACGTACCCATTGCACACTAAGAAGCAATTGCTAGTTTAGTAATATTCTCACTCTTGTGGAAAAGACCTTCAAATATCATCATGAAAATTTTGCATTGCATAAGTAAAAAACATGATGATCATTTAAAGGCCCCCCCAAATGTCCCAATTTAATCTCAAATTTCATAATTCAATTGACCAAAAAAAAAAAGATGCCAAACCTCATGACATAAGTCTGGCACAGGTAGGAGGGACAATCCTCCAAGCCAGAATGGTGGAACAAATGAAAAGTTGCATCGTGTCTAACAATCACCATTTAATTTTACATGTGTAGTAAGACTTCTTTGAGTTAATTAGTGAGGTGTTTTCAAACCTTCCAAATACTTTTTCTTATGAAAAGAAAGAGTAATAAAATTTAATAATTAAGTTTCCCAAAATGTTAAAAATTTGAGCGGCGGTTGGATGGAGATCTGCCCTCAGAAAGCTATTGATATAAAATCCGCTGCACCAAAATAGTCACCAGAGAATGTACCTATTCCTTTACTAGACGATCCACAATCATTCTCACTAGTGGCAGGGTTTTTGACTCTTCGCCTTTCTTCATAGTAACTATACATACCTTTTCCATTGCAGAGCGGTTTAACAAAGTCTTCAGATGCAGACGCTTGAAATTTTTTAGATATTGTCTCATTAGTTCTCACTCAGTAATTAGAGTTTTGACGATCCATTCTCCTCTGTCCAGGCGGTGGTACGGAGCCGGGCTAGGTCTTATCTGTATAAACTTGGGTGCAGTAGCGCTATCAACCAGCACAACAGTGCACACAATGATTGCACTCAACAAATCCTGCTCTGGTATTAACTCCAGGTTGTATTCAAAATCATGTTTCTGGGCATCAATTTGAATGACTGAATCATCGCCAATCCAATCGGAAAAAAAATGAGGTTGTAGAGTTGAGCTGGCTACATCCACTGTGGTCCCAATTGTAGCCATATACTCTGACGGTACCCTCTGATATGAGAATGAAAAATATGTCTCAGCAAAGCTAATAATCAATAATTTTACTGGGGGGAAAATTACAGGCCTCCTTAAGTTCCAAGGTATATATTTCATCTAATTATGATTTTAATATTAAAAAAGTTTAAAATTTATGTGCTTTTAAGAAACATAAAATTTTCAATATCACTGATATAATGTAAGAATTAAATACCTGTAACCTATCTGTTAAATTCCTTATAACAGCAGTGCTGCACTGTAAAAGTTGCAAAACTTTCAATGCAGGCAACTCTTCAATTCCCGATATATCCTTTCCAATTGTAAGCTTTTCAAGACATGCGAGATTTGGCAGCTCTTGAAGCTCTGGGCATTTAGTAATTTAAAGGTTTGTTAGATCAACCATGCCGTTCCAGCTCTTCAAATTATCTAAAAAATGCAACTCAAGATTTTTCAGCTTCCCGCATCCATCAATGGTAATCTTCTGCAAGAACCTTAGACCCACAAGGTGTGGCAATTTCTCAAGCTCAGGACAGTGACGAATGCTGAATGCTTCAAGGTTTGGAATACTCTTCTAGTGTTTTCAAATTTTTGCAATTAGCGAAATCAAGGCAATTTAGCTTCTCACATCCATCAATTACCACTGATTTCAAATTCTCACATCTATGCAGCTCAAGACGGTTCAGCTTCTCACATCTAACAATCATAATTGTCTCCAGGCAGCTAAGATGGGCAAGACATGGCAATTCTTCAAGTTCTGGACATTGATTAATGTCCAGAATTACAAGATTTGTAAGATCGGATATACCAGATATACTTGTACAATTTTGACAATCATGCAGCTGAAGACTCCACAATGCAGTCACCCTTTTTAAATCCACAGTAACCAGGTTTTCCATGGAACGAAGGTCGACTGATTTCAAGTTCTCACAACTATCCAACTCAAGACGGTTCAGCTTCTTACATCTCCCAATTGTAACAGTCTCCAGGCAGCACAGATCGGCAAGGCATGGCAATTCTTCAAGTTCTGAACATTGAATAATGTTCAGAGTTACAAGATTTGCAAGATCAGTTATACCTAATACACTTTTACAATTTTGACAATCATTCAGCTGAAGACTACTCAATGAAGTTGCCATTTTTAAATCCACAGTAACCAGGTTTTCCAAAAAACTAAGGAGGACTGATTTCAAATTGTGACATCCAAGCAACTCAAGACGGTTAAGGTTCTCACATCTTCCAATTCTCACCCTCTGCAGGCAACTCAGATGAGCGAGACATGGCAATTGTTCAAGTTTTGAACATTGATTAATGTTCAGAGTTACAAGATTTGCAAGATCAATTATACCTAATACATTTTTACAATTTTGACAATCATTCAGCTGAAGACTATTCAACGAAGTTACCCTTTTTAAGTCCACAGTAACCAGATTTTTCATGAAACTAAGGATGATTGATTCCAAATTTTCACATCTATGCAACTCAAGACGATTCAGTTTCTCACATCTACCAATTGTAACCGTCTGCAGGCAGCTGAGATCGGCAAGACATGGCAATTCTTCAAGTGCTGGACATTGATTAAAGTTCAGAGTTACAAGATTTGCAAGACCAGATATACCTGATACACTTTTACAATTTTGACAATCATTCAGCTGAAGATTATCCAATGCGGTTACCCTTTTTAAATCCAAAATAAACAGGTTTTCCATGGAATTAAGGACGGCTGACTTCAAATTTACACATCTGTGAACCTCAATCCGATTCAGCTTCTCACATTTACTAATTGTTAACATCTGCAGGCATCCGAGATCAGCAAGACATGGCAGTTCTTCAAGTTCTGGACATTGATTAATGTTCAGAGCTACAAGACTTGCAAGATCCAATATTCCTGACATGATTTTCTAGTTTTTG
The DNA here is from genome assembly GCA_027943335.1 of Chamaecyparis obtusa. Classification (NCBI taxonomy): domain Eukaryota; kingdom Viridiplantae; phylum Streptophyta; class Pinopsida; order Cupressales; family Cupressaceae; genus Chamaecyparis; species Chamaecyparis obtusa. Next base: position 814,222 of record BSBK01001155.1, on the reverse strand, counting down.
CAGTTGATCAACTCAAGGTTATTGAGGCTTGATACCATTTTCAAATCCAGTTCAATCAAGCCGCTCATGGATGTAAGGACAAGAGACTTGATGTTGGGATAGTGATATCCACTAACCAAGACCTTGGTAACAAGATGCGGGTGAACTATCTCTAGCTTTTGAAGGCTATTCATGGGAAATGCAACAGTAAGGGGTTATCCCCTGTTATTCAAATCTAATATTCCTTTAAATCTGACATTATATATATCACATAAACTTGATGATAAAGAGTTGAAAGTAGCTGGCCCTCCACCTCTACAGGACTCCAGTTCTACACTTACATTGTCCGACTGTAAAACCAACCATTTAGGATTAAGTATAAGGGATTCTAAAAAGGACCACCGTTCAATTTCCTTTTCGCATACGCGTACTAATAATTTTTCCAAATTGTTTGACAAGGCCAATAAATCTGACCCCTCTACAAAAGTGGTTTCTGAAATCTGCAGCTCTTTAAGCGAGGACGGTACCTGAAATTCACTATAAAATTGCCTCAAACATTCAGTCGAACAAGGGGTTAATTTAAGGGCTAGGGTATGGCGACATAATATTCATTTGAGGAATAAAATACGTGGCCACTCTGCCACAGTCTTTGGAGAAGTCCTTGGATGATTTGTAAGTACTGCAAACTTTGGAGAGGAATCCACGGAGGAATGCTTTCATGTGTATGCCCTTTAAAATCAAGTTCGAGCCATAGCAGAGAAGTTGATGTCTCAAACAAACTATCTGAACTTCCTAAAAAATATGTAATTTCAGCATCCATGGAGCTGTCTAGAAAAGAGTGGAAACACCTCCAGTTCAATCCCTCCCGACGGTTGAGAATCTTTTGGAATCCCATTCTTTCCTGCATTAAAATGTTGTCGTACGTGGATGCCAGAGAGAACGTGGATGCCAGGAGGGAAGATTAACCTTTCATTAACCTTCCCACCTACCCGGGCTTTTACAATAAGCTTTGTCGCATGATTGCAAGGCAGTTTTCTTACCTATGAGATCATGCGATCAGCTACCTACCGCTACTACTGCATTAAATTCAATTTTAATTTATTCCTTTCCTTTTGACGTTTCTTTTAGTCGGTTAATTCTAGGGTATTCTAGATGTTTCCAGTCAGGTTGAATGTATTAAAAAAGGGAAATGTTTTCTCTGTTCTGTAAGAAGAAAATATACTCTATTTTTCTGCAGGAAATATATTGAGCAATGGCAGCTCTGTAAAAACATCAGCAAAAGGCATTAATATAAAGTTTTCTTTTAAAGCTCAGAAAAACTTTCTACTTTGTTCTACTCTATTTTGTTTATCATCTAAAGCATTGTAAAAATTGGTATTGTCTCTTACTCCATCAAATTGGTATCAGAGCAGGTTATTGAAGAAAAGAGTTCTGCTAAAGGTTGAAGAGCACAAAAAGGATCTGGGTATTGTTTCTTGGATAGATTTCATTGTGGGTGAAGGGAAAATTAGAGAAAAGTTAAAAATTTGAGGATGAGATATAGCTCTATGTGAGTAAAGAAAGAAAAGGGTTTGTAGTTTTTTTTTACAAGAGAGAAGGTGTTATTGGTAAATCATGGTAGGAACTAGTGGAAGTATTTCTTAGCCTCAAATTCCAACCTTTAATGGAAAAAATTATGATTATTGGAGCATCAAAATGAAGACTCTTTTTCATTCTCAGGATGTTTGGGATTTAGTTGAAAATGAGTTTCCTGAACCAGCAGACCAACAAGCATATCAAGCTCTTCCACAAGCTGATAAGGATTTGTTGAAGGAAAATAAGAAGAAGGATGCAAAGGCACTATTTTTATTCAACAAGCAATGAAAGAATCAATCTTTCCAAAGGTTGGAGTTGCCACAAGATCAAAACAAGTATGGGACAGTTTACAAACAACATACCAAGGCATAGGCAAGGTAATAATGGCAAAATTGCAAATACTTAGAAGGGATTTTGAAAATTTACAAATGAAAGACTCAGATTCAATAGACACATTTTTCACTCATGCAATGTCAATAGTAAATTAGCTAAGGACCTATGGAGACACTATTGAAGATCAAAAGATTGTTGAAAAAATTCTTAGAAGTCTGCCTGCTAAATTTGATGCTGTAGTAATAGCCATTCAAGAGGCCAAAGATCTTTCTCAATTATCAGTAGATGAATTAATGGGGTCACTTTTAGTGCATGAGCAAAGATTAAATCGATCAGGGTCATCATCATTGGAGAATGCATTCAAGACTCAGCTCTCATTTGGTAGAACAATAGGGAGATCAAATAATAGCTGAGGCAGAGGACGTTTTTCATCAAGGGGAGGAAGAGAAAATACACAATTTGAGAGTAGAAGACCACCATCAAGCTCACATGCCCATTCTACATCAACAAGAGGAAGGGGGAGTAGTCACTCTCAAAGTCATCATCAAGGAGAAAGGTATGATAAATCCAACATCCAATGTCATTATTGTAGCAAATTTGGGCATTATGCATCAGAATGTAGGAAAAAGCAATATGATTTGAATAGGTAAAAGGCTCATTTTACAAATGAAAACAAGCCCAACACTAATGAACAAAACACCATCTTGATAACATGTAACGTTGCACAAGAGAGTTCTAAAGAAGTTTGGTTCTTAGACAATGGCTGTAGTAATCATATGAGTGGGAGTAAGGAGATATTTTCAACAATAGATGATTCTGTAAAATCAGAAGTTAAGTTGGGAAATGATCATCAAATATCAGTCATGGGAAAAGGGTCAATTAGCATAATAACTAAGAAAGGTGAAGAAAATCAAATTTCCGATGTATATTATGGGTGGCTGCAAGAAGTTGAGTCCCACTTTTGGCTAAAAAGTGGAACTGTTTTTCCTGTTTTTCAAAATTTTTGTCAATTGATGTCCAAATTTGAAGCACTTAAAGATTGAATCTTGAAAAACTTCAGTAATATCAAATTTAGTGCTCGGAATCTAGTTTTCAAATATGTAATTTTTCTTAATACCCACATGGTATAAATTGAATTTTAGTATGCATGTTTAAAAATTATTTTTTCAAAATGTCTGTTTCAGGACCACACCTTATGCGTGTACGGACACCCTTTTTTGAAGCAAATGAATGTATTTTGGAGAATCCTTTTGGGAAAAGGTACCTAAAACACTGAAGATTGGTCCGGATATTTTTTCTTATTTTTTTATTGAATATATATATTTTTTATTAATTTTTAATTGACTATAAAGTACTTTTTCAAAACTTCTGGTGTACGGACACCATAATTTGATGAGGATTTCATATTTTTTCAAAATTGTTTTTTTTATCTTCTATAGAATTGTATCTAGTTTGGTCTCATATAATTTATTTTCAAAAAAACTTAAAAATAAAAAAGTTATTAACATTTTAGTGACCTTCACTATTTTACGTTTAGGTACCACTTTCAACTAATAAATAATGCAAAAATAGTAAAATAAATCACATCACTATGAAATTTATATTTTTGAAATCAGGACAATGAGAAATCTAATGGGTTTTTTTTCTGTAAAATAATACGATCGGGAAGGCCCACAAAAAATTATGGCAAGGTAGAAATTTGACATTCCAATGCCTTAACCAAATTTTTGAAGGTCAAGGCATAGGCTTGGTTCTACCAAGCCTAAACCAAACCGAATTTGAAATGAAGTTCGAGGCGGATGTGTGCTTCCCGCTCATGACTTAAGAAACGGGTGCCCGTTTTTTGAATTTAAAAAACGGGCGCCCATTTTTAAAAAAATAAAATTAAAGTGTTAAAATGCATTTTTTATTTGAAAAAAAGAAAAAGAAAAAGAAACGGGCACCCATTTTTTGATTCAAAAAATGGACACCCGTTTTGAATTAAAAAACGGGCACTCATTTTTTGAATAAAAAATGGGTGCTCATTTTGAATTCAAAAACGGGCACCCATTTTTTGAAATTAGGATCATGTGCCCGAACCTAAAATGGGCACCTTTTTTTGAAAATGGGCACCCGTTTCGAGTGACATCTTTCATTTCTACAAGACGTCCGCGAAATTGTCCCCCAACTTTGAACTCTTACCCTTATGTTCCTAGATTACAACACAATCTCATAAGCATTGGGCAACTAGTACAAAAAGGATATAGAATATACTTTGAGAATGGTGAATGTGTGATCCTAGACAAGAAACCAAGCAATAGGCTGATTGCAAGAGTTGAGATGACTAAGAATAGGATGTTCCCACTCAGGATTCAAAGTGAATTATTCTTAGAACCACAAGGTTTGCAAAAGTTTGCTAAATCAACTTTAAAGCTTCATATAAAAACGAATCTCGGCTATGGCATTTAAGGTTTGGTCATTTAAACTTCAAAGGATTGCAACTTTTGTATAAGAAACGATGGTTCATGGTTTGCCATCAATAGAGCCACTTAAGACAACATGTGAGAGTTGTATTTTGGCAAAGCAACATAGAGAAAATTTTTCAGTTGGGAAGTCTTATGGAGCAAAACATCCACTTGAGATAGTGCATTCAGATATTTGTGGACCAATGCAAACTCCATCTATGAGTGGAAAGCTTTATTTCTTGACATTTATTGATGATTTCAGCAGAAAAGTTTGGGTTTATTTTGTGAAGTATAAATTAGATGTATTTGCTATTTTTAAAAAGTTCAAAGAAAAAGTTGAAAAAGAAAGCGGATATTATATCAAAACATTGAGAATTGATCAAGGTGGAGAGTATGTCTCAACTGATTTTCATAATTTTTGCAAAGAAAATGGCATAGGAAAATAATTTACAGCAAGGTACACTCCACAACAAAATGGAGCACCAGAAAGAAAAAATAGAACAATTATGGAGATGACAAGAAGTATGTTAAAAAAGAAACATTTACCAAATGAATATTGGGCTGAAGCAGTTGCATGTTCAACATACATACTAAATAGATGTTCAACAAAAGATGTGACAAATAAAACACCAGAAGAAGCTTGGAGCAAGAAGAAGAACAATATATCACATTTGAGAGTCTTTGGTTGTGTTGCATACTCATTGGTACCTAAAGAATTGATACAAAAACTAGATGATAGAGGAGAAAAATGCATATTTGTGGGATATAGTGAACAATCCAAAGCTTATAGGCTATACAATCCTATCACAAAGAAGCTGATAATTAGTCGTGATGTTGAGTTTATTGAAGAGAAAGCATGGGATGGCAGTATAGATAAGTCAACTACAATTGCAGCTAGTGTTCCTCAAGAGAATGAAGAGAATGAAGTTCAAGCTGTGAATCCTAGTACTCAATCGAATATTCCTAAAACACTTATTAGGGGTCCTACCATTCAAAATACTACTACTCTAGCAAGTAATAACAGTGGCGAGTCTTCCAATCCAACACTTGCATCACTAAGATCAAGGTCTATAAATACTTCAAAAAAGACACGAAGCCTTAGGGACATATATGATGAATTACAAGAAGCTGAAAATGATGATTTATGCACTAATTTTGCTTTATTAACACAAGCTGATCCAACCTACTTTGAAGAAGCCATTAAAGATGACAAATGGATTTCAGCCATGGATGAAGAAATTCAATCAATAGAAAAGAATGAGACTTGGGATTTAGTTGAGCTTCCTAAAGGCAAGGATGTAATTGGAGTTAAATGTGTCTATAAGACAAAGTATAATGTTGATGGAAAAGTAGCAAAGCACAAGGCAAGACTAGTGGCAAAAGGTTTTACACAAAAGCCAGGTATAGACTTCAATGAAACATTTGCACCTGTGGCAAGATTGGATACAATAAGATTGGTCCTATCTATAGCAGCTCAAAACAAATAGAAAGTTTATCAAATGGACGTCAAATCAGCATTCTTAAATCGAATTTTGGAAGAAGAAGTGTATGTAAAATAGCCACCTAGATATGAAGTCTTGGGAGAAGAACATAAAGTATACAAACTGAGAAAGGCACTATATGGCTTGAAGCAAGCTCCTAGAGCTTGGTACAGCAGGATAAATTCTTATTTTGTAAATAATGGTTTTAGTAAGTGTGGCTATGAACCTACTTTGTATATCAAAGTGAATGTTGAAGGAGAAATTTTGATAGTTAGTTTGTATGTAGATGATTTGATATTTACAGGCAATATGTCAATTAGCTCATTCAAGGAAGCTATGAAAAAAGAATTTGATATGACTGATTTAGGCCTCATGAGATATTTTCTTGGCATAGAGGTAAGTCAAAATGATCAAGGAATTTTTATATGTCAAAGTAAGTATGCTAATGATTTGTTGAAAAGATTTAAGATGACAAATGTGAATTCAGCTCCTACACCAGTTGCATTGGGTTTGAAGCTCAATAAGGATGATCAAGGTCCTAGTGTAGATGCAACTTTATTTAAAAGATTAATGAGCAGTCTCATGTATCTAACCACCACAAGACCGGATATCATGTTTGGTGTTAGTCTTATTTCTAGATTCATGGAGAAACCAAAGGAGTCACATTGGAGAGTTGGAAAAAGAATCTTGAGATACATAGCTGGAACAAAGAATTTTGAAATTTTGTATACTTTTTCAGATGATTAAAAGTTGATTGGATATACAGATAGTGATTGGGGAGGTAGCATGGATGATAGAAAAAACACTTTTGAATATATTTTTCATCTAGGTTCCAGTGCTATCTCTTGGGCATCAAAGAAACAACCAATTTTCACTTTCTCATCAGCTGAAGCAGAATATGTAGTAGCTACATCAGCATCTTGTCAAGCAGTTTGGTTGAGGAGAGTACTTTCAGACTTGGGGCATCATCAAGAAGAACCTACAAAAATCTATTGTGATAACAATTCAACAATAGCCTTATCTAAAAATCATATATTTCATAAACTGAGCAAACATATTGATACTAGATATCATTTTATAAGAGAATTGGTAAACAATGGTGACATTCATCTTGAGTTTTGCAGGTCCAATGAACAACTAGCTGACATTTTCACAAAACTATTGGCAAAGAACATTTTTGAACATCTTCGGGAAGAAATCGGTATTGCAGACATACATAACAGTGAAGATTAAGGGGGAGTGTTGTTGTACGTGGATGCCAAAGAGAATGTGGATGCCAGCAGGGAATTTTTTAATCTTCCCTGTCCTTTCGTTAACCTTCCAACCTACCCGGGATTTTACTCTAAGCTTTGTCGCATGATCGCAAGGCAATTTTCTTACCTATGAGATCATGTGACTAGCTACCTATCACTACTACTACATTAAATTCAATTTTAATTTATTCCTTTCCTTCTGACGTTTCTTTTAGTCAGTTAATTCTAGGGTATTCTAGACGTTTCCAGTCAGGTTGAATGTATTAAAAAAGGGAAATGTTTTCTCTGTTCTGTAAGAAGAAAATATACTCTGTTTTTCTGTAGAAAATATATTGAGCAATGACAACTCTGTAAAAACATCAGCAAAAGGCATTAATATAAAGTTTTCTTTTAAAGCTCAGAAAAACTTTCTACTCTGTTCTGCTCTGTTTTGTTTATCATTTGAAGCATTGTAAAAATTGGTATTGTCTCTTACTCCATCATAAAAGATCAAACTTTAACTACTTGTGAATTAAGAAAACCAACGGTTCAATAGCACAAAAGCATCCCAAACAATAAAAACATTACTATCGCAAAATATGAGGAACAACCAACTCTCTTAGATGTTTCGAACGCCACAGGTGACGGGGATTCTTCTCTGCTTCTGCCATTTCTCTTCCCAAGTCCCACAGGAGGTCATGCATTGTCAATATAGCCATTGTCAATATAGCCTCCCAATCCCATCTCTCATTAATTTCTTCCACAACCCCTTTTTCTTTGAGTGTAATCAATGCATGACTAGCATTCCATCCGCATCCCTCCAATACTCTCATCGCCATGTTCGTTGACTTATCAACAAGAAAACATGCCATATCCATGAACAACATTTTCACCTCTCTGTCCAATGTCTCAACACTTATTTTGAGAATCTTCGTTATGTCTTCATGCAGCATGCTCTTGTATTTATTCAAAGCAGACCAAGAATCTTTGAGTTTTTTCTTAACAATATACTTTCCCAGAACTCAAAGATACAGGGGTAAACCTCTGCATGCATCTGTGAAGTCCTCAACCACTTTCTCGTATCCAGCAGCTGGATGGTATTGCCCGAAGGCATGCCAACAAAATAGCTGTCTTCCATTTCCCGGACATACCTCCTAAATTATAAGGAACATAAATTCCAACGCTTGTGAGCAAACCTTTATCACGGGTTGTCATAATTGCTAAACTGTTACCTAATTTTTTCAAGATAGGAAAAGCTTCTAACTGGTCTATATGATTAACATCATCTAGAACAATAAGGAAATGAAGATTCCTATCTACTTTGTTCCAACTTTTCTTGATTTGTTTGATTCCATCCTCTCTACATCCAAATTTGGGATGATTTTCGCTGAGCAGGTCTTTGAGAAGCTTACACTGCAATGAAGGCAAATCTCCCTTCTCAGAATTTTCTTGAACATTTGACAGAAAACATGCCCTGTCGTAGTCTGATCACTTCCGGTTGAACAACTCTCTTGCTAAAGTTGACTTCCCGATCCCACCTATACCAGATATGGCGAGAATGTTGGCCTACTCCTCTTCCTTCTTCCTCTGGTAGAATTTTTCAAAATCTTTTACCAGCTCATCAAGTCCCATGGGGTTTTCTGCAACATATATAGGCTCTTTCCTCTCTATTTCTTCCTTCACTTTTGACACTATGCTTTTACATAGATCATCATCGCTGAAATTACAACGGGAAAGATGATTTCATAAGGGAGACATCTTTGCTGACTAAAATCTATAAATTTTGTGAAAAGTTAAAATAATAGATTTAAAAGGACATAGAAGAAGCCTTACTCAGTATAATTGCTAGATTCCAAGCCAGCGATAAGTGATTCACTTTTCAGGGCATTTTTCCAGGCCTTAAGCTTCTCCTCGCCGTACCTATTATCCTTCTTCTCCTTCTCTATCTGCCTCTCAAATGCATCTCTGTACTTCCCTTTTTCAACATAGCGGACATCAGAAGGGTCGACACCGTTATAAAACATAGGAATGATCATCGCATTTGTATCCAACATTAAAACCAGCTCATCCAAACACCTGGCTGAGTCTATGTATCCTGGGGAGAAGATAGCTATGTGAACTGTAGTGGATCGGATGGCAGTCTCAATGGTATAAGGAAACGAACATCTAATTTCCTTCTCTTCGGAATCAAGAAACACTTTCAGATCTAAAATCTGAAGAGAATTGTAAAGCGTACGAGCCAGAGTGTCTTTCACGTCTGGCCCTCTGTGGTTGATGAACACATCGTACACTTTTGGGGATTTCTCCACTTTTCTTATTTTACTGGGAGGTTCATTTTCAGAGAAACGAGGAGGTTCCTCATTAGATTGCTGAGACGAGGAAGAAGATGCCATGGATAAAAGAATGGTACCTGGAACGTGAACGCTAAGTGAAAATGTGAAAGAGGAGTTTCGACTTCAATAGTGTCACAAACCACTTTTCAATTAAAAGAATTTGTTTAAATAATTATGTATTTTTTTATGATCTTTATGCTTTGAGCTGAATTTAAACCTAAACTACAACAGTTTTGGATGATAATAAATTGAATTCTGAAAGGAAACATAGTGGGAACTAAAATTTAGGAGATGATCTCGGTATATAATGGATTAATTACTAGGTGGTTGTTTCTTTTGCATGGAATCCGGAGGAATAAAGCATTTAGTTGTTGATTATTAATGCTTTCAATTAGAACCGCCGTTTCTTTTTCCATAAACTCTATGCGTGTCAGTTTCCTTAAATGATGCATAAAAGAAATAATTATGAATAAGAATGGAATTCCCGAAATTAAGGAGATTCTTATGGCATAACTCAAGAACATGAGTTTGGGAAATGGGAGGGATTAGATTTTTTTTTTACGAGATAATTCCCACACAACATCAGTGGAGGGTGCGGTATTTTAGTAAAAACTTTTGTCACTGGTTGAAATACTTTTGGGAATTGATTACCATTACGGCTGATTGATTTTAATGTGGGGGAAACGTAAGAAACATAGGGTGCGCGAGCAGTCTGCCATATATCAGACATTAGGCAGAAGCTTAAGGGGGTTTTTATGAATGAAATTCATTGAAGTGTTTGGTACATGGTCATGCCCACTATTCTTTTTCTTGAGGATGGGTTTTTAATGAACATCTAATCTTCAAGCCGGCGTCTAATCTCCAAAGCCGGCATAGTGTTGGAGGAAAATTAAAGTTTGTCAAGAATTCAACTATCAATCACATTTCCTTGGGAGTTTTTAGAGTCGTTTCATCAAATCATTCTTTTGTAAATCGTGCGACATTACATTCTGGAAGGAGATGTCATCTCTTTGGGGCTCGTCGCCTTATGAATCAGGTGCACTGTCTATGATTCCATAACTTGCTTATGATTCCATAACTTGCAAGCATATTTATCAACTGGATTGTCTATGATTTCATAGTTTACATGCATATTTATTAGGGGTTTTCCATTTATGAGATATTTGAAATATTTATTTTCTGCCTTTGAGTCATGATGCACATCTATATCTTTAGCACAACTCTCATTTAGCACATGCAGTGAAGATTCTAGTAAGCGAGGATGAATTTGGCTTCACTCCTACCAATTTCTTATCTTTTCCTCAAATTGTTTTTGTGAGATTTATATTACAAATATTGTTGTACATCTTACATACATTACTTTCCTTCACGAGTCTTGTCTGGTTGCATTGGGAATGGTCATCTTGAATGGAAACTATAGAGAATAGGATTGGATGTAGTATGTGAAGTTCTTAATGAATGATTAGTTGTGATTAATATACTGATGTTATGAGAGGTTTAAAAGATTCAACCATGTATGCTTCTGAAATGTTGACTAGTTTCAGAAGAGTTATGGATGAACATCACAGCCATACATTAGGACTCAAGAAAATAACAAATAAATTCTGGTAAAACTCTATATTTTTCTCTCGTTAACATTAAATAGTTTTAAGTGTGTCCAGTGCTGGTTGATATGTCTATTTGGGCTCTCATTTTAGGTTTGTATGTGATTCACGCTTCCATTGCGGTTGACACATTGAATAGAATCATGGTAGGACTCATGATTCACTATGGTAGCATCACCTTGAGACACTTTCTTATAGTGTCCGTTGCTATTTCAAAATTTATTGTTTTCTCTTTATTATTAAATACAACAAGATTGGCTTAACCTTTTGATTTGGAAACTTTGAGAAAAATATATATATATTAATTCTTTTCTCTTGCCTTGGGGTTAGAATAAGTTAGTTTACCCATGTGCGAAGAGTATACCATTTTTATAATTTTCTTTAATACATTAATCTTTAAATCTCTTTCTAATAGTAAGAGCTTTGAATTGCCAGGTGCATTTATTGATTATATTACCACGTTAGGCTGAGAGAAATCTAGTGTTCTTATGCCTCCTATTATTATCCTAGTATTATGAATTAATTTCTTGTAACCAAGAGAATGAACTCTCCGAGGCTTAGTAGTGAATGATGCTAAATTAAGATGGAGGGTACTTGTTATTAATTAGTTGAGAATTTATCCTTAAACATGTTAGTCATGCATCAACCAATGTATTAGGATGCCCATATATACTATTAACTGCTTCTATTGTGAACATGTAAACTCTTACATTAATGAATGTGAAGTGTATAGAATTTATTGTTCTTTTTATCATTTTGTACTACCAAGAGTTGGATTATACATGTATCATGATGAATATGTAATTATAAGCTTCTTTGTTCTTTGTAAAATATTTGTAATCATCTTGATTAGTTTCTTGTGAAGTAATATGCTTCAAATTAGTCTCATGTGGGAATCACATAAGATCTTGTATAGATAAATGTTTTTGAATTGACTAAAGAAATGTAGATCTTTGAGTGAATTAACTAGACCTTGATTTACCTTGTAACAGTCTTGTACATATGTTTAAGTCTTTGCAAGTTTACTTTTGTATTCATAAGTTCTAAACATAATGGTGTGAAGGATTGATGTATATGTATTGCATTTGAGAAATTCTATATGTTTTTTAAGGATGAAATTTTTTTGAATTAAATAGATAGATAATGTGTATCTAAGATGGGGTATGCATGAATGTTGTAATGTTTCTCCATATTTTGGTTAAATCATGTTAAGTTTTAAAGGTGTTTGAGATGGAACTGAGATATTGAATTAATGATTGAGAAAGTGAAGTTTCTACACTATTCCATTACTCCTTTTAGTTTAACTTGGTTATTTTTCCTCTAGCTAGGCTGGGTATCCTTCATGTCAGGAAGGATTCCGAGGAAGTATTATTGCTTCGTGGTAGGGTGGAAACGCACTCCTACAATATTCTCACCCTTGCTGACATTTGAGAACAGGCTACTAAAGCTTCTTACAAGGACTTTCTTTTTCAAGTGTTACACAATTTTGTATTTGACATTGTGGTATTTGGTAAATTTTGTTGTTTACTTTTGTCGTTAATATGGAAGTACATATTTTGATTTAAACCTTATATTTTATTGATGTGATTCGACACTTGGTGTGAAAATCTCTTAGGTTGTTACTCAGATATGACAACTTGTACTTGTTTGAAATTGATACGACATCTCTTATCGTGGTTTCCTTAGGACACTCGACAGATGGTCGACTTTCATCTTATCTTTGGACAAAGGTATACTTTAGCATCTCGACAATTCTGGTCTTAAATGTATTTCTTTCATTCCTATACTGTAGAGAATTGACTAGTACTTTGTCAGCCTATGCATTCAACTATTAACTTTTTGATTGACTCCCTAAAATTGCGGAGTTTATTGATGTGGCTTTTCATGTCGAAACCTCTGTTCTTACAAATAGAGAATGAAATGAATAGAGAGGCCTGAGCTTATGAACTAGATGAACCCACTGTATGGTTACAACATGGCAGTTGCCCCTAGCTTGTCAGAGTTGAAAAAGTCTTTGCACTCATTGCTTCCGAGACAATGCATATGAAACTTTGGCCACTTTTATCGATCGGTGTTATTCACCATATAAAATGTATAATGGTGCTATCTAAGATATTTATTTATTTATGCTTATTGGAAGAAAAATAGTTACTTAGAGGCTTCTAAGAGCATCTCACTATACAATCAACAAAACAATTAATGATAAAAAAAAAGAATAACTGGTTTGATAGGTTACGAAACTAGTAATGTGTTTATCGACAAATGGATAAGTAGCGACATCAATTATCTTCTGTTATTTATTAATTAGTGGTAAGTGAATATTCTATTATATTTTCACACCCACCCCATGTCATGCATCCAAATTGATGCACATTTGTATAGTCCAGTGTTTGAGGGAGAATTTGGCATAAGATACAACAACTGCCTACACCTGTGGCTATCCAAACAAACTAAACCTCATCCTATATAAATAATTTTTCATAAAAAAACTAAGTATGCCCTGTTAGCACAAGTGAAAATTTCCATGGTTGTAACATTTTTATTGGGCCTCTGCAGTTATTTTTCCTATTTTCTTGTGAAAAACCCTAGGAAAATATTAAAAAATATAGCTGTTTGAAAGAAAGCCCTAAGTGTGCCCTAGTCTCATTCTAATTTTGTGTTACTTTTTGGGTCACTTAAAAACTAATAAACGCATGTGCATTAAATTTTATCACCCTGACGGCTTTTATTTTCCTAAGTTCCTAAGTGCCCAGCTTTAATATTTCCTATGTCCATCGCTGTGATTTTTTCCTAAGTCAAGCCCTTTAATATTTCCTAATGTTTTCGGCCTTTATTCTTTCCAGGGCCCGGCTCTGACACCATTTTGATCCAAAGATGGGTGTAAGATCTTATGGAGTGTGTTAGAGGTTTGCGAAGTTGCACCAGCCATTGATTCTCTTTCACGGCAAAGGTTTTTCAATGTAATGGGTCCACATGCCAGGTGTGCTTAGTCAACACTTTCTCATTGGTTCACGTATAAATGACGTAGAATATTGTCAGTGGGGCCAATGATTTCGGAGGTTCAGTGGTTCTAACAGTGCTAGAGCATCGACGACCACTGTATGATCTTAAGGGTTATTTCTAACACACGAGGCTATAAGACAACCATTGATTCTTTTGTGTGACGTAACCTTTTCATTCAGTGGGTCCACTGCTACGTGTACTTGAATAGAGGCTTTTCATTGGTCCACATGACTATGAGTTGGACTTTGTCAGAGGGTCCTATGTCAGAGTTTCTAATCAAAGGTTGGCGTATGATCGCATGGAATATTCTTCTTCCATGTAATCTTGCGCCCGCCGTCTGATTAGATGTTGAAAGGTAGTGGGTCCTATGTCAGAGGTGACTAGGTGGAGATAGCAAGTAGTATGTTGCCATGTGGAAGTTTGTAGGTGGGCCCAGAGTTATCAAAAGTTTGGCAGGACCGATAAAGTTTCTTTGTGTTCACACATTCTCGTAATATTTTGGTAGAGTTATAAGTCTTTTAGCGATTATGCGACTGTCTATTCGCTGAATCTCCAAATGAAATGGTGAAGTTCTAATTTTCTCAATGAACATGCGATTGTCTTTAGTCATGTATTCGCCGAATGGTCAAAAGGTCAAAGGGTTTGCCAAGGATTGTGGGGTCACTTTGCCAGGTGTCGCTAAGTTGTCTCATTGTGATTGGCTGAACTGAAAAGGAAAGGAAGACACGTCACTAGGCCCGAGAGATTCTAAAGGATGTCGAGATGGAGGATCTAACGGTTGTCTGATATTTGCAAAGAATCTTTTGAGGCTATGTGAGCTTACAACAGCCGTTTGATTAGAACCTTATGAGGAGTAGGTCCAAATTGCTATGTGGGGCCTTTTTCCTACTGACGTGCTCTATTTTTGTTGGTCGAGAGTTTTGATGATGTGGAAAGGGATTTTTAAAGGTTTTTGTTGACTATTGTAAGATTCTACGAGCCGCCCGATCTGTCGGGAATAAAGTGCATCAACGGTCACATTTTAAAGTTGAGCCAGTTATCGTTTATATTTAAATTCAAATATCCTACAGGGTTTTGCTAGGGTTTTTGAACCAGTGAGTCATGTAAAATGATGCGGTGGCCAGGAATTGAATTTCATCAGTACAGTTTGCAGTTGGGGAAGATAGCAGAAGGTTTGAATTATAGTAAGAATCTAATTTTTTTGTTAATGTTGCCGTACCAGTTGATTTTTATGGTTGAATTATTGCAGGAGGGCATTCATTGCAGTTGGACAGCGTGATGATAAAATCAAATTTGTGAAAATTGAGCTAGGAATATCATTGAAGACATAAAGCAGTCAGCTCAATTGCAAAATATCTCATCTATTTCACTAGTGTAGTTATTGTAAACCCTTTGGGGTTGTTGAAAAGGTTTTTTAGGTTAATTTTTGTAACCCTAGAATGATCGGTTGCTTGTTGCATCTCTTGATATTAAAGGGATTTTTCATGATCATTCAAGAGGATTGGAAGTTCAAGTGTTAAAAAGATAGAAATTTCTAAAACCCTAGCTTTTCAGTCAAGGATTGTAATTTTTGATAACATTTTATCAAACAATAGAGAAGAAGTATAGGTTATCTTCATCTTGTAACCTTTCTATTTTAGATACTGTATGCACATGGTAAAAGGTTATACTTAATACAAATCTCATATCTTTGCTCTCCTTTGTTCTATTCTTTGAATCTTTAAATCTTTGTTTAAAGGTTTATGTGAATGTGTTGATGCTTTGAGTTCCAACCTAGTGTTAGATTAAATACTTCTCAAAGTGGGATATGTGTTCTTGGAGTTTATTTGAAGGATTTTCATAAGAAGGAAAGATTTGAAGTATTTGTGTTTATGTCTAAAGACCAATTTCAGACACCATTGTATCCATTCTTTTCCTTCATATCTTGCCCAATAGATAAGGCACTGGCCTATATTCTCCTATCTTTGTGTTGAGAAGAGTGATTCAAACATGTAATCCCAATCATTAAAATCATTACCAGTCTTTAATTTTATTTATATTTATGTATTGTCCTACCCAGTGATGGAGGATCAATGAACAATAGGTTCTTGTTTAGTATTCTCTCACTGTAATCATCTGTTGAAGGATCCAATAAAGAAACAAGGGGTAGAGTTGGAACTATTAGTAAGAGTTAATATTATTGGATCAGGTGCACCTGCCTTGGTTTTGCAGAGCCAGAAGTAGAAGAGGGTAGTCTTATCCCTATAGTTGGTCCAATTGCCTATAGATTTCTCACATTTGGAACTAACAAATCCTTAACATTCGTCATAGGCATATTGGTATCTCATGGAGTGTAAAGTCCTATCCAGGAACCAACAAATTAGTGACTCTACTGGGGATAGTGCATAATAAAGAATCAAAATCAGTTCTAAATCACTGTTTATGTTGTAAAATTTCAAAATCTCATTACCCATTTGATTCAGCCCTTCCAGGTCACCATCAAATTAGTGATTCTATTGGAGAATAGAGAAATATTGTCAAGAGAAAATAGTGTAGGTTTCAAGTTGAGCTTGACTCCTGACCTACCTATTTCAATTTTTTTCTATCTCTGGTGTTACAAATCAGTATAGATAATGCAGGTATGAGTTGAGCTTAGACTCCTGGCCAGCTTATCATTTATCCAGTGGATTTCATTAAAGAATATAAGAGTCAGTTTCAAATTATCTCACTAGATTGTGAGTAGCGAATCTCTAAGCATCTCTGTGACTAGTGCTATATAATATATCATCATGAGTTTTAAAAATACAAGGTCTTATAGTAGGGAACACCCCAAGGAAAGTTTGCAGGGTGGGTTTCCTACTACATCTAGAAAAAACTAAGTTAGAAGAGAAAAAGATACTAGTGATATGTCTCTGACTTGGAAACAAAGAGGAAACTCAAGACAACAAAGTGTTGTTCCCGCTAGTCAAGAGGGAAATGTCTTAGAATATGAGGAGGTAGTTGATTTAGGCCTTAATTAGTATGAGGATTATTACTCCCCCACAGAAAGAGAGGGTGAAAAACCACGCCAAAATAGGAGGATGAATCCTAATAGACAACATGAAAGGGAAGGAAGGTCAAGAAGTAAAAGTAGAAGTGGTCAGGACTTTCTTCCCCCTTTCACCCTTGGTTCCTCATTACCCCAAGGCCTTCATGAATCTTAGAATCAGAAAGAAGACCCTCAAGCACAACAAATTGAATCTGAAACAACTTTGCCTGATTCTAAGGAAATATTTGAGGAAGTGTATGAATTAGAACAAAAAATTCATGAACAAGTAGCCATTAGGAAAAAGAGAGAAAAATAAAAAGAAGAAAGAATCAAACAAGCTATGATAAGAGCTGATCATTTGAGAAGACAGTTGCTAGACTTATAAGCTATAAATTATGTGCCTATTCCTGAAAATACAAGTGAGCAGCCTATTGTTCAAAGAACTTTTGAAACAAGGGTTCCCAAGGATAAAGGGAAACAAAAAGATAAAGGTATTTCAATCAATGAGCCTGTAAATCCAAAGGGTCCTATAGCCCAGGCTTTGAGATTGGAAGCAGACCTTGAAAGAGCTAAGAGGGAACAAGAGCTATTGGCCAAACAACTAGAAAAGGCAGAATTAGAAGCTGCAACATTGGAGATGAAAAAGAAAATTGATTTTCTTAAAAGGTTTGCAGGGCCTACAAATTTTGATAGTTCTACTATGACACAAGGAGTAGACACTGCAAATTTAGCAAATCAGACAACTGGTATTCCCCCACCAGGAGGTCTTAAGAATTCTGCTACCACGAATACTAATGCATCCATGTCTCAGGGTGCTGGTTTTCCTAATATAAGGATTATACATGAGAGATGCCAACAGTTGGTTTTTACTGGTATCCCTGGCTATCCTAACCCCATCCCTGAAGAAATCAGAAAGAAGCTTCCTAAGTTCACAGGAAGCAATGTTGTAACTTGTGAGGAACATTTAAAGAAATTCATTGATGTAATTGATGATTATAAAATTGTGCCAGATGATGTTATAATGAAGTTATTTGTGCAATCCCTCATAGAGGACTCAAGGGATTGGTTTCGAGCTTTGCCACATGGTAGCATTGGTTCATGGAATCAACTTAGGCATTGTTTCAAAGAATAGTATGGTGACAAAATAAATGAAGGTTTCACGCTGAATGAATTCAATAACATAAAAAAGAATTTCAATGAAGATGTTGTTGAATTTAATGTCAGATTTCAAAAAGCCATGCACAAATTGTTGCAGGTTATTAGATTGGATGACACGGTGTGCCTTGTCACATATTTAAATTCTTTTGACTCAAAGATGGGCTACCTATTGAGAGATAAAAATCCAAGGAGTCTGTTTGAAGCTTATAAGTTGGCTATGAATATAGAAAGTAATCGAAGGATCTCAGGAAAGTTGGGAAGGAGAGAAGATAACAATTCTCCTTTGTTGAATAGAAAGGATCCAGAAAAACCTCAAAGTGTGAAACCAAAGGATGATGAAATATTGAAGAAGATTCTCAAAGCAATCAAAGATCTAAAGCCTAGTGAAAATAGAGGTAATAGAGCTACAGGAGGGGACAAGCCTCCCTTTAATAATTTCAACAAATTGCCAAGAATGCAGAATTACCCCTACAATACTCAATGGAAAGATGGGAAGCCTTTTATTCCTAAGAAAAGAGATAAACCAAATGATAGGACCCCTGATCCATTGCAAAGAAATTCAATAAATTTAGTGGAAGAGGTCCCATGGTTTATTGCTTGTCAATCACCACATGATTCTGATTATTGTGCCAAATCCCAGAATGTCTCTTCTTAGGAGGAGCAGGAGTGCAGTAAGGAACAACCTTATGATGACCAGGGATGTGGGATGTTTTCTTCTCATGTTTTGAGTGAGGTAGACTCTACTGAAGAGGATGAAATCAGGATGCTTCACATTCTCAAATTAGAAATGAATCATACCATCAGCAAGTTTTTTCAGATGATGAAGATAGTGAGCCTGACAACATCCAGCGTAATGTTCAAAAGAATGAACAAACAACTAATTTAAGAAGACCTTCTGAT
This sequence comes from Chamaecyparis obtusa, assembly GCA_027943335.1. Taxonomy (NCBI): domain Eukaryota; kingdom Viridiplantae; phylum Streptophyta; class Pinopsida; order Cupressales; family Cupressaceae; genus Chamaecyparis; species Chamaecyparis obtusa. The sequence continues at coordinate 795,173 of BSBK01001155.1, read as the reverse complement.
GAGGAGATTGCTTTGATAACAACCAATCTGGTTACTCAAGCAAAAGAAAATTACAACTTGAGGAATAGAGTTGTTGGTGATTCAAGTCAGAAGCCTGCTGGTATGTTTATCAAGAAAATAGACAAAGATGCAAAAACATTACAAAAAAAGACTAAGGATGCTACTCCTACTAATAAAGTCAAGATAAAGAAAGTTGCTAAGCCAAACATTGTTTACAAGGTAAAAGCTAAGTGTACAGTTGAGGATGTACCAGTTGTGTAGAGGAAGAATAAAGCCCAAAATGACAAATTTGTAGATGTATCCACCCATGAGGCTAATAAAGAGATTACATATTTAAAACCCGATGTACCTGATTTAAAGTATGTTCCAGTTGATATGAGTAAATTGTTGTCTCAAATTACTGTCAAAGTTCCATTGTTAGAGATGATGAGAATAGAAGAACATAAGAAGAATGCTTTAAAATGGGTAAAAAGTGTAGTACATATTGATTCTCAAAAAATAGAAAAAATTGAGAAGCAAATAGCAACTATTGATGATGAAGATGAAAATTACAGTGAGGAGATTGTTTCTAAAATCTCTCAAATCTATTTGGATACAAATGTTGTTAATACTACAGCAGGGATAGTTGACCCATTCTTCTTGACTCTGCAAATAAATGGAAAGATGTTGAAAAATTGCATGATTGATTCTGGAGCATCAAATACTGTTATGCCTACCGAGGTTATGAATTCATTAGGATTAAAAGTGGATACACCCCATGGTAGGTGTCAAGCTATGGATTCAAGAGAAGTACCAGTTGTTGGTACTATTAAGGGTTTGCCTTATGGATTGGCTGCATACCCCAACAAACAATTGACCATGAGTGTTTTGGTAGTGGATATTCCTCCCTAGTATGGAATGTTATTATCAAGAAAATGGAGTGCTTCTATGGGAGGTAGCATACAGTGTGACTTATCATTTGCCACTTTTAATTTTAAGGGACAGAACATCAAAGTCATTAGGGAATCTAGAACTCCACACATGATTGAGGAAGAAGAGAAAGATAATATGAATTGTTTCCTTGATACTGATATTAATGCCTTCAAGGTTCAAGATAAGGAAGCAGAGGAAGGTGTTGAGCCTGCCCACAAATCAGAAAGCCAAGAAGGATGGATTGACCTTGATAGTCTCTGGACTATGTATTTTGATGGAGCAAATAGCAAAGAAGGATCTAGAGCTGGAATATTGCTCATATCCCCAAATGGTAAGACTTTTAAGTTCTCATTTACTTTGTTGTTTTCATGCACAACTAATGTTGCAGAGTATGAGGCTCTCTTAATTGGTCTAAGATTAGCATCAAGGCATGGTATAAAGTGTTTGAAAGTTATAGGTGACTCTGAGTTAGTCATATCCCAAATTAGATCAAAATATGCTTCCAAGAATCAGAAATTGAAACAATATAGGAATGCAGTATGGGATGAGATTGAAAGCTTTAGTGCTTTTAATATTTGTTGGATGGAAAGAAGTCAAAATAGGATAGCAGATTTGTTGGCTAATATAGCCCTTAGACCAGAAGATGCTACATTTGCAGATGTTTCCAATATAGAGGTACAAGCTAGGCCTTCTATTCCTAACAATCTAGATAATTGGCAAGTCTTTTCTGATGACTAGGATATATTAAGGTTTCTCCATTGTGAATCTCACTTTGGTGATAAGGAAATGGATTTCAGTGCTTATGTTAATATAGTGAATGGCCAAGATGTCATCTTTGGGAAGGAGGTTTTGCAGTTGAAATCAAATAGAGTTCCTAAAGGATTAGTTTCTCTTGAAAGGGCATTTGACAACAAAGACAAGGCTTTCTCTGCTAGTACTGATAAAATCAATGAGCTTGAAGAGATAAACTTGGGCACAAGGATAGCCCCCAATAAAGTTTACATAGGCAGGTCTCTATCCCCAAGAACTAGAAAAAATTTGATTGACCTTCTTAGGAAATTTAGGCATGTTTTTGCCTGGTCTTATGAAGACCTTAAAGATTATAGAGAAGACCTTTTTTAGCATGAGGTTCCACTCAAGGAGGGGACAAAACCTTTCAGAAAGAAATTGAGACCTGTCAATCCTACCCTGGCACCCAAAATGTAGAGTGAACTCAAGAAGATGATGGATGCTGGAATAATTAAGCTAATCAAACATTCCACTTGGGTTTCAAATTTAGTGCATGTTAGAAAAAAGAATGGTGATATCAGATTATGTGTAGATTTTAGGAATCTTAACATAAATTCTTTGAAGGATAACTATGGATTACCAAATATGGAGAACATGTTACAAAAAGTCACTAGATCAGAATTGATGTCCATGATGGATGGCTTTTCTGGTTACAATCAAGTTATGGTCAAAGACACAGAACAATTCAAAATTGCATTTACAACTCCATGGGAAACATATGTTTATGTAAGGATTCCATTTAAGTTGACTAATGCAGGTGCCACTTTTTAGAGGGCTATGGATGTAGCCTTTGTAGATTTCATTGATAGATTTATGGTGGTATATCAAGATGACTTGATAGCCTTTTCAGAAAAAGAAGAACAACATTATGAACATCTTGAGAAAATTTTTATCAGAGCATTAGAATATGGGGTTTCTTTGAACCCAAAGAAGTGTGCCTTTCGTGTGACAGAAGGAAAACTTTTAGGGCACATAGTTTCAAAAGATGGTGTGAGGATAGATCCTGAAAGAGTAGAAGCCATTGACAAACTAACTTTACCAAAAAACATTAAGGGAATTCAGTCCTTTTTAGGACAAGTCAAATTTTTAAGAAGGTTTATAACAAACTTTGCAGAAATTAGTATTCCCATATCAAGGATGTTGAAGAAAGGAGCAAAGGTAGAGTGGAATTCTGAAGCAGTTTAGGCTTTTAATGATATTAAGAAAGCCATTAAGCATGCCCTAGTTTTGAAGACACTAGAATATAGTAAACCAATGCATATCTTCTCTTTTGCATCTGCCCATACTATTGCTACAGTACTTTTACAAAAGAATGCTGAAGGTTTTGAAAAACCTATTTCTTTTTTCAGCAAGACCTTGCAGGAAACAAAATTAAACTATAATATCATTGAGAAATAGGCTTACGCCTTGGTCAAGGCTATTAAGACATTCAAATGTTATTTGGTAGGAGCCATAGTGGTTGCATATGTCCCAAGTGCTGCAGTCAAGGACATTTTGGTCCAGCAAGAGGTTTCAGGAAGAAGATGTAGGTGGATTAATAGAATTCAAGAATTTAACATTGACATCCACGTTAAAAAGCTAGTAAGAGGTTTAGGCCTAGCAAAATTGATGGCCCAAAGTAATCTAAATGCAAATTAGATAAATATGCTTGAAGAGGATCAAAGACCTTATGTGTGCAACATGGACTGTTGTGAATGGTATAAAGATATTGTCAAATATTTACAAAGGATGGTCTTACCCCCTGAACTGGATGATAATAAGAAGAGAACTATTAAACTCCACTCTTTGAGATATGCAATTATAAATGGTGAACTTTGGTGGAGAAGCAATGAAGGTGTCTTGCTTAGGTGTGTAGACCTAGATAAAGCCCAACTTTTAATGAATGAAATGCACAATGGAGTTTGTGGAGGACACTATATGGCAAAAACTATAGCCCACAAAATTATCAGGGCAGGTTTATGGTGGCCTTCACTTTTCAAGGATACCCATCAGTTTGTCATGAAGTGTGATCCTTGCCAAAGGTTTGCAGGAAAACTAAAATTCAGTGGGATTTTGCCTCTCAAACCTGTTTCTGTTCAAGCCCCTTTTCAGAAGTGGGGTATGGATTTCATTGGTGAGATCCCTAATAAGTCCAGTGGTGGACATTCTTATATCTTGGTGGCAACTGACTATTTGAACAAGTGGGTTGAGGCAATCCCTACAAGAAGAGCTACTAGCAAGGTGGTAACAGATTTTATGATGCAGTTTCTCACAAGATTTGGATGCCTAGAGACTATGGTGGTTGATAATGCATTATGTTTTAGATCAGAAGAGCTTGTTGACTGCTGTAGACACAATGGTATTAAAATTTCATATTCATCTGCTTATCATCCACAAGGCAATGGCCAGGTGGAATCCAGCAATAACAGTTTGATCAAGATTTTGAAAAGAGTTCTGGATAAAAATAAGAAAGCCTGGGATTCAAAATTGTTACAAGCCCTATGGGCTGATAGGGTTACAATAAAGAAAGCAATAGGGTGTGCCCCTTTTGACCTAGTGTACGGAATCAATGCAAGGTTACCCCAGAACAATTTGTTACAGATGTATCAGTTCATTCAGAAATATGATGATGAAGTAGAAGAAGATATGACAGTCAGGATGAATGATTTGATTCAGCTAAATGAAGGAATGATGCACACATCAAGAGTGAGAAGTTGCAGGCCTAGTGCAAAGTCCTGTATGACAAAAGGACTACTCAAAGAAATTTTATAGAAGGAGACATGGTATTAATGTGGAATGCAATAATGGAAGACAAAGGAAAACATGGGAAATTTGATCCCATTTGGTTAGGCCCATATATCATTGAAGAAAAATAGGGAGCAGGTTCTTACATTCTAAATAATTTGATAGGAGAGCTCTTGGAGCTACCTGTTCATAGTCAATTTTTGAAATTCTACTTCTCCTAAAGACTTTTTGAGTCTATGTATAGTTGTGTTTTTAAGTTTTTGTGTACATTTCCTTGTTTTTTGTTTGAAATTTTGGTTCTGGTCTGTTGTACTAGGAGATTCTAGTTTCTCATTGTATTTGTAGGAGATACACGTCCCCAAGCATGAGCCACTATTAGCACAAGTGAAAATTTCCATGGTTGTAACATTTTTATTGGGCCTCTGTAGTTATTTTTCCTATTTTCCTACAAAAAACCCTAGGCAAATATTAAAAAATAAAGCCATTTGAAAGAAAGCCCTAAGTGTGCCCTAGTCTCATTCTAATTTTGTGTTACTTTTTGGGTCACTTAAAAACTGATAAATGCATGTGCGTTAAATTTTATCACCCCGAGGGCTTTTATTTTCCTAAGTTCCTAAGCGCCCAACTTTAATATTTCCTATGTCCATCGCTGTGACTTTTTCCTAAGTCAAGCCCTTTAATATTTCCTAATGTTTTCAGCCTTGATTCTTTCTTGGGCCCAACTCTGACACCATTTCGATCCAACAATGGGTGTAAGATCTTATGGAGTGTGTCAAAGGTTTGCAAAGTTGCGCCAGTTGTTGATTCTCTTTCACAACAAAGGTTTTTCAATGTAATGGGTCCACATGCCAAGTGTGCTTAGTCAACACTTTCTCATTGGTCCATGTATAAATGACTCAGAATATTGTTAGTGGGGCCAATGATTTCGGAGGTTCAGTGGTTCTGATAGTGGTAGAGCATCGACAACCAGCGTATGATCTTAAGGGTTATTTCTGACACACGAGGCTATAAGACAACCGCTGATTCTTTTGTGTGACGTAACCTTTTCATTCAGTGGGTCCACTGCTACATGTACTTGAACAGAGGCTTTTCATTGGTCCACATGATGATGAGTTGGACTTTGTTAGAGGGTCCTATGTTAGAGTTTTGAATCAATGGTTGTCGTATGATCACATGGAATATTCTTCTTCCATGCAATCTTGCACTCGTCGTCCGATTAGATGCCGAAAGGTAGTGGGTCCTATGTCAGACATGACTGGGCGGAGATAGCAAGTAGTATGTTGCCATGTGGTAGTTTGTAGGCAGGCTCGGAGTTATCAAAAGTTTGGTAGGACCGATAAAGTTTCTTTGTGTTCGCGCATTCTTGTAATATTTTGGCGGAGTTCTAAGTCTTTTAGTGATTACGCAACTGTCTATTCACTGAATCTTCAAATGAAATGATGAAATTCTAATTTTCTCAATGAACATGTGATTGTCTTTAGTCATGTATTCTCAGAATGGTCAAAAGGTTAAAGGGTTTTCTGAGGATTGTGGGGTCACTTTGCGAGTTGTCGCTAAGTTGTCTCATTATGATTGGCTGAACTGAAAAGGAAAGGAAGACACGTCAGTAGGCCCAAGAGATTCTAAAGGATGCTGAGATGGAGGATCTAATGACTGTCTAATGTTTGCATAGAATCTTTTGAGGCTATGCAAGCTTATGACAGTCGTTCGATTAGAACCTTATGAGGAGTGGGTCCAAATTGCTACGTGGGGCCTTTTTCTTGCTGACGTGCACTGTTTTTGTTGGTCGAGAGTTTTGATGATGTGGAAAGGGATTTTTAAAGGTTTTTGCTGACTGTTGTAAGATTCTACGAGCCGCCCAATCTACTGGGAGTAAAGTGCATCAATGGTCATGTTTTAAAGTTGAGCCGGTTACCGTTTATATTTAAATTCAAATATCCAACAGGGTTTTGCTAGGGTTTTTGAACCAATGAGTCATGTAAAATGATGTGGTGGCCAAGAATTGAATTTCATAAGTAAAGTTTGCAGTTGGGGAAGATAGCAGAAGGTTTTAATTATAGTAAGAATCTGATTTTGTTGTTAATGATGCTGTGCCAGTTGATTATTATGGTTGAATTATTGCAGGAGGGCATTCATTGTAGTTGGACAGCGTGATGATAAAATCAAATTTGTGAAAATTGAGCCAGGAATAGCATTAAAGACATAAAGTAGTCGACACAATTGGAAAATATCTCATCTATTTCACTAGTGTAGTTATTGTAAACCCTTTGGGGTTGTTGAAAAGGTTTTTTAGGTTAATTTTTGTAACCCTAGAATGATCAGTTGCTTGTTGCATCTCTTGATATTAAAGGGATTTTTCATGATCATTCAAGAGGATTGGAAGTTCAGGTGTTAAAAAGATAGAAATTTCTAAAACCCTAGCTTTTCAGTCAAGGATTGTAATTTTTGATATCATTTTATCAAACAATAGAGGAGAAGTATAGGTTATCTTCATCTTGTAAGCTTGCTATTTTGGATACTGTATGCACATGGTGAAAGGTTATACTTAATACAAATCTCATATCTTTGCTCTCCTTTGTTCTATTCTTTGAATCTTTAAATCTTTGTTTAAAGGTTTATGTGAATGTGTTGATGCTTTGAGTTCCAACCTAGGGTTAGATTAAATACTTCTCAAAGTGGGATATGTGTTCTTGGAGTTTATTTGAAGGATTTTCATAAGTAGGAAATATTTGAAGTATTTGTGTTGATGTCTAAAGACCAATTTTAGACACCATTGTATCCATTCTTTTCCTTCATATCTTGCCCAATAGATAAGGCACTAGCCTATATTCTCCTATCTTTGTGTTGAGAAGAGTGATTCAAACCTTGTAATCCCAATGATTAAAATCATTACCAGTTTTTAATTTTATTTATATTTATGTATTGTCCTACCCAGTGATGGAGGATCAATGAACAATAGGTTCTTGTTTAGTATTCTCTCATTGTAATCATCTGTTGAAGGATCCAATAAAGAAACAAGGGGCAGAGTTGGAACTATTAGTAAGAGTTAATATTATTGGATCAGGTGCACCCGCCTTGGTTTTGCAGAGCCAGAAGCAGAAGAGGGTAGTCTTATCCCTATAGTTGGTCTAGTTGCCTATAGATTGCTCACATTTGGAACTAACCAATCCTTAACATCCGTCATAGGCATATTGGTATCTCATGGAGTGTAAAGTCCTATCCAGGAACCAACATGCCCTTCATAAGCTATATTTTTTAGTTTTCCACTCCCTAGAGGGTTATTTTATGTTTTCAATGTTGTTCAATTTACGCTTAATTTTTAATTGATGATTTAAAAGTTCCCAGTATATTTTAAAAGCATGTAAAAAATATTTCTTTTATTAAGCTGAGAGTTATATAATAAATTTAGGGAATATATATAAAATTATAATTTTATAATATAATTTAATATAGATATTATTTTTGTTAATTATATATATTAAACATAATAATAATAGTATTATATAGAACAAGTGTATAATTCAATTCAATTAGAATTATAACTTAAAATATTCATAGTACATATTCGATAATAAAATTATTTAACTTGATTTAATTGTAAATATTATAAATTTATGTAGGTTATATTTAGTGATCTTATTTTAAATTATTCATTGAAAGCTGACAATAGATATTAATATTAATATTGTTAATAAATTATAATTTAATATATAAATATTAGTTATTATAATATACTAATTATAAATTTTAGACAATATAATTGAAATAATGATTTTTAATATATTTTGAAGTCACTTTAAAAAAATTATAATATAATAAATAATTATATATTTAAATTTAAAAAGTAATAATTATTTAATTAATATGTTTTATTTTAATCTTCTTTAAATCATTTGGAAAATTGATTTATACACAAATATTCATATTTTTAAATTAAATATTATCCGTTAATGAGTTTCTAAGGGTTCATCCTTCTTTTAGGGTGAGGGACATGATCTAATGGAGCAAACCAGAAGCGGGTTGGACTAAGATAAATTTTGACGGGCCATCGTTAGGGAACCTGAGGTAGTCAGCTGCTAGATGTGTTGCTCACAATGTTGAGGGAAACATTTTGACAATTAAGACCAAGAAGTTGGTTGTAGGAACAAATAATAACGCAGAGGTGCAGGCAACATTTCTTGCGGTAGACATGGCGACAAAAATTCATATGGACCAACTGCATCTTCAAGGGGATTCACAAATTATACTCAACATAATTGTAAATGGGAGTGTGCAAGTTTGGAAGCTTGATGAAGTCATAAATGTGATCTGAAAAAAGCTTGGTTTTTTCTAAAATTTTAAAGTATCGCATATTCATAGGGAGGGCAATGCTTTGGCAAACTCCCTATCCAAATTGGCGGTAAGTTGAGGGCAATGCTTTGGCAAACCCCCTATCCAAATTGGTGGTGATTTTTGTCGATTGTTTTAGCTCCAATTTGGCCAAGATATGATGAGGAGATGACGAGAGTCGATAACGTTAAAGCCATTAATTATGCCTGTGTAAGCTAAATATGGGCCTCTAATTCAGCCTAACACTTCAACATAGTCTTAATTCATCAGTTGTAGCCAAGAATGAATATGAGCTAATTCATCTCGCCTATCTAGATGATTCGACCTGTTGCCTCCTATCTAGGTAGGGTTCATGATTTTCTCTCAGAATCGAGAGTCCTGCAACCATAGACTAACACTATAATGGAGGATTTAACTGAAAGTACAATGCAGATTATCCTAGAATGAAGATGAAAGATTAATCTAGAAATGAAACATGAGTATTGATCTAATGACAATGAAAGAAAAATAGATTAAGAAATGAAGTGCATATTTAATCTAACATGATATATTAATCTAGAAATGAATATTATGCTAAGAATGAAAGCTTTGAACGCAAATGAATTCTAATGGCAATTTGACAGCACTTTGTTGCTCGAAAAGTTGGGATCCTTTGAATGAGGAATGAGGATTCTTTTATAGAAATCCCAGGTTCAATCGATGGTCGAGATTGAATCAGATGAACGGTGAAGATTGAATGAGAGTTTAGTTTAGAATAGAAAGTTTCCTGCAGAGAGGCAGTCAGCTGCTTGTTTTTTCGTCTGTGAAAAGTTGTTAACTGTTTTATTCCTCTTTTTGATTTCCAATTAACTCAAAGTTTCCTTTTCTGAACTAAAGAGAAGATTTTGTAGAGAATATTTAATTCAAATAAATACAATATTGCCTCATAAGTAGATTTTCTCAATTATTTGAATAATTAAATTCAATTATTGAGATGAGGATATTTATTTAAAATCAAATATTTATTTAATTCCTTTTCCATGTGTATTTAGCTAAAGGGGTGAATTTAATTTAATTAAAGTCCTATGACTTTATAATTAAATTAATCAATCATAGGGTTTATTTAGCTAATTTATAGTTGATATTTAGGAATTAAATATGTTATGTGATTGATGCAGATTTATGGTCTTCTACATTTGACACTAAGTCAATTAGAGTCAATTAGAAGACATAATTGCCTAGTATAATAGGACTTTGATGATTTAGAAATTTGATAGAATGAGACTAAATGCAACAAAATTGGTTAGGATAGCAAGATGCCAATTTTGGGGTATTACATTTTGGCCCTCTTTGAATTGATGTGCGAGCAGTGGATTGATTCAAAGAATAGTTTGATGTGACAATTGGTGAGGTTTTCAGGATCATCTCCAAAAGGAAGCTTAACCCTCAGAAGTTGAGGTTAGATTGCCAAGACACCGATCAGATCAAGTTGCAGAACCATCTTCAGAATGAAGCTTGATTCTCCCAAGTCTAGGTTAGATTACGAAGACATCAGTCAAATTACCAGTTGTAGTAAGACTGTCCCCATAACGAGACTCAATCTTTAGGAGTTAGGGTTAGATTGCCCCAATACCTGTTGATTATGTGATAACTTATTTAGATTTTTTAGGACTATCTCCAGAATGAAGCTTAGTCCTTTGAGACCCAGTTTAGATTGCCTAGGTATCGGTCAAAAAGAGCTTTCAAGAGCCATCTCTAGAACAAAGCTTGACTTTTAGGATTTAGGGTTAGATTTCCCCAATACCTAATAGAAATTTTGAGAACCATCTCCAAAATGGAGCTTAGTTCCTAGGGATCTAAGTTAGATTGCTTAGACACCTAATGAGATTTTGAGAACTATCTCTAGAACAAAGTTTAATTCCCATGGATCTGAGTTAGATTTCTCAAAAACCTAATGAGATAGATGACAAGATGTGAGGCAAAAAGATGCCCCTAGTGATTCAAGATCGTGAAACATCCAATTTTAACCTTGAGGTATGAAAAACTGAACATGCACCAAGTGATGAGATGCCCCTAGCGATGAGGACTTTTGATTTAGATTAGATTGATTCGAGACTGATAAGATTCAATGATGCAATCATCCTTCCCCCTCGAGAGCAAAATTGAAAGATGACACATACTAAAAGCAATTGATAGTAATATATTGTGGATAGCGATAGAATCAAAGATCTAGAAGAACATAGAACAAATTACAGAAGAATCGAGAAGAGTCAGAAGTGATTTGGAGCAATTTGGAGTTCCTGTTGACCAAGTTTGACCAAGGTTGACTAGAGTTGACTTTTGATTAAAAAAGATGAAGAAGTCAAGAAAATGATGATGAGATGTGATTTTGGCAAGAATACAACATCAGAAGATCGATTACACAAGCGTCCGATCACATCGATCCTAGAAATTTTAAAACACAATTTTGATCTAACCAGAGATGTCATATTGAACGATTTTGATCTTGAAAATTGATTCAGAGTGGCTGATTTAGCCAAGGGTGAAGTTTTTGTGCAAAATAGAGCACTTTTGAAAATTAGTTCAAAACCTATATAAGACCCAAAAGGGTTATTTCAATTCATTTGTAACCGTTGACTTTGTGAGAAAAGAGAGCTCTGAGAAAAATGGTGAATGTTCTAGGGCATTCTCACATATTTGAGTGATCGAGGTGCCATAGCCAGCCGCTGGAGTATGACCCACCTATGAGTAGTCAATAACCTACTTTACATTTCAAATTTTTATGCATGTGTAGGTAGATTTAGCAAGTTTTAAACACATTTCGGGTCTAGGTCACAAAAGCTCATGCAAGAAACTAGGATCTTCATGTGAATCAACAAAGCATCTCACGTGAGAAAGCATAAAAGAGGGGTTCTTCACGCGGGAGCCTCCCCATAGGCTCATGTGAGAGCTTCCTCTGTAACTGCGTAGGGAACTCATGATATGTGGGTTTGCTCATGCAAATTGACGCGAAGTCTCACACGACAGAGAAATCTAGCACGAGATTCCTATTTCCTCGTGTGGGAAACTGCAGCAAAGCAAGATTTTTTGAGTCAGAATTTGTGAGAAAACTAGCCAAGTAGAGCATCTGACAACCAGTTTAGGATAGGTGCATAGTGTCAAATTCTATTTTTGTTGTGAAGATCATCATGATTGAGATACTAATTGAGTGTTGTCATTTGCATTACAGGTGGACCTACCTGATATAGTGTTTTGATCTCACCACCCAGTCATCGGTGAGGTTGTGCAGTGGTTAGATGATGCAGAGTTAGCTCACATAGATGGATTAGGTCTGTCATATCTACGTGATGTGCTCAATATTTAGGTGATCATGAGTTTTTGGGTGCCCTTGTCAAGCATTTCCATTTAGAAATGAACACCTTCCACTTGCCCTAGGGAGAGATGATGATCACACTAGAGGACATCTACTGGATTGTCAGAGTACCATTCCACGGGCCACACATGGAGTATGATGTACAACCCAGAGTAGCCACTGTGGCACTACGGTCCATCTTTCAGGATGATCTAGTAATGGGTCAGGCCATCCCATGGGATGATTTGATCAGAGGCTATGGTACAAGGCACATGTTAGCAGTGGTACTAGTAGCATTTCTGGGCTTCTATTTGATACCAGATCAAGGGAAACATGGACTAGAGTGTGGCGGGGGTTAGATGCTAGATCGACCACCCATGTAATATGGATGGGGCCAATGCATGCTAGCACAGATGTATCACAAGATGCACGAGATCATGTATCCCAGAGCATGGTAGCAGGAGTATTTGTTCTTCAGATACGGGCCTAGAAGCATCTTCCCATTTGCAAGCTAGTGTTCCAGGATATGAGGCAACCCTTAGAGCCCTACATTTATAGGTACGAGGACCCAATGACCCAACTAGCACTGGGTAAGACTGAGTAGTGGAGGGCTTAGCTAGATGACATGGTGGCAGTGGTATGGAGACCATGGATTGGCATAGAGGTCTGGGATGATGCAAGACAGGAGCTACAGTACATGTTCAGCTTGAGAGTACTGATAGGCAGATCGATCTCAGTGATTGAGATGTTCCCTTTGACATGAGTGATGTGGCAGTTCAACCATCCTCAAGACATTTCCCAGGAGTATTGTTCATATGCATGCTTCGTCGATGAGATGAAGAAGGGGTGGGGTCTGAGATTAGACCCAGGGTGGTTGATGATAGATGCACGGGTACTATCAACTAGATGGGATTATATCCATTAGCAGTGACAGATGCAAGGATGATGCCAACATACAGGGACCACTTAGCTGCGTATCCATTCCCTCATTACATAGAGCTAGTGGGGATGGGTGTACTTGCATAGGTAGTTCATTAGTAGGTGGCACAATAGTAGGGAGCACAACCACTGCCATAGGAGTAGTAGATGCAGTAGCAAGTACCCCAACAGAGGACTAGGTGGACTCCTCTTCCTCCTAGATAGATGAGTATAGATCCTGGTGTAGGTAGTAGGGGAGGTCAGGATAGATCAGCGAGGAAGAGGACATATGAGACATCCTAGCAGTAGCCTCATGAGAAGGAGGCATAGGTGGAGGATGCAGTCATGCAGGATTAGGCTGCATAGGGTCCGCCCCCAAGAGATGAGATCACACAACTGCAAGACTTACTATAGAGGACCCAGGATAGGTTGTGATATGCATAGTGGGAGGTGGGTGATGTCCACATAAAGGTCATCATTTGAGATTCTCGCCTGGCAGAGAGAGATTGAGAGACTAGGGAATTGTGGGAGGAGCTAGTGAGGTCATGGACTAAGACGTGGTACGAGGCTACATAGGTAGCGTACTAATATGCAACATACATCGACATGGTACCTTAGGTAACAGAGAAAGTACCTAGATTTATAGACTATGCTGAAGCTCTAGAGGTTCCATAGGGACCTCCCCCATAGGCACCACTACAGCCAGATATGCCACCTCCTCCACCTCCTCCAGGTGGTGACGGCCAGAGCTAGATGTAGCTTTTGGATTTTGATTTGATTTGATCATGATGTACCAGATGCATAGGCATCATTGTATTGTAGCCCATTTTTTATAGACTATGCTCGAGTAGCACCATTTTGTATATTGACATTTTGATCGATATATATATATATATATATATATATATATATATATATATATATATATATATATATATATATATATATATATATATATATATATATATATATGAGCTTGTCTTTTTGTATTATTGTACGTGTCATATATTACTTTGGATTTTTATGCTTTATGAGATGTATCCTAAATGATTAGATGAGGAGATATGAGATGTATGCCATGTATAAATATGGAAATGAATGTGCACATGTTTTATTATTATGTGTGTATGCAATGTGAAATGCAATGATAGATAAATTCAATCTATGATTTGATTTATACTTATGATGGATGCACATGTATATTAATATGTAGGTGTGGAATGTATGCTTATGAGCTTATGGTAATGCACTTTGTGAATGCAATGTGTACAGTACTAATCATCTCATGCAAGATATTACAATACATGATAGGTACTAATCAAAAGAATGTTTTTGAAGATCGAGAGTGAGGATCAGACACTTGTGCAATCAAGGTAAACCCAGGACGTAAGATGAGAACCCTCATACAAATCCAAAAGAATACAACAAAGAGAGCCACAAAGTACTGTCACAATGCAAGCCTAGAATGAAAATGCAAGCCTAAGCTAGACACAATCCCTAGGACTTGGTTGCTGGACCCATTAGATAGTTATCATCATAGAGCTTCTATTATAGGATGGTCATAGGGTGTCATAAAACCCTCACTGACACAATTATCATGAGAATATGAATATGACATTAGTCTTAGGATTTCCTAGAATGAGGCATAAGCATTAAGGCACAAGAAGCCAAAATGACCTGAAAACCCATTCCTTTTGATTTAACAAGTTAACATAAGCATCAAAGCATAGTTGCTAGGATGACCTAAATGTTGCTTGTGTACAAACACACTAGACACATGAGAGTGGCTTCTTTTGCAAAGTGATTAATGATTATTTTAAAAAATTCTCGTAGTGACCCTTACGTTTACTTAGCAGGATGAGCATTTGCAATTTCACTTGTAGCAAAAAGAAGTCACTCAAATAGACAAGGAAAAGAACCAACCTCACCAAAGCGTCCATATAAAAGGAGTCGAGGTACACATGGCCATCCAATATGAGATGAAGGCTCTCATAGAGGAAACCCCTCTTATATGGATCCTTTGGATCATTGGAACTAACCCAACAAATAGAAAGCAAAGAAAAGATCATGCCCCCAGTCTTCACATCTCTCGATCAGGATAGACATCATTGAGTTGCTCGAGAAGGAATGACAAAGAAAAAGATCAAGAACACAAAAGAAAAGTGCAACATGTCTTAGAGAATTACAAGTTCACTTTTAGTTTTAGTGGATTGACGTCGAATCAGAAGAATACAACGCTTATGTGAGAAATCTCAATAGGACAACGATAGTAGATAGATGCAGTTGTGTGTGTGAATTTTGTACCTGTTCTACATACACAACACTTCAGTAAATCATTAGGGGTTAGCTAAAATTGAAATGGAGAAAAAATGGAAATCTAATCTAACCAAGCGATTTACTACCTTCTAATAGATGCGAGTATGATGCTCTCAGATTGTAATCGAGATCAGTGACTTGACTACACCTAAATGAAGGATTTTAATGAAATTGATCTAGATATGAAATCGAATGTAATTAATCTATTTTTTTGGATTTTTCTATGCAATAAGATGAAACTTGATATGAATCTATTTTAGAATGAAAAATTGATATGCAATACTAACAATGATATGAAAAATTGATATACTAATCTAACAATGATATGCTAAAACATGAATGATCTCACAAAATTGTTTGATTTGCAAGAGAAGCTCCAATTCTTCAGACACCAATTCACTAGCATGAGTTTGCACAATTATGAGATGATTTGTGAAGAGCTGAAGCTTTAATTTATAGAAATCCAGGGCTTTGGAGGTGCATGAAAGAAAGCCATAAATCACTCAAATTAACTCATCTTGATTTTTGAGTTATCTGAAATAAAAAGATAATTAAATCACAAAAACATGCAAAAACAGAGCTTTAACTCAAATTAGAAGTTTTAGATCAGCTTTAAAACTCAAAAAGATGTTGAGTTTCCAAAAGCTAACAACTTGCATTGATTTTCCAATTTTGAGTTTAACTGAATGTGCACATGGATAATTATGATTTAATAAATAAATAAAGTGATTTATTCTCAACTTAACTGATTTTTGAAATTAAATAATTGATTTATGGGTTAATCAATCATTTAATCAAACTTTTATTAAAAACTATATTATTAAATAATGACAATTTTGCTTTAATTAATTAAATAAAGATTTAATCAATTAATTATAAGAGTTTGGATTTATTGTCAAAATTAAATAATACAATTAATAATAGATATAATTAAATTTAATTAAATAATTAAGTGGCACATATTAAATCTAATTAATTAAATATGAAAATATTCAATTAATCAAACTTAGGATAAATGTGATTTATCGCCAAATAATCATTAAATTAAAGATAATTAGATAATTAGGAATATTCAATGAATATTCCTCGATGCAGAATTTAAGATAATCAATTATGCTTCGATGATGTTTAGATGTGCCTTAGGTTAGGAATTTGATGTCGATTTCATTCGATTTGAGGATGTAGGAGGTTAATGAACATATAGCCCATTTTTGGGGTATTACATTTTGCCCCTCTTTGAATTACTGTGCAAAGCGCAGTGGTTCAAAGATAGTCTGTGTTTGATAAAGATATGGAACTGATTGAAAGATATGATGATCAAAAGATAAACTGATTCCAAGATAGAAACCGATTGAAAGATATGGAGATATTAGGTCCTGAATGACCAGAGATAGTGTTCACCATAGCAGCAATGAACCGATGATTGTGAAAAAGTGTCAAAATGCCTGATTCTGAACCTTAGGATTGATAAGAAGTGAGTGACCAGTTCTAGACTTGATTGTCTTAGCAGAACTAGCAGGTATCACATCCGAACCCTTCAGTTGTCGAAGAACCATGGAAATAACACCAATGAACCGATGGTTGCAAAAAGCTGATACAGATTACAAGATTAAGAGAATACCAGATTGATATGGATCGATGAATCTGATATGCCCCAAGTGATGATAGATTTGCCGCAAGCAATGAGGACTTTTGATGATTCAGCAAGTAGATGTGGTTGTTGTCTTGATTACTGATGAAAGATAACAAATTCCAGATAAAATTAGATTTACAGACTTGAATGATGTGCAATACCATGCCCCCTTCGGGATCAAAATTGAAATCTGACAAGAAAAGTCAGCGTTGAATGGTTTAGAAGCATGTTAATTGATTTGAGAATTGGTTATACACGTTCGAGAATGCATTCTGCATCGTTAAGAGATCCTGAAGACCAAGTTTGACTAGGTTTGACCATGAGTTGACCATGGTTGACCAAGTTGAAATTTTGATAGTTTGATGTTAGATAATCAGTTAAGTTGAATGCTAGATTTCAAAAATGATTGAAGGTCGATTGTGCAAGTAGTTAACAATATGAATGATCTCAGATTTCGATTTTGATCTCGAAAATGGATTCTACTTGCTATTTCATTGGAGGAACCTTTGTGTTAGATTTAGCTCTTGTTAGATTAGAATAGGTGATTGAAGAATCTTTTAAGATTTGAAGTGTTGTCAAACATTTGTGAGATCATGCAAACACGCAAAAATGCAAAGAAATATGCAGAATGATATGCAACCCTAGGACCTAGGACCTATTCACTGATCATGTGTCGATTTGTTATCATCATTGAACTTTTAGGTAACCGGATAAATCAATACAATGCCTACTAGCTATGAAACCATAGACATATGAATATTGATTTGTAACGTGCAAGAATCAATACAACACCCACTGGTCAAACAACCATGGACATATGAATATTGATTTTATTTTTGGAATGTTGGATTAGATATAAGCACCAAGGCATAAAACGCCAGGATGACCTAAATATCATGTCCATTTTGATATAGCAATTGGTATAAGCATCAAAACATAAACGTTGTGATGACCTGAATACGGCTTGCGTTGCAAACACATCAAACAGTTTTTAGAGATCATTCGAAATCCAATGTGAATTGCCCGTAGTGACCCTTTATCGTTCACATCCTTAGGCAAGATCGCGTTTCACAGTAGGAGATCAAACTTACTCAAAAATACAATAGCTAGATCAAACTTCCTTGAATTTTCTGGGTATTAATGGTCGAGGTACCCATGGCCATCCAATTCGAGATAGAGGCTCTTACAGGCAGACACCATATATATCCAGAATTTCCAAAGAATTAAGATGTTCACATGCAAGCAGAAGACAAAGAAAAGATTGTGCCCCCAGTCATCACTCTCTAAATCCTATAAAGGACATCATCGAAGAGCTCGAAGGGACATAATATGCAAAAATCTCAATGCGAATCAGTAAGCATACAAGGAGATAAAAGCATGAAGCATAGATTATTTTTAGTTTGATTGGTTGATGTTTGATTGTTTGTTGTAGATGCAAAATCCTTTCTGGAGACAAGACAGACTTGACTGACTCAAATGAAGCTTCAAAGGACTGTGACTGAACATGACATGTCTAAGATATATCAGAGGCCATAGGATATGACATTAATTGCCCCCAAGTTTGAACATTGATAGGATACAGATGCTTGAGCTGATGGTGTACAAACTGACTTATTGAAAACTGGAAATGCTGAAACAAACTGAGAGATATGTACAAACTAAAGTAGGACTGAAAGCTGGGAAAGACCAAGATTGCGCTGATAGATGGAGCATTTTGGAACAAGTGGCACCCGTTTGCTGGGTTTTCACCATCTTGGTAGAGATTCTATTTTTGCTACCAAGGTGCCTGTTTCCAGGTTTTCACCAAGGCACTTTTTATTTTTTCTCATTTTTTTGTATTTTTCATTTTTTCAATTTTTTTTGATATTTTTGATATTTGGTTTTTTTTTGCTTTTGATATTTTTCATTTTTTTTGTGAATCATCAAGGTGCCTATTGCTAGGTTTTCACCAAGATGTTCATTTTTTCAGGACTTTTTCAGATTTTTAAGATTTTTTCAGGACATTTTGCCAAGCACCGAATGCCTTAGGCATAGAATTTCTTTAGATGGAGAATGTTGATTGGTTCTTAGAGCTGTTCTCCTTCAATCATTGAGAGTTGATAGGAACCAGAGCCAAAAGTAGTAGTGACAACAAAGGGACCCAGCCAGTTGGGTTCGAACTTCCCCTTGCGCTCTCTATGGGATTGATTTTTTGGATTTTCTCTCAAGACTAGATCACCAACCTAAAATTCTCTGTGTCTAACTTTCTTGTTGTAGCCTCTAGACATTCTCTTTTGATACACTCTGAGATGATTAAATGCTGCTTGTCTGCGCTCATCTAGTAGTTCAAGTTCTTGCAACCTAGACACCCTGTAGTCATCGTCAGTTACAAGTCCATGCATTCTGATTCTCAGTGATGGGATTTCAACCTCAATAGGTAGTACCACTTTAGACCCATAAACTAAAGTGAAAGGAGTAGCCCCAGTAGGCGTTCTGATACTAGTTCTGTAGGCCCAGAGAGCTGGATTGATCATCAGATGCTAGTCTCTTCCTGTTTTGTTCACTATTCTGTGCAAGATTTTCAAAAGGTTTTTGTTGGATGCCTCTGCTTGTCCATTCCCTTGCGGATAGTAGATAGATGACCAATGTTGAGTGATCTTGAATTTGGCGCATAAATCTTCTAGGTCCTTGTTTTTGAATTGTCCCCCATTGTCTGTGATTATTGAATGTGGGATCCCATATTTGCAAATAATGTAGTTCAAGATGAACATTGAAATTTGTTTTCTTAGTTGCTTGCGTTAATGGAACTGCTTCTACCCATTTTGTGAAATAATCTGTAGCAGTGATTATATGGGTATGTCCATTAGATGAGTGTGGATGGATAGCTTCGATAAGATCAAAAGCCCACTGTTGAAATGGCCATTGTGTAGTGAAGGGAATGAGATCTCTCCCTGGAGCATGAATCAAGTTACCGTGAACTTGACATTTTTGACAATTTTTAGCAAATTTGACTGAATCTTTCTCCATGTTAGGCCAATAGTACCCCGCCCTAATAAGTTTTCAAGCCAATGTTAAACCATTGGAGTGTGACCCACATATGCCTTCGTGGACTTCCTCTAATGCATGTTGAGACTCTTCGTGCTCTAAACACCTAAGAAGCATACCATCTAGACCTCGTTTGTATAGGTCATTACCAATGATGACATACCGGGATGCGGAGCAGATAAGGTTTCATTTCTCAAATCAGTTAAAGGAATCAGGAATAACTTGGTCTTGGAGGTAGGAGAATAGGTGTTGATAACGGGAGGAATCATGACCAACAACAATGCAGATCATGCGAGTTTCAGGGGAGTCATATGCAGGATATGATAGGGCTTCTACTAGGAACTCATAGTGTAGCTCATGTTCGGGCTGCTATAAGAGTGTAGATAAGGTTGCCATTGCATCGATAGCCTTGTTCTCCATTCTGGGTATTTGCTCAAAAGTGATAGATATGAAATATTTCTTGAGATCATCTACCATTTTCTTGTAAGGGACGAGCTTTTCATCTTTTGTTTGATACACATCATTGACTTGATGGATAACCAGCTATGAGTCTCCATGAATGTGTATTTCTGTTACTCTCCATTGTATTGCCAGTTTCATACCATTAAGTAAAGCTTCATATTCGGCAACATTATTGGTACAAGGAAACTTTAATCTGAATGCTTTGGGTATCGCGTATCCTTGAGGAGTGATGAACAATATTCCTGCTCTAGATCCATTCTGTGTATAGGAGCCATCAAAGAATAAGTGCCACTCTCTAGAAGAAATAGTCATGATAGAGGCATCTGGAAATTCCATCTGCATTGGAGTATCATCGGATAATGGTGCTTCAGCTAGTTGATCTGCAATGACTTGTCCTTTGATAGCTTATCTCTCAACATATTCAATGTCAAATTCGCTCAAGAGCATGACCCATTTAGCCAGTCTACCCGTGAGGGCAGCTTTTCTCAGTAGGTACTTTAATGGATCGATTTTGGCTACCAAATGAGTGGTATGAGCCAACATGTAGTGTCTCAATTTTTGTGATGCGAAGATTATAGCTAGACATGCTTTCTCGATCATTGAATAATTTTTCTCATATGCTACCAAGGTTCTACTGATATAGTAAATGGCTCTTTCTTTCTTATTTTCATCATTCTGTGCGAGTAATGCCCCCAGTGATGTATCTGTTGTGGAGACATATAAGATCAATGGCTTCCCATGAATAGGAGGCATCAAAATAGGAGGATTTACTAGATATGTCTTGATATGAGCAAAGTTCTTTTCACATTCATTATTCCATGCAAAGGTCACACCCTTATGTAATGTCTTCGTGAAAGGTTGTGATATGTCAGCAAGCTATGATATGAATCTTCTGATGGATTGAACCCTTCCTTGTAATGTCCTCATCTGACTGATATTTTTAGGAGGTTGCATTTCTATGATAGCTTTGACCTTGGCAGGGTCCACTTCAATACCCTTCTTCAACACTATGTATCCCAAGAGTTTTCCAGATGTAACACCAAATGCACATTTCTTAGGATTTAGTCGAAGACTAAATTTTTCCATTCTATCCAGGATCGGGCTCAAGTCTTTTAAGTGTTCTGATCTTTGCATGGATTTAGCTAGAGTATCATCTACATAGTCTTCCATAGTTTGATGCATCATATCATGAAAGATAGATGTCATGGCTCGTTGATAAGTAGCACCAGCGTTTTTGAGCCCAAATGACATAACATTCCAACAGAAGGTACCCCATGCACATGTGAAAGCTGTCTTCTCTTGATCCTCTGGAGCTATTTTGATTTGATTATATCCAAAAAAGCCATCCATTAAGGAATACATTTCAAAGCCCACGGTCATATCCACTATCATATCAATGTTAGGTAGTGGAAAATCATCCTTAGGGCATGCTCTGTTCACATCTCTAAAGTCTGTGCATACTCTGATTGAACCATCTAGTTTAGTTATAGGCACAATGTTGGATATCCACTCAGCATAGTCAATGACACAGATGAATCTGGCTTTCAGGAGTTTTTCTAATTCAGCTTTTACCAGTAATGCCACATGTGGATGCATTTTTCTCAATTTTTGCTTGACTGGTTTTACTTGAGGGGCAATAGACAGATGGTGCATGATAAGATTAGGATCCAATCCTGGCATGTCTAAATATTTCCATGCAAAATTTACCTTCTTCTCTGTTAAGAATATAGTGAACTTATGTCTCTCGTCTTCTAATAGGGATTGTGCTATGTGTATCAATTGTGGTTCCTCCTTTGTACCCAAATTGATAGGCTGAGTGGGTTCAATAAGAACTGGAGATCTTTCCTGTAAATGACTCGAAAGGACATCAAATATCTCATCCTTAGGCACCTCAGGGAGGTTTTCACCTTTGGATACATCTTTGATTTTTACTTTTGTAGGTTCTGAGACTACCACAAAGTGGTTTTCACCCTTAGAACTCTTATTCTTTTTACTTTTATTTTTCTGACTAAGATATTTGATGTCCGACTTGGTCATGCTGACACTCGGTTTGCTGATGGAAGTCCTCATGGGCTCAACTACATTGAGGTAACAAGCCAGGGCATAGTCATTGGGAAAGGTGTAAACACCATAGCTGGGATTTGTGGAAGTTTGGTCGATAAGGTTAGGGCATTGGACAATCAAAGTGTGGAAGGATTGGGAGATTGTGTTCACAGATATGGATATGTCATCATTGGTCCTAACCTGATGTTCAAGTTCAAAGGTGATATTACAACTCAAAATGTTTAGTGCGTGAATAGACCCAATGTCATCATGGGAGTCCATTTCAGGCATCGGTGGATCAGACTCATTAAGTTCATTATTTCACTCTTGACTTACATTGGGTGTGGATACATTTTGGTGAATAACATCAACATGTTTCTCTGTGATAAGCTCATCTTCCTCTGGAATGGCTCCCCATTCATAGTCATTTGATTCAGCCTCTGAGTCAGGATCTCTAGGAAATCTAAGAACATGAGTAAAGTCAGGGTGAATACCCCAAGAAGGGTTACCCTCAGATTCAGATTTATATTCATACTCATGAGAATCTATCTTAGAATCATTGGAATTCTCTAAATGCTCGACTATGGTAATAGGCTTCTCTTCCCCATTTTGATTACCTTCGAGAATAGCTGGTTCTTGTGTGGCAACTTTCTCTGGTTTGATAGTAGGTTCTTGTGTTTCTACTACATTGATTCTCTTTATGGGATCACCTCCATCAGCAAGGAGATCTTTTATTTCCTGGGGAAAGCGCTCAAATGGGATGAGCTCTGAGTTGTCTGAATCACTATCTGAGGATTCCATCTCTTCCTTCTTGAGAAGGGGTTCTCCTGGTGCAATCTGTTCTATGACATGAGAACAATTTGCCTTGAGGTGATAGGGTTTCTTCACAAAGCCTAGGCCAAGAGTATTCTTATTTTCTCTACCAGTATATCCCATCTTAGCTATCAACTTATCTCCTAGACCATATGACTTAGAAGGGATCTTGGGGGTTATAGAGTCGCTAGTTTGATCATTTTGAGATTCAGGTTCATCTCTATAGAGCCATGAAAGTATAGCTTCATCCTCTTCAAACTCTTTCTTAGATACTTGTTCTGCTACAAAATTTTTCTTATATGCTTCCAGAGGTTCCTTTGGTTCTGATTTGGACTGCTTTAAGGATTTCCCATAAGACTTGGGTGAGACTGGGAGAGACGTCAAGGACAAGACTGGTTCTATAATATATTCTCCCATCCCATTCTCTTTGATATTGACTTCTTTAGCAATTTCTGCCATCTTGGATGTGGAAGCAATACTTGGTTGCTGGAGGGAAGACTCTCTGTTATTTGGAACAAGCTTGTTAGCGCTTTCCTTCAATGTATTGCAAGTGGTATTCAGATCAGCTGGGATAGTAACCTCTACTCCTTCATAGGGAAATTTCAAACACTGATGGTATGTGGAAGGAATAGCTTGCATTTCATGGATCCATGGCCTTCCTAGAAGAATGTTGTAAGCCAAAGGTAGATCCAGTACCTGACATATGGTATCTTTGATTACTGGACCTGCTTTGATGGGTAAGACAATGGTGCCTTTAGAAGATCTTTCTTGTTCATCATAGGCTTTGATAGTTATCTTCTTTCTGGGATCAATAGCCAATTCTGTGAACCCCAATTGTGTGATCAAGCTGTAAGAACAAATGTTTAGGCCAGCGCCCCCATCTATCAACACACGTTTGACTCTATGGTTCTGGATCATGACCTCTATATGTAATGGCTGATTATGTGGGTGACTCAAGGAGGTGTCATCTTCCTCTGAAAAGGGGATATATTGCGGAGATGTAAGATGTCTGACCATAGTCTGGAACCTGTCTAAATCAAGGTCATCAGGAACATTAGATCTGAGCAAAGCTTTGTCTAAGATAGCTCTGTGAGCTGGAGATATTCAAAGCAACTCAAACATCAAGATTTTTGCATTAGTGTGTTGGAGTTTTTGAACAATGCTATAAGATGTAGGCCTTGTATCCTTATAATTGGTAGATTTAGAAATAGCCTTCTGTTTGGAAGCAGATGAAAGATTGAAAGGGATCTTAGGGACATTAGATGAATCTGTGATTTGTCCTTTTAGAGTCGTCTGAGCTTGGGATCAAGTAACTACATTAGCTAAAGAATGATCTCTATCTCTTTGCACAATTGTGATGACATTGCAACTCTCAGAGAGATAGGGTTTGACCATATTGATGACAACATTATTTCCAGGGTAAGCATAATTGACTTTTGCCCCCATATTAGGTTGAGAAGATGAAACATCTTGACCATGCTTTGGAAAGGGTTCTGTGAATGCCGTATGATCATTATTGCTTGTAGGATTATCAATTGTGATGTCCCCTTGATTGATCAAATCTTGAATGGTATGTTTCAAGTGGAAGCAACCATTAGTTTTGTGGCCCTTACTCTGATGGAAAGCACAAAAGTCATTATCTTTCCACCAATATGGTCTAGGATCTGGATCAGATTTTTGAATTGGTGGTAAAGAGATGATGTTATCTGCTAGTAAGGTTTTCAAAGCTGATTCATAAGATTCTCCAAGAGGAGTGAACTTTCATTTATTATCCCATCGCTTGAATTGAGGCTTCCTTTGAGATGGTTCGGAAGATTGTTGCTTTGCAGCTTTAAAGGCTTTGGTGCCAAGGGTAAGATTGTAGGCTGGTGCCTTTGATGGGGCATAGATAGTGTCAACAACACCATCTGTGACGATGCCTTTGTTCTTGTTCCAGCTTTTATTTTTATCTTTTGAGCTAGATCCAGATTCGGACTTGTCCTTTTGAAGTGTGATTTCTCCTTTCTTCACAAGTACCTTTTCAATTTTGATAGCATTATCTACCATTTTGTCAAAAGATGTATGATCTTGCATTTGCAGAGGATAATTGATTTCTGGAACAAGGTTATTGATGAAGATCTCCAGTTTTTCAGCTTCTGGAATAGGTCTAGCATATAGAGAGAATTTCTTGCACCATCTTTTGAGGAATGTGAGGAATGGTTCCCCTGGATATTGTTTGAGATTGCAGATATCGATCATGGTGACCGGATGTTGCATATTGTAGGAGTATTGTTGATAAAACAATTTAATCAATTCCTCAAAAGTTTTGATAGTAGATGGCAACCTAGAAAACCATTGAATGGATGTTCCCCCCAAAGATCTAGGAAAGAGACGCATAAGATAAGTCAGTTCATGCATGAACTCCATGGATTGCGTACAAAATTCTCTGACATGATCTTGAGGATCAGAGTGTCCATCATATTTGTCATACTTTGGTATCTCCATTTTCTTCAGAAATGGGGGCATGTACAAGTCTTTGTCAAAAGGGAAAGGACACAGGGCCTACAAGGATTTTGTCGTCAAGAAGGATTTCCCTGGGAATCCAATCTCTCAAGAATCATGAATAGTGTTCATGGGGCCTAATTACTATGTGAGCACAGATGTATGTTCCGAAAGTAAATCTACCAAAAGCATCCAAAAAGTAGAAAGAGGAACACTTAACGCTTAAAGAAAATATGAGATGAGTCCACAAGGTGGAACACTTAACACCTCACACAAGATGAAAATGAGTCCACAACTTAGAAAACAAGTGAGTTCCTAAAAGCACAAAAGGGTTGCCAAGTGGAACACTTAACGCTTCTCTCCTGTTGACCCCTCCCCTTTAATGTGGCGCTGACCTTGCAACCACGGGGTGGAACGAGGGGCCGGTGGATTCAATGAGTCCAATAACCCAAGATAGCAATCAAGATCAATCACAAGTATTCTAAGACTACTTAATGAATCCTTAAGGGATCACAACCTAGTATCAAATTATGCAAGTGTGTGAAATAAAAGCATGAAAAGAAGCACACAAGCTAGACACATGAGAGGTTCATTTTAAGTCCAAATCCAAATGTTATCAGAACAAGAAGAATACCTTAGTTCCTCACAATGCGCTTAGTAAATTTTACCTAATTTTTAGCAATTTTTGTTGAGCTTTACCATGCAAGCAAGTTACGAACTCTCCAAATGGCCAACAAGCAAACAAGATATGCAAGGTATATTCAACTTATGAAAACCATAGGGTTATCTCTAAAATCAATTATTATTAGAAATAATAACCAAAAATTAAGCCAAATGACAACTCATATCATGCATTGAATCATATGAAAAATAAGTGCATACCCATCACAAAATTTTTATTTTTTTGCACTGCATTTGACCTAGTCAACAAGATCTAATTTTTTTTATATGATTTTTGCCACAAAAATAGAAATTCAAAATAGAAACCCCTGCTAAAAAATAGAGAGCTTTCCAAAAATGTAAAAATTTTAGAAAAATCTCTTCATTTGTGCCCTAGAGACCCATTTTATCAAAATAGACCAATTTTTGTAAATTGACTATTTGAGCTATCATATTGCATCCAAATTTAAAACTCAAAGAATGGACCCCCTATAGAATTTAAAGAGATTTCCGAAAATATAAAAATTTCCAAAAAATATGCTAATTTGCGTCAGATATTAATTTTTTCCAAAATTTCAAGAGAAAATTATTAAAAAATTAAAATATCTCATAAAATTCTAAATTTTTTACTGTAGCTTCCCTGATATGTCCCCAACCTGCAAAAGCAATTTCAGACCAATAATCCAAGCCGTTTGGGAGATAAAAATAAATCTTTGAAACTTTGGGGTTTTAGCTCCCAAAAAAAATCAAAACCAGCATGTAAAGGTGGGTTGCCCCACGGTGGGTGCCAGAAATGTGCGTGTGAATTTTGTACCTATTCTACATACACAACACTTCAGTAAATCATTAGGGGTTAGCTAAAATCAAAATAGAGCAAAAATGGAAATCTAATCTAACCAAGCGATTTACTGCCTTCTAATAGATGCGAGTATGATGCTCTCAGATTGTAATTGAGATCAGTGACTTGACTACACCTAAATGAAGGATTTTAATGAAATTGATCTAGATATGAAATCGAATGTAATTAATCTATTTTTTTGGATTTTTCTATGCAATAAGATGAAACTTGATATGAATCTATTTTAGAATGAAAAATTGATATGCAATACTAATAATGATATGAAAAATTGATATACTAATCTAACAATGATATGCTAAAACATGAATGATCTCACAAAATTGTTTGATTTGCAAGAGAAGCTCCAATTCTTTAGACACCAATTCGCTAGCATGAGTTTGCACAATTATGAGATGATTTGTGAAGAGCTGAAGCTTTAATTTATAGAAATCCAGGGCTTTGGAGGTGCATGAAAGAAAGTCATAAATCACTCAAATTAACTCATCTTGATTTTTGAGTTATCTGAAATAAAAAGATAATTAAATCACAAAAACATGCAAAAACAGAGCTTTAACTCAAATTAGAAGTTTTAGATCAGCTTTAAAACTCAAAAAGATGTTGAGTTTCCAAAAGCTAACAACTTGCATTGATTTTCCAATTTTGAGTTTGATTGAATGTGCACATGGATAATTATGATTTAATAAATAAATAAAATGATTTATTCTCAACTTAACTAATTTTTGAAATTAAATAATTGATTTATGGGTTAATCAATCATTTAATCAAACTTTGATTAAAAACTATATTATTAAATAATGACAATTTTGCTTTAATTAATTAAATAAAGATTTAATCAATTAATTATAAGAGTTTGGATTTATTGTCAAAATTAAATAATACAATTAATAATAGATATAATTAAATTTAATTAAATAATTAAGTGGCACATATTAAATCTAATTAATTAAATATGAAAATATTCAATTAATCAAACTTAGGATAAATGTGATTTATCGCCAAATAATCATTAAATTAAAGATAATTAGATAATTAGGAATATTCAAGGAATATTTCTCAATGCAGAATTTAAGATAATCAATTATGATTCGATGATGTTTAGATGTGCCTTAGGTTAGGACTTTGATGTCGATTTCATTCGATTTGAGGATGTAGGAGGTTAATGAACATATAGCCCATTTTTGGGGTATTACAGCAGTGAGAACCACTGGTGACTGATGTGAGAGATAGTCTCATGGAGAGATCGTAGAAAAAAATAAGTATCAGCAGGAAGACACAGTGAGAACCACTAGTGACTGATACAAGGAAGATCCTTGAGGAGAGAGATCTTAGGAGTATGAGCTAGGCATTAGTAGGTAGACGCAGTGAGAAACACTGGTGATTGATGCAAGAGATCCTCATGGATAGAGATCTGATAGCTAAGCATCAGTAGGAAGATGCAGTGAGAACCACTAGTGACTGATGCAAGAATATCCTTCGAAAGTGATAAGATAATGCCCCCTAGACTAGGAAGGCGCCCCTAAGTGTGACCAGTTTCAATGCATGTAGATTCGAGCATAGTCTCGAAGATAACTGAGAGCAAGCACATGAGCTAGCAAATGAAAAATAGGAAAGCGGGAAAGTGATTGTATAGAGCCAAGTGGTGTTGCGAAAGATAGAACATTGTAGAACAAGAGACACCTATGTACCAGGTTTTCACCTGCTTGGCATAATTTATTGCTTTTTCTACCATGACGCCTATTTACCAAGTTTTCATCAATGGCACATTTTCTTCTTTTTCATTTTTTTTGTTTTTTTTATATTTGATGTTTTTGTATTTTTGGAATTTTTAATTTTTTTGGTTGATGCATCAAAGCGCCTGTTTACTAGGTTTTCACTAAGATGATCATTTTTTTCAGGACTTTTTGCAATTTATAGGATTTTTTCATAATAGAGTATGTACAAGGAGCATGTAGAAGATGTCTCAGGTGTAGAATCATTTTAGGTGCAAAGCGTTGATTGAATCTTTGAGCTATTCTCCTTTAGTGGTAGAGAATTGATAGGCACAAAACCCAAATGCTATAGTAACAATATATGGACCAAGCCAATTTGGCTCAAACTTTCCTTTCTATATCTGTTGTTGCTGATTCTTAGGGTTTTCTCTCAGGACAAGATCACCCACTTGGAATTCCCTTGGTTTGACTTTCTTGTTGTAGCTCTTGGACATCCTCTTTTGATATGCTCAGAGGTGATTGAACACCACTTTTCGACGTTCATCTAGTAGTTCTAGTTCTTGTAGCTGAGATATTCTAATGTCATCATCACTGATGAAGCTCTTCAAAGAGACTCACAAAGTAGGAATCTTGACCTCAATAGGCAATACATCATCCATTTTGTAAACTAAGACAAAGGATATGGCCCTTGTTGGTGTTTGTATACTTGTTCGATAAGCCCATAGAGCTAGATTGATCTAGAGATGCCAGTCTTGTCCAGATTTGTGAACTGTGCATTGCAGGATCTTAAGGATCCCTTTGTTTGATGCTTCTGCATGTCCATTACCCTGGGGATAATAGATGGAAGACCATTGCTGAGTGATTTTGAACTTACAGAAAAGCTCTTTCAGATCCTTATTTTTAAACTGCCCCCCATTGTTAGTGATTATTGAGGAGGGTACACCATACCTGCAGATGATGTAATTCACTATAAATATGGCTACAGATTTTCCATTTGCTATGGTCAGAGGGACTGCCTTGACCCACTTAGTGAAATAGTCTGTAGCAGTGATAATAAACTTGTGTCCATTTGATGAAGAGGGATGAATCTGACCCACCAAATCAAAGGCCCATTGCTGAAATGGCCAGAAAGTGATGAATGGAATTAGCTCCTTTGCGGGAGCATGAATCAAATTCCCATGAAGTTGACATTGTTTACAAGCCTTAGCATAGTTTACAGCTTCCTTCTCCATATCTGGCCAATAGTAACCAGCTTTAATAAGTTTATGAGCTAGTGTCAAACTACTCGAGTGAGATCCATAGATGCCTTCATGCACTTTAGCTAATGCACGTTTAGACTCATCAGGTTCTAAACACCTAAGGAGAGTACCATCTAGACCTCTCCTATATAAATTGTTAGCTATGATAACATACTGTGAAGCACTGGGAATTAGGTGACGTTTCTCATTCTAGGTGTAAGTATCCAGAACAATCTGGTCATGAAGGTAGGAGTAGATATGATGGTAGAGGGATGAATCATGTCCAATGACTGAACAAATCATCCTAGATTCAGGAGTGTCATAGGCTGGGTAGCGTAACGTTTCCACCAAGAATTCATGTTAGAAGTTATTTTCTAGTATTTGTAGCATAGAGGCAAGTGTGGCCATGGCATCAACCACTTTGTTATCTACTCTTGGAATCTATTGGAAAGTGACATGTTCAAAGTATTTCCTTAGGTCTTCGACCATCCTTTTGTAAGGTACCCATTTGTCATCTTTTATTTGATAAATGTCATTGACTTGATTGATGACTAACTATAAATCTCCAAAGATTTTTAGTTCATCTACATGCCATTTGATGGCTATCTTCATACCATTGATCAAGGCTTCATACTCAGTGATGTTTTTTGTACAAGGAAACAATATCTTGTATGCCTTTGGTAAAGAGTACCTCTATGGTGTGATGAATAGTATTTTGGCACCTGACCCCTATTGGGTAAATGATCCATCAAAGAACATAGTCCTTGTCTGATGTGTGAGAAGAATTATGGACTTATTCAGAAACTCAATGCTCAATGGATGATAATCTATGATAGGTGCGTTAACCAGCTGGTCTGCGATCACTTGTCCTTTGATGGATTTTCTCTCTACATACTCAATGTCAAACTCACTGAGTATCATGATCCTTTTCGCTAATATAACTATAAGGGCAGCTTTGCTGAGCAAGTACTTTAATGGATCAATCTTAGCAATGAGACATGTAGTGTGAGCAAGCATGTAGTTTATTTCATAAAAGACCAGAGTTATACTGATGTAATAAATAGCCCTTTCTTTGTTGTTCTGATCTTCTTGAGCTAGTAAGATACCTAGGGATGTGTTTGTAGCAGAAATATAAAGAATGAGTGGCTTTCCATGAATAGGTGACATTAATATTGGTGGGTTTGCAAGATATTATTTGATCAATTTGAGCCCTTTGTCACAATCTTCATTCCACTCATAAGTCACACCTTTATGTAGGGTATTAGTGAATGGTTGTGACTTGTCTGCTAGTTGTGCAATGAAGCACCAATTAGATTGTAATCGACCTTGGAGTCCTCTCATTTGACTAATGTTGCACGGAGGGGGCATTTCTATGATAGCTTGAACTTTCTCAGGATCTACTTCTATGCCTTTTTCCGATATGATGTAACCTAGTAGCTTGCCAGATGTAACACTGAATGCACACTTTTACGAATTGAGCCTTAGACTGAATTGTTCCATTCAATCTAATATAGGAGCTAGATCTATAAGATGTACTTTCCATTCCATGCTCTTAACTAATGTATCATCCACATAATCTTCCATCGTCTTATGGATCATGTCATGGAAGATAGTGGTGACAGCCCTTTGATATGTGGCTCTGACATTTTTAAGTTCAAAGGGTGTGACATTCCAATAGAAAGTTCCCCAAGCACATGTGAAGGTTTTCTTCTATTGGTCCTCTGGCATGATTTTGATTTGGTTTTAGCTAGATAAACCATCCATCAATGAGTACATTTCATAGCTTGTTGTCATATATACAATCATGTCAATGTTGGGTAATGGGAAATCATCTTTGGGACAAGCTTTGTTCAAATATCAAAAATCTGTGTAGACTCTGGTAGATTTATCATGTTTAGAAATCAGAACAATATTGAAAATCCATTATGCATAGTCAATTGCTCTGATGAAACCTGCTTTGAGAAGTTTTTCTAACTCAGCTTTGACTAATAGTGCCACATACAGGTGCATCTTATGAAGTTTATGTTTAATAGGTTTGATGCCTGGTGCAATAGATAAGTGATGCATAATCAGATTAGGATCTAATCTAGTCATATCAGGATAGGTCCACGAAAAGTTGATTTTCTTGCTTCAAGAGAAATTGGTGAATTCCTCTTTCTCTTTTGAGAATAAGGACTGTGCCAAATGAATGATCTGAGGTGTAGCTTCTGTGCTCAAGTTTACTGGTTGAGTTGGCTCTATTAGTATTGAAGATCTTTCCTAAAAATGACTCAGAAGTGTATCAAGTATCCCATCCTTAGGTACCTTACAGAGGTTTTCACCCTTGGATACGTCTTTTATTTTTACTTTTTTTAGCTTTAACACTACCACAATGTGGTTTTCATCATCATAGCACCTATTCTTTTTTATTATTTTAATTATATGACTGAGATACTTGATATCAGCTTTAGTCATGTTGACACTATGTTTGCTAGTGGAGGATGTTACAGGTTTGACAATGTTAAGGTAGCAAGCAAGAGAGTATTCATTATGGAATATAAGGACTTCATTGGATGTAGAGGAGGGGTTCCAGTTTATCAGCTTGGGATGGTGGAGTGAAAGAGAAGTGACAAGTTCAAGTGCATTCATGGTATGTCATCAAAAGTGCAGACCGAAAGTGATCTCATCTAAAGGTGTGTTAGAATCCCTTCGAGACCTCATGTTAGAAGTAGAGGGTATGTTAACGTCAATAGAATCACACTTAGTCATCCTAACACTAGACCCTTCACCTACTTCAAGAAGGTTTTCAAATGTGTGTACCATGTCTATGTCTTTGTCAGAAGTTGCGTCAGACAGAGAATCAAACTCATACTCATGTGAGTCCGTAATACTAGATATAGGAACCCCATCAATACTAGTTGTACCATTTGATTCTTGTTCATTTTTTGCAACATTAATGGTTCATTGAATTTGTACTTTCTTGAACTGCTCTTGAAAAGGTGATGACATATACAACTCACATTGATATTAGGGTGAGCAGTTTGCATTTTTCTCAACCGCTCATATGTCAGTGGGGTAACTAAGGTGATATCATCAGAATCACTATCAGCCTCTACCCGACTAATAGGTAAAATGAGATCATCAGGCTCTACAAATAATGTGGCAAGATCTAGAGGAATAGGATAAGGAAATGTATCCTCATCTGAACTAGCCTCTGAGTTTTCAGCTAAAACAGTGTCACTAGATGCTGGCTGGCATTTAGGTTCTAGTACAAATTTATTGATCCCTAAATGGAACATAATATTTTTGAAGCCTAGACCAGTAGTATCCTTTGTCCTTCATCTTGTAGCTTCAATTGGTTCAAGCAATCCATTATCATTCACCCCTATAGGGCCACTCCCTTTATAGCCAAAGCATTTCATGATCTTGAAACCTTCATTGTACAGTTCTTGGTCTATATCACGAGTTGAAGTGATTTGTTCAGATGTGTCCTTCCCTTTATAAACCCAAGCTATAATATCTCTTTCTTCATTTTCATCTTCTAATGGTGTGGTAGCCTATACAAAGGCGTCGTCATAAACTACTTGAGGGGACATAGCAGAAGGTTTCTTGCTCTCAGAAGGTCTCCCGTAGGAACACAGAGATAGAGGTAGGGCTGTCAAGGACAAGACAGGCTCTAGTTGATACTCTCCCATACTAGAATCTTTGAGTTTGAGAGTCTTTTCTATTTCTTTGAGTTTGGCATCAAAACATTCAGAAGACTCATGATTGGTTGGGACAAAGTTGTCAATAGATTGTGTGAGCATGTTGCAAGAATAGCTAGTGTTGGAAGGTATAGTCACTTTTGCTCCATGAAAAGGGAATTTAATGCACTGATGATATGTTAAAGGAACCTCCTACATCTCATGGATCCATGGTCTTCCCAATAATATATTGTATGCAAGAGGAATATCCAGAACCTAACATATGACGTCTCTCTCAATAGGACCAACTCAGATTGGTAACACAACTAAACCTTTGGATATGTGTTCTTCTTTTTCATATGCCTTGATGGTAATCTTTTTGAGAGCATCTATGTGGTCTTCACCATAGCCTAATTGGGTGAGAATGTTAGTAGAGAAAATATTAAGGCCAGCACCATTATCAATGAGGACACAATGGACGTGCTTTGGGACTATCATGACTTCAATATGTAGAGGGGCATTGTGCGGATGACTCAGTGAATGATCATCTTCTTTAGATAAAGACATATAATGAGGTGAGGTCAAGTGACCCACCATGGATTGAAACTGGCCAAGATCAAGATCTTTTGGGACATTTGCCTCAATGAGGGATTTATCAATAATCTCCCTATGCGCAAGCGAGATCTTCAACAACTCAAAGATAGTGATTTGAGCATTGGTACATTGTAATTGGTCTAGGATGTTGTAATTAGCATTAGTAGACATAGGGACCAATTTTGAATTCTTTTTGGCAGGACCAACAATAGTTGTGTCTACAGGTTGTTTCAACACAAATGTAGAAGGCTCGGGGCCTTTGAGAATGACCTTCACACGAGATCAAGTGATAGCATTTGCACAAACTAGAGACTATTCAGATTCAGAAGATTGAGGCACAGGGCCTCACACGATGAATAGAATCTTGGGTCTAGGAGCATCCTCACTCTCCTTGATGGTAATCACATCATAGTATTCAACATTGATAGGTTCAACCATATTAATAACATTGCCATTAGTATTTTATGTATAGTTGACCTTGTTGTTGGCATTCTTAGGTTTGGAAGATTCACCTTTCTCGTGAGGAGGAAAGGGGTCTTTGAATGCTTGGTGATCTAATTTCTTGTTACGACAACTCACAACAACATCACCATTGTCAATAAGATCCTGGATCTTATGTCAAAGTTGAATATAGGTAGAAGTCTTATGACCCTTTTTTTTATGGTAATCACAGTATGCAGACTCATTCCACCAAGTGGGTCATGGTTGTGGATCATAAGGATGTAAGTTATCTAGAGGCATGAGCATTTGGTTTTGCAAGAGAGTCTTGTAAACCATGTCAAGAGGTTCCCCTAGGGAAGTGAACTCATGTTTGGGTTGAGGTGCCCAAGGTTTATTTTTGTAAAACCTAGAAGGTTGCTGAGTATCTTTTGTATCCTTCTCAGTGACTTTGGTAGCTTGCATACTGGAGGAAAGATTGAAAATAGTTTTTGGAGGTTTTGGGGTCACATTGTCAACAAATCCATTATTCACAACATCCCAATTTTTATTGACAAACTTATCTTTGTCTTTGCTGGAGGAGGACCCTTGTTTGTTATCCTTGTGTAAGGTCAACTCTCCCTTCTTGACCATGAATGCCTCTATTCTCATAGCCTACTTGATCATGTCATCAAAGGTCAAAGGACCTTGTAGCTATACTTGGTATCCAAAATCAGGAAGGAGGTTATCTAGGAAGATATCAAGCTTCTCAGATTTTGGTATTTTTTGAGAATATTTGGTGTAAAGTTGTCTCCATCATTGGAGAAATATCAGGAAAGGTTCTCCTTGGCATTGTTTCAGATTGAAAAGATCACGGATATTAACTAGATGCTGGATGTTATGCAAATAGTGCTAGAGGAATAGATTAGAAATCTCATCAAAAGACTAGATACTAGTAAGAAGTCAAGAAAACCACTCCATAAAAAATCCACCTAGACTATGCAAGAAGAGACGCATGAGATAAGTCTAGTTGTGTATAAACTCCATGGAGCACCAAACTCTCTCAAGTGATCTTGAGGATCAAAGGTACCCAAATATTTGTCATATTTGGGAAGTTCTACACCCTTGGGAAAAGGCAGCATGCTGAGAATCTTGTCAAATGGGAATGGACATATGCTCTCCAGCATGAACTAGGTTGTTAGTTTATCCTTGGTTTTCATGAGTTTTCCAATCTGGTCTTACATGTCTTGAACTATTTTTTGCAATTTAGTGGTCTCTATTTCCTCTTCTTTGACCACAACATCCTCAACCTTATAGTTTGGAGGTAGCTGGGCCCCTTGCTTGGCTAGTTTGAGAAAGTATTTCTCCTTCTCTTCTTTCATTAGGATTTCCATCATCTTACAGAGGCTTTTGTTAGCTCGGGCAGCATCAACATCTTGTTGGGTTATCTCTTCCTCATCATTACCCAAGATTTCAAAGATGCTTGGGGCTTTATCTCTATCATTCTAAGCTTGAAATTGATCCCCATCATTTTGAGATTGATCATAAATTCTACTATGTTCACCGTTCTGGTATTGTTCATCCATTGTGTTGGTATGAACAGGCTTAGTGTGAGGGTGTCTAGTATGTCGAGAGGTTGTGTCAAAGGAGACTTTGGGTGCATCAAAAGGATCAATCTCTAGTACAGAGACCCTTGGTGCCACAAAAGGATCAATCTCTAACACTGACTCTTTAGAGTTTTGGTGTTCTCAAAATAAGGGATTCCTGGTTTGAATGAAGTTCACAGTATAAGTACACTAGACACGAGGATGAATGACAAGAGAAGGGGAGTGAAAAGACTCCTCTCTAGATGTGCCTGAGGAAGAATGTGAAGATCCCCTATAGCACTCAGATTGTATGGCATGCTCAGAATGACCTCTTCCTCAGTTGTGAGGTCTACCTCTACCCCATCTAGTGAGGCGTGAAGGGAACATGTTGCTACTAAAAGTCACAATAGTCATAGAATAGGATTAAGTAACAAGAGAGAACTAGGATTATGCTCAAAACTCTGTCTCTAGAATAGCAAAGAGTGGTAAAAGTAAAATGCACCAGACATGAATCATCGAGAGTAAGGCTAGAACAACCAAGATGTGACTATCGCATCGCAAGGTACAAGAACACAGTAGGAAATGATAGATATAAGAGAGACAAGGTGAGTGTAAGTAGTAATCACTTGGTTCTCAGCTTGAGACATCTAGTTTCAGGAAGTGGACAATAGGAGAATGGGTAGATGGACCCCAAACAAAAACCAGATCATGCAAAAAATTGACCAACTAACAGGAATAAGTTCACTATTTTAAAAATCTAGGAATAGTCTCACGTGAGGAAGTGCAGTCTCGTGCAAGGAAATGCCAGACTGCGTGTGAATATGTGTAGTCTTGCGTGAGAAAGTGCACAGAAAACTAAAATCTCACGTGGGAAAGGAACAAAATTTGATGGTTTGGCATAGTTTTTGAGATAGGAATAGATTTCGAGACACAACGCTGGCTGTTCTCTGACATAATATCTAGTTTTTAGATAGATTTCAGAAATTTCAAATTAGAAAACTCAACTTTTATTCTTTTCTAAGAGACCAACTACATGCATCAACAAATTTCTATCATGATAAGGCACATAAGACAACAATCAGGGATTTCAAGCAAACAATGTCTTCAAACAATGAGCGAGGGACAACACAACCTCACACATGAACAAGAATATGTGACATAGTATTCTATTCCCTAAGAGTGCTACTTTTGTATGTTCTCAAATTTTTTTGCAATCACGCACATAGTCCTAGAAAATAAAAAGTTGGTTGCACTAGGGTTCATAGTAATGGTCAACTCTACAACTTTTGCAATCTCAAGAGGGAAAACTCCAATCCAGGCGCATTGGGGTTTTGACACATTCTAAGAATTTAATCAATTGGAGATGTTGAGGAGATCTGACAACCCAACAAGAAACTACACCTGTGGATATTTCTTCCACAAGGACATTTATATAGCAGCTGCTACTACCACGACAAAAATTGCTATTACTGCTTGAGGTTTCATCCACATGGTTGACCCAATAAAGGGAACGTCCACTATGGTTAACCCTCTCTAATAAGGAGACTCACAAAAAGGACCACATGGGAACTTAGTTTAGATTCATTAGGATTTGAGTTTCTAATGCTACCCAAAAAGGGAATAGAGCATAATCCTCGAGCCTCTTCACTTCACCAAAACATAGCAAATAGATTCTTTGACACACTAAAATTGAAACCACCTCACGAAGGTTCGTATGTCAACAACGATGTCTACCGATCTCTCTAAGTGGGTCCAAGAGAGAATGTATCATCAAAGTTGAAGACTAAACCAAGCAAGACTGTGAGATGAAAACAACTCCTTCCCTACCTACAAGGGGATCTATCTTCAAGAGGATCTTCGCATGTAAAACAAGCGAATGAAGCCCACTCTCTCAATAATGCCATAAATAGTGTTCATAGGGCCTATTTACTATGCAAAATAGATATGTAGAAAGTAAATCTAGATTCTTTTTAGAGCCCAAAATGAATGTGTGATTTAAAAAAATAGGAAACACGTGAGAGTATCATTTTAATGTCCAAAATAGAAGTGTTATAGAGATTGTAGCAAATCACCTTAAGTCCAAAGCTCTACAATCTAGTATCATGTTGTCTTCGACAAGCAGAATTAGGAAAAATCCACAAAAAATAGAAAATGTCGGGAAATAACAAACTAAAAGTACAAATCTACAAATTTTAAGTCTCTTGATACAAAATTTTGTGCCAAATTTGCACAGTCCCACGTGAGAGAACACCTTTTTTGAGTGAGGAAGTGCTAAGACCAGCACAACTTCGTGCGATACAGTGAGAATCTTCGTGCAAGAATCCATAGAGAGGTGTATAGACATATGGACAGAGTGAAAAATTTTGATAGAAACTTTAAAATTCAATGAAATATGATGAGGCCAGAAATTAATTTTTTGCCCCATGGTGGGTGGAAGAA
This sequence comes from Chamaecyparis obtusa, assembly GCA_027943335.1. NCBI lineage: Eukaryota > Viridiplantae > Streptophyta > Pinopsida > Cupressales > Cupressaceae > Chamaecyparis > Chamaecyparis obtusa. The sequence continues at coordinate 756,234 of BSBK01001155.1, read as the reverse complement.
ATGTGTAAGCTAAATATGGGCCTCTGATTTAGCCTCACACTTCAGCATTGTCCTTATTCACCAATTGTAGCAAAGAATGAATATGAGATTATTCATCTCGCCTATCTAGATGTTTCGACCTGTTGCCTCCTATCTAGGTAGGGCTCGTGATTTGCTCTCAGAATCAAGAGTCCTGCAACCATAGACTAACACTAGAATGGAGGATTTAACTGAAAGTACAATGCAGATTATCCTAGAATGAAGATGCAAGATTAATCTAGAAATGAAACATGAGTATTGATCTAATGAAAATGAAAGCAAACTAGATTAAGAAATGAAGTGCATATTTAATCTAGCATGATATATTAATCTAGAAATGAATATTATGCTAATAATGAAATCTTTGAATGAAAATGGATTATATTGGCAATGCGACAGCACTTCGTTGCTCAAAAAGTTGGGATCCTTTGAATGAGGAATGCGGATTCTTTTATAAAAATCCTAGGTTCAATTGACGGTCGAGATTGAATCAAATGAACGGTGAAGATTAAATGAGAGTTTAGTTCAGAATAGAAAGTTTCCTGCATAGAGGCAGTCAGCTGCTTGTTTGTTTGTCTATGAAAAGCTGTTAATTATTTTATTCCTCTTTTTGATTTCCAATTAACTCAAAATTTCCTTTTTTGAATTGAAGAGAAGATTTTGTGGAGAATATTTAATTCGAATAAATACAATATTGCCTCATAAGTAGATTTTCTCAATTATTTGAATAATTAAATTCAATTATTGAGATGAGGATATTTATTTAAAATCAAATATTTATTTAATTTCTTTTCCATGTGTATTTAGCTAAAGAGGGTGAATTTAATTTAATTAAAGTGCTAGGACTTTATAATTAAATTAATCAATCATAGGGTTTATATGGCCAATTTATATTCGATATTTAGGAATTAAATATGTTATGTGATTGATGCATATTTAGGGTCTTCTGCATTTGATTCTAAGTCAATTAGAGTCAATTAGAAGATAGAATTGCCTAGTACAATAGGACTTTGATGATTTCAAAATTTGGTAGAATGAGACAAAATGCAACAAAATTGGTTAGGATAGCAAGATGCCAATTTTGGGGTATTACATTTTGCCCCTCTTTGAATTGATGTGCGAGTAGGGCATTGATTCAAAGAATAGTTTGATGTGACAGTTGATGAGGTTTTCAGGATCATCTCCAAAACAAAGCTTAAGCTCAAAAGTTGAGGTTAGATCACCAAGACACCGATCAGATCGAGTTGTAGAACCATCTTCAAAATGAAGCTTGATTCTCTGAAGTCTAGGTTAGATTGTGAAGACATCGGTCAAATTACCACTTGTAGTAAGACTGTCCCCAGAATGAGGCTCAATCTTTAGGATTCAGGGTTAGATTTCCCCAATACCCATTGATTAAGTGATAACTGATATAGATTTTTTAAGGACTATCTCCAGAATGAAGCTTAGTCCTCTGAGACCCGGGTTAGATTGCCTAGGTATCAATCAAAAAGAGCTTTCAAGAGACATCTCCAGAATAAAGCTTGACTTTCAGGAATTAGGGTTAGATTGCCCCAATATCTAATAGAGATTTTGAGAACCATCTCCAAAACAGAGCTTAATTACCAGGGATCTGAATTAGATTGCTCAGACACCTAATGAGATTTCAAGAACCATCTCTAGAATGAAGCTTATTTCCCAGGGATCTAAGTTAGTTTTCTTAGATACCTAATGAGATAGATGACAAGATGTGAGGCACAAAGATGCCCCTAGTGATTCGAGATTGTGGAATATCCAATTTTGATTGTGAGGTATGAAAAACTGAATATGCCCCAAGTGATGAGATGCCCCTAGTGATGAGGACTTTTGATTTAGATCAGATTGATTTGAGACTGATAAGATTCAATGATGCAATGTGTAAGCTAAATATGAGTGCCAGAAATGTGTAAGCTAAATATGGGCCTTTGATTCAGCCTCACACTTCAACATAGTCCTTATTCACCAGTTGTAGCCAAGAATGAATATGAGATTATTCATCTCGCCTATCTGGATGATTCGACCTGTTGCCTCCTATCCAAGTAGGGTTTGTGATTTTCTCTCAGAATCAAGATTCCTGCAATGATAGACTAACACTAGAATGGAGGATTTAACTAAAAGTACAATGCAAATTATTGTAGAATGAAGATGCAAGATTAATCTAGAAATGAAACATGAGTATTGATTTAATGACAATGAAAGAAAACTAGATTAAGAAATGAAGTGCATATTTAATCTAACATGATGCTAAGAATGAAAGCTTTGAATGCAAATGAATTCCAATGGAAATGCGACAACACTTCGTTGCTCAAAAAGTTGGGATCCTTTGAATGAGGAATGAGGATTCTTTTATAGAAATCCTAGGTTCAATCGATGGTTGAGATTGAATCAGATGAATGGTGAAGATTGAATTAGAGTTCAGTTCAGACTAGAAGTTTCCTGCAGAGAGGTAGTTAGCTGCTTTTTTTTTGTCTGTGAAAAGAAATTAACTATTTTATTCCTCTTTTTGATTTCCAATTAACTCAAAGTTTCCTTTTCTAAACTGAAGAGAAAATTTTGTGGAGAATATTTAATTCAAATAAATACAATATTGCCTCATAAGTAGTTTTTCTCAATTATTTGAATAATTAAATTCAATTATTGAGATGAGGATATTTATTTAAAATCAAATATTTATTTAATTCCTTTTCCATGTGTATTTAGCTAAAGGGGGTGAATTTAATTTAATTAAAGTGCTAGGACTTTATAATTAAATTAATCAATCATAGGGTTTATTTAGCCAATTTATAGTCGATATTTAGGAATTAAATATGTTATGTGATTGATGTAGATTTGGGGTCTTCTACATTTGACACTAAGTCAATTAGTGTCAATTAGAAGACAAACTTGCCTAGTACAATAGGACTTTGATGATTTAGAAATTTGATATAATGAGACTAAATGCAACAAAATTGGTTAGGATAGCAAGATGCTAATTTTGGGGTATTACAATGCCATGGGCATTTCCATTTTGGAAAGCCCCGACTTGATATGGATGATCAACAACTAGAAGTAGTGGAGAGCCCAATGACTTCCATTAAGATAAATTGAGTCGTCTATTTTCCACTCTTTATTTTTTGCCTGTACTTTATTGGCCACCATTTTTTGTCATCACTTATTTGGCTATTTTTTTTCTGTATTTTAACTTCCCTTTTATTTCCCGTGCAGCAATTAGAAATTTTCTTTGTGATGTCATGTTGATGAGATAGCCTCATTGTCACATCAACTTGTTTCTGCACATTTAGAAGTCATCCATCAATACAAGGCTTTCGTATGTCATTGGCACAGAGCTCCACCACTGAACTTATATTTTTAGTAATGTTGCTGATGACATGAGGCTATGAAAGGGGTCAGGTACTCCCTATATCCATTGAACTATGTTGTGCCCATTTAATCCTCTTCTACTTTCCTCTCTTCTCCCCTCAAGTTATTTTTGCAACACCTTCCCCTTTCTCTTGAATGTGTAATGATCCAAGTCAACATATTTATAATGTCAAGCATTGCATCTGACAATTGCATTAGATTAAAGAGTGTTATAGCTTCATTAGCTTGTCAATTTATAATACCCAAAAACCATTAAATTCCATTTCATCGCATACTTTCTTGATATTTTCTCAAACAACTAGTTTACAATAGCTAAATCACTACATTTGTTACCAGTAAGGTCATTATGTATATGTCATAATCTAATTGATTCCACATATTTATCAGATTTCGAATCAAATTGCCTTCCTCTAGAGCACCCAAAATACCACAAGTTGATATATCACAACCCATGGTAACAAATTCTGGCATAACATTTTAAAGTTGCATTTGATGCAAAGTGTGAGGGCCTCTTGAGTGTGCTCAGTTTGTAACTAGAAATCATTTAGACTGTGGAAGTATAGACCAAAAATGTGAACCATCTAACAGAAATGCAGTCTCATGAGATATGTGCCAATGGATTTATTGTAAAGGCTTTTGATAATTCCAAATAAATGCAATGAGCATTGGAGTCCATATGGAATAAATCACTCAGTCCCAAAATGTAGATTGACGTGCTTGGCAAACATGCACCTCCACAGATGGAAGGAACTCAATAGTTCAGATATGTGGCAATCAATAGCAGTAGATATGTGTCATTTCCTCCCTTCTATAAATTTTATTGAATTACCCTTTTCTTTGCATTTCCTCCCTTCTATGTTGGCTCTTTGCCAAATAACTGCCCAAACCAACATTCCTTGACACTTTCTTTTTGTCTAAAATGAAATTTAATATAAATATTGCACGCCATTCACCTTAACAAAACCATTTGCATGAAACATAGTGACACCACACATTCATGATAAGGACCTCAACTTTTTTTAAACATATTTAGATAGATGTCTCTTCTAAAGCTGACTTTTTTGTATTGATATTCTATTACATTTTTATTTAATTTCATAATACAAAATGTATTTCTATTTGGGGTGATGTTTCATTGGTCGATTAAACTGTTCATTTTTAGTCATAAATTATGTAATGGTAGTTTTATTTGTTTTTGGCACCCTATCCTTTACAAACTAATTTGATTCTATTGTTCAATATTAGCCAGAGCTCTTACACAACAAATGGTGAAGGAAAAATTTTAACGCTTTGAAAATTTTAGTTGTAACAGTCAATTTTAGAAAGAACTTCTATTTTATATCTTTTCTTTCTTGATGTTCCCTCTGCACCTCTCCCTCTCTCCCTCCCTCTCTCCCTCTCTCTCCATATCTCTCTTCTTTGCAATATATCTCTCTCTTTCTACCCATCTCACTCTATTTATCTCTCTCCAACTCTATCTCATTATCTCTCCTCTCCGCCCCTATCTCCCTCTCTCTCACACATCCCATTGGTATCCCTCAAAGACTTGAAAAAATTGGTGTCTATGTTGAATAACTAAAAGGCATGAGGCTTGGATTCAAACTCATTCAAGAGAATAGAGATAGGATAAATCATAAAATCAACATTCAAAAGAAAATTTTCAAATAAGAAATATTTAAACGATTTCTTTTGCTACACCTTAAGATTCCAACTTCATCCTTATAACTCCTATACATATCAGGATAAAGTGAGGAAGAAGGAATAAAAGCCCGACTACTTAAAAATGTACGCTTTCCCTGATATGATTTTTTTAGTTACGTTTCCAATGGAAAAATAGGAATAGACCTCAACTTTTAAGTTGCAAAACAAGACCGCCCATGGTTTGACTGAATATAGGAATAGAACAATTGACCCCTGAGAAATAAAACTCTTTTAAAAAAATCACACACAGAATGCAAGGAATGAAAGAATGAACATACATTTGATGTGTATTGACTTACCGATAGGAGAGAGAAGGCCAAACTAAGTTATGGTTCATGTCTTTTAGTTTATCCATTTTTAGGTAGTTCCATTATTGGACGCACTCTACAATCAACCCCTTTTTTTGTCTCAATGGTTTCTAAGTAGAATATTAATGGAGCAAGGTGAGTGTTCTATCACATATTCCCAAGTATGATTCTGGCATAAAACCCGACAATCAAAGACAAATATTAATTGATATCCAACAATTATCAACCACAAGTAAATCGATGTTATTTTCCACACATATTTAGATCATATCATATTGACAGAGTCTCAAATTCATCATTCCATTTTTTTAATTTATGGAGAGACCGTGTGAATGAAAATTTGATTGGAAATGATCACACAACATCTGACAAACAAGAAGATAACACTGTAGTCATAGATTACCATCCATCACCTCATTTTGATGGTCTGATTTAGGCATCAAAGCGCACCTACCAAGAAATAAAAATGTCTCTCCACTTTTGCAATCAATTCTCATCATTCTCTAAACAATATCAAACTTGGAATTCCTCTTACAACAATAAATAAAAATGTCTCTCCTCTTTTACAATGAAAACTATATTCATTTCTCTTCATTTATGTTGTAATTGGTCCTGTTCACTCAATGTCGCCACTATTTTGACCTAGTGGGATCACAGACTTTGGGTTATAAGAGGTCATGTCCACTTTGTAACATTCTTGCATATATTTTGAACACAGGTAGGCCTAGTGAAATTTCTTCACCGATTGATAATAGATATTAACTTACAGGAAAATAGTCCGCTTAACATTGCAGTGTTTATGGCTTTTAAATTTTTTTGGGTCTTCTCTCCATCAATTTTTTTGTCATGATTTTAAGTGTTAAAATAAAAAGACAAACATTTTCACAACATTTCAAGAAGTGTAGTCATTAGGATGGCTTAGGCCTCTTTGACTCGTTGTTGGAGTAATCGATTCGGACAAACCTCAGATTCAACAATTGTTTTGGGAGCCAATGTATATAGTTTTTTAAAATTTGCACATTCGTCAGGAGGGTCCCACTTGAAAAAAGGTTAATTTGTAAACTATTTTTTTATTCCAATTTTAAGGTAATCGAAGTCAATGAGATGGCTTGGGCTCCTACCACTCGTTGTGGGAGGAATTGATTCTGTTCACTATTCGATAAATCTCAGACCCAATAAAGAAAATGAGTTTATTTGGCATATCGTCCGAAATTTTTAATTGACATAAAAAAATACATGTCTTTTCTTGGCAATTTTCGTTGTTTTGGATTAAAGAATATAAAATAATGTTGATTACATATAAATAGTCTGAGATAAGTTTTGAATAATTACAGATTAGATGATTTTTATACTTCGAGGTCATACATTTATTCACTATAAATGTGTCAAAATGTTTTAGGAGTGACTTTACAGTTATTTTATTATCTAATTATTTTCATAGAGTTCATTATTAATAATATTGGTTATATCATTAAGTTTAGAGCTTAACATCCCTTTCTTTTTTTTTCTTTTTTTATTGTGGGTTACTTTGTTTTTTATTTTACAAGTATTTCATTAATGTAAATAATTTTAATAATTTTTAAATTATTTCATGATTATACTTCTATTAAATATAAATATAAATATAAATATAAATATAAATATATATATATATATATATATATATATATATATATATATATATATATATATATATATATATATATATATATATATATATATATATATATATATATAACATAAATATAAATAAGCTTATAATTTGTAATTTATTTTTATACATTTATTAAATCATAGAAAATGAACAAACTGAAACTGTTTATTTAACTCTTAATTGTGGTGTTGTTTTATAATTATTCATGGTTTTGCATCTTTCATTCACATTTTTTATTGCTTATCTTAATTAAATTATTAACACATTATAGTTATTTCAAGGTTTCCTTTTAAAATTGTATATTTAGTTTTATTGTTACGGTGATCTTTTCATTTAATTTTTATTAAGTTATCATAATATTCTAAGCATATTTTATGGACCTATGGTCATTTTAAATTGTAGTTACTATAGTCTATTTTTTTGTAGTAATACTTCTTCCTAGTAAAACTATCCTTTAATATTATGGTCTATTTTCCATCAATAGTGATCTTGTAGGTATGTGGTGATTGGCATTGTTTCTATTATCCTCGCGTTCTTATTATGACCATAATCAAATTGTATTATTCATTTATGATGCCTTGTAACATTCATATAATGACATGGTATTCATGGCTTCATGGTGCATTAACATTTTGTTCATATAATGCTTTTGTATATTATCTAAGAGTGTTTGTGTGAGCTACGGTTCTGATCAATATATATTTTGAAAGGCGCAAACAAGAAAATGTTAGATAAATCTAAGCATTTATATCAGTTCAAAAACATAAACATAAAAACTAAGCCACCTCAGATTGAGCCAAAACAAGTGCATTCAAGCATTGTTTGATTTGCTCTGATTATGAGGGATGTGGGTATGCTCTCTAAGCACTTGGAGTTTTGTCCCTAATGCATTCTAGGAAGGATTGATATGATGCATAAATGATTTATAAGAGCTTGAATAAAAACTAAGTTCAATCAATTAAGCTTATTCTAGGATGTGTTAAAAAGCATGAAATCTAACAAATACAATTAAAACGCTTATGATCTAGCAATAATCTAACATTATAACACTACTCAATGTAAATGATGTGAATTGGTCTTTTTCTCTTGGAAGAGGAGAGTATTTATAGGTGTATAGGATAAAATGTGGATGGGGTCCTAGAACAATGGTTTGCACATAAAAGAGACCCACAAAAAAATATTTTACACATACAATGAAATTATAATGATATTGAAAGTAAATATAGAAGACTAATGTTGAAATGAAGAAATAAAGGTACTTACCTCCAAAAAGAACCTGCTAAAAACCCTGTCAAACAGTCACATAAACTGTTGATTTTTGTATTAATGAACCGAAACAATGAGATCTACAAAACCCAGAAATATTTTTCTTTTTTGAGGGAGGTCATCCTTGACCCAGATAGTGGGGCAAGGTCTTACCCTAGGGCAAGATCCTACCTCTCACTCAAGGTCGTCCTTGACCTAACTGCTCCGATGAAAATTCTATTTGCAGATCTTGAAAGTTTGATGAAAAGGGTATCCAGATATGCACTTCAATTCGTTGTTCCGCACCTATACCTGCAAGAAAAAAGGTTTTGTTGTTTGGATGAGGGGTTTGCCTTAGTCAAACCTCGGTTTGGAATCAACCTTAATAATGGAATTGAAATAGAGAGTGCTATCAAGTAGTAGAAGTAGATCTAACAATGAAGCTATGATATTCAATAGATACGCAATTGTATTTCAAATGTAAACAAGTATATTGATATGAAAGCTTGGACATAACATTAACAAATGTAAATCTATACCTCCATGATTGTATGTTGGAATCCACCTTGATGGAAGAATAAATGGATCTTGAAGATGAACAAAGGATCTTGAAGGAAGATCACACCACCATGATAGCTAGATCTAGGGTTTTGAATGATGAATCTTGAATGCTTGAACCAAATCCTTTCAAAGGATTGAATGCTTGAATCCTTGATCTTCAATGGAGAACTTATGAGATGAGATATGAAAACTTGATGGAGAAAATGAGAGAGGGAGGCTTCCTTTTATAGCGATCTAGGGCACAATCCTCTAGAGGGGCCACCTTGGGGAATTAAATTCCAATTAGGCCTCAACCCTTTAGAAATGAACCTATATTAAATGCAATTTAAGAGTTTACCATTTCAAAGACCAAAACAGCCGACCCAGAAGTGGGAAAATAATTCTTACTGAAACCTGATATCCAAAAATCATGGGACCTTAAAATTTGAACTTGAGGTCAAGGATGAGGTTGACCCTGACCTAGGTCAAGGATGAGGCTGTCCTTGACCCCTCAAGGTCACAGATCTCAAGGTCTATGTTTAAAATGCTAGAAAAATGCATACAGAAAGTGGAAAAGGGGGTAGAATCAAGGGAAAAGCAAGATCTAAGCTGAGGACCCATTCAAGGCACTTGACATGACCCAAAAACACCTACTTGGAGGGTTAAATACTCTTAAAATGGAAGTACTTCTATTTTAAGATGATACATTAAGCCCCCACTTTAGCAAGAGTATGGATTCAATGCAAACTCTTGGTAAAGGAGAAGAAAGAATAGATCCAAGTGGATTCACAATGGGATAAAATAACACTTAGCTAAGGACACAAGCCCCCAAGCTAAGGATTCTAACTCAACATACATGCATGAGGGTGTGAAAATAAAAAACTAAAAGAACAGGGGTTAGTACTAAACAACCCAAATTAATTAGCATAAGAAACCTCGCTAAGAAATATTTCTCATACTAATATCATATTTGGAAAGCTATCATAAAAGAATAAATTATTACATAAGAAAGACAAGAGAAACACTATAAATAACATAGCTTCATGATCCAGTCCTACTAGCATGAAAGTGAAAAGAGAGAGAGGATAAAGTGATAACCTCGCCTAGTAATATACCCACCTTACCGTGAATCACCCTGGAGGGAGAGCCCAACAGGTTCACTCATAAACTATGCCTTGAAATTGTAGTGTGTCTTTTGACAGCTTCTGGAATACCCATAGATCCACCTTCTTGTATCACTATGAATATGAAATGCATGTATCCTCAAGATTTAGCAACTTATGTGCATTACCTTTGGAATATTTACCATATTGGAAATGCATGTATATTTAGGATTTAGCAACTTATGTGCATTACCTTCCAAGATTTAGCATGTTGAAAATTTGAAAAATGTGTGTCTCTTCAGGATTTAGCAACTTATGTGCATTACCTTCAGAAGATTTAGCATATTGAAAAATGCTAGTCTCTTTAGGATTTAGCAGCTTGTGTGCGTTACTTTGCGATATTTAGCATGCTGCAAAACAAAAGGTTAGAACAAAAATGCATAATATAGAGTGAGGGAGGCCGTATATATGCCCCCCTCCTTAAGATGGCAAAAACATACTATTTTGACATGTTAAGGAAAGAAAAGAACAAAGATAAAGCCTTCTTCAACATCAAGACAATATCCCTAGACAACACCTAGTCCAAGCCAAGAAGGTCACAACTCCTATGAGGCCATGGAAGGGATGAATGCAAAGACATATCATGCAAGAAGTGAAAAAGTAACCCTTGTGAGGGATAACACACTATTCAGCTTCCAAGGTGAGAGATTTATCAACCATGGAAACCCAATGTCAAACAATGAAATAGGTTATGATCAAGGACAAATATTCTCAATGCAAACCAAAATTTTCATGTATGATTGGATATCACATAATAGATAGATACAGTTTAACCAAGGGAACAATGGCTCCCAGAAAGACAAAAAAGAAGGAGATGACATCCTTGCCCCCCAAGTGTAGGAACAAAGATGGAAGGGAACCTATTATATTGATCACAACACTATATAAGATAATGAGCCCCCATTTATTAGGCTAACATTGTTTACATAATGTGGAGCTCCATAATAGGAACATAAATGTTATTTAGAGAAAGTAGGATTGAAATACAACTCATTACCACATGATATATAAATAACCTTATTATCAATGAGCTGCCTAATTTTATAGTGTAAAGATTCACATTTATTAGTAGAGTGATCATGAAATCTATGATATAAACAAAAAGGAAGAGTCTTCAAGTGTGGACTACGTTTATTTTTGCATTTAGGTCTATTAATCATCTTAGCATGAAGGAGTTTATGCAAAAAAACTTCTTGGTCAAATTCCTTCATAGTTTCATCATGTTTTGAAGTGTTATTTGAGATGTTGTTAACATTGATTTGTTTTTGAAGATTAAATCCCAATCCATAAGAATGCTCATGCCCCCAGTATGTAAGGGCATTTGAATTCCCTTTTTATGCTTACCACAACCTTGACCATTAAATCCTTGTTTAACTAGGAAATAATAACCAGGACCATAACAAGAAGCCATATCAAAAGAAGTTAATGAAACTTTAGTAGTCACCATGTCATCATTAGTAGGTTTTATAGATTCATTATGTGTAGAAGCAGTGAAAAAGTTATTATGAAGGGCTTTAGAAGTAGAAGTAAAAACTCGTTGTCCAAACTCTCTTTGTTGCTTCATAAAATCAAGATCATTAATCTTATATTCTCGGATAAAGGTGGGAGTAAAATCCAAGGTTCCCCAATCATTTCCAGGAAGAGTATTAGAGGTAGAAAGATTACTATTAGAAGTAGGAGTAGTGTGGGTTTGAATATTCAAACAAGGATTCAGTGCATCATTCGCATGAAGTGTGTACATCTTGTTGTTATGTATAAACTTAACTTTACGGTGAAGGGTGGAAGGAATAGCATGCATCTCATGCAACCAAGGTCTACCTAAAAGAAGGTTATAATTGAGAGGTCCAGGCATGACATGAATAGGTGTATTTAGGATGATTGGACCTACTTTGATAGGTAAGGTAATGATGCCTAAAGTGTTCTTAGAAATGTTATCAAAGCCACGTATAGGAACATTGTCAGGTTGAATAGTTGAAAGATCAACTTTAATCACTTTGAGCATGTCCATGCTACAAACATTAAGCACAAATCCGTTATCAATCAAGGTCCTATGAATGATACTTTTAGTGATAGTAACAACAACCATAAGAGCATTATATTGATTCTAAACTTCTTTAGAATGTAAATCCTTTTGAGTAAATACAATGTCAGGAGGACCCAGGGTAGCATTCATGCATTGTAAGAAGTTATTGATATTCTCTTGATTAGGAGGTGGAGTGGGAAGAGTTGCTAGAGCTTTTTGCAAGGATTCATAGTAGGTAGGTGAAGTTTGAAGTAGCTCCCATAAATAAATTTTGGCAGGAGTATTTTGTAATTGGTTTATCAAATCATACTCCTTCCTAGGAAGACGGGGTGGAGGAGGAAGAATGGGTTGAGAAGGTGGTAAAGAAGTAGAAACCACCAGATTAGGTTGAGGGTTATTCCTTGTATGATATGTGTGAGCTATCAAATCTTGGTCATTGAAAGACTCTAAAGACTCCATAGGTTTACCTTTGATAGTAATGTGAGGACAACCTTTGACAATCAACAAGGGTTTTAGAAAAACCATATTAGTTGTCTCAACACTACAAATAGATTCACAAAAAGGAAGCAAAGAAGACATCCTAGGAGGAGATGAGGTAGGATATTGATTCTCCATAAGATCATCACTAATAGGGAGATCATTAAGGGAATTTATATCATTCTCCACCAATGCCTCGTCACTAGAAGGAATCCCAAATGGAGGTAAAGCATCTATAATGTCATCTTGTTTCACTAAAATGTCTGCATAAGGGTAGTGTGTTTTAGAAAAAGAGTCATCATCATCCATTAATAAACCACCCTCTTGTATCAAAGCATCTTCATGAGGAGGGGATAAATCAATGCCTTTATCCAAGGGTTCATCCCAAAATGTACATTCATTCACAATAGTTTCATGAGGAAGAGAGTAATCAACATCTAGATCCAAAGGTTCATCCCAAATAGGAGGGTTAACATCCCTATCCATTAAGTACTTGAAAAACACTTGAAACAACTTATGCATCATGATAATGAATAAAGAAATGCATAGAAAATAGATCTAGATATATCCAAATGCATTCAAATGAGATTTATAAGCATGAAAAGGAAATCAAACACCATAAACACAATACGACATCTAATTCCATAAAAGAAAGAGTATTCATAAAACGGGTTCACAAAAAATGTAAGATGAAGGTGAACACACAAAATAATACAAATGGAAATCTAACACAATAGGGCATCTAATTCCACAAAAGAAAGGTGTAAGCGTGTCGATTTCACCAAAATGTATAGGATAAAATGTGGATGGGGTCCTAGAACAATGGTTTGCACATAAAAGAGACCCCAAAACTAATATTTTACACATACATGAAATTATAATGATATGGAAAGTAAATATAGAAGACTAATGTTGAAATGAAGAAATAAAGGTACTTGCTTCTGAAAAGAACCTACTGAAAACCCTGTCAAATAGTCTCAGAAACTATTGATTTTCATGAAATTAGACTGAAACGACGAGATCTACAAAACCCAAAAATATTTTTTTTTGAGGGAGGTCATCCTTGACCCAGATAGTTGGTCAAGGTCTTACCCTAGGGCAGGATCCTACCCCTCACTGAAGGTCATCCTTGACCCAACTACTCTGATGAAAATTATGTTCGTAGATCTCAGAAGTTCGATGAAAAGGGTATCCAGATATGCACTTTAATTCACTATCCCACAACTGTACCTACAAGAAAAATGGTTTTGTTGTTTGGATGAGGGGTTTGCCTTAGTCAAACCCTAGTTTGGAATTAACCTTAATAGTGGAATTGAAATAGAGAATGCTAGCAAGTAGTAGAAGTAGATCTAACAATGAAGCTATGATATTCAATAGATATAACATTATATTTCAAATGTAAACAAGTATATTGATATGAAAGCTTGGACATAACATTAACTAATGTAAATCTAAACTTCCATGATTGTATGCTTGGAAACCACCTTGAGGGAAGAATGAATGGATCTTGAAGATGAACAAAGGATCTTGAAGGAAGATCACACCACCATGATGGCTAGATCTAGGGTTTTGAATGATGAATCTTGAATGCTTGAACCAAATCCTTTCAAACAATTGAATTCTTGAATCCTTGATCTTCAATGGAGAACTTATGAGATGAGATATGAAAACTTGACAGAGAAAATGAGAGAGGAAGGGTTCCTTTTATAGTGATCTAGGGCACAATCCTCTAGAGGGGCCACCTTGGGGAATTAAATTCCAATTAGGCCTCAACCCTTTATAAATGGACCTAGATTAAATACAATTTAAGAGTTTACCATTTTGAAGACCAAACAAGTTGACCCGAAAGCAAGAAAACAATTCTTTCCAAAACCTGACATCTGAAAATCACGGGACCTTGAAATTTGAACCCAGGGTCAAGGACAAGGTCAACCCTGACCTAGGTCAAGGAAAAGGTCATCCTTGATCCTCAAGGTCATCCTTGACCCCTCAAGGTAATCCTTGACCTTGAGGTCACAGATCTCAGGGTCTCAGTCCAAAATACTAGAAAAATGTAGATAGAAAGTGGAAAAGGGGGTAGAATCAGGGGAAAAACCAGATCTAAGCTGAGGACCCATTCAAGGTGCTTGACATGACCCCAAAACACCTACTTGGAGGGCTAAACACTCTTATCATGGATACACTTCCATTTTAAGATGATATAATAGGATTTGAGGAAGGGCTTGGGTTAAGAAGTGGAGTTAGGGTCAGAGGTAAGGTTTGGGGTAGAGTTTGGGGTAAGGTTAGGGGTATATTAAGGTTTAGCCTTGGTCAAGGTTGCTCACATATGTGTGAGAAACACTAGGAAAGTGTGCAAATGGGATAAGAGTGGAAGAGGAGACATGGGTCTCATTTATGGCTTGTAAGAAGCCTTAATGAGGATGTAAGAGGCTTTAATGAGTGTGTAAGACTCATTTATGAGGGGTTTTGACCCAAAGTCAAATTTTTAAGGGTTTAGGCTAAGACATGTAGGAATCACTTTTTAATTATGTTTAGAGTTAGAATAGGAAATCCTAGAAGAGGTTAGGGATTTCTAGAATATTTCCAAGGTTTTAGGATTTAAATAAATACTTTATTTATTTAACGGATTTTTGGTCAATTTATCAATTAATAATTAATAAATAGGGGAAAATCACTCAAACTTGATTTAAATGATTTGGGGAGGGATTATTTAATTAAATATGTTTAATCAAAATAAGAGGATTTAATGGCATCAAAATAAACTAATTAATTAATTAATATATGATGATGTCATCAGGAGTTTTCAAAAAATAAAAATAAAAATATTTTTATTTTCTAAAAGATTTTTAGGTGTCTAAATTTTTCCCCTCTTTGATGCGATGCTGCCAGTGGCGTCGCATTAAAGACAAGAAAATAAGATGCCCCAGGCTAGGATTTAGAGGAATAAGGGGTTGTGCCCCCTCGAGAAAATAACACAAAGAGGAAACATTATGGAATTTTCTCAAAAGGAAACAGAAAGGAAGGGGAAGGAAGGAAGGAAGAAGGGAGGATAAATAGCTATACTTCCAAGAGTAAAGGTGGAGGAATGTAGAATGCAAGATGCAGTTATATGCAAAGATGCAAGATTAATCTATATGATGCAAGATGGGGGATTTTGGGCAGCTTCAAGTGTAAATGTGGAGAGCACAACCTAGTTTGATATAGCAATGCTAGAGACCTACCAAGGATACTAGGATCACAAGGCCTTATCAGTAGTGTTGCATAGGACTGACACAAAAAAGACACACAGGGTTGCCTCAGCATCACACATGAACCCAAGAGGAAGCATGGTAGAAATGATGTTGGAGAAACCATAAACAAATGACATTTCTCAAGTGCACCATGTAACCCAGAAGATCATATGTGAATCGTGCAAGGGTCATTTCCAACTAACTCGCAGGGAGAAGTAAAAGATCAAAAGACCTTGCCCCAAATTTCCCTCATTCATAGCACACCAGGATATAAAGGATCATGGAGACTTTGATTAGAGAACAATGAGAAGCCATAAAAGATTAACAAGATCCAAAGGACAAAATCCAAGACCCAAAATGATAACTCCAAAAGACATCCTTTTCCAAGGAGAGAGATTGATTTGATTGATGGTGGGAAGATTGATCAGAACATGTAGAAGGATACATTGGCACAGACCTGGTGTGATTAGTGGAAGATTAGGTCTAACAGGAGGAAGGATACATCTTCAAGGACCCTGTTAGTGTTTGAACCTGCAGATTAATCAAATACTCAAATAATCCCAATGGCTGTAACCTAGCAAGTTACAAACTACTAAGGTATTAAGGTTAAAACCTTCTTCACTTCGAGTAATATATACTCAGGCGGGTGTACCTCTATCAATTCAACAATCAGCTGAGCTCTGAATTGAGAACTAGCTCTTTCACTGCTCTGTTACTGCCTTCAAAATCCAAATCAATAAGTGGCTAAAACTCTGAGTATAGCCCAAATCATCCTGATACACAACATCATGATATAGACTATAAAAACAGCAACACGATACAATGGCTTAAGGATATTCATCCTTCTTCCTTTTAGAGTTAAACTCAGGGAAGGGTTAACCTCGTTTATTGCTTCTACAAAGCACTGAAATACATATTTATGAACTTGTCATAATATGACTCAAGTTTGGAAATTATGCATATAAAGTAAAATTTTAATCAATTATATATCTGGATGGTAAACGAATGTAAGTGGATCTAAAACCAGTCCCTTATCCATTGGGCATCAGAGTCGAACTCTACCTTCACATATATCTATTAAAACGAATACAATGAAACTCCAATAACATGCCTAACATATCATTGTTTCCATTCCTAAACCTGTCATAAAATCTACATATAGATATTCAATTCCCAGAGACCTCCCCTAAGATTTTACTCTTTCCTTGAAAGATACTTAAGCTCAACCCCTACATTCACCTTGTGAAAGATGTATTTAAACTATCTTACAATTTAAATGCATAAAGAAACTAAAACATTCCACATGCAAAGACAATCCGATTGTAGTAACAGAACTCCAGTGTATTTGTATTAATTGACAAAATGCATTCGTACAATTTTCCTTGATTTCACAGAAAATCAGGTTCTATATTTCAGACCTCTCCTTTACAAAATATTTTCCAACCTCGATCAACAATAGGAACAGACTATTTATACTAATCAACCATCCTGGAATCCTCGAAAGGATGCAAAAAGCTTTGGATGGCTGATAGAAAATTGCGCTAGAAAACAAAAGAAAATACAAACAGAAAGATATTTAATCAAAGACAGCAAGGCGTATTTTTAGTTCTGAACGACTTCCGCAGCTGGCACCTTTGTTTGTAGATATTTTCAGAGTAGTTACCAAGTTTTTCATATGAATGATGACCGCCATTATAGGCTAACTTACATCATTCTCTATTTGAACACGCTCTCCCTCAAATTCTGGATCAGGTGCCAAGTGCGATCTATTCTTCTTCCTCCTCCGTTAGCTGGATGACCGGTTTCTTCTTCTTCTTTGTGATTAGCTTTTCCCAAGCTGCCACATCATCATCAGATGGCCAATTGTAGCTCTGCAGCTCCTGTAACAAGTTGACTTGCCGTTCCCATGTGGAATCAGTTACATTTTTAACTTCTGATATAAACTTGATACAATCACTTTCAACTTTGAATAAACTATCAATTATATTGTTAGTTCCTTCTACGTCCAAAGCCTTATTGTCTTTTAGGAAGGCATCTTGATTGATGACCAACTGACCCATTGACAGCTTCCAATCTTCCAGCTTAACCACATTTCCATTGTCATCATATACCGGGGGCAGATACTTGCTGTAATCTTTATCAAACATGGCTAACTTAGCCTTTATTTGGTTTGATTTTCCTTTAAAAAACTTTGATGCTTCACTTATTAAGCCAATCCTTTCAAACACTTCAGTTACTACGTTTGGGATATCAGGCCTGTGTTCTTGTAAACTGTCAAGCTTATCAAACAATAAATTCCTCCCAGACCAAATACTATAGAGTGGTTCCAAGGTGGCCAAATAGTCATTCACCTTTTGATTGGTCTGATGTAACAAGATGACTGATTTATGAACTGCATCCATCCTGTCCTTTATTTTGTCCTGCCTGTACTGCACTATTTTGGCTATAGTGTCCAGGGATGCATCCAATTTCACCTTTTCCAAGTCTTCAGCAGGTCCCTCAATTGCCTCCAAATTTACCTGAACAGGTACCTCAACTTGCAAAGGAGGAGGAGGAATTATTTTTGAGGCTTCCTCAAGTTTGACATTTATTTCTGCCAGCTCATCTTCCAACTGTTTGATCCTCATCATTTTCAGATCTCTGTCCTTGGCTACCATGCTTGAACTCTCAAACAATTTGGCATATCTTTCTGACAGCTGAGCTGTCTTGGCTTCATTCAGATTAGCCCAATGAGTTACTGCCTTGGAGACCTCAAGGTCTGTTGTATTTTGTACAGTCCATATAATCTTATTCCCCTCCATCTTATCCTCTATACTCAATAGAGATGGCTTCTGAGTTTTGGGAGCCATGGACCACATTGCAACAGCCTGGGACTTAGGGTCATAGCCACTTCCTCTAATCATGTCACCAATGTGAACTTCATATGATAGGCTACCCTCTGGTTGCTTTCTCAGTTGATCAATGAGGAATGCAGAAGTCAGATCCCATCCTGGGGTTAACAACATTCCACTTGATTTAACCAAATCTCTGGCTTCATCCACTGTGATGGGATCAAGGCTAGGATCATATGAAGCAAGAGCTCTCAAAGTTTCTTCACTAGGCTCCATACCTTCAGGCAGAGCTTTCTTCACTTCTTGCTGCTTGTTCCAAATGAGAAAACTCTTGAACTCATCAGTCTTAATGAACTGATCATCACTCAAGAATTCCTCTTGATAGACCTCTCTGATATCCTTCTCTAACCATAAGGATTTTTCTCTGTCTTCTTGCTCAATGGCTATCTTCTTGCCTGCTCTTATTGCTTTCCTCAAATGATGATGATATGGCCTATCACCTGGTACAAGAGCAGATGCTCTGTCAATTTCCCTTCTTTGCCTCACATGCCTTGAAGGTTCACCTTCCTCAAGCCTCTGTCTCTTCAATGGTGGCTCTGAGATATCCTGCATTTCTGGTTGATCTTGAGTAAGATCAACAACTGGTGGTCTCTCAACCTGTGGAGGACTATCTTCTTCTTGTGACTCATCAGTGAATTCTTCCTCATCAGAAGATGAATAATCTTTCTTCTTCTTCTTCTCTGGCTCATTCTGATCAATCAAGCCTTCCAATTGATTTTCCAAGGTGTCATACTTTTCAATCATCCCATCAATCCTCTTCAAATAAGGAAGATCAGGGAAAAAACCCTCAAAAGGAATCTAAGATGCTTTCAACTGGTTGGACAAATCGACTAAATCAAAGAATCTGTACCATCTCCTTTTAACTTCATCTTCATCTAAGATGTTTCTGATCACATCTTCTTCATCCAAACCTTCATGCTCTTTGATCACACCAATGTTTGGGATGTAAGTCATCCTGGCAGTCTTGATGAAATCCTCAGGATCTATGTGCCTACAAGCACCAGTAACCATTTTGAATTGTTGTAGCCATGCACTGATTTGAGGAAAAGCCCTCTTTCCTATCAGGAAATCACCTACCTTGAATTGCCTAGGTGTGAATGTACCCTTTCTGTGAGGGGCCAGGAGCTCTTTATCTGTACACATAAGCTGCCAAACAAATTCCAAACAAGCCAACCTCGGAGGCACATATTTTGGTAATAAATGTGGGGGTTGGGGACAACCATAAACTCTGATAATTGTGGAATTATCTCCCAAGTAGAAATCACCCCAATTGTGATTTCCATCCCACTTATCCACATACTGCAGCGGTCTTAAAAGCCTGAGGACTCTAGGAGATAACCTAGTGACATTGATACCTAGCATCCTGATAATTGGATAAACAATGAAATTCTGAAAAACACAAAAATCTGCCTCATTAGATGTAGAATTCCATATTCTCACCCACAACTGCACTGGGTTGTGCTGATCTTTGAAACTGAACCTTGGTTTTAACATGTTTGCATCAAAACTGTTGATGTTGAAAAACATAATCAAATGCATTAATAGAGAATAATGCATGAACTCAATAGGACTTTTACTTTCTTGGACAGACATTAGCCCCTGATGCATCCTATCGATCACATACTGGATGTAATCATAGTCAGTGTTTACCAAAGGATTTTGAATATCCAAGATGATCATCAGCAAGTCAGCTGGTAAAAATTTTGCATTCCCATCCATTCCCAAAACTCTACATAATGCATAACAAGTATATCTCATATAATGATGAAGGGATTTGAACTGGTATGGGGCATTCATGTTAGCAGGAAGGGGGGCTATATATTTGTCTTGTTTTGGCATATGCTTAACCAATTGGTCTTTTACTGACCCTACATTGATTCTGTATCTTGCCTTTTCTTTGTTCAAATCAATCTCAGTGGAAAAGGATGTGTAAAGACCAAAAGCTTTCATAAAGGATCCCCTATCAAGAGTAACTAAGGGTGATTGGTCTTGTTTTCTGATTGTCCTTGAGATAGGGTCATATCTTCTGGCTAGGGCAACAATTAAATCAATATCTAGGAAAACGTCAGGGACAACCATTTTTCCCAGTCCTAGCACCCAACCATTACATACAGGAACATGCTTATTTCTATTGCCGTAAAAGAAATTGAAAATGGTGTAACCTGTGAATTCCGGAGTGATTGGGTCTCTACACCGTTCCAAAAGATCTTGAAACACGTCATCAGCAGCCCTCTTGTTCTGACTGGAGCCCGGCAACAGTTTCAGGAATTCATCTGAAAAATTAGGCTTATTCTTGTCCTCACCAGCTTTGGACTTGGCCTCACCACTGGAAGACGCTGCACTCTTCTCAGGTTGACTCATCTTTGCTACAGGAACACCTTCAATTCTCTGTATCTCAAATGCTTTTATGCTCGGAAATGCTCTGGACAGACAGAAACTCTCAATGACTGAAACTTGAACAAATAACAACGAGCTTCAACTTATTTATCGATATGAATCCAAGGTGTGCAACTACCATAGTTAATGCAAATCTCCTTAATGGATCCCATATTCAATTTCATGTACCCCCAGATTTCAAATTTCGAGCTCGCCATGTCCGGATGTTGACAAATAGATTAAACTACTTGAAAACAAGGTGAAGAGGGAATGATCAGGATTCTGTTCTTTTAAACTGTTTGCGTCATGCAATCTTTCTTCTTGAAGCTGATTTGATGGCTTACTGGTTTTATGTCCATATCAACAAAGTACTTTATCTATGTGGCAACGGTCCTTTTTCTTTTTTCTTTATGACCTTTTTCATCTGAGCTCATTTAGCGAACCAATGACTGATGGCTTCTCTTAATCGCTGAATAGAATGCTAACCCTAGCTATCAACCGGAGAACTGGCGACCACTGGCTTCGCTAGTTCTCTGAATCTTTGTTTGACCCTGGTTCACATCTGGAGAACTAGCGACTATTAGCTTCGCGGGTTCTTAGAATCCTAACCTTAACCATCCAAGCATTTCGCGAATCAGCGAACAAAGGGTTCCCACTTACACAGTTAACCTGCAATTACCATTTGGCGAACTAGTGAATAAAACCATCTCCCATTCTCTTAATGTTATGACTGACGGTCAATTTTCCTGGAGATCTAGTGAACAAAGGGTTCGCGCATTCGCTGAAAGATATACTTAACCGCTTGACTGTCTGGAGAACTGGCGAACACTGGCTTCGCTGAGTCGCTAAATCATTTAACTTAATCATCACTTTATACCAGGATTCCAGATTGACCGTTGATCTTCATCAATCGATGGCTATCACTAGTTCTCTGAATAACAAAACCCTTGACCATTTTATTCTGAGAATCAGTGAACAAAGCCATTCGCTAGTTCTCCAAATACTCTATATCAGTGACAATTTCATTTCGAGAATAAGCGACTGAAGCCTTACAACTTATCATCCATTGATTCGCTTATTCGCCAGATTGCTTTAACCTTTACCTTTTTATTAAGAGAACTAGCGACCAAAGGCTTCGCTGAATCGCTGAATGGTTTAGCATATCACCAACTTATTCCGAGAATCAGCGAACAAAGAAAACTTATCTCCGCTGAAATCCTTTTGGGCAAACCATCAGAACCGCCAAATTTAGAGGATAGCATTATTTTCATTTAGTTGCTCATTTGCCAGATCAAATATGCAGGACCCACAGATATCTTGAGATTAAAACAGGGCCGTTGATCTTGAAAGCAATCCACGGTATTCGCTAATTCTCTGAATATCACAACCCTTGACCGCCAGATTCTGAGAACAAGCGAACAAAGAGCATTCGTTGAATCACTAGATTGCTTCAAAAGACAGCCAAGTATTGCGAGAACTGGAGATAACCGCCATTCGCTAGTTCTCGGAAAAGAAAATGAAACCGCCGAAACACTTGGAGACTTAGCGAACAAAAGGTTAGATGCTTGGCTTTAATGCATTCGCCAATTCGCTGGATGTTTGGGATAACCGCTGGAGGATCTAGAGAACTGGCGACTGATATTAATAATGAACATGAACATGACTCATTCGCCGAATCGCTAAGTGGTTTTGACCTTTGATAATACATTTCCCGATTCAGCGAACACTAGGGGCAAATACGCATGTGCACAAATAGCAACTTAAGTGATTAAAAGGTAACCAAGAAAAAGAAACAAGAAAGCCACATGAAGTTTGGAAACGAAAGGAAACATTTTGGAAGACAAAACCTAGGGTAAGGGTTTTCCTGAACATGTCAAAACCACTTTCACGACACTTTACAAACCCTAGTCCAGGAAAAACACTCGCATGGAGACCTAAACCATGAATTTGACTTCAAACCTCAAAAAATTTTAGGATACCCAACAGACCCGCTGATTGATGGGAAAATGAGTGTTTTTGTTCGCTAGAAAATGATGAAGTGTAACGATAGTTGATGTGATCATGAATAGTCAACAATTGATGTTGTTGAAGTACAATGCTCGATGGGACAAAATATCTGATCAAATGTTGTTGTAGGACTGACGAGGATATGTACAACAAAACATGATGATATGTACAATAGATGGAGAGAGTTTTACAATGGATATCTATAGAAGTTCAGCATTTGGGATAGGAAGACCTTGCTATATAGGATATATATAGGAAGGATTGCATTATACAAGATATACACATGAAGCTCAAGATTGGTGATAAGAACAACTGTTGCATTGGATAGGCTTGACGATAGAACACCTTGGGATTGATGGGCTAGTGGTGGGGATGGGATAAAAAGGACTGGGATTTAGGATGGGGGATGGGAGTTTGATAGATAATGACTCAGTCCACTATGTATGGTGCCTGTTTCCAGGTTTTCAAAAACATACTTGTCCAAGGCACTTGAATTGCCAAGTTTTGACCATTGGATGATTATTTTTCTTTATTTTTTTTCTTTTTGATTTATTTTTTAAAATATGGATTTTCTAAATATGTAGGATCTAGTTCAAGCATAGAACCTCTTCAGATGTGTGATGTTGATAGGATCATTCAAGGGATCACCTTCTGGTGTTGATAATTGATAGGCTCCAAAGTCAAAGCATGTTGTGACAACATAGGGGCCTAACCAAGTAGGCTCAAACTTGCCCTTTTTTTCTTTGTGTGCTTGGACCTTCTGATTTTCCTTTAGGACCATGTTGCCTACTTGGAATTGTCTTGGATGGACCTTCTTGTTATAACTCCTTTTGAGTTGATTCTGGTATGGAACTAGGTGATCATAGTCTTGTTGTCTCTTTTCATCTAACAGGTCCAGCTATGTAAGGCACGCCACTCGATAGTCTTCATCTATGGTGTAGTTCTTCATGGAGACTCATAATGATGGTAGCTTGACCTCGATGGGTAGAACGGATTTGACACCATATACAAGGGAATATGTAGTGGTGCCTATGGGAGTGTGATAAGAAGTAAGGTAGGCCCAAAGGGTAGGAATTATTTGGAGGTGCTAGTCACGACCAGAATCATTGACAACCTTCTCGAGAATTTTCAGAATGGTTTTATTGGTTGCCTTAGCTTGGCCATTTCCTTGGGGGAAGTATGGACTGGAGAAATGGTGATGGATGAGGAGTCTAGAAAATAGATCATCCACATACTAGTTTTTAGAAGGTCTACCATGGTTAGTGAAGATGGTAGATGGTATGCCAAAGTGGAAAATGATGTGGTAAAGG
Organism: Chamaecyparis obtusa; assembly: GCA_027943335.1. Lineage (NCBI taxonomy): Eukaryota > Viridiplantae > Streptophyta > Pinopsida > Cupressales > Cupressaceae > Chamaecyparis > Chamaecyparis obtusa. Next base: position 731,913 of record BSBK01001155.1, on the reverse strand, counting down.
ATGAACTTGGATATTTGGATGCTAGTAGTGAGGGTGAGTGAGATTGCTTCAACCCATTTTTTGAAGTACTCTGTGGCATATATGATGTATTTATGTCCATCTAAGGAAAGGAGAGTGATTAACCCTATGAGGTTGAAGACCCAACATGAAAATAGTCAAGGTGACGCAATGGGCTACAAGTTTTGTGCTGGCACATGAATTAGATTTGCATGATGCTGACATGGTAGACATTTCCTGACAAATTCACAAGCATCATGTTCCATGGTAGGCCAATAGTACCCGACTTGAAGAAACTAATTTGATAGAACCATGTCACTTGTGTGGGCACCACAAATTCCAACGTGGACCTCTTGTAAAGCCAAGACAACCTCATTTGAATCTAAACACCTAGAGAGGATGTTATGATATCCTCGACGATAAAGAGTGCTGGCTCTAAGAGTGTAGCAGGAAGCTCTATGAATTAAGTTTTGGTGTTGGGTGTTGGTGAGATGGGGAGATATGATACCATTTTTAAGATACACATGGATGTCATGGTACCATGGGGACTGTGGACCAACCAAGACACACACCATTTTTGAATCAACATTCTCATAAGTAGGCATATGTAGCTGCTTGACTAGGAATTCATACTGTGATGCATCATGAGGGATTTCCAATAAGGATCCAGTGATCTCCATTGTGTCATCCAATTTTTTCTGAAGCCTTGGTATCTACGTGAACTATAGATTAAGGAAATCCTCTTCTAGTATGTCCACCAGTTCTTTGTAGGGTAGCAACTTGTCATCCTTTGTTTGATATTCATCTAGGACCTCCTTGATAATTAGCTGCAAATCTCCAAACACTTGCAGTTCTATTATGTTCCATTGAATGGTATTTTTGAGGCCTGAGATGAGTGCCTCATATTCTATAATTTTTTTAGTATAGGGGAATCCTAATTTGAATTATTTTGGAATATAGTCCCCTTGAGGTATGACAAATAGGATTCCTACCCCTGATCCATGCGATGTGTAGGAGCCATCAAAGTATAGCTTCCACATAAGTTGTTCTTCAATCATTCATAAGTGCTCATCAGGGAATTCCATGATTAGTGGATACACATCCACGAGAGGTGCTTTTGCTAGTTGAGTGATGCTTACTTTCCCTTTGATTGCTTTCTGATCTATGTACTTAATGTCAAACTTTCTAAGTAGAATGGACCATTTTTCCATACGGCCTATGAGAGTTGTCCTAGATAGTAGATACTTGAGTGGGTCCAACTTTGAAATGAGCTTGATTGTGTGGCTAAGCATGTAATTTCTAAGATTTTGAGTTGTGAAGATGACTGCAAGGCATGCTTTTTCCATTGGTGAATAATTGAGCTCATAGTCGACAAGAGTCCAACTGATATAATAAATGGCTCTCTCTCTACTGTCATCATCATGCTATGCTAAGAGTTCCCCTAGTGTTGTAGTGGTCACCAAGATATAGAGTATGAGAGGGCATCCTAAAACTAGTGGTACGAGGATGGAAGAGTTGGCTAGATACTCCTTGAGCTTGTCAAAGATTCTTTGACAGATAGGATCCCATTTAAAGCTTGTGTCTTTGTAGAGTAGAAGCATGAAAGGTTGGCACTTGTCTACCAACTGTGATATAAATCAATGCATTGATTGGAGCTTTCCTTATAGGCTCCTAGGCTATTTGAGTGTTTTAGGAGGCATTTTTGTAATAGCTTTGACCTTTTTGGGATCAATCTCTATGTCATGTTGTGATACTATGAAGCCTAGAAGCTTTCCAGATGTTACACCAAAGACACATTTCTTTGGATTAAGCTTCAAGCCATAATGATGCAGATGATCAAACATGCTCTCAAGGATGTCTAGGTGTTCACCTTGTGTCTTTGATTTTGCAAGAATATCATCCACATAGTCCTCCAGGATCTTATGAATCATATCGTAGAAGATTCCTGTCATTTCTCTCTGATATGTGGCTCTGGCATTCTTGAGCCCAAATGGCATCATGTTGTAGTAGAAAGTTCCCCATGGTGTGGTGAATGCTATTTTGTGTTGATCTTCTTCTGCTATTTGGATATGATTATATCCTAAGAAGTCATCCTTGAGTGACAACATCTCATGGCCCGCTATGAGATCTATGATCATGTCTATGTTGGGTAGTGAGAAATCATCTTTGGGACATTCTTTATTTAGATCTCTAAAGTCAGTACAGATCTGGATCTCACCTAAAGGTTTAGTGATAGGCACCATGTTGGAGATCTATTCTGAATAGTCTATAGCTCTCACGATCTTGGCTTGGAGAAGTTTTACGAGCTCTGCTTTTACTAACAAGGCCACCTTTGGATACATTTTTCTTAGCTTTTGGTTGACTAGCTTGGCATTTGGATCCATAGCTAGATGATGGACAACAAGATTAGGATCAAGCTCTGTCATGTTATGATACAACCATGCGAAGTTTCCAATGGCTTCTTGGAGAAGTGTAGTGAAAGCCATTTCTTCACCCTGTGTTAAAGATGTTGCAATGTAGGTGATTCTTGGACATTCTTCGGTGCCCAAGTTGACTGGTTTAGTTTCCTCAATGATGATGGGTGACTGCTTTAGTCTGTAATCCTAGATAGGAGGAAGAGGCAAGTCTTCATCTTCTAGCACCTTAGAGAGGTTTTCACCAGAAGATACGCCCTTTATTTTCTCTTTTTTGTAATCAAAATGTGCCCCAAAGGGGTTTTCACATAAGGACTCGTTCTTTTCTTTTTCTTTTTCAATTTTAAAGCTAAATCTTTCCTCCTCCCTAAAATATCCTTTGGGGTTGAGCTTGCAGACATGAGTTACTTCTGGATCTTGATCCTCTTGTTGGCTTGATGCTCCCATGAACCTTAGGAGCCCTTGTGTACTTTGGAATTCATCGATGTGTGTGATGCTTGGTTGGTCCTAGTCTATGAGTTAAGGATGGGTGAGGGGAAGTTCTATAATGTTAATGGCGAGTTGGTGGAGGATAGAAAAGGGTATCATCATAGAAGATATCATTATAGGATTTCTTTACTTCCTCTTTAGGGATGTCTTCGGTCTCCACAAGGTTGTCTTGTCTATTCAAGAAGGGAATAGTGGTCCTATTGGTGCCCCTAGTTATGGTATTAGGCTCTTGTATACGTAGGAAAGGGGTATTAAAGCCAAGACCCTAATGTTTTAGATTATTTGATGTTGTGATGGGGTTTTTGCTTCCGCCTTCTTTTGGTCCTAGACCACCACCTTGATATTTCTATTGTTCAATGGCATACTTGTGTGATTGTGGATATTTGTCTTTGAAGTAGCCAAGGAGTTGAGTGTCAGGTGGTGGGAGATCTTTGTATAGCCACTAATTGATGTCAAGGTCCATCTCTTGACCATCTATGTTTCCATGGAAAACAAAAGTCATAGGTCCCATTTTCTTGATTTCTTGATTTTCTTTAGTGGACTTGCTTTGGTGACTTGGGTGCCCTTGAGTATGTGGATCGAGAGGTAGAGCCCCTACTACAAATGCATCATTTAGGGTGTATTCACCATAGCCCTGGTTGTTGATATTAACAGAAGAGAGAGTGGAGGCAAGGATGGTCTTTGGATCGCTATGGGATCGGGAAGAGCTGGCAACATAAGTTCCAATGTCAGTTCCAAGAAAATGGGTGGAATGAGGGAATGATACTTCCATCGCACGATAGTATGTGAAGAGTTGGGGGTCTACATGGATGGTGACCTCAATGCCTTGATACAAAAATTTGATGCACTAATGGTAAGTGGATGGTACAACCTTGATGGAATGGATCCATGGTCAACCGACGAGGATGTTGAATGGTAGGTCAAGATCAACAACATTGCAGATGGTGTCTTGAGTTGCAATGCTTAACTTGATAGGAAAAATAATGGTACCTTCAGAGGTATGCTCCAAGTTGTTGTATGCCTTGATGGTGAGGACTTCATGTGATATGTTAGCCTCTATGAGCCCTATCTGCTGAATGAATTTCAAAGTATAGAAGTTTAGGACCGAGCCATTATCTATCATGACCCTTTTAATAGAAAAATCTCTGACCATAACGGTGATGCAGAGAGAGAGATTATGGTGAGGTGCAATAGATGGTATGTCGGATGTATTGAATAATAGGTCACAGGATGCAGATATATGTCCCACAAGGTTTTCAAATTGGATAGTATTTATGTATGTGGAGACATGTCCTTCTTGGAGGGCTCTATTGAGGATCTCTTGATGAAGGGGTTAAGTGCAGAGAAGGTAGATGATGGAGATTTGGATAGGTGTGTTCCCAAGATGTTCTATGAGGTTGTATTGTGCATTTTGTGATGGCCTTAGATTGGCACCAATGATAGATATCTAGCCTCTATGGGTGGTGACTGCATATTGACTATCTAATCCTTTGATGTGGATGACATTAATTGTGGGCTCAACTTGGGTTATACATCCAACAAATTTTTCATAATTTTTATAAGCAGTAGTGTAGTCTTTGTGGCCAAAATGATCTCCTTGTTTTCCTTTGCCTTGGTTTTGAGGTGGGCGATTAGCATTGGCTTGGATCTTCCTTGCATTGTGTTGTGAGAACATGTTCTGATATATTTACAAATTGGCATTAGGCAAGGCTTGGGGTGGTGTGTCCACTTGGATCTCCTTTCTGTCAATGAGATCTTGGATGTAATGCTTTAGTTTCATACACCTTAAGGTAGTGTGTGTGTGCTATAATTGTGTCACACTTCTATGGATCATTACATGCAAGGAAACTCAAGAATGAGCCCTCACAAATCGATCCATAGCTCCCTAGGCATGGAGTGCAAGGGTTTCAAGAATGCTCTCAGCTAGAGCTATTTAGCCAATAACCTTGCTAGTAAACCATGCAATGGGAGATTCAATGAAGACAAGGGCAAGAATGCCAATATCCTCAAGAATCAAGAATGAAAATGCAATGCAATGCTATGCTAGAATGGAAATGCAAGCTAAACTATGGAAATGAAAGATGCAAGTATTACAAAGCCTCCTAGTTAAACTAGATGAATTAATCTAAAGCATAAAGGAAATCTAAGCTAAGAATGCCATGAAAATGAAGCTACTATGCAAGAAATGAAATCTAACTATGAAGCAAGAAAGACATGATGATGCAAGAATAAAGACAAGAAGATAGAGTGTTGATGAAGATCCAAGATGAATGCCAACAATGCTCCAAATCTTCAAACCCTAGATGCAAGAATGTCTCCAAAAGCTCCAAGATGACCTAGAAAACCTGTAGCATAACAATAGCATAAAAAGTTGAGGATCTAGAATGAAGAAGAGAGCTCTCCTTTTATAGGAAATGAGGAGAAATGGACCATGGAGATTAAGAGGCAAAAGATTTAATCAATGGTGGAGCTTAAAAGAGGAGCAATCCATGTGCACAAGTATCCTCCAATAGGAAAATAGGAGTTGACTTTTGTGTCCATATGAGACAAAAAGTGTTTTTTCCTTTTTTATAAAATAAGAATAATGCTTTATTTGTGCAACTTAGGATAAGAGGAAAAGTGGGGGCTTTTTATTTATTAAAAGGGGAGGGAATATTCCTTTTAAATAAATAAAGACTTAGGATAAGATGGTTAGCCCATAGAAAATAATCGAATAAATGATAGAACTAGGATTTGATCAAGAATAAGCAATTTATGATTTAGCAAAAGGGGGCTAATAGTCTAGGTGACCATTTTTAGGTGTATACATTTGCCCCTCTTTGACTAATGTGTGATCGATCTGGGAACACATGTAGTCAAAGAATGAAGTTGAAATGTGAGATCGATTTGGGATCACAAAACAACTCAGATCAGCCAAGAAAGCAAGAGATAGCCAAGAAGGCAAGCAAATAGCATTTTGACTCCAAAGAATGAAGTGCAAAGAGATAGAAAATCCTGCATGGTCAGCCTGGTAGCGACAGTACTGAACACTTAGGAAAGAGATAGCCAATAAGATATGATGTGTCTGCCCCCTCGGGATCGAAAGCGAAATCAAGTAGAGGGAATGCAGAAGCAAGAGCAACATGATCAAATCACTAGAAATCATAATCGAAGATGAAAGATAATAGAATAACCATCAACCAATGAAGGGATGCCCCACACATGGGACACGGGGCACGAACCTATCGGTCCCTCAACCCGTAAACGCCATAGAGGGGGGAATTTGAACTTGGGATTTGAAAGTGAAAGAAAGACTAGAAGTTGGAAAGAGATGGGGATGAAGAGGTTATGATGCCCCAGCGAAGATTGAAGGATCAAGCCTCAAAAGGTTAGCCAACTGCGTGAAAGAGGGGGGAAAGGTGATTTGGATGATCAAGGTGAACTCAGATTTCGGTTTCGATCCCGAAATGAAAGGAAAATGATGTGATATGAAAGACAAGAAATGAAAGACATGATCAGGAAGAAGTGAAAGGTGAGTGCAGTTGATTAACAAGTCCACGAAAGATGAAAAGAAAGCTCTCTCCATATGCAAGATGCAAAACTAACTAACATGAACCTAACAATGCAAGCTACATGAAAAGTGGTTTACTTGCAAGGTCACAAAGCCAATAGACATCTAATATTCATCATCGAGCGTTATTGGTAGCGTCGCAAGATCATACAATACACACTAGCATAACTATGTGAATCTGAATATGATCTATATCAGATAGAAATGTGGAAATCTCACCTAGGCATCAAAGACATGTAGGTCAAGATGACTAGCACAGTGAGATTACCTAAGTTTAATATAGCAAGATTATACTCGCATCGAGACACAAGGAAAGTCAAGATGGCTACAAGTATGCACTTGCACAACAGTCAAGGATAATACCTTGTAGGTCCAAAGTGTCAAGTAAGACTAGCATAAATGCTCATGACAGTTAGGATCAACAAAATATACCCACAAGCAGAAAAAGCAATAAAACATGTTCTCATACCCTCAGTCTTCTAGCTATGCATCATTGAAAACTTCTCAGGGAGAGACCACTCAGCAAAGAAATCATCATAGACAGCATGCAAAGAAATAAATTCAAACAAATCTCAGCAAGTCAAGTGCGTGTGTGTAGGTCATAGAGTCAAACTTTGAGTATTGCATCTGCAAATGAGAAATATCGCATCATACTAGACTGCAGGTAGGACATCTGATAAGTGTTGAGAAACACTCGACGCAAGGGGAAGTGTTGAAAAACACAGTTGGGGTGGTGTTGAAAAACACCATTGGAACCAAGTTGCCCAAGAAACCCAGACGCACAAAGAGACCCAAGATAAGCTTAAAGCAACATATGCCCCCTAGACTAAGACAATAATCAATTCCAGGCTAGGAGAGGCAAAGTGAGAAGTGGAGCGAAAGAGCGCCACGCAAGACTGATAGACATAGGTGCAGAGGGTCTCCAGTAGCGCCTGTTTCCAGGTTTTCACCACTTGATAGATTTATTGCAATTTTTTCAGGACTTTTTATAATTTTTTTGTATTTTTGCTACCAAGGCGCCTGTTTCCAAGTTTTCACCGAGGCACTTTTTCTATTTTTTTTTGAATTTTTTGAATTTTTTTGATTTTTTTGGTGAGACATCAAAGTGCCTATTGCTAGGTTTTCACTAGGATGCTCATTTTTTCAGTACTTTATATGCTTTTTAGGTTTTTTTTCAGCATCATATATGATTTTTTTTGGAATTTTTTCAGGATCATAAAGTATGTACAAAGAATGCCCTAGATAGAAACGGGCATCAAACTCATGAGCAAGATCACATCGTGTAGTCCCAAAGTCTAGCAAGGTGGAGGACAAGAGGGAGAGAAAGCTCATGAATGAGATGGAGGAAAGGAGAATGAAGGCGAATGGAGGGAAGAAATCCTCAAGGTCAAACTCCTCAAGAGTACCCAAGCTAGGGAAAAATTATCATGTAAAGCACATTGAACAAGCAATGAAAGGCCAGCATAGGATAAGTCATGAAAGCGCACTGCAAAAGAAGAAAAGGATGCATTCCAAAGGAGTAGACATGTCAAGAGGCTTCATAGCATCATTTTTTACTCTTTTTTTATTAGATCAAGACCAAAGGGGAAAAGGATAAAGAAAGGCTAGAATGAATGGAGGAAAATGAAGGAATGAATATGGATGGAATGAAAGCAAGATCATCGTAAGATAGCTCACAAGATAGCCAAATATTCGTGTATAGCTGAACATTGCCAAGATCAACGAGAGAAGATGGAATGGATGAAACATGTAGAAGAACTACGCATGATGCCTGATTGCCAGGTTTTCATCATGGTACTTATCCAAGATGCCACAAGGGAGTGGTTGTCACCATAGGATGAATTTATTTCTCTTTACTTTTGCTACCAAGGCGCCTATTTCCAGGTTTTCACCATGGCACATTTTCAATTTTTTCATTCTTCTTTTTTTTTTCTTTTTTCTATTTTTGGAAGAAGGCAAGCTTTTTAGATAGTACTCCTTGAAAGGATAAACCCTGACATGCCAAGGATTCAAAATGATATGCTCAAAGATGCTGATAGGGAAAGGAAGATGGAAGAGAAAAATGGAGGATAAGGCTTTATGTAAAGTGAGTGAGGTTGGAAGATATGAGGAATAGGCAAATGAGGAAAAAGGATAGAAGGTAGAAGGATAATGAATGGAAAGATTGTGAAAGGGTAGATGGGAAGGAAGGCAAGATCAACATCGACACACACCTTGAAGGGTGGCGAGAGGATGGAGGAAATATGAATAAAGGAATACGTGAAGGAATATGATGAATGTTTAGCAGAGGTTGCGGTTCAGGCACATGGAATGAAAGATCATTTTTGGAAGAAGATGAAGTGGAAGCCTTTGGAAGCTTGAATGTCAACTTCACTTTTTGTTCAACATAAGACTCTTTCAAGAGAGATTTTGGAATCCATATAGCCTTAGGATTTTTATTTCTTTTTGATGATTTAGAGAGAATATCTGTAATGATGGATTTTGGAACCCATACTTGTCTTGTAGTTTTCTTCTTAGATATCTCTTTTGACTTTATGTGCCCATGTCGATTAGAGGAGACATGGTGATCTTTTTTTGATGGATTCTTGTATTGCTTCTTTTTCTGGTATTGAACATTCAAGTTACTTCCAAAAGACTTGGGACTTGTGGAAGAAGGAGGAAGATATGACTGGTTTAGATGGGTGAGTGGATGAAAAGGATTCAAGGGTATGCATCTATGTTGATCTTGAGGAAAGATAGGAGATGGAGGGACGTAAGGACCCAAAATGGATGATGAATTAGGAGAGTTAGGAGGGGAAAGTGAAGGGACATAAGGACCCAAGATGGAAGGAAGGCATGAAGCCTTTAGCAGTGGAAGAGGTCCAAGGATGGAAGTGGAAGATGCAAAAGGATAATCAATAATTTCATCAGCATCTATATGACAACCAAGGACATCAGCATCTTTAGAGTGAGCATTAGGATTTGCAATAGGATCATGAACATCTTTAATAGGAGCAAATTCATTGATAGAATCGTTCAAAGCTTGCAAAGACTTAGGAAGAGTAGAAAATGGAAGCGAACATGGAGTGGTAGAACAAGAAGATGGAAGACTTTGATCTTGACAAGGATCTTTGGATAGCATAAGCGTAGAATTTTTCTCTTGATTTTCAATAAGCTTAACATCAGAAGTAACAGCACCATTTTTAATAACCTTAATGGAAGTATCATCTTTGGAAAGTGCAAGCGTAGTAAGGTTATTTTGATTATCAACAAGCTCAATAGTGCAAGTGGTAGCTTGATCTTGCTTAGGAGAAGACTTAAGACATGGTGGAATGAATGTAGAAGAGCATAGAGGATCAAAAGAACCATGAAATGGATCAGAGACATCATCAAAATAATTGGATGACATGGATGGTTCTTGATCTTGATCTTTCTTTATATTCTTTTCTGTATCATTTTTAGAGTCCTCTTGACATGAAGCCACTTCTAAGGACAAGGAAGCATTTTGAAATTGTATGGAAGACTTTGGAATAGATAGTGAAGGACTAGCTGAAGTAGGCATTGTAGTGCATAAAGGCTTAGGCTCTTTAGGTTTAGCATTATTGAAATTATTTTCAGCCAAGTGAAGGTTAGCTTGAGTTTCTTGAAGAGGTAGCTCTTGAGGATAACTATAGGGAACTGCATGAAAAGCATTAGGATCTTTGTTGGCTGAAGGATTTGTGAAAGATTTGGAAGACTCAGAAGCTTTAGGAGATGTATGAGTATTGGAGGAAGTAGGGGATGGAAGGGGACCATCACAAGACAAAGGTTCAACATTAATATGATCTTTCTCAGAAGTACAATTTTGATTTTTAGCAGTGGAATTCTTAGAGAAGAAATGCTCATAGTAGTAACGTTTATAATCAGCACGTTGTATTTTATAGTCCTCAGCAGTAGTAGATGGATTATCATCAAGGTATTGTCTACAAACATCACTAAACTCTCTTTCAAAATCAGAATCATATGGATCACCATCACAATCTATCCAATAGGATGACCCATTTTCAGTAAGCATGAGTCTGCGAGGACTCTGAGGAGTAGAGGTGTCATAAGTATCACTACATTGTCCATCATCATAGTCATCAAAGGTATTATGGTATGGCTCATGAAGAAAAGCAAGACTCTTGGGGGAAGTAGAAGAAGAACAAGATCTTAAAGAAGGAGAAAATGAAGACATAGTGGAAGAAGAAAACTTAGCTAAGGAAGAATTTGAATGATGTTGAGAAGAGTCATGGTAAGATGAAGAAGGATAATGATGTTTGGAAAAGGCATGGTAGGATGTGGAAGATGAAGAATGATGAGAAGACCTAGAAGAAAAAGAGTGTTTGGAAGAAGGAGATTGTGAGAGAATCATGTCTATAATCCTAGCAAAGGCGTCAGACTCAAACATCTTTTTGTTTACTCTTGTCTTAAGTTGATGACTTGCGGGATGCTTGGAAAAATAATACTGTTCGAATTGAGCAATGAGTTCGAGATCATCCCTTCTCAAGAGAGGTTCTATAGCAAGATAGTTGAAATTCATGATTCTAGAAGAGGAGGAATCAAGCATGAAAGAAATGAATAGAAGAGATGAAATAGAAGAAGGCAGACTAGATAATAAGAGGAAAAGGATCAAGAAGACATGAAGAGGATAGGAAGAAGAGAAAGAAGCATGAAGGAAGAAGAGAAATGGAAGACTAGGAAGATATGGGAGATGTGGAAAAAAGAAGACCAAGAGTCATTTTGTGCAAATTGATACCATTGAAGTCCATTTGAATATTGAGCAACATGTAATAACCTCTAAGATCTGACCTGGACTGACCAAGGATGACTGGAAGTGACACAAATCAACTTCAGATTGCAAGCAGTAGTGAGATAGCAAAATAACTTTGTGTGATAGTTCCCAGGCAAACAGTGTGACTCTTGACCAATGAACATAAAAATCTCAGTTTTGAAGTGTTTTGATCAAGTTCAAAGATTGGATAGTGCAATTTTTCAGTTTGACAAGCAGTAACAGCAGATAAAAGACAAGTTTGCAAACAGTAGGTGATCAAACATGTCATAGAACACTTGAAACAAGGGCAAAAGCAACCTTGCCAAGACAAGCACTTGTGATATCAAAATAGAGAACCTTATGAATGCTACCGTTTGTTTGAATGTTGAGAACGTTTACACGGGCATAGCACAATCGAAGACAATTCAAGCAATTACTACCTAGAAGGACAAGGCTCATTACTTAGCAATGTGGCCCACAACTTGATGCTCCCTTGCCTCACACCAAGTGGTTGCCCACAAGAGATATTGGCGTTGTCATGGAAGTGTCAAAAACACAACCAAAGGAACACATATGGTGAGTATCTTGGGGTGATCCGGGTAAGTCCACTTGGATCAATCCTTGCACCAAGAAGCTAAGCGGCTAAAATAAGGTGGCCTCTATCTAATGGTTCATAGTAAGGATTTCCGTTCATAGCACCCCTCTTGCTCCTCATAAAGGACTAGGACCTCGCGGCCTCAAGAGTACCTTAAGCATTCTTGCTTAATGCTTTCCTCATGGTCACAATCCCACAAGTTACTCACATCAAGCGAAGATAAGTACTATGTCTACCAAGGTTTTGTGTCCTTGATAGCCTTGAGATTACAGTGAGTTGGAATCACTTGCCACCAAAGAAAATGATGACAAGGTTGTCCCCACTTGGGTCGTTCCTCTTGATTTCTCAAGAGCAGGCCCGCTAAAGGATCCTAAGCTAAACAAAGAATGGATGATTTTTGAGGTTCAAGGTTTTTGATTCACCACAAGGGTGAAGAGCATACTCCCCTATCTCAAAAACTTCTCCCAAACACACCAAGCAAGATCCAATTACCCCTTTGCTTCCAAAACCTCAAGATGGGTCAAGATTTTCTGATTCACCTAAAGGTGAAGAGCATACTTCTCCTACCACCCCAAAATTCCTTTCACAAAGTATTAAGTTCCTATGAAATGAAACAACTAGTATATGCCGCACTTAATAAAAAAAAAGCAATTAAACAAGCACTTGATTTAGTTTTTATGCTTAGGGCAGCCCTGCAAAAACCATTAGTAGCCCTCTTTGACATGCGATTTTAGCAAATTTCAAGTAAGAAGCACCTACAACCACAACTTGTTAGACCAACAAGAGTTAGGGGAATCAAAATCCAAAATCTAACAATGATTAATACATGAAAAAAATTGGATAATGTGCAAAAATAACTGATCAAATGATAACATCTGAAAATGAAACCATCATGGTTGGATTGGGCTCGGAAAGACCTTTCCAACGATATATCACACTTAAACTTTTGATACCATTTGCAAAATTTCAAAAAAAATGGGCACCCATTTTCCAGAGTGGCACGGATTTGAAAACGCTGGAAATTTTAGAAAATTTCAAAAAGATAGCTAAGAACCTAAAACTTGCAAGATAGATAAAATAGCCTAAAAATAGCTCACTGCCAGGTTCAGACACAGTATCGCGCGATACTTCGCCCGACACCAGGCGATACTTTTCAGTCCGTGCGATATTTAGCCCAACACTAGGCGATACTTCGCCCAAGACCAGACGATATACCTCAATACTACCGTGCGATTCTTCTCTGGCATGAAGTATCGCACGCGTATAGTAAGGTATATCGCGCAATATACCTGAGAAGTATCGCGCGATATTCTGAGACAAAAAACCAGAGAACAAAAATTGCGCTAAAAACTTGCCGAAAAATTGACGGAAAATGACGAAAATGCAGAAAAAGAAGGGACAAAGCTAGTCTACTCTGCCCCACGGTGGGTGCCAAAAAATGTGTGCTATAATTGTGTCACACTTCTATGGATCATTACATGCAAGGAAACTCAAGAATGAGCCCTCACAAATCGATCCATAGCTCCCTAGGCATGGAGTGCAAGGGTTTCAAGAATGCTCTCAGCTAGAGCTATTTAGCCAATAACCTTGCTAGTAAACCATGCAATGGGAGATTCAATGAAGACAAGGGCAAGAATGCCAATATCCTCAAGAATCAAGAATGAAAATGCAATGCAATGCTATGCTAAAATGGAAATGCAAGCTAAACTATGGAAATGAAAGATGCAAGTATTACAAAGCCTCCTAGTTAAACTAGATGAATTAATCTAAAGCATAAAGGAAATCTAAGCTAAGAATGCCATGAAAATGAAGCTACTATGCAAGAAATGAAATCTAACTATGAAGCAAGAAAGCCATGATGATGCAAGAATAAAGACAAGAAGATAGAGTGTTGATGAAGATCCAAGATGAATGCCAACAATGCTCCAAATCTTCAAACCCTAGATGCAAGAATGTCTCCAAAAGCTCCAAGATGACCTAGAAAACCTGTAGCATAACAATAGCATAAAAAGTTGAGGATCTAGAATGAAGAAGAGAGCTCTCCTTTTATAGGAAATGAGGAGAAATGGACCATGGAGATTAAGAGGCAAAAGATTTAATCAATGGTGGAGCTTAAAAGAGGAGCAATCCATGTGCACAAGTATCCTCCAATAGGAAAATAGGAGTTGACTTTTGTGTCCATATGAGACAAAAAGTGTTTTTTCCTTTTTTATAAAATAAGAATAATGCTTTATTTGTGCAACTTAGGATAAGAGGAAAAGTGGGGGCTTTTTATTTATTAAAAGGGGAGGGAATATTCCTTTTAAATAAATAAAGACTTAGGATAAGATGGTTAGCCCATAGAAAATAATCGAATAAATGATAGAACTAGGATTTGATCAAGAATAAGCAATTTATGATTTAGCAAAAGGGGGCTAATAGTCTAGGTGACCATTTTTAGGTGTATACAGTGTGAACTTTGACACGATTATAATCACAGTGCTCGTGATCTTTGCACCAATTAGGCTTGGGAGTGGCATCATCAAACTGTTGAATTGGTGGATATGTGATCAGATTGGCCTTGGCCATTTGATGAGAAATTATGTCCATAGGTTCACCAAGAGGTGTGAATATTCTCTTTTGGTGAGCTTGGGCTCAAGGCCTATTCTAATTAGGAGTTGTTGATATGGCATTGGCCTGATTGGTTTGGTTAGCCTGAGGTGCTTGTTGTTGATTGTTTTGGGGCTGATATCGTTACATAGGTTGCTGATTGATTTGAGGCTGATGTTGTTGATATGAAGAAGTTTGTGTAGGAGCGACTATGATGATTTGGACATGCTTGGTGTCTATGGCTCCATCAGTCACAACATTCTTGTTTCGATTCCAGTAACGAGGTTTGTCATTGTTAGATTTTTTATGAGAATTGTCTTTGTGATGTCGAATTGTACCTTCATCTAGGAGACCTCTTTCGATATCTATCCCCTTGCCTTCAATGTCTTGATATGTTTGGATGTAGTTCATCCTCATAAAGTGGGATAGTTTTGGATGTAGGTTATTGATGAGGATCTTGGCTAGATGCTTCTCAGGGGGTTGATATGATAACTTGGTAGTGAGGTTCTTCCATCATTGCAAGTAGTCTTCTAGGCTCTCTCCTTCTTTCTATTTTGAGTTGCAAATGTCTAGTAGGGTCAACTCATTCTTGACATTGTGGGCATATTGGGCCACAAACTTCTCAGAAAGCTCAGAAAATGTTGTGACTATCCCATGGGGTATCTTATAGAACCACTCAACAAAAGTTTTTCCCAATCTTTTTGGGAATAGGCGCATAAGGTAATTTTCACTATATGATACCTCTTGATAGGCCATATAGAACTCTTTGACATGGTTTACAAGGTCTCCTTTCCCTCAACATTTGTCAAATTTTGGTGTTTCAAAGTGTTTGGGAAAGGTGACTGTCATGATTGATCTATCAAAGGGATAAGGACATACCTCATCAAACTTGAAGGCCTTGCTATCTATTCTGGCCTTTAGCTCCTTAAGAGCATTATTCATCTCTTCCCACTCAGCGTTGATTGGCTTTGGAGTGGGTACTCCCATGGGAAAGGGATTTGATTGTGTTGGTGAATATGGATGATTCAGTGGTGGAGGATATTGTGGAGCTGCATACAGGGATTGTCCAGCAAGATAGGTGGATTGAAATGGATTTTGAGGTGATGATTGTTGGGGATGATACTACTACTGAGGTGTGGGAGCATATAGTTATAGGGGATATGAAATGGCTTGCTTCTAGGGCACAAAAAGAGTTTGTTGGTGTTGCATGAGATATGAGGAAGCTTTTTGCTACTAGGGGATGATGGGATGTTGCTGGGATGCAGGAGGCTGATGGAATGGTGCAGCTTGCTGATAGACTTGGCCTTGATGCACTTGGCATTGTGCTTGGTTGATGTAGGCTGGATGAATTCCTACATTAATCAAGGGTGGAATAGATGTTGGAAGTTGGAACTAGGGGATGGTTGTTCAAGGTAGCTCGTGAAATGGGAGGAACTCTATTGTTGGGGTGGTGGAACCACTTGAGATGTGGAGGGTGGAATAGATAGATAGTTTTTGTATGATGGAAGGGATGAAGCTAGTAGAGGTGGTATTTGTTGTTGTTTCTCTACTTGAGGGAATGTGGATTTCTAGTTTGTTGGCATAGATGCGGAAAAGTGGATTGGTATTCTGAAAGCTTGCATTTCTTCTCGAGTAAGGCCCCAACAAGAATCAGTTCGGGGTGGGAGTTGTGATGCAAAAGATGTTAGGAATGTAGATGTGATGGGAGTTTGGGATGTGAATGGAGGTTTTGGAAATCCCATGGAAGGCATGCTTGTTGTGAAAGCAGTTTGTTGGGTTTGTGCTTGGGTAAATGTTTGTTGGGGTGTGGATGAAGATGCTTGTGTTCCCCATGAGAAGGGTGGTGCTGATGTGGAAGCTTGATGGGAGAAGGAGAAAAATGATTGTGTTGCCCCCAAAAATGATGGTATTAAGGTAGGAGCTTGCTGAGTGAAGGGGGAGAATGACTGTGTTGCCCCTGGAAAGGGTGATGCTGCTTGGCTCATGAATGGTGGAGGAATTGTTTGTATGGTAGCTTGTGTAGGAGGTGGCGGTTGGTTTTGCGCAGAGCTTTGGCATGGGTAATGGATTGAGATGCCATATAAGATGATTGCATTCCCATGAGGGAAAATGGAGTGTATTGTGTTATGGCTTGTATTGTGGGGCTCGCAAAATTGCTTTGCAAGAAGTGGGGGATGGGTGCAGTTTCCTAAGACATGTGTAAGTTGGGATCAAGGATTTGTTGGATGATGAGGGTATATACTTGTGTTGGGATTTGGATGGCTTTGATGGGTATGAGGGGTTGGATATGTGGTTGAACATGAGTACCCTCCTAGGAAAAGTTGGCCAATATGGTTTTCCGATTCTGATTAATAAATGTGTTGACTATTTGCACATGCCTCGGGTAGCTCATGAATGTCTCCATGGAAAATGAAGTTGGGGGGCTGTTGGGATCGTCCCATATATTATCAACTTGTGGGATTAGTGGATTGTAGGTTATCATCGCACTGGTAGGATTGTTAGGGTCGGATGAACTAGTGGCCCGATTGGGATCCATGTTCCTTCTCTTCCAGGATCTTGTCTCGACAGGCATGGAGTGCAAATTAAAGGATGAAGATGTAGATGTTGGATGGATGCAAGATGTTTCTTAGGACTCTAAAAATTATGGATGCAAGTCTAAGAAAGTTCTAAGGATGGTGGATTTCTAAGATGGGATGCAATTATTTGGAATAACTAAATGATGGTAGGATGATGACGGATTTGGTGAGATGCTCTAATATGGGTCAAAAAGGATGAAGGATTGGTGGGGGATTGGTGCAGGACAGGTAAGGTGAATCCAATTAAGGATAGTCCAAACAAACAACCAAACACCACAATACAAAATAACACAACAAGACAATGTTTTCCACTAAATTTTCCTTAACATGCACGATTCTAAGGCCTTCTGGATTAGGGCCAAATACAATCAAAAGTATTTCTGTAATCTTGTAACTAGTCTAGCTCTGAAACACACCAGCAACTGATGGAAACACTAAGGAAGATCTAAAATTGAGCTCGCAAACCACCAAGCTATCTACTTGTCTCCAAGCATGCAAACCACTAGCTCTGCTATTACAAACATCAGATCACAATCTAATCTTCAAGATCTTGCAGTATCTAGATCTAATCTTCTATCTTCTACCCCTTTCAATCTGCCCTCAACAACTACCCCAAACAATCCTTAAATACTAATCTTTAGCAACAAGTCAGCTGGAAGAAATAATTAACTCTTAAGCCAAGTCAACTTCTATTACAAATAAATATTAAATGCAACAACAGTTGGCTCTCAAATAGCCTTACAAACATTTAATTCTCCAAGTTGACATCTAGATCTACATAGGAGAATACAACAAAAGATACCAACAATAAATGCACTAAGTTGGCCAACCAAATCTCCAAGAATGCCAATTGGTAAACCAAAACTATCGAGCACCAGAGAAACAACCGAACACTAGTGAAACAACTAAGCACGCCAAGCATGACCAAGAAACATAGGCATCATCAAGAAAGCATGTTGACTGAGCACCATAGGCATCACCGAGTTCCTTCAGGGACTGAGCTGCCTTCAATAACTGAGACCGCCTGTTAAAGCTGTAATTGAGTAACACATAACCAAACCACCACACCACCATGCAGATTTGTTGAGTACCCTAGAATGCCCCTGCATCAGGGATTGTGGAAGATTTTACTAAGTGTTGGTCAAAATGAGTTTTTGCTTCCTGATGTAGGATCAATGGTAGGATTGTCAACCTAGGACAGACTGATGATCTTTGACTAACATGATTCTTATCAATGTAGGCCAATCTCTTGCTTGACATGATGAGGCTCTAAAAGGACAAGTGAGGATTCCCTTGATAATGCTCTGTCATAGGGGAAGATTTTTTATTTTGGATAAGGATTGGAAGCAACTCAAAGGTTTTGAACACTAAGTTTGTAGGTTTTGGATCACTAGATTTGGTGCAACGATGGTGGATCTGACTTGGATGATGGATGTTGGATTTGGATCAAGGATGATGGAATAAAGATTGCAAATTTGTTGATGGAAGGATGATGAAGGATGACTTTGAATGATGCTACCCCTAAGAGGATGAGCTAGATGTAGTTGGAAAGGATATCTTATGATGCAACTAGGAAGATGATATGCAATGATGCAACTATAAATGATTTGGAATGCAACTAAGGAGGGATAGAGATGCAAAGATGAATTGAAGAATGGTCTAGGATGCAAAGGATGCCGAGATAAGATCTATGGGATTTTGAAGGAATGAAGGATATAAGATGGGCCAAACTAGTCCTCTCTTTCTAGATTGACATAGCAATGATTAACCTAGAATCGGTATGCAAATTGTTCAACTCTTGCATTATACTCTATGTTGTCTAGTCTCTCTTCATTATTTTCTTCTTCTTGGATCGCTTTGAGGGAAGGTTGGTGATCTTTGAGATTTCTCTTTGCAACTTCCTTCTTATAAACTTGGGAATTGGGAAGCCTAGCTTTTTTGTGTTGGGGCAAATCTGACATAGCTTGGAGAGATTCCAGGAAAGTGTTTTGAGACAAGGTTTTTGGGTGTCTAATTTTGAAGGATCTCTTCTGCAAGGTTTTGTTTGAAATCTTGTGATCAATTTTTGGATCAGTTTGATGTCTCCAAAGGAAAAGGAAAAACTTGACAAAAGACACTATGAAAATAATCCTGACACGGGACAAGGTAACCTTGTGGGATACAAGTAATGATTTAGCCACTAAATTTGAAAGAAAGCTTTGAAAGGTGTATATTCCAACAACTATTTTCATTGAGATTTCTACTGTGCAAATCACTTCAAGCATATCTACCTAAGGGGAGGTGAGTATCAAAATCCTTGTCCACAGCTTGATACCCCCTAAAAGGGGATACATATGGTGAGTGTCTTAAGGTGATTTGGGAAACCACAAGGATCGGTCTTTGCACAAGGATTATGATACTTTTAGGGGTAGATCAAGTAGCTTCTGATTTAATAGGTTTTTAGTTTTTCCACGGAGTCCCCCAATCAATTTGTATGCGTGTGACTCACTTAAGAGCCTAGTTGACCATACCAAAATAGTAGGGATATTCACCTACCTTAGGCTACCATCAACATGCATCACTTGAGCTTGAAGGGATGAAGTGAGAGTTTTCTCAATGCTTTATTTCTATATCAGTTGGAGAAGTATCGGTTTGAATTCATTCTCCAAAGTGAACTTGTCTGAGTTCAAGTGTTTTACGTCACTTAGATTAATAAGGATTTGCAGAATTGAAGACTCCTAGAAAGAACAAAAAACAATGGTTCTTTCCTAGATTCATTAAGTGATTGAAGTAAATTATTGCAAGCAAAAATGTTTAAGCTTTTGAGTTTTTCTTTTCCTTTGAAAACAATAAATTTCAAGCGATTTTGCAATTTTTTTTGTTGGGGCATTCAAGACTAAATTTGTGCACTTTTATGAAATTTGAATTTGAACTCTGAAGGAAGGGAATAGAGATGATTTTATTTCACTTTTAAGTCATTCAAGAATGTTTTTGATTTGGACCAAAATAAAAATGACTTCCTTTGGACTTTGGTTCATTTCCTTAGTTTCATTCAAGATTTTGTGTGCTAGAATTCAGTTTTATGCCCAAAAAGAGGTGTTCCTAGATTTGTTTGATGCATGAAACTTTGGAAAGCACTCAAGATTGAATTTGCAAAATGACATTAGTTTTCATCAAGATAAAAGTTTTTAGGATTGAAAAGATTATGACTCTCTAGGAACCAAATATGAAAGTTTTTAGGAAAGATTTGTAGATTTTGTTCCTAATTTGCATCAGATTTTGAAAGATATTTTAATGCAAATGAACCTCACTTTTAATGATTTCAAGATTGATTTTGAGAATTCTTTTTAGAATGATTTAGGAGTGATTTTTAGGAACCAAAATAGAGATGATATGCAATTTTGTGGTTCTTTTTAAGCTCCCAAAGTTTGAAGTGTTCCTAGTTTGCATGAAGCTCCAAACACCTATATTTTGAAAGAACAATGGTTCTTTTTAGCCAAATGAAGAACACTTAGAAGTGTGTTTGAGTTTTTTTTTAAGGAACAATTAGGAATGATTTTATTTGATTAGGATTTTATTGATTTGTTAGCTTTTTAGGCCTTCAAGCATGATTTTGAGGTTCATTTTAGACATTTATACAAAGTGCGTTAATTCTATTTTTTTTATCATTAATTCATGATCCCACTGAATCCTCCTGATTTTTGGGAAAAAATATCATAAATTTCTCTATAGATTTGGATAGACCTCTGAACCATCTTTCAGGTGCTTTTTGAATTGTCAAAAACGAAGCTCACATGCAGAAGGTACAAAAGTTTTCATGAAAGTGCCTCTTTATGGTTTTTTCTGGAAAATAAACCAAGATCCTGCAAGAAGAAGAAGAAGAAGTAGACGGAATAGAAGAAGAATAAGAATAAGAAGAGGAAGAAGAATTCAAAGTGCTCCCTCCACCTACAAGCTTGAAAAATCAAAAAATACTCCAAAACCCATGAGAATGTTTGCAAAGAACCTATGAAGTGGGTCCCATCAGGCATGCTAGAATGTGAGCTATGATTTTGATCTGTATCTATTTTGAAAGGCGTAAATAAGAAAATGTTAGATAAATCTAAACATTTATATCAATTAAAAAATATAAACATAAAAACTAAGCCACCTTAGATTGAGCCAGAACAAATGCATTCAAGCATTGTTTTATTTTCTCTGATTATGAGGGATGTGGGTATGCTCTCTAAGAACTTGAAGCTTTGTCGCTAATGCATTCTAGGAAGGATTGATATGATGCATAAATGATTAGAAATTCTTGAATAAAAACTAAGTTCAATCCATTAAGCTTATTCTAGGATGTGTTTAAAAAGCATGAAATCTAACAAATACAATTAAAAAGCTTATGATTTAGCAATAATCTAACATTATAACACTACTCAATGTAAAAGATGTGAATTGGTATTTTTCTCTTAGAAGAGGAGAGTATTTATAGGATTTGAGGAAGGGCTTGGGTTAAGAAGTGGAGTTAGGGTCAGAGGTAAGGTTTGGGGTAGAGTTTGGGGTAAGGTTAGGGGTATGGTAAGGTTTAGCTTTGGTCAAGGTTGCTCACACATGTGTGAGCAACACTAGGGAAGTGTGCAAAGGAGATAAGAGTGGAAGAGGAGACATGGGTCTCATTTATGGCTTGTAAGAAGCCTTAATGAGGATGTAAGAGGCTTTAATTAGTGTGTAAGGCTCATTTATGAGGGGTTTTGACCCAAAGTCAAAGTTTGAAGGGTTTAGGCTAAGAAATGTAGGAATCACTTTTAAATTAGGTTTAGAGTGAGATTATGAAATTCTAGAAGAGGTTAGGGATTTCTAGAATATTTTCAAGGTTTTAGGATTTAAATAAATATTTTATTTATTTAAAAGATTTTTGGTTAATTTATCAATTAATAATTAATAAATAAGGGAAAATCACTCAAACTTGATTTAAATGATTTGGGGAGGGATTCTTGAATTAAAGATGTTTATTTAAAATAGGAGGATTTAATGGCATAAAAATAAATAAATAAATAAAATAATTAATTAATTAATAAATGATGGTGTCATCAGTGGTTTTCAGAAAATAAAAATAAAAATATGTTTATTTTCTAAAGGATTTTTAGGTGTCTATAATTTGATATATTTCCAACACTTGTATACCATTCATCGACCTTTTCTTTTATGAGAAACACCAATATTGAGATAGGATCTAAAAAATTTACATACTC
The DNA here is from genome assembly GCA_027943335.1 of Chamaecyparis obtusa. NCBI lineage: Eukaryota > Viridiplantae > Streptophyta > Pinopsida > Cupressales > Cupressaceae > Chamaecyparis > Chamaecyparis obtusa. Next base: position 709,719 of record BSBK01001155.1, on the reverse strand, counting down.
CATTCTCCGCCATTCATAATCACCTATTATGATTGATGCTTCAAGTTTGAAGGTACCTTTTTTTTAAAAAATATACCTTAGGATCACTTGTTTGATGGTAGATGGTATCTTCATCTTTTACTTGTTTGTCCCTCATGTTTATCAAGAGTTGATATGTTCATGTACGGTATAGATTGAGTGTTCATCTTGAGACTCGTGCTTGTCATAGTAGATCTAATTATTTTAAAATATTCTTCTTCTAACATCATATTGTATTTAGTGTTGATCTAGTTAGGTAATTAGTCCAATGTAGTTTCTAGTATAAACTTAATGATTTATTTCTATTGATTAGATTCATGGTGGTTCACATTTGTGATACCATTCTTTGAGGTTATTCATTGTCTAATATTTTATGTCCTAGCTGATTTCTTGGTAGGTTGTTTGTATCCCATTGGTAGGAGATATGATGTCAAAAAAAAAACCCAAGTAATTAAGTCTATTTATTATATATTATTGAATTTGAGAATGGGAAAAACTATTTATTACATTGAATATTCAACCAATAAATTATTGGTTGATAGGCACTTTTTCAAAAGAAAATGAGAAGGAAAAGTGTAGATTTTTTCTTGAATATTTTATTTTGTAATGTTGCTTTTGTAATTACTAGAGAAATCGATAAAAAGATCAATCTTTGACTATCTAAATATCTTAATGAATGTTTGTATACTTTTTGTAGGATTTGAGCAATACAAATCCACAAAACCCAAAGATCACCTGCATACAAAAACCTGTTACAAGGAAGTAGAGACAAGAAGAGGGCAACGGTTTGACTCAAAAAATGAAGAAGAAAATATCTTCAAATAATGAATGAATAAAATATACAATGGATCAACCTTATAAAAGAGATCGAAATCCTTGAAAGGAAAACCCTAAAAAGTAGAAGTGCATGTAATAATTAGTTTAATTATTACATGACTAATACATGCAAGTTTATATTTAAGATAACTAGTGCATGAGTGTTTTAAATATAACACTACCAGTGCAAGAGAGATTTAAATATAAACAACTAAAGCAAAAAATGTGACATCTTAAGAAGGGAGTAAAGTTAATTAACACAATTAATACTCTAACACCCCCCTTAAGATGAGCAACATTGCAGCTACAAATAATGCAAAAAGAAAGCAAAGGAAACTACAGTGCTAAAAATATAAAATGGGTCCCGACAACATGGCCCGATAAGGTACCCAACACAAAAGAGAGTCTCTATAAAGTGGAGAAATAGAGAAAACCACATGGGAAAAAATCTACTCCAAAAAGAGACAAAGACTAATTTGAAGGACTAAAGAAGCCTCCAAAACTAGGAATGTTCTAGAAAATAGGAACAAGAATGTGTTAATATGATTGAGAACAACAGAGAGGGGGGGGGGGTGAATTAGTTGTTCTCGGGTCCAAATGTATAAAAAAAACTTTAAAACTCTTCAACTAATTAGATCCAATAACCAACAACTACTCAGTCATTACTAATTGCATAACATAAACATATAACAGTGCAGTCCACTTATCCATAAACATATAACAGTGCAGTCCACTTATCCAATAGTATCTAACTTGTAAAACACAGAAATGTTCAAACCAAAACATTCACACAAGTATTAACACCAATATTTATAGTGGAAACTCAATTAGGAAAAAACCACTTTGTAACGTGTTACTATTATGTTCAGTCTTCTAGAGTGAGCTCTGTGAAAAGCCAACCCTATCAAAGGTTACAAACACACTATCAGGTGTGACCTGGTTAAAGGATTTAAACCACTCTGTTAAAAGTGCACCTTGTTATAAGACTTACATACACTTCATTAGAATGCAACCTTATTCAAAGGATTTATTCAAATGACTGTTAGGTCAACCTCTATTAAAAGAATTTTCACTGATACAATGGTTAGAAAGTAACAATAGTATTGATCTGAAAAACATACAACTCCCTTTGCAAATATCAGATCTGATTCCGTACATATATGCTGGCTTACTGACTATGAACCTTTACCATCACGATCACTGATCTACTTGAAAATCTCTTCAAGGAATCACAACACTTCTCCTTCAGCCTTCTCTGTTTATACAGTCAATAACATCAACAACACTTCCAACATCCTCTCTTTTGTTAACCTCATACTTAGGTTTCCTTAATACTTCCTTAATTAGGTCAATACATCTTTTGCCACTTAATCTCCTTTGTAGATCTTAGGGTTAGGTCAGATTCATCGAATCCTTCCAACTTTATGTTCTTTGACTATACTTTTAGAAATATCTCAAATCTCTTAATAGATTTACAATAAAACATTTTACAGTACATTCAATGCTTTCGTACAATCAATAAATAAAGTCAATATGTTTTACATAATCCAAGAATTCAACGAAGTCGGCTAGAAATCTAAATTCTTCCTCAAATGTAAATTACTACCACTCGGTCAATACAGTGTTCAACTCCTCGGTCTTCATTACAAATCTTGGTCACCTCAAAAACTATTTCCTCAGCTAATACTGTCTTCCTTGATAATTAACTGATGTTCGGTCAACACTGAATTTACTCAGCATATACTAGCTCAGTCGACACTAACATCACTCAACTTACACTAGATTTCTTCACTTTTTCTCGGTTAAGCCTACCAGTTTAGTCTTCATTCTTACTTAAATAAACAATACATTATCTTATTATTGTGCCACATAATCAAGTACACATTGAAATATCAAGATAACTCAACCTTTCCTTAGGTGCTATTATTACCAACCTTGCCTAGCCCCTTCACAACAATCAAATAGATATATTACTTTCTTAAATAGCAATAGTCTTACTAGTTAAGGTTTGACATCAATGACAATACAACAATTGCTTCAATTGTAGTTTCCAACAATCTCCCTCTTTGGCATTGATGGTAACACCATATGAATATCACATGAAATACCAACCAATCCAAAACTTATCTGTCTGTCAGAAATATTTATAATATCCTTAGCTTCATTCTGATATAGAATTAATTAGCCATGCTTGTATGACTGTCCAGTGAATCTCTCCCTCTTACTTGATCTCCCATGAAAATTTCATTCTATGTATTCATCTATGATCATCTCCCTCTTTGACAAAAATATCAAAGAAACAACTAAAACATGCATTCTGCAGATGTAGATATCATATTTTCAGTTCAGTAATAGTATTTTTCCCTCTGTCATCTTTGCTTATGACTGATTCTTGCCTTTGCTATACTTTTCACAACTCTAGGCTGCTCCTAAAGTGTGACCTGTCTCTGCATCGACTTGTTAGATACACTTTGCAACACATTTGATGCAGTGCTCCTAGCTTGACTAGGCAGCCTTAGTTAGGGGAAGGACCCCTAATTGACCTCTCAGATATTCATGAGCTTCTTTATGTAAAGCTTTAGTGAATATGTCTGCTAGTTATTCCTTTGTATTCACATATTCCATTCAGACCTCTTTATCTTGTACCAGTTCCCTTAAGTAATGATACTTGATTGCAATGTGTTTGGTCTTTGTGTGCATCACTGGATTTTTAGAGATGTTGATAGAACTTGTGTTGTCATAGAAAATGACAACTGGTTCAGTGATCTCTTCTTTCATGGCTACCAACAATTGCTTTATCCATACCAAATTTGAACAGTTCACAGCTGCAGCCACATACTCGGCTTCAACAGTAGATTGGGAAATGCAATTTTGTTTCTTACTTGTCCAGGACACTAATCTTTGTCCAAGAAAGAAAGCTCCACCATTAGTACTCTTTCTGTCATCCACATTTCCTGCCCAATCAACATTAGTATACACTCTCAGTTCAAACTTTTCATACTTCTTGTAGTACAATCCATAGTCAGTAGTCCCTTTCAAATATCTCATTATCCTTTTGACAGCCATCATGTGAGTTTCCTTAGGATTAGTAGAGAATATTGCCACAATCCCAATAGCTAAAGCAATATCTGGTCTTCTATGTACAACATACTATAGCTTTCTAATCATAGATCTGTACAAAGTCTGGTTTACTTCTATAGCATCATCATTTTTAGACAACTTTTGTCCAGTATCCATTGGAGTACTTATTGGCTTTGAATCTTCCATACCAAAGGTTTTCATTATCTCATGAACATATTTAGACTGGGTGATGAAAATTCCTTTCTCCATCTAATATACTTGTAAACCAACAAAAAAAATTGATCTCCCCAAACATACTCATTTCAAATTCAATTTGCATTTCATTTGAAAATTTCTTACACAAGGCATCTTGTCCACCAAATATAATATCATCTACAAAAATCTTAGCTAATAAGATTCCTTTACCTTCTTCATCTTTCATGTACAGATTGCTTGTGTCATTTGTCTTTGAGAATCTAATATGTATCAGGTAGTTGTGCAGTCTCTCATACCATGCTTTGGGAGCTTGCTTTAGTCCATACAGTGCTTTATACAGTTTACAATCCATGTGTCTTTTGTTTGGATCAAAAAATCTTTTTGGTTGTTCAATGTACACTTCTTCTAATATATCATTTAAAAATGCAGACTTAACATCCATTTGGTATACCTTGAAATCTTTGTAGGCAGCATATGCAAGTAAGGTCCTTACTCCTTCCAATCTAGCTATAGGGGCAAATGTCTCCCCATAATCTATTCCTTCTTCTTGTGCATATCCTTTGCATACCAACCTAGCTTTGTTTCTTGTGATTTGACCATGCTCATTCAACTTGTTTTGGAACACCCACTTTGTGCCAATGACATTTTTATTTTCTGGTTTCGGCACCAAAGTCCAGGTATCATTCTTCTCTATCTGGTCTATCTCTTCATTCATTGCTTGTATCCAGTCTTCATTTTCTAATGTTTCCCTTGTTGTCTTAGGCTCAAACTCATATAGTAAACATGTTGGATCTCTTGTCTTGCTTCTGGTCAGAACTCTAGTATCTTTGTCTCTGATAATCTATTCAGGCTTGTGATGTCTCCTTACATATTGTGCTAGAATAGGTTCTTCTCTCCTTTCATCTTGCTCTTTAGGTTCACCAACAAGATTGTCAAATTCAACTTCTAAATGCTCGACAACCTCTTCCTAATACTTGGTAGCTTCCTCTTGTCGCTCGACATGTTCTTCTCTCTCGACATTGTTTTCCTAATGCTCGACATTGCTTACCCAAGACTCAGCACCAGGTGCAAGTCTGTCACTTGCCTCTCCTTCCTCTATATACACAAAATATCTGTAATCTTCTGGTTCTCTTTTGCTGTCAGCTTCATTTTTCTTTGCATACTTATCAACTTTGACATTCACACTTTCCACAATTTTGTTAGTGTTAGAGTTTAAACACTTATAAGCTTTACTTTTTGTGGAATAGCCTAGGAATATGCCCTCATTACTTTTAGCATCAAATTTTCCATTCCTATTGTCTTTTAGTATGTAACATTTACTTCTTAAAATTCTAAAGTACTTTACATTAGGTGCATACCCATGCCATAACTCATAAGGTGTCAGATTTGTACATTTTTTAATCTTTACTCAGTTAAGAATATAAACAGCTGTACTTATAGCTTCTTTCCAGTACTTTTGTGCAACATTCTTTTCAATCATTAATGTCCTTGCACAATCCAAGATAGATCTGTTCTTTCTCTCTGCTATACTGTTCTGTAGAGGAGTTCTTGGTGCAGACATCTATCTTTTGATCCCTCTATCATTGCAAAATAGATTAAATTCATTGGATATAAATTCTCCACCTCGGTCAGATCTCAGACACTTCAGGTTCCTACCTGTCTCCTTTTCAACCTTAGCGAAATATCACTTAAAATTTTAAAAAAAATCAAATTTTTCCTTTAAGAACATTACTTGCATAATTTCGATATAATCATCAACAAACAGGATAAAATATCTAGCATCACAATAGCTTTGTACACCCATAGGTCCACAAAGGTCAGTACGAACCAAATCTAAGGTATTCTCAGAAGTAAAAGTTTTTCTCTTAAAACTAGACTTTGTCATCTTACCCAACTGACATTCTTTGCACATTACATTCTCAAGTTTCTTCAATCTAGGTAGACCTCTCACTTTCTTTTTCTTACTAATTTCTACTAGATTATCATAGTTAACATGACATAGCCTCTTATGCCATAACCAAATATCATCAAGTTGTGCAATCATACATGTTTCTTCAGATAGGTCTAGATAGAACAAATTACCTCTTGTTTGTTCTCCACTTCCAATCAGTTCACCAGTGGCATCAAATATTTTGGCCTTCCTGTGATGAAATTCCACTCGGTAGCTAGTGCTATTAAGCGGTGCAACACTCAATAGATTATAGTTAAGACCCTCAACCCAATAGGCATTTTCACAAGTGATCTTACCAGTTAGCTTAATCAATCCTTTTCCTCTAACAGGACATGGTGCATCATTACCAAATTTCACACTCCTACCTTTATAATGATCTAAGGTATCAAACTTACTCTTGTCACTAGTCATGTGATGTGAACAACCACTGTCAATGATCCATTTATCATTTTTGTTCACATAAGATATCAATGCAGTTTTCTCTTCCTCATCAGATTCATCTTTCATTACAACATAGACAACCTCAATTTCAAAATCATCACTATCAGTGTCAGTCTCTTCTTCGGCAATATAGCAGGATTTCTTACTTTTTCCTTTATAGTCCTTGTACCTTCGGTAACCTTTATCTTCTCTTTTGTCTTTATTCTTGTTGTCTCTTTCTTCATCCTTATCATCCATATCAGGACATCTAGCAGTTATGTGACCAACTTTATTACATGAAAAACATAGAATAGGGAGTTTACCATTGTACTTTCCTTTTCCCCTTTTCAGTCTTCTAGCCATAAGAGCTTCTAGATCTTCAAGTTCTTCATCATATGTGTCACTTTCACTTTCACTCTCACTGATGCATCTTTATTTTTCCTTCTTTGACTTACTCAAAACAATTTGTGACTTAAAAGAAGATTCAACATTACCAACAGTGAAGTTATCATAGTTAGAAAGTTCAAAAGCAGTAAGCTTACCAACCAAACTTTCCAAAGTAAGAGCATTGTTAGGGTTACATCTAGATTCCTGAATTGCTAAAATTTTGATAGCATAAAGAGGACGCAGAGGGGTCACCCCACAATAGTGGGTTACACTTTTTTAGACATTCTAATTTTTGCTGAAATGACACATTTTTAATAAAATATGATTATTTAAGCCTTGAGAGGTTCAATTTGAAGGAATTAATTAGAAATGGTTAGCTCAAATCTTCTTAGATAAAAAAATCATTGATATAACATATATACTCCTCATTCATGCCTACAGTGGAGTCTCCTTTGCACCTATTAAAATGCTGATAAAAAATCACTTCAACTTTATCTTTTGGCAGATCAAATTAATCCATTCAAAAAACCTATCTATGTAGTAAGGTACTACTGAAAAAGCTCTTTCCAATTATTATAATGTTAATATATATTAAGTTTATTATGACTTTATATTTTTAGTTTTACTAAACATAGATATTTCACCGTATCTCCACCTCTATGTTCGATGCTTATGGAAAAATAGTAAATGAGAGAAAAAAAATTCTAAAAAATATCTATGCCCTAGGTATTGAAGTTATCTATCTATAAACAAAATGAAAATAAAAATTGGACAAATACACAAAAAGTTACACTCTATGAAAATAATGTAACTCTTTGAAAATGACATTTTTAGTAACATACCAATTTTTGTGAAGAAAGAAAAAACCAATCAAATCAATTATATATATATATATATATATATATATATATATATATATATATATATATATATATATATATATATATATATATATATATATATATATATATATATATATATATATATATATATATATATATATATATATATTCTAGATAGAAAATCCTAAAAGACTCTAATTTACTTCATCTTCTGATTCTTAACGGTTTAATGACAATATGCATTCGAATCTAAAAGTTTTATTTAAAATTTAGAGCATAGTGTCCTTCAGGCAAAAAAGTGTAACCCACTATTGTGGGTTCACCAAGAGTTCTCAATACTTTTCCAATTATAGTTTCATCATCAATAGTTCCATTTGCTCCTCTAATAGCATTTACAACTTCTTTTATTCTACCACAATATTGTGCAATATTCTCACCTTCTTGCATTCTCATTTCATCAAATTTACCTCTTAGGCTCTCAAATTTTGCTCCCAATACATTTATGTCACCACCATAGATGTTTGCAAGAGTGACCCACATTTGCTTTGCATTAGTGCAGTCTTTGATGTCTTCAAATTATGGATAACTTAGGGCAGACACAATCTCCAACATTGCTTGGTTGTGATCTTGTTTAGCTTTCATTTCCTTGACAGTTAGAGGTGCAACAAGTGTGACATAATCATGCTCAACATAATATTTTGCAGAATCACCAATACCAGCTAGATGTAGCTTCATCAAGCTTTGCCATGCAGGGAAGTTCTCTTTATTTAGCTTCGGTACCTCCTTCTTATACATCCTGATCATTTTCTCAAAGTACCTTTAAACTTGTTCTCTGTAAGCACCAACAGCTCTGATACCAATTGTTAATATGATTTAGAACAACAGAGAGGGGGGTGAATCAGTTGTTCTCAGGTCCAGATGTATAAAACAAACTTTAAAACTCTTTAACTAATAAGATCCAATAACGAACAGCTACTCGGTCATTATTGATTGCATAACAGAAACATATAACAGTGCAGTCCACTTATCCAATAGTATCCAACTTGTAAAACAAAAAAATGGTCAAACCAAAACATTCACACAAGTATTAACACTAGGATTTATAGTGGAAACCCAATTAGGGAAAAACCACTTTGTAACATGTTACTATTATGTTCACTCTTCTGGAGTGAGCTCTATGAAAATCCAACCCTGTCAAAAGTTACAAACAGAATGTCAGGTGTGACTCGCTTAAAGGATTTAAACCACTCTATTAAAAGTGTGCCTTGTTATAGGAATTACATACACTCCATTAGAATGCAACCTTGTTCAAAGGATTTATACAAATGACTGTTAGGTCAACCTCTGTTAGAAAGTAACAATAGTATTGATTTGAAAAATATACAACTCACTTTGCAAATATCAGATCTGATTCCGTACACATATGCTAACTTACTAACTATGAACCTTTACCATCACCATCACTGATCTACTCAGAAATCTCTTCAAGCAATCACAACACTTCTTCTTTAGCCTTCTCTGCTTATACAGTCAATAACATCAACAACACTTCGCATCCTCTCTTCTGTTAACCTCATGCTTAGGTTTCCTTAATACTTCCTCAATTAGGTCAATACATCTTTTGTTGCTTAATCTCCTTCTAGATCTTAGGGTTAGGTCAGATTCATCGAATCCTTCCAACTTTATGTTCTTCCACTATCCTTTTAAAAATATCTCAAATCTCTTAATAGATTTATAATAAAATATTTTACAGTGCATTAAATGCTTTTGTACAATCAATAAATAAAGTCAACACGTTTTACATAATCCAAGAATTCAACGATGTCAGCTGGAAATCTAAATTCTTCCTCTAATGTAAATTACTGACGCTCCGTTAATACAATGTTCAACTCCTCGGTCTTCATTAGAAAGCTCAGTCACCTCAAAAACTATTTCCTCGGCTAATATTGTCTTCCTCGGTAATTAACGTATGTTTGGTCAACATTGAATTTACTTGGCATATACTAGCTCGGTCGACACTAACATCACTCAGCTTAAACTAGATTTCTTCACTTTTGTTCGGTTAAGCCTACTAGTTTAGTCTTCATTCTTACTTAGATAAATAATACATTATCTTATCATTGTGCCACATAATCAAGTACACATTGAAATATCAAGATAACTCAACCTTTCCTTAGGTGCTATTGTTACCAACCTTGCCTAGCCCCTTCACAACAATCAAATAGATATAGTACTTTCTTAAATAGCAACAGTCTTACTAGTTAAGGTTTGACATCAATGACAATACCACTAAAATAGATCATGACTAGGTAGAGAAGACTGTAATATGTATGAGTGCCCTCAAATGACACTATTCGAATCAGGAGGCAAACAAAGGAAAATAGCTGAACTCGAAGATATAGATGGTATAAAACACCAAAGTCTGAAGAGCTGATCAATCAAAGATGGAAGAGTGCCTCTAAAAATAGGAAAGAAAGAGTTCTATATGGTAAATGATCCATCTCACCGAAATGCATAGGTACCCAGCCACTGCATCCGCCTAGTACATAGGAACAAATACTGAATACATAGCTCACACTATCGAACCAAGGAAGTAGAAGAATGATCAGTAGAAACCCCCCATAATGCTGACAAGAGAGAGGTGACAGGTACACTGAAAGGAGTGCCAATAAGAACTACATCGTGAAGAACCAGGAACATCGAAGGTGCAAAGAAAACACAAACACAAATAAAGATACCCCGAGGTTAATGTCGTGGAAGGAACACTCACTTGACAAAGTTAGATGGCAAACAAAGACAAACATCAAACCCCCCATGACACTTTATAATGGAGTGCAAGTACAATAGTACAAACATGTTCAAGATTTCAAGCATGCAATAGAATGACACTTTATCTCAGTGCATGTGCATAAAAGAATGCTACAAAAGTGAAGTATACACTGCTCAAAGAAGATCGAAGGCTGTTGAAAAAAAAGAAAAACCTAAGAAGAGTCATCCCCTAAAGGGAAGAGATCCCAGGATATGTAACATCCAAGATATCCACTAGAGTGCATAAATACAAAAAAATGAATTAAATATACCTAGAGTAGAATTTGAAAAAATAACTCATAGAACTACAAAGCTCTCAGAACAAGCTTTCCTTTCCCAAAACGGAGTCCAGATGCACAAGATAGAGCTTCCGGAGTGCAAAATTGAATATCTGACTTTGACAGTAAAAAAAACACCATCAAAAAAGAAAAATAAAAAATTCAAACCTCAGATCTAGATAGTCCTCAGAACCAGCTTTCCGACGATATCTTATTTTCCCAATTTCAACATCGTATGCTCAACTTATGAGCAAAAAACCACTGAATGCTACGGAGGGCCCAAAAAAGTGTCTAGATGTGTTGATGTCAGCACTTCACGGGCTTAAAATTGACGGCCAAATGGCTATCGCAACATATAAGGCCCCTGGGGCTAAAATTCTGGTCTCCTGGTTGCCATATGACTAGGGGCTAAAATTGCATGAACGCCTAGCCTAAATTTGATGGCCAAATGGCCGTCACTTGCAAAATCGCATGCGCGCTTCGGGATCCGTGCTAGGCCTTACAGATTTTTGCCCCAATTTACGTGCCAAATTTTTTGGTATTGATTTGCATGTTGGATAGTAAAATTTTCACCTCATTTTATGTATCAAATAATTTTTTTTTGCTTCAATATGCTTACCAACTTTGCCTTGAAAAGCGTGTCAAGATGTTTGGTACCCCATAAAATACCCAAAAATGCAAAGTTATCCAAATTGGACATATTTTATATCGAAATAGGGGTTTTTGGGTGCTGTGAGCTCAACAATGAGGTCCATTTGAGCTCAAAGTGCACCAAAATTTAGGAACCCCCTAATTTCAATTTAAAATAATTGAAAAAACCCTAATTTGAACTAGATAATTTTCTTATCTCTGATTCCTTCAAACGTGAACAAGTTGTAGCAGATTAGGCTCTGATACCATGTAGGATTTGAGAAATACAAATCCACAAAACCCGAAGATCATATGTATACAAAAACCTGTTACAAGGAAGTAGAGACAAGAAGAGGGCAAGGGTTTGACTCAAAAAATGAAGAAGAAAATATCTTCAAATAATGAATGAATAAAATAGACAATGGATCAACCTTATAAAGGAGATCGAAAGCTTTGAAAGGCAAACCCTAAAAAGCAGAAGTGCATGTAATAATTAGTTTAATGATTACATGACTAATGCATGCAAATTTATATTTAAAATAACTAGTGCATGAGTGTTTTAAATATAACACTACCAATGCAAGAGAGATTTAAATATAAACAACTAAAGCAAAAAAGGTAACATCTTAAGAAGGGAGTAAAGTTAATTAACACAATTAATACTTTACTCTAACACTTTTAGTAGTCAAGAAAGTTTCCTTAATCAAATTTAATAATTTAAGTAGTTACTTTACTTAGTTTGTATTTATAGAGACTATATACAAGAAGGTTGGAATTACTGATTAGATTTCTATGCTAAGGAGTGTTTTGCCTATGAATTATAAATGCTTGCTTCATTGATTAGTAAGAAACCAACATGGAAAATACATAAAGGACAACATTATAATTGTATATAATCTAATGCAAACAATGTAATATGCTATCATTCACCCTTGTTATATTATTCTTCAAATTTCACCTCTCCAAGGGAACCCCCTGTGTCCCCACTCCCCACTCCCCACCCCTCTCTAGGATTAAATTACTAAACTTGTTGGGTATACGTTTTGTAGAAATTATTTCTTTGAAGAAACAAATCCTAATCTAGGTGGAAATCCATCAATCACACATCACAAATATAAATTTTCATCAATGTCCATCTTAGTCACAACTAAACTTAAATTACTCAATTACAATCTATAGAATGATCAACCTCTATAATTCATAACTTTTCTGTATTTTAATAAATTGTTGTGTCAATCTTGATGTTCGATTATCATTAAGGATGTCAAATGCTCATGTCTTTATATATAATAGAAACCAACAATGCCTTTTGGTATCACACATTCTTAAATACATATAGACATAGCACGACAAAAGAAATTATATAGACATAAAAAATAAAGATTTATATTCAAAATCATACTTTCTTAAAATCTTTATTCTCACATAGTTCGTACACTAATAAACTTATAATCCAATCCTAAAATTTGATTTCTAGATTTCTATCAAATCAATAAAAAACATTATCAACCCCATATTCAATTCTGAATAAATCCTAATTTTATCTCAATATTTTAAACTAACTTAATCTCATATCGTTTCTCCCAAATTAATTTGGAGTCTAATTATTGCTCTAATACATTGTTGTTATATTATGCTTCACTAGACATCTACGTTAATTTTAGGATGGATTTTCTTTCCTAGAACTAGAAATATACAATTCCATGTTGAATTCGGAAGGCATTAATAATAACGATATCAAGTAAAGAAGAATAAAGGAAAGGTTAAAAACCATAATCTTTGCTCTTCCAAAAGAAAACCGATAGCCCTACAAAATATTACTATTTCGAATGGCGAATAATAACAATGCAGCTATTTCATGATATGACATTTGCCGCCATTGAAGGATGCAGGGGAAAAACAGAGTATCCGAGATCAACAAAAATAGAGCATATAAATTCAATAAAAAATAGAGTGTATGAATAACTGTATGCTACAGCACACAATACAAGTTTTGTTGATCAAAACAGCATTCTCTTTTTCCAACGAGTTGTAGCCCAAATGTATTCATGAGCGAAGTTAGTTGCAGCAGTCGGTGGAGACAGGCACTGGAATGACTGGGAAGGCACGGCAAGTAAGATGTAATCTGATTTTCTAAGTCAGATTACCAAATCATATTTTCTCCAGAGCATGACAAGGTAAATCTGATTTAATGAGAAGCCAGTCATCATTGGCGGTTACCAAACTTCTACAAGGCCAGACAAAAATCAGATTTTGTGCACTGATTTTCACCCAGGTAGATAAAAAAACAAAAAAAAGATCTGATTTTGTATTGGAGGTGTGAGATAGGTGTCAACACAGAAAGGAGAAATTATCGTTAATCTCAACAGCCATGTACCCATCGGTGTTAAGTCCATTTTGTTTTGTAAGCAGTCAGTCTAATTTGCCAAATTTGGAATAATTGAGAGAGCACCAATACCTTTATATTCTTCAGCTTTTCACATTCTGACAATTCTATGTTGGTAACTGTTCCTGTTCAGGGTATTGGTGCTATTTTTGTTGATCTCGGATTCTCTGTTTTTCCCCTGATACTCAAGCGCGAAAGGGGAAAAACAGAGTATCAGTATGTGTTTTTCTCAAATTATTCTTTGAATTCCACAGCATCAGAAAACACATGCACTTTGAGTCCTTCGGGTAGTTCAAGGACTGCATTAATTCTTTGAAACTACGATGATACTTTTGTTTTATAAGGACTCAAAGTCCTTTGAGTGGCTTGGTTCCCTGCATTGTACTTGTCCATCATATTTTGTCAAGGATCCATCTAAATGGGTGAAATCAAGATCTCCGATGGCTGACATACACTTTTGCGCACATACTTCTAGCCACATCTTATAATTTCTAGCAACTACCTTCACCCCAACCATTTCAGCGACACCATATTAAACTATGTTGATAAATAATTGAAATGGTTGGGAAGTCATATGATGTGCCCGATAATTAATTTGTCAGCGAGTATTTGAAATAAATCGAGCCTCAGATGATTCATCATTTTCGGCCTTCTTGGCAATCTGGGATGGTTTATTGTTTTTCAAAAACACTAAACAGGGTTTGTAGTATCCATCTTGCTCTCATGTCGATGTCTTTTTAACCATTGAACTCCCACTCAAGGTTCAAGTTCAAGGTTCGAACTTACACCTTTCGACAGACTTGAAAATTGAAAATTGAAAGCTTTGCAAAAATAACACAATGAACTTTGAACTGGGCACTTTAAACCTCGAACTTTGAGTTATTGATTCTGCTCTTTTGAACCTGAATTTTGAAGATATCAAGCCAAATCTGAACCTTGAACTTAGATGCTCTGAACTGTACTTTTGAACTTGAACCTTGAATCTGGTTATATCATCATCAATCAAACTATCAAATTTGACAACAAAATTAAAATGGTTTTTGTCTCCTTTGATTTAGTGAAGTATATTGGTGAATTTGTGTATTAAACATATAATAGAACTCTAGGAGAAATACTCAAATTAAATGTTATAAAAGAGAAAGCTATATAAAATAAACACAAAAAATCTAAACTTAAAAAATGAAGATACATAAATGCATGTTCAATAGATATATAAATCTTAAAATGATTAAACACATACATTTAAGAATTCTTCCAAATTTGTTGTCAAATTTCTTTTTCACATACAATGTCATATTATTCAATTTCACATGTTTAACCATTTATCTAAGGAAATAAATCTCTCATTTGATAGAATCTCAATATTTATTGTTATGTCAAGATAAATAAGGATCTTAATTTAATGACTTCCAATAGGTAATTTGCCTAAAATTCATACTTTTCAATCATTTTTAAATACCAAATGTAAATACATATACTATTGATTGAAGTTCTAAATCTTTATAGAATGAGAGATTAATAAATATGTATCGCCTAAACTGAATGTAAATGAATTTTATACCAATAGATAATACATTATATATATATATATAACAAAACAAAACAAAACACTACCCACACAATAGGTTTGAGTTGAGAAAGACAAAACGGATTCATAATTATGAAGATGACCTCATGATTGTAGACTTTACCAAGGATGAAACAAATGGAATAGATTGTGATAAATACAGATCCAGGAAATTAATGCATATATTGTTATGAATAATCAGATCTATAGCATCTACATATAAGAGTGAAACATTAAGAAACATACAATCCTGTATAAATAAAGATAAAACAAAATCAAGGAAAAATTATTTACATATGTTTTTCTATAGAATATTGACTCACCTTTACATACATTTAATTTTATCCAATAAAACCATTATTATATATTTTTACACTTATAATCGTACATACATACATACATACATACATACATACATATACATATACATATACATATACATATATATATATTACAATTAATTTTTAAAAAAATCAAACCTCACAAAATAAAAATAAAGAAATTTAAATATTTTTGATAAATGCCAACCTACATAATTACATATTTAACTTAAACCATCCTATGGTTACACTAGAAGACATTAACTCACATAAGGTGAACATATTTGTAATTAATTCAATTGTTCAGATCGAGTTTATCACTTCCCATTTTCCGAGTTACTGAAGTGTATTAAACCTCGACTTATCGTCCCTTTCTCTTGCAGCGAAAAAAATATTTACAAACGGGAACGGCAAAGTATTTCACTGAAACGGAACGGCAACAGACAAAACATTTCACTGAAACAGAACAGTAAATGGAAAGACATTTCACGTAAACACTGATGAGTTTCGTATTCAACACAGGATTCACGGGCCTCTGGCTGGCGCCACAAAGCAGATCACGACACCCGCGCTACTTCTTTCCCTGCCCCACCTGTCCATTCAGAGCTTTCCAATTTATCTGCAGCTTCCTGCCGTACTTTTTAATTCACTCTGATCTCATGCGCTTTCCCGTCTCACTGCATTTCTACATTTTTAATTCACTCTGACCCACTCTTGTGGCTTTCACATTACCTTCAACACGCTTTCCTCGAAGCTGCTTGCACTGTACCACTTTTGACTGTTTAACACATTTTAAGTTGGAGTCTCTGCATTTACTCCCTTGCCCTCTCCCCTCTTTTCAAGCTTTTTTTCCTAATCACAAGCCAATTTCATCTGTGATATCCTATCTCCTGCAATTTCTTTCATTCTTTTCAATATGTCTTCCATAGCGTCCTCATCTTCCTCCTCTCTTACTCCTGCCCAACTCATCGATAACATTCTAAACACAAACACAGATAAGCCAGACTTCAACCTTAGCGAGTTAGTCAAGCAAATTGATGGTCTTCTTGCTCACTACGCCGCTCAGCTGGTACAAACCATGCCCTTTCTTTTTTTCATCTGAGTTTTCTATATTTTATTACTGAACATGACCATCATTAATGTATTCGTTTGCAGCAGAAAAAGAAACCAATCCGAGAGAAGTTAGGTGGGCTCCCGTCTGCATCAGAGGCTTCCAATTTAGCAGATCAGGTGTCTACAAATGTGAAACTAATTGCCAATCAGGTACACTATTTTCCTAGATATTTCGTTATGTTTTTCAACGATTTTTGTTTGGTTGTTATTGGTATAGTTTGGACTGAAATTTGTAAAGGGGAAATTAGAAGCACGGTTAGTATAAGGGTTTCTGGGCTTTTCCATCGAAGAGAACGTTCCATCTGAAAGAGTTGTATTCATTGAACCTTAGCAGTACCCTTAGTATGTATGGTATTAATACAAAATATTAGTGTTTTATCAAAGACTGTTCTGTCCATTTACAAAGCCTGGGACGGCTGTGATGCTGTCAGTACGCTTTCTATTACTATGTTCGATATTTGTGTTTACGATTATTTAGTTTTGTAGTCATCAAGTTAAATTTGTATATATTTTGTGAGAGAGTGTTTTATTTTAATTTATTTTTAATTTAATGTTTATATAGGGGAGAGGAGTTAATAGTTGATAAGGGTTTAATAGTCGATTATTCACCTGTTCAGTCGTACACCACATTTTCACTATATATTGTAATTAAATAAATACATTAACAAGTGAAATTGATAACTTTTTGTCTCAAATAGAATATCATAACTATCTTTCCTATGCGTGTCACTTAAAAAATAATATGCTCACTTAATAAAATAAGATGCTCACTTAAACAAGTATTGTTATCTTAGTGCACAAATACTATTCTTATGTGTACAACTATTGGGGTAGCAAAGTATATGAATTAGAGTATTTCATAGTAACAATTTATTTTATCACAAATATAAAGAGTGAACACAATAAATTTCTTGTATTTTCCCATGAAATGTGTGAGATTGTCAAAAAGTTTTAGTGTTCAACTATTGATCCCTTTGTGTTGGATATAAGTTGTATTTTACATAATAATGTATTATTTTTATAAAAACAAATATTTTTTTGTGTTGGATATAAAAGTTAGATATAACAAATATTTATGATTACTAATAGGTATATGGTCCATTTAAGTTGCATATATGTTATATTTTGTATAGAAATACAATCACTCACTAATAACAAATGATATTTTTAAATTTGACTACTAGAGATTTTTAGATTAAGTTTTGGTCGAATCTTTCAAAGCTAATTTTTGTACATGTTTAACTAGGCGTGTTATTTTATCGAGTTGTGTGATGAGCCACACCTTCAAACCTTAGTTATAGGTGATTAAATATCCATTTTACATTTCTAAAAAAATGGTCTTACGATATTCTATGCAACGACTACATGCTGACAAAGTTAGCCCTCACAACTATTGGTCCATCTCCCCTAATATTTAATTGTACAATGAAATATAGATCAATGAATTTTGTGTAAAAATTTTACAATTGAGTTTTGATTCTATATTATAATTTTATATTGTAAAATTTATTTCTACTTGTCAATAGATAACTAAAGGACTCTTATATAAGGAATGGTTCATAAAGGAAAACTACACAATTGAATTAGGGTAAAATATAATTAAATAGGGATTACTTGTCAGTAGATGAGCTAAAGGGATTTTGTAATGAATAGTAATTAAGGCACAAGACTTGCTGAATATTTTTGGAGATAGGCTAGCAAGTTTAGTGGGATTAATCTTCTGGGAGACTCTATAACTAAACATGCTTGAGTTAAACTAGTATTAGGATCAATGACTTCCTAGAAAGTCTTGAAGCTTTACTTTTGTAAATAAGACCTAAATACAATAAATTTGAAGAAGACCATTTATACTGAAACATTAGTTATCAAAATATGTGTAAAAAATAAGTCTTCATACCCAATTTTTACAATTGCCCAAAAGTCTTTTCCTATTAGACATGTTCATTGATCTCACAATCATCTATAATATTAATAAAATGTCAAATAGGAGCTCATGAAATGAGATTATTTACTTGAAACTTGGGAATCTTACGCCCACTCTAATATGATACTTGATTAAGATGATTAGGAATTATGTAGAATTTTAATTGCTTATATTTTTTGGTTTCCACCTATTGTTTGGTTCGTGGAAACCTTTGAGTTTGTCTCTTAAAGGGGACTCTCACATTAATAGGATTATTGAGTTTTAGGTTGTGCTACTAATTGTGCAACAGTTGATTAGGAACATACTATACTTGTTTAAGATTTTGTTGTTGAGAAAGCTTAGTTATTGAGCTTATAACTAAGCTTGTCGAGAAAGCCTATTCTCTTTTAATCTAACTTGAGCCCATTGGTTCTTTTCCCTAATATGGTTAAGAAAGACCAGCTTTATCACTCTCAATCTGACTTGGCTCAATCTGACTTGGTTCATGTGCATCATGGAAAACAATTTCAGTTTTGCTCTTTTGCATGTGAGAGGAGTGTAGGAGAGGCTGTATGTGAGGTAATATATTATGGTAGGTCTTAGTCAGTCACGAATTATCTCTTTTTGGATCTTAAGAAGCATGGTTCTCTGAAATGTGTTCGATGTAACTCAAACTTTTAGTTTTGTCAACATTTTTTTAGCACTCTGCTACTTTTCCCTTTTAGCATGCAACCTCTTGCATGCTTTAATCTAAAGGCTTCCCTCTTTTCTTTGGTGTGTTGCGTCAATTTAGGTGAAGATTTTCTTAT
Organism: Chamaecyparis obtusa; assembly: GCA_027943335.1. Taxonomy (NCBI): domain Eukaryota; kingdom Viridiplantae; phylum Streptophyta; class Pinopsida; order Cupressales; family Cupressaceae; genus Chamaecyparis; species Chamaecyparis obtusa. Next base: position 690,195 of record BSBK01001155.1, on the reverse strand, counting down.
AGAATGTATATCAAAATAAAATGTGCATGTATAGAAGGTTTTATGTTATATTTTAATTTTATATAATTTGATTTTTTTTTGTCAGACGTGGAATCTAATTTTATATTAAATAATAAATTTTTTGAATTATTTGTTAGTTATTTTCAGTAGAAGGATAAAATTTCTTATTGTAAAAATGAATTTTAAAAAAAAACTTTTTAAAATTGTCACGAGAGATGTAATTACAATGAGAGTAAGGGTTGGATGTAATGTTATGATTATAACATGAAAAATAAATCTTTAATAAAAATTTAGATAATCAACAAATAAATTTATTAAAATATTTTTTTATTAACTGTTTATGATAACATATATACATCACAAATAGAAATCTCACAGAAAATAAAATTCAAGTAGATTAATATAGATAGTTTGAAGATATCTATCTCAAAGGTAATGATAGATATTAAATGTATTTAAGATATTTGTGTTAGTACATTTTTTAATATATTTGTTCTTAAGATTAAGTTCTTTAATTTCACTTTGTTAGTTCATTTTAAATTATTTATATGTATATTTTTAAAACATTAATTGATAATTTCTTATTTAATAGATTTAGCGAGAAAAAAGATTGATAGTTGTGATTTATTTTTTAAGAAATCATTGTATGGAAGTTGCTAAGCTAATTATTAGATGTGAAGATTACATTATTTGTTGTGAATGTGATATTGATGTTGCAGATAAAAGAATATTCTGGAAATAAACATGAAACAAGCATAGCAGTGTTGAATGTCATTGGAGACGTTCATTAGGTTTCTTAGTGGTGGGCGCTATTTTAAATGTTGCGGACACCATTGAAAATAACAAGGAAGAGTGTTTCAGGCTTCTCAAATCTATGAATGATTTGGCCAAAGTAATCCTCCACCTTCAACCCCTTCCTAGGTTGAACATGGAGTTGTAGACAAAATTGAAAGAGTCTATAAATTTAATTGTTGATGGAGCATTCTTATGTTGTTCCCAGAAAAAAAGAAAAGGATTTATTAAAAGGTACATCACTATTTTATCTTTGAATAGATTTTTTTTTTAATATATATTCTAAATTATTTTATTTTTATGGTGATCTTGTAAATTTTCGCATCAAAGTTTTTGATACTTAGAAATGAAGATCAACTTTTGGCTTATTTTATCTTTGAATATATATATTTTTAATATATATTCTAAATTATTTGATTTTTACAGTTATCTTGTAAATTTCTGCATCAAAGTTTTTGGTACTTAGAAATGAAGATCATCTTTTAAGCCAATATTTGTTCTAATTTTAGATTATTAACTCAAGGACATCCTATATTTGTCTTAGTTTCCAACATTTTTTTTTACACCAGACTGTAATTACTAATTTCTTCTTATTAATTAAATAAATTTTGAGTGGAACATGTGAAGGGTGGGGAAAGCTTCAACGGATGGACAAGAGCTTCAACAACTTAATAGGGATATAGATGACATGCGTGAGAAGCTTCATTTACAAATAAGCGCCTCTACTTTGGAAACGTTGCAAGTGATCAGTCTATCGCCTATTCCCACTCTCAAAAATGATGCAGGTAAAACATCATCAACTACTTGTTATTGAGCTTATGTTTTGTTTAAGTGTAATAGGCTCTACGTCGACATATTGTGACATTTCACATGTTTGAATAACTTGTAGTTGGAATAGAAGAGAAAATTGCAGAAGTCATTCAACAGTTAGACTTGGAAAATGACAATACTACAACAAAAGCAGTGATTGTATATGGTATTGGAGGGTCTGGTAAGACCACTAGCTAATGCAGTTTATGCCTCTCTTAAAGACAAACTTCTGGGATGGAAGCATTCTAGAGTTACTCTCAGTAAAAATCTAGAAAAGAATCCCAACATTGAAGAGCTTCAATCCTTGATTTTACAAGATTTCACTGCCACAAAGCAAAGTCTAAGAGATTTTCAAAGTGGGCGCCAGAGCTTGAAAGATATTTTAGAAAAAGAATTTGTCTTCCTATATATTGACAATGCTTTGTTTCGAGAACCACTAGAAAAGCTTCTCCCCAAAGATGTCAAAACTGCAAAGAAACTCCGCTTGCTTATAACAGCCAGAGAAACAACTGTCTCAGGAGTAACTGAAGGCTGTGGAGTCGAACATTGCAAACTCTATCCCATAGAACCTGTTTCTATTGATGCAGCCCTTCAAGTCTTATGTCAAAAAATTGATATAAAAAGAGAAAAAGACTCAATTTTGGAAGAAAGACCACAAGCCAAGAAGATAGCAGAGAAATGCAACAATTGTCCTCTAGTTTTGGAAGTCATCGGAGCTTATCTGCATCAACGAAAGAATAAAGTTAAAGCCTATGAACGCGTACTTGATTGGCTGCAATCTGGAGAAGACTTTAGTGGTAGTGATAATTTTAGTTTTGATGAGCGAAGAGTTCTATTCTTAAATCAAGTGCTAAGGAGGCATTCCTTGATTTGTGCTCATTCCTCTATGATTGGGAGTGGGAGACGGTTGCATGTATTGTGGGAGAAGAAGAAATGGAATGTCTTGAAGAAGGAGCTCTCATCAAAAGAGAAGATAAGAAGATAAAGGTTCATGATCTTATTCTAGCAGCTGGAAGGAGTAAATCTAAATACAATCGGTTCAGAAATGTAGATGATTTTTCGTTGGCTTTGAAAAATAAAGATGATTTTAATAAATCCTTTTCTTTCTTTCTGGGAACAACATAAGAATAAAGATGATTTTTCGTTGGCTTTGAAATGTAGATGATTGTAGATGATTTTTCGTTTGGCTTTGAAAAAAATAAAGGATTCAGAAAACCCTAGCCGAGGGTTTGCAAACTTAGTGTGGGGTTTATCAAAGTATCATGCCAACTCAGATGGGTCAGTTGCTGGTCTGTTTGTTCAGGTGTGTATTAAACCAGAGGTGACATCTAGATGTGTGAATAGAGACATAATGGGGTAGATGGTGAAGCTTTACAGAAATACAGAGTTGGGGAGAAAGCTTCCCGTTTACGATGGGCAGAAGAGTCTTTATACCGCTGGTTCTCTGCCCTTCAAGTCTAAAGAATTTACTGTAACTCTTGCCGATAGGATGCTAGAATGTGTGCTACAAGGTAAATAGTGTGCGAACACTTTGACGAGCTAAGGTTTCTTCATGTTGCAAGGCAGCTAGCTAATTTACCAATCAGTATCTTCAACCTCAAGCATTTGAGACACCTGTCAATATCTTCATTTAAGGAGGATATCATTTTGGGTCCGTCCATGGCAAGTGATCAATGATTTTCGCATAACATTGATTTATTTCTTCCTTCTTAGCTTTGATGTTTTCTAATTTTCCTAATTCCCAAATTTTCCCTTTAATAGTGATGAGTTGTGAATTGACCTTTCTAATTGTCGATGCAGAATCTTCCAAGTTTAAACGTGCTCAGATTCAGCAGTTGTAGAATACATGGAATCGCTGAAATTGGGCATCTTCGTTCATTAAAGGAGCTGGATTTGAGCGGATGCAATACAGATGGAATTTCAGTGTGTTTTATAAATTTAAATAATCTGCGAAGGTTAAGACTGCAGGCCTGTAAAGACCTAACAGAATTGCCCGAATCACTTGTCAAGCTCCGATGTTTAGAGGAGTTGGATTTGAGTAGTTGTCGTAATCTGAAGCAGTTGCCAGCTGGATTTGGGGAGTTGGTCAGGCTTACTGTGCTTGACCTGTCCGAATGCTCGAGTTTGCAAGAGCTTCCGTGCGATTTGGGAACGCTTCCCTTATTGCAATCATTGAATATAACTTACTGTTCCAGTCTGCTTTGCCTCCCGCCTGGATTGGGAAACTCAACGTCTTTAACTTCATTAAAAATAGAAAGGTGTAGAAGTCTAACATGTCTTCCCCATGGCCTTGGAGGCATGTCTGTGCGGGGATCCGATATAGATTTTAATGGTTGTTCAAGTTTGAGTGAACTACCAGAAGAAATTTGCAAACATACAATGCTCACAAACATTTCATTAGGATACTGTTCTAGTTTGAAGATGCTTCCCAACAGGTTCGGTGAGCTCACTTGCCTGCAACTTTTATCCTTAACAGGGTGCGAAAGCTTACAAGAACTGTGTAACGACTTTCATTGTCTGGTAGGACTGAAAACATTAGACTTGAGTAATTGCAAGAGGTTGTCAAGCCTGCCTCTAGGTTTTGGGAAACTTAGTTCTCTAGAAACCTTATATTTATCAGGTTGTGATAAACTGGAGGAATTGTGCAGTGACCTCCATTGCCTTGTAGCACTAAAATATCTAGATCTGTCAAAGAATGATAGTTTATGCAAACTTCCAGACCGTTTTGGTGAGCTTAGCTGCTTGGAAAGCTTGGATCTGTCAGGATGCTCTAATTTAGTAAAGCTTTCTGATGATTTCCATCTTCTCCGATCATTAACAAGATTGGACCTTTCCAAATGTGAGAAATTGGGAGGTGAATGGATGGATAGTGTGGGGAGCATGAGGAGGTTATGGCGCCTCGACATTGTGCGCAGTGAAAGAATGAAAGAGCGGTGGATGCAAACGAAAAGCCAAAAAGAAAGGAGCTTGGCGGTGGTAACAGACGTCCCTCAGGAATAAAATGTAGCTTTTATTTAGCGCTATAATTCTATAGATTTAATTTGAAGAAAATATTAATTATTTGAGAAGATGTTTAAGATTTCATTACATTATTTTCTTGGCTACCTATGTACAGTTGTAGGATATATACATGGCTCAAAATTTTAGATAAATTTTAGATTGCGTTCCATCCTATTTTAGATATATATTTCGTCGTAATTGCAGGATGAAGAAGGTAGAGGGGCTTTGCTGTTGGAAGGGGTGCTGTCAAAGATATTTGATGAGGAAGGGCTTCTGCTTGACGCTCATCAACGCCCTTTCCATTCATCCTCACTACAACTGCAACCACAAACTCCTCTCATTTTCATCATCGATTCAGCATATGACTATCCTCACAAATGGGAAACATTAGGGAAGAACTTGCAGCAGCTGCAGTTTACTTCCATTAAAGATATGCAAATCATATATGTTGGGCGCCGTTATAAATCATTACAATCTGAGATGCCCATCAGAATCCTGGCTTATACACCTGGCAACGCCCGGACTTCCTCTTTCTGTCGTCAATTATTTGCTGTTTTTGAGACTGAAAGCATTGGAGTTTTCCGTAGCACTGGTCAATTAGAAGGGAACGGCCTAAAATGCCTGTCAACCTGGGAAGGCATGCCTTCTTTTATATTGGATCGAGTGGCCTTTCTCACAAACACTCCGAGAGAGAGCAATGTTGAATTGCTGGTAACTGAAAAAACAGATTACCTTTTGGTCAAGGAAAATCTTCAGGTATTTGTTTGCGACTAATTTTTCTTTTAAAACTTAGTCTCACGTCAATTGTGATGGAAATGTTTGAGGGCAGCTTATTAGTGTATTAGAGAATAATAATGGCAGGTAAAAGTTGCGGATCTACAAGGAAAATTGATATTGCTGCTCGTCACGTATCTTGATGAATCCCATGTGTGCGCCTCGGCCGCGAAAGAAATGTATCTGAAGATACAAGAGTGCCAAAACCATCTGCTCCAAGTTGTTTGGATTCCAATTCCTCAGTATAACACATCATGGGAAGAGTTTGAGAGAGCGGCTGCCAATGCTCCGTGGCCACTGGTACCAAATCCATGGTTGATACAGCACCGAATAAAATCTTTTGTTGGCTATAGAATACCATGCGTTTGTGTGGTGGACGAGAAGGGAAGGATTTCAAACAAAGATGCAATGGCGACGATTGATAGGTGGGGGTTTGAGGCGTATCCATTTTGTGAAGCGCGTGAAGAAGAGCTGTGGAAGGCAGAGTGGGAAGGATTCAAATTCAATTCTTTATCAACTCTGCAATTCGTCTTTCAAAATCTGCAGTCTCTCTCAAACAAGGTGAGTTTAAATCAAGTGTAACCCTTCTCTTCAGCTATGCCATAAATCTCAGAATTTATCCATACATGGTGGCAAGATTATAGAAATCTGAGTTGTTTGTGATAGGCAAAGGAGATGATGTTGATCTGCGTGGGTTCAGCTGAAAAGATGATGGAGCTCGCCCCAGACTTGAATCGAGCTTTGACAATGCTGGAAATAGACTTCCAGGTGCTTTATATTGTTGCTCGCAGAGACATCAGTCCAAGTGATGATTATGATGACATGGCTTGGCAAAAGCTAATAAAAGAAAATGAGTCAGAGATGTGCAGCATAGCAACCCTCTCGTTCTCCGATGTTTACAAATTGTGGCGGCGTGTTGAGCATTTGCAAAATGACTTAATGCATGGAATGGGAACAGACGAAAGGATAGTGAAGGTGAGGAGAATGGTATTGGGTCTTGCCAGTGCAGAATGGGAGAGTAGAAGGGGGATAAGCATGTTGGTGGTGGATGGAAATGGTGAGGTGGTAAGCGGGAGGGGAATGGAAGTGGTGGAGCTTCTCTGTCACGGTGAAGAAGATAGCAAGGGAAAATTTGTGGAGGAGATTAAAAAGGGAGGAGTTGGGAAAAGTGTGGAGAGCAGATGGAGGGATGGAATCATCCATCCCAAACATTTTCCCCAACATCCTCTCCTCAAACTATATAATTATTCTCCAAATAAAACGAGATGCAGTTTATGCGTTCAGGAAAGCTACGGAATATATCAGTGCAATGCATGCGAAAAATATGTAATGTGTAGAGAATGCTCCGAGAGTCGTGTATAAATGAAAGCAATGTCCCATCTCTCAAATCATATTGACATGATATTATTATTGATTAAGCCATCTGGCCAATTCCTTAATACTTCATTTAAAAGCGTTTTGAAATATTTAAAGAAGACAATTAGATTCAAATTTAAATTTTTTAAAATTTTGATCTATTTTTATTTTGATTTACGGAGAATTATAACATTTATAGAAGAAATATTTTGGAAATATTGAAGTAAGAAAACTTGATTAAATATAAAAGTTAATTAAGTGTAAAATAAATTTTAATATCTAAAAACTATAAAAATATTAAATGTTCTTTTGGTTAATTTAATTTAAATATATATATTTTTGGATTAAATGTACAAGGCATCTAAGATAATTCAATTTAAATATTGAAATGTGTTACAAACTTCAATATAAATAATTATTTAATTTTAGTATTGATAGATTAATTTTTTGATAAAAATAAATATTGAATTGTTACAATCGTTAATATATGAATTTGATCTTTTTTGAAATCAATAATATTGAAAAAATAACATAAACCAAACTTATTTTACTTTAGATTTGGCTTTCCCTTTCTTGATGAGTGATGATAAGTGTCATAGACTCATAAGATGCAAGCATGCAAATGACATGTGTCATAGGTGTAAGAGTTAGATGTGTGATGTAGTTCCCACCCTTTTGTTGTCATTTATGTTATTATGCTAACCCATTTAGACCACTTTTCATAAATATCAGATCTTTGGTTACATTTAATGATTTGGGTTTGATTTATATCTAATATTACTTAAGTTATGATTTTTACTAACTCCATACTTGCATGTGTATGGTTGATGTGTATTTTTTTACTTTTTTGTTTGACATGCCTGATATGGTTGAGGGACGAAGTCATAGTTACTTACTTGTAAGATCCACATAATCAGACGATCTCTGCCATTGTGTGTTATATATTTATACATGTACATGTACATGCTCATATTTTATATAGGATTTCAAGTATCAGACATCAACTTCCTTGAATTGTCAAGATGAGCATGCCTTATCGCAATATCTCAAAAGTAAGAGAGAGGAGATAACATCTAAGTCTAAATCCCAACCTAAGCCAATTATTGTCCTCAACTAGTGGACAAGTATCTTATCTTCTACCCTCTGAATTCGTCAAGGTGACATCATTCTTGAACCCTTTCTTTGAGCTCAAGGTTATTACTCTATGGGTTTAGTTCACTACTACACAGTAGCATGTTTTAAGACATATCTTTAAGACGAAATTCCTCTGTCTTAAACTTTCCTATTTTTTAAAAAATAAAATAAAATTTAACTAATATATTTACTTTCGTCAAAACACAACAAAATAGAAAAGTCATGAAAGCGAAAAATTCATTTGGTCTTCATTAGGTCATTTAGTTTGTTATCCTCAGGGAGCAGTTTAGATCCATCTCCCCCCTACAAATGAGTCAAAAAAACTCTCATGATCATCACAACCCTAGATCTAGGGGACTTTGTTTGCTAGTCATTTATGGACACAAGTTCTCTGTGAACTCAGACTATGATCCCTTTTGCCATGTCTATGCCAGAATCTAGTAAGCGAAATGTTTAGATGCTCTCCATTATGGGTTGCATGCGTTTTGGTGGCCGGTTGGGAGAAGATGTCATTGCCCGAGTGGACAACATGATGGAGGACATTCTGTTTATAGTTGGTCCCCAAATCCACGACTTCCTCTCCCTTCTCATGCCCCTGTTCTTCAACCATTGCAAGCGAATAAAGGATCCATGTCGAACCCAAATGGATAACATTCTCCTACTTGTAAACTGATGCTGGACACTCTTGAAAGATTTAGGTATTGTTGACGAATAAGGAACTCATGACGCTCTACTGTAGGTATTACCCTGGTGAAAGGTCATTTTTCTCCCTTGATTTGGGGAGACAGAAAACCCTAGCCGAGGGTTTGCAAACTTAGTGTGGGGTTTATCAAAGTATCATGCCAACTCAGATGGGTCAGTTGCTGGTCTATTTGTTCAGGTGTGTATTAAACCAGAGGTGACATCTAGATGTGTGAATAGAGACATAATGGGGCAGATGGTGAAGCTTTACAGAAATACAGAGTTGGGGAGAAAGCTTCCCGTTTACGATGGGCAGAAGAGTCTTTATACCACTAGTTCTCTGCCCTTCAAGTCTAAAGAATTTACTGTAACTCTTGCCGATAGGATGCTAGAATGTGTGCTACAAGGTAAATTTTGTTTCTTTCTTGAAACTTCTAGATCAATGGTTATACAATATGCACTCATAATAGACCTCCATAATATTTGGTATCCTAAAACTGTCAAATTCTTTTTGTCTAGCGCTAAAAATTTTAAACTGAACCAACCAATCGACTGCATTGGGGGATTTAATTCACTAGAATGTAGAAGCTTCTAGTAGTCTACTGAATTAGTATATCATACGATCACTATGTTTGATTCTTGTAAATAACTTAGCTGCTACTAAATTTTCTTGCAAATGCACTATTATAAAGTAAAGTCCACCAAGATAACTAAGAGGGGGGGAGGGGGTGAATCATTTATTTGATAATTATAACTTTTATCAACTTCAACAACATTTAACCATGTAAGCAATATAATTACCAACCATAGAAAGATATCCATACACAATAACACAATGACACAAGATATGTTGACTAGGGAACCTCTTGATCAAAGAGTAAACCCCATTGGGAATGATGCCCACAAAAGATGCACTAATATGAATATTCCTTGTGAAAGGATGGACTCTGTTAGGAGTCTTATGAAATACATTTAGTACATATGAATCCTGGTTAGGAGATTTTGAATCCCTGCTAAAAGATTCTAACCTTGTTAAGAGTTATGGAAGACAGAAGGACCCACTGCCCAAACAACTTCAATGGAAAGATCACTGAACACACTGTCCAATTGATCTCTAGATTATTCAATGGAATAATATCAAAACATGTTACCTCTTCTTTGACTGTGCCAAACCACACTCACTGCTACACCAAATCTCAATTTCAGATCTTTGTACCTCGCATGACTTCTTTCACAATTCATTAGATCTTTTCTTCACTTCATGCATACATCATCATATCTCATTACATCAATAAGGAAAAACATTCCTTCCTTTATACCACACTCAAGTAATTACAAATGAGTCAGCATCTAATTACAAAATGAAAGTTTCCACATGCTACATCAAAACTACACAAAATTGTCAGCTTCCAATTACAATAATTCTTCACTCGTGTGACCTCAAAGTTTGTGCTGTCATCCATGACACTATCAATATGTCTTCAACCTCCCTTTAACTACGCAAAACCAAATTCCATCCTGATTAGGAGATATCATCCGATTTCCACAAACCACTACTTAGGAACACTGCCTAAATACTGATTCCACCAAAATGCTCATAACTTCCATGAATAAATGAATTACTGTTTGGGCTCTTAACCATAAACATATAACATATCAAAGAGTAAGTCTTCAATATCACATGGCTCTAACTGCAATATTCCACATGCGCTAATCCAAACACTGTCCATTCCTCAGTAAATCTCCAGTAGATCACTGTGTTGACATCAATGACAATCATAGTCATGAATGCAACAACAACTGCTACAAAATGGTAGCCAAACATTCAACATTCATTCCTAACAATCTCCTCCATTGGCATTGATGGCAACATAGATGAAAAACATCCAATGTTCCAAAAATCCAATACTGCAACACTGCTGCTCTGAAAAATACTTAAAGTCCTCTTCATCAATCAAATCTTGCTTCGTTTTCCTATTTAGTTCTCTCCAATAGATGGTACACATGGTTTAAATAGTTTTTCATGTACACTTCTCCCCCATTGACACCAATGATAGAAATTTCATCATTATGTTAACAACAACTCCAATGTCAAAAGACACTATATAGAAAATAAATTCACTAGAGTCCTCATGAATCAGCTCAGATACACATACTCCCCCATAGAGGAAGTACCAACATCCAGTCCAGAAGAAAGATAAGGCTCATATACCACTGGACGGATGCAACCAACTGCATCATTTCTCAAAAGTAGGTTGGGGCATAACCCCAAGCATACCTCTCAGATACTCAAATGTATCCTTAGGAAAAGGCTTTGTAAAAATGTCTGCTATCTGCTCCTTTGTGCTTATGTACTCAAGTTTGACTTCTTTCTCAGCAACTTTCTCTCTTACTACATGATACTTAATCTCTATATGATTTGTCTTAGAATGTAGTATAGGGTTCTTAGACATACTAACTATGCTGGTGTTGTCACAATGTATAACAATAGGTTCACCAAACTTTATTCTAATATCCTTCAGCATTTGCTTCATCCAAATTATCTGGTTACAATTGTTTACTGCTACTACATATTCTGCTTCAGTTGTGCTTTGTGAAATACAATTCTGCTTCTTACTTAGCCAAGAAACCAATCTTCCTCCAAGGAAAAATGCTCCACCACTGGTGCTCTTTTTATCATCAATATTGCCTCCCCAATCAACATTTGTATATGCACATAGGGTAAAATCATCATATTTTTCATACCACAATCCATAGTCCATTGTGCCTCTTAAATATCTCAATATCCTCTTTACTACTACATAATGTGATTCTCTAGGTTCAGCTTGAAATCTTGCTACAATTCCAACTGAATGTGCTATATCAGGTCTTGTATGAGTCAAGTGCTACAATCCTCCAATCATAGATCTGTACTTTTTCTATTCACCTGTCAGTGTTTCATTTGTGCTAGATAATTTATGTCCAGTTACCATAGGTCTTCCAACTGGTTTACAGTTCTCCATTCCAAATCTTTTCAACAAGTCATTCAGGTACTTTGTCTGACTTACAAAGATACCATCACTATTCTATGTTATATGTAATCCCAAAAAATATTTCATTTCACCAATCATACTCATTTCAAATTCAGTCTTCATTTCATCAGCAAATTTGTCACTAGCTTCATCTTCTCCTCCAAAAATAATGTCATCAACAAAAATAACTACAGTCAACAATCCATTTTCAATTTCTTTTGTGTACAGATTGCTATCAGTTGTTCCTTTTGTAAATCCCAATTTTAACAAATACTTATCTAATCTTGCATACCAAGTTCTAGGGCTTGCTTTAGTCCATATAAGGCTTTCTTCAGTTTACATACCATGTCTCCTTCTTGAGTCAAAGGAAAACCTTCAGGTTGCTCAATGTAGACTTCTTCCAATTCACCATTTAGAAATGTTGATTTCACATCCATCTAATATACTTTGAATTTCTTATAAGCTGTATAGGCCAAAAACATTCTTAGTGCTTCAATTCTTGCTAGTGGTGCAAAAGTTTCTTCATAGTCAATTCTTTCTTGCTGTGAGTATCCCTTACATACCAATCTTCCTTTTTTTCTTACTACTTCTCCTTGTTCATTCATTTTGTTTCTAAATACCCATTTAGTTCCAATAACATTCTTATATTTAGGTCTAGGGACCAATTCCCATGTCTTGTTCTTTTCAATCTGATCTAGTTCTTCTTTCATAGCATTAATCCAATTTTCATCTTCACAAGCTTCACTAGTAGTTTTAAGTTCAATTTGAGAAATCAAACATAACTGTTCTTGTACCTTATTTCGAGTTAGAACTCCTCTTGTAATGCTTCCAATAATTTTATCAATAGGATGATTCCTTGATAAATTATTGTTAGGTGTCATTGTCTCAGATCTCACTTCAGGTGTCGGTTCTTCAATGACTTCACTGTAACTTTCATTCAACAATTCACTGTCAGTTTCATAGAATAATTCAGTAGTCTCAATGTTAGTTTTAGGATGAATTCCTTCATCTGATTCATAATCAAGCATTCTTTCTTGAATTGTGAACTTTTCATCAACTTTAACATTTGTGCTCTCAACAATAGTCTTAGTTCTCTTATTGTAATAGCTATAAGCTTTTCTCTTCAAAGAATATCCAAGAAATATACCTTCATCACTTCTAGGATCAAACTTTCCAATATCATCATCTCTCTTTATATAAAACTTGCTTCCAAAAATTCTAAAATACTTAACTGAGGGTGCATGTCCAAACCATAATTCATAGGGTGTCTTGTCTGTGTCTGCTATGATTTGTACTCTGTTCATTGTATACACTACTATGTTCACTGCTTCTCTCCAGAATATCTTTGCCAAATCATTCTCAAATAACATAGCTCTTGCTGCTTCAGTTACTGATCTGTTTCTTCTTTCTACAATACCATTTTGTTTAGGTGTCCTAAGGGCTGAAAATTGTCTCTTAATACCATTCACTTCACAAAAGGTGTTAAACTCTTTAGAAGTAAATTCTCCACCTCTATCAGATCTCAAACATTTAATCTTAATTCCAGATTCATTCTCAACTTTATTCTTAATGACCTTAAACTTATCAAATGCTTCAGATTTTTCTTTAAGAAATGCAATCCACATCATTCTTGTAAAATCATCAACAAGAATCATAAAATACTTTTCTCCATAGAATCCTCTAGTCTTGGTAGGACAACTCAAATATGTATGAACAATCTCCAACTTCTTTGCAGATGTAAACTTCTTACTAGGAAAAGAACTTCTCTTCTGCTTAGCCATCACACATTTCTTGCAAATCATGTTAGTAGGCTTCATAATTGTAGCCAAATCCCTTACTGCAAGTGTACTACTCACTTTTACAATGTTATCAAAATTTATATGACAAAACCTTTTGTGCCATAACCAACTGTCATTAATCTTAGTAATCAAACATGTCATCTCAGTAGGATTCAACTGAAATACATTACCTCTTGTTCTAGATGTCGTTCCAATCAAATTTCCATCTTTATCCTTTATTACACAAGTTTTCTCAGTAAAACAAACTTGATATCCCTTATCAACTGATTGTCCAACACTCAAAAGATTATGTTTCAAACAATCCACAAAATAAACATCATCAGTATTAGTCTTTCCATCAAGAGTAATAGATCCTATACCTTTAATCAAACAAGGTGTATTGTTTCCAACTCTAACAACTCCTCCATCATAATTATTAAACCTTATGAATTTTTTCATTTCTCCAGTCATATGATGTGAACAACCATTGTCTATAATCCAATCAGCTTTCTTTTCAACTTGTGAAACTAGGGATTTTTCTTCCTTAACATCAGTTTCAGGATTTTCTTCTTTAATTGCTACAAATCCTATGTCATCATTTTTCTCAGTATCACTTTCACTTAGAGTTCTCTCTACACTAGCTTCAAGATCTTCATCATTAGCATAATAACATTCCTTAGATCTTCTAGGCTTGAAATTGTTTCTGTACTTTTTAACTCTCTTAGGACATTTAGATGCAAAATGACCATATTCTTGACAAGTCCAAGATTAAAAAAAATTCTTACCATCTGGTTCTCTCTTCACAAGCAAGGCAATACCTTCTTCAATCTTCCTATCTTCTTCATTTTTAGATATGCTGCTACTAGCATAATCTCCCCTTACACTAACGCTTCTTGACAAATTAGGGCAAACACTAAGAGCACTGAATGTTGTCTCCATTCTAGGCAAGTCTCCTGATAACCTTAGGTTGATTTCTGCTGCTTCGAATCTTCCAAGAAGAGTATCTCTTGTAAAGTTCAAAGTACAAGGTATAACTTATTCGATCAAAATGTTGTCTGCTTAAATCCAGGAGTCAATGTCCTTAGAATTTTCCATATCACTTCATTCTTTGTCTTTGTTCCTCCATAAGATTTTATGCCTGCAACAATTTTTGACATCCTACCAATGTAGCTTCTAACAGATTCATCTTCCATCATTCTTATATCTTCAAATGCACATATCCAATTATGTAATCTAACTTTCTTTGCATGTTCATCACCTTCAAAAGTAGAGTGTAAAGCTTTCCAAATTTCATGAGATGATTTCAAACATTTTACCTGACGATACTCATTCTCCAGAAGGGCTGTCAAAAGTGCTTCTCTGGCAAGTATGTTACACATGAATAGATCTCTCTCATCATTTGTACATGCTTCAAGATTATCTTCATCAATGATAGTCTGCTCATTCTTTGTAATCAACCAATAACCTGGTCCTAAACACAGTAGGTGTGTCTTCATTTTTTCTTTCCTGCTATCAAAATTTACTCCATCAAACTTAGGGCTTTCTTTCCTGAAATTTGGCATGGATATCCTTAAGCTGTTAAACTTTTCTTTCAAGGACCCGCTTCTCTGATACCAATTGTTAGAAAGTAAAGTCCACCAAGATAAATTGGGGGGGGGGGGGGGGGGGGTGAATCAGTTATCTGATAATTATAACTTTTATCAACTTCAACAACATTTAACCATGTAAGCAATATAATTACCAACCATAGAAAGATATTCATACACAATAACACAATGACACAAGATATGTTGACTAGGGAACCTCTTGATCAAAGAGTAAACCTCAGTGGGAATGATGCCCACAAAAGATGCACTAATATGAATATTCCTTATGAAAGGATGGAATATATTAGGAGTCTTATGAAATAGATTCAGTATGTATGAATCCCGGTTAGGATATTTTGAATCCCTACTAAAAGATTCTAACCCTATTAAGAGTTATGGAAGACATAAGGACCCATTGCCCATATAGCTTCAATGGCAAGATCACTGAACACACTATCCAACTAATCTCTAGATTATTCAACAGAATAATATCAAAACATGTTACCTCTTCTCTAACTGTTCCAAACTGCACTCACTACTACACCAGATCTCAATTTCAGATCTCTATACCTCGCATGACTTCTTTCAGAATTTTGCTTTCACAATTCATTAGCTCTTTTCTTCACTTCTTGCATACACCATCATATCTCATTACATCAATAAGGAAAAACATTCCTTCCTTTATACCACACTCAAGTAATTAAAATGAGTCGGCATCTAATTACAAAATAAAAATTTCCACATGCTACATCAAAATTACACAAAATTGTCAGCTTCCAATTACAATAATTCTTCACTCGTGGGACCTCGAAGTTTGCACTGCCATCCACGTCACTATCAATATGTCTTAAACCTCCCTTTAATTGTGCAAAACCAAATTCCATCCTGATTAGGAGATATCATCCGATTTCCACAAACCGCTACTCAAGAACACTGCCTGAATACTGATTCCACCAAAATGCTCATAACTTCCATGAATAAATGAATTACTGTCTACGCTCTTAACCATAAACATATAACATGTCAAAGAGTAAGTCTTCAACATTGCATAGCTCTAACTACAATATCCCACGTGTGCTAATCCAAACACTGTCTTCTCCTCAGTAAATCTCCAGTAGATCATTGTGTTGACATCAATGAAAATCATAGTCATGAATGCAACAACAAGTGCTACAGAATGGCTGCCAAACATTCAATATTCATTCCTAACATACACCTCTACTTTGTTGATATTTTAACATCTTGAAAAGTAGTGCAATATTTTTATGAATTGGAATTGGGATCAATCCCCTCCCCTAGCTGTACGTTAGGGTCACTACATCCATAAAAGGGTGTATAAAGCAATGTCTGGCTGGGATCATTGCATCCAAAATAAGTTTTCTTTTAGATATCTATCAAAATAAATACCTCTTAATCTATAAGTTCATAGCATACATGATATGCTAATTATCATAAGGAACATCAACCAGAAAGCAATTTCATTGCAATTACCAAAATAAAAGATCTTAGATCAACGCTAATGCATATAATGTAGAAGATGTAGCATATCCCAATTCTCACGTTTTGTTATTATAGTGTAGAAATTGACATAATAAAGAAAAAGATAAGCCATAATGAATTTATTAGACCACACCTAATTTGAAACGATGACTATGAAACCATCAATCTATAGGGTATGAATGATGCTAATAGAATGTCTGATGTTCTTTCATTTCGCTAGTATAGTATAGGTATTATTGACTTATTGGATTCAAGCTAATTGAAAATAAAAATTTATTGAGTGGTTGGTATTCATATGACCTTTAATTTGTGCAGGTCACTAGAAAAAAAGTAACACTTGATGAGATCATCAACAATGTTCAATCCTTACAACACCAAGTTGAGGAAACTGATCCAAAAGGTTCATTGGTATTTTTAGTGTTATTTTAATTACTTTTGTAAAAAGGTTTCATTTAAATTAGTCATCCTAAATAGTAGTCTTTATCCTAAATTTGATCATTGACTGAGTAAAAAACTTCCCAAAAACACCATCTGATCCCCTATTTCAATGTTTATAAAATGGTTTTTTATGATTTCTTTAAGATCAATATTGCCTATGCAAGGATGTGCCTTATGTGCCTTAAGAAATCCTGCCACAACACAAGTCAAAACATTCTCTATCATATTTGATGTAATGCTACCATGCAGTTTTTATCAGATCAAGACTCTTCCCATGGGCTGCAAAGCCTCGTTCTATGTATGTAAAGCTAAGAGTGTTGAGTTTTCACCCTTTTAAGGGGTGGGGTATCTCCCCTATAGTCCCTGGGTTATCTAGAAATTTTTCACAAAGGGCACTTCGAAAAGTTTACTTCATTTTATTTCCTTTTGAACACGTGGTCATAAATTTAGTTTACTTGGTGTATACCATGGGTTTAGTTTCCTTTTTTATTTCTTATCCAACCTAAATTTTAACAAATGCAATCTTTTTTTAAATCATCATCCTACCTTATGCAATCTTAGCGCCTATTCTTGGTTCTTTTTAGCGTTGCAATCTTTTTCCAAGCATTTTTCATCATCTTTATTCATTCAAATTGTTGTCTCATTTAAACTTTTGGTATTCTATTTGAATTTGCAACCAATACCTTGCCTTCATGTTAATTTATGTGGTGGTCTAATATTTTTTTGTTCCCTCTTGTGCCAAGTAAAACCTATACTGAATTCTTGTCTTTTTTGTGTCATTTTGCTCCTTAGTCACCGCTGCCATTAATTTTTACTTTATCTATCTTTAACTCTATCTAAATTTGGTTCAGACCTGCAAGTTTCTTCTTCAACCTATTCACCTTATCTTTTTTTTTAATCATTTCCTGTTTGTCAATGCATGCTAAATTATTCTCTTCTTTTGTGACTGCTCGTTCTATTCTTCTTCCTACCAATGCATTGAGTCTTTTTTTATTTTTATTTTTATACTTGGCTAACCATTTTTTCTCTATGTTCATTTTGTTAATCAATTCTCATAATCTAAACATAGAAACATTAGAGAAAACTAGGGTGTTCATTAGGCTATAGGTCAACTTGCATCAGTTTATAGTCAATGACAGCTTATCCCTCAATAATACCATTCAATCAAGTATCTTGTATCTTTACTCATTATAACTCACACACATAATTATGAAGATCTACTCTCCATGCATTAAAACACATCTATTGTACACTATTAAAGAACAAAACAAACTAAATATTTTAAATTTTAATACATAAATCAATTTGTTTATTAAGCCGATAGGCTTACTCCCGGGGAGATGCCCGCCAGGATTTTTAGACTTTTCGGCAGTCTTACGCTGGGAAAGATAGAAAGCGGTGCTGATTTTCCGTCAGCCATTGCTGCGAGACGAGTCAAAACATCTACCCCCTTTGATTTTTTTCACCAGGAGGTATTACGGAGTGTGGCGAGTAGGGACTATGACATTTGTAAAATAGGCAAGGCTTTACATTTGTAAAATATGTTCTAACTTTAAGTAGTATCGATTTCCTTTCGTATTTACGGGGTCGGCTTAATAAAGTAGCGTATATAAGTGTGAGGCTATATGTTACATTTGGAGGTGGTCCTATCCACATGTTGGACATCTGTCACTACAGCATGTCATAAATTTGCCTTTGGAGAAAACGAAGAGTTTTATAGAGTTTTTATGAAGCTTTTGGTAGTGGATTGCAGGAGTTGGATGGGTGGCCATTGATTTGGGAAGGATTTGTTCTAATCGCTAATTTTTGAATTGGGAATTTGGAGAGTTTCAGTTGGATGATACTAATCATCCTCTCCTTGGAGGCTTGGAGCTATTCAATGGTAATTGAGGTAAGTGTTTTTAATCTGTGCTTTGATTTTGTTTCCTAATTATGATGCTTCATGAATTCTTGACTATGCCTTTTATCTTATGTGTCTCTATTTTTTTTCCTTCTCCCCATCGATCTATTCCATTCCAGTGTTATTCCATGAAAATGAGAGCTTTTGTGAAATATATCCCTTGGACTGATTCCCTTCCATGAATTAACTATTATCAACAATTGTGAAGGTACTCATCTCATTGATGCTCGAAAATTGTCTGTAGGCTAAACTTCAACACCATATGATTCCAACTACTTCAATGTGCTTCTATGTAGATTCGCTGGATTTTCAGGAGTAAGCTTCATTAAAATGTGAGTTTTCTTTCATTTAGGGTGAATTCTGGCTCTTTAATTCAAGTACACGAGTCTTCAGAAATTCACTTTATTCTATGTTGCCTCTAGACTAAAAACTAATATTATAGTTAAGATATTTTTCATTTTAACAGAAATAAGTTGCACATCTCTGAAAACATTTGTAGCTAGATATATTTAATGTCATTTAGTATTATGAGTTTATTGCATTTTTCATGCACCATTGAAATGTAATTTGTTTACACAAAGCTATGAACTTTAGTATTTTTATAGATTTTCCATTAGGCACCTGTCCAATACCCAATCTATTCAATACCAATTTCATAACTTCCATAATGGAGATCCAGTTGATAACTTCCCATGTTTTTTCCTTAATAAGTTATATGCATTTAGTGGAGGAACTGCACATATAATTAATTGAGGAGGGAACATATAATCATATACGCATTATGTGATTATGCTTCTCTGGAATGCATTTACATAAAGGACAGATATTTCCATCTTCGGTGGAGAGAATTTGGCATGTCAATTGAGTCCTAATTCATTGTACATTTTTGTGCCCAATGGGCTTGCATTATGAAGGACAATCATTACACATATTGAACTGAATAGAAATAGCAGGTAAACAAATGTATTATATTATCTTCTTGTACTCTAATTGTTCGAAGTGCTCGACCAGTCATCTATTAAAGATCAGTGTAGAACAAGTGCTTGGCCAGTCATATATTAAAGATTAGTGTAGAATAAGTTCTATAACAATTTGGTGGTGTAGCGAGTAAGATCAAAATCAAGTATGACATCTATTTATGCAAATTATTTCCTTATATAAATTTATCATGTTTAATTTGATATTTATATTTAAATGTTACACAAAGTCAAATGAAACTTTTGTACTTTAATAAATATTCAATATGATAAGCACATTTTAATGTTAATAATTATTAATATAGCAAATCAATCTCAATAACGAACTTATGAATATTCATGAAAGATATTTTCACCTATTTTCTCAATCATTCTCAAAAACAAACTTTGGAAGAATCATAAAAAATATTGTCCCTTATTTCATCACATCAATGCTAAAAAATGTTTTCACCTATTCTTTCAAATCAATCTCAATAATGAGCTTCATTTGATAAAGCATAAGAGCTTATATGTACATTCAAAATATATTAATAAGTTTAATTTGTATATTATATTTAGTTATTTTACTATGGAGGTTCTTATAAGAAGTAAATAAAATTTTAAAAGAGGAGAAAATTTAATCTTAGAGATAATGGAATGTAATTTGAAGCATTTGCAAATGCCGGATATGTATGCAAACATGGAAGTATAGACATTGTGTTTAGCTATTTGGAAGAATTTTTTGATAGATGTCAAAATGCACTGTGAGCGTTGATTTATTCGACAGTCTTACGCTGGGAAAGATAGAAAGCGGTGTTGATTTTCCATCGGCCATTGCTACGAGACGAGTCAAAACATCTGAGCCCTTTGATTTTTTTCACCAAGAGGTATTACAAAGTGTGGCGAGTAGGGACTATGACATTTGTAAAATAGGCAGGGCTTTACATCTATAAAATATGTTCTAACTTTAAGTAGTACCGATTTCCTTTTGTATTTGCGGGGTCGGCTTAATAAAGCGGCGTATATAAGTGTGAGGCTATATGTTACATTTGGAGGTGGTCCTATCCGCATGTTGGACATTTATCATTACAACATGTCAAAAATTTGCCTTTGGAGGAAACGAAGAGCTTTATAGAGTTTTTATGAAGCTTTTGGTAGTGGATTGCAGGAGTTGGATGGGTGGCCATTGATTTGGGAAGGATTTGTTCTAATCGCTAATCTTTGAATTGGGAATTTGGAGAGTTTCAGTTGGATGATACTAATCATCCTCTCCTTGGAGGCTTGGAGCTATTCAATGGTAATTGAGGTAAGTGTTTTTAATCTGTGCTTTGATTTTTTTTTCTAATTATGATGCTTCATGAATTCTTGACTATGCCTTTTATCTTATGTGTCTCTATTTTTTTTCCTTCTCCCCATCGATCTATTCCATTCCAGCGTTATTCCATGAAAATGAGAGCTTTCGTGAAATATATCCCTTGGACTGATTCCCTTCCATGAATTAACTATTATCAACAATTGTGAAGGTACTCATCTCATTGATGCTCAGAAATTGTCTATAGGGTAAACTTCAATAGCATATGATTCCAGCTACTTCGATGTGCTTCTATGTAGATTCGCTAGATTTTTAGGAGTAAGCTTCATTAAAATGTAAGTTTTCTTTCATTCAGGGTGAATTCTCTCTCTTTAATTCAAGTACGTGAGTCTTCAAAAATTCACTTTATTCTATGCTACCTCTAGACTAAAAACTTATTTTTTATTTATTTTTGGCAAAACTTTTTATATTTATATTCACTACTCTGGTTCAAAAGGGCTCTCGGAGAAAGAACCAGGAAAGAAAACTCCATTCATGACCCATCAAATACAATAAAGGGTTCTAGAATTCCAAAATCTAGAAAAACCCAATCAGAAACCCCCCAAGGCCTATATTTTAGCTTATATTTGAAAAAAGCCTGAGAATAACCCAACCCAAATAAATTTTACTGTCAAGAAGGCTTTATAAAATAAACCTTCCGACATACATTTACATGATATGAAGGGTTTATATGATTACCCTATATACAATTTCAAAAAAGTTCCTTCATATGAATGCATAAAGATATCAACCATGTAGAAGAGAACCGACCATAAAGGAGCATCCAAATTCATACAAAATTTTAATGAAGCTCCTTCATGAAGTAAAATTTATCACAAACCAATAAGGAGGGAGACCGAAGAAATCATGAAGCATTTCCAAATCCAAAGTACGATGGAGGAGAAAGAAATAGGGAGCTCCACAACCGATCAGCTTACTGGTGCAAGGCAGCATCCGGCTCAGGAATAGTTAATGAAGGATCCGAAGAAGAAGCAGAATCAACATAATAGGTATCCAACCTTGGAGAGGGTATGCCAATAGTAGGGGAATCAACAACCCATGAAGGAGAAACACTATCCACCATAGAAGGAGGAACCAATGAAGAACCCATTCAGGGATGCAAGGCACACTCGTGAGCCATCAAACCTAGTACAACATATGTTCTTGTGAAAGCCTTGCTTCTGAACATCGGGTCAAGAGAAATCCTACTATAAAGATGATCAAGAGGTAGAATGAAAGATGAAGCAATACAATCTTTAATCCTGGTTAGCAGCAAGATAAACTTGTCAGAATTATACAGTAAATGGCGTGGAAAGATTCCACCAATGTGAGCATCGCCATGAGAGAAATTATAACCCTGGACTGCCAAAAGCAAACTATTGTTTTGGAGATATGCAGGTGAGATGACCGAGTTTTCAATTCTAGCTAACAGAGACCAAGATTGAGAAATATCAAGTAAATTGGAACAAAAAATTGAGATTAGCTAAAAAGGAAAAACAATTCTATTGGAACGAGGTGACAAAACCGCTTCACCTATCAATCTCTGAATACACCTGCAACACTTTGGACAATGTATAACAAAAATAAAAGCCAGTGAGTCATCATATATTGCACCTTCAAACGGAATTTCCAACCCAATTGGTGAGAAAAGAACCCACAAATTAAAGGGAGCAAACTGATCAAAACACCTATTAGCAGCCATTGAGAAGCAGATAACTAGTAAGAATGACCAAAAAGCCCAAATATAGGAAAAAGAACCATCATAAGAACAAGTGGTCTTTTGATGAAATGAATGTCGCAACACCTTAAACCTGCATCGTACACTGATTAAATGATCCGAAGGAGATACAATCTCCTACATAAAGGTGATAAGATATAGATAATACATAAGGTGACACAAAACAAGTACTCCCTGCAGAGAATCATTAACAAGACATGAAATATCGCACAAAACTAACACAGGAGTTAGTACTTTAAGGGCAATCATTATTAGGTAATACACTTGAAGAGAAGCCTTGAGCATAAATGATAAGCAAAGAAGTAAGTACATCATAGCAAGTAAACATAATTAAGCCTCGAGATCTTCAAGCCCCTTGATATTAAATAACATCAAAAGGACAAAAGACTTTAAATATCTTAGGGATGAAATGTACTAATAATTAAACCTCTAAGCATACACACTAAGAAACTAATTCCGAGGAAATACAATTAAAAAGGTATGGATGAGAGTCCTTCGAAACCATAGAAGATGGATATTGAATATTATGCCCTTCGACACCTAGATTTTCTAATTGATCAGCCAAAGCATTCCCTTCTCTGTAAGTATGAGAAATACAACATTGGGGGAATGAATCCAGAAGAGACCAAACTTGATGAAGAACATAATGCAAATGCCATGAGAGAGACCTCCTAGAAATACAAGAGTTAATAATGACAGACGAGTCACCTTCAACATGAAGAAGCTTAATATTAAGTTTTTTAGCAGTAGTTAAACCATAAAGGATAGCATAAGCTTCAGCTAGATTGTTAGTTTCGGGGGGAATTGGGGAAGCCTCAAAATACAATGGAGAACCTAAAAAATCCCAAATCACAAATCCTATACCAAAAGCACCCGGATTACCCCTAGAGGATCCATCGAAGTTGAGCTTAAAAAAACCCTGTTGAGGGGGTATCCACTTAATTTGAGATCTTAAAATTGATCTATCTTGAGGACAAAGTGGAAAAGGAAGAGAAGGGAACACCAAACCTACCCAATTCTTAGACACAAAAGAATCCCATGATGAGAAAATACAAATACCCCTGAATTTACCCAAATAGGCATTAGTGATTTCCACTATAGACTTCTCAAGAGTAGATGTAACTGACTGAAAAGAAGAAGATTGATTTCTGAAAATTCTTTTATTCCTCTCCCACCAAATAGACCATAAAACCAACGAGGGAATACAAACCCAAAGACATGCAAACATAGATTGCCGATGAAGAAGAGGCCATGATTGGAACAAATCCCAGATTGTCAGAGGAAGAGGCATTGATAAAGATAATTTTTGCATAACAAACTACCAACATAGCTGGGCAAATGGACAATTACGGAAGAGATGATCAATTGATTCCAGTTCTTGATGACACAGAACATAGGAAAAAGGATCAGCAATGTTTAACCTGACCAACCTTTCACTAGTCAAAACTCTTCCTTTCAAGACTAAAAACTAATATTATAGTTAAGATATTTTTCATTTTAACAGAAATAAGTTGCACATCTCTAAAAACATTTGTAGCTAGATATATTTAATGTCATTTAGTGTTATGAGTTTATTGCGTTTTTCATGCACCATTGAAATGTGATTTGTTTACACAAAGCTATGAACTTTAGTATTTTTATAGAGTTTCCATTAGGCACCTGTCCAATACCCAATCTATTCAATACCAATTTCATAACTTCCATAATGGAGATCCAGTTGATAACTTCCCATGTTTTTTCCTTGATAAGTTATATGCATTTAGTGGAGGAACTGCACATATAATTAATTGAGGAGGGCACATATAATCCTATATGCATTATGTGATTATGCTTCTCTGGAATGCATTTACATAAATGACAGATATTTCCATCTTCGGTGGAGAGAATTTGGCATGTCAATTGAGTCCTAATTCATTGTACATTTTCATGCCCAATGGGCTTGCATTATGAAGGACAATCATTACACATATTGAAATGAATAGAAATAGTAGGTAGACAAATGTATTATATTATCTTCTTGTCCTCTAATTGTTCAAAGTGCTCGGCCAGTCATCTATTAAAGATCAGTGTAGAACAAGTGCTTAGCCAGTCATATATTAGAGATTAGTGTAGAATAAGTTCTATATCAATTTGGTGGTGTAGCGAGTAAGATCAAAAACAAGTATGACATCTATTTATGCAAATTATTTCCTTATATAAATTTATCATGTTTAATTTGATATTTATAATTAAATGTTACACAAAGTCGAATGAAACTTTTGTACTTTAATAAATATTCAATATGATAAGCGCATTTTAATGTTAATAATTATTAATATAGCAAATCAATCTCAACAACGAACTTACGAATATTCATGAAAAATATTTTCACCTATTTTCTCAATCATTCTCAAAAACAAACTTTGGAAGAATCATCAAAAATATTGTCCCTTATTTCATCACATCAATGATGAAAAATGTTTTCACCTATTCTTTCAAATCAATCTCAATAACGAGCTTCATTTGATAAAGCATAAGAGCTTATATGTACATTCAAAATATATTAATAAGTTTAATTTGTATATTCTATTTAGTTATTGTACTATGGAGGTTTGTATAAGTAAATAAAATTTTAAAAGAGAAGAAAATTTAATCTTAGAGATAATGGAATGTAATTTGAAGCATTTGCAAATTCCAGATATGTATGCAAACATGGAAGTATGGACATCGTGTTCAGCTGATTGAAATAATTTTTTGATAGATGTCTAAATGCACTGTGAGCGTTGATTTTGTAGGGGATGCACCAAATGGATTTGGGTAAAATAAAGAGACAGGTAAATAAAATTGGATAAAATTGCAAATGCATTAACATAAGCAATTTTAAATCATGGGAAGCTATGAATTGGGCAATTTCAAAATTATTTTATTTACAATGACAGAGAAATGATTAGCCAGGAATTGCAAGAGAAAATTTAAAATAAGGATATAAACATTGAAAATTAAATCAGAGCATTGAGATTTGAAAAGGAGTATTAGGCTAAAGAGTTATTTTTGGGGACCAAAGTTTGAAGAGGATGGGTAATATTTTTACCAAAAGCATAGTATAATGGTTAGGAGTTCTTGCTTGAGAGAAATTGTGAAATCTTCTCAATACAACATAATTAAGGCTGGCTTTTACTAAATGGTAAAATGTATTCATGAAAGAGGATGTTGTTTTTCATTTAAAAGGTGAAAACAATTATATGTAATTTGCAGGGCATTTTCACAGGGAAATATTTGTTTTCACACATGTCTAGTTACAAAGATTAAAAAAAAATTATGTTGAAGTTGTAGAGAGGGCTGAAATCTCAATTAAGGATTGTTAAAGATAAAGACTATTTGTGTTGTAAACATACAGTTTCATGATATGAAATATTCATTCAGGTGAATTGATTTAGGCATAAGACAAAGGGTTTTCAATTTTGAAAAGGGGATAATGTTTGGACAAGGGAATAAAATGAAAGGAATATTCATGGATAAAATCAAGTTGATTTTAAGTTGGACAGAGACCTTCAATAATTATATGTCCAAACCTTAAGCTAAATATTTAGGCTCGCATCAATGGTCTTGGGGTGTGTGTGTGTGTGTGTGTGTGTGTGAGAGAGAGAGAGAGAGAGAGAGAGATTTGTTTTTCATTCCAAGAGTGTTTCCATGGATTCTTATAGATTATAGAGGGAGAGGTAAAGATATAGAGATATGAAGATCAATAGCGAATGGTAGAGATGAAGAGATAAAAAAATATACAAATATAGAGGAAGATGGAGAGGAAGAGGAAGAGATAAAAAACATATAAATATAGAGGAAGAGAAAGAGATGATAAGATAGAGTCAATTTTGAATTGTTGTTTCAAAAGGATAGGCTGTCCATTTCATATGGGAAATGATAGTTAGAGGGATAGGGAGATATAGGAGAGATAACATGAGAAAGAGGTAAAGAGAGGTGGAAGGAGAGTTAGTAAGATAAATAATAGAAAAAGGGAAGAGAGGTGGAAAGTTCAAACTATTTGTAAGGGAAACAACTGTCATTTGAAGTCCAACAGTCACAATTATGAAATTCAATGACTATTTGTAGACTAACAAAGTAGACAAAGCATGTGAGGTGAAGGGAGATATTCATAGTTGTTGATTTCTACGCTTTGCCTTACGATCTAATCATTGTGGAGTGAATTGAAGCACATCAGACCAGATGTACTAAATGTAAAGACAAAGGTTCCACTGAAAAGTGATTTTGCATACATGTTTGTGTTATGAGAAACTTTCTACATCAGAACTACTGTGACATCATTTACTATATATAATAGTATCAGCGCAACCCTTGCAACCTTCAAAAATACAAGTGCTAGTATACTTGTAGGGACTAGATTGTGTGTGTGATTTTATTCTGGAGTGGCAGAGACTTGTTCGTCTGCACTCCCAGCCTGCTGATATACTGGCTTTGTGTTTTTGGGACTTGTCTATATCAGTTTTGTATGTGCAGTTGTTTCCATTAGGTCTATGTCTACACTTCCGTTTTATTGCTGAGCACTACTGCTGTTTTCTTTTCAGCAGGATTCCATAATTGTTGTTGTCTTTTTCAGTACTATTGTACTTTGTATTTATTATCTATTATTTTGAAATCGTTCATCCAATTAAATTTTTTTTGAAGCAAGCCTATGTGGCCATACAACAATAGTGAAGCAATCAAATTGATGAACAAACATGTGAGAGTGTTATGTAGGATTTAGACTGTTCATTTGATGACATATTTCCTATATGAATATTAGTAACCTTATGTTGGGATTATCTTTGAAATAAATAACCATTTCCTTGAATTTTTAAAAAGTGTAATCAAAAGGTATAACCATAAAAATTACTTATCTCTTGTAGTCAAAGGATAAAGCCCTCCAGGAAATACTCGTATATCAAGGACCATTGATGGAGTTTAAGCCATCTCTAACTTCCGCCAATTCAATTGTCGCTACTCTTGCAGGAATAAGCGCTCGAGCAAAAAAATAGGATCTGTGATATCCTCATGGGCAATGCATTAAGCGCCGAGATTTATTTTCTGCTTGTCCTTACTCGCTCTACATTTTATTACACGACAGACGCAAGAATAATTAATTTCAGTTTTCCTCTGAAAACAAATATCCAATTGTTTATTGTTGCTTCCATTGTCCTTGACTTCTCTATTGTGACTAGGAGTTACAGTCCATGAATTCAATTATAGTCAAGCTTTCCACTTCAACCTAATGAGTGAGCACATTAGAGAATTATACTTGTGTGTTAGCCTAAGGTATATGTAGGTCTCGTGATTAGAAACACGGAATCCTCTAGCAATTTTAGACTTAGATCAATGAAACCCCAATGCTATGTTCATTTATGGTTATAAGAATGAAGATGAGCTATTTTGGTATAACCAACAGCACTCAGGAAGTTCCATGGAAACAAAAGAGCCTAACTACAGACTTGGTAATCAAATCTTCAAAATTGAATCCTACCAAATAGAAACAAATGATGGTTCGCCTATGATACTTGGATCACTTTTGTTTTCACTATACTAACACAAGTCCTGAATATTATCGCTTTCTCATATGCAGTCCAGACAACTTGAATAATAGCTGATGGCGTTATGTTGGACATATCACTATTGCAACCATCGGGTGTGTTAATTCAAATTCAAACAAAGTCTCCAGTCATGGCCTCTCTTATAATCACACAGCTCTAACGCAAATGTATATTTTCTCTTCTCGATGAGAATGAATCCCCTGCTACTTACAATTACAAGGAACTCCGAATTCCATCCATGACTTCGCTCCATTGGTCAGAAACAATAAATGTATTACTCCAGGATATTTCAACCCTTCTACCTGTTCAGACACCACTTGCAATTGTTGAGAATGCAGAGTTCTAACAAAATACTGTATTGCTCTATAGAATAGACTCGGAGATCCCTGGTGCTTCCAGATTGGTATGTTGGGATAGGAAAGTATAATATAATATTTTTACTGTAAGAATAGATACCATCGTTCCACACCTTTCGGTCTTCAATTATGCTTCAATCAAAAGAAAATATTGATTCGTGTGTTGAGGCCCTGCTGACTCCTATTGATCTTGCCTTGTTCCAGCAACAGCGGCGTGTCCAAGGGATAAAACATGAACCAATGATTATACAACTTTTCGTTTGATGATATGACATTGCGTGTTTGGCTTCCCACTACGGAATCGATTAAAGTTCGAGCTTAATATATCTCTTCTATATATCACAGTTGGTATTCATGTTCCTGATCATACACAAGCTGTGAATCTGTAAAAGCATGAATGCGAGGGACACTGAGCTCTAATGCAGTCAAGAGGTCATCTATCAGAGCCACGCTATTTCTGTCTTGTCTGAATAGTCAACACGCTGAGGCCATGGTCTACACACCGTGTATTTTCCTTTAATACTATGTCTTTATTCAGCCGACATGTTTCTATCCACGCTGGATCGCTCTGTCATGTATTCATTGCCAAATACAAAGCCTTCCAATGTGTCTAATGCGAACTTGGAACCACCAGCTATAAAAGATCCTTATTCCATATGTTTGAATAATGCCATCCAGTTATTTTCCATCAGAACAAACCTTGAGTATAACACCCTCTGTCTGCTCTTCGTACCACAACTCGATCAACACATTTTTCATCTGTATTTTCACTGGTGTCTTTATAATTTATCTAAGTTGTCCGTTTGGATTCCGGTTCAGATGCGGTTCCAGATTCGGGTTCTAAATTCGTTCAATTTTTTTAAGGTTAGGTTCGGATTCGTCCATACAAGAATTATATATATATATAGTAAATAACCACTATGCTAATATTATTCCCTCAAATTCTATCCAAATTGGTTCCGGGCTCGTGCTATTGTTTGCAAAGTCTTGCAAATTTATTTGAAATTCGTGCAGGGTCCTGCTGAGCGATTTTTCAGCGAATTTCTCAGTCTGATATTGACTTTGGAGCGAATTCACACCGTATCCGAATTTGGAGCGAATCGGCTCTCGACTCCGGCCTGTTCTGAGCGAATGTGGTAACTCAGTAATTTATTCATAATTTTTTTAAATACTCGTCCAAACCCAACCCACAACTTTACAGATATTTGGAAATCTGTAACACGATAACCATAATCTGGTGTGCAGTATTGTTCTCCTAGCCTCTTACACAATATAGTAGGTACTCGCGCCTAATGACGACAATTAACTATTTTCTTCAGATTATATCTAGATAATGCATAGATGTCGCTCCACAATTTCATGTTCGATCGTGCTTCTTATTAAAGAAGTTGCTTCTTTAACTATATTTTCTATCACTCTTTATATCTCTTCTATCATTGTTTAAATATCTCTTGGTATTGCTTCTTTAATCGTGCTTGTTTGATCAATAACCCTCCTGCTCTCGTTTCTTCATATTGGTAAACTATACCCAGCACGTCATCTTTAAATTCAGTGGCCTGTGTTATTAAAATTAGCAGCATATTTTATTTATTTATTTTTTCTTCATTCACCTCTACCATTTGGATGGCTGGAGAGATACTTTTTCTGCATTATCGATGAAGAGAGCTCATTTGTTACAAACTAGTGTGAAGATTTCTCTAGATATAATAAGAAGAATTCAGAACTCATTGGTCTAGATAGAACCCCTGCAACAGATAGTTTATGGGATTGAGGTATCTGGCGAGAGCTGAAGATGCAGAGGAAGTAGGGTTTGCATCAGTACAGAGGTATGATCATCCTTCCATTTTCCATACATTTGTAATTATTTATAATGTTTGACAAAAATTCCCTTCATTATGTCTTGATGGATGTACATACCCTGTTCAAAGGCTCATGTTTTGCACTAATGTAAAGGGTGCTGGCAAAAGTAGTGCAAGTGTAGAGAGCTGAACATGCAAAGGACGTAAGGTTTGCATCAGTACAGAGGTATGATCATCCTTCCATTTTTTATGCTGTAAATAAACCTTTAAGAAATTTAATGAAACAGAGGTTTTTTTTGTTCTACTGTGAAAATATACTTCTTTCTGTTTCCATCTATCCTTCACTGGCTTGTCATTGCATATGGGCTTCACTATATCTTTATATTTATCTCTTTTATGAATGGTAAACTATTTTTTCTCTTATTATTTTCTTTTTATTTGATCAAAGGTGGATATCATACTCTATGATTGGTATTCCCACCCTTTCTTGTTGAATGTTGCTATACCTATCAACATAAATCAACATAAATCATTTTCTGGTAATCTATAACACATGATAAGTACTGACAAGCATAACTCGGTAAAATATGAAATATACTATCCTGTAATTGCTTCTATCTTTTGATTTTGATTTATCCGATATCAATATTGGAGATGCTTACAAAACTTTAGCAAAGCACATGCATACATGATTTATTGGTTTGGCCTTGGATTATATAATTTTGGTGTAGAATGTATGTTGAAAAAATATTCTGCAATTTTCTTGCTTTGATATCTTTATGTTTCTGGTCATTTTGTTTAGTATCCAAATGGATTTGTGTTGAATGGTATATCTTCTAGAATTTCATTTTTTAAATTTCTTATTTTTGTTATCTGTTAAACTTTCTCAGTCTTGGCACACGCATCCAGGTATTCGTTAGATGACATGTTTAATAGAATATGGACCCAAGTCTATAGATTTGTGAGTAATTTTTTTCTTTTATTGGTTATTGGTGAGGTTATTTGATTCGGTGTGAAAATGTACCTTTGTTGTCTGCAATTTTATCAGAATTTGCACATGTTTTTCTGCACTTAGATGGATATTTGATTTTGCACTATTCTAAAATTAGAAATAACTACATGCAAAGTTTATAGAAGATATTTTTTTTTGAGGTGGGAGGAGGGGAAATAACAGTTGTAGGTTTCTAGGAAAACACTTGTGAGGATTTTTTTAGTTTTTTCGATGCTTAATTAGCCCAAGTAAGTTACATTTTTGTCCTTGAAGGAAGAATTCCACTATTTTCTTTTTGCCCAAAAGAGAGGCAGATCTAAGTATAACAGAGAGATTACATGAACGATCTATTGGGACTGCCAATGTTTCTTGTTTAACAGTCACATCAACTTTACATGGCATTGCATCCACACAAAAATTTGTAGATTTTGAATTGAAGGGGTTTATGCAGTTATCTTTGATAAAAACCATTGGCAATGTTTTCACCTGAGCAGGAGGTAAGGGAAGAACCCTTGTCACATTTGATTCCTTCGATTCACCAATTTCACGGGGAGCATCATCTTCTATGGAACATGATTCAAATATTTTATTCAGATCAACATGAGTATTAGGCATGGGACTAGAGTTCCTCTTCCTCTTAGAGGGTAATTTAGATATGAGAGAAGGTAAAGGTTGCACTGGCGAATGAATCCTCTATCTTGAAAGTAGACTTATGTTGTGAGTGGCCGGAGTCGAAGATGAATGTAATGCAATATGGCTCTATGGACCCAAATTCGTTTCTTTGAGGATGAGAAGTGCTTGGGACTCTTTCTTTTTGAGGGAGATAACACCTTGGAAACTTTGAACGGATTTCTCTGATTTGTAATAGAGGGATGAGCATTTCTAGCAGGACAAGATGTTGTAGAAGCTTGCTTAATCATCCTACTAGGTGTCTGCATGGGTACTTTCAGCAGAGAAGAATGTAATTTTATTTTTGAAGTACTTAAAGTGGATGAAGTGCCCATTTTTCAAGTAAGTGGTACATTTTCCTTTCCACTTCTAGAAAACACTTTTAGTTTTGGAGTGTCAAATCTTTTCTTTGAAAGCTTCCCCAAATTATTTTAGGAATCTGAAGGTGAGGGAATGAAAGCTGGATTGGGAAAAATGATGGCCTTGACGGGCTTAGGATGAGAAATCCATGGCTTTCTCTAGGGAGTAATCTGATCAACTTTTAGTAGATATTTATGTTCCCCAATTGACCTTGCAGGAGAATTGTAGCAAGAAACTAGTGCTGATGCTACAACCTTTACATTCTTCCTATAATTATCAGCGTAGTTAGAAGTATGAAAGTTCATTTGTGTTTGAACTCTTGTACCTGCCTGTGACAATTCATCTCTTGCTCTTGCCTGTAGCTGTTGTTTCTCTGCTCTTTGATGGAGTTCTAATGAAGATGAAGCAGCTCAATAGGACAAAGCTTTCACTTTGTTCTTAGGAGTTATCATTCTAAACTTGTGGGAAAACTTGCGACCTTTCCTATTTGAAGGCTTCTTGTCTTCACTCCTTGGCTCTAACCCATCTATACTATTAAAGAAGCCATTATTCTACAAGCACAAGGGCACATATTGACATTTTGTTGGTGGAGTCTGTTAGGAATGAATTCTGAATATATCCTATGGGGGAGGATTAGCAGCCATTCTATAGAAGTTTTTGTTGCATTCATGACGGTGATTGTCATTGATATCAACACAGTGATCTACTAAAGATTAGCAGTGAAGCAGATAGTGTTTGAGTTAGCACACTTGGGATATTGAAGATGAAGCTATGTGATGTTGAGGACTTATTCTATGATGTGTTATAAGTTCATGGTTAAGAGCACAGACAGTAATTCTTTTATTCATGGAAGTTATGAGCATTTCAGTGGAAGCAGTATTCACGTAGTGTTCCTGATTAGCGGTTTGTAGAAATCGGATGATATCTCCTAATTGGGATGGAATTTGGTTATGTGCAGTTAGATAGCAATTGAAGACATGTTGATAGTGACGTGGATGAAGGCACAAGATCCGAGGTCGCACGAGTGAAGAATTATAGTGATTGGAAGCTGATAGTTTTGTGTAATTTTGATGTAACATGTGGAAAAATTTATTTTGTAATTTGTATGTTGACTCATTTGTAACTACTTGAGTGTGGTATAGAGGAAGGAATGTTTTCCTTGTTGATATATGGTAATTGAATATGATATGTGATGAATGTAAGTGAAATTGTGGAAGAGGATATGCAAAATACTAAGATCTGGTATTGAGATCTGAAGAAGGAGTTGGTGCGGTTTGGCATAGTCAGAGAAGGAGTATTGGATTGTTGAGGTCACTAATCTTTTGGTATTATTACGTTAAGTAATACAAAGATCAGTTGGATAGTGAGTTCAGTGATCTTACCCTGAAGTTGTTTGGGCGGTGGGTCCTTCTCTCTTCCAAAACTCCTAATAGAGTTAGAATCTTTTAACAGAGATTTAAAATATCCTAACATAGATTCATATGTACTGAATGTAATTCATAAGACTCCTAATAGAGTCCATCCTTTCACAAGGAATATTCATATTAGTGCATCTTTTGTGGACATCATTACCACCAGGGTTTACTCTATGATCAAGAGATTCCCTAGTCAACATATCTTGTGTCATTGTGTTATTGTGTATGAATATCTTTCTATGGTTGTTGGTTATATTGCTTACATGGTTAAAATCTATTGAAGTTGATAAATGTTATAGTTATCTGATAACAGATTCATCCCCCCCCTCTTAGTTATCTTGGTGGACTTTACTTTCTAACAATTGGTATCAGAGCAGTATGTCCTTGAAAGAAAAGTTTAACATCTTAAGGAGATCCATGGCAAATTTCAGGAAAGAAAGCCCTAAGTTTGATGGAGTAAATTTTGACAGCTATATAGAAAAGATGAAGACATGTCTACTGTGTTTAGGAC
Source organism: Chamaecyparis obtusa (assembly GCA_027943335.1). Classification (NCBI taxonomy): domain Eukaryota; kingdom Viridiplantae; phylum Streptophyta; class Pinopsida; order Cupressales; family Cupressaceae; genus Chamaecyparis; species Chamaecyparis obtusa. Next base: position 655,728 of record BSBK01001155.1, on the reverse strand, counting down.
CAGGTTATTGGTTGATTAAAAAGAATCAAAAGACTATCATTGATGAGGATAATATTCAAACACGTACTAATGAGGAAAGAGATCTATTCATGTGTAACATACTTGCTAGATAACCACTTTTGTCAGCCCTTCCAGAGAATGAGTATAGTCAGGTAAAATATTTGAAAATATCTCATGAAATTTGGTTAGCTTTACACTCTACTTTTGAAGGTGATGAACATGCAAAGAAAGTTAGATTACATAATTGGATATGTGCATTTGAAGATATAAGAATGATGGAAGATGAATCTATTAGAAGCTATATTGGTAAAATGTTAGAGATTGTTGTAGGTATAAAATCTTGTGGAGGAACAAAGGCATAGAATGAAGTGATATGAAAAATTCTGTGGACTTTGACTCCTGTATTTAAGAAGACAACACATATAATTGAACAAGTCATACCTTGTACTATGAACTTTACAAGAGAGACTCTTCTTGGAAGATTGGAAGCAATAGAAATGAACCTGAGGTTATCAGGAGACTTACCTAGAATGGAGACAACATTCAGTGCTCTTAGTGTTCACCCTACTTTGTCAAGAAGCATTAGTGTGAGTGGAGATTATGCTAGCAACAATAGATCTAGAAATCAAGAAGACAGGAAGATTGAAGAAGCTATTGCCTTGCTTGTGAAGAGAGAACCAGATGGTAAGAAATTTTTTAAATGTTGGACTTGTCAAGAATTTGGTCATTTTGCATCTAAATGTCCTAAGAGAGTTAATAAGTATAGGAAGAACTTTAATTCTAGAAGATCTAAAGAATGTTACTATGCAAATGATGAAGAACTTGAAGCTAGTTTGGAAAAATCTTTGAGTGAAAGTGATATTGAGAATGATGATGATATAGGATTTGTAGCAATTAAAGAAGAAAATCCTGAAATTGAAGTTAAGGAAGAAAAGGCTTTAGTTTCTCAAGTAGAAAAGAAAGCTAATTGGATTATAGACAGTGGTTGTTCACATCATATGATTGGAGACATGAAAAAGTTCATAAAATTTAACAATCACGATGGAGGAGTTGTTAGAGTTGGAAACAATGCACCTTGTTTGATTAAAGGTATAGGATCTATTACTGTTGATAGAAAGACTAATACTGATGATGTTTACTTTGTGGATGGTTTGAAACATAATCTTTTGAGTGTTGGACAGTTAGTTGACAAGGGATATCAAGTTTGGTTTACTGGGAAAACTTGTGTGATAAAAGACAAGGACGGAAATTTGATTGGTACTAGATCTAAAAATAGAGGTAATGTATTTCAGTTGAATCCTACTGAGATGACAGGTTTGATTACTAAGATTGATGACAGTTGGTTATGACACATAAGATTTTTTCATATAAATTTTGATAACATTGTGAAAGTGAGTACTACACTTGCAGTAAGAGATTTGCCTAAAATTATGAAGCCTACTAACATGATTTGCAAGGAATGTGTGTTAGCCAAATAGAAGAGAAGCTCATTTGCTAGTAAGAAGTTTACAACAGCAGAGAAGTTCGAGATTGTTCATACAAACTTGAGCAGTCCTACAAGGACTAGAGGATTCTATGGAGAAATGTATTTTATGATTCTTGTTGATGATTTTACAAGAATGATGTGGATTGCATTTCTTAAAAAAAAATATGAAGCATTTGATAAGTTTAAGATCATTAAGAATAAAGTTGAGAATGAATCTGGAATGAAGATTAAATGTTTGAGATCAGATAGAGGTGGAGAATTTACTTCTAGAGAATTTAACACTTTTTGTGAAGTGAATGGTATTAAGAGATAGTTTTCAGCCCCTAGGACACCTGAACAAAATGGTATTGCAAAAAGGAGAAATAGATCAGTGACTGAAGCAGCAAGAGCTATGTTATTAGAGAATGACTTAGCGAAGATATTCTAGAGAGAAGAAGTGAACACAACAGTATATACAATGAACAGAGTACAAATTAGAGCAGACATAGACAAGACACCCTATGAACTATGGTTTGGATATGCAACATCAGTTAAGTATTTTACAATTTTTGGAAGCAAATGTTATATTAAGAGAGATGATGACATTGGAAAGTTTGATCCTAGAAGTGATGAAGGTATATTTCTTGGATATTCATTGAAGAGAAAAGCTTATAGATGTTACAATAAGAGAACTAAGACTATTGTTGAGAGCACAAATGTAAAAGTTGATGAAAAGTTCAAAATTCAGGAAAGAATGCTTGATTATGAATCAGATGAAGGAACTCATCTTGGACCTAACATTGAAACTATTGAATTATTCTATGAAACTGACAATGATTTGTTAAATGAAAGACATAGTGAGATCATTGAAGAACCGACACCTGAAGTGAGATCTGAGACAGTGACATCTAACAGGCATTTATCAAGGAATCATCTTGTTGAGAAGATTATTGGAAGCATAGATAGAGGAGTTCAGACTCAAAATAAGGTACAAGAACAGTTATGTTTGATTTCTCAAATTGAACCTAAAACTACTAGTGAAGCTTGTGGAGATGAATATTGGATTAAAGCTATGAAAGAAGAACTAGATCAGATTGAAAAGAACAAGACATGGGAATTGGTCCCTAGACCTAAAGATAAGAATGCTATTGGAACAAAATGGGTATTTAGAAACAAGATGAATGAACAAGGAGAAGTAGTAAGGAATAAAGTAAGATTGGTATATAAAGAATACTCACAACAAGAAGGAATTGACTATGAAGAAATTTTTTCATCAGTAGCAAGAATTGAAGCAGTAAGAATTTTTTTGGCTTATGCAGCTTACAAGAAATTCAAAGTGTATCAGATGGATGTGAAGTCAACATTTCTGAATGGAGAATTGGAAGAAGAAGTCTACATTGAGCAGCCTGAAGGTTTTCCTTTAATTGAAGAAGGAGACATGGTATGTAAACTGAAGAAAGCTTTATATGGACTAAAACAAGCACCTAGAACTTAGTATGCAAGATTGGATAAGTATTTGTTGAAATTAGGATTTACAAAAGGAACAACTGATAGAAACCTATATACTAAAGAAATTGAAAATAGTTTGTTGGTTGTAGTTATTTTTGTTGATGATATTATCTTTGGAGGAGAAGATGAAGTCGGTGATAAATTTGCAGATGAAATGATGACTGAATTTGAAATGAGTATGATTGGTGAAATGAAATACTTTTTGGGATTGTAGATAACACAAAGCAGTGATGGTATCTTTGTTAGTCAGAAAAAGTCTTGAATGATTTATTGAAGAGATTTGGAATGGAGAACTATAAACTAGTTGGAACACCTATGGTAACTGGACATAAGTTATCTAGCATAGATGAGACTCCTATAGTGGAACAAAAGAAGTACAGATCTATGATTGGAGGATTGCAGTATTTGACTCATACAAGACCTGATATAACACATTCAGTTAGAATTGTAGCAATATTTCAAGATGAACCTAGAGAATCAAATTATGCAGTAGTAAAGAGGATACTGAGGTACTTAAGAGGGACAATTGAGTATGGATTATGGTATGAAAAATCTGATGATTTTACCCTATGTGCATATACAGATGCTGATTAGGGAAGCAGTGTTGATGATAAAAAGAGTACTAGTGGAGGAGCATTTTTCTTTAGAGGAAGATTGGTTTCTTAGCTAAGCAAGAAGCCAAATTATATTTCATAGAGCATAGCAGAAGCAGAATATGTAGCAGCAACAAACAATTGTAACCAGATAATCTAAATGAAACAAATGTTGAAGGATATTAGAATAAAATTTGTTGAACCTATTGTTATACATTGTGATAATACTAGCATAGTTAGTATGTCTAAGAACCATGTGTTACATTCTAAGACAAAGAATATAGAGATGAAGTATCATGTAGTAAGAGAGAAAGTAGTAGAGAAAGAAGTCAGACTTGAGTACATAAGCACAAAGGCATAGATATAAGACATATTTACAAAACATTTGCCTAAGGATACATTTGAGTATTTGAGAGGTATGCTTGGGGTTATGCCCCAGCCTACTTTTGAGAAGTGATGCAGATTGTTACATCTGTCCAGTGATATATGGGCCTTATTTTTCTTCTAGACTGGATGTTGGTACTTCCTCTATGGGGGAGTATGTGTATCTGAGATGAGTCATGAGGACTCTAGTGAATTTATTTTCTGAACAGTGTCTTTCGACATTGAAGTTGTTGTTGACATAATGATAAAATTTCTGCCATTGATGTCAATGGGGGAGAAGTGCACATGAAAAAACCATTTGTACCATCTATTGGAGAGAACTGAATAGGAAAATGAAGCAAGATTTTATTGATGAAGAGGATTTGAAAGCATCTCTTAGAGCAGCAGTGTTGCAGTATTGGATTTATAGAACTTGGATGTTTTTCTATCTATGTTGCCATTAGTGCTAATGGGGGAGATTGTTAGGAATGAATGCTGAATATATCCTATTGGAGAGTATTAGCAGCCATTCTGTAGCTATTTTTGTTGCATTCATGACTGTGATTGTCATTGATGTCAACACAGTGATCTACTTAAGATTAGTAGTGACAGTGTTTGAGTTAGCGCACTTAGGATATTGAAGATGAATCTATGCGATGCTAAGGACTTGTTCTATGATGTGTTATAAGTGCATGGTTAAGAGTAGAGACAATAATTATTTTATTCATGGAAGTTATGAGCATTTTAGTGGAAGCAGTATTCACGCAGTGTTCCTCAGTAGCAGTTCGTGGAAATCGGATGATATCTCCTAATCGGGATGAAATCTAGTTATGCATAGTTAGACATCATTTGAAGACATGTTGATAGTGATGTGGACGACAATGCAAGATTTGAGGTCGTACGAGTGAAGAATTATAGTGATTGGAAGCTGACAGTTTTGTGTAATTTTGATGTAACGTGTGGAAACTTTAATTTGTAATTTGTATGCCGACTCATTTGTAACTACTTGAGTGTGGTATAAAGGAAGGAATGTTTTCCCTATTGATATATGGTAATTGAATTTGATATGTGATGAATGTAAGTGAAATTGTGGAAGAGGATATGCGAAATACTGAGCTCTGGTATTGAGATCTAAAGAAAGAGTTGGTGTGGTTTGGCACAGTCAGAGAAGGAATATTAGATTATTGAGGTCAGTAATCTTTTGGTATTATTCTATTGAGTAATACAAAGTTTAGTTGAACAGTGAGTTCAGTGATCTTACCCTGAAATTTTTTGGGCAGTGGGTCCTTTTGTCTTCCATAAATCCTAACAGAGTTAGAATATTTTAACAGAGATTCAAAATCTCCTAACAGGGATTCATATATATTGAATGTATTTCATAAGACTCCTAACAGAGTCCATCCTTTTACAAGGAATATTCATATTAGTGCATCTTTTGTGGGCATCATTCCCACTGGGGTTTACTCTTTGATCAAGAGGTTCCCTAGTCAACATATCTTGTGTCATTATGTTATTGTGTATGAATATCTTTCTATGGTTGTTGGTTATATTGCTTACATAGTTAAAATATATTGAAGTTGATAAATTTTATAGTTATCTAATAACTAATTCAACCCCCCCCCCCCCCCCCCCACTCAGTTATCTTGGTGGACTTTACTTTCTAACATAGTCGAATGTGTGGTGTTGAAGTTCCAATGTTCAGTATGATTGAGTTGCCTGCCATTATTTCTAGGCACTAAAAGGACCTCATTTTTCTGCATCTTTTTCACCAATTTGACATCATTTAAGGCACTTTGTGGTATTTTTGGACCCTACACTAACTTATCAAAAGTAGCATCAGAATAAATGCCAACAATGCCCTTAGCAAAATTATTGGCTTCTAGGACTTCACTAATAGCCTATTGGGCAAGTGCCGCTGGCAAAGACCATCTCCTCCATTCCCCAGGAGGTATGTTGTTGTTTGTTTCAGCCGAATTGAATGGTTGGAGAGATTTCTTAGCATGTGCTCTGTTACTTCCACCAGTAGGATGTGCATGTTGTCTTAATGCTTGAATAGTCTCTTTTGAATTGTAGTTATTGTATTATTGTAGATAAACTTATCTATTAATGTGCTAGTATGCAGGTGTTTTCCAAAGTACTGAATCAATTTATAACAATGAAAAGCAGAAAAGCAAAAAAACATAACTATAAGGGATGACAAATCATAATAGCTTCCACTCTAAGAAGTAGAGTAGACAATAAGGTAGAAGTATCAGTGATTTGGATAGCTTGAATGCTTAAAAGTTAATTAAGTCAAACATATTTTTTGTGAAATTCTCTCCTCGTAGATCTCTTATGGAGTAGATCTTGGAGTTTGATAACTATAGATATATGTTATGTGAAAAATAACTACCTCATGGGTTTCCACGTGGGAGGTCTCATAGACCAAATTGGTGTGTCACATGACAGTGACCTAAACAAGCTACCTACCCATTCTGCCTAGAAGAGGAGATTTTTCCAGTAACCACCACCTTCTATCTTCATATGCAAAAAAATACTAGTTTTTGCTAGGCACTTGAGAGTTGTTGGCATGCCTAATCATGGAATTCAAGGTTTCTATGAAGTGTGTTCCTGCAACACCAAACCCTTTTATGGAAGCAATGTGTCCTATTGTTATTCATTGATAAATGTTTAGCAGTAAAATACTCAAAACTTAGGTTTTTTATCTTTAAATGTGGAGGTATATCTTTTTGATGTTCATTTATAGGATATTTTATGTTCTATTTCCTTTGGCCTTGGATTTGGTAAAAAAAGTACCCTTTTACATTTTTTTAACCTTTTTGGGTAAGGATACTTTTTTTAACCTTTCTGGGTTTTTATAGTATTCTGTACAAATTGATGCATTTATCCTCACGAGGAATTCAATAAAGTCAGAAAATATGGCATTTACATGCTTTCGATTCAAGATGAAGCAGTCAAGGCTTGCATTGCCTCCATAACTTCTCAACTAGCAGCTAGGCAACATTGGGGCAAACAACTTAGAATTAGTCCTTGATCTTTTTTCTTTTTTTTGAATTGGTCCTGGTCTAGTTTGGGAAGCTTGTATTTAGGTTGTTTTCCATTGAGATTCAAAGAACTACATAGTATGGGTTTGAGATGTATTGTTATTCAAATATTTATGTGACTTACATTAGAAATTTCTCACATTTTGATTTGAGGTTATTTGGAAGAATGGAGTTAAATGGTTTGGTGTTTCTCTCCATTTAGCTAATAAGCTTTCTATATGACACATTGTATGTCATGATTATTATTCTACATCATAGGCAAGATGTGGTAGGGTTCACTTTTTTCCTTGATTGCTCTCTGACTTTCAACAATTATATATTAGATTTAGGGCTTATTCTTTTTTTGTTGACCCTAAAATATGAGGGAGTGAGAATTTCTTTTGTTTTCTATTTTCTCTTCTCACAATGTATGTGGGTGTCATTTGCTAGGTCTCCCACTCAAAATTGTAGTATTCTCCTTATTTACATTGATTTTCACCTATCTTGCATTTTTGCATGTAGTTGCTTGGGGAAATCTACAAAAGTTTTGGTTGCTTATTCTTATTAAAGTCTTGATCAGAGTGGCTAGGATGTGGAAAGTTGTAGTGACTTATGCAAGTGATAATAAGTAAAGTCTCATTAGAATTGCTTGAAAGATGGAATTTCAATATTGAGATAGATAAGGAAGTTTTTCAGAAAGGATGTTCTCTTCTTGTTATTTTAGAACCTTCACAAAAGAACTTATTTTTGTTGACTATGCCATGATGTTGTCATAATTCTATAATCAAAGGAAAGGAAAATATGATTTTTTTAATCTCTTTTTAGTATCTCCAAACAGGAGAGTGGCAAAGAAATACTAAGAGAGATTCAAGCAATTATGCAACAAATTACATCTAGCATTACTCATCTCAGCATGTCTTTGATGAGCCATGTAAGTGAACATCTCATTTTTGAGTGGTTATTAGGATTTGAATGCTAATCATATGCACAACAGATTGACCTAAAGGAAAGATAGCGTAAATATTTGGTTCCCCACTTGTGAACAATAATAGTTGAATTGAATTAAATCAGATAAAATCTAGATAATACTCTTGTCAAATATCTGCTAGGTGTTTAGAATATCGTAGATAATTATTAGTTTGTCTTCTATCTCTATATCGAACTAATGCTACTTTCTTTTCTGTGGGAATATTTTATGCTTGTCCACATAGATAGGATTTGACAGTCCTAGTAATTTGGATGTAGACTAATGCCAAATTGATAAAAATAGCTCAAACAGTGAAGTTGCATGCTTTTAACACTAAGGTAAGGGTGTTTGTCTCTCAATTTAAAATGTCCCAAGCAATTATAAAAGACAAGAAAATAGACACAATTTGGGCCATGAATAAGCAATCAGTTAATTTCTAGAATGCAATTACAAGTAGAGTCTGCCTGGTGAATTCAAAAGACTTGGTTTCTACATAATTGGTATCACTGCTAGAAGGCATAGATACAAAGGATATACAATTTTAGTATGCACATGATAGAGGATCGGTCAGATAGAGGTCTGAATATTACATGATTGATATCATAGTGTGCACAACAATCCTAGTCTTTGATTGTTGATAGAACTTTGATGTAGGTATGATGCATTCAATTTGATATGTCTCTGCAATCTCAACAGTATAAAGAAAGACTTCCTATGATGTGTGATCTGAAGTGTATGTTGATGTAAACAAAAAAATCATAGAGTTTGCAATAGTTGCTACTGACTTTACTATGAGTGATCGGTTGATCTTAAATGGTTTAATTGTCCATTGTAAAAAAATGGGCAAGGGAAACACATTACTATGGTGGTATGTGAGGGAAGCTTAAAAATCAATATGTTTCTCATGTAAATAATTTAAGTTGCATTTGTTGTTTACTATTATACAACTTAATTTATGATTTCATTTTGAATTTGTAGCGAGAGTCAAGATTATGAATGGTATATCATTAATTTTTAAGGGTGCTAGCTTAATGGAAGAGCACATGCATTACAAGTAGGAGGATGGTGGTTCAATTCCACCGTGCCCTAACATGAATTAAGAAAATAATTTAAGACAATTTCTTAAGACAATAATTTAAGACAATTTTTAAGACAATAATTTGAGACAATTGTTTAAGACATTTTTAAAGACAATTTTTAAAAGAATACACAAGTTTTATTTTGTCTCAAGTTAAGACAATTTACTTTAAAATTGTCTCAAATATTGTCTTAAAACCCCCCTCTATGTAGTAGTGACGTTGGTTTTTTCTTTGTGTTTGTTTGTCAGGTGTCTTGATGTGAATTTTGTGTTATTAATGCATTAAAGATTCAATTAAGATTAATTACGAGATTAAAATAATTATATTTTATGAATATGGAAATATTAAATATATAAATATTTAATTAATGAAAATTAATTAAATATCATTGATGATTTAAGAGACTTAATTAAAAGTCTAATTATGAAAATAAAGATTTAATTAAATATTAAATTAAAATCTAAATTAAATATTTAAATAATATAAATTGATATTAATTATCAAATTGCTTGTTAAGTGGCACTAAACATATTATTTATAATTAATATATAATCATGTGATTTTATGCACACCAGTTAAAATGAATTGATTTATAAGTTCTAAGTTAGAAGGTTGAGTTAAGAGATTTAATTGAGGGGTTAGTTATAATTCCTTTTGATAAATTAATGGATTGATATTTAATTATCAATTTGCATATTATTAATATGCTAAAAAATTAATTGTTAATTAAATATTATTATGTAATTAAATTTGCACATTCAATTAATAAAATTAAAATATAAATTTAAGATTTAAAAAGTTGAGTGATTTGCATGAATTAGAATTATTAATTAAATAAATAGTTCTTTTAAATAAAAGATTGATATAAACGAGGTTGGAGTTGAGTTCTGATTTCTTTGACTTTGAGTTAACTATTTTTATTATTTTTAGCAGTCGAGTTATAATTCTTGATTGTGAGTTGCACGTTTAAAGCTGAGTTTGTTGGGTTTTCTTTATGAGAGTCATATTTGGTAATTATTCAACACACGAGTTTTAGGGAGCTTTTACAGGTTTGACTCTAGATTGGAATTCAATGAATTTTTGTAAAGCTTGGGATTTTGGAAGTTTTTGGATTTTTGTTTTGGCATTTGCGTGTGTTTCAAATTCACCTGGTGGAATTAAGGTAGGGTTTAAAAACCTTTGTAGCTTTCTCTTTAAAAAGATTGTCTACTTCATGTCTAGCAGGATTATTTGAAGTTTTGGGTGTTGAATTTTGAAATTGATATTGATTATAGAAAAGATTAATTGGGTTTTTGTCATCTTTGGGGAATTAGATTGAAAAATTGATTGATTCTTTGTGTATAAAATTTTGATAAAAACCTAGATCTGGATACCTCTGTGTTTAGTTTAGAGAAAACTATGTTTAAATAGACCCGTTGAAAACCCTAGGTTTACCATGATAAATTTGGAGGCTATTGGAATTAAAAACCTAGATGATTTAATATTTTAAAAAAATGCTTTTGGAATGTATATTCCTCCTACAGATTTCAATGAAATTATTTAGTTTTGTGTGTGTGTGTGTGTGTGTGTATACATACATAGAAGAGTTTTGTTAGAGAAATTATTTTATTCTAAAAAAATGCTTGCTGATTTTATACAATAATTTTTCTATTAGAAAATTAATTAAAAAAGGGGAAATAAATAAATGTTATTTATTAAAAAAATAAAATGAAATAAAAAATAAAAATATAGATTATATATAATATATTGTGGGGCGAGACACCAACCTCGCTCCCCAAGGTGGGCCTGACAGTCTGCCAGCACGACAGGCACTGCCAACTTTGTAGCCTACCGACATGACAAGACTTGTCGACATGATAGGTACTACCGACTCGACAACCTATCGGCACGACAGGTACTGTCGGCTTGGCAACTATGCTATGACTAGCAAGGAACTGCCAACATGTTCTAAAGGGACAGGGGTGGTGGCCCAATCCCTCAAATTTTATATTTGTTTACTTTTTTTAATATATTTAATTTTTATTAATAAATATTTTAATTTAAAATCTTTTTTTATAAAATGTTTATTTATCTATTTATTGAAGGTTTATTTAATAATTTATTAATACAATAATTTTTCTTTTAGAAAATTAATTTAAAAAGGGGAAATAAATAAATGTTATTTATTAAAAAAATAAAATGAAATAAAAAATAAAAATATATATTATATATAATATATTGTAGGGCGAGACACCAACCTCGCTCCCCAAGGTGGGCCTGACAGTCTGCCGGCACGATAGGCGCTGCCAACTTTGTAGCCTACTGACACGACAAGACTTGTCGACATGATAGGTACTGCCGACTCGACAACCTATCAGCACGACAGGTACTGTCGGCTTGGCAACTATGCTATGACTAGCAAGGAACTGCCAACATGTTCCTATAAAGGGATAGGGGTGGTGGCCCAATCCCCCAAATTTTATATTTGTTTACTTTTTTTAATATATTTAATTTTTATTAATAAATATTTTAATTTAAAATCTTTTTTTATAAAATGTTTATTTATCTATTTATTGAAGGTTTATTTAATAATTTATTAATGATTATTAGTTTTAATTTAAGGTTTGTTTAATTATATTTTGTTTAGTAATTATGTTAATAAATTAATTTATAGAAGTTAATAATAGAGCTTGTGGTTTATATTATTATTTATTATTAAAATTTAATTATATTGTTAATCAGTAATTATAACCAAGAAATTAATTTATATAATGAATATTATAAATTAATTTATAAAGATTAATTTGGTAAATATTTGATTTACTTGTATGAAAAAGTTTGATGTGAAATAGTATTTTCTAATCGTGGATTTGTTTGGCTTTATAATATAAGGTCAATTAGGGTAGATTGATACCCTAGGAGGAATTTTTTCAAGACTTGAAGTATTTTATAATTCTATACTTTTTCTTTATGGGTTTATAATGTGGAATGTTCATAACTTTTGTAGTGCTATGATTAGTTCACATATTGTTTTGAGTGTAATTGAGAGTTATGGCATGTTTCTATTAAGTTCTCAATCTATATGTTATTTAACCATAAGGTGACGACCATTATTGGTTAGAGTTTTAATTAACTTGGTAACCTTGTTTCTTTTGATATTATTATTCTATGTTCTTAATGATGATGTTTGTGGATTAGGTTTTACTCCATGTTTGGAGAAAGATGCTTTGATTCTCTAGATGAATATTGATCTTATGTCACGAGACTATGTAGTTTGGTATTTGATTTATTGAGATGTCTAATATGGGATCCATAGTTTGGATCCTTGTATAGGATGATATTTTATTTGTTATGCTCGAACACTTGTCTTTGATGAAATTTATGGTTAACAGATATATATATATATATATATATATATATATATATATATATATATATATATACACTTGATGATGAGATCATTATCATTATCATGGTTTAATATTGTTCATCATTTTTATATAGGTCGACCTCCCTAGGGGAGTACATGATATGGACCATGGAGGTGTGAATATGGAGATTATGGATTTGGAAGTGGAGGATCATGGAAGTGCGAATATTGAAGCTGAAGATTATGATCCCATGGAAGATGATGATCATGCGCCAAATAACACATTTGAAGGTGATGGTATTAATACATTGATCCATGACACATTTGGTACTGGCGCAATTGATGATGATGATCAAGATGAACATGATGTCATCCATGATATACCTCTACTTGAGAAGGTAGCCACGACCCTTTATGAAGGCTTCCAAACAACTCTTCTCTTTGTTGTATTGTTGTTGTTGAACTTGAAGGTTATTAATGGTTTATCTAACATAACAATGTCACGTATGCTAAAGTATGTCATTATAGTAATTAAAGAGTGAAACATGTACCATAAATATTGTTAATATTAACAACTTATATTTTTTTCCATAGATTGATAGGTGAGTTTTTGTTACCACCATCGAATATTCTCCCTTGCTCATACCGAAAATTATGTGCCACTATGAAAGATATTGGAATAGAGTATCAAGCAATAGATGCTTGTCCCAATGATTATATTATTTATCATAAAGAACATGAATTTGCAATAGAATTCTCTGAATGTCATATGAGTAAATATCGAATAGATCAAATAACAAAAAAGATGCCTCACAAGGTTCTTCGTTACATCCCCATTATACCACGTTTGAAAAGATTTTTCAAGTGTAGTAGCTTGGCACAATTTATGGATTACCATGCACGCAATAGGAGTCGAGATGACATTATTTGAATGTCTGCGGATGGTTCTGAATTTAAGGACATAGAGGAAAAGTGGCCGCACTTTATAGAAGAACTTCAAAATCTCAAGCTTTCAGTGGTAGCGGACAATGTCAATCCATTTGGAGAGCTAAGATCTGTTTACTCTGTTTGGACTATTTTTGTCATCAACAATAACATTCCTCCATGGATGTCAATAAAGAGGGAGCACATTATGTTGGCAATGATTGTTCTAGGTATTTGATCATTTAATAGTTATCTACATGTAATTATAAATCTTGCAATAAAATTGTCACAATAATTATGTAATGTTGTTGTTCATTCAACTAGGTAAATACCAAGTTAGAGATATGAATGTATATATTGAGCCTCTTATCAACGAGTTGGTGGAGTTATGGAATGGTGTCACTATGTATAACATCTCTAGACTAATAGGACATAGACAATTTCAATTCCATGCAATGCTTGTATAGACAATATATGATGCCCCAGGGCTAACACATTTTTCTAATATGTTATGATGAATTCAAGTTGCACATGATAATTCTAAATATAAAAATTAACACATTTAATCCAATCATATTATTATCTCGTAGGTCTTCAAACAAAGGGAAAATTTGCATGTCCTTTTTGTGGTCCAAAGATGAAATCTTGTCATTCAAAAAGTTTAGGAAAGTAGGTGTTTGATGAGCATAGACACTTTCTCCACAAAAATCATAACTATCAAATTACTGAAAAACATCTTTTCAATGGGAAAGAAGAGACCACATCTAAGCCATGGAGAATGACACCTTGCCTATGGAAGTTTGAATATAATAGAATTAATCATCAAGGTACTACCATTCCACCTAATGGTTTATGTTTTGAATTTGTATATTTATATTATGTTTTGTTTGCTGATTATGTGATTGATGATCGTGAATGTCATCAAGGCAATACTACTAAGCACCTCCCAAAGGGACTAAAAAGTTATCCCAAATAATTTAGTAGGTTTCCCTACTACGAGCAGCTGCAAATTGTGCATTTGTTTGATACTATGCATATTGGAAAGAATGTAACAGAGACATTGTGGAAGATATTGGATGGAAGGTGTGACAAAGAAAAAATTGTGAAAATTTGTAGCGACATTCATGAATCCAATCATGCAATGAAAAATTTCATTGACTCAAATAGAAATGGAGAACATATTAATATAAGTGCCCTTCCTTAGTTATTAACAGAGAAGCAAAGTGATGCCATAAAAGAAGTCATACGAAAAATTTAATTTCCCATACGATTTGCTATGAACATAAGCACTACCATATCAAAGAAAAGTGAATTTGGGCATGGGTTGAAAATACACGATTGGCATAAATTCATCAAGGTAAGTCATGTTCTTTTGTATTTACAATATATTTGTAAATTGCATGTACTTCTCATTGTATTATGTGAGAAAAGAATGATATGATTATTTTTATAATTATTGTAGTATGTGTTACATTTATCTCTCCTAGAGAACTTCGACAATAACATCAAACAAGTGATATATGATCTTGAAAAATACATGAGGTAAGCAATGATATATGTTCAATTTGTTGTATATATTGTAAAGTCTCATGTTTATATATTTTTGTGTCTTGAATGTCTTGTAGGTGGTTGTCATCTAAATAAATCCATAAAGCAAATATAAAATATTAGAAGAGAAGAATTCCTCATCTAATGTGTGAAATGAAAAAGTTTCTACCTTCAACCTTTTTCAATGCACAACAACACTACCTCATAAACCAAGTTGAGGAGATTGAGTTGTGTAGACCTGTACACACTTGGTCAATGTGGATGGTTGAGAGGCGCCTGAAATTTTTTAAGACTTTCATTTGGAAAAGAGCACGTCCTGAGGGTCTATGGTGGAGGGATATATGGTATACCAGACTATGGTGTACGTTATTGAATATCTTCCTAAGCTTGCAACAAAGATCCATATAGATCGCATTTGGGATCTCAACACCATTAGAAAATTCGAAGGGGAGTACTTGGTGGGGAAAGGTAGAATGAGAAAAGTGAGAGGTAATAAATTATAAGATGTTATTATAGCTATTAATTAATTCGTAATCTTCAAAATTAATCAGTTGTAAGTCATCTATTTATGTTTTGTACAACTGCTTGAGAGTGGGATGTAGTACATTTGTATATTGCAAACAATCAAGATTGGATGATGGTATGGATTGAACGATGTCATCATTTAGGTCACACATTAACATGGGAAGTTGTGTCTTCATTGGTTAATGAAGCTCATCGTAACAGAGATCCAAATGTTACACAGAGGGAAATAGATTAAGCACATGGTTTAAGAGATTTCCAGGTACATATAAATTTGTTAATCACCCATATGTTTATGAACTTTTGATGCAATAATTTGTACATGTTTGACATATTTTTGTAGGTCAAACACCACAAGGCTATGGTTTGCAAAGGTCATAAATTTTGCATCAAAAAGTTGGATGATACAAAGAAAACTTGTTATTCTAGAATAAGTGCAGTCTTTCAGGTGACTAATATTTCATCTAGAAATGACTTACATCCTCGAGAGTCTGAAAAGTGATACTATGACATTTTGGATGATATACTTGAGTGTGACTTTAATTACTTTAGATTAGTTCTCTTCGTTGTCAGATGCTACAGGCTACGACTTAATCAAAATGATCCTGATAGAACTATTATTGAACATTGACAATGGATTTTCAATGATTAATATAAGGTGGTTTGAGCCAGTTGGAGATGAGACCTATGTTCTTCCAAGCCAATGTGAGAAGGTATTTTACTTAGAGGTTCCACATAAATCAGGTTGCTCATTTGTTGTTAGACATGATCCAATAGGAAGGTCAGAGGTATAATGTGATGGAAGAAGAATATTGTGAACAACTAGAAGATGATGTAGATGATGATCATGAACAACAGTTAGTCGATGATGTTCCTAACACAACTTTTCTTGAAGAAGAAGAAGATGATGACGATGATGATGATGATGCTAATGCCGATGATGATGATGACATGAATGAAATGTGCAGTTGTGTGATCACTGCTTAATCTATTTAATATGGTTTTCTCGATAGAAATGTGTAGTTATGTGATCAATGCTTAATCTAATTAATTTGTGATGTACCTTTTAATATTTTTAATTCATATGGGATGCTTATGGTTTTTAATGTACTTACTATGTGTTTTTGAGTATATGTATCATGAATTTTTTAGATAACATAAGATAATTGAATTACATATTTAGGTATTCGAACCCCTTTCATGAGCATCCCACACAGTCTCATGGATCAATAGGTATAAGTCAATACACCCTATAGAGATTAATGTATTTAAAAATTTGCAAAATATCTCGTATTACTTGCTATCTCTCTCATTTGATGGAGTGTAGGTAGCAACAAATAGGTATTTTCCAAATGTGTCTTCCTTGAATGAAGGAAATATAGGAATGGAAGAAGAAAGTGAGTCATGTAGTATGTCTAAATTAGGAAGATCAACTAGAGGTCAAAAGACTAGAAGGAAATTCAATAAA
Source organism: Chamaecyparis obtusa (assembly GCA_027943335.1). NCBI lineage: Eukaryota > Viridiplantae > Streptophyta > Pinopsida > Cupressales > Cupressaceae > Chamaecyparis > Chamaecyparis obtusa. The sequence continues at coordinate 638,918 of BSBK01001155.1, read as the reverse complement.
TGCATTAAATTTTTCCTTGCTCAAGGGGGGTCATGTTCTTATGATGATGAGAGCAAAGGCGACATTGATGTCCCCTCTAGGTACTAATATTTACATAAACAATGGGTCCCCAAAGAACTTCCTCTACTAAACATTGATTTTATTGTTAAAGGCAAGATATATCGCATTGCACCATCATCAATACATGGTTTGGGCCTATTTTCCATGGATGGCATAAAGGTCTCTTACAACAAAGTTGTCGAATTGATGGAGTATGTTGGACCTTGTTACGATTACAAAAGTTAGATGTGAATTGTTCAATATAAAAAAAGTATGCATAGGTATGCACTCCCGAAAAATTATATTCAACAAAAACACAATGAGAAAAGTAAAAGAGTGGCTATATACATTGATGGAAGGCCAAAAGCATCAGGAATATTGTAGGTTTTATAAATTGCACACAACCTCTATCAACTATTAAGCAACCCAATTGCATATTTGAGGTGCATGAGGGAAATCATGTATTTATATATGCGATAAAATCAATAAGTGCAACGGAAGAGCTGCTTATTGATTATAATTTGAATCACATAGATACAAACAATGTCACTATCATGGGGGTGCAGGTACATACTATGTGACATTAAATAATTGAGTTTTTTTGCCAGCCAAATTTAGAGAGTCTCCTCACCATCAACCCAATCTCTATCATCATCTTCTAATGAAATTTATTAATCTAGTCCTTTCTAATTATTGGTTAACTTTAAATAATAACATAGGGCCACAATATGGAGCAACCATGTAGAGGGGACAATGATGATCCTGCATGCACTTCTTCCCAGCAGGTAAACCTCTTTTTTATTGTACTACAAATTAGATAGAAGCAAAATGTTAAATAATATTTGTTATTATATTATTTTCATCACTATTTCAAACTAATTCTAATAGTGTTAGTAATATTGTTATCATAGACAAGTGGTCAACAAAGAAAGGGAAATGAACCCACAGTCCCTGAAGAGAAGTACTTTGACGAGAACCTAGCTGTTGATTTCACTACTTGTGATGACCCGGCCTTTGCAATAAAAAAATGTCTCAACAAAATTGGAAAAAGAGTGGCTAAGTTGGCATCTATATTCCCTCTGACTCCTGAGTCACAAAAGAGGGCAACTAAATTGATGCACCTATCTCAAAATTACAGAGTAAGTATTAATGTAATTTTTAATTATAACAAAAGTTCAATAATAATTTTTATGTTATACTAGTCTTTTATGTCATTTAAAAATAAGCAGATGTGTTGCTTTTACATCTTTTTTTTGCGTAATTTTGGTCCTAACGGCCATGGTGAGGGTACTGCAACTGGTTTAGGTAAATCACATGTTGGACTTTTTTTTTTTACTCTCTAACAATATTGTCCATGCTAATCACTTCTTTTATTATGCTCTAACAATCTTATTCTTCAGCACGTGTCAATGATCATTTACTATAGCTGCCTCATACGATGGCAGGCTCAGATGTACTACATCCTACAATGTCAGCAATGCATAGCATGGCCACAGATGCCATGGCACCACCTACTCATACATGGATTTTATTTTCTCTGTCATTATATATATGTGTTTATTTCCCTTGAAGTATCCTTTCTTAGGGGCATTTTGTAATGGATTCAATTTATGCAACAGGAGATTCATCACTTGATGGTGAATTTCCTAGATGTACTCTTATTCCTATTATGGGAATGGTGAAGGATTGCATATTGCTTATGAGCGATGAAGAAGGAGTTCCCTTGAAAATAGAAAAACATTCAACTACTTTAAAGATTGGACCTTTCTTTTACTATACTATCGTATGTTAATTACACCTTGCATTCAATATGAGGAGCTTACATTAATTGTATTCTTATTTTATACTATTATATCCTTCGACTAATGATCCCATGATTATTTTGCAAGGAATGATGTTTTTTATGATAAACTTAGTGACGAGTGTTTGTGGATATTCCAGCCCACCGTCTCTATAGGGTGGAACATCATATCCGAACTAAAACCCCAATGCACTATTTTGATTTCATATCATTGCTAGGATAGTTATCATTACATACATTTCTTAAAATATATTAAAAGTAATTTCACTTCATTTTTGAATCTAACACTATTTTTTTTCTTAAAAGCTAGAAAACCCAAGATATAAAGTTAAAGGATACTCTCATACAGAGTATGACAAACTTATTTAGACCTTGTGCATTTGGGAAGGGTGATGCAGTCAAGGATGGTGGATCCAATTAAGGACAGTCCAAACCTTGCAGCCAACAGAACAACACAATAGATTACTCAACAATGCAACAAAAAGTAATTGTTTAACTCTAGTTTTCATTAACATGCCTGACTATAAGGCCTTCCGGGTTAGGGCCAATTACAATTAGAAACAATTCTAAAAGACCCACAACTAGATCCAATACAATCTCTAGCTAGTTCATCTCTGAAGACAATTAGAAGCTAATGGAAACCCTAAGGAAGATCTAAACTTGAGCTCACAAGCCTCCAAGCAATCTCCTTGTTCCCAAGTGTGCAAACCACTAGCTCTACAAATATAAACTATCAGATAGAAATCTGATCTGCAAGATTAGGCAAGATCTTTTCCACAATTTTGCCAACTCCAGCTTTCAAGCTTCGCATCTAAGATTGAGATATGCTAAGTTGTGTCCCTAAACATCTACCCCAAATAGCCCTTAAATACCGATCATTAGCCACAAGTCAGCAAGATGAAACCCTTAACTCTTCCTAACAAATATTAAATGCCATATAAGTCAGCTTACAAAATATATACAAACATTTAATTCAACATGTCGACCTAAAATCAACAGCTACCAACAATACATGCACCAAGTCGGCCCGACAAATCACACAGAACTCTAGTCGATAAGCCAGAACCATCGAGCATCAGTGAATTAACCGAGCACACCAAGTATCATCGAGAACCAGTGTCGACCTAGTATCTTAGGCATGACTGAGTAACACTTCCATCAAGCACCAGGGACTACTGAGTTCCTTCAGTGACCAATCTTCCTTCAATGACCGAGGTTGTCGGTCAAGGATGCAATCAAGTAAAAATTGGTCAAAATAAAAACACCTATGCAGTTTCATCAAGGAAACAAAATGCCCCTACCTTAACCTTGGATGCCCCTACATCAGACACCCTAGGTTCCAAAAGATATTCATATGTGAGAAGAACATCTTCTATGGTTCAACACATAAACCCCAAACTGGTTCTTCACATACAAGTTCTCCATCTTTTCTACTTGCATACCCTTCCATTTCAGTTTCCTCTATCTCTTCAAGTATTTTCTAGACAACATATAGGTCGGTTCTCCCAACTAATCATTCATTTTCTCTGGATCTACCAACTCAACTTGGAAACCAATACTCAAGTTTCTCCTATCGAGCATTGTATCCATCAAAGGCATCAGTAAAAACTTCTTGTCATCCTTCTCAACAGTAAAGACATTCTTCACACAGTCATAAATAGCTCTACAATCATATTGCCAAGGTCCACTGAGAAATATATCACAACTATTCATATCCACAATGTCACATAACACAAGATCCTTATACTAGCCAATTTGGATATCAATGAAGCATTGTTCTCTAACTTCCAGAGCATGATCATCTTGTAACCAACCAATCCTATAAGGATGTGGATGTTTCATTCTATTCAAACCAAGTTTCCTAACCATGTCCTCAACAACAAGGTTATTAGTACTACCACTATCAAAAATAACATCAAAGAGTTTACCTTCAGACTTGCATCGGGTCCTAAACAAGTTACTCCTCTGACAAGGTTCATCCTTTGTACCGAGCAATGTTTGCCGAAGCAACAAGTTCTCTAATTCTGGTTCATTCTGAATGTTTTCATTTACCACAGTAGCTCGTCAGTTAGCCTTCTTCTGTGTACACTCAAAAGAATGGTGTCCTTCCTCTCCATAGTTATAGAAAGTACCCTTAAAGATAACTCTACCTATCTTCTTCTTTGGTTCCACAAGTTTTTTTTCATCTTCTGCATTATTCAGTTTATCCCTCACCGAGTGATCAATCTTCTCCTCTCAGGAATTACTAGGTTGTTTCCTCTTCAACTTATCTTCTGCCTTCAGAGTATACTAATAAGAATATTCAACAAAATCAATCTTCAACATACCAAGCTCATCCTGAATATTGAATTTCCACCATTCACATACCAAGCTACCTTTTCCTTACCAAGTTCTCTATGTCTAGACCAAATAGTAAGCTTGTAGAATTCCTCGGTATAATCTTCCATAGACAAATCCTTTTGTTTTAGATTCTGCAACTTCTTAAACAATTCAAGCTCATATTCAACTGGTATGAACTTAGATTTCAATTTTGTCACCATCAACCTCCACCGATTGATCTTCATTTAACCTTCATCTTCTCTATCTCTTTGTAATTTTTCCACCAAAGAGAAACATGTCCTTTCAACTTAGTTTGTGCTAATCTCACCCAAAGAGGATCTTCAATTTCTTCCATCTCAAATAAATCTTCAAGTTCACCAATCCAATCAATCAGATTGTCGGGTTTCAAAGTACCAGAGAAAGTAGAAACTTCCATTCGGTAACTACTAAACTGAGCAGCAGATCTAGGTAACCAAGCAGTTCTATCTTCACCAGATCTATCCCTCCATTCATCACCACTAGATCCAACAGGTTCAAATTCTTCAGCAACTTCATAGCCATCCTCAGTACCAGCATTCTGAGGTCTACCAGTAACAACTCTCATGATCTCGGTGACCATGTCATTCTTCATCAATTCTTTATCAGATCTAAAATCTGATTTCACTTTCTCTGTGATCTAAGATTCCACAATATCACAAAGATCAAAAATAACTCTAGTGTCTAATCTTCTCAAAGACATCCTTAAAGATATGCAAAATAAACCCTCTGCAACAAACCCTCACCAACCACCTTGTGACAATCTCCAAGCTGTGTACAAGTCAAATCGCAACCTGCAATCTTGCAAACAACTAGGGCACGATTTCACAAGTTCGGTGCCATGGATCTGTAATCAAGATCATGCGATCTTTGTGCCAAAAAGATCAACTTCGCAAGATCAGCCTTGCTAGGTTATCTTTCACTCAACTCTGCTCCACAAGATCAACTCTCAGCTCCAATAGGAACAAACTTTTCTCTGATACTACCTGATGCAATCAAGGATGGTGGATCCAATTAAGGAAAGTCCAAACCTTGTAGCCAACAGAATAACATAGTGGATTACTCAACAATGCAATACAAAGTAATTGTTTAACTCTGATTTTCATTAACATGCCCGACTGTAAGGCCTTCCGGGTTAGGGCCAATTACAATTAGAAAAAATTCTACAAGATCCACAACTAGATCCAATACAATCTCTAGCTAGTTTAGCTCTAAAGACAATCAGAAGATGATGGAAACCCTAAGGCAGATCTGAACTTGAGCTCTCAAGCCTCCAAGAAATCTCCTTGTTCCCAAGGGTGCAAACCACTAGTTCTGCAAATACAAACTATCAGATAGAAATCTGATCTGCAAGATCAAGCAAGATCTTTTCCACAACTTTTCCAACTCCATCTTTTAGGCTTCACATCTGAGATCTAGATCTTCTAAGTCATGTCCCTAAACATCTACCCCAAACACCCCTTAAATATCGATCATCAGCCACAAGTCAGCAAGATGAAACCCTTAACTCTTCCTAACAAATATTAAATGCCATACAAGTCGCCTTACAAAATGTATACAAACATTTAATTGAGCATGTTAGCCTGAAATCAAGAGCTACCAACAATACATGCACTAAGTCAGCCCAAAAAATACACAAAACTCTAGTCATTAAGCCAAAACCACCGAGTATCAGTGAATTAACCGAGCACGCCAAGCATCACCGAGCACTAGTGTCGACCGAGCACCACAAGCATGACCGAGTAACACTTCCACCAAGCACCAGGGACTACTGAGTTCCTTCAGTGACTGAGCTTCCTTCAATGACCAAGATCATCGGTCAAGGTTGCAACTGAGTAAAACCAGCCAAAATAGAAACACCTATGCAGGTTCACCAAGGACACAGAATGCCCCTACCTTAACCTTGGATGCCCCTGCATGAAAAGGTAAGCTCCTTCAAAAAGCCAGGTTATGTTTGAGGTATATTAGGGACTAGTACAGGTGGACATTATCCAAAAACCTAAAGTACCAGTGCCCCCCTTGCATTCCTAACAAAGAGTGGAAAAGACTTATTCTGGATGCCAATGAGAAAAATGAAATAAAAAAGGAAATACACCACCAGACAACAGAAGAAGGTATGTGATACTATTAAGAACGTAATTGTGTACTAAATACTCTTCATATTTATATAAACTAACATATTTCAGTCTCTTCATAAATTGCCTGACACATCAAAGGCAACAAAGGCAAGACTACAAAAGCATGGGCAACACAAGCTAGGCTATGGTTGTTATTCCAAACTTGCTGCATGAGTTGTAAGTGTTAATATTGTCAGAATTAAATGAGGAAAAATACAATTTGTAGATGGCTTTTAACGCTGAAAATAATAATTTGATCTTTATAATATTTATTTATAATTTCCAATCTTTTTTGTTTTGATGAAACAATGAAATAAAATTTGACGATACCAAGCAAAAATGCAGGGCATGGAGTTCAATATAAGTCTCACAGAAGAGGACAAGAGAATTGGCTTCCAACAAGGCTATAAAGTTGTGGCATAAAGAATAAAAAGTACACAAGGTTCTACTGATGGATCCATCGTGGTAAGTAAGTTAAATAGATGATATTTCAAATTTAATTATTTACCAATTACTTTATTTGATGTTAAGTTCTAACATAAAGTGAGTAAATTTGTTTTAAGTAAGAAAACAATGATAACATGAATGCATATGAAATTGAAATGCAACTTGCTGATTCTGGCCGTACATAACCTGTGCGTGATGATGACAATGAGGATGTGCATCAGAGTGATGGAGGTATACATTTTCTCTTCATTTTTTTATAAGTAACTATTAATACAAGTAAACATCTTAAATTGATTGGTTTAGTAATATAAATTTAATTGTAATTGGTGTTTGGATTAATGTAATAATTTGTATTGTAGCTATAGAGAGTGTAGAGGCTGTTGTTAATGAGCAGGTTGAGGTTGAGGCCGAGGCCAAACAAAATGATCTCGATGTTAATGATGTGACTAGATCAGGTAAAGAATAATACGATTATGGCCTTTAAAGTACTGAAATACTTTAAAATGTTTTTAATATTTTTAATTGTAATAAAATGTTTTTAATTTAACCCTTTTATATGTTATTGCAGATGAACCCCCTTTGCATCAACAAAGAACTAGGAATGCATTGAGATCTAATGAGAGGGGAGATGATCATGATGATATCGATGCTCCTCTTAGCGATTACTTCTTAAAAATGAGAAATCAAAAGAAAAAAATAAATGATTGTCATCTATGCACCTTAACTGATAATGATGATTTTTATATGCCAATGAATTTAATTATGTCCCATTGAATGTTCATAAATTTTATAATGTGTTAATGAATGTTATCGTGTGATAATTAATGAATGTTACATTTTATTAATGTGTTAATGAATGTTACATTTCATTAATGTATTAATGAATGTTACATTTCATTAATGGATGAAATAATGAATTAATGTTAGATGTTAATGGGGAATTTAGAGTGATGTTAGGGGGGGTGGGGCCAAATGAGCTTCCACCTTGTTAGCACTTGTAAAATTTTCATGGCTGCTTCCCCTTTTTCCTGGCCTCTGCACCTGTTTTCCTTGTCTCTGGTTTGAAAACCCTAGGTGAAAATTTTGAATTTCTAGCCATTGCTTTCAAAAAACCCTAAGTGTGTCCTAGCCTTGTTCTAATTTCGTGTTACTTTTTGGGTCACTTAAAACCTCATAAAGACACATGCGTTAAATTTTTATTCACCCGACGGTCTTTATTTTCCCTAAGTTTCCAGTGCCCAGCGAAATATTTTTCCTAAGTTCGTCAGCTTTAATATTTCCTCTGTCCAATGTTAAATATTTCCTAATGTTTTCGGCCTTCATTCTTTCCTGGGCCCGACTCTAACACCATCTCGATCTAACACCAGGCGTAAGTTCTCATGGAATTTTTCAGAGGCTTGCGAACTTATGCCAGCCATTGATTCTGCTTCGTGACATAGCCTTTCAAAATGGACATGTCCACTGTCAAAGGGTGCTGAAATGGCAGTTTTCTCATTGGTCCACGTAATGATGACTGGACATGTTGTCAATGGGGCTAGGTTTTTTGAGGCTAGGTGGGTTCTGACACTTGCGGAGCATCGATGGTCGACGTATAATTTGAAAGGTTTTTTCTGACACACTAGATCATGAGACAACCATTGATTTCATATCCTGTCAGAAGACCTGCAGAATGGGGATAAGATTCTTAATCGACGACGGGCGTGTAATCTGATGGAATCTTCTAGCTCTATGCGAAGATAAGATGATCGTCGATCTTTTTGTAAGTAGGCTCATGGGAGAATCTCGGTCTTTTGGAGGTTTTGAAAAAAAATTTAGCGGCTCCAACAATTTTCAAAGGCTTCGCTCATTCGCTGAGTAAAATGCTGATGTGCTAAAGGGTCTAGCGATTTAGCGAAGGAGTGTCCGCGCAATCGCTAAATTAACTAGTGGTAACATAGGGTATTCTGTGAATGGCCGAAAGTCTTTAGTCGCTAGTTCGCTAAATGTGACTAGGGTAGGTTCATTTGCTTTGTTCGCTAAATCACAGAGTTAAATGGTGGATTAAGTTTTTATTCTGCGAATAGGAACACCCTTTTCGCGTAGTCACTAAGAATAAACCCAAGGTTTGCTGATGAGTTAGGTTATAAAAGCCCAAGCAAAGAAAGGATCGAATGGGCACGACTTAAAGTTGATCTTAGTTTGAATGTTGACTGTCGATTTGCTGCTAGCACTATGGATGTAACCGTTGCAGTTTGAATTCAAATTTTTGAAAGGGTTTCTCAGCAACAGAAAGGATTCATTTTTAATGTTTTAGCAGCCAGATTTGATTAGTTTGGTGGTGCCGGCTGTTGTAGTGTGGTCCAGTGAGTTTGATGATTATTTGCAGAGTTTTGTACAGTGAGGGGATGGGTTTTCTTGCTCGACGCGTGTTGCAAGTGTCTGATCAAATTGATTTGCATAGAATTTCATGATCTCCAGTACAATTCCAGAAGAATTATCATAAAGGAAGACTAATTTTTAGGTCTGATCACTCAGGGTTGCTTGTTTTTCCCTCCAATGTATTGAATTCTAATCTTTTGAATTATTTTGGTGGGTGGAAACCCTAACCCTTACCCTGGTTATCCATAGCTTGTTGCATCCTAACTTGTTTAGGATTCCAAGGTGACCAGGAGTATATAGTGTTGAGTGGTTGATTTTGAAGTGGTTCCAATTTCAAAGTTCAAAATTAGTCCCAAGTTTCTGGTCCCAAGGGTTTGTAATAGTTTTTGATTTAGTATTTGTTGATGAAAGAAGAAAGTTGTAGGTCTAAGTTGTAGTTTGCAAGCAGGGTGTCTTGTGATTCATTGTATACACAGAAGGAATTCATCATACTTAATATAAATATCTGATTCTTATCTCTCCTTTGTGTCAAGTCAAGTAAGCTTTGAGTTTTCTAGCTCATTACATATTGTTTTTATGTATGTATCTTCATTCTTGAGCTCTGATCTAGGATTGGATTAAACAATACTCTAAATGGGATATGAGTTTGCCCTTGTCTATGTAAGGATATTTTGTAAGCAATAATGATTAGGATAAATGTATTTATGGCTATGAATTCTTAGATATTCTCAAATCTATGTGTCTTTCTGTCTAAGAAATCTTGTCCAATGGATGAGGCACTGGCCTAAATGAGTATTTCTCTTGTTAACATACATTAATTGAAGTTATTACATTCCAAATCTTAAAATCAATAACCTTTCTAAGCTTTAGGTCTTTGGTTGTGTGGTTTTGTTACCCTATAGTAATGGAGAGTCAATGAATGTGAGGTTAGCATTTAGTACTTTCTTACTATCAATCTGTTATTCAAACCCAATCTTTGGTGTGTAAATTATATTTTTCACTGGATTAGGTGCACCCACCTTGGTTTTGCAGAGCCAGAAGTGAAGAGGGAAGTCTTGTCCCTATAGTTGGTTCAGTTACCCTAAGATCCTTCTACATTTTGGAACTAACCAATCCTAAAATATTTTTGAGGGTATATTGACAGCCTAAGAGCATAAGCCATTTTGAAACACCAACAAGATGGCGACTGTGCTGGGGAAATGTTACACAAGTTTATAATAACCAGTAGGTCATCATTGGAAGAAATAGGGTTATTCTTGTCCCTTGTCTTGTCAAACTCATTTGGATATTTGTTAGTGAGGAAATAGTATTGTAAGATTCCCAATATTTTTGGGTGGTGACTCAAACATCTCTGGAGCAGTGCTAGTCAGTAGATTATTTAAAAAAATGAGTTACAGAGGTACTAGGTCTTGGAGAAAGGAGTATCCTAAAGACATAGTGGAAGAAGGTATTCCAAGCTCTTCTAGGCCTAGTCAGACAAGGGGAGGAAAGAAGAAAAGAAATGTTTCTCATACTTGGAAAAGTAAAAAGGATACAAGACAAAAAAACTCAAACCAAGCCTGGTCAAGAAAAACATATTTCAGAATATGAAGAGACTGTTGATTTGGGATTGAACCAGTATGAGGATGAATTTCAAGTAGGAGATGATGAATCTGAGACTACTCTCTCGGAATCAGAAGTCTTTGAAGAGCTCTATGAGTTGGAAAAAAGAGTCCAAGAACAAGTTGCTATCAGATAACAAAGAGAAAAGGACAAAGAAGATAGAGTAAGACAAGCCATGATAAGGGCTAATCAACTAAAGAGGCAGTTGTTAGATTTGGAGGCAATTAATTTTGTCCCAGAGCCTGAAAGAGCAGAGGAATAGCCTACTATGCAGAGAACATATGAGATAACTAGGCTTAGAGATAAAGGCAAACAGAAAGCTGTTGGAGTTCAAATCAATGAACAAGTTCATGTGGAAAACCCATTAGAGCAAGGGTTGAGATTAGATGCAGACCTTGATAAGGCTAGAAAGGAAAAGGAAATATTAGATAAAGAATTAGAGAAGGCAGAATTGGAGGCTACTGCTACAGAAATAAGAAAAAATATTGATTTTCTCAAGCATACCTCATGACCTTCAAATGTTGTTGCTTCCTTTTTGGGACAAGGTGGAAATCATGGTAACCTTGCAACTCAAACAAATGGCATTCCGGGTTCTGCTAAAATTCCTACTAGTTCAAACACAAGGACATCTACATCTCAAGAAATGGACCCAGCTCAGGGAGTTCCTATTCATGAAAGGTACAAACAACTTATCTTTTTGGTATTCCTGGTTATCCTAATGTAATTCCTGATGAAATTAGAAAGAAGCTCCCAAAGTTTGCTAGGAATAATGTTATCACATGTGAGGAACATCTAAATAATTTTATGGATGTAATAGATGATTATAATGTTGAGCCTGATGATGTTGTAATGAAGTTATTTGTACAATCTTTGACCGAGGATGCTAGGGATTGGTTTAGAGGATTGCCCCATGCTAGTATAGGATCTTGGAATGAATTTAAGAATTGTTTCAAGGAGCATTATGGAGATAAAACAAATGAGGGTTTTATCTTGAATGAATTCAATACCATAAAGAAAAATTAGAATGAAGAAGTCCTTGAATTTAATATAAGATTCCAAAAGGCTATGCATAGGCTCCTGCAAGTTATCAGATTAGATGATAGGGTGTGTCTTGTGACATACTTGAATGCTTTTGATGCAAATATGGGTTACCTCTTAAGGGATAAGAACCCTAGAAATCTTGGGGAGGCTTACAAGTTTGCTATAAACATAGAAAGCAATAGAAGAATATCAAGAAAATTAGGGAGAAGAGATGATTGTAGGCCTCAAGTGCAAAATAAGAAAGAGATGGGAAGGTCTACTAATTCTAAGCCAAAGGAGGAGGATAATCTAAAGTAGATTCTAAGTGCTTTAGAGGGTCTAAAGCCTGATGAAAAAAGAAACAATAGGGTTGCAACAAATGACTGACCTGCTTCAAGTAATTTTAGCAGGCAACCAAGAATGCATAATTACCCATACAATACTCAATGGAAGGATGGCAAGCCTATTTTTCCAGTTAAAAGGGATAGGCCTGATGATAGGATTCTTGATCCTTTGCAAAGAATTTTAGTTAACATGAATGGTGATATCCCATGGTGTACTGCTTGTCAATCTCCTCATAGTCCAGAACATTTTGTTATTGCTTTGAATTTACCTGAGAACCAAGAACAAGATGAGCAATATGATAAGAGTGGTTGTGCAATGACTTCTTCACATGCGTGGGATGAGGTTGACTCTACTGATGAGGAAGGAGAAGAATTTGATGATGTTGGATGTGGTGCAGTGAAGTGTGAGGAACATGTTTCCCTAAGGAGACCCTCTGATGAGGAAATTGTGCAAATCACTGTAGACATGGTCACTCAAGCTAAGAGTAATTACAATTTGAGAAATAGGACAATTGGAAGCACAACTGGTAAACCTGGTAGCATGTTTATCAAGAATTCAAAAAGGAGTGCACAACAACTTGAGGAAAAGGAAAAGGGTGCTGGTGTTGTCAGTCAAGTTAAAATAAAAAAGAGGAGTGGGCCTATGGCAATGCCTAAGGGTAAAATAAAGGCATCAAAAGTAGTTGTTCCCATATCTCAGAAGGAAGATGAATTTGTGCAAAAGGGTAAATCTGACTTGACTGTCCAAAAGGAGGATAAAGATACCACTGAGATTAAGGAAGATATGGGTAACCATATGTCAGAAATAGGAAATACTGAGAGGGGGGGGTGAATCAGTATTTCACAAACTTTTACTTTTTCCCACTTATGGATATAACAGATTACTTTAGTGCATACAAAGATTGTCAAGCTAATTAAAAAACATAGCAGTAAATAGAAAGAACTCATAACACATGATATGTTTTCGAGGAAACCCTGGCCAAGGGAAAACCCCGGTGGGGATGGTACCCACAAAGATCACTAATCAAAAGTATCCTATTAGGGATATTGGACCCTATTAAGAGTCAGTTTACAATGTATAGTAGATCTGTCCAGGTTAAAGGACTTTAGGCCTTGTTAGAAGCCTTAACCCTGTTAGGAGTTAGATTACAAAACTTGATCACCAGCTGAGCTCACTACCCAAACAGGTAATACAAAATGTTTTTGACTATAATATGGTACTGCTTACAACTTTGCATCAATAGCCTTTGCTGCTATCACAATGTACAACTTTTGCAAGTTATCCTTTTCTTTCTTTTTACAAAAAACATCATGCTCATTACATTTCAAGTATGCCTATATATATGAGTTATTAGAGCTAATAAATTCATATGGTCGGCTTCCAAAATCTTTATCCAAGGGTAAACATCTAGGATGTCATCCCTTCATAATGTTAAGTCATTATTTTGATAAGCGAAATAATCCCTTAACTCTTTCGCTAATACTGTCTCCAAAACTGTTCTGTCTGCACAACTGTCTCCAGTAAACTTCGAATAACTTCATCTGTACTGCTCCAAACTTTATGCGCACTGAGATGGGGTATCCTCATACTCTGTAGAAGCTTCAGTTAACTGTGCAAACAAAAATATTGCTCCAGTGGACATCGCCAACTAAATCTTCATTGGGTGCTCTGTCAGGATCATTGTATCCATACTTAGACAATTTCTTCCTTCAACTTGCCATACTTGCATTCCAGATTCTGCGCTCTCAGTAGAGATCATATGTTGCCATAATGACAACATCTATGAACCCACATTAGCCAAATTTCCAACAATCTCCCCCTTTGTCATTGGTGGCAACATATGGGAAAATTGGCTAAGTGTGCAAACAAAACTTCAAAACACTTACACAAAATTGTGGCCAAATGTTATACAACACATATACAATATTGTACTCCATAGAATAGCTCCCCCTATGAGTATCCTTCCTAAACATATTATCAATTTTATGCTATCTCTCCCCCTTTGACAACAATGACAAAGATAGGGTGTACAAAAATTTCAAAAAAAAAAACTAAGAGGGGGGGGTGAATCAGTATTTCACAAACTTTTAATTTTGCCCACTTATGGATATAAGAGATTACTTTAGTGCATACAAAGATTGTCAAGCTAATTAACAAACATAGCAGTAAATAGAACGAACTCATAACACATGATATGTTCTCGAGGAAACCCTGGTCAAGGGAAAACCCCGGTGGGGATGGTACCCACAAAGATCACTAATCAAAAGTATCCTATTAGGGATATTGGACCCTATTAAGAGTCAGTTTACAATGTATAGTAGATCTGTCCTAGTTAAAGGACTTTAGGCCTTGTTAGAAGCCTTAACCCTGTTAGGAGTTAGATTACAAAACCTGATCACCAACTGAGCTCACTCCCCAAATAGGTAATACAAAATGTTTTTGACTATAATATGGTACTGCTTACAACTTCGCATCAATAGCCTTTGCTGCTATCAAAATATACAACTTTCGCAAGTTATCCTTTTCTTTCTTTTTACAAAAAACATCATGCTCATTACATTTCAAGTATGCCTATATATATGAGTTATTAGAGCTAATAACTTCATATGGTCGGCTTCCAAAATCTTTATCCAAGGGTAAACATCTAGGATGTCATCCCTTCATAATGTTAAGTCATTATTTTGACAAGAAAAATAATCCCTTAACTCTTTCGCTAATACTGTCTCCAAAACTGTTCTGTCTGCAAAACTGTCTCCGGTAAACTTCAAATAACTTCATCCGTACTGCTCCAAACTTTATGCGCACTGAGATGGGGTATCCTCATACTCTGTAGAAGCTTCAGTTAACTGCGCAAACAAAAATATTGCTTCAGTGGATGTCGCCAACTAAATCTTCATCGGGTGCTCTATCAGGATCACTATATCCATACTTATACAATTTCTTCCTTCAACTTGCCATACTTGCATTCTAGATTTTGTGCTCTCAGTAGAGATCATATGTTGCCATAATGACAACATCTATGCATCCACATTAGCCAAATTGCCAACACCATACATATGTTCCCATTGATATGACTAAATTGCTTTCACAAATAACTGTCAAAGTTCCACTTTTAGAAATGATGAGAATAGAAGAGCACGAGGTCAAGGCCTTGGATTGGGTGAATGGTGCTTCTTCAATGAAGGTCCAAGAAATGAGTAGGAGTGATAAGCATGTGGCTTCTTTAGATGACACACCTGACAGTAAAAATGAAGAAATTGTCTCTAAGATCCCTCATATATTTTTGAATGCAAATGTTGTAAATGTTGCATCAAGGACAGTTGATCCTTTTTTCTTGTCCCTTATGATAAATGGCAAAGTATTGAAGAACTGCATGATTGATTCTGGAGCATCAAACACTGTCATGCCTATAGAAATCATGAAGTCACTGGGACTAAAGGTTGATACACCTCATGGGAGATGCCAAGCTATGGACTCAAGAGAAGTTCCAGTTATTGGTACCATTAAGGCTTTGCCTTATAAATTAGTAGCATTTTCGGATAAATAACTAACTATGAGTGTTCTTGTAGTTGATATTCCTCCTCAGTATGCAATGCTATTATCTAGAAAATGGAGTGCTTCTATGGAAGGAAGTATTCAGTGTGACTTATCTTTTGCTACTTTTAGCATTGGAGCAGAAAGTGTAAAGGTTTCAAGGGAAACTAGAACCCCACATATGATTGAGGAGGATGAAGATGACAATATGAATTTTTTGTTGACACTGACATTGGTTCTTTCCAAGTTCAGGGGAGAGAAGTGCAAGAAAACATCAAGCCGGTCCTTATGGCTAATGATGAAAATAACATGGCAGAAGGTAATGTCTTATGGACTTTGTATTTTGATGGAGAAAGTTCAAAGGAAGGTGTTGGAGCGGGAGTGCTATTAATATCCCCAAGTGGTAAGACTTTCAAGTTTTCTTTCACTCTCTTGTTCCTTTGCACAAATAATGTTGCTAAACATCATGCCCTACTGATTGGTTTGAGACAAGCATCAAAACATGGAATCAAACATCTTAGGGTGATTGGTGACTCTAAGCTAATAGTTTCTCAGATTAGATCAAGGTATGCATCAAAGAATCAAAGGCTAAAACAATATAGGAATGCTGTTTGGGATGAAATTGAGGGTTTTAGTTCCTTCAGTATTGATTGGGTGGATAGAAGCCAAAACAAGATGGCTGACTCATTGGCAAACATAGCATTAAGGCCATAGGATATTACTTTTGTGGGGATATCCAAAATTGAGTTCAAGTCTAGGCCTTCTATCCTAGACAATGTTGAGAATTGGCAGGTATTTTCTGATGATAGAGATATAGTAAGGTTTTTGCAGTGTGATTCTCATTTTGATGGTCAGGAGATGGATTTCAGCACTTATGTTGACATTAGAAATGGAAAAGAAAATTTTCTTGGGAAGGAAGTTTTGCAATTAAAGTCAAATAGGATCCCAAGGGGATTGGTTGCTCTTGAGAGGGGCATTTGATGATAAAGAAAGGACTTGTTTTTCTAAAACTGTTAATAAGGTCAATGATTTGGAGGAAATAAATTTAGGAACAAGTCAAGTACCCAAAAATGTTTACATAGGTAAATGTTTGTCCCAAAGAACTAGGAAAAATATGATTGATCTTCTCAAAAAATTTAGACATGTCTTCGCATGATCTTATGATGATTTGAAAGCCTATAGAGAAGATCTATTCAGGCATGAGATACCATTGAAGGAAGGTACTAAACCTTTTAGGCAAAAATTAAGGCCTGTGAATCCTACCTTGGCACCAAAAATGCAAGATGAACTCAAAAAGATGATGGATGTTGGCATCATCAAGCCTGTCAAACATTCTACTTGCGTGTCAAACTTGGTTCCAGTAAAAAAAAAGAATGGTGACATTAGGTTATGTGTTGATTTTAGGAACTTGAATGTCAATTCTTTAAAGGACAATTATGGTTTGCCTAATATGGAGAATATGATGTAGAAGGTTACTGGATCAAAGTTAATGTCCATGATGGATGGTTTCTCTGGATATAATCAAGTCATGGTCAAGGAATCAGAACAATTCAAGACTGCATTTACTACCCCTTGGGGAACATATGTTTATGTTAGAATACCTTTTGGTCTGACAAATGTAGGAGCTACTTTTTAGAGAGCTATGGATGTGGCCTTTGCAGACTTCATAAACAAATTTCTAGTGGTATATCAAGATGACCTCACAACATATTCAGATAAGGAAAGTCAACATTGTGAACATCTTGAGAAAATTTTTATTAGGGCCTTGGAGTATGGGATTTATTTGAATCCAAAGAAGTGTTCCTTTGGTGTTGTGGAAGGAAAGCTCTTAGGACATATTGTGTCCAAGGATGGAGTAAGAATTAACCCTGAAAGGGTTATGGCTATAGACAAGCTTTCACCACCTAGAAATGTTAAAGCAATACAATCTTTCTTTGGGCAGATAAATTTTCTAAGGAGATTTGTTACAAATTTTGCAGAAATCAGTATCCCTATCTCTAGAATGTTGAAAAAAGAAGCAAAGATTGAATGGAATGAAGAAGCAGATGAATCTTTTAGAAGTATCAAAAAGGCCATCAAGGATGCTCCAGTTTTGAGGACAGTTGAATATGGTAAGCCCATGCAGATATTTTCTTTTGCTTCTTGTCATACAGTTGCAGTAGTTTTATTGTAGAAGAATTCAGATGGATATGAACAACCTATATCATTTTTTAGAAAATCCCTATAAGCAGCAAAATTGAAATATGATATTGCTAAGAAACAATCTTATGCCTTAGTTAAAGGAGTCAAGGCTTTTAGATGTTACCTTGTGGGAGCTAAGGTGGTTGCTTATGTTCCTAGTGCTACGGTTAAGGATATATTGGTGCAGCAAGAAGTTTCAGGGAAAAGATGTCAATGGATCAATAGGATCCAAGAATTTAATATTGATATCCAGATTACAAGGTTGGTAAGAGGCTTAGGTCTTGCAAAATTAATGGCACAAAGCAATTTAATTGCAAATCATATAAATGTGTTAGAAGAAGAACAAAGGCCATATATTTGTGATATGGATTATTGTGACTGGTACAAGGATGTTATTGGTTACTTGCAAAAATTGATCCTCCCCTCTGAGATGGATGAAAATAGGAGAACTATCAAGTTGCAATCTACAAGGTATGTCGTTATACATGGTAAGTTGTGGTGGAGAAGCAATGAAGGAGTGTTGCTAAAGTGCATAGACCATGAGAGATCTAAAGCTCTATTAAAGGAAATGCACCAAGGTGTTTGTGGAGGACACTATATGGAAAAGACCATAGCTCACAAGATCCTTAGGTCTAGATTTTGGTGGCCGATAGTTTTTAAGGATACACATCAGTTTGTAAGAAAATGTGATGCATGTCAAAGATTTGCTAGAAATTTGAAGTTTAATGGAAATTTGCTACTCTGACCTGTTGCAGTTCAGTCTCCTTTCTAGAAGTGGGGTATAGACTTTATTGGAGAAATTCCAAACAAATCTAGTGGTGGACATTCTTACATACTAGTGGCAATAGACTATTTTACCAAGTGGGTTGAAGCTATCCCTACTAGAAAGGCTACTAGAAAAGTGGTGACAAATTTTATGATGCAAAACATCCTTACCAGGTTTGGTTGCCCAAAGGTAATTGTGGTTGATAATGCAATGTGTTTTAGATCACAGGAATTTAGTGATTTTTGTCAACAATATGGGATACACATTTCATTTTCTTCTCCATATCATCCACAAGGAAATGGTTAGGCTAAGTCCAGTAATAAAAGTCTAATTAAGATTCTCAAGAGAGTGTTGGACAAGAATAGGAAGGCCTGGGACTCAAAGTTATGGTGGGCACTATGGGCTAACAGGGTAACTATAAAGAAGGCCATAGGTTGTGCTCCATTTGATTTGGTATATGGAATAAGTGCTAGATTGCCTCAAAATAATCTATTGCAGATGTATAAGTTTATCCAAGCATATGATGAGGACTTGAATGATGAGATGAGAGTAAGAATAGATGAGTTGATCCAGTTGGAAGAGGTAAGGAGAGATGCACATGAAAGAAATGAAACATTGTAGAGACAATGTAAGAATTTGTTTGATAAAAGGGCTACTCAAAGGAGTTTTGAAGTTGATGACCTTGTCCTGATGTGGAATACAAGATTGGAAGATAAGGGGAAGCATGGAAAATTTGACCCTATTTGGTTGGGACCTTATCTTATTGAGAGAAAATGGGGGATAGATTCTTATGTCCTGAAGGATTTAACTGGTGGTACTTTGGAATTGCCTGTTCATGGACAATTCCTAAAGTTTTACTTCTCCTGAAGTATCTTTTCCATGAGCAGTAGTTTAGGTTTTCCCTTGTACAGTCATCTTTTTTTGTTTTTTGGGCTGAAATTTTGAGTTGGTCTGCTCTTCTAGGAGATTCTAGCTTGCTCATTGTATTGCAGGAGATACACGTCCCCGAGTATGAGCCACTATTAGCACTTGTAAAATTTTCTTGGTTGCATCCCCTTTTTCCTGGCCTTTGCACCTGTTTTCCTTGTCTCTGGTTTGAAAACCCTAGGTGAAAATTTTGAATTTCTAGCCGTTGCTTTCAAAAAACCCTAAGTGTGTCCTAGCCTTGTTCTAATTTCATGTTAATTTTTGGGTCACTTAAAACCTCATAAAGACATGTGCATTAAATTTTTATTCACCCGATAGTCTTTATTTTCCCTAAGTTTCCAGCGCCCACCGAAATATTTTTCCTAAGTCCGTCAGCTTTAATATTTCCTAAGTCTAGTGTTAAATATTTCCTAATGTTTTTGGCCTTCATTCTTTCCTGGGCCCGGCTCTGACACCATCTCGATCTAACGACGGGCGTAATTTCTCATGGAATTTGTCAGAGGCTTGCGAACTTCGCCAGCCATTGATTCTGCTTCGTGACGTAGACTTTCAAAATGGGTGGGTCCACTGTCAAAGGGTGTTGAAATGGTAGTTTTCTCATTGGTCCATGTAATAATGACTGGACATGTTGTCAGTCGGGCCAGGTTTTTTGAGGTTCAGTGGGTTCTGACACTTGCGGAGCATCAATGGTCAGCATATAATCTGAAGGGTTTTTCCTGACACACCAGATCATGAGACAACCATTGATTTCATATCCTATCAGAAGACCTGCAGAATGGGGATAAGATTCTTAATCGATGATGGGTGTGTAATCTGATGGAATCTTCTAGCTCTATGCAAAGATAAGATGACCGACAATATTTTTGTAAGCGGGCTCATGGGAGAATCTCAGTCTTTTGGAGGTTCTAAAAAAAATTTTAGCAGCTCCAACAATTTTCAAAGGCTTTGCTCATTCGCTGAGTAAAATGGTGATGTGCTAAAGGGTCTAGCGATTCAGCAAAGGAGTGTTCGTGCAATTGCTAAATTAACTAGCGGTAACATAGGGTATTCTGTGAATGGCCAAAAGTCTTCAGTCGCTGGTTCGCTAAATGTGACCAGGGTAGGTTCATTTGCTTTGTTCATTGAATCATAGAGTTAAACCGTGGGTTAAGTTTTTATTCTGCGAATAGGAACACCCTTGTCGTGTAGTCGCTAAGAATAAACCCAGGGTTTGCTGATGAGTTAGGTTATAAAAGCTTGGGAAAAGAAAGGATCGAACAGGCACGACTTAAAGTTGATCTCAGTTTGAATGTTGACCACCGATTTGCTACTAGTGCTATGGATGTAACCATTGCAGTTTCAATTCAAATTTGTGAAAGCGTTTCTCAACGATAGAAAGGACTAGTTTTTAATGTTTTAGCGGTCGGATTTGATTAGTTTGGTGGTGTCGGCTATTGTAGTGTGATCCAGTGAGTTTGATGATTATTTGTAGAGAGTTTTGTACCATGAGGGGATGGGTTTTCTTTCTCGAGGTGTGTTGCAGGTGTCTGATCAGATTGATTTACATAGAATTTCATGATCTTCAGTACAATTCCAAAAGAATTATCATAAATGAAGACTGATTTTTAGGTATGATTTCTCAGGGTTGCTTGTTTTTCCCTCCAATGTATTGAATTCTGATCTTTTGAATTGTTTTGGTGGGTGGAAACCCTAACCCTTACCCTGGTTATCCGTAGCTTGTTGCATCCTAACTTGTTTAGGATTCCAAGGTGACCGGGAGTATATAGTGTTGAGTGGTTGATTTTGAAGTGGTTCCAGTTTCGAAGTTCAAAATTAGTCCCAAGTTTTTGGTCCCAAGGGTTTGTAATAGTTTTTGATTCAGTGTTTGTTGATGAAAGAAGAAAGTTGCAGGTCTAAGCTGTAGTTTGCAAGCAGGGTGTCTTGTGTTTCATTGTATACACAGAAGGAATTCATCATACTTAATATAAATATCTGATTCTTATCTCTCATTTGTGTCAAGTCAAGTAAGCTTTGAGTTTTCTAGCTCATTACATATTGTTTTTATGTATGTATCTTCATTCTTGAGCTCTGATCTAGGATTGGATTAAACAATTCTCTAAATGGGATATGAGTTTTCCCTTGTCTATGTAAGGATGTTTTGTAAGCTGTAAAGATTAGGATAAATGTATTTATGGCTATGAATTCTCAGATATTCTCAAATCTATGTGTCTTTGTGTCTAAGAAATCTTGCCCAATGGATGAGGCACTGGCCTAAATGAGTATTTCTCTTGTTAACATACATTGATTGAAGTTATTACATTCCAAATCTTAAAATCAATAACCTTTCTAAGCTTTAGGTCTTTGGTTGTGTGGTTTTGTTACCCTATAGTAATGGAGAGTCGATGAATGTGAGGTTAGCATTTAGTACTTTCTTACTATCAATCTGTTATTCAAACCTAGTCTTTGGTGTGTAAAGTATATTTTTTACTAGGTTAGGTGCACCCGCCTTGGTTTTGCAGAGCTAGAAGTGAAGAGGGCAGTCTTGTCCCTATAGTTGGTCTAGTTACCCTAAGATCCTTCTACATTTTGGAACTAACCAATCCTAAAATCTTTCTGAGGGTATATTGGCAGCCTAAGAGCATAAGCCATTTTGAAACACCAACACACCTTCATGTGGTTGAACCTATTTAGTACATAATATAAAACTATTCTCAAAACAAAGTGAAGCTCAATAAGGTTGTTCTTTATATAGGGTCTCAAGTGTAGCCTTTAGCCCATTCTCAACATTGCAAGGCTTCAAGTGGTATTCTGAGATTGGTTTCTCCATCTGCCACTGACCCAAGTTCCTACCAAAGGAACCCAAGTCAAACCCAAAGGAGAACAAAAGTAGAACCGGAACTCGACCTCAAACAAAGAACCAGATAACTTAGCTTTTTTCTAATTCAAGTTTATTTATGAATTGTTCTCCAATTCCAACCTGATTTCAAGGATCACTACCCATGACTTGGTTAAGATAACAAATGTTGTCAATGTATTTATTACCAAGGAATCACCGCTTGCCATTAATGAATATTAATGATCATTGTTTCCTAAAGGTAATCGTTGTTTGTGTATGCTGATCACCCAAGTCTTTGGCTATGATTTGCATGATGTGAGGCTTGTCAGAAGTGGGGGTATGAGATTCTAGTTGGATTATAACATATTGACACTTACACCATGAAGAACATAAATGATTAAACAAAAAGAGAGGACCAACTGAACCATCTTGTGATCAGTCTATATCACATTGAGAAACAATGTCAAGACTCGAGCATCAAAACAAGCAAAGAATGAATGTGAAGCTTACATAGGTAAACCAAAATTTAACTCTAGAAATTATTCAATCTGGCCAGTTCACCTGTACTAGAACTCAATGAATTCAGGATACATCAAATAGAAGAAAAGTTTCTACAAGACCATGAATGGTCAATAACATTCCATGATTATATTGAAAATATTTTACATCAGAAAACAAAACACTAATCAATATTATCATTAAACCATAAAATATGCCTTTAAAGTTTAAAAGCATCACAAAAACTTTCAAGAAACATAGTACTATCCAAAAAAAATACCCTCCTAATGGTTCGTACCTGCTAACAATACTTCTACCAAAAATTTCACAAATTTTCAATATTCCCTATCCTATTCTTGATTGTGAACAATTCTCCTTAAGAAACTCCCCTTATACACCTAGAACACAAGAAACTAATATGCTCTAATAAGCCTCTCCTACCAATTTACAATCTCCATGTAACCGGTAACACTTAGTTATAAACTGTTTGGCTTAGTTTGGAATTGGCCTTCTCTCATTGGTGCTTTACAATGCTTCTAATGATTATGATGATGTTGATGTTGATGTCTATAATTTATTTCACTTAATGATGTTTTCCTAGATTGAATTTTGAATTGCTAGGCTGGAGAACACTTTTAAAGTTTAGGGTTTGTTCTACATGATACTCTTAGTCACAACTCAAATGCAACTCAACATATTTTTGATGCTGGGCAACCCACTGCAGAAAATCATCCGCAGGTGAAATTTGATGTTGTGAATCTTTGGCATTGTTAATGCTATTACTTTTCCTCATGTTTGATATTTATGAAAATGTTTCTTGGCACTATCCTCTTTTTCAATTCCCATATTTGCAGCTTTTTAGATCATTAACATAAGCATTACATGTCTTTGTTCAAAGTCTATTCTAACACTATATTATATCTTATTCTAATTGAGATTTTTAATTGGGAAAAACTATGTTTAATAAAATGGAAGTGGTCTTAATAGCATAGAGATATAAAAAGAAAATAAATTTAGAGTTCATCCCAAGAATTATGGAATATAGTTTTTGTCATTTCTATACACATTGCTAATTTCATTGCGTTGCACAATGCATATTGCATGGTGCATGAATAATGACTAGATGCAAAAAGTTTTTAAATTTTTAATTACAATATACTTTGTACAAATTCAACCTGCAAACTAAGTACAAACTTCCAAGAAATTTGACATATCCAATGACTCTTGTTGCTATGAAGATAGCTACAAGAGCTTGTAGAGCTTGATGATGAAGCTCTTGGGTCAAAGTCTCTCTTAAGTCTTTTAGCCAAATCACTATCCTTTGAGTGCAAGTGCTAGTATTAATTAGGTTGAAACTTTCATTTTATAGAAAGCTTATTTGCTTTACACATGAGTTAGAATGCTTCTATGTTCTTGTCACTGGGATTAAAAGGTCTTATTACAATGTTCTTTGTTGTGGGGTAGGATGTCAATCTTCATTGTCTTCATTGTGGAGGACAATGAAGATTTGTCTGACAAATAGCAGGTCTTCTTTAGTATCTTATAATAACATGCTAAACTAATAAAGGTGTTATCTGCATTTAATCTGCTAATTACTAATAGATTAAGCATATTATTACTATGCTTAATGTTCCATTTAAATGCATTTAACACAAAAAACAAATTTACAAAATTGAACCAATAGCATGTTTACAACAAAGGTCTAATAGAACTCTAAACAATTCTTAAACATACTTTATCGGATATGATGAATTCTTAAACAATTAAGGTTGGAGTAGACATAGTTATCAAATAGTTTTTTGTGTGGTACAAGGAAGATTTCGCTAGGTCAAATCTTCCTTCGTGCTAGCAGTCTATAGAATTAGACCTTTCTTAACAATTCATCATATCAGATAAAGTATGTTTAAGAATTGTTGGGACTGGTCCTTTGGCATGTATTAAACATAATAGAATTTTCAGCATATTATTATCATTCTATTTCTGTGTTGTAAACATGCCATTGGTTCAATTTTGTAATTTTTTTGTGCTAAATACATTTTTTCAAACAAATTGTTAAACAAGAAAGTAGTAGCAATGATGAAGGGTCTTCTTCTAAGTAGATTGATGAAGATCGTGCACCTCAAAAACCACTTCAGAAGGTACCAATCATGTTTTCTATTCACTTATACTTTTGGATTGTTAAATCTCCTTAGTTTCATGTCCTTTCTTTTGATTACTATGGATGAGATATATATCTTACATTTAACATTCAAATTTTTTACATTTTAGAACATGTTGTGTGTTTCCCAAAGATTTTACCAAATCAACTTTTAATATAAACTGAAAACACCAAACTAATTTCTTGTCCTTTTAACTTGACAAAATATTTGCATTTGACCAATAACTACAAGAAACTGAATGATAAATCCACATACCTGTATCTTTGTAAAATACCTGGAACATCAAAAAGATGGCTAAGTGGCTGCCACCATAATTTTTATCTACTAGATATGAGAAAAAAAGAACCAAAAAGAATCGTGTTTTGTTGTAGCTCAATATACTAAAAACCCTAGTGAAAACCCAATCAAAATTCTATCAAAGTTGTAGTCAAAATAAAAATCATGGCGGCATCCACTTAGGGATCAAAATAGAGAAAATAAATCAAAATCGTTCTTTGTCCTATTTCCTTTTAACAAAGTCTCAACTATCAATGATACAATACATTTGATGCCCTAAGATAGCAATATAAATGGAACCTAGCTAGAAGCTCACGAGCTGTCCTTTTGATAACCACAGTCAACAATTCAAAACAATGAATCGATATCCTTGAGCACAAGCACCAATAACATCAAATAATGGAGATAAAGCACGGGCTAGGGCATGACACTAGTAGAATGCGGTCATTTCAAAGAGCATCTCAATAATATACAATGGTCGTGTGAGTAATATCAACAAATGTGAACCCAAACATTTCAAAATAGTGAATGTTAAATGTAAGAAAGATATCTCATCCATAGATATATATCTTACATTTAACTTTCAACTTTTTTTGTCAAGTTGAAAGGGCAAGAAATCAGTTTGGTATTTTTAGTTTATGTTAAAAGTTGATTTGGTAAAATCCTCAGAAAACACACTACATGTTCTAAAATGTAAAGAAGTTGAATGTTAAATGTAAGATATATATCTCATCCATAGTAATCAAAAGAAAGGACATGAAACTAAGGAGATTTACCAATCCAAAAATATAAGAGAATATAAAACATGATTGGTAACTTACGAAATGGTTTTTGAGGTGCACGATCTTCATCAATCTCCTTAGAAGAAGACCCCTCCTCACAAAAAATGCATTTAACACAAAAAATAAATTTACAAAATTGAACCAATGGCATGTTTACAACAAAGGTCTAATAGAACTCCCAACAATTCTTAAACATACTTTATCTAATATGATGAATTCTTAAACAATTAAGGTTGGAGTAGACATAGTTATCACACAGTTTTTGGTGTGCTACAAGTGTTAGGAATGGGAACACTAAGAGGGGGGAGGGGGGGCGGGGGGGGGTGAATCAGTGTTCACTATATTATCACTTTTCTTAACTCTTGAAACTTAACTTGAATGCTTAAGTACTGAAATGAACATCAACATAAACAAGATACATAAACACAACACATAACACCAATATGGTTACGGGAAACCCAAATAGGTAAAAACCATGGTGGGAATTGACACCCACTAAGAACTATACTAGTGTCTTGTGATCCTTGTTAGAAGATCTGCAACCCTGTTAGGAGTTATTCTTTACAATGATTTTAGTACAATGACCTTGTCAAGGGTCAGACCTTGTTAGGAGTCTTTTACAATAACCCTGTTAGGGGTGGGGACACACTGTCCTAGAGCTCACTGCTCAAGTGGTGAAGGCTACAACCTTCTGATCTGAGATACACACTATATCTACTAGATGAACTGGTGTTGTGACACTACTTGTCTGATCAGTTCCTTTGATGCATTGATGCTTTGACCTCTTACAAAGCTCTAATACATTGTTACTACTCTTTGCATACTTCTTCTCTACTTATCTTCTCTCTATTTCAACTTAAATGCATTATTACAAAGGTGCATCCAATATTTATATGTGCTACCAAAACTATTGACTAGGTTGGCCTATAACCAATTACATACAACGCTTCCAAGTGAATTGCCTCGAGTGTATTTACAAATAAAGATGTTTACATGTCTACAACCTAATTACAATAGGTGCATAGCCTTTACAAAAAAATATTATAACCGCTAATCAAAATAGTAATAGTCACCTGCATACTTTGTTCTATTCTAGCGTTCACTGGCTATACCTCTTCAATTGTCTGTATCTTCATCATATTGTCTTATCTGATCATGCGCTCTTAGACTTATCATTAATACACACTTACCATCTTAACTTCAAGGGTGCATACCATAACTCAGTCATACGCACATGCGTTGATGCTCTAATCTACTGGTGCTCTGTTAACTATCCATTCTTCTATACTTAGCCATATTCTGACCTTATGATAATGTGTGTTGACTCCAAAACTCTATATGACTTTGTTTCCATAATGACAACACTATATCTAGTCATATACAATAGTATGGTTATCTTGCCAACAATCTCCCCTTTGTCATTAATGGCAACAAAGGAATATGGCGAAGTTACTAACTATACACTTATACAAAATTCTTTCTAACTTATATCTCCCTTTATACTTTGTACTATGAATTTTTTTTATACATCATATATGATACTCCATATTCTACATACAATACTCCCCCTTTGACATTAATGGCAAAGGTGCTCAAAAAATGTATCTATAAGTACATACAATGTTAGGACATCTGGATATGCTATCTGCAAATTTTGGATCTCTTATTTCCAAAATGCTATCAATGTATTGACAATCTGTAGATGGGCGCATAAGGCATATTGTAGCTTCTCCATCTTCTCCAAGTTTTTACTCTGACCTTGATCATATGTCACCATAGTGGCATTAATCTTTGTGATGTTCTGATTGAGTATATCTAGAGAGGGCGCAAGAGCATTCCTGAACTATGTTTGCCTTGCCCTTATTTTAGACATTTCTTTCTCAAACTTTTCTATCTTTTCCACTTGTCCTAGATATACATTGTTACACGTGTTAATGTCTGAAGTGGGATCTTCTACTGATTTTGTGACTTGATCTATCATGGCCTCTACCTCCTGGATTTTCTTGTAGTGATCACTAGTCAGCTTATCCTGGTTCATACAATCAGCCATGATCTTTCTTCCCTTGGCTGTGAACTCTTTTAAGGATGCTTGACCTACCTTCAATGAACTAGGGTCAAGTGCAAAGTTTCCAATTAGTTCACTCAATCTTTTCTTCATATATTTCTCTTCTGCAACTTGGGATGCAGATTCTTCCAAGCTAGAAAAGTTTTCTTTGAAGCTTGTCAGAATGTTGCTAACATCATCAACTAAATGAACCTTTTGTACCTTGTTTTCTACTAGAAATAGATTATTTAGAATGTCTATTGACTCAACAAATAGAGGATTCCTCATCACCTACTTCTCTTTTTCTTTTTCCATAGCTAGGACACTGATTTTAATCAGGCGTTCTTCTTCCCAAGAGTCCAAGCTTGTAGTGTCTGGTGTCAAACTTGAAAACAATGATGCTGAAGGTAAGGGAGTGATAGGAGTGTTATCTATTACTTCTTTCTTTACTCCCATTGGCATTTCAATAGATGGTTCATCTATTGGTTCACTTCCTTTTACCTTTTCTTTTCCTTTCTCCTCTTCTACCTTTTCTTGCTCTTTTTCTGTCTCCTTCTCTTCTACTTCACCTTTTAGATCTTGTATTAGCATTTCTTCTTGTAGCTTGGGTGAATTTGTTGGAAAGTTGACTATACTATTGTATATGAATAAATATAGTGTTGTCATTATGACAACAAAATCGTATAGTGTTTTGGAGTCAATGCACATTATCAGAAGATCAGAATTTGGCTATGTACAGAAGACTGGAAAGTTAACAGAGCACCAGTAGATCAAAGCACCAATGCACATGCATACAATAAAGTTATGGTATGTTCCCTAGAAGATAAGTTGGTAAGAGTGTATTCATGATAATTCTAAGAGCACATGATCAGATGTGCAAGTATGAAAAAGATACAGACAGTTGAAGTTACACAGACAATGAATGCCAAAACAGAATAGAGTATGCAACCGACTAGTCGTAGTAGTTATAATATTATTTTGTAAAGGCTATGCACCTATTATAATTAAGTTGTAGACATGTAATTAGGTTTGTTTGTAAACACACTTGAGCCAATTCACTTGGAAGTATTGTATGTAATCAGTTATAGGATGACCTAGTTAGTTATTTTGATGTGCACATATAAATATAAGATGTGTCCTTTATAATAAGCATGGAAGTAGGTATAGAAATAATATAAGAAGAGTAGAGGTATGAGAAGAGTAGAGAGAATGTATTAGATATTTTCAAGAGGTCAAAGCATCAATGCATCAAAGGAACTGTTTAGACAAGCAGTGTCACAACACCAATTTATCCAGCAAATATAGTGTGTATCTGACATCAGAAGGTTGTTGCCTTCATCACTTGAGCAGTGAGCTCTAGGACAGTGTGTCCCCACCCTTAACAAGGTTATTGTAAAAGACTCCTAACAGGGTCTGACTAATAGGATTGAAGATCTTCTAACAAGGATCACAAGACACTAGTACAGTTCTTAGTGGGTGTCAATTCCCACCAGGGTTTTTACCTATTTGGATTTCCCTGTAATCATATTGGTGATATGTGTTGTGTTCATGTTTCTTGTTTATGTTAAGATTCATTTCAGTACTTAAGCATTCAAGTTAATTTTTAGGAGTTAAGAAAAAGATTAATTGTAGTGAACACTAATTCACCCCCCCCCCCCCCCTCTCAGTGTTCCCAATCCTAACAATTGGTATTAGATCTCTAGTCCTCAACAAAGAAGTTTAACCACTTGAGGAGATCATGGATAAGGGAGAAATGAAATATCTGAAAAAGAATCTTGAAGCTACTCTTGAAGACCTTAACAGATCTGAAAGAGAAATTGAAGAACTCAAAGAAAAAGTCAGTGATTCTCAAGTAGTCATCAAAAGACTAAGAAAAGATTGAAAGATTGTTCTAACAATGATTTAGGGATAATGGTCAAAAAGATAAATGAAGAGAACACATCTTTGAAAGATCAGATTGAAGAATTGGATGGTAGGCTAACTAACAATCAAGAAGTATATGATGAACAAGTCAAGGAGAACCTTCAACTAAATGAAGAATTAAGGCAAGAAAATATGGAAATCTTGGACCTAAGAAACAACAAAGAAAAGTTGGAATTTG
The DNA here is from genome assembly GCA_027943335.1 of Chamaecyparis obtusa. Taxonomy (NCBI): domain Eukaryota; kingdom Viridiplantae; phylum Streptophyta; class Pinopsida; order Cupressales; family Cupressaceae; genus Chamaecyparis; species Chamaecyparis obtusa. The sequence continues at coordinate 608,751 of BSBK01001155.1, read as the reverse complement.
AATTGAAAGAGGCAAAGAATCACATTGATAAATTACACACAAGCAAGGATCTGATAGAATCTCAGTTATATGCTCAGAAACTCAAAGGAGATACCAGCGGCATTGGATTCAATGAAGCACAAAATCAGATTGATAACATGCAAGCAAGAATGAAAGCACCAAAAGACACTATAGATGTTAAGGAGACTCAAAATCAGATTAAAGATAATATTGAACCATCCAAGGGTGAGCAGAAGCCAGTAGATCAAACTTGTTATGCTTGTAACAAGTATGGACACATTGCAAGGAATTGTAAAGAGGTAAGACCTTTCAATGGTTAATATTATTCATGCAATAAATTTGGTCATAGATCTATGAATTGTAGAACAAGTTAGAAGAACAAGAATCAGCACAATCAGAGAAACTAGAATCAAACAAATGCAAGAAGTTCTCAGAGTATTACATGTCAGATATGTAATTATAATGGTCACTCAGCAAGGCAGTGTAAAATGGTAACCCATATCAATGCATTGAGGAATTTAAGGCCTCCAATTATTTGTCACTCTTGTAACAAGGCTAGACACATCTCAAATTTTTTTAGATCAAGGACACAAAGTTAGGAAACCCCTAAAAGGCCAGAAGAGTCAATACTAGATACCGAAGGAGAAGTCAAGTTTGTGAAAGCTTCTAAAGATGTGAGCTTGACTTGGTCAGAGGAAAAGAAGGATAAGGTTGATGAGCATGTATTGGATGCATCCATAGTGGATACACCCTCTACATCTGGATGAATGGCCCTCATGGTCATAGGGGGAGCTAATTTAGCTCTAAACCCCTGCACATTTGGTATACTCACCCTCAAAGTATGTGCCTTCAGATTTAACCTTTTCGAGACTAGTAGAACCAATGTGCAAGAGCGCACTACCTGATTGATTATAGAATGAAATTTGGAGATTTTTAGTGAAAGTCTGGTTTACGCGAAAAGCATTAATGGAAAAATTTGTCACTTGAAAGTATGTAGACTTACAGATCACTCATTTCATTCAAGTTTGAGTGATTAAAGAGCACAAAATCCCTAGCAGTTGATTATGAAGGATTTAAGCTTGATTCACCAGTGAAGAAGTGAGTTTGATCAGTTGCGGAAGCCCTAATCCATTGCGTTGATTCAAAAGTTCTCAGAAATCAATTGTAAAATGATATACAAGTAACTTATGGCTACTCTTGTTGTGTTTGATGTTGCAGAGAACTTAGAAGGTGCATTCTCCCGAACCCCTATGGGTGTTATGCATGTTGAAGATATCTGTGCATACATTTACTATAAGGAGGAACCAATGGGTCTTTATAGAATTAGAGTGCACATTGAGACCATGTTGAAACCAAATAAAACCTTCCTTCATGAGTTTGTGTAGTTGAAAAACCATCCCATAATTGAATATGGTATGACATATGAGTTTTATGAGTCTGAATGGGTAAAAATTTTACTCAGCAGGATTCATGATGACCTATTCTGGATAGGTAAAGTACCAGTGAGAATCACATGAGACCTAATTCATGAAAAGACAGGCCTTTCAAGGACAAGCAATGTTCTTCCAACAGGCAAGGATGTAAGAAAACTAGTTGAACAATCATGTAAATCAAGGAGTGATAGGTGCGGATGACAATTGATCCTATAAAGGAGAAAGAGATCAAATTGATGTCCATGATACTAGGATATAGGTTTTAACAAACTAGTAGGGTGAATAGTGTGTCAGCGGCCACTATTCTTGTAGCAATAAGACTGGTCAGAGAAAATGGTGAGTTAAATATATGGAAGATCTTGCACACATAGTTAATTTACAACATTAGAGCCATTAAGCATGACAATACCAAAATATTCAGGTTTGGGTCTTTCATCATATACATGTACTTCCACATACTTGGAAAGGTGTCATATTTGTATCTAGACAAGAGTATTCCTACAATGCCTTAGATATCCCTTAAGGCATCTACTAAGAGTACACTGAAGGATTACATGGAGTTGGAGTTGAAGACATTCAGGATCAAGATGCAGATGAGATATAGAATACCAAAGAAAATTGTTGAAAAATATAAGGACAACATTTGCTTTATGGTTGAGACTGATATAACTTGTATGGAAGCAGTTGAACCTAGAACAAAGTGGATCCATCCACTTGGATATGAGGTTGAGGAACCAATCCTAGAAGCATATGCACAAGTATTGATTTTAGCACCTAAGGACCCTAATGAACCTAGGTGGGGTACTTATGAAGAGAAGACAAGAGAAGTTGATGCGGTTCTGAATAACACAGCAACAAAGAGGAAAGTCGCTAAGGTTACTTATGAGATACTCAGAATTCATGGAGTAACACAGGAAGACCTTGAAAAAGCAAGATAAGAAAATATTGCTTTGGGAATTGAGAGCGCATCTGCAACAGAAGCTAAGTAAGATGATCCTAAGTTAAAGAAGATCAAAGTTAAAAATTCAGATGATGCAAAAGAAAAATAGGACAAAATAGATGTTACCCCTCCTGTGCCCACAAAAACTATTGATCTTACAACTCCTACTGAGTATAAGACAATGGGTAAGAGGAAGAAAGAGTTAGGCACAAGCCACCCATCCTCACAGGAAACAAGAAGTAGGAAGAATACTCAAGCACCTCCAGAGGTAGGATTCAGACCTAGTCTTAAAGTATTGAGTACAAGGATTGTTGATGAATGAAGATTGGATCAGATAGGGAAATTTTATGAGAAGTATAGTGAAATTGATAAGTCAGAGATTCATAGCATGATCATAAAACATATGATTAAGTTCAATAAAATAGTCTTGGAACTTAAGACAGTCATTCTGGACAATGTTTGGAACATCTAAGAATCGTTGAAGAAACACACTATTGAAGAAGATCTCAGGATAAGAGAAAAGATTCTAGATGAAATTCTACCAGTGTGTTCCTTACAAGAGAAAATACTATTGCTAGATTTGGTAAAGCCACATCTACAAACAAAGCTAAGAACACTACACATAATGGACAAGAAATTTGAGTTGACAGCCAAAGAGATAGAGAAAGCTTTTGAGAATTTTTTCTTGAACGGACACATGTATCCACCCACTGTTCCCTCAACACAAGTTCCCTATAAGGAAGTCAAGGTGGGAGAGCCCACTAATGTACCAGTGATAGGTCCTGAGGACTCAGCACCTATAGTTGAAATACCTACAGAGGCAACAAATTTTGTGCCCATGAGAGAGACACACAAAGATGACACAATTTTTATTGATAATGTAAAAATTACTATAGAGGCCACATACATTGATTTGGACAAGTTTGAAGAAGCCTTTGTAAGAACACAAGAGGTTGAGACTCAACAAGAAGTATTGATTAAGGATATAATAGATGAAAAAGAAGAAAATGAGATAGAAAAAGAAGCAAAGGTAAAAGGAAGTGAGCCAAAAAATAAGCCATCTATTGAAATGCTAATCAAATTGAAGAAAGAAGTGTTGGATAGCACTCCTATCAGTCCATTACCCTTAGCATCATTGTTGTCAAGTTTGACACTAGACACCACTAGTTTGGACTCTTGGGGAGAAGAAGGCTTGATAAAGATCAGTGTCCTAGCCATGGATAAGGAAAAAGAAAAATAGGTGATGAGGAGTCCTTTGTTTGTTGAATCAGTCAACATTTTGAACAACCTGTTACCTTCAGAAAAGAAAGTGTCTAAGGTCCACACAATTGATGATGTTAGCAACATCCTCACAACCTTCAAGACTAATTTCTCTAGCTTGGAAGAATCTACATCCCTAGTTGCAGAAGAAAAATATATGAAAAAGAGGATAAGTGAATTGGTTAGCAACTTTGCACTTGACCTAAGTTCACTAAAGACTGGTCAAGCATCTTTGAAGGAGTTTTCAGAAAAGGGTAGGAAGATTATTGCTGACTGTATGAACCAGGACAAATTGACTACTAATCTATACAAGAAGATCCAAGAGGTAGAAGCTATGATCGATAGTGTAAGGAAATTAGTAGAAGATCCCTCTATTGATGTAAACATGTGTAATAATGTCTACCAAGGATAGTTAGACAAGATTGACAAAGTTGAGAAGGAGATGTCCAAGATAAGGGAAAGGCAAACACAACTCAGGAATGCTCTTAAGCCCTCCCTAGATGTGCTTAATTAGAATATTAAGGAGATTGATGCCACCATGGTGACATATGATCAAGTTCCTAGCACTAATTTGGAGAAGATAGAGAAGTTGACATATGCCTTATGCACCCATCTCCAAACTATCAATGTACTAATTGCATTTTGGAAACAAAAGATCCAAAAGTTGTAGATAGCATATCCGGATGTCCTAATAGTGTAAGTACTTGTAGAGATACATTTTTTGAAGCACCTTTGTCATTAATGTCAAAGGGGGAGTATTGTATAGAATATGGAGACTTACATATATGTAAAGAAGATGTATAGAGTACAAAGGAAATATAAGTTATAATATGTTAAAGAGTTTTTGTATAAGGGAATAGTTAGTAACTTTTCCATATTCCTTTGTTGCCATCAATGACAAAGGCGTAGATTGCTAGAAAGTTGACTATAATATTGTATATGACTAAATATAGTGTTGTCATTATGGAAACAAAGTCATATAGTGTTTTGGAGTCAGTGCACATTACCAGAAGATCTGAATTTGGCTAAGTACAAAAGATTGGATAGTTAACAGAGCACCAATAGATTAGAGCATCAACGCATGTGCATACGATTGAGTTATGGTATGCACCCTAGAAGATAAGTTTTTAAGAGTGTATTCACGCTAAGTCTAAGAGCTCATGATCAGATGTGCAAGTATGACAAAGATACTTACAATTGAAGTTACACAGACAATGAATGCCAAAATAGAACAGAGTATGCAGCCGACTAGTAGTATTTTGTTTAGTGGTTATAATATTATTTTGTAAAGGCCATGCGCCTATTTTAATTAAGTTGTAGACATGTAATTAGGTTTTTTTGGGCCCCCATTCAGCAATTTATCAAATCCCTGAATCAATATTTTTAAAAATCAGTATTTTTCAATTATATCAATTTCCTTGATCAAATCCTAATCCTATCATTTTTTATTATTTTTCTATGGGCTAACCATTTTATCCTAAGTCTTTATTTATTAAAAAGAATATTTCCTCCCCTTTTATTAAATAAAAAGCCCCCACCTTTTCCTCTTATCCTAAGTTACACAAATAAAGCATTATTCTTATTTTATAAAAGGAAAAAAATCACTTTTTGTCTCATATGGACACAAAAGTCAACTCTTATTTTCCTATTGGAGGATACTTGTGCACATGGATTGCTCCTCTTTCAAGCTCCACCCTTGATTAAATCTTTTGCCTCTTAATCTCCATGGTCCATTCTTTCTCATTTCCTATAAAAGAAGAGCTCTCTTCCTCATTTTCATATGTATTTTTGAATACTAATGTTATGCTGCAGGTTTTCTAGGTCACTTTAGAGCTTTGGAGATTTGGAGCATTCTTGGATTACTTTTTACATGCTTTCATAGTTTCATTTCTTTCATTCTAGTTTCATTATCATGGAATTTATAGTATAGATTTCCTTTATGCTTTAGATTACTTCATCTAGCTTAATTAGGAAGGCTTTGTAATCCTTGCATCTTTCCTTTCATATTTTAGTTTGTACTTTCATTTCCATAGCTTAGCTTGCATTTCTATTCCTAGTTGCACTGCATTGCATTTCATAGTGATTCTTGGAGATATTGGCATTCTTGCCCTTGTCTTCATTTGAATCTCTCATTGTGTGGTTGACTAGCAAGGTCATAAGCTTAATAGCTTTAGCTGAGAGCAAACTTAAGATAATCTTGCAACTCCATGCATAGAGAGCTCTAGGTCACTTTCTAAGGTTTCCTATTCATGGATTCCCTTGGATATAATGACTTAGAGAAGTGCACCATTTGAGTGTGTACATTTTTGGCACCCACTGTGGCGCAGAGCATTATTGTTTTGTCCATAATTTGCTGCATTTTCATTAATTTTTCATCATTTTTTAGCTTCATTTTTGGCTCTCTAGTTTTTTAGTCTCAGATTATCATGCGATAGTTTGCCAGTATAGTGCGATAGTTTCTGTATCGTGGTGCAATACTTTACCAGTTAAAGTATCGTGCTGTTTGAGACATTCTGTAGCACTATTCAGAACATTCTGCTACCTGCAGGTATAGTAAAGTATCACCTAGAAATATATTATCGCCCCAGTATACTATAAAGTATCACACAATATTTCTGGTGATTGTGTTGTCACCTGTGTAATACCCCAAAAATGGGCTATATGTTCATTAACCTCCTATATTATCAAATTAAATGAAATCGACATCAAAGTCCTAACCAAAGGCACATCTGCACATCATCGAATCTAATTGATTATCTTAAAATCTACATCGGAGAATATTCCTAGCAATATTTCTAATTATCTTAATTATCTTTAATTTAATGATTATTTGGCGATAAATCACATTTATCCTAAGTTTGATTAATTGAATATTTTTCGTATTTAATTAATTGGATTTAATATTTGCCACTTAATTATTTAATTAAATTTAATTCTATCTATTATTAATTGTATTATTTAATTTTGACAATAAATCCAATATCCTATGAATAATTGATTAAATTCTTATTTAATTAATTAAAGCAAGTTGTCATTATTTAACAATATAGTTTTTAATAAAAGTTTGATTAAATGATTGATTAACCAATAAATTAATTATTTATTTTCAAAAATCAGTTAAGTTGAGAATAAATCACTTTATTTATTTATTAAATCATAATTATCCATGTGCACATAAAAGGACCAGTTAAACTTAAAATCAGAAAATCAATGCAAGTTGTTAGCTTTTGGAAACTCAACATTCTTTTTGAGTTTTAAAGTTGATCTAAACTTCTAATTCGAGTTGAGCTGTGCTTTTGCATGATTTTTGTGACTTAATTATCTGTTATTTAAAAATAACTCAAAAATCAACCTGAGTTATTTGAGTGATTTATGGCTTTCTTCCATGCACCTCCAAAGCCCGGGATTTCTATAAATTAAGGCTTCAGTCTTCACAAATCATCCACAAAATTTGCATACTTACGCTGTCAGTATCAATTCAAGAAGTTGCACAATCACGCTGGAGAATTGGAATTGGGAGAATCAAAGCTCTTGTGAATCAACATCTTTGTGAGATCAATCTTATTTTTGCATATCATTGTTAGATAGATCAATTCATAGCATATCAATTTCATCTAGCATAGATTCATATCAGTTTATCATTCTTATATTGCATAGAAAATACCAAAAAAATAGCTTAATTGCATTCAATCTCATATCTACATCAATTGCATTCAAATCCTTCATTTAGGTGTCGTCTAGGTCACTGATCTCGATTACAATCTGAGAACATCAATCTCGCACCTATTAGAAGGCAGTAAATCACTTGGTTAGATTAGATTTCAATTTTGCACGATTTTGATTATAATTAACCTCTAATGTTTTACTGAAGTGTTGTGTCTACAGATCAGGTACAAAATTCACACGCACATTTCTGGCGCCCACTGTGGGGCCCTGATACGGGTTTCCAATTCAATTCTATCAATTTCTATCTTTTTCTTCTCGGGATCTATGCAAAATTGTAATTTTTAATTTTTGTCCATACCACAGTCGTACAAGTTTCTGACAAATGTCGTATGAGATGACACCCATTGTCGTATGAGATTGTACCCACTATTGTACGATAGTCTATCAGATCAAGAATCATACCAGACAATACACATTGTCATTTGGAAGTTGGATTGTCGTTTCATCAGACACCCAGCGTCGTACAAGTTTCTAGACTATCATCTGGGAGCATACCCACTATCGTATGAGTTTTGGTACCAGTTTTTTATTGTCGTTTCATTTTTCAGAGCAATGTATCAAATTTGATTTCTAGATTTTGATTAACTGCTAATCTTATCAATTGAAAGTCTATTTTTTATTGATTCCTACTGGTTTTGATTGGGAAAAACACAAGAATTGCTAAAAATCAGGTAAAATCTACTAAGCGTGTTCCGAGGATCTCAGGTATTCTCCTTGTTCTAAAAACATTTCGATTTGGACTTAAAATAAATCTCTTATGTGTCTGGCTTGTGTGCATCTTTTCATGTTTTTATCTATTTCTACGCACTTGCATAATTGATACTAGGTTGTGACCCCTTAAGGATTCATTAAGTAGTCTTAGAATACTTGTTATTGATCTTGATTGCTATCTTGGGTTATTGGACTCGCTAATCCACCGACCCCTTGTTCCACCCCGTGGTTGCAAGGTCAGCGCCACATTAAAGGGGAGGGGTCAACAAGATAGAAGTGTTAAGTGTTCCACTTGGCAACCCATTTGTGCTTTTAGGAACTCACTTGTTTTCTAAGTTGGAGACTCGTTTTCAGCTTGTGTGAGGTGTTAAGTGTTCCACCTTATGGACTCATCTCATATTCGCTTTAAGCATTAAAGTGTTCCTCTTTCTACTTTTTGGGTACTTTTGGTAGATTTGTTTTTGAAAATATACATCTGTGCTCACATAGTAATTAGGCCCTATGAACACTATTCGTGATTCTTGAGAGATTGGATTCCTAGCGAAATCCTTCCTTCACGATGGAATCCTTGTAGGTAGGGAGGATACTTAGTGCATTTCACATTCAACTTGGTTAGTGCATCTTCTCTTATTGATCCACGCATTCTCTCTTCGGAGAGGTTGATAGATCACGTGGGGTTGACATCATGAGCTTTGGTGAACTAAAATTAGTTAGTGCATCTTCTCTTATTGATTGATACATTCTCTCCCCAGAGAGGTTGATAGATCACGTGGAGTCGATATCACAGACCTTGGTGAAACAAAACTTTGTCTTAGCGTGTTGGATTCATCTTCTTTCTTTGTTTGGGTTAAAAGTGAAGAGGCATCAAAACCTTGAATCTGGAGCCAAGTCCCCTTGTGGTATAAATCTGTGAGCCACCTTTAGAGAGGGTTAACCGTAGCGGACAATCCCTTCACAGGGAAAACTCCATTGATGGAACCTCAAGTGGTCATAGCCATTTTAGACATGGTAGTGACAGCCGCTATATAAATGTCCTTGTGGAAGAAATCTCCACGGGTATGGTTCATTGTTGGGTTGTCAGATCTCCCTAGCAGCTCTTGAAGATTAAGTTCTCAGACTGTGTCAAAACTCTGGTGCGTCAGGATTGGAGTTCACCCCTTTGAATCATAAAAGTTGCAGAGTCAAACCATTACTAAAAACCCTAGAGAGGCCAATTTTTCATTTTCAGGTATATGTGTGTTATTGCAAAACTTTTCAGAACATACACAATTAGTACTCTCAGGGATTAGCACAATTTGGTCACTTGATTGTTCATGCGCAAGGTTGCTTTTTCCCTTGTTCATTATTTTCAGATGTGCTTGGTATCACTTGCTTGCTATTCTGCGTGCTTGTTTATCTACTTGGCTATTAAAAATGAACAAATCTGGTATAATCTTCAAATCTGGACAGTACAATTTGCAAACAATCCAAAACTGAAAACCTTAAATTTTGCAAAATTTGACGTAAAATCCTTTCTGAAGTCAAAAGTCATTTCAGGAAGTCAAAAGTCATACGAGTTTTGTCAAGTGTCATTTCAGTACTACCCATATGTCATATGATTGAGTACCCAATGTCGTACGAGTTTCCAGGCCAGCAAATTCAAGAAAGTCAAAATCCTACTTGCAACTGTCATATGATATTTTCAATTGTCGTATGGTTACCTACCCACTGTCGTACAAGTTTAGAAACTATCGTTTCATAGACTACCCACTGTCGTATGAGTCTACAGAGTGTCGTTTGGGAAAATTTTGGGAAAGTTGTCAGAAAATTGTCAAATTGCAAGATATCCAGTGTTTCCAGCCTAGTTCTAGAATCTGTCAAACAAATCATGGTGTCAGGAACAGAGCAGTAGCTATTGAGAATCCTACCATTTTCCAAGAGTGATCTTTTGAATCCGATCTAGCCTTCTATTTGATCAATTTGAGTCATTTTTATCTCGTGTCAAAACCTTGTCATAATTATCAATCTTCAAACAATCTTCAAAAACAAACTAAGTGTTGAGAACTCATGTCCCCTATCTTTTGGGCGATCTAACCCATACATCCAGGGCACAGTATCCTTCACCCACATCTCATCAAATCTTCAAAACAATCATAATCTTGACAAGGTTGCATCATCTAATTTTCTCGAATCAAATTGTTCTTCAGTTGTCTTCATCCTTTTTCTTCTATTTCATTCAAAGTTAATGGTGGAGACCAGAGCTTCTTCACACAAGAAATCAGAGGAAACATCTCAAAACTTACCTTTGACCAATATCCAGGGTCCAACTCTTGAACAACTCATCAATTCTGGTATCTACGAAGATGACAGTCTTGGTAACTTTCGATTGAAAACTAGTTACATACCTCCTGCATCAACTCACGGAGGTAATCAGCAAACTCCTCCTCAATCTATTCCAGGGAGCCCAAAAACTTCTACCATGTCTCAAGTAGGGACAAACCATGGTTCTCTAGGAGGAGGATCCCAGGGACACCATTCTCAACATGATGCCAACCAAGAACCTACACCCTCTGAAATCCTTCGATGTCAGAATGACGATGAATTCAAGAGAATGATGAGGCATTTCTTGAAAGTAGATAGGGAGGCATACTTTTTACAATTAGCCCAGGAAGGAGCTAAACTTCCTCCCAACTTTAATGTTGATAATATCATCACACATGAGGAAGAAACTCTGATGACGGCCATAATGAAACAGATGCATGCTATGCAAGTCAAACTAAATAAACTTGAGAAAGAGAAGGAACCCAAGGAATTCTCCATGGAGGCCCTTTGTCCTTTTCCGTTCGACAAAGACTTGTATATGCCACCATTCCCAAAAAGAGTGGAGATGCCAAAGTACGACAAATATGACAGACACTCTGATCCTCAAGATCATGTCAGAGAGTTCTGTATGCAATCCATGGAATTCATGCATGAACTGACCTATCTAATGCGTCTTTTTCCTAGATCCTTAGGAGGAGCATTCATTCAGTGGTTTTCAAGATTGCCTCCTACGATCAAGACTTTTAAGGAATTGATTAAATTGTTTTATCAACAATATTCCTACAATATTCAACATCCGTTCACCATGATTGATATCTGTAACCTCAAGCAATATCCAAGAGAACCATTCCTAACATTCTTCAAGAGGTGGTGAAAGAAGTTCTCTCTGTATGCTAGACCAATTCATGAAATGGAGAAACTCAAAATCTTTATCAATAACCTTGTTCCAGAGCTCAACTATCCATTACAAATGCAAGATCATGTATCTTTTGATAAAATGGTGGATAATGCAATCAAGATTGAGAAAGTACTTGTCAAGAAAGGAGAAATCACACTTCAAAAGGACAAGTCTGAATCTGGATCTAGCTCAAAAGATAAAAACAAAAGTTGGAATAGGAACAAAGGCATCATCACTGATGGTGTTGTTGACACTATCTGTGCCCCATCAAAGGCACTAGCCTACAATCTCACTCTTGGCACCAAAACCATTAAAGCTTCAAAGCAAAAATCTTCCGAACCACCTCTAAAGAAGCCAGAATACAAACGCTGGGATAATAAACGAAAGTTTACTTCTCTTGGAGAGTCTTTAGAAGTAGCTATGAAAACCCTACTGGTTGATAACATCATCTCTTTACCACCAATCTGACACTTTGATCCAGATCCAAAACCACATTGGTGGAAAGATAATGAATTATGTGCTTTCCATCGGAGTAAAGGCCATAAAACTAATGGCTTCTTCCACTTGAGACATACCATTCAAGACTTGATATACCAAGGGGACATCACGATCGATAATCCTACCAACAATAACGATCACACAGCATTTACAGAACCATTTCCACAACATGGCAAGGGAGTTTCAACTTCTCAGCCTAACATGGGGGCAAAAGTCAATTACGCTTACCCTAGAAACAATGTTGTCATCAATATGGTTGAGCCATGTCTCTCTGAGAGTTGCAATGTCATCACCATTGTACAAAGAGACAAAAATCATTCCTTAGCTAATGCAGTTACCAGATCACAAGCTCAGACTCATCTGAAAGGACAAACACCAGATTCATCTAATGTCCCTAAGATACCTTTCAATCTCACATCTGCTTCCAAACAGAAGGCTGCTTTGAAATCTTCCAATCCAAAGGATACAAGGCCTACATCTTATAGCATTGTCCAACAACTCCAGCATACTAATGCCAAAATCTCTATGTTTGAGTTACTTCGAATATCTCCAACTCACAGAGATGTCCTAGACAAATCTTTGCTCGGCTCTAATGTTCCTGATGACCTAGATCTAGACAGGTTCTAGACTATGGTTGGTCATCTTACGTCTCTGCAATATATCTCCTTTTCAGAGGAAGATGACAACTCTTCGAGTCACCCAAATAATCAGCCCTTACACATAGAAGTCTTGATCCAGAACCGTAGAGTCAAATGTGTGTTGATAGATGGGGGCGCTGGCCTCAACATTTGTTCTTACAACTTAATCACACAGTTGGGATTCTCAGAGATTGCTATTGATCCTCGAAAGAAGATCACCATAAAGGCCTATGTTGAACAGGAAAGATCTTCTAAAGGCACCATTGTCTTACCCATCCGAGTGGGTCCAGTCATCAAAGATACCACATGTCAGGTGCTCGATCTGCCATTGGCTTACAATATCCTTCTAGGGAGACCCTGGATACATGAAATGCAAGCTATTCCTTCTACGTACCATCAATGCTTGAAATTTCCCTATGAAGGAGTAGAAGTTACTATCCCAATAGATCTGAGTACAACTTGCAATACATTGAAGGAAAGTGCTGATAAGCTTGTTCCCAATAACCGGGAATCTCCCATTAAGCAGCAAAATGTTGCTTCAACCTCCAAAATAGAAGACATTGCTAAAGAGGTTAATATCAAAGAAAATGGGATGGGAGAATACACTATAGAGCCAGTCTTGTCTCTGACATCTCTCCCTATCTCACCCAAGTCATATGGACAATCTTTGAAGTAGTCCAAATCAAAACCTAAGGAACCTATGGAAGCATATAAAAGAAACTTTGTGGCAGAGCAAGTATCTAAACAAGAATTTGAAGAGGATGAAGTTGTGCTTGCATGGCTATACAAAGATGATTCTGAATCCAAAATTGTTCAAACTAGTGAATCTATAGTACCTAAAATCCCTTCTACTTCATACGGTCCAAGGAACAAATTGATCGCTAAGATGGGATATCCAGGTCAAGGACCTCTAGGAATCAAAGGAAAGGGTCTTGTGACACCCATTTCACATACTGGTAGAGCAAATAAAGATACTGTTGGCTTAGGCTTTAAGAAGAAACCCTATCATCTCAAAGGTGGTTGTTCTCATGTCATAGAACAAATTGCACCAGGAGAACCCCTTCTCAAGAAAGAAGAGACAGAACCCTCAGATGATGATTCAGACAGCTCTGAGCTTATCCCCTATGAACAATTGCCTGTGAAAATCACAAATCTTCTTGACGTGGAAAATGATACAATAAAGAGGATCAATGTAGTAGAAACACAAGAACCTACTGTAGAGCAAGAGATGGTTGCACCACAAGAACCACCCAATCTCAAAGGAAATCAAACTGATCAAGAGGAAGGTGGTAGTTATTCTGACACTGATTCCCATGAATATGAATTCAACTCAGAGACTGAAGGTAACCCTTCTTGGGGTATTCATCCTGACTTCACACATTTTCTAAGATTTCCTAGAGATCCTGAATCAGAAGCTGAGTCAAATGACTATGAATGGGGAGCCATTCCAGAGGAAGATGAGCTTATCACAGAGAGATATATTGATGTTATTCACCAATATGTATCTCAACCCAAAGTAGGTCTAGAGTGAAATAATGAACTTAACGTGTCTGATCCACCTATGGCTGAAGAGGACTCCCATGATGATGTTGAGCCTATTCATGAATTGAACATTTTGAGCTGTAATATCACCTTTGAACTTGAGCGTCGGGTTAGGACCAATGATGACATATCCATATCTATGAACACCATATCCCAAGCCTTTCCCACTTTGACTATCCAACGCCCTGATCTTATTGACTGAACTTCCACGAACCCAAGCCATGGTGTTTACACCTTTCCTAGTGACTATGCCCTTGCTTGTTACCTCAATGCAGTCGAGCCTATGAGGACTTCCATCAATGAACTGAGCATCAGCATGACCAAGTCGGACATCAAATATCTTAGTCAAAAGAATAAAAAGAAAAAGAAAAAGAGTTCTGAGGGTGAAAACCACTTCGTGGCAGTCTCAGAACCTACAAAAGTGAAAAGAAAAGACGTATCTGAAGGTGAAAACCTCTCTGAGGTGCCTAAGGATGAGATATTTGATGTCCTTATGATTCATTTATAGGATAGATCTCCAGTTCTGATCGAGCCCACTCAATCCATCAATTTGGGTACAACAGAGGACCCATAATTGGTACATGTAGCACAATCTCTATCAGAAGAAGAGAAACAAAAATTCACTACATTCTTATAAGAAAAAAAGATCAACTTTGCATGGAAATATTCAAATATGCCAGGATTGGATCCCAATCTCATCATGCACCATCTATCCATTGCTCCTGGAGTAAAACCAGTCAAGCAAAAATTAAGAAAGATGCATCCACATGCTGCACTCTTAGTCAAAGCAGAACTAGGGAAACTCCTAAAAGTCAGCTTCATCCATGTCATAGACTATGCTGAGTGGATCTCCAACATTGTACATGTTTCAAAACCAGATGGTTCAATCAGAGTGTGCACGGACTTTAGAGATGTGAACAGAGCATGCCCTAAGGAAGATTTTCCACTACCTAACATTGATATGATAGTGGACATGACTGAGGGCTATGAAATGTATTCCTTAATGGATGGCTTTTCTGGATACAACCAAAACAAAATTACGCCAGAAGACCAAGAGAAAACTGCATTCACATGTGCGTGGGGAACCTTTTGTTGGAATGTTATGCCATTCAGACTCAAAAATGCTAGAGCTACATATCAAAGAGCAATGACATCTATTTTTCATGATATGATGCATCACACCATGGAGGATTATGTGGATGATACCTTGGCTAAATCCATCATTAGAACTGAACATCTAACAAACTTGAGCATGATCCTCGATAGAATGGAAAAATTTAGTCTTCGACTAAATCCTAAAAAGTGTGCTTTTGGAGTCACTTTTGGAAAGCTCCTAGGATACATAGTCTCAAAGAAAGGTATTGAAGTCAATCCAGCTAAGGTGAAACCCATCATGGAGATGCAACCTCCCAAAAATATCAGTCAAATGAGAACCTTACAAGGGAGAGTGCAATCTATCAAGAGATTCATATCACAGTTAGTTGACATATCACAACCTTTCACAAAGACATTACATAAAGGTGTGACCTTTGCATGGAATGAAGACTGTGCAAAGAATTTTAATCATATCAAGAATTATCTCTTGAATCCTCCTATCTTGATGCCTCCTATTCATGGGAAGCCATTAATATTATATGTCTCCACAATAGATACATCACTAGGGGCATTACTAGCACAACATGATGAGAACAAGAAGGAAAGAGCCATCTACTATATCAGCAGAACCTTAGTGGCCTATGAGAAGAACTACTCAATGATAGAGAAGGCATGTCTAGCTGTGATCTTTGCATCACAAAAACTAAGACATTACATGTTAGCTCATACCACTCATTTGGTAGCTAAGATTGATCCACTGAAGTATCTCCTAAGCAAAGCTGCCCTCACAGGTAGATTAGCCAAATGGGTCATGCTCTTGAGCAAATTTGACATTGAATATGTTGAAAGAAAAGTTATCAAAGGATAGGTCATTGCTGATCAATTAGTTGAAGCACCACTATTTGATGATACACCCATGCAAATGGAATTTCCCGTTTCCTCTATCATGCACCTCTCTTCTAGAGAATGGCAGTTATTCTTTGATGGTTCCTACACACAGAATGGATCTAGAGCAGGCATATTGTTCATCACTCCTCAAGGATACTCGATACCAAAAGCATTCAGATTAAAGTTTCCTTGCACAAACAATATTGTTGAATATGAGGCACTTCTCAATGGTATGAAAATGGCAATACAGTGGAGAATTACAGAGATACACATTCATGGAGACTCCCAATTGGTTATCCACCAAGTCAATGATGTGTACCAAACCAAAGATGAAAAGCTCATTCCTTACAAGAAAATGGTAGATGATCTAAAGAAATACTTTATATCTATCACATTTGAGCAAATACCTAGAACAGAGAATAAGGTTGTCGATGCAATCATTATCTACTCTCTTGTAGCAGCCCAAATATGAGCTACGCTATGAGTTCCGGGTGGAAGCCCTATCCTATCCTGCATATGACTCCCCTGAAACCCGCATAATCTGCACCGTTGTAGGTTATGATTCATCCCGCTGCAAAAATCTGTTCTCCTATATCCAAGACTAAGTCATTCCTGATTCCTTTAACCGTTTTGAGAAATGAAACCTTATCTGTACCGCATCCTAATATGTCATCATTGGTAATGACCTGTACAAATGAGGTCTAGATGGTACACTACTTAGATGTTTAGAACAGGAAGAGTCTCAACGTGCATTAGAGGAAGTCCATGAGGGTATATGTGGGTCACACTCGAATGGTTTAATGTTAGCTCGAAAACTTATTAGGGCTAGGTACTATTGGCCTGAAATGGAGAAAGAGGCTATTAAATTTGCTAAAAATTGTCAACAGTGTCAAGTACATGGCAACTTGATTCATGCTCTAGGGAGAGATCTAATTCCCTTTACTACACAATGAGCTTTTCAACAATGGGCATTTGATCTCATAGGTTCTATCCATCCGCACTCTTCCAATGGACATACCCATATAATCACAGCTACAAATTATTTTACAAAATGGGTAGAAGCGGTTCCTCTAATACAAGCAACGGGGAAATAGATCTCTATGTTCATCTTGAACTACATCATTTGCAGATATGGGATTCCTCACTCTATAATCACAGACAATGGGGGACAATTCAAAAACAAGGACCTAGATGACTTATGTGTTAAATTCAAGATTACACAACATTGGTCTTCTATCTACTATCCTCAAGGGAATGGACAAGCAGAGGCTTCAAACAAAAATCTCTTGAAAATCTTGCACAGAACAGTTAATAAAATAAGAAGAGACTGGCATCTCATGATCAATCTAGCTCTCTAGGCCTACAGAACAAGTATCAGAACACCTACTGGGGCTACTCCTTTTTCTTTAGTTTATGGGTCTGAAGCGGTACTACCTATTGAGGTTGAAATCTCATCACTAAGAATCAGAATGCATGGACTTGTCACCGATGATGACTACAGAGTGTCTAGGTTGCAAGAACTTGAACTACTAGATGAGCGTAGAAAAGAAGCGTATGATCATCTTAGAGTGTATCAGAAAAGAATGTCTAGAGGCTACAACAAGAAAGTCAGACACAGAGAATTTCACGTTGGTGATCTAGTCTTGAGAGAAAATCCTAAAAATCGATCACATCGAGAATGCAAGGGGAAGTTTGAACCCAACTGGCTGGGTCCCTTTGTAATCACTGCTACTTTTGGCTCTGGTGCATATCAACTCTCAACGACTAAAGGAGAAAAGCTCCGAGAACCAATCAACGTTCTCCATCTAAAAAAATTCTATGCCTAAGGCATTCAGTACTTGGTAAAATGTCCTGAAAAAAAATCTTTAAAAAATCAGAAAAAGTCCTGAAAAAAATGAACATCTTGGTGAAAACCTAGCAATAGGCGCCTTGATGATTCACAAAAATTGAAAAAATTGAAAAAATGAAAAATACAAAAAAAATGAGAAAAAGAAAAAGTGCATTGGTGAAAACCTAGAAACAGGCACCTTGGTAGCAAAAATAGAATCTCTACCAAGATGGTGAAAACCTAGCAAACAGGCACCACTTGTTTCAAAATGCTCCATCTATCAGCGCAATCTTGGTCTTTCCCAGCTTTCAGTCTGCTTTAGTCTGTATATATCCTTGTTTCAATAAAGTTAGTTTGTACACCAATCAGCTCAAGCGTCTGTATCCTATCAATGTTCAAACTTGGGGGCAACCAATGTCATATCCTATGGCCTCCAGTATATCTTAGATGTGTCCTATCTAGTCAGAGTCCTTTGAAACTTCAAGTTGAGTCAGTCAGTCAGTCTCGTCTCCAAAAATGATTTTGCATCTACAACAACACAATCAAACAAACGAACTAAAAAATAATCTATGCTTCATACTTTTATCTCCTTGTATGCTTACTGATTCGCATTGAGATTTTTTCATATTGTGTCCCTTCGAGCTCTTCGATGATGTCATTTACAGGATTTAGAGAGTGATGATTGGGGGCATAATCTTTCTTGGTTTTGTGCTTGTATGTGAAAATCTAACAGCTTTGAAAATTCTAGATTGAAATGGTGTCTGACTGTAAGAGCCTCTATCTCGAATTGGATGGCCATGCGTACCTCGACCATTGATACCCAAAAAATTCAAGGAAGTTTGATCTAACTATTGTCTTTTTGAGTGAATTCTTTCTCCTACTGTGAAATGCGATCTTGCCTAAGGAGGTGAACGATAAAGGATCACTATGGGTAATTCACACTAGATTTAGAGTGATCTTTTGACTGTTTGATGTGTTTGAACGCAAGGCGTCTTTAGGTCATCACAACATTTATGTTTTGGTGCTTGTACAAATTGCTATATCAAAATGGACATGATATTCAGGTCATCCCGGCGTTTGTGCCTTGGTGCTTATATCTAATCCGACATTCTGAAAATAAAATCAATATTCATATATCCATGGTTGTTTGGCCAGTGGGTGTTGTATTGGTTCTTGAGCATTACAAATCGATATTCATATGTCTATGGTTTCATGGCTAGTGGGCATTGTATTGATTTATCCGGTTACCAAAAAGTTCAATGATGATAACAAATCGACACATGATTAGTGACTAGGTCCTAGGTCTTAGATTGCATTTCATATTGCATGTTTGCATGATCTCACAATGGCTAGAAACATTCCAAAGCTTAAACGATTCTTCAATCACCTCTTCAAATCTAACAAGAGCTGAATTATACATGAAGGTTCCTCCAACGAAACAGCAAGTAGAACCCTTTTTTGGGATCAAAATCAAAATTTGAGATTATTCATATTATTAACTACTTGCATAATTGACTTTCAATCATCACAGAAATCCAGAATTCAACTTAACTGATTATCTTACATCAAACTATCAAAATTTCAAATTGGTTAACTATGGTCAACTCATGGTCAAACCTAGTCAAACTTGGTCTCCAGGACCTCTAAATGATGTAGAATGCATTCTCGAATGTGTATAACCACTTCTCAAATCAATTAACATGCTTCTAAACTATAACGCTGACTTTTCTTGTCAGATTTCAATTTTAATCCCGAAGGGGGTGTTGGTAATCAAAATGCAGTTTTGAGGTACCATGTAAATTTTTGATTAGGTGCTCATTTTGGCTTTGTATTGCGAGCTAGTATGGGCGTATTTGGGGTCATATCTTGAGGTCTATGTGTTCATTGTTTTGCATTCATCCTATCGAGTTGTTTTGAGTCCTTAGATGGCATGTCCAAATGGGTTTGCATCAGTTCGTTTCTAGGAGGTCTCTAAGTCAGAAAATGCTTGTGTAAAATTCACTGGGAAGGGTCACTTTGAGGTTGAATAAAATGCACCCTAGAGAGCGTCATGAAAATATGAGCCTAGTGTCTTGTTGTACACTTTGCATACTCTTTATGTGTTAGGTTTTAGGCCTCTATGATAAGTTTTGACCCCGTTTATTCATCCCCTTTGGGAGGTGTTTTCTAGTTTCTGCACTTGGCCCTTTTCCCAGTTTTGTCGGGAACCCTGTTCGACATGTTATAACTTGTACCCGGTGGATTGGTAGAAAGGTTTTAATCATTTCCCTGCATTATAGACAAGTTTTACTCTACCCCTATCAGTTTGTAGCTCGTGATGAATCCATCTAATGAGAAATTGAAGCTGATTCCATTTACAGCTTTCGTGTTTTGCACTGTTTGGTTATTCACCAGTTTTCTAGAGCCCTATTTCAACTATGAATAACTCATGCCCTGTTGATCAGGTCATCAGTATGTTTGTCTCAGTTTATAGTAGACATAAAATACTTCCATGCTGTAAGATTCTGGCTCTTGATGCATTCATTTGGTCAATTTGCCAGACCTTTTCTGTTTGCAGAAAGTGCAAATTGCCCAGTTATGTTTTCTGCAAGTTTGTCAGAGGCCTTTGCCTGCTAATAACTTTTCACAGCATGATCCTATTTTCAAAATTCTTGTTGTCATGTATTGCTGACAAGTTATACTGTATCTCATTCTGATTCGAGCATCCTGCCAATCCATTTGTGCACTTTTCAAGGCTAATTCCAGATGCAGTTTATCAGGTTCTGACAGTGTGTTTGCAGGAGCAAAATGAAAAGGGAAACTTCAGAGGTTAGTAACTTTCACCTCAGGTACAATCAAGGGATGCCGTTTTGCAGGGTGATTTTATGTATCTCAAGGTTTATGTCAGTCACGCGGTGAGATTTGTTCAGGTGATTTGGTCAGTTTTCAAAGTCAGTTCCGGAAGCAACTTTAGTAATTCTGGCAGTGTAGACAGACAACGTTTCTAAGTGGCCAACTTTGATCAATTTTATCTTGTGGCTCGGGTCTCTTCGAGATTTCTTCTTTGACATGCATATTTGTTTGTTGGAGGTGAACATGTGTGCTCAGTGACATGATCCTATGATGGCTATTGGCCAGTTTTTAAGGCTGCTCCCGTATGTCACCTAATGTTATTTGGCAATCTTTGCAAAGGATAAAAGTGAAATAAATGGCCCAAACAAGATAATGTCATGATGTGTGAGAGAAAAGGAGTGTGTCGCCAGTATGAGTTATCACTAAGATTGGGCACAAGATATTTGTGTACGTAGAAATGGCTAGTGTTACTGGTGTTCATTTATCATTGTTGTTTTCTACAGGGCAATGCATCAAGGTCTTGTCTCAGAGTTTGAGAAAATCAAAGCAAAGTCATGTTGTGATGCTAAATATCATAGAAAAATGCAAAGCATGTGGAGAAGAAGACGATAAAAAAAAGGGTTGAAGGCAAGAGCCAGTTGAATGCAAAAAAAAGTGTGAATGCACAACCAGTCACGTTTTTTATCATAACTCAAAAAATACAAACTGGGTCAGGCTGAATTTTACATATGTTTGAAACGACAATGTGTGCATTGTACAAAAAAGTTTTTAGAAAAACCCAGTTTGAAAATCAAAAGTTATGGTCCTCTGAGTACTTGTAGCAATAAAAAATCAGCATTACTTCCAAAAGTTTAGTCCCACATTGCTCAAAAAATGACCATTTTAAGTGTTTAAAAGATATACCACTCACATAATGAAATGAATAAAGAGAAGAAGACTCTCAAGAGTGTGCACAACTAGTGCATTGGGATGCATGCCAGTGATCATAAAGTACTAAATTTTGCAGAAAATGCTGACGAAAAATGCTAGTGGTTAAATCATAAACATTTAGAGAATTGGAGAATACACTTAGTCGCAAGTTCTCCAAATCCTTGGCAGTTAGTCTCTACTTCTCCAAATGGCTAGTGGTTAAGAGATAACATTCAGAGAACGAGAGAATGCTTAGTCTCCAGTTCTCCAAATGGCTAGTGCTTAAGAGATAACATTCAGAAAACTAGAGAATGCTTGGTCTCTAGTTCTCCAAATACTTGGCAGTTAAGGGAAATGATTCAGAGAATTGGAGAGTATGTAGTCGCGAGTTCTCCAAGTCACGAGTTCTCCAAGTCTCCGGTTCTCCAAGTCTCCAGTTCTCCAAGTTGCCAGTTCTCCAAATCGTTAGTTCTCCAAATGCTTGACAGTTAGTGAAAATGATTCAGAGAATTGGAGAGTATGTAGTCGCCAGTTCTCCAAGTCGCTAGTTCTCCAAATGATAACCATGGTCAAATAAAGATTCAAATATTTGGAGATACATGTCATTCGCCAGTTCTCCCAATCAGTGGGTTAACTTGAGGTTTGTCTGAGCATGCAATGAGATGGTGACAAGTGGCATTTTCTGGTGCATTCTATGGGTATATGCAGAAAATGATATAAAATTGCAAATTAAAGTTGAATTTATGAAATGATATAGTTCAGACTATAGGGCATAAATTCAAAAATTTAAAAGATAGCTGTTCACGGAAAAGGGGCCTGGAAATTCATTTTTTAACAAAACATATAAGTGTTATATGTTTCCGGAAAGGTCTCGGAATAAGGATTTCAATGGTGATGAATGTTTTCAGTTTCAAAGCAGTTGATAAGAGCAGTTCAGGTTTGAAATCCAGGAATCAAGATTGGTTGCAGATCAGATTGGAAGTTTTTGCAGAATGTGGATCAGCTTGGGAATCAGTTGCAGGGAGATGAGGAATGTTGAACATATTTTTATGTAAGAGGGACAGCTGTCAGTTGGTTTTGGGAATGGACTCTCAATTGCTATATCTTGGATTTTTCTCATTGTAACACGGAGGTTGAAAATTTATGCTGCTAGGCAATATTCAGGCTTTTTTTCTAATTTTCTTTGTGTTTCTTTGTCATGTAAATATGTTGAACCAGATGAATTTTAATGGAAAAACAATGGAATCCCTATTCAGTTCTGGTTAATGTCTTCATGTATCTGGTCTTAGTTCTTGTGTATCAATTTGTAAGGCATTTTGATGCACTGGTTATAAGGTAGCTGTGATCTTGTTTTCAAGTTTCTTTCAAGGAGAGAGTCAATCTTGAATGCAGGCTCTAAGAATTTAAGATTTATACATGAATTTGATGTCTAAGAACTGGAATGAGAAGAGTGATTTGTAAGGCACTCCACTTGGTTTCTTTGAGTTTGGAGTTAAGTTTTTCTGGGAATACATGATTATTTGACTCTGATGCCCAATAGATAAGGCACTGATCTTTTGCTTGTCCTACAGTTTTCATCATCAAGAATTAATTACAAATCATTTTACTTTCCTATTGTTATGCACATTCATGTTTGATTGTATTCAAGAAGTACAATTCATTTGTCAATTCCTTGAAGAGTGAATCATTAGGTTAGCCTACCTGAGCCTTCGGGTTCGAAGAGAAGAAGGATTTTATCCTTGTTATCACATTGGCCATTTTTTTAGTTCTTAGCAGATCATACAGGTGGGATCCTGTATAAGACTGGTTGAGTTGGACTCCCATGTTTTATAAGTCTAAGAATTATCCACCGATTTTCATGTCTTCATAAAGGGTTTTAGCTAGTGAGTTATATGTATGTAGATCTTATCATGTTTTAGGTGCACCCGCCTGAGTGTGTGGAACTCGAAGCAGAAGGAGGATCAAATCCTCATCAATTAGTCTTTTCTTGCCCCTCAATTTGTATGAACAAGTAGATTTGTGTTGCTGGA
This sequence comes from Chamaecyparis obtusa, assembly GCA_027943335.1. NCBI lineage: Eukaryota > Viridiplantae > Streptophyta > Pinopsida > Cupressales > Cupressaceae > Chamaecyparis > Chamaecyparis obtusa. The sequence continues at coordinate 585,222 of BSBK01001155.1, read as the reverse complement.
CAAAGATCCCCAGGTCTGGTCTTCATGTTTCTCTTTTAGAGTTGAGGGATACAAGAAAAACTGCTAACAGGGGGCATGGTATTGCACATCAATTCAAAGTCTGTAAATTAATTCTATCAATCAAATCTATCAAAATCTTTCATTAGTGATCAAGACAACAACCACATCTAGTCGCTGATTCATCAAAAGTCCTCATTGCTTCGGGCAAATCTACCATCACTTGGGGCATATTAGATTCATCGATCCATATCAATCTGGTATTCTCTTAATCTTGTAATCTATATCAGCTTTTCGCAACCATCGGTTCATCAATGTTACTTCCTTGGTTCTTTGGCAATGGAAGGGTTCAGATGTGATACCTCTATCGTGGTTTTGCTAATACAATCAAGTCTAGAATCGGTCACTCACTTCTTAGCAATCCTAAGGTTTGAAATCAGGCGTTTTGGCACTCTTTCACAATCTTCGGTTCATCGCTGCTATAGTGAACACTATCTTTGGTCATTCAGGACATAATATCTCCATATCTTTCAATCATCATATCTTTCAAATTAGTTCCATATCTTTATCAAACACAGACTATCTTTGAACCATTGCGCTTCGCACAGTAATTCAAAGAGGGGCAAAATGTAATGTCCCAAAAATGGGCTATATGTTCATTAACCTCCTATATCATCAAATCGAATGAAATCGACATCAAAGTCCTAACCAAAGGCACATCTGCACATCATCGAATCTAATTGATTATCTTAAAATCTACATCGGGGAATATTCCTAGCAATATTTCTAATTATCTTAATTATCTTTAATTTAATGATTATTTGGCGATAAATCACATTTATCCTAAGTTTGATTAATTGAATATTTTCATATTTAATTAATTAGATTTAATATTTGCCACTTAATTGTTTAATTAAATTTAATTCTATCTATTATTAATTGTATTACTTAATTTTGACAATAAATCCAATATCCTATGAATAATTGATTAAATTCTTATTTAATTAATTAAAGCAAGTTGTCATTATTTAACAATATAGTTTTTAATAAAAGTTTGATTAAATGATTGATTAACCAATAAATTAATTATTTATTTTCAAAAATCAGTTAAGTTGAGAATAAATCACTTTATTTATTTATTAAATCATAATTATCCATATGCACATAAAAGGACCAGTTAAACTTAAAATCAAAAAATCAATGCAAGTTGTTAGCTTTTGGAAACTCAACATTCTTTTTTAGTTTTAAAGTTGATCTAAACTTCTAATTCGAGTTGAACTGTGCTTTTGCATGATTTTTGTGACTTAATTATCTGTTATTTAAAAATAACTCAAAAATCAACCTGAGTTATTTGAGTGATTTATGGCTTTCTTCCATGCACCTCCAAAGCCCGGGATTTCTATAAATTAAGGCTTCAGCTCTTCACAAATCATCCACAAAATTTGCATACTTACGCTGTCAGTATCGATTGAAGAAGTTGCACAATCATGCTGGAGAATTGGAATTGGGAGAATCAAAGCTCTTGCGAATCAATATCTTTGTGAGATCAATCTTGTTTTTGCATATCATTGTTAGATAAATCAATTCATAGCATATCAATTTCATCTAGCATAGATTCATATCAGTTTATCATTCTTATATTGTATAGAAAATACCAAAAAAATAGCTTAATTGCATTCAATCTTATATCTACGTCAATTGCATTCAAATCCTTCATTTAGGTGTCATCTAGGTCACTGATCTCGATTACAATCTGAGAACATCAATCTCACACCTATTAGAAGGCAGTAAATCGCTTGGTTAGATTAGATTTCAATTTTGCACAATTTTGATTATAGTTAACCTCTAATGTTTTACTAAAGTGTTGTGTCTACAGATCAGGTACAAAATTCACACGCACAACCTGTACCCGATAGTGAGTTGTTTCTTGGTTCTTTCTTGCTGAGTTTTGATTCAATTAACTTGTTGGTTTAGTTTGTTGTGGTTAGTCAGATTTAATTTGCAGATTTCATTTGAATTTTTATTTTGCTAACCATTGTGGAGCTAACAAGTTGTGCTTGTAGGTGCTCTCATTGCTTGAATGTGCTCTCGTTGCTTGAAGTAAAAATAAGCACTTTTTATTTTTATTTTTATGCTTTTGGGCAGCCCTACAAAAACCATTAGTAGCCCTTTAGCATTTGGAGTTTTGACATGTGTTCTTTTGGAAAAATACTTCAAGCAATGAGAGCACCTACAAGCACAACTTGTTAGCCCCACAATAGTTAGCAAAATAAAAATCCAAATGAAATTTACAAATTAAATCTGACTAACCACAGCAAACTAAACAAACAAGCTAATTGAATCAAAACTTGGCAAGAAAGAACCAAGAAACAACTCACTACCGGGTACAGGCGACAATATAGTCACCAAAAATATTGTGTGATACTTTATAGTATACTGGGGTGATAATATATTTTTGGATGATACTTTACTGTACCTGCAGGCGACAAAATATTTTGAACAATGTGACATAATGTCTCAAATAGAGTGATACTTTAACTAGTAAAGTATCGTGCCACCATATAAAAACTATTGCGCGATATTGGAAAACTATCGCACAATAATCTGAGACTTAAAAACCAAAGAGCCGAAAATGAAGCTAAAAAATGATGAAAAATTAACAAAAATGCAGCAAATTATGGACAAAACAATAATACTCTGCCCCACGGTGGGCGCAAAAAATGTACACACTCAAGTGGTGTACTTCTCTAAGTCATTATATCCAAGGGAATCCATGAATAGGAAACCTTAGAAACCGACCTAGAGCTCTTTATTCATGGAGTTGCAAGATTATCTTAAGTTTTCTCTAAGCTAGAGCTATTAAGCTTATGACCTTGCTAGTCAACCACACAATGAGAGATTCAAATGAAGACAAGGGCAAGAATGCCAATATCTCCAAGAATCACTATGAAATGCAATGCAATGCAACTAGGAATGGAAATGCAAGCTAAGCTATGGAAATGAAAGTACAAATTAAACTATGAAAGGAAAGATGCAAGGATTACAAAGCCTTCCTAATTAAGCTAGATGAAGTAATCTAAAACATAAAGGAAATCTATACTATGAATGCCATGATAACGAAACTAGAATGCAAAAAATGAAACTATGAAAGCATGTAAAAAGTAATCCAAGAATGCTCCAAATCTCCAAAGCTCCAAAGTGACCAAGAAAACCTGTAGCATAACATTACTATTCAAAAATACATATGAAAATGAGGAAAAGAGCTCTTCTTTTATAGGAAATGAGAAAGAATGGACCATGGAGATTAAAAGGCAAAAGATTTAAACAAGGGTGGAGCTTGAAAGAGGAGCAATCCATGTGCACAAGTATCCTCCAATAGGAAAATAAGAGTTGACTTTTGTGTCCATACGAGACAAAAAGTGCTTTTCTTCCTTTTATAAAATAAGAATAATGCTTTATTTGTGCAACTTAGGATAAGAGGAAAAGGTGGGGGCTTTTTATTTAATAAAAAGGAAGGAAATATTCCTTTTAATAAATAAAGACTTAGGATAAAATGGTGGCCATTTTAAGGTGCATACACCATGTAATGAAAAGCCTATTACCCTAGCTCATTATCAAGACCGTTAAGAAATTTTAACAGGGCCCTAGTTAGACTATGTGAATGAAAAATAGTAAACAAGCACAACATTTTTAAAATGCCTTCAACAACCGTCCTTCAAGAAAACTGTTAGAAGGTTTTGATGATCTTGGATGAGCAACCTCCAGACCACTATTACGCTATAGCAGAAAACATAAATAGGAAATCAACAGCAGAAATTAAATGTCAAAAAAAAGTAACAGTAAATTACAAGTACTGTACTAAGCATGAGAAAGTACAAGGGTCTGCACGAGAAAGTGTTTCTTCATGCAACGGAATGCTACTTGGAGAAAATCTTTGCATGGTATGCTCTGGAATCTCGTGTGAAATTCCATACACAGAGAAATACAGACAAACGATAGAGTATAAAAAAAATCAAGAGTGAGGTCAGAAATCAATTTTTCTACCCCACGGTGGGCGCCAAAATGTTTATAGCTAAACGTGGACCTCTAATCCAGCCATAGACACAACATAGTCATTGTTCGATTATCGAATCATGAAAATGAGTATGAATTACCCAATTTCTAAGATTCTATCGATTCAACCTGTTGCCTCCTAATTAATTGGGGTGTTTGAATTACTCTCAGAATGAGAGCCAACAACCAAAAGACCAAGCTAATACTGAGGATTTTAAAGCTTGAAAAGATAAACAAAGTGCAATTAATCTAAGATGAATATGAAATTAAATCTAAAAATGAAGTGTAGATTTTTAAATTAAGAAGTTGAAAGAAATATGCAAATTAAGCTAATAGCAATAAGAAAATTACTCTACTATGAAAATGCAATTACACTAAAAATGAAGATTAATCTAAAGTGCAATAAAAGCTTCAAAATATGAAGATAATTGAGACAAAATTTTGCTCTAGTTTATGTGCTCTCCAATTGCCTTTTCTTTTCGAATGAGGAAGAAGGTTCACAATATAGACAAGCCCAGAGAGAGGATGAAGGGTTTCTTGAAATGAAACGGTCGACTCTTCATTTCCAATGAGACAAATATTGAGGAATTACTTAATTAAAAGAATGAATTATTGTTACATATGGGTGACCCTTCAAGTAATTTGAATTATTAAATCCAAATAAGATAATCCATTCAAATAACCAAATAACATTAATTCATTTTATGTGTATTAGCTAAAGGGGGTAGATTTTAATTTAATTTAAAGCACTTAGGACTTTATAATTAAATCAATTTATCATAGAGATTATTTAGCTAATAAAGTTGAATACTTAGGAATTAATTATAGTGTAAGATTAATGAAATTTAGGGTTTTTGCAATTGACACTGAGTCAAATAAAGTCAGGTAGGAGAGAGAAAATTTATTAGTAAAATAGGACTTTAATGATGTAAAATTGAAGAAAATGCACCAAAATTGATTGAAATTATAAGGTGCCAATTTTGGTGTATTACAACAAGTAGCTGAAGAAGACATTAGAATAAGAGAGAAAACATTAGATGACAACCTGCTAATGTTTTTAGTAGAAGAAAAAGCATTATTAATGGATTTGGTGAAGTCGCACCTAAGGACAAAAATGAGAACATTGCATATAATGAATAAGGATTATGAGCTAATAGCTAAGGAGATAGAGAAAGCTTTTGAGAAAGTATTCCTTGAACAACACATGCAACCTGGATCTGTGCCCATCACTCAAACACCTATTGAGTAAGTTAAAGCAGTTGAGGTCATGAAAGCACCTATGATAGGTCCACATGACTTAGCACCATCAGTGACAATGCCTGCAATTGAAATAATGTCTGCACCCATGCCCGCAACTCAAGAAGATAACATAGTAATGATTGATAATGTGGAGATATCAATGGCAACCACTGAAAAAGATATAGAAAAATTTGAGGAAGCCTTTGTGAGTACACAAGAGGTAGAAACACTATTCGGTGACAATTCATTTATGGAGCAAGAAGATGTGCTGATTGAGGATATAACTGGACAAGAAGAAGAGGAGAAAGAAAAAGAAAAGGAGGAGGAGAGGAGGAAGAAAAAGAACCAACAGATGAACCCTCTGTTGAAATGTCCGTTGTAACAAAGATAGAAGTGATAGACAACAATCCTATCACTCTCATGCCTTCAATATCATTGTTGTCAAGTTTGACTCCTAACACCACAAGCTTGGACTCTTGGGGAGAAGAAGACCTAATCAAGATCAGTGTTCTTGCTATGGAGAAGGCCAAGGAAAAACAAGTGATGAGGAATCCTTTGTTTGTTAAGTCAGTAAAGATCTTGAACAATCTACTGCTAGTAGAGAAGAAGGTACCAAAAGTGCACTTGGTGGAGGATGTCAACAACATCCTGTCAAGCTTCAAGACAAACTTTTCTTATCTAGAAGAATCAATGACTAAGGTAGAAGAAGAGAAGTACCTTAAGAAAAGATTAAATGAATTAACTACAAACTTTGCACTTGACCTTAACTCTCTAAAGGCTGGTCAAGATTCATTGAAAGAATTTGTAGCAAAAGGAAGGAAAATCATAGCAGACTGCATGAACCAAGACAAGCTGACTGCAGATCTCTATAAGAAAATTTAGGAGGCAGAAGCTATGATAGACAAAGTGAGGAAATCAGTAGAAGACCCTTCTACAGATGTGAACATGTGCAACAATGTATACCAGGGTCAAGTGGACAAAATAGAGAAGGCAGAGAAATAAATGTCCAAGATAAGGGCAAGGCAAACATAGCTAAGAAATGCTCTTGCACCCTGATTAGATGTCTTGAACTAGAACATCAAGGAGATCGATGCCACTATGGTGACATATGATCAAGGTTTGAGTATAGATTTGGAGAAGATGGAGAAGTTAACATATGCTTTGTGCGCCCATATCCAGACAATAAACACATTAAAGAATTTTTGGCAGAATGAGATTGCTAACCTAAAGATAGCATATCCGGATGTCTTCACTTTGTGAGTACTTGTAGATACATCTTTTTGACCACCTTTGTCATTAATGTCAAAGGGGGAGTATAGTATGTACAAGAAAGAATATGGAGCTTTGTATATGATGTAAAGAAAAGTATAGTACATAGTGGAATGGGAGATATAAGTTAGAATATGTATAAGAAAATTTTGTATAAGGATACAGTTAGTAACTTCACCATATTCATTTGTTGTCATTAATGAAAAAGGGGGAGATTGTTGGAAAGTTGACTATACTAAAGTATATGACCATATTTAGTGTTTTCATTATGGAAACAAAGTCATATGAAGTTTTGGAGTTAGCGCATAATGTAGAAGATAAAAAATATGGCTAAGTATGGAAGACTGGATAGTTAGCAAAGCACCAAGTGAACAAAGCACCAGTGCATGTGCGTATGACAGAGCTATGACATGCACCCTTGAAGACAAGCTTCTAAATATGTACTCATGCTAATTCTAAAAGCACATGATAATATGAGTCAGTATGAGAAAGTTACAATCAAATGAAGTGGCACAGACAGTGAGCGGCAAGACAGAACAGAGCATGGAGCCAACTGTTTGTATTTTGATTAGCGCTTGTAATATTATTTTATAAAAGCTATGCGCCTATTGTATTTAGGTCATAGACATGTTAATATGATTGTATTTAAACACGCTTGAGCCAATTCATTTGGAAGCATTGTATGTAATTAGCTATAGGTCGACTTGATGAAGAGTTTTGTATGCACATATGAATAAGGCACGCACCTTTGTAATTCGGCAAGGCATGAGAAATAGAGATCAGATAAGCAGAGAAGAATTATGTGAAGAGTAGATAGAATGTCGTAGATCTTTACAAGAGGCTAAAGCATCAACGCACAAAAGGAATTGATTAGAAAAGCAGTGTCACACCACCAACTCACCTTGCAAATATAGTGTGTATCTAATATCCAAAAGGTTGTAATCTTCACCACTTGAGAAGTGAGCTCTAGGATAGTGTGTCCCCACCCCTAATAGGGTTAATTGTAAAAGACTCGTAATAGGGTCCAACCCTTGACCAGGTCACTGTACTAAGAACAACTCCTAACAAGGTTGCAAGATCTTCTAACAAGGATCATAATACACTAGTGCAGTTCTTAGTGGGTGTCAATTCCCACTGGGGTTTTTGCCTATTTGGGTTTCCCCATAATAATATTTGGTGTCATGTGTTATGAATGTTTATCTTACTTGCATTGATGTTCATTTCAGTAACTAAGCAATCAAGTTAAGTTTCAAAGTTTTAAAAAAAGTAATAAAGTATTGAACATTGATTCACCCCCCCCCCCCCCCCCCCTCAATGTTCCCATTCCTAACAGATATAAATAACTAAAAATAATTTTAAAAAATAAATTTGTAACATTTTCTATATTTTTTAACAATGGTTTTCTAACTTTATCTAACAAAAATTTAATTTTTTTCAATTAAAAATTACTGAAAACAAAAAACTAGGATAAATTAAAAAAATATAATTTACAATAAAAAAATAAACAAAATCTATTAACACTTTTTTAGCCATGAGCATTTCTGTATTAATCGTAACACAATGATTCTAACAAGGATCTTGGTCAAGAGTATGGGCATTTACAAGAATTGAATCAGGCCAAATTGTGTCTGAAGAAGACTTCATACCACAACAAAATTGTTAATTCAATCTCCAAAGCATCAAATTTTTGTAATTTATTTCAGGTTTGAAAGGTGTATTTATTGTTTTATAAATCAGGGCTTATCCTCATCAATAACTTTCATCGTAGATTCATTGCAATTTCTATAATTTAACTATTTTTTGGACCTAATATCCTAGGCAAGACTCAAGGTTTTCTTCACTATGTTCTTTCCTACCAGTGCTCGCACCAAATGGAGTTGTAAATTTGTTGTTTATTATTACTAAAAATTTATATGGCTTCGGCCTTTTACCGATAAAAAATAATTAAAAAAATAAACAAAAAGGAAGAATTATGTGTATCTAGCATCAACGACAGTTGGAAGAGGTCAAAAGATTTCATGAAATGTTGATGTTATTCTGGGTCGTTACCAAATTCTCTCTAATGCCTAGGGTCCACTAGCATAGTAAAAGTTTTTTTTGAAAATGATTGTTACCACCAAAAATTTATTGGGAATCCAACAAAAGGGGTCTTTGTGTGAATTACCCTTTCACATGAACACCCCTACATGGATGTCTCCATGCGAAGGCCTTGAACCCCTTCACCCAAAGACCCCTCTTTGCATGAAGGGGTCAAAAAAAGAAAAAAACATTCATGCCCAATCTTCCTTCATGCCCAAAAGTGGGAGACACTATTGTGAAATCACCCCTCTAAATCTTGATCTTTTACAATGATAAAGTTCCTAGTTGTAATTTAAAACAGGCATATGATATATGATAATGAACATGTTTACAAGATATTCAAGAGTTGTTGAATAATGATAATTACATAAATTACTTTAGATTCAAGTATTTTGAATCAAAAGTGAGATTCAATTACAAGTTAGAGAAAGTGCAAATATGACTATATTATAATTGTAACAAAAAAATTATTTCTCAAGCATGGATATTAAATATGACATGCTTAAGAAAATAAATAATACATGAAGAAAAAATTATTTCAAGTTTCTAAGTTGTAAATGTTTCATACTAAATGATTATGTACAATCTTTTATTAAAATTTAGCATAATTATAGATACAAGAATATTGAACTAATAAGTAATTATGAACTGATTTTTTAAACCTATGCAAAAATGACAATGAGTATGGCAACTTGATTTCAATAGCACTATATAATTTCTTGAAGATGATGATTTAATAATGCAAAAAAAAAATGAAAATGAATTCGATAAAAAATAAAATTAGGATTTAATTAAGTAGACAACAACAACCTTTCTCGGGTAGATATCAAAAAGGAGGTTGCAAGTGGTGATAGGGTTTCAAGTCTTCCCTAAGTACATGTGGCCTTGTCTCAGTCATTGGGAGGCCTTTATTGCTGCCATTTCTCTTAGTATCTTTCTATTTTTATGGTACATGAGCCCCCTAGTGCTTTGAGGCCCTTAGAGAAAGACTCTCAAGTATCAAACTCTATAGCATTAAAATCTTTCAAAGACATTGTCGCCGAGGAGAGGAAATTGCCAGTACGTGCTAGGTTCAAGGTCTACACAGACATGGAATAGGTCAAAGGAAGTCATGGAAGACTAGAAGGAGGTAAGGGATCCATTCCAAACACTCTTGTTGTTAGGCTAAATTTCCAAATGGCCTTCGGAATTGAAAACGAAAATACTAGACTTCAAGATGTTAGAATTTTTCTTCTTTCTCTAGACATAACCAAGGTCCTATCTAGGAAATTTCTTAATGATTGGATGAATAAAGTTTGGATTCAAAAACTAAGGTTTCAATTTTATTACTTCAGAATAGCACAGAAAGGGTTTTTCATTATTTTATTTAAAATGCCTAACACCTAGAAAGAGGTCTTAAGGAAGCAATACTAGAATATTGGGTCTTGTTGTTTTAGGATTCTTAGTTCATACCTAGATGCAAATAATAGTGAAGCCTTGGTACTTTCGTGCTCTAGATAGTTAGTAGTCAAGAATATCCCTCCATATCTATGGGATTTTATCCCTAATTCTTTGGATTCTATCATCTCCGTCCTGCAAATGGATGGATCCCAATCTCTCCTCCCTCATATGGATGTGAGGTAATTAATTTCTATTAAACCTACTATTGATATTCTAGGTTACCTAAACATTGAACTATCGCACGATTTAGTGATTTTCCCTACCAAGTTTCTAGGAGGCATAAATACCTTCTTTCTATGTAAAAAACCTAGTCATATAAGGAAAACTTGTCCACCATTGAGGATTAAATTAAATAGGAGTAACCCTAATTCTAAGGGCAAGATCCCCACTCTACCTAAAAAAGGTAAATTTAAGACTCAAGGCTTTGTGGCCATGGAAGTTCCCCCCTGATGCTTTGAATGTGGCTAATGATTCTTCTATTAATTATGAACCTAATAGAGAGGTTATCAAAAAGAACCTCCAAGACTTGGAAATGGCCATGATTGCTCATATTCCCTCTTGTGAGAGAACCAAGGCCATGCCTTCTCCCTCTCTTGTGCTCTAGCATTTCACCACCCATTTTCCCTTGTGTCCTCCCAAACCATCCAACTAAACCCCCCAAACACAAAACCTTCATTGCCGAATACTTTCCATTGCAAAAATTGAACAAGGGATCAGTCTAAAAAAAGAGGAGTAAACATTGGGAGCATCCATAAACTACAAAATAATGGATACTCTTCCCCTTCTTTGAAGATTAGTGTATAAATTGAATTTTTTTGTGAGAAGGATACCTCTAGTGGAGCTATTGACCACCCATGGAGAGGGGATGTCAAGGGGAGCCTCCTAACTCACTGATTATGGTGGAAAATTTAGAAGAGGTCTTATACCTTATCAAATATTCATATGATTCAGAATCAAAATATTGTCTCTCTAATTATTCATTAGTGGTAATCCATGCTATCACCCCCTCTACTGGGGATATGAATAAATCCACCATTACTATCCCTCTTACTAAGCAATATAGTATGATGAGTGTTGAGCATGGGAAAATATGAGATGAACCCTCACATGAAGGAGGTCAAGAGGTTGAGGATAAAAAATGATGGGCTATTCTATCATATAATGAAATACATGTGAGTAACCTCATTGAAGATGAAATGCTAGAAGTTGGTCTAAAAAAGGATAAAGAAAGAACCAAGGCTAAGAAAAAGGGGAAAGCTAAGGACATCAAACATAAGTCAAAAGATTTCCACAATCCATGAGATTATATTGCAGGTTGTTTTTGGATTCAATTTTGTAGGTATTTTTGCATCAATGTTTTGGATCACACTCTGTGATCCATCATCAAGATGAATGATTGAGGTCCAAAATATGATGGATCATGGACTGTGATCTGAAATATTGATGGAAAAATAATTACACAATTAAATACAAAAATATCTTGCAATAACATCAAAGATAGACATGAGCCTCCCCTTAAGGTAGAACAAACCTTTGAATTTAAACCTAAGAAAAGAAGGGAAGGTTGCCTAATAGTAAACAAGAACATAAGCCTCAAAAGGGGGGTAGTATCCTAAATGTTATGAGAGCTTTAAAGCTTCAATGGAAACCACCTCTTAATTCTATAATATGATGGAGTTAAACATTGCTTCTTGGAATATGAGAGGTTTGTAATCTCTAGATAGGAAATATGTTAAAAGATTCCTCCTCATGCAAAAAAAATATAGATGTCTTGTTATTTCAGGAGGTAAAAGTAGTGCACTTCACTTTGGAAGTGAGTCTCAAGTGTATATGGAAAGATGCAAAACCTTTTGTACCAATCATTATGAAGGAAAAGGTGGAGCAACCATCCTAGTTGGTCCTAAATAGAAAAAATATGTAATTAGATGGGGTGGTTCCCCTTGAAATAGGATTGTCTCTAGGTTGTTCTCAAGGTTAAGGATAAATAAATTGGTGTATGTTGTACAATCTATGTACCTAATGATTATAGTTGTAGAACTGAGTTGTGTAAATGTCTCATCCACGTAGAAGATATTCCATGGATATTAGTAGGAGACATTAATATGGAAAACAGAACCCAAGATAAAGTAGGAGGGAACAAATTTGAATGGAAGGGAGATGAAATAGTTTTCTAGAACAAAATTTTGGGGAAACACAAGTTGTTTGACCCTTTGGCAGGTAATAAAGAGAATTCTAAGGATATATGGTTTACCTGGTGTAATCAACAACATGGAAATAGAATAATATATAGTGGACTTGACATAATCTATTTAAATAAGTTGTTCTTTCATATTAGCATTGCTCAATTAGGAAATACAGTGAAGGAGCTCACATATACCCTTTCTAATCACCACCCTATTTTGTCTAAGATCTTGATTACTTCATGTTCTCAACCTTAGCAGAGGAGAAGAGGGGTCTTTCTCCTCAACACCTCATTGATTAAAGATGAGGGCTTGGTTGTACTATCAATTATCCAAAAGTTTAATTCATGAATTCCCTTGCACAAATCTACCATTGACAGTTGGAATCAGAACAATAATAGTTGGAAAATCCTCTTTCAAGTGGTAGGAAAGAAAAAAGAAAAGGACAATAGGCACATGGAGACAAAGTTTCATGTTAAGTTGTCACAGACATAAGCTAATTTTTAGAATGACCCCTCTAATTTAGTAGCCAATGACATCTTGGTGCATGCCAAAGATTCCCTTAGGATACTATAGTACCATAATATTTGAGGTATTAAAACAAGGTCATGGGCCAATTGGCTTTTCCATGGAGACAATGACTCAAAATTTATCTTTTAGTTATTGAGAAGTAAAGAGACTAAGGAAAACATTGATAACATCTAGAAGGAGGAAGTTATGTTAAAAGATAAAGCATACATTTTGGGAACTTTTCTACCTAATACTATAAAAGATTATTCAAATCAGAAGATGGAGGAAGAAAGAGAGAAGCTTAAGGGTATCATGCCAAGGAAGATATAAAATTTAGAAGGAAAATTATTGAATGGGGAGATCACTTTGGAGGAGATCTTGACAGCTATCCTTGCCTAAAGAAATGATAAGGCTCCAGGCCTAGATGGGTTGCTTGTAGAATTTTACAAAAAGAACACTCAATGGATCTCAAAAGAGATGAAATTAGTTTATGATGAGGCAAATGCTAAAGGGAAATTGAGAAATGAAATAAATAGTGGTCTCATCAAATTGATTCCCAAAGAAGGAGATATGAACCAAGTCAAGAATTGGAGACCAATTACCCTCTTAATACAAGGTTTTAGCTAAAATACTAGCTAAAATATTGGAAGGAATTCTTCTTAAAGTTACCAATCCTACCTAGACAAGTTTTATTAAGGGTAGGTATATATTATAAAAACTCCTCACTTGATGGGAGGCCATGCACTAGGATGATACTATAGGATGAAATGCTAGTATGTTGTTGATTGAATATGAAAAGGCTTATTACAGAATAAAGTGGTAGTTCATATTGTATCATCTTAAAATGGAAGAAATCATGTTGAGACATGTTTATACCTCCTTAATAGGATTATTTGGACCTAATTTAAATGTCTTTATAGACAAATAGATGTACCTTTTCTTTTCTTCTTTTCACTATCCCTGAGACTCAGACCATCCCCCGATGAGAAAATCAATCAGGGGGTAGGTCAAGGTCGGTCTAGCCCCTTGGGGCTAGTCTGAGGTTGGCCTCCCTTGAAGTTGGGTGCATTGGGATTCTGGTCCCACCTCAAGTTCCCAATTTCTTTTCTTTCCTTGTGTAGTTGGCTCTTTTCAATTTTGGTCACAAAATTGGTCTAAAAGGAGGCCTACTCACTTAATTTTGTAAAGACATATCCAAGTTATCCATTAAGCACACAATAATTCATATTTTGTTCAAGAGAATTCATTAGTGTTTTCTAGGATCATTGAAGAAGGCCTTTTGCAACCTCTCAAGATTTCAAGCATTCAAGATCTTTTGCATTCAATAAAATTTAAAGGAGCATTGAAGGAGCTCGTTGGAGGCCTTCTCATCATCTTTCCATGATCATGCATGTTCCTTTCAAGACCTAGCTTCCTTCTTTGAAGATAGTGGAGTTGACCATCAAGAAAGGGTTTGTTCATCCATTCTACATTTGCATTTTCATATCCAGTTTTAGCATATGAATACATATAAGTCCATGGATCCATGACTTGGAATGATTGATCTATTGCATTTTCTAGAGATATCCTAGATTCCTAAAATATTGAACAACATTGAGCACTTATAAATCCTTGTGGATTATGGATCCAAATCCTGCATGAGGGTTTCTACAAAATAAGGTGAATTCATACATTTTCTTTACTTTGACATACAATTACATTTAAGGTTAACTCCTCAATTGGGGTTGACTGAGAAAAGCCCCCTCCAACAAAAATAATTTTTTTTCTCTTGCAGATTCAGGTTAAGAGCCTTTAGAAACTATTTGCTTTTACAGATCCAAATCCCATAAAACTTACAAATCAGGGGAGGTCAATTTCAGCCTAGCCTGGGTGGATTTTCCTCTAAGTCATCATAGCCCCTCCATGCTAACCTAGTTCAGAGGAAAAAATATTTATGGGTTTTGTAGATCACAATTTTCTTGTTCTAGATTTGATCTTGTTTACTTTTCTAATATGTTCTGGGAGAAAAATCTCAAATCTGAGTTGGAGCTCATATCTCAAGTATTCTAAGGTGAGTTGGTATATTTCATTAGTTATTTTGAGTATTTTTATATCAGATCAGATCTATTTTCTTAGTATTATCATTGCATTTACCTTCCTAACTGAGTATACTTAGAACAAAGGAAATGACATCTTTCTACTTAGCACTTGGTTAAATCCTTGTTTTGAATTAGTGCCCCTCTATCACTTGGGTTGTGCTAATCTAACTTGGACCCAACTAGGCTTTTTTCTTCAGAGATCTCTTCCTTTGTGGCCCCCTCTTGTGTATAACATTGAGTGTATATGTATGTAAAGTGTGGTGTATTACATATCTTATCCTCATCACATTTTTCACCACTATACATTTTGGTGATCCCACTTGCGATACTTCTTTCTTTTTAGTGTTAGATTACATTGTCTATGTTGTTGGTCCACCACATTTTGGTAAACCTTCTTGAAACAGTTCTTTCTTTTTGGTGTTAGATTACATTATGTGTGTTGGTCCACCACCTTTTGGAGAACCCAAAACTTTCATGATTTTATCCTTTTGATTTGGTGGTTACATTTCCTTTACATTATAGTGTGTTAGATCTCATTGTGTGCTTGGTGTACATGCTTGTTTACATTTTATGCAATATTTGGATTTAGATTTAGTGTTCATACTTTGTTGTGGTTAGATCTCATTTTGGTGCTTGAAAACCATTTGTGTAATCTTCCTTTGGATTTACATTCCTTTTTGTATGAGCTTTATTACTTTGAGTCCAACCTATAGCATCTTGATTAGAAGAAGTAGTAGACTCATAGGTTCTTTCAATTTTGATTCCTCTTTCTTCCCTAGGAACCTTAATGACAAAATGACCCCTCATGATTGTAATTCTTCTATGAAGAATAAATATTCTCACTATTCCCATAATAAAGATGGTGCTTTAAGAATTCCTCCTTCCCAAGTCCAAAAGCTCACTAGTGATCTTGAAAAGATGGAAAGCTGGCTTATTCAAGAAAACCATAATCCAAATACTATTGTTGCAATTGAAGCTTTAAGGAAAGTTATACATAATGATAAAAACGGTATTAATCTCTTGTGTGGTATCTCTCACCTTGTTTTTTCTCATGTTAAACCTTTAGTTGAAGGTTCCTAGGAGTTAGGTTATGTTCCGCCTACAATGACTGTTGAACCTTCTTTGCCTATCTATGTTCCTATTCCTAGCATTCCTACTTATATGCCACCTTATATGACCAAATCTGAGCAAGTTTCTAATCTTGTACATGTGAGTCTTCCTAATCCCTCCATTCCATATCTTCATGTGAGTGTTCCACCTATTACTTTTCCTACTTCTATGCCTTCTTATTATAGTGTGCCTTTTATATATTCCAATCCTCTCCTTAAAACTATTTCAAGTGTTCCTCTAGTCACTTCTAATATTCCTACTACTTCCTATATATTTCCTAGCATATCCAATATGGTAATGCTTACTATTTCCTCTAATGATTTAACCATCATTAGTCTTTCTCAAACTATTTCTTCCTCATAACAACAACTCTCTTCATTAACTTAGTTAAAGTTTAATGTGCCTACATGTGACATTGATAATCATTTGTCCTTAAACATTATCCGTGTGGTTATCCCTCAACATATTGAGATGCCTTGTATTGATACTTATAATAGTAAGGATGACTCTATGACTCATGTTAAGACTTTTCAAATCCTATGTAGTGCCTTTTCCCATGATCATAGGCTCATGACCAAGTTGTTTACTAGGACCTTTTGAGATAAAGCCTTGCAATGGTATTGTTCTTTTCCTCCCTATTCTATTGACTCTTTTCAAAAGTTTGCTAATACTTTCATTCAATAATTTCAAAATAATATTTGTCCTCAAGTTTATTTGACTTACTTCATGCATTGAAAACAAGGAGTTAAAGAAAAAATTAGTGATATTGGTAGATTTAAACATTTGTATGCTCAAATTTATTATCATGTGCCTGATATTGACACACACCATATATTTATTGCTAATTTACAAAAAGACATTAGATATAAGATTCTTCTTTCTAAGTTCACTTCCTTTTCCCAACTTTGTGCAGTGCTTCACCATTATCAATTACAAGTGAGTCAGTTTGAGAGAACCACTCCAATGGATCTTGTACTAGTTGATAAGAGTGATGCTGCCACCCACTAGAATAATTTCCATAAACCTACTAGCTATATAAAAATTAATAAAGAAATAATAATGTAGATGAACAAGTAGTTGTAGCATGCAAGGGTGCCACTTCTTCTTCCTCTATTTTCTGTCCTAATCATAAGTATACTCCTTTATATGAGTCTTTGCAAACTATAATGGAAAATTTGGTAAATGCTAATATCATTAAACTTCCTCATATTAGACCAATTAACTAGACTACAAGGGCTTCCAAGTGCTTTGATCCCAAATATTTTTGTCAATACCAACATCAACCCGACCACAATACTAAGAGGCTTTATTCCTTGAAGAATGTTATCCAAGACCTGATTGATCCCAGTGTTATATATATTGATGGTGATGCCATCCATGGAAACAAATCTGTAGCACCTCCTAACCAGAACCTATGGATTTACACCAATATTTTACCTTATCACTCTACCAACACCATTTCCTAACCTTCTTCTTCTTCTATGTAGATTATTTATGATGAACATATTGAAGAAGCCAACCATGTTGTCAACCATATTGAGCATGAACCCCCGCCTAAATCTCAACCTCAGCCTAAACCAAAACCTCAACCTCAACCTATTAGATATCTTCTTATTACCTTTGACCATTCTAAAATGATAAAATCTCCTAATAGTCCTCTTTATATTTCTAATAGGGTTGTTGACACTCCTTCCTATAGTACTCTTATTGACCCTACTTCCATGGTGAATGTTATAACTAAAATGAATCTTTTTTGTAAACACTTGCAAAGATATTTTTATGAGATGAAAGATGCTTGGATTTGGACTTGTAATGGCTTTATTTATCATCCTCAAGGTTCAATATCCTTACCTTTAGAGCTTTGTTGTAATATTGTGGATAATACCTTTTTTTTTGTTATCCCTACTTTTGATCAATTTCAAGTTAAGATTGATTTTCCTCAGTTGTCCTCCATGCAAGACATAGCTTCTCCTATCCATAAATGCTTTAAGTTTCCTCATGAGGGTCAGATCATGACCATTAACCATAGTCTTTATCATCCTTCTAGGCCTCGAGACTTTTCTTACCTTGATTTATTTTGGCCTTGTTTACCTACAACACCTCCAATCCATCCTGATTATGTTTTTCCAATCTTATCAAGCCTTTAAACATAGAAAGATTGCTGAATTGATTTTTCTCAAGCTTGATCCTACCCGTGGTATTTTACCTATTCCACCAGTTCTTCCTTTGTCTAATTCTTTGACTTCTATTGAGAAACCTCATGTTCCTATCTCTCAACCTAGTGTGGTTCCATTAATTCCTCTATCATAGGGAGAAAAGGACCTGACATTGATTGATCCCACTTGACCTCCTATCTCTAGGAAGAACAAACCTAACCAACATGCCTGTGATTGTCAGAAGAAACATCAAGCTAAACCCAAGGAATGTGAACATGTGTCCAAAAAAAATTTACCTTCCTTTGACCTGCCCATGCTTGAGGGTGTGGAGGAAGCTAATAATCATAACACTATTCAAATGGATAAACATGACGATTCTATTTGTATTTTGGATTCTATTTTGATTAATCTTGATGATCTTATTGATGATAACAATGATATACATGATAGTGATTGTGATGAATATGAGACTATTGAT
The DNA here is from genome assembly GCA_027943335.1 of Chamaecyparis obtusa. Classification (NCBI taxonomy): domain Eukaryota; kingdom Viridiplantae; phylum Streptophyta; class Pinopsida; order Cupressales; family Cupressaceae; genus Chamaecyparis; species Chamaecyparis obtusa. The sequence goes on along the minus strand of BSBK01001155.1, from coordinate 566,633 downwards.
CTTGACAATGATTTGCCTAACATTCTTTAAAAAGAGTTATCAATCACTCCTAGTATCGAACAAAGTGACCTGCAACATGGTCCTTTTTTGGAACCCTATTATGTTGGATGTTTATCCTATTACGAGTTTCCCACCTTCCCTAAATAATACAAACCAAGATGGGGGTGGGGGAGGTGATGCACATGATTTTCTTTTCTAGCATTGTAGTCTTTGTGTGTTTTCCTATCATGTTGTGTTTCCCCTATGACGTGATGCTTGTTATATATATATTTTAGATTTTTTTAAATGATCTGTGTTGCTTTGTTGGCACAAGGTGATAAAGGAATCAAAATTTTGTAATCATTCTTCTATTTTTACCTTACTTCTATATGTCATTATATGTTGTGTTATACATGTGCTATTGTTGGTGAATGTGCCTTTGTGTAGTCTACTTTGGATATTGCAACATGGTAGCACTGAATATTTTTGGTCTCTTTGATGCCAACCCAAAAAGAATCTTCTTTGTGACTCTTATGCACTTTTCCTCCATTTGTATTGTAGTTCTACTTCCTTTGGGGAATGCTGACATTTTATTTGACATAATATTTCATATGTTATCTTATGATCATACTTACCCCAACATTAGTAGATCCCTTCATTCTCTTTCTTTATATTATGTTCCTATTTCCCTTGATATGTCTTCTTTTAGGGGCATTTCATAGTGGAAACATCTCTAGTGGATGTATGTATGCTCCATTAAACCCATTGCTCCCATTGACGCACTTGCAATAGCTGTAACATGGGGGCATACACTCTACTCACATTTTACAGACATACACTATGACAACTTTTCTTCTTTGAATCCTTTTATGGACTACTAAACAATCCTAAAGGCCTAATTCTCTTTCAGATCTCTTCTTGGATTACTAACAATCCGAAAGGCTCAATCCATGCAATTGCATTCTTCTAATCCCTTAAAGATACACACATCCTTATGCCTAGATCATCTTTTGTGGTTTTTCTCTATTGGAAATGCAATTTATTGAGGGTGAATCCTTAATGGGTTGACTATAATGCACATAAACATCCTAGACTATTCAACACCATCTTTTATTGCAACATGTCTTTTGGTGTGCTTCAGAGTAAGACACACACATCTTACTGGGCGAGTTAATCACACTCCTTTTTGTTTTTTTTATTTTCTATTAGTGATATCTCTCTCGTTAAGATTTTGGAGTTAAAAAGGACTCAAGTATACTAGGGGCTTGATGGAATCTTTGTCTCCTTAGTCATGATGAGACCACCTTATGCATTTTTATCTCCTTTACTGAGAGTTTGAGTTTGGCTCACCCTCCCACTAAAGTGGGGGCTAAATGTATCATCTTAAAATGGAAGCACCCATGTTTAGACACGGTATCCCTCCTTAGCAGCATTCTTTGGACCTAATTTAAATTCATTTATAGACCCATGGATGTACCTTTGATTTTGTGCTAGATTAGACCCCTTTTTCTACTTGCTAATGTTGTTCTTTTCTTTGTCCCCGAGATCCCAGACCATCTCCTAATGAGATGACCCATTAGGGGATAGTTCAAGGTCATCCTAGACTCTTCGGGGTAGGTCAAGGTCATCCTAGACTCTTGGGGGTAGGCCAAGGTTGGCCTAGTCCCTAGCGTGAGGCCGAGGTTGACCTCCCCCCAAGGTTATGTACCTCGGGATCCCGGGCCCATCTCAAGTTTCCAATTTCTTTTCCCTCCTTGTGCAGTTGACACTTTTCAATTTGAGTCACAAAATTGGTATAAAAGGATGCCTAATTACTTCATTTTGTAAAGAGAGATCCAAGTTATCCATTAAGAAAACAAACATTCATAGTCCATTCAAGATAATTCATAAGCATTTTCTAGGACCATTAAAGAAGACCTTTTGCAACCTTTAAAGATTTAAAGCATTCAAGATCTTTTTCTTCCAAGGATATTTTACAAAGCTTTCAAGGAAATCATTGGAGGCCTTATCATCATATTTCCATCATCATTTATGATCCTTTCAAGATCTAGCTTCCTTATTTGAAGATAGTGGAGTTGGCCATCAAGAAAGGGTTTGTTCATCCATTATTCATGTGTATTTGTATATCTGATTTGAGCATATGAATACATCTACATCCATGGATCCATGAATTGGTATGATTGATCTATTGTATTTTATGGAGATATCCTATATTCCTACAAGATTGAACAACATTGAACACTTATACATCCTTGTGGATTATCGATTCAGATCCTCCGTGAGGGTTTTTACAAAGTAAAGTGAATTCATGCATTTACTTTACTTTTACATGCATTTATGTTCAAGGTTGATTCCTAATCTGGGGCTTGACCGAGGCAAGCCCCTCCCCAACAAAAACAAACATTTTTCTCTTGCAGATTTAGGTTTTCATACTTGCAGATTCAGATTCGAAGCCTTCGAAACCTGTTTGTTGTTACAATCCAAATCCTAGAAAAACTTATAGATCAGGGGTGTTGGCGTAATTAAATATTCCTAATTACACTTAATCTTACTTAGGATAATACATTGTATAGTAGTTTTTTATTGAGACACCTAGGAGTTTGCACCTTAATTAAGAACATGGTGTAGGAGAAATTCCACTTTAGGTGTGAGATCCACCTTTAGTTCAGATCATATTGCATTATCATCCTCATCGTATGACACATACTTCATTGCATAATGGAGTATGATCCACATTTGGTGGACATGTGATTACACCTTGCATAATTGATAGCTTATCATCTTCTTATCATTGTTTCTTATCGTCTTTCATATATAAGGAGGCCTTTATGTACATTTTAATCATGTCCATTATCAATAATATTTTTCTTGCATCTTAATTTAAATATCTTTCCAATCTCTTGTGGAAGTTATCTTGGTCTTGCATTCGATCCTAGGGGTGTTGTAGAGTCACCTAAAACTCTAACATACCATCAGAGCTCTCAAGGTGTGAAGAACCCTTCTCAATAATATCAATCTTAGCTTGATTCAATTGTGGGTGTAGAATATAGGTATTTGGACATCACCATTTCATAGTCTATTTGGAGAAAATTTGGGGTTTTGTATTTTGTGGCTTTCTATTGCAAGTCAAGATTGGAGCTTGCTGGTGCCAATCAGAGGTTGGCATCATATTAAGGAGGTACAAAAACCCCTAAATAGAATTTTGTTTCATCCAAATCAAACACCCAAGGCCAAATCTAGAGCTATTTGAATTTTGGAAGTGCGGCGACAATGATTCAGAAAAAATAATTTTACAGACAATTTTCAAACAATGATATCTCAGTCATCTGGACTCTATTTTTTGAACAATTTTTTTTTGTTTTGGGGTATAATTTCACGATCTACATAATTGTAGAGGTGGTTTTTTATCTTTTTTCTTGAAGTTTTTTGAAAATGGAAAATCTTAGTTTTTTCAACTTTCAAGGTCTCATTTGGGCTCATATGAACACCTTTTTAGGTGTAATTTTTTTTGAAAGTGCATAATGTTTTCTATATTTTCCTGTTCTAGAATCATATTTCAGTGACTGCGATCAAAAATTTTAGTTTCAAAATTTGGCTTAGTTTTGCAATTGTAATGCATAACCCTTAGCTTGGTCTTTTGCATAGTGATCTAAGTCTATTATAGCTTGATTATGGAGTGTAATAATTTGTTGATCTCAATTTGTAATGTGAGAGATGTATTATTAATGTAATCATGGGTTATGAAACACATCCTACAGTAGTACTTTTGACTAAAGATAATTATGAGTCATGGGAAAAAGGAATCACCACAAATTGTAGATGGCTTAATCTCTTTCCTCATCTTTATGGACTCATTCATGAGCCAAAGTCATAGGGGAAGAAATATGTTTGGGGAGAAAAGAATGCTCATATTATAAATTTGATTATTAGTAGCATCAGTTTGTGTCTCTTCTATGACTTCTACCCCAAATTTAGAGGTGTTCAATGTCCACGCATAATTTAGAGAATCATTTGAGATATTTTTGGTGATCCACATGTTCCTCTATTTCCCAATGATCTTGCTTCAATTGCCTCATTCATCTTGATGATGCAAATAACATTCCCTATGATGATTATACCTTAGATGAGATTGAATAATTTGTAGCGATTGAGAGCAAGGATGATCTAGTGACTCCTCCTGTAGCTCCTACTTCTCCAGTTGAGATCACACAATCATCTCTTGTTGGTGATTCTAGTGAGTCATTGCAAGAGATATCTATTTGTCTTCCTAATTGGGATTCTTATTTTCCAAACATTGGTTCATTATGTTTAGAGTCTCTATTGCAGATTTGGGAGACATACTTGAGGGGGTTTCTCTTCTCTTTGATGACAGTTTCATCACAGTTGGAGATACTTCTTCACCTTATTTAGAGATTGACATTCTTGATTCTTCTCCTTCACTTGGCTTGTCACATTTCATGGTTTAGTTTGTTGATGTGATAGATTCTTTGAGCTTGGAGAGACCTATTCATTCGTCAAACATGCATATGTGGAGACCTTCCTTCTTTCATTTGGATATGGATTGGTTCTTTGCATCATCATCATCATACTTCAGTTGGATTCCACTTCCTATTTCCTATCCAAAATGGGAAGCATTCCTACATTTATACTTGGTATATCTTCTTCCCAAGGGGAGAAATGTTGTTTGTAGTCATTGGACTATACTTTTTCTTCAAGCACTAAAATTTTTGTAGGAGATTATTAATTATGGGGGGGATACCATGTCTCCTACTATGATTCTTATGGGGGGATAATTCTTTATATATACATGATGTATGTAGTTCTTAGGGGGTCTTGATTACTCCATCCATCCATGCATCTTGTGTTTTCTTCTCTCTTTTTTGGGGAGGGATTTTTCTAGAATTTTTCCCTCTTTCTCCACTTTATGAGAGTATTACATTTCATATATTGCATTTCTTATTGTACATGGGTACCTAACATGGCCTAGTAGTCAGGATCCATCTTGTATTGTGAGTTTAAGTGCATTCCTCTAAGTTGCACTTAAGGGGGGGTGTTGGTGTAATTAAATCTTCCTAATTACACTTAACTTAATCTTACTTAGGATAATGCATTTCATAGAAGTTTTTCATTGAGACACCTAGGAGATTGCACCTTAATTAACTACATGGTGTAGGAGAAATTCCACTTTAGGTTTGAGATCCACCTTTAGTGCTCATATCACATTATCATCCTCATCCTATGACACATACTTCATTGTGTAAGGGAGGATGATCCACATTTGGTGGACATTTGATTACACCTTGCATAGGTGATAGCTTATCAGCTTCTTATCATTATTTCTTATCATCTTTCATATAGAAGGAGGTCTTTATGTACATTTTAATCATGTTCATTATCAATAATATCATTCTTTCATCTTAATGCAATTATGTTGCCAATCTCTTGTGGAAGTTATCTTGGTCTTTCATTTGATCCTGGGGGTGTTTTAGAGTCACCTAAAACTCTAACAAGGGGGAGGCCAATTTTAACATACTTCTAGGTGGATTTTCCTCCAAGTCGTCATAGCCCCTCTAGGTTGACCTAGTCCAGAGGCATAAAGATTTTTGGGTTTTGCAGATCATAGTTTTCTAGTTACAAATCTAATATTGTTCAATTTTCTAATTTGTTCTGGGAGCATAATCTTAGATCCGAGTTGGAGCACACATGTTGAGTATTCTATGGTGTGTTGGCATATGTCACTAGTTATTTTGATATTTTTATATCAGATGTGATCTATTTTCTTAATCTTAGCATTGCGTTTACCTTACTAGTTGACTATACCTAGCACATTAGGAAATAGCATCTTTCTACTTAGCACTTGGTTAGATCCTTTTTTTAAATTGGTACCCCTACATAACCTGGGTTGTGCTAATCTAACTTTGATCCAACTAGTGGATTTTCTTTGTCTCTTCCCTTGTGGCCCCTTTTGAGCATAACATTGAGCGTATATGCATGAAAAATGTGGCATTTTACATATCTTATGCTCGTCACATTTTTCACCACTATACATATATTTAGTATGATGACAAGTCTAGAGTTTCCTCAACACTCCTTTAATATGGTTCATGAGTCAATGCACAAAGTTGGGTACCAATTACACAGAAATTTGCTTCAAAAAAAAATTGCAATTAGAAACGGGCACCCATTTTTTACAAATCGGGCACCTATTTATGTTCGGAAGACCAATCCATATTTACAAATAGGGCTCTCATTTCCAATCAAGTAGCCAAAGCAAAATGGGTGCCCGATTTTTACAAATTGGGTGCCCATTTCAAAAATGTATTTATTTTTTAAAAAACCATTTTCTTTCTCATTTTCACTATTTTGAAATGGGATCATGTTTTAGAGAGCTTGGGTGCTTGTTGTAGCTTCTCTTGCTGACACCCTTAGCTTTTTTTTCTCTTGTTCTAGGTACATACAATTTTTTATTTTATTTTTTTAATTATTTTTTTCATTAAAAATTGTAATTTCAAATTATTTTTAATTAAAAAATGTAGATTAATGTTATTTTCTAAATCATTTTATAAATTTAATTATATTTTATGTTTTAACTAGTTCTTTTTAGTTTTTTTACTTTGTAAATTATTGTACCAAAGTAGAACACTGTTAAAACTTTTAATTTAACCCTAGGTAGTAAAACAAAAATGTAAACCTAGACATGACAATTGAATTATGAAACCCTAAGTAGAAAACCAAAACATAAATTTAGACATGTAAATAAAATAACAAACCATAGGTAGAAAAAAAATATTTATCTAAACAAAACTAAAATAAAAATATTGTACCTCTAGAAAATGTAAACCTAAACATAGCTCTAAAACAAGAAACTCTGTGTGTGTGTGTGTGTGTGTGTGTGGTAAAATGTTTAGATTATTTGTTTTAAGTTTTAATTATTTAAGTCATTCTTTGTAAGGTAAAATGTAATTTACAGTATGTTAATTGTAAATTTTCATGTTTTTATATGTACGTAGATTAAAAATATGGATAATTTTAACATTGATGAGCTTATAGGTCAGCATGCACCACCACCAACACCTCCACCTCCACCTCCCCCTCCACCTCCCCCTACAGAGTTGATAGACAATATTAGGAGAAATGTAGAGACAATAATGACAGATGTAAATATTATTAGGAATGATCCCCATCCATCGGCCTAGCTACTATGCCTTGCAGATAGCATGCAAGGCATAGTAGATTCAGTACACACATTAGACTCTGAGCTTGATAGTTTCCTATCATGGAGGGAGAGTATGCATGGATATTATGTTGATGGCCTCTCTTATAAAGAGGTCAATAATTTAAAAATTACAAAAACTGATATGGCATGTTATTTTTTGAACCCTAAAATGAGTGAGGAGATACTTGGAGAGAAGCCACATATTTCTATTAGATGGTGTAGACACCTTGGTATAGCAGAGCATTTTTGGGAGCAATGGTGGATGGTATTTGACCATCCACCACACATTAATCATGAGGTCCCACTTTATTTTTTGAAAAATATATGGGCTGAATTTGAATTGGGTAGGAAACTGAATTATTTTGACATGAGAGCATTCCAGGGGGTTGGTCGGGGCATGCCATAGGAAAGGTCGGGGGCCAAATTGAGTGATAGAACTAGAAATCATGTGCAAAATGAGCCCCTTATTCCTCTTCCTTCTCCTATAGTTCCTGCACCTATACATCATCAAGTAGTGCAGCCAACTCTCGGTTCATTGAGTGACCTTACGAGCAATTTGTTACAACACTTGAACCAGGCGAGGGTTTGCCTAAGCATAGCACATGTTTGCGCGAGTTGTGGGGATATATGTAGGGGTCCCTAGATTGATCCTAATGATGCCCATGCTTCCCATGGTGGATATGATGATGATGATGGTGACGCACGTGGTGAATATGCTGATGATGATGGTGGCACACATGGTGATGTCAGAGATGATATCACATCATATGTTGATTTTCTCAATGTGGATGATGATCATCCCACAGAGGTAAATTTAATTATAATTTATACAATGCAATATTAAATTTCATATTTATACAATTATGAACCATAACATGTGGAGTTTTTGGTGAACAGATGAGGGTTGACCCTCCATCATTCATTAGTCGTCATCATATGACATACACACCTTCAAAACGCGGTGCCTCGTTCATGGTATGCACTTTGATCTTGATACATTTAAACTTTAAACAAAATAAACTTTAATTGATAATGTATTTGACATTTTTTTTGTGATTTTGTAGGGTCTCTCATGTAACACTGAATTAGCAGTCCTTCATTCTCTGCCCCACCAGTCACCTAGAGTCAGCCGCATATACCTGTAGTATGTTTTTCATTTGTTAATTTTAAGTGTTTATATCTTACTAATTTATGTACAACTTTGATTCACAGTTATTTTTTTGAAATTGTAGGCTTTTGGATTGTCTCATGTTGCACAATCACATTTACATCCTAACTCATTGGTGACATTAGCTACGTGTCACACTCAGGTAATGTACATGCTTTTATTCCATAAATTTATAGTCAAGTTATATATAATTTATAATTTACGTATATGTACTATAAGTTTGATTCATGCTTTATATATGTTGTTCAGGTCGATACCACCATGAGTCTTGGCATGGCTATAGAATTAAGCCAAATGTAGCCATTGACACTATCCTTTGAGGTCATGATTAAAAGTAATTTTTCAATGTCCATTGTGTATCTAGATCTTTTACACCTTATTATTAAAAATGTGTACTTTTTGTTTTTATAGGACTTGGCTGCATCCACTTTTGATGTAGCTGAGGGAGGACCTTCATGTCCCATTGAGGGCATTACCGAGCATGGACATATGGTAAAATATTAAATGTTCAAATTTATATTAATTATTTTTTAAGTGAATTTTTAATGGTCTTTTGATGAGAACTTTTAAAAATTTACAAGAGGATGATGACACTCAGGACCAGACACAACATGTTGGTGCATCACAGTCCTCTTCACATGGAGTGAAGAGGACTGCAGATTAGCTAGATGACTAGAGTTAGATTATACTGTTCAAATACATTATTTTCACTTTTTATATGATGGACATTTTATAATGGCATGTGTTATATATACTTGTTATCCCGATCTACTTGTTATATGATGACTTCTTGTCATATTATTTTTACTTGTTGTTAGAGTAGGACTTGCATTGTACTAGTCCACTTGTTTTGATTAGGTAAAAGCATGTTTTAAGGGGACCTAAAACCCCAAACAAAAAATAACCAAAGTCAAGAACTGGTTTTATAGGGACCAACAACCCATAGTATCAAAAAATAATTCGAAGGCTGGTTTTATAGGGACCAACAACCCATAGTATCAAAAAATAATTCGAAGGCTGGTTTTACAGGGACCAGCAACCAAGTCAATCTAGTTTTATAGGGACCAACAACCAACATAATCCAACATAAGAAGTTGAGAAAGGACTAAAAGTCCAGATAAATGCCAGAGAAAAGAAACAAGAAATAAAAGAACACAACTAATTAAACCAGATCTTTAATAGCACTAGAAATAGAAGTGCCTAAGACAACAACCTCATTAATAGAATCTTGAATATTCTTAGCAGTAAACTAGAGGTTAGCTTTCTTAGTACTTTGTGTAGTTTGTCTACTCGGACCACCAACCATCAAAGGAACATGAGCAGTCGAGTTAATTTCATCAGGAGAAACTTTACCAATTGAAGCAGCAGCAGCCAGGAAAGACGAAGTAATGCCATGCATGCCCATCTCACTATCCTTAATCAATGTTTTGAGACTATCTTCATAATCCTGAAGTTGGACTTGTACTAGTCCACTTGTTATCATATATTAGTTGGACTTGTTTTTTAGAGTAGGACTTTATTGTGTTATTGTATATATCATGAGTTGATATGATGGACATTATAATAAATATTAGTCCAGGACTTGTTATGTTATTTATCTTATTCATAATCCTATTTCATAATTTTTTCAAATAGTGGTTTGAATGTAGATATATGAGTGTAATCACCTGAAAAAGGATAAGATTAATTCAAGTGAGCAACCAAGGTAAAATCAACGTAATAAATCAAAATCAAGCCAAAATCAAAGAAAAGTTTCAATCAAGTCATAATCCAAATTTAATTGAAAATCAAAAGCCAATAAAAATTAATTTAAATCGATTAAATCAAATTAAATCAATTAATTGTGCAAATAATCTAATTAATTGCATAGTTCAATTTAAATCAAATCAACCCCTTCAAGGGGCACACATGGCTAAACATATTAAATAATTTCAATTATTAAATCCTAATTTTCCCTCAACCACCAAATGGAGGAAAATGCATCAACCAATAGGATTTGAGGATGAAGCTCGCATGGATCAAGCTCACATCGAATCTCCATCACACATAAGGTCAGAGCATCTTGTCCACCCATTTTGTCTCTTTGTCCCAAGCTTTAAGGACAATTCATTTAAATGGTCTCCAGAGGTGGAACCATAGACTAAACCTCAACTCAACCATGATCAACTCAACTCCACCCCCTACCCTTGCCAAAATATATAAAATAAAGGCATAAATCCATCATTTATGATCCACAAATATGAGAATAGCATCAAACCTCTTGCAATTTTGAGTTAGAAAGGAAAATTTAGTACTAATTAAGGCTTAATTCATTTGGAATTGAACTTTTAGTTTACTTATCATTCAATTCTCATTTTAGAGCTGTCACTAATGGAAGCTTACTAAGAGCTTTGCATTAACAAATCTAAATAGAGGTCCTTAGAGTGCTTAATTATCATTTATTTTTTTAAATAGCTTACTCTTTGTGGTAATTTAGTTATTATTTTCATTTATTTGCAATACTAACCCTATGAAGGTGTTTCCATAGCACACAAAATGGTGCTTAAATAGCTCGCCTATAGCCCATGCTGACTCATAGCAGCCATGAATTCTTGCATCATGCTACCTAGCTGACTGACCTGCTTCCTAATCTCTAAGACATCAGACTATAAAACCTGAACATCAGTAGATGACACTGGAGCCTATGTAGGAGGAGCCTGTATAGGAGGAGCCTATGGAGGAGCCTATGTAGGAGCCTTTGGTGGAGCCATGAAAGAAGATGGAATGGAAGAAGAAGGAATAGAAGAAGAAGGAAGAGATGAAGAAGATAGAATCAACATAGGAATGGAACCCTGTGGAGGAGGAGGTGTTGGAGGATCCTGTGCCTAATCAAGCAAGATCTGTGCTGCCTACACATCAACATCTGCCACAACCTGTGAACCAACCTGCCTGTACACTCGCACTCTATGTTGGCCCTATCTATCCAACCGATCCACACTAATTTGATGGAGTGCTCAGAACAGACCATCCCTCACCCTCACTCGTCTACCCCTCATCCGCACACCACCTTTGACAGGAACAAGAGTAGCAAGAATAATACGAATAACGACTCTCTCCCGTCATCTCCCCCAACCACCCATCATCCTCGACGACCCATTCTCCCACCACCACCCCCATCCCCACCATCATCATCTGACTCCTCCTCAATACCGAGCACTAGCTTGGCTAGATCTATAAACTTGGGAAAAGGGTTTTGAATGAACCATTGTGCATAATCATCTGTCATCCCAGTGTCAACTATGTGGTCTCTCATATCCCACCCAAGGTGGGGCAACTTTAAAACCTCATCACAGGCTGTCCTATAGTCAATCTGACGACCCCAGAAGGATCTCTCAACCTGCATGCAAGCATATAGAGATAAAACCTAGCTAAGGATATGGTCTACATTGTTGTAAACAGGATATCTCCTTGCATTGTGAAGTAGGTATCCTCTTCCATCTTTGTTCCTACACTTCTGGAGCAAAGATGCTATCTCCTTGTTTTCTGTCTTTCTGGGATTTACCTCTTTACTTGGTTAAGCAATATTTATCTATTATGTGATATCCAATCCTACATGACAATTTTGGTTTGCATCGAGGATCTATGTCCTTGATAACAACCTCTTTTTTTGTTTGACATTGGGTTTCCATGGTTGATATATCTCTCACCTTGGAAACTGAGCAGTGTGCTATCCCTCATAAGGGTTACTTTCTTTTCACTTCTTGCATGATATCTCGTTGCATTCATCCCCTTCATGGCCTCATAGGAGCTGCGACCTTCTTGGCTTGGACTAGGTGTTGTTTTTGGATATTGTCTTGATGTTGAAGAAGGCTTTATCCTTGTTCTTTCCTTTCCTTAACATGTCAAAATAGTATGTTTTTTCCATATTAAGGAGGGGGGCATATATAGGGTCTCCCTTGTACTATAGTTTTTTATTTTTATATGCTAAATCCTCTAAAGGTAACGCACATAATTTGTTAAATCCTAAAGCGACACGCATTCATATGCTAAATCTTCTGAAAGTAACACATATAAGTTGCTAAATCCTAAGGAGACACATTTCATATTCATAGTGATACAAGAAGGTAAATCTATGGGTATTCCAGAAGCCGTCAGAAGACGCATTACAATTGCAAGCACAATTTATGGGTGAACCTATTGGGCTCTCCCTCAAGGGTGATTCATGGTAAGGTGGGCATCTTACTAGGCAAGGTAATCACTCTTTTCCCTTTTCTCTCTTTTTGATTTCATGATAGTAGGACTGGATCATGAAGCTATGTTATTTATAGTGTTTCTCTTGTCTTTCTTATGTAATCACTTATGATTTTATGATAGCTTTCCAAATATGATATTAGTATAAGAAATGTTTCTTAGCAAGGATTCTTGTGCTAGTTGATTTGGGTTTGTTTTAGTACTAACCCCTCTTTTGTGTCTTTTTGTTTCACACCCTCGTGCATGTATGTTCCCTAACTAAGTGTCATTCTATTTCATTTTGAATCCACTAGGATCTCTTCTCCTTCTTTACCAAGAGTTTGCATTGAATTTGTACTCTTCCTAAAGTGGGGGCTTAGTGTATCATATTAAATATGGAAGCACTTCCATGATAAGAACATTTATCCCTTCGAGCGAGTGGTCTGGGTCATGTCAAGCACATTGAATCACCCTTTTTCTTGGATTTGACTTGTTCTCCTCATTCTGCTTCTATATGTCCCTGATTTCAGTATATATCTACATTTCCTAACATTCTGGGCTAGGGTCTTGAGGTTTTTGACCTCAAGGTCAAAGTCAACCTTGAGGGTCAAAGTCAACCTCAACCCTGACCTAGGTTAGGGTCAACCTTGACCCTAACCTAGGGAAAAGTCAACCTCATCCCTGAACCCCAATCTAGAATTCAAATTCCCATGATTTTTGGGTGTCGGGTTTCAGAGATATTTGTTTTCTCACCTTCGAGTCAGCCATTTCGGGTTTTGAAATGGTAAATCCTTAAATTGCATTTAGAGTGGGTCCATTTCTAGGGGTTAATGTTAATTGGGATTTAATTCTCCAATGTTGGCCTTCTCTAGAGGTTTGTGCCCTAGTTCACTATAAAAGGAGGCCTTCCTCTCTCATTTCATCATCTCATTCATTCATGCATCAAGCACTCTCAAGGAGACATTGGTGATCAAGTTTTCTCTCAAGAAAGATCAAGCATTCCATTCAAGTCCTTTTCTCCATCCAAGTTCTCCATTGAAGATCAAGGATTCAAGCATGCAAGCCTTTGAAGGGATTTGGTTCAAGCATGCAAGATTCATCGTTCAAACCCTAGATCTAGCCATCATCGTGGTGTGATCTTCCTTCAAGATCCTTTGTTCATCTTCTAGATCTATTCATTCTTCTATCAAGGTGGATTCCAAGCATACAAGCATGGAGATTTTGTATTTACCTTCATGGTTTTGATTTACATTATTGTGTCCAAGCTTTCATATCAATATATTTGTTTACATTCGAAATAAAATTGCATATCTATCGAATTGCATAGCTTCATTATTAGATCTACTTCTACTACTTGCTAGCATTCTCCATTTCAATTTCAATATTAAGGTTGATTCCAAACCAGGGTTTGACCAAGGCAAACCCCTCAAACAAACAACAAAAACCCCCTTTTTCTTGTAGGTACAGGTGCAAAACTTCATATCTGAGGTTGGATTTGGATACCCTTTTCGGCGAACTTCCGAGATCTATGAACAAGGTCAAAACTGACCTTCAAATAAAGAATGTAGCCTTTGACCTTTTATGAGGGTCAAAGACTACATGCTGTCAGAAAGATAAAAGATTTCCAGGTTTTCTTCGTCTCAGCATTTCTAGTCTGAAACAGGTTGCAAAATTGCTTGAAAGTACACACAGACATCAAAAATTGGCATTTTCCATATTTGCCCTAGTTTGAGGTTAGTACTTGTATTTCAATTATTTTAGATTTCAAGCACAATTCTACTATAGGGAAATATAAGGTTTTTCTCTCTCTCTTTCATTTTCTCCATAGATTGATTTGATTGTGTATTAACCTTTTGGTTGATCAAATTGGATCTCTCCTTTGGAAACTTGGATTTAGGAGTGGATCTCATATTTCCCCCATACATTACATCCAATAGAGGTGATTCCATATTACCACTATTCAGCAAGACATAAGACCCTTAATAGGGCCTATTATGACATAAGACCCTTAGTAGGACCTATTACGACATAAGACCCCTTAAGATAACCTATTAAAAGATAAGACCCCTTAAGAGTCCCTATTATGACATAAATATCCTTAAGACCCCTTAGTAGGGCCTATTATGACATAATAGGGTTTATTATGACATAATACGGTCTATTATGACATAATAAGGTCTATTATGACATAATACAATCTATTATGACATAATAGCACCTATTTTGACATAATACCTCACCTATTTGACATAATAGGACCTATTATGACATAAGACTACTTAAGATGACCTATTACAACACAAGACCCCTTAAGAGTCCCTATTATAACATAAATCCCCTTAAGACCCCTTAGAACATACTAGGACCTAATGAGACATTATAGGATGTCTTGATACATCCTAGAACATCTTTTGTCCCTGTAAGAAACCAAGAACCCTTTAGTACATCCTACAACATCCTTGGACCCATTTTGACCCCAATAATACATATATTTAAATGTTATACATATGTATAGTTAGATGTTTAAATTTCTTTCTAATATATGTTTAAATGTTATACATATATGTTCTAGATGTTTTCAATGCATGTATAAATATTATACATATATAGTTAGATGTTAAAATGTTATCCTAGGACTCCTTAGTACATCCTAGGACCTTTTAAGACACCTAGATCTCCTTAAGACACCTAGGACCCCTTAGTAGGACCTTTGATGACATAAGATTCCTTACACAACACCTATTATGACATAAAACCCCCTAAGAACCCTTAGTAGGACATAAGACCCTTAGTAGGACCTATTATGAGATAAAA
Organism: Chamaecyparis obtusa; assembly: GCA_027943335.1. Taxonomy (NCBI): domain Eukaryota; kingdom Viridiplantae; phylum Streptophyta; class Pinopsida; order Cupressales; family Cupressaceae; genus Chamaecyparis; species Chamaecyparis obtusa. The sequence continues at coordinate 551,247 of BSBK01001155.1, read as the reverse complement.
CCCTTTGTAGGACCTATTATGACATAATACCCCTTATGATGACCTATTATAACATAAGACCCCATAGTAGAACCTATTATGACATAAGACCCCTTAAGATAACCTATTACAAGATAAGACCCCTTAAGAGTCCATATTATGACAAAAACCCCCTTAAGACCCCTTAGTATGGCCTATTATGACATAATAAGACCTATTTTGAGATAATACAGCCTATTATTATTACAAGTAGTGGTTGTTATTGCACCAAAAGATCGACCTATTAATGCTTGATACAACCACTAGACTTATAGAAAACAAAGGTGGCGATTAAGCCATGTCACGAATCCTAAGGGGAGCATTGACCATTTTTCCAACAATCTCCCCCTCCACGTTACCTAAGGGGATTCGAACCTATGACCAAGCTTTGATACCACTTGTTACAAGTAGTGGTTTCCATTGCACCAAAAGATCAACCTTTTAATGCCTGATACAACCACTAGACTTATAGAAGACACAAGAGGTGGTTAAGCCATGTCACGAATCCCGAGGGGAGCGCTGACCATTTTTCCAACAATTATGACATCAAACCACTTAAGATGACCCATTTCAACATAAGACCCCTTAAGAGCCCCTATTATGACATAAATCCCATTAAGGCCCCTTGGTACATCCTAGGTCCTCTTAAGACATTATAGGATGTCTTAATACATCCTAGGATAGCTTTTGACCTTGGAAGAAACTGAGAACCCTTTAATAGATCATACTACATCCTTGGACCCATTTTGACCACAATGATACATATAATTAAATGTTATACATATGTATAGTTAGATGTTTAAATGTTATTTATATGTTCTAGATGTTTCCAATGTTATGTGTAAATGTTATAAATGTATAGTTAGATGTTAAAATATTATCTTAGGACCCCTTAGTACATCCTAGGACCTTTTAAGACACCTAGGACCTCTTAGTAGGACCTTTAATGACATAAAATTCCTTACACAACCCCTAGTATGACATAAAACCCCTTAAGAACCCTTAGTAGGACCTATTACGACATAATACCCCTTAAGATGACCTATTATAACATAATACAAGTTAGTAGAACCTATTATAACATAAAACCCCTTAGTAAGAATACTCATAGAGAACATGTAATATTCTCGCATGCTCCTCACTATCTAGTCTTGACTTACGATGTCCATGCTGAGATTTAACTGGATAGAGACAAAGGGAGGTAGCAACTACTAGATGGCTATATTGAAACACTATCTAGTTTATAATCAACAAATTGAATCCAATGTTGGACTATTTTTATTTGCTTGAAATGTGTTCCCTTTAAAACAACTAAACCTACACCACAAATTTTAACAACATTTACAACAATTGATTAAATTTGTTAAAATTGATATATATATATATATATATATATATATGTGTGTGTGTGTGTGTGTGTGTGTGTGTGTGTGTGTGTTAGAATAACTGAGAGGGGGGGTGAATTAGTTATCCACTGTCCCAAGTCAAAATGTATAATCCAAAAATAAATTACTTAAACTTTTGCTACTCGGTAACTTAAAATACTTTACTGTCTGTACTTTTACCGATTACCAGTCTATAACATATAATGATTACCGATAAAATCCAATATGCAACATGTAAGTATGACATCAAAAAAATATCACAATCAACACATAACACAAGAGATTTAACATGGAAACCTTGTGAATGGGAAAACCACCTGGGATCGGCAACCCAAAAATTATTCACTCTTATGAAGTGAGGTCGGTGAAGACCCAACCCTGTTAAAGGTTACAAACACACTGTTAGGTGTGACCTTGTTAGAGGATTTTAGACCAACCATTAGCATCCAACCAACATTCACTATGGGGTTGATAGAATAAAAATGTTCATTCTATGAATGATACATAAAAGACTTTCCTAGTCCACTCGGTTAAGAGATTTGACTGTATACAATGGTTAAAATGTAACAGTACGTGATCTGACTTAATACAACTTCAATTACAGATGTACAAATCAATGTTAGGCTCATTCAAATCCTCTGATCATTATAACAATTCTGTTTCAATCAATATTTAGTAACTTACTATCGCTCGGTAATAGCTTCCTGACGCTTGGTAAACTCTGCAGTTTGGTTCTCCTTAACTAGTTTGATTAGGCATGCATGAAAACTTGTTCATGTGATAATTCTACAATCTCCTTCTTTCAGCATATTTTTCATTATGAAACTCTAGTCTCTTAAATAGAAAATTAAACCGTTTTCTTCTCCTCCATTAGATTTTGTAGCTTAATCACCTTCATTGATTTTTCCGCTTAAACCTTCCTCGACTGATGTGTTAATAACATGTTTAGTTTTCATCCTTTAGTTCTTTCTTGAATTTTTTTAGCTATCGATCTTTGTAACAAACTTTATCTCCAACCTCAAATTAATACACTTTCCAGGTCATCAATCCTTATCGGCTAAACTAATCATGTAGTTCCTTTGTTCTGTTTGGTTAACAAAGAAAGGTGTCGGTGAACACAAGCTCAGTTTATACTATGTTCGGTATACACTACACTTCATCAATGTATACTGAAATGCTTCATCAACTGACAACACTGCCTTGTGTCTTTTGGCTCTTTTCCTCATCATAGATGAATGCAACATAATCAAGTCAATATCATAAGGTCATAGACTCATCAACAAGTTACCCAATGTATTCATTATCGTCATCTTTCATATACATCTTCCTCATGTAGATATTTATGTTCTTCATCTCTTTCACTCCTTTTCTACAGATATTTAGGTACAATAACTTACAAGATAAGTGTTGTCAAACTAGTTGACATCAATGACAACATAATACTGATTTAATCATCTTACATATCTAATCACCAACTCAGTGATCTTAAATCACAGATCTTCAATTATGTTCTAAATCAGTTGTAGCTCATCAATCTCTCCCTTTGGCATTGATGGAAACTCAAGTAATATGAAATATACCATACACATACCAAACATGTATTCTACAACTCTGTGAACAAATGTTGTGCAAGCTCTCCCTAGCTTAAAATGTTTAATTACTACATTACTAAACAACATTACATTACAAATGCAGCTTTGACATTCTATAGATATGCTCTTTTCAGGTCTCTGGTTCCTACTTCTATTCTCAGTAACTGATCTTCAACGCTCTCCCTTTCTTCTAGATTATCTCTCCCTTAGATAGATGTTTCAGTTTTCTCATCAGTGCATATTGTTTCATATTGTTTATCTCTCCCTTTGACAACAATGCCAAAGAAACAAATAAACAAATAGCTCTTTAGTAGCCATTTAACTCTTTGTTGTCCACTGTATCCTCTATATCTTTGTATACTAATATGCCAATTTGTTCAAGTTCTTCAAACTTTTCACAACCTTAGACATGATACAAAGTGTGAACTATGCTGCATCAACATGAATGATCTTCTGATAAGATTAGGCTGATGCAACATCCAGATCACATTAGTGACCGGTAGATAGGGGACGGACCCTAAGTCTAGTTCTTAAGTATTCAAATGTATCCTTCGATAGAGGCTTTGTAAATATGTCTACAAGTTGTTCTTTTGATGTAACAAATTCTAGCTTCACTTTCTTCTCCTATACTTGTTCTCTTAAGTACTGATACTTAATAGATATATGCTTTGTCTTAGAGTGCATCACTGGATTCTTTGAAATGTTTATTGCACTGGTGTTGTCACAATATATAATCACCGGCTTAGTGATTAGCTCATTCATACCTTCCAACACTTGCTTAGTATATGCAATGTTTGAACAATTTGTAGCAGCAACAACATACTCTACTTCAGCTGTAGACTGAGAAATGCAAGCATGCTTCTTACTTGTCCATGTAACTAGACTGAGAAATGCAAGCATGCTTCTTACTTGTCCATGTAACAAGTCTTTCACCAAAGAAAAATGCTCCTACAGTGGTACTTTTTCTATCATCCACATTTCCAGCCCAAACGACATCATTATAGGTCTTCAGTTCAAATTTTACTTCCTTAGGATACCATAATCCATACTCTTATGTTTTCTTTAGGTATCTTAAGATTCTGTTTATAGCAACCATGTGTGATTCCTTAGGGTTTGCAGAAAATCTAGAAACAATTCCCACAGCATGTGCTATGTCTGGTCTACTATGAACCACATACATTAACTTACCAATCATAGATCGGTATAGTGTCTGGTTTACCTTTGTAGTTTCATCTTCCTTAGTCAGTTTACATCTAGTAGCCATTGGTGTTCCCAAAAGTTTAGCATCTTCCATGCCAAATCTCTTCAATACTTCCTTTATATATTTAGATTGTGTGATGATAATCTCATCATTCTGTTGAATCACTTGTAAGCCTAGAAAGAACTTAATCTCTCCAAACATAGACAATTCAAACTCTTTTCTCATCTCATCAGCAAAAGATTTACATATGTGATCTTGACCTCCAAAAATAATATCACCCACAAATATTTCAGCAATCAAGATAGTATCATCAGTATCTCCTTTCATATACAAATTGTTGTTCTCACTAGTTCTAACAAATCCAATACTTAACTCATACAGCCTCTCATACTGCAGCCTCTCATACTAGGCTCTTAGTGCTTGCTTCAACCATATAAATTTTTATATGATCTACATACCATGTCTTTATTGTCTAGATTAATGAAGCCTTCTAGTTGTTCTATGTAGACCTCTTCTTCAAGTATTCCATTCAAAAATGTTGACTTAACATCCATTTGATAAACTTTGAATTTTTTGTGTGTAGCATATGCATGTAACATTCTAACTCCTAATCTAGCAACAGGTGCAAATGCTTCACCATAATAAATTCCTTCCTCTTGTGTATATACCTTGCATACCAATCTAGCTTTATTTCTTGTTACCTCTCCATTTTCATTCAGTTTGTTCCTGAATATCCACTTAGTACTAATAACATTCTTTTCTTTAGGTCTGGGTACTAAGGTCCAGGTTTTGTTCTTCTCTATCTATTCTATTTCCTCTTTCATTGCATTAACCCATTCATCATTTTCTAATGCAACATTTACATTCTTTGGTTCATATTCACAAACTAGACATGTACCTTGTCTTATCTTACTCATTGTTTGCATGCCATCTTGTCTGTCTCCAATAATTTGTGTCTCGGGATGATTTCTCCTAACAAATCTTGCTAGTACTCGGTCTCTTATTTCTTGTTCATCTTGGGCAGGTTCATTTGCTTTTTCGGTAAGTCCATCTTGCTCATTAGTTTCTCTTTCCTGTTCCTCGGTATTATTTTACTATTGATCGGTTGTCATAGTCTGCGGGTTCGGTAGATACTCTAGTTGTTCAATGTAAGTGAATCTACCACAGTCTTCTGGTTCCTTTCTACTTTCCTCTTCATTATTATCATCAAACTCATCAACTCAAACATTATTACTCTTAATCATTTTGATAGTAGCTTTATTCAGACACTTATATGCTTTGCTTTTACTGGAATATCCTAGAAATATCCCTTCATCACCTTTTGAATCAAACTTTCCATTTCTTTCATCTTTTAGAATAAAACGTTTACTTCCAAAAATCTTGAAATAACTTACAGTGGGTTTGTGTCCAAACCATAACTCATAGGGTGTCTTGTTAGTGTCCTTCTTCAGTTGTACTCAGTTCATAACATAAATAGTTGTACTGACAGCTTCTCTTCAGTATGTCTGAGCAACATTCTTTTGCAGCATTAGTGTCCTTGCACAATCAACTATTGACCTATTCCTCCTTTCAAGAATGTCATTCTACTGAGGTGTCCTCGGTACAGAGACCTATCTTTTAATACCATGCTCATTATAGAAATTAGTAAATTCATCAGAGATAAATTCACCTCCTCTATTAGATCTTAAGCATTTCAATTCCTTACCAGTCTCTTTTTCTACTTTTTCTTTATACCACTTGAACATCTTAAATGCTTCCAGTCATCAATCTAGTATAGTCATCAACAAAAAGAATAAAGTATCTATCAACATAATAACTCTGAGTTCTCATAGGACCACATAGGTCAGTATGAACCAACTCAAGTATCTTCTTTATTGAATAATCTTTTCTTTTAAAACTAGATTTAGTCATTTTACCTTTCTGACATTCATTTTCACAAGTTAGGAAGACCTCTAACTCTTTTTCTTTTACTAATCTTAATTATGTTATCAAAATTCACATGGCATAACCTTTTATGACACAACCAAGCATCTTCATTTTTCATCATCAAGCAAGAAGACTCATCATTATCAAGATAAAATAGATTACCTTTTGTTTTTGCTCCAGTTCCAACTAGTCTTCCTCCATCATGAAATATTTTCACTTTATTGCTCTCAAAAGAAACTCGGTGACCTGAATTGTTCAGTTGTGCCATACTTAGCAGATTATAGTTCAGTCCATCTACCCAATAATCATTTTCACATTTTGTTCTATCATTTATCATCAATGATCCTTTACCTCTTTCCATACAGGGTGTATCATTACCCATTTTAACAGATCCTCCATTGTATTCTTCAAGATGATCAAATTTCTCTTCATCACCAGTCATGTGATGTGTACAACCACTGTCTATGATCCATGTATCATTTTTGTTAACTTTAGAGATCAGTGTTTCTACATGTTTTTCTTCTTCCTCAGAATCTTCTTTCATAGCAACAAATACAACTTCTACATCATCATCAAATTCAGATGTAGATTCATTTTCTTTAGCTATGTAACATACATTTTTGCCTTTGCCATTATTGTATCATTTGTCTCTGTTGTTGTGTCAGTAGATTCTGTTGATTCTTCTCCCATAGCTTCCTTTAGATCACTCTTTGGTTCTTTATGTTGGAGATTTGCCAGTAGGCCAGTACTGACTGTATGTTTTTCATTGATGACAACATATGGAAAGTAGCATGTGTGAAAGTCTTATGTAGTAAGCTTTTAGTATATGTTGCATAGACATGATATCAACATGATATCATGGGTGCAGAGGTTAACTGTTAGTGCAGATAGTTATATAGCAGTTTGTGTTAGCAGTGTTCCTGATAGAGTAACAAATAGTGTTCTGTATATGGTTGTCCATACAGTTATCATGGAGCCCCGGGCACTTGGATATATGTTAAAGACATATCAGTGATGTTTCAGCTATGGACGCATAGTTTGATATTTTGTAGAAGTGAAGTTATGCAATCGCTATTCACCAGTAGCAGTTTCCTATGTTTATTTAGAAGAGTCAATAGAGATTTTATTGGTTCCTGAGTTGCACCTATCTTTGGGGTATGTGCCCTTGGAGTTAAGCTTAGAGGAGAGTTATTGATGTTTGGTTAAGAGCACATGAGTTAATTCAGCTTGAGGAGAAATAGCCAGTTGTTTTGATAGAGCTGACAGTGTGTAGTGTGCATCTACAATTATCTTATTTGGACAGGTCCCAGAATGTGTTGTGTGCATAGTAAAGCCAACAAAATGTTTATATAAATTTGTTATAGTTTCTCTAATATGATTTCATGGTGGTTCTAATAGGCCAACTTGATTATATCATTTAGAGGAAAGATATTTATAGGCAGTCATTTTTTATTGCTAGAGTGTGGTTCATGGTTGATTAAGCAGAGAAGAGCAGAGAGTGCGAAGTGTTGAACCATCAGAAGAAGGTATATGTGACCAAGTAAGAGTTTGTGCTATTCATTGGAACTAATCCAGACAGCAGGTCAAAGCACAGTTCACCAAGTTATAGATATAGTGTGTATCTATTATTTAGAAGGTTGTAGCCTTCGCCCCTTTGAGAAGTGAGCTCTCAGACAATGCGTCCTCTCCCCTAACAGGGACAATTGTAAAAGACTCCTAACAGGGTCTAACCCTTGACTAGGTCTACTGTACTTAATATATTGTAAAGCAACTCCTAACAGGGTTAAGGATCCTCTAACAAGGATCATTATACACTAGTATAGAATATTAGTGGGTGTTAATTCCCATAGAGCTTTTTACCTATTTGGGTTTCTCCGTAACCAAAATATTGGTTTTGTATTCATGTATTCTTTCATTTTGTTTATGCTTTATGTTTAAGTATACTTAATTGGATAAAGAATTGAATCTTGTAGATAACTGATTCAACCCCCCCCCCCCTCTCAGTTATCTCTTGGGACTATTCCTAACAATTGGTATCAAAGCCAAGTGCCTCAGAGAGAAAGTTTAACATCTTGAGGTTGATCGGATGGCATACTTTAGGAAAGAGAGTCCTAAGTTTGATGGAGAGAATTATCTTTATTGGAAAAACAAGATAGTGACTCATTTGCAGTGCATTGGTTTTGAAGTTTTTGATGTAACTATCAAAGTAGCCAAGATCCCTACCTTGGAAGACCTTGCAAAGGATGATACTACTGAAAGACAGAAGGAATTGTTTCATCAGAATGTTATTGTTAAAGAAGCCCTTATCAGTGCCCTATCTGATAGTGAGTTTTCAGAGATAAAGAAAGTATACACCGCCCACAAGATATGGAAGTACCTAAAAGACATATTTGAAGGAGACAAACAAGAAAAGGATGCGCATAGAAAAACATGGAAGAAAAGATACAATGCATTAGAGATGTTGCCTGAAGAAAACATCAGAGCTTATAATCAAAGAATCAATGAAGTAGTGTTGGAATCAAGAACAATGGTGGAGAGATCTCAGAGGAAGATATTATGGACAAGTTGATGACTACTCTCACTCCAGAATATAAAAGAAAAATCAACATCCTTGATGAGACCATCCAACTTACATCTAATTTCAAGAGAGAGACCTTGATCAACAAAATCTCAGCTTTTGAGATTTCAAAATTGAAGATAGAACCTAAAAGTGAGACAGCCTTCAAAGAAATAGTTCATGGTAAGAAATCTGCAAACACTTCTGGTAATTGTGATGATGACGATAAAGAGAAAACTTTAGATGATTTTATTTCTATGATTGCTAAAAGAGAAAAGAAAGGAAAAGTAAAATATGAAGGTCAATTGCCATTTAAGTGCTTTTCATGTAATAATATAGGTCACTTTGCATCTAAGTGTCCTACTAGAGCTAGAAAGTTCAAAAAGGATTACAAACCTAAGTACTCTAAGGAATGTTACTTTGCTGGAGATGGAGTTTTAGATGAAGAATTAGGTGAGGAAGAAATTGGATTCATTGCTATTGTAGACAAAATGAATAATAAGACCAATCATAAAGATGAGAAAGAGAAACAAGAGCTAGCATTGATTTCCCAAGCTGATATAAGCATGGACTAGATTATAGATAGTGGTTGTTCACATCACATGACTGGTGATAAAGGTAGATTTGTTCATTTGGACAAATACAATGGTGGTAAGGTTAGATTTGGAGACAACACTCCTAAACCCATAGTTGGTAGAGGAGCCATCACCTTGGATGGAAAGAACAGTACTGATGATGTTCTCTATGTTGATGGTTTTAAACATAACCTTCTTAGCGTTGGGCAGTTACTTGGAAAAGGATATTAGTTGGAGTTAAAAGATGAAAAATGCATCATTAACAACAAGGATGGTGCTATGATTGCATCAGGCTCAGAGACAAGAGGTAATGTTTCCCAACTCAATTCAGAAGCAAGTTGTTTTGTTTCTAAAGTTGATGACAGTTAGTTGTGGCATAAAAGACCATGTCATATAAATTTTGATAACATAATAAAGATAAGCAATGTAAAAGCAGTAAGAGATCTACCTAGTATCACAAAGCTAGTTGATACTATATGTAGGGAATGTGTGATGGGAAAGCATATGAGGAATTCATTCAGGAGCAAGAACAATTCATCAGAGAACAAGTTGGATCTGATTCATATAGACCTATGTGGTCCAACTCAAACAAGATCATACTATGGTGAAAGGTATTTCATTTTGTTTGTTGATGATTATACTAGGATGATGTGGGTTGCATTCTTAAAAGATAAGTCAGAAGCTTTTGAGAAGTTCAAAATATTCAAAGCTAAGTTTGAGAATGAATCTAGACTAAAGATAAAATGTTTGAGATCGGATAGAGGAGGAGAATTCACCTCTGACAGATTCTACAAGTATTGTGAAGAACATGGCATAAAGAGATAGTTAAGTGCACCTAGAACCCCTCAGTAGAATGGAATTGCAGAGAGAAGGAATAGGATCATCCTTGATACAGCGCACACCATCATGATTGAAGGAAAAGTTGCACACACCTATTAGAGAGATGTGGTCAATACAACAGTCTACACCATCAATAGAATTCAATTAAGGCATGGCACTGTCAAAACACCTTATGAGCTATGGTTTGGCAATGTTCCCACAGTAAAATACTTTAGAATCTTTGGAAGCAAGTGCTACATCAAGAGGGATGAAGCACTAGGAAAGTTTGATGCAAGAAGTGATGAAGGTATTTTCCTTGGTTACTCTACTAAAAGTAAAGCTTATAGATGTTTCAATTTAAGATTGAAAAATATCATTGAAAGTGCTCATGTTAAGATTGATGAAAAGTTTATGGTTCAAGAAAGATATCATGATTACTCACCCATGATTGAAGAAGAACCCAGACCCTCCACTAGTGAGACAGTTATTGAAGAAATGTTTGACAGTATTGACGTGTTATTCAATGACCCTGAGACAAGTGAAGAAGAAACTCCTAAGGTTGATGAGTCAGCATCAACTAAAGTTCCAAAGTTTACATCTAGAAACCATTCCAAGAAAGACCTCATTGGAGATCAGAGCGGCAAAGTCTTAACAAGATCACAAGCCAAAAACTCAGCTAGCAGTGATGCGGTATGTTTACTATCTCATATTGAACCTTTAAGTGTTGAAGATGCTTGTAATGATTCAGATTGGCATGATGCTATGAAAGAAGAACTTGATCAGATTATTAAGAATGACACTTGGGAACTGGTCCCAAGACCTAGTGATAAGAATGTGATTGGAACAAAGTGGATATTCAGAAACAAGATGAATGAAGATGGTACAATAGTAAGAAACAAAGCAAGGTTAGTATGTAAAGGATATGCACAAAGAGAAGGTATTGATTATTTAGACACATTTGCACCTGTGAGAAGATTAGAAGCTATTAAGTTGTTTCTAACTTATGCTACAGTCAAAAACTTCAAATTTTATCAGATGGATGTCAAGTCAACATTTCTAAATAGAGATTTGAAAGAAGAAGTATACATTGAGCAACCAGAAGGATTCACCTTATTAGAAAGACCTGATATGGTATGCAAATTGAAGAAGGCCCTCTATGCACTTAAGCAAGCCCCTAGACCATGGTATGAGAGACTAGATGGATTCTTAACAAAGATTGGATTCAAGAAAGGAGCAGTAGATTGTAATCTATTCATTAGAGAGACATCTGAAGGTTTACTACTTGTAGCTATATTTGTTGATGACATTATCTTTGGAGGTAATGACAATCTTAGTGTTGAATTTTCTAAGGAGATGCTTTATGAATTTGAGATGAGTATGATTGGTCTTATCAAATAATTTTTGGGATTGAATGTGTAGCAGACATAGAAAAGTATTTTCATTAATCAATCCAAGTATGTGAAGGAAATATTAAAGAAATTCAAGATGGATGATTGCAAGCCAGTAGGGACTCCTATGATTACTGGATGCAAGCTTACAAAAGAAGATGACTCGCCAGCAGTTGATATAACATTTTACAAGTCTATGATTGGCAAACTTATTTATCTTACTCAGACTAGACCTGATATTTCCAATGCAGTTGGCATAGTTGGAAGATTTGTAGTAGAGCCTAAACAAAGTCACCTCATGGCAGTAAAATGGATATTTAGATACTTACAAGGCACTATAGACTATGGTCTATGGTACCCTAATTCAGAAAATGTTGAGCTTCATGTGTACACAGATGCAGATTGGGTAGGATGTGTTGATGACAAAAAGAGTACATCAGGTGGAGTAGTGTTTCTTAGTGATAGACTTGTCACTTGGACAAGAAAGAAACAAAATTATATTTCTCACTCAACAACAAAAGCAGAGTATGTTGCAGCAGTCTTGAATTGTTCTACAATTGTTTGGATCAAGCAGATGATAAAAGATTTTGGAATTCAAATTGATTATCCTATTGTTATTCACTGTGATAACACTTGCACTATCAATATGTTGAAGAACCCTGTGATGCATGCAAAGACAAAGCACATTGAGATCAAGTATCACTTCCTAAGAGAGAAAGTGGCAAAGAAAGAAATCAAGCTAGACTATGTGAGTACTAAAGATCAGTTGGTAGACATATTCACAAAGCCCTTGCCTAAGGATACTTTTGATTATCTCAGGAAGAAGTTGGGAGTAATTCCCTTCCCTAATTTTACTTAGAAGGAAGAAGGAAAGGCATCAGTCCTCAGAGACTAATGGAAGGTTGACTACTCTACCTCAGGAGTAGTACCGGTGCTTAAAATGAATGGCGCCCTTTGCCATTGATGTCAAAAGAGGAGTAATATACAGAGTTATGAAAAATGGAAGGATTAATATACTTAGGGGGAGCAATATTTAGTTGTGACAACAGTTCAGTTGAGGAAATGGAGAATGTTGAAAATATTGCAGCAGATGGAGGATTCATCTTTGGGGGAGTTTTGAAGAGGAAATTGAGAATGTTATAAAAGAAATGTTCAGTTGGGTTGGTGATGGTTTTTCATTCCACATGTTGCCATCAATACCAAAGGGGGAGATTATTGGAGATTCGCCAGTAGGCCAGTACTAACTGTATGTTTTTCATTGATGACAACATATGGAAAGTAGCATGTGTGGAAGTCTTATGCAGTAAGCTTTCAGTATATGTTGCATACACATGATATCAGCATGATATCATGGGTGCAGAGGTTAACTGTTAGTACTGATAGTTATATAGCAATTTGTGTCAATAGTGTTCCTGACAAAGTAATAGGTAGTGTTTTGTATATGGTTGTTCGTACAGTTATCATGGAGCCTTGCGCGCTTGGATATATGCTAAAGACATATATATGATGAAGACATATCAGTGATGTTTCAGTTATGGATGCATAGTCTTATATTTAGTAGAAGTGAAGTTATGCAGTCGCTATTCGCCAGTAGCTATTTCTTATGTTTATTTAGAAGAGCTGACAGAGATTTTATTGGTTCTTGAGTTGCGTGCATAGTAGAGCTGACAAAATGTTTATATAATTTTGTTATGGTTTCTCTAATATGATTTCAAGGTGGTTCTAACAATCCAACTTGATTATATCATTTAGAGGAAAGATATTTATATGTAGTCAATTGTGATTGCTTGAGTGTGGTTCATGGTGTTAGAGTGATTATATTTTGCACTTATTAATTAGATCACTTTGGTTTAATTAATTAAGTTATTTATTACTCTGTTTACTTAAGCTATCTCTTAGGTGCATTATAATTAATATCTTTATTAATTATAATGTGCAACCTAGATTTTCTTCATTTTAGGGTTTCATTCACCTTTTAAGGTCAAACTTGTAATTATTGTTTTAATCTCTTTGAATACATTTTTCACTCTCACATTTTGAGCATAGAAGGGTTTCATCTTTTTCCATCTTTTGCTTCATTCTTTGTAGCAGGTATCTTGCATGTAGATTGGTCTTGGAAGTTGAATCTGTATTTCTCAGTTTCTACATATGGTTGATTAAGTAGAGTAGAGCAGAGTGTGTGAAGTGTTGAACCATCAAAAGGTCTATATGACCAAGTAAAGAGTTTGTGCTATTCATTGGAACTAATCCAGATAGCAGGTCAAAGCACAGTTCACCAAGATCTAGATATAACATGTATCTATTATTCAAAAAGTTGTAGCCTTCGCCCCTTTGAGCAATGAGCTCTTGAATAGTGCGTCCTCTCCCCTAAAAGGGACAATTGTAAAAGACTCCTAACACGGTCCAACCCTTAACTAGGTCTACTGTACTTAATATATTATAAAACAAATCCTAATAGGGTTAAGGATCTTCTAACAAAGATCATTATACACTAGTACAGAATATTAGTGGGTGTCGATTCCCACTAGGGTTTTTACCTATTTAGGTTTCCTGGTAACCAAAATATTGGTGGTGTGTTCATGTGTTCTTTCATTATGTTTATGCTTTATCTTTAAGTATACTTAATTGGATAAAGAATTGAATCTTGTAGATAACTGATTCACCCTCACCTCCCTCCCCCCCCCCCCCTCTCAGTTATCTCTTGGGACTATTCCTAACAATTAGTATCAAAGCCAAGTGCCTCGGAGAGAAATTTTAACAACTTGAGGTTGATCAGATGGCATACTTCAGGAAAGAGAGTCCTAAGTTTGATGGAGAGAATTATCTTGATTGGAAGAACAAGATGGTGACTCATTTGTAGTGCATTGGTTTTGAAGTTTTTGATGTAACTATCAAAGCAGCCAAGATCCCTACCTTGGAAGACCTTGCAAAGGATGATGCTACTGAAAGACAAAAGGAATTGTTTCATCGAAATGCTATTGCTAAAGAAGCCCTTATCAGTGCCCTATCTGATAGTGAGTTTTTAGAAATAAAGAACGTAGACACCGCCCACAAGATATGGAAGTACCTAGAAGACATATTTGAATGAGACAAACAAGCAAAGGATGCGCGCATTAAAACATCGAAGAAAAGATATAGTGCATTAGAGATGTTGCCTGAAGAAAACATCAGAGCTTATAATCAAAGAATCAATGAAGCAGTTGCTAGAATCAGGAACAATGGTGGAGAGATCTTCTAACTAGGATCATTATACACTAGTACAGAATATTAGTGGGTGTCAATTCCCACTGGGGTTTTTACCTATTTGGGTTTCCCCATAAACAAAATATTGTTGTTGTGTTCATGTGTTCTTTCATTGTGTTTATGCTTTATGTTTAAGTATACTTAATTGGATAAAGAATTGAATCTTGTAGATAACTGATTCACCCCCCCCCCCTCTCAGTTAACTCTTGGGACTATTCCTAACACTTTCATCATCTTTCTTATATGGACATCTAGCAGCAATGTGGCCAACCTCTTTATAGTTAAAGTATGCTAAAGGTAGCTTACCTCTATACCTTCCTTTTCCTTTAGGTAACCTTCTGGCCATAAGAGCTTCAAGTTTGTCAAGCTCATCATCAGTATTGCTATCACTATCATCATTCTTATTATTCCTGCTACTAGACTTACCAATATTCAGAGAAGTCATGAAAGCAAATTCCATAGACGGAACAACACTATTGTCAAAGTTATTCAATTCAAAGGTTGTAAGTTTACCAATCAGATTTTCAAGGGTAAGGATGTTACCAGCTATAGAATTTGTTTCATGAATTGCAGATATTCGGATTGCATAAACTAGCAATAAGGTTCTGAGGACTTTTCTTACCACTGTCTCTTCATCAATAACACCATCAAATGCTCTAATGGCATGTACTATCTCTTTTAGTCTATTTGTGTACTGCACAATATTTTCACCTTCCTTCATCTTCATATCATCGAATCTACCCCTTAAGCTTTTAGGTCTGGCTCTTTTGACATTCACATCACCACTGCAAACTTGAGAAAGTTTATCCCACATAGCTTTGGTAGTAGTGCAGCTTTTAATATCTTCAAATTTGGCATCAATACAGACAACAACAATCTCCATCATAGTAATATTGTGTTCATGCCTATCTCTTAGTTGATCAAGGGTCAAGGGACTAGTGGTCAGTTTAATGTAGCCATTCTCCATCAGATCTAGTGTAGAATTCCCAATTCCAAATATGTGCAACTTCATTTGGCTTTTCCATACTCTGAAGTTATCTTTGTTCAGCTTTGGCACCTCCCTATTATATATTTTGAGATATTTGTACTGAAGTCCTTAAAACTCTCTTCCAAGCAACCAATGCTCTGATACCAATTGTTAGAATAATTGAGAGGGGGGGTGAATCAGTTATCCACTATCCGAAGTCAAAATGTACAATCCAAAAACAAAATACTTTACTGTCTGTGCTTTTATCGATTATCAGTCTATAACATATAATGATTATCGATCAAATCCAATATGCAACATGTAAGTTTGACATCAAACAAATATCACAATCAACACATAACACAAGAGATTTAACGTGGAAACCCTGTGAAAGGGAAAAAACACCTGGGACCGACAACCCAAAAATTATTCACTTTTCTGAAGCGAGGTTGGTGAAGACCCAACCCTGTTAAAAGTTACAAACACACCGTTAGGTGTGACCTTGTTAGAATATTTTAGACCAACCATTATCGTCCAACTAGCATTCACTATGGGGTTGATAGGATAACAATGTTCATTCTATGAATGATACATAAATGATGAAGGGTGCTCCCCTTAATACCACAAACACATAACAGAAATAGAGAAATAACAACAATATGCAAGAACAGAAAATTGGCTTCTTATTATCTCCACAAATGTGGAATTACAAACTTTCAGAATTACAATATGCAAAGCCACATGGGCATTCCCTTACAATACTCTGTAGGAAAAAGCCTCGAATTATTATCCAGATCTACTACCCAGAACTATTATGAACTGCCTAAGACAATAATACAGTCTTCCTTATATAGACAATTTTCCACCACCTGGGAAGGTTCTAGAATTTTAGCCAATAAGGCCGACCAAACTTAGAATTATTTTATTTTACATTTTATTACATCGTAGTCGGCTTAAGATAACCTTTGAAACACGAACAGAAATTTTGAATAAAATTATTTTTCGCCATTTCAAGTGGCCCAACTTCCGAAGACCATAAGTCATCACCAGTTGACCCGATCGGCTATTATAACCCCATTTCGGAAATGCCACGAAGTGCTCTACAAGCTAGACCAATGCAAGCACCTGTCACCCAAATTTTTGACCTCATCCGAGGCCTCTAAAGCCTTCAAAACTGAGTTCAAAGTTTCTGTACCCTACTGCCAATACCAAAAATCTTCAATATCTTCCAATATACACTTGATCTGACAATGAAACTTTACTGGCAGACTTATACGACCAAAATGAATCTCCAAGAAAGAAATCAGATCATTCTAAGCACATACGAAAATTACCAAAAATAGTAACTTTCCATAAATAGCAGCTCTGCACAAGATAGCCCTTATTGAATATAAAAATAGAAATATTTTTGGGTGATGCAAAATTGCTCTTACACCCAGGATGCTCCTGCATTAGACACCCGGGGTAATTTGAGAAGTGACCCTGTCACGACTCAGGTGTGCAGAGGAAAACCAAGACGGTTAACCTCCTCCTTTGCTATCCATGATGAATCTTCAATAGGTCTTCATTTCCATTTGACCAAATACTCTTCATATGTCCTATTTCTTGTGCTTCTTCCAACATGACTATCTAGTATGTCTTCAATCTCCTTGGTATCTGAACTAGTTGCTAGAATACTCCACTGTGCTGTTGTGATCTCATCTTCAACACCCCCTTCATGATACTCTGTCAGATCCGAAACATTAAAAACTTGTGAAATATTCAGTTCAGTAGGCAATTCTACCTCATATGCATTTTCTGAATCATGCTTCTTCAGTATCTTACATGGTCCAAATTTCTTCATTTTCAACTTATTATATGTACCAACTGGAAATCTTTCCTTCCGCAAATGAACCATGACTTCATCTCCAAACTGAAATTCCTTATACCTCCTTTTCTCATCTGCCTTAGCCTTATACTGTGCATTCATTTTGGTAATATGCTTCCTCACTTCCTCATGGATGTTCTTCAAGTGTTCTGCAAAATCCTCAGCTTCAGCACTACTTATTTCTCCTTTATCTATCTTTCTCAGTTCAGATGCATTTCTTGGACTACTTCCATATACAATTTAGAATGGTGATTTACCAGTGCTCCTATTGACAGAATTATTGTATGCAAATTCTGTCTGTGGTAAAATCAAATCCCATCATGTTGGCTTGTCTCCAACCAAACATCTCAACAAATTTTCCAAATTTCGATTCACCACCTCTGTCTATCCATCAGTCTGTGGATGATGTGATGAACTGAACTTCAAATCTGTCTTCAACTTTTTCCACAATGTCTGCCAGAAATGTCCAACAAACTTAGTGTCCCGATCTGAAACTATGGTCTTTGGCAAACCATGTAGTCTCACTACTTCTCTGAAAAATAATTCTGCTACATGAACAGCATCATTAGTCTTCTTGCAGGGAATGAAATGTGTCATCTTTGAAAATCTGTCAACCACCACAAAAATTGAATCATGTCCCCGTTGTGTCCTCGGCAATCCAAGAACAAAATCCATACTGATATCCTCCCATGGCTTCTCTGGTACAGGTAATGGCTGATACAACCCTATATTCTGCTTCACTCCTTTCGTCATCTGACATACTCTGCAACTCTGTACAAACTTCTTGACATCTTGCTGCAACTGTGGCCAATAATAATTCTCACTAACCAAAGCAAGGGTTTTATCACGACCAAAATGTCCAGCCAATCCTCTGCTATGCTTCTCCTTGATGAGATTCTCCCTCATAGAGCTTCGTGGAATGCACAACTAGCTCCCTCTAAATAGCATATCATTTCGTCTTGTCTAGAGTAACAGGTTCTATACAAGCTTTCCAAGCTTCACCAAAATCGGGATCCTCTGGATACAAAGTCTTGAGTTCCTTGAACCCAACCACTTCAAATTGCATTTCTGTCAGCAATAGTTTCCTTCTGCTAAGAGCATCTACAACCCTGTTAGACTTTCCACTCCTGTGTTTCAAAACAAATGTATAATTCTGCAAAAACTCAACCCATTTCAAATGCCTTTGATTCAACTTTCCTTGACTATTCAAATATTGCAAAGCTTGATGATCAATATACAAAACAAACTCCTTAAGAAGTAGATAGTGTCTCCACTTCTTCAATGCTTGAACTATAGCATAAAATTCCTGATCATAAACAGAATACTTTCTCTCGGCATCATTTAACTTCTCACTGAAATAAGCAACAGGTTTACCTTCTTGGCTCATAACAGCTCCTATTGCAGTACCACTAGCATCACAATCTACTTGAAACACCTTATTAAAATCTGGAAGTGCTAAAACAGGTTGTTCTGTAACTTTTTGTTTCAACAATTGAAAACTCTTTTCTACCCCATTAGTCCACTTAAACTCTTTTCTGTCCCCTCTCATTGTTTCAGTCAAGGGTCCACAAATACTGCTAAAATTTCTGATAAACTTTCTATAAAAGCTAGCCAAACCATGAAAAGATCTTACCTCAGTAGCACTCCTTGGAGTAGGCCATTCGAGAATAGCCTGTACTTTCTCTGGGTCCATTTTTAGACCTTCTGCTGAAACTACAAATCCCAAATACACTAACTCTTTCTTCACAAAACTGTACTTCTTCAAATTAATCAACAATTTCTCTTCTCTCAATTTCCCAAATATCATACGAATATGCATCATATGCTCCTCCAATGTCTTGCTAAAGATCAAAATATCTAGGTAAACAATGACAAACTTACCCATAAATTCTTTCAAAACCTCGTTCATGAGCCGCATGAAAGTGCTCAGTGCATTGGTTAGCCCAAAAGGCATGACTAACCACTCATACAGTCCTTCCTTTGTCTTGAAGGCAGTCTTCCATTCATCTCCTTCTCTGATCTGAATCTAGTGATATCCACTCTTCAGATCTATCTTTGAGAAATACACAGCTCCACTCAAACAGTCCATAATATCATCCATTTGTGGCAATGGAAACTTGTACTTGATTGTGATCTTGTTTATTGCTCTGGAATTTGTACACATCCTCCACTCTCCATTCTTCTTTGGTGCTAATACCGCTGGTACAGTACAGGGACTCAGACTCTCATGGATCAATCCTTTCTGCAACAACTCATGTACTTGTATGTTCAACTCCTCACTTTCTGCAGGTGTCATTCTGTGTGCTGCCTTATTTGGCAAACTTGCTCTTGGGATCAAGTCCATCTAATGACTGATCTTCCTGACTGGTGGTAATCCATCAAGCACATTATCGGATACAATATCCTAGAACTCATTCAACAAATCTGCAACTTCTATAGGAACATCTTCTACTTCCTCCTTACCAACTTTTGGAATTAAAGCAAAACACACATGCTCATGCCTCATACCATCTACGAACTTTCTTCCATCAACAAAAGTTATCCTTGCACTACCACATACCTTTTCTTCTATGTCATTCAATGGCTTTAGCTTATGTCGCATTCCATCCTTTGTCAGGGAATAGATATTTGCACGACCATCATGTACAACACATCTGTCAAACTGCCATGATCTACCCAACAACATATGACATACATCCATAGATATGATATCACACAGTACCTCATCTTGGTACCCGCCAATCTTGAACTTCACTAGGCATTGTTCATTGACCATGACCTTGTGGTCATCCTTTATCCAAGCAATCCGATATGGATGTGGGTGCTTCTGTCTCTTGAGCTTCAGCTTTGTCACCATCTCTTCTGACACCAAATTGTCAGTGCTTCCACTATCAATAATCACATCACAACACTTACCCTCACACTTGCACCTGGTACGAAACAGGCTCCTCCTTTGTTCACGTTCATTCTCACCACTCAGCAGGACTCTTTTGTTAATCAGTGTTTCTCCTCTTTCAACATCTTCAGAATTTGATGATCTGGCATCTTCATCTACATGTGCAACTCTAGCCTGGCCTTCATTTCTCCTGTCTGTTCTGCCTTGACGCTGAGGACATTCAAATGCCCTATGATCTTCTTCTCCACAGTGAAAACATGTTCCACGGAAGCCTCCTCTTTCGGATCCTTGTCCTCTTCCTCTTCCTCTCTGATCTCTATTATTCTGATCTTGGAAACGATTGGAATTGTTTCCTCGTTGATTCTGACTGCTACTGGTCTCGTCCTTCTTTTTCGAATCTTCATTTCGGCCTCCATAGGACCGTCCACTAGATTGTCCACCGCGACCTCTTCTATTTTCTCTGCTCTCAAACTTCTTGTTCAATTTTTCCTCTACTTTTAGGGCAAACTGGTATGCCTCTTTAATAGTGTTCATTCGAACTAGGTTCAACTCCTCCTGAATGCTTGGCCTTAACCCATTAAGGTATTGGGCAACTTTCTCCTTATCAGCTTCTGCATGGCCTGTTCTGATGAGGAGTCGATAGAACTCCTCTGTATACTCCTGAACAGATCTTCTTGCTTGCTTCAGACTTTGCATTTTCTTCAGTAGGTTAAGCTCATAATCAACAGGAATGAATTGTCGCTTCAATTTATCCACCATCCGATCCCATCTTGTGATTTTATCTTTCCCTCTTCTATTTCGCTCCAATTGAACTTCCTGCCACCAGATCTTTGCATGACCTTTCAGTCTGGTCTTCGCAAATTTGACCCTATCAGGATCCTCAACATCTTCATACTCAAAATATTCCTCACATTCATTGATCCAGTTGATCAATTCTTTTGGGTTAAGATTTCCAGAAAATGTAGGAACCTCAATCTTAGGTCTTTTCCCAATTTTGGAAATGGCTCGAAAAAGTCTTTCTTCCTCCTGGTTCACAACTTCAACTTCTCCTTCTTGATCTTCTTCCTCGGCTTCATCCTTGCTTTCGTCTCTGACATTAAGATTCATTCCTCTGCGAATCTCTTCTTGCAATGCTCTCACTTGTCTCTGGAGCGCTCTAACCTCAGGTGTTACAACACCAGCTCTTCCGCCATGTTCCATTCGTGGAGGCATTTTCACAATGCGCGCTGAAACCCTAACCACGGTCCTGGTGCAAACCGTCTCACAGTCGGCGATCTGTTTACACACTCAAGAACTCTTGCTCTGATACCACTTGATGAAGGGTGCTCCCCTTAATACCACAAACACATAACAGAAATAGAAAATTAACAACAATATGCAAGAACAGAAAATTGGCTTCTTATTATCTCCACAAATGTGGAATTACAAACTTTCAGAATTACAATATGCAAAGCCACATGGGCATTCCCTTACAATACTCTGTAGGAAAAAGCCTCGAATTATTACCCAGATCTACTACCCAGAACTATTTTGAACTGCCTAAGACAATAATACAACCTTCCTTATATAGGCAATTTTCCACCGCCTGGGAAGGTTCCAAAATTTTAGCCAATAAGGCCGACCAAACTTAGAATTATTTTATTTTACATTTTATTACATCGTAGTCGGCTCAAGATAACTTTTGAAACCCGAACAGAAATTTTGAAGAAAATTATTTTCCACCATTTCAAGTGGCCCAACTTCCGAAGACCATAAGTCATCACCAGTTGACCCGATCGGCTATTATAACCCCATTTCGGAAATGCCACGAAGCGCTCTACAGGGTTGACTGGCGCAAGCGCCTGTCACCCAAATTTTTGACCTCATCCGGGGCCGCTAAAGCCTTCAAAACTGAGTTCAAAGTTTCTGTACCCTACTGCCAATACCAAAAATCTTCAATATCTTCCAATATACACTTGATCTGACAATGAAACTTTACTGGCAGACTTATATGACCAAAATGAACCTCCAAGAAAGAAATCAGATCATTCTGAGCACATACGAAAATTACCAAAAATAGTAACTTTCCATAAATAGCAGCTCTGCACAAGATAGCCCTTATTGAATATAAAAATAGAAATATTTTTGGGTGATGCAAGATTGCTCTTACACCCAGGATGCTCCTGCATCAATAAAAGACTTTCCTATTCTACTAGGTTAAGAGATTTGACTATATACAATGGTTAAAATGTAATAGTAGGTGATCTGCCTTAATACAACTTTAATTGCAGATGTATAGATCAATTTTAGGCTCATTCAAATCCTCTGATCATTATAACAATTCTATTTCAATCAATATTGAGTAACTTACTATCGCTTGGTAATAGCTTCCTGATGCTCGGTAAACTCTACAGTTTAGTTCTCCTTAACCAGTTTGATCAGGCATGCATGAAAACTTGTTCACGTGATAATTCTGCAGTCTCCTTCTGGCATATTTTTCATTATGAAACTCTAGTCTCTTAAATAGACAAGTAAACCATTTTCTTCTCCTCCATTAGATTTTGCCTCTTAATCACCTTCATTGATTTTTCCGCTTAAACCTTCCTCGGCTGATGTGTCCATAACATGTTTAATTTTCATCCTTTAGATCTTTCTTGAATTTTGTTAGCCATCGATCTTTGTAACAAACTTTATCTCCAACCTTGAATTAATACACTTTCCAGCTTATCAATCCTTATCGGCTAAACTAATCATTTAGTTCCTTTGTTATGTTCGGTTAACGAAGAAATGTGTCAGTGAACACAAGCTCAGTTTATACTATGCTCGGTATACACTACACTTCGTCAATGTATACTGAAATGCTTCATCAACCGACAACACTGCCTTGTGTCTTTCAGCTCTTTTCCTCATCATAGATGAATGCAACATAATCAAGTCAATATGATAAGGTCATAGACTCATCAAGTTACCCAATGTATTCCTTATCCTCATCTATCATATACATCTTCCTCACATAGATATTTCTGTTATTCATCTCTTTCACTCCTTTTTTACAAATGTTTAGGTACAGTAACTTACAAGATAAGTGTTGTCAAACTAGTTGACATCAATGACAACATAATACTGATTTAATCATCTTATATATCTAATCAGCAACTTAGTGATCTTAAATCACAGATCTTCAATTAGGTTCTAAATCAGTTGCAGTTCGTCAATATATTTATGTGTGTGTGTGTGTGTGTATTGTTATCATATTTTTACTCACCTTTGGAGACCTAAGTACTAAATGAGACTATTGTACCCTAGTTTGGATTATTAGGTGATCTTTCTTAAATTTGTGTTCATTTCATATTAAGGTATATGAAAGAGAAATGAAATGATCCACATCTAAGCATTACATATATGTGCCCAATGTTTTAAATGTGGTGTACAAAAGGAAAGAACTGAGAAGACCATCTATCTGAGCTCACATAGGCTGTGAGCATAGCCATTATCAGAATTACATAAATGAGTGCAGACATACATAAAATGACAAATGTAAATACAAGGGTACCATTCATTGCCTAGTAATGAAGTCCTTATCCGAGGTGTTCCCAATGTGCTCTTGTGATCTTGAACCTACAGAGAAGAGAGAGGAAGAGATGGGGATTAGATCCAATAGAACTAAGCAATGCATGGTACCATAATATTTACAAACATGCATATATGCACTTAGTCATACACCTCTGGGAAGGGTTGTGCTCAGGGCATGTGCCCTAAAGGAGGTTGCAGAATACAAAGAGATACCATTGTTTTCACTAACTTGTTTGTTCCATGTGCAGATACCGACAATGGTGCAAACATTAGTGTCAAATGTCCATGAATGCCAAGTATACAGCACTAAGAAAACGTGTATCAATTGAGGTTCTAGCTTCAAGCTCACAGGAAATCAAGTCTCTACATGATGTCAAAAACTTCATGATTGTCTAAACAGTAGAGAATTACATTACATTGGCACCTTAACTATCTCGCGGGCTATGCATGGCCTTCATAACAGTAACAATGGCAATAGGGCACGGGCCCAGGGTATAGTGCCATTAGAGGATCAAAATACAATCCCTCAACACTCAACATTCCAAAGATGTTATCGAAAAACACCACAACAAGCATCAATAAGAAATAACACATGAAACATGAGATGCATTTTTCAACAGTCATAATCAAATAAATGTGCCAGAATTCAACTATAAATAACAAGTGATGGTATCGAAGTAAAGCAATAAGCAACATGGCACAGCATAAGCACCAAGACGAGATGTAGCATGAGTTTCACAGGTCATGAACAACACATGAGTTTCTAAGCCATAGATGAACGATGCCAAAGAAACTCACAGGCCCCTCAAAATCAGTAGGCACCAACATCACATGTCATCACAAACACAAATAAGTAGGGGGCTTTCACACAGCAAATCTAAATGAACGATGAAATAGCATAGTTCATGGGCACATGAATGAAATATCTAGCATGCTTGGGCTCTCCAGATCGCAAGCTGCCAAAGAATAGAATGGCATGGTTTCCTTTGCAACAGATGGTTTTTGATGCCCTAGCATGTGGCCCAAAGGCATGGCATCAAACCATCAACGATGTGCCCTGGCCTCGCTCACGGGTCATCAAGAATAGTTAGCCATGTTTATAACAAACAATGAAGATCCATATATCTTTGCCATGGGATTAAAAGACCAACTTTCAAGCCAGGATTTTACAAAAAATGCAAAGCTTCAAGAATGTGCATCTCGCGGGCATCAGCAGGTAAGCAATGAAGCTCATAAACATGGCAGACCCATGGTTCACGGGTTGTCATAGTGAAGAATGGTGATGCCCTAAGAACGCAGGTCTTCACCATGGATACACAACAACATCCAAGGCTTATGGTGAAAATAATATATGTCGATAACTCACAGGGAGGATCAACGTAAATGGAAGAGAAGAAATGTGGATGCCTTATGCTCACATTTTTTTCTTCCAAAAGCATTAACGTGATATAGTGTATGAACAATAGTGATCACGTTTTGTACAATGGTACTATCAAAAGAAGAGTAATGGCACATAAAACATGTTACAACAACATTCATACAATGCTAGCAATCAATCAGAAAAGATAAACACAACATTGCTTTCAAATACAGAGGATAAGTAGCAGCAACAATGAATCATGAACAAAGTAAGTTGCATAAGAATCTGCATTCACGAACTGGCATCATCAAACAAGCATGAATGTTTTCAGTTAAACATACACATCAGTAAACATAGTTCCCTAACTCAAAAATGTAAATGCCATCATCATGTGCCCTTGAAAATCTAGAGGAGGGGTTAGCATGAAATAACAAACCAAAAGAAATGAAACCTACCTCAAAATGACGATGCCATGAAACTCAAAACATAGATGTTTCCAAAGCTGAACTCAAAGATCAGAGGTGAAGTACCAGTAAGGATGGAAACTTGCCAAATGTTGAATGCGGAAGTCCTGTGCTAGCAGTTTCCTTCCTTGTGCGAAGAATAGTTTTATTGAAAATGATTAATTTGTTTCTCCCCTTTTGCAGAGTTGAGGTGTTTTATTAATCATTTTTATCTTGATGCTATGTATTTTTCAAAACAAGGGTTTTTATTGATATTATGGGTTATTAAATGTGCTTTCCCCTTAATTGGGTTGAGAGTCATTTATTAACTTAGGAGGTAGAATGTTTAGGGTCCATGTTCATTTTGGCATAGGGGTAAGAGTTTAAATGTAAAAGTCATCGCATACATGTTATTGTAAATTCTGACAATGGTGTTTTATAAACCATTGTCAAAATACTATTTTTAGTGCATGACTTGGAGAGGACAGGATTGTTCCTTTGACTATCTTTTTTAGATGTCTCACTTTTCCACTACCCCCTATTATCTTGAGAATCTAGTATCCAAGTTTATGACACATCTTTCAGGCTCTATATACAGATATTTTCCATTTTTAGGAGGTTGAGGGTCATGATGTCGATTCTTAGGTTTTCTTTTTATACCTCTCACTTAGGTGATTGAGGTTAGTTCTTGATTCTCTCTTTCTGGGAGGTGAATGCTTGTATCTCTGGAAAAGCAAGTTGTATTTTGACTCCTTTCAATTCAGTTCATAGTAATTGTCCTTCTCATTCCTACAGTTTTGTGAGTTATTTTGGTGGATTTTATGTCATGTATTATGATGAAAGTTAGTCCTTTACTTGATATTTTGTTCATTTAGATGTTCATAAGCACTTTTATTTCCTAAAGTCTCAATCTATGTCCATTTGAAAGTATTTGGGTTTGTGGAATTCATTTTCCCTTCTCATTTACAACCAACACCTTGTTATTTCTAAGGGAAAAATCAAATTAGGGAGAAGTTGTGATGTTCAGGTCATGTTCTGAATCACATTGTGAGTTTTTTCTCAGTTTGTGGATCTATTTAAATTTGGTGGATCACCTAGTTCAAATCAATTTTAGTTATTTGTTTCATGCATTCTCTCCCTTTACTCAAAAGTTAGTCAGTTTTAAAGTAATCCAAGGGGAACCCAGCCCCTAATCTGAAAGTCTACTCTCGGATAGGTTACCCACAGCCTGAAAGTAGTCTCATGTTTCATAGGATTGCTGAGTTTTAACACTTAGCAAATTGGGTGCAATCCCTAGTGACAACATACATACACACACACACACACACATATATATATACATATATAGATATATATACATATATGTATATATATATATGTATATGTATACATATATGTATATAGATATATACATATATATACATATATATATGTATGTATATATGTATACATACATACATATATGTATATATATGTATATATATATATACGTATATGTATATATGTATACATATATATACATATATGTATATATACATATATATATATATATACATATATGTATATATGTATATATATATACATACATATACATATATACATATATGTATACATATATATATATATGTATACATATATCCAATCCTTATGTGCTCATAAGAGAAGGTTCCAAAATAGGTCCTCAACATCATGTAAGCTTTGCACAACATGAAACTAACAAATGCAACAATTATAATGTAAACAACAGAAAATAAGAAATATTTTTGGTTGATGTAAAATTGCTCAAAGACCCAAGATGCTCTGCATCAATATATGTATATATATATATATGTATACATATATACATATGTATATATATACATATATATATATATATACATACATATGTATATATATACATATATATACATAGATGTATACATACATATATATATGTATATATGTATATGTACACATATATACATATGTATAAATATACATATATATACATAGATGTATACATACATATATATATATATATATATATATATATATAATATATATATATATATATATATATATATATATATATATATATATGTATATGTACATATATATACATATATGTATACACATATATACATATATTGATGCAGGAGCATCTTGGGTCTTTGAGCAATCTTGCATCAATCAAAAATATTTTCTATTTTCTGTTGTTTGCATTATAATTGTTGCATTTGTTAGTTTCATATTGTGTGAAGCTTACGTGATGTTGAGGACCTATTTTGAAACTTTCTCTTATGAGCACATAAGGATTGGATGGACCGCTTCAAAGTTAGAGTTGTTTTCCTTGTCACTGGAGTCGTATTTTCTGGCATTCTGTGTGCTGATTGGGCATCATGTAGTCGTTGATCTTTAATGAGTCAGCCTTTGCACTCTTGGATTCTTAAATAGGACCTAAAGTACTATCTTCACCTAAGACCTCAAATCCTAATTCATTATGAGTTGGGAGTTATGACCATTTTTCTTAGGTATCAATTTTCAGCCAGTTTCAAGCAAAACATGGAGTTTTTCATCTTGCGTGGTTCCGTATGATGGAATGGGATCTTGCTAAGTTAGGGACATGTTCTTGGGTCACGTGAGGACCTAAATATAACTTCACATTAATTTTTGATAATTCTTTCATTATTTTTGGTTTACTCTTCCAAGCTGGACCTATAATGTAATTAAATGCCTGACTGACCGACTTGTGGCTTAGCTGGCTATATAAGAAGCTTAGGTGGTTTAGTTAGGATAGGATGTTGATGATAGAAGAGTATTAGAAGAAGAAAAGAAGATATTATGAGAGTTGAGACTCTGTATTCATAATTCTCTTTGTATAAGGTCAAAACCCAGAAGGCCTCATAGCCAGGCATGTTGAAATATTGAATATATTTACTCTTTTGTTGCTATCAGTTGCTTGCCTCATATCCATTGTGTTTTCACTTGTTTCATGTGAATTATATATTGCAGCCATGTGTAACTCTGATCAGGGCTTGTTTGTTGGTTCAAGTGGAGCCAATTCTACTTGATTCTGCTTGAATCTACCTTTCCCCTATGTCAAGTGGTATCAGAGCGAGTTCTTTCTTATGGATTGGATCATGGAGAACCTTATTGGATTGGCTGTAGGGTGGGAGATCTCAGATCTGACCTATAAATTATAGAAGGTTACGATCTTACTGGAACCTAATTTTCAAGATGGTTTGTGGTAGAGGAAATGATAATGCTATCATGGATATGTTGAGGCATATTGAAACTAGACTTGAAGCTGTAGAGACAACCCAAAGAAGTGGCGCACATCTTCAAGATGTTAGTGATGAAGAAGAGGTAGCACCTAATCCTAAACCTAAAGTTGAGTAGGATGAGGAAAGACTTTTGAGAGTTTTGTCTAAAGCTAACTCCAGACTTACAGTTGAAGTTGCTTGCTATGATGGAAGACTTGAGACCGATGCACTTTTTGATTGGATCTCTGAGATGGATAAATACTTTGAGTATGAAAGTACTCCTAATAATAAGAAGCTTAAGATAGCAGTCACAAAGTTGTCATGCATCTCTTTGGTGGGATCATTTGCAAACTAAGAGACAAAAGAGAGGAAAACAAAAGATCAAGACATGGATGAAAATGCTTGGAAAGATGAAGAAGAAGTTTCTTCTAGCTGATTACCAAGTTAATTTGATGAGAAAAATGCAAAATTTGAGACAAAAGGACATGAGTGTGAAAGAATATACTGAGGAATTTTAAATTGGATATTAGATTTGAACAGGTGGATGATGAAGTTGAGAAAGTGGCTAGATACTTGAATGGTTTGAGGACATCGATTCAAGATGAGATCAACTATGTTAAAATAGATAGTGTGGAAGAAGCATACCAATTTTCTTTGAAGGCAGAAGAACGATTGACAAAAAGACATGATCAAAGATAGAGGAAGAGGTGGCAGATTTTAGAGAAGTAGAGGTAGATCTTATGGAGAAAGTAGAAGATTTGACAATGCAATACAAGATAAAGGATGGAAAGATGAATCTACTAGTAGAAGAGGTAATTACTCTAGAGGTAGCTATACTAGTTACTCTAGGAATAAAAATAGTGGGAAAAGAGAAGCGAAGTCTTGGTTTAAAGGTACATGTTATGAATGTGGTGAAGAAGGACATAGAGCCTTTGAATGTACTAACTCTGGAAAGAAGATTGGAAGTAATGGCAGAAACAATTTGGCTTGTGAAGAAGTTGAGGAATTATCTAATGAACCTGAACATGGTGAAAAATTGATGCTAAGAAGGATCTTATGGAATGAGGAAGCTGATGAGGAACCTATTCTGAGGAAAAGTTTGTTCCAAACTAGATGTAAGATCGTTGATAAATGTTGCAATGTAATCATTGATAGTGGAAGTTCTAATAATTTGGCATTCGAAGAGCTGGTTAACAAATTGCAATTGTAGAGATTGAGACATCCTAAGCCTTCCCATATTGCTTGGATCCAGAAGGAGCATAAACTACTTGTAAGTGAACAATGTCTTGTTAAATTCAAAATTGAGAATTATCATGATGACGTCTTGTGTGATATTATGCCTATGGATTGTTGTCATATTCTTTTGGGTAGACCTTGGCAGTACGATAGGAAAGCTTCGCATGATGGTAGATTGAATCAATATACTATTTGGATGGATGGAAACAAACAAGTGTTATTGCCTTTGGTAGAGAAGTTTGATGAAGGTCATTGTACTACAATCAGAGTATGTTTGGTTGATGGTAAAAAGTTTGCAAGAGAAATGAAAGAACATAATATTTGTTTTGCTAAAATTCCAAGGAAATCTGAGAAACAAGATGAGTTAGAACATGCACCTAAGGTTGAACCTTTGTTGACTGAATTTCATGAGATCATTTCTGATGATGTGCCTAATGGTTTACCGCCTATGAGAAGTATAAGTCATTGTATGGATTTGATACCTGGAGCTAGTTTTCCTAATAAAGCACCACATAAGTTGACACCTGATGAAAAGACTGAGTTGAATAGACAAGTGCAAGAATTTATTGAGAGAGGTTTGATTAGGGAAATTTTGAGTCCTTGTGCAGTACCTATTATGTTAGCACCGAAAAATAATGGAGAATGGAGAATGCGCACTGATTCTAGAGCTATAAACAAGATAACATTAAAGTACATATTTCCTTTGCCTAGGATGGATGACATAATGGATAGTTTGAGTGGAGAAAAGTATTTCACAAAGATTGATTTGAAGAGTGGTTATCATTAGATTAGGATTAGAGAAGGGGATGAATGGAAAACTTCTTTTAAGACTAATGAAAGTTTGTATGAATGGTTGGTTATGCCTTTTGGTTTGACTAATGCACCTAGTACTTTCATGAGGCTGATGAATGAAGTTCTGAAAAGATTATTGGGTAAGTTTGTGATTGTATATCTTGATGACATTCTAATATTCAATAAGAGTAAGGAAGAATATCTTGAACATATCAGACAAGTATTGCGGAGATTGAAGGAAGAAAGGTTGCTAATTAATTTGAAGAAATGTTCATTTATGAAAGAGGAGATTGTGTACCTTGGTTTTGTAATTTCAGCTGATGGATTGAAGATGGATCCTGAGAAAGTAAGAGCTATAATTTATTGGCCTACACCAGAGAATGTTGGAGAGGTAAGATCATTTCATGGATTGGCTAGTTTTTATAAAAAGTTTATCAGAAATTTCAATTCTATTTGTAATGCTATGACTGAAACTATGAGAGGAGATAAAAGGGATTTCAAATGGACACATGGAGCACAAAAGAGTTTTGAAACATTGAAACAAAGAATTGCAGAGTTTCCTACACTTTCCTTACCTAATTTTAGTAAAGTTTTTCAAGTTGAATGTGATGCTAGTGGAAGTGCAATAGGAGCTGTTGTGAGTCAAGAAGGAAGACCTATAGCTTTCTTTAGTGAAAAGTTGAATGATGCTAAGAGAAAATATTCAGTTTATGACTAGGAATTCTATGCTATTATTCAAGCATTGAAGAAATGGAGACATTATTTGATGCCTAAATATTTTGTGTTGTATACTGACCATAAAGCTTTGCAGTATTTGGGAAGCCAAAATAAATTGAATCAGAGATATATGAAGTGGGTTGAGTTCTTGCAGAATTTTTCCTTTTCATTGAAGCATAAAAGTGGACAGTCAAATAAAGTTGTTGATGCCTTGAGCCGAAGAAGAAATTTGCTGACACAGATGAGAGTTGAGGCACTTGGTTTTGATGATTTGAAGTGTTTGTATGAGACTAACCTTGAATTTGCAGAGCCTTGGAAATTTTGTAAGGAGCACACAGTAAGTGATAAGTGGACTAATTATTTCATTCAAGAAGACATGTTGTTTAAAGGAGTTCATTTGTGCATACCTAGAGGATCTATGAGAGAGAACATAATAAAGGAGAAACATAGTGGTGGACTTGTTGGGATTGATAAGACTGTGAAATTGATTTCAGAAAGATACTTTTGGCCACAGATCTATAGAGATGTACAGAGAATGGTTAGAGGTTGTAGAATTTGCCAAATAGCAAAAGGAACTAGTCAGAATTTGGGATTGTATACACCTTTTCCAATACCTGATAGACCTTGGGAAGATGTGAGTATAGACTTTGTTCTTGGATTGCCTAGAACTCAAACAGGTAATGATTCTATTTTGGTAGTGGTTGACAGATTTTCTAAGATGGCTCATTTCATACCTTGTAAGAGGACATCTGATGCATTACATGTAGCTGAATTATTTTTCAAGGAAGTGGTAAGATTGCATGGTTTGCCTAAGTCTATTGTTTCAGACAGAGATACTAAGTTTACTGGTTACTTTTAGAGAACACTTTGGAAGAAGATGAATACATAATTGAAGTTTAGTTCTACATTTCACCCACAGATAGATGGACAGACTGAAGTTGTGAACACAAGTTTGGTAAACTTGTTGAGATGTTTAGTTGGAGCTAAGCCCGCTAATTGGGATTTAGTTTTGGCACAAGCAGATTTTGCATATAATAATTCTGTGAATAGAAGCACTAAGAGGACACCATTTGAGATTGTTACTGAATTTCATCCTAAGGGAACCACAAAATTGAGAGATTTTTCCATTGAGACCATAAGAAGTGTTGAAGCTGAGGATTTTGCAGTATTCATGAGAACTTTTCATGATGAAATTAAAAAGAATTTTGAGGATAGTAATCTAAAATATAAATAGAGAGCAGATAAGAGAAGGAGACATAAATCTTTTGAGGTTGGAGATGAGGTTATGATTCATTTGAAGAAGAATAGATTTCCAGTTGGTACCTACAACAAGCTGAAAATGAAGAAGTTTGGACCTTGTAAGATTCTGAAGAAGTTTGACAGTGGAAATTCTTATGAAGTTGAATTACCAAATGACATGGATATATCACCCATATTCAATATTTCTCATATATTTGAGTACTTTGAATCAAATGATGAGATAGAAGATGATCTGGATTATCCTAAGAAGTATAATGATAGCATTGAGAAGATCTTGAATAGCAGAGTAAGCAAGAGTACAAGAAGAAAAGACTACATGGAATACCTAGTTCAGTGGAAAGACAAGCCAGTTGAAGATAGTTCATGGATTACACAGGCTGAGTTAGATCTTTATGATTCAGGTCAAAATATGAGCAGTGCCTAATGTGGACATCAGTTCTTTATTTACCCTAGGTTTCTGATGCAGGAGCATCTTGGATCTTTGAGCAATCTTGCATCAACCAAAAATATTCTATTTTATGTTGTTTGCATTATAATTGTTGTGTTTGTTGGTTTCATGTTGTGTGAATCTTACATGATGTTGAGGACCTATTTTGGAACCTTCTCCTATGACCACATAAGGATTGGATGGACTGTTTCAGAGTTAGAGTTATTTTCCTTGCCGTCGGAGCCTTATTTTCCTGCATTCTGCGTACTGATTGGACATCATGTAGTTGTTGATCCTTGATGAATAAGCCTTTGTGCTCTTGGATTCTTAAAGAGGACCTAAATTACTATCTTCACCTAAGACTACAAATCCTAATTCATTATGAGTTGGGAGTTATGACCGTTTTGCTCGGGTATCGATTTTCAGCCAGTTTCACATGAAACATGGAGTTTTTCATCTTGCGCGGTTCCGTATGATGGAATGGGATCTTGCTAAGTTAGGGACATGTTCTTGGGTAATGTGTGGATGTAAATATAAATTCACATTAATTTTTTATCTTTCTTTCATTAGTTTTGGTTTACTCTTCCAAACTGGACCTATAATGTAATTCAATGCTTGACTAGCTAACTTGTGGCTTAGCTGGCTATATAAGAAGCTTAGGTTATTTAGTTAGGGTAGGATTTTGGTGATAGAAGAGTAGTAGAAGAAGAAAAGAAGATATTATGCGAGCTCAGAATCTGTATTCATAATTCTCTTTGTATAAGGCCGAAACCTGGAAGGCCTCAAAGCTGGGCATGTTGAAATATTGAATATATATATATATATATATATATATATATATATATATATATATATATATATATATATATATATATATATATATATATATATATATATATATATATATATATATATATATATATATATATATATATATATATATATATGCGCATGTGTGTGTGTTTGTATATATATATATATACAAAGCAATATTCAATACAGATCTAAAACACACAAACCTGTGGGGAACAACATTCCATTGCTTTCTTCAAGTTCAATTAACTTCATCCTCTATCTAGTGTAACACAATAAATAGTAACCAACTCCTACATTTCCAAGCTCAACAATAACTACAAAGACATATCCTACACAACAAATGTATACATAAGAGAAAATACTTACTTCAAACTAGATCTAGATATATGTACATACATGTATGTGTAACTTAATTTATTATACTTACCAATTTTGACCAATCCTAAAATATGGTCATAATCAGTAGAAATCAAAGGAATGTCATCAAAGTTTTCATCTTCATCTCCATCAACTATATCAGTAACAACAACTAGCACCAAATTTCATGCACCTACATATCCACGTTCCTAATTGATGCGTTCTGAATAATTTTCAGCAATACAATGAGAACAAAAACATGAGTACTCGCTAGTGTACAATGTCCAATTGCGATAAGTTTTACTCATAACTGAATGCAAAGATCATGTCTTCTCTATCCTCTCGCAACCATGCATTATTTTATATTAACACTTGTTCACACATATATATTTATCATATAAAATAGGATAAATTATTCAACATCATGCGCATTTCCATATGAACTCTCTGATAATTCATTTGATACTTTCGTAGAGCACGTTTGATGCAAGCTTCAACACCATCATGTTCACCTTTTCTATGCCCACTCTCAAAGAAACTCTAGACATGTGATATGTTTTCATTATGATAATATCTACATAATGTATAAAATGATATGGATGATTTGAATTATGTTGTGCATCTATTTGACCAAACATAATGTTTATCAATTTTTATGCCCCTTTCTTTCAAATTTGCAAAAGCCTTCTTGAAATTGTGTTCTACATAATAAATATCATACTCTTTATCATCACTTATATAAAAGTGATATTCTTTCTTTATGACCCGTGCTTCAAATGTGCTCTAAACACCATCCAAATCTAATTGTGCATGTTGATAACACACTTGTATCATAATAGCAATCTGCTTTGAAAAATAATATTCTGATTGAATGGCCTTTTGATGAACAAAGAAATTGTTTTATGCAAAATTGACAACCAATAGAATAGTTCCAAGTGAGAAATTGTCTCTCAGTGTTTGGAATTGTTGTTCTTGCCACTTTGCAAAAAAAGCATGATGAATGTAGGGTTGAATCAATTTTTTAAATTTCTCTTTAAATGCTCCAATAGTTATCTCCTCTTCAACATATTCTAACCTTTTAGATTCTTTTCCAAATTTGGTTTCATTCCTTACATATTTGTAACTCTTGTAACTTATCATCTTTTTCACATCAATGTCTTTATTTTTCAAAGGGAAAAGAACCAAATCAACACATGTTAAATCACATATTCCTTTTATGCAATTTGTTCGCCCAGCTACATCATCTCTTTTGTCACATAAAATGGATGAGATGGACTCACTTCGTCTATTAGGAGGAGCATTTTCAAAACCATAAGTGTCTTCTATAAAATTTCAAAAAACCTGATAATGGAGATCAAATTCAATTTGATAACGACAACAAGTTTCAAACACTTTATTTTTCCTCACATAATATGGATTCAATCTTTCAAACAATATTTGCCCAATCTTTATATTAGGATTTGAAGTACAAAATGACACATACATTTCATGTTGCATTGTGTTCAACCAATGTTTTGTATGATGTTCATATTCAATATCTCTAACGTTGTGGTTGATAACATCTCTATTGTTTGATGAAGGACAGGTATTATCATTCCAAAATGATGTGATCAAATCCTTGATTCCCTCATCAATCCTATAAGAATGAGGAGCTCCACACATAATTTTCCAATTTCCTTCCAAGGTGCTATCATCCAAAGCATTCTCCTCTTAACATATCTTGATATTATTTTCCTACTAAAACCAATCTGAGATGTAAATAAAAATATTTGTCTATTTCGAGACATAGTGTTACCTACAATGGATTTCAATATCACTCTTCTTGTAATGGCCCTATCTTTAGGTCAATATTGCTTCCCTATAGAGCTCAAACCTTTCCTAACATTTCCAATAATATCACTTTACATATTAGAAAATTTTCTCCTTTTTAATGTTGTGTCTACAACCAACAATTTTAATGGCTCTTGCAACTTGTTTTTTGTATAAGTACAATCGAGAGGAATTGGGCTTGTTCGAATGTTTCAAAATTATCAGATTTAGCCATTATTTACCTTGTTATCTTATCCATTGACCTCTTATTAGAGAGACTTAAGGGTTGAACAACAACAAGCGATCTCAATTTCTCCACATCCATTGTAAGTAAATGATCTAAGTTTCTATAATTAATTTTTTCTTTACAGTTTGAGCTACACTTATATGTTCATCCATACTAGTAAGAGCAAGTGATCTTGACCCTTTTCCAACTTCCATTTCTTGAGCCTCTATGGGGAGTGATTATGACCCTTCTCCAACATCCATTTCTTCAACTTCAGTTGATTGTCCAGCCTGAGCTTCTCCTTCATATTGTAATTGTTGATTGCAAGCTACATGCACAAAAATGAATCAAATTAGAACAAATTAGAGAGAATTGAAAAAAAGGACATATAAAACTCAGGCATGTGAAATTAGAGATGCATAGCTTCTTTAGTTTTATAATAATATGCCAATGAAGCTTCACAATTTTATTTTTCTCTACTAGGTGACCTTTTTCTTATAGATTTATTGTGTCTTCCCTTCTTGTTTCCCATCTTCATTCTTGAAAAAACACCTTCAAAATAATTACCAGATACAAAATCCTTGCATATATAAACTTGCCTCTGCTTCTATTCAAAATAATGAATTAAATAAGATTTTGTGTTTAAAGAAAAAAGAAAAAAAAATACATTTATTTATACCTAAATGAAAAGTTATGACAAAAAAAAAAATAACCCCATCGACCTACTTTGGGCAAACATGCTTGGCAAAAGAATCTGGTCGTGTCCTTTTTGTTGTACTTTTTCATTGGGGCCTTTGCATGAAGGCCCTTTAACCCCTTCATGTGAAGGCTCTAAAAAATGGATTTTTTTCTAAGGACAACAAATTTCTACATAATTCTACCTTTTGGAGGTCTCAATCAAAGGCCAAATAAGACAATCTTCTAAAACAAAAAATGTCAGATTATGCTACTTTGAACAAACTTTACAATGACTATAATTTTAATATATATTGAGTTCATTATGACTTTCTATTTTTAGTTTAATTAAACATAGGTTGTCTGGTCATTTAGCAACCTCCCTCTTTGATTCTTCGAAAAAAATAGCAAATTAGGAAAAAAAATTATGAAAAATATGTGTCCAATAGGTATTTATGCTACCTTTCTACTAAAAAAAGTAAAACTGAGTTTCGATATATACAGATCAAGTTAGAGTGAACCGAAGAAACCTATATCAAAATTAAAGTTAATGTCATTTCATAACTCAATAAACTATAAATTTTGAACGAAATTGAACAAAACCAATTATATCCTCTAGGTATTGATGTTACAAACCTAACCTTGAAAAAATTGCGTCATTATCATTTTTCAAAAAAAAATTATGTCAAATAGAGTGACTGTTACTTTTTAAAATGTTAATTTTCCATATAAACTACTTTTTGAAGGAGAAAGAAAAATGGATACAAATAAATTCTAATTTTTTAAAAAATATATATTTAAAAATTAGAAACAAAATACTAAAAGTCACTTGTTTACATCATCTTCAAATTCTTAATTATTTTGCAACAATATGTGCTTGAAAGTGAAGTGTTTTTTCATAATGTTCGTTTCAGTGTCAAAGTTGGCCAAAAAGTAGGGCACCGTATTGTGGGAACACCCAGAGGTGAGTTAGGAACTATAGGGGCTAAATGGTAGATTAAGAATTTAAATCATCAAGGTTTCCAATCCCAATTTTATCATCGAGAAATATCGAAATTTAAAGGTGTGTTGAAAACTAGAGGGGCAAAACTGTAAATTAGGAACTGAAAACATCAAGATTTCCAACCCAAACCATTCCACCATTAAAATAAAATGATTATATTTATAATCAATAATTTAATATTGGTATTAATGTAAATATTATTTATGTACGTCAACATAATAATATACTTTATTATTTATCAACTATTTTCAAGAATGTTATCTATATTCTACATATATAATATAAATATTATAAATTCCAATATACATAAATAAAAGCAAAATAATATAACCTTAAAAATAAGATTAATAACATATAAATAATATTTTTATTATATAACATAATACAGAGATGTCATTTTAGAATTATATAATATTTAGGTTGCTATTCAAATTCTGTATATTTTATTTTATTTTTTAATTAAGTTATAATAAATAAAATAATTATAAAACAAAATATATGTTAAGGTTTTAGTCTATAAGAAAATAAACAATATTAAATATAATATAGAATAAAAGAAACAAAAATATCAAATCGCATTTAATGTGATTCATCTAATGTGAATTGCTTTCATATGACATTTTACATTAAGAATCACTTATTTAAACCAACTACATACACATATATACTTGATTATATAAAAGCTCAAGACTAGCCCAAAAATAAAACATTGGTGGGAACCATAAATACACGTAGGAATTATTTTTTTCCCCTTATTTGAAGAAAGGAGAATAATTACACCAGACATGGACCAAAACTTCCAATTGAACTTGGAAAATAGAGGTAATCCTTTTATTTAATTTTTTTTCTAAAACTTTATTGCGAAAAGCAGAAGTGGTTGAGAGAGACCATGAGAGAAGAGATAGAAGGATAGGGTTAAGTTCCACTACCTCCATCTAAAATGTACTATTGACTAAATTTGAAAAATCTGAAAACACTGCAGATTTTTGCTAAATTTTCAACATCTGTTCTTCATGAACTGCATATTTTGAATCAAAAACAACAAAAAATTTGCAAAAAAAATCACTGCATTTTTTGAAGATCTGAAAAAAAAAATCAGAATATTTTTTATCTTTTATAAGTTGTTCTAGGAAGTAGATAGAAGAATAGAGCAGTGGAAAGAGAGACTTTGAATTATCCGTTCAATATCATCAATCCAAAGATGATTACACGTCTGTAACATATAATTTTTTACTTAGAGACCTTAGAAACGTAGTCATTACACGCTAAAATCCAAAAGATATATCAACATTAAAACTACGTCACTTGGAAAGCTTTTTCAGTCTGTTTTTCCTTGATAAACTGTGGAATTAGATAGAGTACCTACGTAATTGGATTCATTTGGACAACTGAGAAGGCAGTAAAGTGCCGGTGTATGATGAAAGATCAAAACACACTTGCCTTGGAACTTTTTCAACTCTGCGCTCTTTTGATAGTAATAATGTAACAATTCCGCCCTCTTACATTTGCCTTGAATAAATCTTCTATGAGAGAGTCGGTCATTTATAATTCAATCTCGTTTTAATTTCTTCGTCACTCCGCTCTTCCTTCTGCATTTATGGCATCTTCTTCCTCATCTCATCACGCTTTCTCTGAAATCGAACCTTACGGCGTAAGGAGAACAGCAGAAGAATCTTCAACAATGTTCGATGTCTTCATTAACCACAGAGGCCCTGATGTCAAAGATACTCTGGCTACTCAGCTATACAACATGCTGAAGGAATTGGGAATAAGGGCGTTTCTTGATTCGGAAGAGAAGGAGCTTGGAGTTTCTTTCCCTTCTACAATTGAAACAGCCATCCACTCCGCTTCAGCTCACGTGGCCATTTTTTCGAAAAGATATGCAGAATCGGCCTGGTGTTTAGCGGAACTGCTTCTTATGTTACAGAGTAGATCTAAGATTATTCCAGTGTTTTATGGTGTGAAGCCTTCCGATCTTCGCTACATAGAAAAGGGCGTGTATGCCGGTGCGTTCGCTAAACATGAACAGATGGGCAGGTACCCGCACAAGCTTAAGGAGTGGAAGGAAGCTCTCCAATCTATTTCATTTACCGCAGGCTATGAAATCAATAATTTCAAGTAAGTTATCCGCCTTTACATTCTACTGTATTTTTGTGTTTTCATAAATTAAAATTGGTTGACTTTAGTCAGCAAAATTTATTTTCACCAATTTCCAATCTACTTTGTATGTTTGTGTTTTCATTTATCAAAATCGGCTTTGTTGAATCTAGCTAGCTCAAATTTCTTTCTTTATCAATTTCCATTCTACTCTGTATTTTTTGTGT
Source organism: Chamaecyparis obtusa (assembly GCA_027943335.1). Lineage (NCBI taxonomy): Eukaryota > Viridiplantae > Streptophyta > Pinopsida > Cupressales > Cupressaceae > Chamaecyparis > Chamaecyparis obtusa. The sequence goes on along the minus strand of BSBK01001155.1, from coordinate 510,574 downwards.
TTTCATATATCAAAACTGGTTGAATTTAGGCAGCAAAATTTCTTTAGATTATTTTCCACTCTACTCTGTAAATTTGTGTTTTCACATATCAAAATTGGGTTTGTCGAGTTTAGCCGCCTCAAATTTTTTTCTTCATCAATTTCCATTCTACTCTGTATTTTTTGTGTTTTACATAAATCAGAATTGGGTGAATATAAGCAGAAAATTTTATTTCTGATCGATTTCCATCCGACTCCGTATCTTTATGTCTTTATATATCAAAACTGGTTAGGTTTAGCCAGCAATATTCTGTATTTACTGTATTTTTTACGTTTTCATATATCAAAATTTGATTTGAGTTTTCGCTAGAAAAAATAATTCTTATCAATATCGATTTCCATTCTACTCTGTATTTTTTTGTCTTTACATATACCAAGAATTTTTTTGAGTTTAGCTAGCAAAATTTCTTTCTTATCAAGTTCCATCTTCCCAGTTAAAGTGTCGATGACTGCAAACACATAGTAACATGGTGATTTGAGTTTAGCCAGCAAAATTTTCTTATCGATTTCCATTCTACTCTGTATATTTGTGTTTCATATATCAAATTTTGGTTGAGTTTATCTAGCGAAGTTCGCTTCTTATAAATTTCCCATTTCCCCTGTTGAAGTGTCGATGACTGCAAAAACATAGTGTCAGCTCTGCAAAAAGTAATTGAAAGAAAAAAAATGTTATATGTTGCCAAGTATCCAGTGGGACTTCACAAGCTTGTGAAATATTTTAGAAGGCGGTGCGTTGATGAGCTTGTACAAGATTTTGATAGCCATTGTAAGATGAACAAAAATAGCCAAGGGAAGGCTCAAATCGTGGGAATTTTTGGAATGGGTGGGGTCGGTAAGACAACTCTTTCAAAAGAATTGTTCAACAGAAAGCGTTCTCAATACAGTCGAGCCTGTTTTCTGTTTGATGTGTGGGAGTTCTCTACCAAATGCAATTTCCCTTCTTTGCAAATGAAACTCCTCAGAGATATCTTCCATGAAGATCAGCTCACTTTTCAAAGTAGAGAGGAAGGAACAAGCTGTATCTGGAATTCTATAGAAAGGAGCAGTTTTCTGAGCTTCATCCTTGTTCTAGATGACGTTGATCACCTGGAACAATTAGATGCTCTGTTGATCATGGACATGCTAAAAAAGTCTGTTAATAGTCTGATAATTATCACAACCCGTAATGTAGGAGTTCTTATAAGCGCAGGAGTTAACAACAGGTATCATTTAAAAGGGATGGATAAAGATGATGCAAGGGAGCTGTTTTGTTGGCATGCTTTCCGCCAACCCCATCCGGCTAGTGGATACAAGGATCTTGTTGAAGACTTCTTAGGTGTGTGTGGAGGGTTACCTCTGTCCCTTCAGGTTCTGGGCAGTCATGTTCATGGCAGAGATAAGGATTATTGGAGGTTTGAAGTAAAAAAAGTTACCGGGCCACTGCATCGGGACATAAAACAAAAGCTTAAGATCAGCTTTGATGCATTGGGCAGTGAGGAGAAACAGATTTTCATGGATATTGCATGCTTTTTTGATGGTAAATTGAAGTGTATAGCCATGAGGATATGGAATGCATCAGGATGGAGCGCTGAATATGTACTAAAAACACTAAAAGAGAAGAGTCTTGTTGAAGAAATAGAAAATACAATGCCTGTACTGAGAATGCACCAACACCTGCGAGACTTGGGAAGAGAAATGGCAGATGAACTAAGCTATCCTCGTCGTTTTTGGCATCCTAGAGATCTTAAATCCTTGGTATGCTTCTTCCTCCTCCAGAATTCTGCTTTTTATCAAATGCTATTTGAAATCTTTACTTCTTACTGCAACAAAATCTAAGTCACTTTTGTGGATGCAGGAATCAAAAGGATTCAAAAATATTCTCACCCAAACCAAAGGCAGGTGTTTCCATTCCATTTTTGACAAGTTCCTAAGTTCTAAAGTCACATTCTTTTTAGGGGAACCAGATGATAGGGCAGAGAGTTCTTCTTTCTTGCTATGGCTTCAACTTGAGTACCCAGAGTACCTGGATGATGGGCTTGATAATGACTTGAATTCCAGTACAAAACCAAGCATCCGTTCATGGATTCCAATTCAAAATTTACAGGTTTTAAAAATCAGCAATGGATATTTTGAAAGTTTGTGGCAAAGGGATGTACAGGTATCTTGTTATTCTACATCAAAAATTAATTCTCCCTTTATCACATAATGAAATGCATTGTGTTATGGTAGCGTCCTTAGTGTTTTGACCATTTGATTTTTAAACATTTTCATTTTGACTTTCAGGCTCCCTTGCAATTGAAAGCGCTGGAGATTCATGGCACTTGTCTTGAGAGGTTTCCAGATTTCTTCGGAATATCGACCGATTGGGAAAGGGATGATAAACAAATGGTCATAGAAGGCCGGCATTCATCAGGATCAGGATCCTTTTCAACTGATCTTCAAGCTTTTGATTTGAATGATGTCAGAAAGTCTGGTATTGTTGTTAAGACCCCCTTGAGTTTCCTTCAAGATCTAGTAATTTGTGACCAAGAAAATATAGTAAAGATTGTAATTAATGGAAATAATTTTCCAAACCTTCAATCTTTTGATCTTTCTGGCATGAAAAATCTTATTGAACTGAAGCTTACCAGACTAGAAACATTGAATTGTCTTAATGTGGCCAATTGCAAGGATCTGAAAAGATTGTCAGGGACATATGATCTTACAAATCTTGTAGATTTGAACATAAGTGCATGCCTCGAGATCGAGGAGTTGAGGCTTGACCAACTGGGTCGTCTAGAAAGGATAACAATTGTGTATTGTAAAAATTTGAAAAGTGTCTCAGGGATATCTGATCTTATAAAGCTTGTAGAACTGAAAATTTTTCTTTGTCCAAAGCTTCAGCTTGAGTTGTGTTTAGTGGATCTGAACTGTCTGAAGAGGATAACACTTGATGAGTCTGTCAAGCTAGAGTGTTTGGAGTTGACTGGCTGTAAAAATTTGCAAAGAGTATCAGGAATGTATAATCTGAAAAAGCTTCAACTGGTAAACATTCTTGACTGTCCAGAGCTTGAGGAATTATCACTGGTTTTTCTTGGTGCAAGATCCTTGCAGAGGATTACAATTGACGGATGTAGGAAACACAATTGCCTTGACCTGAGTTACTGTAAAAACTTGAAAAGTTTATCAGTTAACTTTAGTTTGATAAAACTGAACATTTGTAAATGCCCTGAGCTAGAGGATGTAAATCTTGGCCATCTGTGCTGCCTAGAAACGATAAAAATTTCCTGCTGTAGAGATTTGAGAAGCGTGTCAGGAATAGATGATCTTACAAAACTTGTAGAACTGAACATTTCTTTCTGTTGGAAGCTTCATCTTGAGTTGTGCCTAGTGGATCTGAACTTTCTGCAGAGTATAACACTTGATGAGTCCGTTGGGCTGGAATGTTTTGAGTTGAATGGTTGTAAAAGTTTGAAAACAGTATCAGGAAGGTATGCTTTGCAAAAGCTTAAATTCATAAACATTCGTGACTGTCCAGAGCTTGAGGAGTTACCAGTCTTTTCTGGTGCAAATTGCCTACAGAGGATTACAATTGACGGATGTTCGAAGCTCAGTTACCTTGAGTTGAGAAAATGTCAAAATTTGAAAACTCTATCAGGAGATTTTGAGCTGGTAGAATTGAACATTAGTGAATGCCTCGAGATCGAAGAGTTAAGCCTTGGCCATCTGGGCCGTCTAGAAAGGATAACAATTGTGTATTGTAAAAATTTGAAATGTGTCTCAGGGATATCTAGCCTTACAAAGCTTGTAAAATTGAAAATTTCTCGTTGCCGGAAGCTCCAGCTTGATTTACGTCTGGTGGGTCTGAACTATCTGAAAAGGATATCACTTGATGAGTCTGTCAAGTTGGAATGTTTGAAGTTGAAATGTTGTAAAAGTTTAAAAACAGTATCAGGAATGTATAATTTGAAAAAGCTTCAATTGGTAGAAATTCATGGCTGTCCGGAGCTTGAGGATTTACCGCCTGTTTTTCTTGGTGCAAATTGCCTGCAAAAGCTCACAATTGATAAATGTAGGAAGCACAATCACCTTGAGTTCAGTGAATGTCAAAATTTGAAAAGCCTATCAGTTAACTTTAATCTGGTAGAATTGAATATTCATAAATGCCCTGAGCTTGAGGATGTAAGCCTTGGACTTCTGTGCTGCTTAGAAACAATAAAAATTGTGCATTGTAGAGAATTGAAAAGTGTGTCAGGTATTTCTGATCTTCTAAAGCTTGTAGAACTGAACATTTCTCTGTTGTCGGTATATTTTGTATGTACGGGTGTTGTGTAATAAACTTATGTTAATCTCGGCAGTTAGTACCGAGAGTGTGAACCGTTACGACGTGACGTTTCGGTGGTGTCTCTTCGGAGGTTATATGTACACATTGCTTTGAGTGTGAATGACATGATTTGGTTTTCTGAGTACTTTATGTTTACCAAATTGCAATACTTTCCTGTGTTCATGTTTATCAGTTAATGTGTGTTTATGCAACTATTCTTGTTGACCCGAGAGGGAAAACATCTGGCGCCGTTGCCTAGACATACCCGGATGGCGAGTAGGCATAATGGGCTTACCCGTTAGTGCGATAAACCCAGAAACCGAGGAAGCCCGTACCGAGTTGTACGACGGAGAGGATAATCTGGCACGTGACTTCCGAATTTTGTTTCAAGTAGCTCTTGAAACTCACGTCCGAAGGGAGGCAACGAACGGAGACGTCCCTGCAGGCGTAGTGTGGGACGCGATTGGGGCGAACCCTGCAGCGAATCGGTTGTTGAACCAACTTCCACGGTTGTTGGCACAAGCAGCACTCGCACGACGTATTCGGCAAGAGGAAATTGACCGAGAGGACCGCCGCCAGGAGATCCTCCGTGCATTCCACGCCCGAGAGCATCTTCGTCGCCGTCGAGAGGAAGGAAATGACAAACAGTAAAGTTGTTGAAGTTTGAAACAAAGGGGAACGGAACACAAAAATTCCATTGTAGTTCAATTGAGAATGTTGTAAAGCAACATGAATTAATAAAAAAATAAGTGTTCTTTTTGATTGAGCAATGTGTATAGTTTGTCTTGATGCCCAATAATTTAAATAAAGATCGAAATAAGAAAGTGATAGATGACGAAGGGGAAGCCGCACAGAAGGCTTTGATATCCGCGCAGCAACGTGAACGTCGGTGTAGGCTCAGGCAACTTGCCAAAGACCAGCTTGCCAGAGGGTTGCCCGAAGGGGACCTCGGAAGTGGTACGGAGGGTGCAGAAGCCGAAGAAGAGTTCACTTCTCCAGAACGGAGAGTGCGGAGTCGGGAAGAGTTACTTGAGGAGACACGGGCGAGAAGAGCCTTTCTCCAAGAGGAGAGAGTACGGTTTGAGGTGGGTCTCCGTACACCAAGCGCGGAGAACCAAACCGGCGGAGAGGGTGATACTGCAGAGGGTGGCACGAGCACACCAGTAGACCCTCCGTTGGAACCGAGAACCCCACACGGTACGGTGCCAGGAGAAGGGCAAGTACCACCAGCCCAGCAACTACCGCAAGGACAAGTACCACAAGTCCAGACTACCCACAGCACTCAAGGAGGTGTGGGCACGAGTGGTATCGGTGCACCGCCTCCACCGCGGCCAACCATGGCAGTGAATAAGCAGAAGTTACCGAAATTTACGGGGCAATCCAAGGAGGATCCAGTTCGGCACTGTCGAACGTGTGAAACGATATGGACTGCACACGGGGTAACTGACGAGAACGAATGGATCCGTCAGTTCCCTGCAACACTGCGAGAGGGTGCCATTGATTGGTACTCGGACGTTGACAAGACAAGGCTCACGACATGGGATGATGTCAAAAAGGCCTTCCAGACAGAGTTCCAATTGTTACGGGATGATAATGAAATATTGGCGGAGATCTACAACACGAAGCAAGCCAAGAATGAGTCTGTCCGTGCGTACGGCCGACGACTCAAAGAACTCATTGGAAAAATGGAGTCGGCCCCAGCGGATGAATTGAAAAAGAGATGGTTCGTGGAGGGACTCAAAACATCCCTCCGAAAGAAAATGAAGATAGTACCCGCCTACTTCGTATAGTAATGCATATAACCGAGCAATGGATCTCGAGAGCGAATGTAAGACCTCGAAGAAGACAAGGTCATCTTCTGATGATGATTCAGAGACGGAAAGTAGTGAGGACGGGTCGAGCAAGAAAGTGCTCGCATTGCAAAAAGACCTTGAGAGGATGATGCGAGAACTTAAAGCCGCCAAAGGAAGTGCTAGCAAAGCCGAAGAAGATACAGTGTGGTGTACGGACTGCAAGGAGGCAGGCCACACAAAAGGGTCTTGTCCGAAAAAAGCTTTTTGTGATATCTGCCAAATCGCAGGACATCCCCTTAAAGAATGTCCCTATAACTTGAGGGCAAGAGGCCAACAAGTACTCTATGCACAGGAGCAACCTTCCACGTCTGGTACGGGTGGACAACAGAATGCTGCATCATCTGGCGGATATAAAAATAACCGCCGGGGAGGCCGAGGCAACAATGAGAATAAGCCCCGGATCCAATATGATGCTAAGGGAAGACCCATGATACAATGTCGGAGTTGTAATCAGTGGGGTCACTATGCTCGTGATTGTCAGACGGAGCCCGCGACTCCGCAGAAGTTGTGTCGGTGGTGCGGACCGGGCGACCATGAGGACGCTAATTGTCCGAAGCCCGGCTGTAACATCCTGGAGTTGGAATGTAGAGGTACTGAGAAGGTCCTGACAGTCACCCGTGCCCAAGCCAAAAAGGCCACGTACCCACACCCTCCGACGGAGAAACAGAGGGTACTGCAAGCGAGGGCCGAGATCGAAAAAGAGATACAGGACCGGAAGGAACCTGCCGACGCCGGCACTTCTCACCGAGAATTGGCGGAGCAAAGTATACTACGGCAGATACTGCAAATGGAAATACCCGTGAAGGTCAAGGACCTGTTGGAGACCATGCCACACCTAAAAACAGCTCTATTCCTAGGGCCTAACACGCCACCTACGACGGTGGAACGAACGGAGATCCCAGGCGGCTGTGCAGCCGACCCGATGACGTTATCAATAAACCATGGACGGAACCCGGCAGTAGTAGAAATGGGTATCCTGGGTAAAATCCTCACGAACACCATCGTTGACGGAGGGTCGGGCGTCAATGTCCTTCCGGAGGAAACTTGGAAGAGTTTGGGGAAACCGACGCTGTGGCCACCAACCTTCAATCTGTTAGGGGCCGACCAGCACGGTATTAAACCACTCGGTATGCTAATGGCACAGCAGGTGACTATCGGAACCCAGCCTTTCACCTTAGACTTCGTCGTAATCCCTCTCAAGCAAAAGGGGTATGACGCTATATTGGGTAGAGGGTGGTTGGTGACAGCCCGAGCCAATCACAACTGGAAGAAGAACACCCTCGCATTCGAGAAAGGGGGGAGGAAATTTGTGGTAGACCTCGCCACACAAATGGTTGGAGAGGAAATGGCGTCCGACTCAGACTCTGATGGTGGCGGGATGGACGGAGAGGAAGAAACTATGGAACCGAATGATGAAGGGGTACTTGAGATAGAAGGAGATACGGATTCACTAGATGGTCTCTTTCACTGGCAAATGCGTGACTACGAGGTATTTCAGCCATCGTGCAATATACTGGAGATCGGGAATGAGTTCCCTACGGAAGAAAACACAAACGAGTTCCCTCCGGAGTACACAGAATATACAGAGGGGGAAGCCCAGATGAGAGTAAGTCCGGCCCACGTGTTCTCGGAGGGAGAACCTATCCAATACAAAGAGGCAAAATTGGAAACAATAAATCTCGGGGACGAGCAGAATCCCAAGACTATCCTGGTGGGAGATGACTGGGATCCCGTGTTAAAAACGGCAGCCTTCAAAATATTCACAGAGTATAAGGACGTGTTTGCCTGGAATTATAAAGACCTGAAGGGCGTACCTCCGGAGCTCTGCGTGCACCGCATCCCTTTGGTTCCTGGAGCCCAACCTGTGCGGAAGAGGCCGTACAGGATGAACAAAAACTATGCTGCAAGGGTGGAGACCGAGATTGCGCGGATGCTAGACGCGGGGATAATTTTTCGAGTAGACACAAGTGAGTGGGTGTCACCAATCGTGATATCTCAGAAGAAAGAGGCTAACCAAATCCGCATCTGCGTAGACTTTAGGTGTCTCAATGCGGTGACCATTAAGGATCCCTTCCCGATACCCTTCACAGACAGCATACTCGAGGAGGTGGCAGGCCATGAGATCTATTCCTTCATGGACGGGTTTTCAGGATATAACCAGATATACATTGCAGAGGAGGACAAGTTAAAAACCACCTTTGTAGTGGAAGATGGTGTGTACGCCTACAACCGGATGCCCTTCGGCCTGTGTAATGCACCTGCAACTTTTCAGAGAATCATCCTGCACATCTTTGACAAGATGTCGAGAGGGAATTTTAAAGCATTTCTGGATGACTGGTCCATTTTCAGTAGCCAAGACAAACACGTTGTAGCACTCGGAGAGTGCATGGAGCGATGCCGGAAGGCACGTCTGGCACTCAACCCGAAGAAGTGTCGTTTCATGGTACCGCAGGGGAAGCTGCTCGGACACATCGTTTGTAAGGAAGGGTTGAAGACGGACCCCGACAAGGTCCGGGTGATAATTGAAATGGAGGCTCCCAGTGACGTAACCGGTGTCAAGTCATTCTTGGGCCATATCGGGTACTACCGACGGTTCATAAAGAATTTTTCCCGGATTTCATACCCGATGGATAAACTTATGAAGAAAGGGGAGCCGTTCCTCTGGGCGAAGGAGCAAGGGGAGGCATTCGAGGACTTAAAAATGAGACTGTTGGCAGCCCCCATCTTGGCATTTCCGAACTGGGACAGAGAGTTCCATGTTCATGTGGATGCGTCAAATTACGCCATCGGGGCCACCCTGGCACAAGAAGGCGAACATGGGCTGGATCACCCAATCTATTTTGCAAGTCGGTTACTCTCGAGGGCGGAGAGGAACTACAGCACTACAGAGCGAGAGGCCCTCGGAATGGTCTACTCGGTTCAGAAGTTTCGGCACTACCTATTGGCGACGCCGTTTACTTTCTTCGTGGACCACCAGGCTTTGATGTACCTGGTTAACAAGCCCATCATTCAGGGAAGGGTGAGCAGGTGGTTGCTGCTCCTTCAAGAATTCACCTTCAGAATTGTTGTACGGCCAGGACGTAGTCATGTGATTGCGGACCAATTGTCCAGAATTAAGTCCGGCGAGCCTCCAGTAGGAATAAACGATGACTTTCCAGATACTCACCTGTTTCACATCGCCGTACTACCGAAGTGGTACACAAGTATCGGTGAGTACCTGTCCACGGCTCGATTTCCAGAAGGAATGCTCCCCGGAGAGCGTAGAAAATTGGTTCTGAGGAGCAGAACCTTCCAGCTTATCAATGGACTGCTGTACAAAATGGGTCCAGATCAAATATTGAGGCGTTGCGTAATGGAGGAAGAGGTTCCGAGAGTGTTGAAGGAAGCTCATGAGGGACCTGCCGGAGGGCATATGGGCCCCGACACCACCGCCAGAAAAGTCTTGTTGGCAGGCTTATGGTGGCCGACGGTGTACAATGATGCCAGGGAGTGGGTCGTCGGCTGTGACACATGCCAGCGGGCAGGGAGACCTCTCAAACGAGACTACATGCCACTTAACCCTTCTCATGCACAGGAATTGTTTGAACGGTGGGGACTGGATTTTGTGGGGCCTTTGAAGCCCAGCCGCGCTCGACGCTGCCGATACATTGTGGTGGCGACGGAATATTTGACCAAGTGGGTGGAAGCTCGAGCACTGACGGATAACTCTGCTCTAAGCACGGCTAAGTTTATTTATGAGCAGATAATAACGAGATATGGCATCCCGCTTCAGTTGACGAGTGATAGGGGTGGCCATTTCGTCAACCACGTGATCAAACTCCTGACGACAGAGTTCAAAATTTTTCACACGTTCTCGAGCCCGTACTACCCCCGGGCAAATGGTCAGGCAGAGGCCACCAACAAGATCCTGGTCGGCGTAATCTACAAATCTTGCAGTGTCGAGGGCGAGGATTGGGAAGAGAGGCTACCCTCGGTACTATGGGCCTATCGGACGTCTTACAAGGTGACCACCGGACAGACGCCCTTTCAACTCATGTATGGACAGGAGGCCGTGGTACCGGTGGAATTCATGGTTCCAAGTCTGAGGATTGCCATCGAAAATAAATTGGGGGATATGGAGAGTCTGAGGGAACGACTCTATCTCTTAAACAAGTTGGATGAAAAACGGGCTTTGGCACAATGGGCCACTGAAGCGACGCAGCAAAGGAGGAAGGTCTGGCACGATAAGCATCTCCGACGAATGCAGTTTACCCCAGGCCAATTGGTTTTAAAATACAACGGGCGAAATGAAATCAAGCCTGGAAAATTCAAAGTAAAATGGATTGGGCCCTACAAAGTACGAGAGGTGGCTGCCAATGGGTCTGTGAAGCTGTGGACCCTCGACGGACGGGAAATTCCGGACGCGGTGAACGGGTCGAAACTGAAAGTCTATCATGAACGACCGACGGCCACACCGCGAGCGTCGGGTACTTAGAAAATTCAGAAAAATTATTATTTAAAAAAAAAAAAAAAAAAAAAAAAAAATTGAAAAAAAAAAAAAATTGAAAAATTGAAAATTGAAAAATTGAAAATTGAAAAAAAAATTGAAAAGTTGAAAAAATTGAAAAAAATATATATATAAAAAATAAAATTTATAAAAAAATAAAATTATAAATTAAAAAAAAAAAAAAAAAAAAAAAAAAAAGAAAAGAAAAAGTGCAGAGTAACATGTCCGTACGGTACCGTACGACATGCATCTTAATGTTTTAACACCGTACGGCAGGTATATTAGCACCGTACGACATTATTGCAGCATTATTAAAACCCGTACGGCGCCAGGCATAGAGGAAATTGCTATCGAACTTGGCCGTACGACCAACTGGCGTGTGCTGATAAGGGCTTGTTGTACGGCACCGTACACTTTGGAGGAGTAGACCGTGCATCACCGTACGGTTTTGAGTGCCGTACATTGCCGTATGGAAAGGGTATAATTTCGTAATATCAAATCTGAAGACTGTACGGAGCCGTACGGATGTAGCCTGCCGCATTGCATGGACCGTACGTGCAAGGAAGAAAAACAAAACGTGAAGGCATTCAGGATCGTACAGCATGAGGAAGTGAGTACGTCAAATAACAGTTAAGTTGCATATATGTCGTAAGGGTTCGTACGGCCCTATAGTATATAAGAGATCAATTTTTTTTTTTTTTTTGGCAAAGACGTCTGTACACATTGTCTTTCATTGCGTCTAAGGAAGACTTGGGATTGCCGTACATAGCATTGGGGCGTGTGAAGGGAAAGCATGAAAGAGGAAATTCATATGGTATACTAAAAAAAAAAAAAAAAAAAAACGACGACAAAACAGGACCCCGGACCCCGCGGGGGCGCTGCCCCTCGACCCCGCTGGGGGCGTTGCCCCCTAGACCCCCAGTCGGTTTAGTTATCAACCCTTGGAGAGTGTGACCAGTTGACGAGACCCGGAGCTGCTACATATTTGCATTGGCTGAAGGAAGTTGATTTGTACTGTAAGAGGAGGAATTTAAAAAAAATAAAAATAAAATAAAAATAAAACGGTTAAGACCGTTATTGTTGGACACTGCACAGTAGTATGGCATCACGACAGCATAGTACTTGGAGACAGAAATTACAGGTTTCAAAACCAGCCAGTAGCAGCAAAGGACCGAGGGTTTCACAGTCTAGAGTCCGCATTGCTGGTAGCATGGATACTGCCAGAAAGCACCGTCCACACGTACAGCAGCCACAAGCACAAAAGGAAGAGATTACTTGGAAGACTGTGACATTCGAGGGTTTGAGTGGAGTGGAGTGCCGAACATGGTGGGATAACACTCCAGACGCACATTTTTTGAAGGGACAGCTTCGAAGAGCAGGAGTACACTGGGCAATTCAGATGCCTTTGCCCTCCATTAGAGAGTACGAGGGACCTCTCCGAGGCATGATTGATACATTCGATCGGGATAGCCGGCGTAGCACTCTGAAGTATTGTGGCACTGAGATACAGATTTCATTTTCTGCCCAGGAGATATCGAGGGTTTTTGGCATACCTGGCATGCACGGGAAGAAAATAGATTTAAAGCCCAGGAAACTGTCCCGCGAAGAAAAGGAAAAGTACATTAAGCTGGTTTCCAGAAACCTGTCTCAGAGTGAGTTGGAGTCATTGGCTGGCGCTTCTTCAAAGAATCGGGGAATCAAGAAATCATTTGTGGCTCCCGGAGAGTGGCGATGTTTGATGGACATCGTGAAGAGCAGGTTGACCGGGGCTAGTAGGGCCTCCGACATTTCCCTTACACATCTCATTTTCATGAACGGGATCCGTAATGGTACGGTGTACGATTGGGCTTCAGTTATGGCGGAGAGGCTGTATGAGTTCATGACTCTACAGCATCGGACATTTTACATGCCCCATATTGCCATCGGGTTGTTCCTGAATGCTGCCCGAGAGCAGATTCTAGCAGAGAAGCTGAGGCCACAGCCAGTTGATATTGCTACGGGAGAGCCTCTTATCTTTCATTGGCGTCACTTGGATGCTGGCGGAGTACAGACAGGGTCAAAGAGGAAGCGCCAAGTCCTCTCAGAGTCGGAAGGGGAGAATGTGGACAGTGGCCAAGAGGAGTCGAGTGAAGACTTGGAGGAGGAGGAAGGCAGCGAGAGTGTTGCAGTGGGAGACTCTGACACTCTCGATACAGAGGTACCATCTGAAAGTGCATTTGCTCCAACTCCACCGTCTGAGAGTGCACCACCTCTTGTACTATTCACGCCACCAGTACCCTCGGTGACTGTTGCAGCGGGGACCTCTGTACCGTTCGGTACCACATTAGAGGCTGTACCCATGCCACGGTTTGGAGAGCTCCGGCCCCCTGTTGTGCTACACCCGGCGGGTCAGGCTTCCGAGCCACCTACAGCTCAGCCAACCGACCCAGGACAGACTAGCAAAGATGGTGTTCGAGGTTTAGAGCAGGAGCAGACACAGCCACGAGAGCAGGTTACATTGGATGTTGTTGGTACTGAGGCCATTGTGCGAGTTGGGCCAGGGGTATTGGAGGAGCCGGCTCGAGCGTTGCCGACGGGGGATGAGGACTCTTCAGTGCTGTCATGGTTGGAGCAGTTCACATTACCCCCGATAGCAGTGGCAGCTCCCATTTCACTTTCCCCTGCCAGAGTAGTGTTAGAGAGGCCTTCAGAAGTTATTGACCTGGATGCAGTGATGTCGCCACCAAGAGAAGAGCCAGTAGCCCAGGAGAGAGAGATATCCGAGAGACCAGTTCCTATGGAGGGACAGAGACTGCAAGCTGAGGCTAGTGAGGAGCCACCAGCCCTGCCAGGGTCACGGAGGGCGGTGCCAGCGAGGGAGTCCGCGCAGAAAGTGTTGGAGCAGTACTTGGCGGATGTAGCCGCAGTAGCTGCTGGAGCCCAGCGGGTCATAGCCTCAGCAGAGCTTCAGGCTCAGGAGGGGGTTGCTGAGGAGTTGGAGCGCCTCTTGACCTTTGTGCGGGTTGGCTGCCCACAGGCATTTGCAGAGTGCTTTGAGGCTAGGGGATGGCCTACTCAGGAGTCTCTTACGATGTTGGAGGATTGGGCTCTTAGTGCGACGGTGGGCGAGAGCCGGATTCACGGTCTTATCCGAGAGTTAGAACAGGCCTTTCGAGAGGAGTATTTCACTCTCAGGCGGATAGAGCATGCTTCCTCAATACATCAGGCTATGGGATTGGCAGCAGAGGCAACTCGGGAGGAGGCAGCTTCCCGTCTTACAGCTTTGGAGACTGCAGTGGTTCAGGAGAGGGAGTCTTGGGTGGCTGAGCGGAGTACTATGGTGTCGGAGTTGGACACTTTACGGGCTGCATTGGAGACTGAGCGTGCCGAGCGGGCTCTTCTTGAGACTCGCCTTGGTTCTGCTTTGGAGACTGTGGATGCGAAGGAGAAGGCAGTGCTCGAGGCAGCTAGCATGGTTCGGACGGCTATGGAGCTTAAGATGAGGGCAGAACAGGCTTTACACCTTCGGACAACTCAAGTGTACGAGTTGCGGGCTAAAGTCACTTCCGGCACAGCCACAGCCGCGCCATCATCATCAGGGACGCTTCCTACGCCCCCTCCTGAGTAGTTTGTAGTAGGCTCATTTTTGTCTATGTTATATTTTGTAAAAGTCGTCGGAGCCGACTTGTTTTTTGGGGGGGATGATGTTGTCGGTATATTTTGTATGTACGGGTGTTGTGTAATAAACTTATGTTAATCTCGGCAGTTAGTACCGAGAGTGTGAACCGTTACGACGTGACGTTTCGGTGGTGTCTCTTCGGAGGTTATATGTACACATTGCTTTGAGTGTGAATGACATGATTTGGTTTTCTGAGTACTTTATGTTTACCAAATTGCAATACTTTCCTGTGTTCATGTTTATCAGTTAATGTGTGTTTATGCAACTATTCTTGTTGACCCGAGAGGGAAAACATTCTCTTTGTTGGAAGCTTCAGCTTGAGTTGTGTCTAGTGGGTCTGAACTGTCTGAAGAGTATAACACTTGATGAGTCTATTGCGCTGGATTGTTTTGAGTTGAATGGCTGTAGAAGTTTGAAAACAGTATCAGGAATGTGTGATTTGCAAAACCTTCGATCAGTAACTATTCAGGACTGTCCGGAGCTTGAGGAGTTACCCATATTTTGTCGTGCTTATTGCCTGCAGAGGATTACAATTAAAGGATGCGGGAAGCTCAATCAACTCAACTTGAATGACTTTCTATGTTTAAAAAGTGTATTGGGTAACTTTGATCTGGTAGAATTGGTCACTGGCGGATGCAGTGAACTTGAGGAGCTTAGTCTTGACAGTCTGAGCTGCCTGCAAAGGCTAACAATAAACTATTGTACAGGTTTGAAAAGTGTGTCAGGGATATTTGATCTTACAAAGCTAGTAGAACTCAAAATTTCTCAGTGTTGGAAGCTTCAGATTGAGTTGCGTCTGGTAGCTCTGAACTGTCTGAAGAGGATAGAAGTTGATAAATCTGTGAAGCTTAAATGTTTTGAGCTGAATGGTTGTCAAAGTTTGAAATCAGTATCAGGAACGTATGATTTGGAAAATGTTCAATTCATAAACATTCATGACTGTCCTGAACTTGAGGAATTACCATTTTTCTATGGTCCAAGTTGCTTACAGAATATTGTAATTCGTGGATGTGGGAAGCTCCGTTCACTTTGTTTGAGACGTTTGAGTTGCCTGGCTAGAATGACAATTGATGGATGTGGGAAGCTTAGTTACCTTGAACTGAGAGATTGTGAAAATTTGAAAGAAGTATCTGGTAATTTTGATGGTGTTGGTTTATCTGTATTGGATTGTCCAAAGCTTGAAGAACTGAGATGTTTTGCTAGCCTAACTTGCTTTGAGGACATTCACATTTTCAGATGTGGGAAGCTGCAGAATATAACTTTACCAACATCGTTTACCCACTGGGGTAAACTTAGTATTGCACAAATATAGTACAGGAAATATAATAAACACAGAATATATTAGAGAATAATAAATACTTTCATTAATCATTCCAGGGTGGCAAATACATTTATATCATAATGATTATACAATAATATCTTCATATCTCCCGTGTCCAACCTTCGAGAGGGTATATAAAGTAACCGAAGGGCCACGACCGAAGCGTCGTGACGTAACTGTCTAACCTCTCAGTCACTAACGACTGAGAGTAACATAATAACCCGTACATACAATTATCCCGACAACATCATCCCCCCCAAAAAACAGAGTCGTCTCCGGCGACTCACAACAAAAGGGAGATAAAATACACTACATAGAACAAGAAAATCACTAAGGAGCGGAGGGGTGTCCCTGAAAAAGCTGAAGTGTCGCCCTCCCCATCAATGCTGCTTCCAAGAGGTCTGTTCCGTCACATCACATTCCTCCGATGCCTGCACCAAACGTGTCTCCAAAACATACTTTTCAGCTGTAGCCTCCGCTAACGTTTGTTCAAACAATACTGTCTTCCGAGCCAATCTAACTTCAATCGGCACTCGTACCGCCTTCACTCCTGGGTATGCTAAGCCAAGTGTTGTTCTAATGCCTCCAACTGGGTGGTCAGCTCCTCCCGAGCTCTCTATGCATCCACCAAGACAGTCTCATGTCCAGCCAACACCTACTCCTCTAAGTGCCTCAAAGCGTAGTACCCCTCTCGAAAGGCTTGCTCCAGTGCTCTCTCCACCTCTGACATACAGATGCTCCATGCCTGCAGCAGCTCCCAATCTCATTAACTGGTCACACTCTCCAAGGACTGATAACTGAACCGACTGGGGGTCTAGGGGGCAACACCTCCAGCGGGGTCGAGGGGCAGCGCCCCCGCCGCCAAGACCAAATTAGCACTCTCAAACCCACACAGAAGTCTATGGAACACACCATTTTTATGATTTTCTTCCGATTCCACACTCTTTTCTGCTAGGCGCTTATGTTTTCCTTACTACCTGCTCATACCCTTCCCTTTGGTACCATTCGTTCTTCACTGTGAACTGTTTTGTTTTGTCGTTTTTTTTTTTTTTAAAAAAACCTTCTCCTTGCTGCCAATCCATCCTTAGTTCTTATTTTCCCTATTCCCTGACGTACGAACTATAAAAATAGTCTTGCTTATGTTCTGTATGCCATACGACAGCTCTTGCTTCTCTCTTGCGTGCCCTCTCTGATGACGTACAGTGACTTAGATATCTCTCAATGTACAATCACTAAAATCATTGTCGTTGTCATACACCGTACAGTGTGTTTAGATGCTGCGTGGTCGTACGGTCCGAGCTCTGTTGTGACTCTTTCGCGCGTCACCTCTCTTCTTTGTACGGTGGGGGTGTGTGGCTTTATCAGCCGTACAACCTCTTTGTTTTCTACTCGCGAGCGTTTGCCGTGGACACCGTACGGTGGCCACTTTTTCTCTTCCTTCGACTTTGCTACCGTGCGGTTGCTTGACCGTACGGTTATATACCGCACAGCAAGTACCATACGGTGCACTTTTTTTCTTTTTTTAAAAAAAATTTTGATTTGTGTTTTTACCGTACGGTGTCCTTTTGCCGTACGGACGTACGGCGCCGTATGGTGGCTTCTCCTTTTCTCTTCTTTTTTTTTCCCCCCCCCCCCCCCCGTACGGTCATGCATAGCCGTACAGATATTTTTCAATTTCCTGTCCAGAGGCTTCTTTAGTCGCCCGTACGGGCTGCTCTCGGGTCGCCTGCCTGACCGCTCGAGTCCTTTTCCATCCTCTCGGTTGCTCTATCCCTCCTCTCGGGTCCATCCTCTCCGAGGAAGGTTTCAATTTGGTCACGTTGCTGGCGTCATGTATCCGTTCGTCAAGAGTCCACAAAGTGTGCAGTCGTTCCCTCTCCCTATTGCCGAGTCCATTTTCAATAGCCATCCAAAGGCTTGGAACCATAAATTCTACAGGGACCATGGTCTCCTTCCCGTACATAATAAGGAGAATCAAGAGTTTGAAGGCTACGGTCTTCCACACAGGATTCCAGTCGTCTCCCGTGATGATGGTTTTCGGATTTCTCTCATCACAGAGGTTTATGTTTTTCAACTTTTCTTCTTTGCACCAGATGGGTTCCTCCTTCCGAAACTCATGTGCTAGGCTCTCTTTCATCCGGACTTCCCCTTCTCGGTATGCTGTATATTCTGGAGGGAACTCACTCTGGGCTTCCTCAATCTTTAGTATGTTGCAGGACGGTGGAAATAATTCATAATCGCCCATCTGCCAGTGGAATAGACCGTCCATCGAATCTGTATCATCCTCCACTTTCAGTATCCCTTCGGCATTGGGCTCCATGTTTCCTTCCTCTTCGTCTATCCCGTCGTTTGACTCTGAATCGGATGCCATTTCCTCCCCGACCATCTGCGTGGTGAGGTCCACTACAAACTTCCTTCCCCCCTTTTCAAATGCGAGGGTGTTTTTCTTCCAATTATGATTGGCTCGGGCTGTCACCAACCACCCTCTGCCCAGGATGGCGTCATACCCCTTCTACTTGAGAGGGATTACAACAAAATCTAGGGTGAATGGTTGGGTCCCAATAGTTACCTGTTGTGCCATCAGTGTGCCGAGGGGCTTGATGCCATGCTGGTCGGCCCCCAATAAATTGAAAGTCGATGGCCATAGCGTCGGTTTCCCCAAACTTTTCCAGGTTTCCTTCAGTAGAACGTTCACCCCGGATCCACCATCTACGATCGTGTTTGTGAGGATGGTACCCAAGATACCCATCTCCACAATTGTCGGGTTCCGTCCATTATTTATTGATAACATCATGGGGTCGGCTGCGGAGCCGCCGGGAACCTCCGTCTGTTCAACCGTGTTTGCTAGAATGTTTTGGCCTAGGAATAGGGTCGTTTTCAGGTGCGGCATAGTTTCCAGTAGGTCCTTGACCTTTACGGGTATCTCCAGTTGCATCATCTGCCTTAAAATAATTTATTCGGCCATTGCTCGAGTAGAAGTGCCCGTGTTTGTGGAGTCCCTTCGGTCCTCCATACCCTTCGTCATCTCAGCCTTCGCCTCGAGCATCCTTTGTTTCTCCATCGGAGGGTGAAGATATGTGGCCTTCTTTGTTTGCCCGCGTGTGATTGTCAGGACCTTCTCCGTGCCCCCTCATTCCATGTCCAGGATGTTGCAGTCGGGCTTCGGACAGTTAGTATCCTCATGGTTCCCCGGTCCGCACCACCGACATAGTTTTAGTGGAGCAGTAGCCTCATTCTAACAATCACAGGCATAATGTCCCCAATGGTTACAGCTTCTGCACTGTATCATGGGCCTCCCCTTCACGTCATACTGGACCTGCAGATTGTTCTCATCATTGCCTCGGCCTCCCCGTCGGTTGTTTTCGTACCCGCCGGATGATGCAGCATTTTGTTGACCGCCGGTCCCGGACGTGGAGGGTTGTTCCTGGGTGAAGAGCACTTGTTGATTTCTTGCCCTCAGGTTGTAGGGACATTCTTTGGTGGAATGTCTCACAATCTGGCAGATGTCGCAGAAGGCTTTCTTGGGACAAGAACCTTTCGTGTGGCCTGCTTCTTTGCAGTCTGTGCACCACACGGTGTCTTCCTCTGCTTTGCTCGAGCCTCCCTTAGTGGCCTTCAGTTCTTTCATCATCCTCACTAGGTTTTTTTGTAGGGCCAACACTTTCTTACTTGATTCGCCCTCGCTGCTTTCTGCCTCCAATTCATCATCCGAAGACTTAGTCTTCCTGGAGGTCTTATATTCGCTCTCCAGATCCATTGCTTGATTGTACGCGTTGCTGTACGACGTGGGCGGGACAATTTTCATTTTCCTTCGAAGGGAAGTTTTTAGTCCCTCCATGAACCACCTTTTCTTGAGTTCGTCTGCTGGGGCGGACTCCATCTTCCCGATAAGTTCCTTTAGTCGCCGTCCGTAGGCATGGACAGACTCGCTCTTCGTCTGCTTGGTATTGTAAATCTCCGCCAAAATCTCATTGTCATCCCTTAACAACTGAAATTCCGTCTGGAATGTTTTTTTCACAATGTCCCACGTCGTCATACTAGTTTTGTCGACATCTGAATACCAGTCAATGGCTCCTTCCCTTAATGTTGCAGGGAATTGGCAAATCCATTCATCCTGGTCAGTAACCCCATTGGCAGCCCATATGGTCTCACAGGTTCGGCAATGCCGAACTAGATCCTCCTTTGCTTGGCCCGTGAACTTGGGTAATTTTTGTTTACTGGCCGCCATGGTTGTCCGCAGTGGATTCGGTGCTGCGGCACCTTCTGTGCCAGCACTTCCTTGAGTACTGTGTGTATTGTTCACCGGTGGCACTTGCCCTTGCGGTAGTTGTGTGACTGGTGGGACCGTACTGTGCGGGGTTCTCAGTTCCAACGGAGGGTCTGCTGGTGCACTCGTGACACCCTCTGCAGTACCGTCCTCTCCGCCGGTTTGGTTCTCCGCGCCTGGTGTATGGAGACCCTCCTCAAACCGGTCTCTCTCCTCCTGGAGAAAGAATCTTCTCAACCGTGTCTCCTCGAGTAATTCCTCCCGGCTCCGTACTGTCCGCTGTTCTGGAGAAGTGAACTCCTCGTCGGCCTGTGCACCCTCCGTACCACTTCCGAGATTCCCTTCGGGCAACCCTCCGGCAAGTTGCCTTAGCCTATAGCGACGTTCACGTTGTTGTGCAGAGATCAGAGCCGTGTGTGCGACCTCCTCTTCGTCATTTCTTACTTTTTTATTCCTATCTTTATTTTAAAAATTGGGCATAAATCCTTTCATCACTTCTCTTCCCGAGTACGTCTAGGCAACGGCACCAAATGTTTACCCGCTGGGGTAAACTTAGTATTGCACAGACATAGTACAGGAAATATAATAAACACAGAATATATTGGAGAATAATAAATACTTTCATTAATCATTCCAAACTGGCACGTACATTTATACCATAATGATTATACAATAATATCTTCATATCTCCCGTGTCCAACCTCTGAGAGGGTATATAAAGTACCCGAAGGTCCACGACCGAAGCGTCATGACGTAACTGTCTAACCTCTCAGTCACTAACGACTGAGAGTAACATAATAACCCATACATACAATTATCCCGACAACAAACATCACTGAATTATCTTGAGTTGAATGGTTTTCATCAGTTTCAAAGTGTGCCAGGAATATCTGCTTTTACCAATTTGGTAGAATTAAATATCAGTGAATGTTGGGAGCTTCAGCAGCTGAGTGTTGCACATCTGAGCTTGCTAGAAAAATTGACAATTGCAAACCTGAAATGTGTTATATCAGGAATAACTAATCTTGCAAAGCTTGTAGAGTTGAATATTTCTCACTGTTGGGAGCTTGAACTTGAGCTGTGCCTTTCTGGCTTGAAATGTCTGAAGAGGGTTTCTTTTGTTGAATGTGGGAAGATGTACACAATAATACTGCCAACAAATCTCATTAAACTCACTGTACAAGGTTGCAGAGACTTGAAAATGATTGCAAGAGTATCAACTCTTACTGAGCTTGCAAAGCTAGTTGTTAAAAGTTGTCCTCAGCTGAAGAACATAACACTGCCAACTACACTCATGAAACTCAACGTGCAGCAGTGCAGAGAATTACAAACTGTTGCAGCAATTGGTGATCTGACAAAGCTTACAGAGATGAATATTAGCCAGTGTCCTCAGCTTGAGGAGTTGCCAAGTGTTGCAGACCTAAGCTGCTTGGAGAGGATTACAATTAACAATTGTGAGAAGCTAGAGAACATAGTAGGAATTGGAGAGTTGCATGCATTGGAAGGAATGCAACTTTTATATTGCAGCAGTGCAGCAATGCTGAATTGCATCGCCAGGTTGAAGGTATTTATTTCAAAGACTCCCTTGACATGAAATAATGTTACTCATTTTTAAGAGAGTTTTAGTGAGGCATCCATTAACTGTTGGCCTTCAAATCATTTTTACCTTTTTTTATCATGAGTTGTCTAGATTTTTGTAAGTTAAAAAAGAATTTATGTTGATGAATAGAGTTTCTTCATTTCATTTCAGATTGTGCCGTCAAACTTTATGCATGTGATTGGAAAAGCAGTGGATGGAGCGGAATTAATTTTAAATCCACAGTTCTTTTCTGGCGATATTGACACCAATGCAGTTATTGAACTTGATCGTGTACAAATCACTAACTGTCACCCCAAGGGATCACTGAGCGCAATCATCATATGCTGTGTGGTTGTGGTTAATATTTCTACTCCACTAGACAAGATAAATGAATCCCTTCGTGGTGTATCTGAAAACAGTTTGCTGTCATTTGAGGTGTGCCATGGAGAATGGATAATTACCATGGTAAGTACTGACCAAGAAGAAATATATGATTACGATGATTATTGGCAATTTGAAAAAGTTTTCATGGAGCATGGAATAATGAAGAAGGGATGCAGGGTGACAGTAAGCAAAGGGCAAAAATTTAAAACCCTAGACATATTATCCAGAATTATCGATAGGCTACAAGAGAAAAGAGTGCATCACCGACTAATTCCTGCCTTCCCTCTGTGTTGACTGGAAAAGTTTTGTTTTAATTTTTCAAGGTAGCTTTGTAGTTTAATGATTTCATTTAATCCTAGTTTTAATTTTGGGGAAATTTATTATGTCTTTCTAACATTTTGCAGAAAACCTTATAGTTTAATGTTTTTATTTATGATAGAGATAAGTTTGCAGGAAAGATTCAGAGATAGATTGAAGTTATATCACAATAGTAACAGAATGTTGAAATTTGTATATTTGTATTATTTTTATATAGTGTTTTTTTTTGTTTATTTCAATAGCAATCTCTGACATTTAAAATCCAATCTTGGTAAATAAGAGATATTTTCCACAGCAAGTTTGTTTAAATCATGAGAGATGAGTTCTTGTGAACCACTACTCATAAAACATGGGTCAATGAGTTTGACTAAAAACCTACATAGTTGAATCCTAATAGCAATATCACAAAATCCAATCTTGTTCTGTTATAAACACACCTGCTATTTATCTAGATGGTTACTTCATCTCTCTGCTCCTCTTCCACGTAACTCTGTTTTTGTAGGGTGCAATTACCAATTATGGCATCTTCTTCCTCATCTCACCAGGCTTTTTTGATAGCATAAGTGTAAGAACTGAAATTTCACAATTATGCCACATCAGCAAAGAGCTAAAAAAATGGAAAGTCGCAAAGAAGATCAAGTCAAATTCATCATAAGACTAGTCAAAAATATAATTTCCATTCATTCATAATGCTAAATACAAAGTTTCGACCATCTCGTCGAAAAGGAATAAGCAAAATACATGTCTAAATATACAACCATAGGGTATTTGAATGTACCGGTTATTATATTAATAAAGTATTATGTTAGCCTCGGTCATTAGTGACCGAGAGGTTAGACAGTTCCGTCACGATGCTTCAGTCGTGGTCCTTCGGGTAGTTTATATACCCTCTCGAAGGATGGACATGGGAGATATTATTGTATGATCATTATGATGTAAATGTACTTGCCAGTCTAGAATGATTAATGAAAGTATTTATTATTCTATGATATATTCTGTGTTTATCATATTTCCTGTATTATGTCTGTGCAATACTAAGTTTACCCCAGCGGGTAAACATTTGGCGCCGTTGCCTAGACGTACTCGGGAAGAGAAGTGAGGAAAGGATTTATGCCCAATGTTTTAAATAAAGATAGAAATAAAAACGCACTAGATGACGAAGGGGAGGCCGCAGAGAGGGCTATGATCTCCGCGCAGCAACGTGAACATCGGTATAGGCTGAGGCAACTTGCCAAGGACTAGCTTGCTGGAGGGTTGCCCAAAGGGGACCTCGGAAGTGGTACAAAAGGTGCAGAGGCCGACGGGGAACAGTTCACTTCGCCGGAGCGTCGGAGAGTGTGGAGTAGGGAGGAACTACTCGAGGAAACGCCATTGAGACAGGTCTTACTTCAGGAAGAGCGAGACTGGTTTGAAGATTTGACTTGTACACCACGTGCGGAGGACCGAGACCACGAAGGGAACCGTACAGTCAAAGGGGACGATACTGCCAGAGGTGCCAGTGACAGTATGGCCGAAGGCACTAGAGACGCGCAGGTGAACCCTCCATTGGAGCCAACGACTCCACACAATACGGTTCCACCAGTCACACAAGCACAAGGACAAGTGCCATTGGGCAATACTACACACATCAACCAAGCAAGGGTGAGTGCGAGTGCTAGCACAAGCGGTGTCGGAGCACAGAATCCACTGCATACACAACCACCAAAACCACCTATGATGACACACAAGGAAAAATTGCCCAAATTTCATGATGATGGAAAGGATGATCCAGCACGACATTGTCGTACGTGCGAAACCATTTGGTCGGCCAATGGGGTAACCGACCAGAACGAATGGATGAAGCAATTCCCCGCCACACTGAGAGGAGTTGCCATTGACTGGTACTCAAACTTGGATAAAACCAAGATAACCACATGGGACGAACTAAAGAAGGGATTCGAGAAGGAGTTCCAGCTCCTGAGAGCTGACAATGAGATAGTCTTGGAAATCTACAGAACGAAACAAGGTAAGAAGGAAACCATCTGAGCTTATGGCCGCCGACTAAAGGAGCTAGTTGGGAAGATGGAAAGCCAACCAGCAGATGGTTTAAAGAAGAGATGGTTCATTGAGGGTTTGAACTCCAAGTTACAGCAGAAGATGAAAATAGTACCTCCGACATCCTATGACAATGCATATAACCGGGCCACGGACCTAGAAAGTGAGAACAAAACGTCAAAAAAGAAGAACAAATCCTCGTCATCAGACGATGACACTTCCGAAGAGGATAGCAACAGTGATGACCAACCGAAGAAGAAAGTCACGACACTCCAGAAAGACATGGAAAGACTGCTAAAGGAATTTAAGTCAATGAAGGGGAATACGAGTAAGGATGACGAACTCTAGTGCACGGAGTGTAAAGAAAGTGGCCACACAAAGGGTGCCTGTCCCAAAAAGGCATTCTATGACATCTGCCAGATTATGGGACATTCCACAAAAGAATGCCCATATAACATGAAGACACGAAACCAAACAATAATGCATCTTCAGGGGGTTACTGAGGCAACCGACGAGGTGGACGAGGGAACAATAATAATTCCACCCGTAACAGGGTCCAGTACGATGCGAAGGGAGGCCCAATGATCCAATGTAGGGCATGCAACCAATGGGGTCACTACGCAAGCGAGTGTAATAATAATGACGCCCCTCAGCAGCTGTGTCAGTGGTGCAGCCCTGGTGACCATGAAGATGCCAATTGTCCTAAGTCTGGCGTAGGGACCAACCTGCTGGATATTGAAGGAAATGCAAGGATAAAAGAAGCGGTATTGGCTCTTACCCGAGGGCAAGCAAAGGAAGCCAGGTACCCCCGTACGGAGAAACAAAGGATGCTGGAAGTAGGACTCTACTGCACAGACATGGAACGAAACATTGTACGGCAGATGCTCCAACTGGAGGTACTTGTGAAACTCTAGGACCTCCTACACACCATGCCACATTTGGGGATAGTCCTACTGGGCACAAAGGTCGGCCAAACCAACACGGAGCACACGGACACTTCCATACTCGGAGGCTTCGCAACGGATCCAATGCTGCTAGCCGTCAATAATGGCAGACACCCAGCCGTGGTGGAGATGGGCATTCTCGGCACTATTCTAACGGACACCATAATAGATGGCGGTTCCTGAGTAAACGTCCTACCTGAGGACACATGGAAAAAATTAGGGAAGCCTACCCTATGGCCACCAACATTTAATCTGCTAGGTGCCAATTAGCACGGGATTAAACCCCTCGGAACGTTGATGGCACAACCAGTTACGGTGGGTGCACAACCATTTGTACTTGACTTCGTGGTCATCCCACTTAAGCAGAAGGGGTATGACGCCATCCTGGGGAGAGGATGGTTAGTGGTGGCAAAGGAAAACCATAACTGGAAATGGAATACACTCTCGATGGAGAGTGGAGCCAGGAAATTTACCATTGATCTCCAGACCCAATTGGTGAGTGAGGAACTTGCCTCTTCCTTAGGGTCAGAATCCGAAGGGGAAAATGACCCACGAGATGAAGGAAGGAACGAAATGGAACCAAATAGTGAAGGCGTGCTAAGGTTGGGAGAAAACGCAGAGGATGATGCAGATTCACTGAACGGTCTTTTCCACTGGCAAATAGAGGATTACAAAGTCTTCTGACCAGCATATAATGTACTAAGTATTGAGGAGGTGCCGAAAACATTTCCCTCTGAGTACGGTGAATACAACAAAGGGGATGCGGAAGTAAGCGAAGTCTCCATGCATAAATTTGATGAGCGAAACCCCCTAAGGTATAAGAAGGAAGAGAAACCTAAGATTATTCCTGTCCGCGACGATTGGAATCCTATGTGGAAGACCGCAGCCTTTAGAATCTTTGTTGTCCTCCTTATGTACGGGAAGGAGACCGTGGTCCCTGTAGAATTTATGGTTCCAAGCCTTTGGATTGCCATTGAAAACAGACTCGGCAACAGGGAGAGGGAATGGGTGCACACTATGGACTCTCGACGAATGGATACATGACGCCAACAACGGGACCAAATTGAAACCTTCCCCGGAGAGGATGGACCCGAGAGGAGGGACAGAGCAACCGAGAGGATGGAAAAGGACTTGAGCAGTCAGGCAGACAACCCGAGAGCAGCTCGTATGGGCGACTAGAGAAGCCTCTGGACAGGAAATTGAAAAATACCCATACGGCCATTGGCCATATGGCCCACAAGTTAACCCGTATGGTCAATTCATAGTGTAGAAAATGAGAAGCCATGACCGTAAGCACAAGGGAAAAGAAGAGTAAAGTCACCATACGGCCAGAATGACATTTAAAGCGCCGTATGGCTCACACTACTCGATCGGTTAAGGACCCACCGTACGACAAAAGTGTGCAAGATAATGAAATCACCGTATGGCAATATGGCAGTACGGCATTTAATAACCATACAGCCTATTCACTGTACGAAGAGAATAAAGCGCTACATTTGTTTTCTTTCCACCATTTGGAAATAATAATGTGAGGTCTGCACCGTATTGCTGGTACAGACGCTTCAGCATAAAAAGGAATACCGCATGAGTGGGAGATGGATGCTGTACGGTGGCAATGGATTGCAAGCTGTGTACGGTGAAAGAAAAGGAGTGTGTTCGTACAGCCTCAACACCCCCTATCACATACGGCAAGGACTATTTTTATTGATTTGTACGGATAGGAGCCAATAAGAAGGGTCTGGACGGCAAGGACTAAAAAAAAAAACGACGACAAATAAAAATAGTTCAAAGTGAATAACGTATGGTACCGAAGGGAAGGGCATGAGCAGGTAGTGAGGAAAACATAAGCGGTAAGAAGCAAAAGTATGGGATCGGAAGAAAATCACAAAAATAGTGTGTTCCATGGACTTCTATGTGGGTTTGAGAGTGCTAATTTCGTCTTGGCGGTGGGGGCGCTGCCCCTCGACCCCGCCCTATACCGCGAGCACACCTGGGGCTCTACCCCAGGACCCCGCAGGGGCGCTGCCCCTCGACCCTATTGGTGGCGTTGCCCCCTAGACCCCCAGTCAATTCAGTTATCAGCCTCTGGGGAGTGAGACCAGTTGATGAGACCCAAAGCTGTTGCAGGCATGGAGTGTCTACATGCCGGAGGTGGAGAGAGCACGCAAGCCTTTTGAGAGGGGTATTACGCTTTGAGGCGTTTAGAGGAGTAGGTGTTGGCTGGACGTGAGGCTGTCTTGGTGGATGCACAGAGAGCTCGAGAGGAGCTGACCACCCGGTTGAAGGTAGTAGAGTGACACTTGGCTCAGCGTACCCTAGAGTTGGAAGTGGAGAAGGCAGCACGGGTGGCTATTGAGGTCAGATTGACAGGAGAGACAGTATTGTTTGAACAAGAGTTAGCGGAGGCTACAATTGGAAAGTATGTTTTGGAGACAAGTTTGGTGCAGGCATGGGAGGAATGTGATGTGATGGAAAAAGAACGACGCAACATTGATGGGGAGGGTGGCACTTCAGCTTTTTCAGGGACGCCCTCTGCCCCTTCTCTTCAATGATTTTCTTATTCTATGTAGTGTATTTCATGTCCCTGTTGTTGTAAGTCGTCGGAGACGACTTTTTTTGGGGGGGGGGATGATGTTGTCGGGATATTTGAATGTACTGGTTATTATATTAATAAAGTATTATGTTAGCCTAGGTCATTAGTGACCGAGAGGGTAGACAGTTCCGTCACGACGCTTCAGTCGTGGCCCTTTGGGTAGTTTATATACCCTCTCGGAGGATGGACACGGGAGATATTATTGTATGATCATTATGATGTAAATGTACTTGCCAGTCTGGAATGATTAATGAAAGTATTTATTATTCTATAATATATTCTGTGTTTATTATATTTCCTATATTATGTCTGTGCAATACTAAGTTTACCCCAGCGGGTAAACAGTGTCGACCATACTTGTTGTGAGGTTTTCACATCATCGCCCCAAAAGTTTTGGGGACCCCCATTTGCGAGCCTGCCTTGATTTTTTTCTAGATCCTGATTCCTTGATTAGGCCCTTCGAGTTTGGATGAATGATATAGAATGGATTTTTGGACAAAAATGTTTTTGATTTGTCAAGAGAATTGTAAAACGAAATTGAATTCCAAATTTGGGGAAATGAAAGCT
Organism: Chamaecyparis obtusa; assembly: GCA_027943335.1. Taxonomy (NCBI): domain Eukaryota; kingdom Viridiplantae; phylum Streptophyta; class Pinopsida; order Cupressales; family Cupressaceae; genus Chamaecyparis; species Chamaecyparis obtusa. The sequence continues at coordinate 482,250 of BSBK01001155.1, read as the reverse complement.
TACCAATGTGTTTAGATTTGATTTTGGCTTTTATTTCGAGAAATTTGCTTTAGCAATTCAAAAATCTGAACATACCACCTTTTGAGATCATGAATTTTAGTCTCTAAATCAATTTGTTTTGAGCATGAAAATAAAATTTGAGATCGAAATTCTCAAATTTGGGCAAATAAATTGTAAAAATCTAGGCAATTCAATTTAAAATCTAATTTGAATTCAAAAATCTAGGCAATATATATATGAATTTGCATTGAAACATTAAAATTGGGCAATGAGATTGAAATCTAGGCTCATGAATTCAAAATTTGGCCCCTAAATCCGAAAATCTGGGCTAATAAAAAGAAATTTAACCAATAAAGATAAAGATCTGAGCAATGAAATTGATAATTAACTTAAAGAAATCAGGATCTTGGCAATAAACTATGAAATCTGGGTACTTTTGTTTATGATTTGCATTGAAAATATAAATGGGCCATTATTTTTTTTAGCCCCTCCATTTTTGGCGCATGGCCTCTTTCCCTATGACATTTTCGAATTTATTGTTTAAGTTTAAAAACCTTTTTTTATGCAAATAGTATCTAGTGGCAAGGTCAGCCCCCTTTGGTGGCATCTAATTTAGTTTTGTTTTGTTGTTTCTCTTGGCTACAAAGGTCGGCCCTATAGAGGGAGCTCTTGGGCGGATATATAGGGAGAGGCGCCTTGCCTCCAATCCCACACTTCATCTTATCTCCTCATTCCATCCAAGGAGCAGCGAAACATAGAGGAGTAGGAGCGAAATTGAATAAGGAGGGTTTAGACAGCGAGTTTCATCCAAGTAGCAGTGAGGCCCATAGCAAAGACCACTGAGAAAATTTGTGGAGGGGTTGCGACTTTGATGTAGCAGGCGGTGAATTGGACATTGGGGAGGCCCGAGTTTGTACAAGCAGAGACTTAAATAAATTGCGGCTCGAAAACATCAAAGAGGAGCAGTCAAGGTGTTTGGGAGCAGATTTTTTTGGGGGGGCCTATCGAATTTGAAGAAGAGGAGCGAATCTGGCATTGCACAAAGACAGTAGGCCCAAATTTATATGAAGTTGAGGGCAGAATTTGATTAGTAGAAGAGCAGGCCCAAAGACATGAGGATTCAAGGTTCTAGTTGTGACCAGATCTGATATTTAGAGGCCCAGATCTGATCTTTAGGGGCAATCATTGATAGAAGGAGGCATAAGAGCATTCAGAAGATCACAATTCAGTTTGAAAGGAAGGCTACTTTTTTGCCCTAACCCTGCCATTTTGAGGACAAATTGGCGAAATTCAGTGAGTAATTTAACTTATTCTCTTTAATTGTTATCTTTTCTTTGGTGTTGTTTGTTTGGGTGTTGGAGATAAGTTTTAGGATTGAGAGAAGGCTGGCTCATTAAACGGATTTCTCGATTGTCTTGATTGGATTCTTTTCCTTCTTGCTTGCATCATCCATTCCATCACCTCATCATCTCATTAGGGCTTGAAGTTGGGAGATATAAGTGTAGTTTCCATTTAGGATTTGGAGAAAAGGAGATATAAGTGTAGTCCCACCCCTAGGAAAGAAGAGGAGATATAAGTGTAGTCTATTCATAGATAACGAAGAGGCAGAAATAAGTGGTAGTCCATCTTACTAGGTGAAAAGGCAGAGATAAGTGTAGTGTGATAGGAATTGGCGAGGCAGAAATATGTTTGATCACCCCTAGGAAGGGTTTTGGAGAGATAAGTGTAGTCCCACCTCACTGTAGAACGAAGGGGCAGAAATAAGTGTTTAGGATGGCGGATGCTAGTGCAAGCAAGAACCGAATTAATACCAAAATAGGAGACAAGAAAGATATGATGTCCAAGACCACCTTCTTCTTGAAATTGAAGCGAGTCCAAGACACTAACATCGGTACCATTGACATGATACAATTGAGAGATAGGTTGAAAGGAGGCCAATCCTCTATGGAAAAGGGGATCTACAAGTCAGGAATTGTGCATGCTGCCGCCTTCCCTCCTACCTTGCCTTGTCCGGAATTGATCATGGAGTGTGCATCTCGGCTAGATATTGTGACCAAGTCCATCATCTTTGGTGAAGAAGAGCAGGTGTTAGCTAACATCAGCGGGCAAGTGATAGAGGAAGTGTTCAATATACCCCAGCAGAAGGGCATGATAGTAATGTTGATGGATCAAGCAGCCAGGTTCTTTCAAGACGGTCAGGATGCCTACTTTGCTCTACTAAAGCAGAATTAGTTACACGAAGGCAAGAAGGGAGTCACCAAGACGTCAAAGCTCACCAAGTCAGATTTCAAACCAGAGTATGGCGACCTCATTGTGCTTCTCAACCGAGTCATGGGCTCCGCTCAAGGTATGCAGTTCGAAACTTGGATGTACTATTTTATTGAAGGAATTGAAAATGGAAAAAGAAAGTTTGATTTGGCTAGAATTATAAGTGAAAATCTAGAGTTGCAACTTAGGACAGTATAAAATCAGAAGCAATTCTACATGGGGTCCTATCTTTTTTATTTGATTGCGAGACTGTATGAACATCCTGGACTTAAGGCCAGAGGGGTAATTGGCAATGGGCCCGAACAATGCTTGGTGCACAAGTGTTACCCACAACTACATTTGCACAACACCAAGGATTACAAGATATTTTATGATGCCTTTGCCATGAAGACGGTAAGGATACTACAAAGGGTACCCGCTGGGAGGCTCTCGCCAGAGGCGGAGGCAAAAGTCAAGAAGTTTAGGAGTTGGTTCATCCAATTTCCACAATTCACTTATATTATAGTGGCTGGATGCACGACTTGCCCCAAGAGGCTTCCAAGGTACCCGCCTGATAGGATAGTTTTGATGGAGTTGGCTAGGCAACTTGAGCAATATGACAAAATGATGAAGCTAAGAGGTGAGACAGGGGTTACCCTCTCACTCATGATAGGCAATGATAGTTGTCCCAATCCTGTCGCCTTTGCAATAGCGGAGAAAGAGTTAGAACAATATCATCTAGCATGGTATAAGGCAAGGCAAGGATTTGAAGGATTTGATCCTAATGGTCTAATCAAGGCATCTCATGGAGCTCCATTCAAGCATATTCCCACTTTGGAGGATTTTTGGGCCAATGCACAAGATGACTTTCATGTGAGGAAGTTAGCTTTCTCAAGGTTATCAGTGGACATGATGAGGGCATGCAAGTGGAGAAATCTTAATATTCCGGATCAGTTGGAAGTGGATGAAGATGTGTTAAGAGAAGATTATAATACAGTAGAAGCAGCAAAGTTGGATCTAGTTAATTGGGATGATCATCAGGATCCATCCTTAGAAGCAATTAACAGAACAATTGAGCTACATACTGAGTGGTGGTATAACAGGAAGTTTAGGCAACTGCAAAGTCAGAGGGTGCACCTTACCTATGAGAAGATGAGGCCAGTGGAGGAGACTCTAGAGGAGTCAGTTGGACAGCAAGGTGGGGGCAGTAGCCAGCAGCGGTAGCAGGCAGTTGAGAATAAGAAGAGGAGTTTGGAGGTTGAGAAAAATAGAGAACATCAAGAGCCTCCGGCAAAGAAACAGAGTACAGTGCCATCAAGAGAGAGCATAGCTAATGTTAGGAGTCAAGAGGTTGGTACAAGTGAGCAAAGGGCGGCAGTAGAGGTGAGCTCTAGTTCAGAATCAAGTGGTTATAGTAATAGTACGGAGTACTCTCCTCTTTCAGAGAACCAAGTTGAGGAAGATATGACAGTTAGTAATGAAGGAGATAGGCTAATTAATATCGAGACTCTATCAGATGAAGAAGGAAACCAAGTGCCTAAGGCCGTTGGTGATGCTTTGTTAGTCGAGCCTAATCCAGAGATGGGGAGATGCATTGCGCCATCATGGTTGAGATAGATGCTTATGCCAAGGAAACAGGTTGTGGCTATCCGGACAGTTGAAGATATTCAAGGGTTAGTGGAAAAGGAAGATGATGTTGGACAGAAACAAATGGCAGGAACAGTGGCGAAAGTAATCAGGGATGGTGATGATGGTCACCAAAAGGTTCAAATTGTGGTACCAAAAGTTAGCAAGGCAGTGGGCGAAATTGTGGCCCAAGACTATGAGATAGTAGAGCATGACATGGGAAAAGTCACAGATGACATGGAGTGTGTAGAGGTTCAGGAGGGCATAGCTTCAATAAGGGAAAGGTTGAGAAAGGCAAATTAAAGGAATGTGGAGTTGGAGATGGAAATCAAGTATTGGAGAGATAGCCAGCCTATCCAACAGTTGCATCCGGTAGTCCTTCCGCAGGATAGTGGGAGTAACATGGAAGAGATATTAGCTCGAGAGCAAGGAACTAAAAACTGGATCAGTAATACAATTCAGGAAGGGCGGAAGTTCTTGCCTGCCTTTATCTTGACATTCAGGTCATTTGTGTCCCTTAGAGACAAATTCAAAGCATTCAAAGGGATGTGGAAGGATTTCCTTCCAATTCGTGACTTAGCCATTCCCAGGCTACATGCCGCCGTAGAGTTATCAGAGGGATCTTTGGTGAAGGCCAAGTTGATCAGTGAAGGAGGAAAGAATATTATTCAGTCTTGGTATGTTACCTTGATTGCTAGATCGAAGGTACTCGAAGAGATATAGGGAGAGATTGCATAGTATAGTCCAAGCATCAACACTTTCATTTCAAGTATGTTGAGCGATGCAGGGATTGCACTTGATTTTGAGGAAATCAAAGAGGAGGATTTTAATGAGACAGAGTTTGGATCGAGATTGGATGGGTTGGGCAAGGTTGTCGTCAAAGAGAAACAGTTGGACACCCTTTCCTCTCTTAGGGCCCTTATCGAGTTTGCAAAAGATGATGAGGAGAGTGAGAAGACACTACAAGCAGCAAAGAACATGATGAACACAACTGAGCACAAGATGAGGCATACACCTTGCCCTCCCATGGAGGAAGTCAACACCATGTTAGCTAAATTCATTGCTTATGCTAAAAAGATGAAAGAAAGGGGTAGAATTGTATTAGATCATTTGATGTAAGCCCAAGTGGCAAATTTTCCTTTCTTCTTGGGTAGGATAGGTGTCTGATTCTAATTGGCTACCATTTTGGTGCCTTCTCATTGGTTACCACTTTTCCTTTTTTTTTTATTAGTCCATTGATGAGGTGGCATCTTCTCATTGGCCAATGGGGTGGTAACCCTAATTAGGGTTTCTGGGATTTAATCTGGATCATTGATTTTGCCTCTTAATCTTGGCCACTCATTGTAATTTTGAGCCTCTATATAAGGCCATTTGTTCTCATTTGTAAAGGGTTGAAGAAAATTGTTGCTAATATAATACCAAAATTGCTTCTCTTGTCATTGTTGTGTCTTGCATGGTGATTAAGAACACTTGGTGTTCTTGCATGGTTTCTACTTCCAATTGTTAGAGTTAGATTTCATTGAGTTGTTAAAGTAGATTTCATTTCAAAGTGTTAAAGTTAGAACAGAAGTAGATGGCTAGTTGTATGGTGATATTGGTAAATGTTTGATAGGGATCCATATACTAGGCCACTAGCATCTTAGCGATTTGTTAAGGAGCCTTGTGTGGTAATCTAGTCTCATTCTCCTTGAATCATTGCACCTATGGAAGTAAAGCCGCATGCAAGCTTTCATTAGGTTGATCCCCGTCCATTCGCCAATCTTTCCATTCTATAGGAGTAGTAGTAAAGCTAGAAGTAGTTTAGTAGTTGAAGTTTGAAGAGCAAAGTTGGAAGTGATATAAATTGGAAAATCATTGAGTATATATTGCAAAGCTAGATCTTATCATAACGAGAATTTGACATCCTCAAGTGAACAACGTAAGCCCACCGAAGTGATTACTAGCAAATCACATTTATATAACTGAGTTAGTATCCACAGGTGTAAGGAACCTTGGAGTATTCTCATATTTTTCATGAGTATATACTTTTCAAAGAGGGTTGAGTGTTTGGTATGCTATATCAAGTATTCAATTGCTATATGTTATGTAGTGGTACAAAACTAACATCAACAATACTGTCGAACACACTAAGTCTATCCATATAACATCAACAATACTGTTCTCTGTCGAGGAGAGAGAACTACTGGTGGTGGTGGAGTCGGAACCAACTGAAATCGTCGGCTAATCCAAGAACGCATAGCTCCCACCTACACAGAGTCCTGAGGTGGTGAGGGATCCTGCAAGAGTGCCACATCCACATTCACTACAGCATCCGACCCAATCACTTCCATCCGGACCTGACCCTCTCCAATGTCCTGAATACCTCTGCATTCTTCCCCTTCTGCTGCTACTGCTCCTGCTACCTCCTCCGGAGGTTCGGAATCTCCTTCCTCTATGGCTGCTTCCTCAGGTGGTGACTCAACTAGAGGAACTGCAGAACTCACTAATGGTGCCGAAAGTAAGTGGGCCGAGGGAGATAACACTGGTGGTGCAAACCGAACTGTGTCCTCTTCGCTTGAGTCCGCATCGGAAGATTCTTCACTGGCTTCCCGGCCACTATCAATGTCCTCTTGGTCGGACTCTACCACCATTTGCCGCCTTCGTTTCTGTCCGCTGACTACCCCTCCCCCTGCCGTATCCAAATACCGCTAGTAGAACACAGGCGGAGCTCCTCCCGTGAGCTTGCCTTGCGGCTTGAGCTCCAACTCGTCGGCGGGCATCTGCCTCAGTGCAACCTCAAGAAATAGTCCAATGGCATAATGGGGCATGTAAAAAGTGCGGTGCTGCAGCGTCATAAATTCCCACATCCTTTCCGCCAACACCGAAGCCCAGTCATAGACCACCCCATTCATCAACCCCTGCATGTAGACGATCTGTGGGAGAGCAATGTCGGATGCACGGCTCGAACCAGTCAACCTGCTCTTGAGGACATCAAGAATACAACGCCAAGCACCCTCTGCTACGTACTCCTTCCTCAGCCCTCGTGCTTTAGTCGCGTTTACCACTTTTTCCAATTCTACTGGAGTGAGCCGACGACAGACACGCTTTATCCAAAACTCCTTCCTCTCTACAGACATTTTTTGCTTCGTGGTATCCACCTTCTGTCCATTACATCCTGGAATACCAAAGACTCGTGTGAAGTCCTCCGGGCGATAGGAAACTGTAAGCATGTGTTTCCGATATATGAATGTACTTGTCCTCGTCTGTCTATCGAAACACTGAATCATTATCCTCAAGGTGTTCTCCAGATTACGCACAGGAAACAGGGGCATTTGGATAGCCCAATGAACACCCGCCTGCCGTAAAAATTTCTTTACCGCATCATCCTCTGGAGTCTCCTTCCACCATTTTCTGCATTCCAGTCCATTAAGTCCCTCGAATGCTACCGTCTGATAGGTGACACCCTCTTTCTCCTTTTCCTCCTGTATAACCTTGGGTTTCTTTCCGCTGCTCCCACTCGCCTGGTGCTGCCCTGCAACCTTCACTCCTGATAGTAGAATGGTAGCTTGTCTGTTCATCGCTGTTTTGCCTAAACTCCCTGACTGCAATTTCTTTTTCCAATTGTTTCTCTTTCCAGCTGAATGCATTTTTAACGGTTTTTGAAATTCAAGAAACGGTTATATACTCTACCGTACTGATTTTCCTCTTCCTCCGTACGGTGCGACTATGATCTTCCTTTGCTGAGAAGTCTAGTGTGGCTGCCTTAAATCCTGGTTCCACTAGAGGCCGTATTCCTCTGCGCGCGCATGCTTTTCACTGTAGTCTTATTCTCCTCTTCTTCCGCCGCTCCTTGCCGTTTAGTATATTTCCCTACCGTCCGCCAATCAATTTCCTTCCTCCACTGTTCCTCCCTACCGCATTGTCTTTTTTCTTCCTCTCTCCTCGCGCTGCTCTTCTTTTTTTTCTCATGACACGTACCAGACCCGTTCTAATAACTCCCTACTTCATTGTATGCCGTTTCCACCTCTTGACGCCAGCAACAATATTCAATGTTGTTCGGGAACTGTTCTACATAGTTCTGCCAATACTTCGGCATACGACTGCAGGCCTCTTACGAAACGACGGCAAGAATATACCTCTCGGTTCTTCTCACAGCGTGAACAGAATTTCCAACCAGTCCTGATAACCAACTTCATCACGGCATTTGCACAACAATGATGTGTTCACTCCAAAGTAGCTTAGATACTTGACTGTGTTATCCCGTGAGCAAACCTTTTTTTTTCCCGTCACATATTATGTCTCCCGGCGGCTGCGGGTTCAAATAGGGGATGGTGCTGAGGTTGTAAGACGGTGGACTCCACCGTTCGGTGGTGCCACCGTCGGGTGGTTCCACCTTTCGGTGGGCCACCGTCGGTGGTTCCACCGTGCGGTGGGCCACCATTCGGTGGTGCCACCGTTCGATGGGCCACCGTCGGTGGTTCCACCGTTCGATGGTGCCACCGTTCGGTGGGGCCACCTACGAAACGTTGCATCATCATTTTTATTTTTATTTTTATTTTTATTTTTATTTTTATTTTTATTTTTTTATTTTTTATTTTTTTATTTTTTATTTTTTAAAAATGCTTACTGTGTGGGGTTGGATGCCGCTCAACAAGGCCTGGCGGGCCCCCGTTCGTGATAGAGCTTCAATTTTGACCCATTAACTGCGTCGATTATGGGAACTCCGTCTAGCGATGATAACTTAATTGCGCCATTAGTACCAGCTTCGCAAACCTAATAAGGGCCTAGCCATTTCACTTTGAACTTCCCCGGTTTGATCTCATTGTGGCCATTATACTTCAAGACAAGTTGCCCTGGACCAAATCGGGTATGGCGGAGATGCTTGTCATGCCAATGCTTCCGACGCTGCTGCGCTACGTCTGTTGCCCATTGTGCCAACATCCGTCGTTCATCCAGTTTGTCGAGAGCATGGAAGCGTTCTCTGAGACTTTCCATGTCGCCTAATCTGTTTTCGAGGGCTATTCGTAGACTTGGCACCATAAACTTTGCGGGAACCACGGCCTCTTGTCCGAACATCAATTGGAACGGAGTGTGTCCAGTAGTAACTTTATATGTGGTACAGTGTGCCCATAGAACCGATGGAAGGCGCTCTTCCCAATCTTCACCTTCAACTCCACAGGACTTGTAGATCACAAACACTAGGATCTTGTTAGTGGCTTCCGCCTGCCCATTTGCTCGTGGGTAATAAGGACTGGAAAGTGAGTGAAAAATTTTGAATTCTGTAGTGAGCAATCGTATCACGTGATTAACGAAATGCCCGCCCCTGTCACTCGTAAGTTGAATGGGGATGCCATACCTTGTAATAATCTGTTCATATATGAACCTGGCTGTGCTGACTGCAGAATTGTCTAGCAAGGCCCGAGCTTCAACCCATTTTGTAAGATATTCCATTGCCACCGCAATATACCGACACCTCCTCCTCTGGCTTGGTTTTAGTGGTCCCACAAAATCTAAACCCCATCTCTCAAACAATTCCTGAGCATTAGACAGATTTAATGGCATAAAATCCCGCTTGAGAGGTTTCCCAGCTCTTTGACAGGTGTCGCAGCTCGTTACCCATTCTCGTGCATCGTTATACAAAGTGGGCCACCACAGGCTTGCTAGTAAGACCTTCCTTGCTGTCGTATCAGGTCCCATATGGCCTCCCGCGGGACCTTCATGGGCTTCTCTGAGGACGCCTTGGACTTCCTCTTCCATCACACATCTCCGAAGTACCTCATCCGGTCCCATTTTGTATAATAACTCGTTAATGAGTTAGAACGTCCTACTTCTGAGTACCAATTTCCTTCGTTCGCCGGGCGGCATTCCCTCTGGGAATTGTCCTGTGGATAAAAATTCTCCAATGCTTGTGTACCAGGGAGGAAGAACAGCAATACGAAAGAGATGGGCGTCGGGAAAGTCATCGTTTACCCCTTCTGGTGGCTCCCCGGATTTGAATCGTGATAAGTGATCTGCACACACGTGACTTTTTTCGAGGCGTACAATGATGTTGAATGTGAATTCCTGTAGGAGAAGCAACCACCTACTTACTCGTCCTTGAATAAGTGGTTTGTTTACCAAGTACATTAAGGCCTGATGATCCACGAAAAATGTGAATGGAGTGGCAAGCAAGTAGTGCCGAAATTTTTGTACTGCGTACACCATTCCCAACGCTGCTCTTTCTGTTGTACAGTAGTTCTTCTCTGCCTTCGAAAGGAGCCTGCTTGCGAAGTATATGGGGTGATCTAGCCCGTGATTCCCCGTCTGTGCCAGCGTGGCTCCAATCGCAAAATTGGAGGCATCCACATGCACATGGAACTCTTTATCCTAGTCGGGGAATGCCAGGATAGGTGCAGCGACTAGCCTGGCCTTAAGGTCTTCGAATGCGTCCATTTGCTCTAACCCCCAATTGTAAGGTTCTCCTTTCCGGGTTAGTTGTTCCATCAGACGAGACACGTGAGCAAACTGTTTAATGAATTTCCGATAGTACCCGATGTGTCCGAGGAATGACTTGAGTCCCGTAACATCCGTGGGGGGTTTCATCTCGAGGATCACCCGGATCTTGTCTGGGTCAGTTTTTAGTCCGTCTTTGCATACAATATGCCCGAGCAATTTCCCTTGTGGGACCATAAATCTGCACTTCTTAGGGTTAAGAGCCAACCTTGCCCGTCAACATCTTTCCATACATTCTCGAAGGGCCACCAAATGGGTATCTTCCATATTGTAGATAGACCAATCATCCAAAAAGGCTTTGAAGTTGCCTACGGACATTTTATCAAAGATGTGCAGTATTATTCGTTGGAATGTTGCTGGGGCATTGCAAAGCCCAAACGGCATCCTGTTGTAAGCATATACTCCATCTTCTACCACGAATGTTGTCTTCAACTTGTCTTCGTCTGCTATTGATATTTGGTTATACCCCGAAAATCCATCCATAAAGGAGTAGATTTCGTGGCTAGCCACTTCCTCTAAGATGGTATCCGTGAAAGGAATTGGAAAGGGATCTTTGACTGTAACAGCGTTCAGACATCTGAAGTCCACGCATATTCTTATTTGGGTGGAGTCCTTCAATGAGATCACAATGGGGGAGACCCATTCGCTCGTCTGTACTCGAAATATTATACCCGCATCCAGCATCTTTTCGATCTCTTCATTAACATGGGCCGCATAGTTTTTGTTCATTCTGTACGGACATTTCCATACAGGGACTGTTCCTTCGACGAGTGGGATCCGGTGGACACACAATTCCGGCGATACCCCCTTTAAGTCTTTGTAGGTCCAGGCGAATACATCCTTGTATTTTGTGAAAATTTTAAATGCCGCGGTTTTCAACACGGGGTTCCAGTCATCCCCTATTAGAATGTTCTTCGGGTTGGTGTCATCTCCTAAATTTGTGGACTTTACTGTCGGTTCTTCATACTTAATGAGTTTCTCTTTGTCGAATTGGTGTGCTAGGGTTTCCTGAATTCGAAGCTCCCCCTCTTTGTACTCCTCGTACTGTGGCGGGAATGTAGGCTCCTCCTTATCCCCTATCTGGTTTTCTTCATCATCCTCTATCTCCAGCATGTTACATTGCCTTAGCTCATAATCCTCCATTTGCCAGTGGAACAGCCCGTTTAGTGAATCCATGTCATCGTCAGAGTATCCTTCTATTTGTAATAGACCTTCCTTGTTCGGTTCTTGTCTTCCTTCGTCAATTTCTTCGTCTATGTCTAATCCCGATGAGGACGCCAGGTCTTCACTCACCAATTGACTTCTCAAATCAATGGTAAATTTTCGGCCGTCTCTCTCCATAGAAATGACGTTCTGCTTCTAGTCGTGCTTAGCTCTTGCTTGTATTAGCCACCCCCTCCCCAAGAGGGCGTCATATCCCTTCTTTTTTACTGGAATAACAATAAAGTCCATGACAAATGGTTGGGTGCCAATCATCACTTTTTGAGCCATCAGTGTGCCTATTGGTTTAATTCCATGCTGGTCTGCACCTACAAGCTGGAAAGTCGGCGGCCATAGTGTTGGCTGTCCAAGCTTCTTCCAGGTTTCTTCAGGTAGGACGTTGACCCCCGATCCTCCATCAATGATAGTGTCCGTGAGTATTGTGCCCAAGATTCCCATTTCTACTACTGTCGAGTGCCTCCTGGTGTTAAGTGCCAATAACATGGGATCCTCCACGGATTTCCCTTTTCGAGAGAGTTTGTCGTCGTGGTTGTTGTCCTCTGTCTGTTCGGTGGTACCGCATTGAGTAGGGCCATTCTTAATTGTGGGGCCGCTGTCAAAAGATCTCCCAGTTGTACTGGAATTTCTATTTGCATAATTTGCCTTAATATCCATTCCCAGTGACTTCCCTCGAAAGTTCCCGCGGCGTCGTGCATTTCGTTCCGTTGGGCCGTCTGAATATCTTCCCTTGTCTCCGATACTCTCTTTTTTCCAGTCTCTGGGTGTTGGTAGGTGGCTTTCCATGCTTGTTCTCGGGTGATTGCCAACACTCCCTCGTTGCCTTCAATGTTAATTAAATTCACTCCCAATTTGGGGCATTTTGCATCATCATGATCTCCAAGTCCGCACCATTTGCACAGAAATTGCACCTTTTCTCCCTTCGGATAGTCCCGAGTGAAATGCCCCCACTGACTACACGTGTGGCATTGAATCATCGGTCTACCGCTTGTATCATATTGAAGGCGGCTTCGTCCTCCGTCATTATTGCTATTTCCTCTTCCCCCTCGGCGATTATTCCTATATCCGCTTGAGGAGGATGTGTTCTGATTTTCGGAGGCTGAAGCTTCCTGTGTGAACATAACTTGTTGGCCTCGTGTCTTCATATTGAACAGGCATTCTTTTGTGGAGTGACCCGCCAATTGACAAATATCGCAAAACATCTTCCGTGGGCATGCACCCTTAGCGTGGCCAGCTTCTTTACAGTCGGTGCACCAAAGTTCTCCGTCGTCGTTCCGGCTGGTGCTACCCTTCATATTGCGAAATTCCTTGAGCATTCGTTCCATGTCCTTTTGTAGTGCAGAGACTTTCTTCTTTGCTTTCCCGTCACTACCGCTGTCATCTCCTAAAGTATTGTCATCCTCCGACGACGAAGGCTCATCTTTCTTCTTCTTCGATGTTTTCTGTTCACTTTTGAGGTCCATCGCTCGATTGTAGGCGTCAATGTAAGAAGGGGGAGGAACTATCTTCATCTTCCTCCGAAGGTTGGATTTCAATCCTTCGACGAACCATCGCTTCTTCAATCCGTCGGCTGGTGCACTCTCCATTTTGCCTACCAGTTCTTTCAGTCGCTGACCGTAGTTCCGTACGGTCTCCTTCAACCCTTGCTTGGTTCCGTAGATTTCGGAGACGATTTCATTGTCATCTCGTAGGATTCTGAACTCTTTCTCAAATTCTTTTTTTAACTGGTCCCAAGTGGTCACTTGGGTCTTATCTAAGTCGGAATACCAGTCAATTGCTACCCCTTGGAGGGTCGCTGGAAATTGTTTCATCCATTCATTGTGATCTATAACTCCATTTGCTGCCCAAATTGTTTTACATGTGCGGCAATGTCGGGCTGGATCGTCCTTTCCATCGCCTTGGAATTTGGGTAGTTTTTCCTTGTTCGTGGCCATAGTGGCCCTGGGTGGAATGGTGGTCTGTACCACCTGTTGAGCGGCCGGTTGAGTTACTGCAGGTGGTATTTGCTGTACGAGGGTTCCTCCCGTCGATCCTCCCGAGCTGTTGTCTCCATGGATAGATGTTCCCGAACTCGAAGTAGTATGACCCGCGTGTCTTTCGGTCACTTCGATGCTTTCGGCAACTGCACCTTGCTTCCCACGTTCGGCTTCCTCTTCTGCCTTCCTGCGGGCTTCCGTCTATGGTGTTAAAGTTAAGGTCTCCAACAAGTTCGTAGCTTCCTCTAGCAAATCTTCGTCGTCACTTCTGCCTCTTTCGTGGTTAGGTTCTTCGATACCGTTGCCGTCACTCACCCCCTCCGGTAGTCTATCGGCCCGTCTCCTGAACCTCTCCCGTCGCTCGGCTTGCTGTTGTTCAATTGCTTTTCGAAGAACTTGTTCTCCGTCGATTTCCTTCCTTAAATTTCTATTCTTATTTAATTGGTTGGGCATTAAATGTCTTTCTTCCCACCCACAATCAACACACAATATAAAATAAAGGGACACTTTTATTCATTCAGATTTTATTACAATCTCTTCGTGAATGACCTTGTCATTCTTTTTATTTTATTTTCAGTGTCCTTTCCTGGGTCACTTCATATGTGACTATTTCGGGTGGGGTTTCCCATCACGTTCTTCTTCGAGTCTTTTGTTGACTCGTTCGTGATACTCCCGAAAGATTGCCTGCCTGTGTTCCTCTCGAGTGATTTCTTCCTGTCGAAGTCTCTGCGCGAGTGTTGCTTGTGCAAGAAGCCTTGGAAGGTGGTGCAGAAGACGGTTAGCCATCGGGCCTACGTTCAGTGCATCCCACACAATATCTTCTGGCACACTTGCTCTAGTGGCCTCTCTCCGTACGAAAGTTTCAATGGCCGCAGTGAGTGTGACTCGAAAATCATTCGTCAGGTGGTCCTCTCCAAAAAGTTCGCCATTTTCATCTATTCGCCTATTAACATCTACTGGTATTCCCATTTATGGATAATACTCCATATGCCTTTGTCCTGATTCGAAAGGCAGCGGCGCCAAATGTTTGCCTAATAAGTACTCGTTACAGATACACAGGCATGATGCAGAATGTAACTAACAAGATTAGAGCAGATAATATCAGACTTCATTAATCATTCGCCAAGGTTACAAATAACAGTGCCCTTTCAATGAGCAAGTACAATCTACATATATAATCCGAAGCGGTGCAACCAAATGTCGTCACCCTTCTCAACCGTCGCAACTAACTAACCTCCGTCGGTGACTAACATCCGACGGTAACCCAACTTTACCTCCGTCGGCGGCTAACATCCGACGGTGACACAACTTGACGGCTAACAATTATAAGTATCCAGTACATCAAAAGATGCCAACCTACTTGTCGTGCACCAATCATAGCATGATATTACAACATACATCAAGTGAATATACATAAAAATACAAGACCATGAAGGTCAATCATGAAACATAGTACAAAGGTGCCATCGGACAATTGTCCATTTGCAAATCGCTGTCTCCTAAGCCTTCAGACATTGCTCCATCTACAAATCTCGAGATGGGAGTGTGGCTCAGGTGCTTTTTCAACCCAACCACAGAGTTGTTAGCTCCCACGGAGCTCATCCTGACATGAAGAGCACACTGACCTTGCTCGAGAAGCCTAGCAACCCAATACTGGTAGATCAGATGGATCTGGTGCGGCCATGAAACTAACTACTTCACACATATGTCTAAGTAGATTTATTTGGCTATTTGCAATTCATGTTTCAAAATGACGCATTCCAGTCCACACTACATTGTTTGACATATCTTGCAACATGGATTCTTTTGTAGATGATTGGTGCAAATGCACTTGGCTGGTGGCATATGAATAGTTAGGCAGTGATTTCATTTGCACTCTCACTTGTGGAGGCATTTTGAAGGTGCATGCAAAATACACATACATTCATATATACACATACAAAAATATTTTAATATTTAAATACATAATTATTCACCCATATAAATATGCATACATATAGAAGAAGTGGCCATAATTGAAGACTTGATGAATACTTCTCCAAATGTGGTAGTTTTCAAACCTCTATATGAACATGCGTCAAATTTGACTGTTTTCATTGGAAAATAAAATCAAACCTCTCTCGATAAAATTTCAAAGCGTGTGTGACAAGGTTGGTCTAGGTGGATCCAACTGTAAGAGTTAGATGAATCTAATAGTTCTAGTAATGAGTATGCCAAGCTATTTGCATTGGACAATGAGTTAGATTAGCCATTAGACTTCTGCATCTTAAACTTGATAATGAATGTAAATATTTGAATTAATTAATTATGAAATTGTCAAACTTTGTATAAACATCAGCTTCTTTTGATCATAATTTTTATAAATGATAAGTTAGCAATTTCTTTTGCTAATTTTTATAATTACTTTTTCAAATATTAAATTTTAGTACCCGCCATCATGCCCAAAATCTGAAAATTAATTTGCAGTCCCCAAAACCCCACCCCTGATACTTTCATCCCCAATCAGCAAAACTGAGAGAAACATTGCTTGTTTACCTCTGTAGCAGCCAGTAGTCCTTAGAGAAATTCTTTAATATTTACTAAGAATGTGGAGCAAAGAGCTCTACTTTTTAGCACCATGCACTTGCTTAGGATGCGATTTAGAGCTTGAGGTAGTGTCTTATCCTAGTGTAATGCCTATGGGAATGGATAGGTTAGCATTGAAAGTGGAAAGAAACCCATGTGAAGGAGAATAATGAGGACAGCTGGGATTTGCTGGGTCCTCGAAACAAGCCTGTGACACAATGGACATGTGCTTTTGAAGGCTGAGGTCTACATGGCTATGTGTGATAAGTGCAATAAATCTGATTCAACAGAATTTCTCCCAAAATCTTTCAGAAGAGTTGAAGCACATGAGGATTAACCATTATATCTCAGTATGTGTTGGGCCATATATTGGCACTTCCCATGTGGCTGTTTTCCCTCTCGGGTCAACAAGAATAGTTGCATAAACACACATTAACTGATAAACATGAACACAGGAAAGTATTGCAATTCGGTAAACATAAAGTACTCAGAAAATCAAATCATGTCATTCACACTCAAAGCAATGTGTACATATAACCTCCGAAGAGACACCACCGAAACGTCACGTCGTAACGGTTCACACTCTCGGTACTAACTGCCGAGATTAACATAAGTTTATTACACAACACCCGTACATACAAAATATACCGACAACATCATCCCCCCCAAAAAACAAGTCGGCTCCGACGACTTTTACAAAATATAACATAGACAAAAATGAGCCTACTACAAACTACTCAGGAGGGGGCGTAGGAAGCGTCCCTGATGATGATGGCGCGGCTGTGGCTGTGCCGGAAGTGACTTTAGCCCGCAACTCGTACACTTGAGTTGTCCGAAGGTGTAAAGCCTGTTCTGCCCTCATCTTAAGCTCCATAGCCTTCCGAACCATGCTAGCTGCCTCGAGCACTGCCTTCTCCTTCGCATCCACAGTCTCCAAAGCAGAACCAAGGTGAGTCTCAAGAAGAGCCCGCTCGGCACGCTCAGTCTCCAATGCAGCCCGTAAAGTGTCCAACTCCGACACCATAGTACTCCGCTCAGCCGCCCAAGACTCCCTCTCCTGAACCACTGCAGTCTCCAAAGCTGTAAGACGGGAAGCTGCCTCCTCCCGAGCTGCCTCTGCTGCCAATCCCGTAGCCTGATGTACTGAGGAAGCATGCTCTAATCGCCTGAGAGTGAAATACTCCTCTCGAAAGGCCTGTTCTAACTCTCGGATAAGACCGTGAATCCGGCTCTCGCCCACCGTCGCACTAAGAGCCCACTCCTCCAACATCGTAAGAGACTCCTGAGTAGGCCATCCCCTAGCCTCAAAGCACTCTGCAAATGCCTGTGGACAGCCAACCCGCACAAAGGTCAAGAGGCGCTCCAACTCCTCAGCAACCCCCTCCTGAGCCTGAAGCTCTGCTGAGGCTATGACCCGCTGGGCTCCAGCAGCTACTGCGGCTACCTCCGCCAAGTACTGCTCCAACACTTTATGCGCGGACTCCCTCGCTGGCACCGCCCTCCGTGACCCTGGCAAGGCTGGTGGCTCCTCACTAGCCTCAGCTTGCGGTCTCTGTCCCTCCATAGGAACTGGTCTCTCGGATATCTCTCTCTCCTGGGCTACTGGCTCTTCTCTTGGTGGCGACATCACTGCATCCAGGTCAATAACTTCTGAAGGCCTCTCTAACACTACTCTGGCAGGGGAAAGTGAAATGGGAGCTGCCACTGCTATCGGGGGTAATGTGAACTGCTCCAACCATGACAGCACTGAAGAGTCCTCATCCCCCGTCGGCAACGCTCGAGCCGGCTCCTCCAATACCCCTGGCCCAACTCGCACAATGGCCTCAGTACCAACATCCAATGTAACCTGCTCTCGCGGCTGTGTCTGCTCATGCTCTAAACCTCCAACACCATCTTTGCTAGTCTGTCCTGGGTCGGTTGGCTGAGCTGTAGGTGGCTCGGAAGCCTGACCCGCCGGGTGTAGCACAACAGGGGGCCGGAGCTCTCCAAACCGTGGCATGGGTACAGCCTCCAATGTGGTACCGAACGGTACAGAGGTCCCCGCTGCAACAGTCGCCGAAGGTACTAGTGGCGTGAATAGTACAAGAGGTGGTGCACTCTCAGACGGTGGAGTTGGAGCAAATGCACTTTCAGATGGTACCTCTATATCGAGAGTGTCAGAGTCTCCCACTGCAACACTCTCGCTGCCTTCCTCCTCCAAGTCTTCACTCGACTCCTCTTGGCCACTGTCCACATTCTCCCCTTCCGACTCTGAGAGGACTTGGCGCTTCCTCTTTGACCCTGTCTGTACTCCACTAGCATCCAAGTGACGCCAATGAAAGATAAGAGGCTCTCCCGTAGCAATATCAACTGGCTGTGGCCTCAACTTCTCTGCTAGAATCTGCTCTCGGGCAGCATTCAGGAACAACCCGATGGCAATATGGAGCATGTAAAATGTCCGATGCTGTAGAGTCATGAACTCATACAGCCTCTCCGCCATAACTGAAGCCCAATCGTACACCGTACCATTACAGATCCCGTTCATGAAAATGAGATGTGTAAGGGCAATGTCGGAGGCCCTACTAGCCCTGGTCAACCTGCTCTTCACGATGTCCATCAAACATCGCCACTCTCCGGGAGCCACAAATGATTTCTTGATTCCCCGATTCTTTGAAGAAGCGCCAGCCAATGACTCCAACTCACTCTGAGACAGGTTTTTGGAAACCAGCTTAATGTACTTTTCCTTTTCTTCGCGGGACAGTTTCCTGGGCTTTAAATCTATTTTCTTCCCGTGCATGCCAGGTATGCCAAAAACCCTCGATATCTCCTGGGCAGAAAATGAAATCTGTATCTCAGTGCCACAATACTTCAAAGTGCTACGCCGACTATCCCGATCGAATGTATCAATCATGCCTCGGAGAGGTCCCTCGTACTCTCTAATGGAGGGCAAAGGCATCTGAATTGCCCAGTGTACTCCTGCTCTTCGAAGCTGTCCCTTCAAAAAATGTGCGTCTGGAGTGTTATCCCACCATGTTCGGCACTCCACTCCACTCAAACCCTCGAATGTCACAGTCTTCCAAGTAATCTCTTCCTTTTGTGCTTGTGGCTGCTGTACGTGTGGACGGTGCTTTCTGGCAGTATCCATGCTACCAGCAATGCGGACTCTAGACTGTGAAACCCTCGGTCCTCTGCTGCTACTGGCTGGTTTTGAAACCTGTAATTTCTGTCTCCAAGTACTATGCTGTCGTGATCCCATACTACTGTGCAGTGTCCAACAATAACGGTCTTAACCATTTTTTATTTTTATTTTTTAATTCCTCCTCTTACAGTACAAATCAACTTCCTTCAACCAATGCAAATATGTAGCAGCTCCGGGTCTCGTCAACTGGTCACACTCTCCAAGGGCTGATAACTAAACCGACTGGGGGTCTAGGGGGCAACGCCCCCAGCGGGGTCGAGGGGCAGCGCCAAGGCCAATTTAGAACCTTCAAAGTCTATGAAACACCCTATTTTTGTGAATTTCGTCTGCTCCCATGCTCTTTTCCGCAAACCGCTTATGTTTCCCTTACTTCCTGCTCATGCCCTTCCCTTCGGTACCATTCGTTCTTCAATATGAGCTGCTTTGTTTTGTCGTCATTTTTTTTTTTTTTTTTTTTATACCATATGAATTTCTTCCTTCATGCTTTCCCTTCACACATCCCAATGCTGTACTGAATCCTCAGACCTCCAACCGTGCCGTACAAATGCCCTTATGTTGTGCGTCAGCTACCATATGACTTGGTATTCATACTTTGCAATCTGATGACCGTACACTATGCCTCCTTCCCGTGTTGTGTCTAGATGCGGTACGGCCAGTACAATCCGTACACTGATCCACCGTGCGGTGCTTTGCTTGCAGTCCTCGCCTTGTACGGTTCCGTACAACACCTTTATTTCTTTTGTTTCAGCTTGTATGTCGTCACTTTTCCGTACGGTGCCGTACAATACTTGTAAATGTATCGACCACAATAATGCTTCAGTACGGTACCGTACTTCCTTGTCGCCGTGCCCTTTTTATCGTACGGTGTCGTACGGTGCTTTATAGATCCGTACGGTGCCGTACGATATTGCTTTTTTTTTTCTTTTTTTCTTTTTTTTAAAATTTATTTATAATTTTATTTTTTCTTTTTTTTTCTTTTTTTCTTTTTTTTTTTTAAATTATTTTTTTTTTTAATTTTTTTTTTTTTTTCTAAGTACTTGGTCCTCGCAGTGATGTCATCGGTCGTTCGTGATACACCTTCAATTTCGAGCCGTTCACCGCGTCCGGAATTTTCCGTCCGTCGAGGATCCACAGCTTTACAGACCCGTTTGCGGCCACCTCCCAAACCTTGTAAGGGCCTATCCATTTCACTTTGAACTTTCCGAGCTTGATTTCATTTCGACCGTTGTATTTTAGAACCAATTGGCCCGGTGTAAATTGCATTCGTCGGATATGCTTATCGTGCCAGACCTTCCTCCATTGCTGTGTCGCTTCAGTGGCCCATTGTGCCAAAGCCCGTTTTTCGTCCAACTTATTTAAGAGATAGAGTCATTCCCTTAGACTCTCCATATCTCCCAATTTATTCTCAATTGCAATCCGCAGGCTAGGAACCATGAATTCTACTGGTACCACGGCCTCCTGTCCGTACATGAGTTGGAACGGTGTCTGCCCGGTGGTCACCTTGTAAGATGTTCGATAGGCCCATAGTACCGAGGGTAGCCTTTCTTCCCAATCCTTGCCCTCAACGCCGCAGGATTTGTAAATGACTCCAATCAGGATCTTATTAGTCGCCTCTGCCTGACCATTCGCTCGAGGGTAGTACGGGCTCGAGAGTGTGTGAAAAATTTTGAACTCTGTCATCAGTAGCTTGATCACATGGTTGACAAAATGTCCACCTCTATCACTCGTCAACTGCAGTGGAATGCCGTACCGCGTTATTATCTGCTCATAAATAAACTTCGCTGTACTTAGAGCAGAGTTATCCGTTAGTGCTCGTGCTTCCACCCACTTGGTCAAATACTCTATTGCCACAACAATGTACCGACAGCGTCGAGCGCGGCTGGGCTTCAAAGGCCCCACAAAATCCAGTCCCCACCGTTCAAACAATTCCTGTGCATGAGAGGGGTTAAGTGGCATGTAGTCTCGTTTGAGAGGTCTCCCTGCCCACTGGCATGTGTCACAACCGACGACCCACTCCCTGGCATCGTTGTACACCGTCGGCCACCATAAGCCTACCAACAAGACTTTTCTGGCGGTGGTGTCGGGGCCCATATGCCCTTCGGCAGGTCCCTCGTGAGCTTCCTTCAACACTCTCGGAACCTCTTCCTCCATTACGCAACGCCTCAATATTTGATCTGGACCCATTTTGTACAGCAGTCCATTGATAAGCTGGAAGGTTCTGCTCCTCAGAACCAATTTTCTACGCTCTCCAGGGAGCATTCCTTCTGGAAATCGGGCCGTGGACAGGTACTCACCGATACTTGTGTACCACTTCGGTAGTACGGCGATGTGAAACAGGTGAGTATCTGGAAAGTCATCGTTTATTCCTACTGGAGGCTCGCCGGACTTAATTCGGGACAATTGGTCCGCAATCACATGACTGCGTCTTGGCCGTACAACAATTCTGAAGGTGAATTCTTGAAGGAGCAGCAACCACCTGCTCACCCTTCCCTGAATGATGGGCTTGTTAACCAGGTACATCAAAGCCTGGTGGTCCACGAAGAAAGTAAACGGCGTCGCCAATAGGTAGTGCCGAAACTTCTGAACCGAGTAGACCATTCCGAGAGCCTCTCGCTCTGTAGTACTGTAGTTCCTC
Source organism: Chamaecyparis obtusa (assembly GCA_027943335.1). Taxonomy (NCBI): domain Eukaryota; kingdom Viridiplantae; phylum Streptophyta; class Pinopsida; order Cupressales; family Cupressaceae; genus Chamaecyparis; species Chamaecyparis obtusa. Next base: position 460,334 of record BSBK01001155.1, on the reverse strand, counting down.
TCCGCCCTCGAGAGTAACCGACTTGCAAAATAGATTGGGTGATCCAGCCCATGTTCGCCTTCTTGTGCCAGGGTGGCCCCGATGGCGTAGTTTGACGCATCCACATGAACATGGAACTCTCTGTCCCAGTTCGGAAATGCCAAGATGGGGGCTGCCAACAGTCTCATTTTTAAGTCCTCGAATGCCTCCCCTTGCTCCTTCGCCCAGAGGAACGGCTCCCCTTTCTTCATAAGTTTATCCATCGGGTATGAAATCCGGGAAAAGTTCTTTATGAACCGTCGGTAGTACCCGATATGGCCCAAGAATGACTTGACACCGGTTACGTCAGTGGGAGCCTCCATTTCAATTATCACCCGGACCTTGTCGGGGTCCGTCTTCAACCCTTCCTTACAAACGATGTGTCCGAGCAGCTTCCCCTGCGGTACCATGAAACGACACTTCTTCGGGTTGAGTGCCAGACGTGCCTTCCGGCACCGCTCCATGCACTCTCCGAGTGCTACAACGTGTTTGTCTTGGCTACTGAAAATGGACCAGTCATCCAGAAATGCTTTAAAATTCCCTCTCGACATCTTGTCAAAGATGTGCAGGATGATTCTCTGAAAAATTGCAGGTGCATTACACAGGCCGAAGGGCATCCGGTTGTAGGCGTACACACCATCTTCCACTACAAAGGTGGTTTTTAGCTTGTCCTCCTCTGCAATGTATATCTGGTTATATCCTGAAAACCCGTCCATGAAGGAATAGATCTCATGGCCTGCCACCTCCTCGAGTATGCTGTCTGTGAAGGGTATCGGGAAGAGATCCTTAATGGTCACCACATTGAGACACCTAAAGTCTACGCAGATGCGGATTTGGTTAGCCTCTTTCTTCTGAGATATCACAATTGGTGACACCCACTCACTTGTGTCTACTCGGAAAATTATCCCCGCGTCCAGCATCCGCCCAATCTCAGTCTCCACCCTTGCAGCATAGTTTTTGTTCATCCTGTACGGCCTCTTCCGCACAGGTTGGGCTCCAGGAACCAAAGGGATGCGGTGCACGCAGAGCTCCGGAGGTACGCCCTCAGGTCTTTATAATTCCAGGCAAGCACGTCCTTATACTCTGTGAATATTTTGAAGGCTGCCGTTTTTAACACGGGATCCCAGTCATCTCCCACCAGGATAGTCTTGGGATTCTGCTCGTCCCCGAGATTTATTGTTTCCAGTTTTGCCTCTTTGTATTGGATAGGTTCTCCCTCCAAGAACATGTGGGCCGGACTTACCCTCATCTGAGCTTCCCCCTCTGTATATTCTGTGTACTCCGGAGGGAACTCGTTCGTGTTTTCTTCCGTAGGGAACTCATTCCCGATCTCCAGTATATTGCACGATGGCTGAAATACCTCGTAGTCACGCATTTGCCAGTGAAAGAGACCATCTAGTGAATCCGTATCTCCTTCTATCTCAAGTACCCCTTCATCGTTCGGTTCCATAGTTTCTTCCTCTCCGTCCATCCCGCCACCATCGGAGTCTGAGTCGGACACCATTTCCTCTCCAACCATTTGTGTGGCGAGGTCTACCACAAATTTCCTCCCCCCTTTCTCGAATGCGAGGGTGTTCTTCTTCCAATTGTGATTGGCTCGGGCTGTCACCAACCACCCTCTACCCAATATAGCGTCATACCCCTTTTGCTTGAGAGGGATTACGATGAAGTCTAAGGTGAAAGGCTGGGTTCCGATAGTCACCTGCTGTGCCATCAGCATACCGAGTGGTTTAATACCGTGCTGGTCGGCCCCTAACAGATTGAAGGTTGGTGGCCACAGCGTCGGTTTTCCCAAACTCTTCCAAGTTTCCTCCGGAAGGACATTGACGCCCAACCCTCCGTCAACGATGGTGTTCGTGAGGATTTTACCCAGGATACCCATTTCTACTACTGTCGGGTTCCGTCCATGGTTTATTGATAACGTCATCAGGTCGGCTGCACAGCCGCCTGGGATCTCCGTTCGTTCCACCGTCGTAGGTGGCGTGTTAGGCCCTAGGAATAGAGTTGTTTTTAGGTGTGGCATGGTCTCCAACAGGTCCTTGACCTTCACGGGTATTTCCATTTGCAGTATCTGCCGTAGTATACTTTGCTCCGCCAATTCTCGGTGAGAAGTGCCGGCGTCGGCAGGTTCCTTCCGGTCCTGTATCTCTTTTTCGATCTCGGCCCTCGCTTGCAGTACCCTCTGTTTCTCCGTCGGAGGGTGTGGGTACGTGGCCTTTTTGGCTTGGGCACGGGTGACTGTCAAGACCTTCTCAGTACCTCTACATTCCAACTCCAGGATGTTACAGCCGGGCTTCGGACAATTAGCGTCCTCATGGTCGCCCGGTCCGCGCCACCGACACAACTTCTGCGGAGTCGCGGGCTCCGTCTGACAATCACGAGCATAGTGACCCCACTGATTACAACTCCGACATTGTATCATGGGTCTTCCCTTGGCATCATATTGGATCCGGGGCTTATTCTCATTGTTGCCTCGGCCTCCTCGGCGGTTATTTTTATATCCGCCAGATGATGCAGCATTCTGTTGTCCACCCGTACCAGACGTGGAAGGTTGCTCCTGTGCATAGAGTACTTGTTGGCCTCTTGCCCTCAAGTTATAGGGACATTCTTTAAGGGGATGTCCTGCGATTTGGCAGATATCACAAAAAGCTTTTTTCGGACAAGACCCTTTTGTGTGGCCTGCCTCCTTGCAGTCCGTACACCACACTGTATCTTCTTCGGCTTTGCTAGCACTTCCTTTGGCGGCTTTAAGTTCTCGCATCATCCTCTCAAGGTCTTTTTGCAATGCGAGCACTTTCTTGCTCGACCCATCCTCACTACTTTCCGTCTCTGAATCATCATCAGAAGATGACCTTGTCTTCTTCGAGGTCTTACATTCGCTCTCGAGATCCATTGCTCGGTTATATGCATTACTATACGAAGTAGGCGGTACTATCTTCATTTTCTTTCGGAGGGATGTTTTGAGTCCCTCCACGAACCATCTCTTTTTCAATTCATCCGCTGGGGCCGACTCCATTTTTCCAATGAGTTCTTTGAGTCGTCGGCCGTACGCACGGACAGACTCATTCTTGGCTTGCTTCGTGTTGTAGATCTCCGCCAATATTTCATTATCATCCCGTAACAATTGGAACTCTGTCTGGAAGGCTTTTTTGACATCGTCCCATGTCGTGAGCCTTGTCTTGTCAACGTCCGAGTACCAATCAATGGCACCCTCTCGCAGTGTTACAGGGAACTGACGGATCCATTCGTTCTCGTCAGTTACCCCGTGTGCAGTCCATATCGTTTCACACGTTCGACAGTGCCGAACTGGATCCTCCTTGGATTGCCCCGTAAATTTCGGTAACTTCTGCTTATTCACTGCCATGGTTGGCCGCGGTGGAGGCGGTGCACCGATACCACTCGTGCCCACACCTCCCTAAGTGTTGTGGGTAGTCTGGACTTGTGGTACTTGTCCTTGCGGTAGTTGCTGGGCTGGTGGTACTTGCCCTTCTCCTGGCACCGTACCATGTGGGGTTCTCGGTTCCAACGGAGGGTCTGCTGGTGTGCTCGTGCCACCCTCTGCAGTATCACCCTCTCCGCCGGTTTGGTTCTCCGCGCTTGGTGTACGGAGACCCACCTCAAACCGTACTCTCTCCTCTTGGAGAAAGGCTCTTCTCGCCCGTGTCTCCTCAAGTAACTCTTCCCGACTCCGCACTCTCCGTTCCGGAGAAGTGAACTCTTCTTCGGCTTCTGCACCCTCCGTACCACTTCCGAGGTCCCCTTCGGGCAACCCTCTGGCAAGCTGGTCTTTGGCAAGTTGCCTGAGCCTACACCGACGTTCACGTTGCTGCGCGGATATCAAAGCCTTCTGTGCGGCTTCCCCTTCGTCATCTATCACTTTCTTATTTCGATCTTTATTTAAATTATTGGGCATCAAGACAAACTATACACATTGCTCAATCAAAAACAACACTTATTTTTTATTAATTCATGTTGCTTTACAACATTCTCAATTGAACTACAATGGAATTTTTGTGTTCCGTTCCCCTTTGTTTCAAACTTCAACAACTTTACTGTTTGTCATTTCCTTCCTCCCGACGGCGACGAAGATGCTCTCGGGCGTGGAATGCACGGAGGATCTCCTGGCGGCGGTCCTCACGGTCAATTTCCTCTTGCCGAATACGTCGTGCGAGTGCTGCTTGTGCCAACAACCGTGGAAGTTGGTTCAACAACCGATTCGCTGCAGGGTTCGCCCCAATCGCGTCCCACACTACGCCTGCAGGGACGTCTCCGTTCGTTGCCTCCCTTCGAACGTGAGTTTCAAGAGCTACTTGAAACAAAATTCGGAAGTCACGTGCCAGATTATCCTCTCCGTCGTACAACTCGGTACGGGCTTCCTCGGCTTCTGGGTTTATCACACTAACGGGTAAGCCCATTATGCCTACTCGCCATCCGGGTATGTCTAGGCAACGGCGCCAGATGTTTTCCCTCTCGGGTCAACAAGAATAGTTGCATAAACACACATTAACTGATAAACATGAACACAGGAAAGTATTGCAATTCGGTAAACATAAAGTACTCAGAAAACCAAATCATGTCATTCACACTCAAAGCAATGTGTACATATAACCTCCGAAGAGACACCACCGAAACGTCACGTCGTAACGGTTCACACTCTCGGTACTAACTGCCGAGATTAACATAAGTTTATTACACAACACCCGTACATACAAAATATACCGACAACAGTGGCTACAATCAGTGACTGACTCTAAATGTGTGTCCTTCTGAATGGTAATGATTTGGCATGGTTGTTCCATTGGATGAATAGGGACTGCTCTTTTCACCCTCTTGTATCCCAGGATTGTGATTCATATGCAAGCATTGACATTTTCTATGACAGATCTATCACTTTTATAGATTCGTCCAGTAATATACTACTATTCCTAGTCATGGTTTTCACATCAATCTTAAAATACCTTATTAATTTATGACAGGATATGCATAGTTATTGTGTTGCCCTGTGGCCCAAGAGAAATATAACAATAAAAGAAAATGCTGCCTTATTTGATCTCCGGGATGATACTGATGGTGGAGGAAATTTAGAAACAAATCATTGCGATTCTAGCTGATTTTTATCTATGTTGGAAGGGACAGCATAGTACACCTTAAATATTGCAAGATTATGTATGTAAGATTATGTAGATAAAGAAGACTCCTTAACAAGAGAGGGTCAATCATTCAAAGGTGATTTGAATAAGATGTCTGTATTGTTGAAGAGCCATTGATCTCCTTGAGAAGATGCTAATGTTGAAAACCTTTTCCAATGCAAAGACTTCATGCAATGAACATATTGGAAGGAACAACCGGTGTGTATGGATGCCCAATGTAAGTGAAGATACAAAAGAATTGAAGGCATGGTGAAATAAAAAATCAAGCAACAGAGAAAGTCCCATGAGAGTCCTTAGGCAGTGGTTCAGTATTACAAAGTTATTGTGGGGTTCAATAAAGGATATAAGTTGCTTTTATAAAATTAAGTTGCAGCTTGGCTGCCACTTTACCTAGAAAGCAATGACTTGTTCATCTACTCCATCCAACAAGGATCTCCTATTATTTATGCTCCCTGTTCCATGAGGACACGTCCTCCCCAAAAAACTTTGCGTCCTCTGTATAGTGATGTTTCCGATACTTAAAGACTTGGGGAAACATCCTTCCACAACACCACCACCTTTGCCACTTCTGTCGGGCACACTGCCAAATCACTTTTTACATGGCGCATGCAAATACATACTTATTGCAACCTTTAACTATGTGAAAGTTAGTTTGCCTTTCATGGGGCACTCACAGAGATGTCAGATTTTTCCATCCCAAAATTTAAACCCTTGATCCCCGTCCTCGAGACCCATAGCGCTCAACTCAGCCCAGAAGATCAGATCAATGTTACATCTCTTCTAAGTTTCTAGCACATATAATGGATAAAGTTCTCAAAATACAAATCCTACACAAGATTCATCAGATTTTTTCCATAAGATTTTACTTATTATGAGCAACATGACAAGAAGAAGCGATACATTGCTAGCTAAATCTACAAAAGTTGAAATTCATTATTTCAAGCACATATGCCTGCACATGAATCACAACCCTTAGAAAATTTATCAGAGGAACAAAAATAAATACACATCCTAATTTGATAGAATTTGTTAGAATACATTAGCTAATCATGTTTGCTGATTTTTGTGATTCTTGAAGCACCTGTAATGGTCACAAAATATTGGTTCTTGTTATAACCTATTAGACTTGAATCATTATCTATAATGAATTATTCAATACTTCAGAAAAATAGAATTTTTATCCAAATGTTTCTTTACAGATTCCACTTTCTAACAAGGACAACTAAATAGTCTTTATCTAAAGTAGGGAGAAGTGATCACTATTGTTGTAGACAATATAGAGGCAATGTTGATGACCATGGAAACCATTCAATTATTTCTAGCCAGATTATTTACATTTAAGGTGTCGAATCTTAGTTCCTCTTGTTTAAGCTCCACTTATGTGGCCAACCACAAGAGAACTTAGGTGTATCTACAAGTATCATAACTCAATTTCCATGGGTTTAGTTCCCATTTATGTATGACTTTGCTCTTCCTATTGTAACTAAGTCTTTATTGAAGTCATCAAGTTGATTAATCCAATGTTTAAACTTTTATTTGTTGAACAAGTGCCCAAACCTACATGATACCATTGGTGACCATGTTGAGCTGCACTGGGTCTCTGTTGTTGTAATGTTTGCTGAAATTTGAACAAGAATATAAATGTGCACACGATAAAATACAAAACAAGGCAATAGAAGAACACAAAACAATTACCCTAGGAAAACCCTCCACCTGAGGGTGAAAAACCCAGCCCACAAAATAGATGATGTCTTTATTCAGGTTCAAAACAATTACAAAATCTTTCTACTTATTGATGTCTCAGCATGACAATCAGTAAGTCTTTTAATCAACTTAACAAAAAAATTGATCAATGATCATACTAGAGGCAGATTTAACAAACCATCGAGATATACTGCAATCAATCAGATTATGCGAATATAAAGTATAATTGCATACAAAACATTATACTAAGAAAATGATTGAACTCTGCTCATACATCGACATCATATCTGCTCACTGAAGTAATAATAATACTCATGACGAATACACCCAAGAATACTTAGCTGCTTGATAAAATATCAAAAGCAGAGAACGATAATCAAGCTTTATGCCAAAAGAAAACAAAATGCCTTCTCAAGAGAGAATACTAGAATCTCAACGCAAAAGAATGAGTAAACATACATGCCAACTTTCTTTTCCGATCCCACCTCCTTGTAATGCTGGGAATATAAAACAACACTCATGATGAGTGTCATGAGTAACATATCACAATCGTAGACACCATGATGAGAAATGCAACAATACAAATTCAAAACGACACAAGCATTAACTCCCGACGCTGGTGATGTTACAAGTTCAAACTGGCACTAAATGTTAACTCCTGACGCTACATATTACTCCTCAAGAACCATCAACATATAGAGTACAGTCAGTGCCACAAGGACCCACATGGCATAGTAAACTACCAGATAGAATAAAGAAGTCTCCACCATAGAGCACAGGAATCACATATAATATGCACCAAAATAAATAAGGAAGATACAATGAAGTCTTCATCAACTATGAATCCCTTTCATAATATAAGGCTGCGAATACAATAGGAGCAGCACTAAGTGCACAACAGCAAACAAAAAATTGACATGGCATCACAGAATAGTACCCAGGCATCATCAGAGGTAGCATAATCTCTATCGCAACTACATACTTCAACACTCCCTCTTAGCAAGAGAGAGATCTTCAATATGTCTCCTCATGACAAGTACACATAGCCGCAAGGAAGCAATGTCAACAAATAATCTCATCAGAGATTTTCAATTTAATTGTTATCTCAGCATAACCATATTCACCATAGCTACTCCTAGAGGGTGAATCAAAAAAATCACAAGATGAGTCATGGAGTCACACACATGACTTCCACCATGGCTACTCCCAGAGGGTGGATCAAGGGCTTTCACCTCAAACTTCTCCCAGAGAAGAATGCATTATCACCTTGCCTACTTGCAGAGGGCGATTCCACCATACCTACTCGTAGAGGGTGGATCAAGGGTTTTCACCTCAAACTTCTCCCAGAGAAGAATACATTACCACCTTGCCTACTTGGAAAGGGTGGAACAAGGGTTTTCACCTCAAACTTCTCCCAGAGAAGAATGCATTAATGATAAGGAATGAATCACTGAGGCTGAGACTCTTTCTCAACAAGAGCACCATTCTCCATTAAGCCAAGCTTTTCTCGAAAATAAAAAAAACTTCACTCTCGGAAGTGGCTTGGTGGGAATGTTCGCAGTCTTCTCCTCAGTAGAAATATACTTTAGTTTAACTTCTTTCCTTTGAACCATGTCTCTCAAGTAATGGAATTTAATTTCCACATGTTTGGTTCTATCATGAAACACTGGATTAGCCGAAATCTTCACACAAATTTGGTTATCACACATAATCACTGTACATTCCAAAGGCTGCCCAAATAAACCTACAAGTAATTTGCGAAGCTGCACAGCTTCTCTTGTAGCTAGACATGCTACAACATATTCTGCTTCAGTTGTACTCCGAGCAACACAAGATTGTTTCCTTCTGCACCAAGAAATCATGGCTAAACCAAGGCTGAAACAACAATTTGAGTTGCTCTTTCTATCAGATACACAACCTTCCCAATCTGAATCAGAGAACCCCTGCAACTTCAGCTCATCATAAGAAGAGTATTTTAACCCATATCCTACTATACCACAAACATATCTTAATATATGCTTGGCTGTCACAAGATGAATTTGCCTCGGTTCACACATAAACTAACTTAATGTATTAACTGCAAAATAAAAAGGGTCTTGTGTTAACCAAGTAAATCAAAGAACCAATTAGTTGCATGTACATAGTAGGATCAACTAAATCTGAATTAGCTGCATCATTATGTAACTTTTTTAGATTTACTTCCTTGGGAGTCACCATAGATTTGCATTCTAACATACCAAATCTCTTCAAAATATCAATTGCATATTTCATTTGATTTTGTCATAATTTCATTTGATTTTGTCATACCTCAAGACTAAGGAAAGGGTGCAACAAGTCAAGGTCTTTCATTTCAAATTCTAAAGTTAACTCCTTGCATTTGATAATGAGATCATCATTACCCGTGAGAAATAAATCATCCACATACAAGACTAAAATCAGAACTTTGTCATCACATACCTTGAAGTATAGATAAGGATCAACATCATTCTTTTGGAAACCCAAGCTCAGAAGATACTAATCAATTCTCTCGTGCTAAGCATGGGGAGCTTGCTTGAGTCCATACAATGCCTTTTTCAGCCTGCACACATGAAACTCTCTGCCATGAATGATAAATCCTTCTGGCTTCTCTATATATACTTCCTCTTCAATGACTCCATTTAAGAATGCTGTTTTCACATCCATTTGATGAAGTTTCCAACCCTTCATTGCTGCAATAGCTATGATGGTTCTGATGGAAGTGTAGTGAGCCACTGGTGCAAAGGGTTTTTCATAGTCTATGCCTTTCTTTTGAGAAAATCCTCTAGCTACAAATTTGGTCTTGTACTTTTCTATACTTCCATCAACTGCATGCTTAATCTTAAATAACCATTTAGATGAAACAACTGATTTACCTTTTGGTCTTGGAACAATGTCTCATACATAATTTTTAATGGACTGCTATTCTTCCATCATGGCATCTTTCTAAAATTGTTGATTTGAAGCTTCGTCAACATTAGAAGGCTCGTAAGCTAAAATGTGACTCAACAAAGCTACATAACCTGCAAACTTGTGAGGCCTTTTACTCTCTATGAATGTACTACGAGGGGCTGCAAAGTTTTCAGCTTCTTCCATAATGTTCTTGGCCCACAAGGGTCTTTTCCTATTGCCTGAATTATTAATGGGACCTACTGAAATGTCAATCGAGTCCATTGGATCAATTGGATCAGTAGGATCATCGAAATTAGTATTCTCCCTCTGAATCTCAGAAGGAGGATTCAGATTAGCCAAATCTAAATCTTGACAAACCTCAAAACATCTCTATCAGATTCTAAGATATAATCACTAGATTTCTTGCAAGCTGCATCTTCATCAAAAGTAACATCCCTACTGATATCAATTTTCGTTTGACCTGGAATAAATATCCTGTAAGCTTTTGAAGAATCACTGTAACCAACAAAAATGCCTTTTCTTCCAAAAGGTTCTAGCTTTGTTCTTTTCTCCTTTGGGACATGAGAATAAGTAGGGCATCTAAAATTCTGAAGCAACTAATATCAGGTTTGATCCCTGTAAAGGCTTCTTCTGGAGTTTTGTTATCTAGAATCTGGTGAGGACTTCTATTCTGAATGTGAACTGTTGTACTGCATGCCTCTGCCCATAGAAAAGTTTGAAGACCCTGATCATGGATCATAGCCTTCGCTGCCTCAACAATTGTCTTGTTCTTCCTTTCAAGTACACCATTTTGTTGGGGATTGTAAGGGACACAGAACTCCCTCTTAATGCCAGCTTCAACACAAAAGGTGTGAAAGATACTAGACACATATTCTCCTCCATTATCAGACCTTAGAGTTGTTGTCGGGATAATTGTATGTACGGGTTATTATGTTAGTAAAGTATTATGTTACTCTCGGTCGTTAGTGACCGAGAGGTTAGACAGTTACGTCACGACGCTTCGGTTGTGGCCCTTCGGGTACTTTATATACCCTCTCGGAGGATGGACACAGGGGATATTATTGTATGATCATTATTATGTAATGTACATGCCAGTCCGAAATGATTAATGAAAGTATTTATTATTCTCTAATATATTCTGTGTTTATTATATTTCCCGTACTATGTCTGTGCAATACTAAGTTTACCCCAGCAGGTAAACATCTGGCGCCGCTGCCTAGACGTACTTGGGAAGAGAAGTGAGGAAAGGATTTATGCCCAATGTTTTAAATAAAGATAGGAATAAAAAAGTAAGAAATGACGAAGAGGAGGTCGCACACACGGCTCTGATCTCCACACAACAACGTGAACATCGCTATAGGCTAAGGCAACTTGCCAAAGACCAGCTTGCCGGAGGGTTGCCCGAAGGGAACCTCAGAAGTGGTACGAAGGGTGCACAGGCCGACAAGGAGTTCACTTCTCCAGAACAACAGAGAGTACGGAGTCGGGAGGAATTACTCGAGGAGACATGATTGAGAAGATTCTTTCTCCAGGAGGAGAGAGACCGATTTGAGGAGGGTCTCCGTACACCAGGCGCGGAGAACCAAACCGACGGAGAGAACGATACTGCAAAGGGTGTCACGAGCGCACCTGCAGACCCTCCGTTGGAACCGAGAACCCGGCACAGTACGGTCCCACCAGTGACACAACTACCGCAAGGGCAAGTGCCACCAATGAACAATACACACAGTACACTGAATCCACCGCGGACAACCATGGCGGCCAGTAAACAAAAATTACCCAAGTTCACGGGCCAAGCAAAGGAGGATCCGGTTCGGCATTGCCGAACCTGTGAGACCATATGGGTTGCCAATGGGGTTACTGACCAGGACAAATGGATCCGCCAATTCCCTGCAACATTAAAGGAAGGAGCCATTGACTGGTATTCAGATGTCGACAAAACTAGTATGACGACGTGGGACATTGTGAAAAAAACATTCCAGACGGAATTTCAGTTGTTAAGGGATGACAATGAGATTCTGGTGGAGATTTACAATACCAAGTAGACGAAGAGCGAGTCTGTCCGTGCCTACGGATGGCAACTGAAGGAACTTATCGGGAAGATGGAGTCCACCCGAGCAGACGAACTCAAGAAAAGGTGGTTCGTGGAGGGACTAAAAACTTCCCTTCAGAGGCAAATGAAAATTGTCCCGCCCACGTCGTACATCAACGCGTACAATCGAGCAATGGATCTGGAGAGGGAATATAAGACCTCTAAGAAGACTAAGTCTTCGGATGATGAATCGGAGGCAGAAAGCAGCGAGGGCGAATGGAGTAAGAAAGTGTTGGCCCTACAAAAAGATCTGGAGAGGATGATGAAAGAACTGAAGGCCACCAAGGGAGGCTCGAGCAAAGCAGAGGAAGACACCGTGTGGTGCACAGACTGCAAAGAAGCAGGCCACATGAAAGGTTCTTGTCCCAAAAAAGCCTTTTGTGACATCTACCAGATTGCGGGACATTCCACCAAAGAATGTCCCTACAACCTGAGGGCGAGAAATCAACAAGTGCTCTTCACCCAGGAGCAACCCTCCACGTCCGGGACCGGCGGTCAACAAAATGCTCCATCATCTGGCGAGTATGGAAACAACCGACGGGGAGGCCGAGGCAATGATGAGAACAAGTCGCAGGTCCAGTATGACGCGAAGGGGAGGCCCATGATACAGTGCAAAAGTTGTAACCAATGGGGACATTATGCCCGTGACTGTCAGAATGAGGCTACTGCTCCACTAAAACTGTGTCGGTGGTGCGGACCGGGGAACCATGAGGATTATAATTGTCCGAAGCCCGGCTACAACATCCTGGACATGGAACGAGCGGGCACAGAGAAGGTCCTAGCAATCACACCCGGGCAAACAAAGAAGGCCACATATCCTCACCCTCCGACAAAGAAACAAAGGATGCTCGAGGCGAAGGCTGAGATCGTGAAGGTTATGGAGGACTGAAGAGACTCCACAGATGCAGGCACTTCTACCCGAGCAATGGCCGAATAAAATATTTTAAGGCAGATGATGCAAATGGAGGTACCCGTAAAGGTCAAGGACCTACTGGAAATTATGCCGCACCTGAAAACGGCCCTATTCCTAGGCCAAAACATTCCAGCAAGCACGGTTGAACGAACGGAGATCCCAGGCGGCTCTGCAGTCGACCCCTTGACGCTATCGATAAATAATGGGTGGAATCCCGCAGTGGTGGAGATGGGTATTTTGGGTACCATCCTCATGAACACAATTGTCAATGGTGGGTCGGGCGTCAATGTCCTCGCGGAAGAAACTTGGAAAAGCTTGGGGAATCCGACACTGTGGCCACCGACTTTCAATTTATTGGGGGCCGACCAGCACGGCATAAAACCCCTTGGCACGCTGATGGCACAACAGGTAACTATTGGGACCCAACCATTCATCCTCGACTTTGTTGTAATCCCCCTCAAGCAAAAGGGGTATGACGCCATCCTGGGCAGAGGGTGGTTGGTGACGGCCCGAGCCAATCATAATTGGAAGAAAAACACCCTCGCATTTGAAAAGGGGGGAAGGAAGTTTTTGGTGGACCTCACCACGCAGATGGTCGGGGAGGAAATGGCATCCGATTCGGAGTCAGATGACGGAATAGACGGAGGGGAAGAAACCATGGAGCCCAATGCCGAAGGGATACTGAAAGTGGAGGATGATACAAATTCGATGGACGGTCTATTCCACTGGCAGATGGGCGATTATGAATTATTTCCGTTGTCCTGCAACATACTGAAGATTAAGGAAGCCCAGAGTGAGTTCCCTCCAGAATATACAACATACCGAGAAGGGGAAGTCCGGATGAAAGAGAGCCCAGCAAATGAGTTTCGGAAGGAGGAACCCATTTGGCACAAAGAAGCAAAGTTGGAAAAACTAAACCTCGGGGATGAGAGAAATCTGAAACCCATCGTTATGGGAGACGACTGGAATCCTGTGTGGAGGACCACAGTCTTCAAAATCTTGATTCTCCTTCTTATGTACGGGCAAGAGGCCGTGGTCCCTGTAGCATTTATGGTTCCAAGCCTTTGGATGGCCATTGAAAATGGACTCGGCCACAGGGAAAGTTTGAGGGAACGGCTACACAATGAGATTAAGCGTGGAACATTTCGGGAAGCCAGCTACGACGGGGCTGTCAAGTTGTGGACTCTCGACGAACGGATACATGACGCCAGCAACATGACCAAATTGAAACCTTTCCCGGAGATGATGGAACCAAGAGGATGGAAAAGGACTCGAGCGGTCAGGCAGACGACTCGAGAGTAGCCCATACGGGCGACCAGAGAAGCCTCCGGACAGGAAATTGAAAAATACTTGTACGGCTATGCATGACCGTACAACCAAGTATAAAAAAAAGAAAGATATATATAAAAAAATTTATTTAAAAAAAAAAAAAAGAGAGGAGAAAAGTACCGTACGGTCATACAGTAAAAACACACAACACATGACCGTACGGCAGAAAAGGTTTGAGGAACACCGTACAGCAAAAAGGACAACGAAGGGATAAAAGCAGACCATACGACATTTTTCAAAACGCACTAGTTGAGTATAGTATGGCATTCAAGCCATACATTCTATCCGCCGTACGTACGGCTTCCAAGGCGCATAAAGAGAGGACCGTACGGTAACCACAACATGCGGAGGAAGTGTCGTACGGCAATGTGACAGCCACGGTGTTTGAGAAAAGTACCATACGGCAATTGAAGACATGCATATCAAGACACCGTACGGCAATTCAAGGCGCACATATAAGTACCGCACGGAGTTTAAGGCTGAGTGTCGTACGGCATTTCGTGTTGAGCGTGCAGGCTGAGTACCGTACATCAAAGAGAGATTGCGCTCAATAATACTATCACCGTATGGTAGGAGTACAAGGAAGAAACGGAAGCTAAGTGAGTACCGAAGGGCGTTGAGAATAGAGACAAGGCACGCATCAAGCATTTCGTACAGCTACGAAGGGGATTAAGAAGACTAAGCATAAGGCACAGGAAGAAGAAGACAGTCATTGACGGCAAGGATTGACAAATCAAAAAAAAAAACGACGACAAATCAAAATAGTTCACAATGAAGAACGAATGGTATGGTACCGAAGGGAAGGACATAACGAGGTAGTGAGAAAAACATAAGCGCTTTGCAGAAAAGAGCATGGGATCAGAAGAAAATCACGAAAATGGTGTGTTTCATAGAATTTGAAGGTGCTAAATTGGCCTTGGCGGCGGGGGCACTGCCCCTCGACCCCACTGGGGGCGTTGCCCCCTAGACCCCCAGTCGGTTCAGTTATCAGCCTTTGGAGAGTGTGACCAGTTGATGAGACCTGGATGGAGCTGTTGTAGGCATGGAGTGTCTGCATGCTAGAAGTGGAAAGAGCACTAAAGCAAGCCTTTTGAGAGGGGTACTACGCTTTGAGGTGTTCAGAGGAGTAGGTGTTGGTTGGACGTGAGGCTGTCTTGGTGGATGCACAGAGAGCTAAGGAGGAGCTGACCACCCGGTTGGAGGTAGTAGAGCGACACTCAGCTCAGCGTACCCAGGAGTTGGAAGCAGAGAAGGCAACCCAGGTGGCTATCAAGGTCAGATTGGCTAGGGAGACAGTATTGTGTTAGCGGAGGCTACAGTTGAAAAGTATGTTTTGGAGACAAGTTTGGTGCAGGCACAGGAGGAATGTGATGTGACGGAAAAAGAACTACGAAGCAGCATTGATGGGGAGGGCGGCACTTCAGCTTTTTCAGGGACGCCCTCCGCCCCTTCTCTTCAATGATTTTCTTTCTTATTCTATGTAGTGTATTTCATCTCCTTGTTGTTGTGAGTCGCCGAAGACGACTCTGCTTTTTGGGGGGGATGATGTTGTTGGGATAATTGTATGTACGGGTTATTATGTTAGTAAAGTATTATGTTACTCTCGGTCGTTAGTGACCGAGAGGTTAGACAGTTACGTCACGACGCTTCGGTCGTCGCCCTTCGGGTACTTTATATACCCTCTTGGAGGATGGACACGGGATATTATTGTATGATCATTATTATGTAATGTACTTGCCAGTCCGGAATGATTAATGAAAGTATTTATTATTCTCTGATATATTTTGTGTTTATTATATTTCCCGTACTATGTCTGTGCAATACTAAGTTTACCCCAGCAGGTAAACAAGAGTCTTAATTTTCTTGTTAGATAAATTTTCAACCAAAGCTTTAAATTCTTTAAAACGGGACAGCACCTCATCAGATTATTTAGACTTGAGAAAGTAAATTCAACACTTACGAAAGAAATCATCTATGAAGGTAACATAATACCAAAAACCACTAAGAGATGCAACAAACATAGGACCACATAAATCCAAATGGATTAATTCTAGGATATCTCGAGCTCTACTTTCACTAGAATGAAAAGTGCTCTTAATTTTCTTACTAGAGTGCATCCCTTGCAAACTCCTTCATGGTTTTGGTTCAGCTTAGGAAGACCAACAACTGCGTTCTTCGTAGAAGATAACGTTCTGAAATTCAAATGTCCAAACCTCTTGTGCCAAAGTTCACTTGAGCTTGAATGGGACGTGCTAAAAGTTTGTAGAGGTTGTCATGACGTACTCCAATTTCACGAGCTGATTGAATGTTGGAGTTCTTCCATGCAAGGACTTCCTCTTAATACCAAGAACAAAGAGGACATCACTTAAGTATAGAGGAATTCTTGAATCTAGTTGAAAAGAAGTAGAACCAACTCCTTTAACCGAATAGCTTGCATCATCTCCAATAATAACTTGAAGATGAGAATCCTTTACTTTCAAGTTGAATCCTCCTTTAATCGAGATGCTACACTATCAATCAGTCAGGTATCACTGTTAATGGGAATATTACTGGAGAGTGCAGAAATAAAATAAAATCCTTCATAGTTATCACTGTACTCTCTTTGGGGAGAAGAGTTCTCAACATTTGCAGCAGCTACTTGAGGCTTTGGCCTTAAGGTACAGTCTCTAGCATAGTGACCAAATTTTTCACATCTAAAACACTAAACCTTTGAAAGATCCCTTTTCTTCTTCTTTGAGTCAAGAGCTGATTCTGAAATTTATCTCTATATCCCTTGAAATTCCCTTTCTTCCCTATTCCTTTTGAAGTGTGGCCAGCAAGAACATGATCATCTTCATGATGATTTTATGTCCATTTCCTCTAGCTTCAAGTTTGCATTCTTCTTGAATGCAATCATCTCTCAACCTGTCAAATTTAGGAAGATCATCTCTCCCACTATGCCTTGAATTAATCATTCCCAAGAGTGGGGAAGTCCATTCATGACAAGCATGACTAAGTCTTTATCTGGAACAAAATCTTCAATTGCACTTAGTTGATCTTTTAGCTCTGTAATCTTCATAAAATAAGATACTACTAATTCCACTCTAGCCATCTTAACATGCAGAAGCTGACGCCTCAAGGCTAGAGCTCTGCTAATATTGTTGAACTCATACAAATCTTTTAAAGTTTGAAACATCTCTTTGGCTGAAGATGATTTAGAAATAATGGGAACCAGATGATCCTTCACGGAGTCGATCAAAATCTTTTTAGCCATGACTTTGTTCTTTCTCCATAGAATCTTCTCATCATCGTCGGAAGGTTCGTCTAGATTAGAATTCACATAATCAAGTAGATTGTTCTCCTCAAGTGTGATCAAAATTCTAAACTTCCATGAAGAATAATTAGAAGAGCCATCCAATCTGTCCTCTACTTTCAGACTGTTCGCCATTGTCACTAGCTGAGAAAAAATGATTCAATCAAGAATAACCAAAGGTTGATACAAAAGCAATCCTGGTTCTGAATCGAATTCTCAAACCCGCTCTGATACCATGTTGAAATTTGAACCAGAATATAAATGTGCACATGATAAAATGCAAAACAAGGCAATAGAAGAACACAGAGCAATTACCCTAGGAAAACCCTCCACCTGAGGGTGAAAAACCAAGCCCACAAAATAGATGATGCCTTTATTCAAGTTCAAAACAATTACAAAATCTTTCTACTTATTGATGTCTCAGCATGACAATCAATAAGTCTTTTAATCAACTTAACAACAAAATTGATCAATAATCATACTAGAGTCAGATATAACAATCCACAGAGATAAACTGCAATCAATCACAGTATGCCAATATAAAGTATAATTGCATACAAAACATTATACTGAGAAAACGATTGAACTCTGCTATACATCGAGCATCATATCTGCTCACTGAAGTAATAATAATACTCAAGAAGAATACACCTGAGAATACTTAGCTGCTTGATACAATATCAAAAGCAGAGAACAGTAATCAAGCTTTATGCCAGAAGAAAACAAAATGTCTGCTCAAGAGAGAATACTGTAATTGCAAAGCGGCAAAATGAATAAACATACACGCCAAATTGCTTTTCCGATCCCACCTCCTTGTAATGCTAGGAATATCAAACAACACTCATAATGAGTGTCCTGAGTAACATATCACAACCGTAGACACCATGATGAGAAAGGCGACGATAGAAATTCAAAACGGCACAAGCATTAACTCCCAATGCTGGTGACGTTACAAGTTCAAACTAGCACGAAATATTAACTCCCAACGCTGCATATTACACCTCAAGAAGAACCGCCAACATATAGAGTACAGTCAGCGCCACATAGACACCAAAAGGACCTGCGTGACATAGTAAACCGCCAGATAAAATAAAGAAGTCTCCGCCATAGAGCATAGGAATCACATATAATATGCACCAAAATAAATAAGGAAGATATGATGAAGTCTTCATCAACTATGAACCTCTTTCATAATATAAGGCTGCGAACACAACAGGAGCAGCACTAAGTGCACAACAGAAAACCAAAAATTGACAAGGCATCACAGAATATTACCCAGGCATCATCAGAGGTAGCATAATCTCTTTCGCAGCTACATACTTCAACAATGTTGTCATAGTCTTGTAAGTGCCACTTTTATTAATGAATATCAACTGTAGTTAAGGAGGGTGGCTATTAAATCCTAGATTCAGTGGTTATTAATTAATCTCAACGAAATCCCCTGTTCTTTTTCTTCGTAATGGATTGAAAGGGATTTAAATGTTACAGTATAATGAGTCATCTAACAAGTGATACCTTAGTTGTTCATTAGATGGTCAATGCAACAAGCCTTCATTTATTTACCTGAACATCCATATTCATGAAGACTCTGGAGGATTCAAATGAAGTGGCTGGCTGATTGATTCTTCTACCAACTCAATCTCCAAGTAGTATAGTACCAGGGATAGGTTACTAATTTATATATAATAGTTGGCAATTCGTGATCATAATATTAGATTCTTTGGAATAATCTATTTGTTTACATAATAAGAATTATAGTTCAGACTTAGAAATACCAACAGAATGATAGCATGGGTTTCTTATACTATGAATATGAACAGAAAAATAAAATTTCTCAGAGGTTCTTCACAATTCTAATAGTTGTTCCAGAGCCCATGGCTTAACAATCCAAAAGCAATTGTCAGCTTCTCTCCATGGTGTTAGTGGAATATTATTTTCCCTCTTCTTCGACATTGTTGTATATATGTTTTGAAACTTGAAATAACCTGGTCACTTTATCTCAGATGACACTCTACCCAGCTTCGAAAACATAACCTTTGTCTGTGGGTGTGATCTGTCTCCTACGCACTAAAACATTTACCACTATATGGTCTACAACAACTACACCCAGGTATCATTTTAATTCATCTTTCACGAGTCTCTTCTACTATTGAACCTCACCCAACCTAACCACTTCAGCATGAATATTTGAGAGAAGAACATAAGTTCTGTAAATTTAGAATTCGGCTCAAAAATAAGAAATACTCTTATATTCTTATGCGATCTACAGAAACCAAGCAAACATTTCTACATACCAACAGGCATAATTGCATTTTGATGATAAAGTTTTAAGTTTCTTCAAGATAGCCAGAACAGCCAAGAAGGTCAGCTATGCATACATAATGTTCAATTGTAGGCACAATTAGTCATTCCATCTAAGTATTTACAGCCCTCGTCCACTAAACCAATATGGCTGCATGCGAATAAAACGCAAGCGAAACTTACATGATCAGGGTATGCTTCAGAGTTCCTCGCTAGTTCAAACAAGTTAAGAACATGTTTGCAAAAGCCAGCTTGTGCATATCATGCAATAACGATGTTAGATGACATTATTTCAGGCATTTCGTCGAACAGTTCACGTGTCTCGTCTATGCCTTCCACATTTTGCTTGCATGTCCACTGGTTGCTTACACCTTTAACATCTGATAAGCATCCGCATTCATTCATGCTTTGATGGAAATCCATACTTTGTTCTATAGCTCTCAACCGCTTTAGGCTGGAGGGATTTTGGCAAAGTTTGTGAAGTTTGACTTTACACCCTGCCAATTGCTTTTGCCTTAATGTTTCCAAGGTTTTTTTTGACAAATCCATTCTCTGCATATAATGAAATCGTTGAATTCTCTCAGACGGTATCTCTCTTAGCATTTCTCCAAAAAAATCCTTAAAGCTTCATGCAGAACATCAAATGTGCATATTCTGTAATTATTTCAGTCCGCGAAACTATATTTTTGGAAAGTCATTTTGTCAAACAACTCCTGTAACATTTTGTATACATATCTAGCAGGGCATTTGCAACTACAGCATCTGAAAAGGTCCCATTTGAATTAAGCTTTGGCGGACGTTCATGCCCTGTTTTAAAGATCCCATTTCCGAACTGGTCGAGAGAATGCTGAGAAAAGATTGTGGAGTCTGGCTTTACACCTGCCAATTGCATTTGCTTTAATTATTCAAATCCTTACCAGCAAAACAATTTGTGCGTATCCTGAAATTTTCGCATTCAACGAGATCACATTTCATTGAGGGATTCCACAAGAAGAAACTCCCGACCTGGAAATACCAACAGAAAATGTCACACCGTGCAGAGCACTGAAACAGCTGCTCTTCTTCTTTTGTTTTCAGGCAAGAAGTTTTCAGCATCCTATGGAATAATCTCAGTAGACAATTTACCATTACCAATCAGTCATTAGCGTCTACTAATCTGGCGTCCTACTCGTTTGGCCAATCTCCACAAGTACTGATTGGAATTAAAAATGAAAACTTAAATCAACAAATATCACATTTTTGCCTTTAGATGGTTTTGCCTCTTGCGCTCCATCAAACGTATCAAAGCATAATCACTCCTACACCATGGAAATGGTCGAGGAGAAACATAACAGTGATTTTATGGTCGGGTTTCACGCAATATGTCAGTTCAAAGTTGATGCAGGCGCATACGAGGGGGCCAACGAATATCGGCAACCAAAAAATCATTCAGGTTCTGTTTTTAATTCTTGTTCAATTTTGGTGTATTTTAACTTGATTTTGATAATTTATTTATTTATTTAAAGCAAATATTAGAATAATAGAAAAGTGTCACGTAGTCGAGTAATTCTCTTTAGTTGTGTAATTAATTCTAATTTTAATTTATATGTAAAATATTTTTTTAATTATAGATATTTTTATAATTATAATTTTAATAATATATTTTTTTATTTTTAGAAATATTTATAAAATATAAATTGTAAATTAATTTTAGTTATAATTAATTCTAATGTTAATTATATTTATTTTATAAAATATTACAATAAGAAAAATACAATCAAATATTAATTATATTTTTTAAGGAGAGGTTGGATTGATAGTAAAATGCTTTTTAGAGAAATTGAGAGTTTAAGGTTTTTTATGTAGGGGAAAGTACGTAGTAGCAGTTAGGCTAACTTCGTGCACCTAGAACTCTTAAATTGTAAGTTGGATTTCAACATATTTTTCGATATAGCTCTATAGGTGAGTTAAGAGCTTAAAGCTAAGGTTTCAACTTTTGGCTATTCACAGATCTCTATGTAGAGATTGTCAAACACCAAGTGGTCAAAAAATGACATTTTCAAAATGTCGGCCACAACCTCACACTTAGACCCCCAACAACTCACAATGATATACCCATTAAAAATTAATAAGGCCCCAATTACTAAACATGTAGTCATATAATTATAAGATGTTTTGAATGTGGGGCCGCTCACTATAAAATATTAACTTTCTATATATCTTTTTAATGTGACCATTTGGGCCCTTGTGTTAAGCAAGGGCCCATATAATGTTACCCTACAAAGGACCCTACTAAATCATCGGTGACCCAGTAGCTAACCATGGTAACACATTACTTGGTCAACGTCTTCCACATAACCACCCAA
Organism: Chamaecyparis obtusa; assembly: GCA_027943335.1. Classification (NCBI taxonomy): domain Eukaryota; kingdom Viridiplantae; phylum Streptophyta; class Pinopsida; order Cupressales; family Cupressaceae; genus Chamaecyparis; species Chamaecyparis obtusa. Next base: position 438,262 of record BSBK01001155.1, on the reverse strand, counting down.
ACTCAAGTCACTACCTACCCATAGCTAGCCCTAAAACCACATTTATTTCACCTTCTTTCCATCATTTTCTCGAAACTTCATCTCCCACGAAGGCCTCCTGTCGAAGGTTCTCTACATGCAACAAGGATTTCTCGTGAGGGTTACTATGTGTGTGAACCACTTCACAGGTGAGGGATTCCTTCATCCCCTTATCAGTAGCCATGATTTTGTGGGTTTTATCATTGTAATGATGTTTGCTTACGGTTTAATCTACTACTTTAATCATGAAATATTGTTGTTGTCATTTACTTTTATGGTTGACTCGATTTTCATATGTTCCTCTGAAATTATTGCATGAAATGTCAAAGAAATAGGATACATTATTGATATTATGATTTCAGGTGCTAGTTTTATCATGAAAATATATTGTATTCATTTGCTCTTACAGTTTCTTGTTTGTTTTTTACTATGCACTATTTGTTTTTAGGGTATTCATCTCCTCTTACAATTTCTTGTTTGTTTTCTGTCATTTCTCGAAACTTCATCTCCCACGAAAGCTTCTCATCGAGGGTTCTCTGTGTTTGACGAGGGCTTCTCACGAGGGTTTCTCTATGATTAAAGAACTAGGGTCAATTGCATGCAATGTCAAAGTATTAGGGTCAATAAGAATGTCAAAGAATTAGGGTACAATGTCAAATAATTAGGGTTTCATTTAATTTTATGGTTTCCTTTTCATTTCAACCCTTTCTCTGTATTCAATCAAGGGTTTCTGTCAATAATATTATTGCATGAAATGTCTAATAAATAGGGGACATTGTCATTAATATCATTACATCTGCCAGTTTAATCATGAAAATTTATTGTATTATTTACTTTAGCGCTCTGCCACACCGCCCAAACTCAATTCATTACCTACCCACAACTAGTCCTAAAAATACATTTATTTCACCTTATTTCCGTCATTTTCTCAAAACTCCATCTCATTTGCTAAGCTTACATTGACTGTGTACGTTCACAATCTGTCATTGAATTGTTTGTCACAATCATTGTACTCATTTTCTAAGCTTACATTGATTATATGCATTCTTAAGTTGACATTGAATTGTTTGTCACACTAGTTGTACTCATTTGCTACGCCTACAATGACTCTATGCATTCTTAAGTTGTCATTGAACTATTTGTCACACTGATTCTACTCGTTTGTTAATCTTACATTGTTTGTATGCATTCTTAAGTTGACATTGATTGTATGCATTTATCTTATATTAATCTAATGATAATATTACATGGAATGTCAAAGAAATAATATGATTAAATTTGCTACTTTAATCATGAAATTTTATTGTATTGATTTGCTTTTACAGTTTCATGTTTGTTTGAACCATTTCTTTGTATTCATAACATGAAAGTAGTATTCATGTTACTAATTTGAAACAGTTACTATTTTCATGTTTGCACATATACTAATTTCATGAAAGTACTATTCATGTTACTAATTTGAAATTAGTAACATGAAATTAGTATATGTGCAAACATGAAACTAGTATGCATCTATAATTTGAATTTGAATGCATTTAACTAATACATCTATGATAACATGAAAGTAGTATTCATCTGCTACTTTAACCATGAAATGTTAAATTGTATTCATATGATTTTACGGTTTCTTGTTTGTTTCATCTATCAAATTATTACCTTGAATGTCTCCGCATTGATAAGTTTACAATTGACTTTATGAATTTCTCTTTACTCATTCACTCTATGCATTTCTTTGCAATCAACAAATGTATGCAATGCCAAGCTTACATTGACTCCATGCATTCTCAAGCTTGCATTGACTATATGCTTTGTAAGTTTACATTGACTGAATATACATTTCTAGTTGTAAGTTTAAATTTGTGGTTGTAAGTACACAGTCACATACATAGATACATACACATGCACATTATTTTCTAGTCTAATGATGAAATGTCATTGAATTTTTTTTCTTTTATGGTTTCTTGTTTGTTTCAACCATCTCTCTTTTTCAATCATGGAATCTCTTTGCATTATAAAGTTTACAATTGACTTTATTTATTTCTCTTTACTTAGTGACTCTACATTTCTCTGTAATTTTCCACTTTTATCATGAAATGTTGTTGCACTCATTTCATATATTTAACTGTGCTAGTTAAATCATATTCCAATAAAATTAAATCTGTCAGTTTAGTCATGAAATGTTGTTGTATTCAATTGTTTATAGGGTTAAAACAGTTTGTTTATATTTCGTTGTTCGTTTATTAAAGGTTAACATTATGAAGTATGCAAATTATAATAAAATGTACTCCTCTCATATCTATAGGGTATATGTGGTTCACTAATTATCAATCATGTCTATAGGCTTAATTCTCTAGATCCATGGATTTGAATCCCAGAAACTACCCTATTAGAATCCCTATTCCGGAAGGGGAAAAATCTATAGACTTTGTTATACTTGAGGAATCTTCCAAGAATTATTTTAAAAACATGCATTGCCTAAATGTTCAAGATGCTATTGTGGAGGTCATCGGGAAAGACCTTTTTTTTATGTGGAGAGGCATGCATATTTCCATCCCAGATTGTATCTATCTTTCTGTCACAATGCATGCACTTGTTGCAATCCATTGGTCACCTAAGACGAATTGCAAAGTCTTATGTTGGTGAAGAATTCCTTCCAGGGAATACTTTGGAGGAGGCCATCAAGTCATACGACCTGTATAGTGGGGAGGCATTTGTGGCAAGAATTGCCCCCAATCAATTCTAAAAGAAAATAAAGAGACAAGAATAATATTAAAAGCTTTTATGCCCGATATAATAGGGAGGAAAGAATTGACAATGTATTTTCTAGGCATGATAAGAGAGTGTCACAACACTTTTGTGAAGATTTGGAGAGAAATTATGAAGCAATTGGATTGTTGTTATATACCATTCGAAACATTTACACCACACAGGTGTAGAATGCACAACTAGCATATACTATAGGGATATTTAATAGATGGGATATGTTTAGTGGGATCTTAAAGGATTAACATTATTGAATCTTCTAGTTTAATCATTTTCAATTGTTTGGTGGGATCTTTATGATCAACATTATAAAATCTACTTGTTTAATCATATTCGAATATTATTTAAAGAAGGCATCGAAAGTGCATGGGAAATAGGGATGTTGAATACTAATTTCATGTTTTCATATATCAATCAAGAGTTTACTATATGCATTAGCTAGATGCATTCAAATTTGAATTATATTGTTCTCAATTACTTATGACATGCTTTCAATAATCAAGCTAGGGTTTACTGTATGTGTTACTTACGTTACTTCAGTGTATTCATGTTTTCAATTAGTTACATTTATTCAAAGTTTATTGTTTTTAGTTACTAAGGTGTTCATTTCCAGTTTTGTCTTCTTAATGTATGTTCATATGGGTATGTGCAGGATCATGGTATGCCAAAAAGTGGCGATGTGAAAAAAACTTATTTTCACTCGTCCAAAAGCGCACAAATGCATATGTTGACTTTTTAGTAGGCCTAGGTGTCAGTACACCTGGCCAAGCCAAAAGCCAAAGAAAAAGGCTTAATCAGATATTCGATATTATCGAATATCTGATAATATCGAATATCCGATAATATCGAATATCCGATATTTGCCAGTAAATATAAATCTGTCTACCCCAGTTGCGTTCAACATTTTCTCATTGTGAAAATGTGAATGCGGCTAGGGAAAACAGATATCCGCTTTTAAATCTCCTATCTAATTTTGCTTAAATCCCAAGGTAAGTCAAATCTTCTAATTTTTATTGTTTTTATTGTTTTTAAATAGAAATTTGTAATTTTTTATATAAAAATTAGGGTAGCAATGAGTTTTTTTATTGTTTTTTAAAATTTGTTGTAATTATCTATTTGTTTTTTCATTGTAATTAGACATGGAATCACAAAACCCTCCTAATGATCCCGCAAACAATCCAGAACCACCTCCCAACAATCCCCCACCTCCAGAAGACGTACATGTCACAAACCTTGCTATTTAGAGGATCTAATAAGAGATAATCTAAATGAACATAGAGGATTTCAAACCACCTATGCCAATATCTCCACATTGCGCCCCATGTTTACGACATTGAACTCAATTATTGAAAACATGGAGAAACTTACACAGCAACATAGTGTTGCACTTCTTTGGCGCAATTCCATGCACGCCCAGTTTGATGATGGGCTTGATTATGATCAAGTCATGAACCTAAATATAACAAAACATGACATAGCTAATCTTTTTGTGGATCCTAAAACTGGTCTAAAAGTAGACCCTAAAAAAACCAAGTTGTCAATTAAATAGTGCAATACATGACAACTTTTGGGACCGTTGGTGGATGGTTTTTGATAGACCACCTCCAACAATTTGGATGTCCCATTTTATTTTATTAAAAAAATGTATGTTGAATTTGTGCTCGGTCACAAGGTGAATTATTGGAGTATGAGACCGAACCAGGGTGTAAGTTTAGGTGCTCCTCAGGACAGGCCATGGGCATAACGGGTGAAATCCTGCACATATGTCCCCCCTCTCGAGATTTTACCACCTCCCACAGTGCAGAATCCTGACATTATTGTTGAGGTCAGCTCACAGACTATTCAAGCCATTCACACCTTGAGTGATCTGCTAGTTACGCAGAGCACGGCATTGTTGCCTCCTCGTACTCATGCTTCTAGCGCTTCCACATCCTCCACATGCTCACATGTTTGTGTGCCCCACACTTGCATTATATGAAAAAATATGTGCTTAGGTCCCCTGAATGATAGTGATGCATATAATTTCACCTTCGAGGTGGACGATTCTACACAACACACTACAAGCACTGAAGTAGGTCATGGAGATGTGCATCAGGGCCTACAGAGCCATGGACTCCCACTGTTACAGTAAGGGTAAACAGTTCACTTTTTACATTGTATTTAAATTTTATTGTTCATATTTTTAGTAGAATTTCCTTATAATAATTTCCCACTTATGTTTTTTTATGTGTTACATTTATGTTCAATTGATGACAGAGGAGGAGATGGCACAGGTGGAGGGGTCCACGCTTTCGGCCATATCATTTGGTCTTGACACTTCCACGGTACATATGTTTTAATGTACTCATTGGTTTCTTTTTAAATTATGATAATAGTATATGTACATTGTTTTCTAATTTTTATGATCATATTTTACATACTGATGCAGGTGTCACCAATTGCCACCGAGGGGCAATGTGAGGGGGTGCAGGTGTCAGTCGTTGACAAGGGAAAGGTAATTAAGTAATTTAGTTTGTTTATGCATACATGTATACTTGTCAATTGTGTGTACTCAATTTTAATTTACATAGTTTATTTGACAGAGAGTGGCATATGATGATGTCATGAGACCCTATCATCACGATAGAGTCATAGGTATATCCATTCGCAGTGATAGCCCCACGGTACGTACATTTCTAAATTTATTTGTGTGTATTTTACTATCAAGTATATATAATATGATCAAGTTATGATAGTATGAAGTATCTGTTTGACTTTTGTAGGTCACCCCTAGTTTGAGGGAGGCAGAACGCAAAGGGTTTGTATTGCTGATCACTCAACCGACATTCCTTGAAGAAAGTTCAACACAGGTAAGTTTTAATGTTAATTCAGTTATTTTGTAAACATATATTTGCTACCAAGTATTTAACATTAAATAGTATAACTTGTAGATCAATCTCATATTCGCAAACATATACAGGTGGGAGTCGACATTGGTGGCACTGTTCCTACACTACCAAGGACATATATTAGGTCTCCTGTCCACAGGAGGAGACAGAGAGGCGAGGTCTATGAGAGTTCAATTTTAGTTTAAATTTTATTTATTATTGTTGACTATGATTCTAAATTTTAATCTAAGTTGGGGTTTCACTTTTGTGTTTGAATGCAGGATCCATTAGAGTCAAAGAGTACTTCAAAGAGGTTGCATTTTGATGATCCACCAGTAGAATATAATGTCCTAGAAACATTTGTAGTTGAACTTCTTATTTTGAGATGTCATATGACACATTTTGAGATGGTGTATGCCACATTTTGAGATGGTGTATGCCACATTGTATCTAGATATGTTGACATGTAAATATGTATAGAATTATTGTTCATTTTGATATATATGAAACTTGATAGTTGATCCAATTTGTTAATTACATATGTTCATTTATTCATTGTTAGTATGTAAATATGCTTGTGTGTATGTAATCATGTGTACGATTTATGCCTTAAGTATATTCATGTGTATTCAAGTACATTCTTCATAACCTAAATTCATGTGTATGGGCTACGTGCATGACTTAAGTGAATTCATGTGGTATGCTTTATAATCTATGTGCTACATGTATGCTTCATGACTTAAGAAAATTTATGTGTACACTTTGTGCTACGTGTGTTCACACATGTAATTCATCATTTGAGGTATATAAGGATAGGTTAAAGTAGTTTCAAGGTTTCTAGACTTACCCTTTACTCCCAATGGCTAAAAGACTTCAAACTAGCCTAGAGGCCTAATGGTTTTCCTTGTAGTCCTGCAGTGACCTTTTTGGTCTTCAAACTCCTTACTTTCCCAAAACACAAGAAGAAAAAATTACATAATCAAACACCCTTTTGGCCATATCAAAACATATCTCAAATTCAGATATTGGTCTTTTGGACAAAATATCAGTACTATGTCTATACCCCTACAAATACACTAGGAATTTGATGATTTATCAAAGCAACTATATCATAGAAATATCTCCAAGTTCTCAAACCTTGGACAGTGTCACTAAATGACTCAAAACCTCTAATCCTAAGAGGAATTAGACCCAAAACAACTGGAACATCAAAATCCCCAATTCGATGGCTTCAAACTCTTGATTTGAGGGTTTCTCCAATCTCAACCTTCCACACACTTCTAGAATCAATTGGTGATTGATTCACCATTCATATGCTCATAAGAGTCTTCATGGTTGTCTTGTAGTTTCTAGGTGCCCCTGCACCACTTTTGGATCCATTTAAAGGCTTACTGATGCAGAGCCCTCCACTATCACCCTAAGGAGACTAACTCAACTCGAGGATTCTACAAACAACTTGGAATCCACTCAAGGAGTTAACCTCACTCAAGGATCTAGTAGAGTTCTTTGACTTATTGATCAATCCCACAACCATGCTTATGAGTTCACTATCTCATTTCCTTACACCAATCTCTCCAAGTACCAACACCATCCTAGGCTACCTAGTGCACCTAGTGCCTCCACCATACCAAAACTCCAACGAGGCCTCTCACCTTAATCCCAACACCATAGATCATCTTATCATGATCTATTTACCATGTTCCAACTTCCCATTCACTCTAATCACCTCAACTTCAACCATTTCTCTTATATAGCCTTTCTAGGCCTGTTTAGTAGCCCTGTAAACACTTAAATCGACAAATTACTCTTGAACTCTCCAAACAACCTGATAAGGTATTTACATTTTCTAATACCCTTTTCAAAGTTACTAAATTCATCTCAATCGCAGTCCTTCGTCATTTGACTAGTGAAGAATTTCTCCACCCTCTAGCTCTCCATCTAGGCCTAATTATTCCTTGCTCAAAGAAGCAACTCCTATCCCCGCTTATCTCCAAGACTCAAAGACTTGAAACGAGATTTTCCAACCAGAGCTAATGGCGCAGCCCATTCAGTGTCGGGACAAATGGTTTGCAAGAAACCCAGTGGTGCAACTTTCAACTGACCCTCACAGCAAGTATTGGCATCAAACGAGACTGGCGTGTCAAATTCAAACAAATCTGAATCTCCTAGAATGGAGAGATGTTATTGTAGGCTTAAGAAACGCGGTCTTGTAGCATCTCACAGATCATCGATACCTCTCACGGGGTCCGAGATACGAGCCTTGAAAGTTCGCTGCCCAATCATGCTTAGTACACCTTGGGGACACTTTGGTCCGACGTGGTCCAGAATGTTCTAGTGACTCAATGGTCGAAACGGGGTTGTCCCTAGCATTTACCTGCCCAACCGAAGCTAATGGCCCAGTCCATTCAGTGCCGAAATAAACAGTTTGGCAGTAATCCAATGGTGCAACTTTCAGTTGACTCTCACTGCAAGTTTTGGCATCAAGCAAGATTGGAGTGTCAAATTCAAACAAATTTGAATCTCCTAGAACGGAGAGAGGTTATTGTAGGCCTCAGAAACGCAGTCATGTAACATCTCACGGATCGTCAATACCTCTCACGGGGTCTAAGATACAAGCCTCAAAAGTTCGCTTCCCAATCATGCTTAGTGCACCTTGGGGACACTTTGGTCCGGCATGGTCCGAAATGTTATAGTGACTCAGTGGTCTAAATGGGGTTGTCCCTAGCGTTTACCCGCCCAATTGGAGCTAATGGCGCAGTCCATTCAGTGTCGGGACGAACGGTTTGGAAGAAATCTAGTGGTGCAACTTTCAACTAACCCTCACTGCAAGTTTTGGCATCAAGCGAGACTGGAGTGCCAAATTCAAACAAAATAATGAATCTTGCAGAACGAAGAGAGGTTATTGTAGGTCTCAAAAATGCAGTCTTGTAGCATCTCACAGATCGCTAATACCTCTCACGAGGTCCAAGATACAAGCCTCAAAAGTTCGCTACCCAATCGTGCTTAGTGCACCTTGGGGACACTTTAGTCTGACATGGTCCAAAACGTTCTAGTGACTCAGTGGTCAAAACGGGGTTGTCCCTAGCGTTTACCTGCCCAACTAGAGCTAATGGTGCAGTCCATTCAGTGTCGAGATGAATGGTTTCGAAGAAATCCAGTGGTGCAACTTTCAACTGACCCTCACTACAAGTTTTAGCATCAAGCAAGACTGGAGTGCCAAATTCAAACAAATTTGTATCTCCCAAAATGGAGAGAGGTTATTGTAGGCCTCAGAAACATGGTCCTACAGCATCTCACGGGGCCCGAGATACGAGCCTCGAAAGTTTGATGCCCAATCATGCTTACTACACCTTGGGGACACTTTGGTCCGACATGGTCCGGAACGTTCTAGTGACTCAGTGGTCAAAACTAATGGCACAATCCATTCGGTGTCAGGATGTAATCGTTGAACACTATCCCTTAACCCCAAGGAATCATCATTTTACTTTGGACACATTTGACCAATTTTGACTCAATGACTCCAACTGTTACATCATTTGATGATACAAATGTACATTGAATTAAGACAATACAAATGTAAGAATACAAAATTAAGACGATACAAATTATATAAGGATACAACATTCATAGTAAGGAAACACATTTTTTGCACTTTACATGGCATTAAGATGATACAAATGTGTGGTCTTAATATTTGCAAATCAACCCCATGGGCTCTTTTGTATTTCAAATTTTGCATCAAATTTTGTATATATAAAATTTGGCATCTAAATATGCACATTACATTTGATTGTTGTTTTTATATACAAAATATGGCATCTAACTATGTACATTACATTCGATTGTTATTTTTATATACAAAATTTGGCATCTAAATATGCAAATTACACAACTATATATAAAAAATAAATGTCTTTTTCGCTCAAATCCCTGCATTCGGAAGGCAGAAGAAAAGTTAATAGAGAATATAAGAAGTTTATATAGGTTCAGAAAAATATTATGAACATGTATAAGTAACTAAACGAACCAAAGAATATGACTAGACAATGCATAGTGAAGTTTACCATAACAAAAGATGGGCTAATCAAATGCACACCTTGATCTTCTATATCTATCATATAAGTATCCAACTGCATTTACAATCCACATACAAAACCAAGTTTATTGGCTCAAACAAATAAAGCAAAAAACTACAATTAATTTATTGAATGTAATCGTAATAAACATGGAAAACATTGCAACTTGAGTTGAACTTACCTACTGAAGTGTGCCTGAAGGGTCATCTCTCTGCTTGAGGGTATTCAATATTGCTTCATGATTAGCAGTACTAATAGTCCAAAGTTCATTTGTCTTTGGTTTTCCTTGATGTTTAAACAACGTAACATTGGTTGCTATAATAAGGTGTGAATACATAAGAATGGTTTTGTGCTTCTCATAGTCTTCAAACGCAAGAATGCCATTATTTCTAATCATATATGTGTGCAACCATGTTCCCGCAACATGTGATCAGGTTAGATATGTGAACATATCATCATCTGTCACCGGTTGTGCAAGTTTCTGCTTTCCTCGTACACAACGTGCTAACCAGTAATCCAATCTCTCATCATTCCCTTGTGCAACTAATGCAAAAACATGTCATGCCTGTAGAAGATTTGAAAGATGGTCGTAGTCAAGTGAACAATCCATGTCATCATTTATTACAGAAATTGTGAGATATAAAGGAGTAAGATAATGTGGAACCCATGTATCAACCCACTCACTTGACTCACACTGATCCCAATCACACTAAAGACAACTTGAACAATAACAAGCCAACTCTCATCTCCAAATGGTCCATGTACTACCATCTGAGCTTCAAAATGAATGCATTTTTGAAGAATCTTTCACGGTTTGACAATCCAACCTATCTTCTATTGTGCCCAACTCAACCAACCAAAAGAATCTATGCACCGCTGAATCAAGAGTTCCCCCCCTGTTACAATGTTGAAGTACACCAATCAATAATAGAATAAGCATCAATGATTTATGCACCTCAAATCCTCATTTTCTCCTTAACTAGAGCTCTTTACGCATGCACCTGCTCCATCATGCTCCCCTTTTCCATGACCGATCTCAAAAAAATTCCAAATATGAGGTACACCTCTCTCTCTACATGCATTCTACATAACCAATAAAACATACGAGCATTTTTTAATTGACCTATGTAGTTATCTGACCAAATGAGATGTTTATCCATATAAATATTATTTTCTCGAACCCACTCAAAATAATTCTCAAAGCAATGTTGGACAAAATCGAATGAGTGTGATCTATCATCGCTCATATAAAAATGGTCCTCTATAATTATCTTTCGGTCATATTTTGTACTATCAGGGGAATGTCTATATGTTATGTGCACAAAAATAGAAACTTGAATAGAATTGTAATATTAAGCTCTCAACTCATTTTGAGGGTGCAATGTATAGTTCTCTGCAAAGTCAACAACCGATATAATAGTGTCAATTGGGAAAGTGTCATTACACATCCTGAATTGTTGATCCAACCACTGAGACCTGTGACTATGCCTTGCATACTCGTAAAAAGGATTCTTCCTTAAATCTGAAATAAAATCAGCTACATTGCATTCGTTTGTAACCAACTCACATCTAGAGCCTTCACCTCCACTTTTTAAATGTATATTTAACAGTTTCATATACCTTTTTGTGGACAATTGTCTTTCCAAAATCGTACTCACAGCCCTCATGAAAACATTCAACAAACTTCACTAGCCCACCACACTCTGAGCACTTGTCATTTAAGAAATCTTTTTTATAAAATAAACATCCATCATCTCTAGGACATAAAAAATGATCTAGCAAGTCTGTTGATGATTTTGGAAGAGCACTTACACCACACTCCTCCAACATTTCACTAGTATGCAAAGTAGAATGAATGGATCGTAACAATTCATGGCGCATTGAAAACTCCACATGATATTTGCAATAACAAGTATTTCGAATATTAAGAGGCACACAAAAAAAGGCTTGAGAGAATCAAAATCTCTTTGTGATATTTGCAATGTTGGATGTGTCTCACAAAAATTTTTGAACAACATTGTTTGACTCACCTCCAAATAATGTTTGGGATGCGGGATGTGGTCTCGAATGCCAATTCTCAACTTCAAGACATCCTTCACATTTGGTGACACTCTTGAGTTAGATTGTCAAAATAGTTGAATTTGATCCTTCACAGCATCGGTAAGCTTCTTATCACAACATGAAAGTCTCCCACCATAAGCCCATGTATCATTTTGAATAGGATCATCAAGTCTTTCTCTTATTACAAGTGCTCTATCCAAATTTTTATGATTTAGATTCAAGGCAATATAGGTTTGTCTCATCAAACGAGCATTTCTCAAATGATGACTTGCTAAGGAGGTTGTAATAACCCTCCTAGTGGATCTCTTATCTTTTTCCTTTGTAGTCTTCCCAATGGAATTGAGAGCACTAAAAAGATTTCTCACAATAATAGCATTCCTCTCCTTTTTCTTGTTCGCACTAACCTTCAATTTGACTAGTATACGTCTCATCTTCTACATCTTTAACAATTGCACAAACATTTGACATTGCTCAACCAACATCTTGTAGCTAAAAAATTGATCAAAAAGTTTTGAAACCCACAACCGAATAGTTCTTTTTGATCTCTTGCCATCGAAATTGCTTGTTATATTCTCATCAATTTCAAATAAAGATTTAGTTGCTCTTGAAGGTCTCAATTTCGAGTTTGTCTTTCTTCCTCCGAAGGGACTTCATTTCTCATATAATTTGGAGATGTCTTACATTGATTTGGTTCTTATGTACCATTATCATTGTCAATTCCTTCATATTCAATCGGTGGATTATCATTAACAATATCCACACTTCCATTGTCCACATCTACATGTTCAGTTTCAAAACCTACATTTTCATCTTCAATCACTACATTCTCATAAATCATTTCAAATTCATGTTCTTCACTTGAAACCACATTCAAAGGTGGGTCTATGCCACCATCTTCATTAATATTTAACATAACTCGTCTCTTGTTCTAATGGGCAACCCTATCCATTTCTCAATACAGTTCAACATCTTCATTAGTGAGTCTCCTCTTTCGTTTATACTTTCAACGACTACTACTCCCCATAGTTATACGAAAAAGGTGATGCAAATACCATTGGTAATAGAGAAAATCCAACCAAAAAGTGGATTTTGACTTCCCTAGACAAAAAATGTGATCCGCTGCAACTTGACTCCCGTAATTCTGCAAAAAAAGGTGCCTCTCCAAAGGGACCCAGAGAATATTATTTTTACTTTTTACTAGAAAAAAGAATCGAATATACGATAATATCGGATATTCGATATTATCAGATATCTGTTATTTCCAGCAAAAATTTTGCCAAATCTCTCTCTCTCTCTCTCTCTCTCTCTCTCTCTCTCTCTCTCTCTCTCTCTCCTTCCCCTTCTCTCTCTCTCTCCTACTCTCTCCCCTTCCCCTTCTCTCTCTCTCTCTCTCTCTCTCTCTCTCTCTCTCTCTCTCTCTCTCTCTCTCTCTCTCTCTCCTACTCTTTGATAGAAAATAAAGTCCACCAAGATAACTGAGAAGGGGGGGTGAATCAGTTATCAAATAAATACAACTTTTATCAACTTTAATAGAATTTAACCATGTAAGCAAAGTAATCAACAACCACAGAAAGATATACATGCAAAATAACACAATGACACAAGATATGTCGACTAGGAAACCTGTTGATCAAAGAGTAAACCCCGGTGGGAATGATGACCACAAAAGATGCACTAATATGAAAGTTCCTTGTGAGAAGATGGACTCTGTTAGTAGTCTTATTAAATGCATTCAGTACATATGAGTCCGTGTTAGGATACTTTGAATCCCTGCTAAAAGATTCTAAATCTATAAGGAGTTATGGAAGACAGAAGGACCCACTGCCCAAACAGCTTCAGGTGTAAGATCACTAAACACACTATCCAAGTGATCTTTGTATTACTCAACAAAATAATACCAAAAGATTACTGATCTCAACAATTCAATACTCCTCTGACTATGCCACACCGCACCAACTGCTTCTTCAGATGTCAATACCAGATCTCTATACTTCGCATATCCTCTTCCAACAAGTATTGCACAATTCCGCAATTCACTTTCAAATACAATTCACAACTTCATCTACACACACTTTACAATAAGGAAAACATTCATTCCTTTATACCACACTCAAATAATTACAAATGAGTCAGCATACAAATTACAAAATAAAAGTTTCCACACGTTACATAAAAATTATACAAAAACTGTCAGCTTTCAATTAGGATAATTCTTCACTCGTGCAACCTCGGATCTTAAGGTGCTCACATCCATGTCACCAACATCCTATCTTCAACTGCCTCATAACTGTGCATGATCAGATTCAATCCCGATTAGGAGATATCATTCAATTTTCACAAACCGTTACTCAGAAACACTGTCTGAAGAATGCTTCCACTGAAATGTTCATAACTTCCATGAATAAATGAATTTATGTCTCCGCTCTTAACCATGATCTAATAGAACATCATAGAGTAACTACTCAACTTCGCATAGCTTCATCCTCAATATCCCAAGTGCGCTAACTCAAACACTGTCTACTTCTTGCTAATCTTCAATAGATCACTGTGTTGACATCAATGACAATCACAGACATGAATGCAACAATTGCTACAGAATGGCTGCAAATACTGCCCCTAAGATATATTCAGCATTCATTCCTAACAATCTCCCCCATTGGCATTGATGGCAACATAGACGAAAAACATCCAACTTCCATGAATAACAACACTGCAACATTGTTCCTCTGAAAAATGTTTCAAATCCTCTTCATCAATCAAGTCTTGCTTCATTTTCCTATTCAATTCTCTCCAATAGATGATTTTTCATGAATACTTCTCCCCCACTTACATCAATGACAGATGTTTCATCATTATGTCAACAACTTCAATGTCAAAAGACACTATTTAGAAAATACATTCACTAGAGTCCTCATGACTCAGCTCAAATACACATACTCCCCCATAGAGGAAGTACCACCATCCAGTCCAGAGGAAAGATAGAGCTCATATACCACTGGACGGATGCAACAATCTGCATCACTTCTCAAAAGTAGGCTGGCGCATAACCCCAAGCATACCTCTCAGATACTCAAATGTATCCTTAGGCAAAGGTTTTGTAAATATGTCTGCAATCTGCTCCTTTGTGCTTATATACTCAAGTCTAACTTCTTTCTCTGCTACTTTCTCTCTCACTACATGATACTTTATCTCTATATGTTTTTTCTTATAATGTAACACAGGGTTCTTAGACATACTAACTATGTTGGTGTTATCACAATGTATAACAATAAGCTCAACAAATTTTATTCTAATATCCTTCAACATTTGCTTCATCCAAATTATCTGATTACAATTGTTTGTTGCTGCCACATACTCTGTTTCTGTTGTGCTCTATGACATAAGTTTTGCTTCTTGCTTAGCCAAGAAACCAATCTTCCTCCAAGGAAAAATGCTCCACCACTGATCCTCTTTTTGTCATAAACACTACCTCCCCAATCAGCATCTGTATATGCACATAGGGTAAAATCATCAAATTTTTCATACCACAATCCATACTCAATTGTACCTCTTAAGTACCTCAGTATCCTTTTTACTCTTGCATAATGTGATTCTCTAGGTTCAGATTGAAATCTTGCTACAATTCCAACTTGATGTGATATATCAGGTCTTGTATGAGTTAAATATTGCAATCCTCCAATCATAGATCTGTACTTTTTTTGTTCCACTACAGGAGTCTCATCTATGCTAGATAACTTGTGTCTCATTACCATAGGTGTTCCAACTAGTTTATAGTTCTCCATTCCAAATCTATTCAATAAATCATTCAAGTACTTTGTCCGACTTACAAAGAAACCATCACTATTCTGTGTTATCTACAATCCTAAAAAGTATTTCATTTCACTGATCTTACTCATTTATAATTCAGTCTTCATTTCATCTGCAAATTTATCACTACCTTCATCTTCTCCTCCAAAGATAATATCATCAACAAAAATAACAACCAACAAACCATTTTCAATTTCCTTTGTGTATAGGTTACTATCAGGTGTGCCTTTTGTAAATCCTAACTTTATCAAATACTTATCCAATCTTTCATACCAAGTTCTAGGTACTTGCTTCAATCCATATAAAGCTTTCTTTAGTTTACATACCATATCTACTTCTTGAGTTAAAAGAAAACCTTCCGGCTGCTCAATGTAGACTTCTTCCAATTCCCCATTCAGAATGTTGACTTTACATCCATCTGATACACTTTGAATTTGTTGTAAGCTGCATAGGCCAAAAACATTCTTACTACTTCAATTCTTGCTACTGGTGCAAAATTTTCTTCATAGTCAATTCCTTCTTGCTGTGAGTATCCTTTACATACCAATCTTGCTTTGTTCCTTACTACTTCTCCTTGTTCATTCATCTTGTTTCTGAATACCCATTTTGTTCCTATAACATTCTTATCTTTAGGTCTAAGGACCAATTCCCATGTCTTATTCTTTTCAATCTGATCTAGTTCTTCTTTCACAGCTTTAATCCAATGTTCATCTTCACAAGCTTCACTAGTAGATTTAGGTTCAATTTGAGAAATCAAACACAATTGTTCTTGTACCTTATTTCGTGTCAAAACTCCTATGTCTATGCTTCCAATAATCTAATCAAAAGGATGATTCCTTGATAGATTCATGTTAGGTGTTTGTTTCAGTACTTGTTTATGTTGTAGGTTCTTCAATGGTTCCTTCACTGTGGCTTTCATTCAACAAATCACTGTCAGTTTCATAGAATAATTCAGTAGTCTCTGGATTAGGTCTGGGATGAGTTCCTTCATCTAATTCATAATCAAGCATTCTTTCCTGTATTCTGAACTTTTCATCAACTTTAATATTTGCGCTCTCAACAATAGTCTTAGTTCTTTTATTTTAAGATCTATAAGCTTTGCTCTTCAAAGAATAACCAAGAAATATACCTTCATCACTTCTAGGATCAAACTTTTCAATGTCATCATCTCTCTTAATATAACATTTTCTTCCAAAAATTCTAAAATACTTAATTGATGGTGCATGTCCAAACCATAGTTCATAGGGTGTCTTGTCTGTGTCTACTCTGATTTGTACTCTATTCATTGTATACACTCCTGTGTTCACTGCTTCTCTCCAGAATACATTCACTAATTTATTCTCAGATAACATAGCTCTTGTTGCTTTAGTTACTGATCTGTTTCTTATTTTTGCAATACCATTTTATTCAGGTGTCCTAGGGGTTGAAAACTGTCTCTTCATACCATTCACTTCACAAAAACTGTTAAATTCTTTTGAAGTAAATTCTCCACCTCTATCTGATCTCAAACATTTAATCTTCATTCCAGATTCATTCTTAACTTTGTTCTTAATAATCTTAAACTTATCAAATGCTTCAGATTTTTCTTTAAGAAATGCAATCCACATCATTCTTGTAAAATCATCAGCAAGAATCATAAAATACTTTTCTTCATACAATCCTCTAGTCCTTGTGGGACCGCTCAAATCTGTATGAACAATTTCCAACTTCTCTGTTGTTGTAATCTTCTTGCTGGCAAATTAACTTCTCTACTGTTTAGCCATCACACATTCCTTCCAAATCATGTTAGTAGGCTTCATTATTTTAAGTAAATCTCTTACTGCAAGTGTAGTACTCACTTTCACAATGTTATCAAAGTTTATATGACAAAATCTTCTATGCCATAACCAACTGTCATCAATCTTAGTAATCAAACATATCATCTCAATAGGATTCAACTGAAATACATTGCCTCTTGTTCTAAATCCAGTGCCAATCAAATTACCATCCTTGTCTTTGATTACACAAGTTTTCTCAGTAAACCAAACTTGATATCCCTTATCAACTAGCTATCCAACACTCAAAAGAGTACGTTTCAAACCATCCACAAAGTAAACATCATTAGTATTAGTCTTCCCATCAAGATTAATAGGTCATATACCTTTAATTAAACAAGGTGCAGTGTTTCCAGCTCTAACACCTCCATCATAATTGTTAAACTTTATGAGCTTTTTCATATCTCCAGTCATATGATGTGAATACCCACTGTCTATAATCCAATTAGCTTTCTTTTCTACTTGAGAGACTAAAGCCTTTTCTTCCTTAATTTCGGTTTCAAGATTTTCTTCTTTAATTGCTACAAATCCTATATCATCATTCTTAGTATCACTTTCACTCAAGGATTTCTCCAAACTAGCTTCAAGTTCTTCATCATTTGCATAGTAACATTCTTTAAATCTCCTAGGATTAAAGTTCTTCCTATACTTCTTAACTCTCTTAGGATATTTAGATGCAAAATGACCAAATTATTGAAAAGTCCAACATTTAAAAAATTTATTACCGTCTTTTCACAAGCAAGGCAATACCTTCTTCAATTGTCCTATCTTCTTCATTTCTAAATCTGCTGCTACTAGCATAATCTCTGCTTACACTGATGCTTCTTGACAAAGTAGGGCCAACACTAAGAGCACCGAATGTTGTCTCCATTCTAGGTAAATCTCCTGATAGCCTCAGGTTCATCTCGACTACTTCCAATCTTCCAAGAAGAATCTCTGCTAAAGTTCAGAGTACAAGGTATAACTTGTTCAATCATCTGTGTTGTTTAATTAAATGCAGGAGTCAATGTTCTCAAAATTTTGCATATCACTTCATTCTCTATTTTGGTTGCTCCACAAGATTTTATACCTCCAGCAATCTCTAACATTCTACCAATATAGCTTCTAACAGATTCATCTTCCATCATTCTTATGTCTTCAAATGCACATATCCAATTATGTAATGTGACTTTCTTTGCATTTTCATCACCTTCAAAAGTAGATTGTAAAGCTAACCAAATTTCATCAGATGTTTTTAGGTATTTTACCTGACTGTACTCATTTTCTGGGAGGGCTGACAAGAGTGTTTCTCTGGCAAGTATGTTACACATGAACAAATCTTTTTCCTCGTTAGTACATTCTTCAATCTCATCCTCATCAATGATAGTCTTTCGATTCTTTGTTATTAACTAATAACCTGGTCCTAAACAAAGTAAATGTGTCTACATCTTTTCTTTCCAGCTGTCAAAATTTACTCCATCAAACTTAGGGCTTTCTTTCCTGAAATGATTCGCCATGGATCTCCTTAAGCTATTAAACGTTTCCTTCAAGGACCTACTTCTCTAATACCAATTGTTAAAAAGTGAAGTCCACCAAAATAACTAAGAGGGGGGAGGTGAATCAGTTATCAGATAAATATATCAAGTTCAATAGATTTTAACCATGTAAGCAATGTAATCAACAACTATAGAAAAATATACGTGCACAATAACACAATGACATAAGATATGTTGACTAGGGAACCTCTTGATCAAAGAGTAAACCCCGGTGGGAATGATGCCCACAAAAGATGCACTAATATGAAAGTTCCTTGTGAGAGGATGGACTCTGTTAGGAGTTTTATGAAATACATTCAGGACATATTGTTGGAGATTTGCCAGCAAGCCAGTGCTGACTATATGTTTCTCATTGATGACAACATATGGTAAGTAGCATGCGTGGAAGACTTAAGCAGTAAACTTTTAGTATATACAGCATGGACATTTCATCAGCATGATATCATGGACACAGAGGTTAACTGTTAGTACAGACAGTTATATAGCGGCTTGTGTCAACAGTGTTCCTGACAGAGTTACAGGCAATGTTCTGGGAATGATTGTCCGTACAGTTATCATGGAGCCTTGTGCCTTTGGATATACAATGGAGACATGTCAGTGATGTTGCATTCATGGAAGCAGAGTCTGATGATCAGTAGAAGTAAAAGTTATGCACTCGATATTCACCAGTAGCAGTTTCCTGTGTTTATTAAGAAGAGCCGACGGAGATTATATTGGTTCAGGAGTTGCGCTTATCACTTTGGTATGTGCCCTTAGATTACGAATTGGAGAAGAGTTAAGAATGTTCGGTTAAGAGCACATGATATAATTCAGCTTGAGGAGAAAGTTTTAGTTACTTTGGTAGAGCCGATAGTGTGTAGCGTGCGTCGACATTTATTAATATTGGATAGGTCCCAGATTGTGTTGTGTGCTTAGTAGAGCCAACAAAATTATTATTGGAGTATGTTATGGATTCTCTAATATGATTTCAAGGTGGTTCTAACAAGCCAACTTGATTATATCATTTAGAGGTATGATATTTATAAGCAGTCATTTGTGATTGCTAAGGTATGGTTCACAGTTGATTGTGAAGAGCAGACCAGAGTGTGTGAAGTGTTGAGCCATCAGCAGAAGGTCTATGTGACCAAGTAAAGAGTTTATGATATACATTGGAACTGATCCAGATAGCAGGTCAAAGAGCAGTTCACCAACATCCAGATATAGTGTATATTTGTTATTCAGAAGGTTGTAGCCTTCACCCCTTTGAGCAGTGTGCTCTCGGATAGTGTGTCCTCACCCCTAACAGGGTTAATTATAAAAGAGTCCTAATAGGGTCCGACCGTTGACCAGGTCATTGTACTAAATGCATGGTAAAGACAACTCCTAATACGGTTAAGGATCTTCTAACAAGGATCATAATACACTAGTGCAAATTATTAGTGGGTCCCAATTCCCACCGGGGTTCTTACCTATTTGGGTTTCCCCGCAACCAAAATATTGGTGTTGTGTTCAAGTGTTCTTTCATTGTGTTTATGCTTTATGTTTAAGTATACTTAATTGGATAAAGAACACCCCCCCCCCCCTCTACGTTATCTCTTGGGACTATTCCTAACACATATGAGTCCCTGTTAGGAGACTTTCAATCTGTGCTAAAAGATTCTAACTCTGTTAGGAGTTATGGAAGATAGAAAGACCCACTGTCCAAACAACTTCAGGTGTAAGATAATTGAACACACTGTCCACTTGATCTTTGTACTACTCAAGAGAATAATACCAAAAGATTACTGATCTCAACAATTCAATACTCCTCTGACTATGCCAAAGTGCCCAACTGCTTCTTCAGAACTCAATACCAGATCTCTATACGTCGCATATCCTCTTCCAACAAGTGTTGCACAATTTCGTAATTCACTTTCAAATACAATTTACAACTTCATCTACACACTTTAAAATAAATAAAATATTTCTTCCTTTATACCACACTCAAATAATTACAAATGAGTCGGCATACAAATTACAAAATAAAAGTTTCCACATGTTATATAAAAATTACACAAAAAATGTCGTCTTCCAATTAGGATAATTCTTCACTCATGCGACCTCGGATCTTGCGCTCACGTCCACATCACCAACATCATGTCTTCAACTGCCTCATAACTACGCATGATCAGATTCAATCCCGATTAGGAGATGTAATCTGATTTCCACAAACTGTTACTTAAGAACATTGCATGAATACTACTTCCACTGCAATGCTCATAAATTCCATGAATAAATAAATTTATGTATGTGCTCTTAACGACGATCTAATAGAACATCATAGAGTAACTACTCAACTCCGCATAGCTTCATCATCAATATCCCAAGTGCGCTAACTCAAACATTGTTTGGTTCTCTGGTAATCTTCAGTAGATCACTGTGTTGACATCGATGACAATCACAGTCATGAATGCAAAAACAACTGCTACAGAATGGCTGCAAATACTCCCCATAGGATATATTCAGCATTCATTCCTAACAATCTCCCCCATTGGCATTGATGGCAACATACATGAAAAACATCCAAGTTCCATGAATACCAACACTGCAACACTGTTGCTCTGAAAAATGCCTCAAATCCTCCTCATCAATCAAATCTCACTTCGTTTTCCTATTAAATTCTCTTCGATAGATGATTTTTCATGAACACTTCTCCCCCATTGACATCAATGACAGATGTTTCATCATTATGTCAACAACTTCACTGTCAAAAGACACTGTTTAAAGAATACATTCACTAGAGTCTTCATGACTCAGCTCAAATACACATACTCCCCCATAGAGGAAGTACCACCATTTAGTCCAGAAGAAAGATAGAGCTCATATACCACTGGACAAATGCAACAATCTACATCACTTCTCAAAAGTAGGCTGGGGCATAACACCAAGCATACCTCGCAGATACTAAAATGAATCCTTAGGCAAAGGTTTTGTAAATATGTCTGCAATCCACTACTTTGCGCTTATATACTCGAGTTTGACTTCTTTCTCTGCTACTTTCTCTCTCACTACATGATACTTTATCTCTATATGGTTTTTCTTAGAATGTAACACAGGGTTCTTAGACATACTAACTATGCTGGTGTTATCACAATGTATAACAACAAGCTAAAAAAATTTTAATTCAATATCCTTCAGCAGTTTCTTCATCCAAATTATGTGATTACAATTGTTTGTTGCTGCCACATCCTCAGCTTCTGTTGTGCTCTATGAGATACAGTTATGCTTCTTGCTTAGCCAAGAAACCAATCTTCCTCCAAGGAAAAATGCTCCACCACTAGTCCTCTTTTTGTCATCAACACTACCTCCCCAATCAGCATCTGTATATGCACATAGGGTAAAATCATCAGATTTTTCATACCACAATCCATAATCAATCGTGCCTCTTAAGTACCTTAGTATCCTTTTTACTCTTGCATAATGTGATTCTCTGGGCTCAGCTTGAAATCTTTCTACAATTCCAACTTCATGTGATATATCAGGTCTTGTATGAGTTAAATATTGCAATCCTCCAATCATAGATTTGTACTTTTTTTGTTCCAGTGCAGGAATCTCATCTATGCTAGATAACTTGGGTCTAATTACCATAGGTGTTCCAACTATTTACAGTTCTCCATTCCAAATCTCTTCAATAAATCATTCAAGTACTTTGTCTGACTTACAAAGATACCATCACAGTTCTGTGTTATCTGCAATCCTAAAAAGTATTTCATTTCACCGATCATACTCATTTCAAATTTAGTCTTCATTTCATCTGCAAATTTATCACTACCTTCATCTTCTCCTCCAAAGATAATATCATCAACAAAAATAACAACCAACAAACCATTTTCAATTTACTTTATGTATAGGTTGCTATCAGTTGTGCCTTTTGTAAATCTTAACTTTATCAAATACTTATCCAATCTTGCATACCAAGTTCCAGGTGCTTGTTTCAGTCCATATAAAGCTTTCTTCAGTTTACATCCCATATCTCCTTCTTGAGTTAAAAGAAAAGCTTCAAGCTGCTCAATGTAGACTTCTTCTTCCAATTCTTCATTCAGAATGCTGACTTTATATCTATCTGATACACTTTGAATTTGTTGTAAGCTACATAGGCCAAAAACATTCTTACTACTTCAATTCTTGCTACTGGTGCAAAAGTTTCTTCATAGTCAAGTCGTTCTTGCTGTGAGTATCCTTTACATACCAATCGTGCTTTGTTCCTTACTACTTCTCCTTGTTCATTCATCTTGTTTCTGAATACCCATTTTGTTCCTATAACATTCATATCTTTAGGTCTAGGGACCAATTCTTGTGTCTTGCTCTTTTCGATCTGATCTAGTTCTTTCATAGCTTTAATCATATGTTCATCTTCACAGGCTTCACTAGTAGATTTAGGTTCAATTTGAGAAATCAAACACAATTGTTCTTGTACCTTATTTCGTGTCAGAACTCTTATGTCTATGCTTCCAATAATATGATCAAAAGGATGATTCCTTGACAGATTCCTGTTAAGTGTCACTGTTTCAGTACTTGTTTCTGTTGTAGGTTCTTCAATGGTTCCTTCATTGTGGCTTTAATTCAACAAATCACTGTCAGTTTCATAGCATAATTCAGTAGTCTCTGGATTAGGTCTGGGATGAGTTCCTTCATCTAATTCATAATCAAGCATTCTTTCATGTATTCTAAACTTTTCATCAACTTTATCATTTGCACTCTCAACAATAGTCTTAGTTCTTTTATTGTAACATCTATAAGCTTTTCTCTTCAATGACTAACCAAGAAATATACCTTCATCACTTCTAGGATCAAACTTTCCAATGTCATCATCTCTCTTAATATAACATTTGCTTCCAAAAATTTTAAAATACTTAAATGATGGTACATCTCCAAACCATAGTTCATAGGGTGTCTTGTCTGTGTCTGCTCTGATTTGTACTCTATTCATTGTATACACTCTTGTGTTCACTAATTCTCTCCAGAATATCTTCACCAAGTCATTCTCAAATAACATAGCTCTTGTTTCTTCAGTCACTGATCTGTTTCTTCTTTCTACAATACCATTTTGTTTAGGTGTCCTAGGCATTGAAAAATGTATGTTAATACCATTTGCTTCACAAAAACTATTAAATTCTTTTGAAGTAAATTCTCCTCCTCTATCTGATCTCAAACATTTAATTTTTATTCCAGATTCATTCTTAACTTTGTTCTTAATAATCTTAAACTTATCAAATGTTTCAGATTTTTCTTAAAGAAATGCAATCCACATCATTCTTGTAAAATCGTCAACAAGAATCATAAAATACTTTTCTCCATAGAATCCTCTAGTCCTTGTGGGACTGCTCAAATCTGTATGAACAATTTCCAACATCTTTGTTGTTGTAAACTATTTGTTGGGTAATGAACTTCTCTTCTGTTTAGCCATCACACATTCCTTTCAAATCATGTTAGTAGGCTTCATAATTTTAAGTAAATCTCTTACTACAAGTGTAGTACTCACTTTCACAATGTTATCAAAGTTTATATGACAAAATTTTCTATGCCATAACCAACTGTCATCAATCTTAGTAATCAAACATGACATCTCAGTAGGATTCAACTAAAATACATTACCTATGGTTCTAGATCCAATGTCAATCAAATTACCATCCTTGTCTTTGATTACACAAGTTTTCTCAGTAAACCAAACTTGATATCCCTTATCAACTAGTTGTCCAACACTCAAAAGATTTTGTTTCAAACATTCCACAAAGTAAATATCATCAATATTAGTCTTTCCATCAATAGTAATAGGTGTTATACCTTTAATTAAACAAGGTGCATTGTTTCCAACTCTAACAACTGCTCCATCATAATTGTCAAACTTTATGAACTTTTTCATATCTTCAGTCATATGATGTGAACAACCATCGTCTACAATCCAATCGGCTTTCTTTTCTACTTGAGAGACTAAAGTTTTTTCTTCCTTAATTTATGTTTCAGGATTTTCTTCTTTAATTGATACAAATCCTATATCATCATTCTCCGTATCACGTTCACTCAAGAATTTTTCCAAACTAGCTTCAAGTTCTTCATCATTTGCATAGTATCATTCTTTAGATCTCCTAGGATTAAAGTTCTTCCTATACTTCTTAACTCTCTTAGGACATTAAGATGCAAAATGACCAAATTATTAACAAGTCCAACATTTAAAAAATTTCTTACCATCTGGTTCTCTTTTCACAAGCAAAGCAATACCTCCTTCAATCTTCATGTTTTCTTCATTTCTAGATCTATTGCTGCTAGCATAATCTCCGCTTACACGGATGCTTCTTGACAAAGTAGGACGAACACTAACAGCACTGGATGTTGTCTCCATTCCAGGTAAATCTCCTGATAGCCTCAGGTTCATCTCAACTACTTCCAATCTTCCAAGAAAAGTTTCTCTGGTAAAGTTTAGAGTACAACGTATAACCTTTTCAATCATATGTGTTGTCTACTTAAATGGAGACAATGTCCTCAGAATTTTCCATATCACTTCATTCTCTGTTTTGGTTCCTCCATGAGATTTTATACCTGCAACAATCTCTGACATTCTACCAATATAGCTTCTAACAGATTCATCTTGCATCATTCTTATGTCTTCAAATGCACATATCCAATTATGTAATCTGATTTTCTTTGCATGTTCATCACCTTCAAAAGTAGATTATAAAGCTAACCAAATTTCATCAGATATTTTTAGATATTTTACCTGACTGTACTCATTTTCTGGAAGGGCTGACAAGAGTGCTTCTCTGGCAAGTATGTTACACATGAACAGATCTCTTTCCTCATTAGTACATTCTTCAATCTTATCCTCATCAATGCTAGTCTTCTGATTATTTGTGATTAACCAATATCCAGGTCCTAAAATTATTTGCCATGGTTCTCCTTAAGCTATTAAAGTTTTCCTTCAAGGACCTGCTGCTTTGATACCAATTGTTAGAAAGTAAAGTCCACCAAGATAACTGAGAGGGGGTGAGGGTGAATTAGTTATCAGATAAATACAACTTTTATCAACTTCAATAGATTTTAACCATGTAAGCAATGTAATCAACAACCATAGAAAGATATACATGAAAAATAACACAATGACACAAGATATGTTGACTAGGGAACCTCTTGATCAAAGAGTAAACCCCAGTGGGAATGATGCCCACAAAAGATGCACCAATATGAAAGTTCCTTGTGAGAGGATGGACTCTGTTAGGAGTCTTATGAAATACATTCAGCGCATATGAGTCCCTGTTAGGAGACTTTGAATCCATGCTAAAAGATTCTAACTCTGTTAGGAGTTATGGAAGACAGAAGGATCCACTGCCCAAACAGCTCTAGGTGTAAAATCACTTAACACACTATCCAACTGATCTTTGTATTAGTCAACAGAATAATACCAAAAGATTACTGATCTCAACAATTCAGTACTCCTTTGACTGTGCCAAACCACACCAACTGCTTCTTCATATCTCAATACTAGATCTCTATACTTTGCATATCCTCTTCCAACAATTATTGCACAATTTCGCAATTCTCTTTCAAATACAATTCACACTTCATCTACACACACTTTACAATAAGGAAAACATTCTTTCCTTTATACCACACTAAAATAATTACAAATGAGTCGGCATACAAATTACAAAATAAAAGTTTCCATGAGTTACATAAAAATTACACAAAAATTGTTGGCTTCCAATTAGGATAATTCTTCATTCGTGCGACCTTGGATCTTGCGCTCACGTCCACGTCACCAACATCATGTCTTCAACTGCCTCATAACTACGAATGATCATATTCAATCCCAATTAGGAGATATCTTCTGATTTCCACAAACCGCTACTTAGGAACACTACCTGAATACTGCTTCTACTGAAATGCTCATAACTTCCATGAATAAATTAATTTTCGTCTGCACTCTTAACCACGATCTAATAAAACATCAAAGAGTAAGTACTCAACTCCGCATAACTTCATCATCAATAACTCAAGTGCGCTAACTCAAACACTGTCTGCTTCTCTGCTAATCTTCAATAGATCACTGTGTTGACATCAATGACAATCACAGTCATGAATGCAACAACTACTACAGAATGGCTACAAATACTCCCCCATAAGATATATTCAGCATTCATTCCTCTCTCTCTCTCTCTCTCTCTCTCTCTCTCTCCCCTACTCTCTCCCCTTCCCCTTCTCTCTCTCTCCTACTGTCTCCCCTTCCCCTTCTCTCTCTCTCCTACTCTCTCCTCTTCCCCTTCCCCTTTCTCTCTCTCCTACTCTCCCATTCCCATTCCCCTTCCCCTTCTCTCTCTCTCTCTCTCTCTCTCTCTCTCTCTCTCTCTCCTACTCTCTCCCCTTCCCCTTCTCTCTCTTTCCACCCTTCCCCTTCCCCTTCCCCTTCTCTATCTCTCTCTCTCCTACTCTCTCCCATTCCCCTTCTCTCTCTCTCTCTCTCTCTCTCTCTCTCTCTCTCTCTCTCTCTCTCTCCCTTCTCTCTCTTTCCACCCTTCCCCTTCCCCTTCCCCTTCTCCATCTCTCTCTCTCCTACTCTCTCCCATTCCCCTTCTCTCTCTCTCTCTCTCTCTCTCTCTCTCTCTCTCTCTCTCTTCTCTCTCTCTCTCTCTCTCTCTTTCCACCCTTCCCCTTCCCCTTCTCTCTCTTTCCACCCTTCCCCTTCCCCTTCCCCTTCTCTATCTCTCTCTCTCCTACTCCTCTCCCATTCCCCTTCTCTCTCTCTCTCTCTCTCTCTCTCTCTCTCTCTCTCTCTCTCTACCCCTTCCCCTTCCCCTTCTCTATCTCTCTCTCTCCTACTCTCTCCCATTCCCCTTCTCTCTCTCTCTCTCTCTCTCTCTCTCTCTCCCCCCTTCCCCTTCCCCTTTTTGTCTGTCATACTCTCCCCCTTCCCTTCCCCTTTTCTCTCTCTTACTCTCTCCCCTTCCGCTTCTCTCTCTCTCTCTCCTTCCCCTTCTCTCTCTATCTCCTACTCTCTCCCCTTCTCTCTCTCTCTCTCTCTCTCTCTCTCTCTCTCTCTCTCTCTCTCTCTCTCTCTCTTTCCACCCTTCCCCTTCTCTATCTCTCTCTCTCTCCTACTCTCTCCCATTCCCCTTCTCTCTCTCTCTCTCTCTCTCTCTCTCTCTCTCTCTCTCTCTCCCCCCCTTCCCCTTCCCCTTTTTGTCTGTCATACTCTCCCCCCTTCCCTTCCCCTTTTCTCTCTCTTACTCTCTCCCCTTCCGCTTCTCTCTCTCTCTCTCTCCTTCCCCTTCTCTCTCTATCTCCTACTCTCTCCCCTTCTCTCTCTCTCTCTCTCTCTCTCTCTCTCTCTCTCTCTCTCTCTCTCTCTCTCTCTCCCCCTTAGGTATAATATTGAACATATAATATAAATATTTAATAAGTTAATATTATACTATTATACAATACAGAAATAAATAATAATAATATAATACAAACTAATATAAAAATTTATATTAAAATATTAATGCTATGCTATTATTATTTAATATTAATATTAAAAAATAAAATTTGTAAAATGTTATTTAAAATTAAAAAAATACACAACACAATTAATATTACCATATAAAAAAATGCATTTAATATGAAACTTGAATTTGAGAAAAGTAGTGCAATTAAATTTTCAAAATAGGCGGGAAGTTTCAGATATCTAATTTTATCAAATATCTGATTAGGCTTGGTATTTGCTTGGGCAATACTAAATGTGCGTGGTCAACCCTTTAGGTGTGTTTCAAGAGATAGTTTATGATATTGAGACTTCGACCATGTAGCTAACGACTATTTTTTCATCCGAAATTGATGAAACGAAAAGGGTTTCTTAAAAACATTATCAGCTTTCCATCAATATTATTGTTGTTAAATTTCAAATTTGGTAAGTAATTATTACCTATTTTTCAATTGAGTTATCTTTAAAGTCATTTTTGGCATACTAGTTGAAAAACAAGTATAACTTTAAAACTGTTTAACCTTTTTGAAATCTGAAACATGCATCACATTCTATGCTTCAACTACTATAAGGAAAAAAAAAATTCAAATTTGTAAAGTTTAGAATTAGTTAAGGTGGTCAAACACGAAATTTTTTTATTCGAAAAAGTTGTAGCAGAAAATTCATAATTAATTATTTATTTGGTAAAAAATTACAAAAAAATGTGTCACATTTGTGAATGAGTCTACTACTTATATCTAGAATCTCTGGAAAATATATCATCATTTGATTGTGATTAAGGTGGTGAGACATACACATACTTTTTATCTTTTCCCTGAAATTTTTGTACTAGTACAAAAAAAATCTAAAATTTTGAATAATTAGATTAAAAAAAATTCAAACAAGGGCTAGTAGTTTAGAAGCTACATTCAATTTCCTACAGATTCTATTCTTACAACTTTTTCATTGCCACTTAAGGCCATAGTTTGGTATACAATGATCCTGCACATACCCATATCTATTTTTAATTATTTTCATTAATAATTTACATGTTCTCACATTACTCTATTCAGTTACTAATTTCGTCTTTGCACATATATTAATTTCATGTTATCATAGAAACATTAGTTAGAGGCATTCAAATTCAAATTACACTATTTTAAGTTACTTATGTCATGCTTTCAAAAATCAGTGTATGTGTGTTTTCTTTTATTTACGTCCATTCAAAGTCAATTCACTATATTAATGTTTTTAGTTACTTACGTGCATTCAAAATTCATTATTTTCAAAACTACTAATGTGTCAAGGCAGTCTGCATTATTCTAACTACATTCATAATTCATTTTCTCACATTACATTTTCTGCCCTTTAAAGAGAAACACATAGAGTCAATGTTTAAAGAGAAATGCAAAAAGTCAATATTTAAAGATAAATGTATAGAGTCAATGTTTAAAGAGAAATGTATGTACTTCATGTTTCAATATACAGACATTGATTCAATGACAACTTCAGAATGCATATAGTCAATCAAACTCTGTGCATATGTATGCATAGATATGTATGTATATATAAATACACACACACACGTGTGTGTGTGTGTGTGCATATATATATATATATATATATATATGTGTGTGTGTGTGTGTGTGTGTGTGTGTGTGTGTGTGTGTGTGTGTGTGTATACATATACATATATATGTATATATGTATCTATGTATGTATGTATATATATACATATACATTCACTAAGGCGGTCTGGTTGGAAGGCCAAAAGCCTGTCTTGTGGAACCCACTCATTACATTGCCTGGGGTTAATGCCAGTTTGAATGCTTTGCTAGATGGAGTTGCCAACTCTTCCCGTCCAACATCTATCTGAGCATTATTTTCCATCTACACGTTCCTATGCTATTTGAAGTATGTTTTAAAAGGCACAAACACACTCACGTCCAATGGTTGTAACTTGTGGCTGACCATATGTGCAGTAAGTGTTAGCAGGTCTATTACTAGATATCTTGCTTCTTTAATTGTCCTCCATGCTACGTGGCTTTTGTGACTGTAAAATATGAGTAGTGCCCTATTTGACGGAGAGACCCCATTGAGGATGCTTCTAGCAAAGTGTTTCAGCTAGTTGATAAAAAAATTCCTTTTCTAGATCCATTTGAACTCTTGTATTTCCATGCACGCCCATTGCTCGCAATTGACAATATAAGTTTTTATGTGCCTCTTCTCTTTGGACAAGTAAAACCAAGGTATGCTCAAGCTAGTTGCACTCACACATGAAAGAAAAGTGATCCATTTCCTTCTTTTTGAGACTAGAGTTAGGACATTTCTAGCTCCCAATCATGTAATTACTCTCATACTGTAGTTCCTTCCAACTTGCACGCTTCTTTCATTGTAGCTCTGAAT
This sequence comes from Chamaecyparis obtusa, assembly GCA_027943335.1. Taxonomy (NCBI): domain Eukaryota; kingdom Viridiplantae; phylum Streptophyta; class Pinopsida; order Cupressales; family Cupressaceae; genus Chamaecyparis; species Chamaecyparis obtusa. Next base: position 407,464 of record BSBK01001155.1, on the reverse strand, counting down.
TCTCCTGGAACTGTAGTGGTTGAGATTGTATATAGTTTCCATGTTCTCAAAAAAAGATGATACAATGCTAGGATGAACCATTATAGCCATGTCTATCTCCACTCACTAGTACATTTCAAACCTTTTTCTGATGGCTATGTGCCTCAATTCTGACACTACCCTATCGATCAAGTGACCCTAAGCGGTGTTGCAATTTTGGTGTCAGAATCATGTTAGAAATAGGGAATACTGAGAGGGGCGGTGAATTAGTATTCTACAAACTTTTACTTTTGCCCAATTATGGATATAATAGATTATCTTAGTGCATGCATAACATAAAAAGCTAAACAACATGCATAGCAATAAAATAAAAGAGCTTATAACACATTATTTGTTCTTGAGGAAACCATGGCCAAGGCAAAACCCCGGTGGGGATGGTACCCACAAAGATCCACTAATCAAAAGTATCATGTTAAGGATGTTGACCCTGTTAAGAGTCTATTACATGCATATAGTGTCTCAATCCTGATTAAGGGACTATAGGCCTTGTTAGAAGCCTCAACCCTATTAGGAGTTGGTAGTACAAAATATGATTACCAGATGAGCCTACTGCCCAAACAAGTAATATACAATATTTGCTGATTAAAAATAGGTCAAAGTACATAACCTTATACTGCTTGCAACTTCGCATCAATATCTCTTCGCTACTTTTCTTTACTATCGCTATTACATTCATATGTGCATCATGTTTTCAATTACATCATTACATCTCTTTATACAAGTTATTAAGGCTAATATCTCTTACAGTTGACTTGTCTTTATACAAAATATTTCTTTACCCAAGGGTTAACATCTAGGATGTCGTCCCTTTATATTGTTAAGTCATTATTTTGATAAACAAAATAATCCCTTAACTCTTTACCAATTATGTCTTTATATTCTGTCATGTCAGCTTAACACTGTCTTTAGTAAAACTGTCATAAATTCTTCCGTACATGTCGTACTGACTTGCGCTCTTAGGTGAGTCTTCTCTAGTCACCATAGTATCTATGTTCAAGTGTGCAAGCATTGAACTTACTCCAATCAACATCACTAATCAAAATTTTCTTCGGGTGCACTATCAAAAACATTGTCTTATACTTAGAATATTTTGCATTGCGCTCTGTCATACTTGATCTTTGTCCTATGTGATCTTCATGTAGATCATATGTTTCTATAATGACAACATCTATGTATCCAACTCAGCCAAATTGCCAACAATCTCCCCCTTTGTCATTGGTGGCAACATATGAGAAAATTGGCTAAGTCCTAGACTTCAAATTTTCAAAATTGTGGCCATAATACAAAATATGTATATACTATCCTTATGACTCCAAAAATCTTAACTATATATAGTACTCCCCCTAAGAGTATGTATCCTTATCAATTTTATGCGGAATATCTCTCCCCCTTTGACAAAAATGACAAAAAAAGGTAAGGAGGGTGACAAAACTGTGTTCAGACAAGAGTGTTATACCTTGATTCAATATTGCAAAGCCGGTAGGCTTGCAACACAATCTGCAAAGTTAATCTTCATGGCTTCTAACTCTTTCTCCCATGATTTCTTAATCGAATCTGCAACACTGAGTAGTGTGCACAATCCATAAGATGCAATTTCACATGCTTGGAAATTATCAAAACTAAACTTTTGAAAAGATGTCTTGGATGAAAGACATTCTTCCAGTTGTCCTTCAACAATGCTATATTTTATAGAAATGTGCTCTCTTAAAAGAGCGAATCTTTTCAGCTTCCTGTCCTTCTCATCTTGTAAAATTCTTATTTCATCATAAATCTTGTAGATTTTCTTCTCAACATCAAGTACCTTCACATTAGGGCTTGAAAGAAGGTTTATCTCAGTTTGAATTTCTGCTTCCTTGATCTTAATTTTTTGCACTTCCTCTACTATCAGGTATTTCTTATTTTGTACACTAAATGTACAAAGATTTTCCTCTTTCTAAATTCCTTCTCAAGTCTTTTATGCAGATATCAAGATTGTTGATATCATTCCTAATGTTCTGACTTATGTCCAAAAGTATTTTGGCCTCATAGGCTGCTTGTGCCTTTACCTTAGCTACATCAGATAAGTTGGTAAACTCATCATCAAATGTGTTCATCACTTTCTTTGTTTTTTCCAGTGGATCTGCCTTTGCAATTTGTGTGGTTACAATGCCTTGTAACTTCTCAGTTAATTCCTTCAGGCATCCTTCAAGGCTCTTCACTTTCTTATTCCTTCCAATAATTTTATTCAAAGATGTGATCGATTCTATCTGATCATCATCATCCACTTCCTTTCCCAAATTCTCAAATATATGAGTTTTCTTGCCAGTCTCAAGTGCAAGATTGATTCCTTCTTGAGTGGGAACAGATACTTGTCTCTCTGTCTCTTTAGATTCTTCAGTTCTGGTTTCTTCTCCTTTGGCACTATCCTGCTCTTCAAAAGCCAAATTGTCAACAATGTTTTCAAGATTTTTAAATAGATTATCATCACTATCCAAAGTTATCTTTGTTCCTTCGACATTCATAGCTTCATTCTCAATATTGATCACTGGTGTAGAGGGAATGTCTTGTTGTTTTGCTTCTTCTGCTTGCTCTTCAGGTTCTGTTGCAACTGATGGTTTTCCAACATTCTCTGTCATAACCTTAATAATTGCTTGTTCAGTTTCTTTGTTGATTTCTTCATAATTATCTCCAATAATCTGTATTGTCCTCTTCTTTGTCCTGAGATGGGTGTTCGGATCTTTCATAATCTGTTTGAAATTATCTTCATCATCAATAATACATAACTTTCTTACAAGATTTTCTCTTATTGTTATATCTTCCTCTGATGCTCTTTTCTTTCTATTTACAAGCTTCCTATACAAGTCATCAGGTATCTTACCCCGAATTGTATCAAATTTCTTATCAGACAAAAGCATATGTTTTACCACTACATTTTCTAGGTTCAATCTCTTTGCATAATCATAGAGATCATAATATTTGTTCATCTTTGTAAAGTCTTCATCTTGTATAATCTGTTCATTTACCTTTTCAATTCTAGGTTTCCAAGTTTTCTTCTTAATAGGAGTATCTTCATCATCTTTGATCTGTGCAATTTTTCTTTGAACTTGTGACACTAATGTCTTATGCCTCTTAGCTGGTCCAGTAGCAATTTCTTTCATTCTTTTACTAGGTTTAGAGGAGGTTGATCTAGTGGATTTTCTTGCTTCTAGCTCTTTCTCTGTTTCTTCCACTTTCACCTTCACTTGTGTCTCTTCTTGCTGTACTGCGACTGATGATAAAGGTGGCACAAACAAAACTTATTTTTGTCCAATTTCTCTAACTGTTGTTGTTGTCTGCTTGGCTATCAAGAACTCATGTTCAGTCATCCTTGTATCTTTTAGTATTTTTTTATTGTACTTTCAACTCTTTTCTTTAACTGTTTCTCTTCAAGGATAGACTTTGTGGAGTTGAAGTTCTCCTCAAAGGTTCCAAACCTATTACTGTGAATGTCCAACTTACACTTAAGTAGTCTACTCACATATTATTTTGTCTCAATCTCAGAGATTTCATAGCCAAGAGGGTCTATGAATTCTACTCTAGGTTCTAATACTTCAATGTATGTAAAGTCAGTATCAACCATGAAACATATCTCATTTTTATACTTTTCCACTAGGGACTGTGGGATCCTTGTTCTGCTTGTCATCAAATTTTGAAATGTTTTGATTACCAACACTACACTTTCATTTACCTTATCAATAACATGCCTCATATACACTTTGTTAATCCTTTCCATTGTGGTTTGGCCATCATTCCAATCATTACCAATGGTGTAAGGAAATCTTCTCAAAAAATGGAAAAACATATAAGTGATTAATGATGAGAATCTAAACTAAGAATGCTTAGTCTCAGCGTCCATAGCGGAAACTCAAACAGAGGCAGACAAGTCTACGCCCATCTCAAAATCACACAAAGATAACACTATTATCATAGATAATGTGGAGATAGACATGGCGGCTACTGATAAGGATTTGGACAAGTTTGAGGAAGCATTTGTCAATACTGAAGAAGCTAAAATCCTATGCAGCAATACACCTCCCACTTAGCAAGAAGAAGTACTCATAGAAGATGTATTTGATAAGGAAAAAGAAGAAGAGAAGAAAGAAGGAGAAAAGGAAAAAGAAAGTAAAGATGAAACTTTTGTTGAACTAGTCACAATGAAACAAGAAGTGATGAACAACACTCCCTCCTCAGCATTGTTGTCAAGTTTGACACCTAACACAAGCAGTTTGGACTCCTGGAAAGAAGACCTGATTAAGTTCAGTGTCCTGGCTATGGAGAAGGAAAAGGAGAAGCAAGTCATGAGAAATCCTCTCCTTGTGGAATCAGTGAATATTCTGAACAGTTTGCTGCCAGAGGATAAGAAAGTGCTAAAAGTACATTTGATTGATGATGTGAGTTTAGCCATCTCTCAGTTCAAAAGAAATTTTTCTAGCCTAGAAGAATCTGCAGCCATAGTGGCAAAAGAGAAGTACTTAAAGAAGAGACTCAATGAAATAATGAGCAACTTTGCGCTTGACTTAAGTTCACTTAAGTCTGGTCAGGCATCCTTGAAAGAATTTGTTGATGAAGGAAGAAGAATAATTGCAGCATGCATGGATCAAGACAAGCTCACCGATGCTCACTTCAAGAAGATAAAAGAGGCAAAAGCTATGATTGAGCAGGTGAAGAATTCAGTGACAGACACATCCACTAATGTGAACATGTGCAACAATGTCTACCAAGGTCAGATAGACAAGATTGAGATGGAAGAAAAAGAGATAATAAGGATAAGGTCTAGATAGACTCAATTGAGGAATGGTCTTGCGCCCTCCTTAGACATCCTCAATCAGAACATCAAGGAGATTGATGCCACCATGGTAACCTATGATCATGGTCCCAGCAGTGACTTGGAGAAGATGGAGAAGCTTCAATATGCATTATGCGCCCATCTCCAAATAGTTAACTCTCTGATAACTTTTTGGAAAAAGGAGGTCCAGAACCTCAAAACAACATATTCGGATGTTTTCCCTCAGTAAGTGTAAGTAGATAAAGTTTTTGATACACCTTTGTCATTAATGTCAAAGGGGGAGTTGTATAGAATATGGAGTATAAGATGTATAGGGAGATATAAGATTATGTATAAAAATATGTATAGAAGACAAAAGTTTTTGTGTAAAGGAACAGTTAGCAACTTGGCCACATTCCTTTGTTGCCATCAATGACAAAGGGGGAGATTGTTGGGAAGTTGTCTATACTGAAGTATATGACTTGATATAGTGTTTTCATTATGGCAACAAAGTCATATAGCAGTTTGGAGTCAGCGCACTTAGTGCAAAGATCATAATTTACTTAAGTGTTGAAGACTGGATAGTGCATAGAGTTCCTGCAGCTCAAAGCATCAGCGCATGTGTACGGATGAATTATGATATGCGCTCTGGAAGTTAAGCTTGTTAGACTATACTTATGCTTAGTCTATGAGCGCATAAGTAGATATGCAAAGATGTGAAAGTTATAGTAAGTTGAAGTTGCACAGCCAGTGTGTGCCAACAAAGAACAGAGCATGGAGCCGACAATGAGTATTTTGGTTTGCGGTCATAATGTAAAGTTGTTAAGGCTATGCGCCCATTGGATTTAGGTTACCAACATGTTTATATGTATAATTGTAAGCACGCTTAAGCCAATTCATTTGGAAGCATCGTTTGTAATTAGTTATAGGGCTGACCTAATTCTTATGTTTGTATGAGCGTATAAATGTAAGATGCGCCCATTGTATTTAGTATGGAAGTAGATATTGAGTTGTGAGAAGAAGAACTAAAGTGTGCAAAGACACTATGAGATGTATTAGAGCTTTGTAAGAGGTCAAAGAATCAACGCATAAAAGGAACTGATCTGACAAGCAGTGTCACAATGACAGTTCACCTAGCAGATATAGTGTGTATCTGATAACAGAAGGTTGTAGCCTTCACCATTTGAGCAGTGAGCTCTAGGACAGTGAGTCCACTCCCCTAACAAGGATCATTGTAAAAGACTCCTAACAGGGTCTGACCCTTAACAAGGTCTACTGTACTTAAAGCATTGTAAAGCTACTCCTAATAGGGTAAAGGATCTTCTAACAAGGATCACAAAACACTAGTGCAGAATATTAGTGGCTATCAAGTCCCACCGAGGTCTTTACCTATTTGGGTTTCCCTATAACCATATTGGTGTCATGTGTTGATTTCATGTTTCATGTTTATGTGAATGTTTAATTCAGTACTTAAGCATTTAAGTTCAACATAAAAGTTAAAGTGAAAAATTAAAATACAGTGAACACTGATTCACCCCCCCTCTCAGTGTTCCCATTCCTAACATATATATATATATTTGTCATGCATGGAGTGAGACCTTTAAATATTGAGCTTCTCTTTGTTTCGAGAATATTTTAACATTCTCTACTTAATAGGGCCAACCACGTGAATGTGGAAGCTCATATGGCCCCTGGTAGGAGCCTCTTATGACCCTTTACAACACTTTAAAACCTCTAAGATGTATTCTTAGGGATCGTAAAGGGTCATAAAGGGTCCTAAGACACAACAGCTAAGAAATATAAATGTAGACATCATGGTCACAATTGTTTGGAGACACAACATAATTGAGTGGTATACCCAGATGATGCAACGCAACCACTACTCCTCCAGTTTCAAGTTGACACTGCAAGATCCAAAAACCATAGCCAACAAATAAAAAGTCTTGATATTCTTGCATGCTGATGACATTACCCTCACCTATAAGAGTCAAAATTACAATGTTTGTCATGGTCTATAACTTAAAATACCTAATTAAAGACCTTTATATCATATGCATATGAATTGAGATTGCATATTGAACTAGGCACCTCCTTTTGCATTGCCTGAAACCAAGAGATTGTCACAATTAACATCTAAAACCATTATTGAACTTTTATTATAATTAAAAACTACATTAATACTTACTATATAAGTTTGAACCAAGTGAATCACCAAATGGTTGATGGTGATTAATGAAGAAGAATTAAAAATGATGATTGATCCAATTTAGATTGGTGCAACATTTTCAAATCTTCTTCATAATCATCATCAACATGGCCAATTTTGCAAAACTAATTCTGCATACTCCTTATTTTGTTATGGGTTGATATTGTCAGACATGGTCTATTTTGAATGAAAGGACTCGTTACTTGTACATTGACTAGAATGTTGGTGGAAGATGGATGATTTGTTTGCAACCTGTAGATACAGACAGTGAACAACCATTTTCTCAACTCTAATTTTCTCAACACAAAGGGACATTTATCATAGCCATAGAAACATGATTATTGTTAAATGGAATACACTAAGGAGTAACACCAGAAATATTGACCATTTACAATCATGAACAGTTTACCTAAATCAAATAGCTCATTTTTTAAATGGTTGATGGTGATTAATGAAGAAGAATTAAAAATGATGATTGATCCAATTTAGATTGGTGCAACATTTTCAAATCTTCTTCATAATCATCATCAACATGGCCAATTTTGCAAAACTAATTCTGCATACTCCTTATTTTGTTATGGGTTGATATTGTCAGACATGGTCTATTTTGAATGAAAGGACTCGTTACTTGTACATTGACTAGAATGTTGGTGGAAGATGGATGATTTGTTTGCAACCTGTAGATACAGACAGTGAACAACCATTTTCTCAACTCTAATTTTCTCAACACAAAGGGACATTTATCATAGCCATAGAAACATGATTATTGTTAAATGGAATACACTAAGGAGTAACACCAGAAATATTGACCATTTACAATCATGAACAGTTTACCTAAATCAAATAGCTCATTTTTTATCAGCATGTGTATTCTCTGTGTATATGAAAAATGAATGAAATATCAAGCTGAAATAAAACAGTGAACAAAAATTCAAATTCAAGGCCTAATTTATCAAGAGCAACAAATAATGAGAAACCCCACAATCAAAAAAAGAAATGCACTTTATCAACAATGTTTAAAATCTTGTCACCAAGCACAGACATAGGAAATTAAAACGGGACAAAAGACAAGAAATAAGAAAAATCATTAGGACTATAGAAAAATCATTCAGACTATAGAAAATCAAGTTCTAGAAATGGACAATTCTTATGCTTTTCCATTACAACAATTGAGATTTCATCATTTGGTATATGAACAGGTGAAAAACATGCAGATTTGACCAAAACATTATGGGAACTAGACCCAGCAGCAAATGGACTTGTGACGATTTTCACAATAGTACATTTGTTGCTGGGTCATCTCCCAGTACTACTTAGGAAAATCTGCATGTTCATCACCTGTGCATATGAAGTGGCTCTAATGGCAGATACAATCGCTGAACAACCATTTTGTCATCTCTAATTTTGTCAACACAGAGGGAAATTTATCATAGCCATAAAAACCTGTCTGAGAACTGTCCATTTCTATGTGTATATGAAAAATGAATGAAATATCAAGTTGAAATAAAACATTGAACAGAATAGTATTCCACATAGAGTGAATGAAATATACCATCAAAAGAAGGTGAACTCCACACTTGGCACAAACTCGGACATGGGAAAAGTCAAATTCAAAGCACATACATAAGAAATCAAAAAGGGACAAATGACAAGAAATAAGAAAAATTATTAGGACTATAGAAAAATCATTAAGACTAGAAAATCAAGTTCTAGAAATGGACGGTTCTGATGCTTTATCATTACGACAATTGAGCATTCATCATTTGGTACTTCTTGGTATATTCCATTTAAGTATGTCAGGCACAAAGTATTCCATTTAGTATTCTATTTCTGATTGCATACACCAATCTGCCTGGACCAGTCAACAAACTAATGACTTTCCTTGATCAAATCTTCACAAAAACCATAAAACTTTGCATGGAAATGATTAATTACTCAAAAAACTATAATATCAAATCATTTCTAAACACCATTGTTGATAACAAAAATAGGGCACACCGAGTAAACAGATCTCATCTCTACAAATGGATTGACATGCAGGCTAAGAGGAGTCCCCTAGAAAGGTGGGGAAAAATCAAAAGGAAAATCTCTAGACAACAAAATAGTGGTACCAATTTTGTGATCCCCATTCAAAACTAGGGCATGTTGTGTAAAAGATTCTTGAGAATTTAATGGGAAACCTCATTCAGATTTATGTAAATTTTCATAAATGACACCCCATATATGAAACCCGTAAAACACCCCTATCGCACAATAGAACCAAACCATCAATAGTCAAAATGGAATCCCTACCCTAAACAAGAGTCTTGGACCACAAGTTCACTACAATGGATGGTAGAACAAAAAGCACATGAAGGATCATGCCCTAGACCATCTACACTTACTAATAGAAGCCTTAAGAAATTTGCAAGATCTGAATCCCACATTTTGAGTCAAATAGCATTTTTCAAAAAAAATCAAAAAATTATAAGATAACTAGCTATTATTTGATAAGTAGGAGATATTTTTCATGGCAAGTCAAATTATGATATTGCTATCAAGATTCAACTATGTATTTTTTTTAGTCAAACTCATTGGTCCATGTTTCATAAGTAGTGACTCACAAGAAATCATCTCTCATGAGAATGAATGGACCACTACACACAATAGACCACTTAGGGTAAGTCCCTATATTGTTGCTTATCTTATTTGTGCTAGCAGTCATTGTTCAAATCTTTTAGCAACAATTTGTGGAGTTGGTGGCCTCATAGATAGTAAAAAAATTTGTTTATTTCTAATTAGTCATATTAAATGATATTTTAGTAAAAATTTAATACAAATAAAATTTATAAATAGAAAAGGCAAATTAAAAGGAGGGTAAAAAAAATGGTTAAGCCATATTTTATTTTTTCCAATAAGTAGTTGTTGTTGGTTTCCACCTTCCTATCTTAAAGCTTACATTTAACCTTTAAGCACTAAAGTAGGAAAATATTTTGATTTATCCTTTTAAATTTGCATGGGAACACTCCAAATGCTTAAATTTAAGTAGAAATTAAACTTAAGTAGCCCCATGGGGACATGAGCTTAGCACTTATTGCATCTACGTGATGATCACAAAGGTTAAGTACAAAAACTTCCTAGGAGGTACCCCATCTCGGTACTACTCTAGCTCCAGAGCGCTTAACCATGAAGTTTCCTCCAAGGTTTCACCTGCTTTGCTCGCAACCTATTTGGTAAATATTATTTTTCCAATTTCTACTCTATCATATGGTTTTTTCTTTTATGTTCTTCATTATCAACCCCCACTCTTTGACACCTAATAGCACATAGATGATTATTTTTAGGTATTCTCATTATAACTTTAGTCCCTCTTGATGCATTAGGTTGAGACTATTCTTCATAATTTCTAGTATTTTGACTATTGGTAATGCTACTCTTAGGATATCAAATAAGTCATGGTTGGATTCACCTCAAAAATAGCATGTTATCTTACTTATCTTACTTATTTTGAACTAAGTTGACAATGCACTAATCTCTCCATTTAGGCCATTTATAGCCTCAAATTTGTCTATAGACAACCCCTCTTCCTTTGGGAATTTGGATTTAGAGGTGATTCTTGTATTTCACACCACCCTATATATATATATATATATATATATATATATATATATATATATATATATATATATATATATATATATATATATATATATATATATATATATATATATATATATATATATATATATATATATTACATTTTGGTTAACGTGCGATAGACAACTCTTTCTTTTATGATGTTAGATACTACATGTATTTGATTTCTTTTATGTGTTTGCATCTCATATAAAGATACAAAAACATTCATTTATTCATGCTTTGTGTTTTCCTAGTTTAGTTCATTTGCATTGCATTGGTATATGAGATTTACTACCTTTAGCCCTACCTATAAAATTCCGATTAGAAGAAGTCGTAGACTTATGGGTGCCTTTGATCCTAAATCTTCTCCTCCTTTCCTTAGGATCCCGGATGACAATTTGATTATTCATGATTTCAACCCTACTATAGAGTGAAACTCTTCTCACTCATCTCATGATGAGGATGATGCTTTAAGAGTTCCTCCTAAACAAGTCCAAAAACTTTCAACTGAACTTGATAAAATAGGCAACTGGCTTATTCAAGAAAACCATAATCAAGATTCTATTCAAGCTATAGAGGCTCTTAAGAAAGTCCTCCGTGATAATGATCAGGGTGTTAATCTTCTTCGTGGTATTACTCACCTCGTGCATTCAAATGTTAAACCTTTAGCTCAAGAAGCTCAAGAGTTAGGATTTATTCCTCCGGTTACTAGTATAGAACCTTCTTCAGTTCCTTTACCTAGTATTTCTACTTATACCCCTTCTTTGGTGACTACAATGGTTCCCTCTCTTTCTGTGAGTGTTCCTCATGTATCCCTTCCTACATCACAACCTTCTTACCATAATGTTCCTTTTACTTATTCTAATCCTCTTCCAACTATGGTTCCAAGTGTTCCTCCAATTGTGTCTTCCATTCCTGCTACTTCTTACACTTTACCTAGTGTTTCTAATGTTGTTGTGCCTACTATTTCCTCTAATGATTCAAAAATTATCAATTTGGCTCAAACTGTGTCATCTTTACAACAACTTGCTTCCTTAACTCTAAACAAGTTTAGTATTCCTACATGTGACATGGGAAGTCCTTTATCCCTAAAAAATCATTCGTACTCTTGTTCCTCAGCAAGTTGATATGCCTCATCTTGAGAATTACAACGGAAAAGGAGACCATATTACTCATGTTAAAACATTTCAAATCCTTTATAGTGACTATGCTCATGACCATAAGATTTTAGCCAAGTTGTTTGCTAGAACTTTTCGTGATAAGGCCTTGCAATGGTTTTGTTCCTTGCCTCCTTATTCTATTGACTCTTTTCCAAAACTTGCCAATGCCTTTACTCAACAATTTCAAAATGATATTGGTCCACAAGTGTCTTTGATTGATTTGATGCATTGTAAACAAAACACTAAGGAAAAATTGACTAAATTCATTGGTAGATTTAAGCATTTACATGCTATCTTGTTTCTGACATTGATATTCAACGTATGTTTATTTCAAATTTGCAAAAGGATGTTAGAGATAAGGTTCTGCTTACTGAATTTACCTCTTTTCAACAGCCTTTTGTTGTGCTTCATCATTATCAATTACAAGTGAGTCAATTTGAGAGCACCACTCCAATGGCTCTTTTTCCAATTGATAAGAGTGATGCTGCTCCTAATCCAAACAAATTTCAAAAACCTAACAACAATGTCAAGATAAACAAACAAGTGAATATAGTTGTTGATCAAGTTGATGTTACATCTCACAATGTCGCTTCTGCATCCACTTCTTTTCGTTTGAATCATACATTTACTCCTCTCTCTAAATCTTTATATTCTATTATGAATAGGTTGTTAACTACTAATATGATTACTTTACCTCCTATTCGACCTCTTTTACCTGCTACGATTGTGTCTAAATCTTTTGATCCTACAGCTTTTTGTCAATACCATTGTCAAAATGGCCATGTTACTGAGAAGTGTTATTTTTTAAAACAAAAGGTTCAAGACTTGATTGATTCTAATGCCTTATTTGTTGATAATTTTGATGGTAGTGGGAACAAGTATGTCTCTCCTCCTAATCAAAACCTTCAAATCTATACGAATCCTTTACCTACACATTGTACTAATGCCATTGCTCAGCCATCTTCTATGGATATTATTTATGATTCAAAGATGGATGATCTTAATCATATTGTCAACCATGTGGAGCATGTTGATTTATCACAATCTATATCTCCACCTCAACCTCAAACTCAATCTCAAATTCCACCTCAAGTTAAACAAAAACCTCAACCTAACTTAAAAACTCAACCCAAACCTTGAAAACAACCTAAGAATAAAAGACCTCGGGACCTCTTGATTACCTTTGATGATTCTGAGACTATTAAAGCTCCTGATGGTCCCCTTTACATTTATGCTAGGATTTCTAAGATACCTACACATGGTTGTCTAGTTGATCCTACATCTTTAGTCAATGTTTTGATTATGTAAAAACAAGTTTTGAAAGGAACTGAAACCTTATACAAGAGCATAAATAGAATTTGCAATTAAAGACCAAAACAACTGTGGTGCCCCACCAACCAAACCAAAGGAACAAACTAGCGTTCCTACCAAGTGGACAAAAGCCCACACCAAAAACAAACAAAGGCTATCAAGATTTACATTTTTGCCCATCCTTATGTGAACGTAAGTTCATATCAAAAGGAGTGGAAGGTTTAAATTTTTTCCCCTTCACTATTGTTCATCCATCCTCCACCTTTCTGGCATCCTTCTGCCAAGCCAAAGAAGAGCTAGACAAGACCACTAAAGGGCAAGTCACAGAAGATCTCGCAGCTCCAGCCCTCATAACAGCAGCTGGACCAAAGACAGCATCAACGGAACCAGAGATAGCAGAGGGGGTAGTAAAAGCAGTAGCGTCCATGGACAAGGCTACTAAATCAGAGACAGTACCAACAAACTGGACAGGGGCAGCATCAGCAGTCTGGACAGGGGAAGTAGGAGTAGCACTAGAAGGGACAACAGCAACCTCATGAGTCAGAGCCACATCAGATCCATCACCAACATCAGCAAAGACAACATTAGAAGCAGTCAAAGCGTCAGCTGAATCACCACCCAAAAAATGATCATTCTGAGTCGGGCTCGAACTCAAGCCCCCCAACCTTAAAGGTTTTCTGAACCGAATAGTGGTGGTCAGAGGCCCCCGCCCACCAAGAGGGCAATTTCTTTGATTTGATTTGTTAGATACGCACTGCGCAGCTAGATTTCCAGTCCTATGACACTTCCTACATCTGAACGGAATATTCTCATAATCCAGATTTTGAATCCAAGAGCCCAAGGGAGAATCCAAAGCAATCTGCTTAGGGAGACCCTTAGAAACATCAATCTCCACTAAAATACAAGCATAAGCAGTCTTAAAAATTTCAGAGGAGTCTGAATCCACCATTTGAAAGTCCCCTAAAGCCTCACCCACAGTTTCCAAAACCGAATCCAACCAAAGGTGGAGGGGTAGATTCGGCAACCTAACCCATAAGGGTATTTTATTGAAAGTCTCCGAGAGAGGATCAAACCCCTGATACCAGGGTTTGGCCATCAGGGGAAAATGCTCATCCCAAGTGAAGCAACTGTCACACAAAATCATTTTCCTATCTTCTGCATTTTCAAATTTAACAATAAAAAAACCCCTAGCCACAGGGTATATCTGAACTGCATCAAATACAACTTTTTCCCAATGCTTAGAGATCCAAGCATGCAAATCAAAGAGTGAGGGCCAGAAGCCCCTAAAATGAAAAATAGCAGCATGGGAAGAGAAATCATCAGCATTTTTTACAATCTCATCCACAGTTTCAAAATCAAGCTTTACCCTAATGGGTTTAAATACCGAAACCAGTTACACAAGAAGAGACTGGGAACCCCCCTACCAGCAGGGGTAGGGCCATGGATTCTAGCTTTATAGGCCGCAACATCAGCGTAGGACACTGCAACACCAACAGAAGCAAGAGCAACATCGCCCAAACCGGTAGATTTTGCAGCAAATCTTTAGTCAATGTTATTATTGAAGAAAATCTTTTTATGAAAAACTTACAATGTGATTCTTTTGATACATCTGATGTGTGGATTCAAACTTGTATGATTTTTTGTATCCATCATTTGGTTCTATTGACTTTCCGATTGAGCTTTGTGGTAAAATTGTGAACACTACCTTTGTTGTTGTTCCTACTTTTGATCAATTTCAAGTTAAGCTTGGTTTGCCTTGGTTGAAGGTCATGCATGTTGTTGCTCTTCTATCCATAAGTGCCTTAAATTCATTCATGATGACAAAGTGAAGATGATTAACCATAGTTTATATCAACCTTCTAGGCTCAGGGATTGTGCTACACTTGACTTATTTGGCCTTCATTACCTAATGCATGTCCTTCTCAACTTGATAATCTCTTTCTCTCATATCAAGCCTTTAAGCATCGCAAGATTCTTGAGTTAAGTATGCCCCTGATGGATCTTAATCATGGACTTTTGCCTACACCTTCCATACTTCCTTTATCTATGGCTTCTAGTTCTTTTAATCAAGCTCCTATTGTTGCTTATCATTCTGCTGAGAATCCTACCAATCCTCCTATAGAACCTATGTAGGATCTGGTGGTTGTTCCTCCTAGTTCTCAACATATTTTGAACAAGACAAAACGTAATCGATCTGCTAATGAACATTGTAAGAAGTGTTGTGCTCAAGCTAAGCCCCGTACTTCTATTATTCAAAGTTCTTTACCTTCTTTTGATCAATCTATGCATGATGTGTTAGAAGAAGTTAAAGCTAATAATGATGTTAAGATGTAAGATTATGATGATTTTATTTGTATCTTAGATCCTATTTTGATTAATCTGGATGAAGAAGATACTCTTGATGATGTTAATGATGAATATGAGACTATTAACATTGATATTGATTTACCTAATATGCTTTCATCACAATTGACAATTACACCTAGTATCAAACATGATGACTCTCAAGAGGATCCTTGTTTGGAACTGGCTATCATTCCTACTGTGTTCGATATAGTCCCTCTTGCGAGTTACCCACCTTCCCTAAATGATATAGAATGAGATGGGGAGAGTAGGCGGCGTGCTTGATTGGTTTGCCCTTCATGGTAGCCTTTTGTGTGTTTGTTTTCCATACTGTGCTTCTCCCGTAATGTGTTTGCTAAATATTTGTTAGATTCTTTTATACGACCCTTGTTACTCTATTGGTTCAAGGTGATATAGGAATCAAACCTATTGTGCTATTCCTCTATATGTATCTCTATTCTTCTATATGTTGTTTCATGTTATGTTGTTGTTCATAAATATTTCCTTGTGTAATCGTCTTGGATCTCCGACTTGGTAGGACTGATTCTTTTTGGTCTCCATGTCATGGTATGAAAAGATTCTTCTTCGTAGCTCTTCTGTGTTCTTTCCTCCATTGTGATTGTAGTTCTAATCTCTTTGGGGAATGATGTCAATTCATTTAGAATACTATCATATTATATTATCTTATGATCATACTGACCCCATGGCAGGTAGATCCCTTATATGTTCTATGTATGTTTATGTGGTATTTCCCTTGATTTGTCTTCATTTGGGGGCATCTTGTAGTGGAAACATAATCAATGGAGTTGTTTATGTTTCTGTTCAAGCCATTGCTCCTGTTAAAGTGATAGCAATGACTTTAATGTGGGGGCATACGCTTTGCTCACCTATTGTACACAGGCACTTTCAATATACACATATTTTTCAAAATACTTCTCTCCCTTTATGGATTAGTGACTAATCCTTAAAGCATGGATTTTTATTTCATAGGATCTCTTGATCCCTCCAGTTTCAAAATTTTGATCCCTTAAAGTCGGAGGTATCCTTAAGACTGGATCTCTTTTATTTTTGGCTTTGCTCTTGTGGAATAAGATATTCCTAGAGGTGAATCTTTGATGGGTTGACTAGTGAGTAGCCACATTCACTGGGCCGTTCAATTCCATCTTTCCAGTTGCGATGTTTCCTTGTGTGGTTCACAATGGAACATAAGTTCTCATTGGGCGAGATAACTACACTCCCTCTTCTCTCTCTTTTCTAAAGATGTCTCTCTTATTGTAATCTTGGAGTTGATGAAGACTTGAGTCCCTGGGGGCTTGAGGATTTCTTCGTCCCTTTGATTTCAATAGGAATATCTTTTCATTATAATCTCCTTTACCAAGAGTTTGCATCGAGTCCATACTCTTGCTAAAGTGGGGGCTAAATGTATCATCGGAAAATAGAAGCACTTCCATTTAGGACTGGTTTAGCCCTCCGAGTAGGTGGTCTGGGTCATGTCAAGCACCCTGAGTGGGTATTTGACTGGATTTGGTTGTTTCCCCCCTATTTTGCTTCTCTCCCCCTATTTCCAAGCTTTCTTTAGCAACTTTTTCTGAGAATCTGAGAACTTTGACTTTCTGGGTCAAAGATCACCTTGTGGGTCAAGGTCGACCTCGACTTTGACCTAGGTTAAGGATGTTGGCAATTTGGCTGAGTTGGTTACATAGATGTTTTCATTATGGCAACATATGATCTACATGAAGATTGCACAGGTCAGAGAGCTAGTATGTCAGAGCGCAATGCAAAATTGTCTAAGTATGAGACAGTGTGTTTTTGCCAGTGAACCAGAAGATAGTTTTGATTGGCGATGTTCATTGAAGTAAGTTCAGTGCTTGCGCACTTGAACATAGACTCTATGATGACTATAGAAGACTCTACTCAGAGCGCAAGTCAGTACGACATGTACGGAAGAAGTTATGACAATTTTACTAAAGACAGTGTCAAGCCGACAGGACAGAATATGAAGACAGAATTGATAAAGAGTTAAGGGATTATTTTATTTATCAAAATAATGACTTAACAATATAAAGGGACAACATCCTAGATGTCAACCCTTGGGTAAAGTTATTTTTTAATATGGTAGCCGACTGGAAAAGTTATTAGCCTTAATAACTTGTATAAATGTAATTGTAAAATGTAAGAAAGATATGCGAGATATATGATGTGTATGTAATAGCGATAGTGAAAGAGCAGTGAAGAGATATTGATGCAAGCAGTATAAGGTTATGTACCTTGACCTCTTTTGTAATCGGTAAATATTGTACATTACTTGTTTGGGCAGTGGGCTCATCTAGTAATCACATTTTGTACTGCCAACTCCTAACAGGGTTGAGGCTTCTAACAAGGCCTATGGTCCCTTAATCAGAACTGAGACACTATATGCATGTAATAGACTCTTAACAGGGTCAACATCCTTAACAAGATACTTTTGATTAGTAGATCTTTGTGGGTACCATCCCCACTAGAGTTTTCCCTTGGCCAGGGTTTCCTTGAGAACAAATAATGTGTTATGAGTTATTTTGTTTTATTGCTATGCACATTGTTTAGCTTTCTATGTTATGCATGCATTAAGATTATCTGTCATATCCATAATTGGGCAAAAGTAAAAATTTATAGAATACTGATTCAACCCCCCCCCCCCCCCCCCCCCCCCCTCTCAGTATTCCCTATTTCTAACAATTGGTATCAGAGCTTAGTTACTAAGAAAGGAATCATTCAAGGAAAGCCTATCAGCTTGAGTAAGATCTCTATGGATATGGATCAACTACAGAAGAATCTTGAAGAAGCTCTTGAACAGATTGATATGCTTACTGATAAAAGAGACACTTTGAAAGGAAAATATGATGATGCAAAGAACCTCATTGACAAACTGAAAAACAAGTTGGAAGATCTGAAATCTGAAGTTCATATTGAAGATTGTGATGACAATTTAGAAAAGGAAAATGAGATCCTTAAACATGAACTGAAGATAGCAAATCTGAAGCTAAGACTGAAAGATGGAAATGGCAAGAATGAAGCAAATCTAAAATCTGAGAATGAAAATCTGAAGATTGAAAATGAAGGACTAAAATCTAAACTTGGTAAAATAACATCTGAACTTGAGAAAGTCAATTTGCAGTATGCTAAACTTGAGAAATACAATACAATTGTGAAAGGTGAACTAACTCAATCTAAACAACAACTTGAAAGACTATATTCAACTAGTGAGAAGATTGATGAACAAATATCTTATCAAAAACCATTCTATGATAAAACTGGTCTTGGATTCAATACATTCAAAACAAATGAAGAAAACAAGGAACTAGATTTGAAAATATCTGAAAGTATAGATGAGAAGAAGTCTGATGAGACTAACAAATCTGAAGATACACCTAAGAAAGAAGAACCACCTAAGCAAGAGGAATCAACTAAAGGTATGCAAAGATAATTCAAAGGTAGATGTTTTGCTTGTAATACTATTGATCAAATGAAGAGAGATTGCACAGGTAAGCAATTCAAACCTCTTAATGATTATTGTTATAATTGTCATGGTTTTGGACATAAAGCTATTGAATGCAGAAAACCTAAATTTGTTGAGAATAACAATAGTAGTAGAATGTTTAGGAATACTAACCATGCAAATAAGAAACCTACTGAAGATATGAACAAAAGAAATGGAGTAGTACATTATAGATGCAACAAGGTTGGACACATTGCTAGAAATTGTAGATCACAAATCAATCCACCTGGATCAAGATATGGAAACAATGGAATTGTTTGTCAGATATGCAACAAGATTGGACATACAACAAGGTTTTGCAAAATGAACAATAGAATTTTTCATCCTAACCCTAACCCTATGAATCATACAAGAAGAAATGAAGATGCAAGTAACAGTCAGAAAGGATGCTGTAGTAATTCAGATGAAGTGAAGTTTATCAAAAGCATAGATCAAGGAGACATTCAACATTGAAGGTAATCACGAAGGTGAAGTATTAAATGGTAAGAATGAATCTTTACCTGACCCATCTCAAAGCACTTAATTTATTAAAATTACAGTAGAATAGGAACTTAGATTAGTGTAGAAGTAGATATATGATGAATTGAATCTTGTGTAGTTAATGCAAGGTATTATATGATGTTCTAATGCTATGGTTAAGAGAGCAAAGAAAAATATTATGTTTTGCGAGATCGGAAGAAGTTTTAAGTTTTGCAGGTTAACAGAATCAACTTTTTGGAAAGAAGCGGCAAAAGAATTGAATGTGATGTCAGATCTAAGTGAGATTGAAATGATAAAAGGTCATGATCGATATTATTTGATCATCAAAGTGAATAAAAGTGTTAAGGAGATCGAAGAGCAATGATTGGAAGCATTTTGCGAGGATTTGGTGAAGAATTTCTGTGTCGAATCTACGCAAGCCCTAAAATCACAAAATCGGGGTATTTTACTTGGCAGATCTTTAAATCAGTTAAGGAATTAAAGGAAGTCATGGATGTTTCTGTGATTCACAATGTCAGAGACAAGAATAGACCAAAGATGAAAAGGGAACCAATAGAACCCTTGGAAGATGATCCTAGGTTAGCTTTATCATCCATACCAAACAGAGTTTTACACCTAGAAAATGTTAGAAGTTATCTTGGATGCAAACTAGAGACTATCAGTGATAGTGATTTCACCAAGGAATATCAAAAGATCTACAATTAGGACATGTCATTAAGAGAAGGATTTGAACATTTGAAAGATAATGATATCATTAAGTGTGCATTGCAGTATGAATTTGATAATGAAGAATGTGCTAAGATAATCCTAAGCAGAATTCATAATGGGAAGTTTTGGTTAGAAGACAGAGTGATAGATATCAGAGCTGATTTGATTCATGAAGTCACTGGACTATCTAAAAATGGAGCCATTCCTTTAAATGAGAAGGACATGAGGAAAATAGTCATAGACAACACAAATTCATCCTATAATGGTAGAGGAATAGTGATTAGTAAGATTCAACAAGATGATGTCAGATACTTGTGCAAGATCCTAACTAAATTTTGTGCTAACTCGAGAGAGGATGAAATGGCAGCTGGAATGATACATGTAGCTTATCTAATGTGTGTTGATAAAGTACAAGTTGATATGTGTGAGATTCTGAGAATTCAACAGTTTGAAAGTTTGGAAAAGATAAAGAAGACTAAGTATTCATAGTTTAGATTCTCATCCTTAATCACTTATATGTTTTTTCATTTATTGAGAAGATTTCCTTACACCATTGGAAATGACTGGAATGATGGCCAAACTACAATGGAAAGGATTAACAAAGTGTATATGAGGCATGTTATTGATAAAGTAAATGAGAGTGCAGTGTTGGTAATTAAAACATTTCAGAATTTGGTGACAAGCAGATCAAGGATCCTAAAGTCTCTTGTGGAGAAGTATATAAATGAGATATGTTTCATGGTTGATACTGACTTTTCTTACATTGAAGCAATAGAACCCAGAGTAGAGTTCATAGACCCTCTTGGCTATGAAATATCTGAGATTGAAACTGAAGAGTATGTGAGCAGGTTACTTAAGTGCAAGATTGATGTTCACAGTAACAGGTTTGGAACCTTTGAGGAGAACTTCAACTCCGCAAAGACCATACTTGAAGAAAAACAGTCAAAGAAAAGAGTTGAGAGTACAATTAAGAAAATTCTAAAAGATACAGGGATGACTGAGCATGAATTCTTGGTAGCCAAGTAGACAATAGCAGCAGTTAGAGAAATTAGACAAAAAGAAGTTTTGTTTGTACCACCTTTATCATCAATTGTAGTACAGCAAAGAGAAACACAAGTTAAGGTGAAAGTGGAAGAAACAGAGAAGGAACAAGAAACAAGAAAACCCACTAGATCAACCTCCTCCACACCTAGCAAAAGAGTAAAAGAAATTGCTATTGGACTGGGTAAGAGGCATAAAACATTGGTGTCACCAGTTCCAAGGAAAATTGCAGAAATCAAAGATGATGAAGACACTTCGGTTAAGAAGAAAACCTGGAAACCTAGAATTGAAAAGGTTAATGAGCAGATTATTCAAGATGGAGATTTTTCTAAGATGAACAAATATTATGACCTCTATGATTATGGAGAAAGAATAAATCTAGAAAATGCAGTGGTGAAGCATATGATTCTATCTGATAAGAAGTTTGATACAATTCAAGGTAAGATACCTGATGACTTATACAAGAAACTTGTGAATAGGAAGAAGAGAGCATCAGAGGAAGACATAACTATTAGAGAAAATCTTGTGAGGAAACTCTGTGATGTGAGAGATGATTAACATTTTAAGCAGATCATGAAGGCTCTAAACACCCATTTGAGGACAAAAAGGAGAACTATTCAGATTATGGGAGGAAAATATGAAGAAGTCAATGCAGAAATAGAGCGAGCAATCATCAAGGTTATGACAGAGAATGCTGGAGAACCATCAGTTGCAGCAGATCAAGTAGGTGAAGCAGAACAAGAGGACGTTCCCTCTCCACCAGCCATAAACATTGAGAACGAAGCTATGAATATTGAAGGAACTAAGATCACCTTGGATAGTGATGATAACGTATTCAACAATCTGAAAAACATTGTTGACAATTCGGCTTTTGAGAATCGGATAGTACTAAAGAAGATCAGAAGACACAAACCAAAATTGAAGAACCCAAAGTGACAGAGATGCAAGTACCTGTTCCCACTCAAGAAGAAATCAGTCTTACACCTGAGACTGGAAAGAAGAGTCAAATTGGAACCATGATTGAGAATTTGTGAAAGGAAGTAGATGATGATGATCAGATGGAATTGATCACATCCTTGAACAAGATCATTGGAAAGAACAAGAAAGTAAAAAGTCTTGAAGGATACCTGAAGGAGGTTACTAAGAAGTTACAAGGCGTTATAACTACACAAATTACAGAAGCTGACCCTCTGGAGAAAGCAAAGAAAGTGATGAACACTTTTAACAATGAATTCACAAATTTATCTGATATAGCAAAAGTGAAAGCTCAAGCAACCTATGAGGCCAAAACACTTTTGAACATTAGCCAAAATATCAGGAATGATATCAATAATCTTGACATCTGTATAAAGGACTTGAGGAAGAATTTAGAAAGAGGTAAATCTTTGTACATACAGTGTACAAAATCAGAGACCTTGGTAGCAGAAGAAGATCAGAAGATGAAGATGAAGGAAGCAAAAATTCAGAATGAAACAAACCTTCTTTCTAGCCCCAATGTGAAGGTATTTCATGTTGAGAAGAAAATTTGTAAGATATATAATGAGATGAGAATTTTACAAGAAGACAAGGACAGGAAAATGAAAAGATTCACTCTTTTAAGAGAGCACATTTCTATGAAATTAAGGATTATTGAAGGGCAACTGGAAGAATGTCTTTCAGCCAAGACATCTTTTCAAAAGTTTAGTTTTGAGAATCTCCAAGCATGTGAGATAGCATCTTATGGATTATGCACACTACTCAGTGTGGCAAATTCAATTAAGAAATCATGGGAGAAAGAGTTAGAGGCAATAAAGATTGATTTTGCAGATTGTGTTGCAAGCCTACCGGCTTTGCAATATTGAATCAAGGTAAAACTTTTTTGAACACAGTTTTGTAACCCTCCTTACCTTATTTTTTGTCATTGTTGTCAAAGGGGGAGAGATATATAGCAGAAAATTGATAGGAAATTGATAAGGATTGATACTCTTAGGGGGAGTACTATATAAAAGATTAGATTTTTGGAGTCATAAGGATAGTATATACATATTTTTTACTATGGCCACAATTTTGAAGTTTTTGAGTCTAGGACTTAGCCAATTTTCTCATATGTTGCCACCAATGACAAAGGGGGAGATTGTTGGCAATTTGGCTGAGTCGGTTACATAGATGTTGTCATTATGGCAACATATGATCTACATGAAGATCGCACAAATTAGAGAGCTAGTATGTCAGAGCGCAATGCAAAATTGTCCAAGTATGAGACAGTGTGTTTTTGCCAGTGAACCAGAAGACAGTTTTGATTGGCGATGTTGATTGGAGTAAGTTCAGTGCTTGCGCACTTGAACATAGACTCTATGATGACTATAGAAGACTCGCCTCAGAGCGCAAGTCAGTACGGCATGTATGGAAGAAGTTATGATAGTTTTACTAAAGACAGTGTCAAGCCGACAGGACAGAATATGAAGACAGAATTGATAAAGAGTTAAGGGTTATCAAAATAATGACTTAACAATATAAAGGGACGACATCCTAGATGTAATATGGTAGCCGACTGGAAAAGTTATTAGCATTAATAACTTGTATAAATGTAATTGTAAAATGTAAGAAAGATATGCGAGATATATGATGTGTATGTAATAGCGAGAGTGAAAGAGCAGCAAAGAGATATTGATGCAAGCAGTATAAGGTTATGTACCTTGACCTCTTTTGTAATCAATAAATATTGTACATTACTTATTTGGGCAGTGGGCTCATCTGGTAATCACATTTTGTACTGCCAACTCCTAACAGGGTTGAGGTTCTAACAAGGCCCATAGTCCCTTAATTCGGACTGAGACACTATATGCATGTAATAGACTCCTAACAGGATCAACATCCTTAACAGGATACTTTTGATTAGTGGATCTTTGTGGGTACCATCCCCACTGGGGTTTTCCCTTGGTCAAGGTTTTCTCAAGAACAAATAATGTGTTATGAGTTCTTTTGTTTTATTGCTATGCACATTCTTTAGCTTTCTATGTTATGGATGCATTAAGATTATCTGTTATATCCATAATTGGGCAAAAGTAAAAGTTTGTAGAATACTGATTCACCCCCCCCCCCCCCAACCCCCCCTCTCAGTATTCCCTATTTCTAACAATTGGTATGGATGACCTTGACCCTGACCTAGGTCAGATTTGACCTTGACCTTGACCCCAGGTCCAAATTTCAAGTTCTGGAAGTTTCGGGATGTCGGGCTTCAAAAAGTTTTATTTCCCGCTTTCGGGTCAGTTGTTTCAGATTTCAAAATGGTAAATTCTTAAATGATATTTAATCTAGGTCCAATTCTAGGGGTTTGCAATTAATGAGAAATTATTTCTTATAGGTTGGCCTCTCTAGAAGTTTGTGCCCTAGATTTGTATAAAAGGAAGCCTTCCTCTCTCATTTGATCACATATATCTTTTTGTCATCAAGTAATCCATTTTTCATAAGGGCCTACGAACATCCATACTTTTCATGATCAAGAAATTATCAAGCATTCAAGTATTCATCAAGGAGATCCATTGATAGCCATTGAAGGATTCAATCTCTTTGGAGCCCTCTTTTTAAATATTTCTCCATCCACATTAATTCAAGTTTCTTCTTAGTCCAAGATCCATTCAAGATTGGTGTTGAAGATCTAGTGCAATTGATTTGAGACATCCTACATATCATTCTACATTCATTTGGAGCATCCATACTTGTGGATACAAGGATTCAAATCCTCCACAAAGATTTCAACATAAGCAAGGTGAATACTTCCATTTACTTTGTTTATATACATTGCAATTTCAATTACATTTCAAGGTCAATTCCAAACTGAAGTTTGACCAAGGTAAACCCCTCATCCAACAAACAACCATTTTTCTTGCAGGAGCAGGTGTGGAACAGCGAATATCAGTGTAGATCTAAGTACCCTTTTCGCCAAACTTTTGGGATCTGCGAATAGAATTTCCGTCGAAGCAGTGCAGGTCAAGGTCGACTTTTTGGGGTAAGATTGTACCATGGGGTAAGATCTTATCCCAGCTCTGGGTCAAGGCCGACCTTCTTTAGAAAGACAAAAGGTTTATGGGTTTTCTCCATTTTTGCATTTCCAGCCCATATCCAATTGCAAAATTTCCTGAAAATGTACACAAACATCAGAAATCAGCATTTTCAAGATTTTCTCTATTTTAAAAGGTTAGTATTTGTCTTCAATTCAATCAAAATTTCAATACATACTTTCTATAAAAGAATATAAGGTCTTCTCCTTTATTCATATTCTCCATAGATTGATTCTTTTGTGCATTAACCTCTTGGTTGATCAATTTGGATCTCTCCTTTAGGAATTTGGAGTTAGAGGTGGATCTTTTATTTCACACCACCCCTATATATATATATATATATATATATATATATATATATATATATATATATATATATATATATATATATATATATATATCTATCTATGTATGTATGTATGTATGTATGTATGTATGTATGTATGTATATATATTACAAAAATATTATGCTTTATCTACTTTATGAAGAAAACAATAGATGCATACCAAGCACCTTTCCTTCACAAGAGACAACTCTTTGTTTTAAAGCCACAGATTTTAGCTTTGAAACCTCCAAACGCGCCTCAAACTAATCACCAAGTTAACTCAAAGTAATGTGGATGCAATAAATCTCGTTCAAAGAGTTCGTTAAAACAAATAGTTAACTATGACTTTCTCAGTTCATACCGAAGTCATTACTAGATCGGTTGAGATCCTCGTGTAGTGAACAGGTAAGAGTTTTAGACATGTCACTATCCCTTCCTTTGTTTACCGGTCGCACATTCCTCAGTTGTGTGGTTGACACTGGTTTGTACGTTTGCTTCCTTTGTGCTTGTTGACACCGGTTGTACCATGGTCCTCAATTGAATCCACCTTTCCTTGACTATAGCATTACCTAGTTGTTGATGCTTAGTGTAGTGACCGGTTACACTTAATTACAGTCATTCCTTTCTTCCATTTTGTCACTAGGTGCCAAACCAAGCTCTTTTCATACAGATCTCTTTAGAGCTTTAGACTTTAGAGCGATGACAAATCTCTACCTCTTTTGTCAATCAATGACAATACTTGTACCAGTAGCAAGCTCACCGGTTACCTTCTCTTAATGCCAACATCTAGCATCTTCCATTCTCACCTACATTGTTGCAAATCCCATTTCACAAAAAGAATGCATGCCTCAATCTTCTTCATATCTTGTATCTCAACCCATCACCCTTACCTCACCAAAAAGTCCATCAAGTTCACAAACTTCCTCAAAACCTACCTATGTGAACTATCTAATCCTGCCATCCTCCAACTCCTCATCACTACCAACATGCTCTCAAGTAAGATCACAATCTTTCATCTCATCTTCATGCGAGGACTATCCTAGCTCTCCATCTCCTCCACCTTCCAATCCTTCACCTCAAGCTCCATCACGAAAGTCTCCAACGAGTTTCACAAGGAAACCAGCAACAAATCCCCTTGCCAAAGCTAAAGAGCCAAGCCATCTCAATCCTTCATGTGAAGCCATCAAT
Source organism: Chamaecyparis obtusa (assembly GCA_027943335.1). Classification (NCBI taxonomy): domain Eukaryota; kingdom Viridiplantae; phylum Streptophyta; class Pinopsida; order Cupressales; family Cupressaceae; genus Chamaecyparis; species Chamaecyparis obtusa. The sequence goes on along the minus strand of BSBK01001155.1, from coordinate 380,686 downwards.
GATGAGGCCCATCCATCTCCTACATCCATCATTTCTCCTCCATCACTCCCATCTGTCATCTATCTTCCATATAGCCCACTTATTGACCCTCTTCCATTTCCTAGCATCATTGAGTCGTTACCCTACATTGACTCCATCCAAATATCATCATCTCCGCCTCCTAGCATTATCCAAAGCACATTCAATGAGCCTCATGGGTTCACCCTTCTTCCTTCCATCACAGTTGCAGAATCTCCCAACATTCCATCCACTCCATCTGAAGAGTCCATCCATACAATCCTCGGCATTCTATCTACAGCAATCCAATCCAATCCAATCCAATCCAAATCTTGTCCAAAAGCATGTTGGAATACCCATAGATGAAAATCAAGATCCAATCCCTTCACTTCCTCTATTGCATGGTCTATTGCTCCCATCACTCCCAATCGAAGCTCCTAGCATCCCAATTCCTCAAATCCAAGATCATATCATTCCAATTCCTCCAATCCAAGATCCTATCATTCCAACACCTCAAATCCAAGATCCTATCGTCCCAATTCTCCCATCTCACGATCCGTTACCATCTCCCAATCACAGTCAAAATCCCATCATCCCATCCTCTCCTCTTTAGGATCCTCCAATCCAGACTATCCAATTGCCAACACTATATCCTCTTGGTCCACTTACATTTGTCAATGGCAACCCATTGGAAGCAGAAGAAATTAGTTTCATGTCTTCCACTATGACACCTAATACTAGATGTTTATCGTATTCCCCAAGTTAGAAATATCCTTGCTTGGATAAAATGCTCAAGAAATGGAATTATCAAGGAAAAGGCTTGGGCGCTCATGAACAAGGAAATCTAGAGCCCATCCAGGACAAGAAGCAATTTGGATGCAAACTCAAGAATGCATAAAGGGAAATATCCACAAAAATCCAAGGATTTCCATGTCCCCTCTAAACGACATGCTCAAGCAAAGCAAAATTCAATCAAGCAATCCAAAGCATCCCAATGGCCACAAAGGCCCATCAAAGAAAAAGCAACATCTGAAAAATCCCCATGGCCACAAAGGCCCGTCAAAGCAAAAGAGAAATCTACTACATGGCCACAAAGGCCCAGCAAAGAAAAAGCAGAATCCGATGCATACCAATGGCCACAAAGGCCCACCAAAGCTAAAGCGAAGATGATGTGGATCCCAAAGCAAAAGGATGTAATGCATCAAAAAGAAACATCCACAATGGAATCCAAGGTTGCTAATCCACCAGCTACTCATTCCTCTTCTCCATCTCCTAAATCTATTTTGGGTCCCTATGTGCCGAGATCTCCTAGCACAAAACCTACATCCTATCTACCTCTGCCTTCCAAATCCCATCCACCTTCACAACATGTGCCAATGTTGGTCCTGACAACATCCCCCTATCATGATCAATTCCAATCCTTCCATCCGAACACTTTCTACCACCATATCTCCCATCTACCCCATCCCATCCATGCCTTTGCATAATTCCTCCATCCTAACAAAGTTGTACCAACATCTAGACAAATCAGAAAGTCCGCAAGAAAATCAGAGAATCAGAAAGTCCGCAACAAAATCAGAGAATCAGAAAGTCTGCAACAAAATTAGAGAATCAGAAAGTCGACAACAAATCAAAGTCAACAACAAATCAGCACAAAAGTCAACAAGTTAGAAAAAATCCATGAAAATTGGAAAAAATCAAGAGAAAAATATCAAAAAAGAAAAGAAAAGAGAAAAACAATGGTCCAATCGTGAAAACTTGGAAGTTCAAGCGTCTTGGACAAGTACCATGATGAAAACTTGGCAAACAGACGTCATGTTTAGGTCCCCCCAGTTCCTTTCTGCAATTGGGGGCCATTCCCTTCTATCACATCTTATCCATCATCTCCTCCATCCCATATGTCTCTCACCTCCTTCATCCTCCTAATGGATCTTGATGACAAAACAGAGACCACCAGGTATACATGCTTTTGGGCACCTTTTTGGCATCCATCACATATGTCAGCTACCTATCCTCTATCCAATGCATTCATCCTATCTTTCCTCTGTCTCCCTCATCCTCTTATTGGCATATCTTCCATCCAATTGTACCCCATCCTAATGACTTTGAAATACATGAACTATCCTAAGCAGGGGGCATCCTATTCCTTGGTGACATATTCTTTAGAGACCTATCCAAAACTTTATCTTCCATCTCCCAATCCAAATCCTCCTCCAATCCAAAACTCCCAACACATCCATCCTCCTAATCTCCCAACAGTTCCTATAGCCAAATCCCAAGAATTCATCCTCAAATCCAATCCTTTAGCAATCCTCAATCCAATCCCCCGGCATTCCTCTATCCAAATCCTAAGCAGTTCTTCCATCCAAATCCAAATCTTCCTCCATCCATATCCCAAGCATTCATCCCTCAGCATTTCCCTCCAACATTAATCCCTCAAGCATTTCCTCCATCTTGCCATCACTTGGTATCTTCCCTTGTCATTGGTATCTAGCTATAGGCTACTCCCATGCAATCCAATGTCATTCATCTATATCTTAATTCTCTCAGCCATCTTCCAGCATCTGGCAATCCTATCCATACCTTCTAGCTATCTGATCACGCCAATCCACCCAATCCCATCCTTAATCTTGTTCCTAGTCTTGTAGATAAGCCTTGATCTCAATTCAATCGTCATCATTAGGATGTGTCCTTCCCAAATCCATGTCATTTCAGGACACCTCATCTATCATTAGCCTATCTACCATCAGTACATCTTGGCTTTCAAACCCAACTAGGGCATCATCTTGCATATATTTGTAGCTTCCGCTTCATCCCCAAATTCTTTGTACATCCTATCCTGAGTCTTGTACCATAGTGTCAGTCGTGTCTCCACCTAAGCTCATTTGTACATATGTTTCTTTAGGTCCCCTCCTTTGAGTCAATCATCCCTTGAGCCATTGTGACCTAATCTAGCTAAGCGCTTCAACAATGATCCCTTGGTCCTTTTGAGGTTCGAGAATCTTACCTATCTCTTGTCATAAAAATCCTTATCCGGCTATCCTACCATCTGCTTCATGTCAATTCTTTGAGTTGCTCAAATCCTTATCCTAAATCAAAAATCAATCTCAGTGCTACCCTTGGACATAAACTTTGTCTAGGGAATCTTGTACTTGTCTTTGTATGGCCTCATCATCTCAAGCAAGAGATTGGCATACATTGATAAGAATCCAATCTTTTGAAATTCATCAATCTATCTTAGGTTGACAATCCAATCATATTCTTTGATCCTACAATCAGGAAGAAGCAACTCATTACCGACACTTAGCAAATCCTCCACCATCCATCCACCATCAATCCTCAGCAAATCAATCATCATCCATCATCCTACCTATGGAAAAAGGTTTTGTAAGATACTTGTTATTTCATTTGGTCCTCTAGATCTTTGTTAATCTTTTGAGCTCTCATGTACATATCTCCCTGTCCTTTGTACATATCGTCATGTCCTGTTGTACATATCCTCGGCAGTCATCTAGCAACATTTGATCAGATATCTTGTCCCACCTAGTTTTGCACTTAAGCAACATCAATTGTTGACTATCCTTGATTACCGTGATTATCCTTGATCCATCATTTGCCAATCAACAACACAGCATTCTCCCCATCCACATGGGTCCAAACAGATGTATCCTTTTGTATTGTCCGACCTAAGCAATCAAACTGGGTCCATGACGATGTATCCTTCGCCATGTTCAGACCTAATCTCCCCCCGTCAATCATCAATCTCTCTCCTTAGCAAAGGATATCTTTTGGAGTTATCATTTTGACCTTGGATTTTGTCCTTCAGGTCTTGTTAATCTTTTACGGCTTCTCGTTGTTCCTCTCTTCAAGGTCGCCACGATCATTTATATCATGGTGTGTTGCAAATGAGGACAATCTAGGGCATGGTCTTTTATCTTTTGCTTCTGCCTATGAGTCAGTCGTGTGTTTGTGGTTTCTCTAGTACCGTTTATGCCATGCCTCCTCCAGGTTTCATGTGTGATGATGGGGCAACCCTTTGTGTGCTTGTCTTTTTGTGTCAGTCCTATGCAACACTGGTGACAAGGCCTCGTGTTCTTTCGTAACCTTGGTAGGTCTCTAGCATTGCTATATCAAACTAGGTTGTGCTCTCAAAAGTATCCAAAGCATGGAGCACCCTAAATCCCCCATCCAGCATCATATAGATTAAGTCTTGCATCTTGCATCTAGCATCTAGCTTCATCCTACATCTCACATCACATTGCATTCATGCATCTTTGCTCTTGTAAGTTTGGTTATTTATCTCCACTTCTTCCTTTTCCTTCCTGCGTGTGTTCTTTTCGAGAAAATTCCACAATGTTTCCTCTTTGCGTTATTTTCTCGAGGGGGCACAACCCCTTATTCCTCTAAATTCTAGCCTGGGGCATCTTATTTTCTTGTCTTCGACGCCACGCCACTTGTGGCATTACATCAAAGAGGGGCAAAATGCAGACACATAAAAATCTTTTAAAAAATAAAAGTATTTTTTATTTTCTAAAAAACCCCTGATGACACCATCATTTGTTAATTAATTATTTATTTAATTAATTGATTTATTTTTATGCTATTAATTCCTCCTATTTTAATTAAAGAATCCCTCCCCAAATCATTTAAATCAAATTTGAGTGATTTTCCGCTATTTATTAATTATTAATTGATAAATTGACCAAAATCCTTTAAATAAATAAAATATATATTTAAATCCTAAAACCTTGAAAATCTTCTAGAAATCCCTAACCTCTTCTAGAATTTTTTAATCTCACTCTAAACTTGTTTAAAGGGTAATTCCTACCCTTTTTAGCCTAACCCTTCAAACTTTGACTTTGGGTCAAAATCCCTCATAAATGCCTCTTACATCCTCATTAATGACTCTTACAAGCCATTAATGAGACCCATGTCTCTTCTTCCACTCGTATCCCATTGCACACTTCCCTAATGTTGCTCACACATGTGAGCAACCTTAACCAAGGTTAAACCTTACCTTACCTCAACCTTACCTCTGACCCTAACTCTCCTTCCTAACCCAACCTTTCTTCAAATCCTATAAATACCCTCCTCTTCCAAGAGCAATCCATTAGCTTAGTTTTATCTTTCATGCATTGTTATAATGGTAAAATACATCTAGACTTAGAATAGCAAATTTAGCATAATTGATAGATTAACTCTATTTTGTGCAATCATAAATCATCTTAGAATAGCTTTTAATGGATTAATCTTATTTCATCTTTCAAGCTTTCCTAATCATTTCAGCTTCATATCATCTTATTTTAGATAAAATCAATTTAGCTTAAGCATCCTTGCATCAATCCTCATCTTAGCATCATTAGGATCCTTGAAGCCTTAGGGGCAAAACAGGTGTTCTATACCTAGTTTTGTGCCACCCAGCCCCCCCTCCCCCCATCATCATTAGGGATATGCTCCATGTGTTTTGAGAGCACACCCACATCCCTCCTATCAGAGCAAATCAAACAATGCTTGAATGCATCTATTTTGGTTCAATCTGAGGTGGCTTGGTTTTTACATTTATGCTTTTAAACTGATATAAATGTTTAAATTAGTGTAACATTTTCTTGTTTACGCCTTTCAAAATAGATACATATAAACTGCCGCTTACAACTATAAATACAACTAGAATAATATTTTGAAAATGAATTTAGTAATTTATATTAAATATAATACAATATGCAATAATCATAAAATTTATTTATATCAAATATTATGCATAATAATAAAAATCATTAAGATAAAATATTTTTTTATATAATACACATGAAAATGTAATATATAAAAATAGTTATCATAATTATTTTAAAATAAATTTAAATAATATAATGATAACCATTTTAAAATAAATGTGAATAATATAAAGATATTATAAAGTTAATTTTCTACTTAATCTCATAACCAACTCATGAGGTGGCTTTTCTTGTAGACTCCAATTATGGCACTATAGGACTAAGTAGTTTATGTATTACTACAAATATAATGCTAATAGAAAAATATTTGTAGATTAATATATAATAAATAGTGTACATAATGTGTTTATAAACTAGAATGCAATGAACATGGGTTTTCACAATATTGTAGTTGTATATGGAGTGGTACTTAGTTGAAACATGTTTGGTGTTGGTATGTGATCCATCCATGTTGTTGCATGCAACATTGTATGGTCTTGCACAACATGTATAACATTGTGATACTTAGTGTAGGACATGATGGAGATAATATCCGCTTTGAGTCATAAAATAAGTTGGGTATGGCCCAAGAGGTAGAGGATTATTTCTTGTGGAGCATTGCAAAACTAACATTTAACAAACATAGAGGGGCAAGATTGTCCATCCAATGATCATATTCATTAGTAGTCATAGGTGAGATTTATCCAATAAAAGATTTCTTCATTTGAATCACAGTTCATGGGTAACACAAGGATTGTTGATGGGGCTACTTTTGGAGGCCTTTTAGAAAACTTGAGTAGCTCCAACCCTTATGAGGGTGTTTCCCTATCTAATTAGATACAAAAGTGATGCAAGGACTTCTGACAGTCATAACTTTTGACTTGGTTGTTCATTTCTCTTGAGATTTTACAAGTAGATTCTTTAGGAGAATCCTTTTGGAATGTCGACAGAGCTCAGCTTGGTAGGTAGTTGTTCACATCTTTTCGGGAGCCTGAAACTTCATTTGGGCCTCCAAAGTTAAAGCTTTTAGTTTTTTTTTGAGTTTTTAGAAAGTTGTGTTTTTAATAACTTTGAAATCATGTTTCTAATTTTGAAGATTAGTTGGCAATTCTTCCTATCTTAGTTTAGGGCAGCTTTAGGGGAAAATCAATTTTTTAGGAGTTGTTTTGAAAATTACCAAAATGACAAAAAAATAGATTTTGTGAAATTTGCCAAAAATGGTAATTTCAAATTTGGTTAAATTAGTGTTTTCTTGTTATTATAAGATGGAGAGGATAGTTGGATGAATAATGAAGAGTTGTGAATTATGAAATAATTTATTGTGTTCATATTTTCTTAGCAATTGAGGGCTTCAACACACCTCATTAGTGCTCATCACCTCCCTCTTGACTTTATAAGAAAAGCTCCAATACATAATTTTCTTAGCAACACATTTCATTTCCTAGAGTTCTTATTTCTCTCTATTCGTGGAAGTTGCAGTAGTCATTGATCCTCACTTGGGAGTATTCCCCCAACAAGCATCACTTTACTTGAATGCACAAGTTAAAAAATTCTAGATGAAAATAAAATTAAATGTACCCAATCACACAAGATTATATATCAAAATCACTTTTATTGAAGATACTATTGATGAATTTTTCAAATCAGCAAACTCACCCTTAAATAAAATTTAAAATAACAATCAAGTTAAAGAAAAGGACAAGTTTAAACTAAATTGGTAGGTTCTCTACGTGATCGTGACTAAATATGGATCCAAACCTTACTAGGTGGTTAGAAATAATGGTCAAGAACTAGAAAAACCTCTCAACGTTGAAAATTGAAAACTCTTAAATGCATAAAAATGAAATTTTAAATAATAAATAGAAAAATCATCCTTCAGCAGAATTTTTTTATGGCACCTTAGATGTGGATCGTAATTAAAACTTGCTTCTAAGCATCATATGTGAGCAATCATATACCTGATATTATTTGAACTTCTTAAACCTAGGAACACCATCCATACGACAAACTAAAGATGTTAAGAAATTAAATTTAGAACTAGAAAAACTAAATATTTAATAAAGTTTAGAAAAAGGTGGGAGAAAAGGGACTCACCTTTTAATAAGAAGGAACAACATTTGGTACACAAACTATAGCAAAAATATACGCAAGAAAACTTAATGCCCAACAATTGAAGGCACAAAGCAAGCCACCTTGATGGAGGTTGAATATGTAAAATTCTCTAGAAGAATTGTTAGTTGTTGTATATATTGAAAATGGGGTAGATGTCTAATTGGTGATTTCTTTTTTATATATTTGAATAATATAATGAACCATTGGCTAGAGGAATGAATAGAGCATAATCCTACATTGACAAAGGCATGGATAGGGCACACATGAACTAGCCATGTGTGCTTTAAGTTGGCATCCCAAACATGGATACTAGGAGCCAACATAGAGAAGAAATGGAAAATAAATCAACAATATAAATTGTCAAGTGCCCCAAAAATAAAACAAGGAATCTTCAACTAGCTATAACAATGATTATTCTCAATGTCATTGCTAGAGACCAGTATTAAAACTACAAATACATATGTTCAGCTACCAAAGTCAAACCATTATGAAGAAGTCAAAACATGACTTAACATTATTGTGGAAAGTCAAATTGCTATGCCAATAAATATGTAAGTAGAAATAGAAAAGAAATCAAGTTGTAGATCTTGTTTTCATTAATAATTTACAAAATGTTTTCATTTTTTATTAGGCGTGATAGCTTTACACAAGGAACTAGAAGTGAATAACTATTTTTCTAATATAATGTGATGCTAAATTATTAATGAAAATCCCAAAAAAAAAGGACAAAGCATTAGGAGATGTTAAAGAGAAAACATATTGTACATTTGTTGAATTGAGAAAATATTGTTTGTAAACCATAAAAGCCCAAGCATAAGAAAATCCACAAATTAATCCAACAACATACCAATAGAACACTTCCTCATGAATGCATAAACATAAAATAAAAGAAAATACACCAAAATGTACTCAAGATATGTTTGACCCCATTGTCTCATCTTCAAGATCTTATGTGGATGGAAAGTGGGTGATCTCATAATTTTAAGAACAAGCATAAGAGACTATGAAAGAATGGAGATGGTTGATTAATGAAAAAAAGCCATGATAATGGTGATAGATTGATAATGAAATGGCATTTATGGGATCTCAAAGATGCAAGGGCACAAGTATGCAAGTTCTACAAAGGCTCAAGATCACAAATGCATCAAGTCTCAAGATTGCATAAGATAAGATAGCAATTGTAAAGAGAAAAAGATCTTTTCTAGAAGTGTTTAGAAAATCAAGGGCTAGGATTAATTGGTAATGGGAGGGTGAATAAGATTAAAGAGTAGGTAGCGTTGAAGTAAGATTAAAAGAGATTAAGAGGCAATAGAAATGACTGGTAGAGATTAAGTGGTAGTTAGAAGACATCGACTTTGGAAATAAAAGTCAAGTCAATAAATAAGTGCCAAGTGGCACAAGCTCAAATTTAGGAGCCCTTACCTTTTGAAGGGAAATATCATATTTGTTTATATTTGTGCAATAGATTGAATTTCTCATAGGGAAGCTTTGGTAGAAATAGCCTTGGTTGAAATTTAATCATTAGTATTGCTAGGCATATTGACAACACACAATTGAGAGCATGCCAAAATTTATCTTGTTTCCATCTAAAAGGGTAGGAGATATACGGAGTTAATTATTGGTGCTTGTTTTAGACTGCATTGAAAGAGTTTAAGTTCATCATAAATGCTTAAAGCAACATACAATAGTATATCAATAGTCCTTTTTGAAAAAATGTAGGGCATCTGAAATAAAGGAGTCATTTTAGTATCCAACAACCAAAAAGAATCTCTATACACAAGCATTGTACTAAAGAGAGCATACAAATAGGACATTGTACACATCTTGCTTCCCTACAAAACTACTCATATTATCTTAAAAAATCATAAACTAGGCTTAGATAAATTGAATATGGGTGTATACCTTCCAATTGCATTTTCCAAATAGATTTAGAGCATCCTTATTTTGCCCATTCTAAGCATAGCTTATAATGGTTGCATTCCTTGTTATAAAAATACATTTTGGAATTTCCTAAAAGAGAAAGAAAACTTCATCAATATATACATTTTGCATGTTGATGTTTGTAGCATCGATCAGATAAATAATACTAACTATATGGTTATTATGATATATATATATATGTGTGTGTGTGTGTGTGTGTGTGTGTGTGTGTGTGTGTGTTGTCATTATATTAATTACATAATAATGAATAGACATGTCCCATGAAGGGACATGTCTCTTCTTGGCTCATTCTCAATATAGATGCAAGAGATTGTTGCATTTGGAAAACACATACAATGAGATAGTGCTATTACATTTTCAATGATCCTAAAACCTTAACATGGTATCAAAGCCAAGTTGCAAATGTAAGAGAGTAGTTTATTGATGGTGAATGTGTGACTGTCTCAAAAAATGCAATCTCGGTACGAGGACCATATCTCACAAATGCATTGTTGGATTTTGCTAAATTTTGGATATGTTTGTGAAAACCAAATTTAGAAGAATCTCTCACTGAAGCGATTGGAAAGAAAGTGTCTGGTTCAAAATTTATGACCGAATGTGTACGAGTCTATGCAAAAAAATCTGTAAAAGAGCGAGGTTCTTTCTTTAAAAGCCTAACTGCTTGAAGGGAGATCTAATAAGATTGAAGGTTATGATAGTGTATAGAACCTTTTGATATTAAAGATAGGTCATGTGAAGAATTATGGTAATGTTTGAGAATGACAACATCATTCTGTGAATTAGCATGATATTTTCTATATGGGCTCATCTTACAAAATGAAATACTTGAAATTTATAAAAGATAAGTATTTCATGTTTTATTAATGCACATAATTTTTTGAGTTTGTAATTCATGCTATACTATTGGTTAGTAAAATCTTGTATGCTTCTATCATTGGTATTTATGATCGAGATAGTTTAGTGAGCTATTTGTAATCTCTCTCTAGCATACCTTCAGGACAAAAGCACAAGATAACTACATTCAAGGGAAAATGAACTTGATGCTTGCAAATCAATTGATGATTGAGACTAGATGCAAAGAGAGTCTGACATTTAAAAAGAGGTCAAGAAGTTGATAAAATTGAGATTCAGAGGGAGAAGATGGTTCAGTCAACTTGTGACAACCTTGATCATATTGATTGAGAGGGAGTTCACTATTGAAGGTGAAACACTTCTGAGGTAAACTCAATATAATTGATTATTATACTAATGAATCATGAATGTTTTTAATGAGCCTTCCCCCTGTGTAAATCATGAGGAAGTGATGACTTCCAAATAATTATCACTTGTATTTGTAAAAGTTATTGGAAGGTGACGATCTTACAATAACTCGACCTTCTATTGTGATAGATATCTTGTGATGGCTGAAACAAATCATAATAAATAGAACTTGTGGATAGAATCGCCAATTGAGGTTATCCACATTAAAGCTCGTGAGTTTGTGGATAGAATCGTCGATGGAGGCAATCCACACGAGAGCTTGTGGATAGAATCGTCGATGGAGGCAATCCACCTAAGAGCTTGTGGATAGAATCGTTGATGGAGGCAATCCACACGAGAGCTTGTGGATAGAATCGCCAATGGAGGCAATCCACATATTGAGACTATGTTTCAATTGATTACATCATGAGGATGATGCCTTTATTGCTTACATCATATGATTGATGTTGTCAAGTGTCATAAGTATTGGCATTGGATTGATTTATCCTGCCTAGCTAAAAGGGAGTGTTGATGTTTGTAGCATCAATCAAATAAATAATATTGACTATATGATTATTATAAGAAATGATATATATATATATATATATATATATATATATATATATATATATATATATATATATATATATATATATATATATATATATATATATATATATATATATATATATATATCATAATTGTCATTATATTAATTACATAATAATGAATAGACATGTCCCATGAAGGGGCATGTCTCTTCTTGGCTCATTCTCAATATAAATGCAAGAGATTGTTGCATTTGGAAAACACATACAATGAGATAGTGCTATTACATTTGCAATGATCCTAAAACATTAACATTGCACATATCGTAAATTCATACAATTCATGAGATTATATCTCTTTGCGGGATTTTCAGAAAGAGGTCAAATGATTTTTGAACATTGTAATGAAAACATGTTTTGAACATTGTAATGAGATTATATCTCTTTGCAATAATTTTAGAAAGAGCTCAAACGCCTTTTGACCATAATCATTCTTCGCATTCCTTGCAATCATGGCATTCCAAGCAATGACTCGTATTTTCTCCAATAAATACCGAGTTCTTGCTAAACTCACATTTTGCATACATATCTACAAGCCCAATTTGTATAAAGACATTGGCTTGAAATCTAAATCCAATATTTTAAATGTTCATGCATTTCACATACCATGGTGCAAATCAATTGAGACAATATATTAGGATATAACACTTGCCAAGATAAATTCATTAGGTTGGATACCTACTATTTGCACTTGGTATAACATTTCAAATGTCTCTTGTCCAAGCCAATGTTTGTAATAAGTTGCAATTGTTATAGTCCACGAGAAAACATCTCATTGAGGCATTTTGTCAAGCTGGTCATGTTCCAAGATGAGAAACTAGATATCTTCAATGCGTTAATGAAATACAATTAACACACCATGTCTATGCTATTGAAAAATGAAATCTGATTGACTAAAACTCTAAATGAGACCAAAACTACAGAATGATGAGGTAGTTAAGACTGCAAACATAAAAAAGAAACATCAACAATAAGAGAGACATATTTGGAAACCCCAAACATTATGCATCATTCAAAAAGATGATAAAAATGTGAACATTATGATCAAATCATAGAACAAAGTTTAAACGATTTACCTTGTTGCTTTGGATGATTTTGATGAATCAATTAGAGATCCAAACATTTTCTTATTTTATGATATTAGGGCACCCATGCACAAAAATATAGTAAAGCGAGAAAAACTATAATGAAAAGGTGGAGGATCATTGTCAATTTTATCTAGAGATATTATTGTTATCATCAAAACATTATCTTCTCTTTTGCCTTTTTCATCCTGTAATAAGGTGGTAGTCATAATTGAACCAGGATAGAGGGTTTATAGTACCCTACCTTAGCACTGGGTTATGTTGCCAAATCAAAATCAATATGGGTATTGTCATACTGTAGCACAAGAGTCGAAGGCAAGGGCTTACATTCATGCTTTGCAATAACAAAATCTTTCACTTAAACAAAGAACAAAACTTTAGAAACCAAATTTATGAACAAACCCCAAGGGTAAGATAAAAATTAATTATTACCTCATAATGGGAACACAATATATGAAGGTAAGATACCATTAATAACCTAGACAAAAACAATTAGGGAATTCTAATCTGACAACCAAGACACGCTAACAACTTCTCAAACATGAGTTACTCCCATCGGATTTCATCCATCATCATTAGTGCCATAAAATAAAATTGAAAGAAGTTAGTATAGAAAATGTAGTTACACCAAAACATATGCAAGAGGCTTAAAGAGAATATAACTACTTTGACAACATTTGTAAATGAGCATGCATAATGTAAGCCACCCCGTCTAGACAAGTATATAAATTGTGGAAGCATAGTTAAGACACGTGGACTATTGAAGGAATGTCATCTTGTATAGTTTAGAGGCTCTCTGAAAACATTAGACTAAATTATACTCAGTTTTGTCTGGTCTAAAAAAATTATCCAATTTAAGAATAGAAAAATTCATAAAAATACAAGGAAAAAAAGACCAATTAGAAAATTGAAAAAAATCAGATTTGAAAATTTTGAATACATCGAACTTTATTTTAAGTATTTATACTATCTTTGAACCAATTCCATGGCAGAAAGTATTTAGCAGAAACTGCAGTGAAAACGTTACTACTGTCTATATAGACAAGGACTAATAAAATTTTAGTGTAGTTACTATTTTAAACCAGTTGTTTTCAAAAATGTTAATTAGGTAGACATGTATGCCCACAATTAAAACTATTAGGACAGCATTATCTGCTAGGTCTAGTTGGGTCGTCTCGTAACAAAACAATAACGAAATTTTAGTAACATTACATGTCGTTTCGAAGCTCGACAAATCTTGTAATCTAGCTGTCACTTTATCTGCTGCTCTTAATTGATTCAACGGTCAAAATATTGAGCGCGTTTGTCCATGCTTCCGTTCAGACGAAATTGTGTACACTCATTTTACGTGTTCCTTGTGTCGTCTGCAATTTCTCGTCCCCTCAATCATTAATTTAATGAACACTTCTTATCCATCCCTAAGCCAATTACACGTCCAGTCGTTTACTTTCATACTCTTTAAGCTCTCTACCCTTCTATCCAATGGCATCCACTTCCTCTCCCACAGCCTTCGACGGAGTTGCATTGCAGGGTTCCAGTGCAGCCGAAGACATTCCCTACGATGTATTTATCAATCATTGTGGACCAGATGTCAAAGAAACTTTCGCTAAGAGAATTTTTGATACCCTGAATGATACGGGACTAAAAGTATTTTTAGACAAGTACTCGCTTCAAGCAGGCGATCAGGTAACTGCAGAAATACAAGCAGCGATGGGTAGTGCTTCAATTCTTATTGCCATTTTCTCTCAGAATTATGCACGATCCCCATGGTGTCTGGCCGAGCTGTCGTTTATGCTCAAAACTGGCACCCAAATTATTCCTGTGTTCTATCATGTGCAGCCTAGCGATCTCCGTTGGGCAGATCAAGAAAAGGGAATCTATGCCTAATCATTTGAAGAACATAAAAAGAAGGATAGATATACATCAGACAAGCTTCAGGAATGGGAAATGGCGCTGAAGGAAGTTTCACTAATTCACGGTTACATTGTTAACCAGAATGAGTAAGCTTCGTATCATTCCTTGATCAAATTTCATATATGCATTAACGCTTTCTCAAAACACGAGTGTTCTTGTTCAATTTAACGATGTGGGTAATAGTCCATTTCTTCTTAGTTTTATTTTAATTGTTGCAATTGTTCAGGGACGAAGGATTGGCATTGAAGAGCACTATGAATTCTGTGCTTGAGAAGGTGAGAAAGGTACCGCTGCTCGTAGCCAAGCATTTAGTTGGACTCGAGGAAGCTATACAAGACTTCGAAAAAGTTGCAGATGAATCTTTTATAAGCGGCCGAGCTGTAAAAGTTGTGGGGATTGTGGGAATGGGAGGGTCAGGCTAGACCACAATGGCAACAGAGCTGTTTAACAGGAAGCATTCATCCTTCGCCGCATGTACCTTTCTTTATGATGTAAAAGATGATGGAGGGAAAAAGGCCTTGCCTGGTTTGCAGAAAAAGCTGCTGGAAGGCCTTCTACCTCGTACATTCGAAAATAAACCATTCCATGATGTGTATGAAGGCAAGAGAATTCTGGTGAGCCGATTGAGATCTGTTCGCGTGCTAATTGTATTGGATGATATCGATCATAAGGACCAACTAGATGCTTTATTTCCAGAAGATCTTCAACTTGGGTCAGGCAGTTTGATTATTGTAACAACTCGAAATAAGGACGTCCTACTATCATCTGGAATCTCCTCCATTTATTCAATGAAAATGCTTAGTCCCCACTGTGCCAAGGATCTTTTCTGCTGGCACGCTTTCTTAGCACCCAATTCACCCCAGGACTTCGCGGAGTTGGTTGACAAGTTCATTGAAAACAGCGGTAGATTACCATTGTCTCTAAAGATTTTAGGGGCGCAGCTTTACAGCAAGCCTAAAGATTATTGGGAGTCGATCTTGCAAGAAATCGAAAGAATACTGCCAGATGAAATCACAGAGAGGCTGAAACTTAGCTATGATGCACTAGATAAAGAAGAGAGGGAGACATTTCTAGACGCAGCTTGCTTTTTTATTAGGGAAAACAAAAGCTTGGTTACTGCCGTATGGGATGGAAAAAGCCGGAGCGGTCTGCACAGTTTGGAAAGGCTGAGGAACAAGTGTCTCGTTGAAGTCGATGGGCAGAACCGCATAAGAATGCATAATCACCTTAGGGACTTGGGAAAACAAATTGCATCTGAGCATTCACCTCGTCGTCTCTTCTCTGAAGACCATTTTGAGGAGGCTCATAATACTCATGTAGCTTCCGGGGAAAGAATGTTGTCTATTCGGGGAATAATGACCGCTACAACTCAATTTGTTGCATGTTCTGCTCATGACGAGTTCCCTAGATGCTCGTCTGATTACCAGCCGCCCCTTGAACAGTGCAAGGATCTTCTCAAATTCTCAAGCAGAAGGTTAAATTTTCTCGTTATCAAAGGAGACTGGTTTAGAGAGCAATTTGGTGAACTGTCCCGGGATCTAGTCTGGCTTCGTTGGTTTGATTTTAAGCACGCACATCTTCCTTTGTGGCTTTCATTGCAGAAATTAAGAGTCCTAGAGCTTCACGGTGCTTTGAGCTTAAACAAATTATGGGAGGACGAAGCGCGAGTAAGTATGTCACTGCTTTTAAAATAGCCTTTCAAATTATATTTCCAGTCATAATTTCAGTATAATTTACATGAACACTGCGTATAGGTACCTTCACAGTTGAGAGAGCTGATGATAACCAGTACATTGGGCAGCAGCTTCGAAAGCTTCCCGAGTTCCATATCACAATTGAAACACTTGAAAAAGATAGCCTTGATTGGTTACATGGGAGACGAGTTCCACATTAAGACTCTGCCAGAAGAGTTTTGCGAGCTCAAATCGCTGGAGCACCTGGAGCTTCGGCATTGTAGATCACTATCGTCACTACCCTCTGATTTTGGCAAGTTAACGAGGTTGCGGCACATAGATCTATGGTCTTGTGAGGAACTGAGGGTGTTGCCCGCTTCATTTAATCAGCTGACACAATTGGAATATCTAGATGTATCGCATTGTCAAAAGCTTAAACTGAGCTTGAACATGCTGCAACACATCACCACTCTCCAGAATTTGTTTTTTTCAGGGTGCCTGAAATTGCAAGTGTTGCCTCAGAATATCACAAATCAGCTGTCCCTGAAACAGCTCCATGTGGAAGACACCAGGCTAAGGGAGCTTCCTGGTGCCTTCTGCGAACTCAGCAAATTGGAAATCCTTAAAATAGGGAGCCCATTGCTGACAAGCTTGCCGACCTCTCTTGAGAAAATGTTCAGCTTGACTAGGCTTGAAATTATAGATTGTCTTGAAATGGACGTTTTACCTGAATCTTTAGGGAGTCTGAATATGTTAGAAAATTTATATTTAGAATTGTTAGGAGTTAAGTCTTTACCAGAATCATTTGGAAAACTGGCTAATCTTCAAACACTGGAGATTTCTGGGTGCCCAATTAGCGAATTGCTTTTTGGGTCAGAATCTACTTGTTCATTGGGGAATCTCAAGGTCATAAATCTAAGCGAGACCAGTGTAACCGTGATATCAATTTCCGAAGACAGTTGTCCTGGACTTGAAACTCTTCAACTTAGGCAAAATGACTATTTAAGGGAGATTGCAGCACTGCCCTCGAGAGTTAAGATGATAGAATTGTCAGATTGTCAAGTGCTCAACAATATAAGGGGTGTTCATGATCTGTCAAACCTGCAAAATCTAGAAATATCTGGTTATCCAGAGTTACCTTCATATTTTCCAGAAATTCAGTACATTGTTCGTCGGGAGTAGGCTGTGGCTTTGTTCACAAATTTAATGCAAAAATAATGGCTCCGAAAGTGGCCATGCCTGTAAAGTCCTAATCCAGTCTATGCTCCTCTTCTATGCTAAAGAAAACAATAGGGACAAAACATTCCCTTTGTTCGGTATTATTTATTTGTCAACGACGGGGGTTGATAAATGTTAAGAAAGCTGGTATTTAATTCTTGTGCATTTCGCTGAGCTTCTTTATGTACTGCTTTGCATAGATTGCCAGGCCTCTGATTTAACAATTAGTCAGAACCCCTATCAAATTAAGAGTTGTTCTGCGAAAGGTTGTAAGGATAGAGTGGATTGTGGAATCGGGCCTGCTTTTCTATCTAGCAATTGTATTTGTAGATAATAAAAGTTTATGTAATTGAAATAATCTTTGTAGCAGTTGATAGAAAGATGATAGCAGTACAATATATTATGATTTAATTCACAACAATTAATAAAATTAAAGAAATTCATATTTTGATTATAATTTTAGAAAATAAAATTTTGAAATTGAAATTCAGCAATATAGATCACAAGCATTTAGTTTATTATTACATTTCATTATATTAATCAAAGCAAGATCAGTTCAACTTTCAAAAAGTTATTTGTTGACAATTAATTATCTATTATAAACTTTTATGTTATCAAAGGTTTGAGCAAAAGTAAAATAAATGAATGAACTAGTACAATCAATTGTTGAATTGACAACACAATCAACTAGATCAACTTTTATTGTGTCAACAAATAAATCACCACTACTTTCAATCACTCCATCAACAAGATAATTGATTGATTCAAAGAAGGATTGCAAGAAAGATCTTTCAAATCAAATGGTGGAATTTGTCCTGACCTAAATAATCTACCCTTAAACAATAATGACAACTTCTATTCCATCAGCAACATATGCAACTACTCTTGCCTTTCACTATAGTGCTCCTACAACTTACTACTATGTTATTGATGAGCCTCAATCTTAAAAAATAGAAATAAGAATTGAAATTATAATCACTCCCTATGGATTTAGATGTTATGAATATGGGCATAAAACTATCAACTTTCATGTTCTTTCTTTCTTCCTTTTCACTAAAGTTTTGCTCTATCCATTCCTAAATTGTCTACAACTATTTAAACTAGGAAACTATCTTTGGCTTCGATTGGTCCAATGCTAAATGAAAATAGCTAGATATCTTTAAGGATGGCTGACATTAGGACTATTGCTCTAAATGTTTGGCTTTCTCATGGATGATAGTATATTAATCTTGGTTTTGAAATAGATGTATAGTTACTATAGCATAATTCAATACTACATCAATTTCTAGATCAAGTTTTACAAGATTAAGGGTTAGATCCCATGTTACCCCAGGTTTCGAGGATGGGGGAGGAGGGGACAAATTTCCGGAACGGATTTTTTTTTCTCAGAGTAGGGGATGGCAGTGGGAACAACTATATAAAAAATAGGAAAAATTTAAAATATGTAGGGAAATTTTAAATATTCATATAAAAACATATATAAAGCATGCTTATATATATTATAGAACCTTAACATGTAATGTTTGTGTTGAATAATTTAACTTTAGAGTTCACATGAGAGTGGAAATCAAACAAATTATCAAAACTGAAACATTAACTTTATCGGATAACCAAGGGAAAGGTTTCCGGAAGTTTCCAAGTTTCTGGGACGTCCCGAAAATGGGGACGGGTCATTTTTTGCTGAAAACACATCCCCGGACAACATTGGTTAGATCAACCATTATATCAACTTTGAATGCTTACTTTCTTACCTGTAGTTTATTTCCCTATTGACTCGTTTGAATCTCTCTAAAATTGGTTAATGACTTGGAACTACATAGAATGCAAAAACTATTACTTTGTCATCCAACTTTTGCTAAACTAATTTTGGTTTTGGATCTAAATCTAAATTCAAAACCACTATAGGAACAACTTGATCAGACTTAATGGTGTGTATCTAGCCCTAATTATGCTACTTTCCCCACCTTCACTACTAGCTTAATTATTAATTCAAAATAAGAAACTAGAGGAGAAGCTAATCCATATTATTTATATGATTCGTTAGTGGAATTGATTATCATAAATGACATGTGGTTACAATTGGCAATAAGTTTGATGCTAGATAAATTTCTTATGCCATATAACCCTTAAGATGTGCTATACCATAATTCTAAAAATAAATTAATATATGAAAATCATTTTCATATGTATAACTCGTGTAGTGATAGCAGTTTTTAAAAACTTAGTTGGGAACTATAGTAGAATATGTGTTTGTTTATTGTTTCTCATTTTAAAGAAAGTAGTAGGTTGGATAAGTTCTCTGTGTGGTCAAGAGCTCAAAAATAAAATTAAAAAATATGCAAAACTTCTTGTTAGATTTACTTAAATGTAATTCTTAATTCTCATCTCCAAACCTTAATTCTTAATAGATAAGAGTATATCACATCTCAAGAAAAATAAGAATATATAGATTCCAAACAACAATTATTTAATCTCAAAATATAGTGTAACTTAGTGAACCCCCTCCTCTAAAAGATCAAATTGTCTATATAAATATTAAAATGCATCTTTGATGATAATTGTTAATTAATTGAAATTACAATTCAATTGTTCCTTCAATCCAAAGGTACATTCTAATTCCTACATAGGCTTTGGTGTGGAAGATGTCATATATCTGAAGAGCACACGAATATACTGAGAGGGGGGGGTGAATCAGTATATTAACACTTTTTAATTTTTAAAACTTTATTCAAATATAACTTTAAATTCATAAACGAACAATTATGCACATGAACACAAATTTTACGTGGAAACCCAATTTGGGAGAAAACCACTAAATAATTTCCTTTTATGTATAATTTTGTTCTTTTACAATGTTTTGTAGGCACCAACCTACTAGAGGCTCCAACCCCTATGTTTATGAGCACCAACTCACTGGAAGCACCAACTCCCACACTTCGCAGGCACCGACCTACTGGAAGCACCAACTCCCTGTCCGGATTCTGAGCACCAACTCCCCGTCCGGTTTCTGAGCACCAACTCACTGTTTATAAATCTTCTTTTCACCTTGACACTGTTGCTCTGTTCAACTGATGATGGACATTATCTGGTTCTTTATTCCTTAAGTCAGCCAACAAATTTCCTTATCTTGTAGATCTCAAATATATATTTCTTTTAATTGTGCATACAAAAATCTGAATATATATATATATATATATATACTTCTTAATTTTCTTCTTTTAATTGTTGCTCTTCTTTTATTCTTCAAAAGATATATCTTAAATTATTGTATATTCTGAATATATATATATAAGCATTGAATGCTTATATCTTTCACTGCTCTCCTTTTTATTTATTCATGCTGACTTCTATTTTTCATTTTCTCTCTGCTCTTCTTTTTATCTCTTCATATGCTTTTTTTTTATTTCCACAAAACAAATGAATATATATACATCCTCACTCTTTAAGAAACAATGTGTCTCTTTAGAAAGACATGACTCTTCAAAAAAGTATTTACTAAAGTATTATTAACTTGAAAATAAATTAATCCATATTTATTGTTATTTTAATATATCTTTAAAACTGTTTATATCCGCCACTTCTATTTTAGTATATATCATATGTATCGGCTGCTGTGTATGCCGTTTTAGACCCTCGATGCTGGTGGACCCTTCAAACCTTTAAGCCGCTGATATTATAATATATCGATACATATATCTCAATACGTATCGCTGCAGATGAATGTGTTTATTTTTTGAGACTTTGAATATATAAATTGACCGCTGTAGAATTTGCGGCATCCTTCACTGATTTATACTTTACGTATGACATATTAAAATTTAATACTAACTTTTATTAACTTAATATGTCTTTCTTCAATAAAGTTTTTATAGAATGCATCGGCTAGAGACTATATTCGATGTGGCTAGCCGCTGTAAGTATATATCCAACCACTTTATTTATTATCGCTGTTTATTCTTCCGTTAAAGTCTTCAACCTCCGATAATGTTAATCTTCTTTTAAAAACTAAACAATAATCAATGAAACATTGATAAACTATTGTAGATATATTTTTACGGCTTCCTTTTAATATATATATCTTTAGTAATTTATATCGTCTGCTTTCAACCTTCGATATATGCTATGATGCTGCACTTGTAATGTCTGTGTATTCAAAGCCGCTGTAGATAAAATATGTATTGTAACCGCTGTGATCTCTATATGTTAACGTCTCTGTTCTTTGTCTTATTTGTATTTGCTTGTGTCTTCAAATGTTAACTCCCGACTCCCTTTGAAGTCAGCCTGCCACTGTTAATTGTGGTTATTAAACAAACTGTTATTGTAAATATATAGCAGCTACTCATTGATTTCTTTATATGGGTGATTTAGACTTGGCCGCCATCTTCCATATAGCTGTTATTTCTGTAAATGTTGCCTACTTTATAAATAGACGCTGCTCCTCATACATTAAGAATGAACTTCATATTTGTTTGAGACAAATCACACTCTTTAATTGCTATCACCGCCTTTATAGTAATCGCAGCCTTCTGAAATCGCTGTGTTCTATAATATGTGAAGTTGGTTCTCTACAGAACTGAAATCACTGCCTTTGACTTATCTTTCAATTAAATTTCTGATGTATATTATCACAGTGCTTTCTTTATATAAACTATTAATTTACTGAATGAAGTTGCACCACAGTCGTAAGCATTAATTTACGTATTATTGCATGTATGCTGAATATATGCCGTTCTCTGCTCATATATATGCCGTTTCAATGCTGTATCAAAACCGTTGTTCTTTCTTAAACTTGCCATTGATTTATATACCTACGTATCAATACGTATGTCTTCACTGTTATATATCATGGATTTAAATAACAATAAGGAATCTTCTCTTTAATTCATCTCTTTGTCACCGCAACCTTTTAACAATCTTCCATTATTCCGTCGCACTCTATCCAATATGCACATACCGGTTTGTACGAAAACTGATTCGGGTTTCAATGCTCAAGAACATTTAGTCATTGCTCAATCACAAATTCAAACAGCAACCCGATAACAGAAATTAAATCATATACAAAACGAAAACCGCATTTATACAAATCTTCGAATCAACAATAAGCAACGTAGTCATTTGTTGTATTCATCATAGCTTCAAATTGTCTTCATCAGTATATATAGTCTTCTTTAATCCTTTGACCTGCGGAATACATCTCTAAAATGTTCTTATGTTTATCTTGAGTATCTTCCTTCTCAGATATGTTAATCGACCTCTGATTTTGACATCAATGACAATATGTTTATCAATATCATGCATGGACCTTATGCAAGAAGTGGTCATGTTTCGCATTTTCGTATTTTTGACAACGGAAAGAAATTGGACAATTATTCTCCACGTAAAATAGCATCAATTTTTAATATCTAATAAATTTTCATACAATTTTCACTAATTTGATTGTCATATCTTCACAATCTTATAAATGAAAAAATCGATAAAAACATATTGAAATATACAAATTTATATCCTTACAATCATACCATTTTATGTAGCGAAGAAATTGTAAGGAATCTATCTCCATTTGTCCATCAACATAGAATAAAATAGAATACCGTGAAAGACAGATAAAGCGGGGACTCGGTGGCTTCTGTCTGCTTCGGGAAGAGGGTGGACTAGACTTTGATTCTGTCGAAGATTTCATAATATTCATGGATGTAGCCCATGGACGGTGAAGGCAACGAAACTGTCCATTGAATCTATCGATATCCAGTGACGGAATCCATGACATATGATTAGCTTTTCAATTTCTTTGGGGTTAAGAAAATGCGGCTCAAATTGATTTGACTTTTAAAAAAAAAAGGAAAGAAAATAAAATGCGAATATTTTTAGTGCAGAGTAGGAATATTGATTAATATTCAAGTTTGGAATAGTAGAATGAGTGCCTTGGTTTGATCAAAGCGAAGCCAATCGTGCTTACGTGATGTGGTACATTGAAGTGGGTCAGAAGAAAAAAATATACGACGGCTTTTCCAAGGATTTTTTTTTTTTAAATAGTAACAAATAGCAGTTGACAGAGTCAAAATAGCAATTTATAAAGTCACAAATTATCAATTATCTATAAATATAATTTTTTAATATAGTAACAAATAGCATTTGACAGAGTCAAAATAGCAATTTATAAAGTTACACTTTAAATATAATTAAATTAGAAAGTACTTTTTGGTGTGAAGTATATGCTAATGTTATTGTTGATGGAATCAGAAAGTTCCTCTTTATCACTATATGTATCATAATATCTCTATCTTTATATATCATTATATCTTTGTCTCTCTATTATCCAACCTCTCTATCCATCGATTATCTATCTATCAATTTGTCTCCATATCCCTCTTTCACACTATCTTCATCTCTACCTCTATCTTCCTCTCCCCCTCTCTCTAGAAATATCTCCTCTCTATCCATCCATCTCTCTCCCCCTCCCTTCACCTTGACTATATCTCACTCTATCTCTATCGCGTTATCTCTTCACGTCTCTCTACAGTATACCTCTCCTCCTCTACCTCTCTCCATACATCACTTCGTATCTCTATATTTTTTTAATCTCCCTCTCATTCACTCTATTCATCTTTGTGTATTTATCTCCTCTAGATCTCTATCTATTCCTCATCTCTCTCTTTAACTCCACCTCTACTCTCCATTTTCATATACACCTCCATGTCCATCTGAATCTCTATCTTCGTATTTATCTCCATGCCCCTTTCTCTCTTCCCCTCTCTGCCTCTCTCTATCCCTATCACTCCCTCCCTCTACTTCTCTTCCTATTGCAAACATAACATGAGGCTATTAGTAATGGAACATAATTATCTTTTCAAATCAAAGGTTTTATTGTAGTCATGTTTGGATTTTAATAAAAGGATGCACAATTGATTTGAAGCTAACAAATTTCTATTGAAATCTTTCTTGCACAAAAACATAATTTTCTCAATAACCTAGCAATTGACATCATGTGTTGCACAAATGCATACAAAAAATATACCCAAATTTTGTCTAATTGACCTACCAAAACTCTTCAACATTCCCATTGCACATCTTGAAATACAATTGCTAATTATGTTTTTTCAAATTACATGTACATATATATATATATATATAGACTTCTACATTTATCCATCCAGATCCAAAACCACATTGAAACTTCGACGCCCACACATCACACAAAACAAGATTAGCATTATAGATGGGTTTTGTCTCTTCGGAGACATTCGATAAAATTATAGATGGGTTTCCCCGGTTTTTCCATTTTTCTATGCTTTTGCTTCTGGGTTTCACCGCTTTCCATTTAAGATGCATTACTAGAAGTGTTCAACCCCTCCCACAAGCATGGGGATAAGGCTTATCTAGGGGCAGCTATTAAAGGTAAACTTAGAGTGTTGTTGGCTCAGCTCAGAACAGGCTCTCATCATCTGAGATGCGAGACTGGTAGATGGAAAAGGCCCAAAGAGGAGTGGGAGGAGAAGATTTGTAGGTTCTGCGAAAAGGGTGCGATTGAAATGGAATGGCACTTTCTCTTTGAATGCACGGCATACAATGACATTCAGGTTTAGTAGGGGGATATCCTGAAAGCTGGTAGCATGTAGAGTTTATTTAAGGAAGATAAGATTAAGCAAACAGTTAGTTTGATTGTCAAGATTCACAGCAGGAAAGCGATTATGAAAAAAACTATAAAATTAGTTTAAGATTGTGTTCCGTGATCCCTTAGACTGATAGTCTTATGGACTTCATTCATTCGAGAAGATTTCCCCGGCAAACAACACCTATCTCCTCATAAACAGCCATTTTAATATGCTTCTGCTTTTAATCCAAAGAGGTTTGCCCGACAAACCACAACAATCCCGTCATTCTTCGCCTCGCTCACTTTTTTAGCTACTCCACTTTCTTTTCGTCTTCCCAAGTTGAGCCCATTCGCTTAACACCAGAGACCATCCTGCCCGTTTTCACTGCTTTAATATCCGTTTTTGTGTTCAGTTAGTAGGATTCCATGGCATTCACCTCCACAAATTCTTATCAATCAGAGACTGAGACTATAAATTCTTTCGATGATGCTTCTGCTCCATCCTCAACACCATTAGAAAAGACTAAATACGATGTATATATTAATTGCCACGGATTTCATGTCAAACACACAGTGTCCAGGGCTATCGACGAAGTCCTCTGTGGCATGGAACTGAGGGTTTTTCATGATTCCGAAGAGCCTCAATCTGGGGACATCCTTCCTACGGCAGTACTACAAGAAGCAATGCGTACTACTTCCGTCTGTATCGCCATATTCTCTCCCACTTATGCACGATCTCCTTGGTGTCTTTCAGAGCTGTCTTTTATGCTCAAATCCGGCACACCCATTATTCCTATTTTCTACCATGTTCAACCTGCTGATCTGCGATGGGTGGGTTACAGGAAAGGAATATATGCGGATGCTTTCTTGGAACATGAGAGAAAGTGTAGATAAAGCCCAGAAAAGCTCCACGAATGGAAGACAGCACTCTGGAACGTCTCATTATATTGGGGCGAAATCATCACTAATGATAAGTAAGCAATGCATAATTATTTCCGTCACATCTCTTTTTATATCGTCTTTCATGCAAAAAAAAATTATATCCTATCTTTCATGCAAAATTTTCATTTTCCTGTATATTTTTTACTAAGTTATAATCATCACTGGTTAGTGAGGATTCTTCTAACCTTTTAAAACCATGTTTCTCCAGCAAGGAAAGAATGATGTTGAAGACTATTACAAATCATGTTTTTCAAGTAATGCAAATTGTCCCTTTAGAGGTAGCAAAGCATCCCGTGGATCTTCAAGAAGCCGTAGCAGACTTTGAAAAGATTATATGCCCGACACCATTAGAAAAGCTGCGAATTAAAAAAGCTGCCCTACGATGTTTTTATTAATCATCGCGGACCCGACAGCAGACCCACGCTGGTCAGATCTATTTACAATGTCCTCAGTGGCATGGGATTGAGAGTTTTTCTTGATTCCGAGGAGCTTCTATTTGGGGACATATTGCCTGAAGTAATACTACAAGCAATGCGTAGTGCTTCTCTCTGTATTTCGATTTTCTCTCCCCGCTTTGCAGAATCGCCCTGGTGCCTTGCCGAGGTATCCTTTATGCGAAAAATTGGCACACCTATCATTCCTGTTTTCTATTTTGTCCAGCCTGATGATCTACGATGGGTGACAAGAGGAAGGTATGCGGATGATTTTCTTCAACACCAAGAAATGGGTAGATACAGCTTGGAACAGATTAAGGAATGGGAGACAGCACTCCACGAGGTCTCATTCTTCAGTGGCTACATCATTAATAATGATGAGTAAGTTATTTCTAATCTGTCTCGTGGACATCTTTTATCATGCCATCCCTTCTAATCAATTATATATCTTTTCTACAAACTCAGGACAAACAATCATAGGTTTAGTAATGTTCAACCTTTTTTTCTTTCTTAATCATGTTTCACATATATCCTGTGATGTGCAAAGGTTGTTGAGTGAAGAGCAAAGGGTATTGAAGAATGTTGTGAATGTTGTGTTGAACAAAAAGAGAAAAGTACCATTAATGGTAGCAAAACATCCTGTGGGTCTCGATGAAGCTGCATCAGAATTTGATGAAATGATTGAAAGTGAATCTGCAAAATGGCATTCCAAGATCCGAATTTCGGGAATCTGGGGCGTGGGTGGTTCTGGCAAGACCACACTTGCAAAAGAAATATATAACAGGAAGTACCAGACAATGAGGAGGTCCTCTTTCCTTTCTGACATTGGAGATGCTGGACTGAAAGGACTGTTGGTTGAAAAACAGAAGAAACTTCTAGAAGATCTTGGTGTTACAGGTGCGTCCTTTGATAATGTAGAACAAGGAAAACAGATTCTACAAAGCCTTTTGAGATCTGTTTCTGTTCTTATTATTTTAGATGATGTGGATCATAAAGATCAACTGGACGCTCTACTGCCAGCGCCACAGAGCCTTGGGGTTGGAAGTTTGATTATTGTTACCACACACAACTCAGATTTTCTAAAAGCATGTGGCATCTCCATAAATTATCAAATGAGAGCTCTGAATGCCACTCATGCAAAGCAGCTATTTTGTTGGCATGCATTTTTACAACCCTCTCCACTGTCTGGGTTTGAAGATCTTGTGGATTTATTTATAATTGTTTGCAGTGGACTGCCTTTTTCACTGGAGGTCTTTGGGGGTCAGCTCTATGGCAGATCTAGCAAGGATTATTGGAAAAATCAATTGTATGAAATTTCAAAAATAGCTCCTGAGGACATCAAAAGCAGGCTGAGAATAAGCTATGACGCTTTACATGAAGAAGAGAAACAGATGTTCTTGGATATTGCATGTTTTTTCATTGGAGAAAAGAAAAGTTTGGCCACTTCAATATGGGATGGATTGAGATTGCAAGGCCTGCAGAGGTTGGAAGCTCTAATGAACAAATGTCTTGTTGAGCTTGACCCACAGAGTTGCATACGAATGCAAGGTCCCCTAAGGGATCTGGGAAGAGAAATTGCAAATGAACAACCTACCTATCGTCTTTGGTCGTCAGCACAAATCAACCTGATTAATGAACATGCAGAGGTAAGGTTAGGATTCGATTTTATAGACCCCCTTAATTCATAGCATGCAGAGCAAAATTACCAGACCTTTCAGGCCACATTCAACCACTTGAATTCACAATTTTGCTTCATTTCCTTTTTACTTTTCCATACAGGAGATTTTGCAGATTCGTGGGATAATGGCCACTATAACTCAATTTTCTGCATGTTCTGCCCATCGCAAGTTCCCTGGCTATTCTTCTCCATACAAGCCGCCCTTTGACAAATGGTTGAAGATTATGCAGAAACCAATTTTACAGTCTTATCCCTGCAAACCTCTCTCCCTTGGATTAAAGCTTCTTGTTGTAACAGGAGATGACTTCAGCAGCAAATTCGCCAAATTATCAGAAGAGCTGGTCTGGCTTCGCTGGTTTGACTTCAAGCATGCAAAGCTCCCATCATGGAAGTCATTGAAAAATTTAAGAATTTTAGAGATTTATGGAGCTACGACATTAAAAGATTTATGGGAAGATGGTACGCATGTAAGTACAATAATTCAATACCCAATTATTCTTAAATTGATGGATGTTTATCTACTTCGTAACCAAATGAATTGAAACATGAATGCAGCCTCCTTTTAAGCAGTTGACGGAGTTGAATATTACCTGTGGTTGGGGCAGTGGCTTGCAAAGATTTCCTAGTTCAATTTCAGATCTAAAGCATTTGAAAAAGATAGCCTTAATTGGTTATCTAGGAGACGAGTTTCCCATTAAGACATTGCCAGAAGAGTTTTGTGACCTTGGAAAACTGGAGCACCTGGAGTTGCGACAATGTAGACTGTTGTCATCACTACCCTCCCGTTTCGGCCAACTAACAATGCTTCGGTATCTAGATTTATTCTCTTGCGTGGAGTTGAGGAAGTTCCCTGATTCTTTTAAGCAGCTGACACACCTGGAATATCTTGATTTATCTGGTTGTAGGAAGCTAACTTTCAGTTCAGACTTTCTGGAAAACATTTCAAAGCTGGAGAAATTGGACATGTCAGGATGCCGGAGATTGCAAGAGTTTCCTCATGGAATCGCAAGTAAGAGATACTTGAGACATCTCAATATGCAAGATACCAGGTTAAGGAATATGGCTAGTGAGATGGATAAACTGGGTAAACTATTAACTTTACAAATTGGCAGTCCACTCTTGAGAAGCCTACCACAATCTATCGGATATTTGTCCTCTCTGACCCATCTTACAATTTTTTATTGTCCCAACCTAGAATACTTACCAGAGCCTGTGGCATTTCTATTTCGATTGGAGTATTTATCGATAGAGTCTTCAGGAGTGAAATGTTTACCAGAAACTTTCAGTCAATTAGCTAATCTACAAACTTTTCAGATTTCTGGTTGCCCAATTAAGCAATTGAATTTTGGGGAGAATTCGTCTTCATCATCCTGCTTGTGCTCGCTCAAGTTGCTGCACATAGCAGACACACAGGTGACCAGAGTTTCCATTTCTGGCGACTGTTGTCCAGTGCTTAAAACTCTCCAGCTTGTGCAAAATGAAGTCTTAGTGGACATTGTAGAAGAGATAGAATTGTGGGAGTGTGAAAGGCTGGAGGACATAAGTTGTATTGATGACCTCCCTAATCTTAAGTATCAACAAGTAAGTGGATGCCCGGAGTTTGATGATAGCATATGAAAGCTGCAGATTTGCTCCCAGTCAATGGGCAACCAATGACTTGGTTTAGTAGCAGCTTTTGTATCATCTTTTATACTTTCAAAAATAATAAAATTTGTCGGTCTGCAGGTTATTTTATAGCTTTGTTTTGCTTAATTAAATTTGTACACTAAAATTAATTTTAGTTGAGGAATTTTATGGTTATGTGCATTTCAGTTAAAGTAATATTGGGATGGATGATGTATCAAAAAGTTTTAATGATTCATTTCTTGAGCATTATCTGGACACAATGAGAGGTAAATAGACCATTTATTCTCATGAGAGATGGGGTCATATGAACCACTATTCATGTAATATGAGATAGTGAGTTTGACTAAAAATCATGAAATTGTATCTTGATTTAACTGTCAGAATTGATACACTAGAGAAAAATAAGTCCTACTCGATGATAGTACTTGAAACTGCAAAAATTTATATTTCATATATTTAAATTAAGGAAATGTCATTTGCAAGGTATCTATGTGTAATGTTTAAATTTTTCTACCAAATTTATTTCCCATTTAATTTTACAATGTTTTAAAGGGAATGCCTCAATACATTGAGATGTTGACAAATCACATAATTTGCCATATCCATATGCTTATTATACTCATGTGTGTACATTCATGTATTCATTATCCACCTTAATGCACATCATTTAATCGCTTTGGTCAAGTCCATAGTCCTAGGGTCAAACCCAAACCCCTCAGCTTGACTCTTTCAAATATAAATTTTAGCCAACTCATGAATTCCTATGCAAGTTTTTGATTTATATCTTTGTCCTTTTATTTAAACGAAATCAATGCACTCATTTATATAGTTAAAGAATCATCATATTTTGAGTTTTATTTGCATATCTGTGGCATTACATGTTAAACAATTTTACACACTAGTATAAATTTTGAAATGTGAATTTTGAATTGTTGTGGTCAAAGGATCCAAAGGGAAAAAGTAGTGCAACTTGCAACTTGTATATATCTTTCCAAGTTGAAGATAGAGTTGTAGTACAAATACATGAAGCCACAACCTATATGCTAAAGCCCAAAATCATCTAGAGAAGAATGTTTCTTAGTGGTAGATTGTTGATGTTTTGCATACTAGTTCATAGGTTGACATAGTCAATATAAACATAGCATGTGTTACAAAAAGAAACATATGACCTTGGAATGTGTCATGTGTGGTATATGTAGGATCCCATTGAAAGAGGTTACATATCAATTTAGTTGAATATCATCCAATTCAATGGTCAAATAGTATTTTTTTATTTCACTCTGTAATTAATCTTTAGCTAATAAGATTTGATTAAGCGAATAATCCCTCAAGCATAGTGGAAATACTTTTGAGGTCCTTGAAAACTTTGAAAAAGGGCACAACAATCTAAAACTATCCTAAATTTAAGATAAATGAGGCATTCAGATGGTTTACATGGCATATGCCATGAATATTAAGGTATATGTTCTAAAATGAAATGAATGACCTTAGATGTAAGAACAATGAGAACAAATCTCAAAAGCTAGGAATGTTTTTAAAATCATGAGACCAAATAAAACATTAAGAGAACCATCAAGATGCAAACACCAAATTTCTTGTGGAAAACCCTTTCAGATAAAAAACCACAGCACACAATCAATTTCATTAACAAAATGGACAGCAAACAAGATTACATAAGTGAGCACCAACTCTCCTTGAAGCACCCACTTTGATCAGCTGAGGCACCATCTCAAAAACACATTGAAACCTTAAAAAAAATCTTGAACTCTAGTAACCTGCACCAATATATATTAATACACACCACTAGACTGCTCTGCAAGCACTTTTAACTCGTCCTAATTTTTCTTCTTACTCAATCATTCTACACAATATCTCCTTCCCTCTTCAAATATATATCCAATTCATGACTTTCTTAACAACTAAAAAATCACATACAATATGTGCTAATAGACCTGCACATTAGTCTCCTGCCTTATTGACTCCATGTGATATATTATCCATTAATTTTGTTTGAAAACTGTAGAGAAATATAATCCCACCAACACACGTTTTCCACTAATCTTTCTCTCTGCCCAGTCACTCAAAGAATAATCAACGCAACACTATTTCCCAGCCACAACTTCTGACAGAAATCACGACTCTATTAATCACATCGTTCCCTGCTATAAAGAAAAGTAACGTCCAGCTCTTCCAATCTATTGCCACGCAAGAAATTACATGCACGATGTGAACTATTAGGCACATAGCCTGTTCAATAACATCCTTTGCTTGTGTAATATACTCAGCTCCTAACACTCCCAGGATAAAAGTTGCACTCTCCATACCAAAATCGTTGCACAAAATCAAAAACTCTGCCCAGAAAATAAGATCATCAACGCATAACTACATCCAAGACAAAATGACTCCACTATTTTAAACTCCAATTCATGTGCACCATTCCTCCTCTGTCTTATTCACCGCACTATCAAAAACAGTGTAACACTCGTACAAGACCGCCCAGCACGAATAACACCATCATGTATAACCACTATTTTAATAGATTTACTGAATCAACGTAATAAAGACGATTCCCCCTTTCTAGTTCAAAGAGTTACACAATCATAGATGCAAAAGAGTTGCCTCTGCCAAGTCGTCGCATCCCAAAAAGAGAGAATGAATTAATAATTCCGTTCCTAAAGAGAAACACAAAACATTTATGAGTGCGTAGAGTGTATATTTGATGGAGATTTCATAGGAGTCAACTTTTTAACACACTTGATAACATGTCAATCTTGCTTGGCGAAAGGAAGGATGAAGTTGACAAGAAGTCAGCACAAGTGGACAACTAACTATCTCAATTAGACACCCAAGTAGCTCAAGCACGCATCCAAGCAGCTCAACCAACTCAACCAAACAACCAAGCAGCACAAGCACGCAACCAAGTAGCTCAATCACGGGTAGAAGCAGCACAAGCAGCTCAACTAGACAACCAAGCAGCTCAAGCATGCAACAAAGTAGCTCAAGCAAGTAACCAAGTAGCTCAACCACGCAACCAAGCTACTCAAGCAGACAACTAGGTAGCTCGTTCTAGTTCTCTATTACTTTAAGTAATCCTCCAAAATTTATACGACATTGATCATCAACTTTTACATCAATGACAACATATTCAACAATGTCCTTTATACTTCATTAATGAAAAGGTCACCACCTTTTATAAGAATTGAGTTACGATTTTTTGTTGTTGCCTTTGAGAATAATATATTATTCCCTACATTAATCTCCCTTGGATGTCCTCATCAAATGAAGCATTCTCCCATTAATATCTTCCAATGGGGCAGAGAGTCACACCTCGTCATCTTGTCTGCCCTTTGCAACAGTCATAAACTTTCACAATTACCACCCTTCGAAAGAGTCACAACCCTTCATCATTTCTGCCCTTTGTAAGAGTCGCAACCTTCCATAATTACAACCCTTTGGAAAGACACACAACCTTTCATAATTTTGCCTTTTAAAGAAGTCACTTCCTTGCTTTCTTCTTATTCCTTTTTCCTCTTCCATTAATTATTTTTTGAATCACACCTTCCCTTTTCTTTTCCTCCCACTCTCCCCTTCCAAATGAAGTTAGTTTCTCCCTTTTATATCTCATGTTTGAGGGATTCACAACTTTTCATTTCATGTCTTTTTGCCATTGATTAAAATAACTAGATTTTAATTAATTTAGATTTTAATTTTATTCTTTTATATTTTTAATTTAAATTTTACTATTCTTCTTTTATATTTTAAATTTATTATTATTGTTTATTATTAAATCCTATTTCAAAAAAGGGATATTACATGCAACCATTGAAAAGAGATGGAAAACAATGTAAAACAATATCAATAATAATGTAGGCCAATAGGCCTACTAATGGGCCTCACTGGGCAAATCCAATTGGTCAAAGATGGGCGAGGAAGTGAAGTGGTCAGCTCCGGATAAAGGATGGATCAAAATTAATTTTGATGGAGCATCCAAGGATAATCCAGGGTTGTCAAGGGTAGAATGTGTGGCTCAGGATTCCAATGGAAACATTATTGCAATTGAAGCTTTAGGCTTCAGTTCAAGAACGAAAATGAAACTGAGCTTGAGCAACACTTTTGGTCGTGTAGATGGGTAAAAGAATTTTTGTCTAAACTTCATTTGGAAGGTGATTCACAGAGCATCATCAATAAACTCATCTTTAAAATCAAGAAGTCTTTAAATGAGTTCAAGGAATTTAAAATATCCATGTAAAGAGGGATGGTAATAGGGCAGCAAACACCCTGTCGAACATTGGAGTGAAATTAAATTCAAATTCGGTGAAAGAGATTTGGGATGATTTTAGTAACATCCCATGCAGAGAATTGATTAGCCCATACAAAGGAGCTTGAGGAATCGCATGGGGTGGCACATGCCTATTAAATAAATTTTTGGTACTACACTCAAAGTGACTTCTTAATTATTTCCTTTTTTGCTATAAAGTGGCATTAAAATCAATTGTAACGGCGGCATTTGAGTTGTTTACTAGCAAGGTCTAAGACTTGCAAGGTGTGGCAGCAGTAATTACCAATGCTTGAGGTGGTTGGTAAGAATAGCCATTGGTGGAGATTTTTGGGTGGTCGTAGCACCAAGGAGGAAGGAAATTTTACACTTGTAACCTACAAATACCAATTAGCCTTTCTCAACCAAATATCAGAGAAGGGAATGAGAAACATCTTGAAAACTAATGATCCAGTCTTCTTCTAGATTGTGGAGATTTTGTAAGGGAAAAATATATCAATTCCTAGTATCGATTCCGCACCAACATTGATGTGGCATTAATTTTTATAGCTTGGGGACTTGAGTTGGGATAGAAGGTGGAGATTGAATATGTTATGCATGAGTGATTAGAGGAGCTTCTATATGGGATGAAATCCTTGCTCACCCTTGTTCGGCCAGGAAAAGGGTTTGTGGCAGAAGCTGCTGAATGGCTCCATGTTGGTAAATTTTCTCCCCCTATGCATCATTTCCTTTTGTGGAGTGTTGTGAGGTTTTCACACCATCGCCCCATCGCAAATGGGGACCCCCTCTTTCCACTCATAATTGTTAGGTTTTGGTAGTTGAGGTGATAGTTCAAAGCTCAAAAGGTGAAGGAGTGATCAAGGGATCAGGTTGTTGGGTTGCAAATGAAGATTGAAGTGTCCAAATTAAAGTTTCACTGGGTCAAGTTGCAATGGGTTGAAATAAGAATTCCTACGTGTATTAATATTTTGGCTTGTCAAATAGTCCACAATATATTATAAAGGCATATTTTATGCATAAGGGCCTCAAAATCCTTATAAAATTGATTTTCCATACTTGCAATGCAAAAAAACCTTACGAAAATCAATGTTTCCTTATAAAAATGCATAAAATCGGGATGGAAATAGACTTTCCCCTCCAAAATTGCACTTTGTTCAGATGTAAATAGAACTTCCCCTCCAAAAATGCATAAAATCTAGATGGAAATAAAATTTCCACACTAAAAATGCATAAAATTCGGATGGAAATAGAATTTCCCCACTAAAAATGTAAAAAATCGAGATGGAAACAGAATTTCCCAACTTGAAGAGAGATTTGCGATGAAAAAACAAAGCGTTGGACCAATTTGTCCAGATGAGGATTGAATTTCCCCTTCTGGATATCACGAGCAAGGAATAAAGTGAAGAATCCAAATGCACATTGATTTTCCCCTATGGACTTAATACTTAGAAAATTTTAAGGGATTTACTTGAGAAAATTGATGTGCATTTGGATTCTTCACTTTGTTCCTTGTTCTTGATATCCTGAAGGGGAAATAAAATTTCCACACTAAAAATGCATAAAATCTAGATGGAAATAGAATTTCCCCACTAAAAATTGTAAGAAATCTAGATGGAAACAAAATTTCTCCTCTTGAAAGGTGAGTTATTGAGAGGGGAGGGGTGAATCAGTAACCTCAAAAACTTTTTCAACGGAATCCTTATAACAATGTAATTCATTAACCGACTAACATGTTATCTTTTCATCCATTCATAAAATTACCGAAAATAAGAAATGCTTTCTAATCTAACATGTAAACATCTATGAAACTTCATACACAATACACAAGCATTTTGGTATCACAGAAGCCCTTGTTAGAAGGTAAAAACTGCAGCGGGGATGACACCCACAAAGCTTCAATAACTGCAGTAATAAAGTTTGCCTATTAAGGCTACAATGTTCGATCACTTCTGATGATCTTGCCCTATTAGGAGTAACAATAAAGATCTGTGAGGATCTACCTGGTTAAAGGATTTAAGCAACATTGCTAAGTGTGCACTCGGTTAAGAAATTTACAAAAAGACTTGTTAGGTCTACTCTATTAAGAGATTTAAGTCTGCCATAATTTTTAGAAAGTATTAGTAGAATTGATCTGTATATAGAAACTAACTTTTCCTGATTTCAAATCTAATAAGTACTTAACTGTTATCACCTTGTTGTGATAGATTTCTTCTCTGAATTTTGCACAGTAGCCTTTTGATCTAATACTAATTCAATCCTTGAATTCTCTGTCAACACTTTAACTTAACAACCCTATCTCATCTTCAAATGTCTATGTAGGCGGCTACTTCATGTGTGGTGCATGTAAAAATGACATCTTGATAGTTTTTATATCAATATATTTTGACCTAATTAGCATTATGGCATCATCTAGAAAACCTAAGATCTATGATCCAAATGAATAACATAAAATATCATACATAGGGATCATCAATCATTAAATGATTACATCCGCATTTAATCTTCACCTCAATCTATGTAAACTATTTTCTAGCTCGGTGTAAACCGTTTACCTTGTATACTATGCCATTACAAACTTTTATGTCCTTGTATTGCTCGATATACACTACATTTATCACGCGGTAAATTATTAACGCTAAATTATTAACGCTCGGTATATATGAATGCTTGGTTATAATTTTACTCAGTGCATGGTAATCATCTATCTTGGTATGTGTTCTTGGTCATGACTGTGTTCGGTTACTATGATATTCTTCCTTGTGCTCTTCTCGGTTACTATACATAGTATGTTGACCAAATAGCTTGTTTGCTTCCTTTACCAACTGTATGTGTGACACTAATGACAACATATAAACTAACATTCTCCCCCTTTGGCATTAGTGACAAAAACACATATGTATGCCTTAAGAAAAATTTTCAAAACTTGATAGTTCTTATATCAATATATTTTGACCTAATTAGGGTTATGGCATCATCTAGAAAACCTAAGATCTACGATCCAAATGAATAACATAAAATATCATTACATAGGGATCATCAATCATTAAATGATTACATCCGCATTTAATCTTCACCTCAATCTATGTAAATTATTTTCTAGCTCGGTGTAAACCGTTTACCTTGTATACTATGCCATTACAAATTTTTATGTCCTTGTATTGCTCGATATACACTACATTCATCACGCGGTAAATTATTGACGCTCGATATATATGAATGCTTGGTTATAATTGTACTCAGTGCTTGGTAATCATCTGTCTTGGTATGTGTTCTCGGTCATGACTATGTTTGATTACTATGATATTCTTCCTTGTGCTCTTCTCGGTTACTATACATAGTATATTGACCGAATAGCCTGTTTGCTTCCTTTACCAACTGTATGTGTGACACTAATGACAACATATAAACTAACATTCTCCCCCTTTGGCATTAGTGACAAAAACACATATGTATGCCTTAAGAAAAAATTTCAAAACTTCAAAACGGTATACTCAAAATTGTAAACTCCTCCTGTCTATATGCCTCGATAAGTACACATAATAACTATACATGTTTTCTCCCTTGTAAGAAGTATACATATCTTCCCTCTTTTTTGGTAATAATGCCAAACCAGTATATACTTACATCTTATCAAAAATATTTTGATGGGTTTTCTTTAAGTTGGCTGAGAGGTTTTCCCATTCCTCTTTCAAACTGTCTAAGGCAATCTACTCCAAACCAACTTGGGAATGCATGTCAAACATATGATCTACAACTAATAGCTCAGGAGTAGCTACTAGATCCTTGGCTTTCTTTACATGCCTCTACATCACCTCAATGTGTGGTAACAACTCTGCTTGTAGCTTGATTGTTTGATCCTTTATTTTGTTTTCTTCTCTTCTGAGATCACTTCTTAACCCATGTATATGATTGACCTTTGGATAGTGTGATGTGAATGCATTGGGTTCTATGATTAAGCTTTATGCACTCCTCTGCAGATCATCATCTAGCTTCTTCAATTTTTCTATTATCTTTGCACTAAATGACTTTGAAGTGCAAAGCATTATCAAAGTGGTGAGTATTTGCTAAATTAGAGTTTCAATTTCAGTTATAGTTTCAGATAACTTCACCTTATGAATAGCCACAACTTGGCTGATTTTCTCTGCTATTTTGAATTGAATTTTAGACTCTTCTCTCTCTTCAATTTTCTTGTCAGCATCAACATTAGGGAAATTGATGTGCCTGATAAGTGTTGCAAGCTAGTCAATGATGGGAGTTGCCTCATCAACATTGACATCAGGTTCAACCTACATTAGGATCTCTCTCACATCCTCTAGCACTTGTTTATTGTTACTCTCTTGCCTCAGCTTCTCCTGAGTTTCTTTCCCAGTGCATAATTCTCCATATCTCCTGAGAGCTTCAGGGTCTAAGGTTCTCGGGTCACATGAAGGTATCGCTATGACTTCATCCAGAGTGACCGGACATTTTCCATGTTTCTTCTTCTTTTTCTTCTCCTTCTTACTAGATGTAGGGGATTGCCCATATGGAACTAGAGCCTTCAGCTCTCGATTAGACTTTGGTTGTTCAGTGGAGACACTTTCCTCCTTGTCTTTCCTTCCCTTGGTCTGAGGTCCTTGGGCTTCTGGCCTTATACCTGTCGTAGAATCATCTACATTTGCTTATGTTTTTGTTCCTTTGTCTTCTTCCTCTTTTGTTTCAGGCTCGGTTGTCTCTTTGTTTCCTTCTTCACCCTACTCTTCGAGAGTGTCCACCTGTTGCTCGGGTGTTGGGTCCTCAAGTTTCTCTTGTGTAGCAATTTCTATGGCTTGCACCAAAATCGGTAAGTTACCAGGTATTTGTGTTGTAGCTGCATCGGTAGTCTTGTCTTCCTCGGTGTTCTCGGCAGTAGCAATAACATCTTCATCTTCCTTTGTTTCATCATCAGGATCACCTTCACTGATATCTTCAATTAATACTTCATTATTCTCAGTAATGACTAACTGCTTGGGAGTATCCTCTTTCTCGGTGTAGCCAACAGGATCTAAGTCTTCTGCATATGTTTCATCTTCTGACTACTTGTTGTCTAATGTGTATGGGCTCTTCAATTGGCCTATGTGCAATAAGATCAGCATTATTAGAATGTACATCTTTTCCATGTCATGTTACACCTTGGTCGGGGATAAATGCAAGTGTAGTTTGTTCTGCTTCAGCCTTGGACTTCAAAAATTTTGTCCATTTTTCTTTACTCTCCTCATCTACTTCTTCAATTTCTCCTTTTAGAATGTTCATTGCTCTTCCTTTCGTTAAGAATTTGTTGGCATATTCTTTCATCATTTCATCAATCTTTGTTACTGATAAATGTGGCATTGCCAAAATTAATGATCTTTCCCTCATCTTTTTCTCGGTATGCAAGGCATAAGTCCATCTTGTTGATACCTTATCATATAAATATTTTGAAATATAATTCAAAAATTCAACTAGTAATCTTTTACACTCAATCATCATGATGATGATTGCTTCCTGCAGTTTTTCCTAATCCTCGGTAGACATATGTACATACCAATTCATTTTAGGGTGACCTAGTCTTCCCGTTTCTTTTATATTCTTTACCATCTCATCTATTGATTGTGCCTTGTTTACAACTACCTTAAATTGACTATTATCCTCATCGTTAAAATCTATCATCTTTACCTCTTATTAATTTTCTCCTCTTCTTAGGTAGCTTGGTAGAGGCTTGAGTAGCTCTCTTCGTTTGGTATTTCTTTGTCGGTGTTGGCCTTGTGATTTTCACAACTCCACATTTTAAAGGTGGGGAAATGTCTATAGAGGATTGTTGTGAGGTTTTCACACCATCGCCCCAAAGAATTTGGGGACCCCCAATTTTCGAGCAAGCCTTGAGTTTTTTCCTAGATCTGAGTATTTGGATGCCTTAGCGAATTTTGGGCAATCCAAAGGTTTTGAAATGAAAATTTTACACCTTCGATGTTTTTGAAGCGCCTGGGAGGGTATTGCTTGTTTTCAACTTGCGCGGAACGTTGGTTTTCTTAAGTGGTCGATTTTGTCTCTAGGCGAAATGAAATTCAATGAGAACATTTTATTTTGATGGTTAGAATGGTATATGGTGGGATAAAATTGCAAATTTTGGACTTGGATGAATTTTGAAAATTGGTGTAATTGTATAGCTTGAACATTTTCAAAATATAATTGTGAATTTGGATATTTTGGGAAAATCTTGTAAATTTTTTGTGGTGAAAATGATTTTTTTTAATGAAAATTTAAATTGCCAAATTTGAAATTAATTGCCAAATGGAAATTAAATTGCTAAATGATTTTTGAATTGCAAATAATAAAAAATTGAATTGCCAAAGGCGGAGATTTTTGAAATTTTAAATGGGAAATGAATAAATGAAAATTTGAAATTGTTTGAATTATGATTGGCTTGCAAATTTTGTTTTTTTTGTGAGGTTGTAGTGATTAAATACATTAAAATCATATTTTGGGCTAAGTGTTTGTAATTTAGAAATTTAATTTGGGCTCCTTTGTGTGTTAAATTCAATGTATTTTAAGGCCTAAGAGGTGTGAAATTCAAGGCAAGTTATTGGGTCCACAATGGGGAAGGTTTAAAGCTATATTGGAGGCCTAAATGACCTTTTTTCAAAATTTCAATTTTAGGGCCTATGATAATTTCGGATTTGGCTAATTTAAACCCATAATTTTGCACTAGGCTGGCCCAATTTTAAATTAAAATTAAATCCCCTAAGGCTGTGCAATTTATTTCATTTAATTCATGTTTGTTTTGGCAAATTTTAATTTATTTTTTCTCTCCTACAAAGTCGGTCCTTTTTTTGAGGCAAAATTTGGTATTTAAGGGGGCTCCCCCACACCTCATTTCACCATTCTTTCTCATCCTTCTTTACAGCAAGGAGTAGTTGCGAAAATTAGGAGCAGAAGAAGGCAAGACCTGCGCATTAGAAGGGCAAGGCCAGCGAAATTCAGGGCTGCCAATGCGAGATTAAGAGGCAGACATACCAATGTAAAGGGGCAGACCTGCGATTTTTTTTAAGGAGGATGCATGTTGGGCAACACTTGCGAAAATTCTGGGCAGGCTACTATTTGCTAGAGGGAGGCTGCAATTTTGTGCCCTAGTTGCTATCTTGGAGCTGTTTTTTAGAGAGGACTGCTGTTAGAAGGGCATATTTGCGAAATTTTGGTAAGGGGATTGCATATTTTCTTGACCTTTTTCTTCGTTGGATAGAGTTTGTTGGTTGTAAAGGAAGATTTTCGATTTTGAGTAAAGACTGGTTGATAAAGCAGAATTCTTCCTTGTTCTTATTTGGTTCTTTCCTCCATTTCTTGCTTGCATCATCCACCATCACTTCATCATTTCATCTAGGGCTTGAAGTTGGGAGATATAAATGTAGTTTCCATCTAGGATTTGGAGAAAGGAGATATAAGTGGTAGTCCCACCCCTAGGAATGAAGTTGGGAGATATAAGTGTAGTTCATCTCATAAGTTTTCGAAGAGGCAGAAATAAGTGGTAGTCCCATCCCTAGGCGAAGAGGCAGAGATAAGAGTAGTGTGATAGGAATTGAAGAGGCAGAAATAAGTGGTAGTTCTATCCCTAGGATTGGAGGGGCAAAGATAAGTGTAGTCCCATCTCATTGTAGAGAGAAGAGGCAAAAATAAAGGTTAGGATGGCGGATGCTAGTGCAAGCAAGAACCCAAGGGGAATGCATACCAAGAAAGACATGATGCCCAAGACCTCCTTCTCAAAATTGAAGCGAGTGGGTGACACCAACATTGGTACAATGGACATGGTACAGTTGAGAATTGGTTGCAAGAAGGCAAGAAAGGAGTTACCAAGTCGTCAGGGCTCACCAGGTCAGATTCCAAATCAAAGTATGGCGACCTTATTGTGCTTCTCAACCGAGTCGTGGGCTCCGCTCAAAGTACACAATTTGATCCTTGGATGTATTATTTTATTGAGGGAATTGAGAATGGAAAAAGAAAGTTTGATTGGGCTAGGATCATTAGTGAGAATTTAGAGTTGCAACTTAGGATAGTGCAAAATCAGAAGCAATTCTACATGGGGTCCTACCTCTTCTATTTGATTGCAAGGTTGTTGGTGATGCTTTGCTAGTCGAACCAAATCTAGATTT
Source organism: Chamaecyparis obtusa (assembly GCA_027943335.1). Taxonomy (NCBI): domain Eukaryota; kingdom Viridiplantae; phylum Streptophyta; class Pinopsida; order Cupressales; family Cupressaceae; genus Chamaecyparis; species Chamaecyparis obtusa. Next base: position 338,503 of record BSBK01001155.1, on the reverse strand, counting down.
GGGGAGATGCACTGCATCGCCATGGTTGAGATAGATGCTTATGCCAAGGGGCTAAGTTGTGCCAGTCTGAATAGTTGAGGACATCCAAGGGTTAGCCAAGGAGGAAAACATTAGTGAGGAGGCAGGTTTCATTGCAGATTGGAAGAGATTTGAAGATATTTGAGGCTAGGCGAGGCTTGGCTATTTGTGCAAGCTAGTTTGGTTAGATTTGAGAAGGAGGTATGGCCAAGGCAGGTGCCCCCAAAATCCAAAAATATTGAAGCAGAGGGGGGTGCATGCAAACCAAATTCAAGTAGGAAGGTTAGAGAAGACTAGGAAGGTTAAGGAAGGCAAGGATAATTAAGGAGGAAAGCGAGACGAAAGGTTGAAAGAGGTCAAGTTCGATTTCAAGGCGGTGGCCAAGAGCAAGGCTCTCAAATTGCAAAAAGGTTCACATCTAAGCAGGCCACTGAGGCCAAGGTTAGATTACCCCAAGTGCATGGAGACCTCACCGTTCCAAGGTCAGGACATCAAGTACAAGCAAGTTCAAGTGGTGATGAGAAAGTTTCTAAGGATGAGCTCAAGCATCCAAGGCTTCACCTCATCTCAAGAATTAAATAAATTTATAAGATAAGGTTGATGAGGTGGCAATTTCATGTGCATGCAACCAAATCATGCCAAGTGTCCCATGTTCTCATTGGTTGACAGATTATTGTAATTTTCTCATTGGCCCACAAGGTTGGTGCCCTCCTGTAATTAGTTGAAAGACGGTAACCCTAATTAGGGTCTGTAAGGTTTAATCTTGGCCCTTGATTTTGCCCCTTAATCTTGGCCACTCGTAATTTTGAGCCTCTATGTAAGGCCATTTGTTCTCATTTGTAAAGAGAGTTATGTTGGAGAATTGTTGCCAAAATACTATCAAAATTGTTCTCTATTCATTGTTGTGGTTTGCATGGTGGATATACATGATCATTTTGGTGTATTGCATGGTTCTTCTCATCTCTCAAAAAAAAGTAGGATTTCATTTCATGTTGTTAGAGTAGAAGTAGATGGCTAGTTGTATGGTGATGTTAGTGAATGTTTGATAGGGATCTATATACTAGGCCACTAGCATCCTAGCGGCTTGTTAGGAAACCTTGTGTGGTAATCTAGTCCAATCGCTCCCAAGTTCTACTTTCATTTCATCTTTCTGCTTGTACTTCAAGTTGGGTTGGAAGATAGGTGTTAGTGTGAAAATTCTAAGAGTATCCCTTTGAATCATTGCACCAATGGAGGTAGCGCCGCTAGCAAGCTTTCATTTGGTTGGGTCCCCGTCCATTTGCTAATTTCTTCATTCATAGTAGTAGTAGAGCAGTCAGCAGTTAGTGGTAGGAGTAGTTGAAAGTGCAAGTGATCAAGGAGAAAAGAACAAGTCAAGCAAGCGAAGTACCACCAAATTATCTTTGAATGGACAACGTAAGCCCGCCTACGTGATTAACCAGCAAATCACATTAATATAACTGAGTTAGTATCCACAGATGTAAGGAACCTTGGAGTTTTTCTCATGTTCTTCATGAGTATTTACTTTTCAAGAGAGGGTTGAGTGTTTGGTATTCCATATCAAGTATTCAATTACTATATGTTATGTAGTGGTACAAAACTGACATCAACAAGGATCTTGTCCTCGCTCGTGTGGGGGTCTCAGCCTATTTCATTTTTCCTTTTGTTTCCTACACCAATGTTGCTTGTATTTCTTTATCTGACTCAGTCTCTTCATCATGTTCACTGTTACCGATCAACAATTGTTCCTCGGTTTCTTCTTCAACTGGCTTCTCTGCTTCATCATCACTGAATTATTTCGACAAAGTTTCCATCATTTCTTTGATTTTCTACCCACTTTACTCCAACTAAATCCATCTTGATTCTTAGCTTTGCTTCCTCATAGGTTCCAAACCTAGTTGCCTTCTTGTTTTTAGGCTCGGCCAAAAGTGCCTTTATTGACCTAGATGCTCGGTCAATGTCAAGTTCGTAATCCATAGGTGGAAACCATGCAGTCCTTGGTTCAACTATCTTAATAAGAGTGGAGTCGGTGTCCACTAAAAAACATATATCATCTTTGTATTATTCCACTAACTGTGCAAGGTATCTTGCTTCTCTTGTGCATTCTTTCTTTGAATTTCCTGAAATAACCATCCATTACTACTCCAAAGTTCTGACCTAAACTCTTTATGAACTCACCGATTTGCATGATAACCGGTTTGTTAACATCCCATTGAACATCGCCTATTGAGGGAAATGAATTTTGCAAGTAGAAAAAGATACATACTAATAATGATCCAAACTTGCAAGTGTTGGTCTTAGCAACTCAAATTGTCCTCATGTTTTCTTCAAGTTGCTTCAGGATCAGCTCGACAAGGTTTAGCTATAAACCTTTCTTTACTATCTTGTACGCTATGTCAACAGAGTCGCAAGGAACATTGTTTGGTCTGCTAGATTGGAATACTTTATAAGCAATTACATATGCTCCAAATCTAGTTTCAGGGTCGTTGATTTTGTTTATCCGCATACCTCTACCATCCCATTTGGCTCCTCTCAATTTGTCAATCTCACTCCTCGGTGGGTGCCTTAAGGATTTTTCTTTATCACTCATTGGATAACTGGGGACCATGTGAATAACATCCTTTGAAATTTTATACAGTTCATTCGGCCACATTTTCCCTTGTGTACTCGGCTAAGTACTACCCTGATCTACTCAGTCTTGAATACTTTTGGAAAGTGAAGGGCATTGGTTACAACTTTGATCTCTAGATGAGTATGCTCATCCTTCAATTTCCCATACACACAAAGTTCCTGGTAAGTGGATTGCAACTCAAAATTGCCTATTTCACTGATCTTGTAGTGAATGTAAGACCGGATGTCCTATACCAACAAAACCCCAAGCGGTATGCTTGAGAATGTGCATTTTTCATCAACTTGTGATGCGACCTCAGGGTGCAGTTTATACTTTTGTTCTTCATATGTCGCAGACTTGATCAGTGTAACCTTCTTCTCACTATCATCCTTAGATTAAACAGTCTTTGATGAGGATGCCATCATTTTCAAGAAATTAGGGCTTCGTGAAAAATGTATGTAAATAGCTCGGTTTGCTTCAAACTTACTTGAATTGCTTCCAAACAATTCATGAAATTCTCAAATTGCTATAAATATACCGGTTACATCCTTACTGGTTAATGCCAACACAACAATGAATGGAGAACAATTTTGATAGTATTTTGGCAACTATTCTCCAACATAACTCTCTTTACAAATGAGAAAAAATGGCCTTATATAGAGGCTCAAGTACAATGAGTGGCCAAGATTAAGAAGCAAAAATCTGAAATCAAGGGCCTAGATTACATCCCATAAACCCTAATTAGGGTTGCCATAATTACAACCAATTACATGAGGGCACCAAACTTGTGGGCCAATAAGAAATTACAATAATTTTTTCAACCAATGAGAACATGGGACATTTGGCATGATATGATTGCACATGCTTGAAAGAGAAATATTTTGGTTGGAGGAGACAACCAACTGCCACCTCATCATCCTTATCCTATTATTTGATCTTTTGATGAAGGGAAGATATCCTTTATATGCTCAACCTTGTCCACCTCTTTTCATGAACACCCCTACCAACTAGTAGCAACATCTCTACCAACTTGAGTCCTAAGGAATTTGCTCATTGCCATGTCTTGAACTTGCTTGTTTGTACTTGTACATTTGATGTCTTGATCTCGAAATGGTGAAGCCTTCATGTACTTGAATCTTGAACTTGCCCTTGATCTCGCCTTGAGCTTGATGTGAACTCCCTTGCCTCTTGAGAGACTTGAACCTAAATATTGCATCATCCTTCCTGTCAACCCTACCAAGTTGTGAGAGGGCCCTCACCAAGTTGCGAGAATTCCCCTGCCAACCTAAAAAAAGGCAAAGAAACAAGTCACTCCATTTCATTTGATAAAGTATTGCCAATAAAACTTTGAAAATAACATTTGATCAAGCTAATTAGGATTATCATTGCATTTCATTCAACTAAATTTCCCAATCACAAAAACATGAAATTATCCACATGATCTAGGCAGAAAACATGTTCAATGAATGTAACTTGATGCCCTAGGAGCCGGATAAATGATGTCAAGATTGCAATGCACCAACTCCAAATTCGGATTTGCTTAAATCTCTAATTTTCTAGCCACGAAGAAGATGAGAATTGCTCAAAAGGTAGGTGAAAATGAATGCCAAGATGATGTCTCTTCAAACCCCAAGACCAACTCTCCACCTCTAGAAGCCTTCAAACTTGAGAAACTTGCATGAAAATGGCCAACAAAATCCTCAAAACAAAATCGCCCATGGCTAGAAATGCATTTCCAGAATTTGTAATCATAAAATTTTCTCTTGGAAATAATGTGAAATGGTGCCCAAACACCTCTTAAAATACCCATCTAATTGCCCAAAATGGATGACTTGCATTGGGAAAAAGAAATAAAATTAAATCACATCCCCTTGGATTAAATTCACCTTAATTAATTTCAGCCCTTGATTACATTGGATCGATTGGAATTTGGGCCAAAATTATAATAATTAAATTTCCTTGAATTTTAAAATCTCTCTCAATTGAAACTTACAAACATGGGCCCCAAAATTGCATTGATTTTAACAAAATTGTGGATTTAAATTAGCCAAATCCGAAATTGACATAGGCCCCAAAATTAAAATTTGAAAAAAAATCATGTAGGCTAATTAAGTTTTAAACTCTCCCAATTGTGGACCCAAGAACTTGCCTTGAATTTCACACCAATTAAGCCTTAAAATACATCGAATTTAGCATAATATCCTAAGGAAATCTCAATGTGAATTTTTCTGAATTAAAACTGGTTGTAGGTGTTCAAAGAAGTTTACTCATTCTGGTTTACTTATTATCACAGCGAATACGTCTTTTCCTTTTAGACACATAATAGTACTGTATTTGATTTCTCACAAAAATTCCATCTTAAAGTTGCCAATGTCAGCTATATGTTTTTAAAATATATGGAATGTGTATTCTTCAAGGATTTATGTAACGCATAAGCATTCCCAAACATACAAAAATGAATTTCAAACAATAATATGTTTCAACAATGAACAAGAATATTCGATGATATATTTATTTCAGTGCTACAAAGCCAAAGTTGTAGGCAACTCAATCATTACCAACCGGATGCATGTGTAGTCACGTGTGGAAGGGGAAAGAGTTCCCTATCAATGAGCGTTGAGGTCCCTGTCGCTATTGCCAGTGCAGAAGCCTCTGTCATGCCCAATGTGTGCTGGACCCATGCGCCTTGGACACTAACCCAACGTTCGTTGCCAATGAAAGGTGTCACCTATAAATGCAGCATCTCTGATAGAGATATAAACTATTATTGCAGGCTGTGTAGATTCGGATTTACTTACTGATATAATAGTTTGACTGTCTTTGTTTTGCTGAAGAGAGAGCGATCGTTGGGACTGTATATGCCTTGTGATTGATATCAGTCCTCCACGATTGCTCTATGTTATATATGCAAAGATTTATGTTCCCGTAGAGACATGACTATATGTGGCCAAAGGCCACGTAGGGTCATGTCCCTACGTGGGCATAACTAATAACTGATCGGTGCATAACAATTATAATTAGTTTGCTTTCAATCGGCAATAGTAACAAGTATATTCAAGAGCCCTGATAACACTTCGACTGATGCTATACATCAACACTCCCTCTTAGCAAGGGAGAAGTGACAAAACTTTATGAGATATCAGTATTAAGGATATCTACACACAACACATTATCTGACTTTAACACTCAGAAACAGTGACTTGTCAAATAACTACAATCACCATGTTATGAACACTATCATAACATATATTATGATCTCTAATTGTCCAAAACAATATCTAGAGTAATCATAATGCATTCGTTATCAATGACTTCCGGTGTATCCGGAACAAAACTGTCATAATAACAGGTCTATCATTTGCAAGATCATCACCTTACAAAGATTACCTTCTAAATATATATGTCCATGAAAGATCGTCACCTTTCATTACATATCTGATGCAACTAAACAACCATAGAAGCATAAACACATATAAATTGAAATTTAAATTCAATATTCAATATGACAATTTAATCATATACCAAGTTTTCCTCTGAAGTATTCCAATTTCACTTTGGCAAGAGGCTTGGTAAAAACATCCGTTGTTTGATCATTTGTACTCATGTACTCTAGTTTGATAACACCTCGATCTACTATATCTCTAATGTAATGATAAGGTATTTCAATATGCTTAGATCGATTGTGAAAAACTAGATTAGCTGAAAGCTTGATACAACTCTGATTATCACAATGAATGATAGTTGGCTTTAGAGGCTTCTTAAACAAATCAACTAGTAATTTTTGTAACCATACAGCTTCTCTGGCTCCCATGGAGGAGGCTATATATTCTGCTTCAGTAGAGCTTAATGCAACTGAGGATTGTTTTCTGCTGAACCAAGAAATCATCCCAGATCCAAGACTGAAGCAACATCCAATAGTACTTTTACGTTCAGTAGAGCTACCTGCCCAATCAGAATCTAAATATCCATAAAGATTGATTTCGACTTGATCATATCTGAGTCCCATACCAACTGTACCTCTTAGATATCTTAAGATGTGTTTGGCTGCCATTAGATGTATCTTCTTTGGTGTACACATGAATTGACTTAAGGTATTAGTAGCATAACATATATCAGGACGAGTATTCACCAAATACATTAAAGATCCAATGATCTGCCTATAGTAAGAAGGATCGGTAGATTCAAATTCAATCATATCATCCTTCAGCTTATGTAGATTGACTTCCATAGGAGTAGTAACTAGTTTACAATCCATCATTCCAAATTTCATCAAAATATCAATAGTATATTTTCCTTGATTTAGGAAAATGTAGTTCCCCTTTTGCCAGACTACTAGTCCTAGGAAGTCATGGAGAAGACCTAGATCTTTCATATCAAACTCTGTTGTTAGTTTTTGTTTGCATTTGTTTATAAGATGTCCTTCACCTTTTATCAACAAATCATCAACATATAACACAAGAATAATCATGTCATCACCATCTATTTTGAAGTATAAGTTAGGATCAGCTTCGTTTTTAGAATACCCTAACTTTGTTAGATAGCTGTCTATTCTTTCATACCATGCTCTGGGAGCCTGTTTAAGACCATATAGTGCTTTCTTTAGCTTACACACATGGGAATTTCTGTCATGAGTGATGAACCCTTCTGGTTGCTCAATATAAACTTCTTCAATTTCACCATTTAAGAATGTTGTTTTAACATCCATTTAATGAACTTTCCATCCTTTGGATGCTACAATTGCCAAGATAGTCCTAACAAATGTGTACCTAGCAACTAGAGCAAAAGTTTCTTCATAATCGATACCTTCCTTCTGTGAGAACCCGCGTGCTACAAATTTGGCTTTGTATTTTTCAATGCTGTCGTCAGGTGCATGCTTGATTTTGTAAAGCCACTTAGAAGAAACAACTGATTTGTTCTTAGGTTTGGGTACAACAACCCAACATCGTTTTTTAGTATTGAATTATATTCTTCAATCATTGCTTCTTTCCAAGGTTTGCTTGATAAGGCTTCTTCAACATTTGAAGGTTCTGTTTTGATAAGTTCAATTAATAGTGCCACATAACATGACTGGTTTCTTGTTTTCTTGCTTTCTCTGATTACTTCATCAGGTTCAACATGATTCTATCATTTTCCTAGCCCAAAGTGGCCTCTTTTTGTTAGCATTTTCAATATTCTCTGAATTTGAGATAGTAGGTGAAGGAGGTTCAGTATCATTCTCCCTCTCATTTTCTACTCGGTGATCTTCATCTAGTTCAGTGGAAGGTTCTGTATATGGTTCATCAATGTTCTTAGAAAGATTGAAGGCAATATCTTCTTCAAATTTAACATCTCTACTGATCTCAATTGTTCTTTGACCCGGAACATAGATCCTATAGCCTTTGGTTGTTTCACTGTATCCAATGAGTATTCCCTTCTTTCCAGATGGTTCTAGTTTTGTTCTTTTCTCTTTAGGAATATGAATATAAACTAGACACCCAAATATTCTTAGATGACTTAGATCTGGTTTGATACCCGACAATACTTCTTCAAGAGTGGTGTTTTCTAATATTGAGTGAGGACATCTATTTTGAATATAAACTCAGTGTTAGATGCTTCAGCCCAAAAAGAAGTATGAAGATTTTGGTCATGCATCATTGCTCTGGCTGATTCAATAATTGATCTATTTTTACGTTCTGCAACTCCATTCTGTTGAGGATTATATGGTACAGAAAACTCCCTCTTAATCCCAACAGTAATGCAAAAATCTTTGAAAATTTCAGAGATGTATTCACCTCCATTGTCGGATCTTAGAGTTTTTATTTTCTGTCCAGACTGATTTTCAACTAGAGCTTTGAATTCTTTGAACTTTGATAATACTTGAAATGATTCCTTTTGTTTGAGGAAGTAGATCCAAGTTCTTCTAGAATAGTCATCAATAAAAATTACATAATAGAGACACCCATTCAAGGAAGTTACAGACATAGGACCACATAAGTCTGTGTGAATAAGTTCGAGTACAGATTTTGATTTGTGAATGCTTTTAGGAAAGGATTTCTTGGTGTTTTTGCCTAGGGCACATCCTTTGCAAATGCCTAAGAGATCAGATTTGAGACTAGGTAATCCTTTTACGATTTTTCCTATTGATGACAATGCACGGAAATGAAGGTGACCTAGTCTCCTATGCCAAATTTCGTTAGAATTTGATGTTTCGTGACTTAGGGCTAAATTTTGTTGATTGCAAAGTTTATATAAACTTCCATCTCTAAATCCAATAGATATAGTTTTCTTGATGATGGAGTTCTTTGGCCAAGATAGAACTCTATGCTCTTGAAAGGTGATTCTGTATCCTTGATCAGCAAGACCGGAGATAGAGACCAAATTTCTTTACCAGGTATGAATAAAACATTAAGTTGGAGAGTGATACCTGAATTTAGATGAATTGAGCAAGACCCAATACCTTTGATTGGATGAGTAGAGTTATCTCCCATGGTTACTTCTTCCGAGGAGTAATCTGAGAAGCTTTCAAATTTGTCTCTAAAACTTGTAATATGACGAGATGCTCCACTATCTATAATCTAGGTATTTTTGTTTGAGTTTAATTCACTTGAGAGAGCTAGATAAAATGCAAAGTTTCCTTCCTCTTTCTCTTCCTTGATTTCTGCTAGGGCTGCTTGAATTCTTTTTCGTTCAGGGCAGAAGTTGTGAGTGTGACCAAATTTGTCACATTTGAAACATTTTACTTTTGACCAATCTCGTTTCTTATATGGTTTGTTGAATTCCTTCTTATTACGTTTGAATTTTCCTTTCTTTTCTTTATTGTTTGAATTAACATGAAGAGCTTGAATATCTCCCTCTTGATTTATGCTTAATCCTCTAGAAACTAATATTGATTCTTCTTGAGTGCATTCATTTTTTAGTAATTCAAATTTAGGAAGATCAGGACGTGAGCTTAGACCACGAATAAAGGTTTCCAAAGATAGTGGAAGTCCTTTTAATGCTATGATGCTAAGTTCTTAGTCATCAACTTGATTTCCAATTGTCGCAAGTTGATCTTTTAACTTAGAGATTCTTAGAAAATATGATGTAATTGATTCCCCATTATTCATTTTTATGTATAGAAGATCTTGCTTTAAAGTTAGCAGTCTACTAGTATTATTGATTTCAAAAGTGTTCCTAATAGTAGAGAACATTTCAAATGCAGTTTTAAGACTGGATATAGATGGAAGAATATGATCCTTCACAGAGTCAATAATAATTTTCATGGCCTTGTTGTGCCTTTTCCATGTCGTTTTATCAAGATCATTTTCAGGAATAGGTTTGTTTGATTCTATGTACTCTTCTAAATCCATTTCTCTTAGTACAATCATGACTCGAATTTTCCATGATGAAAAGTTTGATGCTCCCTCAAGTCTATCTTCTAATCTTACATGATTAACCATTTTGAATAAAATTCTAATATTGATAAATCTAAGGATTTTAATTTTTAATTCTGAATAATAGAATTTTCTATCAGGATGGCTCTGATACCATGTAAATGCAGGATCTCTGATAAAGATATAAACTATTATTGCAGGTTGTGTAGACTCGGATTTACTTACTGATATAACAGTTTGACTGTCTTTGTTTTGTTGAAGAGAGAGTGATCGCTGGGACTGTATATGCCTTGTGATTGATATCAGTCCTCCACGATTGCTCTATGTTATATATGCAAAGAGTTATGTCCCCGTAGAGACATGAGGCCACGTAGGGTCATGTCCCTAAGTGGGCATAACTAATAACTGATTGGTGCATAACAATTATAATTAGTTTGCTTTCAATCGGCGGTAGTAACAAGTATATTCAAGAGCCCCCGATAACAATATTCAAGAGCCCCGATAACACTTCGACTGATGCTATACATCAACATCGCCTTCACTGTTGTTAACCTTGGTTCGAGCAAGTGCGTCTACCAACCAACATATAAATAACCACAGTCAAGTTTGGGGAGGTGTTGCATGCTGGAGTATTCTTCCTGTGAACCACAGTCACAATACATGGGAGAAGGAAATGATATGTATCTAGTCTCCCCCAACTCCCTATGTCTAATGTAACTCCACGCATAAGTCCAAGGAAGTTGCGCGTATGTAAGGACCAACAATTAACACGATACCTTGTCGCCTGGGCTGTGTGAAAAAGATTTACTACAATGGTCACCAGTATGAGGGCCGCCAACACACAAGGAAACTAGCAGTCTTCTCTACACCTATTCACAATATTGAAATATATCCAGCTTGATAACCAGCTCCAGCACACTAGTATCGATTAGCAATGCTCATGTTAACCTTTATGACCTGTCTTCTTCAATATTGTATGGGTAAACTTATTCCCATTGTAATCTCTGATTTGATACAAATTGGAGTTTCACAAATAACCGACTTCTCTTTTGAAAGAAATGCTGCAAATGAAAATATATCTCTTACCAATATGCTTGATATTCAACTGTGAAATCTGTATGATTCCACCTTTTGAAGAGATGTTGGGGCTACGTCCAATCTCTTCACAATTTCCAAAGGGTTTGCGTCCTTGGAAATAACCAATCACAAATGTAACCAGATTTTACTTTTCTTTGTTTTATAATATCTCATGGTGCTTTTCCCAAGGCGTACCTTTTTCTTTTATAACCTCAAAGTGAGGGAAAGCACGGAAAACTAAGCCATGTGGGATAAAAGAGCTCACTTAAGTCACTTAAGTCACTTTTATAAAATAAAGTAACTTTAAGTCATAAAGTGACTTTATAAAATAAAGTTATTTAACTTTAGAAATAGAGCCCAAAGATTAAATATTCATCCACTGAAACCTGTGACTGGCTTGCATCCTCTGAAAAGAAGCCATTAGCCTATCCAGATGGGAAGATAGACTAATAAGGTGCCATAATGGCCTACTGTTGAGGAGGGGACATTATAGTCCTCCCTTCCCAGGATTGCTTGCCCTCAAGCAATCTCAACGCAAGGTGTTGCAAAATAGACTCACCCTCCCATGTGGCATCCTCGTACGGTAAGTCCTTCCATCAAATCAAGTACTCATTGATAGCCATGTTCTAGAGTTTCCTTTCTCGAATCTTAATAACCTCAACTGGGACCAAAACCAGTTTACCCTCCTCATCCAATGGGGGTAATCCATCTGAAGAGACTACCTACTGTCTAATCGCCTTCTTGAGGCAAGATACGTGAAAAACATTATGGATCCTGTTGTCTGTCGGAAGCTCGAGCTCGTAAGATACCTCGCCAGCTCTCCTAGAAATGCGATAAGGACCATAAAACCAAGGCTTGAGCTTCTCTGACCCACTCTTCTTCAACGAACTCTGTCTATATAGATGAAGACGAAGGTAAACCATATCCCCTACCTCAAAACTCCACTTTGTCTTCTATCGATCAGCATACATCTTTTGCTGATTTTGTGCCCTCTGAATGTTCTCCTTCAAAGACCTCAAAATATCTTGGTGATTCTGTAACCAATCTCTCACAACCGGGGCCATCTTGTCCTGTAGAGCCAAGTCTATAAAAGAAAGTGGCTCGCTGCCATAGAGAACCCGAAATGGTGACATGCCAATAGTCATGTGATAGGTGGAGTTGTAGCAAAACTCCCCCAAATACAACCATTGAACCCATGCTCTCTATTGTCCGGCTACATAATTATGGAGGTAGCCTTCCACCCATTTGTTCACAATCTCTGTCTAGCCATCTATCTGTGGGTCGTAACTGGTACTAGGAGTCAATTCGGTGCCAGCCAACCTGAACAATTCCTACCAGAAGGTGTTGAGGAACTTACTATCTCTGTCGCTCACAATGGTCTTGGGAAGACCATGTAGCCTAAAAATCTCTAGGAAGAACAACTCTGCTACCTACGAAGCTGACCAATCTCCTACGATAGCAAAGAAATGAGCGAACTTGGTGAGTCTGCCGACCGCCACAAAGATACTGTCCCTGCCCTGCACTCTCGGCAAACCAGTAATGAAGTCCATCAAAATACCCTCCCACTTCTGGGATGGAATGGGAAGGGGCTACAATAACCCAGTCGAATGCTCGTGCTCGGACTTGTTCTGCTGACAAGTCTAGCACTCTCTGACATGCTAAAGGACATTGCCCTTAAGGCCCTTCCATGAGAACCTCTCTCTGACATGCCTGTAAGTTTTGAAGAACCCTAGATGTCTTGTTGTGGGCGCATAATCCACAACCCTCAGTATCTTAGCCTTAAGCTTAGAGCCTGGCACTAGGTAGATCCTATCTTCATACAAAATAGTGCCATCAACCAACCTGTACCTACTATCCAAAAGCTAACCATCCAAAACCTGACAAGCTTGAGTATTCTTAGAATACTCAACTAGCAAAAGAGATTTCTAGTCAGCGGAGATCTATGATAACACACAACAAGCCACTACTAGGGACCTCTTGGAAAGTGCGTCAGCCACAGTTATTCTTCCCCTTGACATACTCGATGTCAAAATCGTACGCCTGAATCTACTACCCACTTTTGTTGCCTTTCATTCAACTCTTTCTGTTCCAGGAAGTAGTGTAAACTATTGTGACCTATTTTGACTGTAAACTTGCCACCCACTAGATACTATCTGAATTTAGCCAAGGTGTGCATAATTGCAAGCATCTCCTTGTCATTAGTGGAATACAACCTCTCACTGTCCTTAAGTTTCCTGCTCTCGAATGCTATGGGATGCCTATCTTGCATCAAAACTGCACCAAGCCCATTCCCTGAAGCATCGCACTCTAGAACAAAGGAGCGAGAAAAATCCGAAAGAGCTAAAATCGGACAAGTACTCATGACTGTCTTGAGTCTATCAAAGACCACCTCAGCCTCATTTGTCCACCTGGAAAACCCTTTTTCGAGTAAGATCGGTGAGGGGAGCTGCTATCTGAGAAAATCCCTTAACGAACCTCTTGTATTAAGAACATAACCCAAGGAACCCTCTCAAGTCTTACACATTCCGCGGTGGTGACCAATCTCAAATTACCTGGATTTTTTCCTGGTGTACCTTAACTCCATCGGCCCCTATCATGTGCCCCAAGTAGAGAATCTCAGTCAATCCAAAATCGCACTTGGATTCTTTCGCAAATAGAGACTGACTCTCCATGATGCTAAGAATCTGATCCAAGTGCCGCAAGTGATCTACCCACGTCTTGCTAAAGACCAAAATGTCATTGAAAATACCAAGATGTTCTTGCGCAACTGCATTTTGAATATATGATTCATGCAAGACTAAAATGTAGCAAGTGTGTTAGTGAGCCCAAATGGCATCACTAGAAACTCACAGTGCCCATAGTGACATCTGAAAGTTGTCTTATGAACATCCTCCTCTCGGACACGTATCTGATGGTACCCTGATCGAAGATCTATCTTCGAAAAATAAACTGCCCCATGCAACTCATCTAACAACTCATCAATCCTGGGAATGGAGTACTTGTTCTTGATGGTCCTCTTATTTAGTGCACGGTAATCAATACACATGCGAAGGGGTTGGAACTGGGTTTGATGTGCCCCATATCTAAAATCTCCTTAATCGTCCTCTCAATTTCTTCCTTATAGTGCCTAGGATGACGATAAGGGGTAGTGATTACGGGCTTGGCACCCTCCAACTCAATGATATGCTCAAAGCCCCTATCTAGAGGTATACCTGGAGGGATGTCCTCAAAAACCCGATTGTGCTTACCAAGCACAACCTGTATATCCGTGTGAAATTACTGGCTTGAATCTAGTGGGGGTCTAGAGGATATGAAACACCGGGCTGCCCACTCCATATTGTTGCGTCTAATAATGGCCTCCATCCTGTGAGCTGAAACCAATCGTGATCCACCATCTGGCATGGCCTTAAGCATAATCAACCGATCACCCTGCATAAACTCTAATTGTTTCAGCTGATGATCAATGTTGTATTTCCCTAGGGTCTGTAGCAACTGCATGCCCAAAATGGCGTCAAGACTATTCAAGTCAATGATGTAGAAATCAACCTCTAAGAGATAATCCCCAAAGTGAATCGAGATTCTTGATACCTTCCCTGTGCAGCTCAACAAATCTCCCCTAGCCACCTTTACCTCAAACTCTGAAATGTTGTCTATCTGGAGTCCTCTCCTGGAAACCAAACCGACGCTGATAAAATTATGAGTAGCACCTGTGTCTAGACGGCAAATGATCCGTTGTCCTCTAACTGCTCCCTTGAGATGAAAAGAGTGACATGCAGGAATACCTAAGAGAGATGCTAGAGTAATAGAGGGTTGCTCATGGGAAACCTCCTTCTTCCCCTCTGCTAAATGCTCATCCTGAGCCTCCTCATCGTTGTCCTTAACATCGCTGCCCTTTTGCTGCTCACACTCATCATCAGAAACCACCTCAATGTAATGTATCTTGCCTTTTCTAAGGCACCTATGGTCTCGAGCCCATGGCTCTCTACATGTGAAACACAATTTCTTTCGTCTCAGTTCATTCCTTGTCTCAAATTCAATTCTAGAAGTACTCTTGTTCTGATTTTTATTCTTTTGGAAAGAATAGGATCCCTTGAAAGTTTTCTTGGGTGGCTGCAAGATGGAAGATGGCGAATCCAAATTATGCGCTAACTTAATAGCATCATCTAGTGTGCTCGGCCTGAGGACTCTAACCAATCCTCTAAATCTATCTTGTAGGCCCTCAATGAACAGCATTACCTTCCTCCTCTCAGACATATCGGGAACCATAATGTATATCCTCTGAAACTCATCAATGTAGTGGTCCAGAGACCCACTCTGCCTTAGCTGGCCTAACTCCCTGTAGTAAACCTCAATGTCCTTCCTGTCAAAACGGGTAATCAATTTAGTGTTAAAGATCTCATAAGATGCCATCAGCCCATTATTATGAGTGACAAGGCCATGATGCCACCAGTCATATATTGCACCCTCTAAATGCATGGTAGCAAACTTAATAGCTTTCATTTTTTACATGGGTTTAAGGGTCAAGAAGGTGTCTAGCTTGTGAATCCAAGCTCTCGCGAATGTCTTACCACTGCCATCAAATGTAGGAAGGGCCAATTTATTCATTGCATGTTTCAAATCCATGTTCTGACCCCTGGGTCTCCTATCCTGCTGAACCTTGCCAAATTCCCTCTTAAAAGCCATATACTAAACAAAGGTCAAATCAGCCTTCACTCTATCAAGTAGCATATCCCACTCATCGTGCATGGTCAAAACATTGTCAGGAAGAGCGTCTGCTACCTCAGGTTGTGCTACCTCTTCCTCGACATTATTTTTGTGAAAGTAGGCATAAGGGGCCTATCTGAAGTACGAGTGTCTGCTCTAGTTGCTCTAGGTGACCCCGCTATACTTCCTCTACGACTGTGATGGCTCTAGGGCCTCCTTGGTGCTACTGTCAGCTGCTGAATAACCCCTATAAGCTGATATAACACATCAGCAATGTGATCCTGTCCCTCATGGATGGACCTCAATGTTTCCCTAGCCTCTCTGTCTGCTTCCTCTGCCATGCTTGTACCTTGAGTGCCCTGCTCAAACACAATCTCCTCATCTGCCTCCCTATGACTGTCCTCTATATCAACCTGTACCGAAGACTCTGGCTGTCCTTGTTCAACCATGTTGTGTCTAAAACTGTATTGTTTGTACCTATTATGCATGCCTCTACAACATTGCTATAATCTGAAAATAAGCCCACTAGGCTGGCAAGACTGCTAGCTCTGATACCACTGTAATATCCTAAGGAAATCTCACTATGAATTTTTCTAAATTAAAACTGGTTGTAGGTGTTCAAAGAAGTTTACTCATTCTGGTTTACTTATTATCACAGCGAATATGTCTTTTCCGTTTTGACACGTAGCAGTACTGCGTTTGATTTCTCATAAAAATTCCATCTTAAAGTTGCCACTATCAACTGTGTTTTTAAAATATATGGAATATATATTCTTCAAGGATTTATGTAATGCATAAGCATTCCCAAACATACAAAAATGAATTCCAAACAATAATATGTTTCAACAATGAACAAGAATATTCGATGAAATATTTATTTCAGTGCTACAAAGCCAAAACTGTAAGCAACTAAATCAATACCAACTGGATGCATGTGCAGTCACGTGCGAAAGGGGAAAGAGCTCCCTGTCAATGAGCATTGAGGTCCCTGTCGCTATTGCTAGTGGAGAAGCGTTTGTAATGCCCAACATGTGCTAGACTCGTGCGCCTTTGACACTAACCTAGCGTTCGTTGCCAATGAAAGGTGTCACCTTCACTATTGTTAACCTTGGTCTGAGCAAGTGCGTCTACCAGCCAGCGTATAAATAACCACAGTCGTGTTTGGGGAGGTTCTACGTGCTGGAGTATTTTTCCTGTGAACCATAGTCACAATACATGGGAGGAAACGATATGTATCAAGTCTCCCTCAACTCCCTATGTCTAACGTTAACTCCACGCAAAAGTCCAAGGAAGTTGCACGTATGTAGGACCAACAACCAATACAATACCTTGTTGCCTGGGCTGTGTGAAAAAGATTTATTGCGGTGGTCACCAATATGAGGGCCACCAACACACAAGGAAACTGGCAGTCTTCTCTACACCTGTTCACAATATTGAAATATATCCAGCTCGATAACCAGCTCCAGCACACTGGTATCAATTAGCAATGGTCATGTTAACCTTTATGACCTGTCTTCTTCAATATCGTATGGGTAAACTTTTTCCCATTGTAATCCCTGATTTGATACAAATTGGAGTTTCATAAATAACCGACTTCTTTTCTGAAAGAAATGCTACAAATAAAAATATTTGTCTCTTACCAATATGCTTGATATTCAACTGTGAAATATGTATGATTCCACCTCTTGAAGAGATGCTGGGGCTACATCCAATCTCTTCACAATTTCCAAAGGGTTTGCATCCTCGGAAATAACCAGTCACAAATGTAACCAGATTTTACTTTTCTTTGTTTTATAATATCTCATAGTGTTTTTCCCAAGGCATACCTTTTTCTTTTATAACCACAAAGTGAGGGAAAAAATAGAAAACTAAGTCATGTGGGATAAACGAGCTCACTTAAGTCACTTTCATAAAATAAAGTAACTTTTAAGTCATAAAGTGACTTTATAATATCACTTTATAAAATAAAGTGATTTAACTTTAGAAATAGAGCCCAAAGATTAAACATTCGCCCACTGAAACTTGTGATTGGCTGGCATCCTCTGAAAAGAAGCCATTAGCCTATCCGGATGGGAAGATAGACTAATCAAGCGCCATAATGGCCTACTGCTGATGAGGGGACATTACATTTAGCACACAAAGGGGGGCCCAAATTAATTACGAATTTCACCTTGGCATTGAATTTTAAATGTAAGATGGCCTCTCAGATTTTTTTGATTTTTTAAAAATTACGAATTGGCATCAATTTTGCATTGAAATTTAGAAAGGCATTGATTTTTTAAATTGTAAATTGGTTGTCCAATTGCATTGATTTATCTTGATTTTTTAAATAGCATTGATTTTAAATTATCTCCCAACTTATGAAAGGTTTGCTTGCCAACTTGCGAAGGTTTGCTTATCAACTTGTGAAAAATGAACATTAAAATTGCAATTTTGACACTTAAAATTTAGATTTTTCAAAAAATATTTTATCAAAATTGTACGATTATGTTATTTATAATAGCTTCGATCAAATAGATGATAAAATATAATATAATATATAATTATAATAATAATAATATCAATATAATAATATTGATATAATTATTATTAATATTAATATAATATATAAATATTGATTATATCATATATAAAATAATATATAAATAAACAAATAATAATAATATTAATACTGTTATTATTATTATTATTATATATATTATTAAAAAGAATCAAATGTTATTAAATTAATACATGACAGATCGCATATTATGATTTCCTGTTTTACCTTGCACTGTCGACGGCAATGTTTAGGAAGTTGCGTGCATCATAAGACGCGTGACTACTATGAACAGTCACGCCTATGATAGGCATGACTCCCTAAGGAGTCATGTCTATCATAGACATGACTCTTCATAGTCACTGCCGCGCATATAAGATGCAGTCAAGGATTATTGAACTAATATAGAAATCGTAGAATATTGGTTCATCTAAAACAGAATAACAATAAGGTTTCATTCTCAGATTTAATACAATTTAGTATCACAAATATTAGTAATTATCTTACAGATTAAATATAATAATAAATTATGTTATCAGAGCCAAGTTAGGAAGGGTCCTAGCAGCAACTGGATTTGAGACATTCAAATTTAATCTAAAGAATATTACATTCCCTTATGGCTATTGTAATTCGATTTGAAGACAGGCTAGAAGGAGGAAATAATTTTTCATCATGGAAATTCAGAATGATAATGATATTAAAAGAAAACAAAGTTGAGTCATTTGTGAAAGAGAATAAACCAGAACTAGAGAATGACCCTAAGAAAATAGCATGGACTGAAGGAAATGAAAAAGCCATGAAAATCATAGTTGATGGAGTTAGAGATCATATCGTACAAATTTTGACAAAATATGGAACTACATATCATATGTTAAAAGCACTTGAAAGTACGTATGAAATAAATAACTCCAGCAAAACCTTGGCCCTTAAGAGAGAAATCAATCATATAAGTATGAACAAAGGAGAATCTATCAATACATACTTTATGAGGATATCAACTCTAAGGGATCAATTATCAACTCTTGGATACCAAATTGAAAGTAAGGAGCTAACACCTATCACCCTAGATGGCCTACCAAACTCCTAGGAAACTTTTGTTCAAGACATTAGTGCAAGGTCTAAATTTCCAAAATTTGACTGATTAAGATCAAACTGTCTTCAAGAGGAATCGAGACAAACAAAGAAAGGATTCAATCAGAAGAACATAGACGAAGATCTTCATGTCTTGAATGCAAACTCCCACAAGAAAGGAAAGAAGTTCTTTCAAAAGAGGAAAAGCCATCCTGAGAAAAGCTCTTCCAAGAAAGATTATTCTAACATCCAATGTTTTAGATGCGAACAATATGGGCACTATGCAGTTAGATGTCCTGATAGAACCAAGCAGCAAGCATCATATGCCAAAGTAAGAAAATCTAAAAAGAAGCATGAACCTGAGAAATATGTATTCTACTCTGCCCTTTCAAATCAAGTATCAACTAAATCCAACTCCTGGGTCATAGATAGTGGTTCATCAAGGCACATCACAAGATTCAAAGAACTCCTAGACTCCATGGTAGAAGAAACTGATGAAGAAGTAACAATTGGAGATGATTCCGCACATCCAGTCAAAGGTGTTGGGACCTGCACTATCAAATTAAAATTTGGCATCTCAATCCAACTCACCGGAGTACTATTTGTCCCTGGCATAAAAAGAAACTTGGTCTCCATATCCGCACTTGAAAATAATGGATATAGAGTAACCTTCATGGATAGTAAAGTGTGGCATGGCCAAAGAATTCTACCATCAAGAAAGCTAAAACTATAGGACATAGACAAAGTTATTTGTATGAGTTATGTACTAAACTGAATCTAGCCCTAATTCATGAAGTTGCAGACTCCAATGAAATATGGCATAGAAGATTAGGACACCTCAATTTTTGTGCCCTATCTTCTATGGAAAGACTAGTCACAGGTGTACCCAAACTCAAACAATACAATTAAGGGGTATGTAAGGGGTGTACCTTAGGAAAGAATACTAAGGGGTCTTTTCAAAATAGTAATAGTAAAACAAATAATGCATTAGAATTAGTCCACTCAGACTTATGTGGACCCATGTTTGTACCTTCATTAGGAGGGTTTCTCTACTATGTAATCTTTGTTGATGACTTCTCCAGGAAAACATGGATCTACTTTCTTAAATGTAAAGAATCACAGGAGATTCTTAAAAGATTTAAAGAATTCAAATCCCTTACGGAAAATTCTTCTGGGAGAAAAGTAAAAACCCTAAGGACAGATAATGGAAAAGAATATACATCAGATATCTTTAAAGAATTTTGTATAAGTGTTGGGATTAAGAGGGAGTTCACTGTACCTTACAACCCTCAACAAAACGGCGTTGCTGAAAGGAAAAATAGAACAATTGTAGAAGCTACCAAGGCTATGCTACTCGATCAAAATATAGAAACTTCACTTTGGGTTGAAGCCTCTAGCACTGCAGTCTACATTCAGAACTGATGTCCTCACTCCCATATTGATGACAAAACTCCCAAAGAAGCCTTCGCTGGTATAAAACCAGACATTTGTCACTTAAGAATATTTGGGTGTCTTGTCTACATTCATGTACCCAAAGAGAAAAGGACTAAATTAGAACCTTCTGGGAGAAAACGTATTTTCATAGGCTACAGTGAAACTTCAAAAGCCTATAAAATATACGTGTCTGGTCAGAGACAGATTGAACTAAGCAGAGATGTGATTTTTGAGGAAGATATAGCTTTTAAAAGGGCTAGAAATTCCATTGAGTCTGAAATTCAAACTTCCCGCATGGATCTAGAAGAGGATCCCACCCCTGAGATTTAGAGGGAGTATCATGAGGAAGATAGAAATGAAGAACAAATCACGTCTTTGGAGAATCCTAAAAGAAGACCACTTTGGGCTACCAAAACATTGGAAGAAGCAAAGACTTATGCAGCTCCATTAGGGACTTTTAGAGAAAGTAAAAGACCTAAGAGATTCTCTAGTTATGTGGCATTAATGACTGAACTCATAAAATCTGAACCTACCAATGTAACTCAAGCTCTTCAGCACCAAGTATGGAAGGATGCCATGACAGAGGAATATCAATCCATTCTGAAGAATGATGTGTGGGAGATAGTGCCTAGGCCAAAAGAGAAATCTGTTGTTTCTTCCAAGTGGCTCTTCAAAATCAAGCATGTTGCAGATGGCAATATAGAGAAATATAAAGCAAGATTTGTAGCCAGAGGTTTTTCACAGAAAGAGGGAATCGACTATGAGGAAAAATTTGCACCAGTTGCACGATACACCTCAGTTAGAGCAGTCCTTGCCATTGCAGCAACTAAGGGGTGGAAAGTCCATCAGATGGATGTAAAAACTGCTTTCTTAAATGGAACCATAAAAGAAGAAGTCTACTTAGAACAACCTGATGGATTTGAAATTCACAATGCAAAATCACATTTGTGTAAATTAAAGAAAGCTCTATATGGACTTAAACAGGCTCTCAGGGCCTGGTATGAAAGGATTGAGAAATACCTTATAGGATTAGGTTTCTCTAAGAATGATGCAGATCCAAATCTCTACTTCAAACAAAGAAAAGGTGATATATTAATATTAATATTATATGTTGATGATCTATTGATTACAGGAGAAGATCACCTTATTGAACAATGTAAGAAAGATCTGGCTTCAGAATTTGAGATGAAGGACCTCAGTCTCCTACACTATTTCCTTGGACTTGAAGTCTGGCAGAAATCAGATAGTATTGTTTTGAATCAAGGGAAGTACACTATTGATATATTAAAGAGATTTGGTATGATGAACTGCAGACCTATGTCAACTCCCATGGAAACAAACCTTCAAAAACTAAAGGAAGCAGCAGCAGATTCTCCATCAACAGACCCCTCTCTCTATAGACAGATAGTTGGATCCTTGATGTATTTGGTTAATACCAGACCTAATATCTACTATGTTGTAAATGCCTTGAGTTAGTTTATGTGTGAGCCCAAGGAGATACATCTTGTGGTTGTGAAGCATATAATGAGATATCTTCAAGGTACAATTAATTATGGTCTAAAGTATGAGAATGTTGACTTAGATCTCCAAGGATTCACAGATTCGGAGTGGACTAGAAGTGTAACTGATCAGAAGAGCACCTCCAGATGTTGTTTCAGCTTAGGATCAACTACGATATCATGGATTAGCAGAAAACAGTCCTCAGTAGCTCAAAGTTCTACAGAAGCTGAATATATTGCAGCATCCATGGCTGCTAGAGAAGCGATTTGGCTCAGAAAACTGCTTGTAGGATTATTCAGTAAGCCTCTGAATCCAACTATCAGCCACTGTGACAATCAAAGTTGTATCAAGCTGTCAGTGAATCCTATATTTCATGATAGATCTAAGAATATTGACATTCCTTATCACTATGTGAGAGATATGGTGGAAAGGAACGCAATCCAGTTGGAGTATATCAGTACAGGAGATCAAACAGCAGACATCCTCACCAAACCTCTTCTCAAAGTGAAGGTTGATCACTTCAAAAAGAAGCTTGGTATGATTGAAATGTAAATTTTGATTTGTACTAATATATTTTAAAGATGAAATGTGTAAACTTCTTTTGTCATATGTGTGACTCTGTGACTTTATGGGCCTACCATTCTTGTGTATGTTTCTAAAAGGTGACGACTTTTTGGGCAACTAACACTTGTATTTAAACATTGTAAGGTGACGATCTTATAATGTTCAATAGACTGATATCATGTGACTTGATATCAGCAGTTATGGTAGACATTATGCGATGTAATGTCAATGCACATACCATAACTAGGATATATATATATAAGGAGAATGTAATGTTCTCAAGCATAGTATATCCTTTAGTATCACGAGATAGGTGATACTATTTATCACGAGGTATGTGATAATTTATATCACGAGGTATGTGATATGTGATACTATTTATTACGAGATATGTGATAATTCATATCACGAGGTATGTGATATGTGATACTATTTATCACAAGATAGGTGATACTATTTATCATGAGATATGTGATAATTCATCACGAGGTATGTGATATGTGATTCTATTTATCATGAGATATGTGATAATTCATATCACGAGGTATGTGATATGTGATACTATTTATCACAAGATAAGTGATACTATTTATCACAAGATATGTGATAATTCATATCACGAGGTATGTGATATGTGATTCTATTTATCACGAGATATGTTTTATGTGATATGTGATACTATTTATCACGAGGTATGTGATAAGATATGTGATTCTATTTAACATGAGATATGTGATATATTATTATGTCTATCCTCTTGAGCTAAGAGGGAGTGTTATTTATAATAGCTTCGATCAGATAGATGATTAAATATAATATAATATATAATTATAATAATATCAATATAATAATATTGATATAATTATTATTAATATTAATATAATATATAAATATTGATTATATTATATATAAAATAATATATAAATAAACAAATAATAATAATAATATTAATATTGTTATTATTATTATTGTAATATATATTATTAAAAAGAATTGAATGTTATTAAATTAATACATGACTTATCGCATATTATGATTTCCCGTTTTACCTTGCACTGTCTACGGCAATGTTTAGGAAGTCACGTGCATCATAGGACGCAAGACTGCTATGAACAGTCACACCTATGATAGGCATGACTCCCTAAGGAGTCACGTCTATCATAAACGTGACTCTTCATAGTCATTGCCGCACATATAAGATGCAGTCAAGGATTATTGAACTGATATAGAAATTGTAGAATATCGGTTCATCTAAAACAAAATAACAATAAGGTTTCATTCTCAGATTTGATACAATTTAATATCACAGATATTAGTAATTATCTTACAGATTAAATATAATAATAAATTTTGTTTGCATTTACAGATTAAATTGCTCAATTCCACTTTTTAATTTCCACAATTTGCAAAATTTTGCCAAATTTTCCAAAATATTTCTAAGTCCACAAAATCCAAATTTTGCTTGCAAAAAATTTCAAGACAAAAATTTATTAAAAATTGATTCTAAATCCAAATCTTTAATTTGGATTTGCAAGCAAAAATCATCTTGCTAGAAAACCAAAATACAAACTTAGCCAAAATCATAATTTTCATCATTTTGCAATCAGAATCCAACCTCTTCGCGCCAAAAATTCTCACTACTCAACCTCTCAAATCATCTCCAAATTTTGCAGGCCACTTCAAACTCTCCTTTAGCATCACCAACCTGAGAGAACTGCCAAAACACCTATTGCTAAAGCAAAAAGAGGGGGTCCCCATTTTCAATGGAGTGATGGTGTGAAAAAACTCACAACTAGCATATTACATCAATCGTTGAGGTTATCCACAATCAAGAAATGACATAAATAGAACTTTGGAGTCAATTGTATGATCTTTCGCAATCTTACCATGCACATGATTTTGATCAAGAGAGGATAAGATACTCTACTATTTGTAGATCATAAAACACACATCAACAGGAGGCAATGACATTGGTGGAGAAATATGGATCCTGGTACATTTAGTTCCCTACTTTCACTTACATTAGGATTCAAGGTTTCACCTCAAAGCCCTAAAAACTTCCAAGGTATCCCACAGATAAGATGGTGTTGCTTGAGGTAGTGAGACAACTATTAGAGTTTGATCACATTCAGAAGGACAATCATAGACAAGGTATGCTTGTACTTATCACATTGGGAAAGATTCTTGAGACATGTCCCACAACACAAGCAGCAGAGACAGTTAATATGGAGTTGTAATTCTATCAGCTTGGAAACTATAGGGGAAAGAAATATAGATATAAGGTGGACATAGAAGACTATTGGGTCAACTTGGTTCATGAATATGTAAAAGGAAAAAAGATGTGGTCCAAGATGTCAGTAGATTTCATGAGAAAGTGTGGCACTTTTCGTATTCCTGATAAGGTCAAAGATGATGGAAACTATATACACCTATAGTATGAGCATGAGAAAGACAACTCGATCTAGGTACCTAGTTGGTCACAAGTCAAGGAACTTACAAAGTTAGATATCTTGATGAGCGATGTGGTTAGTAGATTAAGAGCTTGGGTGGATAGACAAAGATTGAGGCTGGATATTACCTTCACATATGAAAAGATGCAAAATGAGGAGTCTTCTTCTATGGGTGATGAAGGGCAGTCAATGTTTCAAGATTGAACAATAATAAGGACAAACATCAAAGAAGAGGCATAATGTGGTTGAGGCATCACAAACAGTAAGGGAACTAACAGTGGGGAGTCTAAGATTAGAAGGCACAGGTCTACAACAACTCCTGTCATTACCAGTTCTTCATCAATAAGAGAAATAGATATGCAGGACAAGGAAAAGGATTCAGAATAGGGTGGTGACACAGAGATATTGCCTCTGGAAGGTCAAGGAGAATTTTTTTCATCACAATCAGTACAGTAGGTGACTAAGGAGCTACTAGCATCTCCTACTACTCCATTAGTAGTTGATTTGGGGTATGATATGAGACAACCTAGTCCCAATACACAAGAGGTAGATTAGGAGATCATTTCAGCTTTGAGAGGACTTAATGAAGATGATCTGCTTGAGGATGGCATGGATTTGTCCACAGTCTGTAATTGGTTAAGGAAAAGCATGAAGAAAAAGAGAAGAGAAGAAGAGGTACATCCTATTGAGAGCATTGATACATTCTGGAATAGAATTGGCAAGGCAAAGGATCCAAAACAAGGAAATAAGTTCCATCAGATTACTAGAAATACAACAAGATCTTTCATGTTGCATAAGGTTGTCCCAATTGGCGATAAAACTAGAGATGAGGTCTCCCCAAATGATTATCAAATCACATCCTATGATATTGGGTCATCCACCAAATAGCAAGAATTCCACGAATTAAAAGATATTGTTGAAGCAATTAAAAAGAGAATGAATAAGTTGGAAGATAAAAAGGAAATGCTACAATTGGAGAATAAGAGATTGAAAGAATACATATACATGCACATGAATCTAATAGGGCCAAAGAATGTGGTGCTTGTTCCATATGTCTCCACCTCTTAGGCATTGTATGATACTTGTGAGGTAATGAAGAACACTTATCAAGAGGTAAGGGAATGAATTAACGATATCAAAAAACAAGCAGAGAATTTCCTTACTAAGATGATCCGAGCCTATGGAAGGACTACATTGGTGATGGATAAGGTCCAAGGTTTGGAGGAGACATAAAAAGAATTTCAGCCAATTGAAGATAGGATGATTTCTCGTCTTAAGGCATTGAAGAGTGTTCCTATATCAATTTTGATTCAAAGAGTGATTGAGAGAGGAAGTGCATATGATTTTGGTCATTGGTATCATTCCTTGTCTATGAGGACATCTATATTTGAACAAGCACAGGCTGATTGTCTTGATACTGAAGGCCCTATACTTGAAGTACATTCAAAGGTTCTTGTTGCAATCAAAGAATTACTTGGACTTGATTTTGATGTTTCTAGTGAGCTGCACTTAGAGAAGTTGAAGGAAAAAATGGAGTCAATTTACTTCAAAGATGTGGGATCCATCAAGAAGTGTCAATTGGATAGTCTTCTCTCCCTTATGGTTTCCATCAGTGATCTACAGAGGCATATTTCAAATTGGGACAGCATATTGGATACTTACATGGAGAGGTTAGAGGTGATTAAACTACAACATAGGAGCTTGCCTAACATTGTCATAAATCAGCTTGATGCAATTATGTTCAAGGTCATGGAATTTGCTAAGAAAGTAAAAGAAAAAGGAGTATATCTTCTAGATGATAAGCTATATGATGACTAGGTAGATTTCTTTTTTCTCATTGGTCCTCATGCATTTGAATTTTCTCATTGGCTCATTTTGTGGTGCTTCATTCTCATTGGATGTGCACTTAATGTTTGTAGCAACCCTAATTACGGTTTTCATTGGGTAAATTTGGGTCATTGATTCTGATTTAATCTTGGTCGTTCATTGTATTTGGGGCTTCTATATAAACCCCACTCCTCTCATTTGTAAAGAGGGAGATGGTTGGAGAATTATTGCAAATATACTGCCAAAATTGCTCTATATTCCTTGTTGTGCTTGCATAGTGAATAATTGTGATCGTTTTGGAGTATTGCATGGTGATCTACATTCCTCATTCATATTAGAATTTGTTTCAAGTACTTAAGTTTTAGAAATTACTCTAACTAGTTTATTAGAGTAAAAGTAATTGTGAATGCATCCTTGTTGAATTGGCTTATAGACCAAACCACTAGATGCTTACTAATTGTAAGTCTTGCCTTGCATGATCAAATGGCATTATTATGAACTCAACTTCAATTCTTACTAGCACATTATATGCATTCATTGATAATATTGATGTAACGGTAGTGATTTGAACATCTTTCAAGCAAACCTTAGAAATATTGCACTAGATTGGTGGAGTTGATAACAAGACCATATCTACTAGAGTTACAGGGAAATTCACAAGTTTCTTGCATCCAAGCCTAGACGTAGAAGTAATTTAGAGTCGTAAGATTAAAATAATTTGCATTTCATTTTGCAAGTTGAGAATCAATATATTTCATTGCACATTTTGAAGCCATATCATTTGCAATTCAATTGATGCATCTTAGTGAACTAGTGTACGTCCCCTCGTGATACCAGCATATCACATTATTACTACCAAATGAGTATCCACAAGTTGAAAGGAACCTTGGAGTCACCTTGATGATCTTTCTCTGCAATCTTTAGCATACGTGGTGTCTTTATTCAAAAGAGGATTCAATACTTGGTGTTTCATCCTATATGTGGTAGTGGCATAAAACTCACATCAACAAGTCACTTCAAAATTTAGCTGCTCATTACTTAACCTTCCCCTACAAGCCTGCAAGGGTTTCCTCGACTGTCTCCTAACATTTGTGGGACCATGGGATAGAATCTCTTTTTACCATGTAGTTACTCCTCCTTGGATCCTGCAAGCTTTCTTTTCCTTAGCCACTAACTGCCACGAGAGCACAGGAGAAATTAAGTAATGAGCTGCTAAGACTCATGTAAAACGAAAGGAGTCCGAGTAATATTTAGGTGCTCCTAAAAAGGGTGGCTAGTGTACCTACTGAAACATCTCCTTCTCCCCATGCTCCAAATTCTCTACCTCAATCTCGGGCTCAGGCTCCTCAACTTTAAAATCCCCCTCAAGTGTTACTTCAATGTAATTTATTTGTTCCTTGCCCAAGCATCTATGCACTATCTCCCATGGCTCTCTACATGTGAAACACAAACTCTTCATTTCAAGCTCTTAGACACTTCCATCTTGTTTGGCTTTGAAGGTAGAGCCCTTCGCTGCAAAACATCCTTGTGGACAGGTTTCCCATGTGATCCTAATGGTGCACTCTTAGGGTAAGGCTTTCTCTTAGTTGTAGAATCTTCTAAACTCAAGGCCTCTGAATAGCATCCTACATGGAAGTAGGCTCAAAAGCTTTAACCAAGCCTCAAAGTGACGCAAATCCTCAATGAATAGGAACATTGGCATCCTCTTCATAATGTTTAGCACCATGAATGAAACTCGTTAGGCTTTTGCTATGTAGTCCTCCACTGAAGCATGTTATCTCAAGTGTGTCAAGTCCTTGAAATGAATCTCAAGATCCTAGCTATCAAACATTTATATGGGCCTCTATGTGAAATTAACATAACCTCTATGTGAAATTAACATATGTCACAGCATTGAGGTGTCCTTGTGTGATTAGGCCATGATACCACCATTCATGTGCTGTACCATCCAAATGAAGGATACCTAAGTTGATGGCTTCCTCTTTTGTCATAGGGCTGAGTGAAAGGTATGTGTAGTTTTTGAACCCAAACCAAGTGTGACCTTCCATGATCCATTAATCACTGGAAGAATCAACTTTTTAACCCCATAATAAAGATCCTTGTAAAATTGGTGCATAGGTTGTCTCCCTCTTGATCCACTTCTCACATTACAAAATGACATGAATGGAATTTGATGCCTCAACTCCAGATCAAGTTGTAAATAAGCCTCTATAATTGCATTGAGATATTCCATGATGTATTCAACCCTTCCTCTTCACATGCCAACTCAACTCTAGGAAAGAATGAAAGTTGTGTAGGTCTGGGAACTCTATATTGTGATTTTCAGACCCATTCTGATTTGAACTGTTGCCCTCAGTGTCATCATTTTGAGCAGATCTGGTAGGATTGTTGGCATTTTTCATATTTTGCAGCATCTGAAGGAGAATTTGTGTCATTTTCCCTTGCTTCTTGGAAATCTTCTCTTGTATTTGTGCAGTTTTCTGCTTGATTCACATGAAGGCATCCCAATTATCTCCTCGATCAAACATCCTTTTCTTACCTCTGGCTCTGATTACTTCCTGTTATGACCTTGCCTCTAATTTTTTCTTCTCTCTCTCTAACAATTCTTCCTCAATGTCTACTGGTATGCTCACAATCTGCAATAGAACAATAATAGTTATTTCTCTGTTGTCACAATCTGAAAATGTAATTAATTACCAGGAGAATTTTCATCCTAACTGGGCACTCTTACTGAGGGTTTTCTTTTAGGGGGTCTGCTCAACCTTGATGACAAATAAACTAAGAGAATTATTCCTTTTTCGTGGTCAGAATGCACCATTACTCTTTCTTAAGTATCCACCAGCTCATAAACTGTCATGTAGCCAACCTGTTGTGGTGTTTAAATCATTTTGGCACCGACCGGAAAAGATAAACTTCATTTATTTTAATTTAATTATATTTAAATATGTTATTATTAGCTAATGTAAAAGAAAAACACAACAAATTAAATGGCAAATTAGACACTGTTTTTTGCAGAATTAGGTGTTGTGGATATGAGGGACATGACATTCTTTTAATCATAATTTTCATAAATGATAAGTTTGCAACTTCTTTTAATGATTTTTGTAATGAATTTGTCAAGTATTATTTTTTAGCCATCCGCTGACAACTAATTTGTTGTCCCCCAAAACCCATCCACGATCGTTGCATCCCCCATCACCAGAACTGAGAGAAACATTGTGTGTTTTCCTTTGTAGCAGTCAATAGTCTTTGGAGAATTTATATAATATTTACCAAGGTTATATGGAGGAAAGAGAGCTCTTACTTTTTTTGGATAGTGCACTTGGTTAGGATGAGCGCAATAAAATCAGTTAGCGATTAGGGCTTGACGCAGGACCTTTTCCTAGTGTAATACCTCTAGGAATGGATAAGGCTGCATTGCAAATGGAAATAAACTCATGTGAAGGAGAATAAAGAAAGGCAGTTGAGGTTTGTTGGGTCCTTGAAACAAGTCTGCAGCCCAAGGGACAAGTTTGAAGGGCAAGGTCTACATAGCTATGTGTGTTAGGTGGAATAAAGCTGAATTAACAGAATTTCTCCAAGACCATTCAGAAGAGTTTAGGCACAGGGAGAGATTAAATGTTGTACCGTATTGGGTGTTGACGATATATTGACATTTCCCATGTGGCTACATTTAGGGGTTGACTCTAAAGGTATGCCCTACTGAATGGTAGTGATTTAGCATGTTTATTCCATTGGATGAGTAGGGACTGCTCCTCTTTGAATCATATGCAAGCATTTACATTTCCTACAGCAGACCTACCCATTTTACAGATTTATCTAGTAATTTACTACTCTTCCTAATCATGGGTTTCGCTATGAGCTGGCTGCAAAGTGACACATGGCATCCATCGTAAAAGACCTTATTAATCTGTTATAGGATTTGCATGGATATTGTGTTGCCCTGTGATCCAAGATAAATATAAGAATAGAAGTAAATGCCACCTTATTTGATCTCCAACATGAAGCCTGATGGTGTAAGGCATAAAGAAACAAGTTATTGTGGTCTTAACTGATTGGCATGCATGTTGTCTTAATATTGCAAGATTATGCATGTAAATGACTGTATATAAGAGAAGACCTCTTAAAAAGAGAGGGACAATGATTTAAAGGTGATCTAAACAACATATTTCTATCATTGGAGAGCCATTGATTCCCTTGACCACAAGCTGATGCTAAAAACCTTTTCTAATGCAAAGATTATGTGCAATGAACTTATGGGAAGGAACAATAGGTGTATTTGAATGCCCAATGTAAGTAGAAGAGGAGAAAATTAAAAGCATGCGCAACAGAGAAAGTCCCATGGGTTTCCTAAGGCGGTGATTCAGTATTACAAATTTATTGTGACGTACAATAAGGAATATAAGTCACTTTTATAATTCTTAGTAGCAGCTTGGCTGCCAGTTTACCTAGGAAGAAATGACATTCATCTACTCACCCAAAAAGGCTCTCCTAGTACATATACCCTGCTCCATGTCAATCCCATGAGGAGCATTCACTTTCAAGCCGGCACAGAATATCAGATAATGTTATTCTGTTTCAAGTTTCTCAAACATATAATACGAAAAAAATGCAAATCCTAATCAAGATTCATCAAATTCTTTCATTAAGATTTTACTTCTCTTGCTAACCAGCTTAGAATGAAAAACATTACAAGAAGTGACAGGCTGCTAGCTAGATCTATAAATGGTGATAATTTGAAATCCAAAAGCCTGTGTATGAATCACAACCCTAGAAAACTTATCAGAAGAAAAAATAAATAAACAGCTTGACTTGCTATGATTTATTGGAATGCATTGATCATGTTTGTTAATTTCTACGATTCTTGAAGCACATACAATCTATCTGAAAAGGTTTTCCAAATATGAATGATGAAATTTGAAATTAGGCGAAAGTTAAAAAAAACCTAAAAATTGTTTGAATTTGCGGGTCTTACCTTGCTCAAGAGGCAGAAGCCTTAAGTGGCGATTTTCTCCCTTCGGAAAGTGTTGCAAAAACTCATAGCAGGGGTCGTCCATCTGATTTAGTCATTTTCCTCTTTGACATCCAACATTTTGAGTTTACCCCTGACCCGTTGAGGTTGGGTTCCTTTGCGTAGCATGGAAGGGAGGCAGATTTTTTATCTTTGTTTAGCCTTTCCCGCCATTTGTTTCTAATTTTAGTTTTATTTTTTGCTTTTTATAAATTTTAATATATTAAATATGTTTCCTTTGTTTTTATTTTTTAATATTAATTTATCTTTGTTTAGCCTTTCCCACCATTTGTTTCTAATTTTAGTTTTATTTTTTGCTTTTTATAAATTTTAATATATTAAATATGTTTCCTTTGTTTTTATTTTTTAATATTAAAATATAATGTTTAAATATTTTTTTAATGAATAGAGGCCTTTCTATTAATTAAAAGTATAAGTATACTATCCACAAAAAAGGGGTTGGTGGATACAAGATCACCCCGTAAGAGTCACACGACAATAGCCGGATATATCAACTATTCATCAAAAAAAAAGTATAAGCCCTCAGGCAGCAAGAGTAGTCGCAGCCGAGGTAGGAGGATCCTTGTCTTCAAGGTTTCCCCACACACTGGAGCCTGGAAGCAGGTCACGAATAAACCAACCATCTTCTTCTTCTTTTTCTTCTTCCTCCTGCCTGGGAAATATAGCAAGAGCCAAGTGAGGAGCTTTATTAGAAACATTGGTCGGAGGCCAGCCAATAGCAACAACAAAGGGAGCAGGAACAGTAGGCCAATCATCGGCCAAACTCTAGTGAGGAGGGGAAGTCAAGCAGCGCCACCAATTGGCTTTGTTGTTGGAAGAGCATCGAGGGTCTTAAGACCTAGGGGTCCGGGAGTGCCAAGCAGAAGAGCTTTGGCCACAAGGTGGATTTTTGGGTAGACAAACGACCAAGCCCACTAGAGTCTTTGGGGAGGCAACAATATTCCCAAGCCACCATGTGGAAGGGATGAGAATCAGCTCCAAAGGCCCGTAGAAAGCCACACAACAACTTTTCCAACCTCATATAAGAGGCTTTAGAAGGCACCCAACAGGAGGAATAGTAAACATGAGTAGTAACAAGCACTTTGGAGCAAATCTGGAACTTCACAGCCAAGGATAGGGGCTTGGTGATCCAGTATTCCGGCTTCTTCTCAATTCTAGCAAGAACAACATTCCATAGCTCCACATATGAAGCCTGGAAGGTAAAGGGAATGCCCAGAAATCTAAAAACCTCTCCATGTTGGATCCATTTCCAACCTACTGAGGCATCCAAAGAGGAGTCGGAAGACAAGACTGTATGTAGCATTGAGTCTTGTGCCATTGGATAGTAGAGCTAGAAGCTAAATAGAAAGTATCAAGGCATTAAAGACTTGCCTTCACATTAGCTTCATCCTTGATGAGAGTGAGAAAATAATCATCAGTGAAATGGCCATTGACAAGCTAAGTAGGTGACTCAGGTAGGGAAATTCCTCTGAAGAGACCAGTGGAATAGGTATTGGCAAGCAAATAACCAAACCCTTCCACAGCTAGGACATACAAAGAAGGAGCAAAGGGGCAATCTTGGTGGATGGATCTGAAGAGACCAAAGGCTTCAGACTAATAGTCATTGATAGTGATGCAAGTATAGGCATCCCCAAATAACATCTAAACAAATTGTATGAATCTGGGACCAAACCCAAGAGCTTGAAGCATAGCCAAAATAAAAGGCCATTCAATCCAATCATATGCTTTAGAAAAATCAATTTTGAGGAAAATGGCTTTGTGGTTTGACCTTTGAGCCCATTCCATGCCTTCCTAGACAGTAATAATGTTGTCAAGAATAAACCTAGACTTGATGAAACCAGTTTGTTCAGGACGGACAATCAAAGGCAGGATGTGGTGAATTTTCAAGGCAAGAGCCTTGGCTATGATCTTGTAAGAGACATTAAGCAAAGTGATAGGTATCCAATTGCAAATATCCTCTGGGTCTCTTGCCTTAGGAATGAACTTGATGTTTCCTTTATTGATAATATCCCCTAAGGAACCAGAGTGAAAGGCTTCTAAAATAAACATTATGGAGATCAGGGCCAATGACCTCCCATAAGGCCTTGTAAAATTCGTAGGGGAAACCATCACATCCAGGAGCCTTGTCATCCGCCATAGAAAAAATAGCCTCTTTAAGATCAGTGAAAGTTGTATACACTTAAAAATGGCTTCATTAATTAATTAAATATTTATTATTTAATTGATATTGACTTGATAAATTAATTAAATATTTATTATTTAATTAATAAGTGTTTCCTCTATTTATTAAATAGATTATTCAATTTATTTAGTAAATTCACTATAGTCTATTCCTCTATCCTAAGTTTTCTAATTAGTCTTATTAAAGTGATTTAATTAAATATACAATCACCTAAATATGACTAAGTCCCCTAGTCCACCTCACTTACCTAGTCACCTAACACATCACTTTGGCTAAAATAAATTATTATTATTAATTATTTATTAGTAATTATCCTCACCCACACATGTCCTATTCTTAAGGGCTATGTGGCCTCATAGAACTTGGTCTCATGGCCACATGTCCTCTCTTGAACCAAGTCAAGAGACATTCCCTATTCCTAAGAGGCTTTTCAAGCCACCTCTAAGGGTCAAAGGTGACTCATGGGACACTTGTGTCAAGAGTCCTCATGAGGAAAAAGTCCTTCCCTCTTCCTCTCTTTGGTCTTTGTGAGACACTTGACATGTGTCTTTCCCTTCCACCTTCTTCCTCTCACATTTCAACTACATCCCCCTTTCTCTCAACTCCTTCAACCAAGTCAATCCTAGCCCTAGGATCTTCCACCTTTCATTCTCCACCGTAGGATTGTGCCACCTAGGCTTAGATCCTCCAAAACTCTATAAAAGGAGCCTCATTTCTCCTTTGTGAGCTAATAGGTAATTGGCAATCAAGCATTCAAGCATTCAAGCATCCAAGCATTCAAGCATTCTAAGAGCAATCAAGCATCCATATTATCATCAATCCATTTTGCATTCCATCCATTAGTTGCATAATCAAGCTTTGAGTTACTTTGCATTCATCATCAAATCTCCACACTTTGGTAGCATCTTGGAAAAAGGCTTCATTTGGAAATTTGAGAGCTCAACATCTTCAAGAAATCAAGGCTAGGAGAGCAATGGAAACAAGATACATGGTAGGTGAAGGTAAAATGCTATTTTAGCTTTATTTTAATTGTATTCTTCATTGTAGTTTGCTTATTAGATAGATTTATTAGCTTCTAAGTAGTTAATTTATCATTTAGAATAGTATACACCTAATTTTGCATACATTTTTGGCACCTGCCGTGGGGCAACCCATGTTTTTTACTTTTTAGTTTTAGTTTTTCGTGTGCAGGTTATTTCTGCTCATTTGTACCCGATTTCTGCGCATCTATTCATTTCTGTTGCACATACATTTTATGTTATCACAGTTGCAACTTTCTATTCTGTCTTTTCATTTTCTGCCAAATCATTGCGCATTCATTTAACTGTTTTGCACATACATATTTTCTTGTTGCGCATCCGTAATTGTTGCGCATATACGACATCTCACTACACATTCGTATCTCACTGCTATGCATCCATCTTTTATGCGCATCCATTCATATATCCTGCGCATTTATTCACTGTTGTTGCACATTTGTTTTATACAGTAGTTGCATTCAATTTTATAGTTGTTTAGGTTTTTTTAGCTAATCTTTTAACAAGTTTCTATTTGTTCTGGTAGTCTTTTAGGTTGTTTTTGCAGGATTTTATTTTGAAGACCCCATTGCTAAGAAAATTTCTAGCAGTTTGTTTGCAGATTTCCAAGGGGTTTGCAAAAGAAACTAAAATCTTGTTTGGGCTTTAAAATACGGCATGCTTTTGATTCGTGTGTTTTCTTTAGCATAGATTTGAGTGTTTATTGTGTTATGCTTAATAGCATATTTGTAATGCCAAAATTATAACATATCCTCTCCCCTCGCCATTCGTGGACCTTGGGTGTAAGAGAAACTATTATAATTTTTAGAGGGCTGTCTTTGGTGGGAAAAGAGATGCTCACCCCAAGGAACGACCCAACTAGTAACAGGCTAAAGCCAAGCCCTTCCAAATCGGTATATAAAAAATGCTAGTGTGATTAGTCTCACATTACATAGGTGTGAATTCATTGTGGCAACCAAAATCTCCTCCAGTACCCTAGTGGTGCGTTAAAGTCCTACTTAGTAGAGGTGAAAGCCTTGCTTTGAAAGGATTGGGAGAGCCCCCTTAATTGGGAAAATGACTTGATCACAACCACCTGAACAGATGTCCTTATTAAATACTTTTGTATAGTGGTCAAAAACCTTCTATTTGCTGGCTCAAGGGGTCACCCAAGCCCGTGAAGACACCTCACATTACTCACGGTTCATAGTAGAGATAACAGTTCTTTGGCAAGTAATGACCCATTGAATTCGGAACTTGGTGTGCCTGAAAAGTGTGTGCACATGTAAGGAGGAGCCCGTGCCTCCAAGTTCCTAGGCTGTCCACTGTGGATTTGTGTGGCTGGATTTTATTATCCTAGTGGGGATTCAACAGATACTATCATTGCCAACCTTAGGAATGTAAGCATGTTTGTGCATTCATACTAGATTAGATTAGATCAAAATCATTTATGTCTTGCGTGTGTGTGTTTATGCATTTTTACTTTGCTAAAAACCAGAAAATCCAAAAATTCCAAATCATCAAGCTGAAAATCAATCAAAACAACAAAAACCTATGCATTTATTAGATTTTGTTGTGCATATATCCAACTGTTCTGCGCATTTAATACTGTCACCCTGCATCGGTTCTAAATTGTTGCACATTTGATTACTTTTGCTACACAAATATCCAACTGTCCTACGCATATACAACACTACAGGCCTAGGAAAATTCAAAATTATCTTTTTAGATACCCATTTTCATCATTAGTAAGATTCTGGAAAAACATTCATGTTCTACAGACCTCTGATCTTTAGTTTGACCATTTTCATCAATTTTCATCATCCTTTCTTCATCGAGAGTCATCAAATCATTTTCTTCCAATCTTTCAAATTCCAAATTTAGTGTTGAAACATCACCTTATCTATTAGATTTTGAGCTTTGCGAGTTTATCCTATTAGGATTTATTATCCTCAATCAAACTTACTTAGGTTACTATCTCTTTATTTTTCTTTTTCATATCATAGTGAGATCCATACCTCCTATTGACTTAGATTTTATCAAGTTGTCTCATCAATTTTCAACACTTTTTCATATCTTTTCTATCAATCACTTTCTATATCTTTTCATAAAAAATCTTTCATCCCACAATCAACTTTCTCAATTTTATGGTTCAAACTCGATCTCAGAAACTCAAACAAGTCGTTAATCTAGAATCCCTAGACAAGATGGAAGGAAATACCAGCAATGAAGAGAACCCTTGGTCAAAAGAGCTTCCTAAGAAAACTTAACTTTTTACTTCAACTGAGGAACCCACCGATGAAGAACTTAGGGATGCTACACAAGATCCTCAATTTTATCATGTCGTGGAAAGACTTCTAGGCTTGGATAG
This sequence comes from Chamaecyparis obtusa, assembly GCA_027943335.1. Classification (NCBI taxonomy): domain Eukaryota; kingdom Viridiplantae; phylum Streptophyta; class Pinopsida; order Cupressales; family Cupressaceae; genus Chamaecyparis; species Chamaecyparis obtusa. The sequence continues at coordinate 300,755 of BSBK01001155.1, read as the reverse complement.
AGAGATGTATTTCCTCATGCTTGCTCAACAAGGAGCTAAGCTACCAAGTGATTTTGATGTTTCCCATCTTAGAGAACTAGCTAACACAAACAATCAAGAAATCCCTAAAGGTTCTCAAGATACTCATGAAACAAAAGACACCAATCAACAATCTAATGCTTCTCATAGCAATCAACAACACAATGCTTCTCAAAACAATCAGCAATCCAATGATTCTCAACATACTCAACAACAAAATGTTTCCCAAAACACTCAAGGAAACATGTTATCTTTGGATCCCGTTCTACAACAAATCCAGATGCTTCAACAACAAATCTATGACATCTAAACTGGATCATCAACTAAGAAGTATTCTTTGGATGATATATGTCCTTATCCTTTTCATAAGAATTTAGAAATGATTCCATTCCCTCCTCATTTTGAGGTACCAAAATTTGACAAATACAAAGGGAATTCGGATTCACAAGACCACATTCGTGAGTTTTGTGCTGCTTGTATTGAAGTTGCTCATAATGACACTTATCTTATGTGACTATTTCCATGAAGTTTAGGAGGACAATCCATGGAATGGTTCTCCAAACTACCCCCAAGCATCAAATCTTTCAATGAGCTTCTTGACAAATTTGTGACTCATTATTCATATATCATCAAACATGAAGTCACTATGCTTGATCTTTACAATGCACATCAAAAGAATGGAGAACCCTTCCTTACTTTTTTGCAAAGATGGCGTCAATTGTTTGCCAAATATCCATGATCAATTCTTGAACAAGAAAAGATGGATATCTTTGTGCATAACCTTACACCAGAAATCAGTTATAGGTTACAATTGCAATGTCCACCAAACTTCAATAAGCTCATAGAGAATGGTATCAAGATTGAGGAAGCATTGGTCAGAAAAGGTGAGATAAAATTTTATTCCAAGGACAATGTTGGGTCCTCAAATTCCAATCCCAACAACTATAATAATGACAAATCCAAATTTCGGAATAAAAACAAAAATGTTGTCAATGATGGGATTGTTGATAATCGTAATGTCAAACCAACACAACCCCTTCTAAATCTCACAAGTAAGGCCAACGCTACTCAAGCTACCTACAACAATTAATCAGCAACTCCAAACACCAACAAAGATTCATCTAAACCAAGATTGCCTTTTATGTCACCTCAAAGAAACTTTACTCCTTTAGGGGAATCTCTTGAATCAGCATTACGGAAGTTAATCACAAAGTCTTGAATCAACATTACGGAAGTTAATCACAAAGAAACTCATTATGCTTCTTGAAATGAAAGATTTTGAACCTAGAGTGAAGCCTTCTTGGTGGAATGGGAATGATTATTGCGAATTTCACAGAGGAAAAGGACATAAAACCAATGACTGCCAAAGGCTCAAAAATGTAATTCAAGACTTAATTGAAAGTGGTGAAATTGGTGTTGATGGACATATCTCGAATGAATCACATATGGCTTTCAAAGATCCACTTCCTGAGCATGAAGAAGGAGGTTCTTCCAACACTAAGGGTGACAATCAAGCCAATTATAATACTACGTCCTATAGATATGTTGGTAACATTTCTGACTGTCATCCTTCTAAGTACTATGCCAATGTCATTACCATAAAGGAAAAATCAAAGAGTCAACCAATCCATGTTACTACTCATGCTCAGGCCAAAGTTACCCTCCAAGGAGTCCAGTCTAAACCAAGCACTACTCAAAACAAGTCCGTTTATGTCCCAAAGTCTATACCAAATACTTCCAACCAGTACAATCTTTTGGAACAACTCAAGAAGACACCTACCCAGATATCCATCTTAGAGCTTTTGCGTCTATCCCCATCTCACAAAGATATCCTTGAAAAAGCTCTCTTAGAGACCCAGGTCCCCACGAATCTAGATCATGATTAATTTCAAGCTATGGTGGGACATTTAACAACCCCACATTATCTATCCTTCACTGAGAACGATGATTTAGCTATTACCCAACCTCTTAATGCTCCCCTACATATCGAAGTCCTTGTACAGAGTCACAAAATTAAAAGAGTACTAATAGATGGGGGAGCTGGTTTGAATATCTGCACGTTAAAGTTAGTCCTTGCATTGGGTTTCTCTAAAAATGTTGTCGATCCCAAAAAGAAAATCACAATAAAGGCTTATGATGAGGAAGAGAGATCATCCAAGGGTTCTGTTGTTCTTCCAATTAGAGTTGGTCCTATTGTCAAAGATGTACCTTATCAAGTTCTTGACATGGATCTTGCTTATAACATCCTCTTGGGAAGACCATGGATTCATTCCATGCAAGCTATGCCATCAACTTGTCACCAATGTTTGAAATTCCCTCATAATGGTTAGGAGATCACTATCAAAGGAGACACTAATCCTTTTCAATATTGTAGCAATGTGAAGACCTTTGATTCTTTGGTTCCTTATAATTGTACTGGATCTTCTACAACTACATCCATTGATCCTAGTAATGTAGCATCAACTTCTAACTCAAATGGGATCAATATAGACATCAAAGAAAGAAGTATGGGAGAGTACACTTTAGGTCAAGCTCTTTGTATCACAGAGTTACCTTTGTCTCCTAGATCATATGGTAGATCTTTGATCACTAAACAACAATCAGAACCCCCTTCAACACTTGTTTATAACACATTTATAAGTGGGGGCACAATATCCAAAGAGGCAGCTGAGTGTAATGCTAATCATTTGCTTAAATCACAAAAGAATGAAGAGGATATCAAACATGAATATATATCACCTGATGTCTATGGTAAAGGGTATATGTTGCTACAAAAGATGGGATACCAAGGTGCTGGACCTATAGGGTTACAAAGAGAGGGTGTTCTAAAGCCAATTTTGCAAAATCCAAACTATCAAAGAGACACTACAGGATTAGGATACAAAGGAGAAGGACCAAAAGAACCAAAAGGAAAAGCAAAGATCACACCTTTTCATGAGATATCTAAAGTTCCTACCTTACAATTCAAAAAGAATGGTATGTATGCGAATCCAGAGAAACAAAGGATAGCACAGGGAATCATTGATAGACTTGAAGATAACGATGATTCTGACTCTAATTATTATGAATGGGATTCATTATCTGAATGTACTGAAGACATAGGAGTTGATGTTGTCCATCACTATAGTAACGATTACCATGAGGGAGAGAGCTCAAGGACTGACTGACTAGGATTGGTCCCACGTAATACTGCTTTTGTCGATCATGAGGGAAGTGAGCATTATCTTGCGACAGATGATTCGGATGAGAGTATGGAAATAGACATTGCTAATACCATCATAAACCTTGATAATTTTTCCATCAATACCATCTATGCCTTTGAAATTGACCCGAATGATCCAATGCCCCTTGTACATCCTGACCTTATAGATTGGGATTCTCTCAATCATCTGAAACTTGATGTCTTCCATAATGATGACGCCATCATTGACTATCTCGGACTCATGGATCATTTACCACCAGGGGATCACAAGTTAGGATTTATGATAGAACTCAATGACATGGCCTACTTTGGAGAGAGTGCCAATCCTTTCAATCATAAAAATATAAAAATAATCAACAGATCTAATGGTGAAAACCACTCAGTGGCAGTATTAGATCCAAAAATAGTAAAAAGAAAAGATGCATCTGATGGTGAAAACCTCTCTGAGGTGCTTGATGATGGAAGGATTGACACTCTTCCCAATTATTTGTATCGAGAGCAATCTGCCATTCTTATAGAACCAACAGTACCTCATAACATTGGAACAGAGGAGTCTCCACGCATCCTCAAAGTAGCAGCATCCTTGACATAATCAAAGAAAGAAGCTTTTGCAAAAAAATTCAAAGAGAGACAAATCAACTTTGCTTGGTCCTATGTTGATATGCCTGGGCTGGACCCAAATCTCATTATGCATCATTTATCTATTAGACCCGATGTAAAGCCAGTTAAGCAAAAGCTCCGCAAAATGCACCCACACATTGCACTAATGGTTAAAGCAGAATTGAAGAAGCTCTTAGATGTTGGATTCATTCGTGCTATTGACTATGCTGAGTGGATTTCAAATATCGTCCCCATCTCAAAACTAGACAAGTCTATTCGGATTTGTATTGATTTTTGAGATCTTAATAAAGCTTGTCCAAAAGATGATTTTCCTCTGCCAAATATTGACATTATTGTTGATCTAATAGCTGGACATGGGATGTTATCATTAATGGATGGTTTTTCTGGCTATAACCAGATTAAGATTGCACCGGAAGACCAGGAAAAGACTGCTTTTACTTGTCCGTGGGGTACATACTGCTGGAATGTGATGCCATTTGGCCTTAAAAATGTTGGAGCGACTTACCAAAGAGCTATGACCACAATCTTTCATGACATGATGCATACCATTATGGAAGATTATGTTGATGACATTTTAGAAAAATCCAAAGACAAAGTTGGTCATTTGAGAGTGTTGGATAGAATATTCACCCGGATGGAAAAATATCAGATTCGACTCAATCCAAAGAAATGTGCATTTGGGGTCACATCTGGTAAACTATTAGGGTACATTGTCTTAGCCAAAGGAATCGAGGTAGATCCAAAAAAAATTAAAGCAATAATGGAGATGGCTTCCCTCACTAACATTAGTCAGTTAAGATCTTTGCAGGGATGCCTCCAATCCATCCGAAGATTTGTTTCTCAAATAGCAGATCGAAGTCATCCCTTTTAAAATTTATTGCATAAAAATATCTTATTCCAATGGGGTGATAAGTGTGAGCAAGCTTTCAATAAAATCAAGCAATATCTGGTGAATCCTCCAACTTTGATGTCACCAATTCTGGGCAAGCCACTCTTGCTCTACATTTCAGCTATGACAGTCTCACTAGGTGCTCTTCTGGCTCAGCAGGATCATGAAGGGAAAGAAAAAGCCATATACTATATCAGTCGCACTCTAGTGGCATATGAGCTAAAATATTCTCCTATAGAAAGAGCATGTCTGGCCATTGTTTTTGCTTCACAGAAGTGGTGACATTACATGTTGTCACATTCAATCCAACTCATTGCAAAGATTGATCCTTTAAAGTATCTATTAAGCAAGACAACATTGACAGGCAGATTGGCTAAGTGGGTCATGCTACTTAGTGAATTTGATATTGAATATGTGGATAGGAAAGCTATCAAAGGCCAAGTGATAGCGGATCAGCTAGCTAATGCTCCATTAACAGATGACCAACCTATACACACAGAGTTTCCTGATGCAAACATCATGGCTTTATCTACACAAACATGGAAACTATACTTTGATGGATCATGTACTCAACAGGGTTCAGGAGCTGGTATTCTCTTTATCACACCGTAAGGATACACAATTCTGAAATCTTACAAGCTACTCTTTCCTTGCACCAATAATGTAGCAGAATATGAAGCTTTGTTGATTGGGCTAAAGATGACCTTACAATGGAAAGTAGATGAAATGAATGTCTACGGGGATTCTCAGTTGATTATAAACCAGGTTAATGATGATTATCAGACTAAAGATGATAAGTTATTACCATATAAACGTATGGTTGATGACTTCAAACAATATTTCTCAGTTATCACTTTTGAGAAGATTCCTTGACATGATAATAAGGCTGCTGATGTAATGGCAACGATTGCTTCTTTGTTTGATACAGAGGATACCAAGGCTCATTTTGAGTTCTTGGTGGAATCCTTGACTTGTCTTGCATATGATGACCTTGATACGAGTATTATATGTCATCTAATTGGACACAACTCCCCAATTTATGGAAAAATCTATTCTTATCTGAAAAATGACATCCTACCCCCTGACCTATCCCGAAATCAAAAATGAACTTTCTCTGCCATGCCTCCCGCTATGTCTTAATATTTGACACCCTTTATCGGCAAGGTCTTGACGGTACTCTCCTGCGATGTCTCGAGCATGATGAAGCTCAAACTACCTTACGTGACATACATGAGGGTATTTGTGGGACACATTTGAGTGGTCCCTCTTTGGCTAAGAAACTCATGCGTATGGGTTATTATTGGCCTTCCATGGAAACATATTCCTTTTATTTTGCTAGGGCATGCAAGAAATGTCAGATACATGGAAACCTTATTCATGCTCCAGCACAAGAGTTACATCCTTTTACAACTACCTTGCCATTTAGTTGGTGGAGACTTGACCTCGCAAGCACTATCAATCCTCCATCTTCCAACGGTCACAAATGGATTATCACTGCCATAGAGTATTTTACTAAATGGATTGAGGTTGTTCCATTGATTACCGCCATAGGGAAACAAATATCCATGTTTATCCTAAACTATATCATTTGTAGATATGGGATACCTATGTATCTCATTATTGATCATGGAAATAGTTCCAAAATCAGGACATGGATGAACTGTGCGCAAAATTCCATATCACTCATAACTATTCCTCCATATACTATCCCCAAGGAAACGACCAAGCTGAGGTGTCAAACAAAACAATTGTTAAAATCCTACAAAAGACTGTCAATGACGTTGGTCGTGATTGGCATATCCAACTAAATCCAACCTTATGGGCTTACCGCACCTCCATCTGTACTCCCACTGGAGCCACCCCATATTCCCTTGTCTATGGATCCGAAGCAATCTTGCCCCTTGAGGTTGAGTTGCCTTCACTTCGTGTCACTCTCAAAGATTTGATTCTTGATGAAGAGTATAGAGTTGCATGGCTAACTGAACTAGAACTGCTGGATGAACGTCGTCAGAGAGCTTATGATCATTTGAAAGTCTATCAGCAGCGTATGTCTCGTTAGTATAACAACAAGGTAAAGATCAGAGACTTTCAACTGGGTGACTTAGTCCTTTGAGAAAATCCAAAGAATCAACAACATCGTGAGAAGAAGGGAAAGTTTGAACCCAATTGGTTAGGTCCTTTTGTAATTACAATAGTTTATGGTTCTGGAGCTTATCAATTGTCCACACCTGAGGGAGATCCTTTCGATGAACCTCTTAACAACATACACCTCAAGAAGTTCTATCCTTGAAATCCCAATGCAAGGGCTATGTATATATTCTATAAATAAAAAAATAAAAAAATAAAAAAAATTTAAAAAAATCAAAAGAAAACTGCAATAAAAGCATGTGGTGAAAACTTGGAAATAGGCGCTATGTGTGACAAGTTAGCTCCTCTATCTATTAGGATTCTTCTAGTGTGTTCGTTCATTGTATATATCCATAATAAAATTGCTAGTCAGTCATCATCACCACCATGTATATATCATAATAAAATGGCCAGTTCACCCACCATCCATTGTATTTACCCATAATAAAACCCCATCATAGCTTGATCTTTTGTCTTGGTCTTCATCCTAGTCTTGTCATGTCTTTCTTCATCCATAATAAGTCAGTCCATCACCTAGCTGGGGGCATGTCCTCGACCTTGTTTGGGAAGTGGATCTGTGATAGTCGTGACTCTTAGAGGACATAATGGAGTATTTTCACCAGACAAGCAAACATAATTCTTTCACAATGGTATCTTCATGATTAATTGCAATTTATGATCTATCCTTCGAAACATGACCGTTTATCTATACATCTTGACTATACATCATCAATTGATCTGATCAATATATCTTAAATCTATCTTTTGGCAAAAGCAATGTATATTCATGGCAGGCATGTTAGATTGGTTTGTTGTAGATTATGCATTCATATCTGGATTTCATTGTTATCATGTTTCCTATGCTATTTTGGGATATTTTTGACATGAGTTTAAAACTCCCATATGTCATTGATTAGAATAGCCGGGATGGGACATGGTATTTTCTTTGATTGCTATTTATGGGGTATTTTATGATGAAATCGAAAGAACAACTAATTGGGGTGTCTGTGCGTAAGTGCCTTCATCAGTTTAATAGTACTGACAATATACAAATCATGTTGTTATACAAATGCTATTAATGGTGATACGCCAACACATACCTCGACTCCAAATATTTGTTGCTTGATGGAGGGGGGAATATTCCTTGTCTATTATGCAAACAAAACTCAGGTCATCTCAGTTCAATTATACCTAGATGCTTGTCAAGTTTGTAATATTAAACTCCATGCAAGAAGTGCTCAGGTCATCCTAGTTTAATTATACCATGATGCTTGCATTTTCTTGCAACATAACAAGCTCAATGATGAAAATCAAATTCCTGTTATTATGAAGCTCTAAGATGTTACATGAAGTTGTGGAGATACGCATTTCATCTTTCCTTTTGCATTGTATTTTACCAACTCATGACTTGCATATCAGTGCTCCTTTTATAGAGATTTGTAGGTTATCTTTCTTATTAGGATATCTCTTTCTCCTAGTCCATTCTTCTTGTGTCGAATATATTTGTTATTTCAATTGAGGATATTTGGACAACAAAAACATCAAGTTTTCACCTTACATCTTACAACATTTTATCAAATTCATTTAGACTATGCATAATCTTCATTAGGTGTGTTCATTTGTATATATTAATCATTTATTATAGCCATCATTTTATTTCGTTATCTTTTGTTACGTTATCAGTTATTATATTCAATCATCTTAGATACATTTTCATTCATTACATCAGATATCATCTATATTATTACATCATTTATTATCCATTAAATTCATTTATATCATTCATTTATTATCCATTATCTACATTGTTTTACATCATTGCATTAGTAATCACATAGCATTGTATAAAGTAAAGTCATTTAGGATATGCATTTATATCATCGTATATTAGATCATTAACCATTATGCATCAAATCAAAAATAAATAATTTTGCATTCTAGGACATACATTCTATGCATATTAAAATAAATCATTTTGCATTCTAGGACGTACATTCTATGCATATTAAAGTAAATCATCACATCCTGCATATGTCAGTACGCACATGTATATAAAAATGTCAAAGATAGAACTGCATCACTGTATGTATAGAGTCCATCATATAGGGTCCAATCATATAAAGTCCATAAAATAAATAAACTGTCCAAATGTCCAATGATATATCATCAATAACAATGTTATGTATATCAAGTCAATAACATAATGAAGTATAATAATACAAGCATGTGTATACAAATGGTATCTATGAACCGCTGCCTCCAGACTCAGTCTGTCACTATCTACGCGATGCAATGAGACCCTGTGCTGATCCACCTGAGGCTTCGACCTGATCCCCTGACCCTGTGGGTGCTCTAGGAGGGCGTGATGATACACCTCCACTGCCAGCTGGTCCCCCTCTGTCATATACTACAGTCCTAATAGCCACTGAGCTCTCTTTGTATCTCCCAATCCACTAATCTCTAGGAACCGCCTATCTGTAGGCCTCTCACCAGTATGATATCTCCTTCCTGACACGTATCATGGCAATTGCGCATTTGTCCACCGATCAAGAACAAATTTTTTTTCTAATCTAAACTTAGGATTAGATCTAACCTAACATGCTACAAATCCTACTCTAACATGCCAAAAATTCTGAATTCACAAAGAGGATCGAATCACCTATCGACTCTCCTAAATCGGGTGGTCGCTAGAAGTGTCTGGCCCTCTCAAAGCAGTGATCTAATAGTGGGAACAACATCCTGGCGGCTCTGCTCTTCTATCTCTCGCACTCTGATCTCCAAATGACAAGTGTGCACAATGAGTCTATTGTGGACCCCTTAGCCCTATTTATAGCTTGTGGACCCGATGTGCTTGGTGTGTGGACCCTATCTCCTGTTTTTCTTTCGCTTCACCCCATTTTCACCCATCTTTTCTCTCATTTATTTCATCAGATTGATTATCCAACTTGACACAATAATAATAATAATAATAATAATAATAAATCACAATAATCTTTTTTTTGTCAATCAATCTCTCGAGGGGGCATGCATAGGACATCTGAAACATTGTCTGGGGCAGGCAGGGGCAAAAATGCTTGAAATTTTCTTTCAAATAATGTGACATGCACATTATTTCAAAGAGGGGCAAAATGTATACACTTAAAAATGGCTTCATTAATTAATTAAATATTTATTATTTAATTGATATTGACTTGATAAATTAATTAAATATTTATTATTTAATTAATAAGTGTTTCCTCTATTTATTAAATAGATTATTCAATTTATTTAGTAAATTCACTATAGTCTATTCCTCTATCCTAAGTCTTCTAATTAGTGTTATTAAAGTGATTTAATTAAATATACAATCACTTAAATATGACTAAGTCCCCTAGTCCACCTCACTTACCTAGTCACCTAACACATCACTTTGGCTAAAATAAATAATAATTATTAATTATTTATTAGTAATTATCCTCACTCACACATGTCCTATTCTTAAGGGCTATGTGGCCTCATAGAACTTGGTCTCATGACCACATGTCCTCTCTTGAACCAAGTCAAGAGACATTCCCTATTCCTAAGAGGCTTTTCAAGCCACCTCTAAGGGTCAAAGGTGACTCATGGGACACTTGTGCCAAGAGTCCTCATGAGGAAAAAGTCCTTCCCTCTTCCTCTCTTTGGTCTTTGTGAGACACTTGACATGTGTCTTTCCCTTCCACCTTATTCCTCTCACATTCCAACTACATCCCCCTTTCTCTCAACTCCTTCAAACAAGTCAATCCTAGCCCTAGGATCTTCCACCTTTCATTCTCCACCGTAGGATTGTGCCACCTAGGCTTAGATCCTCCAAAACTCTATAAAAGGAGCCTCATTTCTCCTTTGTGAGCTAATAGGTAATTGACAATCAAGCATTCAAGCATTCTAAGAGCAATCAAGCATCCATATTATCATCAATCCATTTTGCATTCCATCCATTAGTTGCATAATCAAGCTTTGAGTTACTTTGCATTCATCATCAAATCTCCACACTTTGGTAGCATCTTGGGAAAATGCTTCATTTGGAAATTTGAGAGCTCAACATCTTCAAGAAATCAAGGCTAGGAGAGCAATGGAGACAAGCTACATGGTAGGTGAAGGTAAAATATTATTTTAGCTTCATTTTTATTGTATTCTTCATTGTAGTTTGCTTATTAGATAGATTTATTAGCTTCTAAGTAGTTAATTTATCATTTAGAATAATATTCACCTAATTTTTCATACAAGAGTAAGGAGTTGATCACAAAAAGACTATTGACTACCAAACAAATGACTAGGAACAACTGCCAAACAATCAACAAGCACTTGGTCTCTCACCAAAGAATTTCCCTATGCACTGAACACCTACTCATAATGTCAGACAAAGGCTTGCAGAATATCAGGAAGCTCTATAAGTAAGTTATGACCTTCTTTAAATTTTTTTATCCCTGTGGTAGTATGGCAAGATCTAAGAGCCAATAAAAATTCTTTAGAAGCTCAATCTCCCACTTTTAACCAATGAAGTCAAGCCTTGATCTGAGCACCTTTGGAAAAATAATTGTTTGCAACTTGTCCGGTGTCGTATCTAAGCAAGGTGGATTTGCAGATTTGAGTTGAAAGGATCAAGCATCAGAGCTTCAGTGACAATACATAGCTCTTTAATAGTAGCCTCATAAGATCTTTGGTGAAAATAAGAAAGTTGCCTGCCATAAATGTGAAGAAATCTGGTAGTACAGGTGATGGCATCATTCCACCACTGAATCCAACTAATAGGTTGATGAGGGCATGGTTTTAGATTCCACATCTAGTGAATGTGGGCTAGAGTAGGTTTGTGACTCAGCAAAGAAGTGTTGAGGTAGAATTACGTTGTGCGAGGTTGTACCTTAGTTGTCTGCCATTCAATGCCAAAGGCAATGGAGAAATGATATGACAAAGTCACATCAATAAGCAGAGTGATAGGTAATTTATGAGTATTAGAAAAGTTGAAGAAAGATTGCGCCAAAATCATGGCATGATCAAGTCTTTTAAAAATCTTATCAAAGCCATCTCTAAAATTAGACCAAGTATGCCAAACATCGCCAGAATGGCGGTAGCCAGTATTGGGATCAAAAAGACCCAATTTATTATGCATGTAAAACCAAACCTCTCTTTCTCCTGATGTCTAGTGAAAAGTCAAAATCCCATCTTGGTTAGAAGCCACCTCAAACATATTGAAGTCCCCACATATGAGCTAGGTTACAAGTGGCAGAGAATCAACAAGCCATCTCCAAGTTGTGATCTTTCAACAACATCATTGGGGGCATATGCATTGACTATCCCAAAAAAATGATTCTCAATAGAAAAAACAACCCATACAACTCTTTGCATGGGGTAAGAACGATGATCAAGAGAAGAATGCCAACAAGGAGAAATAAGAGTAGCAACTCCACCTCGGCCAGTTCATGTTGAGTGGAAATAACAAGGCTATCGGGCTAGATAACACGACATGCAGCCTGAAGCATAAAGCCAATAATTTTCACCTCCTAAAGACACAAAATGTCCAGGCCAGAGACTCGTTGACGAACATTTTTCACATAGTATTTTCTAGGTAGGTCTGTGAGACCCCACACATTCCATGAGATGTAATTCATGAGAAAACCTCAAGCATTTCATCCTTGTCCCCAAGAGAGGAGAAGTTGTTGTGCCAGAACTCAAGATGAGGATCCTCATTAGAGAGGAGACACTGCTTTTATGACAACTCTCCTTCGCACTCAGCACACCCAGAAGGGTTGCGAGAGTGACACAAAGACAAAGAAGAAGAAATGGTTAAAGTCACTTGCATTGTGTGAACTAAAGGAGGTGTGGTGACAATAGTAGTTGCAAAACTCCCCTATTGAGTAGGGTTTGAAACAAGGGGTGCCTTTTCTAGTAGCCCAACAAAAAGAGAGGCGTTAGCACCTTTAGCAGCCTCAAGGCCATCCTACAGTTTTGAAGGTGCAGAGACTTACCCTTACGACTCACAGTGGTCCATTCGTCCTTCCTCTCTTCCTTTTTTAGGCCCTCTTGAGGACGGGATCCTGAATCTTTGGGAGACGACTTAATTCTAGGAGCTACTAGAGGGAAATCCTTGACCTTGTGCTTTGTCGAATGGCACTGATAGCACGTGTTTAGAAAATTCAGATAGAGCACCTTTTGGGTGAAGGTACTACCACCCACTTGAATCTCAAGGGTTTCTTTAAGATCCTAAGAAAGATCAACTTCAACACAAACCCTCTTTTGAGGGTGAGCGTTAAAAAAATGGTTGTGTTCAAGACATACCACTTTACCAACCCTTTGCACAATGGTTTGAATGAAAGGCCAACAAGGCAAGGGAAGGCTAGGAAACTCAACCCTCATAGGAGCTTTTTGTCATCTGAGATGATAAATTCTTGCGACCAGCGCTAAAAAACCAAGAGGAAGACCTAACAGTCCATGTCCCACAAGCGAAGATAGCTTCGACGTGGGCAGGATTGGAAACCCAAAACAAAAAAAACCCTTTGGTAAGGTTTTGAATGTCATCCAATCAAACTCCATGAGGAATCCAGGCTTTGGAAATCCATTCTTTAAGCATGCTTTTAGGAGGGGTTCTTCCCACAAAATAACCTATCAATGTATGTTGCTCTAACCAAACACAAGCATTATCAAAATCCTGAGTGGGAAGCACAATATTAGGGGATGGCATACCTCGTGAAACACTTTTGGGACAAACTTGTGAGGTCTCTTGCTCGAAGGCACCATTATCAACCGTCACCACTCCAGCACCAACAACAACTATTGAGCTAAAGGTGGTTGAAGCCATTAAATACCTAGGCTAATCTCATAGTAAATGTAGTATGATAGGACAAGAAGGACACATAATAACAGAGTGCGACTCAAAACCCTAGCAGAGTGCATTCCATCGTATGTATGAAACATTGTTCCTTCAACCCTAAAATTAATTTGCATGTATAACCATTGGTCTGTTTAAATATTGAAATTAGATTTATTATTATTAATATAAATAATATATAAAATTAAATATATTTAGCATTTATACTAATTAAATATTATCATAAAATAGTTACAATACAGAAGGAGAGATGCAACGGTCAGGAAGAGAGGGTTTGCAATAGTTAGGAAGGGATGACCCTCAAGGGTCAGGAAGAACATAATTTTGAAGGCATTAGGGATTGGAGTATTCTTATTGAGCCAATTAAGGGTGGCCTTTCAATCGTAGGAATCAATATGGGTTCCATTTTGGCCCATGATCTAGTCGAAATGATGTATGGAAGGCTTCGGGAAAGGTAGGGCAAGTTTATTCAAAATTTTTGGATGGTGGGCACAAGAAGAGATTTTCATGGCAAAATAATGGTTGTAGCTTGGCTACCCAACCAAGCGACAGAGCTTTTAGTTTCAAACAGATTGAATTGTAGTTTTGGCATCCTAAAACCCTAGCAAAGGGAGCAATTGAAAATTAGGAGGTAAGTGAGAAAATCACCCAAGCTATAGTTTCCTCTATTTTGATAAATAATTAGTGTTGGATTGAGTCTCTCTCCTTATTAAATGAGAGATATTTTTATGAAATGGGCGGGGCCTTGGTTGTCTCTAAGTAAGATTCGAAGATGGTTTGATGATAAATGGGGGAAAGATTACTCTCTAAAAATAATGGCTAATGGTTTTTTCACAATCACTTGTACATCCAAGCATGATAAGGAGTGGATTCTAAATGGTGGGCCCTATTTGATTGATGGGAAAGGGCTTTATCTCTCTAAATGGGCTCCAAACTGTAATCCTTTTGAGGAAAAGATTAAATAGTTCCCCATTTGGATTAAGTTACACAATCTACCTCAAGAGTATTGGGATCTCCAAATGCTGAAATGAATTGGGGGTAAGATTGGATCTTTTGTGAGAGCAGAAGAAATTATGGATCAGTGGGACTTCTTTATCTCTCCAAGGATCTTGGTGTTTTGGCAAGAATGTAACCCCTTACCTGAATATATTGTACTAGGGTCTGAGAAAGGAACTTTGAGGCAATCTTTGGTGGTGGATAAGGGAGATTGTGAGAATCAAAATGAGAACCAAGGTGATACTATCAGCCTAGATAAAGGTAAGAGTTTGGAATTTGATAGGTTAGATTAGGAAATAGTGAAGAAAATGAAAGAGCATAGAAGCAATGAAACCTATGAGATCAGAATATGGGAAAATTTGATAGAGACAAAAACTTCTAAAAGGATATGTGAATAGTTGCAATCTTGGGATAATGATCCGAAAAAGGAAATAGAGCATATTTTTAGTTTTGATTGGGAGAAGTAGAAAAAAGTGAATGGGGTTTGTGTCTCAACTTAGATGGTAGAGGATACCCCTTTTTTTAATCAAGAAGAGGGGAGGTTACAAGACAAGGAGGATGAAGAAAGTGTTAGAGGACTTGAGCAAGGAATGCATCATCTTCAGACTAAAAATCATGACCATGATGGACTTGCAAAGAGTGAGGAGAAAAGTGTGGAATCCAATCATGATGAGGTATAGGAGGGCCTGCTTGATGAGGTATTTCCTTCAAGACCCTCTCAGAATATAGAGATGAGGGGTATTTCCATAGATGATTTGATGTAGAATGACAAAGTCTTCAAGCCTCTAGAGGATTCTAAGTTTGATTTCAAGTTGTCAGATGAAAGGTATCCTTCTCCAGCATTTGAAAATAGAGAGGTAGGTGGGGAATCTTTATATAAGGATATTTAGATTTTGCCTATTAGAAATTTGGAAAGTTCTTTGGATGCTCTGAAATATAGTGGATGTAATATTAATGCTTCTGAGTTTGATGATGGGTTTCAAAGTGAAGATGAGTTGGGTATATCTAAGACACCAGGCATTTTGGAGATGAGGACTATGAAATAGACCCCTTCAACTCAAATGAAGCCCAAGATTGGAGAAAAAAAGAAAAGAGAGGCTAGGACTACTAGAATGAAGCTAGAAATAACATGGAGTGCAATTGACCAAAGTAAGCTGTTGAGATTGGGAAAAGTCTATGTCTTTCCTCAGCAATAATGAAGGTCTTATCATGGAATGTCAGGGGTTGCAATGCCCCTGACAAGATCTACCTCATCAAGAGATGTCTTGGTTAGGCGAGGCCAAATGTTGTGTTTTTACAAGAGACTAAGTTGAAAGTTAGTGTTGTGGATTTATTCAAAAGAGCCTATAGTAGATGGAAATGTGTTTTCTCATATGTTGTAGGGGCTTTAGGAGGCTCGGGGATCTTATGGAAAGACTCTACTGTCGAGGTTAGCCTTATTACTTAAAGTAGCAATTGGTAGTGGGTTGAGGTTTTCTGTAAACAATTTTTGGATAAGTTTTTTTCTTTGAATGTTTATGGACCCAATAGTCAAGTTCTAAAATGTGACCTCTGGAAGGAGTTGTCCAAGGTTTTTAGTAGTAATAAGGAGGATTTGCTTTTTATGGGAGGTGACTTTAATGCTATTCTTAGTCTACCCGAGAAAAAAGGCTGCTTAGAATGGGCAAGCCAAAGTCAAAAGGATTTTGTGGATTTTATATTGGAAAATGGTTTGGTTGAGATGGATCTACGTAATGGTAACTTTACTTGGACTAACTAGAGGGGTGGTTTTCTAAATATTGCAGAGAAATTAAATAGGTTCTTGTTGGCTAGGGATTGGAGGATGAAGTATCACACATGTGTAGTTGAGATCTTACCTATTACAGGGTCAAATCATTACCTCATATTTGTCATTATTCAGGAAGATTCAACTCCAGATCATGCTCCCTTTAAGTTTGAAGTAATGTGGCTTTGAGATGATAGGTTGATGGATTTGATTTCTCAGTGGTGGTCTAATGCCCCTCTTAGGAAAGGTAATAAGGCCTTTATTTTCTTTAAAAAAATACAGTTCGTGAAGGACCAAATCAAAGTTTGGAATACATAAGTGTGTTAGGAATATTTTTGATGAGAAATTCAATTTGGAAAACAATTTGGCAGAGTTACATGCTAAGGTAATAGCTACTGGAATAGATGAGAAGGATTGTGTTGTAGAGAAGGTCCTTTCTAAACAATATGTGGAAGTGTTAGCAAGGGAATAAGTTTATTAGCATAAAAAATCTAGGGAGATTTGGCTAAAAGAAGGTGATAGAAACACTAAATTTTTCCCTAATTCGGTTAAGGTAAGGAGATCGCAGAATAAGATTCTAGCTATAAAGGATTCTAATGGCTCAATCCTCCAAAATGCAGAAGATATCAATAGGGAGGCAATACATTATTTTTCTAATATTTTTATGAGGACCCAGATACTTTAAATTTTGATTTAAGTTGTCTAGAGATTATCCCTTGCTACATTTCACATATGCAGAATGAAGCCTTAATGAAATTGGCATCTTCAGAAGAGGTCAAAAAATCTCTTTTTGATTTAGGGGTGGATAAGGCACTTGGGTCAAATGGCTTCTTGACCATTTTTTCCAAAAGGCTTGGGATATTGTTGGGATAAATATATGGGGTGTGGTTGAGGGATCAAGGATTGGAGGTTTTGTGTTGAAAGATATTAATAATACTTTAATTTCCCTCATCCCTAAAAAGGCAAAGAGAGTTACTTTTGACAATTTCAAACCAATATCCCTTTGTAAAACTATATATAAGGTCATTGCTAAAGTGATAGTTGTTTGCTTAAAATTGTGTTATACTCTATCATCTCTATTGAGTAGAGTGGATTCACACCTAATAGATCAATCTATGAAGGTGTTATTGTGGCTCGTGAAGCCATTCATTCAGTTTAGGCAACTAGATTGGAGAAGATGATGATAAAACTTGATTTATATAAAATGTGAATAGGGATTTTTTGCTGCAGGTGCTTAGAAGATTTGGATTTTGTGCTAAATGGATAAAATGGATATAAGGTTGTATATCTACTCCAAGGTTCTTAGTTTTGGTTAGTGGCATCCCTCAAGGAGTTTTTGATTCAAACAAAGGACTTTGGCAAGGGGATCAAATATCTCCTTTCTTGTTTATTATTATGGTAGAGATTTTAGGAAGATTAATAGCCAGTAAATGGTTTGGTGGACAATGGAAATGCATTAGGGTGGCTAGAGGGGTTGATCCCCTTTCTCATTTACAATTTATGGATGACACATATTTGATGAGGGATGCCTTAATAAGAGAAGCAAGAGTGATAAATCTATTATTCACAAATTTAGTGAGGCCTCTAGGCAAAGGACAAACTGACATAAGTCTGAAATATATTCATTCAACACTAATAGGTAGATACAAAGGGACATTTATATAATTTTAGGGATGTAATTAGGGAAGTTGTATAGTAAATATCTAGGTATTCCTTTGTTTGAAGGTGCTCGTAGAACCAACCCGTGGAAGGAATTAACATATAGTTGTGTGAAGAGGATGCAAGGATGGAAAAGAAAATGGTTCTCATCTACTGGTAGGATCATTTTGCTTAAGTTTTTTTTTTATCTCTATTATCCCCAAATATTTCATGAGTTATCTTAAGATTCCTAAAAAGATTCTTAGTTTTATTAAACAGTGGATGAGGAAGTTCTTCTAGAACGAGGCACATGATGAAGATAAAATACCCTTATTGGCTTGGGACCAAATATGCAAAGCAAAAGTGGGGATGGGTGGGGGGAATAAGAAATTGGCACATTATAAACTTGGCTTTAGGTGATAAATTGCTTTGGAATATTTTTACTAATCTTGAAAGCAAAATACTTGGATTCTTATGACGGGCAAAGAATTCTTACAATTTGCAGTCCTCCTAGAGGGTTTGCAATATGGAATTTTTCTGATTGAGTGTAGAAAGGTTATAATAGACCATTTAACTTGGCAAATTGGAAATGAGAGACATACATCCTTTTGAAATTATTCATGGAATGGGATACATCCTTTTTCAATTATTCATGGAATGAGTTTCTAGCTATCAAGGAGTCAACAACTTATCATGATCTAAAAAAACAATTCTTAGATAGATTGGGTGGGAAATTTAGTGACTATATAGAACTTAAGAAAACTCAGTTTGGGAAATAGTGGGTTTGGAAGGATGTTGAGCATCTAGGTCTTTCAGTTGTGCAAGTAGAACTAATGAAGGACATATATTCAAGAACAAGGATATTGTGGTGACTAATGAAGAGGATAATTTGATTTGGTGTGCTACTCAAAATGGAAAATATTTGCTGAAATTGGGATATAGGATTTTGGACAAAGGTAATGAATTATTGGGAAGGCTTGCACAACTTTTTTGGGGAGGGGAGTGTCTACCTAAGGATGTATCCTTTGCATAGCTATCTATGATAGGTAGGATCTTGACTACTAAAGGGGGAAGAAATATGGAATTTAAGGACCTACAAAATGTGTGTTATGTGGTGAAGTTGATGAAGATGTTGATCATTTGTTATTACAATGAAAATTTGTAGGGGAGTGTTGGTAAATGTTAAGAGGGATGTTAGGTTGGTATAGACCTATGTTGAATTCAATGAAGGAGGTTTTTATTTGCTGGCCTCTCTTTCAAAACAAAATAATGTTTTCAAGTGTGTGGAATATTAGTTCGTCAATTATAATGTGGGAGGTTTGGAAAGAACAGAATCAGAGAATTTTTTAAGATAAAGTAGAACTATTGGAGATGATCCAATTAAGAATTAATAATTCAATTGAGGAAGCGGTGAGTGTTACAACTCCTCTGGTAATTTCTTCTACTATTTTCACTAATATGGATAAAAATATTTTGGAGAGTTGACAAGGAATTAAGATTAGACCATGAATGATTTCAAAGAAAGGTGGAAATAATGCATAGGGGAAAGAAATGGTGAAAGGGGAGTACCTGTGGAGGGTTGGATAAAAATCAATTTCCATGGGACTGTGAAAGACAACCCTGGTAAATCTGGTGTTGGCACAATAATGTGAGATCAGTTGGGAAATACTTTGGCAATATGTGTACAAAGGCTACCAGAGGGGACAAATAATATGGTAGAGGCCAAAGTTTCCTTTCTTGCTTTGAGATTGGGTATGCTTTTAAATGTGAGGAAGGTGCATCTTCAAGGGGATTCACAAATTATAGTAAATTCTTTTCAAAAAAGGAAAACAAAGGCTTGACATTTGCAAAACCTTATCAATGATATATGGGAGTTGTTAGGTTCCTACGATGAATTCAAGATAAGTCATACTAAAAGAGGGGGTAATGTTGAAGTGGATATATTATCAAAATGAACGTTTAACTTTGCAATGGAGAATGAAATAAAGGTGGAAGAGTTTAGAGATTTGGTTTTAATATGAGTTGAATAAATAAAAGTTGGCATTATATTCTCAAAATATAAATTTTAAATAAGGGATGTGGCATTTGGAGTAGCATTAATATTAATCTTATATGGTGGAGGTGGATGAAATCTTTATAAAGGTGTGTTTTTTTTGCGTGGAAGATAGGTGGTTTGAGCATGTGGAATAGGAGTGATTATGATTTTTTTACAAAGAATCTATGGAAGTAGATTTTCTTTATGCCTTTCTTGGCCATTTATTTCATCCATAATTGTTTACCATTGGAAAGTGTGTCTACTAATTATCTTAAGTAATATAGTGATAGTGATGTAGGAGCATCAGGACATGTCAAGATACCTAAGGGATACAAAAGACAAAGAGAAGACATGAAGATGTTTGAGAAATTCAATTGGTATTTTTTAAAGCCAATAATGGCCTTTAGAGGCTACATAAACAATTAAAATATATTAAATCCTAAAGGGCCTGTTAAGGACCTTAGGATCTTAAATGGGGGGAAATGAGAAAAATGTTAAAATGATGTTAAATATCCCTTAGTAGTATAAGAAGTATTTAGAAATGTTTATTGGAGTCTTAAGGATCTTCTACATAAGTTTGAGAAGTTATTTTCTTATTTTTTTTAATAATTTGTAAGTTGGAAGAT
This sequence comes from Chamaecyparis obtusa, assembly GCA_027943335.1. Lineage (NCBI taxonomy): Eukaryota > Viridiplantae > Streptophyta > Pinopsida > Cupressales > Cupressaceae > Chamaecyparis > Chamaecyparis obtusa. The sequence continues at coordinate 279,994 of BSBK01001155.1, read as the reverse complement.
TCAAATATTTGAATCCCAATGGCTAGGAGCATTTAGGAGGGAAATTAGTTTTTGAGAGTTCAATCATAAAAAAAACTATTGAACCGATTGGAAATGGTTGAGAGAGTTATAAGGGAGTTATTTAAATAGAGTTTGGGCATTGTACGACATATGGTATGTTAGGGATTTGACTAGTGTATGGGACTGTGACTGGATTTAAATAAAAACATACAATTTTTTGCAAGTTTGATGTTGTTTGTGTATCCCATTTGACCAATGATTGATTTCATATTGCAAGGAACTTATTCAAAATTGTTTCAAACCATATTTAATGTTTTGAAGCTCATTAAATTGATTGATTATTCAGAACAGGGCTGACTGACACTAAATAACTAGTGATTTCTTGTAGTTTTGATAGATCCAATGAATGGATGATCATTCCATGGATGAAAAAAGCCTTATTATCATGGAATTATTCATCCTTGACATGTATAATATGAATCTAACAATTTAATGTGTAGATAAAGAGTTATTGGAAGGTGATCACCTAGAAATAGTGCATCGAAGGGTTAATGGAAATGGTTGGTTAGGAGAAACAATGAGAGAACTATCTAGAGGAGGTATTAATTTTATGATTTTTGGTGTCTAGATACACCCTATGCATGGTGGATCCACCCTTGGTTGGCCCTAGAAGTGAGTGGAGAGTGTTGAATTAAAAATCCCTAGTTTAGAGGGTTTCTTGGAGGCAATTTGAGGCTTTACCACTTGGAGGCATCCATGACCCAAACTGATTGCATATTTGGAGGTATGAGAGTGAATGTAAAGACTTTTGAGAGTATTGAAGTCAGGGAAGGTGTATATATTATATTTCTTTCGTTAAATTGCCTTATTTCATGCTTGTTGTTAAGGATCAATTTGAGATCCTGAGATATTCTCCAAAACAACTTGTGCCAAGTTTCAAGTATGTTGTTGTTTTCCCAAAAGGGTATTTGAAAATAATTTTTTTTGTCAAGTGTCTTGGAAGAATCTAGAGTAAATTGTACTTTTGTGTTGTTGTTTACCTACAAGGAGGGGCTATTAGGCATGTTTGTCTATTTGAGTGTTGGGAGTGTTGGGTTATGTTCTAAACCTTAGAACCTGATAAAACTTATTGAATCTAACTAATATAGATAAAATACAACTGTATTAGCCAACTGGGAAGGGTGTATCCATTTGTGTTCACCTTTGGTGCAATTAGGCCTTAAGGGTTATTAGGCTAGTGCCTAAACCACTCAAAGGTTTATCCTTTCAATCTTGTATTCAGTCCTTCCACCAGACCAACCCATGCATCAGATAGTAAGGAATTTACTTGTTTGGTAATATTTGAGTGAAGTTTGTGAAGAAGGTCTACGAGGGTTAGAAGAATGATTGTGACTAAAGGAAGCAACAACCTTGGTGGACATTAAGAAGCAACATAATGGATTCAAAGGCCTGGTCAAGAAGGAAAGGTTGAATGGTCTTCTAAAATATAAAGGTGAATCCATAGTTGATGTTGTGTTGAAGGTTTTGGGGAAGCAATTCATGGAATGAAAGCACAAATGGAGAGTTAATGTGGATGTTATTTCCATGATTGTTGCTTGGGTACTTGAAATTGGTGAGGATCCTTCATAGGTGAAATGGGTGGTAATCACTCTTTTTATAGTGATTTATTGTTGGGATTGGACTCCATTTTGGAGTGGTGATTCCTGGCTTAGGTTTCAATTACTCAAAGTCCTTTGAGAATGGAGAGGACGCCAAGATTTTTGGTTGTGTTCCTTTTGTTCAATGGTGGGGAAAAGTGGATAAGCGGACCTATGAGGAAGAGAGTGCCATAGCCTGGGGAAAACTAAGAAATCCTTTCATGATCATGAGGTTGCAATGGAGGCAAATATGTGTGCATTCCCAGATGTTGTGCCATGAAAGATGAGGACTTAGAGTACTAGGAAGAGGAAAAGAAGAGTTTGATTTTGAAGGGTGAAGGGAGAAGGAGGTTTTTTGGACACCTTTTTGCATAACTAGATGGGTTATAAATTTTTGTTTTTTTGCCATGGCCAGGAAGTTCGAGGAAGAAGGAACAATGATGGCCATTTTTTCTCATGGTTTCGCATGTGGAAGAATGATGGTGAAGCGTTGAAGGGTGTTTTGGCAATGATCAACTAGTTTTCTATTATTTTGGCTTGAGATGTTCTTTTGTCATTGTCATGTAAATGTAATGATCAAGCCATGAAAGGGCTTTATGTCTGAAGTTGTAAGTAAAATGACTTTATTGTAACAAAGGTGGAGGGGTGTGGGCAGATCTATAGATGATATATGGGCTTGTTGGATAGGTTTAGTAAGGTGAATAGTGGAGACAATCTATGATTAATTTCTTTGTAATTATTATTTACGATTACTAAAATCTCACTATTATAGATTAAATTTATTTTTTTATAGTATTTATAATATTTAAAAAAAATTTATAAGAAAAATTCAAATATACTATTAATCTTCCAGCTAGAAATTTACCAATTTCCAAAGCATTAAGTGTAACAAGTGCCACCTAGTGGCCATTATTGCCTTTGTAGCATTGTGATAATAGTATTTGTTGTGTATTTGGTAGATAGATAATATATAATAACTCTCATGTATTTATTTAAATATAAATGAGTACTAGCATTCACACCTTGGTCTTGAAAGTCAACTAGGGAAAATTTTGGTCAATTTTTGCATATATTTGTGTAGCTCATGAACCATTTATCATATGATGTGTCTAAAATTAAAGGTCTCAATAGAGAAGTGAATAGATTCAAATCAAATGTGGATTAAATTATAGGGATCCAAACATGACTAAAACAAAACCTCTAAATTAGAAAAATAATCAAGCTCCATTATTAAATGAGCGTGAGAGAGGGGGGTTGTAGATAGAGATGGAAGAGATAAATATATAGAAATGGAAGAGATAAATATAGAGAGAGGAAGAGTTAAGTATAAAATGAGAGAGGGAGAGATATAAATTTTAAGATAGAGAGGGGAAGTGATATATATAAGTATAGGGATGAATAAATATAGGTGTGGAGAGAGATGGAAAAATAAGGAGATAAGGATAGAGGTAAAGAGACCAAGGGATATAGATATAGAGATATAGGATGGGGTAAATGAAGATTAAAAAGGAGACATGTGTAGATATAGAGGGGGAAAGAGGAAGAAAGAGTTAGAGATGAAGATGGAGCAAGGAGAGAGAGAGAGAGAGAGAGAGAGAGAGAGCTCAATATACAAAGAGGGGGGGGGAGAGATGTAGAGAGGAATAAAGAAAGAGATAAAGAGATAAGGACAGAGATGGGATACATGGACAAGAGTGATAGAGAAATGGTGATGGATACAAGTAATAAAGAAATATGATATATAGAAGAGGGACATAGATTGAGAGAGGGAAAGATAGAGAGATAAAGATAAGAACGGATAAGTAGGGAGTGTGTTTGTATATGAAAGAGATGGATAGAGAGGGAGAGAAATAGAGTGAGGATACATGAGTAGAGTGTGTGTGTGTGTGTGTGTGAGAGAGAGAGAGATAAGTATATTGTTAGTCTAGTATATTAGTTTTTTTAAAATATAAAGAATACAATATATTTTATTAACTTGTATATTTATTAATATATTAAAATGACATCTATTATAGAAATTAATGTATGACACTTCAAATTTAAATTTTTAATAGATTTTAAAAAAGAGCGAAGGCTTCTGAAATAAAAGAACAACCAAAGACAAACCATTCCACAAAATGAAGAGATCTCAGCACCTCAAACATCCAAGATATTCACTAGAGTGCAAAAATGCAAAAAACTAAATAAAATATACTTGGATCAGAATCTAGAAAAATGAATCATAGAACTAGAAATATCATAGAATAAGATTTCCAACGATATATTGTTTTCCCAAAATGGAGTCCAGATGTGCAAGATATGGCTCCCAGAGTGTGAAAATGAACTTCTAGCTTTGACAAAAAAAACACCATAAAAAATTCAAAATCATAAATTCAAACCTCTAGATCTAGATAGAGATTGAAAAGAGATTTATGATGATATCTCTTTTGCCCAATTTTGACGCCTTATGATCAAGTTATTTGCAAAACACCACAATCTAATTCGAAGGGCCTAAAATGGTGTCCAAATGTGCTGACATGTCTTGATGTTAGCACTTCACGAGCTTAAAATTGACAGTCAAATGGTTTTCATTACAAAAAAATAACTTAGGGAATGAAAATTTTTGCCCCTGGTCATTTGGGTGACCAGGGAGCTGGCTCTTGGGCACTTGGCAGCTGAGGGCTGGTCCCCATGTGACCCTGGCTCTACAAACTGGGGGCTAAAATCAGTGGCAGTTAGCCATGAATGTTGGTGGTTACCGCACATGTCAATAGAGACCGCGCGGTCACCGCAAAGGTCATGTCAGTGGTAACCACAATGGTTCTGCTGGCGAGGTTGCTAGCTAAATTTTTTTTTTTTGCATCAGATTACATGTCAAGGTCGTACGACCTAACATGCAAATTGTTTTTACCTCTCCCTACAATGTTGTCTAAATCAGATAAATTTTATATCACAACAAGGGTTCTTGGATACTACGAGCTCAATGGTGAGGTTTGTTTGAGCCAAAAGTGCTCCAAAAAACAATGACCAATCGGGATGCATGCCAGGGTTAAACGACCTTGGTGCAAAAAATGTTTGCCACATAATGAAACTTTGTCCAAATTGGACATATTTATATGGAAATAAGGGTTCTTGGGTGCTATGAATGCAATGGTGAGGTTCATTTGAGTCCAAAGTGACCAAAAAAAGAGGTACCCCAGATCTAATAGAAAATTCTCTAAATACATAGATTTGATGAACAAGGCTAAATCTCTCAAGAAGAGGACATGGAAATATAGGTCTGAAGCTCTTATACCATGTTGGAGTTGATGAGAAAAAAATCTACAACTCCCAAGAACACCTACATGCAAACACCTATCACAAAAAGAAGAGAGAAGAAAACAACTATGGAGGCTTGAACACATTGATCCATGAGAGAAGAGAAATCATTTATGTGCAAAAACAAAAGTTGCAATTCAATAATGAATAATCTATTATGTTTACAAGAGAGATCAATCCTTATAAAAGGAGATCAAAACCCTAAAAGGTAACTTACGTTGCATAATAATAATTAATAAAAGGATTAATTATTATATGCCTAAAGTTTAGCTTAAGTAGAAAGAGATAATAAGTAACTTAATAATTAAATCAATATAATTCAATTAATAATCAAACAACTTATTACTCTAACAAATTCTACTTGAGTTGTAAGAGAAGAATTTGGATTCTCGTATGATGAAATTAGATCTCTTATGTGAAGTTCAATTAGTAGAGTGTCTCTACCTAAATCCATTGTGCAAGGATGGGAGGACCATCCTTTTTTGGTTTAACAAGTTTCCTCTTGTACTAGGGAGGGGAGGAGGGAGCAAACTTTAGGTGATATACCTAGGTAATCCTTTTGTTATTATTAATTATCTAAAGGAGATGTAGGAGTGGGTGAAGAGAAAAATAAACAAGAAGCTAAAAAATTGGAACACGAATTATCTTTCCATGGATTGGAGAGTGCAATTTTTCCATAAAATCCTCTCTTCCTAAAATAAATATCACACACCTACTTGGTTATTCAACAACTATCACTATTAATACATCGTGAATTTAATTAGATAATTTATGTGGTCTGATGGGAAGGGGACTAATAGGAGGAATGAAATTAGATTGTAATGGTGTATCATAGACAAATGTAAAGGGGGCATTAGATTGAAATATTTAAGGTTGCATGGGATCTCTCATACCGCTAAATGGATTTTCAAGTCAATTTAGGGGGAGGAACCTCAAAAAGTGTTGGTAAGGAACAACATCTCTAAATTTGTTCACAAAAGAGTCATGGAAAGGTTTTTCATTCAATAAATTAGTTGTAGATCTCTTTCCTATCACTCCTTTGGGACCAGTTGTGTTCAAGTCTATTTAAGAGGCCAAGGACAATGTTAGACATGGAATAATTAATATTGGCATCCTTGCTAATGATAACACATTCCAAGGGGATAGATCTCTCTGGTGGAACCTAAAATATAAAGATAATCCTTTGGCTTTACTACAAGTTTGATCGGCCAAATCTTGGGCTTTAAAGGGGATTCACTCATTTACTAATGTTATAAATGAAGGTAATCTTGTTTCATGGAAAGATATTCGTAATAAATTTGGTGTACCTCTCTCTCAACAAAGATGTATACTATGATCAGGTTGAAATTTTCTTCCATATCTCTTCCAAGACCTGTTGATATGAACCCCATTTGTACCCCTAATTCTAATGGTATGATGGTACAATGCGTCGTGCTAAAAAATCCAAAGCTATTTATAAGCTGCTTACTAACAATGATGATATATCTTCCATATGAACATCTCTTAGAACCTTAATCACGGTCCCTCCCTTAGAAAGAAAACATGTGAAAGTTTATGACATAGATAGGTTGAGCCAAGTTAAATGATTCTTGTGGTGCATTTTTTTATATAGATTCCCTATGAAGAAGCCCATTGGGGAGCTTAATGACTGCATTGCATGTATATTTCTAGAGTCCATCTATCACTTGTTCTTTGAATTTTTTTTTGCTAAGGAAGCTTGGAATATCTTTGGTCTTTCCATTAATTGCAATATAAATATTAGTGAGATCATTAATGGTTTTTTTGGCAACCTCAAGAAACATAGAAATATTTTTTGGTCTATTATGTTAGTTGAAATTATTTGGCTTTTATGGAAATTTAGGAATGATAACATTTTTAGTGGCAAGGGCAGGTTGCTTTCCAAGTATCTCAAAGAATAAGTTTTAAAACCTATTCAAGGATGGAATAGCCAAAGTATTTCCATAGGAAATCTCCCATGGGTTCACATAGACTAGATAGTCAGATGAGAGGTTTTAGTTTGAAGAGACCCATAGTAATTTTATTAGGGACCTCAATGAACAAAAGAGAAGAGAAAGACAACCTCAAGCAACAACACTCTTAGTGGTACAAGTTTACATGCATCCTTACCTTCAATTTATATAGGTTGGCAAGCATATTAACTAGATGGATGGCCCATCCAGATGGGTTGCATGGGTCCCAAGCATTGGAGATAACAATGATTATGACAATGACACTTAGTTTGAATAGTGGGGAGATAGTTCTCAATACATATATACATATACATATACATAATATATAGTTAGTTCTCAACACACACACACACACACACACACATTTATATGTGTGTGTGTTTGTGTGTGTGTATGTATATGTATATGTATATATATATACACGTATGTATATATATATATATATATATATATATATATGTGTGTGTGTGTGTGTGTGTGTGTGTGTGTGTGTGTGTGTGTGTGTGTGTGTGTGTGTGTGTGTGTGTGTGTGTGTGTGTGTATAATGTATGTATGTAGTACTCATTATATGAACTTTCAAGTCCTATTTATTTTTTTATGTATCTCTCTTTGTTGGATAGAGCTGATATAGATATATTTGATAAGATGGTTGTGATAGTGACTTCATGATTATTAATAGAAAAAAAGAGAGATTAAGAGATGGAAAGTTATATATAGATGTATTAGGGAGAAATAGATGTAGGATTAGAGAGAGATAGTGAGATAAGGAGACAAAGATAGAGGTAAAGAGACCAAGGAATATAGTACAGAGATATAGGAAGAGGGAAAGGGAGAGAGAAAGGGAGATATGTGTAGATATAGAGGGGGAGAGAGGAAGATAGAGTTAGAAACAAATATGGAAAAAGAAGCGAGAGGGGGAAATATGAGATCCACTCTTTAAATCCAAATTCCTAAAGGAGAGATCCAATTTGATCAACCAAAAGGTTAATACACAATTGAATCAATCTATGGAGAATATGAAAGAGAGAGAAAAAACTTATATTTCCTATAGTAGAATTGTTCTTGAAATCTAAAATAATTGAAATACAAATACTAACCTCAAAATAGGGCAAATCTAGAAAATGCCAATTTTTGATGTCTATGTATACTTTCAGGCAATTCTGCAACCTGTTTCAAACTGGAAATGCCGAGATGAAGAAAACCCAAAAATCTTTAGTCTTTTCGAAAATAGGTAGACTTTGACCCTCATAAAAGGTCAAAGGCTACATTCCTATTCTGAAGGTCGATTTTGACCTTGTTTGCAGATCTTGAAAGTTTGTTGAAAAGGGTATCCAAATCTAATCTCAGATCCAACATTTTGTACCTGTACCTGCTAGAAAAAGGGGGGTTTTGTTGTTTGTATGGGGGGTTTGCCTTGGTCAAACCCCAATTTAGGAATTAACCTTGAAATTGAATTGAAATGTAATTTGCATAAACAAAGCAAATGAAACAATTCACCTCGTTTATGTTGAAGTCCTTGTAGAGGATTCAAATCCTCAAATCCAGAAGTAGGTATGCTCCAATGGATGTAGAATGAATGTAGGATGTCTCAAATCAATGGCATTTGATCTTCAACACCAATCTTGAATTGATCTTCGCATATGAGGAGGGTAGGATGAATGTAGAAGGATGAATCTTCAAGGGGGCTCCAAAGAGATTGAATCCTTCAATGGATAACAATGGGTCTTCTTGATGGATGAATGCTTGAACACTTGAATGCTTGAAGGCTTGCTTGAATACTTAAATTCACTTGCTTGCACTTGAGAGATTTCTTGGTGAGAATGGATTGCAATTGCTTGAGATGAGATGTCAAAATGAGAGAGGAAGGCCTCCTTTTATAGTGAACTAGGGCACAATATTCTAGAGGGGCCACCTTGGAGAATTAAATCCCAATTAGGTCCTAACCTTTAGAAATATACCTAGATTAAATGAAATTTAAAGATTTACCATGCCAAAACCCGAAATGGCCGACTCGGAGGTGGGAAAAACAATCTTTCTGAAACCCGATGCCTGAAAATTAGAAAAACTTGAAATTTGAACTGGGGGTCAGGGATGAGGTTGACTCTAGCCTAGGTTAGAGTCAAGGTTGACTTTGACTCTCAAGGTCAACTTTTACCTTGAGGTCAAAAACATCAAGACCCCAGCCTAGAATGCTAGGAAATGTAGATATGATGTGGAAAATAGGTGCATAGGGCAGTAGAATAAGGGGAAAAGCTAGATACATGCAAAGACCCAATCAAGGTGCTTAAAATGACCCTAGACCACTTACTTGAAGGGCTAAATACTCTTATCATGGAAGTGCTTCCATTTTAAGATGATACATTAAGCTCCCACTTTAGCAAGAGTATGGACTCGATGCAAACTCTTAGTAAAGGAGATCAAAATGAAAAGATAATCTTATCATAATCCAAGGGACAAAGAGAAACCTCAAGCCCCTAGGGACTCAAGTCTTCATTGACTCCCAGATCACAGTAAGAGAGACATCTCTAGAGAGAAAGAAAGGGTGTGATTATCTCACCCAATGAGAACTTATGTCCCATTGTGAACCACACAAGGAAACGACACAACTAGAAAGATAGAATTGAACCACCTAGTGAATGTGGCTACTCACTAGTCAACCCATCAAGGATTTACCCTTAGGAATATTCTATTCCATAAGAATAAAACCAAAAATAAAAGAGACCTGGTCTTAAGGACACTTATGACCTTAAGGGATCAAAATATATGTATATTTGAAACTAGAGGGATCAAGAGATCCTAAAATATAAATCCATGCTTTAAGGATTAGTCACTAATCCAAAAAGGGAGAAAAGTATCTTGAAAAATATGTACGTATCAAAAAGAAGTGCATGTGTGCAATAGGTGAGTAGAGCATATGCCCCAACATTAAAGTCATGGCTAACACTTTAACAGGAGCAATGACTTTAACGGAAACATAAACAACTCCACTGATTACGTTTCCACGTCGAGATGCCCCTAGACAAAGACAAATCAAGGGAAATATCATACAAACAAAGAACACAGAAGGGATCTACCTACTATGGGGTCAGTATGATCATAAGATAACATATATATGATATTATTGCAAATGAATTGACATCATTCCCTAAAGAAAGTAGAACTAAGATCACAAAGAAGGAAAGATCACATAAGATATACAAAGGAGAATCTTTTCAGACCATGACATGGAGACCAAAAAGAATTAGTGCTACCATATCTCGAATCCAAGTAGATTATACAAGGAAACATTTACAAACAATAACACTTTTACAACATAATATTGAACAATGCATAGAAGAATAGAGATACATATAGAAGAATTTGAACAATAGTTTTGATTCCTTTATCACCTTGTACCAACTGATTAACAAGGATCATATAAAAGAATCTAACAACATTTAGCAAACACATTATGAGAGAAGCATAGTACAATAGGCAAACACACAACAAAGCTACCATGAAGGACAAGCTGATCAAGCATGTCACCTACTCTCCCCATCTCATTGTATATCATTTAGGGAAGGTGGGTAACTCGCAAGAGGGACTATATCCAACACAATAGGAATGATAGCCAGTTCCAAACAAGGGTCCACTTGAGAATCATAATGTTCGACACTACATGCAAGAGTTAATTGTGATGAAAGCATATTAGGTAAATCAATGTCAATATCAATAGTCTCATATTCATCATTAACATCATCAGTATCATCAAGAGTATCTTCTTCATCCAAATTAATCAAAATAGGATCTAAGATACAAATAGAATCATCATAATCATGCATCTTAACATCATTATTAGTAACAACTTCTTCTAATACATCATGCATAGATTTATCCAAAGAAGGTATAGATCTTTGAAGAATAAAATTACGAGCTTTATCATGAGCACAACGCTTCTTACAACATTCATTGGCAAATCGATTACGTTTTGATTTATTTGAAATAGGTTGAGAACTAGGAGGAACAATCACAAGATCCTTCACAGGTTCTTTAGGAAGATCAATAGGATTATCAGCAATAGGAGGAATTATCACATGATCTTTCATAGGTTCGATAGAAGGAACTTAATTAACAAAACTAGAAGCCATAGTTAAAGGAGGTATAGAAGGTGTAGGTAAAAGACTATGATTAAGATCCATAGGAGGAATGCTTAATTCAAGAGTCTTACGATGTTTATAGGCTTGATATGAACAAAAAAGATTATCAGGTTGAGGAGGACATCAATTAGGTAATGAAGGCCAAAAGAAATCAAGAGAAACACAATCTCTAGGCATAGAAGGTTGATATAAACTATGATTAACTATCTTTACTTCTTCATCATGAATGAAATTAAGATAGGTGAAGCAACAACATGCATGGCATTTAACCAAGGTAAACCTAGCTTAACTTGAAATTGATCAGAAGTAGGAACCACAACAAAGGTAGTGTTCACAATTTTTCCATAGAGTTCAACCAGTAAAGTAATAGAGCCAAATGATGGATAAAGAAAACCATTGCAAGTTTGAATCCACACATCCGATGTATCATAAGAATCACATTGTAAGCTTTTCATAAAAAGATTTTCTTCAATAATCACATTAACTAAGGATGTAGTATCAACAAGACAACCACGAGTAGGTTTTTGAGAAATCCTAGCAGAAATGTAAAGGGGACCATCAGGAGTTTTAATAATCTCAGAATCATCAAAGGTAATCAAAATTTCTAGAGCTCTTTTATCCTTAGGTTGTTGTCGAGGTTTAGGTTGAGTTTTCATTTTAGGCTTAGGTTTTGGTCGAGGTTGAGATTGAACTTGAGGTTGAATCTAAGGTTGAGGTTGAGGTTGAGGTTGAGGTTGAGGTGGAGATACAGATTGACCAACATACTCCACTTGATTAACAACATGATTGAGATCATCCATCTTTGAATCATACATAATTTCCATGGTAGATGGTTGAGCAATGGTATTAGTATCATGCGCAGGTAAAGGATTCGTATAGATTTGAAGGTTTTGATTAGGAGAGATAGATTTGTTCCCACTACCATCAAGATTATCAACAGATAAGGCATTAGAGTCAATTAAGTCTTGAACCTTATTTTTTAAAGAATAACACTTCTCAGTATCATGACCATTCTGACAATGATATTGACAAAAATCATTTTGATCAAAAGATTTAGATGCAATCGTAACAGGTAAAAGAGGTCAAATAGGAGGTAAAGTAATCATATTAGCATTTAACAACCTATTCATAATAGTATGTAAAGATCCAGAAAGAGGAGTAAACATACAATTTAATCAAAAAGCAGTGGATGCAGAAGTGGCATTGTGAGATGCAACAACAACTTGATCAGTAACTGCATTCGCTTGTTTGTTTATCTTGACATAGTTGTTGAATTTTTGAAATTTGTTTGGATTAGGAGTAGCATCACTCTTATCAACTAGAATAGGATCCATTGGAGTGTTGCTCTCAAATTGACTCACTTGTAATTGATAATGATGAAGTGCTACACAAAGTTGTTGAAAAGAGGTAAATTCAACAAGCAGAATCTTATCTCTAATATCCTTTTGCAAATTTGAAATAAACATACGTTGAATATCAATATCAGGAAAAAGATAAGAAATCTAAGCATGAAAATGCTTAAATCTACCAATAAATTCAGTTAATTTTTCCTTAGCACTTTGTTTACAATGCATCAAATCAGTCAAAGACACTTGCGGGCCAATGTTGTTTTGAAATTGTTGAATAAAGACATTAGCAAGTTTTGGAAAGGAATCAATAGAATAAGGAGGCAAGGAACAATACCATTGTAAGGCCTTGTCACAGAAGGTTCTAGCAAATAGTTTGGCTAAAATCCTATGGTCATGAGCATAATCACTACAAAGGATTTGGAATGTTTTAACATGATGAACATGATCTCCTTTTTCGTTATAATTCTCGAGACAAGGCATATCACCTTGCTAAGGAACAGGAGTACAAATAATATCCAAGGACAAAGGACTTCCCATGTCACATGTAGGAATACTAAACTTGTTTTGACTTAAGGAAGCAAGTTGTTGTTGTAAGGATGATATAGTTTGAGCCAAACTGATGATTGTTGAATCATTAGAGGAAATAGGAGGAAGAGAAACATTAGACACACTAGGTAAAGTGTAAGAAGCTGCAGGAAGAGAAGACACAACTGGAGGAACACTAGGAACTATAGTTGAAAGTGGATTGGTATAAGTAAAAGGAACATTATGATATGAAGGTTGGGATGTAGGAAGGGACATAGGAGGAACACTCATAGGAACAGAGGGAACCATCACAATCACCAAAGAAGGAGTATAGGTAGGAATACTAGGTGAAGAATTAGAAGGAGGTTCAACACTAGTGATAGGAGGACTCAACCCTAAATCTTGTGCTTCTTGAGCTAAAGGTTCAACATTTGAATGCACAAGGTGAGTAATACCACGCAAGAGGTTAACACCTTGATCATTATCACGAAGAACTTTCTTATGTTTGTCATTAATGAAAACATATGGAAAGTAGCATGCATGGAAGTCTTATGTAGTAAGCTTTCAGTATATGTAGCATGGACATGATATCAACATGATATCATGGGCGCAGAGATTAACTGTTAGTACAAACAGTTATATAAGTAGCTTGTGTCATTAGTGTTCCTGATAGAGTAACATGTAGTGTTCTATGTATGGTTGTCCATACAGTTATCATGGAGCCTTGTGTGATTGGATATATGTTGAAGACATGTTAGTGATGTTCTAGTCATGGACACATAGTTTGATATTTAGTAGAAATAAATTTATGCAATCTCTATTCGCCAATAGCAGTTTCCTGTGTTTATGTAGAAGAGCCGACCAATATTTTATTGGTTCCAGAGTTGCACCTATCTTTTGGGTATGCACCCTTGGAGTTAAGCTTAGAGAAGAGTTGTTGATGTTAGCTCATGTAGTAATTCAACTTGAGGAGAAAGATCCAGTTGTTTTGGTAGAGCTGATAGTGTGTAGCGTGCGTCTACAATTATCTTATTGGACATGTCCCAGAATGTGTTGCGTGCATAGTAGAGCCAACATAATGTTTATCTAAGTTTGTTATGGTTTCTCTAATATGATTTCAAGGTGTTTCTAACAGGCTAACTTGATTATTTCATTTAAAGGAAAGATATTTATAGGCAGTTATTTGTGATTGCTTGTGTGTGGTTCATGGTTGATCAAGTAGAGTAGAGAAGAGTGTGCAAAGTGTTGAACCATCAGAGGAAGGTCTATGTGACCAAGTAAAGTGTTTGAGCTATACATTGGAACTGATCCAGACAATAGGTCTAAGCGCAGTTCACTAAGATCCAGATATAATGTGTATCTATTAAACAAAAGGTTGTAGCCTTCACCCTTTTGAGCATTGTGCTCTTGGACAGTGCATCCTCTCCCCTAACAGGGATAATTGTAAAAGACTCCTAACAGGGTCTGACCCTTAACCAGGTCTACTATACTAAATATATTGTAAAGCAACTCCTAACAGGGTTGAGGATCTTCTAGGAAGGATCATAATACACTAGTACATAATATTAGTGGGTGTCAATTCCCACCAAGGTTTTTACCTATTTGGGTTTCCCTGTAACCAAAATATTGGTGTTGTGTTCATGTGTTCTTTCATTGTGTTTATGCTTTATGTTTAAGTATACTTAATTGGACAAAGAATCGAAACTTGTAGATAACTAATTCACCCCCCTCTCAGTTATCTTTTGGGACTATTCCTAACAATTGGTATCAGAGCCAAGTACCTCAGAGAGAAATTTTAACAGCTTGAGGTTGATCAGATGGCATACTTTAGAAAAGAAAGTCCTAAGTTTGATGGAGACAATTATCTTGATTGGAAGAACAAGATGGTGACTCATTTGCAGTGCATTGGTTTTGAAGTTTTTGATGTAACTATCAAAGCAGCCAAGATCCCTACCCTAGAAGACCTCAGAAAGGATGATGTACTGAAAGACAAAAATAATTGTTTCATCAGAATGCTATTGCTAAAGAAGCCCTTATCAATACCCTATCTGATAGTGAATTTTTAGAGATAAAGAAAGTAGACACCACACATAAGATATGGAAGTACCTAGAAGACATGTTTGAAGGTGACAAATAAGAAAAGGATGCACACATAAAAACATGGAAGAAAAGATACAATGCATTGGAGATGCTACATGAAGAAAACATCAAAGCTTATAATTAGAGGATCAATGAAGCAGTTGTTGGAATTAGGAACAATGGTGGAGAGATCTCAGAAGAAGACATCATGGACAAGCTGATGACTAATCTCACTCCAGAATATGAAAACAAGATCAACATCCTTGATGAGACCATGCAGCTTACATCTAATTTCAAGAGAGAGACCTTGATCAGCAAAATCTCAACTTTTGAGATTTAAAGATTGAAGACATAACCAAAGAGAGAGACAACCTTCAAAGCAACAGTTCATGGTAAGAAATCTGCAAACACTTCTGGTAATTTTGATGATGATGATGAAGAGAAAACTTTAGATGATTTTATTGCTATGATTTCCAAAAGATAAAAGAAAGGAAAAGGAAAATATGAAGGCCAATTACCATTTAAGTGCTTTTCATGTAATAAGATTGGTCACTTTGCATCTAAGTGTCCTACTAGAGCTAGAAAGTTCAAAAAGGATTACAAGCCCAAGGAATGTTACTATGCTGGTGATGGAGTTTTTGATGATGAATCAGGTGAAGAAGAAATTGGATTCATTACTATCATAGACAAAATGAATAAAAAGACAAATCATAAAGATGAGAAAGTGGAACAAGAGCTAGCGTTAATTTCCCAAGCAGATATAAGAACAGACTGGATTATAGATAGTGGTTGTTCACATCACATGACAGGTGATAAAAACAAATTTGTTCATCTAGAAAAATACAATGGTGGCATGGTTAGATTCGGAGACAACACTCCTAAACCCATAGTTGGTAGAGGAGCCATCACCTTGGATGGAAATAACATCACTGATGATGTTCTCTATATTGATGGTTTGAAACATAACCTTCTCAGTGTTGGATAATTACTTGGAAAAGGCTATCAGTTTGAGTTCAAAGATGACAAATTCATCATTAACAACAAGGATGGTGTTATGATTGCATCAGGCTAAAAAACTAGAGGTAATGTTTTCCAACTCAATTCAGAAGCAAGTTGTTTTATTGCTAAAGTTGATGACAGTTGGTTGTGGCATAAAAGATTATGTCATATCAATTTTGATAACATAGTAAAGATAAGAAATGTAAAGGCAGTAAGAGATCTACCTAGCACAACAAAGCTAGTTGATACTATATGTAGGGAATGTGTAATGGGAAAGCATGTGAGAAATTCATTCAGGAGCAAGCATAATTCAGTAGAGAACAAGTTGGATCTGATTCACACAGACCTATGTGGTCCAACTCAAACAAGATCATACTATGGTGAAAGGTATTTCATTTTGTTTATTGATGAATATACTAGGATGATGTGGGTTGTGTTCTTAAAAGATAAGTCAAAAGCATTTAAGAAGTTCAAAATATTCAAAGCTAAGGTTGAGAATGAATCTGTACTAAAGATAAAATGTTTGAGATCAGATAGAGGAGGATAATTCACCTCTAACAAATTTTGAGTACTATGAAGAACATGGCATAAAAAGACAATTGAGTGCACCTAGAACCCCTCAATAGAATGACATTGCAGAGAGAAGGAATATGATCATCCTTAATACAACACGCACCATTATGATAGAAGGAAAAGTTGCACACACCTATTGGAGAGATGTCATCAATACAACAGTCTACACCATCAATAGAATTCAATTGAGACCTGGCACTGACAAAACACCATATGAGCTATGGTTTGGTAATGTTCCCATAGTAAAATACTTCAAAATCTTTGGAAGCAAATGCTACATCAAGAGGGATGAAGCAGTAGGCAAGTTTGATGCAAGAAGCGATGAAGATATTTTCCTTGGTTACTCCACTAAAAGTAAAGCTTATAGATGTTTCAATTTAAGATTGAAAAAGATCATTGAGAGTGCTCATGTTAAGATTGATGAAAAGTTCATGATTTAAGAAAGATATCATGATTACTCACCCACGATTGAAGAAGAACCCAAACCCTCCACTAGTGAGACAGTCATTGAAGAAATGTTTGACAGTATTGATGTGTTATTCAATGACCCTAAGACAAGTGAAGAAGAAATTCCTAAGGCTGATGAGTTAGCATCACCTAAAGTTCCAAAGTTTACATCTAGAAACCATTCCAAGGAAGACATCATTGGAGATCAGAGCGACAAAGTCTTAACAAGATCATAAGCAAAGAACTTAGCTAGCAGTGATGTGGTATGTTTACCATCTCAGATTGAACCTTTAAGTGTTGAAGATGCTTGTAATGATTCAGATTGACATGATGCTATGAAAGAAGAACTTAATCAGATTATTAAGAATGAGACTTGGGAACTGGTCCCAAGACCTAGTGATAAGAATGTGATTGGAACAAATTGGATATTCAGAAACAAGATGAATGAAGATGGTGCAGTAGTAAGAAATAAAGCAAGGTTATTATGTAAGGGATATGCACAAAGAGAAGGCATTGATTATTCAGACACATTTGCACCTATGAGCAGATTAGAAGCTATTAAGTTGTTTCTAGCCTATGCTACAGTAAAAAATTTCAAAGTATATCAGATGGATGTCAAGTCAGCATTCCTGAATGGAGATTTGAAAGTAGAAGTATACATTAAGTAGCCAGAAGGATTCACCTTATCAGATAGACCTGATATGGTATGCAAATTGAAGAAGGCCCTCTATGGACTTAAGCAATCCCCTAGAGTATGGTATGAGAGACTAGATGGATATCTAGCAAAGATTGGATTCAAGAAAGGAGCAACAGATTATAATCTATTCATTAGAGAGACATCTGAAGGACTACTACTTGTAGCTATATTTGTTGATGACATTATCTTTGGAGGTAATGATAAACTAAGTGTAGAATTTGCTAAAGAAATGCATAATGAGTTTGAGATGAGTATGATTGGTCCTATCAAATACTTTTTGGGACTAAATGTGCAGTAGACAAAAAAAGGAATCTTTATTAATCAATCCAAATATGTGAAAGAGATACTAAAGAAATTCAAGATGGATGATTGCAAGCCAGTAGGAACCCCTATGATCAATGAATGCAAACTTAAAAAAGAAGATGACTCACCAGTAGTAGATATAACATTGTATAAGTCTATGATTGGTAAACTTATATATCTTACTTAGACTAGACCTGACATTTCCAATGAACTTGGCATAGTTGGAAGATTTGCAACAGAACCTAAGCAAAGTCACCTCATAGCAGTAAAGAGAATATTCAGATAGTTGTGGGGCACTATAGATTATGGTCTATGGTATCCTAATTCAGAAAATGTTGAGCTTCATGTATACACTGATGCTGATTGGGCAGGATGCGTAGATGATAGAAAAAGTACATCAGGTGGAGCATTGCTTTTTGGTAATAGACTTGTCACTTAGACAAGCAAGAAACATAATTGTATTTCTCAGTCAATAGTAGAAGTGGAATATGTTGCAACAGTCTTGAATTGTTCTATCATTGTTTGGATCAAGCAGATGATAAAGAATTTTGGAATTTAGATTGATTATCCTATTGTTATTCACTGTGATAACACTAGCACTATCAATATGTTGAAGAACCCTATGATGCATGCAAAGATAAAGCACATTGAGATCAAGTATCACTTTCTAAGAGAGAAAGTGGCAGAGAAAGAAGTCAAGTTGGACTATATGAGTACTAAAGATTAGTTGGTAGATATATTCACAAAGCCCTTGCCTAAGGATACTTTTGAGTATCTCAGGGAGAAGTTGGGATTAATTCTCTTCCTTGATTCTGCTTAGAAGAAAGAAGGAAAGGCATCAGTCCTTATGGATTGATGGAAGGTTGACTACTCTACGTCAAGAGTAGTACTAGTACTTAAAATGAATGGCTCCCTTTTCCATTGATGTCAAAGGGGGAGTAATATACAGAGTCATGAAAAATAGAAGTAAAAAAGGAGTCATATACTAAGGGGGAGCAACATTTAGTTATGATAGCAGTTTAGTTGAGGAAATAGAGAATAATGAAAAATATTGTAGCAGATGGAGGATTCAACTTTGAGAGAGTTTTGAAGAGGAAATGGAGAATGTTATTAAAGAAATGTTCATTTGGGTTGGTGGTGGTTTTTCATTCTACATGTTTCCATCAATGCCAAAGGGGGAGATTGTTGGAGATTTACTGGTAGGCTAGTACTAACTGTATGTTTGTCATTGATGACAACTTATGGAAAGTAGCATGCATGGAAATCTTATGCAGTAATCTTTTAGTATATGTAGTATGGACATGATATCATGGGCGCAAAGGTTAACTATTAGTACATATAGTTATATAAGCAACTTGTGTCATGAGTGTTCCTGACAGAGTAATAGGTAGTGTTCTATGTATGGTTGTCCGTATAGTTATCATGGAGCCTTGTGCGCTTGGATATATGTTGAAGACATGTTAGTGATGTTCTAGTCATGGACGCATAGTCTAATATTCAATAGAAATAAAGTTATGTAGTCGCTATTCGCCAATAGCAGTTTCCTATATTTATGCAGAAGAGCCGACAGAGATTTTATTGGTTCTAGAGTTGCGCCTATGTTTTGGGTATGCACCCTTGGATTTAAGATTAGAGAAGAGTTATTGATGTTTAGTTAAGAGTACATGAAGTAATTCAACTTGAGGAGAAAGATCCAATTTTTTTGGTAGAGCCGACAGTGTGTAGCGTGCGTCTACAATTATCTTATTAGACAGGTCCCAGAATGTGTTGTGTGCATAGTAGATCTGACATAATGTTTATCTAAGTTTGTTATGGTTTCTCTAATATGATTTCAAGGTGGTTCTAATAGGCCAACTTGATTATTTCATTTAGAGGAAAGATATTTATAGGTAGTCATTTGTGATTGCTTGTGTGTGGTTCATGGTTGATCAAGTAGAGTAGAGTAGAGTGTGTGAAGTGTTGAAACATTAGAGGAGGGTCTATGTGACCAAGTAAAGTATTTGAGCTATACATTGGAGCTGATCCAGACAATAGGTCTAAGTGTAGTTCACCAAGATCCAGATATACTGTGTATTTGTTAAATAGAAGGTTGTAACTGTTAGGGATTTTTCTTGTAGGGTCAAACTTGGCAAAATTATAGGCTAGATTCTTAGTTAAAAGGGGCTCCAAGTTTGCAAGAAAAGCCTAATTAATGAGGATTGGATAAGATCCTCCTTCTACTTTGAGCTCCATATGACTCAAGTGGGTATTGCCTATGAATAGGTTACTATATTTCAAGTAAGCTTTTGATTAGTGGATTAGGTCTTCACTGTCATTCTATTATGTTACTCAAATCTACTTCAATAAAAGATGATTCTGTAAACAACTGAGAATAACCTATTACAGAATATGACAAAGGAAATTACAAATGTAATAGCATGAACAATGGGATAAGGATGTGAATCCTTCTTCTTTTTATGAGTACAACTCAAGGAAGGTTAACCTCTGATTCTCTCTCCAAGGAATCAACAATTTGAACTATATCACCTAGATACAGTCCTTTCACAATATGCACTAACTTAGAAACAAAAAAGAACTGGTACTGAAATTTAGTGTTTGATGATAGAAAAATAACTACACAGCAGACATCTAGCCAGTGCCTATTCCATTGGGCAGATAGTTATTGTATGTAAATCCACAAGAAGAGATCAAAACAAATACAGTGAAATGCCTTGAAAATTACTTGCAGTTTGAATAGAGTGCCTTACAAACCATTCTGTCACTCCTATACTATTATCATCAAAATCCTGATAATCATGTTCACTCTCTGAGACTATTCATGAAAATTTAATTCTTTCCTTGAAAGAAACTCATAAATAATCAGACAAGCTACCTTGCAACTGGTATGTTTTACATGCCTAACAAATAAAAGCATACAAGAGTATAACATAAAAATGAGAAGACAACAACATAATCTGAGAGAAACTACAATGTATTTCTTTGACCATAATCCTATTTCAATACACATAGAATTTTGAAGTTCTGGGACCTAGACATAGGAAAGAAAAATCTGCTCTACATGAAAGATATTCAAGATTCATCCTTTAGAGACATGCTCACAATAGAGCAGTCATAGGAACCCTCCAAGAATAGGAGAAAGAACCCTTACAACTGAGAAGAGAAGAGAATAAAAAGAAGAATAAGAAACCCTAAAATCTATACTTGACCCACTCTTGTCCATTCTGCAATCTAATTTCATTTACTCTTCTTGCTTCTCTAAAAATATGATCTTCCCGGGCATCTTCAAAATCTGATAAATTTGTCATTTTTTCCATAAAATCTGCTCATCTATTGGAAATCTGATTTCTTTGTCCTTTACTCTTTCTTGAAATTTAATTTAGTCCCCTGTACCCTCTTTTCCCATCACCATGCAATTCTGAATCATTCCTCTGCCGGATTTGTAAAATCAATCAATTTTGGAAGAAGAAAAATCTCCCCAAAATCTGGTCACAAATTTAAAAGCTCTTACTGCTCTCAGCAACTTGATTTGATCTGGTTCTAACTACCATCATTGCATCCGTCATCTTCTAGTGTTTCCAAAAATATATTATACTGCCATATTCTGATAAAAAATGGATCTCCTAGACATTTTTCCGTGAACAGCTCTGTTATTAAAAAATTTTGAAATTTCTCCAAAGTCTGAACTTTATAACTTTTTTAAATCTTTTATTTCCTTAAAATATGCACATGCCACCAGAACTTGCCACTTGTCACCTTCTCATTGGTTGCTCGGACTAACCCATCTTTAACCTTAGCCCATCTGGAGATCTGGAGACTACATTAATCTCTTAGTCTCTGAATAATTTCCTTAACCATGGTTTCATTTAGAGACTTGGAGAAATCCCTTTAGTCTCTAGATCTCACAATCATTTTCTCTCTCTATTTTTCTTTATGAGATTTGAAGACTAACTTTTAGTCGCTAGATCTCTAGATAGCTATTTGGAGATTTGGAGACTAGTCTCCAAGTCTCATAATGACTTTTTCTCATTATGAGATTTGGAGACTAACTTTAGTCTCTAGATCTCTGAATAATTATCTAGAGATTTGGAGACTTGGAGATTTGGAGACTAATCTCCAAGTCTTATAATGTACTTTCTTCTTTGTGAGATTTGGAGATTTCTTTTATTTGGAGATCTGGAGACTTGGAGATCTGGCGACTTGGAGATTTGGAGACTAGTCTCCAAGTCTCATAATGAACTTTTTCCTTTGTGAGATTTGGAGACTAACTTCATTTGGAAATTTGGAGACTTGGAGATCTAGAGACTTCCTTTAGTCTCTAGATCTCTGAATGTTAGTGGCTTAACCACTAGCATTCAGAGATTTGGAGACTAACCTTTAGTCTTTAGATCTCTGAATGTTAGTGGCTTAACCACTAGCATTCAGAGATTTGGAGACTAACTTTAGTCTCTAGATCTTTGAATGTTAGTGACTTAACCACTAGCATTAAGAGATTTGGAGACTAACTTTAGTCTCTAGATCTTTGAATGTTAGTGACTTAACCACTAGCATTCAGAGACTTGGAGACTAGTTAGTCTCTAGATCTCTGAATGTTAGTGACTTAACCACTAGCATTTTTTGCCAGCATTTTTCTCTAAAATTTCATTTGGGCCCATTGGCATGGAAACCAAGGTGTATACACAAACTTGGACAAGCATAGCTTCTTTCATTTGATTTACTTCATATGTTTGTAGATTTGCATATAAACACTTCAAATTTTGAAATTTGGAGCAATGTGAGACTAAACTTTATGAAGCAATTCTGATTTTTTTATGGCTGCCAGTACTCAGAGAACCATAACTTTTGATTTTCAAATTAGATTTTTCTAAATTTTTTTTTGTACAATTCACACATACCCAGCTCAAACATATGTAAAATTCAGCCCAACCAAGTTTTTATTTTTTGAGTTATGATGAAAAACGTGACTGGAAATCTGAATAATGCACACTCAGGGAATATTGACAATCTGCAAATGGAATGGCTCTAGCAAAGTGACCAAATGAACTCATGGGGAGCTGAAAATTGGCATGATGAATCATTCCCATGTCTACAACATGATGCAGCAATCAGAATATTATAATCAATCTCTGGGAAAAAGATACAATCAACTGAACAGGGCCTCCGACTAAACTGGACAGAACAAAGAAATAAGATATTTCTTGAAGACCAACTTTGGGGGATCCAAAAACTTATCAGACGGATTCGAAATGGCTTGAGCTTTGAAACATAAGCTCTTTGGTATACATTCTAAACATCCCCAAAGTGATAAGCCATGAAATTCAATAGAGTACAAGGTATTCAAAGACAAACAAGGCCTGTAACAGTGATTTGACACTTGGGCAAAAATACAAATTTAGTGAACACCATAAAAGGGCTACTCCCTAAACATATCAAATATGAAACTTAGGAGTTGGAATTCACTGTATATGTGAAATGAAAGGTTTTGAACATGTTTCCCAAGCTTTATCCCATGAAAATCATCGGGGTGTCTTTTTCAAGCACACTAGTTAGGCCTTTTCACAAAAATTTTAAGAGTACCCTTTTTGCCATATAGAGAAATTTTTAATTGGTCACTCCAAATTTGAGCCAAATTTGAGAGTACCAACAATAGCCTTCATCCCTTTGAGCAGCGTGCTCTTGGACAGTGCGTCCTCTCCCCTAACAGGGACAATTGTAAAAGACTCCTAATAGGATTTAACCCTCGACCAGGTCTACTGTACTAAATATATTGTAAAGCAACTCCTAATAGGGTTAAAGATCTTCTAGCAAGGATCATAATACACTAGTACATAATATTAGTGGGTGTCAATTCCCACTGGGGTTTTTACCTATTTGGGTTTCCCCGTAACCAAAATATTGGTGTTGTATTCATGTGTTCTTTCATTGTGTTTATGCTTTATGTTTAAGTATACTTAATTGGACAAATAATCGAAACTTATAGATAACTAATTCACCCCCCCCTCTCAGTTATCTTTTGGGACTATTCCTAACACTGTAGGATATAACTTTGATTGCCTCCAAGTTTGAACATTGATAGGAGATAGACGCTTTTTCCAATTGGTGTACAGACCGACTTTATTGAAAATAGGATGCGAAAGCAAACCAAGAGATATGTACAAACTAAAGCAGGTCTGAAAGCTTGGAAAGACCAGATTGCACTGATAGATGGAGCATTTTGAACAAGTGGCACCTGTTTGTTGCGTTTTCACCATCTTGGTAGAGATTCTATTTTTGCTACCAAGGTGCCTGTTTCTAGGTTTTCACCAAGGCACTTTTTCTTTTTCTCTTTTTTTTTGTATTTTTGATATTTTGATTTTTTTGTACTTTTGATTTTTTTTCAATTTTTTATATTTTTCAATTTTTTTTGTGAATCATCAAGGTGCCTATTGCTAGGTTTTCACCAAGATGTTCATTTTTCAGGACATTTTACCATAGACTAAATGCCTTAGGCATATAATTTCTTTAGATGGAGAATGTTGATTGGTTCTCGGAGCTGTTCTCCTTCAGTTGTTGAGAGTTGATAGGCTCCAGAGCCAAAAGTAGCAGTGATTACAAAGGGACCCAGCTAGTTGGGTTCAAATTTCCCCTTGCGTTCTCTATGTGATTGATTTTTAGGATTTGCTCTCAAGACTAGATCACCAACCTAAAATTCTCTATGTCTGACTTTCTTGTTGTAGCCTCTAGACATTTGTTTCTGATATACTCTGAGATGATCATACACTGCTTGTCTGTGCTCATCTAGTAGTTCAAGTTCTTGCAACCTAGATGCTCTGTAGTCATCATCAATCACTAGACCATGCATTCTGAATCTTAGTGATGGGATTTCAACCTCAATAGGCAATACTACTTCAGACCCATAAACTAAAGAAAATGGTGTAGCCCTAGTGGGCATTCTAATACTTGTTTTGTAGGCCCAGAGAGCTGGATTGATCATGAGATGCTAGTCTCTTCCCATTTTATTAACTATGCGGTGTAAGATTTTCAATAGATTCTTGTTTGAAGCCTCTGCTTGTCCATTATCTTGAGGATAGTAAATAGATGACCAATTTTGTGTAGTCTTGAATTTGGCACAAAGATCATCTAAGTCTTTATTCTTGAATTGTCAACCATTATCTGTTACTATAGAGTGTGGGATTCCATACCAACATATGATGTAGTTCAGGATGAACATAGAGATTTTCTTGCCGGTTGCTTGAGTCAAAGGAACTGCTTCTACCCATTTTGTGAAATAGTCTATAGCTGTGATTATATGAGTATGTCCATTAGAAGAATGAGGATGTATGGCTCCTATAAGATCAAAAGCCCATTTCTGAAAAGGCCATTGTGTTGTAAAGGGAATTAAATCTCTCCCTGGTGCATGAATCAAGTTTCCATGTACTTGACACTTTTGACAATTCTTTGCATATGCAATAGCCTCTTTTTCCATTTTAGGCCAATAGTACCCAGCCCTAATAAGTTTTCGAGCTAGTGTTAAACCATTAGAATGTGATCCAAAAATACCTTCATGGACTTCCTCTAATGCACATTGAGACTCTTCCCATTCTAAACATCTAAGGAGTGTACCATCTAGACCTCATTTGTACAGATCATTACCAATGATGACATACCAGGATGCATTGTGGATAAGGTTTCATTTCTCATATCGGTTAAAGGAATTGGGAATGATTTGATCTTGGAGATAGGAGAAAAGGTTTTTATATCTAGATGAATCATGACCTACAATAGTGCAGATCATGCAGGTGTTGGGGGAATCATATGTAGGATAAGATAGTGCTTCCACTAGGAACTCATAGTGTAGTTCATGTTCGGGCTACTGTAGTAGAGATGATAATGTTTCCATAGCATCAGTAGCCTTGTTCTCCACTCTAGGAATCTATTAAAAAATGATAGATATGAAGTATTTCTTTAGACCATCTACCATGCATTTGTAAGGAACCAACTTTTCATCTTTAGTTTGATACACATCATTGACTTGGTGTATGACAAGTTGTGAGTCTCCATGAATGTGTAGCTCTGTTACCCTCCACTCAATTGCTATCTTCATACCATTAAGGAGAGCTTCATATTCAGTGATATTGTTTGTGCAAGGAAACTTTATTTTGAATGCTTTAGGGATTGAGTATCCTTGAGGAGTGATGAACAATATGCCTACTCTAGATCTATTATGTGTATAAGATCCATCAAAGAAAAGACGTCAAGTCCTAGAAGATATGTTCATGATGGATGAATAAGGAAATTCCATTTGTAATAGCGTATCATTGGTCATTGGTGCATCAACTAATTGATTTGAAATTATTTGTCCTTTGATAGCTTTTCTTTCAACATATTCACTGTCAAATTCTCTCAATAGCATCACCCATTTAGCTAATCTACCTGTGAGGGCAACTTTGCTTAGTAGGTACTTTAGTGGGTCAATCTTAGCTACCAAATGCATGGTATGAGCTAACATGTAATGTCTCAGTTTTTGCAATGCAAAGATCATAGCTAGACAAGCTTTCTCAATCATTGAATAGTTCTTTTCATATGCTACCAATGTTCTGCTTATGTAATATATGGCTCTTTCCTTGTTGTTCTCATCATGCTATGCAAGCAATTCCGCCAGTGATGTATCTATGGCAGAGACATAAGATCAATGGCTTCCCTTGAATAGGAGGCATCAAAATAGGAGGATTTGATAAATATTTCTTGATATGATTAAAATTCTTTTCACATTCCTCATTCCATGCGAAAGTCACACCTTTATGTAATGTTTTTGTAAAAGGCTGTGATATGTCTGCCAACTGAGATATGAAGCATCTAATAGATTATACTCTCCCTTGTAGTGTTCTCATTTGACTGATATTCTTAGGAGGTTGCATCTCCATGATAGCTTTAACCTTTGCTAGATCTACTTCAATTCCTTTCTTTAAAATAATGTAGCCTAAGAGCTTCCTAGAAGTGACACCAAAAGCACATTTCTTAGGATTTAGTCGGAGACTAAAATTTTCCATTTGATCCAATATTTTGCTCAAATCATCAAATGTTTAGATCTTATCATAGATTTTTCCAAATTATCATCAACATAATCCTCCATAGTGTGATGTATCATGTCATGAAAAATAGACATCATAGCTCTCTAATATGTAGCACCTGCATTCTTTAAACCAAATGGCATGACATTCCAATAGAAGGTACCCCATGCACATGTGAAAGCAGTTTTCTCTTGATCCTTTGGAGCAATTTTTATTTGATTATAGCCCAAGAAACCATCCATTAGGGAATACATCTCAAAGCCCACAGTCATATCCACTATCATATTGATATTTGGTAATGGAAAATCATCCTTAGGGCATGCCTTATTTACATCTCTAAAATCTATGCACACTCTTATAGATTTGTCTAGTTTTGATACTAGAACAATGTTAGAGATCCATTCAGAATAGTCAATAACTCAGATGAATCCAGATTTTAGTAGTTTCTCTAATTCAGCTTTTACCATGAGTGCAACCTGTGGATGCATCTTTCTTAACTTCTGCTTGACAGGTTTGACACTCAAAGATATAGATAAATGGTGCATTATAAGATTAGGATCCAACTCTGACATATCTAAATATTTCCATGCAAAGTTGATCTTCTCTGTTAGAAATGTAGTGAAGGTTGTCTTTTCTTCCTCTCATAAGGATTGTGCAACATGAATCATCTGTGGTTCTTCTGTTGTACCCAAGTTGATAGATTGAGTGGGCTTAATCAGCACTAGAGATCTATCCTATAAATGACTTGGAAGGACATCAAATATCTCATCCTTAGGTACCTCAGAGAGGTTTTCACTTTCGGATACGTCTTTTATTTTTTCTTTTGTAGGTTTTGATACTGTCACAAATTGGTTTTCACCCTCATAACTCCTTTTCTTTTTTATTTTTATTCTTATTCTTTTGACTAAGATACTTGATGTCTGACTCCATCATGATAATGCTCAGTTCACTGATGGAAGTCATCATAGGATCAACTGCATTTAGATAGCAAGAAAGGGCATAGTCATCGGGAAAGGTATAGATATCTTGGCTCAGATCTGTGGAAGTTTGGTCAAGAAGTTCAGGATGTTGGATAGTCAAAGTGGGAACGGATTGGGAAATAGTGTTTATGGATATGGATATGTCATCATTGGTCCTAACTTGACTCTTGAGTTCAAAGGTGATATTACAACTCAAAATGTTCAATTCATGAATAGGCTCAATGTCATTGTGGGAGTCCACTTCTGCCATAGGTGGATCAGACTTGTTAAGTTTGTCATTTCGTTCTAGACTTACGTTGGGTTTAGGTGCATATTGGTAAATAAAATCAATATGTTTTTATGTGATAAGCTCATCTTCCTCTGGAATGACTCCCCACTCATAGTCATTTGATTCCTCATCTATGCCTCTAGGAAAGCTGAGAATATGTGTGAAATCAGGGTAGATTCCCCAAGAAGGGTTTCCTTCTAATTCTAACTTGAATTCATACTCATGAGAGTCTGTCTTAGAATATATACCACCTTCCTCCTTGTTTGTTTGGTTCTCTTCAAGATCAGGTGGTTCTTGTGGTGCAACTGTCTCTTGTTCCTTAGTAGGTTCACATGTGTCTACCACATTGATGTTCTCTTTAGGCTTTTCTTCATCTTTGAGGAGATCTATTATTTCTTTAGGCAAACGATCATAAGAAATAAGCTCATTAGTGGTGTCTGAGTCATCACTATTAGATTGTTGTGTTTCCTCTGATGATTGGATTGTTGTTGATGGTTCAATTTGTTCTAACACACGTGGAGAGTTCTTTCTAAGATAGAAAGGCTTCTTCTTATATCCTAGAGCTATTGTATTCTTGTTTGTGAGGCCATGGTGGCCAAGAGGTGATAGAAGACCTTTACCTTGTAGTCCTAGAGGCCCTTTTCCTGTATATCCCATTTTAGCAATCAGTTTGTCCCCTGGTCCATATGACTTTGAAGGAACTTTTGGTGTTATAGAGTCACATTTTTGAACTGATTGGGATTGAAACTCATCCTTATATTACCATGCAAGAACAAATTCATCTTCCTCAAACTCTTGTTTAGAGACTTTCTCTGTGACAAAGCTTCCATTAAATATAGCCTGGGATTCTTTAGCATTGGGCTTCACTTTGTCTGAAGGTTGTTCATCATATTTTGGGGACAATGGGAGAGATAAAACTGGCTCCATTTTGTATTTTCGCATACCATTATCTTTGATCTTGACCTTCTTAGCAATCTCTTCTATCTTGGATGTAGAGGTAACATCTATTTTCTTAGAAGATTCTTTGTTATTGGGAACAAGTTTATCAACACTTTCCTTCAACACTTTGCAAGTTGTAGATAGGTCTGCTAGAATCATCACCTTTAACTCCTTCATAAGGAAATTTTACACATTGATGGTATGTGGAAGGAATAGCTCTCATTTCATGTATCCAAGGTCTCCCTAGGAGAATATTGTAAGCCAAAGGTAGGTCAAGAACTTGACACGTGATATCTCTAATGACAGGACCTATTCTGATAGGTAAGACAATTGTGCCTTTGGAAGACCTTTCTTATTTGTCATATGCCTTGATAGTTATCTTCTTTTTAGGATCAATGGAAGCTTTTGATAATCCCATTTGTGTGGTCAAGCTGTAAGAACAAATGTTGAGACCAGAACCTCCATCTATCAACATGCATTTGACACGATGGTTTTGAATCAAGACTTCAATATGCAAGGGCTAGTTATGCGGATGACTCAAGGAGTTATCATCTTCCTTTGAAAAGGAGATATATTGTGGTGACGTTAGATGACCAACCATAGTCTGGAATCTATCTAAATACAGGTTGTCAAGAACATTGGATCTGAGCAGAGCTTTGTCTCGAATGGCTCTATGAGCTGGAGATATCCGAAGCAACTCAAACATGGAGATTTTAGCATTGGTATGCTAGAGTTGTTGGACTATACTATACGATGTTGGTCTTGTGTCTTTAGGACTTGAAGATTTAAAGGAAGCCTTCTATTTAGAAGTAGAAGAGAGATTGAAAGGCACCTTAGGGACATTTGATGGATTTGAATTTTTTCCTTGTAGATGTGCCTAAGATTGTGATCAAGTAACTGCATTCATTAAGTGATTATCTCTATCCTTCCTTACAATTGTGATGAGATTGCAACTTTCATTTAGGCATGGTTCCACCATATTTATGACAACATTGTTTCCAGAGTAAGCATAATTGACTTTAGCACCCACATTAGGCTGAGAAGATGAATCTCCTTGACCATGTTTCAGAAATGGTTCCGTGAATGCTGTATGATCATTATTGCTTTTATGATTGTCAATCATGATTTCTCCATTATCAATTTTGTCTTGTATGATGTGTTTCAAGCGTATGTAGTTATTAGTTTTATGACCCTTATTGCGATGGAAGTCACAAAAATCATTCTTGGTTTAGGTTTAGGATCAAATACTTTTATCTCATGCAAAGTGATGATGTTATTAGCCAATAGAGTTTTCATGGCAGATTCCAAGGACTCTCCAAGAGGACTAAACTTGCATTTAGGATCTGTAGCCCAAGGTTTGTAGTCAGATGGCTTCTTGTTTGATTCTGTTGTTTTTGCCTTTGAGGCTTTGATGGCTTGGGTACCAACAATGAGATTGAAAGTAGGTGCCTTAGATGGAGCACATATAGTATCAACAACGCCATCTGTGACAAAACCTTTATTCTTGTTCCAATTTTTGCCTTTGTCTTTAGATCTAGATCCAGATTCATACTTGTCTTTTTGAAGTGATATGTCTCCTTTTTGGACAAGTACTTTCTCAATTTTGATTACATTTTCTACCATTTTATCAAAGGATGCATGATTTTGCATTTGGAAATGGTAGTTGATTTCTGGAACAAGATTGTCGATGAAAATTTCCAGTTTCTCAGCTTTTGGAATAGGCCTAGCATATAGAGAAAACTTCTCCCTCCACCATTTGAGAAAAGTCAGGAATGGTTCTCGTGAGTTCTGTTTCAGATTGCAGATGTTGATCATGGTGATTGGATGCTAGATGTTGTAGGAGTATTGTTGATAGAACAATTTGATTAACTCCTCAAAAGTTTTGATAGTTGGAGACATTTTTGAGAACTAATGAATAGCTGATCCTCCCAGAGATCAAGGGAAAAGATGCATGAGGTTGGTTGGTTCGTGCATGAACTCCATAGATTGAGTACAAAATTATCTGACATGATCTTGAGGATCAGAGTTTCCATCATACTTATCATATTTAGGCATCTCCACTCTTTTAGGGAATGGTGGCATGTACAAGTCTTTATCAAATGGAAAAGGGCATAGGGCCTCCATGGAGAATTCCTTAGGTTCCTTATTTTTTTTGAGTTTGTTGATTTTTACTTGCATGACATGCATTTGTTTCATCATAGCGGTGATTGGAGTTTCTTCCTCATGTGTAATAATATCTTCAACATTGAAGTTCAGAGGAAGTTTAGCTCCTTGACGAGCTAACTCTAGGAAGTATGTCTCTTTGTCTTCCTTCAAGAAATGCCTCATCATTCTCTTGAAGTCATCATCATTTTGATATCAAGAAATTTCAGAAGGTGTGGGTTCTAGATCCGTACCATGTTGGGATTGATGTCCTTGAGATCCTCCTCCTTGAGACATTGTGTGGTTATGAGAGTTACCAGGGATGGATCGGTGTGGAGTTGTCTGATAACTTCCATGAATTGATACAAGAGGAGTTGGTTGATTACCTACGTGGATTGATGCAGGAGGGGTGATGTAACCACCTTTTAAGAAAATATTTCCAAGAGTGTCTTCCCCAAATTTGGTTGTTTCGTAAGGTTGATGAATTGTCTGAGCAATAACAAAAGATGCCATTGAAGATATTTTGTGTTGTTCTCCTTGTTTTCGGTGTGAAGAAGCTCTAGTTTCCACCATTAACCTTAAGTGAAGCAAGAGAGAAAGATGAAGACAACTAAATAATGACTTGATTCAAGAAGATTGAATGACACACCCTTGTCAAGATTGGATTGATTGAAGATTAGATTGGATGTAAATGAAGGATATTGTGCCCTTGTAGTATGGGTAGATGCCCAAAAGATGGCAGATAGGAGCTCGCAACACTTAGCCATTTTTGGTTGAAGATTGAATTGAAGATGATTTTGACAAGGTTTTGACACCAGATGAACGTGATTCAAATTGAAAGATTCGAAGACTGGATCAAACTCAAGAGACCACTTTTGGGCAAATAGATTGGATTTCTCTGATTGTTCTGCTCTGTTCTTGACACAATGAATATTTTGACAGAATTTGGAAGTTACCTGTAAAAACTAGATTTCTGACAACTTTGACTTTAGCTTTGATACGAGTTTTGAAATTTCAGGATGACTTTTGACACCAGAAAGGATTTTTGCTTCAGATTTGCAATTTTTCAGTTTTCAAAACCAATTTGTTTGTAAGATTTTCTCTATTCAGGTTTGTAGATTCATGTAATAGTTCAAGATCATTCATTCTCAAAGACCAAATAGATAGCAAACACACAGAACAACAAGCAAAGGGAAGCAATCAATCGTCTGAAAATAATGAACAAGGGAAAAAACAACCTTGTGCATGAACAAGCAATAGTGACTTATTGTGCTAATCCCTAGGAATGCTACTTGTGTATGTTCTCAAAAGTTTTTCAATAATGCACATAGTCCTAGAAAATGAAAAATTGGCCTCGCTAAGGTTTTTAGTAATGGTCTGACTCTACAACTTTTATGATCTCAAGAGGGAGAACTCCAATCCAGGCGCACTGGGGTTTTGACACAGTCTGAGAATTTAATCAATTAGGAGCTACTAGGGAGATTTGATAGCCCAAAAAGAGACCACAGTCATGGATATTTCTTCCACAAAGATATTTATATAGTGACTGTTGCTACCATAGTGAAAATGGATATTACCGCTTGAGGTTCCGTCCACATAGTTGACCCAATAAAGGGAATGTCCACTATGGTTAACCCTCTCTAAAGGTGACTCACAAAAGATACCACATGGGGACTTGGTCCATATCCAAGGGTTTGAGTTTTTGATACTATCCAAAAAGGAAGTAGAGCATAATCCTCTAGCCTTCTCACTTTTACCCAAAAACAACAAATAGATTAATCCGACATGCTAAGACTGAAATTTATCTCACCAAGATCTGTGATGTCAACAACTATGGCTATCACTCTCTCTGGAGAGAGAACGTATCGATCAAAAGATGAGGACCAAACCAAGGGAACATGAAATAATCTCAGTAACCTCCCTATCTACAAGGGGATCTATCGTCAAGAAGAGCTTCACATGCATGAATAAGAGAATATAGCCCACTCTCTCAAGATCATCCACAAATAGTGTTCATAGGGCCTATTTACTATGTGTAACAGATATGTAAAAAGCAAATCTATGTTCATTTTATAGCCCAAAACTGAAGTATGAATTATGAAAGCTGTAAAGGCACTCAAGCTTGACAAAAGAGAGTTCATTTTATGTCCCAAAATGAAGTGTTATCAGATGTAATA
Organism: Chamaecyparis obtusa; assembly: GCA_027943335.1. Taxonomy (NCBI): domain Eukaryota; kingdom Viridiplantae; phylum Streptophyta; class Pinopsida; order Cupressales; family Cupressaceae; genus Chamaecyparis; species Chamaecyparis obtusa. The sequence goes on along the minus strand of BSBK01001155.1, from coordinate 246,429 downwards.
GAATACATGAGTTCCTCACAACGCGCATAGTAGATTTTACCTGTTTTAGCAATTTTTGAGCATTTGTCTTTTATCTTTTGTACCTACAGGATGTACCTGCACCTGCACCTACAAACCACTGTTATGAAAAACTTACCTATTCTTGTACATGCAACCCACTATTATAAAATCCATAAAAAGAATACACAACTTGTCAACCCCACGTGGTAGAAAATCAAGTTAGTCAAAGATAATATGTCATTTGATAATCGAAAAACCTGATGTCATAAAAAATTAGATTTCGATCAGTCTACACTAAATCAATCATAACTTTTGCAAATATAGATGAAATTAATCCAAACCAATGGAAAATGAAAGCTAACTCAAATACATTTCTAGAAATATAAATTTTGGATCTGTATCATGTCATATGTGCATGAACCAATACAAATATTAGTCAGATTTCATAAAATTAGGTTTTGACCAGTCTGCACTAAAATGATCATAACTTTTTCAAATCAAAACAAAATTAATCCAAACCAATGGAAAATGAAAGCTAACTCAAATACCTTTCTAGAAATATAAATTTTGGATCTGTATCATGTCATATGTGCATGTACCAATAAAAAGATCAGTCAGATTTCATAAAATTAGGTTCTAACCAGTCTTTACTAAAATGATCATAACTTTTGAAAATCAAGACAAAATTAATTCAAACAAATGGAAAATGAAATATAACTAAAATACCTTTCCACAAATATAAATTTTGGATCCTTATCATGTCATATGTGCATGTACCAATAAAAATACCAGTCAGATTTCTTAAAAAATAGCCCAGAAATTTATCACAAAACTCATAACAATTAACCTTGTGGTTGTGAGTTCAAGAAAAAATGATAGAAATTTGATAGAATAAAATGGAAACCCATTTCATGGCCCCACGGTGGGTGCCAAAAATGTGTTTGTGAAAATTGTACCTAGCTGTGGACACAACACTTCAGTAAAACATTATAGGTTAGCGAAATCAAAATTTGCAAATAAATGAAACTTAGCTAACCAGACGATTTACTGCCTTCTAGCAGATGCGAGTATGGTATTCTCATATTAGACAGAGATCAGTGACAATGCAACACCTAAACAAAAGATTTAAAATGCAAAAAGATGAAAGTAATATGAATGCAGATTTAATCTATATTTTTGTATTTTCTATGCAATGAGGATAAAAAAAATATATGAATCTAAGATAGAATGAATGATATGCTATGATATGGAAACTATGAAATGCTATGAAAAAATTATGAATTATCTCACAAAGCTCACTTGTCGCAAAAGCTTGATTCTTCGTATGCAATTTCACCAGAGTAATTATGCAAATTCGAGAGATATTTGTGAAGAGCTGAGCCTTGATTTTATAGAAATCCAGGGCTTGAGGATGCATAAGAAAAATCATAAATCACTCTTGATAAACTCAAGTTGATTTTTGAGTTAACAAGAAATTAAGAATAAATAAACTCATAAAATCATGCAAAAGCAGTTTTTTTTATCTCAAAATAGAGTTTAGTTCTCTTTTTCAACTCATCATCAGATGTTGAGTTTAGAAAGTTAACAAATTGAATTTAATAGTTGTTTTAAAATTGACTGCTTTTCTGATTGTGCATGATTTAATATGAATTATTTTAAAAATAAAGTGATTTATTCTTAACTTAACTGATTTTTGAGTTAAAATAACTGATTTATGGGTTAATCAATTATTTAATCAAACTTTATTCCAATTAGATCATTAAATTTGACAACTTTGATTTTAAATTAACTAAATAAATATTCAATTGATTGTTTTTAGGAATTTTGATTTATTATCAAAATAAAATAATATAATTCAGAATAAATATAATTAAATCTAATTAAATAATTAAGTGGCAGACTCAAATTTAATTAATTAAATATTTATCATATTCAATTAATCAACTTTAGGATAAATAATGACATTTATCGCCAAGTAATATTCAATTAAAGATAATTATGATAAATTAGGAATATTTTTGGAATATTCCCCAATGTAGAATTAAGATAATCAATTAAGTTTTTGATAAATTGATGTGCAAATGTGCCTTAGGTTAGGACTTTGATGTCGATTTTGATTGAATTGATGATGTAGGAGGTTAATGAACCTATAGCCCATTTTTGGGGTATTACATGTCTCACCATCCTCTTTAGAATGATGGGAATAGTAATCATCATATGCTCCTAAACCTAGATCTACTGCCTCTTCATATTCAGAAGCATTTCCTTCCTGGTCATGGTGAAAGGTATTATTCTCACTTGTATTTTTTAGAAAGTAAAGTCCACTAGGATAACTGAGAGGGGGGGGGGGTGAATCCGTTATTAGATAATTATAATCTTTATCAATTTCAACAAAATTTAACCATATAAGCAATGTGATCAACAACCATAGAAAGATATTCATACACAATAACACAATGACACAATATATGTTGACTAGGGAACCTCTTGATCAAAGAGTAAACCCCGGTGGGAATGATGCCCATAAAAGATGCACTAATATAAATATTCCTTGTGAAAGGATGGACTCTGTTAAGAGTCTTATGAAATACATTCAATACATATGAGTCCCTATTAGGAGACTTTGAATCCTTGCTAAAAGATTCTAACTCTATTAGGAGTTATGGAAGACAGAAGGACCCACTGCCCAAACAACTTAAATGGAAAGATCACTGAACACACTGTCCAACTAATCTCTATATTATTCAACAAAATAATATCAAACTATTACTGATCTCAACAACATGTTACCTCTTCTCTGACTGTGCCAAACCACACTCACTGCTATACTAGATCGCAAATTAAGATCTCTGTACCTTGCATACCTTCTTTCCACAAATTCACTTTCACAATTTCATTCACTCTTTTCTTCACTTCATTTACTTACTTTACAATAATTAAAACATTCCTTCCTTTATACCACACTCAAGTAATTATAAACGAGTCGGCATCCAAATTACAAAATAAAAGTTTCCACACGTTACATCAAAATTACACAAAACTGTCAGCTTCCAATCACTATAATTATTTACTCATACAACCTCAAAGTTTGTGCTATCATCCACGTCACTAGAAACATGTCTTCAACTTCCCTCTAACTGCACATAACCAGATTCCATCCTGATTAGGAGATATCATCCGATTTCCAAAGACCGCTACTTAGGAACACTGCCTGAATATTGCTTCCACTGAAATGCTCACAACTTCCATGAATAAATCAATTATTGTTTGTTCTCTTAACCATGAACATATAACATATCATAGAGTAAATCCTCAACATCGCATAGCTTGATCTCTAATATCCCACGTGTGCTAATCCAAACACTGTCTGCTCCTCTACTAATCTCAGTAGATCACTGTGTTGACATCAATGACAATCACAGTCATGAATGCAACAACAATTGCTATAGAATGGTTGCTAATACTCCCATAGGATATATTCAGCATTCATTCCTAACAATCTCCCCCATTGGCATTGATGGCAACATAGATAAAAAATCCAATGTTCCATAAATCCAACACTACAACACTATTGCTCTGAATAAATTTTTTTTCAAGTCCTCTTCATCAATCAAATCTTGCTTCATTTTCCCATTCAATTCTCTCTAATAGATGGTACAAATGGTTTTTCATGTAGTCTTCTCCCCCATTGACATCAATGACATAAATTTCATTATTATGTCAACAACAGCTCCAATGTCAATAGACACTGTTCATAAAATACATTTACTAGAGTCCTCATGATTCAGCTCAGATACACATACTCCCCCATAGAGGAAGTACCAAAATCCAATCCAGAAGAAAGATAAGGCTCATATACCACTAGATGAATGCAACAATCTTCATCAATTTTCAAAAGTAGGCTAGGGCATAACCCCAAGCATACCTCTCAAATACTCAAATGTATCCTTAGGCAAAGGTTTTATAGATATGTCTCCAATTTGCTCCTTTATGCTTATGTATTCTAGTCTACCTACCTTCTCAGCAACTTTCTCTCTTACTACATGATACTTAATCTCTATATGCTTTGTCTTAGAATGTAATACATGGTTCTTAGACATACTAACTATGCTGGTGTTATCACAATGTATAACAATAGGCTCAACAAATTTTATTCTAATATCCTTCAACATCTGCTTCATCCAAATTATCTGGTTACAATTGTTTGCTGCTGCTACATACTCTGCTTCTGCTGTGCTTTGTGAAATACAATTCTACTTCTTGCTTAACCAAGAAACCAATCTTCCTCCAAGGAAAAATGCTCCACCACTGGTGCTCTTTTTATCATCAACATTGCCTCCCCAATTAGCATATGTATATGCACATAGGGTAAAATCATCAGATTTTTCATACCACAATCCATAGTCCATTGCACCTCTTAAATATCTTAGTATCCTCTTCACTGCTGCATAATGTGATTCTCTAGGTTCAGCTTGAAATCTTGCTACAATTCTAACTAAATGTGCTATATTAGGTCTTGTATGTGTCAAGTATTGCAATCCTCCAATCATAGATCTATACTTCTTATGTTCAACTACAAGAGTCTTATCTGTGCTAGATAATTTATGTCCAGTTATCATAGGTGTTCTAATTGGTTTACAGTTCTCCATTCCAAATCTTTTTAACAAATCATTCAAGTATGTTATCTGAATTACAAAGATACCATCACTATTCTGTGTTATCTGCAATCCCAAAAAATATTTCATTTCACCAATCATACTCATTTCAAATTCAGTCTTCATTTCATTTGCAAATTTATCACTGTCTTCGTCTCCTCCAAAAATAATATCATCAACAAAAATGACTACAATCAACAAACCATTTTCAATTTCTTTTGTGTATAGGTTGCTATCAGCTGTTCCTTTTGTAAATCCCAATTTTATCAAATACTTGTCCAATCTTGCATACCAAGTTCTAGGTGCTTGCTTTAGTCCATACAAAGCTTTCTTCAGTTTACATACCATGTCTCCTTCTTGAGTCAAAGGAAAACCTTTAGGTTTCTCAATGTAGACTTCTTCTTCCAACTCTCCATTCAGAAATGCTGACTTTACATCCATCTGATATACTTTGAACTTCTTGTAAGCTACATAGGCCAAAAAAATTCTTATTGCTTCAATTCTTGCTACTGGTGCAAAACTTTCTTTATAGTCAATTCCTTCTTGCTGTGAGTATCCTTTACATACCAATCTTGCTTTGTTCCTTACTACTTCTCCTTGTTCATTCATCTTGTTTCTGAATACCCATTTTGTTCCAATAACATTCTTATCTTTAGGTCTAGGGACCAATTCCCATGTCTTGTTCATTTCAATTTGATCTAGTTCTTCTTTCATAGCTTTAATCCAATGTTCATCTTCACAAGCTTCACTAGTAGATTTAGGTTCAATTTAAGAAATACAACATAACTATTCTTGTACCTTATTTCAAGTATGAACTCCTCTTTCTATGCTTCCAATAATCTACTCAACAGGATGATTCCTTGATAAATTCTTGTTAGGTGTCACTATCTCAGAACTCACTTCAGGTGTCGGTTCTTTAATGATCTCACTATGGCTTTCATTCAACAAATCACTGTCAGTTTCATAGAATAATTCAGTAGTCTCAGTGTTAGGTCTAGGATGAGTTCCTTCATCTGATTCATGATCAAGCATTATTTCCTAAATTTTAAAATTTTAATCAACTTTAACATTTGCACTCTCAACAATAGTCTTAGTTCTCTTATTGCAACATTTGTAAGCTTTTCTCTGCAAAGAATATCCAAGAAAACTACCTTCATCACTTCTAGGATCAAACTTTCCAATATCATCATCTCTCTTTATATAACATTTTCTATCAAAAATTTTAGAATACTTAATTGTAGGTGCATGTCCAAACCATAATTCATAGGGTGTCTTGTCTGTGTCTAATCTAATTTGTACTTTGTTCATTGTATATACTATTGTGTTCACTGCTTCTCTTCAGAATATCTTTGCCAAGTCATTCTCAAACAACATAGGTCTTGCTACTTCAGTCACTGATCTATTTCTTCTTTCTGTAATACCATTTTGTTCAGGTGTTCTAGGGGCTGAAAACTATCTCTTAATACCATTCACTTCACAAAAGGTATTAAATTCTCTAGAAGTAAATTCTCCACCTCTATCTAATCTCAAACATCTAATCTTCATTCCAGATTCATTCTCAACTTTATTCTTAATGATCTTAAACTTATCAAATGCTTCAGATTTTTCTTTAAGAAATGCAATCCACATCATTCTTGTAAAATCATCAACAAGAATCATAAAGTACCTTTCTCCATAGAATCCTCTAGTCCTTGTAGGACTGCTCAAGTCTGTATGAAGAATCTCCAAGTTCTTTGCTGAAGTAAACTTCTTGCTAGGAAATGAACTTCTCTTCTATTTAGCCATCACACATTCCTTGCAAATCATGTTAGTAGGCTTCATAATTTTAGGCAAATATCTTACTGCAAGTGTAGTACTCACTTTCACAATGTTATCAAAACTTATATGACAAAATCTTCTGTTCCATAACCAACTATCATCAATTGTAGTAATCAAACATGTCATCTCAGTAGGATTCAACTAAAATATATTACCTCTTGTTCTAGATCCAGTACCAATCAAATTTCCATCTTTGTCTTTAATCACACAAGTTTTCTTAGTAAACCAAACTTGATAGCCCTTATCAACTAACTGTCCAACACTCAAAAGATTATGTTTCAAACCATCCACAAAGTAAACATCATCAATATTAGTCTTTCCATCAAGAGTAATAGATCCTATACCTTTAATCAAACAAGGTGCATTGTTTCCAACTCTAACAACTCCTCCATCATAATTATTAAACTTTATGAACTTTCTCATATCTCCAGTCATATGATGTGAACAACCATTGTCTACAATCCAATCAACTTTCTTTTCAACTTGAGAAACTAGGGCTTTTTCTTCCTTAACCTTTGTTTTAGGATTTTATTCTTTAATTGCTGCAAATCCTATATCATCATTATTCTTAGTATCACTTTCACCTTAAGGTTCTCTCTATACTAGCTTCAAGTTCTTGATCATTAGCATAATAACATTCCTTAGATCTTCTAGGCTTAAAATTCTTTCTGTACTTTTTAACTCTCTTAGGACATTTAGATGCAAAATGACCATATTCTTGACAAGTCCAACATTTAAAATTTTTCTTACCATTTAGTTCTCTCTTCACAAGCAAGGCAATACCTTCTTCAATCTTCCTATCTTCTTCATTTCTAGATCTTCTGCTACTAGCATAATCTCCACTCACACTAATGCTTCTTGACAAAGTAGGGCAAATAGGAAGAGCACTAAATGCTATCTCCATTCTAGGCAAGTCTCCTGATAACCTCAGGTTCATCTCTGTTGCTTCCAATCTTCCAAAAATAGTCTCTCTAGTAAAGTTTGAAGTACAACGTATAACTTGTTCAATCATCTGTGTTGTCTTCTTAAATGTAGGAGTCAATGTCCTCAAAATTTTTCATATCACTTCATTCTCTATCTTTGTTCCTCCACAAGATTTTATACCTACAACAATTTCTGACATTCTACCAATATAGCTTCTAACAGATTCATCTTCCATCATTCTTATATCTTCAAATGCACATATCCAATTATGTAATCTGACTTTCTTTTCATGTTCATCACCTTAAAAAGTAGAGTGTAAAGCTAACCAAATTTCATGAGATGTTTTCAAATATTTTACCTGACTGTACTCATTCTCCGGAAGGGCTATCAAAAGTGCTTCTTTGGAAAGTATGTTACACATGAATAGATCTCTCTCATCACTAGTACATGCTTCAAGATTATCCTCATCAATGATAGTCTTCTGATTCTTTGTAATCAACCAATAACCTAGTCCTAAACACAGTAGATGTGTTTTCATTTTTTCTTTCTAGCTATCAAAATTCACTCCATCAAGCTTAGGGCTTTCTTTCCTGAAATTCACCATGGATCTCCTTAAGTTGTTAAACTTTTATTTCAAGGACCTGTTGCTCTGATACCAATTGTTAGAAAGTAAATTCTACTAGGATAACTAAGAGGGGGGTGGGGTGAATAAATTATTAGATAATTATAACCTTTATCAATTTCAACAACATTTAACCATATAAGCAATGTGATCAACAACCATAGAAAGATATTCATACACAATGACACAATGACACAAGATATGTTGATTAGGGAACCTTTTGATCAAAGAGTAAACCCCAGTGGGAATGATGCCCACAAAAGATGTACTAATATGAATATTCCTTGTGAAAGGATGGACTCTATTAGGAGTCTTATGAAATACATTAAGTACATATCAGTCCCTGTTAGGAGACTTTGAATCCCTACTAAAAGATTCTAACTCTGTTAGGAGTTATGGAAGATAGAAGGACCCAGTGCCTAAACAGCTTCAATGATAAGATCACTGAACACATTGTCCAACTGATCTCTAGATTATTCAATAGAATAATATCAAACTATTACTGATCTCAACAAAATGTTACCTCTTCTCTGACTATACCAAACCACACTCACTGCTATACTAGATCTTAGATTCAGATCTCTGTACCTCAGATACCTTCTTTCCAAAAATTTTCTTTTACAATTTCATTCACTCTTTTCTTCACTTCATTTACTTACTTTAAAACAAGGAAAAAATTCCTTCCTTTATACCACACTCAAGTAATTACAAGTGAGTCGGCATCCAAATTACAAAATAAAATTTTCCACACATTACATCAAAATTACACAAAACTATCAGCTTCCAATCACTATAATTCTTTACTCATGCAACCTCGAAGTTTGCACTATCATCCACATCACTATCAACATGTCTTCAACTTCCCTCTAACTGTGCATAACTAGATTCCATCCCGATTAGGAGATATCATCCGATTTCCAAAGACCGCTACTCAGGAACATTTCCTGAATCTGCTTCCACAAAAATGCTCATAACTTTCATGAATAAATCAATTACTCTTTGCACTCTTAACCATGAACATATACCATATCATAGAGTAAATCCTCAACATTTCATAGCTTGATCTCTAATATCCCATGTGTTCTAATGCAAACACTGTGTGCTCCTCTGCTAATCTCAGTAGATCACTGTGTTGACATCAATGACAATCACAGTCATGAATGAAACTACAACAGCTACAGAATGGCTGCTAATACTCCCATAGGATATATTTAGCATTCATTCCTAATAGTATTCTTCTTATGTCTCCATGCCTAAGACATATCTCTATCACCTTGATTTCTTCTAGGTTGACGGGGTCTAGAAGTACTTGGAAGTTCACCTTCTAATCTATTTTCAGGGTGATCCATTGATGTAGGAGCATCTTGGGTGTAAGAGCAATCTTGCATCACCCAAAAAAATATTTCTATTTTTGTATTCAATAAGTGTTATCTTGTGTAGAGCTACCTTTTATGGGAACTTGCTATTTTTAGTAAGTTAGTCATAAAATCTCAGAATGTTATGATTTCACATGTGGAGGTTCATCTCAGTCGTATTAGCCTGCTTGTAAAGTTTCATTGACAGATCAAGTCTAGCTTTGGAGATATTGAAGATTTTCGGTATTGGCAGCAGGGTACAAAAACTTTGAACTCAGTTTTGAAGGCTTTAGAGGCCCCAGATGAGGTCAAAAATCTGGGTGACAAGCGCTTGCACAAGTCAAGCCTATAGAGCACTTCGTGGCCTTTCTGAATTGGGGTTATAATAGTCAATCATGTCAACTAGCGATGACTTATGGTCTTTGGAAGTTGGGTCACCTGAAATGACAGAAAATGATTTTCCTTCAAAATTTATGTTTGGGTTTCAAAAGTTATTTTGAGCTGACTTTGATGTAATAAATTGTAAAATAAAATAATTCTAAGTTTGGTCGGGCCTATGGGCTAAATTTTTGGAACCTTCTTGGGCGGTGGAAATTGCCTATATAAAGAAGGCTCGTAGTGTTGTTTAGGGTAGTTCTGGGTAGTAGATCTAGGTATTGATTCGAGGCTTTGTCCTACAGAATATTGTAAGGGAATGCCCATGTGGCTTTGCATATTGTACTTCTGAAAGTTTGTAATTCCATATTTGTGGAGATAATAAGAAGCCAATTTTCTGTTCTTGCATATTGTTGTTGTTGTTTCTCTATTTCTGTTATGTGTTTGTGGTATTAAGGGGAGCACCCTTCATCATCCATTCTCCAAGCCCTAGTATTTCTCTAACTCATGCTTGGAAATGTGAAGTAATCCTTATTCTTATTACCTTTTACTCAGCACTGATGCAAAGATTCTCAGAGTCACCACCAACACAAGTTGGGAATTATTTTCACAAACTTAGCAAATCAGAATATTCAATACTTGGAATGAAACTAGTGAAAGAGTTTACAAAAAATAAATGCAAGGCCTGCTAATATTTTCAAGATTATGCAAAAATCCAAAGCTTGCAAATAATTCTCTGTTCTTCAATGGTACTTATTGGTTCTGACAAGTAAGAAGGCCAGGAGTCTAGCTCAACTTGTACCTGCATTATTTGATATCAAATTTATAACACCAGAGATCTAAAATTTAGATTTATCATAGTTATTTCATCTCTAATCCCCAAAAGAGTCACCATTTTGTTGGTTCCTCAAACTGGACTTTATGATTTCAAAAGAAACCAATACATCTATATGGTTTTAGGATGGGTTAGATCCAAATATGGAATTCTATGATGATTGGACCAACTATAGGGACAAGACTGCCCTCTACACTTCTATCTCTGCAAAACCAAGGAGGGTACTCCTAATCCAGTAACAGTAAGCCTTACTTCAACAATAATAGACTGGATTTAATAGTAATAGATAAATGATAAGAAAATATTAAATGATGACCATTCATTCATTGATTCTCCATTATCATTAGGTGAAATATTGCTTTGCGAGTCACTGTACTTAAATAATTTTGATTTATTTATATCAAAATGTTAGGAATACAAATAGAACCTTTTCAAACACTGATCTCTATAAAATAGCTCCACTGCTGGCCAGTACCTTATCCATTGGGTAACATTGTCACTGCAAAATTGTGATACATAAACAAATATATTGAGCTTTGATGAGCTTGTCCTTTGAAAATGCTATCACCCTACGGTGGATTTTATCAAAGGAGTCCTAGATTCATACTACTTATTTGTATCCTTATGTAAAACTTAAATAATTTATGCCATGTCTAAAGCTTATTTAATCTAATCCTAGATCAGAGCTGAAGAAGATCAACACATACACAGAGAATATCCATGTAATGAATTTTGACAATTTATAACTCAAAAGAGAAATACACAAAGGAGAGATATAAACCTTGGATTTTATTCAAATGCTATATCAATATCATGTATCCAAAATTCTTTAAAATGCAAACTGTTTGGATATTTAACTGAACCATTAATATTGCTCTTTACAAAAATTTGCCTAATACAGTCTACAATATCCTAGACTCAAAACTTGTCAATAAGAATGTCCAAGTTTTGATCCTTACAAAATGATCTTGGTAATCCTTTTATATAAATAAGGATTACATACAAGCTTCAGATCTTTCTCAGAAAGACAAAAAGTGTTCACTGCATAAGACAAAGAAGGTAAATATAACACCTTCATGTTATAATTTTACAAAGTGGCTTGTAGAGATGAGCACCAAAATTTGCAACAAATTCCAAGGTCAGTTCAACTTCTACCATGTGTAGCATTCATGCTTTCTTTAACTGTTTGAGGCCTTTGCAATATTTTCTTGCTTTTAAAGAGTTGGGGCACTACCATATGTTGCCTCCTCAGTGGACGTTTCTTCTTCTTTGGTACTATCTAAAGGGTATGTTGTTTCCCAAGATACATAAATATCTTCACTTGGCCAATGGAAGGCCAGAACTTCATCCCTTTTAGGCAATAATTTTTCCCACTCCACAACTACTTGGTGTACCTCATTTCTTACATTAGCAAAATGCATTCTAACATCTTGCAATATTTCTATTATTTTTACAAAAGGGGCATTATCTTCTATATTCAAAATAGTATCAATTCTAGCTGACACCTCACCATTAATTTGTTCTAACCATTGATCCCTGTCCTTTATAGTTCCATACACCTTGATAAAACCAGGAAACATTTGAAAATTATCCTGGAAATACCTTGCCCTTAGGATCTCTGCTCTTATTTTCAAACTATCCCTTCTGATTTCAAACTTAATTAGGTTTTTGACAAAATCATAAGTATTTGTTAGTTGTGCATCCACAATATGCTGACTCTTAATGGTAGACAAGAAAGACTTTAATTTATTCTCTCTAACAACCCACCTATCCAAAATTGGGTTGATAGTGGCCCTTTTGTTGGCAAGTTGACTATAATGGTGTATATGAATTAATATAGTGTTTTCATTATGGCAACAAATTCATATGATGTTTTGGAGTCAGCGCTCATGATAAGAAGATCAGAAATTGGCTAAGTGTTGAGGACTAGACAATGTACAAAGTACCTGAAGGTCAGAGTGTCAACGCATGTGCATAAAATAGAATTATGGTATGCGACCTAGATGTTAAGTTGGTAAGACCATATTCATGCTAAGTCTAAGAGCGCATGATCAGAAGATTCAGTATGAGGAAGATATAGAGAGTTCAAGTTGCATAGACAGTGAATGCCAAAGAAGAACAGAGCAAGCAGCCGACTGTTGGTATTTTGGTTAGTGGTTATATTATTATGTTGTAAAGGCTATGTGCCTATTGTAATTAGGTTGTAGACATATAATTATATTCTTTTGTAAACAGGCTTGACCCAATTCAATTGGAAGTGTTGTATATAATTGGTTAAAGGGCCGACCTAGTTAATTGTTTTGTATGCACATATAAATATTAGATGCACCATTGTAATTAGACACGGAAGAGGATATAGAGCTGAAGTAAGAAGAGAAGAGGTATGAGAAGATTTTTTGTGATGTATTAGATCTTTTTAAGAGGTCAAAGCATCATCACATCAAAGGAATTGATCGGACAAGAAGTGTCACAGTGCCAGTTCATCCACTAGATATAGTGTGTATCTGAGATCAGAAGGTTGTAGCCTTCACCACTTGAGCAGTGATCTCTAGGACAGTGTGTCCACACCTATAACAGGGTTATTGTGAAAGAATCCTAATAGGGTCTGACCCTTGATAAGGTCATTATACTAAATATATTGTATAGCAACTCCTAACAGGGTTAATGATCTTCTAACTATGTGTGTGAAAATTGTACCTAACTGTGGACACAACACTTCAGTAAAACATTAGAGGTTAGAAAATATAAAAATATGCAATGAAATATAAACTAAGCTAACCAGGTGATTTAATACCTTCTAGTAGGTGTGAATATGGTATTCTCATATTAGACCGAGATCAGTGACAATGCAACACCTAAATGAAGGATTTAAAATGCTGAAAGATGAATGTAGAATGAATGAAAATTAATCTATATTTTTGTATTTTCTGTGAAATAATATGAAAAATTTTTTATGAATCTAATCTAGATGAAATTGATATGCAGCACTATTGATCTAAGAATGATATACTAAATGATATGAAAAACTATGAAAAAGCTATGAAAATTATGAATGATCTCACAAATTTGCCTGTCACAAGTGCTTGATTCTTCAGATGTCAATTTGCTTGAGTAATTGTGCAATTCATGGATCTTTTTAGAAGAGCTGAAGTCTTGATTTTATAGAAATCCAGGGCTTGAGGGTGCATGGAGAAAGCCATAAATCACTCTTGATGAACTCAGGTTGATTTTTGAGTCAACAAGTAATTAGAATTAGATCAACTCACATAATCATGCAAAATCATGCAAGAACAACTTTTTAACTTGAATTAGAAGTTGAGATCAGCTTTCAACTCAAAAGAGAGTCGAGTTTAATTTTAGAACAACTTGAAATTGATTTTCTAATTCAAAGCTTAACTGCTCCTTGAATGTGAAAAATTAATTATGAATTAATTAAATAAATAAAGTGATTTATTCTCAACTTAACTGATTTTGAACTTGAGAATAACTGATTTATGGGTTAATCAATTATTAAATCAAACTCTTATTCGAAAACTATATCATTAAATTTGACAACTGACATTAATTAATTAAATAGAAATTTAATCAATTAGTCATAAGATTTTTGATTTATTGTCAAAATTAAATAATACAATTTAGGAATAAATGTAACTAAATTCAATTAAATAATCAAGTGGTAGAATTAAATCTAATTAATTAAATATTCAGAATATTTAATTAATCAAACTTTAGGATAAATATGATTTATTGCCAAATAATCATTAAATTAAAGATAATTAGGATAATTAGGAATATTTCAAGGAATATTCCCCGATGCAGAATTAGGATTTTGATGTGCAGATGTGCCTTAGGTTAGGACTTTGATGTCGATTTCATTCAATTTGAGGATGTAGGAGGTTAATGAACCTATAGCCCATTTTTGGGGTATTACATTTTGCCCCTCTTTGAAACATTGTGCGAAGCGTAGTAGTTCAAAGATTAGTATGTGTTTGATATAGAACAAAGATTTGAGAGATGAACCGATTTCGAGATAGAAATCGATTAAAAGATTTGGAAAAGCTGATTCAGGTCCTGATTGACAAAAAATCATGATGATGTCAACTATATCAGCAATGAACCGCTGATTATGAAAAAGTGTCAAAATACCTGATTCTGAACCTTATGATTACGAAGAAGTGAGTGACCTAATTCCAGACCTAATCGTCGAAGGAATCAATATTGGTATCACATTTGAACCTTTCAGTTATGAAGAACCAAGGAAATAACACTAATGAACTGATGGTTATGAAAATTTGATATAGTTTACAAGACAGATTAGGATACCAGATTGATATGGATCTCGATGAATTTGATATGCCCCAAGTGATGATAGATTTTCCCCAAGTGATGAGGTCTTTAGATGAATTAGTAACTAGACGTGGTTGTTGTCTTGATTACTAAAAGAAAGATATTGATTTGAATTTGATTTACAGACTTGAATGATGTGCAATACCATGCCCCCTTCAGGATGAAAATCAAAATTTGACAAGAAAAGTTAGCGTTGAATGGTTTAGAAGCATGTTAATTATTTGATAAGTGGTTATACACATTAGAGAATGCGTTCTGCATCGTTTGGAGGTCCTAGAGTCCAAGTTTGACTAGGTTTGACCATGAGTTGACCATGGTTGACCAAATTAAATTTTGATAGTTTGATGTGAGATAATCAATTAAGTGGAATTCTAGATTTCTATGATGATTAAAGGTCGATTCTGCAAGTAGTCGACTGTCCTAGGTCTAGAAATTTTAAATTGCGATTTTGACATAGTAAATGATCTTAGATTTTGATTTTGATTTTGAAAATGGGTTAAGAGTGTTGAAATTAGCCAGGGGTGCAATTTTCATGAAAAACAGAGCACTTTTGAAAATTAGGTCAAAAGCTATATAAAGGCTAGAAGGTTCATTTTCAATTCATTATTCACCTTTTGACTTTTGAAACCTTGTGGAGCCCTTTGAGTGAGAAAATGGCCGAGATGAAGGTGCCTGTGTCTTCCCACTAATTTGAGCACAACCGGAGGCATCAATGACCTCCACAGTTTGGACATCTGGTAAGTGGACCTTTGTGCCTCTTTGAAATTCCATTTTTTTCATGTTTGTAGCCTTTTTAGGTTATTTTTCGTACGTTAGAGTTTTCAATTTTTTTATTGATGAAAGCTCATACAACCTTCCTTTGGGACTCATATGAATTTCCAATTTCTTTCCCTTTTTTGTATGAGAACCCCTGTAAACTCGTATAAGACAGACCCAAGTGTCGTACGACATTTTGTTGGGTCCCTCCTTTGTCATATGGGAAGCCTTAGAAACTCGTATATGCATGGTTTGTCATGTGGGACCTTGCTGAAACTCATGTGAGTTTTGATGCTAGTCAAAATTGTCGTATGGGAAACAGCAAGCTAAAAACTCATGGTCAGGTCAAATTTCTTGATTTTCTGATTTCTTAGGGTAATTACTGAGCATTTAATGTACCTTCTGAAGTAGAAAACTTTTCAATTTCTATACTTGTAGCTTTTTTTTCAACCAAATTACTGATAGGGTTCTCTATTTCTATGCTTTGTAGGTCATCTATCATAATGTTCATGTACGTTTATCACATCCTGCAACCCAGAGACTATGTGTTTCACTGTTGACCCTATGAGGGTTCATCTTGTTGCCTGTGGGTTCGAGTACACGATTCAGTTGCATGAGATTAGGGTAAACCATGGGCTATTGACTGCGCTGATAGAGCAATTTCACTCAGAGGCTTAGACTTTCCATCTACCCACTGGAGAGATTACCATCACACCTGAGGATGTGTATAGGATTCTATGTATACCATTCCATGGGCCTCGTCTTGACTACGTGAGTTCAGGGAACTCAGGTCTGTATGCTTTCCGTAGACTATTTGGAGATGATACTCAACTTACTGGTTCTATTTCACGGGAGACTCTAGTACAGTGTTATGGGTAGTCCCATAGATTAGAGTGTATAATTGTGGGCATGATAGGAGGTATCATCATGTCTGATCATCAATAGAATGGTCTTTTGATGTGCTGGGCCCTGATGGTTGCACGACTAATGGTGACTCCTTCTGAGTTGGCCTGGGGTTAGTGTATGTTAGCACACATCTTCTCTGAGATGCATGAGATTGTGTATCAGGAGAGCAAGTCATTTCCTTCTGGTGCTCTTGTTCTTCAGATATGGGTCTGGGAGCATATCCCTGTAGTTAGACCAGTGTGCCAGTCATAGTGCCAGCCACAGGAGCCAGTTATTTATACTTATTCTGGGTATGTTACATAGGTCTGCATGGGCCATGTAGAGTACTGGAGGTGCTACCTAGATCATATGACATTTGTAGTATGGCATCCATATTTGCTGATAGAGGCCTGGCCTACTGCTAGAGAGTAGTTTAGTTATTTTTTCCATAGTCATGTATTGATTGGGTGGTCGACCACTATCCTAGAGTGCTTCATCATTACCAGAGTGTGGAGGCAGTATGGTATCATTCAAGATGCCCCATAGGAGTACGCTACTTATTCTCAACTAGTTAGAGAGATGGGGCTTGGATGGAAAGCCCATTTATCAAATGCCTTATGCACATAGGAGTACAAAAATTATGTTGGTAGAGACTGGGACTATCATCTAGATGTTTCAGATGCTAGGGTCACTGATGGTTTTATTGCATAGCTGGCAGAGCATCCTATACACAGATTTTTTGATCCAATAGAGTTGATCCCTTTGATGGAGGAGGTGATGGATGTCATAGGTACCCTAGATGGTTGAGGAAATAAGTATGTATAGGTATAGATGCCCCAGTCTACACCTTTGAGACTGAGAGTAGTGGTTACACCATAGAGACCAGTTGGTCATACTAGATCATCAGGACATATGAGACCACCACTATACCCCACTAGTTCTTTAGCAGGCATGCCTATAGTATTATAGAGGAGATCAACTAGGGGAGAGAGAAGCACTCTAGGTGGTGTGGATAGTGCCGATGATATATTAGGTGCACAACAGGATGTAGGGGCTGGGCTAGATACCACTCATGATGATAAAAATTTTGACCTTAGTGTCAAGGTTAGGCCCCAGAAGGCGCAAAGAGAAGAGGCAGCTGAGTAGCTAGCTGTGGATACTGATATGCTAGTAGCATATGTGGATCCTACTATACCATTGACTATGAAGGAGGTTTTCAGATGACTTAGATTATAGGTCAGGGACCTGAAGGTATGGAGCGCTCGCTGGGAGGAGAGATTTCTAGAGGCTGATAGGCTACGTGTCGAGCTCCGAGAGGGTGCATGAGATTACAGATAGAGGTGACTCATTAGACCTCTCAAGCCTCATATTATGTTTTTTCTTACTATGGTGCTATGCCTATTAAGCAGAGAGTTCCTACATACTCTTAGTACATGATAGCATCAGAGGGAGCCAGGGCACCCTAAGCAAAGGCAGTACTAGATGCACCACCGCCACCTCCACCAGACGCAGAGGATCAAGCAAACAACTGATCTATTTTGAGATTCTGATATACTTTTTGCTCATTTTGTACATAGACATATTGTTCTGACTATAGCTCACATGAGCTCATTCTTTTGTACACTGTGCCAGTAGTGCACCCTTGAATTATTCTGAGTTTACGATATATATGAGATCGATATTTTGGTTATGATGTCATTTTTACTTGTCATGTTTTGATTTATGATGATATCATGTGATGTATATATATGAGATGAGTAGTGTAGAATGTATGTATGGATTTATGCAATGCAATGATTTCTTTTCAAATGTATGGATGAATGTACATGTATTTGATAGATGGATAATGTATGCTTTTGATTATGATAAATGAAAATGTAAATGCACATGGATGTAATGCAATGTAATGAAATAATGATCATGATATGTAATGTAAATGCAATGATACACATGATATGTTTTGCAGGTATTGATGAAGACAAGTACTTAGTCTTATGTCAAAAAGGATGGTTAACCCAGGATGGTCAACTGCTTGCAGTTCTGTGAAGAGACCTTTGTGTAAGATTTCAACTCTTGTTAGATGTGAAGATGCGATTAAAGAATCGTTTACGCATTGAAGTTTAGCCAGTTAGTGTGAGATCATGCAAACATGTAGAATGCAAAGAGACATGCAAAATGAGATGCAAACCTAAGACCTAGGACCTAGTCACTGATCATGTGTCGGTCATTCTCATCATTGAATTTTTAGGTAACTAGATAAATTAATACAATGTCCACTAGTGATGAAACCATAGACATATGAATATCAATTTGTATGCACAAGAATCAATACAACACCCATTGGCTAGACAACCATGGACATATGAATATTGATTTTGTTTTCGGAATGTTGGATTAGATATAAGCACCAAGGCATAAATGCCAGGATGACCTGAATATCATGTCCATTTTGATATAGAAATTTGTATAAGCATCAAAACATAGACATTGTGATGACCTGAATACACCTTGTAGGACAAACACATCAAGCAATCAAGAGATCATTATGAATCCATTGTGAATTACCTGTAGTGACCCTTTATCATTCACCTCCTTAGGTAAGATCGCATTTCATAGTAGGAGAAAGAACATACTCAAAAAGACAATAGTTAGATCAAACTTCCTTGAATTTTCCAAGTATCAATGGTCGAGGTACTCATGGCCATCCAATTCGAGATGGAGGCTCTTACAGATGGACACCATTTCAATCTAGAATTTCCAAAGTTGTTATATTTTCACATATAAGTAGAACATAAAGAAAATATTTTGGCCCCAGTCATCACTCTCTAAATCTGATAAAGGACATCATCGAAGAGCTCTAAAGGAACAAAATATGTATAAATCTCAATGCAAATCAGTAAGCATACAAGGAGAGAAAAGCATGTGAAGCATAGATTGTTTTCATTTTTTTGTTGTTTGTTTGTGTTTGATTGCAAAATCCTTTCTGGAGAGGAGACTGACTGACTGACTCAGATGAACTTTCAAAGGACTCTGACTAGATATGACTCGTCTGAGGTATACTAGAGACCATGAGATATGACATTGATTTCCCCCAAGTTTGAAACATTGATAGGATATAGATGCTTTTGCAGATTGGTGTACAAACTGACCTTATTAAAAATAGGAATGCAGAAAGAAACCAAGAGATATGTACAAACTAAAGCATGACTAAAATTTGGGAAAGACCAAGATTGCGGTGATAGATGGAGCATTTTGAACAAGTGGCACCCGTTTGTCAGGTTTTCACCATCTTGGTAGAGATTCTATTTTTGCTACCAAGGCGCATGTTTCCAAGTTTTGACCAACGTACTTTTTCTTTTTCTCTCTTTTTTTGCACTTTTATTTTTTCAATTTTTTTTGTATTTTTGAATCTTTTGGATTTTTTTGTGATACATCAAGGTGCCCATTGCTAGGTTTTGACCAAGATGTTCATTTTTTAGGACTTTTTCCAAATTTTAAGATTTTTTCAGGACATTTTACCATAGACTAAATGCCTTAGGCATAGAATTTCTTCAGATTGAGAATTTTGATTGGTTCTCAGAGCTGTTCTCCTTTAGTCATAGAGAGTTGATAGGCTCCACAGCCAAAAGTAGCAGTGATAACAAAGGGACCCAGCTAGTTAGGTTCAAACTTCCCCTTGCGCTCTCTATGTGATTGATTTTTAGGTTTCTCTCTCAAGACTAGGTCACAAACCTGAAATTCTTCGCGTCTGACTTTCTTGTTGTAGCCTCTAGACATTCTCTTTTGATATACTCTGAGATGATCATACACTTCTTGTCTGCGCTCATCTAGTAGTTCAAGTTATTGCAACCTAGACACTCTGTAGTCATCATCAGTCACTAGACCATGCATTCTGATTCTTAGTGATGGGATTTCAACCTCAATAGGAAATACCACTTCAGACCCATAAACTAAAGCAAATGGTGTAGCCCTAGTGGGTGTTTTGATACTTGTTTTGTAGGCCTAGAGAGCTGGATTGATCACGAGATGCCAGGCTCTTCTTATTTTATTAACTGTATGGTGCAAGATTTTCAATAGATTCTTGTTAGAAGCCTCTTCTTGTCCATTCCCTTGAGGATAATAAATAGATACCCAATGTTGGGTAATCTTGAATTTAGCACATAGATCATCTAAGTCTCTGTTCTTGAATTGGCCACCATTATCTGTGACTATAGAATGGGGAATACCATACCGACATATGGTGTAGTTTAGGATGAACATAGAAATTTTATTGCTAGTTGCTTGTGTCAAAGGAACCACTTCTACCCATTTGTGAAATAATCTGTAGTTGTGATTATATGGGTATGTCCATTAGAAGAGTGTGGATAGATAGCACCTATAAGATCAAAAGCCCACTACTGAAAAGGCCATTGTGTAGTAAATGGAATTAGATCTCTCCCTGGTGCGTGAATCAAGTTTCCATGTACTTGACACTTTTGAAAAGTCTTTGCATATGTGATAGCCTCTTTTTCCATTTCAAGCCAATAGTACCTAGCCCTAATGAGTTTTTGAGCTAATGTTAAACCGTTAGAATGTGATCCACATATACCATTGTAGACTTCCTCTAATGCACGTTGAGACTCTTCTCGTTCTAAACACCTAATTAGCATACCATTTAGACCTCATTTGTATAGATCATTACCAATGATGACATACCGGGATGCAGTGTGGATAAGGTTTTATTTCTCATACCGGTTAAAGGAATCAGGAATGATTTGGTCTTGGAGATAGGAAAAGAGACTTTTATATCTGGATGAATCATTACCTACAAGAGTACAGATCATGCGGGTGTCAGGGGAATCATATGTAGGATAAGATAGTGCTTCCACCAGGAACTCATAGCATAGCTCATGTTTGGGCTATTATAGTAAAGAGGATAAAGTTGCCATAACATCATCAACCTTGTTCTCCAATTTAGGAATCTGTTCAAATGTGATAGATATGAAATATTTCTTTAGATCATCTACCATTCTTTTTTATGGGACCAACTTCTCATCTTTAGTTTGATACACATCATTGACTTGGTGTATTACAAGTTGTGAGTCTCCATGAATGTGTAGTTCTATAACTCTCCACTCAATTGTTATCTTCATGCCATTAAGGAGAGCTTCATATTCAGAAATATTGTTTATGCAAGGAAACTTTAGTCTAAATGCTTTAGGGATTGAGTATCCTTGTGGTGTGATGAACAATATGCCTTCTCCAGATCCATTCTATGTATAGGAGCCGTTAAAGAATAACTCCCATGCTCTAGAAGAAAGATTCATGATAGAGGAATCCATAAATTCCATTTGCATTGGTGTATCATCAAACATTGGTGCATTAGCTAATTGATTTGCAATTATTTGTCCTTTTATAGCTTTTATTTCAACATATTCAATGTCGAATTCACTCAATAGCATGATCCATTTAGCTAGTCTACCTATGAGGGAAGCTTTTCTTAGTAGGTACTTTAGTGGATCAATCTTAGCTATTAGCTGTGTTGTATGAGCTAACATGTAATGTCTCAGTTTTTGTGATGTGAAGATCATAGCTAGAAAATATTTTTCAATCATTAAATATTTCTTCTCATATGTGACCAATGTTCTACTGATATAGTATATAGCTCTTTCCTTTTTGTTCTTATCATGTTGTGCTAGCAATGCCCCTAGTGATGTATCTGTAGTGGAGACATATAGGATCAATGGCTTCCCTTGAATAGGAGGCATTAAAATAGGAGGATTCACCAAATATTGCTTGATATGGTTAAAATTCTTTTCACAATCCTCATTCCATGCAAATGTCACACCTTTATGTAATGTTCGTGTGAAAGGTTGTGAGATATCCGCAAACTGAGATATGAAGCATCTAATAGATTGTACTCTCCCTTGTAATGTTCTCATTTGACTAATGTTCTTAGGAGGTTGCATCTCCATGATAGCTTTAACCTTTACTGGATCTACTTCAATTCCTTTCTTTGAAACAATGTAGCCTAGGAGCTTGCCAGAAGTGACACCAAAAGCGCACTTCTTAGGGTTTAGGTGGAGACTAAAATTTTCCATTTGATCTAGTATTTTGCTCAAATCATTTAAATGTGTAGATCTTATCATAGATTTTGCCAAAGTGTCATCAACATAATCCTCCATAGTGTGATGCATCATGTCATGAAAAATAGATGTCATAGCTCTCTGATATGTAGCTTCTGCATTCTTTAAACCAAATGGCATGACATTCCAATAGAAGGTACCCCATGCACATGTGAAAGTAGTTTTCTCTTGATCCCCTGGAGCAATTTTTATTTGATTGTAGCTTGAGAAACCATCCATCAGAGAATACATCTCATAGCCTATAGTCATATCCACTATCATGTATAGGATGGGGAATACCATACCGACATATGATGTAGTTTAGTATGAACATAGAAATTTTCTTGCCAGTTGCTTGTGTCAAAGGAACCGCTTCTACCCATTTTGTGAAATAATATGTAGCTGTGATTATATGGGTATATCCATTAGAAGAGTGTGGATAGATAGAACCTATAAGATCAAAATCCTACTATTGAAAAGGCCATTGTGTAGTAAAAGGAATTAGATCTCTACCTTGTGCATGAATCAAGTTTCCATGTACTTGACACTTTTGACAAGTCTTTGCATATGTGATAGTCTCTTCTTCCATTTCAGGCCAATAGTACCTAGCCCTAAAGAGTTTTTGAGCTAATGTTAAACCGTTAGAATGTGATCCACATATACCATTGTGGACTTCCTCTAATGCACATTGAGACTCTTCCCGTTCTAAACACCTAAGTAGCATACCATCTAGACCTCATTTGTATAGGTTGTTACCAATGATGACATACCGGGATGCAGTGCAGATAAGGTTTTCTTTCTCATACTAGTTAAAGGAATCAGGAATGATTTGGTCTTGGAGATAGGAAAAGAGATTTTTATATTTGGATGAATCATGACCTACAACAGTGCAGATCATGCGGGTGTCAAGGGAATCATATGCAGGATAAGATAGTGCTTCCACTAAGAACTCATAGCGTAGCTCATGTTCGGGATGTTGTAGTAAAGAGGATAAAGTTGCCATAACATCAGGAGCCTTGTTCTCCAATCTAGGAATTTGTTCAAATGTGATAGATATGAAATATTTCTTTAGATCATCTACCATTCTTTTGTATGGGAAAAACTTCTCATCTTTAGTTTGATACACATCATTGACTTGGTGTATTACAAGTTGCGAGTCTCCATGAATGTGTAATTCTGTAACTCTCCATTCAATTGCTATCTTCATGCCATTAAGGAGAGCTTCATATTCAACAATATTGTTTATGCAAAGAAAATTTAGTCTAAATGCTTTAGGGATTAAGTATCCTTGAGGTGTGATGAACAATATGCCTGCTCTAGATCCATCCTATATATAGGAGCCGTCAAAGAATAACTCCCATGCTCTAGAAGAAAGATTCATGATAGAGGAATCTGAAAATTCCATTTGCATTGGTGTATCATCAAACATTGGTGCATTAGCTAATTGATATGCAATTATTTGTCCTTTTATAGCTTTTCTTTCAACATATTCAGTGTCAAATTCACTCAATAGCATGACCCATTTAGCTAGCCTACTTGTGAGGGAAGCTTTGCTTAGTAGGTACTTTAGTGGATCAATCTTAGCTATTAGTTGTGTTGTATGAGCTAACATGTAATGTCTCAATTTTTGTGATGTGAAGATCACAGCTAGACAAGATTTTTCAATCATTGAATAGTTATTCTCATATGTGACCAATGTTCTACTGATATAGTATATTGCTCTTTCCTTTTTGTTCTCATCATGTTGTGCTAGCAATGCCCCCAATTATGTATCTATAGCGGAGACATATAGGATCAATGGCTTCCCTTGAATAGGAGGCATTAAAATAGGAGGATTCACCAAATATTGCTTGATATGGTTAAAATTCTTTTCACAATCCTCATTCCATGCAAATGTCACACCTTTATGTAATGTTCGTGTGAAAGGTTGTGAGATATCTGCCAACTGAGATATGAAGCATCTAATAGATTGTACTCTCCCTTGTAATGTTCTCATTTGACTAATTTTCTTAGGAGGTTGCATCTCCATGATAGCTTTAACCTTTGCTAGATCTACTTCAATTCCTTTCTTTGAAACAATGTAGCCTAGGAGCTTGCCAAAAGTGACACCGAAAGCACACTTCATAGCATTTAGTTGGTGACTAAACTTTTCCATTCGATCTATTATTTTTCTCAAATCATTTAAATGTGTAGATCTTATCATAGATTTTTCCAAAGTGTCATCAACATAATCCTCCATAGTGTGATGCATCATGTCATGAAAAATAGACGTCATAGCTCTTTGATATGTAGCTCCTTCATTCTTTAAACCAAATGGCATGACATTCCAATAGAAGGTACCCCATGCACATGTGAAAGCAATTTTCTCTTGATGCTCTGGAGCAATTTTTATTTGATTGTAGCCTGAGAAACCATCCATCAGAGAATACATCTCATAGTCCGCAGTCATATCCACTATCATGTCAATGTTTGGTAATGGAAAATAATCCTTAGGGCATTCCTTGTTTACATCTCTAAAATTTGTGCACACTCTTATAGATTTGTCTAGTTTTGATACTGGAACAATATTAGAGATCCATTCAGCATAGTCAATAACTCAGATAAATCCAGTTTTTAGTAGTTTCTCTAATTCAGCTTTTACCAAGAGTGCAACATTTGGATGCATTTTTCTCATCTTTTTCTTGACCAGTTTCACTCTAGGAGATATAGATAAGTAGGAGATATTTTCCACATCAAGTCAAATTGTGATATTGCTATTAGGATTCAACTGTGTAGTTTTTGAGTCAAACTCATTGACCCATGATTCATGAGTAATTGATGCATGATAAATGATGCATTATAAGATGAGGATCTAGTCCTGGCATATCTGAATATTTTTGTGCAAAGTTGATCTTTTTCTCTATTAGAAATGTAGTAAATGCTTTCTTTTCTTCTTGTGATAAAGATTGTGCTACATGGATTAACTATGGCTCTTTTGTTGTTCCCAAGTTGATTGATTGAGTAGGCTCTATTAGAACTAGAGATCTGTCTTGTAAGTGACTCAGAAGGACATCAAATATCTCATCCTTAGGTTCCTCAGAGAGGTTTTCACATTCGAATATGTCTTTTTTCTTTACTATTTTAGGTTATGAGACTACCACAAAGTGGTTTTCACCCTCAGAACTCTTCTGCTTTTTATTTTTATTCTTATTCTTTTGACTAAGATACTTGATGTCTGACTCTGTCATGCTAACGCTTAGTTCACTGATGGAAGTCCTCATAGGCTCAACTGCATTTAGGTAGCAAGAAAGGGCATAGTCTTTAGGAAAAGTATAGATATCTTGGCTCGGATCTATGGAAGTTTGGTGAAGAAGTTCAGGGTGTTGGATAGTCAAAGTGTGGAAAGATTGGGAAATAGTGTTGACAGATATGGCACTATCATCATTGGTTCTAACCCAAATCTCAAGTTTGAAGGTGATGTTACAACTTAAGATGTTTAATTCATAAATAGGCTCAATGTCATTGTGGGAGTCCATTTCAGCCATAGGTGGATCAGACTCGTTATGTTCAATACTTCACTCTAGACTCACATTGGGTTTGGGTGGATATTGGTGGATAACATCAACATGCTCTTCTGTAATGAGTTTGTCTTCCTCTAGAATGACTCCCCTTTCATAATCATTAGATTCCTCATCAATCCCTTTAGGAAATTTAAGAATATGAGTAAAGTTAGGGTGAATACCCCAAGAAGGGTTACCCTCATATTCAGATCTGAATTCATACTCATGAGAGTCTATCTCAGAATAGCTACCAACTTCTTCTCTGTCTATTTGATTGTCTTCGAGGTCAACTAGTTCTTGTGGTGTAGCCATCTCTTGTTCCATAGTAGGTTCTCGTGTGTCTACTACATTAATCCTTTTGATTGGATCATCCTATTTGTCAAGAAGGTCTTTGATTTCTTTAGGAAAACAATCATAAGGAATGAGCTTAGTGGTGGTAGACTCATCACTGTTAGATTGTTGTGTTTCCTCCTTTAGTTGAATAGATGTAGATGGTTCAATTTGTTCTAAGACATGAGGAGAGTTGCTGCTAAGATAAAAAGGATTCTTCTTATACCCTAGACCTATTATATTCTTGTTTGTGTGGCCATAGTGATCAAGAGGTGATAAAAGACCTTTACCCTATAATCCTACAGGTCCTTTTCCAATATATCCCATTTTAGCAATCAGCTTATTCCCTAGTCCATATGACTTTTGAGGAATTTTGCTTGAAGAAGCGTCACATTTTTGGACAGATCGGGTTTGAGATTCCTCTTTGTATAACCATTCAAGCACAACTTCATCTTCCTCAAACTCTTGTTTAGATACTTGTTCTATGACAAAGCTTCCATTGAATTTGACTTGGGATTCTTTAGCATTAGGTTTCACTTTATCTGAAGGTTTTCCATAAGATTTTGGGGACAATGGGAGAGATGTGAGAGATAAAACAGGTTCCATCGTGTATTCTCCCATACCATTATCCTTAATTTTGACTTCTTTAGCAATTTACTCAACCTTGGATGTTGATGCAATGTTCGATTTCTTAGTGGAAGATTCTCTTTTATTAGGGAAAAGTTTATTAGCACTTTCCTTCAAGGCATTGCCAGTTGTAGATATATCCGTTGGAATGGTTACCTCTACTCCTTCATAAGGGAATTTCACACATTGATGGTATATGGAAGGAATAGCTCTCATTTCATATATCCAAGGTCTCCCTAGGAGAATGTTGTAAGCCAAAGGTAGATCAAGAACTTGACATGTGATGTCTTTGATAACATGACCCGTTCTAATAGGTAAGACAATTGTTCCTTTGGAAGATCTTTCTTGTTCATCATATGCCTTGATAGTTATCTTCTTTTTAGGATCAATAGAAGCTTCAGATAATCCCAATTGTGTGATCAAGTTGTAAGAACAAATGTTGAGACCAGCACCTCCATCTATCAACATGCGTTTGACATGATGGTTTTGGATCAAGACTTCAATGTGGAAGGGCTGGTTATGCAGATGACTCAAAGAATTATCATCTTCCTCTGAAAAGGAGATATATTGTAGAGATGTTAGATGACTAACCATAGTCTGGAATCTACCTAAATCAAGGTTATCAGGAATATTGGACCCGAGAAGAGCTTTGTCTAGAATGGCTCTATGAGCTGGAGATATCCAAAGCAACTCGAACATGGAGATTTTTGCATTTGTATGCTGGAGTTTTTGGACAATACTGTATGAAGTAGGTCTTGTGTCTTTAGGATTTTAAGATTTAGAAGCAACCTTCTATTTAGAAGCAGATGATAGATTGAAAGGCATCTTAGGGACATTTGATGAATCTAAATTTTGTCCTTCTAGATGCGCCTGAGCTTGTGATTGAGTAACTACATTAGCTGATTGATTATCTCTATCTCTCCTTACAATTGTGATGACATTGCAACTTTCAGATAGGTATGGTTCAACCATGTTTATGACAACATTATTTCTAGAGTAGGCATAATTGACTTTAGCACTGACATTAGGTTGAGAAGATGAATCTCCTTGACCATGTTTCATAAATGGTTCTATGAACGTTGTATGATAATTATTACTCTTATGATTGTCAATCATGATTTCTCCATTATCAATTTTGTCTTGAATGAGATGTTTCAAGCGTATGTAGTTATTAGTTTTATGACCCTTGCTAGGATGGAAGTCACATAAATTGATCTCTCTCCACTATTTTAGTTTAGGTTCAGGGTCGAACACCTTTATCTCAGGCAAGGTGATGATGTTGTTAGCCAATAGAGTTTTCATAGTAGATTCATAAGACTCTCCAAGAGGAGTAAACTTGTGTTTAGGATTGGTAGCCCAAGGTTTGTATTCAGTTTGCTTTTTATTTGACTCTGTTGTTTTAACTTTAGAAGCTTTGATGGCTTGGGTACCAATAATGAGATTGAAAGCGAGTGCCTTAGATGGGGCATAGATAGTATCAACAATGCCATCATTGGCAACACCTTTTTTCTTGTTCCAATTTTTGCCTTTGTCTTTAGAGTTAGATCTAGATTCATACTTGTCCTTTTAAAGTGATATGTCTCCTTTTTTCATAAGTACTTTCTCAAATTTGATCGCATTATCTACCATCTTATCAAAAGATGTATGATTTTTCATTTGTAAGGGGTAGTTGATTTTTGGAACAAGATTGTTGATGAAGATTTCCAGTTTCTCAGTTTCTAGAATGGGCCTAGCATATAGAGAAAATTTCTTCCTCCATATTTTGAGAAAGTCAAGAAGGGTTCTCCTGGATATTGTTTCAGATTGCAAATGTTGATCATAGTGACTGGATGTTGAATATTGTAGGAGTACTACTGATAGAACAATTTAATTAACTCCTCAAAAGTCTTGATTTTAGGAGGCATTCTAGAGAACTAATGAATGGTTTCCCCTCCCAGAGATCAAGGGAAGAGATGCATTAGATAGGTTGGTTCGTGCATGAACTCCATAGATTGAGTACAAAATTCCCTGACATGATCCTGAGGGTCAGAGTTTCCATCATACTTATCACACTTAGGCATTTCCACTCGCTTTGGTAATGGTGGCATGTACAAGTCTTTGTTGAATGGAAAAGGGCATAGGGCCTCCATGGAGAACTCCTTAGGTTCCTTTTCTTCTTCAATTTTTTTAAGTTTGACTTGCATGGCATGCATTTGTTTCATCATAGCGGTGATTGGAGTTTCTTCCTCATGTGTGATAATATCTTCAACATTAAAGTTTGGAGGAAGTTTAGCTCCTTGAAAAGCTAACTCTAAGAAGTATGCCTCTCTATCTTCTTTCAAGAAATGTTTCATCATTTTCTTGAAGTTATCATCATTTTGGTATTGAGCAATTTCAGAAGGTATGGGCTCTTGATCAACACCATGTTGAGAATGTTGTCCATGAGATCCTTGATTCATTCCTCCTTGAGACATTGTGAATTTAGGAGAGTTACTAGGGATAGAGTGATGTGGGGTTGTCTGATAACTTCTATGTATTGATATAGGAGTCAGTTGATTACCTGCATGGATTGATGTAGGAGGGGTGACGTAACCACCTTTCAAGAAAAGATTGCAAAGAGCATCTTCTCCAAATTTGCTAGTGTCGTAAGGTTGATGAAAGGTGTCAGTGATTACAGAAGATGATACCGAAGAGGGTCTAGGTCATTCTCTTCCTTCTCTTTGTGATGATGCTCTAGTTTCTACCATTAGCCTTTGGTGAAGCAAGAGAGCAAGATGAAGACAATTGAATAATGACTTGATTTAAAGAGATCAAATGACACAACCTTGTCAAGATTGATTTGATTGAAGATTAGATTGGATGTAAATGGAGGATACTGTGCCCTAGTAGTATGGGTAGACGCCCAAAAGATATCAGACACAAGCTCACAACACTTAGCCATTTTGATATAGATCAAATGATTGAAGATTTTGACACAAGATGAAAAAGATTCAAATCGATTAAATAGAAGGCTAAATCAAACTCAAGAGATCACTTTAGGAAAATGATTGAATTCTTTCTAGTTTCTGCTCTGTTCCTGACACAATGATTTGTTTGACATAATTTGGATATAGGCTGTAAAAATAGGATTCCTGGCAATTTTGATAACTTTCTGGCAATTTTTCAAAAATTCTCATATGACTTTCTATAGGCTCATACAACAGTGGGTATGCTCTGAAATGACAATTGATAAACTCATACGATAGATGATAGTAGATTTTGACTTTTTGCTTTTGACTGGTGACAAAACTCATACGACACTATACAAGCTATCATACAACAATTCAGGGGTTATGAAATGACAATTGCTCAAAACTCATATGACTTTCTGACCTTGAATGTTGACTTTTGACTCCAAAAAGGGATTTTGCATTAGATTTTACAAGTTTCTCAGTTTTCAGAATCAGTGTGTTTGCAAAGTTTTCTAACCAGATTTGAAGATTATACCAGGATCGTTCATTTTCAATAACCAAGTAGATAAACAAGCATGCAGAATAGTAAGCAGGTGATTTCAAGCACGTCTGAAAACAATGAATAGGGGACAATGCAACCCTGCACATGAACAATCAAGTGACTGAATGTGCTAATCCCTAGAAGTGCTAATTGTGTATGTTCCAAAAAGTTTTTCAATAATGCACATAGTCCTAGAAAATGAAAAATTTGGCCTCACTAGGGTTTGTAGTAATGGTTTGAATCTGCAAATTTTGTGATCTCAAGAGGGTGAACTCCAATCCAAGCACATTGGGGTTTCAACACAGTCTGAGAATTTAATACATCAGGAGCTGCTAGAGAGATCTGAAAACCCAACAAGAGATCACACCTGTGAAGATTTCCTCCACAAGGACATTTATATAGTAGTTGTTGCTACCATGGTGAAAATGGCTATTACCACTTGAGGTTTCATCCACATGGTTGACCCAATTAAGGGAATTCCCACTACAGTTAACCCTCACTAAAGGTGACTCACAAAAGATACCATAGGGGGACTAGATTGGATTCAAGGATCTGGGTTTCTGGTACTATCCAAAAAGGAAGTAGAGCATAATCCCCTAACCTCTTCTCCTCACCAAGACAAAGTAGACAAATTAATCCGACATGCTAAGACCAAGATTTATCTCACCAAGATCTGGGATGTCAACAACTTATGGTCTATCAATCTCTCCGGAGAGGGAATGCATCGATCAAAAAGCTGAAGACACAAATCAAGTGAACGTGAGATAATCTTAGTAACCTCCCTACCTACAAGGGGATCTTTTGTCAAGAAGAGCTTCACACGAATAAACAAGCGAATGAAGCCCACTCTCTCAAGATCATCTGCAAATAGTGTTCATAGGGCCTATTTACTATGTGTAACATATATGCAAAAAGCAAATCTATGTTCATTTTTATAGTCCAAAATGAAGTATGTGATATAAAAGTAGAAAAAGTCACACAAGCTTGACACGTGAGGATTCATTTTATATCCAAAATTGAAATGTTATCAAATTGAACAAAATACCTGAATTCCTCACAACGTGCTTAGTAGATTTTACCTGTTTTAGCGATTTGTTGCACTTTTCCCAATCAGAATCAGCAGATACCAATCATAAATAGAAGATCTCAATTGTTAGGGTTAATTGTTAGTTAAAATCTAAAAATCAAATCTGAAGAACTACCTGGAAATTTGAAATGACAATTAAAATCTGGTGTCAAAACTCGTACGACAGTGGGTTACCTCCCATACGACAATCGGGAAACTCGTACGATAGTGGGTACCATTGCATACGACAATGGAGATCTGAAATGATAGTGTGTACTTTTTGGTATGAGCCTCGATAGTATCAACTATCATATGACAGTGGGGTCTTCTTGGTATGACTTTCTAATAAAAATTGTATGAAAAATGTATAGATAGAAAATAAAAGATCACATTTTTAATTAGAAAATGACAAGAAATTGATAGAAATTGATAGAAGAGAAATCGAAACCCATTTCAGGGCCCCACAGTGGGCACCAAAAATGTGTGTGAAAATTGTACCTAGCTATGGACACAACACTTCAGTAAAACATTAGAGGTTAGCAAAAATCAAAATATGCAATGAAACAAAAACTAACCTAACCAAGCGATTTACTGCCTTCTAGTAGGTGCGAGTATGGTATTCTCAGATTAGACCAAGATTAGTGACAATGCAACACCTAAACGAAGGATTTAAAATGCTAAAAGATGAATGTAGAATGAATGCAAATTAATCTATATTTTTGTATTTTCTGTGCAATAATATGAAAAACTTGATATGAATCTAATCTAGATGAAATTGATATGCAACACTATTGATCTAAGAATGATATACTAAATGATGTGAAAAACTATGAAAAAGCTATGAAAATTATGAATGATCTCACAAATTCACCTATCACAAGTGCTTGATTCTTCAGATGTTAATTCGCCTGAGTAATTGTGCAAATTCGTGGATCTTTTTAGAAGAGCTAAAGCCTTGATTTTATATAAATCTAGGGCTTGAGGGTGCATGGAGAAAGCCATAAATCACTCTTGATGAACTCAGGTTGATTTTTGAGTCAACAAGGAATTAGAATTAGATCAACTCACATAATCATGCAAAATCATTCAAGAACAACTTTTTAACTTGAATTAGAAGTTGAGATCAGCTTTCAACTCAAAAGAGAGTCGAGTTTAATTTTAGAACAACTTGAAATTGATTTTCTGATTCAAAGTTTAACTGCTCCTTGAATGTGCAAAATTAATTATGAATTAATTAAATAAATAAAGTGATTTATTCTCAACTTAACTGATTTTGAACTTGAGAATAAGTTATTTATGGGTTAATCAATTATTAAATCAAACTCTTATTTGAAAACTATATCATTAAATTTGACAACTGATATTAATTAAATAAATAGGAATTTAATCAATTAGTCATAAGATCTTTGATTTATTGTTAGAATTAAATAATGCAATTTAGGAATAAATATAACTAAATTCAATTAAATAATCAAGTGGCAGAATTAAATCTAATCTAATTAAATATTCAGAATATTCAATTAATCAAACTTTAGGATAAATATGATTTATCGCCAAATAATCATTAAATTAAAGATAATTAGGATAATTAGGAATATTTTAAGGAATATTCTTTGATGCAGAATTAGGATAATCAATTAGGATTTCAATGTGCAGATGTGCCTTAGGTTAGGACTTTGATGTCGATTTCGTTCGATTTGAGGATGTAGGAGGTTAATGAACCTATAGCCCATTTTTGGGGTATTACACTAACAAGGATCATAAAACACTAGTATAAATTATTAGTGGGTGTTAATTCTCGTCGAGGTTTTTACCTATTTGGGTTTCCCAATAACCACATTGGTGTTATGTGTCGAGTTCATGTTTCTTATTTATGTTGATGTTCATTTCAATACTTAATCATTCAAGTTAAGTTTAAGAAGTAAAGCAAAAAGATTAAATTAAGTGAACACTGATTCAAACCCCCCCCCCCCCCCCCCCCCACAGTTTTCCCATTCCTAATAATTGGTATCAGAGCTATGGTCCTTAGCATAGAAATTTAACCACTTGAGGAGATCATGGACAAGATAGAAATGAAACATCTGAAAAGAAATCTTGAAGCTGCTCTTGAAGACCTGGACAGATCTAAAAAAGAAATTAAAGAACTAAAATAAAAAGTCAGTGATGCTCAAGAAGTCATCAAAATGCTAAGAAAAGATTTAAAATAATGCTCTACCAGTGAATTAGAGATAATGATCAAGAAGCTGAATGAAGAAAATTCATCCCTGAAAGAATAGGTTGAAGAATTGGATGATAAGCTAACCAACAATCAAGATATCTATGATGAACAGATGAAGGAGAACCTTAAACTAAATGAAGAATTAAGGCAAGAGAACATGGAAATCTTAGAGTTAAGAAACAACAAGGAAAGCTTGCAATCTGAATTGAAAGAGGCTAAGAATCACATTGATAAATTACACACAAGCAAGGATTTGATTGAATCTCAATTATATGCTCAGAAGCTTAAAGGAGATACTAGCAGCATTGGATTTAATAAAGCACAAAATCAAATTGACAACATGCGAGCAAGAATGAAAGCACTAGAAGACACCATAGATGCTAAGGAGATTGGAAGTCAGACTAAAGATCATGTTGAACCATCCAAGAATGAGTGCAAGCTAGTAGATTGAACTTGTTATGCATGTAACAAACATGGACATATAGCAAGAAACTGTATAGAGGTAAGACCTTTCAATGGTTACTATTATTCATGCAATAAATTTGGTCATAGAGCTATGAATTGTAAGACAAGTCAGAAGAACAAGACTCAGCATAATCAAAGAAGTCAGAATTATCCAAATATAAAAAATTCTCAGAATGTTACATGTCAGATATGTAACTATAATGGTCACTCAACTAGATAATGTAGAATGGTAACCCATGTCAATGTGCCAAGGAATATAAGGCCTCTAGTTATCTGTCACTCTTGTAACAAGGCTGGACACATCTCTAAGTTTTGTAGATCAAGAATGCAGAGTCAGGAAAGCCCTAAAAAGAAAGAAGAATCAATATTGGATACCGAAGGAGAAGACAAATTTGTAAAAGTTTTAGAAGATGAGAGCATGATTTGGTTAGAAGAAAAGAAGGATAAGGTAGATGAGACTATATTGGATGCATCCCTAGTGGACACACCCTCTACATCTGGATAAATGACCATCGGGGTCATAGGGGGAGCTAATTTAGCTCTAGACCCCTGCACGACTGGTATACTCACTCTCTGAGTATGCACCTTTGGACTTAACCTTTTGGAGACTATTAGAGGCTATGTGCAAGAGCAAACCACTTGATTGATAGCAAATTGAAAGTTGAATATTTTCAAGTGAAAGTCTGGTTTACATAGTAAGCATTAATGGGGGAATTTTCACTTTAAAGTACACAAATGCTTTTAGATCTCTCATTGCATTCAAATTTAGAGTGATTGGAGAGAAAAGGAGCCCTAGCATTTGATTGTGAACGATTGTAGATTGATTCACCAGTGATTAACAGTGCATTTGATTAGTCGTGGAAGCCCTAATCCATTGCACCGATTCAGAAGTCTTTGAGATCATTTGGAAAGTGATATACAAGTAATGGTTACTCCCATTGTATTTGATGTGGTAGAAAAGAAGAGATATGTGTTTAAGAGGCATCCATTCAAATCCACACTAGATGACCTAGAAGGTGCATTCTCCTGCACTCCCATGGGAGTTATGCATGTGGAAGATATCAGGGCATACATACATTGCAAGAAGGAACCAGTAGGTTTGGATAGAATAAGAGTGCACATGGAAATAATGATGAAACCTAATAAAATCTTCATGGATGAATATGTGCAGTTGGAAAATCACCCTATAGTGGAATATGCTATGACATATGAATTATATGAGTTAGAATGGATCAAGATCCTACTCAACAGGATCCATGATGACCTATTTTGGATAGGTGAAGTACTGGTTAGGATAACAAGAGATCTAATCCATGAGATGATAGGACTCTCAAGGATAGGTGCCATTCTTCCAACAGGCAAGAATGTCAGAAAACTTGTAGAACATGCTTGCAAATCAAGAAGTGATAGGCACAGAATGACAATAGAGCCTATAGAGGAGAAAGATATCAAATTGATGTCCATGATACTAGGATACAGGGTCCAGCACACCAGAAAAGTAAACAGTGTGTCAACGACCACCATTCTAGGAGCAATAAGGTTGGTAAGAGAGAATAGAGAGTTTAATTTATGTGAAATCTTGTGCACACAACTAATAGACAACATAAGAGCCATCAAGCATGACAAGACCAAGATATTCAAGTTTGGGTCTTTAATAATCTATATGTACTTCCATATTCTTGGAAAGATGTCTGATTTGTATATAGACAAATCTATTCCCACTATGCCACAAATATCCCTTAAGGCATCCACAAAAAGTACCCTTAAGGATTACATGGAATTGGAGTTGAAAACATTCAGAGTGAGAATGAAGATGAGGTATAGGATACTTAAAAAGGTAGTTGAAAAATACAAGGATAGTATTTGTTTCATGGTAGAGACTGATACAACATGCATGGAGGCTGTTGAACCAAGAACAAAGTGGATTCATCCACTAGGATATGAAGTTGAAGAGCCTATTCTAGAGGCTTATGGTCAAGTTCTATTGTCAGCACCTAAGGACCCCAATGAACTTAGATGGGGGACTTATGAAGAGAAAACAAGAGAAGTAGATGCTGTATTGAACAACACAGTAACAAAGAGAAAAGTTGCAAGGTTACTTCAAAGATTTTGAAAATTCATCGAGTATCTCAAGAAGACCTAGACAAAGCAAGGCAAGATAAGATTGCTTTGGAAATAGAGAGTGCAACTGCAGAAAAGTTAGAATTTGATGATCCAAAGATGAAGAAAGTGAAAATTGAGAAAATAGATGATCAGAAGGGTAAAACAGATGATACCCCTCTTGCACCCATAGAAATAATTGACCTTACTACTCCTCCAGATTATAAGGCAATGCCTAAGAGGAAGAAAGAGGTTAGCACTAGTCATCCATCCTCATGAGCAATAAGAAGTAAGAAGAACATTCAAACACCTCTAGAAGTAAGTTTCAAACCTAGTCTCAGTGTGTTGAGTTCAAGGATTGTTGATGAAGGCAGGATAGATCAAGTAGGTAAGTTCTATGAAAAATACAGTGAAATAGATAAATAGAAAATTCATGGAATGATTATCAAACATATGTTGAAATTTAAAAGGAAAATCCTAGAACTAAAGACAATGATTCCAGATAATGTATGGAACATATTATAATTCCTAAAGATAGGCTATTGAAGAGGATCTAAGGATAAGAGAAAAGACTTTAGATGAAACCCTCCTAGTATGCTCTCTAGAAGAGAAGACTTTATTATTAGATCTGGTGAAGCCTCATCTTAGAACCAAGTCAAGGAATTTGCATATAATGGACAAGAATTATGAATTGGTTGCTAAGGAAACAAAGAAAGCATTTGAGAAGGTTTTCATGAATAGGCACATGTACCCACCTACTGTGCCTACAGATCAAGTGCTCACAAAGGAAGTCAAGGTGGCAGAGCTCACTAATGTACCTATGACAGGTCCTCATGACTCAATGCCTGTAGTTGAAACACATAAAGAGGCAGATAAGTTTGCACCCATGACAGAGACAGACCAAGATGACTCAATTTTTATTGATAATACAAAAGTTACTATGGCGGCCACAGACATTGATTTGGACAAGTTTGAAGAAGCCTTGGTAAGCACATAAGAGGTTGAAACTCTATGTGGTAACACTCCTCCCAATCAACAAGAAGTATTGATTGAGGATATAACAGTTGAAAAAGAAGAAAATGAGATAGAAAAAGAAACAGAGAAAGAGAAAGAAAAGATAGAAGAGGAGAAAGGAGAAGAAGAGGTAAAAGGAAGTGAGCCAATAGATAAGCCATCTATTGAAATGTTGATCAAAGTAAAACAAGAAGTAATGGATAGCACTCCTATCAGTCCAATACCCTCAGCAACATTGTTGTCAAGTTTGACACTTGATACAACTAGTTTGGATTCATGGGGAGAAGAAGACCTAATCAAGATCAGTGTCTTAGCTATGGAGAAGGCCAAGGAGAAATAGGTAATGAGGAATCCCCTCTTTTTAGAATTAGTAAATATCCTGAACAACTTGTTACCAGTAGATAAGAAAGTGTCCAAGGTACACTCTATTGATGATGTAAGTGCCATTCTTTCACAGTTCAAGAATAATTTCTCTAACTTGGAAGAATCAACATTATTAGTTGTAGAGGAGAAGTATATAAAGAAAAGACTAAATGAGTTGGTCAGTAACTTCTCACTAGACCTTAGTTCACTCAAAGTTGGACAAGCAACTTTGAAAGAGTTTGTAGCAAAAGGAAGGAAAATTATTGCTGATTGTATGAATCAAGATAAGTTGACAACCGATCACTACAAGAAGATTCAAGAAGTAGAGGCCATGATTGAAAAGGTGAGGAAGTTAGTAGAGGATCCCTCTACTGATGTAAACATGTGTAACAATGTATATTAGGGATAGATTGACAAAATTGAGAAAGTAGAAAAAGATATGTCAAAGATAAGGGCTAGGTAGACTCAGCTTAGAAATGCTCTTGCACCCTCCCTAGATGTGTTGAATTAGAACATCAAGGAGATTGATGCCACCATGGTGACATATGATTAGGGAAAACTTTAAGAAACCCCCTCCCTCAAAAAAGTATAAAATCCTGGTGAATCCTACATTATTTTGGGTAAAAAAATAAAATATTGTTGAAGAATTTTTTTAATTTGAAAGGAAAAAATATTATTTGTACTGGTGATTTTTTTTCAATTATATGAAAATTCTATAAAATATTGGCAAATATTTCATTATTGAAGAAAATCATGATGACAGGAACCTATACTTAGAAATCATCATTATTTGACGGGGGCGCTCAATGGTAGGAATTCTCTAAGGTTTTAAAGGACACAAAGATTCCCCCAAACGTCTCTGGAATAGAGACATGTGACAAATCTATTTCGGGCCAAAGTTTTAAAAGCCATAAAGTCTCATTGAAAGTCTCTGGAATAGAGACACATGTCAAATCAATGTACTTAACCTGTACTCTAACTTAAATTTTGACTGCATAATGGCGAATATCACCATTGATTAAGACAAGCTTAGGAAATTGTAGGCAAAAATATTCAATTTATTGTGTGGAAAAATTAATTTGATTGGTGAATTCATCGCTAAAATAAAAATAATTCCATGTCACTATTGGTGATTTGCCTATGCATGGGACCCAATTTTTATAAAGTGCGGCCGACATGGCCACCCTGAAAGTCTGATTTTTTTCGCCAAATTTTGGGTCCCCGATGACTGAAATTCGCCAATTGGAGAATATTCACCACTAAAGTTATCCTTGCATATGATCAAGGTCCTAGTTCAGATTTGGAGAAGATGGAGAAACTACAATATGCCTTATGTGCCCATCTCCAAACAATCAATGCATTGATTGCATTTTGGAAGTAAGAGATCCAAAATTTATAGATTGCATACCCGGATGTACTTTCAGTGTAATTACTTGTATAAATTTAGTTTTGTAACACCTTTGTCATTTATGTCAAAGGGGGAGTATGTATAGAATATGGAGCTATAGCTATGCAAAGAAAATGTATAGTAAGAAGATATAAGGGAGATATAAGATAGAGTATGATTAAGTGTTTTTTGTATTAAGGGACAGTTAGTAACTTTGCCATATTCCTTTGTTGCCATTAATGAAAAAGAGGGAGATTGTTGGAAAGTTGACTATACTAGTGTATATGAATTAATATAGTGTTTTTATTATGGAAACAAAGTCATATGATGTTTTGGAGTCAACACTCATGAAAAGAAGATCATAAATTGGCTAAGTGTTGAAGACTGGATAGTCTACAGAGTACTTGAAGGTCAGAGCATCAGCGCACATGCATACAAAAGAATTATGGTATGAACCCTAGAAGTTAAGTTGGTAAGACCATATTCATGCTAATTCTAAGAGTGCATGATCAGAAGATTCAGTATGAGGAAGATACAGAGAGTTCAAGTTGCACAGACAATGAATGTCAGAGAAGAAAAGAGCAAGAAAATGACTGTTGGTATTT
The DNA here is from genome assembly GCA_027943335.1 of Chamaecyparis obtusa. Classification (NCBI taxonomy): domain Eukaryota; kingdom Viridiplantae; phylum Streptophyta; class Pinopsida; order Cupressales; family Cupressaceae; genus Chamaecyparis; species Chamaecyparis obtusa. The sequence continues at coordinate 206,568 of BSBK01001155.1, read as the reverse complement.
TGGTTAGCGGTTATATTATTATGTTGTAAAGGCTATGTGCCTATTGTAATTAGGTTGTAGACATATAATTTTTTTTTTTTGTAAACACGCTTGAGCCAATTCAATTAGAAGTGTTGTATGTAATCGATTAAAGGGCCAACCTAGTTAATTATTTTGTATGCGCATATAAATATTAGATGTGTCGCTGTAATTAGACATGAAAGAGGGTATAGAGATGAAGTAAGTAGAGCAGAGGTATATGAAGATTTTTTGTGATGTATTAGAGCTTTGCAAGAGGTCAAAGCATTAGTGCATCAAAGGAACTGATCAGACAAGCAATGTCACAGTTCTAGTTCATCCAACAGATATAGTGTGTATCTGAGATTAGAAGGTTGTAGCCTTCACCACTTGAGAAGTGAGCTCTAGGATAGTGTGTCCACATGCCTAATAGGGTCATTATAAAAGAATCCTAACAGGGCCTGACCCTTGACAAGGTCACTGTACTAAATACATTGTAAAGAAACTCCTAACAGGGTTAAGGATCTTCTAACAAGGATCATAAAACACTAGTATAGATTATTAGTGGGTGTCAATTCCCATTATGGTTTTTACCTATTTGGGTTTCCCCATAACCACATTGGTGTTATGTGTTGAGTTCATGTTTCTTATTTATGTTGATGTTCATTTCAGTACTTAATCATTCAAGTTAAGTTTAAGAAGTAAAGCAAAAAGATTAAATTAAGTGAACACTGATTCACCCCACCTCTCAGTGTTTCCATTCCTAACACCTTTCTTTCCTAAAAGTAATCAAAATGTTAGATAATTGATTACCCAACCTATAAGTTTCCTTGGGCTTTATATTTGCAACAAAATGGAGAATTGTATCCTTTATTATTCTCTGGTATTTTTTTTTCTCTCTTTTCAGTATGTCTTCATTACCTATGGAAGGGGGAAGAGGGGAGAGGGGGTACTCAATGATAGGGCTCGAAGAAGGCCCAACAGGGGAAGAAACAATCTATAATTGTCCTAATGCTTGAATTGGGCCCTGTTCACCTAGCCTCTTCTTTAAGTCTACAATTAATAAATCCTTTTCATATATGCCCTGTCTCAACTCCCCATGAGCCTTCAACACTTTTTCCAGTCTTAGTATGAGCTCCTCTTTTTCCTTGGCTACTTTTTCTGCCACTTGTGCTGTTAGTTGAGCTATTGCTACCACCATACTTGATGCCTCAAATAAAGAAGTATCAGTAACCCTTTTGACTATTAGGCTACCTAAAAGATCACCCTTGGCAATCTGCTTCCCCTTATTATTCTCATTTTTCTTTAAGGACCACATGACCAAGGCTTGATGTTCATCACTAAAAGTGACTCCTTTAATTTCCTATTCTGCCTCCTCCTTGGTCTTCCAAATAGGTGTGGTCTATTTCTTGAATGTATCTAAGATCACTGCATCAACTATATCCCACTCTAGGAGGATAAGTACTCCTGAATTTCTCACCAAGTCTCACCCCTGTTCTAGAGTGATCTTCTCAAACCTTTCCATCATTTCCTTTCTTACCTCAGGCTCTATGACTTTTAGGTCCTTATCCAGATTCTCCTCATGCCTCTTCTCACATGTTTCTTGAAATTGGCTCATGTGTAACTTCCATAGAAACTCCATGAAAGCCCTAGCTTTTACAAAGGAATCATCAACTAAGAATTCATCACATTCTTGTTTGATTATTGGGTCTAATTCTGTGCCTGCCATCTATCCCACTGTTAAATCTAGCTCAAGTTCTTTTGGTGGCTATGGCACTCCCTCATTTATCTCCTCATAGGTCATAAAAATTTGACCTAGAGCTCCCAACTATTGTACCTATTCTGTGACCTCTTGATCATCCATGATGTTCAGAGATGATTAAGATGGAGAGTAATCCCCTTCAACATGTTCAGGCCTCTCTTCTAGCTTTTGTCTCTTTGAGGGAGGTGGGGAATTAGGAACATTTTCAGCTGGTTGATCTTGAGGTGAGTCTAGAATTTCTACAACCTCTTTGTGCTTCTCCATCTGCTGTGATGTGGAGGGGAAATCCTCCTTTTTCTTTGTTTTTTCTTGCTTGTCAAGTCCTAGTACCACCAAATTATAACCAATTTTCTTTTGTACCATGTACTTACCTGGGGGAAATACTTTGGTAAATGCAGGCTTGCTCAATATTGACTGAGCCTTCTCTGGGTCATCTTTCATGGCCTTCTTCTTCTTCTCAGTTAGGGTTTGAAAATTACCCTGAAAGTGGTCCATAAGGGTGTATATCTTCTTCCCAAAAGGAGTGATCATTTTCAGGGGATCATACCCCCTATCAAGCTATTAGACAAAGTCCAATGTCTTCTTGTATACCAACCATTTTTCCTTTTTGATATCTTGTTCTTGTATATTTTGGATATTTTTGATGATTTCCTTAGGGAAGTTAACAATGTGATCTATCAAGGAGCTGACCTTCTTAAACATTTCATTGTAAAACCCCTCTCTGTCTGCTATCCTAACAACTAAAGTAGCCATATGATATGGTGCCAGGACTTGATCCATATGAAGCCAACCACCCTTTGTAATTATAAACCAGTGGGAAATTGTAACATTTGGGAACACAATTCCTCTAGCCTTACCTGTGAGAGTATTCTTTTCAATCTCCCCCAATTTTCTAATGAACTCAGCAACACCAATCTTTAGGGGTACTTGATACAGAAATATGAATGGAGCCCCTCTAAAACCATATAGTTTGATAATAGTAGAAACAAGATAAAAAATTAAATCCCCCCAATTATGCATAATTTTGAGGCTCTTGGCAAACTATTTTGGCGTGACAAGTTTAGCCAAGGCCGTTGGGATTCTTGGGTTCTCATGGAAAAATAATAGCCTTAGTTTGGCTGCAAAGCCTCTATCAAAATTAATGAAACTATTATCCTCCCTATCGCATGTCATGCTGAGGCTCCACAATTGGACTGGCATGTCTTCACCATCCTTCTATTTTAATAGATCCATCTCCTTCTCAAAATAACTAGCACCTTCAAACAAGAACATGTACATCATGAAAGAGTACTAGCAAAATGGCCTGTCAACTTTGCTCTTTTGGATTCCTATCAATCCATTATGAATCAAATCAGCAATGAAAGGGGCAAAGTCAAATGTAACTGATAGGTATGGGTGTAAAATTTGGACCATCATGTAGATAAAAGGTAATGGCATTCTCTCCTCAACATCTTCTCTAAAGACTTGACACAGTGACTAGTATGCACCTCTTGCTCTCAAGTTAAAATACTCTACCTTAAAAGGCTCCTGTGTACTTGGTCCCATGGTGATCATTCCTCCAATTTTGTTGCAGAACTCCATCAAGGGGCCACTCATGAGATAATCTCTCTGGGCATTGTACACTTGCTTTAATTCTTCAAAATCAATTTTCTCTAGATAACTTAAGGGTTCACTTAATCTAAAAACCTTCCTGATTTCCTCAGCTATGATGCTTACCAGTAGGTTTCCTTTCACATCTCTAACTACCCTAGTAATCGGGTCATAGCTCTTTGCAATTTGAATCATCAAATCTACATCTATGAAAATGCTAGGTACGACGAGCTTTCCCAGGTCAAATTGCCATATAATTCTAGTAGGAGGGAGGGCATTTCTCTAGTTAAACCCTACCTTGAAAAATTCTAAACTAGTGATATCAGAGGTGCCACTTGCATTTATTGTGCCAATCTTGGCATCCCTTATGTAATTTCCTGTGTCATATAAGCTGTCTTCTACCTTTAACCTAGGGTTTTTTGGTGTTAATTGCTTGGCTTTTACTGTATCAATTGTTGAATGAGGTAATAGTTCTAACAAATCTTCATGTAAACCCCTATCACTATACTCAACTTTACCGGTTAATTCTTTTCTTGGTGCCATTCTAGGGTTTGCAAATTCTTTATAATTTGTGCAAAAGAAACACGGTAGAATTATGATGCTACTAATAGGAATAAAAATTGCACAGATATTCACCAACCTTTTTTAGAAATTTCTTAGGAAATGACAACCAGCTTTTGCAAATCTTCTCACCTAATTCTCTGCAAATTTTATCTCCTTGTGTTTCTAAGAATGTGTAAATCTTCAATATATTAGCAATCAAAGATAGTCTTTTCATCAGTTTACTCTACATGATCTAGCCATTACTTCTCTGAGAAATCGAACTGTCATCACTCAACGGGAAAATTCAATTTCACACCAATTTTGCTTTAGGTTTTAATTTGGACCATTGTTCTTTTTTAGAACAAAATCTAACAGCTGTCACATGATCACAAGGCTTGGAAAGATTCCTTGTGAATATACGACAACCATTAGATCTTTCATTCATTGTTGATACCTTAAGTAACTGGCCCCACTTAGCTTGACCAATCAGAAGCATCCACATCACAATATCCGACCAACGGACATGTAATTTTTTCTTATTGAGCACCAGTCACAATGAAATTTTCCACATCATCAAATGCTGTAGCCAATCAAGAACAAACACTTGTGTACACCTGGTAGCAGACCCACCTTCTCAAACGCTTGGTAATAAAGTAAGATCAATAGATGTCACATGATCTCAAGGGCTTAAAAGATTCCTTGTGAACATACGATAACCGTTGATTCTCTATAGAGTTGTTAGTCCTGCAGAATCCTTAGAGACTAGGCCCATGTGCCAGCTTTTAAACAAGATCAATAGATGTTGCATGATCGCAAGGGCCTAAAAGATTCCTTGCGGTCTTGCGACAACTATTGGATCAAGATAATATTCAAAGCTCATATATGATACTGAAACATTAGGAAATAAAGTGTTAAGGATTTAGGAACATCTAAAAATATTGCTGGGCTTCAGACTTAGGAAAATTAAGAGGGGCCTAGGTAATATGAAATGTTAAGAATATGACCCCGCTCAGTGAAAGAATTAAAGCACATGTGTTTTAGGAACTTAAGTGAGCTTGTAAAAAGTAACGCTCGAATAGAACATAAAAGAGAGACTTAGGGTTTTCTCTTGAAAGAAAAGGCACTTAGGGTTTTTTCAAGCCTGGTTACTAAATTAGGGCTTCCTGGATTCAAATGAAAACTCTAGGAATTTTGTAAGGTTTTTTTTGGTTTTTGCATAAAGTTTTCTCAGTTTTAAAACAACTGGCAAATATCTCAATTTGTAAAAGATGTAAGATTTTAATGCTTAAAAATTGAGGTGCCAACACGCAGACATCTGGTGAGTCATTTTTCCTTCCTTGAAGCTTTCAGTTTGTTGAAGAAGATCCAAAATTGTGAAGTTTCTCTTATTTCCTAGTTAAGATGCCTTTGTTTCATCCTAAACTTCCCAAAAATGAAAGTAGAACCTGACTGTTGATATCACTCTAAAAAATTTGTGATACTTCTCTAGTCAATGTAAATCTAGGGGAGCTATGTTATAGGGTTAACAATGCATCTAAAGGTTCTTTCTCTAGAAAATTGGTAGGAAGTGGGTTAGTAGAAGCTATCACTTTTCCCCCAGCCTTAGTCTTCCCTGAGCTTGTGTTAGAATGTGCTAACTATGTGCTAAAATGTTGTCACACTTCTATGAATCATTATATCCAAGATCTCTCAAGAATGAGGTCTCAAATAGCGAGTCATAGCTCTCTATTCATGGAGTGCAAGGATTTGTAATGGAGGCCCTCAGATTTGACCTATGTTTGTGCTCATGCAAGTACACCATAAAATGAGAGATTCAAAGATGCATGCAAATAGAAATAAGATCTATTCTACATAATAACAATGAAAATTAATCTATGAAAGAAAATGCCTGTGCAATATTAATCTATGAAAGGAAATATGAATCTAATCTAATATGAAAATGAAAGATTAATCTAATGGATTGCCATGGGGCATGAGAGAAGAAGACAAGAAAAGAGAAATTTCAATATCCAAGCTCAAGTGCTCAAGTATCTTCTCCAAAATCACTCTTCAAACCTGTAACATAACAATTCGCAAAATGCACATATATGAAAATGAGAAAGAGAGGGCTCCTTATAAAGAATCTTGGACGGTCAAGATTAAGAGGCAAAAAGAAATGAGCAACGGTGGAGATTAAATCTTGGTTGATCCATGTGCTCAAGAGGCAAAATCAATGGACATAATTAAGAGGCAAAAGAATGAGTGGAAGAGATTAAGAGGCAAAAGGATATGTGGAAGAGATTAAGAGGCAAAAATCTTTTTCAAAAAGTCAAAAGATTCTATCTCATAGGAAAGTGCACTTTACTTTATTATTTTTATATTTTTTATTTTTAGCAAAGTGGGTTCCAATATTTAATTAAAAGATTTTTTATTTATTTAAAAGAGATTTATTCTTTTAATTAAAATGAGATTTAAAATAAATGACTTAATGATTTAATTAAATAATTTTTTATTTAATTAAAAGAAGACTTTTATTTAATTAAAAGGGAGAAAGTTCTCTCAATTAAATAAAACTTGGGAAATATATTAAAATATTTGAATTAATTACAATTTGATCAAATAAATTGATTTGAATTAAAAATATTAAAAATCATTAATTCAAAAAATTGGTAAATTGATTCTAACATTGATAAATTGAAGAATGGGGCCCAAAGTCTAGGCGACCATTTTAGGGTGCATACATTTGCCCCTCTTTGGGTGATGTGTGATCATTCTGGGAACACATGTGGCCAAAGAAAAATTGAAATTTGAGGTCGATTTGGGATCACAAAACAATCCAGACGTGTGATCCTTCTTGGAACACGCCAGGACAAAGATAAGCTGAAAGACAAGACCAACACCGTTGCTGTTAAGTGATAGTCAAGTCTCAAAATAAGAGATAATAATCTCAAGCAAAGATTGAATCAATAAAATTGAATCAACGATTGGAGTTTGATAGGTACTGCCCCCTTGTGATCGAAATTGAAATGAGATAGAGGAGAAATAGTAAATTGATAAATTTGATCAAATCGAACTAAAGATAAGGTTCTTGATGCAAGATGAAAGATATAAGAATCACGGAACCAAGGTAGATCATGAAAGATTATGCCCCAAGGTTGAATTAGAAGAAAAGAAGTTTGAAAGCAAATGGAAGATCGAAGGTTAGAAGAGGTGGAAAGAAATGGAGAGAAGAAATAGAATCTGCCTCAAGATAGAGAACGCCTCAAAATCAATCAATTGTTTAAGATAGGAAATTTTGATTGAGATCACAAAAGAAGAATAAGGAAATGAAGATCAAAACATGATCACAACTGATTAAGTGTCCAAAAGAAAGATGAAGGAAAACCCTCTCAAACTCATAATGCAGCCTAAAAATGCAAATTTAACATGAAGTCTAACAATGCAAGCTACATGAAAATGCAAAGGTGTACTTGCAATAGAGCAACTATAGGATCTTGTGTTCATCATTCATTAGAGAATGTCAAAGAACTTATTTTCATCATTGGGCCATTATTAACGGACATCAAAAAATCACACAATCATCACTAGTCACAAGCGCAACTATGAAGATATGAATGCGATTTATATTGGATTGGAATGTGGAAAGATTTGAACATAAGCATCAAAGACATAAAGGTCAAGATGACTTCAATGTTAGCTTACCAATTTAATGTAGCAAAACCATGCTCGCATCAAGGCAAAGATGCCAAAATGACCATAAGAATAGTTGTGCAAAAATAGTCAAGGATAATGCCTCAAATCTCCTAAGTGTTTCAAGGGAACAACAAGAGACACTCAAGATATTCAAGAACACACTCACAAGAAGAATGCAAATAAAAACATGCCCCATGTCCCAAGTCCTCTAGCTATGCATCATGAAGAGACTTATTAGACAAGGACACTCAACGAAAATCAATAACAATCAACACACAAAGAAAAGATCATGACATATCTCAAGAATTAAGTGTTGTGTTTAAATATTTAAGTGTGTTAACTGATACCAAGTCCCAAGGATAAGGATCAAATTCTTGCAAGCAAGTAAGATCACATGACAAAACTAGGGAAGACCAAACCAATAAGTGTTGGAAAACACTCGACGCTGGGGTGTGTGTGTTGAAAAACACAATTGGGGAGGTGTTGAAAAGCACCATTTGTGAGACGTCCTATAGACTAGCACATCCAAGAGACCAAAGCTAACACATTTATGCCCCCTAGACAAAGAGAAAGACCAATTCCAAACCAAGGCAACAAGGACAAGGCATGATGGAGAAAGGCTAAGTGTTAAGGACGCGTGCTCAGAAACAAAGGTGCAAAGGCCTCAAGTAGCGCCCATTTCTAGATTTTCACCACTTGAATTTTATTGCAATTTTTTTTTCAGGACTTTTTATAATTTTTTTGTATTTTTGCTACCAAGGCACCTGTTTTAAGGTTTTCACCAAGGCTCTTTTTCTTCTTTTTTTTTTGAACTTTTGAATTTTTCTGATTTTTTTGGTATTTTTTTCAATATATATATTTTTTGAAGATACATCAAAGTGTCTATTACTAGATTTTCACTAAGATGATCATTTTTTCAGGACATTATATGCTTTTTAGAAATTTTTAACAATATATCATTTTTTTGGATTTTTTTCAGGATCAATAAGTATGTACAAAGGATGCCCCTAGATAGAATAGGCATCAAACTCTCAAGCAAGATCACATCATGTAGTCCCATTGTCTAGCAATGTAGAGAATAAGAGGGATTAGCAAGAAAGGAGAATAAAGGAGAATGAAAAGAAGAAATCCTCAAGGGAAAACTCCTCAAGAGTACCCAAGCTAGGGAAAAATTGTCATGTAAAGCACATTTGGACAAGCAATGAAAGACCAGCATAGGATAAGTCACAAAAGCGCACTACAAAAGAAGGAAGGGATGCATTACAAAGGGGTAGACATGTCAAGAGGCTTCATAGCATCATATTTACTCTTTTTTATTAGATCAAGACCAAAGGGGAAAAGGATGGCGAAAGGCTAGAATGAATGGAGGGAAACAAATATGAAGACTAAACATGAATGGAATGAAAGAAAGATCATCGTAAGATAGCTCACAGGATAGCCAAATGTTCATGTATAGGTCAACATTGTCAAGATCAAAGAGAGAAGACATAATGGATGAAATATGTAGAAGAACTATGCATGACGCTTGATTGTCAGGTTTTCATCACGGTACTTATCCAAGGCACCACAAGGGAGTGGTTTTCACCATAGGATGAATTTATTTCTCTTTACTTTTTCTACCAAGGTGCCTATTTCCAGGTTTTCACCAAGGCACATTTTCAATTTTTTTTATTTTTTCATTTTTCTATTTGAGTTTTTCTATTTTTTTGAATTATTTTTTTTTTGGAAGAAGGTAAGCTTTTTATATAATGCTCCTTGAAAGGATAAACCATGATATGCCAAGGATTCAAAATGATATGCTCAAAGATGTTGATAGGGAAAGGAAGATGGAAGAGAAAAATGGAGGATAAGGTTTTATGTAAAATGAGTGAGGTTGGAAGTTAGGAGGAATAGGAAAATGAGGAAAAATGATAAAAGGTAGAAGGATAATGAATGGAAAGATTATGAAAGGGGAGATAGAAAGGAAGGCAAGATCAACATCAACACACACACCTTGAAGGGTGGAAAGAGGGTAGAGGAAATGTGAATGAAGGAATACATGAAGGAATATGGTGAATGGATAGTAGAGGTTGCGGTTTAGGTGCATGGAATGGAAGAATATTTTTGGAAGAAGATGAATTGGAAGTCTTTGGAAGCTTGAATGTCAACTTCATTTGTTTCTCAACATTAGACTCTTTCAAGAGAGACTTTGGAATCCATATAGCCATAGGCTTTTCATTTCCTTTTGATGATTTAGAGAGAATATCTTCAATGATGGATTTTGGAACCCATACTTATCTTGTAGTTTTCTTCTTAGATATCTCTTTTGAATTTATGCCTCCATGTCGATTAGAGGAGACATGGTGATATTTTTTTTTGATGGATTCTTGTATTGCTTCTTTTTCTTGTATTGGACATTCAAGTTACTTCCAAAAGACTTTGGACTTGTGGAAGAAGGATGAGAATATGATTGGTTTAGATGGGTGGATGGATGAAAAGGATTCAAGGGTATGCATCTATGTTGATCTTGAGGAAATATAGGAGATGGAGGGATGTAAGGACCCAAGATGGATGACAAATTAGGAGTGTTAGGAGGGGAAAGTGAAGGGACATAAGGGCCCAAGATGGAAGGAAGATGTGAAGCCCTTAGTATTGGTGGAGGAGGTCCAATGATGGATGTGGAAGATGCAAAAAGATAATTATTAAGTTTATCAACATCTATATGACAACCAAGGACATCAGCATCTTTAGAATGAGCATTAGGATTTGCAATAGGATCATGAACATCTTGAATAGGAGAAAATTCTTTGATAGGATTGTTCAAAGCTTGCAAAGACTTAGGAAGAGTAGAAAGTGGAAGTGAACATGGAATGGTAGAACAAGAAGATGGAAGGCTTCGATCTTGACAAGGATCTTTGGATAGAATAAGCGTATCATTTTTCTCTTTATTTTCAATAGGCTTAATATTGGAAGTAACAACACTATTTTTAATAACCTTAATGGAAGTATCATCTTCAGAAGGCGCAATTGTAGTAAGGTTATTTTTAATTTCAATAAGCTCAGCTGTGTGAGTAGTAGCTTGATCTTTCTCAGGAGAAGATTTAAGACATGGTGGAATGAATGAAAAAGGGTGCAGAGGATCAAAAGAACCATGAAATGGATAAGAGACATCATGAAAAGGATTGGATGACATGGAGGGTTCTTGATCTTGATCTTTATTTATGTTCTTTTCTTTTTCATTTTTAGAGTCCTCTTGACATGGATCCACTTCTAAGGACAAGGAAGCAGGTTGGAGTTGTATGGAAGACTTTGGAAGAGATGGTGAAGGACTAGTAGGAATTATAGCACATAAAGGATTAGGCTCTTTAGGTTTAGCATTATTGAAAGTATTCGCAGCCAAGTGAAAGTTAGCTTGAGCTTTTTTAAGAGGTAGCCCTTGAGGATAACTATAGGGAATCTCATGAAAAGTGTTAGGATCTTTGTTGGATGAAAGATTTGTGATAGATTTGAAAGACTCAGAAGCTTTAGGAAATGTATGGGTATTGAAGGAAGTAGGAGATGGAAGGGAACCATCACAAGACAAAGGTCCATCATTAACATAATCTTGCTTGAGAGTGCAATCTTTATTTTTAGCATGAGAGTCCTCAGAGGAAGGATTCTTATAATATTGATGTTTCAAATTAGCATGATGCATTTTATAGTCCTTAGTAGTAGTAGATGGATCATCATCAAGGTATTGTTCATGGAAATCATCAAAGTCTCTTTCAAAATCTGAATCATATGGATCACCATTACGATCTTTTCAATATGACAACCCATTTCCAGTAAGCACAAGCACATGACTAGGAGGACTAGGAGGACTCTTAGGAATATAGGTATCATAAGGATTATCATGTTTCTCATTATGGTATGTCTTGAGATGAGGAGTAAGTCTCTTGGGAGAAGTAGAAGATGAACAAGATCATGAAGAAGAGGAAAGTGAAGATCTAGTGGAGAAAGAAGGCTTGGAAAATGAGGAATGTGAATAATGTCTAGAAGAGTCATGGTAAGACTTAGAAGGTGAAGAAGAATGAGAAGATTTAGAAGATGAAGAATGTGAATAATGTTTAGAAGAGTCATGATAAGACTTGGAAGATGAAGAATGATGAGGAGATTTAGAAGATGAAGAATATTTGGATGAGATCATGAGTATGATTCTAGCAAAGGCATGTGATTTTCTCACTTTCTCTTGTATTTTTTTCCATAAATTTGTCACTCATGAGAATTTTGGAGGAATAGCACTTTTTGAATATATCAATGAACTCAAGATCATCTATTCTTAATGAAGGTTCCATAACTAGATATTTGAGATTCATGGTTCTTGAAGAGGAATCAAGCGTAGGAATGATAGAAGAGGGGAATAGAAAAATATAAACTAGATAATAAGAGGAAAAGGAATCAAGAAGAAGAAGAAGAATTTCCCATGGGAATAGAAGACTTTAGAAGAACATGGGAAATGGAGAAGAAAGAAGAAGACTAAGAGTCATCTTGTGCAATTGATACCATAACGTTCATTGAGATGTTGAGCAACATGACAACACCTAGGATCTGAGATCTAGACTGACCAAGGAAGACTAGAAATTGAAGACTCTTGGTGATATGATGACCTCACAAAATGTCAATACCAAACTAGGATAATTAAAGTTCTCTAATGTCCAAAAAGAGATGATGAGATAGAAATTGCAAAAGGTGTTACCAACACTGTCAAAGAGGTGCTTAAATCAAAGGAGCAATATCCTTGCACATTTGAACCAGGAGGATGGACTTAGCCAAATTGTATAATTAAAATTGAATTTGAATGGAAATGATTTGGACAAAAAAAAGAGTACTAAAATTCTCCAAGAATGTTACTAACAACTCTAGAGATGTACTTTCTCAACAAGGATGATTTTTAACTTGACAATTCTTTCCAAGGTGACTTTGTAAATCAAATGACACTAATCCAAGAGGCCTAAAAACAAGAACTCAAGGTACAAACAGGTTTCTAGTAGTAGAGTAGAGAACCTACAATAATCTAGATCGACCAAGGAATATTAAAAATGGCTTGAATCAGCTTTAGATTGCAAGACAACAAATTTGACAACTCGGGAACTCAATTTTTGTTTGTTTTAAAAGATCAAGTAAGTATATCAATAGATTGATCAAGCACATAAGACAATAATCAAAGAGTTCAAGAAAGCAATTGTCTTCAAACAATGAGCAAGGGGAAAAGCAACCTTGCACATGAACAAGAATAGTGACTTAGTATTTCTACTCCTGAAGAACTACTTGTGTATGTTCTTAAGAATGTTTTAGCAGGCACTTAAAACACAACAACATCCTAGCAAGCTATCTACAAGGCTATACATAGCTCTTCTAAATGGAGTCCTCAATATACGCAAGGTACGTGAGGCCCAAATCTATAGATGAGAAGAATCTGAAATCACATAGCCGGGGGGAGACGGTAACCCAAATCTCCTCCACTTCTCAAAGGTATAAAGTTCTTTGAGGCTTAGCCAAGAGTGATATTTAACTCATTCCCAAGAGAGGTGTCTTTCGATTCACCACCCGCTATTTATACTCTGCCAAAACACAGGAGTTAAGGTCATCCCTTGAGGTGATGTGTTCTCAAGTAGGCCTTCTAAAAATAAAAAGTAACCAATTCTCTATCAAAAGTATTTGAAAGCACTAAAGGTGGTACATTTAACTCTTCAAGTGAACATGAGGTGAGTCCACAAAGTGGTGCATTTAACTCCTCACACAAGCTCAAAGTGAGTCCACACCTTAGAACACTAATGAGATCAAGAAAGCACAAAATGGGAAAAACTTTGTGGAGCACTTAACGCTTTTTTAGGTAGACCCATCCCCTGAATATGGTGCTGGGATTGCATCGAAAGGGCTGAATGATGGGTGATTAAAAAAAGAGAGTCCAAAAACCCAATTTAGCTAACAAGATCAATCAAAAGTACTCTAAGATTGCTTATCAATACTACTCACAAGCGCAAAAAGGTTTGAACCATGGAATATTTAACTTTCCAAGTAAACATGAAGTGAGTCCACAAAGTGGTGCATTTAACTCTTCATGTAAACAAGGAATGAATCCATGCCCTAAATTACTCAATGAGATTTTTTATATTGGAACCAAGAATTACTTAAGGTGTAAACACAAGCATTCACTTACACAAACTTGTATGAAAGAAAATCTATGTTCATTCATTTCCCATTAAGAGCATCAATTGAAATGTGTTCTATGAAATCATGTAAACACTCAAGCCAAACACATGAGAGGTTCATTCTTATTTCCAAAATTAAAATTTTGTAAAGATGTAACAAAATACCTCAAGTTCAAAGCAATGCGCTTAGTAGATTTTACCTCATTTTTATTTTTTTGTTAAGCATCTCCATGAAAGCAAGCCACGAACCTTCCAATGAACAAGACAAGTAAACAAGCAAACAAGATATGCAATGTATACTCAACTTATGCAAACCCTAGGGTTAGATCTGAAAATAAATTGTTAGAGACAATAATAGCTAGAAAATAATCCAAATGACAACTCATATCATGCATTGCACCATGAAAAATAAGTGCATACTCATCACAAAATTTTATTTTTTTTGCATTTGACCTAGTCAACAAGATCTAATTTTTTTGATATGATTTCGGTCAAAAAAATGAAAATGCAAAATAGAGACCCCTACTAAAAAATAGAGGGCTTTCCAAAAATATAAAAATTTTAGAAAAATCTCTTCATTTGTGCCCTAGAGACTCATTTTATGAAAATAGATAACTTTTTGTAAATCAATTATTTGAGCTATGATATTGCATACAAATTCAAATCACAAAAAATGGACCCCCTGTATAATTTGAAGAGCTTTCCGAAAATGTAAATTTTTTTGAAAAATATGCCAAGTTGTGCTGAAAATTAATTTTTTATGAAAAATAAAATTTTTTTATAAAAAATTGAAAATAACTTAGAAAATTCTAAATTTTTTATTGGAGCTTCTCTGATATGTCACCAACGTGAAAAAAAAAATTTCAAACCAAAAAACCAAGCCGTTTGGGAGATATGACCAAATCTTTGAAAATCTTGGGTTTTAGTCTCCAAGCAAATCTGCACAAGGGGGTTAGCTCAAAAAATAATCAAAACCAGCATGTAAAAGTGGGTTGCCCCACGGTGGGCGACAAAAAATGTGTGCTAAAATGTTGTCACACTTCTATGAATCATTATATCCAAGATCTCTCAAGAATGAGGTCTCAAATAGCGAGTCATAGCTCTTGATTCATGGAGTGCAAGGATTTGTAATGGAGACCCTCAGATTTGACCTATGTTTATGCCCATGCAAGTACACTATAAAATGAGAGATTCAAAGATGCATGCAAATAAAAATGAGATCTATTCTATATGATAACAATGCAAATTAATCTATGAAAGAAAATGCTTGTGCAATATTAATCTATGAAAGGAAATATGAATCTAATCTAATATGAAAATGAAAGATTAATCTAATGGATTGCCATGGGGCATGAGAGAAGAAGACAAGAAAAGATAAATTTTAATATCCAAGCTCAAGTGCTCAAGTATCTTCTCCAAAATCGCTCTTCAAACTTGTAACATAACAATTCGTAAAATGCACATTTATGAAAATGAGAAGGAGAGGGCTCCTTATAAAGAATCTTGGACGGTCAAGATTAAGAGGCAAAAAGAAATGAGCAACAGTGGAGATTAAATCTTGGTTGATCCATGTGCTCAAGGGGCAAAATCAATGGACATAATTAAGAGGCAAAAGAATGAGTGGAAGAGATTAAGAGGCAAAAGGATATGTGGAAGAGATTAAGAGGCAAAAATCTTTTTCAAAAAGTCAAAAGATTCTATTTCATAGGAAAGTGCACTTTACTTTATTATTTTTATATTTTTTATTTTTAGCAAAGTGGGTTCCAATATTTAATTAAAAGATTTTTTATTTATTTAAAAGAGATTTATTCTTTTAATTAAAATGAGATTTAAAATAAATGAATTGATGATTTAATTAAATAATTTTTTATTTAATTAAAAGAAGACTTTTATTTAATTAAAAGGGAGCAAGTTCTCTCAATTAAATAAAACTTGGGAAATATATTAAAAATATTAAAAATCATTGATTCAGAAAATTGGTAAATTGATTCCAACATTGATAAATTAAAGAATGGGGCCCAAAGTCTAGGCAACCATTTTAGGGTGCATACACTAACAAATATGATGCCAAGAATAGATGTGTTAAGGATTCCTCTGGTGAGGTCCTAGTTAAAATAAGTCAAGAAACGATAATGGAAGCCTTAAGAATCCCAAAAAAGGAACCTTATGAGCTTTGGACATATGCTGAAGCAACCTGCATCTTTGAAAATGATAAGAAAAGGTATAGTTCCTCAATAGCTCAAGGATGGTTGGACAAACCAAAGAAAGGAGGGTCAAGATTGCCTAAACCCCTAACAATTGAACATTTTCGTAAGGAAATTGCAGATAGTGTTCCTATTAAATAGAGTAAAGGGAAATGTACACGCCTTCCACTGGGAGGATTGGATGTATTTTTTTATTCAGAAGATTTTAGAAGGAGAAAAATTCATTGATTGGGCATACCTGATTGTGGAAAAACTTCACAGGGAGCTTCTAAATGTAACCAACCTGACTCCTTTCTATATGTCATCATACCTCATTTATGTGCTTGCCTATTGCAAAAATTGGGAAGGTCTTCCCCATGAGCTATGGATGAATGATATGAAAATATATGATTATTTTACATGCTTACAGGGTGAGAAGTTTTCTAATGGGTTCAAAATAGTAAATGATATTTTTTCAACCAAGCTAGTTTTGAGTTACGAGGAAAAGAGAGCAGCAGACTCTCTGAGGAAGCCAAGAAGGTAATTAATGTATATGGGTGTCATTTTATTCACTTTCCCAGATTCACATATCTAAGAGTTAGGGCCTTTGATGGAGATCCCCTAAGGTTTCTTAGGCTATGTTTGGATAATGTAGTGTTAATGAAGATCTGTAGACAATTGGTTATTATTGAATGGAAGTTTGATAGTTTGAAGAAGTCTTCTAGTGTCTTGTTTCCAATTGAGCTAGGCCATTATAGACGTAAAAGTTATCGGGATGCCCTGGCGATAGAAGGTGAGCTTTTTGCTCTAAGTTTTAAATCCTATATTTCAAGACCCAATTTTGACTACAAGGGTTTTTCCAAATCAAACCTCAATGTTCCTACCACATTCATGCATATTCCTGAAATTGAATATTTTTGGGCTAACTATTCAGATGAGTTTGAAGTCAGAAAAAGGTTATGGTCTAGATTAACTCTGAGACAGATTATCAACTTTAGACTAAATTTAGATTCAGATGGGGTCGAAAAGGATGAGGAGGTTGATGTACTTCACCCTTAGTTTCTTGAAGGAATTGAAGCTCTCCCTATTCTAGAACTAGATTGGATGAAACCAGAGGAAGATGAACTTCAAGTGAGAATGGCTAGTGTGATCAAAAGAATAGAAGCTTGGGTAATGGAAAAGAAGGCCACTAAAATTGTTCCAGAGTCTTCTAAGAAGCAAGTGAAATCAAGGAAGAAAAATTCATCGAAGAAGATTTTTGTTTTAACTAACATAGTTGTTAATGAAGCTCTTGTAGGTAAACCTAAACTTGAAGTTGAACCAGCCAATCCCAAAGTTCAAGTTCAAGTTCAACTTCAAGATGAACTTGTTGGGTGGATCACCCGATCAAGTTCCAAAATAAGGAATAAAGCTAAATAAGAAATCCAAGGTGGGCCCTACTGTCATTATGGATTTGGATCCTTCAAAAGTAGAATCACAAGAGAACCAGGTTGAAGAATCCAGTTTGCCCAACATGCCAGATAATCTGTAGGTGCCAGATGATCCTGAAAGTCTTCCAAAGGACTCTCTTGCTGTCCCGAGTAATTATGACACTCAGAAAAAGACAACGAATCCACAATGGTTAGAAAATTCAGTCACCATAAAAAGAAATATTGTCCCTCTTTCTCTACCTGTAGAGGATGTGGTGAGTAAGTGTCTGGGTAAGACTCCTAAAGCTAAGAAGCTAAAGATAGAATCTAAGATTGAGTTTGATGAAAACACTGGCTGTTGGGTGGTAGAAATATCTAAACCAGTGGGTTATAAAGGAGATGGGGAGGTGTCTACTAAAGATTTTCAAGTGTCTAAAATTGATTTGGGAAAAGATACCAGAGCCACAAATATGAAAATATTTGAGGTTTCAAATAGGAAAATTGCTAACAGGGTTTGGAAAGATGTGAAAGACAAACAAGAGATGAAGGAAGCAATGAAAAGAATGGATTAATATATTTATGCCACTCAAAACATAGAATCAATTCCTATGAGTGAAATGCCAGCTTTCATCAACCTCAAATCCCTAGATAACCAGAAGTTCCTGGACCAGATACAGAGAAATAAGGTCATCACCAAGATATTTGAAGAATGGGTTGAGCATGTAAAATTCAAAGCCATAAAATAATTAATTTATTTAAACCAATCCCAAATTGAGGCCCCCAACCTAATAAAGAAGGTTGAAGTGGACATTGATGAATGGGAGGTAGAAAAGGCTAATTGGATGAAATAAATTCAGTGGATGGAAGAGGTTCAAGAGTATGGTCTGCAAAGGTTTCTGGCGGAAAAACTTGTCCCAGGATTGGATGATAAAACATTGTATGTTTTAAAAGAATGCATCGATTGGAGGAATGAGGCTGTGGCTCAAGGAATTTCTAAGGTCAAAGATCTCCTAAAAGGATTAGGCATAATCAGAGATATCATAACAAATGATATGGATTGGGTAGATAAACAATGTTCTAAAAGAAAAGAGGAATCAAATAGGTCAGGTGAGTAGGTGATTAAAAGTATCAAAGTCCATTTTGATGAGCTTCGAGAGATAAAAGCGCCCACTGTACAAGACTTTACTAAAGTTGCACAATTGGAATTGATGCTCTTGATTCAAAAAGTGTTGGCATTAAGCAGAATTGCCACTAGTGACAACACTTATTTGCATTCTGGATATAAACCGAGCAGTCAGTGCAAACCGAGCAGCCAGTGCAAACCGAGCAGTCAGTGCAAACTGAGCAGTCAGTGCAAACCGAGCAGCCAGTGCAAACCGAGCAGCCAGTGCAAACCGAGCAGTCAGTGCAAACCGAGCAGTCAGTGCAAACCGAGCAGTCAGTGCAAACCGAGCAGACAGTGCAAACCGAGCAGACAGTGCAAACCGAGCAAGTTAGTACAAACTGATCAGGACAATGTAAACCGAGTAACATCTTGTCTACCGAGTCACCAGTACTTACCGAGTTCAATACCTACCGAGTGATCAGTATGAACCGTGCCTTCACTTCTACCAAGTGCATGACGATGCCGAGTAATGCAGTGGACGCCGAGTATCAGAAAGTCACCGAGTCAGTTTGAAGGAACCGAGTAACCATATTTGGGCTGACTTAGTAGCACTTATGTTTATTTGTCAAGCCGACTGTGTAATTGTAATTGTAATTAATTGTTTGAGACTTGTATATAAACAATGTTGTAGAAATAAAAGATGTAATGTAATGTATGAAGTAGAATATATGTGAAAGAGAAAGAAAGGCAGAAATAAGTGAATTACAGAAGGCTTCAGAAGTATAAGGTACATCAAAGACAAATTCATCACAGAAGGTGATCAGTACATCAGCGAATCTCATTCAGCAATCCAGTTGCAAAGCAGAGATCTACTGTTTCATTCTAACAGGTGAATCAGTACTAAATCCTTTAACCGGGTAGACTTAACAGTCTTTGTAAAAATCTCTTTACCGAGTGCATACTTCATTGTATGTTTGTAAATCCTTTAACAGGGTGGATTTAGCAATCCTTATTGCTCCTAACAGGGCAGATCATCAGAAGTGATCAAAATTGTAAGCCTTAATCGGCCAACTTTATTCTGCAGTATTAAAGCTTTGTGGGTTTCATCCCCACCCCAGTTTTACTTTCTTTTGGAAGGTTTCTGGGTAACCAAATCTATGTGTCATTATTGTGAATGCTTTTAAGTTTCATGCTTTCTGTATGCAAAGGTTTAAAAGGTATATTTCATATTAAAATTGTAAGAAAATTTGGAGTTACTGATTCACCCCTCCCCTCTCAGTAACTCGGTTAATTCCTGAATATTTCCAACAATTGGTATCAGAGCTGCATTGGTTCTCAAGACAAAGCTTAACTAGCTTGAGCAAAGATCCAGGACAATGGAGGTATTCAAACTGAACAAGGTGATTGAAAATGAAAAGCTAGATCTGGAAATGGCCATAGCTAAACTCAAAGAAGCAAAAGAACATCTTTCCCAATCCCTAAGAAGAAGGAAGGAACTTGCAAATCAGATGAATGATCAGAATTACATTGAAGAAAAGATTGAAGATCTTCTTCCCTCAAATAACTCAGATGAAGCAAACAATGCTGTCAAAGAACTCCTAGAAAAGAATGGGTCTCTGCAGGAAGAAGTGAGAAAATTGAAAAGAGAACAAGAACTACACTCTACAAGATTCTGTGAGATCTTGGAACAGAGAAACAAGTTGAAAGATGAATTAGATGGAAGAAACATTGAAGTCCAAAACAAAACCCTTCAGCTAGAAAATCTAATTGATCAGATCTCTCATACAAATGAAGAAATTCTAAATCTAAGATCAGAAATAGAAAACACAAGAGAAGAACTAAGATCTGAAAAGGAAATCAATCTAAGATTGATGGATGACCTAAACGCTGAAAAACAAATCAATGAAGGAATGCTGAAAAGTCAAGAAGACTTGAATTAGCTATATGAATGAAATCTTCATAGGCAAAAAGGAAAAGCAGGACTTGGATACAAAGAAGAAGGCGAATCCTCTAAGCAAGGTACTAAAAGAAATCAAAAACCTACTTGTAATCATTGTGGTAAAATAGGACATACTTCAAATAAATGTTGGAACAATGAAAAAGCAGAATTCAATGGAAAATGTTATAGCTGCAATCAACCTGGTCACAAAGCAAATGAATGCAGGGAAAAACCTAGATTCAGAGGTAATTGTCACAAGTGCAGCAAACAAGGTCACAAGGCATCCGAGTGCAGATCCAAGACATTTAATCCAGCAGAACAGATTGTGAAAGCAATGTTTGGATGGGACTACAACACTTGGTGTAGATGTCATTACTGTGGAGAATATGGATACATTGGCATGAATTGCATAAAACATCATCTAAGGAAAAGAGATACTATAGTAAGATGTTTCAAATGCACTAAACTCGGTCACATAGCCAGAAACTGCATGAATGCTAATGGAATTGAAGAAGGAAAGAAGAATGAAGCAACTAAGGTCAGGAAACAGGTGAGACAAAAATGGATTCCTAAAGCTACCGAGCAATCCAGTCCAAGTAATGGAATGGATGGCTCTACCGACTCAAATTAAATTTCCAAGGAAGTACTGGAACTGTATTCTCATAGATCAATCTCAAGCAGTTCCAGAACCGAAATTAATAGAAAAGTCTAAATCAGTATGCAAGATGCAGTGAGATCACAGGGAGGTCGGTATAGTCTTCACCAAGCAAGGTCGGTATAGTCTTCACCGAGCAAGGTCGGTACCTGTCTTTACCAAGCGAGGTCGGAGCATCATGAATTCTCGAGTTCACCGAGTTGTGAAGTCTTTTATGAGCAATTAATTCTTAGTGGGTGACAGTCTATCAGAATTCCTACCCTAATTTGAAATAAGCATTAATGACAGAATTGTAAACAAAAAGCAAGTAATCGAACTCATTCTTCACCGCGAATCTTTAGCACTTTGAGAGCAGAAAATTTCAAGGGCAACCCGGCGATTTAATACTTTTGCGAAAGGAATTTTCTGTGAGCTACCATGGCATCATCCAGCACTTCAGCGAAGAAAGGATCTGATATGTTAGTTCAAGGGGAGTGGAAAGCACCAGATTTTAAGATCGTGCCCGCAATTGCAGCAGCCCTAGATCTGAACGGAGCTCAATCTCAGATTCCTCCTAAGGTACTGCTTATTAACGATATCCGCAATCATTTTAACTGTTCAATTCATGAAATGGGAAACCTAGAACTAGACATTGTGCGTGAGGAACTATGTGTGGATGGTATTTTGAAACCCGAGCACAAACATCTGGAAGATAAGGGTTTAGTCCACATTGCACATCTTCCTCAAAACTTTCGAGATAAATGGGTTAGGTACATTCTCAGCCGAGTACATGATGGCAAGATTTGGCTTGAGCAACCTATTGAGATCACAAAGAAGATGATTCAACAAGTCACCGGTCTTCCCATGTTGAACAAAGCTAAAACTACCAAAACCCTAGGTCGGACGGAACTAGAGAAGAAAACCCTAGCCGAGTGGGATGGTAGAGGCATGAAAGTTAGCAGCATTATCGATGCTAAACTGAAGTTTGGTACACATATCATTGCCCACAAGATTTACAGTTCTAGTCGACAGAACAGTGTCTCCTGTGAAGCTATTGACCTAGCATACAAAGTGGTCAAAAACAACTTGACATTTGACCTAGCAGACTTATTGTTGAAACAGTTCAACAAGAACATGGAAAGCATCAAAACTTCCAAAAACAATCCATGTAAGTTTGGATCCTTGTTGGTCTGTTTATTCTTCTATGTTCAGAAATTCTTCCCTTCTAAAGGAAAAGTTGTATGGAGAAAAGATGTGCCAGTACTCTATGAAATAAATGAATACATCGCAGAAATGGGTGAAAACTTTGAAAGCATCATGGATAATTATTTTGAGTCTTTCAAAGAGAAAATGAATGACAGATTCCAGATTCCACAGAAGTTGGTGGAAGATTACAAAGATGACATCTGTTTTATGGTAGATTGTGATAATGTGTATATTCAAGTAGTTAAACCAAGAACTGTATATGTAAAACCTCTTCCTTATGAGGTAAATATTGATGAAACCAAGAACATCATTGAAGCACTTCTAAATCAGCCTGTCAATCCCAAAGCCCCATATTTTGGAACATATGATGAAGCTAAGGTGAGAATTGAACTAAGCATAAAGCTTCCACAGGCGGTAAACAAAGGAAAGAAAAGGATAGCTAAAATGCAAATGATAACCGAGGATAAAGAAGAAATAGATGAAAAAGAAGAGGAAAAGGATGAGAAAATAGAGGAACCAAAACCTGCAAAGAAGAAAGGAAAAGTTTTCATCACTAAGGCACCTGTGCCTCCCACTGCTGTGTTTACAAGGAGAAATACAAGAGGCAAGGCAGACAAGGTAGAAAAGGCAGATAAAGACATAGTATTCAAAAGGCCTCCTCTAAGCCTTCAAGAAAAGCTCAAACTCTTCAGAGATGGATCAGGATCTGGAGTAAGTAACATAAAATCCTTGAGATATGAAACCAGATCGGAAGCAGAACAGAAGGAAATAGAAGATGCTGTTGTTGAGAAGATGGGACAGTGGAAATACTCTCCTGAAGAAATTACCCCACAGGTTCCAGCAGTTCTATTGAATCCAATAAAAATGAGATGGAGCAATGCAAGGCAAATGGTGATAGACATATTTGATCAAAACCTGAGACAGTTGATGCCGAGCTTGAATAATGATGAAGTAAAGAAGGCATTAAAAGAAAATGAAAATAAGATGACATTGAAGTTCAATACTTGTTTGATTTTGATCAACAATATTGAATCAGTTGTGAAGGCTGCAAATGCCACATGGAAGAACATATACCACCTTCACCAACCGAGCATTGAAACTGTAATAATAAAAGATATTGAAGATGACAGTGATGAACAAGAAGAAGACACTGAGGTAGATGATACTGTAAGGATAGCAGCAGAAGTCATTGCATCCCTTCCTACCTCTCCAGTGAAAGTCTCTACATCCAGCCCTGAGACACCTTCAAGCATGGTTGTGACAACTTCTACATTTGTCCAATCATCCCTAGCAACATCAGAGGCAGCAACCATTTCTTCTACCGAGCTGCAGTCTCCTGCACCATTAAGTTTTCCAGCAGTAAGTTTTTCAGCTTTTGAATCTTCAAGTGTAAATATTTTAAGTTCTCCAGTAGAAAGTATGCCAGTATCTATAGCCAGCCCTACTTTATCTACTGTCACTACTACAAAAGCATTAAGTACAGATAAGCCTAAGGCTCTACCGAGTATAAAATTTTTGGGTAAAAATGTAGTTGAGGATATAGACCTAGATGAAGAGATAGAAATTCCTACATTAGATTTTGCAAATCTCTCAGCAGACCAGATGCAGAATATAGGTGAGATCCTCCAAAGGAAAGCAAAACAAAAGAAGCTTAAAGAGGAGAGAGACAAAGAGTATCAAATCATCAAGGATGCTAAGGACATTTTGTCTGATGCATTAGGCATTAAAGTAGACTCCTCCCAGCATGTTTTGTTACAATTGGCAGAAGCAGTTGAGAAATACAATGAGGACTCATCCGGGACAGAAAAGTTAGTTGAAAGAGCCGAGAAGAGATTCAACAATAAAGTGCTTGAGCACATTGCTCAGCACATAGCTATTAACCAAGTGGAATTGTCTTCAGTTTTGTCTAATAACATAGAATCTATCTATTCGAATGCTACCTCTCTTTTGGCCAGACTATGCAATTTTGCCAAGTTCACAAAGGATGTCAAAGATAAAATGAATAAAATGGATGAGGATATGAAGATTAGCATACAGAAGCTGCAACTTGAACCAAGTTCAAGCTCTGCTCATCACATGAAAATTTCACATCTATCCAATATGCAGTCTGATCTACTGAAAGAAGACTCAAGGATCCGGTCTACACTGCTAGACATCCAACACATGATCCTTCCCATCATGAATACAATGTATAAGTACATTGAACATTCCAGAACATTGATTCATGACAATCAGTTCTCCATAGCAGATCACATGATTGAACTCTCTGCAGAAGTCCAAATTGCTATACAAACATGTAAGATTCTGCTAGAAAGTTGGGACAGAACCCTGACACTAATAATGAAGGTACATTCTGATTTCTTATCAAATTTTGGATTCTCTCTGTAAATAACTTGTATATGCACCTTTGGCATTATCGTCAAAAAGGGGGAGATATGTATAGAAGGAGAGATATGTATACAGTTATAGATTTGTATAAGAAATAGTTAGCACATTGAAAGGGGGAGACAATGTATAAAGCCCTATAACAAAGACAAATTTTGAAAAATCAAAATAAAACTCAGCATGATTCGTGTATATAAATTTTGGCCAATAAGTGTTTTTGTCACTAATGCCAAAGGGGGAGATTGTTGGCATTAAGCAGAATTGCCACTAGTGACAACACTTATTTGCATTTTGGATATAAACTGAGCAGTCAGTGTAAACCGAGCAGTCAGTGCAAACCGAGCAGTTAGTGCAAACCAAGCAGCCAGTGCAAATCGAGCAGTCAGTGCAAACCGAGCAGTCAGTGCAAACCGAGCAGTCAGTGCAAACCGAGCAGACAGTGCAAACCGAGCAGACAGTGCAAACCGAGCAAGTTAGTACAAACTGATCAGGACAATGTAAACCGAGTAACATCTTGTCTACCGAGTCACCAGTACTTACCGAGTTCAATACCTACCGAGTGATCAGTATGAACCGTGCCTTCACTTCTACTGAGTGCATGACGATGCCGAGTAATGCAGTGGACGCCGAGTATCAGAAAGTCACCGAGTCAGTTTGAAGGAACCGAGTAACCATATTTGGGCCAACTTAGTAGCACTTATGTTTATTTGTCAAGCCGACTGTGTAATTGTAATTGTAATTAATTGTTTGAGACTTGTATATAAACAATGTTGTAGAAATAAAAGATGTAATGTAATGTATGAAGTAGAATATATGTGAAAGAGAAAGAAAGGCAGAAATAAGCAAATTACAGAAGGCTTCAGAAGTATAAGGTACAGCAAAGACAAATTCATCACAGAAGGTGATCAGTACATCAGCGAATCTCATTCAGCAATCCAGTTGCAAAGCAGAGATCTACTGTTTCATTCTAATAGGTGAATCAGTACTAAATCCTTTAACCGGGTAGACTTAACAGTCTTTGTAAAAATCTCTTTACCGAGTGCATACTTCATTGTATGTTTGTAAATCCTTTAACAGGGTGGATTTAGCAATCCTTATTGCTCCTAACAGGGCAGATCATCAGAAGTGATCAAAATTGTAAGCCTTAACCGGCCAACTTTATTCTGCAGTATTAAAGATTTGTGGGTTTCATCCCCACCCCAGTTTTACTTTCTTTTGGAAGGTTTCTGGGTAGCCAAATCTATGTGTCATTATTGTGAATGCTTTTAAGTTTCATGCTTTCTGTATGCAAAGGTTTAAAAGGTAAATTTCATATTAAAATTGTAAGAAAATTTGGAGTTACTGATTCACCCCTCCCCTCTTAGTAACTCGGTTAATTCCTGAATATTTCCAACAAAAGGATCACCTAGAAATGCACAATAAGAAGGTGGTGCAGGTTAAGAAGGATAAATAAGTCTGGAAATAAAGAATTAACTACCTTGGCCTGCCACATCAGCAGGCAATCTTTGTGTTCATCACGACATTCAAAGATTGGAAAGTAGCATAGCTGGTAGTGACCTTGACACCATAGTTTTTGCAGACACTTGACTTCCTTTGTAAGGTGTTTTACACCCAGTTCCCGTCTTTACTAGTTTATGCTCTAGTTAGTTGTTATGCTTTAGAACTTTTATCTTTGGTAAAATAGTTTTAATCGGGTAGTTTTTAAAAGCCCTGCGTGGCTATATATGGAAGAACAAATGACTTATTTCAGGTGGGCTCTCTAAGATTTTGGGAACTATTTTAGAAAGTCTACGCTTTTAAGCTTTTCTAAAAACTGATATAACTAAATTTATATAGTATCCTATAGTTTTATATATATGTTTAAGCTTATGAAATGGTGAATACTATTATTTATCAATATATGATTTATTTTCTTATGGAAATGAATTATATTGAATGAAGCTCAATAGTGATATGAGTTGATTTTATGCTTGGAGTAACAAAGAGAGTTAGTGTAGAGATTTTAGTTTTGATCTTTTAAAATTGTAGTCAGTGTCAGAGTGAATATTCTCCAATTTATGCACATTCTTTTCATTTTGATAAAATGAATGTTTCACCTTATGTGTTTTTTGGTTAAAAGCACACATGTTCTCAATTCTTTATTAAATAAGATTACATTGAAAATCTACTAGCAAGGAAGCTTCACCTTGAGAATTTGTAGAGAGTTTGCTATTTAAAGAAGCTCAGTTGTTAGTGTGATGTATTATCTTTTCCCTCTCATGTTAAGGAGAGATTTTTGATAAGGTTCAAAGAAAGGAAAAACCGTTGACTAACAACTGGTAAGACAAGTTTCTATCTAAGAAAGTACTATATCTATCATTAGATGAGAAAGATTAGGGAAAGGTTAATAGTAATAGCACCTAGAGGAAAGGTTGAGTTATTTTGATACTTCAAAGAGTACTTTATTATGTGGCACAATGATAAGATAATGTATTGTTTATCTAAGTAAGAAGCAAGACTAAACATGTAGGCTTAACTGAGCAAAAGTGAAGAAATCTAGTTTAAGCCGAGTGATGTTAGTGTCGACCGAGAGACGGTATATGCTGAGGAAATTCAGTGTTGACCAAACATCAATTTATGCTGAATGACATGAATTGTCGAGTGACAGTTTTAGCCGAGGAAGACATATTGAAGAGATGACCGAGTTACGCAATGATGACTGAGAAGTTGAACACAGTATTGACTGAGCATCAGTAATTTATATTTGTGGAAGAATTCAGATTCCTAGCCAACATAGTTGAATTCTTAGTTTATGTAAATTGTGTTGAATTTATTAATTGAATGTATGGAGCATTTAATGCATGGTAAAATTTTTTTATTGTAAACTCAATGAGGAGATTAAAGATGATTCTAGACGGATGGATGAAGAACTTAAATGATGGATGTACACACTAAAATATGCACTTCTATGAACCATTGCATGCAAGGTTACTCAAGAGTGAGGCCTCACAAAGCGGCTCATAGCTCTCTATGCATGGAGTTGTAAGGGACTATGAGTTTTGCTCTCAGCTAGAGCTACAAGAAGGTGACCTTGCTAGTCAACCATACAATGAGAGATTCAAGTGAAGATAAGGTCAACAATGCCAATATCTCCAAGAATCTAAATGGAAATGAAATGCGAATGCAACTAGTATGAATGTGCAAGACTAATCTATCAAATGAAGTGCAAACTAAGCTATGAAAAGAAGTACAATAGATTCCAAGCCCCTAATTAAGCTATGTGAGATCTATTCTATTGCATAAAAGGAAATCTAATCTATGATGCCATGAATGTAACTATGAAAGCAAAACTATTATGAAATGCAACTAAAAATGTCAAGGCTTCAAAGCTTGAGTGTCTTCAAAGAGAGCTCCAAAACCTGCAGCATAACAATAGCATAAAATATGGATATGCAAATGAAGGAGAGAGCTCTCCTTTTATAAGAAATGAGGTGAAATGGACCATTGAGATTAAGAGGCAAAAAGTCTTAATCAGCGGTGGAGCTTGAAAGAGGAGCAATCCATGTGCACAAACATCCTCCAATGAGAGTGAAGTGTTGACTTTTGAGCCTCATGTGAGACAAAAAGTGCTTTTTCCCTTTTTATAAAATAGGAATAATGTTTTATTTGTGCAACTTAGGATAAGGGGAAAGTGGGGCTTTTTTATTTAATTGAAAGGGGAGGAAATATTCCTTTTAATTAAATAAAGACTTAGGATAAATGGTTAGCCCATAGGATAAAAATCCAATATATGATCGAAATTAAGACTTGATCAAGAAATTGATATTGTTGAAAATATTGATAAATGATCAAAATGATTCAGGATTGATAAATTGAATAAATGGGGCCCAAAGTCTAGGCGACCATTTTTGGGTGCATACATTTGCCCCTCTTTGACTAATGTGTGATCGATTTGGGAACACATGTAGTCAAAGAATGAAGTTGAAATGTGAGATCAATCTGGGATCACAAGACAACTGAGATATGAGGTCGATTCAGGATCACATCTGGATAAACATAAACAAAAGCTTAGACCAACACCGTCGCTGCTAGGTGCAAATCAAGCTTTAGACAAAACTATCACCGTCGCTGCTAGGCAATAATCAAGTCTAAAAATGGGAGATAAGAATCTCAAATTTTGAGCAAAAGCTCACAAAAGATGTCTGAATCAAGAGAATCAAGGAAATCAGGGATGAGAATCCCACAAATACTGCCCCCTCGGAATCGAAATCGAAATCAAGTAGAGGAGAGACAGAAAATTGATAAGGTTGATCAAATCATAATCGAATGTAAGGGTCAAATAGGTTAACCATTAGGCAATAGAACATGCCCCAGCCTGACTGAAAAGATGTAGTCAACATGAGAAATGAGGGAGTGGAATGAATATGAATGAAAGAATAGAAGTTTGGAAGACATGGAAAGATGACGATGCCCCAACAAAGATTAAAAGATTAGGCCTCAAAAGATCAGCCAACTGCGCAGAAGGGGGGAAGATTTTGAAACGCAATTTTGACTATGAAGATGATCTCGAATTTCGATTTTGAGTCTGAAAATGGATCCAAGACGTCGAAATTAGCTAGGGGTGCAATTTTTGCGCAATTCTGAGGTGTTTTGAAAATTAGGTCAAAAGGTCAAAATGCTATAAAAGGGGTCAAAATGTCATTTTCAAAAATCATTTGTCTTTTAGCGATTTGAGAATTTTCAGAGCTTTAGAGAGAGAAAATGGCCCAGCAAGCAGGAGTTCCCATCCACAGGCATCGATTTGAGCGCGCCCGGTTGCACAACCGGCCACCACACTATCCTGCCCCGGTATGTTTTCGAAAAACTTGAGCTTTTTTTGGTCATTTCTAGCATTTAATAGCTTTTTTTAGCATATTTTTTTCAAATTTTAAATTTCAAAATCTTGTTTTGGGCGAAATATCGCGCGATACTTTAGAAGTATCGCACACTTTGGGGAGAAGTATCGCGTGATACTTCACGTGCCCCAAAAGTATCACTCGACATAAGGTTTATCACCCCACTATAGGGAGAAGTATCGCACGATACTTCTCCAAAAAAGAATATCGCCCAATTGAAAAATTTGATATTTAACGCATTTTTAGACTTGCTAGTGCTAGGACCTTTGATGATAATGGGTGCTTGGGCCTGACCCCTAGTGACAACATTGAGGGACTGGGGCATTCCTTGTGAGTGAGGACCTCTTATCACCACAGCGGGTCTTTCATTAGTCATAGGAATTGAGTCCACATTATGTCCATAAGGATCTTTCTTTCTCACCATGTTGATATTATCGTCAGCCACTTTAAGCATGTTAATCACATTATCAGCATGTGTGTATGTATAGTTAATAGCCGCCTTGCCATTCTTACTGCTAGAATTCTCTCCTTTTTCATATTTAGGCAAGGGCTCTTTAAAGGCTTTATGGTCTGCATTAGTAGTTAACCCATCCACTTGTAATTGTCCTTTCTCAATAAGGTCTTGGACAAGATGCTTGAGTTTAAAACAATTTTCTATGTCGTGTCCAATCCCATTATGGAAAACGCAAAAAGCCTTAGCATCCCACCAATGAGGTAAAGGATCTGGTATTTGATGTTTTGTAGGATCCTGTGGGTGCGCCAAATTATGAGCAACTAATGTCTTAAAAACATCTGCATAGGATTCTCCCAATTTAGTAAATTGTCTTTTCTCCGTTTTAGATCTCTTTTGATACTTAGGTTTGTCTTGTTGCGTTGACGATGTTTGCAACTTCATAGCTTGAACTGCATGAGAGAGATTAAGAACTCCTTCATTTTTGACCTGAGATGAATCAACAACTCCGTCGTTGACGACTTGCTTGTTTTTGTTCCAATAAGAGTTCTTTTTGTCCTTGTTACCATTAGTAGTGTTATTTTGGCTATTGTTGTTGTTCGTTGGTTTAGCCAAGATTCCTTATTCTTTTAGGACATCCTCAATGCAACATGCCACCTCTACCATAGTATCAAAGGAATTAAATGGGATTTTCTTGACTTCATATTTGAGTTCTTGTATTAGATTGTTCACAATGATATCAATTCTCTCTTCTTCAGGGATTGTCCTTGGGTATTTCGAATACAATTGCCTCCATCGTTGTAAAAAGGTGACAAAAGATTCCCCTTGATTTTGCTTAAGTTTACACAAATCAAGCATTGTGACCGACCTAGATAAGTTGTAAGCGAAATGCTGAACAAATCTTTGGACAAGTTCTCTAAATGTCTTTACTGGAGGGGAAAGGTTGGTGAACCACTCCATGGCTTGACCTTTTAAACTCCTTGGGAATAATCTCAGCAAGTAGGAGTCTTCATGGTGAAAGGAAAAGCTCATTATGTAGAATTGTTGAACATGGTCGTGAGGGTCACCAGTGCCATCATATTTGTCGTATGTTGGGAATTCAACTTTCTTAGGAAATTCTACCATCACCACACTTTTGTCAATGGGGTTAGGACATATGGAGTCCAAATGAAATGTGCTCTTGGGAGCCTTCATTCTGTCTATATCCTTTTGCATTTGTAAGATCACTTCATCAGTTGAAGGATTCTATTTCTTGATTTTTTGGTGAACATCAAAATTATATGGAACTTTAGCGCCTTTGTTGATAAGACTTTCCAAGAATTGGTCTTTGTTTTTTTCCACGTATTGTTCCACATAGGCTTGAAATGATGGTTCTTGTTGCATAGTCATGAAGTCCATATGATCAAATTTAGCATAACTGCCTCCATGTTGTGAGCCATGATGTGCTCGTTGGGAGGGTTGCTTTGAATGTCTATGAGATGACTGTCTCCTATGATGGTCATATCTTGAAGTCCTTCTTCCTCAAGGACTTGGGGATCGTGAGGGTGTCTTTGATCTTCTTCGAGGGCTAGGGGAAGGGGTAGATGGGGGTGAGTTGATCCCACTATTGGCTCCCCTCCCGTTAAATCGACCTTGGAGTTGTTGTGCATAGAGTCTATCTTCTTCTTCTTGGGTGACTCTTTTCTGTATATCCAACAATGCATGTTCCTCTTCCTCTAGTTGTCAAAATTTTTCCTTTTTAGCAGCCTGTTCATCTAAGTAGGCTTGCTTCTCTCTCTCAATGCTTCTCAACCTTGTATTTGCATATCGAGAAGTGTCTTTAAGTGGGGAGGTTTGTCTTGAATGCCTTATTGCATTAGCTATGTTGATATGATGATCACTAGATTCGTTGTTCTGGTCTTCGTGTTGTGACCCTGAATCTGAGTGAGCTTGCTTATGCTGTCTTTCAGCTCGTTGATGAACATCAAAATACCTCGCGTTGTTAGGAGGTGACCCGGGTGGACTAGCATGAGAAGAACCACCATACTCTCTTCTGTGTCGTTGAAAGATATCCTCGAGAGTTTGATTCATGGCTTCTCTTTGTTGTCGGGTGAAAGTGTAACTCATGTCCATACTTGATGAAAGTGGTATGAAAGAGGTGCTCACTTCACTAGGGTTAGCTCCCAGATTGAAACAAACCTCAGATTCACTCTTAGGAGATTGGTCAAAAAGGGGTCCTTTTCCCTTAGGTTGTCGACGAGTCTTGATAGGTGGTAACTGGCTAAAGGCAACAGGGGGTCACTTCCCTTGATTAACTTGGTACCTTGTCGTAACTGACATGAAAGAGAGATATTCTCAATGATAAGGTGACCTTTCAAAGTGTCAACACCAAACTAGGATAATCAAAGTCCTCTATTGTCCAAAGAGAAATGAAAAAAGAAAAAAAAAGGGCTTTACCAACACTGTCAAAGAGGTGCTTCAAATCAAAGGGTGACTACCCTTGCACTTTTGAATCAGGAGGTTGGACTAGGCCAAAAGATAATTGAAAATGAAAGCGATTTGGACAATAAGAGAACTAAAATTTTCCTAGAATATAGCTAACAATTTTAAAGTTGGACCTTGGCACCAAGAATGGCTTTCTAACTTGACAATTATTCCAAAGTGACTGTGTAAATCAAATGATGCTATCCCGAAGAACTAAGAACCAGAAATTTGGAGTCAAGACAGATCTCAAACGTCGGGGTGAGAAACCTGCTCTAAAACCTAGCCTAATTGATAGCAACTGAAACTGACCAAAATTTAAGCACGAAAAAAATGAACCAGGCGATATACTCCAGGCTACTGGGGCGATAAACCTATACCTGTGCGATACTTTGCCCTAAGACAGGCGATACTTCTTAACACTGGCGGGCGATATACTCCAGGCAGGTCAGGCGATAGTCCGTCAGGGGTGAACTATCACGCGATATTTCTCTTCAAAGGGGGTGATATTTCTAGCATGTGCGAAGTATCGCATGATACTTCACCTTACAGGGCGCGATACTGTTGCAAAATTATTCAACTCTTGACCAGAATTGTGTGGAATTTGCATTTTTGGGTCTGTTTGGTCAAAATTTTCAGTCTGAGGGTTGATGTTTTTGATTTCAGTCACGGTATCAGCAGAATTTCAGTAGGTTTGCAAACAGCAAGGGATCAAAACATGGTCTCAAACACTTGAAACAAGGGCAAAAGCAACCTTGCCAAGATAAACACTTGTGATATCAAAATTGAAAAAGCACCCTATGAATGCTACCGATTGTTTGTATGTAAGAACGTTTGCACTGGTATCACACAATCGAAGACACTTCAAGCAAATCTATCCTAGAAAGTCAAGGCTCAATACTTACCAACTTAGCCCACAACTTGATGCCCCCTCGCCTCACACCAAGTGGTTACCCACAAGAGATGTTGGCTTTGTCATGGAAATGTCAAAATGACACAACCAAAGGGACACATATGGTGAGTATCTTAAGGTGATCCGGGTAAACCACTTGGATCAATCCTTGCACTAAGAAGATAAGCGGCTAAAAGAGGGTGGCTTCTATCTAATGGTTCTTAATAAGGATTTCCGTTCACAACACCCCTCTTGCTCCTCATAAAAGACTAGGACCTCGCGGCCTCAAGAGTACCTTAAGCATTCTTGTTCAATGTTTTCCTCATGGTCGCAATCCCATGAGCTAATCACATCAAACGAAGACAAGTGTTATGTCTATCAAGGTTTTTGGTGTCCTTGATAGCCTTGAGATTATAGTGAGTTGGAATCACTTGCCACCAAGGAGAATGATGACAAGGTTGTCCCCACTTGAGTTGTTCCTCTTGATTGCTCAAGAGCAGGCCTGCTAAAAGATTCTTAAACTAAACAAAAATGGATCAAATCTTGAGGTTCAAGGTTTTTGATTCACCACAAGGGTGAAGAGCATACTCCCCTATCTCAAGAATCTCTCCCAAACACACCAAGCAAAGAGATCAATTACCCCCTTGCTTCCAAAACCTTAAGATGGGTCAAGATTTTCTGATTCACCTAAAGGTGAAGAGCATACTTCTCTTACCACCTCAAGATCCCTTTCACAAGGTATTAAGATTCCTAATACAATTAGTGAATGCCACACTTGAAAAGAAAGTAAATAACAAGCAAGAATTTTTTTTTGTTTTTATGCTTGGGCAGCCCTGCAAAAATTGTTAGTAGCCCTCTTTGACATGCATTTTTAGCAATTTTCAAGCAAAGGAAAGCACCTACAAACACAACTTGTTAGACCCACAATGTTAGCAAAATCAAAATCCAAATGTAAATGTGCAATAATCTGATGGGTTCAAGCTAAAAGATGCAGGTTAGACCTATTTAAACAAAGCAAAACAAAACAGCAAGCTAAAATAATCGAATTCGGACAAAAAACTGAAAGCGCAAGTCTCTGCCAGATCAGGCGATGTTTCTCAGTCTTCAACAGTATCGCGCGACACAGTTTCCTATAGTCGGGTGATACTTCTCAGTAGAGCAATACTTCTCATGATGACAGGCGATACTTCGCACGATATCAGGTGACAGAAGTCAATATATGCGTGTGATACTCTTTTCGAGCGAACTATCATGCCAAGACAGGAAGTATATCGCGCGATATTTCTGAGAAGTGTCGCGCGATAATCTGAGACAGAAAACCAGAGATGCAGATTTTTTCAAAAATTAATCTGAAAATGATGAAAATGCAGAATTAAAGGAACAAAGCTAATCTACTCGGCCCCACGGTGGGCGCCAGAAATGTACACACTAAAATATGCACTTCTATGAACCATTGCATGCAAGGTTACTCAAGAGTGAGGCCTCACAAAGCGGCTCATAACTCTCTATGCATGGAGTTGCAAGGGACTATGAGTTTTGCTCTCAGCTAGAGCTACAAGAAGGTGACCTTGCTAGTCAACCATACAATGAGAGATTCAAGTGAAGACAAGGGCAACAATGCCAATATCTCCAAGAATCTAAATGGAAATGAAATGCGAATGCAACTAGTATGAATGTGCAAGACTAATCTATCAAATGAAGTGCAAACTAAGCTATGAAAAGAAGTACAATAGATTCCAAGCCCCTAATTAAGCTATGTGAGATCTATTCTATTGCATAAAAGGAAATCTAATCTATGATGCCATGAATGTAACTATGAAAGCAAAACTATTATGAAATGCAACTAAAAATGTCAAGGCTTCAAAGCTTGAGTGTCTTCAAAGAGAGCTCCAAAACCTGCAGCATAACAATAGCATAAAATATGGATATGCAAATGAAGGAGAGAGCTCTCCTTTTATAAGAAATGAGGTGAAATGGACCATTGAGATTAAGAGGCAAAAAGTCTTAATCAGCGGTGGAGCTTGAAAGAGGAGCAATCCATGTGCACAAACATCCTCCAATGAGAGTGAAGTGTTGACTTTTGAGCCTCATGTGAGACAAAAAAGTGCTTTTTCCCTTTTTATAAAATAGGAATAATGTTTTATTTGTGCAACTTAGGATAAGGGGAAAGTGGGGCTTTTTTATTTAATTGAAAGGGGAGGAAATATTCCTTTTAATTAAATAAAGACTTAGGATAAATGGTTAGCCCATAAGATAAAAATCCAATATATGATCGAAATTAAGACTTGATCAAGAAATTGATATTGTTGAAAATATTGATAAATGATCAAAATGATTCAGGATTGATAAATTGAATAAATGGGGCCCAAAGTCTAGGCGACCATTTTTGGGTGCATACAATGGAAGGATTCGATGAATCTGACCTAAACCTAAGATCTACAAAGGAGATTAAGTGATAAAAGACAGATCTATCTACTGAAGAGATATAAAAGAAACCTAAGCACGAGGTTAAGATATAGAGAATGTTGGAGTTGTTGATGTTATTGACTGACAAAGAAGAAAGGTTGAAGGTGAAGAAGTTGATCAGAGTTATGATTTTTTGAAGGGATTTCCAAGAAGATCAGTGATGGAGACAGAAGTGGAACTCAGCCAGTAAGCCATCATACATGTGTGAATTGGGTCTGTTATTTGCAAAGTGAGTTGTATATTTTTCATATCAGATACTAATGCTACTTTCTAACCATTGTATCATTCTAAATCCTTTAATCAAGGTTGAACTAATAGTCATTGTATAAATCCTCTAATCAAGGTTGCATTCTAATGGAATGTACTTAAGTCCTTTAAAAAGGTGCACTCCTAACAGGGTGGTTGAAATCCTTTAATAGGGTCACACTTAGCAGTGTGTATGTAAACCTTTCACAAAGTTGGCTTTTCATAGAGCTCACTTCAGAAGAGTGAAAATATTAGTAGCATATTACAAAGTGGTTTTTCCCAAATTGGGTTTCTACTATAAATCTTGGTGTCAAACTTGTGTGAATGTTTTTGTGTGAATATTTCTATGTTTTGCAAGTTAAATACTATTGGATAATGGACTGCATTGTTATATGTTTCAGACATAATTTCTTTAATGACCGAGTAGTGTTGGTGATTAGATCTGAAAGTATTAAAGTGTTTGAAAGTTGAATTTATACATCTAGACCTGAGAACAACTGATTCACCCCCCCTCTCTATTGTTCTAAATCATATTAACAATTGGTATCAGAGCTATTGGTGTTTACTCAGGACAATTTTGAAGGTACTTGAAGCTAATGATCAAGAGGTATAAAAAGGAGGTACCAAAGTTGAATAGGGAGAACTTTCCTGCATGGCAGAGTCTGATGAAGCTACATCTAGCTAGTATTGGAGATTTAGTGAAATATTATGTTGAACATGACTATGTTACCCCTACTGCACCTTTGATTGCCAAGGAGATGAGAGAAAAATAGGAACACAACCAAGCAATGTTGGAGATTGCATATGCCTTAAGCTATCTAGAATTTGAAGACAACAAGGATTGCAAAAATGCAAAGCAAATGTGGGACACTCTTGCAAATATCTATGGTGGTGATGTAAATGTACTAAGGGAAAAAGATGAAAGTCTAAGAGGTAAGTTTGATGAAATGAAAATGCAAGAAGGTGAGAATATTTCTCAGTATTGTGGAAGAATCAAGGAGGTAGTAAATTCCATTAGATGAGCTAATGGAATTATTGATGATGAGACTGTTATTGCAAAGGTATTAATAACTTTTCTTCCTATATATGCTATTAGAATCTTAGCAATTCAAGAATCTAGATGTCATCCTGGTAATGTTCTAACTCTGGAAAGTCTTGTTGGTAAGCTTACTACTTTTGAGCTTTCTAATTATGATAACTACACTGTTGCTAATGTTGAATCTGCATTCAAGTCACAAATGGTTTTGCATAAGTCCAAAAGGGAAAAAGAAAAATGTGTAAGTGAAAGTAAGAGTGATAGTGACACATCTGATGAGGAACTAGAGGATCTTGAAGCTCTTATGGCCATAAGATTGAGAAGAGGAAAAGTCAAATATAAAGGTAAACTTCCTATCATATATTTTGCATGTAACCAAGTTGGTCATATAGCTACAAGATGTCCTGAAAGGAAAGACAAGGATGAGGAAAGAGAAAGCAAGTATAAGGATAAAAGTGAAAATAGAGGTTATTGAAGGTACAAGGACTACAAGGATAAAGGTAAGAAATTCTACTACATTGCTGAAGAAGAAACTGACACTGATAGTGATGATTTTGATATTGAAGTAGTCTATGTTGCTATGAAAGATGACTCTGATGAAGATGAGAAAATTGCACTTATTTCTTATGTGAGAAAAGGCGATAAATGGATTATTGATAGTGGTTTCTCACATCACATGACTGGTGACATAAGTTTGAAACCCTAGATCATTACAAAGGTAGAAGTGTTAAGTTTGGTAATGATGCACCATGTCCTGTAAAGGGTAAAGGATTGATTAAACTAACTGATAAGATCACTTGTGAAAATTCTTATTGGGTTGAAGGTCTTAACTATAATTTGCTAAGTGTTGCACAACTTAATAGCACTGGTTACTGAGTGGAATTTCAGCACAGACAAGCTAAAATATTTGATGCCACTGGTGAACTAATTGGAAGTGGAGAACAAACAAGAGGTAATTTTTTCTATCTAGATCTATCTGAAGAGACATGTTTGATTGCACAATTTGATGAATATGTAGAGAAAAATGATCTGTAAAGCAAAAGAGAACCTGAAGATTATAGATCTTTTGTCTATATAGAAGGAGAGGCAAGTGACACACTTGCACCTGATGTAGAGTCTCGAGTAAGAAATGCTGAGCATCAAGAAAGTAATGCCAAGCATTAGGAACATACTGTCGAGCATCATGAGGATGTTTCCAATCATCAGGAAGAGGTTTCCGAGCAATCAGAGGCTGAATCTGATAATCTTATCGATGAACCTAAAGAGAAAGAAAATAAGTCTGAACCTACTTTGACACAATATGTAAGAAGACATCATAAGCCAGAGAAAATCATTGGAGATAAAGATACTGGAGTTCTGACTAGAAGTAAGTTGAAGGATCCCACATGTTTATTGAGTGAGTTTGAGCCTAAGACAACAAGGGAGGCATTAGAAAATGAATATTGGATTCAAGCTATGAATGAGGAGATAGATCAAATAGAAAGGAATGATACCCGGACTCTGATGCCAAGACCAGGAAAAAAAAATGTCATTGGAACAAAATGGGTATTCAGAAACAAGCTAAATGAACATGGACAAATCACAAGGAACAAGGCAAGGCTGATATGCAAGGGTTATGCACATGAAGAAGGAATAGGCTATGTGGAGACATTTGCCCCTATAGCAAGATTAGGAGTGAGAGCTCTACTTGCATATGCTGCTTACAGAGATTTCAAGGTATACCAAATGGATGTTAAGTCTATATTTTTGAATGGTATATTAGAAGTATATATTGAACAACTTGAAGGTTTTGTTGACCCAAACAAGAAAAATATGGTTTTAAAGCTGAACAAAGCACTGTATGGATTGAAACAAGCCCCCAGAGGATGGTATGAGAGGCTGCACAATTACTTGATATAGATTGGATTCTCAAGGACAAATGACAATAATTTGTACATGAAAGATGAAGAAGGTAAAGGGATTTTGTTAGCTAAAATATTTGTAGATGATATCATATTTGGAGGACAAGATGCCCTGCGTAAGAAGTTTTCAAATGAGATGCAAATTAAGTTTGAAATGTCTATGTTTGGTGAGCTAAAATTCTTTGTTGGTTTACAAGTGTAGACACCTAAAAATCCTTTAGAAAATAAAGTATTTTTATTTTCTGAAAAAATCCTTGATGATATCATCATTAATTAATTAATTAATTAATTTTTATGTCATTAAATCCCTTTATCTTAATTAAAAATATTTAATTAAGAAATCCCTCCCAAAAATGTTTAAATCTTATTTAAACATCATTCCCCTATTTATTAATTATTTAATTAATAAATTGACCAAAAATCCTAAAATAAATAATTAATTTATTTTTTGCCCAAAACCTTGCCAATTTCCTTAAAACCACTAACCTCTTCCAGAATCTTCTAATCCCTCTTTAATTTCGATTAAAGGCTAATCCCATCATTTCCTAAGCCTAATCTCAACTCAAAAACATTTATTAATTATTTAATTAATAAATTGACCAAAAGACCAAAAAATAAATATTTTATTTATTTTTTCCCAAAATCTTAGAAATATCCTAAGGATCCTAAACCTCTTCTAGAATCTTCTAATCCTTCTTTAATATTGATTAAAGACTGATTCCATCATTTCCTAACCCTAATCCCAACTCAAAAATATTTAATTAAGATTAAATATTAAATCCTCATGTTTATTAAATATATTTTAATAAATATCCTCAAAACCTAAAACCTTTTGAAATAAATAAACCTTTATCTATTTCCTAAAATCCTAGAAAGTCCTAGACTCTTCTAGAAAGTCTCCATCCTCATCCAAAAGCCTAGACTCTTCTAGAAAGTCTTTATCCTCATCCAAAAGCCTAGACTCTTCTAGAAGAAGTCAATCCTTATCTTTGACCCAAACTCAACCCCTAACCTTACCCCAAACTTTGACTCATCCTCCTAACCCAAGCCCTTCCCAAATCCTATAAATACTCCTCCTTCCAAGAGCAAATTATTAATTAGCTCTCATCATTTATGCATTGTTATCATGAGCATTTTTAGCTAGATCATCTTAGCATACATCTTAATTGTTAGATTTCTTCATGTTCTTCATGTTTCCTAACACATCTTAGAATAGCTTAATGGATTAATCTTAGTTCATATTTCAAGCTTTTCTTAGCATTTATGCATCATATCTATTATCTTTAGTATGCATTAGAAGCAATCTCCAAGTGCTTTGAGAGCACACCCACATCCCTCTAATTGAAGCAAATAAAATATTTGCTCTATAGCACTTGTTTTTAGCAACAATCTTGAGGTGGCTTGGTTTTATATTTGTTTATGCTTTGAACTGATAAATGTTAGATTAGTCTAATGTTTGAATGTTTCAGCCTTTCAAAATAGATAATAGGTTCAAAATCATAGTCTACAACAAGTCTATTAGATGGAGAAAATAATTTTTATCACTCAATCTAAATATATCAAAGAGATATTGAAAACCTTTGGAATTGAAGATTCAAGGTCAGTAAGTACTCCCGTGGCTACTGGACAAAAACTATCTAAGAATGATGATATTGCTAAAGTGAAGCAAACTCTGTATAGATCCATGTTTGGAAAGTTGCAATATGTTGTTCACAGTAGACCAAATATAAGATTATATTAGTTTCTGGATTCAATTGTGTAGATTCTTTTCCATCAACATTTCAGATCATACTACATGATCCATCATTAGGATGTCAAAGAGAAAGAGCAAGAGGACAAGACCGGATATAGCTCTAGAAGTTGGGATTGTGGCAAGATTCTCTACCAATTCTAAGGAAACTCATATGATGGCTTTGAAGAGAATATTGAGATATCTGAAAGGGATAGAAGACTATGGACTGTATTACAAGAAGCATGAGAGATTTGAACTGAGAGTCTACACTGATGCAGATTGGGCAAGAAATGTTGATGATAGAAAACATACAAGTGGAGGAGCTTTCTTTCTTGGACAAAGATTAGTTTCCTAGACAAGCAAGAAACAAAATTACATTTCCCAATCTACAATTGAAGTCGAGTATGTAGCAGCTGCAGTGAATTGTTCAAACTTGGTATGGATTAAGCAATTTTTGAAAGACATGAAAGAGGAAATCACTGAACTAGTTGTCATATACTGTGACAACACAAGTGCTATCAACATATCAAAGAATCCTATAATGCACACAAAGACCAAACATATTGCTATCAAATATCATTATTTGAGGGAATTGGTACATGATAGAGAGGTGAGAATGGAATATGTGAATACAAAGGAACAACTAGTAGACATATTCACAAAAGCTTTACCTAAGGATGCTCATGAATATCTTAGAGGTAAATTAGGGGTGCTTCCCCTAATTGAGGCTTCCTAGTCAAGGTAGGAGCACTGCATCAAATGTGCTGCATAGAGTATCTGACAAATTGATGCAAAAGAGGTCACACTTTAGGAGTGGCCTAGAGTTGTGAAGAGTACAACAAAGTTGATAATCAATCATAAGAAAGATGATAGAGGGAGACATACTATTACTGAACTGACAAGATGTTATCTACATCTGAAAGATGCAAGTTATTTGGCATTATTGTCAAAGAGGGAGAGACTCAGAGATGAAAACACATGTTAGAAATAAAAAGAGGGAGAGATTCACATCAAGAGGACACATTCAAAGAGGGAGAGACACATAAAACATTCAGAGGGAGTAATTGTGTGGATGGTCAAGCAAGCTAGGCTAAGTGATTCAGAATCAGAATGAAGCTAAGGATATTACAAATATTTCTGATAAAAAGTTTTGGATTGGTTGGTGAATCATGTGTTATTCATATGGTGTTGCCATCAATGCCAAAGAGGGAGATTGTTGGAAATTGCAATTGAAGCAATTGTTGTATTGTCATTGATGTCAAACCTTAACTGGTAAGACAAGTTGTTAACTAAGAAAGTACTATATCTATTGGTTGATGAGAATGATTAGGGCAAGGTTAATAACAATAGGACCTAGAGGAAATGTTGAGTTATTTTGATACTTCAATGAGTAATTGATTATGTGGCACAATGATAAGATAATGTATTATTTATCTAAGTAAGAAGCAAGACTAAATAGGTAGGTTTAACTAAAAAAAAGTGAATAAATATAGTTTAAGTCGAGTGATGTTAGTGTCAACCGAGAGACAGTATATGCTGAGGAAATTCAGTGTTGACCGAACATTAGTTTATGTCGAATGATAGGAATTGCCAAGTGACAGTTTTAGCTGAGGAAGACAGATTGAAGAGATGACCAAGTTACCCAGTGATGACCGAGAATTTGAACATAGTATTGATCAAGCATCAGTAATTTACATTTTTGGAAGAATTTAGATTCCTAGCCGACATAGTTGAATTCTTGGTTTATGTAAATCATGTTGACTTTATTAATTGAATGTATGGAGCATTTAATGCATGGTAAAATGTTTTATTGTAAAATCAATGAGGAGATTAAAGATGATTCTAGAAGGACAAATGAAGAACTTAAATGATGGAAGGATTCAATGAATCTAACATAAACCTAAGATCTACAGAGGATATTAAGTAGCAAAAGATAGATCTATCTACTGAAGAGATATAAAAGAAAACCTATGCATGAGGTTAAGATATAGAGGATGATGGAGTTGATGTTATTTACTGACAAAGTAGAAAGGCCGAAGGTGAAGAATTTGATCAAAGTTGTGATTGCTTGAAGGGATTTCTGAGCAGATCAGTGATGTAGACATAAATGAAACTCAGTTAGTAAGCCATCATACATGTGCGAATTGGATCTTTTATTTGCAAAGTGAGTTGTATATTTTTTAGATCAGATACTACTACTACTTTCTAACCATTGTATCAGTCTAAATCCTTTAATCATGGTTGACCTAATAGTAATTGTATAAATCCTCTAATCAAGGTTGCATTCTAATGGAATTTACTTAAGTCTTTTAATAAGGTGCACTCCTAACAGGGTGGTTGAAATCCTTTAACAGGGTCACACCTAGCAGTGTGTATGTAAACCTTTGATAGGGTTGGCTTTTCATAGAGCTCACTTCATAAGAGTGAAAATATCAGTAGCATGTTACAAAGTGGTTTTTCCCAAATTGGGTTTCCACTATAAATCCTGGTGTCAAACTTGTGTGAACATTTCTATGTTTTACAAGTTAAATACTATTGGATAGTGGACTGCATTGTTATATGTTTCTGACATAATTTCTTTAATGACTGAGTAGTGTTGGTGATTAGATCTGAAAGTATTGAAGTGTTTGAAAGTTGAATTTATACATTTGGACATAAGAAAAATTGATTCACCCCCCCTCTCTATTTTTCTAAATCATATTAACACCAATGTATCAAAGCCACAAGGTTACCAAGAAAAAAGATTCAATGTTGAGTGTCAAAGGAAAAAATGCATTGGTTTGAAGAGATGATAGCCTGTATAAAGAATGGAAAAATACATGTCATGGAAGGATCATAAAAATGCTATAAAAGATACTTAAAAGTAGTGGTATATGCTGCTAAGGAACAATGATATCCAAAGGGCCATGTGATAACATCAATGCTATCATAATGCATGACAGTAGGAACAATGGTTATGACTAGCAATAACATAGTACAAAGACCATGAAAGTTAACAAAGATTCATCACTATTATCAATTATAGTGGAAATTTAAGATGCTAAGAACACATAAGGCATTATGGTATTCATAAGCATTTTATAGCAATGTAGAAAGAAAATGATTAGTTTATGAGAATAAGGGTGCTCAATGTCAAATTAGTGATTGCATGACCAAATAAAAAGATGTAGTCATGCTATGAAATGACACAATCACAATAACAACATGTAAATGATAGTCATTAAATGGGTGAAATGAGAAATGAAAAAGAGCAATAGTAAGGTATTTGAGGTACTCAATGCAGATTTTGCTGTCATATATACTCTATTTTTAGTGTTTGCAAGAAACATGGAGCTATATTGCTATTTGTATGTTTCCCAAATTGAAAACCAACCCTCACCCTTCGTACATAGATTCCTCATAAACATGTCCAAGTATACATCAATATCGGCTACACTATTGCACCCAAGTACAGTCTAAAAAATTCTTTCCTCCTAAAAAGGCCTTAAGGCGCTTGACCTTAGCATCTGAGAGGAAAGTAGTCTTCTCAATAACCTCAGCTGGAAGAGTACTGGCAAAGAGAGAAAAGGAGGTAATCTGCAATCTAGGTAGAGGACTACTAAAAGATGCAAAGGTAATGGAATTAGCTCTCCCCACATTGATCTGAAAATGAATAAATCATCTAGGAAAAACCATTATATCCCCCCTTTTGAGGGTATTGATGTATACAGAATTGTCTGTGCCTATAAAGCTTGGACAAACAAAATATACTTTTTATTGATTTATCAATAGCCTGTTGAGGGTATTGATGTATACTTTTAGTGATTTTACAATATTTTATTGGCTCTTAGTGGCCACATTACATTTATTATAGACCCTATACGCCTTTAGATCCCCTTAATAGACTAGGATCAACAAGATGACCCTTAATGACCCCCCTAGGTGTATTTTTGAACTTATAATGC
This sequence comes from Chamaecyparis obtusa, assembly GCA_027943335.1. NCBI lineage: Eukaryota > Viridiplantae > Streptophyta > Pinopsida > Cupressales > Cupressaceae > Chamaecyparis > Chamaecyparis obtusa. Next base: position 161,971 of record BSBK01001155.1, on the reverse strand, counting down.
TATTCACCTCTATTACATTGCCTTTATAGTTTTAGGATCATTACATTCAAATGTATCAAATAAAAAATGGACCATAAGTCCAATTACATTCAACTCTTGATCTTTCAAGATCATTTGACCTTCACGAGTCTACATGACTCTCTTTACATGCCTTTGCTAGGGTTCCCTGCACCATAGATCAATGCTCAATTTTGCATAGCCTCTTGTATTTTACCAATAGTTGTTGTACCCAAGTAGGTTCATTAGGAGTGATTGTCCAAATCAACCCAAAATAGGAACTTGAATCATCAATTTTGGATACTATATTGAAGCTAGAAGTTGTTTTCAAAGGTGTAGAGCCTATAGTAAGAGATCTAGTTGAAAAGTTGAGAGATTCAGTCCTAGAAGACAAGTGAAGCTATAAGCTCTGCATCAAGTGGTATCAAAGTTTGGTAAGAGTTCTTACGAGAAAGACAAGATGTCAGTGGGAGATGGAGAAACCAATCTCAGAATACTAATTGAAGCCTTGTAATGTTGAGAGCAGGATAAAGACTACATTTGAGACCCTATATAAGGAACAACCTTATTGAGCTTCACTTTGTTTTGAGAATAGTTTTATATTCTGTACTAAACAGGGCCAACCACATGAAGCTCATTTCCCCCCCCTAACATCACTCTAAATTCCCCATTAACATCTAACATTCATTCATTATTTCATCCATTAATAAAATGTAACATTCATTAATTATCACATGATAACATTCATTAACACATTATAAAATTTATGAACATTCAATAGCACATAATTAAATTCATTGGCATATAAAAATCAGTCATTATCAATTAAGGTGCATAGATGACAATCATTTCTTTTTTTTCTTTTGGTTTCTCATTTTTAGGAAGAAATTGCTAAGAGGAGCATTGATATCATCATGATCATCTCCCCTCTCATTAGATCTCAATGCACACCTAGTTCTTTGTTGATGCAAAGGGGGGTCATCTGTAATAACATATAAAAGGGTTAAATTAAAATATTTTATTATAATATGTTACAAGTATTTTAATACTTTAAAGGCCATAATCGTATAGCTCTTTACCTGATTTAGTCACATCATCAACTTTGAGATTAGTTTGTTTGGCCTCGACCTCAACCTCAACTTGCTCATTAACAATGGCCTCTACACTCTCTATAGTTGCAATACAAATTGTTACATTAATCCAAACACTAATTGTAATTAAATTTGTATTACTTCACCAATCAATTTAAGATGCTTACTTGTATTAATAATTACATATAAAAAATTGAATAGCAAATGTCTACCTCCATCATTGTGATGCACATCCTCAATGGCATCATCACACACAGGTTGTGTACTAGAATCGACAGGCTGCATTCCAATTTTATATGCATTCATGTTATCATTTTTTTCTTACTTAAAACAAATATACTCACTTTATGTTAGAACTTAACATCAAATAAACTAATTAGTAAATAATTAAATTTGAAATAATCATCATTTAGCTTACTTTCTGTGATGGATCCATTAGTAGAACCTTGTGCACTTCTTATTCTTTCTGTCACGACTTTATAGCCTTGTTGAAAGCCAATTCTCTTGTCCTCTTCTATGAGACTTATTGTAGACACCTAAAAATCCTTTAGAAAATAAAGTATTTTTATTTTCTGAAAACCCCCCGATGACATCATCATTTATTAATTAATTAATTAATTTATTTTTATGTCATTAAATTCCTTTATCTTAATTAAAAATATTTAATTAAGACATCCCTCCCAAAAATGTTTAAATCTTATTTAAACATTATTCCCCTATTTATTAATTATTTAATTAATAAATTGACCAAAAATCCCAAAATAAATAATTTATTTATTTTTTGCCCAAAACTTGGCCAATTTCCTTAAGACCACTAACCTCTTCCAAAGTCTTCTAATCCTTCTTTAATTTTGATTAAAGGCTAATCCCATTATTCCTTAACCCTAATCCCAACTCAAAATATTTAATTAAGATTAAATACTTAATCCTCATATTTATTAAATTTATTTTTAATAAATATTCTCAAAACTAAACCATGGAAATAAATAAATCTTTATCTATTTCCTAATCCTAATCCTAATCCCCCCCTAACCTTGTCACATTCCCTAACCAAGGTTATCCAACTCCTAAGCTTAACCCAAAGTCAACAAACTTCTAGAAACTTCTCTTACATGCATTAAATGCATTTAAGGTCTTCTTATCCCTCTTACATGCATTTATGATGCATTTAAGAAGCCCCTCACCCCTTTCTTACACTCTTTGACCTTAGGCACATTTCCCAAATTGTGCACATCCCTCCCATCTTTCAACCCAATGCCCTTGTGACACTTGTCACAAGGAGGTGGCCCTGAACTAGCACAATCCATGTGCTCCCCTTTGAATGAATCTTGGCCTCTCTTAAGGGTTTTGATCCTGGCCACTCATTCCTCCTTCCCAAATCCTATAAATGCTCCTCCTTCCAAGAGTAAATTAATTCACCTTTTATTTCAAGCATTGTTATCATGCTCATTTAGCTCTAGACTTAGCATAATCAATACTAATTGTTAGTTTTTCATCATTTTCAAGCTTTCTTAGAACACATCATAGCTTAGTAATAATGGATTAACCTAGTTTCTTCCATTGTTTTGCATAAGCATAGCATCATATCACATCTCTATTTGGTCTAAAATCAATCTTAGCATAAACATCATGTAGCTTAATCTTCATTTTAACATCATTTGGATTCTTGAGGCCTTAAGGGCAAATCAGGTGTTCTATACCTATTTTGTGCCATTTATGAGGCTTTCATGGATCTCAATCTATTCTTAGAATGCATTAGAACATGCTCCAAGTGCTTAGAGAGCACACCCACATCCCCTTAAGCAAGAGCAAATCAAACAGTGCTTGGGTGCACCTGTTTCAGCTCAATCTGAGGTGGCTTAGCTTAGAGTTTCCTTGTTTTGAATTGATTTCATGCTAGATTAAAATCTTAATGTTTGATTGATTTGAGCCTTTCAAAACAGATACAGGTATCCTCAAAAGCCTTGTCCACACTTATATTGAACTCTGTGCCCTACATTTTTTCTTGGTATTGTCAAATTTTATTTCATTGCTTCATCAAAACAAAAAAGATTGATAATTATAAATAAATATTATAAAGATCAAATTATTATTTTCAGTGTTAAAAGCCATCTATAGATTGTATTTTTCCTCATATAAATCTGATAATATTAACACTTACAACTCATGCAGCAAGTTTGGAATAACTACTAGAGCCTAGCTTGTGTTGCCCGTGCTTTTGTAGTCTTGCCTTTGTTGCCTTTGATGTATCAGAGAATCTATGAAGAGATTGAAATATGTTAGTACATATAAATATGAAGAGTATTTAGTACACAATTACATTCTTAATAGTATCACATACCTTCTTTTGTTGTCTGGTTGTGTAATTCATTTTTTATTTCATTTTTCTCATTCACATCCATAATAAGACATTGCCACTCTAAATTAGGAATGCAAGGGGGTGCTAGTACTTTAGGTTTTTGGATAATGTACACATGTATTGGTCCCTAATATACCTCAAACATAACCTATATTTCTGAAGGAGCTTACCCTTCTCAAATGCATGAGGTCCAAAAAAGTTTGTCATACTCTCCATGAGAGCATCCTTTAACTTTATATCTTGGCCTTTTTACCTTTTAAGAAAAAAAATAGTGTTAGATTAAAAAATGAAGTGAAATTACCTTTAATATAGTTTAAGAAATGGATGTAATGATAGCTATCCTAGCAATGATATGAAATCAAAATAATGGATTGGGGTTTTAGTTTGGATATGATGTTCCACTCTATAAAGATGGTGGGCCCGAATATCCACAAACACTCGTCACCAAGTTTACCATAAAAAAAATCATTCCTTGAAAAAAAATCATGGGATCATTAGTTGAAGGATATAATAGTATAAAATAAGAATACAATAGATGTAAGCTTGTTATATTGAATGCAAGGTGTAATTAACATACGATTGTATAGTAAAAGAAAGGTCCAATCTTTAAAGTACCTAGAAATTTTTCTATTTTCAAGGGAACTCCTTCTTTGACACTCACAAGTAATATGCAATCCTTCACCGTTCTCATACTAGGAATACAAATACATCTAGGAAATTTACCATCAAGTGATGCATCTTCTGTTGCATAAATTGAATCCATTATTAAATGCCCCTAAGAAAGAATACTTCAAGGGAAATAAACATATATATAATGACAGAGAAAATAAAATCTATGTACGAGTATGTGGTGCCATGGCATCTGTGGCCATGCTATGCATTGCCGACATTGCAGGACATAGTGCTTATGATCCTATCATCGTATGAGGCGGCGATAGTAAATGATCATTGATAGGTGCTGAAGAATAAGATTGTTAGAGTATAATAAAATAAATGATTAGCATGGAAAATATTGTTTCAGAGTAAAAAAAAGGATAGTCCAACATTTGATCTACCTGAACTAGCTGTAGTACCCTCATCATGGCCGTGAAGATCAAATCACACAAAAAAAGATGTTAAAGAAACACATCTGCTTATTTTTTAATGACATAAAAGACTAGTATAACATAAAAACTATTATTGAAATTTTGTTATAATTAAAAATTAAATTAATACTTACTCTGTAATTTTGAGATAGGTGCATCAATTTAGTTTCTCTCTTTTGTGACTCAGGAGTCGGAGGGAATATAGATGCCAATTGAGCCACTCTTTTTCCAATTTTTTGGAGATAATTTTTAATTGTAGAGGCCGGGTCATCACAAATACTAAAATCAACATCTAGGTCCTCGTCAAAGGACTCCTCCTGAGGGACTGCGGGTTCCTTTCCATTTCTCTGCTGACCACTTGTCTGTGAAAATAATATTACTAACACTATTAGAATTAATGTGAAATAGTGATAAAAAAAATATAATAAAAAACACTATTTAACATTTTGCTTCTATCTAATTTGTAGTACAATAACAAAGAGGTTTACCTACTAGGAAGAAGTTCCTGCAGGATCATCATTGTCCCCTCTATGTGGCTTCTCCATATTGTGGCCCTGTGTTATTATTTAAAGTTAAATAATAATTAGAAAGGTCTAGATTAATAAATTTCATTAGAAGATGATGATGGAGATGAGGTGAATGGTGATGAGACTCTCTAGATGTGGCTGGCAAAAAAACTCAATTATTTAATGTTACATAGTACATACATGCACCCCCATGATAGTGACATTGTTTGTATCTATGCGATTCAAATTGTAATCAATAACCAACTCCTCCCTTGCACGTATTGATTTTATCACACATACAAATACATGATTTCCCTCGCATGCCTCAAATATGCAATTGGACTGCTTAATAGTTGATAGAGGTCACGTGCTATTTATAAAACCTACAATATTCCCTGATGCTTTTGGCCTTCCATCAATGTATATAGCCACTCTTTTACTTTGCTCATTGTCTTTTTGTTGAATATAATTTTCTGAGAGTGCATACCTACGCATACTTTTTTTATATTGAACAATTCACATCCAACTTTTGTAATCATAACAAGGTCCAACATACTCCATCAATTTGACAACTTTGTTGTAAGAGACCTTTATGCCATCCATGGAAAATAGGCCCAAACCATGTATTGACGATGGTGCAATGTGATATATCTTGCCTTTAACAGTAAAATTATTGTTTATTGGAGGAAGTTCCTTGGGGACCCATTCTTTTTGTAGATATTGGTACCTAGAGGGCACCTCAATGTTACCTTTTCTCTCATCATCATAAGAACATGACCTCCCTTGAGAAAGGAAAAATTTCATGCGTTTATTGAATTTCCTTCTAGTCTTTTGCCCTCTAGTTGATCTTCCTAATTTAGACATACTACATGACTCACTTTCTTCTTCCATTCCTATATTTCCTTTGCTCGAGGAAGACACGTCTGACAAATACCTATTTGCTGCTACCTGCACTCCATCAAATGAGAGAGATAACAAGTAATGCGATATATTTTACAAATTGTGAAATACATTAATCTCTATAGGGTGTATTGACTTATAACTATCAATCCATGAGACTGTGTGGGATGCTCATGAAAGGGGTTTGAGTACCTATATATGTAATTTAATTATCTTATGTTAGCTAAAAAATTTATGATACATATACTCAAAAATACATAGTAAGTATATTAAAAACCATAAGCATTCCATATGAATTAAAAACATTAAAAGGTACATCATGAATTAATTAGATTAAGAATAGATCACATAAATGTACATTTCTATCAAGAAATCAATATTAAATAGATTAAGCAGTGATCACGTAACTGTACATTTCATTCATGTCATTCATCTTCTTCTTCATCCAACTCATCACCATGATCATCTTTGTCATCGACATCATCACCACCACCATCATTATCGCCATCATCATCATCATCATCATCATCATCATCATCATCATCATCATCATCATCATCATCATCATCATCATCATCATCATCAGTAGCATCAACATCGTCATCATCATCTTCTTCTTCAATAAAAGTTGCATTAGGAACATCATCAACTAACTGTCATTCGTGATGATCATGTACTTCATCTTCTAGTTGTTCACAATCTTCTTCTTCTACCGTATTATACCTCATTGGCCTTCCTCTTAGATCATGTCTAACAAAAAATGACCAACCCAATTTATGTGGAACCTCTGAGTAAAATTCTTGCTCACATTGGCTTCGAAGAACACAGGGCTCATCCCCAACTGGCTCAGAGCACCTTGTATTTATAATTGAAAATCCATTGTTATGTTCAATAATAGTTCTATCAGGATCATTTTGATTAAGTCATAGCATGTACCATCTGACCATGGAGAGAACTAATTTGAAGGAATTAAAGTCACACTCAAGTATATCATCCAAAATGCCATAGTATCGATTTTTAGACTCTTAAGGATGTAAGTCATTTTTAGATGAAATATTAGGCACCTTAAAGACTGCACTTATCCTAGAATCACAAGTTTTCTTTGTGTCATCCAACTTTTGATGCAAAATTTATGACCATTGCAAAACATAGCCTTGTGATGTTTGACCTGCAAAAATATGTCAAACATGTATAAATTATTGCATTGGGATTTCATAAATGTATAGGTGATTAACAAATTTATACGTACCTGAAAATCTCTTAAACCATATGCTAAATCTATTTCCCTTTGCGTAACATTTGGATCTCTGTTATGATGAGCTTCATCAACCAATGAAGACACAACTTTCCATGTTAATGTGTGACCTAAATTATTCCATCTTTCTATCCATACTGTCATCCAATCTTGATTGTTTGCAATATACAAATGTATTGCATCGCACTCTCGAGCAGCTGTATAAAAAATAAATGGATGACTTACAACCAATTAATTTTGAAGATTAAGAATTAATTAATAGTTACAATAACATCTTATAATTTATCACCTCTCACTTTCCTCATTCTACATTTCCACACCAAGTACTCCCCTTCAAATTTTCTAATGGTATCGAGATCCCAAATGTGATCTATATGGATCTTTGCTACAAGCTTAGGAAGATATTCAGTAACGTACACCATAGTCTGGTATACCATATATCCCTCCACCATAGAACCCTTAGGACATGCTCTTTTTCAAACCAAAGCCTTCAAAAATTTCAAGTGCTTCTCAACCATCCACATTGACCGAGTGTGTATGAGTCTACACAATTCAATCTCCTCAACTTGGTGTATGAGGTAGTGTTCTTGTGCATTGAAAAAGGTTGAAGTAGACACATTTCTATTTCACAAATTAGATGATGGACTCTTCTCTTCCAATATTTTATATCTTCTTTATGGATGTCTTTAGATGACAACCACCTACAAGACATTCAAGACACAAAAATATATAACAAGAGACTTTATAATATATTACATAACAAGAAAAACAAATTATTAATAAAATAAATATATACAACAAATTGAGAAGATATCATTGCTTACCTCATGTATTTTCCAAGATCATATATCACTTGTTTGATGTTATTGTCGAAGTTCTCTAGGAGAGATAGGGGTAGCATGTACTACAACAATTATAAAAATAATCATGTCATTCTTTTCTCACATAATTCATTGAGAAGTACATACAGTTTGCAAAAATATTATAAATACAAATAAACATGACTTACCTTGATGAAAGTATGCCAATCATGCATTTTCAACCCTGACCCAAATTCACTTTTCTTTGATATGGTATTGCTTATGTTTGTAGCAAATCATGTGGGAAATCAAATTTTTTTGTATGAATTCTTTTATGGCATCACTTTGTTACTCTGTTAATAACTGAGGAAGGATACTTATATAAATCTGTTCTCCATTTCTATTTGATTCAATGAAATTTTTCATTGCATGATTGGATTCATGAATGTCGCTACAAAAATTGACAATTTTTTCTTTGTCATGCCTTCCATCCAATATCTTCCACAATGTCTCCATTATATTCTTTCCAATATGCATTGAATCAAACAAATTCACAATTTGCAGCTTCTTGTAGTAGGGCAACCTACTAAATTATTTGGGACAACTTTTTAGTCCATTTGGAAGGTGCTCATTAGTATCACCTTGATGACATTCATGATCATCAATCACATAATCAACAAACAAAACACAATATAAATATAGAAATTCCAAACATAAACCATTAGGTAGAATGGTAGTACCTTGATGATTAATTCTATTATATTCCAACTTCCATAGGCAAGTTGTCATTCTTTGTGGCTTAGATGTAGTCTCTTCTTTCCCATTGAAAAGATATTTTTTGGTAGTTCGATACTTATATTTTTTATGGAGGAAGTTCCTATACTCATCAAACACCCGCTTTCTTAAAATTTTTGAATGATGAGATTTCATCTTTGGACCAAAAAATGGACATGCAAATTTTTCCTTTGTTTTAAGACCTACAAGATAATGATACAATTGGATTACATATGTTAATTTTTATATTTAGAATTATCATGTGCAACTTGAATTCACCATAACATACCAGAAAAATGTATTAGCCCTAGGGCATCATGCATTGTCCATACAAGCATTGCATGGAATTGAAATTGTCAGTGTCATATTGGTCTAGAGATGTCATATGTAATACCCTCTTAGATGATTATACTTTGACTTTCATTTGGACATTTTTCATTATGATTGTTAGAGCTATTTGTTTACAGTTATGTTTAATTAGATGATGATATACTTATTAGATGTTACATAAACTCATGATTACCATTTATATATTTATGAAATTGGAAATCATTTATCTTTATACATTTTATAGAACTAACCCAAGGATTTGTATCTAACCATTATTATCCATGATGTCTTATGTTTTCATGTATATATGTCTGATGTGTTTTTCATGACTCAGGACAAAGTCGTAGTTACTCACTTAGTTGAGGTCTAAATGATGTATCGATCCTGGTCATCTATTTGCATATGTCTGATTGTATGTATATATATATTTGTATATGTATTTCTTCTCAGTGATGCAGGATTGCAGGTATTGGACATCGTCTCCACCTAGTCTCATAGGTTTGAGCGATCCCTCAAATCCTTGATCATTATTGTTGTTATAGAGATATCACCAAGGTTCCATAGGAAGGAACTCTACCTCTGACCCTTTTTATCCTTAGGTGGGGAGTTCCTGAGTTAGTCCCTTATGTTGATGATGTATTATTGTTGTGTATATCAGTTTATTGGATTATGTGGATCTTGTTGTTTGTTTCTTGCATCTCTGAGAGGTTGATGTTGTGATTGGTAACTCTAAATTGTCTTATGGTATCTTTTATCTTATGGTAGTAGTTACCCTATATATATCACAGTTGTATTTTGTGTGGAATATGATTTAGTATTCGATTTAAATAATAATATTCATAATAATTAGATATTTATGATATTAATAATAATGTGTCTTAATTATGATATATGTACACATAAGGATATGGGTGCACACGTATGCCTATGGTTACATATATTTATTTAATAAACATGTGTGTGTGAAAGTAATTGCATTTTATATAGTATTAATAAATAAATTAACTGCTTGAGTGACTAAACTATTATATGGTAAAGTCTTTTACCATAGCCTAAGAACTAAGGCAATAATAATTATAGAAATAGCTATTATTTCCTGTCCTTAAATAAAGGAAACTCACATTAGATTATTATTTTTAATAATATATTAGCTATCAACTCCCTTCCCGAGAATGGCTTTAAAAAATTTAATTAAGCCTAAACTAAGAGCCAAATTTTGGTTGGGATGGTTGCACCAATTGAATTTCCCATGCAACTAATCCTTCAACCTATTTACGGGAAGAAGCTTTGGAAGAATGGGAGTTGGGTGAATTCATAGGAGATTTGATCATAGTTTTAGATAGGATATATTTTTATTCTTAGAGTATTCAGGAAGAGGTGGTGTCTATAATTAGAAGGATTTGGTGGAGTGTTGAAAGTAGGCCAAGGTTGATTGATCCTCCTTCTTCAATGGTTTTTTCTCTATCAAAATCTAGGTAGGAGATATCCTGGAAGATGCTCCTCCTTATTTGATTGTTTGATTTCATTTTGATCTTCATTCTTGTTGTATCTTGTGTGTCTACAAATTATATGAGGATCATTTTATTAGATTGTGTCTACAATCTTGTGTGAGATAAACTTAGGAGAAAGGATAGTTATGTTTGAAATATATTACATTCTTTCTTCTATGTGTTGCCATGTTTCTTGAGATGCTATATTATTTATCTACTTGCTGGATAATGTAGGACTACAATTTAGATCGTGAATTATGTTACTATATCTTGTCAACTTTGTGGAGTAGAATAATTTAGGAAATGAATGCCTATTTATACAGAGTTTGCTCAAATGATTGTATTACCCACTTAGAGTCTATTTGATTTAATTTTGGGCATTTGATAGAGTCTAGAGACTCCCTAGGATCCTTTTGAGATCTTCTAATATGTCTCAGGGGTCTGTAGGAACTCCTAGACCTTAGGAATTTCTAGTTTCCTTCTTTAGTTGCATTATGTCCTAGGAGCTTGTTTTCTATTCCTAGATCTAGAGTAGGTTTATTTTGCAAATATAATGGGTTTGAGGGCCATTTTTGAAGGGAAACTGGGAGATCTAAAATGGGTCTTGCCCAAAATATGCATCCATTGCCCCCATTTTGCCTAGTTTTACCTGCAACCTAGGTTTGCAAGTTGCATTTAAAAAAAACCACAGTCATGACCAACTGCGCAAATTTGGGAACCAACTACATAGTTCACATGACCAACTATGTAATTCTATGGTCCAAATATACACCTTCTCCAACCAATGACACATTTTGATGCTAGGCTAGGGTTTAGGTCAATTTTGGTGTTTTAGGGTTCTCGGGTGATATGAGGCTAACCCTAAGTGTCTTTGGGGAATTTTGTGGCATTTTTCCTTTTAGGTATATGTTGTATAGTGAATTTAGATGCCTAGATAAACTTCATGATGTGTTTAGGAATCATGATTAGGGTTTAGGGTTGTCCGATGGACTAGGACTATCCTAAGGCTTCCTAAACATTCCTAAACATTCCTAATCATTCCTATTCTTGAATGTAAGTCCTTAAATATTTATTTGACTTATTTTACTTCATTTCTTGTGTGTTTATGATGCTTGGGTAAGGGTAGGAAATCTAAGAACCCTAGGTGAGTGATTCTCAATGTGGGACCGGGGCCCTAAGTGGCTAGAACCAGGACAACCCAGTAAAGAGTTGTTTTAACAAGTGATAACTTAATTAAAACTTATGGGGATGGGAAAAAACACTAAAAAGATTAATGTATGCCTCGCCCATGCCATTAGTGCTAGTAAAGGCTATGGATGGGAGTGGGAGAACATACCTATACATAGGTAGGACTGAATGGTGCTTGGATGTACAAAAGGCATTCAATTCTACATGTTCCTACTCACTAGTACATTTGAGACCTTTTTCTGATGGTAGACTGTCAGAATTATGATAGTATACTGTCGATTAAGAGACACCATCCATCGTCACAGTTTTGCAGTTGAAAAAAATGATGGCTACGTTTGGCATCATAATTACGATGACTATGACCATCGTAAAAAAGGGGTACCAACATGGCGAACATACCTTTGGGTCTATTTTTTGATGCCCATTCATCACAAAAAAAATACAAATGATAGCTACCCGTCAAAATCTTTCTACAGGTACCCATTGTTTGTAGCTTGTTTGCCGACGGACATGTTGTTCATGTGATGGATAGCTGTCAAAAGTTTACGATAGATAGCCATCATTTGTAGTTTTTTAATGACAACAATGTTGTGCATGTGACAGATACCTGTCAGATATTTATGATGTATATCTATCATTTGTAGTTTTTTTGCCGACACCAATGCTGTGCATGCGACGGCTAGCTGTTGAATATTTTTGACATATATCCATAGCTTTTATTTGGTCATCATAGTTGCAACAAAGATTAGTATTTTTAAAATATATATATATATATATATATATATATATATATATATATATATATATATATATATATATATATATATATATATATATATATATATATATATATTTGTTGATCAAGTTGGTATCAATTCAAAACAGTGTTCTTCTAGATATGGTTTGAGTTGGTTGCAGATCTAGTTCTAGCTGGTTGCATTACTTTCAGATCTTGATCAACTTGCAAGGTGGTTTGGTGAGTCGAGGTCTTTTATTCCTACTCGTGATTTGGTTATGTCATTCAGAGATGACTTTGCAATAGATTTGATAGTGGCTCATGGATTGTTGAGGTGATCAGAGATGCATTCTTCCTGATGTGTTTGTGGGATATATGTAGACCTAATTGCATTCAGATTTGATTTGAGGGACTTCCTAACTTCTTTGGTCTAAATTGGATGTTCTTTGTTCCGATGAAGTGTAGCAGTGACTTGACTTGGAGTTTGAGTAGACTGTGCATTGATCAACTTGAAGATAGAATTGAGCTACTCTTTGTGTTGTTGTTGAGATCAGTGAGCTGAAGTGATCATTTCTCCTTGAAGTGATTGATGTTTTTGATAGATAGCCGTCACTTTTAGTTTTGTCATTAGTTATTCTGTGGTTTCCATCATAATTTCCATGGCTACATTATTTTTTAAAAAGAAATATATATCTATCTTACGTGGATTGAGATCTTAAATTATTGAGCTTCTCTTTGTTTTGAAAATAGTTTAACATTCTCTACTTAACAGGGCCAATCACGTGAAGGTGGAAGCTCATCTAACTTGTCCTAGGAGCCTCTTATGACCTTTTACAACATTTTAATACCTCTAAGATGCATTCTTAGGGATTGTAAAGGGTCATAAGGGGTCCTAGGACACAACAGCTCAGAAACATAAATGTAGAAATCATGGTCAATTTTTTTTGGAAACACAACATAATTGAGTGGTATACCCATATGATGCAACACAACCACTACTCCTCCAGTTCCAAGTCTACACTGTAGTAAACAAAACCCATAGATAAATAATAAATTTAAAGAGCGAAGGAGGAGGGCCATAATGACTGAAATAATATAAGGACCCTATATTATTTTGGTCATTATGACCCTCCTCCACTCTCTAAAGTTTTTCCTTATCTATGGTTTTTAGATCCCGCAGTGTAAACTTGGAACTAGAGGAGAGATAGTTGTGTTGCATCATCTAGGTATACCATTCAATTATGTTGTGTCTCCAAAAAATTGTGACCATGATGCCTACATTTATGTTTCTCAGCTGTCATTTTTATGTGCATGTTCTTTATGTGTATCTACTAGAAATTCTAAAAAAAAATTCAGTATCTACAATATCCCTTTGTTAACCATATTTATGCATATGGCCCAAAAAAGTAGTGCACAAACTACACAAAGAAGGTATCACAAAAATATGATTTCTGCTTTCGCCATTGAAGCAATCTTGGTGGCACTAGTTGCCTCTCAAGCCTTGCACAAGTTGCATTCATTTCCTACATCAGGTATAGATGTAGATGGGGTCGATGTAAATGTGGTTTCATCGACCCACCAAAAGTATTGACATCCACTATTTCCCTATAATACCAAATGTACATCAGTTCTTCATAAAATGATTATTTGTCACATTATTTTTAAACATAAAATATAACTATGTATCCAGACCTTTTTCCTATTTGGGCAAACCCAAAATTGATGCCCAGGATTACTTGTTGTGCGTGATGTCTTCAACATGCATGAGCCAACACCACATTGACACATAGGCACATTGATCAAAGTCATCAACGCTATTTCAACAAATATTGCATTATCACAATATTGCATTGTCATTATTTTGTTCATTCATACTAATTATAATTATAATAAAAAGAAACATACTAATGTAGACTTGCACATTTTTTGGCTAAGTCGAAGTCTTTGGTTTAAATCACTAGACACTCAAAACAAAATGACAAACCAAAGACAACCATGCAATTACTAAGGAATTTAGAATTAGCTCACTCCATTTCCAGGAACAAAGAGAATCCCCTATGATTCAACATCACTGATGTGTAAGGAAATAGAAAATTAGTAGAAGTAACTCTCATAAGATAGTATTTAGATTAAATGCATTAATATAAAAAAATACCCCATAAAATTATAAAGAAAGTTAATTTTTTTAATCACGTCACTAATTTGTGCATATCCAAATACTGGTGTCTTTCAAGTGATTTGATTCTTGTCATGCCTACTACAAATGAGAATAATCTTAACTAGTGAGGTTTTTTAAGCATATAGAGATTAAATACACTCTTTTAGAAATAAATTTCTCTTAACAAAAGATCAAAGATATAAGTAGGACATATAAAACAAGGTGAATAAGAGTAGTACATATAAAACAATCCTTAGAACATGCCAAAAATCTGGCATAATTGTACATTTCATTCATGTCATTGATCTTATTCTTCATCTATCTCATCATCAAGATCATCGTCGTCGATGACATCATCACCACCACTATCATCTCTATCATCATCATCATCATCATCATCATCATCATCATCATCAGTAGAAGCATCATCATCATCTTCTTCTTCATATTCTTCTTCAACTAGCTCTCGATCATGATCATTATCTACATTATCTTCCACTTCTTCATCTTCCTTGGTATCTTCTTCCATCACATTATACTTTATCAACCTTCCTCTTGGATCATGTCTAACAACAAATGACCAACCTAGTTTATATGGAACCTCTGAGTAAAATACTTGCTCACATTGGCTTGGAAGAACATATGGCTCTTCTCCAACTGGCTCAAACAACCTTGTATTAATAATTGGAAATCCATTGTCATGTTCAATAACAGTTCTATCAGGATCATTTTTATTGAGTCGTAGTTTGTACCATTTCACAATGAAGAGAGCTAATTTGAAGGAATTAAAGTCACATTCAAGTATATCAACCAAAATACTATAGTATCAATTTTGTGACTCTCGAGGATGTAAGTCATTTCTAGATGAAATATTAGTCACTTAGAACAATGCACTTATCCCATAATCACAAGTTCTCTTCGTGTCATCCAAATTTTTGATGAGAAATTTATAACCATTGCAAAATATAGCCTTGTGGTGTTTCACTAGCAATAATGTCAAACATGTATAAATTATTGCATCACGAGTTGAAAAACATACGGTTGATTAATTAACAAATTTATAAGTACCTGATGATCTCTTAAACCATATGCTAAATCTATTTTATTTTGAGTAACATTGAGATCTCCATTATGATGAGCTTGTATAACCAATGAAGACATAGATTCCCATGTTAATCTATGACCATCATGTTGACATCGTTCAATCCATACCATCATCTAATCTTGATTGTTTGCAATAAGAAAATGTATTGCATCCCACTCTTTAGTAGTTGTACAAAAGTAAATAGATGACTTACAACAAATTTATTTTAAATATTAAGAATTAATTAACTACAATAACATCTCATAATATATTACCTTTCAGTTTCCTAAATCTACTGTTGCCCACCAAGTACTCCCCTTCAAATTTTTTAATTGAGTCAAGATCCCAAATGCAATCTATATGGGTCTTTGCTGCAAGATTAGGAAGATATTGAGTAACGTACACCATCATTTGGTATACCATATATTGATTAACCATAGAACCATTGGGACATGCTCTTTGTCATACCAAACCCTTCAAAAATTTCAAGTGTCTCTCAACCATCCACATTGACCTAGCATGTACAGGTCCACACAATTCAATCTCCTAAACTTGGTGTATGAGGTAGTGTTCTTGTGCATTGAAAAAAGTTAGACGTAAACACTTTTTCATTTCACACATTAATCGACAAATTCTTTTCTTCCAATATTTTATATCCTCTTTATGGATTTCTATAGATGAAAACCACCTACAAGGGATTCAAGACACATAAATATATAAATACAAGACTTTACAATATATTATTTATTTGATATTATTGTTTGATATATTGAACAAATATCATGGCTTACCTCATGTATTTTACAAGATCATATATCACTTGTTTTATATTATTGTCGAAGTTCTCTGGGAGAGATAGGGGTAGAAAATACTGCAACAATAGTCAACTGATCATTTCATACAATGAAAATTGAATGCAGTTACACAAATATATTGTAAATACAAAAGACTATGACTTACCTTGATGAAGGTATGCCAGTCATGCATTTTCATCCCTGACCCAAAATCATTTTTCTTTGATATGAGATTGCTTATATCCGCAACAAATCCTGTAGGAAATCAAATTTTTAAAATCAGTTCTTTTATGACATTACTTTGTTGCTTTTTTAATAACCAAGGAAGAGCACTTGCATTAATCCGGTCTCCATTTCTATTTGATTTAATGATATTTTCATTGCATGATTAGAATCATGAATGTCACTACAAATGTTCCCAAGTTTTTCTTTGTCATGTCTTTCATCCAATATTTTCCATAGTGTCTCTGTTACATTCTTTCCAATATGCATAGTATCAAACAAATTCACAATTTGTAGTTGCTCATAATAGGGCAGCCTACTAAATTCTCTGGGATAACATTTTAGTCCCTTTGGAAGCTGGTCGGTGATGCCTTCACGACCTTCAAGATCATCAACTATATAATTAGCCAACAAAATACAATTAAAATATATAATTTTCAAAGATTGACCATTAGGTGGAATGATATTACCTTGAATTCTGTTATATTCCAACTACCATAGGTGAGGTGTCATTCTTCAAGGTTTTGATGTAGTCTCTTCTTTCCCATTGAAAAGATGATTTTCTGCACTTCGATACTTATGATTTCTGGAGAGGAACTGCCTATACTCATCAAACACCTACTTTCTTAAACTTTTGGAATGATGCAATTTCATCTTTGGACCACACATTGGACATGAAAATTTTCTATTTGTTTGAATACCTACAAGATAACAATACAATTGGATTAAATATATATATTTTTAGAATTTGAATTATCACGTACAACTAGAATTCACCATAATATACCATAGAAATGTGTCAACCCTAGAGCATCATGAATTGTCCACACAAGCATTGCATGGAATTAAAATTTTCTTTGTCCAATTGGTCTACATATGTCATACATAGTGAAACCATTCCATAACACCCACAACTCATCGATAAGAGGTGCAATATATACATTCATATCTTTCACTTAGTACTTACCTAGTTGAATTAACAACAACATTAGATAATTATTGTGGCTATTTCACTCCAATACTTATAATTAGATGTAGATAACTAAAAAATAATAAGATACCTAGAACAATCATTTCCAACATAATGTTCTACCTCTTTATTGACATCCATGGAGGAAGGTTATTGTTTATAATAAAAATAGGCCACACCGAGTAAACATATCTCATCTCTCCATGCGGATTGACACCGCCTGCTGTTAGAGAAAGCTTGAGATTTTAAGGTTCTTCTTTAAAGTGTGGCCACTTTTCCTCAATATCCATAAATGATGAACCATCCACAAACATTCAAATAATGTCATCTTGAATCCTACTGTGTGCATGGTAATCCATAAATTATGCCAAGCTATTGCACCTAAATAATCATTTTAGACATGGAATAATGGGGATGTGATGAAGAACCTTGTGAGGCACCTTTTTTGTCATTTGATCATCTTGATATCTTCTTGTATGGCATTCAAGGCATTCTATTCCATTTTTGTGTTCTTTATAATAAATAATATGATCTTCAAGACAAGCATCTATTGTTTGATACTCCATTCCAATATGTTTCATAGTGGCACATAATTCTCAGTACGAGTGAGGGAGAACATTTGATGGTGGTAACAAAAAGTCACCTATCAATCTACAACAAATAATATAAGTTGTTACTATAAAAAATCTTAATGGTACATGTTTCACCTTTTATAGACTATAATGACATATATGATAAACCTTAGCATACATGACATTGCTATGTTGGATAAACCATTTATAACCTTCAAATTCACCAACAACAATACAAAAGAGAGAAGAGTAGATTGGGAGCCTTTGTAAAGGGTCATGTCTGCCTTCTCAAGTAGAGGTATATAATGGATGACATTAATGTCATCCTCATCATAATCATCATCATCAGCACTAGCACCAGCACCAGAAACACCATTACTAAATGTGTCAACGATCAATGCATTTATACCATCATCTTCAAATGTATTTTTTGGTGCATGATCATCATCTTCCATGGGATCATGATCTTCAAATTCAATACTCACACCTCCATGTTACTCTATATTCACAGTAGGGAGATTTACCTATATAAAAATGATGATAATCAAACCCCCCTTCAATGTGATAATCAAACCTCCTTTTGTGGTTCATATGTATATTAATTGTGAAAACAATATAACAAAAAACTTACCACTAGATGATAATCAAACCCCACTTCAATGTGACCATTCTAGCTACAATGTCTCTTTGTTGTTTTAATCTTGATTCTTCTTATTTTTAAGCCGTTACAAATTTTGCATGGATAATAACATTTTTCATCACCTTCTCTTTGAAAGTTAGACAACAATCTAGCGATTGTCTCCCTATTTTGATCGAATTCCCTTGTATTATCTGACATGATCCTTAATATGTCTTTCTACAAAACAAATTGGAGATGCCTCCTTTCATTAGCTTCATGTGACCTTCTCATAGCTTCTCATAGCTTCCTATGTGTTTCATCCTTCATTTATACACTTAGTTCGATCAAACTTTTAATTTTAGTCTCTCTTTATTTTTTTTGTTATTGATATTCACTATGTGGTACTCCCCTTTTATGATCAGTTCATGAGGAAATGTCTTGATGGCTCACGGGCTGCAAGCTAGGGCATCATGCATTATTTATGAGCTCACTATTTGAGCATGAGCCAATCAAATAGGGACATGAGGTGCTCAAACAATGAGCTCATAAACAATGCATAATGCCCTAGCTTGTAGCCCGTGAGCCATCAAGGCATTTCCTCATGAAATGATCATAAATGGAGAGTACCACATAGTGAATATCAAAAACAAAACAAATAAAGAGAGATCAAACACTTCACACAATATATGTTGTTTTATAAGATTAAATTGGTGAGTTCGTATACTTTCTCTATTTTAAACTAACCTATGACTTTAAAGGAGGAATTATGAAATATAGTTGTAGGTAGTTATCTCTTCTATAATGATGGAGGAGTGAAAGGTAACAATCAATGAGGTTACTATTATTAGATCATACATTAATACACTTACTATTTTGAATTTGAGCTTAGGCATCATGCAATGTTATTGTTGTCATTGCATGCTTGCTACTGTTGTGCACCATATATTGTTTTATACACTGTTTATTTCATTGAGACCATGAGCTTGGCATTTGTAATGTATTTTCTGTTATTGGATCAATGCTACCATGTTGTTGAGGTTGTAGATCCATTGAATCACCACTACCATTCTATTTTGATAGCAACAATATAACAAATAGAGCATTGGCCAATCAAATAGGGACATCAGTAAGATAATTAATGCATTATTACTTCATCATGATGATAAAAATTTCACTGGCTCAAAGAACATAAAATGTGGGTAGAGATGTCATACATAGTGAAACCATGACTTGAGGTACGCATTTGAGGTAGGATATCTTAATCTTTATGAGCTCAAATACAAAATAGTAAGTGTATTATTTTATTATTGATGTCCCTATTTTATTATTGATGTCCCTAACTGATGTCCCTATTTGATCTAATAGCATTAATATAACAAACAAACCACCGACTAATCAAATAGGGACATGAGGTGCTCAAACAATGAGCTCATAAAACAATATATTTAGTCTTAATAAAATCTTATAAAACAACATTTATTGTGTGAAGTGTTTGATCTCTCTTTATTTGTTTGGGTGTTGATATTCACTATGTGGTACTCCCCGTTAATGATCATTTCATGAGGAAATATCTTGATGGCTTGCGGGCTGTAAGCTAGGGCATCATATATTGTTCATGAGCTCACTTTTTAATACTGACATTATTTACATCTTTTCATTTGGAATGCTTGATGACCTATGAGCTTTGAGAGCTAGGGCATTGTTGCTATTACCTTCAAGGCATTGTGTGAAGTGTTTGATATCTCTTTATTTGTTTTGTTGTTGATATTCACTATGTCATACTCCTTGTTTATGATCATTTCATGAGGAAATGTCTTGATGGCTCGCAGGCTGCAAGCTAGGGCATCATGCAGTATTTATGAGCTCACTATTTGAGTACCAACAAATCAAATAGGGACATGAGGTGCTCAAATAGTGAGCTCATAAAAAATGCATGATGCCCTATCTTGTAGCCTGCGAGCCATCAAGACATTTCCTCATGAAATAATCATAAACATGGAGTACCACATAGTGAATATCAATAACAAAACAAATAAAGAGAGATCAAACACTTAGACCAGTGCCACTCTTTTTTTGATAGTAGCAATATAACAAATAGACCACCAGCCAATCAAATAGGGACATTAGTAAGAAATTTAATGCACTATTACTTCATCATGATGATAAAATTTTCATTGGCTCAAAGCACATAGAATGTGGGTAGAGATGTCATACATAGTGAAACCATGACTTGAGGTAGGAATTTGAGGTAGGATATCTCAATATTTATGAGCTCAAATTCAAAATAGTAAGTGTATTATTTTATTACTGATGTCCCTATTTGATGTCCCTACACTACAACATTTGGGGTCAAATTTTGACGCCAATTTGCAACGCCACTACAATTTATGTTTGTTTTTTATATTTTTTTTTTGCAAGTGCCCCCAACGGTGTCATAATAGCAACGCTATCATCATAATTGCAACACCCATTTTGTTATAAACAAAAAAAAAGAAAAAGAAAGTGTCATTTGTAATTTGTGAATTCAAAGAGCTGCCACAAAGATGACACTACAATTTTGCATGGTGCAAAGAGGGCATTTGAGTTTGGCATGCACGAATAGGCCAACACCATATGGGAAGAGGGCACTAGCATTTGAGGTAGGCATTCGAGCTTTATCTTCTCATTAAATCAATTTTAGTGTCATTGTTTACATCTTAATTAGCATTTGGAATGCTCAATGACCCGCGAGCTTTGAGAGCTATTACTTTGAAGGCATTGTGTGAAGTGTTTGATCTCTTTTTATTTGTTTTACTATTGATATTCACTATGTGGTACTCCCTATTTATGATCATTTCACAAGGAAATGTCTTAATGGCTCATGGGCTTCAAGCTAGGGCATCATACATAGTTCATGAGCTCACTATTTAATATTGATATTGTTTACATCTTATCATTTGGAACGCCTGATGACCTGTGAGCTTTGAGAGCTAGGACATCATTTCTATTACCTTCAAGGCATTGTGTGAAGTGTTTGATCTCTCTTTATTTGTTTTTCTATTGATATTTTCTATGTGGTACTCCCTGATTATGATCATTTCATGAGGAAATGTCTTGATGGCTCACGGGCTGCAAGCTAGGGCATCATACATAGTTCATGAGCTCAGTGTTTAATAGTGACATTATTTACATCTTATCATTTGGAATGCCTGATGACTTGCGAGCTTTGAGAGCTAGGGCATCACTTCTATTACCTTCAAGGCATTGTGTGAAGTGTTTGATCTCTCATTATTTGTTTTGCTGTTGATATTCACTATGTGGCACTCCCCGTTTATGATCATTTCATGAAGAAATGTCTTGATGGCTCAGGGCTACAAGCTAGGGCATCATACATTGTTTATGAGCTCACTATTTAATACTGACATTGTTTACATCTTTTCATTTGGAATGCTTGATGACCCACAAGCTTTGAGAGCTAGGGCATCGTTGTTATTACCTTCAAGGCATTGTGTGAAGTGTTTGACCTCTCTTTATTTATTTTTCTATTGATATTCACTATGTGGTACTCCCCGCTTATGATCATTTGATGAGGAAATGTCTTGATGGCTCATGGGCTACAAGCTAGGGTATCATACATTATTCATGAGATCACTATTTAATACTAGCATTGTTTACAACTTTTCATTTGGAATGCTTGATGCCCTGCGAGCTTTGAGATCTAGGACATCATTTCTATTACCTTCAAGGCATTTTGTGAAGTGTTTGATCTCTCTTTATTTGTTTTTTTGTTGATAATCACTATGTGGTACTCCCTATTTATGATCATTTCATGAGGAAATGTCTTGATGGCTCATGGGCTTCAAGCTAGGGCATCATACATTGTTCATGAGCTCACTGTTTAATACTGACATTGTTCATGAGCTCATTGTTTAATATCTGACATCATGCAAACATACATTAATACACTTACTGTTTTGAATTTGAGCTCGTGCATCATGCAATGTTATTGTTGTCATTGCATGCTTGATTCTATTGTGCACCATATAGTGTTTTATACACTATTTATTTCATTGAGACCATGAGCTTGACATTTGTAATGTATTTTCTATTATTGGATCAATGCTACCATGTTGTTGAGTTTGTGTATGGCTTGACTATGCACATGCATAATTGTAGATGAGGATTAGTAATATGTTGCCAGACATTGCTTATATCCTTTGGATCTAACTCCATCTTTTCTTTCCTTGCAGGTTTTGTATCATACAAGAGCATACTGGATTGA
Organism: Chamaecyparis obtusa; assembly: GCA_027943335.1. Taxonomy (NCBI): domain Eukaryota; kingdom Viridiplantae; phylum Streptophyta; class Pinopsida; order Cupressales; family Cupressaceae; genus Chamaecyparis; species Chamaecyparis obtusa. Next base: position 138,780 of record BSBK01001155.1, on the reverse strand, counting down.
ACCCTAGGTCAACACTTCATTACTTCAGGCAATGTTTGGTACCTTCATTAATTATTTTCATCCACTTATGTATGTTTGCATTCATTCATATTCTTCTGAAAGTTGGCTATTAGTGACCATATAGGACCATTCTTGATGTTTTTGGGTCATTTGATGAAAATATATAAATAGAGACATCAATAATAAAATAGGGATATCTTAATAGGGATATATTAAGATTAATATTATAAGTAAAAACATTACACAGTGGCATTTAGATTAAGTACAATATGAATTCACATACCTTTAATAATGATACCCTTTTAAAATTATCACTCATTGATCATTTGACAATTCAAGATATAAGTATCAGAATATAAACTGTTGCAAAAGGATGAAACACATATGTATCTATCATCATTTAATACAAAATATAAAAGTATCCCATAGACACATAGTTTCTATTATAACAACCATCCTCTAATCCCATGGTGTACTAGTCTCAAGGTAAGAACAATTTACTTAAGCCATCATATAAGTATCATCCTATTTGAAACTTGTAACACCTAATTCTATCCTAAACTCCAAATTTGGTCCTAAGGCTTATTAGGCTTTTTAGGACTGATTACACATTTGCCATTCGTATTTCATGAAATGACCTCATAGGCCATTATAGGTGCCAAAATCCTCTAGTTGATGTCTTTGGATGTCTTTATAATCTCTAATGACTACAAGTGTGTCTTCATAGGTATTTGGGTTTCTTTGTGTCTTCTCATTAAGTGTTGCCATTAAAATATATCACTCCTCTTATTATATAATGTATATGCATAGTTTTTTAAAATGCCATACTTGTTGCTCTTAAATATTATTACCATTTCACTCAAATTTACATGACATTAAAGCCAAGCCCAAAATGTATACATACATGTAAGTATAGGAGAAGCTAGATTCTACAACTATTGAAAAAAAAAAACTATACCAATAGTAGCTTACGAGAAATTATACTTGTGCTTACCACACCATACCTCAGCATCATAATGCTTATCATTTTCAAGCTTCAACAAAGCTTCATACCACGCAGCATCCACAAATTTGTATGCAACACTAATTTAGGCTGGAGGTAAACTACATGTGTCATGTAAACAACATGGTTGAATGCAATCTCTTTTGCACGTTTTCAAGAGTTTTCCCACCAATACAAGCGTAAATAACACATTGAACGTAATCTACGAACACTGCGTGGTATGAAATTTCACTGAAGCTTGAAATATATCACTCCTCATGTTATTGTCAAAATTAAATTCAAATATTTTTTAAAACATTTATTCTTGTAGACTTAAGATATCCTTATCTCAATAATAAAACAATCTTGCATAATAGATTTTGAATCACATTAACACACACCCATATTGTTCTGTACCATAGTTCATTTTAGAAGTGTATGGCTTGATTATGCACATGTATAATTGTAGATGAGGATAAGTAATAGGGTGCCAGCCATTGCTTAGATCCTTTTGATCTAACCCCATCTTTTCCTTCCTTTTAGGTTTTGGAACATACAAGAGCATACTGGATTGAAGCCTGGGTCAACACTTCGTTACTTTAGGCAATGTTTGGTACCTTCATTATTTATGTTCATCCACTTATGCATGTTTGTATTCATTCATATTCTTCTAAAAGTTAATCTTTATGAGCTCAAATTCAAAACTGTATGTGTTATTTTATTACTGATGTCCCTATTTTATTATTGATGTCCCTATTTGATCTAATAGCATCAATATAACAAATAGAGCACCGACCAATCAAATAGGGACATGAGGTGCTCAAACAGTGAGCTCATAAAACAATATATTTAGTCTTAATAAAATCTTATAAAAAAACACACATTGTGTGAAGTGTTTGATCTCTCTTTATTTGTTTTGGTGTTGATATTCACTATGTGGTACACCTTGTTTATGATCATTTCATGAGAAAATATCTTGATGGTTCACAGACTACAAGCTAGGGCATCATACATTGTTCATGAGCTCACTATTTAATACTGGCATTGTTTACATCTTTTCATTTGGAATGCTTGATGACCCACAAGATTTTAGAGCTAGGGCATCATTTCTATTACCTTCAAGACATTGTGTGAAGTGTTTGATCTCTCTTTATTTGTTTTGTTGTTGATATTCACTATGTGGTACTCCTTGTTTATGATCATTTCATGAGGACATGTCTTGATGGCTTGCGGGCTGCAAGCTAGGGCATCATGTATTGTTTATGAGCTCACTGTTTGAGCACCTCATGTCCCTATTTGATTGGCTGGTAATCAAACAGTGAGCTCATAAACAATGCATGATGCCTGAGCTCAAATTCAAAATAGTAAGTGTATTATTTTATTAAGACTAAATATATTATTTTATTAAGATTTTATCAAGACAAAGTATTTTGGGTTAGTTTTATGTTGTATCATAAGATTTTATTAAGACTAAATATATGATGTAAACTCATAATTATACTTGATATATATATACTTCAAAGGAGGAATTATGAAATATAGTTGTAAGTAGTTATCTCTTCTATAATGATGGAAGAGTGAAATGTAATGATCAATGAGGTAGCTGCTATTAGATCATACATTAACACACTTACTATTTTGAATTTAAGCTCAGGCATCATGCAATGTTATTGTTGTCATTGCATGCTTGCTGCTGTTGTGCACCATATATTGTTTTATACATTGTTTATTTCATTGAGACTGTGAGCTTGGTTTTTCTTTCAGAAGTGTATGACTTGACTATGCAGATGCATAATTGTAGATGAGGATCAGTAATAAGATTCCATTCATTTCTTAGATATTTTTTATCAAACCTCCATCTCTCTTTTCTTTGCAGGTTCTGGATCATACAGGGGCACACTAGATTCATACCCGAGTAAAAAATTCATCACTTCATGCAATATTTGACACTCTTATTATTTATGTCCATCCTCTTTTTTGGAAATATTCAAGACTAACCGAGTTATTGAGAGGGGAGGGGTGATTCAGTAACTCCAAATTTTCTTACTTGTCTCAAATCAAGATGTTATATACTTTACTGATCTAATTGCATACATGAGAAACTTAAACATAAAAGCATTCATATCAATTTGACACACAGATTTGGTAACCCAGAAACCTTCCAAATAGAAAGTAAAACTGGGGTGGGGATGATACCCACAAGACTTTAATGCTACAGTATAAAGTTGGCCAGTTAAAGCTTACAATGATCACTTCTGATGATCTGCCCTGTTAGGAGCAATAAGGACTACTAAGTCCACCTTGTTAGAGGATTTACAAACATAGAGTGAAGTATGCACTCGGTTAAGAGATTTTACAAAAGACTGTTAAGTCTACCCTGTTAGAGGATTTAGTACTGATTCACTTGTTAGAATGAAATAGTAGATCTCTTACTTGCAACTGTATTTTTTGAATGAGATTCACTGATGTACTGATCACCTTCTGTGATGGATTTGTCTCTACTGCTCCTTAAACTACTGTAGCCCTTTGTAATTCACTTACTTCTGTATCTTCGCATACACATACATATTTTCTTATTCTTCTACTACTTTGGATATGATATAAAAATTATGTATATATCAATCCAAATTGATTACAAAATAATTACAAAGTCAGCTCTTAAACAAATAAACACAAGTATTACTGAGTCGGCCCAGATATTGTTACTCGGTTCCTGCAAACTAACTCGGTGACTTTCTGATACTCGGCGTCCACTATGTTACTCGGCATCATCATGCACTTGGTAGAAGTGGAAACTCGGTCCATACTAATCACTTGGTCATAGTTTTTGAACTTGGTAAAAATGGGAGACTTGGTAGATATAGTGTTACTCGGTAGAAACTGAATTTCCTATTTAACCGTGCAACACTCGGTAGATACTGTTCAACTCAGTAAGCTTTGTTCTGCTCGGTAAGCCCTGTTCTACTTGGCAAGCTCTGTTCTACTTGGTAAGCTCTTAGAATCTGAATAAGTGTTGTCACTAGATGACAATCATGCTTAATGCCAACAATCTCCCCCTTTGGCATTAGTGACAAAACACTTATTGCCAAAACTTATATACACAAATTATGCTGAATCTGATTTTGATTTTTCAAAATTTATCTTTGTCAAACTGATATATATACATTTTATTACTTTCTCCCCCTTTCATATTACTCATCTTAATCTTATACTTTCTCCTATACATTCTTTCTCTATATATTTTCTCCCCCTTTTTGACAATAATGGCAAAGGTATATATATATACTAGTATTTTACAGGGAAAATCCAAAGTGTGAAAGAAAATCTGAATTTACCTTCTTGATTAGTGCTAGAGTATTTTCCCAATTCTCTTGCAGAATCTTGCATGTATGGAGTGCAATTTGGACTTTTGTAGAGAGTTCAATCATGTGATCTACAATGGAAAACTAATTGTCATGGAGTAATGTTTTTGAGTGAGCAACATGTTTTTGCATTGTATCCATGATGGGAAGGATCATGTTCTGAATGTCTAGCAGTGTTGACCAGATGCTTGTGTCTTCTTTCAATAATTTTGACTACTTATTAGATAGGAATGTGATTTTCATATGATGTGCAGAGCTTGAACTGGGTTCAAGTTGCAACTTTTGTACACTGTCCTTTAGATCCTCATCAATCTTATTTATTTTATCCTTGATTTCCTTAGTGAACTCGGCAACATTACATAGCTTAGCAAAAAGTGAGACAATATTTGAATAGGAGGACTCAATCTCTATCAAAACTATAGATAATTTGGCCTGATTAATTTCTATATGCTGAGCAATATGCTCAAGCACTTTATGGTCAAACTTATTCTCGACTTTCTCAAGTAACTTTTCTGACCCAGAGGAATCCTCATTGAACTTGTTCACTGCCTCTTCTAATTGTAACAAAATATGTTGTGAAGAATCAACTTTAATACCTATTGCTTCTGACAAAATATTCTTTGCATCCTCAATGATTTTATATTCCTTATCCCTTTCTTCTTTTAGTTTCTTTTGTTTAGCTTTCTTCTGGAGGAGTTCACCAATGCTTAGCATTTGGTCTGCTGACAGATTTGCAAAATCTAATGTTGGGATCTCTATTTCCTCATCTAAGTCTATATCCTCTTCTACATTTTTGCTCAAAAATCTTGTGCTCGGTTGAGCCTTAGGAACAACTGTTATTGTGCTTAATGCCTTTGTAGAAGTTATTGTAGACATTGTAGGACTAGCTGTGAAAAATGATAAACTTCTGACTGGAGTAGTTGAACTCAAAGCTGTAGTATTTACAATTTTAGAATCAAGAACTGAAGTACTTACTGAAGTGTCCAAAACTAAAGTACTTGCTACTAGAAAACTTGATAAAGAAGTAGGTATAGAAGTGGATACAGGAGACTGCAACTCGGTAAAAGATGTGGTAGCCATTTCTGTTGATGATACATTGAGTTGTGCTAGTGATGATTGGACATTTGATGTATCTGTGGAAGTTGTCACAATCATACTTGAAGTTATCTCTGGGCTAGATGTAGCAACTTTTACTGGAGAGTGAGGAAGTGAGGCAATGACTTCTGCAGCTATCTAAACAATATCATCTTCCTCATCATTCTGCCTGCCTACCTCAGTAGCTTCTTCCTGTTCATCACTGTCATCTTCTATATCCTTGATTATCACAGTTTCAGTACTCGGTTTGTGAAGATTGTAGATGTTTTTCCATGTGGTAGTGGCACTCTTCACAACTGACTCAATATTGTTGACCAACATCAAACAAGTGTTAAATTTTAGTGTCATCTTATTTTCATTGTCTTTCAATGCCTTTTTAATTTCAGCATTGTTCATACTAGACATCAATTGTCTTAAGTTTTGATAAAAAATATCCTTGACAGTTTGCCTTGCATTGCTCCATCTCATTCTGATTTTATCCAATAGCATACTTGGAATTTGTGGGGCTATTTCATCAGGTGAGTACTTCCACTGTCCCATTTTCTGAATAACTGCATCTTCAATTTCCTTTTTCTCTGTCTCTGATCTGATCTCATACTTGAAGGATTTGATGTTAGCTATTCCAGATCATTCTCTTAACTCTTTAATTCTTTCTTCAAAGGTGGGAGGAGGCCTTTTAAATAGAATATCATCTTCCTTCTTACTTGTCTTGCTTCTTGTACTCCTTCTTGAAAATACTGTAGAGGATTGCTTGGGTACCTTGGTGATAACCACTTTTCCTTTCTTCTTTACTGGAGTTTGTTCTTCTTCCTTCTCATCCTTTTTCTCTTCTTCTTCAATATCCTTTCCTTTGTCCTTGGTTAACATTAGAGGTGTGTCAGCTTGCATTTGGGCCATCCTCTTTCTTCCTTTGTTAACCGCCTGAGGAAGCTTTATGAAAAGCTCAATTTTCTCCTTAGCTTCTTCATATGTCCCAAAATATGGTACCTTGGGATCAACAGGTTGATTAATTAGGGCTTCAATAATGTTCTTGGTTTCATCAATATTTACCTCATAGGGAAGAGGTTTCACATGTACAATCCTTGGTTTCACTGCCTGTATATACACATTATCACAGTCTACCATAAAACAAACATCATCTTTATAATCTTCCACCAATTTTTGTGGAATCCGGAATCTGTTGTTCATCTTTTCTTTAAATGATTCAAAGTAGTTATCCATTATGCTTTCAAAATTTTCACCCATTTCTACAATGTATTCATTTATCTGATAAAGAATCGGTACATCTTTTCTCCATTCTACCATGCCTTTAGAAGGGAAAAACTTCTAAACATAGAAAAATAAACAAACCAACAATGATCCAAACTTACATGGATTGTTCTTAGAAGTCTGAATACTTTCCATATTCTTGTTGAACTGCTTCAATAACAAATCTACTAGGTCAAATGACAAATTTTTCTTCACAATCTTGTATGCTAGGTCAACTGCTTCACATGGAACACTGTTCTGCCGACTTGAACTATATATCTTGTGAGCTATGATATGTATACCGAACTTCAATTCTACATCAGTAATGTTGCTAATTTTCATGCCTCTACCATCCCACTCAGCTAGGGTTTTCTCTTCTAGTTCCGATCGACTTAGGGTTTTTGTGGATTTAGCCTTGTTGAGCATGGGAAGACCAGTGATTCGGTGAATCATCTTCTTTGTAATCTCTACTAGTTGCTCAAGCCATATTTTACCTTCATGAACTTGGCTGAGAATATATCAGACCCATTTAACGTAAAAGTTCTGGGGCAAGTGTGTAATGTGAACTAAACCCTTATCTTCCAAATGTTTATGCTCAGGTTTAAGAACACCATCAACACATAGTTCTTTGTGGATAGTATCTATCTCTAGGGTTCCAAGTTCTTGAATTGTACATTTGAAATGACTACGAATATCATTAATGAGAAGTACCTTAGGAGGGATCTGAGATTGAGCTCCACTCGGGTCTAGGGTTTCGGCAACTGCTGGCACGAGTTTGAAATCTGGTACTTTCCATTCTCCATGAGCTAGCATTTCTGAACCTTTCTTTACTTTCGTGCTAGATGATGCCATGGTAGTTTGGTGAACACGGTAAATCTTTGCTACAAAATGCTTTGAAATTCTTGATTGCACTAGGAGATTTTTCTGCTCTCAATATGCTAAAGTTCACGGTGAATAATGAACTTGATTTCACTCCTTTTTGTTAAAACTTTGTCATTAATGCTCTGTAAGAATTAGGGTAAGAACTTGATAGACTATCATCCACTATGAATTAATTTCTCGGTGAAGACTCCGCAACTCGATGATCATGGGAATTCACACCGCTCTGACCTTACTCGGTAACCATATAAAGTTGGGTTACTCCCGACTTTGCTCAGTGAAAACTGATACCGACCTTCCTGTGATCCTACTGTATCTTGTATACTGATTTGGATTTTTCTTTTGATTCAGTTCTGGAACTGTTTAGAATTTATCTATGAAGATACAGTTCCAGTGCTTTGTTCAAGACTTAGTTAGGGCTGATAGAGCCACCCACTCCATTACTTGGATTGGTTTGCTCGGTAGATTTAGGAATCCATTGTTGTCTCATTTGCTTCCTAATGCTATCTATTTTTTCTTTCTTTCCATCTTCAACTTCGCCAACATTCATGCAATTCTTAGCTATGTGACCAAGTTTAGTGCATTTAAAACATCTTATAGTGGTGTCCCTTTTTCTTAAGTGATGTTTTACACAGTTCATGCCAATGTGTCCATATTCTCCACAATAATGACATCTACACTAGGTGTTGTAGTCCCATCCAAACATTGCTTTCATAATTTGTTCTGCGGGATTGAATGTTTTAGATCTGCATTCGGATGCCTTGTGGCCTTGTTTGTTACATTTGTAACAATTTCCTTTAAATCTTGGTTTCTCCTTGCATTCATTTGCTTTATGATCTTGCTGATTGCAGTTGTAGCATTTTCTATTGAATTTTTCTTTTCCATTACTCCAACATCTGTTTGAAGTATGACCTATTTTTCCACAGTGATTTAAAATGGGTTTCTGATTCCTTTGAGTACATTTCTCAGAAGATTCACCTTCTTCTTTGTATCCAAGTCCTGCTTTTCCTTTTTGCATATGAAGATTTTTTTTCATGCAGTTGATTTAGGTCTTCTTAAGTTTTCAGCATTCTCTCATTGATTTGTCTTTCAGTGTTTAGATCATCCACCAATCTTAAATTGATTTGCTTTACAGAACTCAGCTCATCTCTTATATTTTCATTCTCTGATCTTAGAGTCAAGATTTCTTCATTTGTATTGGAGATCTGATCAATAAGGCTTTCTAGCTAAAGAGATTGATTTTGGATTTCATTGTTCTTTCCATCTATCTCATCTTTCATTTTGTTTCTTTGTTCCAAGATTTCACAAAATCTAGTTGAGTGTATTTCTTGTTCCCTTTTTAATTTTCTTACTTCCTCCTGTAGAGATCCATTCTTTTCTAGGAGTTCTTTGATAGCATTGTTTGCTTCATCTGAGCTGCTTGAAGGGAAAAGATCTTCAATGTTTTCTTCAACATATAGATGGTCATTCATTTGATTTGCAAGCTCCTTCCTTCTTCTTAGAGATTGGGAAATATGTTCTTTTTCTTCTCTGTATTTAGCTATGGCTATTTCTAGATCTAGCTTTTCATTCTCAATTACTTTGTTAAGTCTGAATACCTCCATTATCCTAGATCTTTACTCAAGCTGTCAAACTTTATCCGTAGAACCACAAAGCTCTGATACCAATTGTTGGAAATATTCAAGACTAACCAAGTTACTGAGAGGGGAGGGGTGAATCAGTAACTCCAAATTTTCTTACTTGTCTCAAATCAAGATGTTATATACTTTACTGATCTAATTGCATACATGAGAAACTTAAACATAAAAGCATTCATATCAATTTGACACACAGATTTGGTAACCCAGAAACCTTCCAAATAGAAAGTAAAACTGGGGTGGGGATGATACCCACAAGACTTTAATGCTTCAGTATAAAGTTGGCCGGTTAAAGCTTACAATGATCACTTCTGATGATCTGCCCTGTTAGGAGCAATAAGGACCGCTAAGTCCACCTTGTTAGAGGATTTACAAACATAGAGTGAAGTATGCACTCGGTTAAGAGATTTTACAAAAGACTGTCAAGTCTACCCTGTTAGAGGATTTAGTACTGATTCACTTGTTAGAATGAAACAGTAGATCTCTTACTTGCAACTGTATTTGCTAAATGAGATTCGCTGATGTACTGATCACCTTTTGTGATGGATTTATCTCTACTGCTCCTTAAACTACTGTAGCCCTTTGTAATTCACTTACTTCTGTATCTTCGCATACACATACATATTTTCTTATTCTTCTACTACTTTGGATATGATATAAACATTTCTTATATATCAATCCAAATTGATTACAAAACAATTACAAAGTTGGCTCTTAAAAAAATAAACACAAGTATTACTAAGTCGGCCCAGATATTGTTACTCGGTTCCTGCAAACTAACTCGGTGACTTTCTGATACTCGGCGTCCACTGTGTTACTCAGCATTGTCATGCACTCGGTAGAAGTGGAGACTCGGTCCATACTAATCACTCGGTCATAGTTTTTGAACTCGGTAAAAATGGGAGACTCGGTAGATATAGTGTTACTCGGTAGAAACTGAATTTCCTATTTAACCATGCAACACTCGGTAGATACTGTTCAACTCGGTAAGCTCTGTTCTGCTCGGTAAGCTCTGTTTTGCTCGGCAAGCTCTGTTCTGCTCGGTAAGCTCTCAGAATCTGAATAAGTGTTGTCACTAGATGACAATTATGCTTAATGCCAACACCTCTTATGTATGCCTGTACTCTTGCATTTTCTTCTAAAAGTTATTTTCCTTGTATAGTACATACAAGTTATTTTTCATATATATACATGTAATCTTTAGATGCAAAAATTTCTTTATTAAAAAATAATCTTACATTTAAAATCTAAGAATTATCTAGTCTATTATGACTCAACTAATACATACCAATTAAAATAGACCTAAATAAGGGTCATCTACATTAATGCAACTGCATTAAAACCTTTTCCCATCTGGGTTTGAAACCATTCATAATCAATGGTAGGACTCAGAGAAGATAAATTGGTTTCAAATGCCTATTGTAGCCTTTCCAAGAGATAGAGTGATTTTATCTCATTTGTAATTTTAAACCTATGGTGTTTATTTTTGGTTTTTTTTTCTCATATTTCTCTCAATATTTTGATTGAAAACATATTTCACTCGGTTTGTGTCATCTCAAGTTTGCAATCTAATCATGATGTTATCATGATAGCAATCCCAAATCCCCCCTCAAACAATTGATTATAACAAGAACTTTGTGAACACATGTCTATTAGGACCCATATATAGATAGAGTTAGAATTCAAAGAGAAATCATTCTTATCAATTAAATACAAACAAAACATGTATAATGGGATATATTTTACCAAAGTTCAATGAATATAAGGAAATCAACAACTTACTTGCATATGAGGTCCCCACCTCCTTCTAACACATGCTTTAGCTGCACTTACTCTCTAATCTCATTCTTCAACTTTTGTTTGTATATATTTCTCATCATGATTTCCACCTTTTGACAAGATACTACCATAGCCACATCCATGAATATTTTTATCCTGGATTTTGAAGCAAGATACAAATAATAAATTTCAGCAAAGGATATAATTAAAAATTCATAACACCTTGAGGTAATACATGGACCCTTAACATACTAGAGTTCTTTGAAAACTATTTGAGTCCATCATGTGTACATTTTGTATATGTTTGGGGAACACCAAGCATTAAATTAGTAAAGGTTCAAATTTTAGACAATATTATCAAGAAATTTGCTAAACATTGATTGAAAAAAAATAAGTCTTCATTTATGATACTAATAGATGACTGTGAAATTTTAACTACTTGAAACTATGCTTAGTTGGTCCAACAAATTAGAAAATTTCAGCATGCTCCAACAATTTAGAAGAGCTATATGGCATTTTCATAATATACATTTTTTTTCAAGGCATATCTAGAAATAATTTCTATAAATTAAGAAAATATAAAAGATGTGATTATTCAAATGTGCTACATAAATAACAAAAATAAATACAGAAAGGACCAAATAATTTACTTTCAAATTAGAAAAATAACTATCTAGATTAATTTTATTTTGAAAAATCCCACACACAAATAACAATGCCTTTCCAATGAGACATGAGAAATAAAAGCCTATATCTTAAAGCAGACTGAAAGTCTGAAATAAAATCTATGGTCAAAGCATTCAACTTAGCTTGTATGGTAATTTTATATGAACAGATGCATCTCATAATAAAATGTAAACGTAAGCTTCTTACAAAACTTCTAGACTCTTGTTTTTTGGGCTTGAGATTTACTATTTATTCAAATAAAAAACATAAATTCTCATCCTCTTTCACATTATCTAACAGCATCAAAAGCATATCTGAAAAAACTTAAGCTATTTATTGGAAAAAACTTGTGGCTGCTGCAGATAGATTCTAGCAGGAAAAAAACTTAAATAGAGTTCTAGAAGATTTTGAAATTTCTGCCTTAATATCTTCTATCCAAGACATAAAGTTATCCTGACATTTGACATGGCATAAAAATATTTCTTAGTATAATGTAGAAGACTACATTAAAGCTCAAAGTTGCAAGAGTTATTCAAAACATGAATTAGAGAAACTATAAAGAAATTATACCAAGAATGGCAAGTCTAGAAGAGGTGCAAGACTATTGCCAAATTTTGAAGTTGAATAACTACCAAAACTTCACTGCAAATTTTCCATGTGATATGATCATAAATGAAAGTCTCATTTTAAGTTGTCATATATTGTTCAAAAGTTTTTAAAAAATGGCCATATAGACTATCAATTTCTAGGTTTGTCTCACATTGGTAAAAAATAACTTTAGATAGTTGAAACATTGCGCCGTACACATGAAGACAAATTTCAACTTGCAACCAATATTTTCATTTAGAAGGCTCTAAAAATATTGTATCAAGCTCAAGAATCTAATGGCTCTAAAACCCTAATATTTATAGATCTACATATCATTTATTATGAAACAACAACATACTGCTTTGGGAGGGCTTTCTAGTATTTTTCCTTCAAACTCTACCTAAACTTTGCAGAAAGGGGATTAGCTTGCAGCCTACAAGCCATCAAGACATTTCCTCATAAAATGATCATAAATGGGGAGTACCACATAGTGATATTCACTATGTGGTACTCCTTATTTATGATCATTTCATGAGGAAATATCTTGATGGCTCGCGAGCTTTAAGCTAGGGCATCATACATAGTTCATGAGCTCACTATTTAATACTGGCATTGTTTACATCTTATCATTTGGAATGCCTAATGACCTACAAGCTTTGAGACCTAGGGCTTCACTTCTATTACCTTCAAGGCATTGTGTGAAGTGTTTGATCTCTCTTTATTTGTTTTGCTATTGATATTCACTATGTGGTACTCCCCGTTTATGATCATTTCATGAGGAAATATCTTGATGGCTCAGTGGCTGCAAGCTAGGGCATCTTACATTGTTTATGAGCTCACTGTTTAATACTGGCATTGTTTACATCTTTTCATTTGGAATGCTTGATGACCCGTGAGCTTTGAGAGCTAGGGCATCATTGCTATTACCTTCAAGGCATTGTGTGAAGTGTTTGATCTCTCTTTATTTGTTTTGCTATACATATTCACTATGTGGTACTCCTCGTTTATGATCATTTCATGAGGAAATATCTTGATGGCTCATGGGCTACAAGCTAGGGAATTATACATTGTTTATGAGCTCACTATTTAATACTGGCATTGTTTACAACTTTTCATTTGGAATGCTTGATGACCCGCGAGCTTTGAGAGCTAGGGCATCATTGCTATTACCTTCAAGGCATTGTGTGAAGTGTTTGATCTCTTTTTATTTGTTTTGTTGTTGTATTCAGTATGTGGTACTCCCCGTTTATGATCATTTGATGAGGAAATGTCTTGATGGCTCACAGACTGCAAGCTAGGGCATCATACATTGTTTATGAGCTCACTATTTAATACTTACATTTTTTACATCTTTTCATTTGGAATGCTTGATGATCTGCAAGCTTTGAGAGCTAGGGAATCATTGCTATTACCTTCAAGGCATTGTGTGAAGTGTTTGATCTCTCTTTATTTGTTTTTATGTTGATAATCACTATGTGGTACTCCCCATTTATGATCATTTCATGAGGAAATGTCTTGATGGCTCACGAGCTACAAGCTAGGGCATCATACATCGTTTATGAGCTCACTATTTAATACTGGCATTGTTTACAATAGTAAGCATGAAATGATAGCAATAACATTGCATGATGCCCGAGCTCAAATTAAAAAAGCAAGTGTGTTAATGTATGATCTAATAGCAGCAACGTCATTGATCATTACCTTTCACTCCTCCATCATTATAGAAGATATAACTACCTAAAAATAGGGCATCATGCATTGTTTATGAGCTCACTGTTTGAGCACCTCATGTCCCTATTTGATTGGCCAGTGCTCAAATAATGAGCTCATAAATAATGCATGATGCCCTAGCTTGATGGAAATAACATGCTCATAAACATTGTATAAGACAATATATGGTGCACAATAGCATCAAACATGCAATGAAAACAATAACATTGCATGATGCTCGAGCTCAAATTCAAAATAGTAAGTGCATTAAATGTCTTACTTATGTCCCTATTCAGTTTTAATTTTATAGTGAATTCATGATTTATAATTCAGTTGTAGCAGCTCAATGTGTTTGAACTCAATAATACCCCTTACTTGGTTTCCTATAAAGATTTTGGTGAAATTTGTCAGAAAATGAGAAGCTATGAGAAGGTGACATGAAGCTAATGAAAGGAGGCATCTCCAATTTGTTTTGCAGATAGACACATTAAGGATCATGTCAGATAATACAAGAGAATTCGATCAAAATAGGGAGACAATCGCTGGATTGTTGTCTAACTTTCAAAGAGAAGGCGATGACAAATGTTATTGTCCATGCAAGAGTTGTAACGACTTAAAGACAAGAAGAATCAAAATCAAAACAACAAAGAAACATTGTAGGGAGAATAGTCATATGGAAGGGGGTTTTGATTATAATCCAGTGGTAAGTTGTTTGTTATATTATTTTCACAATTAATATACATATGAACCATGGAAGGAGGTTTGATTATTATCATTTTTATATAGGTCGACATCCCCAGTGTGAATATAAAGGAACATGGAGGAGTGAATATTGAAGTTGAAGATCATGATCCCATGGAAGATGATGATCATGCACTAGAAAACACATTTGAAGATGATGGTGAATGCATTAATTGTTGACACATTTGGTACTGGTGCTGATGGTGCTACTATTTCTGCTGATGAGGATGACATCGACAATGTCCATGATATACCTCTACTTGAGAAGGCGGACATGACCCTTTATGAAGGCTCCCAATCTACTCTTCTCTCTGCTATATTGTTGTTGCTGAATTTGAAGGTTATGAATGGTTTATCCAACATAACAATGTCACGTATGCTAAGGTTTGTCATATATGTCATTATAGTCTATAAAAGGTGAAACATGTACCATTAAGATTGTTTATAGTAATGACTTATATTATTTGTTGCAGATTGATAGGTGACTTTCTGTTACCACCATCAAATGTTCTCCCTCACTCGTACAGAGAATTATGTGCCATTATGAAACATATTAGAATGGAGTATCAAACAATAGATGCTTGTGCTGAAGATCATATTATTTATTATAAAGAACACAAAAATGCAACAGAATGCCCTATGTTGGGACTAAAAACATAGTAAGGGTTTTTGAAGTACCATGTTAAAATTTTGCTATTCAAGGCCCTATAAGTTCTTTTTGAGCCTATTTTCCCGGATGAGATTATGAAGTTCTCTATGTATGTCAAGTGCTTATCAAATTTGTTTTGGCATTTGAAGACATCCCAGGTCATTAATTTTGAGTTATGAGTCATTCAGTGATGTCTTGTTTTGAGCACTTCTCTAAATCTGCACTTGTGCATAAGTGTCAATTTGCTGTGGCAAGCCCTGTTTTCATTTGAATATCTTTTTCCCATTGATTGGTCATGACATGCCGGTTGTGGCATCATATTGTAGGCATGGGAGTGAGTCATACTACCAATTTTCAGCCTCCCATATGCCCATTTGACCTATTTGCCAGTGTCATTCCAAATGCAATTTGTTAAAATTCTCTGAATGTGCATTGTCTAGTTTTATAAGTGGTCTACTTTGAGGTCTTTTAATTTGTGCCCTGTTCAAGGTCCAACATAATTGAAAGTTTTTTCATACTGTAGACCTGGAAGACTAAGTGCCTGACGATTTTGATGTCCTTGCCAATCCATGTGAACACTTTTCTAGGCCATTTCCAAACCTAATTTCTATGATTTTCACTGTTTTAAATCCTGAATTATATCTAACAGGCTGACTTTGACATTTTATTGTAATCGACCACTTGATCTTTTCAAGAAGCTAATTGTGGATTTATGTTCCTTGTTTGGGGGTGAATCAATGCCCAAGATTTTGGTCTCTGAAAGTTTCCTTTTGTCAGTTTTTGAGGTTGCTTCCAGGAGCCAGTCATTGTTGATGGTCAATTTTGCCAAAATGTAAAAAGTGAATTATGTGATTGAATCTTCGACGTGCCATGGTTCTACTTCAAGTGGTTGACTACATCTTGGTCTTATGGAGGAAGGTGTGCATCAAGAGTGATGCCTTGTGCTTAATGTCTTCAAGAGATTGTGTGTATACTTAACATGGACAAAATGAAAGGCGACCAAGGATGCCAGTGTCATTGCTTGTTTGAATGTAATGAAAGTCATCAAGGAATTGACTACTGTTTCCAATGCATACTGGTTTGATAAGAAGGACATTAGTGTTTATTATATCTTCTTTTAGTGGTTTCAAAAGGCCAAGAAAATGGAACCCAAATGAGCATTGAAGGAAAATGACCATGATTGAGAGGTTGCCAGCCTTAATATGAATATATAAATGTCAGCATGTTTAATCAGTGTGCATATGTGTTGAGGGCTATGATCATTACACACCACACCAAACAATAGAAGGGGCTACTAGCATGAGTGTTTAAAAGAGATGCAAGGCTTGGCTGGGCACATTTGACCAACAAAAGTGATTGCAGGCTGAAGGCAATCAAAATGTGGTGCATGACAGTGAAGTAAAGATGTGCATAGAATAAATTGGAAGAGGAGTTTTAAATGTAACATGGATGCTATGTATTAAATGGAAATGGTCTTTTTGAGAAAGCAAAGAAGAAATAGCCCACACAATGGATTTTGAAAACACGGATTTGTAGAAAAGAAAAAACATAGTCATATTGTGGGGGGCATAACTTTTTATTGAACCGTTGGATTGGGCTAAATTTTGGATATGTTGTTGCAAACCTAGTTATCGTGATTCTCACCAGAGTGATTTTCAAAATTTTTCCTGATTTGTGAGATACAAGTGATTGAGTGAGTCACTTTCAAAACTACCCATAAGATCACAGAGAACATTTATTCCACATTCATTAAGTTTCATGTCAATGATGTGTTCAAATACAAGGCCACCTAGGTATAGTGTAAGTTGAAGGAGGAAAGGCTTGTGCCTTGTGGTCCCACCTCAACATGTGTGCGCTAGCTAACCATAAGAGAAGCTGGCCATAAGAGACAATATTTTATTGCAAGGTCTTTAAAACCTCAGAGATATTAGTCCCACATTCATTTGGAATGGGGAAATTGTAATGAATATATGCAAGTCCACAAACATGTAAGGTAGAATGAACAGATGGAGGTTATGCACATGTGAGCTCTCAGAGGTGCCTTGATTTATGTGCCTGCACCCAGGAAGAAGTAAATTTTGCAGAAGAATGATGGTGATAGCATGGACCCCAAATGGACACATGACAGTCATTCACCCATTCTCAGAATAGACTGGCGGTTAGGAGGAAAATCTAGAGAACTGGAGAATGCTTGGTCGCCCATTCTCCCAATCCCTGGAAGTTAGGAGATAACATTCAGAGAATTGGAGATAACCATAGTCGCGCATTCTCCAAATGGTTGGTGGTCAAGACAGAGCATTCAGAGAATTGGAGATTACCTTGGTCGTTGGTTCTCTAGATCCGTGGCGGTTAGTATCTAACATCTGGAGAATTGGAGAATGCTTTGGTCACCAGTTCTCCAAGTCCATGATAGTTAAGTGAAAACATTCAGAGAATAGGAGAGTACCTAGTCGTGAGTTCTCTAAGTCCCAGCGGTTAAGTCCAAGCAATTCGGAGAATTGGAGAATGGGCTCAGTCGCCCATTCTCCAAATATTAACCATGGTCAAAGAAGAATTCAGAGAACTAGAGAATAGTTATTTCGCCAGATCTCAGAGTTTAACTGCAGTTAGTTGGATCATTTGGAGATTCAGAGAATTCATGTGGTCGCCAGTTCTCTAAATGGGATGGTCAACCTGAGGTCAAGTCCGAGCATGCAATGAGGTGGTGACAAGTGTCAAGTCCTGGTGCCTTGTGAGGTAAAAGTGTAGAATATTAAAATGATATAAAATGACAGATTTGAAAAGAATTTAAAAAATGATAAAGTTGAAACTATTGAAAATATTCAAAAATTTAAATGCCATGGCCTGTGCACGGAAAATTATCCTGGGAATTCATTTTTTGCCAGAATATATAAGTATTATATATTGTCGGAAAGGTCTCAGAATGAGGAATATGATGGTGATGAGTGTTTTTAGCTTCAGTGAGATGGCAAAGAGCAGTTCAGGTTCAAATTCTGAGGACAAGAGTCAGGATTAGATCAATTTTGAGAGAGGATTACAGAAAGAGGTTACAAATTTGGAGGGAAGGGGGATCAGTTTTGAGGAGCAGTTGTAGATATTTTTTAGGACTAACAGGTGTAGGTGACTTCCATTCTCCTATATCTTGTTTTCTCTCCAATGTAACAAGGATGTTGAAAATTCATGCTGCTAGGCAGTATTTAGGCCTTTTTTCTTATTTTCTCTATTTTTCTTTGTCATGTAAATATGTTGAAGCAGATGAATTTTAATAGAAAAATAATAGAATCCCTATTCAGTTCTTGTGTATCAGTTTGTAAGGCATTTTGATGCACTGGTTATAAGGTAGCTGTGATCTTGTTTTCAAGTTTCTTTCAAGGAGAGAGTCAATCTTGAATGTAGGCTCTGAGAATTTAAGATTTATACGTGAATTTGATGTCTAAGAACTGGAATGAGAAGAGTGATTTGTAAGGCACTTCACTTGGTTTCTTTGAGTTTGGAGTTAAGTTTTTTTGGGAATACATGATTGTTTGACTCTGATGCCCAATAGATAAGGCACTAGTCTTTTGCTTGTCCTACAGTTTTCATCATCAAGCATTAATTACAAATCATTTTACTTTCCTATTGTTATGCACATTCATGTTTGATTGTATTCAAGAAGTACAATTCATTTGTTGATTCCTTGAAGAGTGAATCATTAGGTTAGCCTGCCTGAGCCTTCGGGTTTGAAGAGAAGAAGGAGTTTATCCTTGTTATCACATTGACCATTTTTCTAGTTCTTAGCAGATCATACAAGTGGGATCCTGTATAAGACTGGTTGAGTTGGACTCCCATGTTTTATAAATCTGAGAATTAGCCACTGATTTTCATGTCTGCATAAAAGGTTTTAGCTAGTGAGTTATATGCATGTAGATCTTATCATGTTTTAGGTGCACCCACCCGAGTGTGTGGAACTCGAAGCAGAAGGAGGATCAAATCCTCATTAATTAGTCTTTTCTTGCCCCTTAGTTTGTATGAACAAGTAGATTTGTGTTGCTGGACAAAACTCCCCGGGTCTGGTCTTCATGTTTCTCTTTTAGAGTTGAGGGATACAAGAAAAACCACTAACAAAATGGTGACTCTACTGGGGAAGCAATAAATGACAGCAAGTTTAAGATGTCCAATTCCTTGGTTTGCTGAATCATCCCAGGGTCTGGTCCAGTTTGGATATAGAGTCAGTTCTTTTCAAAAAATTGTTATATTATCTCACTGAATGTGAGTGGCGACTCTGAATCTCTGTTTGATTAGTGTTTTGTAATTTGAAGTTGTGATGTATTCTGTGATCCTGACAAATAGAAATCCTATGAAGTTGTTTTGTGTTTGCTGATAAAGAAAGCCCAGGTGTGAGATAAAGGTTCTTAGCTGGTTCAAGGTTGGTCCTCTGCAAAGAGGTGGCGGTTCTACGAAGTTTTGGAAGGTGATTTGAAGGAGGTTTCAGATCTTTATTTTACACCAGCAACAATACTTCCAGGTAATCCTTTGTCAAAGTATAAATCAGTCCCTAAATAGGTGAATCAGTCACTAAGAAAGGGGAAAATAATTTTAAGAAGTTGGAATCATATTTCTGAATTTGAGGTTTTCAGTTATTGAAAAAGACTATCAGAAATATGCAGTGGTCCATGAAGTTAATGGTTGCATAAATTGGACAGAAATACTGTCATGAGAATAAGCTTTAGTGTTTTGTCAGTGTGTTAGAATGGAGTTTCCAGTTTTTATGAGTCAAGATGTTTTTGGATCTGAAAGTTTTCAATCAGATCTGGAAAATTATAATAATGAACTTCATTTGATAGATAAAAAAATTCAGCATAATTGTATACTAGTGTTAAGATGTGCAATAGGAGAAAGAAATGAAGAGTCTACATTGTCTTATTACAAGAGGTTTCTTATTGCATGTAGTAAACTTCTTGCAGGTTTCGATTTTCATGAGTCCCAATATGCAGAGATGTTCCTAGAACTTTCAATGCCTGAATCAGTAGGTTGGACTGCGTCCTTAAAGGATGAAGCACTAGAAAATCTTAAGGAATGGATAGTTTTTTTTATAAATGTTGAATTTAGTGATGTTGAGTCTAATTCATCTGGGGATGCTGAGTCCTGTGCTGACGATGAAGTTAATGAGTGCTAAGGAATGGAAGATAAATCTTCAATTGATAGTGAGTTCCTTGAGCTTGTAGATTTCCCCTTTTCTCAGCATGATGTTAATGACTATTTGTTTCAGTTTAGTGATGTTTTGTGTGAACATGAAGAACATGGATATAATGCAGATGTTAGTTCCTGCAGTAGTTACTTCACACAAGGTAATGTGAGACAAATAAATTCAGTCCCTACTTCAGATGGAGAAGAGATTTGTAGCATCAGTAGTGAGAATGAAGAAGTGAAATGTAATGTTCAGTGCTTGTTGAGTTGTGAGCAGATTTCAAGTCTCTTCGACGCTGATTTTTAGAGGTATGGTACTAAGTTTGTTTCTAGAATTCCATGCCTGGTTGACATAAGTTTTGATGAAAGTGATTCAGATGATGGCATGATGAGTAAAACATATATTGAGATCTCTTCTCCTATTCTAAGTCAGCAAGATTCAAGTGCATTTCATTGTGATAATGTTGATAATGTTATATATGATGAGTACAATGATGAGTGTGTTAGTGCATGTTCAAATTTGCATGAGCTTGCTAACTGTGGTTCTTGTGTACATTTTGATGCTGAAGAATATGGTAAATCTGAAAGTGTTTTCTCAGATTTGAAAATGCCTAATGAGTTACTCACTGATGGAGCTTGTCCTCTTCTAAATGATGCTGATGTAGTTTGTGGTCAGCAATATGTTCTTGGATTTATGCAATTAGAAATTTGTTTCAAGAAGTTTTGTATTAGTTGGCAAAGTGATGAGTTGGAAGTGTTGTATTCTTTCTTGCAAACTAATTATCGGAATGATAGTGTTCCCAGCTGTGATGTTGAGTTGCAGTGTTTTCTTTTTCAGCATGGTAGTGACAGTGAAGAACGTAATGCTTTGACATTACAAAATGATCAGTACTCATGACAACTTGATGGCTCTCCTTTGCCAGATAATGGTGAGTGTGTTGATCACTTTTCTTATGGTATACTGAAAGAAAATCAAAATGTTTCTAACCAGCTGGATGCAACATATGATCTTAGTTTTCCTCTGTTGTATGGAGATGAGAATTATTTATTTGATCGGGGTAAGGACTGATTTTAGTTTAATGGATTTGGGCCCTTGTAAATAGTGTGTTTGTATAGTTGTTTTATTTCCCTTCAGTTGTGTGTTGTCTCTGCTTTCAATAAAAGGGCTTCCAGATTTTGAAGAGGGAAGTCAGAGGTAAAATTTGATTCCTAATTTCAGGGTGGTCTGCTTCTACCAAAGATTCTGATGTTCTCTACATGCCCGCATGGGGCATGCATCCATAGTCAGAGCCACTGTTGGGACTAAAAACACAGTAAGGGTTTTTGAAGTACCATGTTAAAATTTTGCTATTCAAGGCCCTATAAGTTCTTTTTGAGCCTATTTTCCCGGATGAGATTATGAAGTTCTCTATGTATGTCAAGTGCTTATCACCTTTGTTTTGGCATTTTAAGACATCCCAAGTCGTTAATTTTGAGTTATGAGTCATTCGGTGATGTCTTGTTTTGAGCACTTCTCTAAATCTGCACTTGTGCATAAGTGTCAATTTGCTGTGGCAAGCCCTGTTTTCATTTGAATATCTTTTTACCATTGATTTTTCATGACATGCTGGTTGTGGCATCATATTGTAGGCATGGGAGTGAGTCATCCTACCAATTTTCAGCCTCCCATATGCCCATTTGACCTGTTTGCCAGTGTCATTCCAAATGCAATTTGTTAAAATTCTCCGAATGTGCACTGTCTAGTTTTATAAGTGGCCTACTTTGAGGTCTTTTAATTTGTGCCCTGTTCAAGGTCCAACATAATTGAAAGTTTTTTCATACTGTAGACTTGAAAGACTAAGTGCCTGATGATTTTGAGGTCCTTGCCAATCCATGTGAACACTTTTCCAGGCCATTTCCAAACCTAATTTCTATGATTTTCACTGTTTTAAATCCTAATTTTCACTATTTTAAATGCCATATGAGTAGATATCAAGATGATCAAGTGACAAAAAAGGTGCCTCGCAAGGTTCTTCGTCACATCCCCATTATTCCACGTCTGAAATGATTATTTAGGTGCAATAGCTTGGCACAATTTATGGATTTGACATTATTCAAATGCCTATGGATGGTTCATCATTTATGGACATAGAGGAAAAGTGGCCACACTTTAAAGAGAAACCTTGAAATCTCAAGCTTTCTCTGGCAGTAGATGGTGTCAATCCGCATGGGGAGATGCAATCCATTTGCTTGGTGTGGCCTATTTTTGTTATAAACAATAACCTTCCTCCATGGATGTCAATAAAGAGGGAGCACATTATGTTGGCAATAATTGTTCCAGGTATCTTATTATTTTATAGTTATCTACATGTAATTATAAGTCTTGGAGTGAAATGACCACAATAATTATCTGATGTTGTTGTTAATTCAACTAGGTAACTACCAAGTGAAAGATATGAATGTATATATTGCGCCTCTTATCAATGAGTTGTTGGTGTTATGGAATGGTTTCACTATGTATGACATCTCCCGACCAATTGGACAAAGAGAATTTCAATTCCATGTAATGCTTGCATGGACAATTCATGATGCTCTAGGGTTGACATATTTCTGTGGTATGTTATGGTGAATTCTAGTTGTACGTGATAATTCAAATTATAAAAATATACATATTTAATCCAATTTTATCATTATCTTGTAGGTCTTCAAACAAATGGAAAATTTGCATGTCCAATGTGTAGTCCAAAGATGAAATCCCATCATTCCAAAAGTTTAAGAAAATAGGTGTTTGATGAGTATAGGCAGTTCCTCCCCAGAAATCATAAGTATCGAAGTGCAGAAAGTCATCTTTTCAATGGGAAAGAAGAGATTACATCAAAGCCCCAAAGAATGACACCTCACCTATGGCAGTTGGAATATAATAGAATTCAAAGTAATATCATTCCATATAATGGTTGATGTTTGAAAATTATATATTTTGATTGTGTTTTGTTGGCTAATTATGTAGTTGATGATCTTGAAGGTCGTGAAGGCATCACCGACCAGCTTCCAAAGGGACTAAAATGTTATCCCAGAGAATTTAGTAGGCTACCCTACTATGAGCATCTACAAATTGTGCATTTGTTTGATAATATGCATATTGGAAAGAATGTAATAGAGACGTTGTTAAAAATATTGGACGGAAGGCGTGACAAAGAAAAACTTGGCAAAATTTGTAATGACATTCATGATTCCAATCATGCAATGAAAAATATCATTGAATCAAATAGCAATGGAGACTGAATTAATGCAAGTGCTCTTCCTTGGTTATTAATAGAGCAACAAAGTAACGCCATAAAAGAACTGATCCAAAAAATTCAATTTCCTATAGGATTTGCTGTGGATATAAGCAATCTCATATCAAAGAAAAATGATTTTGGGTTAGGGATGAAAATGCATGATTGGCATACCTTCATCAAGGTAAGCCATAGTCTTTTGTATTTACAATATATTTGTGTAGTTACATTCAATTTTCATTGTATGAAATGATCAGTTGACTATTGTTGCAATATTTTCTACCCGTATCTCTCCCAGAGAACTTTGACAACAATATCAAACAAGTGATATATGATCTTGGAAAATATATGAGGTAAGCAGTGATATTTGTTCAATATATCAAACAATAATATCAAACAAGTAATATATTGTAAAGTCTCGTATTTATATATTTATGTCTTGAATCCCTTATAGGTGGTTGTCATCTAAAGAAATTCATAAATAAGATATAAAATATTGGAAGAAAAGAATTTTTTGATTAATGTGTGAAATGCAAAAGTGTTTACCTCCAGCTTTTTTCAATGCACAAGAACACTACCTCATACACCAAGTTGAGGAGATTGAATTGTGTGGACCTGTACATGCTAGGTCAATGTGGATGGTTGAGAGACACTTGAAATTTTTGAAGGGTTTGGTATGAAAAAGAGAACATCCTAAGGGTTCTATGGTTGAGGGATATATGGTATACCAAATGATGGTGTACGTTACTCAATATCTTCCTAATCTTGCAACAAAGACTCATATAGATAGCATTTGGGATCTTGACTCAGTTAAAAAATTTGAAGGGGAGTAATTGGTGGGAAATGATAGATTTAGGAAACTGAAAGGTAATAAATTATGAGATGTTCTTATAGTAAATTAATTTTTAATTTTCAAAATAAATCTATTGTAAGTCATATATTTACTTTTGTACAACTGCTAAAGAGTGAGATACAATACATTTGTTTATTGCAAACAATCAATATTGGATGACGACATGGATTGAACGATGTCAACATGATGGTCATAGATTAACATGGGAATCCATGTCTTCATTGGTTATACAAGCTCATTGCAATGGAGATCCCAATGTTACACAAAAGGAAATAGATTTAGGATATGGTTTAAGAGATCACCAGGTACTTATAAATTTTTTAATTAATCAATCGTATGTTTTTCAACTCGTGATGTAATAATTTATACATGTTTGACATTATTGCAGGTGAAACACCACAAGGCTATGTTTTGCAATGGTTATAAATTTCACCTCAAAAAGTTGGATGACATGAAGAGAACTTGTGATTGTGGGATAAGTGCAGTGTCCCAGGTGACTAATATTTCATCTAGAAATGACTTACATCTTCGAGAGTCACAAAATTGATACTATGGTATTTTGGTTGATATACTTGACTGCGACTTCAATTCCTTCAAATTAGTTCTCTTCATTGTGAAATGGTACAGACTACAACTCAATAAAAATGATCCTAATAGAACTATTATTGAACATGACAATGGATTTTCAATGATTAATACAAGGTTGTTTGAGCCAGTTGGAGAAGAGCCCTATGTTCTTCTAAGCCAATGTGAGTAGGTATTTTACTTAAAGATTCCACATAAACCGGGTTGGTCATTTGTTGTTAGACATGATCCAAGAGGAAGACCGATAAAGTATAATGCGATGGAAGAAGATACCAAGGAAGATGAAGAAGTGGAAGATGATGTAGAACTAGATCA
Source organism: Chamaecyparis obtusa (assembly GCA_027943335.1). Classification (NCBI taxonomy): domain Eukaryota; kingdom Viridiplantae; phylum Streptophyta; class Pinopsida; order Cupressales; family Cupressaceae; genus Chamaecyparis; species Chamaecyparis obtusa. The sequence continues at coordinate 113,271 of BSBK01001155.1, read as the reverse complement.
CAATCGAGAGCTAGTCGAAGAAGAATATGAAGAAGAAGACGACGATGATGCTGCTACTGATGACGATGATGTTGCTACTAATTAGGATGCTGCTGCTACTAATGCTGCTACTAATGAGGATGATGATGAGGATGATGATGATGATGATGATACTAATGGTGATGATGATGATGATGATAATAGTGGTGGTGATGATGTCATCAATGATGATGATCTTGATGATGAGATGGATGAAGAAGAATATCAATGACATGAATGAAATGTACAATTATGCCAGATGTCTAGCATGTTCTAACAATTTTTTTATATGTACTACTCTTATTCACCTTGTTTTATATGTCCTACTTATATATCTTTGATCTTTTGTTAAGATAAATTTCATTCTAAAAGATTGTATTTAATCTCTATATGCTTAAACAACCTCACTATTTAAAACTATTCTCATTTTTAGTGGGCATGAATAGAATCAAATCACTTGAAAGACACCAGTATTTAGACATGCACAAATTAGTGACATGATTAAGAAAATTACCTTTCTTTACAATTGCATGGTTGTCTTTGGTTTGTCATTTTGTTTTGAGTGTCTAGTGATTTAAACCGAAGACTTCAACTTAGCCAAAAAATGTGCAAGTCTACATTAGTATGTTTCTTTTTATTGTAATTATAATTAGTATGAATGAAAAAATAATGATAATGCAATATTTGTGATAATGCAATATTTGTCGAAATAGCGTCAATGACTTCAGTCAATGTGCCTATGTGTCAATGTGGTGTTGGCCCATGCATGTTGAAGATGTCACACACAACAAGTAATCCTGGGCATTAATTTTGGGTTTGCCCAATTAGGAAAAAGGTCTAGATACGTAATTATATTTTATGTTTAAAAATAATGTGACAACTAATCATTTTATGAAGAACTGATGTACATTTGGTATTGTCAGGGAAATACTGGATGTCAATACTTTCGGTGGGTCGATCAAACCACATTGACATCTACCCCATCTACATCTATATCTGATGTAGGAAATGAGTGCAACTTGTGCAAGGCTCGAGAGGCAGCTAGTGCTGCCAAAATTGTTTCAATGGAAAAAGCAGAAATCATATTTTTGTGATGCCTTCTTTGTGTAGTTTGTGCACTACTTTGTTGGGACCATATGTGTAAATGTGGTTAATAGAGGGCTATTGTAGATACTGAATTTTTTTTTGAATTTCTAGTAGATACACATAAAGAACATGCACATAAATATGACAAATGAGAAACATAAATGTAGATATCACAATAGCTAAAAAACATAAATGTAGGCATCATAATCATAATTTTTTGGAGACACAACATAATTGAATGGTATACCCACACGATGCAACACAACTATATATCACTCCTCTGGTTCCAAGTTTACACTGCGGTAAATAAAATCCATAGATAAAAAATAAATTTAGAGAGTGGAGGAGAGCGAGAATGACCAAATTAATATAGGTCCCTATATTATTTCAGTTGTTATCGCACTTCTGCACTCTCTAAATTTACTCTTTATCTTTGAGTTTTGTTTATGCAGTGTAGACATGGAACTAGAGGAGTAGTTGCATTGCATCATCTGGGTATACCACTCAATTATGTCATGTTTCCAAAAAATTGTGACCATGATGCCTACATTTATGTTTCCCAGCTGTTATGTCCCAGGACCCCTTATGACCCTTTACGACCATTTATGATCTCTAAAAATACATCTTAGATATCTTAAAATGTTGTAAAGGGTCATAAGAGGCTCCTAGGAGGGGTCAGATGAGCTTCCATCTTCCCGTGGTTGGCCCTATTAAGTAGATAATGTTAAACTATTCTCAAAACAAAGAGAAGGTCAATAATTTAATATCTCAATCCATGCATGACAAATATATATCGATCCATCTCAATGGCTAACAAATCAAGAGATCTCTGTCAAGAACCCAGTCACAAACAAACACCATAGACCGCACCATGAACCCGCACATCAAATTTGGACCAAAGAAGTCAAGAAGTCACTCGAATTAGATCTGAATGCAATTAGGTCCGCATATATCCCATGAACACATAAGGAAGAATGCATCTCTGATCGTCGCACTAGCTTCTTGTGCTAGAGCAGTCACTGTCACAAGTCTTGATTTGGTAGGATCCATTCCAAATCCAAGTCTCTAGACTTGACTCAATAATCCACGAGCCACTACCAAATCTATTGCTAAGTTATCTCCAAATTGTGTTGGAGTAGTCATTGTCACAAGTCTTGATTTGGTAGGATCCATTCCAAATCCAAGTCTCTAGAATTGACTCAATAATCTACAAGCCGCTACCAAATCTACTGCAAAGTTATCTTTGAATGATCCATAACCAAATCATGAGTAGGAACCAGATCTGCAAGAACACCGTTCTAAATTAACACCAACTGGATCGACAAATATATATATATTTTTTTAAAAATTGATAATCGTCATAACTACAATGGATTCAAAATAGCGACGGTTGTTCATCGCAAAACTCCATCGCATTAACAACATCACTGTCGAAAAACAACCATTAACGAAGGATATCTGTTGTAAATGTCCAATGCATGTCCATTGCATGTACAAATATTTCATCTAGAAATGACTTACATCCTCGAGAGTCACAAAATTGATACTATGGTATTTTGGTTGATATACTTGACTGCGACTTCAATTCCTTCAAATTAGTTCTCTTCATTGTGAAATGGTACAGACTACGACTCAATAAAAATGATCCTAATAGAACTATTATTGAACATGACAATGGATTTTCAATGATTAATACAAGGTTGTTTGAGCCAGTTGGAGAAGAGCCCTATGTTCTTCTAAGCCAATGTCAGTAGGTATTTTACTTAGAGATTCCACATAAACCGGGTTGGTCATTTGTTGTTAGACATGATCCAAGAGGAAGACCGATAAAGTATAATGCGATGGAAGAAGATACCAAGGAAGATGAAGAAGTGGAAGATGATGTAGAACTAGATCACAATCGAGAGCTAGTCGAAGAAGAATATGAAGAAGAAGACGACGATGATGCTGCTACTGATGACGATGATGTTGCTACTGATTAGGATGCTGCTGCTACTGATGCTGCTACTAATGAGGATGATGATGAGGATGATGATGATGAGGATGATACTAATGGTGATGATGATGATGATGATAATAGTGGTGGTGATGATGTCATCAATGATGATGATCTTGATGATGAGATGGATGAAGAAGAATATCAATGACATGAATGAAATGTACAATTATGTCAGATGTCTAGCATGTTCTAACAATTTTTTTATATGTACTACTCTTATTCACCTTGTTTTATATGTCCTACTTATATATCTTTGATCTTTTGTTAAGTTAAATTTCATTCTAAAAGATTGTATTTAATCTCTATATGCTTAAACAACCTCACTATTTAAAACTATTCTCATTTTTAGTGGGCATGAATAGAATCAAATCACTTGAAAGACACCAGTATTTAGACATGCACAAATTAGTGACATGATTAAGAAAATTACCTTTCTTTACAATTGCATGGTTGTCTTTGGTTTGTCATTTTGTTTTGAGTGTCTAGTGATTTAAACCGAAGACTTCAACTTAGCCAAAAAATGTGCAAGTCTACATTAGTATGTTTCTTTTTATTGTAATTATAATTAGTATGAATGAAAAAATAATGATAATGCAATATTTGTGATAATGCAATATTTGTTGAAATAGCGTCGATGACTTCAGTCAATGTGCCTATGTGTCAATGTGGTGTTGGCCCATGCATGTTGAAGATGTCACACACAACAAGTAATCTTGGGCATTAATTTTGGGTTTGCCCAATTAGGAAAAAGGTTTGGATACGTAATTATATTTTATGTTTAAAAATAATGTGACAACTAATCATTTTATGAAGAACTGATGTACATTTGGTATTGTCAGGGAAATACTGGATGTCAATACTTTCGGTGGGTCGATCAAACCACATTGACATCTACCCCATCTACATCTATATCTGATGTAGGAAATGAGTGCAACTTGTGCAAGGCTCAAGAGGTAGCTAGTGCTGCCAAAATTGTTTCAATGGCAAAAGCAGAAATCATATTTTTGTGATGCCTTCTTTGTGTAGTTTGTGCACTACTTTGTTGGGACCATATGTGTAAATGTGGTTAATAGAGGGCTATTGTAGATACTGAATTTTTTTTTGAATTTCTAGTAGATACACATAAAGAACATTCACATAAACATGACAAATGAGAAACATAAATGTAGATATCACAATAGCTAAAAAACATAAATGTAGGCATTATAATCATAATTTTTTGGAGACACAACATAATTGAATGGTATACCCACACGATGCAACACAACTATATATCACTCCTCTGGTTCCAAGTTTACACTGCGGTAAATAAAATCCATAGATAAAAAATAAATTTAGAGAGTGGAGGAGAGCGAGAATGACCAAATTAATATAGGTCCCTATATTATTTCAGTTGTTATCACACTTCTGCACTCTCTAAATTTACTCTTTATCTTTGAGTTTTGTTTATGCAGTGTAGACATGGAACTAGAGGAGTAGTTGCATTGCATCATCTGGGTATACCACTCAATTATGTCATGTTTCCAAAAAATTGTGACCATGATGCCTACATTTATGTTTCCCAGCTGTTATGTCCCAGGACCCCTTATGACCCTTTACGACCATTTATGATCTCTAAGAATACATCTTAGATATCTTAAAATGTTGTAAAGGGTCATAAGAGGCTCCTAGGAGGGGTCAGATGAGCTTCCATCTTCACGTGGTTGGCCCTATTAAGTAGAGAATGTTAAACTATTCTCAAAACAAAGAGAAGGTCAATAATTTAATATCTCAATCCATGCATGACAAATATATATCGATCCATCTCAATGGCTAACAAATCAAGAGATCTCTGTCAAGAACCCAGTCACAAACAAACACCATAGACTGCACCATGAACCCGCACATCAAATTTGGACCAAAGAAGTCAAGAAGTCACTCGAATCAGATCCGAATGCAATTAGGTCCACATATATCCCATGAACACATAAGGAAGAATGCATCTTTGATCATCACACTAGCTTCTTGTGCTAGAGCAGTCACTGTCACAAGTCTTGATTTGGTAGGATCCATTCCAAATCCAAGTCTCTAGACTTGACTCAATAATCCACGAGCCACTACCAAATCTATTGCTAAGTTATCTCCAAATTGTGTTGGAGTAGTCATTGTCACAAGTCTTGATTTGGTAGGATCCATTCCAAATCCAAGTCTCTAGAATTGACTCAATAATCTACAAGCCGCTACCAAATCTACTGCAAAGTTATCTCTGAATGATCCATAACCAAATCATGAGCAAGAACCAGATCTGCAAGAACACCGTTCTAAATTAACACCAACTGGATCGACAAATATATATATATTTTTTTAAAAATTGATAATCGTCATAACTATAATGGATTCAAAATAGCGACAGTTGTTCATCGCAAAACTCCATCGCATTAACAACATCACTGTCGAAAAACAACCATTAACGAAGGATATCCATTGTAAATGTCTAATGCATGTCCATTGCATGTCCATTGCATGTACAACATAGTCGTCATTACAAACCACACATGAGGGATATGCGTCATACATTTTTGATAGATATCCATTGCACTAAAATTATTTCCGTCGGTGAACATGTTACAAACGACGGCTACCCGTCGTACAATTCTAACGGGTCACTGTCATTTGTTATTATTGCGACGGATAGTCATCCCAATTGTGATGGCCATAAATAGGTCCAATGATAGGTTCACTCTGTTGGCACCTTCTTTTTTCAATGGCCATGGTTGTCATAATTATGACACCAAACAAAATCATCAGTTTTTCTAACCACAAAACTGTGACGCTAGGTGGTGTCGGTTAATCGACAGTTTATTATCTAAATTGAGACATTTGGCCATCAAAAAAAGGTCTCAAATGTACTAGTGCTATTTTATTATTGATGTCCCTATTTGTTTTATTGATGATATTCACTATGTGGTACTCCCCGTTTATGCCCATTTCATGAGGAAATGTCTTGATGGTTCACGAGTTGCAAGCTAGGGCATCATGCATTATTTATGAGCTCACTTTTTGAGCACTAGCCATTCAAATAGGGACATGAGGTGTTCAAATAGTGAGTTCATAAACAATACATGATGCCCTAGCTTGCAATCTACAAGCCATCAAGAAATTTCCTCATGAAATGATCATAAACGGGGAGTACCGCATAGTGAATATCAACAACAAAACAAATAAAGAGAGATCAAACACTTCACACAATATATGTTGTTTTATAAGATTAAATTGGTGAGTTTGTATACTTTCTCCATTTTAAACTAACCTATGACTTCAAAGGGGGAATTATGAAATATAGTTGTAGGTAGTTATCTCTTCTATAATGATGGAGGAGTCAAAGGTAATGATCAATGGGGTTGCTTCTATTAGATCATACATTAATACACTCACTATTTTGAATTTGATCTTAGGCATCATGCAATGTTATTGTTGTCATTGCATGCTTGTTATTGTTGTGCACCATATATTGTTTTATACACTATTTATTTCATTGAGACTGTGAGCTTGGCATTTGTAATGTATTTTCTGTTATTGGATCAATTCTACCATGTTGTTGAGGCTATAAATGCATTGAATCACCACTTCCATTCTATTTTGATAGCAACAATATAACAAATAGAGCACCGACCAATCAAATAGGGACATTAGTAAGACATTTAATGCATTATTACTTTATCATGATGATAAAAATTTCATTTTCTCAAAGCACATAGAATGTGGGTAGATGCATTGAATCACCACTTCTATTGTATTTTGATGAAGATGAACTATGTTATAAAATTTCAAGGCATGAAATTTTATAACTGTACATATATTTTATGACTATAACTGTACAACAAAAGAGCACCCACATGGCTTGGTTGTTATTGGTCTATGAAAGATTTTGGTTCAATCCTTAGTAATGGTTTGGGGAACTAATTACTAGATGAGTGACTACAATACCCTAGTTTGTATTATTAGATGATCTTGTTTAATTTGTGTTTATTTCATGCAAAGATACATCTAAAGGAAAATAAATTTTTGCATGTAAAGATTACATGTATATATATGAAAAATAACTTGTATGTACTATACAAGGAAAATAACTTTCAGAAGAAAATGCAAGAGTACATGCATACATAAAAGGATGAAAATAAATAATAAGGGTGCCATACATTGCCTAAAGTGATGAATTTTTGACCCGAGTATGAATCTAGTGTGCCCCTGTGTGATCTAGAACCTGCAAAGAAAAGAGAGATGGGGGTTAGATAAAAATATCTAAGTAATGAATGGCATCCTATTGCTAATCTTCATCTACAATTATGCATGTGCATAGTCAAGTCATACACTTCTAAAAGAAAAACCATGCTACAAGACATGTGGCACTTAGAAGAATGTTGCAGAAAGTAAATGGTTGTATTTATGTTTGCATGAACACCTGGTGAGTCACTATTGTGACTACATCATTCAAACAGTGTAGCAACAACACCAAATATTGTTGTTTCGTCTGGTGTTGTTGTGACATCATTTCAAAATGATGCACCCACAATAGTCACACATCATGCCCATCAACACAAGGTAGTCATGAGAAAGCATGAGTAAGCAATGGAAGGGGCATACATGATCATCAAATCAGAGGAGAAAAGCATCAAATTTGCATATTAAGGGAGGAATATATCATTGATTTCAAGTAAAGATCATAACATGACAACATGGTTGGCAGCCCTAAGGAGGCCCCATTGCATGCAGTGAGTAAGATACATCAAAACAAAGAGGTACACAAATATGCATCATATATACATTTGATGCAGGAGCATCCTGGGTGTAAGAGCAATCTTGCATCACCCAAAAATATTTCTATTTTCTTTTCAATAAGGGCTATCTTGTGCAGAGCTTCTATTTGTGGAAAGTTACTATTTTTGGTAATTTTTGTCTGTGCTCAGAATGATCTGATTTCTTTCTTGGAGGTTCATTTTGGTCATATAAGTCTGCCAGTAAAGTTTCATTGCCAAATCAAGTGTATATGGGAAGATATTGAAGATTTTCGGTATTGGCAGTAGGGTACAGAAACTTTGAACTTAGTTTTGAAGGCTTTAGAGGCCCCGGATGAGGTCAAAAATTTGGGTGACAAGCGCTTGCACTGTCAAGCTTGTAGAGCGCTTCGTGGCATTTCCAAAATGGGGTTATAATAGCCGATCGGGTCAACTGGTGATGACTTATGGTCTTCGGAAGTTGGGCCACCTGAAATGGCAGAAAATAATTTTCCTTCAAAATTTCTGTTTGGGTTTCAAAAGTCATTTTGAGCCGACTTTGATGTAATAAATTGTAAAATAAAATAATTCTAAGTTTGGTCGGCCCTAAGGGCAAAATTTCTGGAACCTTCTCGGGCGGTGGAAATTGCCTATATAAGGAAGGCTGTATTATTGTCTTAGATAGTTGATAATAGTTTGGGTAATAATTCGAGACTTTGTCCTACAAAATATTGTAAGGGGATGCCCATGTGGCTTTGCGTATTGTAATTCTAAAAGTTTGTAATTCCACATTTGTGGAGATAATAAGAAGCCAATTTTCTGTTCTTGCATATTGTTGTTATTTCTCTGTTTCTGTTATGTGTTTGTGGTATTAAGGGGAGCACCCTTCATCAACATTAATGCTATGGCATGGAGTATATTTGAATCTGCATTTTAAAGGATAATTAAGAAAGTTGCATGATGCTAGTGAAATTAAAAAAGGTACATATCTAATGAAGTAATGAAGCTACCCACTGTTGGAAATATAGATGCAGTAACTGAGAGGGGGGGGGGGGGTGAATCAGTTAACCACAAAAATATTACCACTGATCCCTTAGATATCTTATTAAATAATTTGCTGCTACCACTCGGTAAACATACAGAGAAATGCTGAAACTCGGTCTTTGCAGAGTGTATTAATTATAATTGTTCTTAAGCATTCATCACTGATTAACATACATGAATAAAGAAAATAACATGAACAAAAGAGACACTAGATTTACCGTGGAAACCCAATATGGGAAAAACCACCAATGTAACTAGTTACTTCTTTTCAGTCTTTTGAAGTGATGCTTGGTTAGGAGCCAACCTGATAAAAGGTTACAAAACACACTGTTAAGTGCGACCTTGTTAGAGGATTTAATCACCCTATTAGGAGTGGCCTTGTAAGAGGTCTTTTGAAATAATTCAATGGAACTGTCCTCTTGTTAGAGGATTTACAAAATGGTTGTTAAACCAAATCAGTTAAGAGATTTTGATATCACTACTACAATTGTAAGAGAGTAACAATGAGATGACCTGCAACTGAATTATTGAATACAGATCTCTGTTCCGCTTCACTAGATCCTTCCTGATCAAATGAATATTTGCTGCTCCTCAAGGATATCTAACCATCCTTCAAAATTTGCACACACCTTTCTTCAAAATGATTTCTGCATGTTGTGTATATAATTCACCACTTGACCTTCAATATATATATACCATTCAGATTAATCATTTAGATTGTCAAGTCGGCACTAACAATCATTACAATAGTCAGCTGGGATAAACAAACTTTAATAACAAAATCCTTTGAAGGGTCGACCTTTCTCGGTAAACATTAATCCTGAAAAGATTTCCTTCAGTGACCGAGTGAACTCGATAACCACAACGAATTCTGCAACATCCTTCAGAGACCGAGTGAGCTTGGTAACCACTAACTTTCCTTTGATAACCGAGGAGGCTCGGTTAACACTATTTTCTGTCATGTTTTCTTTTGACACCCGAGAGGTCTCGGTAGACACTGAAAACTGCTTAGCTAATCGACTGAGCTTGGTAGACACTGAGAACCACCTAGCTGACCGACTGAGCTCGGTAGACATTGAGAACTGCCTAGCTTGTTAGGAATAAGGTGTCTCAACCTTGGATAATTCCTATTCTTATCATTTATTTTGTAAAATGTATTTCTTGCAAATAATGTTGATGTGTCGGCATCTTGAATTATGTGTAAGGAGATCATGGCTAAAATGGTTATGACAGATTCCTATGACATGTAAGAGCTATGTTAGGAAGATTCAATGATAGGTGAAGACATGTGGCAACTGATAAATTTGAGTACTGTACACTCTTCCCCAATCATGGGGTTCGGGGCATCGCCCTGAAAATTTTTTTGGAGTTCCTATTTTCTCAGAGAATGGTAAAACCCTAATATGGTTATTTTTGGGAGTAGCCCTAAAATGTGAAGCACATGATATAAGCATTTTTTAGGGTTGTAAAGAGAAGTGAAGTGAGTGTATTGTTGGAATGTTTTATGCTGCCATGATTTGTCTTCAAGGGTTTGGAAATCTTCTGAAAGAACTTGCATTGCAAGTGTATTGTAAGCTGTAATAGTTTTGATCAATACATTGTGCAGGTTTTGGAGTAATGGGGTTTTTACCGAAAGGTTTCCCCAGGGTATATCATTGTGTCATTCTCTATTTTTATGTATGCATGGTATGTGGTTTCAATATCTTTGTTAAAGTAGTTAACGAATCTAAAATTGTAAGGGTTTAAAAGAATTTTCACAATACTTTCCTATAGAGATTAGCGTAGGAAGCTATTTTTGCACTTGAGTTTCCTTACACAGCTGACTGACTGAGCTTAGTAGACACTGAGAATGATAATTGATATGAAATTTGTGTGATATCAAAGACAACACGTAGCTAATCCAACAATGTCCTTTAGACAATTGTATCCAACAATCTCCCTCTTTGGCATTGATGGCAACACAACATGTCATAGCATAATGAAATTTCACAGAGAAACATAGAGTAAGAAACATATCCTTAGCTTCATTTTGATTTCCATCATCCTCAAACTTCTCTCTCTGACTGAGAACTCTCCCTCTTAACTTCTCAAATTCTTCTCCTTAGAAATTTCTTGAAATGACAACAAACTCTTCCTCTTTGACAACACATGCCAAAGACAACTTACATAGTTTTGGTGAATATCAATGTACCTTAAGTATTGATTCATATGCAATGATTCCTTGACTATGTTGCATCAACTGATTGATCTTCAACATGTTCTGGTTGATGCATCACTAAAATTTATTTAGTGAGCCTCGAACAGGGGAGTGACCCCTAACTTACCTCTTAGATACAAGAATGCATCCTTAGGTAGTGGCTTGGTGGAGATATCTGCAATTTGTTCTTCTGTATGAACATATTCCAATCTGATTTCCTTGTCCTGCACCAATTCTCTGACAAAGTGATATTTTATAGCAATGTGCTTGGTTTTGGAATGCATTACTGGATTCTTTGAAATATTTATTGCACTTGTATTATCACAAAACATAACAATTAGTTCTTTGATCTCAACCTTCATGCCTTCCAATAACTATTTAAACGATACAATATTAGAGCAGTTTACTACTGCAGCAACATATTTTGCTTCTGCTATGGATTGGGATGTGTATTTTTGCTTTTTTACTGGTCCAAGATACTAACCTCTTGCCAATAAAGAATGCTCCACCACTTGTACTCTTTCTATCATCAATGTTTCCTGCCCAATCAGCATTAGTAAACACTTTTAAGTCTAGATTGCCTCCAAACTTATACCACAAGCCATAATCTTTAGTTCCTCTCAAGTACCTCAAGATTCTTTTGATTGCCATCATGTGATTTTCTCTGGGTTTTGCTGAGAATCTTGCTACTATACCAACTGCTAAGGCAATATCAGGCCTTGTGTGCACTACATACTATAATTTTCCAATCATTGATCTATATAAGGTTTGATCTACTTCTTTTGAATCATCATCTTTGGTAAGCTTTAGTCCAGTACACATGGGTGTACCAATTGGTTTTGAATCTTCCATACCAAATTTCTTAAGTATTTCTTTGATATATTTAGACTAAGTAATGTAGATACCATTTTTGTTCTACTGAATCTGAAGTCCAACAAATTTTTTTATCTGACCAAACATAGACATTTCAAATTATTTGTTCATATGCTCTGAAAATTCTTTGCACTGATCATCATTTCCTATAAACACAGTATCATCCACAAATATTTCTGCCAAAACAATTTTGTTATCTGATCCTTCTTTGATGTATAAATTACTGTTATCATTAGATCTTTTGAAATCAATCTAAGTAAGATAGTTATGTAATCTTTCATACCATGCTCTAGGGGCTTGTTTCAGACCATACAATGCTTTGTGTAATTTGCAGACCATATCCCTTTTGTCTGGATCAATAAAACCTTCAGGTTGCTCAATGTAGACTTCTTCATCAAGAATACCATTGAGAAATGCAGATTTTATATCCATCTGATATACCTTAAATCCTTTATGTGCTACATATGCAAGTAAAGTCCTCACACCTTCTAATCTTGCAATAGGAGCAAAAGTCTCTCCATAATCTATTCCTTCTTTTTGAGAATATCCTTTACATACCAATCTTGCTTTGTTTCTTGATACTTGCCTATCTTCATTCAACTTATTTCTAAAAACCCATTTTGTCCCTATTACATTTTTATCTTTAGGCCTAGGTACAAGAGTCCATGTCTTATTTTTCTCTATTTTCTCTATTTCTTCATTCATAGCCTCAATCCAACTTTCATTTTCCAATGCATCTTTGACATTTTTAGGTTCAAAATCAGCAAGTAAACATGTACCTTTTAGTTTACTTCTTGTCATAGTACCATCTAATTTGTTTCCAATAATCTGATCTGGTGTATGATGCTTCCTGACATACTTGGCCAATATAGGTTCTTTGCTTCCTAAATGAGTTACATTGTCATCTTCTTGAATCTCATCTTCAGGTTCAGGTTGCTCGGGCTCGGTAGATACTTGCTCAGTAGCTTCAGACTGAGACTTGGTACTCTGTGACTTGGTCTGAACTTCTTCTTATGACTCGGTTACTGTACTAGGCTTGGTAGATGTAGCTTCCTTATTGACAGATGTGTCTGGCAATGTATCAGGTTCAAAATAAACAAATCTTATATAATCCTTTGGTTCCTTTTTGCTTTCTTCTTCAGTCTTTTCTGCAAACTCATCAATTCTCACATGTGCACTTTCTATGATTTTGTGAGTAGACAAATTTAGACATCTATATGCCTTACTTTTGCAAGAATATCCCAAAAATATTCCTTCATCACTTTTTACATCAAATTTTCCTTTTCTAGATTCTTTCAAGATGTAACATTTACTACCAAATACTTTTAGGTAACTTACATTGGGTTTATAGCCATACCATAGCTCATAAGGAGTCTTGAATGTGTCTTTCCTCAACTATACTCGGTTCAAGGTATGAATTGCAGTGCTGATAGCTTCCTTCCAGTATTTCATAGCAATGTTCTTTTCAATCATTAGAGTCCTTGCACAGTCCATGATAGATCTGTTCCTTTTTTTAGCTATTCCATTCTGCTCAGGAGTTCTTAGAGCTGATATCTATCTTTAGTTTTCTCTTTCAATGCAAAAATTATTGAATTCATGGGAGATGAATTCACCACCTCTGTCTGATCTGAAGCATTTTATTCTTTTTCCTGTTTCCTTTTCTACTCTTGCTAAATACCATTTGAACTTCTCAAATGCTTCTGACTTTTCTCTTAAATACATAATAGTCATCATTCTAGAATAATCATCAACAAAGAGAATAAATAATTTTTCTCTAGTATAGCTCTCAATTCCAATAGGTCCACATAAATTAGTATGCACAATTTCCAAAATATCTTCAGACTGATAGTTTTTACTTTTAAAACTAGACTTTCCCATTTTACCAATCTGGCAATTCTTGCATAGACCAACATCAGGTTTCTTCAAAGTAGGAATACCTCTTACTTTCTTGAATTTTCTTATTTTCATCATGTTATCAAAATTTACATGACATAACCTTTTGTGCCATAACCAAATTTCTTCAATTTGAGCATTAAAACATGAGCATTCACCAAGATCAAGATAAAATAGGTTACCTTTGGTTTGTTTGCCTGATCCTATCAGTTTTCCTTTGTCATCCAGCAGTCTTGCTTTTCCATTCATGAATTCAACTTTGAATCCAATGTTAATTAGCTATGCTACACTCAGAAGATTATGCTTTAGTCCTTCAACCCAATATGCATTATCACATATAAGTTCTTTGGTTAATGAAATTCATCCCTTTCCTTTTATACAACAAGGTTCATTGTTTCCAAACCTTACATTACCACCATTAAAGTTTTAAAAGTGTTCAGACTTAGTCCTGTCACTAGTCATATGATGTGAACATCCACTATCTATAATCCATGTATCATTCTTGCTTATATGAGAGATAAGTGCCATCTCATCTTCATCATCATCAGATTCATCTTTTATAGCAATGAAAACAATTTCTTCTTCACTATCATCTGAATCTTTAGCCAAAAAACATGTTTTCTTACCTTTTTCCTTGAATGATTTGAAATTCTTCTTGCCATTGTACCTGTAACCTTTCTTCTCATCTTTGTTTTGCTTGTTTGGGCACCTAGCTGTAATATGACCAATTTCTTCACATGAAAAATAGATTAAGGGAGTTTTACCTTTGTATTTTCCTCTGCCTCTTGAATATTTCTTTGCAAGTAATGCTTCAATAACTTCAAGATCACTATCAGAACTTTCCTCTAATTCTTCTTCACTTTCTGATTGGATTTTCTTCCCCTTCTTAAGTGAAAGCTTGGCCTCAAAAGCTGATTCAATATTTTTAGAAGTTGGAACATAGTTGTCATAGTTATCCAGTTCAAAGGCTGTCAATCTTCCAACTAAGGCATCCAAAGTTATATTGTGATTTTCTTCACATCTTCTTTCTTGAATAGCAGATACTCTTATTGCATAGATAGGAAGTAATGTTCTAAGAACCTTACTTACAATGGTTTCATCATCAATTGTTCCTCCAGAAGCTTTGATTGCACTAACACTTACTTTGATCCTTTCAACATATTTTGCAATGTTTTCATCTTCTCTCATTTTCATCTGATCAAACTGTCCTCTTAGGCTTTCTGCTTTTGCTCTCTTCACATTGTCATCACTGCCATAGATTTTCTTTAGCTTCTTCCACATTTCATGAGCAGTTGTGGAGTCTTTGATTTCATCAAATTCTTCATAGCTAGGAGTTGATGCAATGTCTATCATCATAGTGTTATGGTTCTTCTTCTCTGCAATGTCTTCAACAGTTAATGTGCCAGTAGGAACTGTATATTCTTGATCAATATATTTGCATCCTGAATCACCAATGGAAGCCAGATGAAGTCTCATGAGACCTTGCCATGCTGAAAAGTTATTTTTGTTAAGCCTTGGAATTTCTCTCTTGTAAGACATCCTGATCTTTATCTTAGGTCCTTGAAACCCTTCCTGCAAGCACCAAAAGCTCTAATACCAATTGTTGGAAATATAGATGTAGTAACTGAGAGAGGGGGGGGGGGGTGAATTAGTTAACCATAAAAACATTACCACTGATCCCTTAGATATATTATTAAATAATTTAGTGCTACCACTCGGTAAACATACAGAGAAATGCTGAAACTCGGTCTTTGTAGAGTGTATTAATTATAACTATTCTTAAGCATTCATCACTGATTAACATACATGAATAAAGAAAATAACATGAACACAAGAGACACCAGATTTACCATGGAAACCCAATATGGGAAAAACCACCAATGTAACTAGTTACTGCTTTTCACTCTTCTGAAGTGATGCCTGGTTAGGAGCCAACCCGATAAAAGGTTACAAAACACACTGTTAAGTGCGACCTTATTAGAGGATTTAATCGCCCTATTAGGAGTGGCCTTGTAAGAGGTCTTTTGAAACAATTCAACGGAACTGTCACCTTGTTAGAGGATTTACAAAATGGTTGTTAAACCAACTCGGTTAAGAGATTTTGATATCACTGCTACAATTGTAAGAGTAACAATGAGATGACCTGCAACTGAATTGCTGAATACAGATCTCTGTTCTACTTCACTAGATCCTTCCTGATCAAATGAATCTTTGCTGCTCCTCAAGGATATCTAACCATCCTTCAAAATTTGCACACACCTTTCTTCAAAATGATTTCTGCATGTTGTGTATATAATTCACCACTTGACCTTCAATATATATATACCATTTGGATTAATCATTTAGATTGTCAAGTCGGCACTAACAATCATTACAAAAGTCGGCTGGGATAAACAAACTTTAATAACAAAATCCTTTGAAGGGCCAACCTTTCTCGATAAACATTAATCTTGAAAAGATTTCCTTCGGTGACCGAGTGAACTTGGTAACCACAACAA
Source organism: Chamaecyparis obtusa (assembly GCA_027943335.1). Taxonomy (NCBI): domain Eukaryota; kingdom Viridiplantae; phylum Streptophyta; class Pinopsida; order Cupressales; family Cupressaceae; genus Chamaecyparis; species Chamaecyparis obtusa. The sequence goes on along the minus strand of BSBK01001155.1, from coordinate 96,909 downwards.
ATTCTACAACATCCTTTGGAGACCGAGTGAGCTCGGTAACCACTAACTTTCCTTCAATAATTGAGGAGGCTCAGTTAACACTATTTTCTATCATGTTTTCTTTTGACACCCGAGAGGTCTTGGTAGACACTAAAAACTGCTTAGCTGACCGACTAAGCTTGGTAGACACTGAGAACTGCCTAGCTGACTGATTGAGCTCAGTAGACACTGAGAACCACCTAGCTGACCGATTGAGCTAGGTAGACACTGAGAATGATAATTGATATGACATTTGTGTGACATCAAAGACAACACATAGCTAATCCAACAATTTCCTTTAGACAATTGTATCCAACAACCCACATTCTATGTGCTTTGAGAAAATGAAATTTTTATCATCATGATGAGGTAATAATGCATTAAATGTCTTACTGATGTCCCTATTTGATTGGATGGTGCTTTGTTTGTTATATTGTTGCTATCAAAATAGAATGGAAATGGTGATTCAATGCATCTACTATTGGCAAGTTGGATATACTGATGTATATGACTTGATACAGTGTTGTCATTATGGAAACAAAGTCATATAGTAGTTTGGAGTTAGCGCACCTAATGTAAAGATCAAAATTTGGTTAAGTGTTGAAGATTAGACAGTGTACAGAGTTCCTGTAGCTCAGAGCATCAGCACACGTGTGTACAAATGAATTATGGTATGCACCCTGGAAGTTAAATTTTTCTAGACTATACTTATGCTTAATCTATGAGTGCATAAGTAGATATGCAAGGATCATAAAGTTACAGTCAGTTGAAGTTGCATAGCTAGTGTGTGCTAGTAAAGAATAGAGCATGGAGCTGATAGTTAGTATTTTGGTTTGCGATTATAATGTAATGTTGTAAAGGCTATGCACCTATTGTATTTAGGTTTCTGACATGTATACTTTTTTTTTTGTAAGCATGCTTAAGCTAATTCATTTGGAAGAGTTGTTTGTAATAGGTCTAAGAGTTGACCTAGTTGTTTATTTTGTATGAGCGTATAAATATAAGATGTGCCCATTATATTTGGTATGGAAGTTGATAGAGAGTTGTGAGAAGTAGAGCATAAGTATGTGAATAGTCAAGATGATGTATTAGAGCTTTGCAAGAGGTCAAAGCATTAGTGCATCAAAGGAACTAATCTGACAAGTAGTGTCACAGTAACAGTTCATCCAGCAGATATAGTGTGTATCTGATATCAGAAGGTTCTAGCCTTCACCATTTGAGCAGTGAGCTCTAGGATAGTGAGTCTACTCCCCTAACATGGATCATTTTAAAAGACTCCTAACAAGGTTTGACCCTTAACAAGGTCTACTGCACTTAATGCATTGTAAAGCTACTCCTAACAGGGTAAAGGATTCTAACATGGATCACAAAACACTAGTGCAGAATATTAGTGTGTGTCAATTCCCACTGAGGTTTTTACCTATTTGGGTTTCCCCGTAATCATATTGGTGTCATGTGTTGATTTCATGTTTCATGTTTATATGAATGTTTAATTCAGTACTTAAGCATTTAAGTTCAGTATAAAGATAAAGTGGAAAAGTTAAAATACAGTGAACACTGATTCACCCCCCCTCTCAATGTTCCCATTCCTAACATCTATAGCCTCAACAACATGGTGACATTGATCCAATAATAGAAAATACATTCCAAATGCCAAGCTCATGGTCTCAATGACACAAATAGTGTTAAAACAATATATGGTGCACAATGGTAGCAAGCATGCAATGACAACAATAACATTGCATGATGCCCGTGCTCAAATTCAAAATAGTAAAAGGACTTCTACAACCTCAACAACATGGTAATATTAATCCAATAATAGGAAATAAATTACAAATGTCGAGCTCACATTCTCAATGAAATAAATAGTTTATAAAAAAATATATGATGCCTGAGTTCAAATTCAAAACACTAAGTGTATTAATGTATGATCTAATAGCAACAACCTCATTTATCATTACCTTTCACTCCTCTATCATTATAGAAGAGATAACTGTATGCACCCTAAAATGGTCGCCTAGATTTTGGGCCCCCATTCAGCAAATTATATGGACACAAAAGTCAACTCTTATTTTCTCATTGGAGGATAATTGTGCACATGGATTGCTCCTCTTTCAAGCTCCACCCTTGATTAAATATTTTACCTCTTAATCTCCATTGTCCATTGTTTCTCATTTCCTATAAAAGAAGAGCTCTCTTCCTCATTTGCATATTCAATTTTTATACTAATGTTATGCTGTAGGTTTTCTAGGTCACTTTGGAGCTTTTGAAGATTTGGAGCATTCTTGGCTTTTGAATCTACATTCCATTCCTAGTTTCATTCTTGCATAGTAGCTTCATGTTTATGCTTTCATAGTTTAGATTTTCTTTATGCTATAGATTAGCTCATATAGCTTAACTAGGAAGGCTTGGTAATACTTGTACTTTCCTTTTCATAGCATAGCTTGTACTTTCATTTCCATAGTTTAGCTTGCATACTCATCTTAATCTAGCTTGCATTGCATTTTCATTTAATTCTTGGGGATATTGGCATTCTTGCCGTTGTCTTCATTTGAATCTCTCATAGTGTGGTTTACTAGCAAGGTTATAGGCCTAATAGCTCTAGCTGAGAGCAATATTCAAACTATCCTTGTGACTCCATGCTTAGGGAGCTATGGATCAATTTTTGAGACCTCATTCTTGAGTGTTCTTGAATGTAATGATTCATAGAAGTGCACTATTTTGTGTGTATATTATTGGCACCCACCGTGGGGCAGAGCATTGGTGTTTTGTCCTTTAATTTTTACATTTCCATCAAATTTTTTGGCAATTTTTTTAGCTTAATTTTGGTCTCTAGTTTTCTAGCTCAAAATATCATGCGATACTTTGTCAAGTGTCGTGCAATACTTTTTTATATACCGGTGTGATACTTTACCAAGTTAAAGTATCACTCGGCTATTGCAGGATTTATCACACTGTTTGAAACATTCTATCACCCACCACTACAGTAAAGTATCGCCCATAAATATATTATCACCCCGGTATACTGTAAAGTATCACGTGATATTTATGGTGACTGTACTATCACTTGTACCCAGTAGTGACTTGTTTCTTGGATCTTTTTGGCTAAATCTAGATTTAATTAGCTTGCTGGTTTGATTCACTGTGGTTAGGCAGAGTTTAGTTGCAGATTTCATTTGGATTTCTATTTTGCTAACCTTGTGGGGCTAACAAGTTGTGGTTGTAGGTACATTTTCTTGAATTTTTTTGCCAAATTGCATGCTAAAGGGCTACTAATGGTTTTTGTAGGGCTGCCCAAAAAAAAAGAAAAAAAAAGTGTGTTTATTTATTTATTTCATTTCAAGTGTGGCAATTACTAGTTGTTTCATTTCAATAGGAACATAATATCTTATGGAAGGAATCTTGAGGTGATAGGAGAAGTAGGCTCTTCACCCTTGCAGTGAAACATAAAATCTTGACCCATCTTTGGATTTTGGAAGCAAGAGGGTAATTGAATCCTCTTCTTGGTGTGTTTGGGAAAAACTTTGAGATAGGGGAGTATGCTCTTCACCCTTGTGGTGAAACATAAAATCTTGACCCATCTTGGGATTTTGGAAGCAAGAGGGTAATTGAATCCTCTTCTTGGTGTGTTTGGGAAAAACTTTGAGATAGGGGAGTATGCTCTTCACCCTTGTGGTGAAACAAAAACCTTGAACCTCATAAGTTGATCCATTTTTGTTTAGTTGTTAGAATCCTTTAGCAGGCCTGCTCTTGAGCAATCAAGAGGAATGAACCAAGTGGGGACAAGCTAATACTGAGCTATTCCAACCCACTATAAACTCAAGGCTATTGAGGACACAAAACCTTGGTAGATGTAGCACTTGTCCTTGCTTGATGTGAGTAGCTTGTGGGATTGCGACCATAAGGAAAATTTCAAGCAAGAATGCTTAAGGTACTCTTGAGGCCGCAAGGTCCTAGTCCTTTTTGAGGAACAAGAGGGGTGCTATGAATGGAAGCCCTTATTAAGAACCATAGTTAGAAGCCACCCTATTTTTCCACTTAGCTTCTTGGTGCAAGGATTGATCCAAGTGGAATAACTTAGATCACCCCAAGATTACCCACCATATGTGTTCCTTTGGTTGTGTCATTGACACTTCCATGACAAAGCCAATATCTATTGTGGGTAACCACTTTGTGTGAGGCAATGGAGCATCAAGTTGTGGGCCAAGTTGTTAAGTGTTGAGCCATTGTCTTTTTAGGATAGAAAGTGCTTGAAGTGTTCTTGCTGTGATATACCTGTGTAAACATTCTTGCATACTCAACATCATAGTAGTATTCATAGGTTTTTTAGTTTTGATATCACAATTTTTTGTCTTGGAAAGGTTGCTTTTGCCCTTGTTTCAAGTGTTTTAAGACATGTTTAATCCCATACTATTTGCAAACTTGTCCATTTACTGTTGTAACTATTATTGAAATTAAAAAAAACCAACCTCTAACCTAAAATTTTGATCAAATTGACCTTAAAACTGATATTTTGCACCTCATTGGTCAAAGAGTCATACAACAATGATTAGTATCGTGCCCTGTTCAGAGAAATATCATGCGATAGTTCATCCCTACTAGACTATCACTCTACCTACCTAGAAAGTATCACCTAACTTACTGGAAACTATCACCCTGCTTAAGGTGAAATATCACCTTGTCATAAACTGTCACCCTATTTGCCTGGAAAGTGTCACCCTGGATTTTTCTACTGTTTGTTTAGTTTTGGCCACTTTCAGTCTCTTTTAGTTGACCAAATTTTTAGTGGGTGATTTACTCTGCTACTGGAAACTAGTCTGTACCTTGAGTTCCTATTTTTAGGCCTCTTGGATTAGTATTCTTTGATTTTACAAAGTTATCTTGTGTGAAATTGATAAGTTAACAATCATCCTTATTGGAAAAGTATATCTTTAGATTCGTTGGTAACACTCTTGGAGAATTTCAGTCCTCTTTTGTCCAAATTCACTTCCATCTAAAATCAGTTTCAAATTATATAATTTGGGTAAATCCATCCTCCTGGTTCATATGTGCAAGGATATTGAAATCCTTTGATTAAGCACCTTTGTGACAGTGTTGGTTTTCACCTTTTGCAATTTTCTATCTCACCATCTCTTTTTTGGACAATTGAGCACTTTTATTATCCTAGTTTGGTATTGACATTTTGTAAGGTCATCTTATCACCAAGGTTCTTTTTCTTTCATGTCAATTACAACAAGGTACCAAGTTAGTCAAGCAAAATGACCTCAAGTTGTCTTCAATCAGTTGTCCTTAGTCAAAACTCATCAACAACGAAAGGGAAAAGAACCCATTTTTGATCAATCCCCTAAGAGTGAGTCTGAAGTTTGGTTTGACCTAGAGAGAAATTATAGAAAATTGAGTACCTCTTTAGCACCTTCTCAATTGAATATGGACATGAGTTACACCTTGACCAAACAACAAAGAGAAGTGATGGATCAAACTCTTGATGATATTTTCCAAAGACATAGGGATAACATGATTCTTGGTGAATCTTCTTATGATAATCAACCCAAATCACCTCTTATTAACACAAGATATCTAGACGATCACCAACGAGTTGAAAGACATTATAGACAAGCTCACTCAGATGCACGGTCACAACATGAAGACCAAAACAATGAATCTAGTGATGCTCATGTCAATGTAGCTAACTTATTTAGACATTCAAGACCAACTTCTCCACTTAGAGACACCTCATGATATACAAGTGAGAGGTTAAAGAGCATTGAGTGAGAAAAACAAGCTTTCTTGAATGAACAAGTTGCCAAAAAAGAAAAGCTTAAACAACTAGAAGTTGAAAGGCAACCTTTGTTGGACATAAAGAGAAGAGCCACACAAGAAGAAAAAGATAGGCTCCTAGCCCAACTGTTGGCATTAAGCAGAATTGCCACTAGTGACAACACTTATTTGCATTTTGGATATAAACCGAGCAGACAGTGCAAACCGAGCAGACAGTGCAAACCGAGCAGACAGTGCAAACTGAGCAGACAGTGCAAACTGAGCAGACAGTGCAAACTGAGCAGACAGTGCAAACCGAGCAGACAGTGCAAACCGAGTAGATAATGGAAACTGAGCAAGTTAGTACAAACCGATCAGGACAATGTAAACCGAGTAACATCATGTCTACCGAGTCACCAGTACTTATTGAGTTCAAAACCTACCGAGTGATCAGTATGAACCGTGCCTTCACTTCTACTGAGTGCATGACGATGCCGAGTAATGCAGTGGACGCCGAGTATCAGAAAGTCACCGAGTCAGTTTGAAGGAACCGATAACCATACTTGGGCCGACTTAGTAGCACTTATGTTTATTTGTCAAGCCGACTGTGTAATTGTAATTGTAATTAATTGTTTAAGACTTGTATATAAACAATGTTGTAAAAATAAAAAGATGAAATGAAATGTATAAAGTAGAATATATGTGAAAGAAAAAGACAGAGATAAGCGAATTACAGAAGGCTTCAAAAGTATAAGATACAGAAAAGACAAATTCATCACAGAAGGTGATCAGTACATCAGTGAATCTCAATCAGCAATCCAGTTGCAAAGCAAAGATCTACTGTTTCATTCTAACAGGTGAATCAGTACTAAATCCTTTAACCGGGTAGACTTAACAGTCTTTGTAAAAATCTCTTTACCGAGTGCATACTTCATTGTATGTTTGTAAATCCTTTAACAGGGTGGATTTAGCAATCCTTATTGCTCCTAACAGGGCAGATCATCAGAAGTGATCAAATTGTAAGCCTTAACCGGCCAACTTTATTCTGCAGTATTAAAGCTTTGTGGGTTTCATCCCCACCCCAGTTTTACTTTCTTTTGGAAGGTTTCTGGGTAACCAAATCTATGTGTCATTATTGTGAATACTTTTAAGTTTCATGCTTTCTGTATGCAAAGGTTAAAAAGTAAATTACATGTTAAAATTGTAAGAAAATTTGGAGTTACTGATTCACCCCTCCCCTCTCAGTAACTCGGTTAACTCCTGAATATTTCCAACACCAACAACTTCATGCACAATTCAAAAATAGGGGTACCAACAGTGGAGCAAACTCTCCACCATCTACTCCCTAAGGAACTCCAAGAAGTAGGAGATGGTCAAGGACTCCTTCAAGATCACCCAGTCCTAGAGGAAGAAGGACTTCACAACATGCACATTATAGGAGACACACACCTCCTAGATACTCAAGACAACCCTCCCAATGAGCTCATCATGGCTCTCAACATGGAGGAAGTAGTACCGATTTTGATGCTCACAATTTTATGAGAATGCAACAAGAACCACTGTTTCAACAATATGTGGAAAAATATGTTGAGAAAAATAAGGATTAATTCTTGGAAAGCTTGATCAACAAGGGTGCAAGGGTCCCTTACAAATTTGATGTAGATAGGAAAATCAAGAAACAAAACCATTCACAAGAGGAAGAAATCAAGCAAATGAAGAAGATGATGGAGAAAATGATGGCTCCTAAGAGTTCCTTCAATTTGGATTCCATATGTCCTAATATGTTTGATAAAAGTGTGAATATGGTTGATTTTCCTAGAAAATTTGAAATTCCCCTATATGAAAAATATGACGGTAATGGTGACCCACATGACCATGTGCATCAGTTCTACATTATGAGTTTTGAATTCCACTATAATGACTCATATCTTATGAGATTATTTCCAAGGAGCCTGAAGGGCCAAGAAATGGAGTGGTTTACCAACATTACCCCTCGTGTCAAAACTTTTAAAGAACTGGTTAACATATTTGTGCAACATTTTTCATACAACTTATCAAGGTCAGTCACCATGCTTGATTTGTGAAAATTAAAACAAAATCAACGGGAATCCTTTGTTACATTCTTACAAAGGTGGAGACGTTTGTGCTCCCGCTATTCTAGGACTATTCCTAAGGATGAAAGGATTGATATCCTTGTTAGTAATTTACTGCCTGAGATGCGGTATGAGATTTAGAAGATGGTCTTTGATTCATTTGACACTATGGTCAAAACCGCATGTAGAATAGAGGATGTTTTAAAAGAACAAGGTATTTTGACTAAACAAAGAAACAACAACCATAGTCAAAATAATAAAAACAATCATAAGGATAAAGGCAAGAACTCAGACTGGAATTAAAATAAACAAGTAGTCAATGATAGAGTTTTTGACTCTAACCAACCAAAAGACCAAGGTGTCCTACATTTATCCAGTGCAGTTCAAGCTATGAAGCTTCAAACATCCTCTAACCAACAAGAGCATAAACAATGATATCAAGACAAGTCCAAAAAGGAAAGGAGACAATTCACTAAGCTTGGTGACTCTTATGAAGATATTTTTAATACACTTATTGCCAACAACCTTGCACAACCAAAAGATCTAGAAAAATTCCACATACCTGACATTAAACCATATTGGTGGAATGAGAAAGCCTTTTACAAATACCACAATGGCAATGGGCATGACATAGAGCATTGCTGGAAACTTAAGCATCTTATTCAAGATCTGATTGAGAGTAATAAACTACAAGTTGATGGGTTGATTACTAATGTAGACCACAAAGCATTTAAGGAACCTTTGCCAAAATATGATAAGGGGGAAACCTCTAAACCCAAAGATGGCAAAGCTGCAATTAACTACACCTATACATCTATGGAAAATGTCATCAATATGCTTGAAGTTGTTTAGGAGAGTGTTAATATGATGGGAAGTAGAGATCCTCATGGTTATGATGATAATTCTCCTCCTATATTTGATGCAGAACCCATGATTGTGCTTAGAGGTCCTCACTCTTGAAGATCATCCCAAGCTCTAAACGCTATCACTAGAAGCCAAAACCAAGGTCCTGTGGTTATTAGGGGGCCTAATTCCAAACCCAAGCAAGTGACATCTAAAAATGTCACCAAATCAGTAGTCAATCCTAAAATGAGCTATAATCTTGTTGATCAGTTACGAAGAACACTAGCTCAAATCTCCATTTTTGAACTCTTGGAATTGTCTCCAAGGCATAAGCGTATCCTTGAGGATGCTTTATGTGCAACCAATATTCCTAACAACATAGACGTTGACCAATTCTAGAACATGGTTAACCACCTTGCTAGCCCTCATTACCTCACCTTCTTAGGAGAAGATGACAAAGCCTTGAGCCATCCACAAAATCTTGCCCTCCATATTGAAGTTATGATCCACAAGACCCATGTTAGGCATGTGTTGATTGATGGGGGTGCTGGGCTCAATATATGTTCTTTGAGTCTTTTTAAAACCTTGGGATATTCAAAGCAAGTAATTGACACAAGAAAGAAAATTACAATAAAATCCTATGATGAGGCAGAGAGAAGCTCTAAGGGGTTAGCTGTTCTTCCCGTTAGGATTGGCCCAGTTGAGAAGGACATTTTGTTTCAGATTTTTGATGCTGGACCCCTTACATACAACATCTTACTAGGTAGACCATGGATTCATGACATGAAAGTAGTACCATCTACCTATCACCAATGTGTCAAGTTCCCATACAATGGCATAGAAGTCTGCATACCAGGTGATAGTACCTTATCTATTAATGCCATTTCAACATGCACTCATGTTCCTCTTAATAGAGAAGCAGAGAATTTTGATGCAAATTTTGAGCAATGCAAGAATAAATTTAAGTCCATAGACCTTGGTATGGGAGATTATCAACTGAACTCCTTCACAAAACTACAAGTCTCACCTAGGTCCTATGGAAAACCTTCATAGGAGATGCGACCTTTGTCCTCAGCTATGACTTTGTTTGACACATTTGTGGAGTCATCCGTACCCATTCAAGATGAAAAAGAAGTGGCTGTTGGAGATTGGATCTACAAGGAGGAAAAGTACATGCATAATGAAAATTTCTCCCCATCTCCTAAAACTTATGGGAGAGGATACACCTTGGTCAAAAATATGGGATACCCAGGTCATGGTCCTCTCAGTCATAGATTGGATGCTAAAGCTGAACCACTTGACCATGCTCTTTTTGGGCATAGATCTAAGATAACAATTGGCCTAGGTTTTGAAGGTCAGAACAAGAAAAATGCTCCTATCCTAGCTGCGACAGATAGTGATGATGATTCAAGTTACATACCCAACCTATAGAATCAGAAAGATAGGTGTGAAGATTGGGTCCCTTCCACCAATCTCCTTTGGGGAGATTCTGATGCTCCAATTACTAATCTGAGAGTTTCAGACCTAGAGCAAGAAGAGTCCACTGTTGAAGATCATATTGAGAATCCTATTCAAGAACACCAATCCACAAATGACATTCAAGAGGGTGTTACCCTTGGAGACATCAAAGCTTCCACATCTAGACATTGAAAACATGCATGGTGTAAACATCCTAGTCAAGATTCTGATAAGGATTCTCATGAATATGAATGGGAGTCTCTCTCAGAATCCTCTATAGTTGACATGGATGTTGATGTTGTCCATACATATAGTGCCCAACCTATAGTAGCTAATGAGTCTAGTGTACGATTAGAGGATTGGAATCCACAAGTCACTTTAGAGGACGATGCTTCGATTGGTAGGATAAATCCTAATTTGGCTACCTTAGAGGGATACTTGACGGATCCTAACTTTGCACTCACCAAAGATAATACCTTCCGTATTAATAAAATTGAACCTATCATTGACCTACCCCTTGTTAATTCTCACCTAATTGATTGGTCTTAGCATTATCAAGATCCTCAGCTCCTAACTTTCCAGAAAGACTATGAGATAGCATGCTACCTAAATGCCCTTGAGCCAGTACTCTCTTCCACCAACAAACCAACTAAAAGTATGACAGAACTTGGTATCAAGTACCTCAGTCACAAAATGAAAAGAAAAGAAAAAAAGAATAATGGTTGTAATGGTAAAAACCACTATGGCGATGTCAGAACCCAAAAAAGTAAAAAAAAAGGATGTATCCAAGGGTGAAAACCTCCTTGAGGTGCCTAAAGATGGGGTACTTGATAATCTTCCAAGTTATTTTCAAGATAGGTCATCAGTACTTATTGAGCCTACACAACTAGTTAACCTAAATATAGAAGAGGCTCCACAAATTGTGCACTTGGCTCAATCTCTATCCGCACAAGAAAAAGAGGCATATACTAAGTTCCTACAAAGGAAAAAGATCAATTTTTCTTGGACTTACTTAGATATGTCAGGGTTGGACACTAGTCTCATTATGCATCATTTATCCATAGCTCTAGGCATCAAACCAGTAAAACAAAAGTTGAGGAAAATGGCATCCTCACATAGCTCTTTTAGTAAAAGTAGAACTAGAAAAGCTCCTTAGTACAGGGTTTATCAGAGCTATCGATTATGCTAAATGGATTTCCAATATAGTACCAGTTTCAAAACATGACAAGTCCATTTGTGTCTGCACCGATTTTAGAGATCTTAACAAAGCTTGCCCAAAGGATGATTTTCCACTTCCTAACATAGATGTGATAGTGGACATGACTGCAGGATATGAGATCTATTCTTTGATGGATGGATTTTCCAGCTACAACCAAATTAAGATAGCTCTTGAAGATTAGGAAAAGACAACATTCACTTGTGCATGGGGAACCTATTGTTGGAACATCATGCCATTTGGATTGAAAAATGTAGGAGCTACTTATCAAAGAGCTATGACCACCATATTCCATGACATGATGCATAAGAATATGGAAGACTATGTGGATGACACCCTAGAAAAGTCTAAGAAGAGGGATGGACACCTAGGAGATCTAGAAGTCATTTTAGATCACATGGAAAAGTTTCAACTAAGATTAAATCCCCAAAAATGTGCATTTGGAGTCACCTCCAGGAAACTTCTAGGATTTATTATTTCAGCCAAAGGAATAGAGGTGGATCCAGAAAAAGTTCAAGCGATATTGGATATGCCGCCTCCCAAAAATATCAGCCAAATGAGGAGTCTCCAGGGACAACTTCAATCTATCAGGAGGTTTATTTCACAACTAGCTAATAGAGCTCAACCTTTTAATAAGACATTGCATAAAGGGGTTAAGTGTGTCTAGAATGAGGATTGTCAGAAAAGCATGGACCAAATCAAATAGTACTTGGCCAATCCTCCAATCTTAATGCCTCCTATCCCAAGAAAACCTCTCATCTTGTATGTTTCATCAATAGAATCTTCCCTGGGGGCATTATTGGCTCAACTTGATGATACTGGAAAAGAAAGAGCTATCTATTACATTAGTCGAACACTTGTTTCATATGAGGTCAATTACACTGGTATTGAAAAATCTTGCCTTGCGGTGGTGTTTGCTTCCCAAAAGTTGCGACATTACATGCTTGTACATACAATACACCTCAGCCAAAATTGATCCTCTTAAATATTTGCTCGGTAAGGCTACTCTCATGGGTAGACTTGCTAAATGGATGATGATTCTTTTAGAATTTAACATCAGGTATGTTGAGCATAAAGCCATAAAAGGACAAGCTGCTGATCAACTAGCTGATTTTCCCATTCAAGACAGTATGCCCATTCAAGTTGAATTTCCAGATGAGCACATAATGTACATGACTACAAGAACATGGAAGATGTTCTTTGATGGCTCTTTCATGCACAATGGTTTAGGAGCTAGAGTGTTGGTTGTCTCTCCTCATGGGTATACTATTCCTAAGTCCTATAAGTTATTATTCCCATGCACAAACAACATTGCTGAATATGAGGCCTTGAAAAATGGATTAAAAATGGCCATAGAATGGGGAATTATAGAGCTACATATTTATGGAGATTCACAATTGATCATCAACCAGGTTAATGAAGAATACCAAACAAAGGATGACAAACTGATACCCTATAAGAAAATGGTTGATTCATTGCGATGATATTTCACTTTTGTTACATTTCAAAAAATTCCTCAAGCAGAGAACAAAGTAGCTGATGCTATGGCTACATTGGCTTCCCTTCTTTAGCTAGACCGGCATGAGTCCAGATATGAATTCCTAGTGGAAGAGCTACGGTACCCTATTTTTGACTCCCCAAAAAACCATGTCATTTGTACCTTGGTTAGCCATGAGTCATCCCACCATGGTACCATCTACTCATATATCTATGATGGCATTATTCCTAAAACCTTCAATCATTCTAAAAGAAGAAACCTTGCCTGTAATGCCTCTCACCACACCCTTATCTCTGGTGATCTGTATAGGAGGGGTTTAGATGGGACACTTCTTAGGTTCTTGGAAAAGATGAGTCTGACCAAGCATTAGCTGACATTCACGAGGGAATTTTTGGAGGCCATTCCAATGGTCTTGCCATGGCCTAAAGGTTGCTTAGGGTGGGGTACTATTGGCCCACAATGCAGATGGATGCTATAGCTTTTGCCAAATCATGCAAAAAGTGTTAGAAACATGGAAACCTGATTCATGCTCCAGGTAGGGAGCTTATTCCTTCTATTTCTCATTGGCCATTTCAGCACTGGGCCTTTGACCTTGCTAGTTAGATTCATCCCAACTCATTAGGTGGACATAAATTCATTACTACTACTACTAACTAATTTACCAAATGGGTAGAAGCCATTCCACTTTTTGTTGCTTCAGGCCGGACAATTTCTTTGTTCATTTTGAATCACATCATTTGTCGGTTTGGAGTACCTTCTGAAATAATCACTAATAATGGAGGTTAGTTTAAAAACAAGGACCTTACACACCTCTGCACAAAATTCAAGATCAAATAGCATTGGTCCTCCATTTACTTCCCACAAGGAAATGGACAAGCAGAGGCTTCAAATAAAACCATTCTTAAAATTCTCCATAGAACAGTTCACAAGAATGGTAGAGACTGGCATTTATAGATCAATCCAACCTTATGGGCCTATAGAATGAGTATTCATACTCTAATAGGGGCTACTCCTTTTTCCCTCACTTATGGTGTTGAAGTAGTGTTACCTTTAGAGGTAGAGATTCCTTCACTTAGAGTCTCTCTTAAAGGTTTGGTTATAGATGAAGATTATTGCGCCATAAGATTGCAAGAATTGGAACTTCTTGATGAGAAACGAAGAGCATAATTTGATCACATGAGAGTTTACCAAAAGCGTATGTCCAAAGTATTTAACAAGAAGGTTCGCCCTAGAGAATTCCAAGTAGGGGATCTTGTCTTGCGAGAAAACCCTAAGAACCAACAACATAGAGAGAAAAAAGGGAAGTTTGAACCTAATTGGATTGGACCATACATTATTACTGTTGCTTTTGGGATAGGTTCTTACTAACTGTCTGATCCAAAGGGAGAGCATCTCCCTGATCCTATCAACATTTTTCACCTAAAGAAGTTCTACCCATGATGCCTATTTTGTCTGGGGGCATCCTTTGTACATATTTATGGATCCTGAAAAAAAAATCACAAAAAAATTCATATATGATGCTGAAAAAATCCTAAAAAACATATAAAGTCCTGAAAAATTACAAAAAAAAAAAAAATAGCAAAAAAAATTCAAAAAAATAGAAAAAGTGCCTTGGTGAAAACCTGGAAATAGGCGCCTTGGTAGCAAAAATTTATAAAAAAATAAAAAAATAAAAAATAAAATGAAAAAAGAGAAAAATTGTAATAAAATCCAAGTGGTGAAAACCTGGAAATAGGCACTACTTGAGGCCTTTGCACCTCTATTTCTTAGCATGCATTCTTGACACTTAGCCTTTTTCCATCATGCCTTGTCCTTGTTGCCTTGGTTTGGAATTGGTCTTTGTCTTTGTCTAGGGGGCATAACTATGTTAGCTTTGGTCTCTTGGGTGTGCTAGTCTTTAGGACACCTTGCAAACAGTGTTTCTCAACACTACCCTAGTGTCAAGTGTTTCTCAACACTTATCAGATGTCTTACCTACAGTCTATAATGATGCAATATTTCTCACTGGAAGATGCAATACTCCAAGTTTGACTCTATGACCTACACACACACACACTTAAACAATCGATTCACTGAGACTTGTTTGACTTTATTTTTCTTTGTGTGCTATCTATGATGATTTCTTTGATGAGTGTTCTCTCCCAAAGATAGTTTTTGATGATACGTAGCTAGAAGGCTGAGGGAATGAGAACATGTTTTCTTTCTTTATCTGCTTGTGGGTATATTTTGTTGGTCCTAATTTTCATTAGCATTTATGCTTGATCCTCTTGACACTTAGGACCTACAAGGTATTATCCTTGACTATTTTATGCGAGTGCATGCTTATAGCCATCTTGACCTTCTTGTGTCCTGATGCAAGTGTAATCTTTCTATATTAAACTTAGGGAACCTCACTGCACTAGTCATCTTGACCTACATATCTTTGGTGCCTAGGTGGGATTTCCACATTCCTATCTGATATAGATCATATTCATATACCCCTAGTCATACTAGTGAGTATTGTATGATTTTATGACGCTACCAATAAAGCTTGATGATGATAATTAGATGTCTATTGGCTTCGTAACCTTGCAAGTAAACCACTTTTTCATAGTAGCTTGCATTCTTAGGTTCATGTTAGTCTAGTTTTGCATCTTGCATATGGAGAGAGCTCTCCTTTTCATCTTATAGGGACTAGTCGGTCAACTGTGCTCATCTTCTCCTTTCTTCTCGATCATGTCTTTCACTCCTTGTCTTTTCATCACAAGGGGTTAATCTTATCACCATATCTATATCCCTAGAAATGTCATTTTTAGAAACATGAGTCTATATCATAAACATGAGAATCAAGCATACATTTATGAGAGAGATCATACATGAGCATATAAACTTACATTTTGACCAATATGACAAGACAATATAAACACTGATACATCCATCACAAGTGAGACATACACATGATATATCATAAATCTTGTAAATCTCATATATAAATGTCATGATACAAAATAATCTAGATCAAAGTCTCAAGATATGTCCAAAACATCTAACACCTAAAGCCTAAGACCTAGGACTCACTGCCTCCATCATGAGGACCTAGTAGTGGAGGAGGTGGTGCTACATCAGGTACCATGTTTGAACTGTCCACTACTACTAAGTAGGAAGGAGCTCTTTGACCCTCTGGGACTACCTTTATATAGAGCCCATGGTAATATGCCGCTCATGTTGCCTCTCTCTAGCTCTCTACAATGGCAGCCTATAAGGCTCTCTCTCGCTGCTCTATCTCCATCCTTGTATCAGTCAGCTACTACTCTCTCATAGATATGGTGATCCTCAACTACTGCATCTCTACCTTTAGAGCCTATATCCTAGCTCTTAGGTCCTCTCCTCCCGTAGGCTGATCCTGCCTAGCCTCTACCTGTTGGTGAGCTGGTCTCACCACATCATCCCCCTCATCTATTGAACCCTGACCCCATGACTATTTCTAGCCACTGGATCGAGAGTTATGACCTATCTCATAGGCTCTCCCCCTCCCACCATCTCCTCCATCTCCTCCATCCCCTCCCTGTGCCAGCGGCTGTGCATTAGGTATAGTGAATCAAGGGAATGGAGCCCTCTGCCTCTCTACCCTATAGGCTGCATCAACCCCCGCATCTACCATGTTTGGGAGATACTCCCAGGGCTCCCTTTGAATAGCACCTATATCCTATACTACCTACTGGTAATCCAGCATTGGCAGCCAACCTTGACCCTCCTCATCTTGGGCTCGTGCATAAGTAGTGGTCTCCATCGATACCCACTGTTGTCACCCAAACTACCTCTAGACATGAGTGATATAGAATCTCTCTACAATCTCTACGTGCCAACCTACTAGTGGCTGGCTGCATAGCATATAGCTCAGCTCATCCTCTACATCTCCCCATGGCTCCACTGCCCTGTATGGTCTCCATATGAATGAGGTAAGCTCATCCAGAACCCTCCTGTAGTAGATCACATCCCCACTATGAGGCTATGACAAGAACCATGTATACTTGTAAATAAAGTGATGTCTCCTCTCCCTTGGTTGTACTCATAGATGCTCCACCGCAATGTGCTCCCATGCCCAAATCTATGCTAAGATAGCACCACATGCCCAGGTTCTGCTCTCCCGATAAACAATCTTGTGGAGCTTGTGGTACATGTCAGCCAATATGGTCGGGCCCCATGCTAATCACTGTGGATGTGCCACCAGACCTACTAGCAACCTACCCCATCCTAGTGGAAACCCCTTTTGACTCCTGTCAGTAATAAGTGCCTGTGCAATAATCAAGGCAACAATGCAAGGTACTGGAAATTTCCTGCCAAAATTGTCCATCAATCGATCCTAGCTGATGTGTCAGTCTATAATCATGACCTCCTAGAACATGCCCTGGATGGTCTACCATCCCTCGGTAGCATCCTGATCATAGTACACCTGTGCCAAAAAACAATCATGTTAGTTTCTATTATATGGAAACATTACATCTATGCCTATCTATAAACATGATTATACTTACAGGATCGCCATGCCTAGGCACTCAGAGAATCTGATAGATGTCCTCTAGTGTGATTGATGCCTCTCCCATAGGTAGATGAAAGGTGTTGTGCTCACTATGCCATCTCTCAGCTAATGTAGTCAACAACCTGTGGTCCACTCAAATATAGGGTAACTGTAGTAAGTACCCAAAGCCCATAGCCCTTAGATCTGCCTTGCCCAGATCATCCAGATCTTAGACAAATCATAACCTAGTCACCTTTAGTGCTCTAATGAATAGCACCAAAAAGACCTCCTACAAACCATTCACCCAAGCCATATGTCAGAACATATCATGATGGATGTCTAAAAAATTAGTACAAAACATCTTAAAATGCAAACATTATCTAGACCCATGTCATTTTGCTCAAAAATACTAAAACATGTCAAATTTTTAAACTGGGTGATACTATTTTTTGATAAAGTATCATACGATAATTTCTCCTATAGCAGTGTGATACTATCTTTGCATATGATACTTTGCATAGGATTGTGCGATAGTTCACCAGTTATCATGCGATACTAGTTTACATACCCACACAATACTATTTGGACCCATGAAGTATCGCGTGATAGATAGTCCCAAAGGGTGCAATACTTGTAAAGTATAGCATGAATTTTTGCCTAAGTCTAACATTTGAAAATTTAAAAACTTTAAAAACATGTTTTAAATGCATTAAATGCTCATAATGACTCAAAAAAGGGCAAGTTTTTCTGAAAACATACTGAGGCACCATACTATGGAGGCTAGTTGTGTAACCAAGAGTGCTCAAATTGATGCCTGTGTACCAGAACTGCTGCTTGCTAGGCCATTTTCTCTCTCTAAGATCTTAAGATTCTCAAATTGCTAAAATTCAAATGATTTTGAAAATGACACTTTTTGCCCCTTATGACCAAATTTCAAACCACCTTGGAATTGCGTGAAAATTGCACCCCTAGCTAATTTCAATGTCCTAAATCCATTTTTGGACTCAAAATTGAAATCCAAGTTAATCTTGATAGTCCAAATTGCATTTCAAACTTTCCCCTTATTTTGCATAGTTGGATGACTATTTGAGGCCTAATCCCTTGATCTTTCTTGGGGTATCTTTATTTCCATGTCTTTCAAACTTCTTGTCTTCCATTCTTCCTTTTCACTTCATTTCTCTAAGGTTTGACTTCATTTTTATTCTATTTCTTTCTCGGTCAAACCTAGTCAAACTAGGGTATGTCTTCATTGCTTGGTGGTTATCCTATCATCTTTTCACCATCGATTATGATTTCTATTGATTTGATCAAACTTTATCCATTTGCTGCTTCTCCTCTACTTGATTTTGATTTTGATTTCGAGGGGGCAGTACCTGTCAGGTTCAATCTTTGATTCAGCTTTATCATTTAGCTCAGCTTGAGATTCTTATTTTGAGACTTGATTATCACTTAACAACAACGGTGTTGGTCTCATCTTTTAATTTTTATCTCTTATTTTCAGACTTGATTATCACTTAACAACAATGGTGTTGGTCTTGTCTTTCAGCCAGCTTATCTTTGTCCTGATGTGTTCCCATCCGTCGGACACACATCTGAGTTGTCTTATGATCCCAAATTGATCTCACATTTCAATTCTTCTTTGGCCACATGTGATGCCAAATCGATCTCACATTACCCAAAGAGGGGCAAATGTATGCACCCTAAAATGGTCACCTAGACTTTGGGCCCCCATTCAACAAATTATCAAATCCTTGAATTAATATTTTAAAAAATCAATATTTTTCAATTATATCAATTTCCTTGATCAAATCCTATTCTATCATTTATTCGATTATTCTATGGGCTAACCATTTTATCCTAAGTCTTTATTTAATTAAAAGGAATATTTCCTCCCCTTTTATTAAATAAAAAGCCCCACCTTTTCCTCTTATCCTAAGTTTCACAAATAAAGTACTATTTTTATTTTATAAAAAGGGAAAAAGCACTTTTGTCTTATATGGACATAAAAGTCAACTCTTATTTTCTCATTGGAGGATATTTGTGTACATGGATTGCTCCTCTTTCAAGCTCCACCCTTGATTAAATCTTTTACCTCTTAATCTCCATCGTCTGTTGTTTCTCATTTCCTATAAAAGAGGAGCTCTCTTCCTCATTTGCATATTCAATTTTTATGCTAATGTTATGCTGCAGGTTTTCTAGGTCACTTTGGAGCTTTTGAAGATTTGAAGCATTCTTGGCTTTTGCATCTACATTCCATTCCTAGTTTCATTCTTGCATAGTAGCTTCATGTTTATGCTTTCATAGTTTAGATTTCCTTTATGCTATAGATTAGCTCATATAGCTTAACTAGGAAGGCTTGGTAATACTTGTACTTTCCTTTTCATACCATAGCTTGTACTTTTATTTCCATAGTTTAGCTTGCATACTCATCTTAATCTAGCTTGCATTGCATTTTCATTTGATTCTTGGGGATATTGGTATTCTTGCCCTTGTCTTCATTTGAATCTCTCATAGTGTAGTTTACTAGCAAAGTTATAGGCCTAATAGCTTTAGTTGAGAGCAATATTCAAACTATCCTTGTGACTCCATGCTTAGGGAGCTATGGATCGATTTTTGAGACCTCATTCTTGAGTGTTCTTGAATGTAATGATTCATAGAAGTGCACTATTTTGTGTGTACAATAACTACCTACAACTATATTTCATAATTCCTCCTTTGAAGTCATAGGTTAGTTTAAAATGGAGAAAGTATACAAACTCACCAATTTAATCCCAAAATTTCATAACATTGCATTCTTGTTGTTGTTATGGTGCACAATAGCAACAAGCATCCAATGACAACAATAACATTGCATGATGCCTGAGCTCAAATTCAAAATAGTAAGTATATTATTTTATTATTGATGTCCCTATTTTATTACTGATGTCCCTATTTGATCTAATAGCATCAATATAACAAACATAGCACCAACCAATCAAATAGGGACATGCTGTGCTCAAACAATGAGCTCATAAACAATGCATAATGCCCTAGCTTGCAGACCATGAGCCATCAAGAAATTTCCTCATGAAATGATCATAAACGGGAGTACCACATAGTGAATATCAACAACAAAACAAATAAAGAGAGATCAAACACTTCACATAATGTATAATATTATTTTATAAGATTTTATTACTTGACTATCTCTGGTTATTACTTCACATAATGTATGTTATTTTATAAGATTTGTTTGGTTATCTCTCACCCTCTTCGCCTTACCCACTCTTCCCTCTGCTACAAAAAATAGATTTACAGCCTGTGACTTGACTAAATATATTGTTTTATTAAGATTTTATTAAGACAAAGTATTTTGGGTTAGTCTTATGTTGTTTTATAAGGTTTTATTAAGCCTAAATATATGATGTAAAATCATAATTATACTTGATATATATAATACAATGGCATGTAGTATAATCTATACATTTGTGAGATGTGATTAATTCTAGTTATATGATGTTTTGGGATTAAATTGGTGAGTTTGTATAGTTTCTCCATTTTAAACTAAACTATGACTTCAAAGGAGGAATTATGAAATATAGTTATAGGTAGTTATCTCTTCTATAATGATGGAGGAGTCAAAGGTAATGATCAATTAGGTTGCTTCTATTAGATCATACATTAATACACTTACTATTTTGACAAAAATAACATTGCATGATGCCTGAGATCAAATTCAAAATAGTAAGTGTATTATTTTATTATTGTTGTCCCTATTTTATTATTGATGTCCCTATTTGATCTAATAGCACCAATATAACAAATAGATCACCGACCAATCAAATAGGGACATGAGGTGCTCAAATAGTGAGCTCATAAATAGTGCATGATGCCCTAGCTTGCAGCCCACGAGCCATCGAGACATTTACTCATAAAATGATTATAAACGAGGAGTACCAGATAGTGAATATCAACAAAAAAACAAATAAAGAGAGATCAAACACTTCACACAATGCCTTGAAGGTAATAGAAAAGATGTAGTAGCTCTTAAAGCTTGCAAGTAATCAAGCATTCGAAATGAAAAAATGTAAACAATGCCAGTATTAAACAGTGAGCCCATGAACAATGTATGATGCCCTAGCTTGCAGTCCACAAGCCATCAAGACATTTCCTCATGAAATGATCATAAACGGGGAGTACCACATAGTGAATATCAACAACAAAACAAATCAAGAGAGATGAAATACTTCACACAATGCCTTGAAGGTAATAGAAATGATGCCCTAGCTCTCAAAACTTGTAGGTCATCAAGAATTCTGAATGAAAAGATGTAAACAATGCCAATATTAAACAATGAGCTCATGAACAATGTATGATGCCCTAGCTTGCAGCTCATGAGCCATCGAGACATTTCCTCATGAAATGATCATAAATGGGGAGTACCACATAGTGAATATCAACAACAAAACAAATAAAGAGAGATCAAACACTTCACACAATGCCTTGAAGGTAATAGCAATGATGCCCTATCTCTCAAACCTCATAGGTCATCAAGCATTCCAAATGAAAAGATGTAAACAATGTTAGTATTCAATAGTGAACTCATAAATAATGTATGATGCCCTAGCTTGCAGCCTATGAGCCATCAAGATATTTCCTCATGAAATGATCATAAACAGGGAGTACCACATAGTGAATATCAACACCAAAACAAATAAAGAGAGATCAAACACTTCACACAATTCCTTGAAGGTAATAGCAATGATGCCCTAGCTCTCAAAGCTCGTGGGTTATCAAGCATTCCAAATGCTAAGATATAAACAATGCCACTATTAACATTCATATTATACCATTAAATCAACAAATGCCATCAAAATGAAATTGAGTTAATGAGAAGACAATGCTCGAATGCCTACCTCAAGTGCTAATGCCCTCTTCCCACACGGTGCCGGCCTCTTTGTGCATGCCAAACTTGAATTCCCTCTTCACGCCACACAAAAGTGTAGTGACATCTTCGTGACAGCTCTTTGAAACACAAAAATTACAAATGACACTTTCTTTTTCTTTTTTTTTTGTTGATAACCAAGTGGGTGTCTCAATTACAATGTCAGCATCACTATTATGACACCGTTGAGGGCACTTGAAAAAAAATACAAAAAACAAACACAAATGGTAGTGGTGTCGTAAATTGGCATCGAAATTGGACACCAAATGTTATAGTGACTGGGGGGTCGGGGCCAAGAGTGGCTAGTACCAGGAGAACCCAAGGGGTGAGGGCTATGTGATGACACTCACCTATCTTGTCACTTAGAGTTTCTACCTAGACTTAGAACCTTATGAGAAAATATTTGTACTTTGATCTTCTTTTCAGTATTTATTTGGGAAAGGTTACCCCAACCCTAGGCATGGCCTAGTTATCTCTTCTTGTGTGGACCTTGGTGTTTATCTCCTAGCACAGGGGAGTGGGCCTTTTGGTATCCATGTGGTTGGGTGGTAAATATATTTATCAAGGTACCTTTTATAGTTGCAGAGCTTAAGGATTCTTGCTTACATATTGTTCCAGTTTTGAAGAAAGAAGACTTTGTGTTTATCTTTCTTTATTTTCAATCAAATGTAAAGTTATTGTGACCTCCCAAGAGGAGATGAATGTAATGTAATCCTTAATGTATTTCAAATTTGTTGTATCTTGGAATGGGTAGATTTAGGGAAAAGGAAAGGGAAAATGTGAACTATATGTAAATATGTTTGTTGGAAAAGAAAAGGATCTTAGTAAGTTTTCAAGAAAAATGGCATGTTTCTTATTATTGTTGATTAAGAAAAGTTAGTGAATCAAATATGATGATTTCATATATGTTATGGCTGAAATTATTAGTTGAATCAATTATATGGTAATAATTCTTTAAATATTATAAAAGGATACATAAGCGAATGTAGCTAGGTCCAATTGGTTAGTAATCAAATGAAAGCATTTATATTTCTAAAGAACAACAAATGTTATGCTTTAATAGTTAATCATATTGTTAGTACACTTAATGAACATAAATGGATTGTTCATATACTAGTAGGGAACCTTGGGAGGAAACTAAGTTAACCTTGTTTATGTATTGTTCATGTAAATATTTTAAAGTTCAATTTTTTTATAATTCGTTACTTAGGTTTTCTTTTCTCAAGAGAATATTTGTTCTCTTTCCGAGTTCCCTGGTGGGGCATGACATCTTTGGTATCAAAGCCAAGTTGCTACATTGGGGCCTTGGAAATTTGGCCATGCTTCTTAAACTTGTTATTCATTTAAGGAAAACTTGGAACTAGAATTGGACTAGCGCCCTTGAGCTTATCCTTCTCCTTACTATGTCTAGGATGCCTCCTATGATCCATAGTAGAAGGGGAGGTGCCTGAAACACCTCTCCTAGATCTCATCAAGAAAGTTCTCAGGAAGAAGAATGTTATGAGAGAGAAGATAGGGGGACCAATCTGATAACCACTCAGGAGGTTTTTAGGGGGCTTAAGTAACAAAATTATTACAATAGATACTACAGAGGCTGGATGTAGATTAGGATAGGGGTCACCGTGGGGAGACTAATGTCACTCACCATGAGGAAAGAGAGAGGAGCCCTAGGAGGAGAGATCAAGAAGTAGAAGAGGACACTCTGCATGCTTCTCACATGCGAGACCTCCTCAAGACTAATACTAACCCATTTAAGGGAACTCAAGGTGGATCCACTTCCGAGACTTGGCTACTAGATTTGGAAAGGCTATTTTCCATGCATCCTTATAGTAGCAATACTAAGGCTCAGTTTACACTCATTCATCTTAGAGATTTTGTATCCACTTGGTGGGAAACAAAGAAAGAGAAACTTCACATTGATATAACCACTCTTTCATGGGAACTATTCCTAGAACTCTTTCAAGCCATATTTCTTTCTAACCATTGGAGGCAGGAAAGAGCTGAAGAGTTTCACAACTTAAGGAAGTTCACTATGTTAGTTGATGACTATGAGTGAAAGTTCTTTGAACTCAAGCCATATTTAGGATATAAGGATGATGAACCCATGTTGACTCAACACTTCCTTAGAGGCCTCAATGGTCATTTGGCTAGTAACATACAAATGTTTGAACCTCAAATAGTTAATGATGCAGTCATCAAGGCTCATATTGTGGAACAAAATGCAACCTTAGGGTTAGGAGGTCAGATAGGTAGCCATGGAGGTAATGCCTCTCAGGCGAGGACCGAATTCAAGGGAAACCAATCTCAAGGAATATCTAGTCCTAAGAACTATCCTTCTTCATCAAAAGGAAGTCAAAACCACTAGAAAAGAAAATTTTAGAACAACTTCAACAATAAGAATGGGGGTTCTTAGTCAAGCAATTCTCGCAACTAGTAGTGTGCAAAGAGATACCCAAATCCTCAACCAGATCAGAGCATACCACATAATTCTAGTCGGGGTAGTTATCAGAAGTCTAGTGCACCTTCTACAGGAAGGAACTTTGTTAATAATACATGATGTTACTCTTGTGGCTAACATGGTCATATTGCAATTAACTGTCCTTAGAAATCTACCCCAACAACTAGCTATAGACAAGTTGCTTCAAAACCCATAGTAGGTGATGTAGGAAGAACTCACTGAGTATTTGCCACTCTAGACCACAAATAGGATGATGATCAAGGATCAATAATTGAAACCCTAGGTATGTTAAGGGGTATCTCTACCACTATACTATTTGATTTAGGAACAACATATTCTTTTATTTCTCCTTCTTTAGTAGAGTAGTGTGGGCTTATGGTAGTAAGGCAGGAAGATAGGTGGCAGGTTGAGCTAGCCTTTGGGACAAGAATAGCCTTTGACTCTTGTGTCCATAGTTGCAAGTTAGGGCTAGGGCCTTTCTCCACCTTAGTAGATCTCCAAGTGATTCCTTTAGGCTTGTATGGAGTAGTTTTGGGTATGGATTGGTTGGATGCTCACAAAGCAATTTTGGATTGTAGAAATAAGAGCATTAAGTGTTCAGATGATTCAAGAGAACCTAAGAAGATTGTTGGGGTGCAACGACCCATCTCTCTCTACATAATTTCTACAATGCAACTCAAGTGGTGCATGAGCAAAGGATGCTAATTGTTTGCAGTCTCAGTAGAATACTTAGACAAAGGAGAAAGTAGGGATGTATTGCTAGATCATCCCCTATTATAGGATTTTTTGGATGTTTTTCTTAAGGAAATACTAGGGATGCCACCCAAGAGGGACATTGACTTCCAAATTAAGTTAGTGCCAGGAGTGAAACCCATGTCCAAGGCTCTGTACCGCATGACCACACATGAACATGGGGAACTTAAGCTTCAGTTGGAAGGACTTTTGGAAAAAGGGTTTATCAGACCCAGTGTGTCACCATGGGGTGCACTAGTAATATTTGTGAAGAAGAAAGATGGCTCTCTCAGATTATGCATCGACTATCGTCAACTCAGAAAAGTCACAATAAAAAATTTCTATCCTTTACCCCGCATTGATGATATATTTGATTAGATGAAAGGGGCAACAATATTTGAACAAATATTGATCTCAAGTCAGGGTACCATCAACTTAGAATTCAAGAAGCCGATATCCACTAAACAACTTTCCACATGAGATATGACCACTATGAGTTTACTATGGTATAGTTTGGACTGACAAATGCTCCCTCTGTATTTATGAGCTTAATGAATGGGATTTTTAGAACCTACTTGGATAGATTTGTGATAGTTTTCTTGGATGATATCTTAGTGTTCTCTAAAACTCTAAAAGAACATGAGATTCATCTTCACCAAGTATTGCAGTGCCTTAGAGAGAACCAACTCTATGCCAACATAGAGAAGTGTGAATTCTTTTAGAAAAAGGTTAAGTATTTTGGGCATGTTATCTCAGGAAATGGTATCATTGTTGATCCAGAAAAAATTCTAGCCATAGTGGAGTGGTCAACTCTAACCAACATCCCAAAAGTTTTCACTTTTATGGGACAAAATAGGTTATTATAGATAATTTTTTAGGGAGTTCTCTCAAATAGCTCATCCCATTACTTCCTTTCAAAGGAAAGGGAAGAAATTTATATGGTCAGAAAAGTGTGAGACCACTTTCTAGTGTTTGAAGGAAAGATTAACCAGTGCTATGATCTTGATGGTTCTTGAACCATCAGGGAAATTCTTAGTTTGTGTTAGGATTATCAAGATAGAAATAATAATTACATGCAAAAATAACTAATATCAGAAAAAACATAAATCACACAGAAGAGAACAAAAGACACAAATATTTAACATGGTTCACCCAATCCCTAGGCTACGTCCACTAACAACGAGTCCAATATTATTATTATCTAGTGATTACAACTTGATTACAATCTATAATGCCTTAAAACTTGATTATGTTGCAAGTACTAAAACCATACATTATGAAATCCCTAACCCTAATCCATACTCTACAATATTTTTCCACTTTAGGGTTAGAAAGAGTTACAACATATCAGCCCAAAAAAAGCCAAAAATATGTCAGCCCCCAAAAAATTTGCTGAGGGTAGGAGGAAAAGTGTACAGTACTTTCCTGATCAGTCACCACAAGCTAACAATCTCCCACTTGGTGACTGATCAGTATCCACACTAAAAAACCTCCCCCTTGGAGATTGATCCTAAAGAAATAGTGCTACCATATGAGGCTCCCACTAGATCGAACCACCCTGGACTTAGCTGTTCCTTTATTCTATTCAGTCTAGAAGACCAATTGAAGCTGAACATGAGTTCAAATTCTCCCTTGTTACTACCTTTGTAAAAATATCTACTATATTATCATCTGTATGAATCATTTCCAGCTTTAACTTCCCATCATCCAAAACTGACCGAATGAAATGGTACCACAACTGTATGTGTTTTGTCTTTGAGTGAAAAGCAGAATTCTTCAGAAGATGAATGGCACTTTGGCTATTTGTATGCATAAAATTATCCTTATGTGGATGTCCCAATTCTTCCATGAAGAATTGAAGCCATATCATCTCCTTGGCTGCCTCTATAGTAGCAACATACTTTACCTCTGTAGTAGATAAAGCAACCACCTTTTGTAGTTGAGAAATCCAACTCACTGCTATCTCACCAATAGTAAATACATAGCCTGTAGTACTCTTCCTGCTATCTATATCTCCTACCAAATTTGAGTCAACATAGCCTTGTACAGTCGTAGTAGATCCCCCAAAATGTAAACACTTACTGGATGTACCTCTCAAATATCTAAGAATCCATTTGACTACATTCCAATGCTCAATACTAGGGTGACTCATATATCAGCTAATGAATCCTATTGCATGTGAAATATCTGGCCTAGTACATACCATAGCATACATTAAGCTCCCTATAGCTGAAGCATAAGGTACCTTATACATTTTAGCCTCCTCTTCTGATGTCTTAGGACACATCTCCTTAGTCAATTTCAAATGACCAGGCAAAGGTGTACTGATAGCTTTGGCATTCTCCATAGAGAAATGTTGCAACACCTTCTCAATATAATTAGCCCGAGATAAAGTCAACTTCCTATTTTTCCTATCTCTACAAATTTTCATACCAAGGATTTGTTTTGCTGCCCCCAAATCCTTCATAGCAAAAGAATGTGCTAACTGTTGTTTCAATCCCTTAATGTGATTCATGTTAGACCCATCTACAAGCATATCATCAACATATAAGCATAAAATAATGTAGCTATCATCATCCAACCTCTTAAAGTAAAAACAATGGTCAGAATGACACCGAGTGTATCCATGCTCATTCATAAAAGTGTCAAATTTAATATACCATTTCTGAGGTGCTTGCTTCAAGCCATATAAACTTTTCTGCAATCTGCACACCAAATTCTCCTTACCCTTGACCTCAAATCCTTGTGGCTGTACCATATATATTTCTTCATCAAAATCACCATGAAGAAAAGTTGTGTTAACATCAAGCTTCTCTAAATGCAAATCTTCAGCAACCATAATACTTAAAATAGTACGAATAGAAGTCATTTTAACAATAGGAGAAAATATCTCATCAAAATCAATTCCCTTTTTCCGTGAAAATCCTTTTACAACTAACCTGGGTTTAAATCTTTTCTTACCTCCATCCTCTTCTTTCAGCCTATAAACCCATTTGTTCTGTAAAGCTCGTTTGCCTATAGGTAACTTATATAAATTCCAAGTTTGATTTTTCAGCAAGGAATCCATTTCCTGTCATTGTAGACTCCCACTGAATCTTTGTATCCACCTACACAGCTTCATTATAACATTCAAGTTCACCAACATCTGTTAAAAAAATAGAATACAAAGAGGGAGAGAATATTTTTGGAGGTCTACTTAGCCTTGTTGACCATCTAACATTTACTAGGGTGTGTGGTATTTTTTTTTGTTGTTGTTGTTGTTGCAAAGCATAAGGAACTACCAAAACATCATCTTTAAGAGTATCATCCAGTACTACATAATCATTTTCTTTCTTCTCATGCTGCTGCAACAGATCTTTGTACAACACTTTCTCATTGAATATGACATTCTTGCTTCTTACAATTTTATGATTTTCAAAATCACAAAGCATATAACCAAATTCATCAATGCCATATCCAAAAAATACATATTTCTTTAGCTTAGCTTCCAGCTTGGTTCTATTTTCAGAATCTATATTTGCAAAAGCATCACAACCAAAGGTTTTGAGAAAAGAATAACTCACCTTCATACCACTCCATGCTTCCTCTAGAATACCATAGTCCAAAGGAGTAGAGGGGCCTCTATTGATTAAATAAACAAAAGTGTTTATAGCCTCTTCCCACATGTTTAAGGGCAACCTAGCATGCAACCTCATACTCCTTGCATGCTCCATTATTGTCCTGTTCATGCGTTCAACCACTCCATTTTCTTGTTGAGTCCTTGGTATAATTTTTTGCCTACAAATACCACTAGAGGAACAATAATCTTAAAATTTTGTGCTACAATACTCACCACCATTATCCTATTTGAGAGATTTTAGCCTTTTACCAGTCTCATTCTCAACTAAGCATTTCTATTTCTTAAAAGTTTGAAATACATCAGATTTCTATCTAAGGAAATAAATCCATACTTTTCTTGTTGCATCATCTATAAATGGAACATAATATAGAGAGCAACCAAGGAAAGATACATGAGCTGGTCCCCATACATCTATATGCACAAGCTCTAATCTCTCATTTTTCTTTTCCTTCCAACTCTTTACAAAACTAACTCTCTTTTATTTTCCATAAACACAACTTTCACAGAAATCCATATTGACACATTTCAGTCTAGGTAAAACTTTCTTTGAATGAAGTAATTTCATACCTTTTTCACTCATGTGCTTGAGTTTGTTGTGCTAGAGTGCTGTGTCAGAACCTACAACAATAGTTTGATGTTCTTCCTACTCAACTGTAGCCACTATTCCTGAACATTCATTATCTTATGAAACAATTAAAGTAGAAGGAACAATATGACCTGTATAAAGATATAAGGTGCCTACTTTCACACCTTTTGCTGCTACTAAGGAACCTTTTGAAACCTTCTAATTTCTATCATTAAAAGTAACTGTGAAACCCTCATCACCTAGTTGTCCTACTCAAATTAAATTCCTACTCAACCTTAGAACATGTGTTACCTCTTGTAATAGCCAATGATTCCCATTCTGCAACTTAATCTTAATTTTTCCCTTTCCAACTATATGACAGGGTTCATTATTGCCCAAATAAACTTGCCCAAAAATCCCCTTGGAAATAATCAAGAAAGTAACCTCTATGGGGTGTAGCATGAAATGAAGCCCTAGAATCTAAAACCCATGAATCATCAATACTTTTTGTTAGGAATGAGAACACTGAGAGGGGGGGTTGAATCAGTGTTCATTGTATTTTATCTTTTTCCTTATTCTCAAACTTAACTTAAATACTTAAGTACTAAAATGAACATCCACATAAACATAAGACATGAAATCGACACATAACACCAATGTGGTTACGAGAAAACCCAAATAGGTAAAAACCCCAGTGGGAATTGACACCCACTAATATTCTGTGCTAGTGTTTTGTGATCCTTGTTAGATGATCCTTAACCCTATTAGGAGTTTCTTTACAATATATTAAGTGTTGGAAACTAAAATTGAAACAATTGTTGTATTGTCATTGATGTCAAACCTTAATTGGTAAGACTATTGCTACTTAGGAAAGTACTATATCTATTGAATTGTTGAGGAAGAGTGGAGCAAGGTTGGTAACAATAGCACCTAAGGAAAGGTTGAGTTATCTTGATACTACAAAGTGTACTTGAATATGTTGCACAATGATGAGATAATGTATTGTTTATCTTAGTAAAATTTGAAGACTAAACTGGTAAGCTTAATTGAGCAAAAATGAAGAAATCATGTTTAAGCCGAGTTATAATAGAGTCGACTGAGTTAGTGGATGCCGAGAAAAATCTAGTGTCAACCAAGTATCAGTAAATTTTTGAGTATTAGTATTTTTTGAGGAAATAATTTTAGTAGTGACCGAGCGTTTTACATGGAGACCGAGTGAATGATCACAGTATTGACCGAGCATCAACAATTTTATATTTGAAGAGAATTCATTTTGGGGACGATATTGTTTGAATTCTTGGATTATGTAAACCATGTTGACTTTATTTATTGATTGTATGGAAGCATTTAATGCTTTGTAAAATGTTTTATTGTAAATCTTTATGAGATTTGAGATGATTCTAGAAAAAGAAATGAAGAACATGAAGCGGGTAGATTCAATGAATCTGACCTAACCCTAAGATCTATGAAGGAGATTAAGAAGCAAAAGAAAATTTAACCTAACAGAGAAAAATATTAAGGGAACTAAAGCATGAGGTATGACCATGCATGGGTGAAGGAGATGCTGGAAGAACAGTAAAACTCCTAGGTTACATTATTTCAGCTAAAGGTATAGAGGTTGATCTAGAAAAAGTGCAAAAATTTTTTGCCGGTGATTCCACCTCACTCTAATAAAGAATGTTTTGTTGAGTCTAAAGAATCCAAAACCATGTTAGCTTCCTTCTCAAGACTTTGACTATCATCTTGAGAAGGCTCCGTCTATTGTACTGAGCGGTGCCACTCTGAGCCCTGCTTGCGGGGGTGTACGACTTTCAGGTGTTGGTGTGGCTGCGAGGTCTCAACCCTGTATCAGGGGCACCAAAGGTTAGCGTGAATGAAAGCCTTCTGAGAACTTGTCATAGCTAGTGGCCTACCCGGTTCACCTCTGAAAGGAGTCATAATCTTTTCACAGGGAGGGGGAAGAATCTCTCCCATAGATTCCCATCATAGGCATACACCTGGACATTTGGAGGTGATTGCGACATTGGCCCCCGCTACAAGGATAACCTTTGAACATACACTGTTGATTCCTTGGAAACACAAAAAACATGGGTGCCCTCTAGGGGGTGACATGATTGTGTGAGGTGCATGTATGCGTATAAGCAATGGGGAAAAGGTTTTTTCTTCTCACCATTTTCTTTTATAGGGCTAGGCTATGTGTTTGTTATTGAGTCTCAAACATTGTCCATACATTATCAAACAAAGACTCCCCTAATGCTATCAAGTTTCTTTGTCCTTGATAGGTCTATTAACAACTACTTCTTGCTTCACTTGTGCTTGATCTAAACCATTGTGTCTTTAAATGAATGCTTGGAATCCTAAAATGAGCTTGTTGATTAAACAGTTCTTCCAAACTATTAGGAAACTAGATTTTTTGTCAGACATCAGTTAAGACTGTACCTCAAAATTCAACTTTTTTTTTTCCTAAAAAATTGTGTCAGACTTGCAGATTTTGTCCTTTTCTCATGCGAAGTTTCAGTTTTAGGGCACTTTCTCGCGTGGTACTTTGTTTTCTTGTGTGAAGTTTGTGTTCTCTTGTGCGGCCTGGTACAATCTCACACAGCCTAGTACAATCCCGTACAAACTTTTAGCATAGTTTTCTAAAACAAAGACGTATTTGCAGTTGATTGCTTGACTTTTTTATTTGATCTACTTTTTGCCTATGGTTTGTTCTTTTGTTTTCCTATTGTTTACCATAAAAAATTGGTTGTCTCAGGTTAGGAATCGATCAATCTTTGCTTTGACTCGTGTTGTCTCTCATTAGTGTACCTTATCTCATTATTATTTTGAACCTCATGTTGTGATAGTCTTATCTTGGCTATTCTAGCCACCTCTTTTGATGATTCATATTTGGTTCATCTCGCATCTTGGCTGTTCTAACCATTTATCTCCTTTGCGTTATCTTAGAGACAGAGTCTAGCTTTATCCTGAATCTTCTCTCATTACATCTTTGTCTATGACTGTCATGACTCGAAGTGGCAAGACTTATCCCATCCAGAATACTGATCAAGATCAAAGTAAACCTCATAATCAAGACATAGGTCATTCCAAATCCGTTGCAAAATCTGAACTTTGTGAGAAATCATCAAGCTCTTCATTGAGTACTTTGAAAGATAGTTTGTCTCAATCTTTGCCTCTGGTCTTCCAAGAGTGCTTTAATCCTTTGTTTGAATCACAATCTGGTTTGTCACTCCAAGATCAAGATAATTCATTCTTCCAAAACAATTCACTATTTCATAACTATAGAAGACCATTTCCTCAGATAGATCCTACTATCAAAATTGTTGATCTTGCTGACGATAGTGACTCACTTGAAACTATTGATCATATTAGTCCTACTCACACACCAAAGGTTACATTAGCTACACCTTTTTGACATCATTCTCATCAGTTTACTGAAGCTTCAATTGCTACATAGTCTCACCTTGACAAAATGGGAACCAAGAACCCATTTGACTTTCAATCAGGCCAATATGGAAAAACTCAAAATCAATCTCAGAATAACCAGCACTATGGTCAATCTTCTCATGACCAAAATTAGATTAACCAAAATCAATCTCGCAATAAAACTCAAAATGATCAACAAGTAGCGTATAACTATTTGTCCTCCTCCATATGATCAAAATCAAGATGATCAACAAGACCAAATACCAAGCATATATGAGATTCTTGGTAATGAGGATGATGTAATCACTCAGAATGATATAAATGCTATGAGGGCTAACAAGAGTCTCATTAAAATGATGGAAATCATTCTTTTAGAAGAAAAAGAAAAGTATTTTCTTGAGTTGGCTAAACAAGGAGCCAAACTACCCTCGAATTTCCAAGTTGAAACTATTGTAGCTAAAGAAGAAGAAACTAAAACCGCTAAGCTACAAAAGATGATTCAAAGTATGCAAGATCAAATTACTCAACTGACAAAAGAAAAGGATAAGCCCATGCAACAATTTACATTGGAGAGTATATGTCCTTTTCCTTTTGATAAGAATATTCACATGCCTCCTTTTCCAAGAGGAGTAGAGTTACCCAAATATGACAAGTACATGGGTACAACCGATCTTCAAGATCATCTAAGGGAGTTTGGTGCCCTTTCTATGGAATTCATGCATGACCAAACATATCTTATGAGACTTTTCCCCTGTAGCTTGGGTGGGCTAGCT
This sequence comes from Chamaecyparis obtusa, assembly GCA_027943335.1. Taxonomy (NCBI): domain Eukaryota; kingdom Viridiplantae; phylum Streptophyta; class Pinopsida; order Cupressales; family Cupressaceae; genus Chamaecyparis; species Chamaecyparis obtusa. The sequence goes on along the minus strand of BSBK01001155.1, from coordinate 63,031 downwards.
ATGGAATGGTTTTGTCGATTACATCCTGGTATTAAGACTTTTGATGAGATTGCTAATCTTTTCCTTTAGCATTATTCTCACAACATTCAACACCCTATTAACATTCGTGACTTGTGTAATTTGAAACAATGACAGGGAGAATCTTTCTTGTCTATTCTCCAAAGGTGGAGACAACTTTGCATGAAGTATCCTTGTAAATTGCCTGAATCTGAGAAACTTGATATCTTTTTGGACAATCTTCTCCCAGACTTTGGGTATCGAGTACAACTACAAGGTCCTTTGACATTTGACAACATGATTAAACAAGCTGTAAGGATAGAAGCTTTTATGATTAAAAAGGGAGAGTTAACTCTGAATAAGGACAATAAGCAAGGATTCTCCACAAACAAGGACAAAGGAAAGAATGTCAACATGAATAAAGATGTGGTAAATGATGGAGTGGTTGATAATGTCACTAAAAAGCCTTCAAAGCCTATCTTAAATCTTACTACTAGTATGCAAGAAACTAAGGTTGTTGAAAAGACCACCATGGATGATCAGCAAAATTCAAGGTTTTCTAGGAACAAACCTTGGACTCCTCGACCCAAGCGTGACTTCACCCCTTTGGGAGAGCCTCTTGATGTGGTCTTTAAAACTCTTGTAGAGAGTCAGGTTCTCACTCCTTTGGAAAAGCATCTTTATGACCTGCAACCAAGACCTTATTAGTGGAATGACAATGATTATTGCGACTACCACCAAAACATTGGTCATAAGACATCTACTTGTCTTTAGCCGAGACACAAAATTCAATATCTTATTGACAAGCATGACATTCTTATGGAAAACCATAATAAGAATTTGGACCATCAGGCATTTAAGAATCCTTTCCCTCCTCATGAGAAAGGTGAGTCTTCCACAACTAAGAACAACAATGCCAAGATTAATTATACATACACCGCTATGGATAACGTCATCAACATGCTTGAACTAGTTGGGGTTGAGTATTGCAATATGGATTCTTCTAAGGGGAATGGCGATGTTCCCAAACCTAGGACTCCGTTCATCCTGCATAGTTCCACATCTCATTCATCTAAATCTGAACAAACTCAAGATTGTGCTAATATCATTACTCGTTCACGTGAAAGAGTTGTATTGAAAGGTCCTGATCTTCTAAAGCAAACTATGGATAATGATTCCTCAAAACAACCTGTAGACAAGACTGCTCTGAAACAAATTGTTGATAAGACTACTGCTAGTCCTACTAGCAAAGCTTCAAAATCAACCCCTGTGCCTAATGCTGCTATTTACAGCATTTTAGATCAAGTCCAGTGAACTAATGCTCAGATTACCATCTTTGAGTTGCTGAAAATCTCACCTGCTCATAGGAAAATTCTAGATAAGGCCCTTGCCGAGGTAAACATCCCCAAAGACCTTGATCTTAATCGGTCCCAATCTATGGTGGGTTACTTGACCTCACCTCACTATTTATCCTTCTCTAAAGAAGATGATCACTCACTGAGTCACACACATAATGATCCCCTACATATAGAAGTGATGATAGGTCCTAAGCATGTCCGTCATGTGCTTATTGATAATGGTGCTGGTCTTAACATCTATTCTACCAAATTGCTTACTCAGCTAGGTTATGATGAGGATTGCATAGACTCCCACAAAAAGATTACCATCAAAGCTTATGATGAAGAAGAACACAAATCCCAAGGCTTAGTTGTGCTACCTATACGCGTAGAACCCGTTGAGAGAGATGTGACTTTTCAGGTCCTGGATATTCCTTTGGCATACAACATCTTGTTGGGTAGGCCGTGGATTCATGAGATCCAAGTTGTTCCATCCACTTACCATCAATGCATCAAGTTTCCTTTCCATGGCACAGAAGTTATTGTTCCAGTTAATACCAATTTTTCTTGCAACACTCTTATGTAATCTGTAGATAGTTTGGTTCCAACAAATAGAGACTCCACTGAGTTCTATGATGCTAATCTTAGAGAAATGGAAAAAACTTTGAAACTTAAAGATACCGGCATCGGAGAGTACCAAATCGAACCTGTGCTATCTCTAGTGGCTTTACCTCCATCTCCACATTCTTATGGGAGACCTTCTGAGAATAAAAAGTTTGCCACTAACTCTCCTCATATTGTTTATGATGGTTCCTTTGTCAAGGCTAAAACACCTTTAGAGGATGAGGAAGAAGAAAGAGCTATCAAAGCTTGGATCTACAAAGGGAAAGAAATGACTGAGCAGACTACTCCTCCCCCAGATTTAGAACAAGAACCCTATAGTGAAGGCTTCAAAATCATGAAGCACTTTGGGTATAAAGGGAGTGGTCCTATAGGGGTAAATGATAATGGTTTTCTAAAACCCATTGAAGCTACTTGTCTTTGCTCAAAAGACACTACTGGTTTAGGCTTTAAAAAGACTGCTTTCCATTTAGGGATGAAGAAATTTGTATCCATGCCAGAACCTAAACTTGAGTCAGAATCTGAAGATATTATACTAGAGGTAAATCCAGAGGCTAGCTCTAATAAAGACATCTTTCCTTATGCCATACCTCTGGATCTTGCTGCGCTCTTGGAAGAGCCTGATGAGCCTATCATCCCTGTTCATATGATACAGACTGAGTCTGATGCTGATACTTATTCTGAGGCTAGTTTTGATAAAACCTCTTCAGTGCATGAATTCATTTATGAGAAATGGAAAGAAACATTGACTAATGATCCCCATTTTATGGGTGAACAATATGTATTCCCACATTTTCAAAAATGATATGAACAAGAAAAACTTCAGCAAGTTGTTAATGCTGCTAGAAATGATAATGAAACTGATGATGATGCTAGCGCTAATAGAATTCCCACATCAAGTACTAACTCACATGAATATGAGTTTGACTCTTTGTCTACCACTGCTTTTGATGTAGACATAGATACTATTCATGTATATGAGAGACTCCTTGAAGGAGGTGAAGGGTCTGGTGTTAGGTCACATGAATTAGACACCACAAGTGTTAAAATGTCCTCTACTTTTGACATAAGTTCTCATAGGGATTTGAACATTCCTTTGGATGAAATCACTTTAGGCCTTGACTTGCTTGTTAGCGCTTTTGATGGCTATACCATGAACATAGTTGAACTAGCCACTACTCCTCTTTTATTCCACCGTCCCAATCTTATAGACTGGAACTCCTCTTCCTCATCCAATAAAGTCCTAACATTCTAGAACGATTACACTCTAGCCTGTTACCTCCATGCAATTGAGCCTGTAATGTCTTCCACCAGTGAATATACTGTCAGCATGATAGAAGGGGATATTAAGTATCTTAGTCAAAAAAAAAAAGAAAAAAAAAAAGGAGCTCTGATGGTGAAAACCACATTGTGGCAGTATCAGAGCCAAAAATAGTAAAAATAAAAGACATATCTGAGGGTGAAAACCTCTCTAAGGTGCCCAAGGATGAGATACTTGATACTCTCCCAAGTCATTTTCAAGAGAGATCATTAGTTTTGATAGAGCTAACACAACCGATAAATTTGGGTACAGAGGCTGCTCCGCAAATCATACATCTAGCACAGTCATTGTCTACATAAGAAAAAGAAGACTTCACAAATTTCTTTCGAAGTAAGAAGATAAAATTTGCATTGACCTACTCTGATATGCCTAGATTAGATCAAAATCTGATCATGCATCATTTTTCCATTGCACTAGATATCAAACCTGTCAAGCAAAAGCTTCGAAAGATGCACCCTCATGTGGCACTTTTGGTTAAGGCTGAACTGGAGAAGCTCCTTAAAGCTGGTTTCATAAGAGTGATTGATTATGCTAAATGGATTTCAAACATTTTTCTAGTTAATAAATATGATAAGTCCATTCATGTGTGTACAGATTTCAGAGATCTTAGTAAGGCATGTCTAAAAGATGATTTTTCATTGCCTAATATTGATATGATAGTAGATATGACAATAGGTTATGAGATGTACTCCTTGATGGATGGCTTCTCTGGCTATAATCAAATCAAAATTGCACCAGAGGATCAAGAAAAAACTACTTTCACATGTGCCTGGGGCACCTTTTGCTGGAATGTCATGCCTTTTGGGCTTAAGAACGCCGGTGCTACAAATCAGAGAGTAGTTACTACCATTTTTCACGATATGATGCATAAGACAATGGAGGGCTATGTGGATGATACTTTAGCCAAAAGTATGCACCAAAAAACTCACCTTGAAGATTTGGGTCCCATTCTTGATCACATGGAATAGTTCAGTCTCAGGCTTAATCCCAAGAAATGTGCATTCGGTGTCACTTCTGGAAAACTCTTGGGTTACATTATTTCAGCTAAAGGTATAAAGGTTGATCTAGAAAAAGTGCAAGCTATTATGGACATGCCTCCACCTAAAAATATAAGTTAGATGAGAGGTCTTCAAGGAAGATTACAATCCATTCATTAGTTTATTTCATAGTTGGCTGACAAATCACAACCATTCACCAAAACTTTACACAAAGTTGTGACCTATGAATGGAATGAACAATGTGACAAGGGACTCACTCAGATAAAATAGTATCTTGCTAATCTGCCTATCTTGATGCCTCCCATTCATGGGAAGCCACTTATACTATATATCTCAGCCATAAGTACATCTTTAGGTGCTCTCCTAGCTCAAGAAGATCAGAACAATAAAGAGAGAGCTATCTACTATATCAGCAGAACATTGGTTTCCTATGAGATGAATTATTTAGTCATTGAAAAGGCTTGTCTAGCTATAGTATTTGCGTCTCAGAAATTTTGACATTATATGTTGGCTCGCACTACAAGGCTTATTGCAAAAATTGATCCATTAAAGTATCTACTGAGCAAGGCTACCCTCATGGGTAGATTAGCTAAATGGGTTATGATTCTTAGTGAGTTTGACATTGAATATGTGGAAAGAAAAGCCATTAAAGGAAAAGCAATTGTTGATCAGTTGGCAGAGGCTCCTCTACATGATTACTAGCCTTTAAGCATTGAATTCCTAGATGAATCCATCATACCTCTCACACATCAGTCTTGGAGCATGTTCTTTGATGGATCATTTACTCAGCAAGGATCAGGTGCGGGCATCTTGTTTGTAACACTTCAAAGATACTCATTGCCAAAAGCATATAAAATGTTGTTTCCCTACACAAACAACATAGCTGAATATGAAGCTCTTATTAATGGTATGAAGATATCCATTGAATGGTGTGTAGATGAGCTTAAACTTTTTGGAGACTCTCAGTTGATAATAAATCAAGTCAATGATGTCTATCAAACAAAAGATGACAAGCTGATACCTTACAAAAGAATGGTGGATGATCTCAAATTATACTTTGCACATATCTCCTTCCAGTAGATTCCAAGAGTAGACAATAAGGTGGGTAATGCTATGGCTACTTTGGCCTCAATATTACAAATGCCAGAAAATGACTTCAAACATGAATTCCTAGTGGAAACATTATGCTACCCTGGCTATGACATTCCTGAATCTAGGATGATCTATTCAGTAATTGGACATGACTCATCCCGCTACCACCATATTTACTCCTATCTTTGGGACCAAATTATCCCTGACACCTATACATGGAATGAGAAATGTCACCTCATTTGTACTACTTCACAGTATGTCCTCATAGAAAATAACTTGTATAGATGAGGTCTAGACGATGCTCTCCTTAGGTGTCTAGAACCCGATGAGTCCAAATGTGTGTTAGTTGAGGTACACAAAGGTATTTGTAGCTCTCATTTGAGTGGTTTGATGTTAGCCCATAAACTTATTAGAGCTGGATACTACTAGCTGGATATGGAGAAAGAAGCTATTCATTATGCCAAGACTTGCAAGCAGTGTCAATATCATGGGAATCTGATCCATGCTCCTGCTAAAGAGCTTAGTCCTCTCATTAGTTTTTGGCCATTCCAACAATGGGCCTTTCACTAGGTAGGAAAGATTCATCCTTCCTCTTCAAGAGGACATAAATTCATAATCACTGCTATAGATTACTTTACCAAATGGGTTGAGGCAGTCCCTCTGACTGTAGCTAATGGAAAGACTATTGCTATGTTCATTCTAAACTATATTATTTGTAGATATGGTGTACCTTCATCTATTATCACTGATAATGGGGGACAATTAAAGAACAAGGACTTGATAGACTTGTGTTCCAAATTTAGGATTATCCAGCATTGGTCATCTATCTATTATTCTTAGGGTAATGGACAAGCATAAGCTTCCAATAAAGCAATCCTCAAGATTCTGCACAGAACAGTTCACAAATCTGGTAGAGACTAGCATCTCCAGATTAATCTGGCTTTATGGGCCTACAGAACAAGTATCTAAACTCCAATAGGGGCTATGCCCTTTGCCTTGGTCTATGGGGCAGATGCAGTATTACCTATTGAGGTTGAGATTCCTAATTTGTGAGTCTCTCTGAAGGGCCTCATCACTGATGAAGACACCAGAATATCTAGGCTTCAAGAGCTTGAATATTAGATGAATGTCAGAAGGTGGCGTTTGATCATCTTCGAGCATACCAGAAGAGAATATCAAAAGCATACAATAAGAAAGTCATACAAAGGAAATTCCAAGTGGGTGACCTCATCTTGAGGGAGAATCCCAAGAATCAGCAGCAGAGAGTCCAGAAAGGAAAGTTTGAACCAAACTGGCTTGGTCCATACATTGTTACTGCAACATTTGGATCTGGTGCTTACTGCCTCTCCACCACTAAAGGAGAACCACTCAAAGAGCCCATCAACACCCTTCATCTTAAGAAGTTCTATAGCTGACATTCTCTATGTGCTCATGTACATACTTATTGGTCTTGAAAAAATCCAAAAAATTGATATATTGCAAAAAATCTTAAAAACTGCAAAATGTCCTGAACAAAATGATCATCTTAGTGAAAACCTGGCAAACAAACACTTTGATGTATCTATTATCCTGGTGAAAACTTGGCAAACAGGTGCCTTGATAATACTAAAAAAAAATAGAAAATTTGAAAAAAGAAAAAAAAAAAGAAAAAAAAATACAAAAAATGAGATATTCAAAAAAATACAAAAAAAGCAAAAAAAGAGAAAAGTACAAAAAAATTGAAAAACAAAAAAATGTGCCATTGATGAAAACTTGGTAAACAGGCGTCATGGTAGCAAAAATAGAATCCCTGCCAAGCTGGTGAAAACTGGGTAAACAGGTACCACTTGTTTCCCAAAGCTATACCTCATCTCAGCATCGCTTGGCTCTTAGTTTCCCGCTTTAGACTCTTTTCTTTCCTACCTTAGTTTGCTTTCCTGCTTTAGTTGCTTCCCTTGTTTCCTGCTTTGGTCTATTTCCTGCTTTAGTTTGCTAGCTTGTGCTCTTGCCTATATTTGTCTTCAAGATTTTCCTCGACTCTTCATGGATTGGAACTGGTTCACACTTGGGGGCACCCACCTGGTCTAGGGGGCATTGTCCAATCACTTTCAAAAACTCTTTTTCAAGCATCAGTCATGAGTGATTCTCGCTATGTTTTCCTGCTGATGCCTAACTACTATGAGATTTCTCTCCTTGAGGATCTCTTGTGTATCAGTCGCTAGTGGTTCCCACTATGCCTGCCTACTGATACCTAGCTCTTGTTCAACCTCTCTCTTTTGGGATCTCTCCCTTAAATCATCCACTAGTGGTTCTCACTACATTTGTCTGCTGATGTTTCACTTGTATCTTTGAGATTTCTCACCTTGAGGATCTCTCTTGTATCGGTCACTAGTGGTTCTCACTGTGTTTGATTGCCAATACTTCATTAGCTTCTTTATATTTTCTTGAGACTTTGTCTCTCATGATGGTCACCAATGATTCTCACTGTGTCCGCCTACTGTCGCTATTGCGTCGAGACTTCAAATGTTATCTTTCCAATTCGACTCCAATCCACTTGAACATGAACGTAAACTGAAATTAAAACTTGATTTGTGTTCCTCTGAATCTTGCTGAGCTTTGTTTTCTTTGAGTGCTTGTTTGTTTGCTTTCTGCTTGTTGGTTTAGTTCCAATGATATAAAGATTCTATATAAGAGGGGTGTCTATTTGTAAGAGCCTTCATCTCATATTGGATGGGCATGCGTACCTCAAATCCTTTTATATGGATGCTTTGGTGAGGTTGGTTCTTCTCCTTGTCTTTTGAGTGACTTCTTTCTACTACTGGTGAAATTGTAAATGCTCATCCTGTTAAGTGAATGTAAGGGTCACTGTGAGCAATCTTTGGAAAAAGAAGGAACTCCTACATGTTTGGTGTGTTTGTTGCAAGCAACATTCAGGTCATTCTAGCATCTATGCTCTAATGCTTATGTTAACTTGCTAGATCAAAAGGAATAGGTGTTCAGGTCATTCTGGCTTCTTGTGCCTTAATGCTTACATCTCATTCTAAAAAATCTAAAACCTATGTCATATTCATAGTCTCATGATAACAATATCAGTGAGGGTTGTGTGGCATCTTGCGATTGTCCGAACTTAAAAGGCTCTATGATGATAAATACGATGAGTCCAACAACCAAGTCCTAGTGTTTGCATTTTCATTTTAGGCTTGCATCTTTAGCTTAGGCTTGCATTTTCTAGGCTAAATTTCTAACATTAAAGCAATATACAACACGTACAATGATATCAAAATCATCGATCTCATATATATATCTCTCGATCCAAATGTCATATACAAAAGAGGTGCTACTCGAGCACAGTATAAAAAATGAGCTATAAAATAGTATACAATCAAGATCCACTTCCACTAGGAGGGGGTGGAGGTGGAGGAGCCTACTATGTCGGTGCCTAAGGAGGTGGCATCAGTCTTTATGGTGGAGGCATAGGTCACTAAGGAGGGGCCTATGGTACCTGTTGTGAAGGAGCCTGTGGTGGAGCCTATGGAGGTACTAGAGGAGGTGGTTGTGGAGCTCTAGCATACTCGGCAAAAGGAGGAACATGCTCTGATAAATTTGGCACAACCCCGTAGTAAGCTGCATAATAATAAGCTGCCTGGGCAGCCTTGTATCTCATCTCTAGCCTTGTATGTGCCAGCTTAGCCTGTACCTATCTGATCTCAGCATCTCTGTTTGCTACTCGGGTCTCCTCCCTGATAACCCGCATGTGATAATCATCGTGCTCATGCTGGACCTATCGTACTCTCTCACGGCTCTTCCTAAGAGCCTCTTATAACTGTGCTATATCTACTCTAGCTGTAATGTTTGGCATCTCAATATCATCCCCCTATGGTGCCTGCTAGGATGTGTCATTTGTATGCGGTCTCATGGAGCTCTGCTGCGTATCGCTACTCCCTGCTCTTGGATCTAAGCCCATGGTCCTAGTAGGGATGCTCACCTATCCTGATCAAGGCTTTAAGGCTCTTTGCGTGGGTCTCTACTATGGTGCCTACTACTATATAGGCTACTATACAGGTACTTGCTGTGCTAGTGGCTGTTGGTCCTGTGCCTGCTCCTGCTGTGTCGGCTGCTACTGTGCTCCTGCACCAATGGGATTTGTAAACCTCATATGAGGCCATGCAATTAGCTAATCCCTGTATGTAGGTGTCACCCCTATATTGGTGACACCCACCATGTAATCCAATTGTGTAGGAGGGATGCGTGCCTCTATCGCACAATGCCCAAGATTTAATCTCAGGTGCCATCCCTTCCTCTCCTCATCGGAGAAGCGGGCATAAGGATAGTACTCCTGTGAAATATCCTACTACTGACTGAACTGATGCAAGACACAGGTGACAAGGAACCGCTCGATGATGTGGATGCTCCATCTAATGAATGGCTATGATACAAACATGGTGGCCAACTCCCTCCACGCATTGTCCTAGGGCTCAGTATCGACCCAAGGTCTCCAAACTACAGCTGCCATGTCATCCAGCTGGCCTCTCCACTACTCTATCTTTCCTAGTAGGGGCTAGGTCATAACACCTGAATATCTATATATATGTAGCTCGAGAGGCTGCTGTGTATCATGAAAAATCAGCCTACACACGGGGAGATGCTCCTAGGCCCAGATCTGTAGAACAAATACTCCTACCACCATCGTCTTTGCACCTTGATACATAATCTCATGGAGCTCATGGTACATATGTGAAAGCATGCACTCTCCCCATCTGAATCTCACTGCTTGTCTATTCAGCATCCTCTACAACATAGTGCCCTAGCCACACTCTAATCCATGCTGACCTCGATTTGGTACAAGGTAACAGCTCAAGAACATCGCCAATACTACAAGAAATGGGTGAGCACTGCCATATCTACGAATAAGGTCCTCCCACAAGATAGCTCAGCCCATCAGTAGATCATCCCTGAAGATGTTCCTCAAGGCTACTATACCCTACTGTGACTTTGTATCATACTCAACACAAGTACCATGAATGGGTATCCGCAGGATCTAATATATGTCCTCTGGGATCACTATCATCTCCCCCATAGAAAAGTGGAAGGTGTTCATCTCCAAATGGAAACACTCTACAAGTGTAGTAAGTAGATCATGATTTACCCAAATGTCAAGTATATCACGTAGGTATCCAAGACCAAGTGCATCAATATGAGAATTCTCAGCATCTGTCAATTTCTGAATAAGTGTGGTGATAACAGGGTGGTGTGAGTGGAATATGACATCTGGAAAGTCAACCTGCAAAGAAAGTGACGACACTGGGTCAGTACCTCAATCATGATGATTTTCCACGCAACAACAATAACTACAATGAAGCATCTATCCTAGACAAGACTCTACAATGCTTTACTTGGCTGATTTCATACAAATTTGGCAAAATTTGGACAAAATTCAAACTCTGCAATAGTTTTTCGTGTGAGAAAACTATTTTCTCATGTGAGAGAACTTCTTTATCATGTGAAGAAGGTAAAAGTTTGTGCAAGACCAACTTTTGGCTTGTGCGAGATTCTAGGCAGGGCCTATGCAAGGAAACTACTTCCTCGTGTGAAAGGAAATCTGACCCCGGGCAAGGAAACTACTTCCTCATGTGGGATTCCATAAACATGTCCTAAACTAGCCTAGATTCTCCCAATCTGACCTAATAAAGCTGTACAAATTGAAATACAGGGAGGTTTATCAAATACTTACATGTGCATCATACTCCAGTGGCCGGGCATGTCATCGAGAGTTCTTGAATCGATGCATATGTAGTGAAAGACCCTCCATTTCTCTCTTAGAGCTCAGGATCACTAGAAGACGAAGGTGAATAATGAATTGAAAATGACCCCTCTGAGCCTTATATAGCTTTTGACCTAATTTTCAAAAGTGTTCCATTTTATGTGAAAATTACACCCTTGGCTAAATCGACTACTCTGAATCCATTTTCGGGTTTGAAATCGAAATCTGACATCTCTAGATAGCTCGAAATCACATTTTAAATTCTGACACCCTTTGGAATCAGATGCTTGTGCAGTTAGCCTTCTGGCGTCATTTTCTTGCTAGATCCTCATCTTTGCATCATGTTCTCAAGATCTTGGCTTTTTTTCATCAAAGTTGACTCTAGTCAAATTTGGTCAACCATAGTCAACTATGGTCAAACTTGGTGAAAAGGACCTTTGCATTGCTCTGATTTGCTTCTACATCCTCTTGATGCTTCTTTGAATTCTTTTGGATTTTTTATTTGCAACCTCTTGCCGTCAATCATCTTTTGACGTGTCATCTTTTGATTTCACTCTCGAGGGGGCAAGATGATTGCATCATTGAATCTTGTCTAATCAATTCTTGAATGAGTCTGATCTAAATCATCAGTTATCATTGCTTGAGGCATCTTAGTGTCTCACATCTAGTTATCTTATCATCTATCTTTTAGGTATCTAAGCAATCTAACTCAGATCCTCGAGAATCAAGCTTCATTCTGGAGATGGTTCTCAAAATATTTTAGGTATTGGGGCAATCTAACCCTAATTCCTGGGAATCAAGCTTCATTCTAGAGATGGCTCTCAAAATCTCTTTTAGACCATTATCTGGGTAATCTAACCCAAGTCTCGGAGGGCTAAGCTTCATATTGGGGCAATCTAACCCTGATTCTAGAGATGGTCCTAAATCTGCATCTTCATCAATTAGTATTGGGGCAATCTAACTCTGATTTTGATTCTCTTCTAAGACCGTTGTCTTCACAATCTAACTTGGACTTTGGAAAATCTTGTTATCTGTCACTTCAGACTATTCTTTGAATCAATGCGCTGTTCGCACATCAATTCAAAGAGGGGCAAATGTAATACCCCAAAATTGGCACCTAATAAATTCAATCAATTTTGGTGCATTTCTCAAATTTCTACATCTTTAAAATCCTACTTTGCTAGGCAATTTTCTCTCTCCTACCTGACTTAATTCAGCTTGATGTCAATTGCAAAAAGCCTAATTTGCAATAATCAAATATTAAATTAATTCCTAAAGTCCTTGACTTTATTAGCTAATTACCCCTATGATAAATTAATTTAGTTCTAAAGTCCTAAACACTTTGAATTAAATTAAAATCTACCCCCTTTAGCTAATTACCCATAAAAAGAAATTAATAAATACTTGTTATTTGAATGGACACCTTTATTTGAATTAACAATTCAAATTATTCGAACGGTCACCCATATGTGGCAATTTCTATTTATTTAATTAAGTAATTCATGAATATGTGTCTCAATTGGGAATGAAGGGTCAGGAGTTTCAAATCAAGAACCCCTTCATTCTCTCCTCGGGCTTGCTTATTTAAGGAACCTCTTTTCTCATACAAAGGATAGGTAATTTGGAGAGCAACTAAATTATAGCAATTTTTAGTCTCGATTTCATTCTATCATTTCAAGCTTTTATTGCATAATTAGCTTAATATTCATCTTTAGTATAATTGCATATTCATTATAGCTTAATTTTCTTATTGTTCTTAGATTAATACCATCTTTCCTTCAAACATTCTAGATTAAGCTGCACTTTCATTCTTAGTTTAGAATCTGCACTTGCATTCTTGATTAATTGCATTTTCAATTTTAGCTTCATTTCAATCTTGAGCATCATTATGGCTTTCTTTGAAAATCCTCCATTGTAGTAGCAGTCTAATGGTTGTGGACTCTCAGTCTAAGAGCAATTAAACACCCTGCCTACATAGGAGGCAACAGGTCACTTCCTCATGAATTTCAGATTGAATAACTCATATTCTCTTTGTAATTCGATCATAGGAACAATGACTATATTGTGTGTGTGGTTGGATTAAGAGGCTCACATTCACCCTCATACAACAGTGACACTTTTGATGAAGATCTTGAAGATCTAGAAGCTCTTATGGCTAGAAGACTGAGAAGAGGGAAAGGAAAATATAAAGGTAAACTCCCCATTATATGTTTTGCATGTAATAAGGTCGGTCATATAACTACTAGATGTCCTGACAGGAAGGATAAAGATGAAGAGAGAAATAGAAGACACAAAGAAAGAAGAGATGACAAAAGCTACCGAAGGTACAAAGACTACAAAGGAAAAGGTAAGAAATCTTGTTATATTGCTGAAGAAGAGTCTAACACTGATAGTGATGATTTTGAAATTGAGGTTGTCTATGTTGCAATGAAAGATAAATCTGATGAGGATGAGAAAACTGCATTAATTTCCTATGTGTACAAGAATTATAAATGGATTATTGACAATGGTGGTTCACATCACATGACTAGTGATAAGAGTAAGTTTGAGACCCTACATCATTATAAAGGTAAAAGTGTAACATTTGGTAATGATGCACCATGTCTTGTTAGAGGAAAAGGATTGATTAAACTGACTGATAAAATCTCTTGTGAAAATTCTTATTGGGTTGAAGGATTGAATTATAATTTGTTAAGTGTTGCTCAACTCAACAAGATTGGTTACTGAGTGGAATTTCATCACAAGAAAGCTAAGATATTTGATGCTACTAGTGAATTGATTGAAAGTGGTGAGCGGACTAGAGGTAATTTATTCTATCTTGACCTATTTGAAGAAATATGTATGATTGCACAACTTGATGAAATTTGGTTATGGCATAAGAGGCTATGTCATGTTAACTTTGACAATTTGGTAGAGATAAGTAAGAAGAAGAAAGTAAGAGGTCTACCTAGATTGAAGAAATCTGAGAATGTGATGTGCAAAGAATGCCAGTTAGAAAAAATGACTAAGTCAAGTTTCAAGAGAAAAACCTTTACTTCTGAACACATTTTAGATTTGGTTCATACTAACCTTTGTGGACCCATGGGTGTACAAAGTTACTGTGGTGCTAGATATTTTATCTTGTTTGTTGATGATCATACCAGGATGATGCATGTAATGTTTCTGAAAGAAAAATATGATGCTTTTCAATTTTTTAAGTGGTATTTGGCTAAGGTTGAGAAGGAGATAGGTAGGAACTCTTAGATCTAACTGAGGTGGAGAATTTACATCAAATGAATTTAATCTATTTTGCAATGATAGAGGAATCAAAAGATAGATGTCTGCACCTAGGACACCTCCACAAAATGGTATAGCAGAAAGAAGGAATAGATCTATTTTGGACTGTGCTAGGACACTATTGATTGAAAAGAATGTGACACAGAAATACTGGAAAGAAGCTGTAAGTACAGTTGTTTACACTCTTAATCGGGTACAGATCAAGAAAGGTACAAATCTAACACCCTATGAATTATGGTATGGACATGCACCGAGTGTTAAATACTTTAGAATCTTTGGAAGCAAGTGTTACATATTGAAAGACAATAGGAATGGAAAATTTGATGCTAAAAGTGATGAAGGAATATTCCAAGGATACTCCACAAAAAGTAAAGCTTATAAGTGTCTGAACTCTAACACTAACAAAATTGTGGAAAGTATGAATGTGAAAATTGATGAGTATGCAGAAAGAAATGAGGCTGATAGTAAAAGAGAACCAGAATATTACAGATCTTTTGTGTACATTGAGGAAATAGATGAGGCAGGTATTAGACCTACACCTGAAGCTGAGTCTCAGGTAAGAAATGCGGAGCAACATACATATGATGCTGAGTGTCAGGAAAATAGTGTCGAGAGAGAACAAGAACATGCTGAGCTACATGAGAATTCTGTCGAGGATCAGAAAGAGGTTACCAAGCATTCAAAAGCTGAATTTGACAATCTTGTTGAGGAACCTGATGAAATAGAAGAGAAAAATGCTGAACCTATTTTGGCAAAATATGTAAGAAGACATCACAAGCTTGAACAGATAATTGGAGACAAAGATACTAGAGTTCAGACCAGAAGCAAGACCAAGAATCCAACATGCCTACTATGTGAATTTGAACCTAAGACAACTAAAGAGTCATTAGAAAATGAAGACTAGATACAAGCGATGAATGAAGAAATTGACCAGATTGAGAAAAATGAAACCTGGATTTTGGTGCCGAGACCTGCAGATAAGAATGTTATTGGAATAAAATGGGTATTTCGAAACAAGCTAAATGAGAAAGGTGAAATCACTAGGAACAAAGCTAGAATAGTATGCAAAGGCTATGCACAAGAAAAAGGAATTGATTATGGAGAGACATTTTCCCCTGTAGCTAGATTGGAAGGAGTAAGAACTCTGCTTGCATATGTTGCTTATAAAGATTTCAAGGTATATCAAATGGATGTAAAGTTTGCATTTTTAAATGGTATACTGGAAGAAAAAGTTTACATAGAATAGCCAGAAGGTTTTATTGATCCAAACAAAAGACATATGGTATGCAAACTGAACAAAGCTTTATATGGATTGAAACAAGCTCCTAGAGTATGGTATGAGCGGTTGCATAACTATCTGATACAGATTGGATTTTCAAGGAAAAATGACACAAGCAACCTGTATATGAAGAATGAAGAAGGAAAAGGTATTTTGTTGGCCAAAATTTTTGTTGATGACATCATTTTTGGTGGACAAGATGCATTGTGTAAAAGTTTGTCACATGAAATGCAAACTGAATTTGAGATGAGTATGTTTGGTGAGATCAAATTCTTTGTTGGTTTACAAGTATATCAGATGAAGAAAGGTATTTTCATTACACAGTCTAAGTATGTTAATTAAATACTGAAAACTTTTGGAATGGAAGATGCTAGATCAATGGGCACTCCTATGGTTACTGGACAAAAGTTGTCTAAGAATGATGATGCTGTAGACGTTAACAAGACCTTGTACAGATCCATGATTGGAAAATTATAGTATGCTGTACATAGTAGACCTGATATTGCATTAGTTGTTGGGATTATGGCAAGATTTTCTACCAATCCTAAGGAAACACACATGATGGCTGTGAAGAGAATTATGAGATATTTGAAAGGAACTGCTGACTATGGGCTATACTATAAGAAGAATGGTAAATTTGAATTGACAGTGTATACTGATGTTGATTGGGTAGGAAATGTAGATGACAAAAAGAGTACTAGAGGTGGAGCTTTCTTTCTTGGATAGAGTTTAGTCTCTTGGAAAAGCAAAAAGCAAAATTACATTTCCTAATCTACTGCTGAAGCTGAGTATGTTGCTACTGCAATAAACTATTCAAATTTGATATGGATAAAACAATTATTGATAGGCATGAAAGAAGAAATCACTGAACTTGTTATTTTCTATGACAACACAAGTGCTATCAATATTTTTAAGAATCCAGTGATGCACATAAAGACAAAGCACATAACAATCAAGTATCACTATTTGAGGGAACTAGTACAAGATAAGGAAGTTTGAATGTAATATGTGAATACAAAAGAACAATTGACAGACATATTCACTAAAGCTTTACTGAAAGAATCTCATGAGTACCTGAGAAGTCAATTAGGGGTCCTTCCCCTAACTAAGGCTGCCTAGACAAGCTAGGAGTACTGCATCAAATAGGCTATAGTAGAATATTTGACACATTGATGCAGAAGAATGTCACACTTTAGGATTGTCCTAGAGCTGTGAAGAAGATGAAACAAAGATAACAATTCAGTCATAAGAAAGATGACAGAGGGAGAAACACTATGCTAAACAAATATATCTACATCTATTGGATGTATGTTTTAGTTGCTGCTTTGGCATTTTTGTCAAAGAGGGAGATTGAATTGAAATAATACTATAACACATGAAATGAAGAGTAGTAATGATGAACTGAAATGGAAGATAAGGATAGAGGGAGAACCAGATGCTTTTGATGGTCACAGAAGTGAGATTTATTGATTATGAATCAGAATGAAGCTAAGGATATTATAAAGTTTTTAGGATTGATTGGTAATCCATGTGTTATTTAGGTAATTTCATATGGTGTTGCCATCAATGCCAAAGAGGGAGATTGTTGGAAACTAAAATTGAAACAATTGTTGTATTGTCATTGATGTCAAACCTTAATTGGTAAGACTGTTGCTACTTAGGAAAGTACTATATCTATTGAATTATTGAGGAAGAGTGGAGCAAGGTTAGTAACAGTAGCATCTAAGGAAAGGTTGAGTTATTTTGATACTACAAAGTGTACTTGAATATGTTGCACAATGATGAGATAATGTATTGTTTATCTTAGTAAAATTTGAAGACTAAACTGGTAAGCTTAACCGAGCAAAAATGAAGAAATCATGTTTAAGCTGAGTTATGACAGAGTCAACCGAGTTCATGGATGTCGAGAAAAATCTAGTGTCGATCGAGTATCAGTAAATTACCGAGTATCATTATTTTTCGAGGAAACAATTTTAGTAGTGATCGAGCATTTTACATGGAGACCGAGTGAATGATCACAGTATTGATGCAACATCAGCAATTTTATATTTGAAGAGAATTCATTTTGGGGACGACATTGTTTGAGTTCTTGGATTATGTAAACCGTGTTGACTTTATTTATTGATTGTATGGATGCATTTAATACTTTGTAAAATGTTTTATTGTAAATCTTTATGATATTTGAGATTATTCTAGAAAAGGAAATGAAGAACATGAAGCAGGTAGATTCAATGAATCTGACCTAACCCTAAGATTTACGAAGGAGATTAAGCGACAAAAGAAAATTTAACCTAACAGAGCAAAATATTAAGGGAACTGAAGCATGAGGTATGACCATGCATGG
Source organism: Chamaecyparis obtusa (assembly GCA_027943335.1). Taxonomy (NCBI): domain Eukaryota; kingdom Viridiplantae; phylum Streptophyta; class Pinopsida; order Cupressales; family Cupressaceae; genus Chamaecyparis; species Chamaecyparis obtusa. The sequence continues at coordinate 45,026 of BSBK01001155.1, read as the reverse complement.
GTGAAGGAGATACTTGAAGAACAATAAGTTTTATTAACTGTATAAGTGACAAGGATGAAGGAAAAGTGTGGTGATTGCTTGAAGGAAAGTTCTGAATAGATCAGAGATGGAGATGGAAAAGTTTCAAAGTCAGTAAACCAACATTTGTATACGAAATCAGATCTAATATTTGTAAAGTGAGTTGTATGTTTTTTAGATCAAATACTACTACTACTTTCTAACCATTGTAATAGTCAAAATCCTTTTAACAGAGGTTGACCTAACAGTCATATGTTAAATCCTTTGAACAAGGTTACATTCTAATGGAGTGTATGTAAGTCCTTTAACCAGACTCACTTTTAACAGGGTGATTGAAATCCTTTTACTGGGTCACACTTGACAGTGTGTATTGTAACCTTTGATAGGGTTGGCTTTTAACTGAGCTCACTTCAGAAGAGTGAAAATAACAGTAGCATGTTACAAAGTGATTTTTCCCATATTGGGTTTCCACTATAAATCTTGTTGTCATACTTGTGTGAATGTTTTAGTTTAAACATTTAAGTGTTTTACAAGATAGTTACAGCAAGGTATTGGACTGCTGAGTTATATGTTTCTATTATTGAATCAGTGGTGACCGAGTTTGTTTTGGTTGCTTGATCTAATTTAAGTAAATGTTTTTGAAGTTGTTTTATACATTAGGACCTGAAAACAACTGATTCACCCCCCCTCTCTATTGTTCTAAATCATATTAACATTAAGTATAGTAGACCTTGTCAAGGGTCAGACCCTGTTAGGAGTCTTTTACAATAGTTCCTGTTAGGAGAGTGGACACGCTATCCTAGAGCTTTCTGCTCAAGTGCTAAAGGCTACAACCTTTTGATCTCAAATACACACTATATCTGTTGGATGAACTATCACTGTGACACTGCTTGTCAGATTAGTTCCTTTGATGTGCTAATGCTTTGACCTCTTGCAAAGCTCTAATACATCTTATAGTCTCTTCGTACACTTATGCTCTACTTATCACAACTCTTTCTCAACTACCATACCAATTACAATAGGTGCATCTCATATTTATATGCACATACAAGATAAACAGCTAGGTCAGCCCTTAAACCTACTCATACTTGCATATCTAATCATGTGCTCATAGACTAAGCATTAATATAGTCTAACCAAATTATCTTCTAGGATGCATACCATAACTTAGTCATATGCACGTGGACTGATGCTCTGAGCTTCAATAACTCTGTACATTGTCTAGTCTTCAACACTTAGCCGATATTTGATCTTCTTATAAAGTGCATTGACTCCAAACTACTATATGACTTTGTTGCCATAATGACAACACTATATTAAGTCATATACACTAGTATAGCTAACTTTCTAACAACCTACCCCTTTTTCATTGATGGCAATAAAGGAATATGGCCAAGTTGCTAATTGTCCCTTAATACAAAAAACTTGTCTTATATCTCCCTTATACACAAACTTCTATCTTATATCTCCTTATTGTTGGAAACTGCAATTGAAACAATTGTTGTATTGTCATTGATGTCAAAACTTAACTGGTAAGACTACTGCTACTTAGGAAAGTACTATATCTATTTGATTGTTGTAAAGGGGAAAAGTAAGGTTGGTAACAATAGCACCTAAGGAAAGGTTGAGTTATCTTGATATTCCAATGAGTACTTGATTATGTGGCACAACGATAAGATAATGTATTTTTTATCTAAGTATGATTGAAGACTAAACTGGTAGGCTTAACCAAGAAAAAGTGAAGAAATCTAGTTTAAACCGAGTGATATTAGTGTCGACCGAGCTAGTATATGTCGAGTAAATCCAATGTTGACCGAACATCAGTTAATTGTCGAGGAAGACAATATTAGCAGAGGAAATAGTTTTTGAGGTGACTGAGATTTCAAATGAAGACCGAGGAGTTGAACACTATATTGGTTGAGCGTCAGTATTTTACATTTGAGGGAGAATTCAGATTTATAGCCGACATCGTTAAATTCTTAGATTATGTAAGGGTATGTGCACAAAGATGGGGAACCAAAAAGATGCCACTTTTCTTTTTGGTCCCCCATCACGTATAGTGTGTATGCACTAAAGGGCATGTGCCCTATAGCGCACATACCCTATGGCTTGGGTTGCCAAAGCCTTTGGCTTGAGCAATCCAAAACAAAACACGTGTGCGCTATAGGGCGCACGTGCTTTGGAAAAAACTTTTTTAGTGTTTTTCAAAGCATGTGCACCCTATAGCATGCACACGCTTTGAAAAACCCTTATTTAAGCTTGCTACAAGTTTGAAAGCTCATTTTGCTTTCTTCAAACTCACGTTTTCAGCTAAGAAGGGCTTCCAAAGCATGCACACACTGTTATTTTGGCTTGTAAACTAATTGTTTTCATTCATCCATCCATCGAATGGCTCCACGGCGTCGTCAAGTTTGATCCAGAAGAAGAGGTAAGTATTTTTACAGCCCATGCCTCTTATTTGTTTTAAAATTTCAATTTTGTTGCAATTTGTTTTGTGAATTTTTTTTTTGTTTAAATTTGTTGTGTAATGAAGATTTTAATTGCCAGGAAGAAATAATCTCCCTCAACCAAACTCTCCACCACACCCTCCATCAAACTCTTTGTCTCCTCATGAAGAACCAAATGAAGAACCGAATGAAGAAAGAAATGAAGAAAATGAACCTTAATTGCCTCCACGAATCGAGAAAACTCCTTCTGGAACACAACAAAATTTGTTGAACCAAATTGAAAGAGGGCAAAAAGAATTAGAATATTTAATTAATAGGTTAAAAGATTCTAGTGGTACAAATCCTGGAAGGAAAAGACTTGCAAAATCATTGGAAGCAATCTTGACCCACGTAAGCATGGTTAGTGGGCAAATTAATTTATGGCGGGATAAAAGAGAAGAACAAAAATAATATTATGCAAAAATAAATTATCTTATGCGGACATTAAAAAGAAAAAAATCACAAAATATGACATTTGCAAGCTATTTAAAAAACTAGGGGACACAAATACTCTTAGAACTACAACAAAGAGGTTCCCAATTCATTGGTGCATAAATGAAGACATTAAAAATAATTTTTGGGAGAGATGGTGGATGGTCTTTGATTCACCTCCTTGTAACAATCATGAGGTTCCTATATATTTCTTGAGAAAACTCTATTGCGAGTTTGTACTCAAGGAGGTGCCAAATTATTTTCATATTCTAGATTCTCAAGGTAGAGGAGGGGGGTCATCATTTGATCGAGCAGGGGCACATTGTGACCCTAACGCACCCAGGGCTGCTATTGGCAAGCCATAGATGGATCATCTTAGTATTCCTTCCATTGTAAAGGAATATGTAGAGGGAGACACACTAAGCATGATTAGTGCTCTGACACAAACTCTCATTCAGTGTACCACTCCTTTAGTTAAGGGTGACCATGGTCAATCCTCGAGGGGGGATGTTTGCCAGTCATGTGGATGCTTGTGCACATTTGGTACTGGTGAGAGAGAGGAAGAGGATTTTGGAATGATGACTGATAGCTTTCTAAATATGACATTTGGCATTGACACACAGGTAAATATTTCCAAGTTCATTAAATTGCTTTGATCATATTTCATTTATAAAAGAATAACTATTTAATTTAGTATCTTTTGATTATGATGAAAATTCAGGGCAAGAGTGTCAGTGGCGGTGGTGGTGGCAGTGGAAGTGGAAATGATCCTAATGTCCCCTTTTACATATCGTCATTAATTCCACAAGTATGTATTGAATAAAATAATTTAATTAAAATATTTGATTATTATGTAATTATATGAATAATTGTATCCTAACTTATTGTGCATGTGCATTAGATGTTCACTGGTGGACCATTGACATTCACAACAGACAGCGAAGGGCATCGTCCAACTTTCCTTGACTTGATTATATTTAATTAATGAATGAATGACTAAATTACTAGATAAATTATGATCAAAATCCAGAGGCACGATGATTACATTCTTTCACCTAGGTTTGTGAGGTCACCATTGAGTCCACAGGTATACATGTAATAATGCATTATAATTAACATGTCAGTAGTATGTTCTTATATGAATGGTTTTCTTATAATTTTCCATGTACATGTGCACTAGTTGAATGTTGGAGCTTCAACTTCAACACCACACACCGGAGGACACAGTGGAACCTTCACAGAGGTATCATTTACTCATTAGTAGGGTTGTAAAATATATATGTAATCTTGATAACTGCATAATTTACTTTTTTTGTTTCATTTTTAGCTTTTGACATCAGAGACTCCTCCTATCTGTGATACTTTGGATCATGGAGTAGCTGGAGTAGTAGCTAGTTCTGAAGCACTGAATGAGGTATGAAAGAGATCACTTAACTTTAATTGTTATTTTAATAGTTTTTATTAAATTTTATAATGATATCCATGTATGTATTTTAATTATTATTTAGATCATTGTTGTAGGGACTTATTACTCCAGATTGCTAGCATGCGCCTTCGGTGGATGAACATGGTGACTATTTGCTAGCGGTAAGCCAATATTTAATTTTATGTCATTGTATAATTCAATTTTGATGTATATTAGTTATCTCTATCTAATTTTTTTTATCAGGTTGAGCTACAGAAGAGTCTAGATAGGAGGACGAGTGAGTGCACTTGGAAGACTACAACATCCACTGCATCTCCATCGACGCGATGATCCAAGATAGCTCGGGATTTTTTTTCTTCCCCTAGCAGGAAAGGACTAGATTAGGGATATGCATTGTATGCCTATATGGCATTAGTGGACATATTTTTTGTATATTATATAAGTGATACGTTGTACATCCATTTGGCTTTGAGGAAGCCAGTTTTATTGTATTGAATATATTCAATTTATGACATGATTGGACATATATTTTTGACTTCATGCCATATGAATATTTTTTTTTTAATGTTTTAGGTATGCGATTCATGTGTTTGGTGTATTGATGTGTACTACTTTATGTTTATGTGGATGTCTTATGCTTTGTAAATTTCCCATGTCTTATAATTATGCTTGTATGTTTATCGATGTATGTTTAACTTGTTGACTGTGCTACAAATGTTAGTCACTGTCCTTAATAATAGTCAATTTCTTGACTGTAATAATAACAAAAGTAATGAAATGAATGCAGAAATGTATAAATATAATATAAGGATTCTTGGGGTACCCTAATGTTGGCAAGAGTTCTTTTATTAATAAGATTACTACGATAGATGTGGATGTGCAACCTTATGCTTTTACAAACTAACTTCTAATTGTCCCTGTTATCACTAAGCAAAATTTTCAGCTTCATGCTAGTATGCTTGAAAATAATCTAGGTTTTTAACCTAATGGTAACACTTCATGTTGGAAACCCTATGTTTGGTAAAACCCTAGCTTGATCTTAAGTCCTGTTATAATTTTGCATTACCTTTTTGGGCTTACTAATCTCTCTAATAAAGCATGTGTTATTTGTCGACCCTCTTTATCCATTGCCTTATGTGTTATGCAGTTAGGTTTTGAATCGGGATCCCCTTTATTTATTTATATCTTTCAAAGCCTAAGTTTTCATTATTTTTTCAAAAATGTTAACCTTTCCAAATGAGTGGTTGTCGTTCCACTGCAAGACTGCATATTGTTAGAAAGTTTGACATACGCTTTGGTGACAAAGTGCCACCTGTCTAGGTGGGCCCAACTGATAATGGGGTTTGTTGGCATGTAAATAATAGATCTCATCAACGACTGTCATTATACCATTAGACCAAGATGCATGTTTTTTAACATCACGGTATAGTGAAAACCATCTGATGTTATATGATAGATAGAAAGAAAGGTGGGGCCTGGAAGTGCCATGTCATTATGAAATGTACGCTCCTAGTTGGTTAGAGTAAGATGAGTTAGCAGCTGAGAGAGCTTTAAAGTAATAAAGAATGATTCAAAAGAGGGCCCACTTATTTGTAAATGTGGCATGATATGATTTGATGTGTAGATGAGTGATCTGTCATGGTGGGGCCTTTTTTTTCAGAGTGGTTAAGATGCAGCAAGATCTCACAGTTGTTGTTATACCATTGGGATAAGATGCACAATTTTTAGTATCACAGTATAGTGACAACCATTGATTTGGATTAAAGGATGTGGACTGCTCATTGGGTCCTTTGCATCAGAACTTTGATGATGCGGTTGTTTTTGGTTGGTCCATGAGGTCATTAATGACATGTCACAGGGTTTCCAGTGTGTTTGACACCAATGATGAGGTGGGGTTTTCAGCCTACTGACATGTCTAACTTGGCGTTTCCTGATTTGTCAAAGGTTTTAAAAGCAAATAAGTGGGGCCAATGTTTTATTAAAGTAAAATGATCATCCGATAAAATTGCATCAATGGTCATCATTATATCTTAAGTTGGTTTTTCTGACAGTTTCAGGTTAACGCTTTAGCAACAAGGTGACACTTGTCCGCTCTGGGTAGAGTAAGGTTAAGTGATTTATTTCTTCACATGGTATTTTTAAAATGTTCTCATTGGTTGAGAACTGACATAGGGAAAAGTAATACAGGGTTATGCTATTAGACTTGTCAACCATCCGATTCACCAGAAAGGGAAATGAATCAAATGCTAGAATTTTATTTTTTACTCAGTGACATTTTTTCACGTCCTGCGAATGCTGAGGCTGCCAACTTTTAGTAATGGAGAAATTACGTGCAGATGGATTGCGAGTAGTTGGTAACGCTATACATCAATATTGAATCATTTTTCTGCTCACCATTCTCATAAGCTTCTCTGGCAAATTAATTTTCTCTCTTAGAGTGATTCTAAGTGAAGAACTTGCAGGTGCCTAGTAGGTCATTCTCTGAGTTTTCAAATTTGTTAAAGTCTATGAAGGAATTGTGAAGAAACTTTGTCACCAGTAGATAGTGTTTAGGGTTTTCTTGAGAATTCATATATTGTTTAAGAAACCCTAGTTTCAAAATGCCGTCCAAAAGGAATTTGTCTGGTTAGATAGAGTATGTCAAAAGAGGGATTTTTGAAGATTTGATGCAGTTACTCCCACATGAAGATAATGGGGTAGCTAGGGTAAAAGAGCTTGTTCCAAGACACCCTAGGGATTCAGTTGCAGAAGTGCTCCATGACAGAGGGAATTGGATGAGAGATGCCAAGGTGGGTGAGAAGCACGACGGTCTTACTTTGTTCAGATCAGCTTATTCATAGAGAAATGCCTATGCCCCCTTGAGTAATGTATGAAAATTTGACATCAAGAGGTTAGTATGCCTTGGTGTTTTCATGGATGCTGAGTTGTTAATATAAATTGCCAAGTGCCATGATCCTGTGACAAAGTGTGTCAAGGACATAAATGGAAGAGACCTAATTAGCATCACAGAGGATGAAATTAGGGAGGTTTTTTCATTAAATGACCCATCTATGGGGTTAGAGAAGATAGACTTCATAGAATTTATAGAAATTTATGAAGCACTAAGAGATTATTTAAGGTCAGGACCTTTGAGGCAGTTTTGGGAGGAAATTGGATCTATGTGTGTTGTCAGTCCGAGCACACTAGAACCTTTCAGGTTAGACTTATTCAGCAGGAGAGCACATGAGGTCTATAAATCATTGACCTTAATTCTAGGGCATGATGAAGCAACTCATATGCCCATATTTACATGTTCATGATGGTACAATCACTGCACCCCCAATTGGCACTCATTTTTTATTTTGCATCTCATTTATCTGATTTGATTCATGAAGGGTTGATGGGAATCAAGGATATGAAGGTTACTAGACCTTTTGGGTGGTCTTCAATGCTCATGCATATGTTTTTGTACAAAGGTGAGATATTTTTCAGCACATCAGTAAATATTGTGGAAGAAAGATATGGAGAAACCCTTCCAGTGCAACTATGGACTACAACCCTATCATGGGATACAATTCATGCTAGTTACATTGCTTTTGATAGGGATTTTGCATCAAGTCTTAGATCTCTTCTTTTCTTTGACAATCCAAGAATCCCAAGAGAATTGCTAAGGCTGATTAGGCCAAAGGAGTATTGCCAGGACATCACCATTGTCCATAATTTTGGGGATATAATTTTATACCCTATTTCTACAGTTTTTAGAGTGTATGGTTGCAGGGTGGCACCATATTTCCTACCGTATCAAGTCCCATTAAAGTTGGGCTATGCTAAAATTTTGAGGTAGATTGGAGAATTACAGGAGTCCACTCTCACTGGTAAGGGGAGGGGAACATTTTTCCCAAATATAACTTTAGCCCATCAATATGTGATCACAAAAGGAGGATGGGTACATCTAAATAAGGTATTGCAACCTTATAGAATGCCTAGAGTAGTGGTTAGGTGTGTGGACACAGAGGGTTTCCTCTCAGGATTTTTTAGGGATAAGGTGAGGTGTGCTCTTATTGAGCATCAATTCAATTTTCCAGAAGATGTAATTAGGAATGAGTTTGATCTTCAAACTCAAGAGGTAAAAAAAGAAAAATGGATTATCTATAGTAAGTCTATAGATTTTATAAATAATTTTTATGGAGCTTATGACCCATTGAAGGAGTTTGAACCATGGGAAAGGAAGGTGGATTTCCTAATGGAACATTTTGAAGGCCTCATGCATGCTGTAAATGAAAAGAGGGAAATTGTGAGCAAAACAGACCTTGAAAGGGCTAGGCAAATCTTGAGCCAGCCAAAATATATGAAATTGACCTCAAAAGGAGTTTATACAATGTAGAAGAGAAGTGGATACGCTGTCCTCCTGCCATCACAACAAAGAAGTGAAGACATCCCTTCCACTTCAAGAGGGAAAAGACCTATTGATGATCCATTATTGCAAGGACCCTCTCCAAAAAGGCAAAAATAGGAAGAAGTAAGATTAGGAGAGGATATTTACTCTCCTTCTCAATCCCTTATCCAATTGGATGAACATGGGGTAGCAGAACAACTTGTACAGTTAAGAAATGAGGGAAACATTTTTGTTTCTAATGCTGATTTGCAGGAAGGGATGTCGGAGGCACCTAAAGAGGTGGCCATGGATCTTTCAGTTGAAGAATTTGAGGGTAAATAGATGGACCCTATTTTGAAACAAGCAAGTGACTCTTTCCTTGCTAATGATAAATTTGTTAAAACCAGGGCATTCTCCCAATTTCTTTGGAGAATTAAAATAAACCAATACAAAGAGATTTGTGAAAAGAAGAAAGAAGAGTTTCCTGCTAGGGATATCAAAGAAATAGAAAATGAAACCAAGGTAGAAATGGTCAAACAATTTGAGAAAATTACTCTAGAGGAGGGGAGGGCCATGGTTCATACAACAGGGATACTAATTTTGCCAGAGTGGGACATTGCTGATGCAATTGTCTTTGACCAAGTTAGAAAGAGCAAAGTGAAAACTGTTGCTACAACAGAGCAAGCTAAACAGGCTGCAAAAGGGATTTCTTTCTCTAAAGATCATGCTGCCATGGTAATGTGGTCCTTAAATAAGGGGGAAGATAAAGGAAAGAGGAAAGATTTCTCTATAGGGCATACAGGAAGTTTGTTGGTTCAGAGAGTAGGAGAAACATCTAGTTTAGAGGCATCAAATTTGATTTTGGAGACTGCTAAATTTAATGTTAGTGTGGCAAAAAAGAATGCTAGAGAAAAAGAAGAGCTTAGGCTCAAATTTGAAATAGTCCTTAAATCTTATAATGAGCTCAAAGTTGAGCTAATTCAGAAGAACAAAATAATTGTACAATTGTCAAGGCCATTGGATCATAGGTCCCCCTGATTGGTGATTTTTGATAAGCCTACAATAGCTTCATCTTCAATCCCAATAATTGAGCTACCACCATCTCCTTACCCAGAGACAAATGTAGATGCGAGGGTTAGCTGGGAGAAACAGAGGTTAATAGAAGAAGCAAATAAATTGAAGGAAACAAGAGTACAACTGGAGAAGAAGAAAAATGAAAATGTAAAGGCCACAACTTTGGCACACTAGAAGTACGAGGAGAAAATAATAGGCGCAATCATGGAATTTGCATATGACTTGAAGCCTTCAATTTTACATAGTCATGTCAGTAAATTGAATTCTTTGTTTGAAGCTTTAAATAAGGAGAAGAATGAAATGTCTCCAATTTTGAAAAGGTGGATTGAAAGATCTCCTAGCATAAAGTTGTTTCATATGTTGTCTAAAGTACAAGAAGATCCTGATCCACTGATAAAGCCAGTACATCAAGTGATAAAGAAAATTGTACAATATGATATTGTTTTGGATAATTTTATCAGAAGATCAAGTATGATGAAAGATGAGTTGATGCTTTCAAATTATGAACTGGTGCCCACTATTTTCACAGACAAAAGAAAATTTAAAGAGGCATATCAGTGGAGGGAAGAGATGGATGCACTTTTGACAGAAAGAGTGATAGGTGTCCTAACCGATGTTTTTTCTTTCAGTGGCACAATCAAATTGTTAATTAATACTAAATCAATGTTTGACACCATTCAGCAGAAAGTCACTCAAATTGAAAGAGAGTGGGAGCAATTAGCAAGAAAGAGGGCTGAGTTTGTCAATTTTGACTTCCCAAGAAAAGAGGTATACAATAAATGGAGATATCAGTATATACTAGCTGTAGAGAAAATTGATACACCGCCAACTCCATAAAGAAGATCAAGGCAATTACCTTTGGTCATAAAGGTTTTTGAGATAAATTTTTTTTTTTATTGCATAATGGACAAAAAGTGTTGCAGATCAGATTTGTTGAAGAAAGCCAACGACAATATTGAAGACATAAAGCAAGTCAGCTCAGCTACAAATATCTCACCTACTTGATCGAGTATATTTATTTTAAACTTTTGAAGTTGTTGTAAAGTATTTTAAGTTAGATTTTGTAAACCCTAGAATGACTGGTAGCTTATTGCATCTCCTTGTTTATAAAAGGATTTCCCATGGTTAGTCTAGGCATTGAGAGTTTAGGAGTAAAAAAGATAAAAAAATTTGAAACCCTAACCCTCAGTCAGGGATTGTAATATTTTGTATCATTTATCAATCAAAAGGAAGAAGTACATGTTTCTATTCTTATCTAGAAAGCTTGTTATTTAGGATATTTTGTATGCAAATGGTGAAAGGTTATACTTAATACAAAACTCCAGACTTTGTCTCTCCTTTGTTTCATTTTGTGAATCTTTAAATCTTTCTTTGATTTATATGTATGTGTTGTTGTTTTGAGTTCTGACCTAGGGTTAGATTAAATGCTCCTCAAAGTGGAATATGTGTTCATGAAATTTATATGAAGGATTCTCATAAGCAAGAAAGATTTGGTAAACTTGTATTTATGTTTAGAGACCATCTCTTTTTCAGACACCACTGTATCCATCTTGTTTTTTGATGTTTTGCCCAATAGATAAGGCACTGGCCTGTTCTTTGTTTTGTATGGAATGATTGAAGCCTTGTAATACTGAAAATATTTAATCATTACTAGTATTTTCTTTTATTTACTTGTACAGTTGTCCTATCCAGTGATGGAGAGTCAATGAATAATAGGATGTTGTTTAGTACTTTCTCACTGTTATCTATTGTAAGATCCAATATTCAAATAAGGGGTAGAGTTAAAACTATTGGAGTTATATGTATTGGATCAGGTGCACCCGCCTTGGTTTTGTAGAGCCAGAAGCAGAAGAGGGTAGTCTTATCCCTATAGTTGGTCCAACTGCTTATAGATTGTCCACATTTGGAACTAACCAATCCTTAACATCCATCATAAGCATATTGGTCTCTCATGGAGTGTAAAATCCTATCCAGGAACCGACAGTCCCCTAACTGATTTATTGTTAATAACGAACACTAGAATACATATTTGCACTCATCCTACTACTCACCTCGGAGTAGTCAACATTTTTCAAACTACTGTGTGTGCTAGAAAAGGTTGTCAGTAGCATCTGACCATTCAAAGTTGTTGGAATAAATAGTTCAATGCTACAATCGATGGTTTGAAAGATACACAATGTTGGCCATTTGAACTGAGGAACACTATGAGTTCTGACATCGATCGAGAATGTGTTTCCAAATATAAATAAAATTTAATTGCTAAAAATTGAGATAGGCTTTTGTAGGCCCTGGCAACATAGTCTGGTAGCACTTGACAGATCCATGCTACCTCACATGAGCTCCAATGTATGACCCCGCAAAGATCATTGATTTCATGCTTAAGAGACCTTGAGGGACACTTCAGGCCAGAGTCATTGGTGGGGTTCGAACTACTGTGTGTGCTGAAAAAGGTTTCCCCTAGCATTTACTTGATCATTCAGAGCTATTGGAACAGATGGTTTGATGCTATGACCGACGGTTGGAAAGATATGCAATGTTGGCCATTTGAACTAAGGAACACTACGAGTTATGACATCTACTAAGAATGTGTTTCAAAATATTAATGAACTTGAATCATTGAAAACTAAGATAGGCTATTGTAGGCCTTGGTAACACGGTCCCATAGCACTTGATGGATTGATGCTACCTTGCACGAGCTCTGAGATATGACCTCGCAAAGATTGCTGATTTCATGTTGTTGGGACCTTGAGGGACACTTCAGTCCAGAGTCGTCGGCATCATTTGAATGATTGTGTGTGCCAAAAAAGGTTGTTAGTAGCATTTATTTAACCATTCAAAGTTGTTGGAACAAATGGTTCGATGCTACGATTGACGGTTTGAAAGATACGCAATGTTGGCCATTTGAACTGAGGAACACTGTGAGTTTTAACATCGACCAAGAATGTGTTTCCAAATATAAAAAAACTTGAATCTTTGAAAACTAAGACAAAATTTTATAGGCCTTGGTAACATGACCCTATAGCACCTGACGGATCCATGCTACCTTGAATGAGCTCTGAGATATGACCCTGCAAAGATCGTTGATTTCATTCTTAAGAGACCTCGAGGGACACTTTGGCCTAGAGTTGTCAGTGGGGTTTGAAGTACTGTGCGTGCCAAAGCAGGTTGCCCCTAGCATTTTCTCATTCATTCAGAGCTATTGGAACTGATGGTTTGATGCTACGACTGATGGTTGGAAAGATACACAATGTTGGCCATTTGAACTAAAGAACACTTTGAGTTCTGACATCGACCGAGAATGTGTTGCCAAATTTAAACAAAGTTGAATTTCTAAAAAATAAGATAGGCTTTTGTAGACCCCAGCAACACAGTCCTGTACCACCTAATGGATTGATTCTACCTTACACAAGCTCTGAGATATGACTCCGCAAAGATCCCTGATTTCATGCATTTGGGACCTTGAGGGACACTTTGGTCTGTAGTCACCGGCGGGGTTTGAACAACTATGTGTGCTGAACGAGGTTGCAACTAATTTTTACCCAACCATTTATAGCTATTGAAATTGACGGTTCAATGCTACGACTGATGGTTTGAAAGATACACAATGTTGGCCGTTTGAATTGAGGAACACTTTAAGTTCTGACATCAACTGAGAATGTGTTGCCAAATTTAAACGAAGTTGAATCTCTAAAAATTGAGATAGGATTTTGTAGGCCTTGGCAACACGGTCCCATAGCACCTTACAAATCAATGCTACCTCACATGAGCTCTGAGATATGACCCCACAAAGATCATTGATTTCATGCATTTGGGACTTTGAGGGACACTTTAGCACGGAGTCATTGACAGGGATTGAATGACTATGCATGGCAAACTATGTTTCCACTAGGGTTTACCCAACCATCTAGAGCTTCTGGAATAGATGATTTGATGCTATGACCGACGATTGGAAAGATACACAATGTTGATCATTTGAATTGGGGAACACTTTGAGTTTTGACATCAGTCGAGAATGTGTTGCCAAATTTAAACAAAGTTGAATCTCTAAAAACTGAGATAGGCTTTTATAGGCTCTGACAAAACGGTCCCATAACACTTAAAAAATTGATTCTACCTTGCACGAGCTCCAAGATATGACCCTACAAAGATCATTGATTTCATGATTAAGGGACCTTGAGAGACACTTCAACATAGAGTCATTAGCAAGGATTGAATGATTGTGCATGGAGAACAAGGTTGCCACTAGGGTTTACCTAGCTATTCGGAGCTTTTGGAATAGATGATTTGATGCTATGACTGATGGTTAGAAATATATGCAACATTGGCCGTTTGAACTGAGGAACACTTTGATTTCTGACATCGACTGAGAATGTGTTGCCAAATTTAAATGAAGTTGAATCTCTGAAAACTGAGACAGGCTTTTGTAGGCCCTGAAAATATGGTCTCATAGCACTAGATGGATCAATTCTACCTCTCATGAGCTCTGAGATATGACCCCGCAAAGATCATTAATTTCATGATTAAGGGACCTTGAGGGACACTTCGGCCTAGAGTCGTCAGTGGGGATTGAACGAATATGCATGGTGAACGAGGTTTCCACTAGGGTTCACCCAACCATTCTGAGTTTTTGGAATAGATGGTTCAATGCTATGATCGATGGATGGAAAGATATGTAATGTTGGCCATTTGAACTAAGGAACACTTTGAGTTCTAACATCGATCGAGAATGTGTTTCCAAATTTAAACAAAGTAGAATCTCTGTAAATTGAGATAGGCTTTTGTAGGCCCCGACAACACGGTCCCGTAGCAACTGACAAATCAATTCTACCTTGCATGAGCTCCAAGATATGACCCCACAAAGATTACTAATTTCATGATTAAGGGAGCTTGAGGGACACTTCAACACAGAGTCATCAGTGGGGATCAAACGACTGTGCGTGATGAATGAGGTTGCCACTAGGGTTTACCCAACTATCAAGAGCTATTGCAATAGATGGTTCAATGCTATGACTGATGATTGGAAAGATACGCAATGTTGGCCATTTGAACTAAGGAACACTTTGAGTTTTGACATCGATCAAGAATGTGTTGCCAAATTTAAAAGAAGTTGAATCTTTGAAAATTGAGATAGGCTTTTGTAGGCCCTAGCAGCATGGTCTTGTGAAAACTGACAGATTGAGTCTACCTTGCACGAGCTCTGAGATATGACCCCACAAAGATTTCTGATTTCATGATTAAGGGACCTTGAGGAAAACTTCAGCATGGAGTTGTCGGTAGGTATTAAATGACTGTGTATGGCAAATGAGGTTTCCACTAGGGTTTACCTGACCATCAGGAGCTTTTGGAATAGATGGTTTAATGCTACGATCGATGGTTAGAAAGATACGTAACATTGGTCATTTGAACTAAGGAACACTTTGAGTTCTGACATTAACCGAGAATGTGTTTCCAAATTTAAATAAAGTTGAATCTCTGAAAACTGAGACAGGCTTTTGTAGGCCCCGACAACATGGTCCTGTACAACTGACAGATTGATTCTACCTCACATGAGCTCTGAGATATGACCCAGAAAAGGTCACTAATTTCATGATTAAGGGACCTTGAGGGACACTTTGACACAGAGTCATCGATGGGGATCAAATGACTGTGTGTGGCTAACGAGGTTGACACTAAAGTTTACTCAACCATTTAGAGCTATTGGAATAGATGGTGTGATGCTATGACCGATGGTTGGAAAGATACGCAACATTGACTATTTGAACTGAGGAACACTTTGAGTTCTGACATTAACTGAGAATGTGTTGCCAAATTTAAACAAAGTTGGATCTCTAAAAACCAAGATAGGCTTTTGTAGGCCCCAATAACACAGTCTCATAGAAACTGATAGATTGATTCTACCTTACACGAGCTTTGAGTTATGACCCCACAAAGATCATTAATTTAATGATTAAGGAAACTTGAGGGACACTTCAGCATGGAGTCATTGGTGGGGATCTAACGACTATGCATGGTGAACGAGGTAGCCTCTAGGGTTTACCTAGCCATCTAGAGCTATTGGAATAGATGGTTTGATGCTATGACCGATGGTTGGAAAGATATGTAATATTGGCTATTTGAACTAAGGAACACTTTGAGTTCTAACATCGATCGAGAATGTGTTGCCAAATTTAAACGAAGTTGAATCTCTAAAAATTGAGACAGACTTTTGTAGGCACTGACAATAGAGTCTTGTAGCAATTGATGGATTGATTTTATCTTACACAAGCTCCGAGATATGACCCCACAAAGATCGCTGATTTCATGATTAAGGGACCTTGAGGGACACTTCCACACAGAGTCATCAACAGGGATCGAATGACTATGCATGGTGAACGAGGTGGCCACTAGGGTTTACCCAGCCATTCAGAGCTGTTGGAATAGATGATTCGATGCTATGACTGACGGTTGGAAAGATATGCAACGTTGGGCATTTGAACTAAAGAACACTTTGAGTTTTGACATCGACCGAGAATGTGTTGCCAAATTTAAACAAAGTTTAATCTCTAAAAAATGAGATATGCTTTTGTAGGCCTTGGCAACATGGTCCTGTAGCAATTGACAAATTGATTTTACCTTGCATGAGCTTTGAGATATGACCCTGCAAAGATTGCTAATTTCATGATTAAGGGACATTGAAGGACACTTCGACACAAAGTTGTTGGAGGGGATCAAATGACTATGCATGGTGAACGAGGTTGCCACTAGGGTTTACCAAGCCATATAGAGCTGTTGGAATAGACAATTCAATGCTACGACCAACAGTTGAAAAGATACACAACGTTGGCCATTTGAACTGAGGAACACTGTAAGTTCTAACATCGACCGAGAATGTGTTGCCAAATATAAATGAAGTTGAATCTCTAAAAACTAAGATAGACTTTTGTAGGCCCCAGCAACATGGTCCTGTGGGAACTAATAGATCCATGCTACCTTGCATGAGCTCTGAGATATGACCCCACAAAGATAGCTAATTTCATGATTAAGGGACCTTGAGGGACACTTCAACACAAAGTCATCGGTGGGGATCGAACGACTGTGCATGACAAATGAGGTTGCCACTAGGGTTTACTTGACCATTTGGAGTTGTTGGAATAGATGGTTTGATGCAATGAATAAATATTGAAAAGATATGCAATGTTGGCCATTTGAACTAAGGAACATTGTGAGTTCTGACATCGACCGAGAATTAATTGCCAATTTTAAACAAACTCGAATCTCTAAAAACTAAGATAGGCTTTTGTAGGCCTTGAAAACATGGTCTCGTAGCAATTGAAAAATCCATGCTACCTCACACAAGCTTTGAGATACAACCCCTCAAAGATAACTGATTTCATGCTTAAGGGACCTTGTGGGACACTTCAGCACAGAGTCATCGATGGGGATCGAATGACTGTGTGTGGTGAATGAGGTTGCCACTAGGGTTTACCCGGCCATTCAGAGCTATTGGAATAGATGGTTTGATGCTACAACTGATGGTTGGAAAGATACACAAAGTTGGTCATTTGAACTGAGGAACACTAAGTTCTGGCATCAACTAAGAATGTGTTGCCAATTTTAAACAAACTTGAATCTCTGAAAATCAAGACAGACTTTTGTAGGCCCTGGCAACATGATCCTGTAGCAACTAACGGATCTATGCTACCTCTTACAAGCTCTAAGATACAACCCCCCAAAGATCACTGATTTCATGCTTAAGAGACCTTGAGGGACACTTCAACATAGATAGGGACATTACAGATCCATGCAAGAACCTTTTCTTTGATATTGCTCACTAACCCTTTACAAGAGTAATTGATAGAAAGTGGGATAATGCAGATGCTTTAATAAACCATTATCTTCTTTACTCAAGCAACATCTGGTTCATCTGCTTGACTGGGGCATGTTTGGGAAGAGACAGTCTCCATTTAAACTCAAGTCTCTCGAAGTAGTTATATTTGTCAGTGGAGGAGATACACCCATTAGATCTGCAATAACTTCATGCTCACTAGAATTTCCATTTCTCTTCAATTGGGATACTCTTTCCAAAATTGCATCTACCCTTTTACCAATTTGGGAAATTAATGGGTCTATTTGTGGACCTCGAAGTAGTTAGTCACCTAAACAAGAACCTTGAGATGAATCAGGAACTTCTCTATGAAAGAGATCAGTACCTTGAGAAGCTCTCCACTTGTCAGGTGAATTAAAACCTTGGACCATAGATGGCTACTCTTTTTTGTAAAATGAGGAGTGAGACTGCCTTGCCAAAGGTGGCAATGAACTTACATTTCAAGGATAGTGCCCAAGTGCCATAAATGCAAGGCCATTGACGAATAGGCATTTCTAATAGAAATGTTTGTGGTGATAGAATGAAATGAATGACCAAATTCTTTGCCTACTAATGAACCAATTTGGGAAATTAATGGGTCTATTTGTGGACCTCGAAGGAGTTGGTCACCTAAATGAGAACCTTGAGATGAATCAGGAACTTCTCTATGAAAGAGATCAGTACCTTGAGAAGCTCTCCACTTGTCTGTTGAATTAAAACCTTGGACCATAGATATCTGCCCTTTGTTGTAAAATGAGGAGTGAGACTCCCTTGCCAAAGGTGGCAATGAACTTACATTTCAAGGATAGTGCCCAAGTGCTATAAATGCAAGGCCATTGATGAATAGGCATTTCTAATAGATATATTTGTGGTGATAGAATGAAGTGCATGACAAAATTCTTTTCCTACTAATGAACCAATTTGGGAAATTAATGGGTCTATTTGTGGACCTCAAAGGAGTTGGTCACCTAAATGAGAACCTTGAGATGAATCAGGAACTTCTCTATGAAAGAGATTAGTACCTTGAGAAGCTCTCCACTTGTTAGGTGAATTAAAACCTTGGACCATAGATGGCTTCCCTTTTTTGTAAAATGAGGAGTGAGATTGCCTTGCCAAAGGTGGCAATGAACTTACATTTCAAGGATAATGCCCAATTACCATAAATGCAAGGCCATTGATGAATAGGCATTTCTAATAGAAATATTTGTGGTGCTAGAATGAAGTGTATGACAAAATTCTTTTCCTGCTAATGAACCAATTTAGGAAATTAATGGGTCTATTTGTGGACCTCGAAGGAGTTGGTCACCTAAACAAGAACCTTGAGATGAATCAGGAACTTCTCTACGAAAGAGATCAGTACCTTGAGAAGCTCTCCACTTGTCAGCTGAATTAAAACCTTGGACCATAGATGGCTGCCCTTTGTTGTAAAATGAGGAGTGCAACTACCTTGCCAAAGGTGGCAATGAACTTACATTTTAAGGATAATGCCCAAGTGCCATAAATGCAAGGACATTGATGAATAGGCATTTCTAATAGAAATATTTGTTGTAATAGAATGAAGTGCATGACCAAATTCTTTGCCTGCTAATGAACCAATTTGAGGCTTGAATTTATTTTCTTCTTGATCATTGCAATATTTTCTCCTCAACTAAACATTTTGTAATCAATTGATATACAATCACAATTTTCTCTTGGCCAATCCTATGGGCTTGTGATTGAGCCTGTAGATCCACAAAAGGGTTGAAATCTAGATCTAGTGGAAGAGTAGTATTAGCAAGAAGTCATTCACTAACATCTCATCTTTATAATGACTGTGTCGACACTTGGCTACATCATATAATAAGTTGAAATTAGATAATCATAAAACACTTTGTAAAGGCCTAAATTTCATGGAATGAGCATATCTAACATGTACAATACAAATATAATGCTTTGGTGTGCAGACAACTGAAAGAAGAAGTGATCATAGTCAACAAATGGTGGGAAATACATTGAATTTCATAACCATTTGAACCTAGAAGTGATTGGAGGGAAATTCATTGATCCATCCCCTTTATGTATTTGTTATCACTTGGGGATGGATCCATCCCCTTAATGTGATTGAAGGAGTTTGATGAGTTTGAAGGGTGCATAAGGGTCATGAAATTGGTGCAAGGGTACAGTAGTAGATGTTCTAGCCTTTGGAGGGGGGTATTTTATGCATGAATCCATCATAGGATGGTCAAATGATGGTGAATCAACTTTGGTTGATGGTCCCACCAATTGGAAAGCTTAAACAAGCATGAACCAAGAACTTGTTTGATATGGTGGATATGGAGTTGCTGAAGAAAACCTAAGGTGTGGAGTCTTAACGAAGATGATATGAAAGGAGAGAATGAAGTAAATGATTCTCCAAAGATGAAAAAAGAAAAGAAAGTGATGTTCAAGCCCATAAAGGATTCAACAGTCAAAGCAATGAAATTTGAGAATACAAGGTGTTGAAACAAGTGCATCCCTCCAAGGGAATATCTAGTGCTGGCATGGATATCATGGAGAGCTTCATGATTGATATTTTTGATAAGATTACTCTTGAGGCTGCTTCTCTACTGAAATATAACAAGATCATGACACTTTCCTCCAGAGAAATTGAGATTGCTATCAAGTTTTTTGTACCTAGAGAGTTGGCTAGGCATGCTACTTCTGAAGGAAATATGACTATTACCAAGTTTTGTACTACTCTGGGTTAGGTTTTATTAGAATATTTTGGGTTTTTTGTACATGGTGTTTATGGAAGGCTTGTTTAGAAGTTGGTTTTGGCATGGGTTTATGTTAAAATGAGCTTATTTGGATGTTTTGAGGTAGAAGTGACTGTGAATTGAATGTGTGGAAGTTAATGCTGAGCTAGGATCTTAGTGTATGTAAAGAATATATGAATTATGCTATGTATGTTACATTATGAATATAGTTTATGGTTATTATCATACATTATGCTATGTATGTTGTGAAAAATCTCTGAACTATAATATTTCTATTATAAAGTTTTTTTTATTAATAATGAGAAATATTTTTACAACTTAGCTCAATAGGAGCACTAGAGGAAAGAGCTGAGTAGAGAAAACCTTCTAGTATTGCCCCAAAATATAGAAGAGAAAGGTTGTCATTAAATGTTACAAACTTCCCATTATACATATAGGGTAATGCATGAGCAATTTACAGTCCACCCAATTTACAGTGCTATATAAATTTGACATGTTACGATATTTTGTATCTCCATTTAGTCCAATGAACCAATTGGGTCTGCCCTACCCTTGATTGTCTCAAGTATTGCCTTATGGTCTGACTCACGAACCTTCCAAATAGTTTTATTTTGTGGTCTTCCCCCATATCTGATTAAGTGGACATTTGATGCAACGACAAGGTTTGAATAATGAAGAATCTTTTTGTGTGTCTGCCAATCCTTGAGCAACCACAACCTAGGGTTCTTCATAGCATACCGTCTAAGTCATGTACCAGTTACAACCACTGCTCCTATAGGGTATTCTAATTCTTCACCATTGATAACTGAGTGATCCAATTTATTTTTTGCCTCAACACAACAACACAAATAATAATATGTCCCTTCTTCATTGTCTTCAGGTGCAATAACAAGAAAAACATGGCTTGTAATGATATAAACATAATGAGGACATTAGTTTACTAAATATTTATGATAAAGTACTAAATTTGAGATTATTTATATGTGGAAAATAGAGACCTGGTTGTACTAGATCAGATAAGTGATCAAAGTCAATGGATGATTCTATTTCTATCAGTTGTAGTGATTCATGGGGATGAGAGGAGGCAAGTGGACTCAAAATATGTATATACCATTCGTCAACCCATTCCTTTGACTCACACCCATCCCAATCTTCATCTACACATGATGAACAAAAACATGCCATATGTCGTGTGTGGATACTCCATGAACCTACATTACAACTTCTAAAAGAGTGTAGCTCACTCGATCCTGTCAATGTACAACAATCATCATATGGTGCAATGTTAGTTTCATCCATCAACCGAAAAAATCTACAAACTGTAGACTCACCTTCACTACCTAGACCCATTGTAGCATTACACCACTGGACAATACATCCCGTATCTGACAATGTTACTTTCTCTTTGTACTTTAATTCTTCATGTGCAAAGGATCTTTTAATACATGTACTTGCACCATCGTGCTCTCCCTTTCCATGATCCACCTCTGTGAAGTTCCACATATATTGAATTCCAGTAATCTTATGCATCCTACACAACCAATAAAACATCTGATAATTTTCGAATTACGATGCACAATTATCTGATCACATAATATGTCGATGATATTTTATGCCCCTATTTTCCAAATGACCATAAAATAGTTAAAAGAAATCGTGTACAAACTTTTTAGAATGTGAGTGATCATTGCTGATATAAAAATGATACTCCCTTAATATCTTCCTCTTCTCCTCTGTACTATCTGGTGCATGCATGAATGCTATATGAACAAATATAGCAACCTGTTGAGATCTGTAATACTTTGCTTGCACCTCATTCTGTGGTTGTAGTGTGTAGTTCTCTACAAAGTCCACAACTGAAACAATGGTATCAAGTGGGAATGTGTCCTTGCACAACTTGAATTTCATATCCAACCATCGTGCTCTATGTGTATGCCTTGCATACTCAAATAATTTTTTTACAAAAAATGTAAATGAACTGATACATGGAAATTTTTTCAATTACTAAATCACATCTTTTAGCCTCTTTTTCATATTTTAGATTGTATGTCACGGTCTTATATTTTCCAAATTCCACTTTTTCATTATCGATTGCATGCGTACTCTCCATATGTTGACAAATTGGTAAACATCGCAAACCTCCACAATCTATGCATGTACCATTCAAGCATGAGAGCTTGTAAAATTGTTGACCATCCACTCTTTCACATAAAATGGTAGATATTAATTCCCTTGAAGATCTAGGTGGAAAATTTATGTTACAATCCTGCAAAACATTGTTAGAGTGCAAATCTACACACATATTCCTATAAACTTCAAAATGGTTAGAAAATTCAATATGTACCCTACAACAACAAGTTGTGTGTGTGTGATTTATCTTCACATAAAAAGGTTTACACATTTCAAAATATCTCTGACTAATTTTAATTTGAGGATACATATGCATAAATTTTGCAAAGAATTGTGTCTGAGTTGAATCCAAAAAATATTTTGGATGTGGAACATGAATTTGACTACCAATCCTCCTTCTTACAACATCTCTTTGATTAAGAGATACCCATGTATTATTCTTCCAAAATTCTTCAATCAAGGATTTCAAAGCTTAATAATTGCTCTATCTTGTCATGGTAGTCTACCTGAAAATGCCCATAACTCATTGCTATTTGGATCTTCCACTCTTTAATGACTTCCTAGGGCTCTCATTAGAGACTTTCTACTTATTTTCAATATTTTTCTTGTCTTTCTAATGAGTTGAAATTTCTTCATTTGAGTGCTTACTATCATTGATGTAAGTACATGTCATGTGACATTAGTATCTTTCATGCGTGATGTAGAACTCACACTCTCATATGTAGTCATTAGATCTTTTACAATAGATTTTTCACTTGACTTGTCCATCATTCTTAGCCCAAGAATCTTCATGATGGGTCTAAATTTCAGATTTCTCATCATTTCAACAAATAGTTGTCATGTTTAAATTCTCAAAAAATGATCTCCAAATATGATTAACATTTCTTTGACAAGTACGTTTGGGAATCTTGCCAGGCATTGCTTGCAAAATGTTAGTATCAATATCAATCAAGTATTTTGGCTTTCTATTGTAATACCCCAAAAATGGGCTATAAGTTCATTAACCTCCTACATCGACAAATCGAACGAAATCGACATCAAAGTCCTAACCTAAGGCACATCTGAACATCATCGAATCATAATTGATTATCTTAAATTCTGCATCGGGGAATATTTCTAACAATATTCCTAATTATCTTAATTATCTTTAATTTAATAATTATTTGGCGATAAATCACTTTTATCCTAAGTTTGATTAATTGAATATTTTCATATTTAATTAATTAGATTTAATATTTGCCACTTAATTATTTAATTAAATTTAATTCTATCTATTATTAATTATATTATTTAAAATTTGACAATAAATCCAATATCCTATGAATAATTGATTAAATCTTTATTTAATTAAAGCAAGTTGTCATTATTTAAATAATATAGTTTTTAATAAAAGTTTGAATAAATAGTTAATTAACCCATAAATTAATTATTTATTTTCAAAAATCAGTTGAGTTGAGGATAAATCACTTTATTTATTTATTTAATTCTTAATTATTATGCACATTCAAAAGAAACAGTTAAACTCCAAATCATAAAATCAATGCAAGTGTTGACTTTTTGGAACTCAACATCCTTTTGGAGTTCAAAAAGCTGATCTAAACTCTAATTTGAGTTAAAAAGCTGTTTTTGCATGTCTTTTGCATGATTTTGAGAATTGATTATCTTGCATGATCAGATAACTCAAAAATCAACCTGAGTTATTTGAGTGATTTATGGCTTTCCTCCATGCACCTCCAAAGCCCTAGATTTCTATAAATTAAGGCTTCATCTCTTAGCAAATCATCTCATATTTTTGCACAACTATGCTGTCGAATTGGAATTGAAGAATCAAAGCTCTTGCGAATCGACAATTATTGTGAGATCAATCTTGTTTTTGGCACTCATTTAGCATTCATTGTTAGCTCAATTTTCATAGCATAGAATTCATAGCTTTTATATCATTGATTAAATAGATTTGATATCAATTTTCATCTAGCATTCATAGCATATCAGTTTATCATTCTTATTGCATAGAAAATCAAAAAAATAGCTTAATTGCATTCATATTCCATATCTAGATCAATTGCATTCAAAATCCTTCATTTAGGTGTCGTCTAGGTCACTGATCTTGATAACAATCTAAGAACAACAATCTCACACTTATTAGAAGGCAGTAAATCGCATGGTTAGTTTAGCTTTCAATTTCGCACGATTTTGATTATTACTAATCTCTAATGTTTTACTGAAGTGTTGTGTCATACAGATCAGGTACAATTTTCACACACACATTTCTGGCGCCCACTGTGGGGCCCTGAAATGGGCTTCCCTTCATTTCTATCAATCTTCTATCATTTCTCTATCAGAACTCCCCTGCTGCTGCCTGTTTTGGTGGTATTCTCAGTAGGACGTTATTTTTTGTTTCTTTTTTTTTGGCACTTTTTCTATCAAAACCATTTGTACAGTGCAATTTTAATTTCGGTCCGTATAGTTGTCGTACAAGTTTTGTAGATTATCGTACGAGTTTTGCAGATTGTCGTTTCAGCAGACACGAACTATCGTACGAGTTTTGCAGAGTGTCATTTCGTCAGACACCCAGTGTCGTACGAGTTTTGTAGAGTGTCATTTCATCAGACACCCAGTGTCGTATGACTTTTGAAGATTGTCATTTCATCTGACACCCAGTGTTGTACGAGTTTTATAGACTATAATTTCATCAGACACTGAGTATCGTACGAGTTTTGCAAACTGTCATTTCAGAGGACACCCAGTGTCATCTGGGAGCATACCCACTGTCGTACGACAGTTGATTTTAGCAAGTGTCATTTCATCACATACCCACTGTTGTTTGGAACCTGGACTATCATTTCATCATGTACACAGTGTCGTACGAGTTTCTGGACTGTCATCTGGGAACCTACTCACTGTCGTATGAGTTTTCATACCAGTTTTTGACTATCGTTTCATTTTTTAGAGCAGAGTATCAGATTTGATTTTTATATTTCGGCTAACTGCTAATTTTGACAATTGAAATTCTTTGTTTTGATTGCTCTCTACTGGTTTTGATTGGGAAAAGTGCAAAAATTGCTAAAAATCAAGTAAAATCTACTAAGCACATTGCGAGGATCACCAGGTATTCTCCTTGTTCTAAAAATATTTTGATTTGGACTTAAAATAAATATCTTGTGTGTCAAGCTTGTGTGCCTTTTCATGCTTTTGAGCTATTTCTACACACTTGCATAATTTGATACTAGGTTGTGATCCCTTAAGGATTCATTAAGTAGTCTTAGAACACTTGTGATTGATCTTGATTGCTATCTTGGGTTATTGGACTCGCTGAATCTGCCAACCCCTCATTTCCACCTCATGGTTGCAAGGTCAGCGCCACATTAAAGGGGAGGGGTCAACAGGAGAGAAGTGTTAAGTGTTCCACTTGGAAACCCTTTTGTGCATTTAGGAACTCACTTGTTTTCTAAGTTGTGGACTCATTTTTAGCTTGTGTGAGGTGTTAAGTGTTCCACCTTGTGGACTCATCTCATATTTTCTTTAAGCGTTAAGTGTTCCTCTTTCTACTTTTTGAGTGCTTTTGGTAGATTTGCTTTTGGAACATACATCTGTGCTCACATAGTAATTAAGCCCTATGAACACTATTTGTGATTCTTGAGAGATTGGATTCCTAGCAAAATCCTTCCTTGACGATGGAATCCTTGTAGGTAGGGAGGATACTTAGTGCATTTCACATTCAACTTGGTTAATGAGTCTTCCCTTATTGATCGATACATTCTCTTTCCAGAGAGGTTGATAGATCACATGGGGTTGATATCATGAGCTTTGGTGAATCAAAATTGGTTAGTTTGTCTTCTCTTATGGATTGATACATTCTCTCATTGGAGAGGTTGATAGAACACGTGGAGTTGATATCAAAGACCTTGGTGGAACAAACTTTGTCTTACTGTGTCAGATTAATCTGCTTGCTTTGTTTGGGTTAAAAGTGAAGAGGTGTCAAAACCTTGAATCTGGAGCCAAGTTCCCATGTGGTATAAATCTGTGAGTCACCTTTAGAGAGGGTTAACCGTAGCGGACAATCCCTTTTACAGGGCAAACTGCGTTGACGGAACCTCAAGCGGTCATAGCCATTTCAGACGTGGTAGTGACAGCCGCTATATAAATGTCCTTGTGGAAGAAATCTCCACGGGTATGGTTCATTGTTGGGTTGTCAGATCTCCCTAGTAGCTCTTGAAGATTAAGTTCTCGGACTATGTCAAAACCCTGGTGCACTGGGATTGGAGTTCACCCCTTTGAATCATAAAAGTTGCAGAGTCAAGCCATTACTAAACACCTTAGAGAGGCCAAAATTTTCATTTTCAGGAATCTGTGTGTTATTGCAAAACTTTTTAGAACATACACAATTAGTACTCTTAGGGATTAGCACAATTTGGTCACTTGATTGTTCATGCGCAAGGTTGCTTTTGCCCTTGTTCATTGTTTTCAGATGTGCTTGAAATCACTTGCTTGCTGTTCTGTGTGCTTGTTTATCTACTTGGCTGTTAAAAATGATCAAATCTGGTATAACCTTCAAAATTTGGACAGTACAATTTGCAAACAATAAAAAATTGAAAACCTTAAATTTTGCAAAAATTGGTGTAAAATTCTTTCTGGAGGCAACTGTCGTTTCAGCCAGTCAAAAGTCATACGAGTTTCATCAAAACTCATTTCAGTGCAGCCCATATGT
The DNA here is from genome assembly GCA_027943335.1 of Chamaecyparis obtusa. NCBI lineage: Eukaryota > Viridiplantae > Streptophyta > Pinopsida > Cupressales > Cupressaceae > Chamaecyparis > Chamaecyparis obtusa. Next base: position 17,820 of record BSBK01001155.1, on the reverse strand, counting down.
CGTATGAGTGACTGCCCAGTGTCGTACAAGTTTTCATGCCAGCAAATTCAAGAGAAGTTAAAATCCTGTTAGCAACTGTCGTATGAAATTTTTAACTATCGTTTCATTTCTGCCCAACTGTCATATGAGTTTAGCAATTGTCATTTCAGATCATACCCAGTGTCGTACGAGTCTGCAGAGTGTCATTTGGGAAAATTTGAGAGAGTTGTCAAAGATTGTCAGAATTGCCAGATACCAGCTTTTTCAACCTATTTCCAAAATCTATCATACAAATCACTATGTCAAGAAATAGAGTAGTAGTTATTGAGAATCAGTACACATGTCTCAAAGAATTAGTACACATGAGGAGGAAATTTTGATCGCCGCTATGAGGAAACAGCTGCATGCTATGCAAGTCCAATTTGACAATCTTAAGAAAGAGAAGGCATCTAAAGAGTTCTCCATGGAGGCCCTTCACCCTTTTCCATTTGATAAGGACTTGTACATGTCACCATACCCCCGTAAAAAATTTGAGCAATATGATACCTCTTGCACAGAGAGTGACACATCTAGCTTTGGAGACTATGATGACTATGACGACAGACAATGTAATGATACCTATGACACCTCTGTTCCTAAGAGTCCTCCTCATTGTCCATACCTGCTTACTACAAATGGGCCATCACATTGGATAGATTAGGAGAGTGATCCATATGATTCTGATTATCAAAGAGACTTTGATGATTTCTATGCACAATACCCAGATGATCCATCTATTTCACTTGAGGAAGAGAAAGTTTACCATGCTGATTATAAACATGCATACTATAAGGATCTCTCCTCTAAGAACTCTCAGGCTAAAAATGAAGATTACACTCTCAAGCAAGATCATGTTAATGTTGGACATTTGTCTTGTGATGGTTCCCTTCCATCCCCCACTTCCTCCAATACCTGTACATTTCCTAAAGCTTCTGAGTCTTTCAAATCTTTCACAAAACCTTCATCTGACATAAGCCCTGATACTTTTCATGCAGTTCCCTATAGTTATCCTCCAGGGCTACCTCTTAAAGAAACTCAAGCTAACCTTCACTTGGCTGCAAATACTTTCAATAATGCTAAACCTAAAGAGCCTAAGCCTTCATATGCTACAATGCCTACTTCAGCTAGTCCTTCACCATCTCTTCCAAAGTCTTCCATTCAATCCCAACATGCTTCCTTGTCCTTAGAAGTAGCTCCATGTCAAGAGGACTCTACAAATCATAAAGAAAAGCACATAAATAAAGATCAAGATCAAGAACCCTCCATGTCATCCAATCCCTTTCATGATGTCTCTCATCCACCTCAGGGTTCTTTTGATCTTGCACACCCTTTTTCATGCATTCCACCATGTCTTAAGTCTTCTCCTAAGAAAGATCAAGCTACTACCTACACCATTGAGCTTATTGACAATCAAAATAACCTTACTAAACTTGCGCTTTCCAAAGCTGATACTTCCATTAAGGTTGGTAAAAATAGTGTTGTTACTTCCAATGTTAAGCCTATTGAAAATCAAGAGAAAAATTATGAGCTTATGCTATCCAAAGATCCTTGTCAAGATCAAAGTCTTCCATCTTCTTATTCTACCACTCCATATTCACTTCCACTTTCTACTCTTCCTAAGTCTTTGCAAGCTTTGAAAAATCCTATCAAAGAAGGTGCTCCTATTCAAAATGTTCACGATCCTATTGCAAATCCTAATGCTCACTCTAAAGATGCTGATATCCTTGGTTGCCATATAGATGTTGATAAACTTATTGATTATCCTTTTGCATCTTCCACATCCATCCTTGGACCTCCTCCATCACTACTAAGGGCTTCACATCTGCCTTCCATCTTGGGTCCTTATGTCCCTTCACTTTCCGCTCCTAACTCTCCTAATTTTCCATCCATCTTGGGTCCCTACATCCCTTCATCTCCCATATTTCCTCAAGATCAACATAGATGTGTACCCTTGAATCCTTTTCATCCACCCACCCATTTAAACCAGTCATATCCTCCTCATTCTTCCACAAGTCCCAAGTCTCTTGGAAGTAACTTGAATACTCAATACAAGAAAAATAAGCAATACAAGAATCCATCAAAAAGAGAAGATCATCATGTCTCCTCTAAATGACATGGAGGCATAAAGTCAAAAGAGATATCTAAGAAAAAAACTACAAGTATGGGTTCCAAAATCCATCCTTGAAGATATTCTCTCTAAATTACCAAAAAGAGATAAAAAGCCTACGACTATATGGATTCCAAAGTCTCTCTTGAGGGAGTCTAATGTTGAGCAACAAGTCAAGTTGACATTCAAGCTTCCAAAGGCTTCCACTTCATCTTCTTCTAAAAACATTCTTCCATTCCATGTGCCTGAACCACAACCTCTACTAAACATTCACCATATTCCTTCATGTATTCCTTCATTCAAGTTTCCTCCATCCTCTTGCCACCCTTCAAGGTATGTGTTGACGTTGATCTTGCCTTCCTTTCCATCTACCCTTTCACAATCCTTCCATTCATTATCTTTCTATCTTCTATCATTTTTCCTCATTTTCCTATTCCTCCTATCTTCCGACCTCATTTGCTTTACATAAAACCTTATCCTCCATTTTCTCTTCCATCTCCCTTTCCCTATCAGCATCTTTGAGCATATTATTTTGAATCCTTGGCATATCATGGTTTACCTTTCAAGGAGCACTATCTAAAAAGCTTTCCTTCTTCCAAAAATTTAAAAAAGAAAAAAAAATAAAATAGAAAATGTGCCTTGGTGAAAACCTAGAAACAGGCACCTTGGTAGCAAAAGTAAAGAGAAATAAATTCGTCCTATGGTGAAAACCACTCCCTTGTGGCACCTTGGATAAGTACCATGATGAAAACCTGGTAATCAAGCATCATGCGTAGTTCTTCTACATATTTCATCCATTCCATCTTCTCTCTTTGATCTTGACAATGTTGATCTATACACGAACATTTGGCTATCTTGTGAGCTATCTTACAATGATCTTGCTTTCATTCCCTCCCTATTTAGCCTTCATATCTATCTTCCTCCATTCATTCTAGCCTTTCGCTATCCTTTTCCCCTTTGGTCTTGATCTAATAAAAGAGTAAAACACGGTGCTATGAAGCCTCTTGACATGTCTACTCCTTTGGATTGCATCCTTTCCTTCTTTGGTAGTATGCTTTTGTGACTTATCCTATGCTGACCTTTCATTGCTTGTTCAAATGCGCTTTACATGACATTTTTTCCCTAGCTTGAGTATTCTTGAGGAGGTTTCCCTTGAGGATTTCTTCCCTTCATTATCTTTCATTCTCTTATCTTCCATCTCTTCCACTAGCTTGCCAATCCCTCTTGTTCTCCACCTTGCTAGACATTGGAACTACACGATATGATCTTGCTTGGGAGTTTACAATGGAAAATGATGCTATCAAGTATACCAAGTATTAGAACAAGTATCAGAACAAGTATCAGAACCAGTATCAGAACAAGTATCAAAACACCCACAAGGGCTACTCCATTCACTTTAGTTTATGGGTGTGAAGCGGTACTACCTATTGAGGTTGAAATCCCATCACTGAGAATCAGAATGCGTGGACTTGTAACTGACGATGACTATAGAGTGTCTAGGTTGCAAGAACTTGAACTACTAGATGAGCGCAAACAAGCAGCGTTTAATCATCTCAGAGTGTATCAAAAGAAAATGTCTAGAGGCTACAACAAGAAAGTTAGACACAGAGAATTTCAGGTTGGTGATCTAGTCTTGAGAGAAAATCCAAAAAATCAATCACATAAAGAGCGCAAGGGGAAGTTCAAACCCAACTGGCTGGGTCCCTTTGTTATCACTACTACATTTAGCTCTGGTGCCTATCAACTCTCAACTACTGAAGGAGAACAGCTCTGAGAACCAATCAATGTTCTCCATCTGAAGAAATTCTACGCTTGAGGCATTCGGTGCTTGGCAAAATGTCCTGACAAAATCTTAAAAATCTGAAAAAGTCCTGAAAAAATGAATATCTTGGTGAAAACCTAGCAATAGGCACCTTGATGATTCACAAAAAAAAAAAAAAATATCAAAAATTGAAAAAATTGAAAAAACAAAAAAAAACAAAAAAATGAGAAACAAAAAAAAGTGCCTTGGTGAAAACCTGGAAACAGGCACCTTGGTAGCAAAAATAGAATCTCTACCAAGATGGTGAAAACTCGACAAATGGGCACCACTTGTTCCAAAATGCTCCATCTATCAGTGCAATCTTGGTCTTTCCCAGTTTTCAGTCTTGCTTTAGTTTGTACATATCTCCCAGTTTGTTTCAGCATTTCCAATTTTCAATAAGTCGATTTGTACACCATCAGCTCAAGCGTTTGTATCCTATCAATGCTTAACACTTGGGGGAAATCAATGTCATATCCTATGGTCTTTGGTATACCTCAGCTGAGTCATGTCCAGTCAGAGTCCTTCGAAGCCTCATTTGAGTCAGTCAGTCAGTCTCGTCTCCAGAAAGGATTTTGCATCTACAACAATAATCAAACATCAAACTGAAAACAATCTATGCTTTTACATGCTTTTATCTCTTTGTATGCTTACTAATTCACATTGAGATTTTTGCATATTATGTCCCTTCAAGCTCTTCGATGATGTCCTTTATAGGATTTAGAGAGTGATGACTGGGGGCACAATCTTTTCTTTGTCTTCTGCTTGCATGTGAACATCTTAACTCTTTGGAAATTCTGGATATATATGGTGTCCGACTGTAAGAGCCTCTATCTCGAATTGGATGGCCATGCGTACCTCGACCATTGATACCCAAAAAATTCAAGGAAGTTTGATCGAACTATTGTCTTTTTGAGTGAGTTCTTTCTCCTAATGTGAAACACGATCTTGCCTAAGGAGGTGAACGATAAAGGGTCACTACGGGTAATTCACACTAGATTTAGAATGATCGCTTGACTGTTTGATTTATGTTTTGATGTTAAATGCAAATTGCTATATCAAAATGGACATGATATTCAGGTCATCCTGGCGTTTTAAGCCTTGGTGCTTATATCTAATCCAACATTCCGAAAATCAAATCAATATTCATATGTCTATGGTTTCATAGCTAGTAGGCATTGTATTGATTTATCTAGTTACCTAAAAGTTCAATGATGATAACAAATCGACACATGATCAGTGAATAGGTCCTAGGTCCTAGGGTTGCATATCATTCTGCATATTTCTTTGCATTTTTGCATGTTTGCATGATCTCACAAATGTTTGACAACACTTCAATGCTTAAACGATTCTTCAATCACATCTTCAAATCTAACAAGAGCTGAAACCTTACACGAAGGTCCATCCAATGAAACAGCAAGTAGAATCCTTTTTCGGGATCAAAATCAAAATCTAAGATCATTCATATTATTAACTACTTGCATAATCAACCTTCAATCATCACAAAAATCTAGCATTCAACTTAACTGATTATCTTTCATCAAACTGTTGAAATTTCAACTTGGTCAACCATGGTCAACTCATGGTCAAACCTAGTCAAACTTAGTCTTCAGGACCTTCAAATGATGCAGAATGCATTCTCGAACGTGTACAACCACTTCTTAAATCAATTAACATACTATAACGCTGACTTTTCTTGTCAGATTTCAATTTTAATCCCGAAGGGGGCATGGTATTGCACATCATTCAAAGTCTGTAACTCAAATTCTATCGATCAAATCTATCAATATCTTTCATCAGTGATCAAGACAATAACCACGTCTAGTTGCTGATTCATCAAAAGTCCTCATCGCTTGGGGCAAATCTATCATCACTTGGGGCATATCAGATTCATCGATCCATATCAATCTGGTATTCTCTGAGTCTTGTAATCTGTATCAGCTTTTCAAACCATCGGTTCATTAGTGTTATTTCCATGGTTCTTCGACAACTGAAGGGTTCGGATGTGATACCTGCTAGTTCTACTAAGACAATCGAGTCTAGAACCAGTCACTCACTTCTTATCAATCCTAAGGTTTAGAATCAGGCATTTTTGACACTTTTTTGCAATCATCGGTTCATCGCTGCTATAGTGAACATTATCTTTGGTCGTTCAGGACCTCATATCTCCATATCTTTCAATCAGTTTCTATCTTGGAATCAATTTATCTTTCGAATCAGTTCCATATCTTTATCATACACAGACTGTCTTTGAACCACTGCGCTTTGCACAGTAATTCAAAGAGGGGCAAAATGTAATACCCCAAAAATGGGCTATAAGTTCATTAACCTCCTACATGACAAATCGAATGAAATCGACATCAAAGTCCTAACCTAAGGCACATCTGAACATCATCGAATCATAATTGATTATCTTAAATTCTGCATCGGGGAATATTTCTAACAATATTCCTAATTATTTTAATTATCTTTAATTTAATAATTATTTGGCGATAAATCACTTTTATCCTAAGTTTGATTAATTGAATATTTTCATATTTAATTAATTAGATTTAATATTTGCCACTTAATTGTTTAATTAAATTTAATTCTATCTATTATTAATTATATTATTTAAAATTTGACAATAAATCCAATATCCTATGAATAATTGATTAAATCTTTATTTAATTAAAGCAAGTTGTCATTATTTAAATAATATAGTTTTTAATAAAAGTTTGAATAAATAGTTAATTAACCCATAAATTAATTATTTATTTTCAAAAATCAATTGAGTTGAGGATAAATCACTTTATTTATTTATTTAATTTTTAATTATTATGCACATTCAAAAGAAACAGTTAAACTCCAAATCAGAAAATCAATGCAAGTGTTGACTTTTTGGAACTCAACATCTTTTTGGAGTTCAAAAAGCTGATCTAAACTCTAATTTGAGTTAAAAAGCTATTTTTTCATGTCTTTTGCATGATTTTGAGAATTGATTATCTTACATGATCAGATAACTCAAAAATCAACCTGAGTTATTTGAGTGATTTATGGCTTTCCTCCATGCACCTCCAAAGCCCTAGATTTCTATAAATTAAGGCTTCATCTCTTAGCAAATCATCTCATATTTTTGCACAACTACGCTGTCGAATTGGAATTGAAGAATCAAAGCTCTTGCGAATCGACAATTATTGTGAGATCAATCTTATTTTTGGCACTCATTTAGCATTCATTGTTAGCTCAATTTTCATAGCATAGAATTCATAGCTTTTATATCATTGATTAAATAGATTTGATATCAATTTTCATCTAGCATTCATAGCATATCAGTTTATCATTCTTATTGCATAGAAAATCTAAAAAAATAGCTCAATTTCATTCATATTCCATATCTAGATCAATTGCATTCAAAATCCTTCATTTAGGTGTCGTCTAGGTCATTGATCTCGATAACAATCTGAGAACAGCAATCTCGCACTTATTAGAAGGCAGTAAATCGCATGGTTAGTTTAGCTTGCAATTTCGCACGATTTTGATTATTACTAATCTCTAATGTTTTACTGAAGTGTTGTGTCATACAGATCAGGTACAATTTTCACACACACATCTATATTTAATAGTTCTAGGTGCATCAAAAGTTAATATGATTTAGACCAATAGAGAGGGGGGGTGAATCAGTTGTTCTTAGGTCTTGATGTGTAAAACAACTTCAAATTTTTTTCCTTAAATCAGATCAAACAACCAAAACCAACTCATTCATCACTTATTCAATAATAGAAACATATAACATTGCAGTCCACTACCCAGTTGTATCTAACTTGTAAAACACAAAAATGTTCAAACCAAAACATTCACACAAGCATTGACACCATGATTTATAGTGGAAACCTAATCTGGGAAAAACCACTTTGTAACATGCTACTATTATTTTCACTCTTCTAAAGCAAGCTCAGTTAAAAGCCAACCTTGTCAAAGGTTACAATACACACTCTCGGGTGTGACCCGGTTAAATGATTTCAATCACCTTGTTAAAAGTGAGCCTTGTTATAGGACTTACATACACTCCATTAGAAAGCAACCTTATTCAAAGGATTTAAACATATGACTGTTAGGTCAAGCTCTGTTAAAAGGAATTTGACTGTTACAATGGTTAGAAAGTAGCAGCAGTATTGATCTGAAAAACATACAACTCACTTTGCAAATATCATATCCAATTCCATACACAAATGCTAGTTTATTGAATTTGAAATTTTGTCATCTCCATCTCTGATTTTCTCAAAACTTTTCTTCAACCAATCACCACACTTCTCCTTCAGCCCTTTCTACTTATACAATCAATAAAATCTACTGATCTTCCAGCATCTTCTTTTCACCCATGCTTATGCATACCTAATGCTTAGGTTCTCTTAATACTTCCTGATTTAGGTTAATTCATCCTTTTCCACTCAATCTCCTTCATAGATCTTAGGGTTAGGTTAGATTCATTGAATCTACCTGCTTTATGTTCTTCGGATCCTTTTCTTGAATCATCTCAAATCTCTTAAAGATTTACAATAAAATATTTTACAGTGCATTAAATGCTTTCAAACAATCAATAAATAAAGTCAACATGTTTTACATAATCCAAGAATTCAACAATGTTGGCTCCAAATTTGAATTCTCTTCAAATATAAAAATGCTGATGCTCGGTTAATACTGTGATCAACTACTTGGTCTTCATGTAAAAAGCTTGGTCATTACTAAGAAATGTTTCCTCGGCTTATACAATCTTCCTCGACAATTAACTATTGTTCAGTCAACACTAGAATTTTTCTTGGCATATACTGACTGGGTCAACACTAACATCACTCGGCTTAAACATGATTTCTCCATTTTTTTCTCGATCAAGCCTACTAGTTTAGTCTTCAATCTTACTAAGATAAACAATACATTGTCTCATCATTTTACAACATAGTCAAGTACACTTTGTAGTATCAAGATAACTCAACCTTTCCCTAGGTGGTATAATTATAGCTTAAGAGTGTAGATAGCTATACTTATAGCTTCTTTCTAGTATTTTTGTGCCACATTCTTTTCAATCAACAATGTCCTTGCACAATCCAAGATAGATCTGTTTCTTCTTTCTGCTATACCATTTTGTGAAGGTGTTCTAGGTGCAGACATTTGTCTTTTGATTCCTCTATCATTGCAAAATAGATTGAATTCATTTGATGTAAATTCTCCACCTCAATTAGATCTAAGACATGTTAGGTTCCTACCTATCTCCTTCTCAACCTTAGCCAAATACCACGTAAAGAATTGAAAAGCATCAGATTTTTCTTTTAGAAACATTACATGCACCATCCTTGTATGGTCATCAATGAACAAGATAAAATATCTAGCACCACAGTGATTTTGTACACCCATAGGTCCACAAAGGTAAATTGTTTTTAGAAGTAAAGGATTTGCTCTTGAAACTTGACTTTGTCATTTTTCCTAACTAGCATTCCTTGTACATCACATTCTCGGGTTTCTTCAATCTAGGTAGACCTCTTACTTTCTTCTTCTTACTTATCTCTACTAGATTATCAAAGTTAAAATGACATAGCCTCTTATGCCATAACCAAATGTCATCAAGTTGTGCAATCATACATACTTCTTCAGATAGGTCAAGATAGAACAAATTACCTCTAGTCTATTCTCCACTTCTAATCAGCTCACCAATAGCATCAAATATCTTAGCTTTCTTGTGATGAAATTCCACTCGATAACCAGTGCTGTTGAGCTGAGAAACACTAAGTAGATTATAATTTAAACCTTCAACCCAATATTCATTTTCACAAGAGATCTTATCAGTCAGTTTAATCAAATCTTTTCCTCTAACAGGACATGGTGCATCATTACCAAATTTTACACTTTTACCTCTATAATGATGTAAGGTCTCAAACTTACTCTTGTCACCAGTCATGTGATGTGAACAACCATTGTCAATAATCTATTTGTCATTCTTATTCACATAGGAGATCAATGCAATTTTCTCATCCTCATCAAATTCATCTTTTATTGCAGCATAGACTACCTCAATTTCAAATCCATCACTATCAGTGTCAGTTTCTTCTTCGGCAATGTAACAAGATTTCTTACCTTTTCCTTTGTAATCTTTGTACCTTCAGTAGCTTTTTTCATCTCTTCTATCTTTGTGTTTGTTTTTGCTTTCTTCATCTTTATCATTCCTGTCAGGACATCTAGTCGCTATATGACCAACTTTATTACATGCAAAACATATAATAGAGAGTTTACCTTTATATTTTCCTTTCCACCTTCTCAGTCTTCTAGCCATAAGAGCTTCTAGATCTTCAAGTTCTTCATCAAAAGTGTCACTGTCACCTTCACTTTCACTTTCACTTTCACTTTCAATTCTGCACCTTTCTTTTTCTTTCTTTGGCTTTTTCAGAACTGACTGTGACTTAAAAGCAGATTCAACATTACCAATACTACCAATAGTGAAATTATCATAGTTAGAGATTTCAAAAGTAGTTAGCTTTCCAACCAAACCTTCCAAAGTAAGCACATTAGCAGAGTTGCATCTAGATTCCTGAATAGCTGAGATCTTAATGGCATATATAGGATGCAGGGTTCTTAGTACTTTTCCAATTATAGTTTCATCATCAATAGTCCCATTCGCTCCTCTAATAGCATTCACAACTTCTTTTATTCTACCACAATATTGTGCAATGTTCTCACCTTCTTGCATTCTCAGCTCATCAAACTTACCACTGAGACTCTCGACTTTAGCTTTCAGTACATATAAGTCACCACCATAGAACTTTGCAAGAGTGTTCCATATCTCCTTAGTAGTTGTGCAATCCTTAATGTCTTCAAATTATGGATAGCTTAGGGCAGATGCAATTTCCAATATTGCCTGATTATGTTCTTGCTTAGCTCTCATTTCCTCGGTAGTCAAAGGTGTGACAAGTGAGACATAGTCATTCTCAATGTAGTACTTTGCAGAATCACCAATACCGGCTAGATGCAGCTTCATCAAGCTTTTCCATGCAGGGAAGTTTTCCTTATTCAGCTTTGGTACCTCCTTCTTATACATCCTGATCATTTGCTTCATGTCCCTTTAAACTTGATTTCTATAAACACCAACAATAAGCAACAAAGCTCTGATACTAATTGTTAATATGATTTAGAACAACAGAGAGGGGGGGTGAATCAGTTGTTCTTAGGTCCTGATGTATAAAACAACTTCAAAAACTTTTCTTTAAATCAGATCAAACAACCAAAACTAACTAGGTCATCACTGATTCAATAATAGAAATATATAACATTACAGTCCACTACCCAACTGTATCTAACTTGTAAAACATAGAAATGTTCAAACCAAAACATTCACACAAGCATTGGCACCAGGATTTATAGTGGAAACCCAATCTGGGAAAAACCACTTTGTAACATGCTACTATTATTTTCACTCTTCTAAAGTGAGCTCAGTTAAAAGCCAACCCTGCCAAAGGTTACAATACACACTGTCAGGTGTGACCTGGTTAAAGGATTTCAATCACCTTATTAAAAGTGAGCCTTGTTATAGGACTTACATACACTCCATTAGAATGCAACCTTATTCAAAGGATTTAAACATATGACTATTAGGTCAACCTCTGTTAAAAGGATTTTGACTGTTACAATGGTTAGAAAGTAGCAGCAGTATTGATCTGAAAAACATACAACTCACTTTGCAAATATTAGATCCAATTTTGTACACAAATGCTAGTTTATTGACTTTGAAACTTTTCCATCTCCATCTCTGATTTTCTCAAAAATTTTCTTCAAGCAATCACCACACTTCTCCTTTAACCTTTTCTGCTTATACAATCAATAAAATCTATTGATCTTCTAGCATCTTCTTTTCACCCATGCATATGCATACCTAATGCTTAGGTTCCCTTAATACTTCCTCAATTAGGTTAACGACTCAATCTCCTTCGTAGATCTTAGGTTTTAGGTTAGATTCATTGAATCTACCTGCTTGATGTTCTTCAGCTCCTTTTATAGAATCATCTCAAATCTCTTAAAGATTTACAGTAAAATATTTTACAGTGCATTAAATGCTTTCAAACAATCAATAAATAAAGACAACACATTTTACATAATCCAAGAATTCAACAATGTCAGCTCCAAATCTGAATTCTCTTCAAATATAAAAATGCTGATGCTCGGTCAATACTGTGATCAACTACTCAGTCTTCCTATAGAAAGCCCAGTCATTACTAAGAAATGTTTCTTCAGCTTATATAGTCTTCCTTGGCAATTAACTGTTGTTCGGTCGACACTAGAATTTTTCTCAGCATATACTGACTCCGTCGACACTAACATCACTCGGCTTAAACATGATTTCTCTATTTTTTGCTCGATCAAGCCTACTAGTTTAGTCTTCAATCTTACTAAGATAAACAATACATTATCTCATCATTGTAGAACATAGTCAAGTACACTTTGTAGTATCAAGATATCTCAACCTTTCCCTAGGTGCTATTGTTACCATCCTTTCTACCCCTTCTTCACAACAATACAATAGATATAGTACTTTCCTAAGTAGCAACAGTCTTACAAGTTAAGGTTTGACATCAATGACAATAAAACAATTATTTCAATTGCAGCTTCCAACATCAAAAACATTATTTGTGAATTGCGTACCATCTTGAGTGCCTTCAACATGAGATGATGTTGTGCCTACACCTTGGGATGTAGATAATGGTGTGCCTTCAACATGATATAAGAGTGTGCCCACACCTTCAAAAATAGACAATGGTGTGCCTCCACCTTCGGAAGTAGATAATGATGTGCCACAAACATTGGATGATGATGTCTCTTGAACCTGGGAACTCATAGATGATGTCCCCACATCTTAATAATTCAATTATTTCATTGCACGCAAGTTTATCATTCATTGTCTTTTTTATTCCAATTCCAATTCTCTCTTACTTTGTATTGATGCTTCATGTTCCTCATCCAAAGAAAAATATTCTTCTATGGTATCTAATATTTTTTGTTCATGAAGTTGTCTCATTCTTTCCCTTTTCTTCTCTTTGTCTCTTTCATGCTCTTCCAGTGTTAAATTCTTTACTCGTTTCCTTGGCATGATGATGATTTATACATATGAATTGATTACAATTTTAAAAATATAATATAAATGTAAAACAATAACTCAAATTATAATATAAACCTCTTACAATATGACAAATTATAATATAAATTTATTACACTTATATCAAATTATGTATTGAATAAGTCTATATCATACCAATTATAAACCAAAACACTCTTTATTCACATTTGACATGTAAAAAAATAAAAAACTTATTGTATCATCTTAAAATGGAAGCACTTCTATGTTAAGAGCATTTAGCCCTCTAAGTAAGTGGTTTGGCATCATGTCAAAAGCCTTGAATGGATATTTGACTTGGATCTAGCTTTTCCCCCAGTTCTACCCCATTTCCTACTTCTTCCTAGCATTCTCTTAGCGTTCTGGACTATGAACCTGAGGTTTTTGACGATAAGGTCAAAGTTGACCTTATGGGGTCAAAGTCAACCTCAATCCTAACTAGGTTAGGATCAACCTCAACCCTGACCTATTCAGGTTCAAACTTGACCTTAACCCTAGGGTCTATGATCTTCAGGGTTTTCTTCCAGTTGCGAGATTTCATCAAAATCTTGCATTTTCCCTCTTCGGGGCCACTATTTTTTGGATTAAGTGTCGAATTATCAAATTAATATTTGAGGTGGACCTTTCTTGATATTTGTATAGGATTCCTAATTTATTATTAGAGATTATCCTTTCTTGAGTTTTGTGCCTAATGCTTAAATTAACTTTGGGGTTGGCCTTACTTCAAAATTTGTAACAAGGTTCTTAAATAATTATTTTATTTCTATATTAAGGGTGGTCCCCTCCTAGAGTTTTGTGTCAAGACTTTAATTTAATTTCTCTCCATGTGCACCTCTCTAGATTTTTGTGCCATGGGCCCTTAATTATTGTTTTCTATGAGGCCCCTCTTGTGCCCTAGATCACTATAAAAGGGAGTCTTCCTCTCTCATTTTCTCCATCAAGTTTTGTGAGAACATCTCTCAATCAAGTTTTCATGCTCAAGCTCTCTCAAGCTCTCAAGGTGATCATTAAAGAAAGCATCCATTCAAGCATTCAAGTCCTCTTCTCCATCCAAGTTCTCCATTGAAGATCAAAGATTCAAGCATTCAAGCCATTGAAGGGATTTGGTTCAAGAATTCAAGATTCATCATTCAAACCCTAGATCTAGCCATCATGATGATGTGATATTCCTTCAAGATCCTTTGTTCATCTTCAAGATCCATTTCATTATTCCCTCAAGCTGGATTCCAAGCATACAATCATGGAGGTTTGATTTACATTTATGTTCAAGCTTTCATATCAACATACTTGATTACATTTCAAATACAATTGCATTATCTATTGAATTGCATAGCTTCATTGTTAGATCTACTTCTACTACTTGTGATGCAGGAGCGTTTTGCATCATAAAAAATAAAAGGGGGCATGATAAAAAAAATTAAAAAAAAAATTTGGAGGAGAGAGGAAGTGACAAAAATGGAAGGAAAAAAAAAAGAAAGAAAAAAGGAAAAGAAAAAAAATTATTTCATTTTCCAAGGTGCATAGATGGAATAAAAGGGAAAAAAAAAGAAAAAGAAATCATTTCATTTATTGAGGTGTGTAGGTGGCATTTTAGAAATTTGTAAAAAGTTCTTGCATTTAATATTTGTAGCTAGGTAGTTACAACTTTCTATTTTCTTATTTGCCCACAAAAGCAATGTAATTTTATAATTGGCCCACATGGTGGTGCTTAATTTTAATTGGGTGAGAATTTAATATTTGTATCAAGGTAGTTGCATCTATCTTATCCCACATTGGTCGTGTTGTAATATCTTGGGTGGGAAGTGCCTATATAAAGAAGGCATAGGAGCATTCATAGGCAAGCTCAAGTGGGAAGCTCTCTCATTGCAAGCTCTCAAGTTGTAAAAGTGCTCAAGTTGTAAGATCTCTCAAGTTGTTATGATTTTCAAGTATTAATATATGCTTTGTAAAGTATGTTGTCTTGTCTTTGTCTCCATGTTGTTATGTCTTTGGTTATGAGTTGGTAAGGGTGGTTTGGCCCTTCATCAGTGGTATCAGAGTGGGAGTTCCTGAGTGTGTAGACAGATCGCCGAACGTGAGGTAGTTTGCACTATGATCTTGGGTTGGGTGAAGTTTTCCTTAAGAGGATGTGAATATGGAGAAGAGAAAGAAGAAGATGACTTTTTTAATTGGATGGATTCTTAGAATCCCTAGACTTGAGAAGATTAGAGAGAGATATCAAGAAGAGACAAGAGTTGAAATATTAGATTTGAAGAAGCAAGTGGCTGAATTAGAAGCGAAGCTGAAAAAGAGAAGAGCGATTCAAAGAGATGATGGTAATTCTTTGGATATAGGAGAGAAAGAAGTTACAGTGGAGTATCATGTGTGTGATACAAAAGAAGAGGTAGACCATGAAGATGCAAAGATTCATGAGTCTGAAGTTGATGAAGATGATTTATTAATGAAGATTGTAGCAATTGAGGAAGAGTGGAATGCCTTGGTTGGAGGTCAAAGTAGAAAAATTGTTACATGCCTTGTTGAAAACACAAAAGAAGAAAACAAAGATGAAGATGTTGAAGAGGTAAATTTTTATGAATCATGGGATGCTAACTTTGAGATTGATTTGAAAGATAATGATGATGGTTTATATGAGGACCTTGCAAGTGATGGTTGGTGTGCAATAGAAGATTTGTATGGCATTACTAAGTTTACTACAGATGCATTAGATCCTACAAGTTTGGAGGAGAATGAGAGTTATAGATGGACGAAGTTGATTGCGGACGAGTATTGTCAACAGTATATACTTGTGCTAACTAAGTGTTGGAAAAGAAGGAAAAATGAAATATATCAGCAGCGAATACTTGTTCCAGAAAGGTGTTGGAAAAGGAGAAAAAAAAAATCAGTAGCGGCAACTTCATTTTGTGAATTTATATCCACAAAATTTTTCCTACCTTGGGTGTTTGATGCAGGAGCATCTTGCATCACAAAAAATAAAAGGGGGCATGATAAAAAAAATAAAAATAAAAATTTGGAGGAGAGAGGAAGTGACGAAAATGGAAGGAAAAGAAAAAAAAAAGAAAGAAAAAAAGAAAAGAAAAGAAATTATTTCATTTTCCAAGGTGCATAGATGGAATAAAAGGAAAAAAAAAAGAAAAAGAAATCATTTCATTTATCGAGGTGTGTAGGTGACATTTTAGAAATTTGTAGAAAGTTCTTGCATTTAATATTTGTAGCTAGGTAGTTACAACTTTCTATTTTCTTATTGGCCCACAAAAGCAATGTAATTTTATAATTGGCCCACATGGTGGTGCTTAATTTTAATTGGGTGAGAATTTAATATTTGTATCAAGGTAGTTGCATCTATCTTATCCCACATTGGTTGTGTTGTAATATCTTGGGTGAGAAGTGCCTATATAAAGAAGGCATAGGAGCAATCATAGGCAAGCTCAAGTGGGAAGCTCTCTCATTGCAAGCTCTCAAGTTGTAAAAGTTCTCAAGTTGTAAGATCTCTCAAGTTGTTATGATTTTCAAGTATTAATATATGCTTTGTAAAGCATTTTGTCTTGTCTTTGTCTCCATGTTGTTATGTCTTTGGTTATGAGTTGGTAAGGGTTGTTTGGCCCTTCATCAACTTGCTAGCATTCTCTATTTCAATTTCAATATTAAGGTTGATTCCAAACCAGGGTTTGACCAAGGCAAACCCCCTAAATAAACAATAAAACTATTTTTCTTGTAGGTATAGGTAAAAAATTTTAGATCTGAGAGCAGATTTGGATACATTTTTTGTCGAACTTCCGGGATCTACGAACAAAGTTAGAATCAACCTTCAAATAAAAAATGTAGATCCCGACCTAGTTAATACAACCTTGATCCTGACTTGGTTAGGTACAACCTTGATCCTGATCTGGTCAGGTACAACCTCAATTTTGACCTAATTGAATCTCGAAAAAAGATTTCTAGATTTTGTAGATCTCTTAGTTTCGGTTCAACATTATAAAAATCAAAAGTTTTTGAGATCGTTTGACAGGGTTTTCAGCCGATCCTTTTTTAGAGGTAAGTACCTTTATTTCTTAATTTTAATATTAGTCATCTACATTTACTTTCTATATCGCTACAATTTCATGTAAGTGTAAAATATTGGTCCTTGGGGTCTCTTTTATGTGCAAATCATTGTTCTAGGACCCCACCCATATTTTATCTATTACATTTTGGTGAACCCATTTATGACAACTCTTTCTTTTGTGGAATTAGATGTCCTATTGTGTTTGATTTCCTTTTCATGCTTATAAGTTTTATTTGAATGCATTGGGATATATCTAGATCTATTTTCTATGCATTTCTTTATTTGTTATCATGTTGTACAAGTTTTTTCAAGTGTTTTCCAAACATTCTTCCATAGCTTTTGGGATTACACAACATTCTCCTCTTACCTTACCATTGCATGATGTTACACCTAGAAAGACTTTATCTAGTGCATGTGATGTTGCTTTGTCCTCTTTTGAATTTCCTTGTAAGGATATATTAGAGCAAGAAGATGACTTTAATCTATCTCTCCATCATATTTCTCTTTATGGAGATGAGTTAAGGATTGATGTTGATTCTTCTCCCTAATATATGGCATTTCTATGAACCTACTTTAGAACATAATTTACCTTCTTTCCCCTCTAGGGATCCTAAATTGTGCTTTATTGGTAGGGATGGTAATCCTCCTATTTGGGATGAACCTTTGGATTTGGATGTTGATTACTCTCTTCCTCATGAAACCATTTTGGATGATCCCTT